>CM037026.1:8479959-11231801 GCA_020875875.1 Dioscorea alata
CTTTGAGGATAAGATTCAAAAATTTCTTATAGCATAGTATAGATCCTTCTTTAATTTTGGGAGACCAAGAGACAGAATTTGGAAATATCAAAAGCAAAATTGTTGATTGAGATCTTATTTACTTACTACCAAATTTTAGAATTTTTGCACAAGTGTCCTATAAATTATAAGCTTTCAACACAAGTGATGCTGTCAGGATTTTATGCAGCATTGATCCGTTTTTGATTTATTTCATAATTGTAAGTTCTTTTTTATATTAAGATTTATATATGAAAGTTGTAGAAGATGATTTTATCTTTATCTCTGCCAAATTTTAGAATATTTACCCATGTAATTTGTGAGATATGATCAGATTTTTGTAGATGTGTTCAATGGTATTTGTCCAGGAAGCATGAAGATTGATCAGAGAATTTGAGGATCTTAGAAGTTGAATCAAGGCTCCTGTTTAATAGGAAAGTTGTATATATTGATGTTACCTAAAGACTGGAAAACTTTCAAATTTTATACGCCTGCATTTTATGAGATATGATTTTATGAGTAAATTATCTTGGATGGGATGTCTGTGCAGAACATCAAGATTTATGGGTATTTTTTATGGTCATAAGATTGAATTGGCTAAGGTGAAAAATAAAAAAAAGTTGTTTATTATTAAGTTATATGATTTTATGTGAAATATATCTAATTTTGGAGTTATATATTGAGATATATGCATCTTTAAAAGAGGTTATGTCGGAATTGTAAGTTTGTAGGAATAGTCGGGCATTCAAATAAATGTTATGCATTGAGTAGTGCTCGAAACCATGTAAATTTTGGATATGTCATAGGCTTGGCTATCTAATATTTTTAGAATTTATAATTTGGTGATTTGGAAAGATAGACAAACTTATGTCTGATTTAGTACTTATGGGTCATGATAGAATTTGAATATGACCTTGAGAGTGGTTATGCTATTATACCCTTGAAAATAATAAATATTTGGGAGAGCAAAGTGACAGCTTGATTTTTTTGCATTTGTATCCTTCTTTCAATTTCTTGCTTGTGTTAAATGGCCTTTTGATATCCTTGGAATTATTCTTAAATATAGGGTATTATGAGAAAACTTGTTTAATTTGGGATTTGGAGTTTTTGGGAGTTAATCAAGTAAGTGCACACGTAAATTATATTATATATATAACCTGAAAATTTTGGATTCCTGGACTTCCGAAAAGTTCTTAAAGGAAAAAGTTATGTAATTATTACAATTATTATTGATGTCTTTGGACATCTAATATAATATTGTTGTTTTTATTTATTTAATTATTTTATGTTAAAAATTTTACACAGCATGATGTAGCTTTTAATGAATTTTTATTTATTTATTTAATTATGTATTATTTGAATATATTGTTAAATATTCTGTTTTGAAATAATTGGATATATTTTTATTGAAAATGGGATCATCTGAATTTCTGTATTTCGACTTTGTCAAACGTTTTGGACAAAAAATATTTTAACACATTTTTGGTAGTACCCAAATTAACTTTGCAATAACCCTATCACTGAGGTTAAACATTGACTGTGTCGACATGTACTCCGATATAAAAACTATAGTTTGCCATCGCTTTCCTCAGTGAAGAATAACGGCTTCTGACAATTTTGGCTCGGGTCATCGAGAGTAAAAATATGACCTCTGATAATTCTAGCTCGGGTCACCGAGGGTAAATATATGAATTCTGTTATTTTTTTTTGGCAATAGTTGTTTGGGGCACCTATATGCTTAGTTTTTGACATTTGTGGAAATAAATTTGATTTCTAATTTTTTATTTTGATAAATTATGATTTTTCTAAATGATCCCTATATTTTTAGTGGGTGCTTACAGGGTTGTCAAGCTCATAAATATTGTTGATATCTCTTTTTCAGATTAAGAGTAGAGTTGAGTAGCGGATAGCTTAGTAGGGATCGTTGGGCAATCACCAAATAATTAGCATGTAATAAGTCCCATTTATTGTGGGTCTACGTTTTATTTGAATATGTGCGTATTGTTTTTGTAAAACATTTAGTCTGTTTCTCTGTTTTTTTTTTATCAGGTTTTTGAGGCCTTATATGTCTATTTTGTTTTTACCTTGTAGGTGTATGGCCGTTTGTTGGCGTCCCGGATCCATTAAGCCGGGTTCGGGGCCTGACAAGACGTTTCCCAGCTTGATGTCCCATTCTTAGTGGGCGAGATTAAAGTTGCTGCCTTATCCTAAGGGCCGATAAAGCCTTAGGCCTGGCTGGTTTCCCAATATTATTCTTTCAAAAATTTTGGACAGTCATTGGTCCAGACATTTGCAAAATGTGCAATGATTTCCATGAAGGGTCAATTAATCTTGAAAGAATTAATTGGGCGAACATAGTGTTAATACCAAAAGTGGAGGCTCCTAGCTCCACTTCTGATTTTCACCCTATCAGTCTCATCAACTCTTCCCTTAAAATCATTTCCAAAATTCTTGAAAACAGACTTAGTAAATCTATTGATAAATTGGTTGATCTCTCTCACTTAGCTTTGATCAAAGGCAGAAATATCTTCGATAATGTGGTTGCAGTGGAAGAAATTATTTTCCACCTTCAAAACACAAATCCATTGGTAACATTATCAAATTCGACTTTGCCAAATCTTTTGACACGGTTGATTGGGATTTCTTGATAGCCCTCTTGACTGCAAGAGGTTTTAGACCTCGGTGGGTGGGTTGGATTCAAAACATTCTTATTTCTTCAAAATCCTCAATCTTGATCAATGGTCCCCTAGCAGGAACATTGCCCAGGTACCTCATCTTCATTGACCCTAAGGATGTCATCCATCATCCACTTGTGAGTAGCATATGCCTAGGCATAACGTTCCAATGACCCCATATCATCGTCATACCTTGCTATAAACGACGGCTCATTTATATAAGTGTTCCAAAACAGGTTCGTAGTTATGAAGTACACCACTAGGAGCTTGACAAAGGTCTCCTCGTCACAATGTTGTTTTCTGCAGACAATTCTCAGTAGGTTATCTTTAATTCCATCACGGTGACAGTTATGCATTTTATGCAGAAAACTAACAGGGGCCTGAAAGTGCACAGGTTGTCGAAGTAATAAAGTACCCTGGTGAGAGGGTAGTCGAATCCACAAGGAGTAGGGATTAGAGACAAAAGAAATTGTTACTTAGCTAGTGCGAAATACAAGTGATGAGAGAAGAATCAATGTGTGTGCAAGAAAATGAAAGAGAAATATGAAAGACAAGAGAGTGTAAGCAAAGAGTAAAGAGAGGATCAATCAAGGTAAAATGGGGTACCCGAACAAACTCCCCCTAGAACTCATGTTCTAGTACAAGACAATGTATTATACTCTCTTATTGATGTTTAATGAGTTGTGGACATCCTTAAGCACACGGTCCCAAACCTAAGGTCAACCGTGACTAGTCCCAACATTATGCCCCTGCATTAGGTTTCACTACGACCCTTCACTCTGTTGATCTATCAACTAAGCCTCAGGGGAGTCCATCTTCCTAAGCCTCACACTACGTCGAACTGCATTACGTTCTAGGGATTCCAAGTGAAAGACCCTGTCCCTAAGTATAGTTCTAACCCTTTGGTCCAGGTGAAAAAACCCTAGTATCAGTTAAGCCCCAGCACTAGGATTCACTATAACCTTTCACTCTATTGCTCATGCAACTAAGCCCCAGGGGAGTTCATCTCCTAACACTTCACTCTACTTTGACCGCTAAGAACTCTTGGAAGACGGAGGTAGGGAAAATCACACCGAAGGGGAAAGGGGATGTTTCGCTAGCTCACGACTCATCCTCTCAACCCCCTCCAATCTCGAGTAGTCTAATCCTATAGAAGTTGTCACACCTTTATGGATAACCTAGACGATTCTCAACCCTAGTGTCACGGCTAAGTGAAAATTAATACAATAAGAAATCAAGATTGGAACTCAATTTAAAGCATCAATTAAGAAAGCATAATAAAAGTCATAGAAACAATGTCATCCTAGGGTTTACAAGTCTAAATACCCATAAGGGGTTTAGCTCTCCATTGAGCTATACAAAATCATCAATGTATATGAATAGACAAGAATATAAAACATAGATGAAACCCCCTTGTGATGCGTGGCGATGGTCTTGTGCGGTCGCTCCGTCCTCTCCACCAAGCCCTTGTCAAGTCTAGGGCACACCTCGCCGGATCAGTGCCGACGAAAGATCCCCCACTAGCTATCTTCCAACGGACTTCGATGTCGATGCCGTAGATGTGCTCCAAACTTCCATAAAATCCTCTCCAAACCCTAGCCATGACCTCTCCAGAAGATAGGCAAAAGATTCCCAAAGAGTCCCGAAAAAGTCCCTTAAATAGTACTGAGTTGAGGATGTAAAATCGGCTAAAATCGGGCATCCACACGGCCGTGTGGAATTTCCACATACCCGTATGGATTCTCTGTAATTGGTTTTCTAGCGCACAGTGAACAGTAAACTGCTACAGTATTTTCTGCGTTGAATTGGAACAGTAATTGCTACAGCCTCGCGCATAAAATGTTCTCGATTTCATGTTCTTCATTGAGACAGTTGAATTGGACACACAATCAATGGTAGATCATGTCGATTGCTTCTTTTCTCCTTATTGATGAAATTCTTCAATGCTACACGGGCTAGACTTTTATGAGTGTAACTACTTTTGTACTCCTCCAATGGAGGTTGGTACACACCCACAAGTCTAGAACCCGTGCCTTATTCCTTGCTTGGTCCAAGAACTCCCCAACAACGGCGAACATGACCTAATATTGCTCTTTCTTCTCTAAGTTAACTCCACCACCCTACATGCACAAAAGAACACAAATGCACAACAATTAATGATAAAATCTGAGAAAAGTAATGCTCAATGTAAGGAAATAATACTTTGTATTACTTTAACACGAACACTTATCCAAAACTCTTCTCAAATTTTGATCCATCCCTCTCGTGCTTGAAGGATACAGTGTCTCCATTGCAATGGAGGCCTAGGATGAGAGCAATGTCTTCTACTCTGAATGCAAGCATGGTTTGCCCTATCTAAAACCTTTGCCTCTTGTTGTCATACACCTGCAACACCGCGTCGAGAACTCCTTTCTCTTGCAGCAAGAGTGTGACATCTATGAAATGGGCAAACGGTGTCCCTCGGGGGATATCCCAATGATGCTTGTTCATCTATTTTTTCAACTCTACAATCGTTTTGATAACAGGGGTCAAATAACACCGAGCGTTTACAAGTGTTGTTGTCATCTTCTCGTCTATGTCAACAATGCAAACACACAGTAAATCACTGAGAGGAACATAATATTATACACAACAAAGTACAAATTATAAACTAGAAAAGTGACAAACTTTACACAGAATGACGATATCAACAAAGATAACACACAATATTACTACACAATATTACACAGGAATGTCTTCTCACCTTTGTGCTGCCATTTTCCCTTGATATAAGTCGCCAATCTTTCATAGAAGCCCTAGCCGGAAAATGGAAGACCAAAGATGGAAGTCGCCGGAGAACTCGAAAACGAGGTTTCCCAAGAAAGAAGAGAGCAGAAAACAGGATCTCAAGGGCCTTCAACGCAATAAAAATGAGGCGAAAGGTTACGGCCATTTGGGGAAGGTAGGCTTTTCATCGGGAATCCGAACATCGCACCGCGCCAACGGTCATCGCCAATAGTTCCCAATAAAAAAAGAGGGGCAAAATTGTCATTTCAACCGACTGATATGATGGCATATTAACTCTTCTCAAATCAATTGCCAGAGGGGTAATTTCACCGCCATTTAAACGCCTCCATCTTCTTTGTTAATTGATTTTGGGTTTAAAAGTAAATATTTCAAAAAAAGAGGGACCTATTGGGAAACTGAATAGTTACATGAATTACATGGGAAAACCCAAACTTCTCAGGGATTTTCTGGTACTTTCCCATTTTTTCATTAAGAATATTGCAATTATTAGACATATTTAAATGTTTCCTGAGAAAAGAAAATTTTCAAAAATTTTGGGCGTTATACAGGCCATAAAAATATTTTAATAATCAAATAGACAATCATGAAAATTTTCATGCTTCTCTAAAAAAAAAAATCTGATTAAATAACAGTAAAATAAAATTAAAAATAAAAATAAATCAAAATACACCATCAAGAGATTTTATTATTGAAAATTTTGATAATTAACTACAACCAAATTGTAAACAATATGAGAAGCATTAGGAATAATTGCAGGCTGATCTACATCATATCACCCCTTACAATGATATAAATAAGTTATGCTTGCATTACTTCATTTTCTGCTTTTGCACTTTTAATGTCCTCCTCATCCATTAGAAGCTCTAAGACCTGCAGTTCTGACCGTTTTAGAACATAAATCTAATATCATAATTTCTTTTATTTTTTAATAAAAAATAAATTATATCTAGCGCAGGATTGAAGAAAATTATATGATTATAAAAAAAATATTATAATAGATATTATTCCTTAATTGACTTTTAGTAAAAATTTATACAAAAACATATTCTGGGTTATGAGTGTGGATTTATGTTCAATTTTTGGTTTTATGTTCAATATTTTTTATTGTGTTTGCCAAATTTATTATATATATATAATTTGAAAAAAAAAAAGAAAATTAAAGTCATATAATATATATCCTTTTATGCGTAAACATTCAACCTTTAAACATAAGCATCTTTGATTATGTACAACTGTATTTACCATATAAAATGCTGTAATGACTTGAATTGTCAGATTAATCCAATTTGGTATCAATTGTTGAATATTTTATAATTATGGGAATTCAAATCAACAATTTAGTATCAATTGGAATGATACAGAGAAGATTAGCATGGCCCCTGCGCAAGGATGACACGCACAAATCAAGAAATGGTCCATTTAAAAAAAAAATTTAGTATCAATAGCTGAACATTTTATAATTGCTGGGAGACAACTGCTAGGGTATCACTTGTGTTATCTGCCACGTCTGTAGTAAAATGTCCACCTTCTATCATTTGTTTCCCAAATTTTAGAATTTCCAAGGTTAATAGTTGCTTTCTTTTCCATTATTATTTTGCTGTCTATTTTCTTGTACTCGCTATCAATTTGAGTTTGGTTATTCTAACCATCTTTACAATAGTTCAGTGGTTAAGGTATTTTGACTCCTATGGTTGTATACGTCTGACACATATAATAGAGATGATAAGATATACGTACCTCACTCATGGTTGGACGCCAAACTGCTGATTGTCTGACACAGTATGAAGCTACAAGCACTAACTTTTCCAATTGATCTTTTTCATATATACCCTTGAGATTTGGATCAGCCATTTGGGCTATTTTACCACTTGTAATAATAGGCTTTGCCTGAAATTAGCGATGTTTATGTTAGTTGAAATGTCATTATAATGCTAATAAAGTGTCACATATTGCCGAAACAATCTTGTATTTAAGTTTATATGCTAAGTCATCATCAGAGCAATACAAATCTTTTCTCTGAGACTTGTACCATATTGACCATTTTGTGAATAAATGAGTAAAATGTTTAACATTAGCATCAGACAAATGTACCATAAATGCATTTAAACCTATCTTTTGAGCAATTTGTGAAACTATATTTCTTAGTTTTTAGTTTTGTCAATATAATCATAGTTCCACTTCTAAATAACAATGGAGAAGATTTTGAATGTAAGTGATTGGTGCCTCATACCCATAAAAGCAAGCTCTGTTTTGATGAATCTATCGGCCTTTTTCCAGTGATTATCTCCAAGAGAAGAACTCCATAGGCAAAAATATCTGTTTTCTCATCTACTATTCCATGCATGAAGTACTCTGGAGCCAGATATCTGCCCAAATGTTCAAATTAATCACTTGATTTAACTTTGCAAATACTTTATATCAGCAGAAATTTTTACTAATTTACCAAAGTTCCAAGTTTTCAGAAATTTCTGGCATAACATGGAAAGCTTTGCAAGACATACCCAAATGTGCCTTCAATTGGAAGTACTGAGTGATGAGTCCATTGCTTTGGAAGCCATTTTGCTAATCCAAAATCAGAAATCTATGCCAAATTGCATTGTTAATATTAATCAAACTTAGATGTATTCGAATGAAATTCATGTGTATTTTTAATTACCTGTGGCTCAAAATCCGGTCCAAGAAGTACATTTGACGCCTTGATGTCCCGGTGAATAATTCGTCTTCTGCAACATTTGTGAAGATAATGCAGACCTCTAGCAACACCAAGAGCAATTTTGTATCTCAAATGCCATTCAAGATTCTTAGGATTTCTTCCTGAAAATAATACATAATGGAGCCAATTACAACCAATCATAGAATAAACAAATAATTAAAAAAATAATGATCAATGGCCTAACCATGCAAAGCTGAAGACAAGCTTCCATTTGGATAGAAATCAAAGATCAGATATAGTCCATTCTCAATGCAGCAACCCACTAAATAGGCAGTGTTTGGATGGAAAACATGCCCAAGTATACCAAGTTCTGTAAGAAACATTTTCTCTTTGTGCTCACCTGCATCATTGCCTTTAGCAAGCCTCTTTACCGCAACATTTTTCCCATTATTTAAGGTTCCTTTGTACACTATTGCATATCCCCCTTTTCCCACTATGTTATCTGCGAAACCAAAAAACTTGAGAGATTCAATGTTGTTCTTGTATTGGTTAAAAAAGAAGTGATTTTCTTACCCTGATGGAAGTCATTAGTTGCCCTTGAAATTTCATCATAGTTGAAACACTTCCATGAAGGTCTTAGCCCATCTTTACTTGTTGAAAACTGATTATCATCCTCAGTTCTATTAGAGGAACAAAAGAAAGGAAACAAGAGCTTTGTCGTAGATAACCTACTCCAAATGTTCATGAACTTACTATTATTATTATTATTATTATGATTATGCTTTCCATTGATCTCAATACTTGAATGACTAGAGCATTCCTCTAGAACACCTTTTGGTGAGCCTTTTTCGTCAGTGATCTCAAGAAGACAATGCCTTCCACTGCATTTGTCATCCTTCCTTAACTTTGATCCCAAGGGCTTTTGCAAAGGAAACAAAGCCTTAACTAGATTGTTACCATCTCTACCAGTCCATCTTGAGCTTACAGAGTTATTATTACCTGAGATAAAAATCAAAGAATTAAAATCAATTTAATCTCATGAATTTACTAATTGCTTCTTACTTGTCTGTAACAACCTTCACAAGTTACACACTCCAAATCAGTTTGATTTTGTGGCATGCCTTGTCTTCCGATTGCAATGACCAAGCAACCTTCAGGAGCATGCTTAAAGCAATAATTTGTGATCTCAAATGATTTCCTAATCATCATTCATTCAAATCCTCTTAGATCACATGGTTTCTAGCAGATGCATGAAATACTTTAATGAAAATAAGTCTAACCTTTGTGAAGAGTTCTTTGAGCAGCCACGCCCGACAAGAAGAAAGTTTGCCTCGATCAATAATGCTTCCTCAATTAGGCCTTTCGATATGCTAGAGCTGGTCCTGACCTTTGCTTCCAATTGCACCTGCAAATGAATTTATTATAGAGAATCATGTCATAGGACTGCCAGTGTGCAAGCATTAAAAATTTTGCCTAGCATGCCTGTTTAGATTGGCAAATCTTGGCATAGTTTGCAAGCATGTTAATCACAGAAGTCTTGGCCCTTTGCAGGTTATTCTTCTCAAGCTTCTTCTCATCCTTGTCAACTGTTGATGAAACCATTACAAAGCATAGAAACTATATCATAATAGAGTTATACATATGTATATATAAATATATACACTCACCAAGAACATGCAAAGCAACAATAATGTCATTGGGATGTGCAGCAACACCCACTGCCCAAGATAAAAGTTCATTGCTCCAATGAGCTTCAAGTGAAACACCAACTAGTATCTTAGTATTAGAAAGGGCACAACCATCTATGGAATCCATAACTATAGAAGAACAAAATGAAGCAATTTAATTAATTTCCACAAAGAGCACAGTCTAATTTGTAGAGCTATGACCTACTCATTGATTGTCATGATAGGATATGAATGCTGCCACTGAATAAAGCTTGCTTATGAAGTTAAGAGAAGGGTAATGGCAATGAGAATGTGATGGAAATGCAATCCAATTTTGTGTGTGTTGCATATAATTGGTTGGTGGTGATTTAGATATGAAGCAAAGGTTTGGGTGCATTATTGGGTTAATTTATCTTAATATTGAAGCCAAAGGTTGTGCCCAATGGGAGTGATGGTTTTGACTATTTAGTCACTCATTAACCATTAACTTTATAGAGTCATAATCTATGTGCTTTATCTAAAGCCCATTGGAGATGGAGCATCAGCTTAAAAGTTAAGTTAGCAAGTGTGACAAATGTTTAGTTGATAGGTTTTGATTATTTTGAGCATGACGGATCAATTAGATCAGCATCAATTTACACCTTTTGAGTTGTTAGAAAAGACTAAGAAGTTAGAACAGGGGCATCTCAAGCACAGTGTTAAAATATGAATCATAGCCAACATGTCTCCTTCAGCAATTTTGGAAAAATAGTTATTGATGTTATATGTCTATTTTATTTTGCAAAAATATACATTTCAGATTTTAAAATAAAAAAGAGTTTGAATTTTATCCCAATAATTTGATGTTGGCAATTTGGGCTCGCAACTAATGTTTAGAAACTTGCCGAACTGAACATGACACGTTTGATTAAGTTATTAAATAAATCAAAAATCTGATGAACAATATTTATTACAATATTAGCATCACACAACAAGTCAATAGGTCATATTCAACATGCACAAAGAGCCTAAAATTGTAATTTAGATAAATATAATGTTTTATTATGTATAACAAAAGTACAAGTATACAATTTTTATTTATCACAAAATAATCAAACTTTAATAAGTTAATACAATAACGTTGTATATCATGCCAATTGTGTATAATTTAGATGTATATCTAAAAAATATAATCTTTTATATTTATGCTATTGGAAACATATTAAAAATACTATACACAAATATATAGTGGTCATTTTGTGAAATCTGATAATGACATGATTATAACAAGACTATTGATAAGTGTTAATTAGATTATATCTTTTTATATCATTCACAGCATTTAGCATGAAATTTGACATGTTTAGCACTGAATTAGTATGAAATTTCAATTTTTTGTTCACCATGACTTTTATTTTTAGTTTAGAGAAAATGAAGCGAATACGTGGGCGCTATAAAGTAAAATAGGCCAAGCTGCTGAATCAGAACTGCACAATTGCTCACAAACGGCCATGGTGACAAGTTATAATGCCCGTTGCTACACTTACCACTCCCGTTATGAAGCCATAGCAGCATAAAGTCATTGGAAGCACTACTGGAGTCACTATAGCCTCACAACGGCCGTTGTGAAAACCCACAACGCCAATGATATAGTCACACAACGCACTGAAACACGTCGTGGCAGCATGGAGTCATTGGAAGCACCACTAGAGTCACAACGGCCTCACAACAACTGTTGTGAAAACCCACAAAGCCCGTGAAAACACACAACACCCGTGCCAGGACTTGACTTGGAGCCCAAGCAACAACTTACTCACCATGGTTATTGACAGGGGCCCGGAAGTGCATGGGTTGTCGCAGTAATAATAGTACCCTGGTGAGAGGGTAGTCGAATCCTCAGGGAGTAGGGATCAAAGACGCAAGTGTTTGCTAATTAGCTAGTGCCAAAACGCTCCCGAATTCATCGTTCTTCATCGAGGCCGTTTAATTGGGCACACAATTAACAGTAGATAGTGCCGATTGCTTCAATTCTCCTAATTGGCGAAGTTCTCCTATGCTACACGAGTTAGACTTATTGTGAATGTGATTGCCTTTGTGCCCCTCCAAAGAAGATTGGCACATACCCACAAGTCTAGACTCGCGCCTTGTTCCTTGCTTGGTCCGAAAACTCCCCAACAACGGCGAACATGATCTAACTTTGCTCTTTTCCTCCAAACTAGCTTCACAACCCTACAATGCACAAAAGCACACAAATGCACACTATTTAATGATACAATCTAATAAAAGTAATGCTTAATGTAAGATAATAACACTTCGCATTATTATAACACGAGCACTTATCAAACTCCCCCACATTTAAGCTTTTGCTTGTCCTCAAGCAAAAATAAAATAGTGAAGTACTTGGGAAGAACAATTGAAAGTGCTCGGCCTTAGGTTCACCAAAAGTGTGCAAAAGAAGCATTCTACAAGTAAGGGGAAATTAAAATGTTGCATAAGGTTATCGTTGCTCTAGCTAAACACTTGAATCAAAAAGGACAACAACTCGAAAATGTATAAGTGTGTGCGAACTCACTCAAGAGAACCCAAAGAGTACTCCTCAAACTCTTGTTACAAGGACTTATTTATAAACACAAAGTAGGGAGGTAGTAGCTTCACACAACCTCTGAAGCCCTTTCCCCGGCGGCCGCCATAGGTGGCTTTCACACTTTCGAGGAGATAGCTCTTTCTACCGGGGTAATAGCTTTCACGCTTCCCATGAGATAGTTCTTTCTCTCATTAGGACATAACTTGTATCCGACTTATGAGAGTAGCTACATACTTTATAGGAGGTAGCTCTTTCCACCCCAAATGCCAATTAAAAGCTAAACAAATATTTACAAGCTCACAAGTTTTTTATCATCAATATAGAACCTAAAAACTCACTAAAGACAATGCTAAACTAGTCCTTACAAATTCGAGCTTGAGATAATCGAGCAAAAATTCCCTAAAATTCAAGTAAAACTAGAGCATGATAGGATACAATGTTAAAAATTCTCCTAAACTCTAAGAATACAACTGTTGCAACTAAGGTGAACCGCCATGGGCTACATGAGCATAAACAATTGAACACACAAGTAAAGGTGTGTGCAATAGGAACTCCCTCCACACTTTAAGATGTACATTGTCCCCAATGTACGCATGCAAGCACAATAAAACGTATAGCAATAAAAACAACTAGTGTGGAAGTGGTCAATTGAAACATTACTCCCCTGAACTCCAAGTGTTGCATTTGATGGAGCTAGGTTCATTAAGAGTTGAGTCTCAATGGGTTGTGAAGCATACACGGTCCCATGACCGTGCCTATGACTATTCCTTAAATTCCTTACATCCAAGACTATCTGCGCACACACACAAGGGATTCAGTGTAGCTCAAGAAAAATCAAAATAAAACTCGAGTATATAAAGATAGAGAAATGAAATACAACATGAGGAAAATAAAAGAAACACAAAAGATAATCTCAGAAGGAAGATCCTTTCTGAGTGCTACAAGTCCAAAATATGAAATAAAAGTACAACTAAAAAAACAAAGCTAAACTACGACGCCTCATCGTCGGTGTCCTGTACTGGAGCCTCTGGTGCTGTGGAAGGCTCTGCTGGTACTGGTGGATCGGCTGATGGTGCGGGAGAAGACGGTGGTGATGCTACTGGTGATGATGGTGGAATAGAAGCACGAGGCTGGACCATGAAAGGTGAGGTCATGGCTCGCTCAAGTAACTGTTGGACAATGTCTAATCGAGCCATGACCTCTATGTGTTGTGTTTCCTGGGTGGCCCTGACCTCGGCCACCTCACTCTGTAGGACACCCACAACACTCTCAAGGTGCTCAAGCCTGTCCTGGTCTCGAGAAAGCGAAAAGATATGGACTGGAGGTGGCTCTGATGCTGTGGGTAATGCTTGTGTCTCTGCCTGCTCAGGAGGTGGCTCCAATGCTGCCTGCGAACCCTCTGGCTCGGCTTGGTCGGGTTGGGGTATGATCATGGAATAGACTCCCGGTCCACATCTGTGGATCATCCCCATGAGCCTCATTGTCTCCAAGCTAAGAGGAGCCGGTATCACTGTCTTCTCTCCCCCTCGAACACTATCAAGGAGACCCATCCCGATGAGGAGTCTCGTAATATACAGGCCCACAAAGATTACTCCAATCCTAGGGTCCTGGCCCTAGTGGAGCAAATACTCTGCTAAGATGTGCCCTTGGTGGAGTAGAACGCCCTATACCATAGAATATAAATAGAGTAGCTCCTGACGGCTCAATACCCCGGTGCTATCTCCTCGGCCACTCACTGACCTGCTCAGTATAGCATGAATATATCGGTAGGCTGGCCGGGAGAGGTATGTTGCCTTCGAGATGCCCGGCTCATACTGTCCATCTCCGCATAATGCCATGTAGGCTCTCTGAGGTGTCAATGCCCCGGGGTATTCAGTGAGAACCTGTTCATACTCTTCTAACTCAGTATAGGTGCTCTCATATAGTCTCAATCTGATCAAAAACTGGTTCACACTCATACTGTGACTTTGGCCAAGTGCTCAGAACTAAATAGTATCCACATCTCCAAAGCTGTTGTAGCTCCTATCGAACTCAAATGAGGCAAGTACCTCAAGTGCAAGGCTGTGGATGGCTGGCTCTCTGATCAAAAGTAAATTGCCCCAACCTCCTACAGCTAACAACTCGTCAACCTTGTTAGCAAGCTCGTTCCCTAACTGTATCCCTCTGAGTGCACTAACATCTGGGAAACGAGACTGTCCAAAGCGTAGCTTCGACAATCGGTTGAATCGAGTTTGATGCTCGGGTAAGGAAAAATCAGCCTGTTATGCTAGGGGGAGACTGCTCACGAGGTCATTTACCGGCCGCTTTCTTCGATCTGGAAGACATACCTATAAGATTAAAGCAAAACTCTCAAATCTGCTTTAAACCTCAATCAACGGTACTTTTGCTAAGACGCTCTCAAATTCATCGTTCTTCATCGAGGCCGTGGAATTGGGCACACAATCAACGGTAGATTGTGCCGATTACTTCAATTCTCCTTATTGGCGAAGTTCTCCTATGCTACAAGAGTTAGACTTATTGTGAATGTGACTGCCTTTGTGCCCTTCCAAAGGAGGTTGGCACACACCCACAAGTTTAGACTCGCGCCTTGTTCCTTGCTTGGTCCGAAAACTCCCCAACAACGGCGAACACGATCTAACTTTGATATTTTCCTCCAAATTAGCTTCACAACCCTACAATGCACAAAAAGCACACAAATGCACACTATTTAATGATACAATCTGATAGAAGTAATGCTCAATGTAAGATAATAACACTTCGCATTATTATAACATGAGAACTTATCAAGCATCACAATGCTCTTAGTGGGGTCATGGTGGATCCGATCACTATAAATACCCTAGTTTTCTCTAAATTTGGGGAGACTCTATTGCCAAATAAGGTAAAGAAGCTGGAGTTCTAGAGATCTAAGTAGCTTGAGATGAGGTTCTTCCATAGTCTAATAGATTTTGGTAAGGTTTCTCAAGGATATTCCAACAATCACCGTTAAAGGATGGCGAGAATAATACACGTCATCTAGACAATCTTGGGATCCTCTCACCCTCAACCTTAGCGGACCCATTAGAGAGAGTTAGTTTATAAATTCTATTGAACACTAATTTATTTTTGGTCTTATGGTTTTCTTTTGCTTTAAGTGTCTATTTTATGATCCATAAAAATCTAATTCAAAGGGAATTGTATGCCTAGGTACCTCTATTATTGTTTATGAATCTTGATTGTTTAATTCAATAAATCCTTCTTAGTTTTTGTACATCATTGCATGTGTGTTTGAATGATATTCATATTAATGTGGATAAGGAAGATATGCCCCTACATTAGGAGACCCGTTCTATGTTAGATCTACACATGCTCTAAGAGGTTAGGTATTGCTAGATCTCTGGATTAGGGATTGATTGCCCCTTAGACTTAGGGTTTGATTTATCCTTTCTTGTGGAATTCCCACACTTAAGGCAAACATAGGAGCTTGTAGCGGAAGAGATTCCATCTTAAGTTCCTAGTGATTTAGACCTAGTTGCCAAGAGATTTGGGACTAGAAGGCCTTCAAATTCCCCCGGTCCAATCCTAGAACACAATTGTCGCACTAAACACCTACCATAAGTAATAATCAAGATAACTATCATATACCCTCTAAACTTCTTCCAATTGTTCTTAACGATTCTTCAATTATATTGTGTATTATATTGTAGAAGTAGATTAAAGAACTATCATAAGCAGTTAGGCTATTAATTAAGTGGAAAGGAAGTAATAGGAGCATCTTGCCATTCCTGAGGAAATATGACCCTCGTGCTCACCCATGAGGTATTACTTATAACTAGTACACTTGTGGTATTAACTGACAAGTTGTAATACTAATTACATCTTCGCATGTTGACACTTGCACAAATTTAACATCAAACATAAAGTGTCTGTCAAGCTTTTGGTGCCATTACCGGGGAGCGGCTAGTCAAGAGATTCTAGGAAAACTTGTAACTTAGTATTTTAGCCATTTATTCTTATTATATTGTTTTCTTCATTCTCGTACAATGTTGATAACTTATTACACTATTTTCTTCTGCAGATGACTATTTATGACCAGATCTAATCCTAAAGATCTAGTAGAAGTAAACAGCGAACCAAAGAGAACCTTAACGTTGTTGAGAAGACTTCGGAAGAGGCTAGTTGTGAAAGCAGGCAGCGACAATGACAGCACAGAATATACTACCATGGAGAAGAATTAAGTGTGCAAGCCCCCAACAGTGGTAGCTAACAACTTTGTAATTAAAGCTAGCACGATTGGGATGATTCAAACTCTTGTCAATTTAACGATTTTGTAAATGAAGACCCAAATGCCCATTTCTCAAAGTTTTTGCAGATTTGTTCGAAATTCTAGATGAGCACAGTTATAGATGATGCGATCAGACTACCACTCTTTCCGTTCAGTTTGAGAGGTTCAACATACAGGTGGCTTACATCATTAGCATAGGAATCGATCAAGACATGAAATAATTTGGTGGAAAAGTTCCTTGGGCATTACTTTATACCAAGCAAGGCAGCAAAGATTAGATAGGCGATTTGAGCATTCAAGCAAGGAGAGTCTGAAACAGTATTCAAGGCACATGAACAATTCAAGGACCTATATAGGCAGTGTCCACATCATGGGTTCAATTCATAAATGAGATTGCAGATTTTGTACAATGGATTGAACTATCAGAACGGGCAAATCATTGACTCCACAACATGAGGATCATTGAGTAATAAGTACCTAAAGGAGCAGAATAATTGTTTGAGGACATAGCTAATAATGAGTCACACAGGAGTTCAAGAAGCAAACAAAAAAGGTGGACGGGTTACTTGAGATAGACGTAGATACCACTTTGGCAGCAAAAGTGGATGTACTTACACGGAAGTCGGATCTATTCATGAGTCATGGTCAGGGTGTCAGCTTTAATTCCAAGGCCATTATGTTTTGTGAAACTTGTGGAGGAGGACATAGGACCACTTAGTGCCCAATTGTAAGTTCAGTAGTAGCTCCTGTAGAGCAAGTTGATTACATTAGAGGAGGTCAGAGGAACCAGAATAACCCCTATATTAGCACTTATAACCAGGGGTGGATATGTCATCTTAACTTTTTCTAGCGTCATGGTCAGCAACAAAGGTCTCCTCAGCAACAGAACTACTAGTATTAATCACAGCAATCACAGCCAGAAAGAAAGTTCTCCGAAAGATGTTTTGGCTAAGTATATAACAAGTAATGATGCGAGGATGGACGAGGTCAATATTATGTTAAGAAACATCCAAGCATCAATTAAGAACTTAGAAAATCAGGTCAGACAGTTAGTAAGAGCTAGTATAGAAAGACCTCAATGAAGCCTCCCTAGCAACATTGAAGCAAATTCAAAGGAGCAGCTCTAAGCCATCTCACTTTGTAGTGGTAAGACCATCGAGGCAACGATCGGCTAGGGTTCAAGTGTTGAGATTAGTGCTTTACAGGAAACCATTGAAGAAGATGAGTAGGAAGTTAAGGAAATGCCTAAAGAGTTATCATTAGCTCAACCCATGGTGCGGGAATACAAAGCCCGAGTTCCTTACCCTTCCAGACTAAAAACCAATAAGAAGGATGTATAATTCAAGAAGTTCATGACTATCTTCAAGCAACTCCATATAAAATTCCCTATTGTTGAAGCATTATCCTAGATGCCAAAATATGCCAAATTCCTAAAGGACTTGCATACCAATAAGAGGAAGTTGGAAGAGGTTGATACGATGGCTCTTAACAGTAATTGTTCTGTCGTTATAGATAGAAAGATGCTGATGAAGTAAGAGATCCTAGAAGTTTTATGATCCCATGCTTGCTGGGTGATGGTGTAGAAGAGAATGTACTCGTTGATTCCGAAGCTAGTATAAACGTGATGCCATATACTATCTACATGAAGCTCAGATTGGGAGAATTAAGGCCATAAGAATGATCTTACAATTCGCCGACAAATCAATGAGAAGGCCATGGGGAATCGTAGAAGATATGCTCGTGATCGTTGAAAAGTTAGTCTGCCATGTGGACTTTGTGATCCTGGACATAGATGAAGATGTGGAGACCCCACTTATCCTTGGAGGATCGTTCTTAAAGACATTGATAAACGCCTAAACATACGTATTTCTTATGTATTCAGATGTATGTATTGTGTATTTTTATATGAATTGACGCTCGTTTTTGGTCTGAATTGGTTTCTTTCATGTTACAGGTACCAACGAGACCCCATCGAGCTAGATGACAGAATTGGAGAAAAAATCGGTGTCGAAAACACTGTTTTTGAGCCAGGGGGACTGTAGCAAGCGCTGAAGTAAGCACTGTAGCACGAAGACTTGAAGAACGGCCTGGTTAAGAGATTCATGCGGGCTACCATGCGGGCGTAGTGAAGGCCGCATGAGTACTGTAGCAGCTCTACTGAAGCAGTTTTACTGTAGCGGCACTATAGCAACTTATGCGGTTTTCGGGATTTCTCAGAAACTTTCTCTCCCCGCATGCGGGGCCGCATGGGAGGTTGCATAGCTCGCTGGAATTGGTTTTAAGGGCTTTTTGGAGCATTTCTTGAGGGGGGAACCTAGGTCTTGGGAGAGCTTGACTTCACCACTTCCCTTGGGAGCTCGAGGCCGGGTTTTGGAGGCAATTCTTGAGGAGAGGACGACGGGGAGAGCACGACATGATGAGTCCACGCCTTCAATTTGCATTTGAGAGGAAGATTGACAAAGGAAGCCACTCCTTGAGTGGCGTCCTAGGAAGCGTCATTCGGCCTTGATCTTTTGAGGGAGTGTTCTCATTATGCATTTGGTTGTTTTCATGTATTTTCTTGCCTATTTTGTGATCATGAGTAACTAAACCCCAAGGTCACCGGATGTAGGTGAACCTTGGGGATGAACTTGTGTAGTTTTGGATGCTTGAGCTAGTTTATGCATTTAGCTTGGTTTGTGATCCTTGTTTGGTGTTTCTTGAATGCCTTGGTATGTATGAGAACTCTATGTATCAATTCCTAGACAATACTAGGTTGCATGACCATTGCCCTAGTATTAGGCTCACCAAGCTTGGAAGGGAATACATGTACGAATACGCCGTGACCATCGGGTATTTGTACCCCTCCAATTGTTAGGGTTGTCCTTGATTGTGTTTCAACCCTAGCTTGAAATCCACTAGACCCATTGCAATCGTAGGGGGATTTGAGCGGAAGTATTTCTGTATTCCAATACTCGTACCGGATTAGGGACCAAACACCGTGACCATCGGGTTGGTCTAATTTAAGGTTTTTCCGTCCAAACCACCCACGTGCATTCTAGTTAGGGCATCCTTAGCACTTTAGTAGCCCCCGAGGGAATCCTCATCCATGACCATTCCCTCGTCTTGATTTCCCTCCGTATTCGTATTTGTATTTGCTATTTGCATACTCTTTACTTCATTAGATTATTTGAAGTTCTCTCTTTGAAGTGAATGCTTAGGTTGGACAACATTGTGAGAAGGAAGTAAGAATAGATTCTCGGGCCCTTCGGAATACGACCCCCTCGTGCTTGCGCGAGGGGTATTACTTGGCGACCCCGTGCACTTGTGGGTGAGCAATCAGACATCCGGGGCTCTCAACAATTGGAGAGATCGAAAAATGGCATTAAAAGTGGGAGATGATGAAGAAGTGGCTTACAAAATCCCAAGTGCCATGAAGCACTCCATAGACCAAGACGATGAATATTACTTTGCACCTGAACCAAATCTTTCTATTTTTGACTTTCTGCAGGATGTGTTCATCATGAACCTCCTTCATGAATGGAGAGGTAACTTAAGGAAGGGCCAACATGATCGGTATCCTGCAAGTGCACTGGGTCTCCAAGTAATACCTTGTGCGTGACGCAGGGGTCATATTCCACGGGGCCAAGGAGCTACTATTACATCGCTTTCATCTATTTCCTAGCTAACACTTCGAATGATGAGCAATAATTACAAAAAGAGGAATAAATAACTAAAATGAAATCTGGGCTACTACTACACACTTTTAGCAAACAAGGAAGATTCACACACACGAACGGGTGATTTGGACAACGAATCCCCTTAGGGTTGTCATTAAGCCCTGATTGCATTGCACTCGGGGAAATCTCTAATTAGGGTCAAAACTCAAACTAGGTCTAACCTTAATGGTGGAGGGGTACAAAATACCCGATGGTCACGGTGTATTTGTACATGAATCCCCTTCAAGCCAAGTGTGTCTAGTACAAGGGCGATAGTCACGCAACCGAGTACAACCTAGAAGTTGAAATATAGAGTTCTCATGCAAATCAACACACCAAAGTACACAAGGCTTCAACAACAAACTACAAGAATCCATAAAAGGAATACAACATCCAACATCTAACAATACTGATAAAGATGATCATCCAAATTACAAACACAACCCTATGGTTCATCATGTCCAAATCACAAATAAATTAGTTCCTTATGAAAGAGGAACACTCATACAAACCGCAAGGAATAACAAACAAGAAAAGAAGCAAGAAATACTCCCTCTAACTTTGGAACCCCTTAGATGTATGAAGACCTTGAAAGTATGCCTTGATGTCTTGGATCATACCTCCCATCCCCTCCTCCAATGTTATCTCCCTCTTAGTGAAGTTTTGTGCCATAGATTGCAGGAAATCGCCTCCAAAAGTGATAGGGTGGCTGTCCAAGAGCCTAAGATGATGATCTCCCCTCCCCCCAATAAAAAGATACCCTAAAACTTCTTTTAAAACCCGCTCGAGATGCCATGCGGCTTGGCATGCGATCAGCATATGGGCTGCGAAGATTAAAAAAAAATGCTGAGAATCATGTAAGTTGCTATAGTGATTACTACAGTAATCATGCTACATTAAATCTGTTACGATACTGCATGCGGCCGCTTTTGCGCCCGTATGGCTGCCCGCATGAAACTCCAAACTTAGCATTTTCATCAAGTCTTTGTGCTACATTGTTGTAGTGTCTGGGGGATCTAAAATGATGTTTTTGGTGCCAATTTCTTCCCAAATCCCGTTCTCGAGCTCACCTAGGCTTCATTTGCACCTGTAACACAAAAGGAACCAATTTAGACCAAAAACGAGTATCCACACATACAAAATATGTAAATCTTATGTACAAATGCCAAAATAATACATACATTTATGCATTTATCACAACACAACCCACAAAACCACAACTTTAAGGAAGTAATAGGAGGAGTAATGCGAGAGCCATGACAACAAAGAAGGTATGGAGAAAGGTAGAACAAAAGATGAAAGCACTACTAAGGTAATAAACTCCACAACTTTGAAAGTAGGTAGAGAAGGAACATCCTTGATAAGTGCTCGTATAAGTAATATGAAGTATGCTTTTGTTACATTGAGCATTATTTTTATCAGGTTTTATCATTGATTCATGTATATTTGTGTTCTTTTATGCATATAGGGTTATGAAGACGAATTGAAAGAAAAGAAGCAAAAATATATCATGGATGCAATGGTTGAGAAGACTCTTGGACTAAGCAAGGACCAAAGTACAAGTTGTAGACATGTGAGTGTGTGCCAACCTCCAAAGTCTCAAGTGATCATACAAATTGGAGGGGCACAAAGGCAGTCATACTCGTATAGTCAAACACGTGTAATTTTGAAGAGCTTCATCAATGTGTTAAAAGTAAGAGGCGACGTGATCTACCGCGTAGTTGTGTGCCCAACTTTGCGGCCTTGATGAAAAAAATGAAGGTGGGAGTAATTTTTGCCCGAGTACCGTAACAGCTACTGTAGCAGTTACTGTTCACAGCGCACAGAAAATCAGATTCCAGAGAATCCACACCGGCATGTGAAATTTAAACACGGTTGTGTGGATACCCGATTTCAGTCCTTTAAATACCGTGATTTGAGATTTATTTGGGGATCCTTTTTGTATCTTTCGCCCAACTTTTAGGGAGAGTGCGGCTAGAGTTTGAACAAGTTTTGCAAGGCTTTTGAAGTAATTCTACGCCATCAACATCGATTCAGTGAGGTGTACCCTAGGTTTGATAGGGGAACCTTTAGAGAAGACGAGACGGCTTCTCAAGACCATTAACATGGACTACAAAGGGGTTTTCTTTATGGTTTCTATGCACATGATCTATTTGTTGATCATGTATTGCTCTATGGAGAGCTAAACCCCTAGTGGGTGCTTGGACTTGTAAACCCTAGGATGACTTTGTTTCATTGGCTTTTATTATGCTTATTTAATTGAGGATTTTAATTGAGTTGCAATCTTGAATGTTAATTGTATAATTTTCCCTTAGATATGACACTAGGGTTGAGAATCCATCTAGGTAATCCTTTGAAGGCGTGACAACTTTATTAGGGCTAGACTAAGCAAGATTGAAGAGGATCGAGAGGATGAGTCGAGAGGTAGCGGAATGTCCCTTTTTCCTTCCGACGTGATTTATACTAGCTCCACATTCCAAGACTTCTTTGCGGTTACAATAGAGTAAAGTGCTAAGAGATGAACTCCACTTGGCTTAATTGCGCGAGCAACAAAGTGAAGTGTTGTAGTGAATCTTAGTGTTTGGGCTTAATTGCGATTAGGGTTGTTTCACCTGGACCAAAGGGTTAGAACTATATTAGGGAATAGGGTTTATCACTTTGAGTCCCCAGAACCCCATGCAATACCACATAGTGTGAGGTGTTGAGAGTATGACTTTCCATCGGGGCATAGTGTAGAGGACTAGTCACGGTTGACCTTAGGTTTGCGACCGTGTCTTTGGATTTCCACGACTTATTAAGCATCAATTAGGAAGTATAATATTAGTCTTGCACTTGAAACAATAGTCTTAGGGTGAGCATTGTCTGGGTGCCCAATCTTATCATTGATTGTCTTCTCTTTAACTCTTGCTCGTTTTCTTTTCTCTTTTACTTTTCTTTGCATTCATATATTGATCTCTCTCACCGTTGATTTTCTCTATAGCTAAATAGTGATAACTTTTGTTTCTAAGCACTATTCCCTGTGGATACGACTACCCACTTACTAGGGTATATTTTATTACTATGACAACCCGTGCACTTGTGGAACACTCACGCAATGGGTGTGTCAATCCTCTCTACTCACTTCCACTAACTCAGAATCATCTTGAGGTAAGAACAGGTACGCCAAGTGACGCACCCCTTGCGTGTGTACCCCACAAGTGCACGGGTTGTTGAAGTAATAAAATACCCTAGTGAGTGAGTAGTCGTATCCACAGGGAATCGTATTTAGAAACATGTGGTATTGCTATTTAGCTATGAAGGAAGTTGATGGTGAGAGAAATATATATATATATATATATATATATATATATATATATATATATATAAATGTAAAAGAAAATAAAAGAGCGCAACAAGAGTAATGAGGGTAGGAGAGGTAATCGATATAAAGATGGGGTACCCAGACAAAGCTCCCCCTAGGACTAATGCTTCTAGTGCAAGACTAGTATTATACACTCTAATTGATGTCTAATGAGTCGTGGAAATCCTAAAGTACATGGTCCCAAACCTAAGATCAACCGTGACTAGTTCCAACATTATGCCCCGGTATTAGGTTTCATTACGACCCTTAACTCTCATTGACATGTCAACTAAGCCCCACGGGAGTCCATCATCCTAAGCTTCACACTACGTGGAACTGCTTAGGGTTCTATGGATTCCAAGTGAAAGACCCTGTCCCTAAGTATAGTTCTAACCCTTTGGTCGAAGTGAAAGAACCCTAGTCTCAGTTAAGCCCCAGCACTAGATTCACTACAACCCTACACTCTGTCAGGGGAGTCCATCTCCTAGCACTTTACTCTATTTCGGCCGCAAAGAACTCTTGGAACATGGAGGTAGGGAAAATCACACCGAAGGGGAAAGGGACGTTTCGCTACCTCTCGACTCACCCTCTCGATCCTCTCCAATCTCGGTTAGTCTAATCCTATAGAAGTTGTCACACTTTTAAAGGATAACCTAGATGATTCTCAGCCCTAGTGTCACGGCTAAGGGAAAATCAATACAATTAACATGCAAGATTGGAACTCAATTAAAACCATCAATTAAGAAAGCATTATAAAAGTCATAGAAACATCATCCTAAGGTTTTGACACACCCCTTGCGTGTGTATACTGCAAGTGCACGGGCTTGTCGAAGTAATAATATTACCCTAATGAGAGGGTAGTCGAATCCATAGGGAATAGGGATTTTAAGACGCAAGAATTCACTACTTAGCTATGCGATGTACGAAGAGAGTGATAATAGAGTCAATGAGTGAGTGCAAAAGTAATTGTAAAGAAATAAAAAAAATAAAAGAGAAGTATGAAAGGTAAGAGAGTACAAGTCAGAGTAAATAAAGAAGGACAATCAATGAGTGAAGTTGGGTACCCGGACGAGCTACCCCTAGGACTTATGCTTCTAGTGCAAGACAATACTATTATACTCTCCTATTGACGTAAAATGAGTCAAGGATATCCTTAAACACACAGTCTCAAACCTAAGGCAACCGTGACTAACCCCAATACTATGCTCCGGCATTAAGTTTCACTACGACCCTTAACTCTTGTTCACCTGTCAACTAAGCCCTAAGGGAGTTCGTCTTCCTAAGCCTCACACTATATGAAATTGCTTTAAGTTCTAGGGATTCCTAGTGATAAACCCCTTTCCTATGTATGGTTCTAACCCTTTGGTCTAGGTGAAAGAACCCTAGTCTAAATTAATCCACAGCACTAGGATTCACTTCAACCCTTCACTCTGCTACTCGTGCAACTAAGTCCCAGGGTAATTCATCTCCTAGCACTTTGCTCTATCTCGACCTCTAAGAACTCTTGGACACGGAGGTAGGGAGAATCACACCGGAGGGGAAAGGGGATGTTTAGCTACCTCACGACTCATCCTCTCGACCCTCTCTAATCTTAAGTAGTCTAACCCTATAGGAGTTCTCACACCTCCAAAGGATAACCAAGATTATTCTCAACCCTAGTGTCACGGCTAAGGGAAAACAATACAAGATGTAATTAAGATTGAAACTCAATTTTATTCATCAACAACAAAAAGCATAATAGCAATGTTATTGAAACATAATAATCCTAGGGTTTACAAGTCCGAATACTCACAAGGGGTTTAGTTCCTCATAGAGCTATACAAATCCATCAATCTATGAAAGTAAATACAAATTGAAAGCATAGATGAAAACCCCCTTGTGTATAGTGTAGCCATGGTCTTATGCGGCCACCGGACTCGATATCGATGCCGATGACGAGCTCCAAACCTCCACAAAGTCCTCTCCGAAACCCTACCCGTGCTCCCCAGAAGTTAGGTTAAAAGGAATGCCAAAAGATCCAGAAAAAGTCTCAAAAATGGCCTTTTATAATGTTAAGTCGCGGCTTTAAATCTCTGAAATCGGGATTTCACACGGCCGTGTGTAATTTCCACACGCCTATGTGAAGTTTCTGGTTTAATGAATTTCGGCAAACAGTGAACAATAACCTCCACACACCCGTTTGAAGAACAATTGAAAGTGCTCGGCCTTAGGTTCACCAAAATTATGCAAAAGAAGCATTCTACAAGTTAGGGCAAATCAAAACATTGCATAAGATTATCATTGCTCTAGCTAAAACCTAGAATCAAAGAGAACAACAACTCGAAAATGTGTAAGTTTGTGCGAATTCACTCAAGGGAACCCAAAGTGTACTCCTCAAACTCTTGTTTAAAAGGACTTATTTATGTACATAAAGTAGGGAGGTAGTAGCTTCACTCAACCTCTAAGGTAGCCCTTTTCTAGGCGGTCGCCAAAGGTGGCTTTTACACTTTCGAGGAAGTAGCTCTTTTTACATGGGTAGTAGCTTTCACGCTTCCCATGAGATAGCTCTTTCTCTCATTAGGGCATAACTTGTATCTGACTTATGAGAGTACTACATACTTCATAGGAGGTAGCTCTTTCCACCCCAAATGCAAAGATAAAAGCTAAGCTAATATTCACAGGATCACAAGTTTGTTTCTTTTTTCTTTTTTTTCAGCAATATAAAACTTAAAACTTACTAAAGTAATACTAAACTAGTCCTTAAAACTTTGAGTTTGAGTTTCCAAAAGATTTCAAGAGTTTGTAGAGCAATAAGAGATAATCGAGCAAAAATTCCCTAAAATTCAAGTAAAACTAGAGCATGATAGGATACAATGTTAAAAATTCTCCTAAACTCTAAGAATACAACCGTTGCAACTAAGGTGAACCACCACGGGCTACATGAGCATAAACAATTGAACGCACAAGTAAATGTGTGTGTAAAGTGAACTCCCCCCCACACTTAAGATGTACATTGTCCCTAATGTACGCATGCAAGCACAATAAAAATTATAGCAATTAAAACAATTAGTGTGGAAGTGGGCAATTGAAACATTACTCCCCTGAACTCCAAGTGTTGCGTTTGATGGAGCTAGGTTTGTTGAGAGTTGAGTCTTAATGGGTTGTGAAGCACACACAGTCCCATGATGGTGCCTATGACTATTCCTCAAATTCCTTACATCCAAGACCATCTGCACACATACACAAGGGGTTCAGTGTAGCTCAATAAAACTCGAGTATATAAAGATAGAGAAATGAAATACACCTCGAGGAAAATTAAACGAAAAACAAAAGATAAACTCAGAAGGACGGTCATTTCTGAGTGCTACAAGTCCAAAATATGAAATAAAAGTACAAAAAAAAAATCAAAATAGCAGAAAAATAAAGCTAAGCTACGACGCCTCAACATCAGTGTCCTCTGGTGGAGCCTTTGGTGCTGTAGCAGGCTCTGAAGGTATTGGTAGATCGATAGGTGATGATGCTGCTGGTGATGGTGGTGGAGTAGAGGCTCGGGGTCGGACCACGAAAGGTGAGGTCATTGCTCGCTCGAGTAGCTGCTGGACAATGTCTAATCAAGCCATGACCTCTGTATGCTGCGCTACCTGTGCGGCCCTAACCTCAACCACCTCGATCTGTAGGACACCCACAGCACTCTCAAGGAGCTCATGTCTATCCTGGCCTCAAGAGGGCGAAAACATGCGCACTGGAGGTGGCTCTTGCGCTGTGGGTGGTGCCTGTGTTTCTGTTTGTAGGGGAAGTGGCTCTAAAGTTAGCTGCGAACTCTCCGCCTACTCACTTTGTGCTTTGGCCTGATCAGACTGGGGTATGATCATGGAGTAGACTCCCGGTCTCGATCTGCTGATCATCCCCATGAGTCTTATCTTCTCTGCACCAAGAAGGGACGGTATAGTCGCCTTCTCAGCCCCGCGTACTCCATCTACGAGATCCATGCTGATAAGGAGCCTCGTGATGTAGGGGCTCGAGAAGATGACACCCACTCTAGGGTAATGGCCTTAATGGCATAGGTACTCCACCAAAGTATGTCCCAAGTGCAACGGCTCCTTTTGGAACATGGAGTGTAGGTATAATAACTCTTGCCTGCTCAACACTCCTGTGCTATCCCCCTGGCCACTCACTGATCGGCTCAACACTGCGTGTATGTATCTGTACGCTGGGTGGGATAGGCATGTAGCCTTCGAAACAATTAGTGTGGAAGTGGGCAATTGAAACATTACTCCCCTAAACTACAAGTGTTGCCTTTGATGGAGCTAGGTTCATTGAAAGTTGAGTCTCAATGGGTTGTGAAGTACACACGGTCCCATGACTGTGCCTATGACTATTGCTCAAATTCCTTACATCCAAGACCATCTGCACACATAGAAAAGGGGTTCAGTGTAGCTTAAGAAAAATCAAAATAAAGCTCGAGTATATAAAGATATAGAAATGAAATACAACATGTGACAAATGAAAGAAAAATAAAAGATAAACTCATAAGGAAGATCCTTTCTGAGTGCTACAAGTCCAAATTATAAAGAAAAGTACAAATGAAATCGAAATAACAGAAAACAAATATAAAACTATGACGCCTCACCGTCGGTGTCCTGCGGTGGAGCCTTTGGCGTTGTGGCTGGCTCAGCGAGTACTGGTGGATCGGCCTGTAGAGTGGAAGATGGTGCTGCTGGTGATGGTGGCGGAGTAGAGGCTCGGGGTCGCACCACGAAGGGGGAGGTCATGGCCTGCTCAAGTAACTAACGCAGACTCTGGAACTGGGCCATAACCTCCCGGTGCTGTGTCACTTGAGTGGCCCTGACCTCGGCTACCTCGGTCTGAAGAACACCCACAGCACTTGATAAGTGTCTAAATACATCACTTTTATTATGTACATTTTATTTACTTTCATGCATTTTTGTATGTCTCCGATGCCCTTTACGCGCTTTTCTTGTTAATTATCATTTCAGGACATCGGAAGACCATCTAGTGCGTGTTTGAGCTTCTTTTCGGCATCATCGAAGAATTTATTGAAGCTCACACGCATCCTCATGTTCCGGGTAATAAAAGAGTGGATTTTCAGGGGGTCGTTCACTGTAGCAGAGTACTGTAGTACCATCACTGCAGATTTACTGTAGTGTCGGCACTGTAGCTAGTGTGCGGACACTGTACGGCCCCGCACACCACCCGCACAGGGGAGACAGAAGGGTGTGCGGGCTGTGTGCAGCCCGCACACGCACGGGCAGAATGGGGTTTTTGAATGTTTATAAGAGAAGTTAGGGCTTGTTTTGGAGTTGTCTTTGGCCACCCTCTCCTCCACCTTTCTCCACCAGCACCACCTCCATTCTCCATCATCATCTCCACCATTTTCCTTCACCACCACCGGATTGGAGAGGCAATTTGAAGAGCAAAACTCAAGGGGAGAAGAAAGGAAGCACTCAAGGAGATCATCACGGAGCTCAACCGGCGCGCATCCGGCGAGCCTTTGTCACCACCTTCTAGCCTACATCTAAGGGAGATTCTTATGAGCATTTTCATTGTTTATTTTGTGTTTTCTCTCTTTTGATGTGGAACTAGCCTCCCAAGGCCACCAGGCTCCGGTGAACCTTGGGAGAGGAACTTGTATGGATGATGATACTTATTTATAGATGATTGTTGGCTTGTTTGTTTGATTTCAATCTATTGTTTTAATGTTCAACCTACAATGGATGGATTCCGTAGGTTTTGATTCATGAATTGTATGTGTATGGCGGGATGCTTGCATGTATTAGGTCGCACAATGATTGAAGGGGGATTCAATGTGCCGGTACACCGGAGGTTACGGGTGCCGGTAGCTCCCCGCGTGGTTAGGGTTGTTTTAGCCGAAAGCGCGCATTAGAATAACCCTAATCGAGACTCCCTATTCCCAATGACATCGTAGGGGTATCTTCTGGATAGAGGAACCTGTACTGGATTAGGGCTACACCACGGAGGTTCCGGGGTAGTCGACTCCCGAGTCTAGCGGATCAAACCTTGCCAACTTAGCACTTGATTTCCTATATTCATCCTAACTTGTTCTTCTCCTTAGGGGATCCCTAGCCCGAGGCCTCTAGTTCTCATTGCTACTTGCTCATTAGATTGCTTGTACGGTGTGCCTTAGTCCATTTTGTTTATAGTATTTATTTTATTTATTTTCGTATTTGTGTTTTATACATGACTCTTGTCTTAGTAGACTAGATAGTGATACCTAGGAGGAAGTAATAGCAGATCTTGGGGCCCTTGGGAATACGACCCTCTTGCGCTCGCGTGAGAGGTTATTACTTGACGACCCGTGCACTTGCGGCCGGGGAGTCGCGTGCTCGCTTCTTTAGCGTGTCGCGCGGCGACCATCAGCACTCTCAAGGCGCTCAAGTCGATCCTGGCCTCAGGAGGGCGAAAACATGCTCATTGGAGGTGGCTCCTGCGCTGTGGGTGGTGCCTGTGTCTTTGTCTGCTTTGGAGGTGGCTCTAACACTGGCTGTGAGTCCTCGGCCTGCTCACCCTATACCTCGCTTTGGTCAGGCTGGGCTGTGATCAACACATAGACTCCAGGTCCTCTACAGACCATACCCATCAGCCTCAGGGTCTTTTTGCCCAGGGGAGCCGGTATAGCAATCTTTTCGGCCCTGCACGCCCCGTCTCTAAGTCCCAATCTAATAATCAATCGGGTGATGTATAGGCCCGCGAAGATAACTCCAACCCTGGGGTACTGGCTCTGGTGGCGTATGTACTCGGCGATAATGTGCCCCAGGTGGAGTGGTTCGCTCTCCACCATATAATATAGATATAACAGCTCCTGGCAGCTCAGGACCCGGTACTATCTCCACGACCACTCACTGATCTGCTAAGCATGGGGTGAAGGTACCTGTAGGAAACCTTGGACAGGCACGTGGACTTGGCGAAGCTGTCGTACCCTCGGTTAAACTCGAACGATAATAGTACCTCGAGCATAAGCGATCTAATAGCTTGCTCTCGGATGGACAACAACCTGCTCCAACTCCCTACCGAGAGAAGCTCCTCCATCTCCTCGGCCAACTCTACTCCCCCCTGAATGTTTCGCAATATACTCAAATCTGGAAACCGGGTTTGTCCAAACCTAAATTTTGATAATCGCTTGAAACGGTCCTGATGCTGGGGCAAAGAGAAATCGATCTGCTCTGGAGGAGGTGAGGGCTCGCGAGGACATTTTCTAGCCGCTTTCTTAGCCCTGGAAGCCATACCTGCAAGATTGAAAAGAAAAACGATCAAATCCAATTCAAAAACACACTCTGCCGAAATCCACACGGCCGTGTGGATCTTCGGGCGGACAGAGCCCTACGACCGTGGAGCTAAAATTTCGTATTTACAACTTAATTTTCTCTAAATTCTTTATAAACACATTCGCATGCACTTCCACACGGCCGTATGCCTCTACAATTAGGGTTCACAGTGGCTAACACACGCCCTGTGTGCACTCTGGTTGCTCTCTGGACTACACCACACGGCCATGTGCCTTCACAGGGGAGCTTTACAGGGGCACCCACATACCCCTGTGTGTTCTCAGGAAAGTTCCTAAGGTATCTCTAAATTTCACACGGCCGGGTGGAATTTCCACACGACCGTGTACCTAACCTGGCCAAGAACACAAGGCCGGCCACAGGGGCAGCCACACGCCCTGTGGCTACTCTGGATCAACCCGAGAAACTCTAAGTGTTCCACACAGCCGTGTGCCTTTCACAAGCTCTCCCATAGGGGCAACCACACGCCCCTGTGTTTTCTCGGGATGGAAGGGGACTCTCTGCAGAATTTCACACGGGTAGTGTGAATATTCCACACGGCCGTGTGCCTCAAGACATGGGCACTCACAGGGGCACCCACACGGGCCCTGTAATGCTCAGGACTGAAAGTCCAAGTTCTACAATAATTCACAAGGCTGTGTGGAAATTCCACACGGCCGTGTGCCCCTTCTGAGGTTGTTCACAGGGGCAAGGTCATGCCCCTGTGCCCTCTCTGGTCGAGCCCTAATTGGTAACACACACCCGTGTTGAAATTCCACACGACCGCGTGTTTTCTCTGGTTACTTAAAAAATTCACAGACTCTGCAAAAAAATTCAAAAACACAAACATAATACATAGATCCAGTGTAAACAATCAAAACACGACCAGAGACGATAGAAACCATGCTCAACTGACTCAAACTTCGTCAATTAGCATTTAGGCACACGAAAACATCAACGATCCACACGAAAAATCACAGCACATGTATTTAAAATCAGGACACCAAAACTAAGACTTTTATTCATTCTAACTCCTAGAAAAGTTGTAAAACTTTGGGTTGCCTCCCAAGAAGCGTTATTTAATGTCACTTAGGTTGATGTACCTGATGAGCGAGTGCGCGACTAGCTACAAAGCTAGCACGCAACTCCCCGGCCGCAAGTGCACGGGTCGTCAAGTAATAACCTCACAAGGAGGGTCGTATTCCCTAGGGCCCGTGATCTACTATTACTTCCTTTTGGGAGTCACTTTCTAGTCGATCGAAACAAGGTTGAAGCAATATTAAAATAATAAAAACAAGTAAAGAAAAGCAAATAAAATAAAGCTCAATCCGGAATAAAGTTAGAGACGAAGAAGCCAATAATTGGGGAAGGCCTCGGGCGAGGATTCCCCCGGGAGGAGACTAAATACGAAAGACCATGATAATTATAAAACTAGGGTTGGCTTGATTTTGGTCCGCTAGACTCAGATGTCGACTACCCCGGAACCTCCGTAGTGTAGCCCTAATCCAGTAAGGTTTTCTCTATCCAGAAAAGGCCCCTACGATGTCAATGAGAACAAGGAGTCTTGATTAGGGTTAATCTAATGCACACTCTTGGCTAAATTAACCCTAAACGAGTGGAAGGCTATTAGCACCCGGAACCTCCGGTGTATTAATACATGAATCCCTCTTTAATTCATCAAGTGACCTAATACAAGCTAGCATCCCGTCAAACAAGTATCATTCAAAATCAATTCTACGGAATCCATCCATTGTAGAATGAGCAACAAGATAATGAATTAAAACCAAACAATCAAACCAACACATTCATTCAAAACAATATAAAGGTCATTCATACAAAGTCTCCTCCCAAGGTTCACCGGGAGCCCGGTGGCCTTGGGAGGTTTAGTTCGTCATCATAAAATTAAGGAGCTCATCATACAAAGATTTCATCAAACAAAAACAAGAAAAACTGCCTCAAATATGTCGGCTAGGGTTGATGGTGTAGCTCGTCGAATCCGCGCCGGCGAGCCCTATGAAGCTTCTCCACGTCTTTCCCTTCTTCTCTCCTTCAAAGCTGCCCAAAAATCCCTCCAAATCCCTCCAAAGATGATGAGAATGGTGTGTGGTGGAGTGGAGGCCGGATAGAGAACAACAACTTTCAAAAACCCTGAAGAATCCCTAAATAATCCCGAGAGCGTGCTGGCAGTGCGCGGGCCGCACATGCGCCCGCACGCTCTTCTGGCCACCCTGTGCGGCCTGGTGTGCGGGCCGCACACAGGCCGCACAGCTCACTGGCTAGGGTGTGCGGCCACTGTGCGGGCCGCACAGTGGTCGCACATGGCCGAGAGAAACGGCCCTGTATGCGGCGTGTCGGCTTCCGGGGTGCTCCAAGTCTTCATTTCTTCTTCAATCTTCCCCGAAACGACATGAATACGGTTCGATCACGCGCACTTGGCCCTCGAAACCCTGAAATGAAAATAAAAACATCAAGTGCGCAAAATGTCATCGAAAATACACATAAGTTGCATGAAAGTACAAGAACATCATCGCTAAAGCGTGATGTATTTAGGCACTTATCAAATCTGTTTAAGCTCGTGGGGGCTCATGAATGAGTGTTGCCCTCTTTCCTACCACCTGAAAACATGCATGATATAGCTTATGTAGTCTAGAGGGGGAGTTAGCGATTTTGTTACCACACAAGGGTGAAACACCCTTACTCCTTGCTTGCTCATCCCCATTGACCTTGGGGCTTTTCGTATGGCGCCTCCTCGCTCTCCTTATCTTCCTTCTCATCCACTTCATCAGTCCCGATACCGGCTTGATGTCCTTCTCAACTAGACCAAGTGATAGTACTTCTTCGATCTCCACATCTTGGTCCAGCCACCCTTCATACGGGTCTGGGTTCATCATTTCCTACATATATTCATTAATAAGCTCATCAGTGGTGTCAAGGAAATACAAAGTATCATCAAAATCAAGAGAGCGTCTCATGGCTTCAGCGAGGCGGTATGTAAGCTTGTCATCCCCAACACGCCAAGTAAGCTCCCCACCGTCCATGTCAATAAGAGCCTTAGAAGTGCACAATAAAGGTCTTCCAAGGATTAATGGCAGCTCTACGTCCTCATCAACGTCTAACACCATAAAGTCAATAGGGAATATGTACTTGTCCACTTTCACTAACACATCTTCCACAATCCCCCTCGGATGCCTCACCGATCGATCCGCAAGCTGAAGTGTCATCTGAGTCGGTCTAGGCTTACCCAAGCCTAGCTTTTGGAAGAAGGTATAGGGCATGACATTGATACTAGCCCCATAATCGGCCAACGCCATTTCTTCACCCAAGTTGCCAATATTGCATGATATAATGAAACTTCCGGGATCTTTTCTCTTACTCGGCATATTCTTTTGCAATACGGCCGAGCAATTGGCATCAAGAACTATAGCTACACTCTCCTCCAATTTTGTCTGGTTGGTCAAGAGGACCTTTAAGAACTTCGCATACTTGGGCATTTAGCCAATGCCTCCGTGAATTGTATGTTGATGCGCAATTGCTTGAACACACCCAGAAATTTCTTGTATTGCTCATTGTCTTGGTTATTCTTTAATCATGAAGGATAGGGGATCCTCGGCTTGTAGGGCAGGGGTGCCACCTCCTTTCCCTTTGAAGCTTTTTCCTCTACCTCCACGACCTTAGGTGCTTCCTTTGTCTTCTCTAAAGGGAGATTTCTCTCAACCTCTTTTCCACTTCTTAAGGTAATTTCCTTCAATTGCTCCCTTGGATTGGTCTCCATATTACTAGGCAAACTACCTTGGGGTCTCTTGGCCAATGTCTTCACAATTTGCCCCACTTGATTCTCCAAATTGTGTTGGGAGGCGGTGTGATTGCGAAGTGTAGCTTTCGCCGACTGAAATCTGGCATCCGACGAAGAAACAAACCTTGTGAAGGCTCACTCTAGATCGGTCATCTTTCCTTCTAACCCGGTCACTCGGCTTCCTAAGTTCGGTGCTTGTTGACCTTGAAATCCCGGTGGTGCATTGCTCTTTTGTTGTGACTGCCCTTGATTGCTCCATGAGAAGTTTGGGTAGTTCTTCCACCCTGGATTATAGGTTCCACTGTACAGGTTACCTTGGCCTTGTCCTCTATATGCATTGCCAACAAAATCGACCTGTTCCACCGCACTAGTGCCTCTAATAGCAATAGGGCAATCACTCGAAGCGTGACCTCCCCAACAACTGTTACAAGTAGTGATGGCCGCAACTCTTGGTAAAGCTAGAGCATCTAGCTTCTTACTCAGTGATTCCACCTGTGCTGCCAAAGATGTAACTGCATCTTTCTCATAAAGTCCGGCAACTTTCTTTTTATCCCTTGAATTCCATTGATAGCTATTCAAAGCCATCTCTTTTATGAGTTATCGGGCCTCACTGGGAGTCTTGCTTCCCAAGGTACCCCCTGCCGCTGCATATAGCAACTATTTGGTGCTTGGATTCAACCCATTGTAGAATGTATAAATAATCATCCAATCAGGAAATCCGTGTTGTGGGCACTTCCGCAGGAGCTCCTTGAACCTATCCAACGTCTCAAATAGAGACTCCAATTCCGTTTGCATAAAGGACGAGATCTCATTGCGAAGCTTTGCTGATTTACCAGGAGGGAAATATCGGGCTAAGAATGCTCCAACCATCTCCTCCCATGTGGTAATATATGCCCTAGGTAATGAGTGCAACCATTGCTTCGCTCTCCCCTTCAAGGAAAATGGTAAAGCTCTAAGTCTGATGGTATCATCTGTCACTCCATTGATTTTCAGCATGTCGCATATCTCTAAGAAGTTCTCGATATGACTGTTGGGATCCTCATCAGCCAATCTATTGAATTGTGCTGTTTGCTGCAACATTTGGATGAAACCAGGCTTTAGCTCAAAATTTTGAGATGTGATTGGGGGCCTCACTATGCTTGATTGGATCCCGAAGACTGCGGGTCTAGCAAAATCGGATAATGTCCTCTGCTGTTCATTATGCTCTGCCATTGCTTCTGACCCTTCTGTTTCAATATCGGCTTGATTTGAGGATTCTTGTTCAAGTTTTTTTCCCTTGTGATGCGTTCTTCTACAAATTTCCAGGTCTCCTTCAACAAGAGTCGAAGCGTTCCCACGGGTCATAAACTAAGCCGAAAGCAAAGAAAAGAAAACAAATAAGAATGATGATAGAAAAAGAAGGTGTGAAATAGAAAATGAAGTGAATAGCTAAAATAACAAAAACCAAGTATCTAAAATACGCATATTCCCCAGCAATGGCGCCAAAAACTTGACACACCCCTTACGTGTGTATACCGCAAGTGCATGGGCTTGTCAAAGTAATAATATTACCTTAGTGAGAGGGTAGTTGAATCCAAACGGAATAGGGATTTTAAGATGCAAGAATTCACTATTTAGCTATGCGATGTACGAAGAGTGATAATAGAGTCAATGAGTGAGTACAAAAGTAATTTTAAAGAAATAAAAAAAATAAAAGAGTAGTATGGAAGGTAAGAGTGTGCAAGTCAGAGTAAATAGAGAAGGACAATCAATGAGTGAAGTTGGGTACCCGGACGAGCTACCCCTAGGACTTATGCTTATAGTGCACGACAATACTATTATACTCTCCTATTGACATAAAATGAGTCGAGGATATCCTTAAACACATGGTCCCAAACCTAAGGTCAACCGTGACTAACCCCAACACTATGCCCCGGCATTAGGTTTCACTACGACCCTTGACTCTTGTTGACCTGTCAACTAAGCCCTAGGGGAGTTCGTCTTCCTAAGCCTCACACTATGCGGAATTGCTTTAAGTTCTAGGGATTCCTAGTGATAAACCCTGTTCCTATGTATAGTTCTATTCCTTTGGTCCAGGTGAAAGAGCCCTGGTCTAAATTAAGCTCCAGCACTAGGATTCACTTCAACCCTTCACTCTATTGCTCACGCAACTAAGTCTCAGGGGAGTTCATCTCCTAACACTTTGCTCTATCTCAACCGCAAAGAACTTTTGGAATGCGGAGGTAGGGAGAATCACACCGGAGGAGAAAGGGCACATTTCGCTACCTCATGACTCACCCTCTCGACCCTCTCCAATCTTAAGCACTCTAACACTATAGGAGTTGTCACACCTCCAAAGGATAACCTAGATTGTTCTCAACCCTAGTGTCACGGCTAAGGGAAAACAATACAAGATGCAATTAAGATTGAAACTCAATTTTATTCATCAACAATGAAAAGCATAATAGCAATGTCATACAAACATAATAATCCTAGGGTTGACAAGTCTTAATACCCACAAGGGGTTAGCTCCTCATAGAGCTATACAAATCCATCAATCTATGAAAGTAAATACAAATTGAAAGCATAGATGAAAACCCCCTTGTGTAGAGTGTAGCCGTGGTCTTGTGCGGCTGCTAGACGTCGATATCGATGCCGATGACACGCTCTAAACCTCCACAAAGTCCTCTCCGAAACCCTAGCCACGCTCCCCAAAAGTTAGGTCAAAAGGCAGGCCAAAAGATCCAGAACATGTCTCAAAAATGGCCTTTTATAATGTTGAGTCATGGCCTTAAATCGATGAAATTAGGATTTCACACGGCCGTGTGGAATTTCCACACGCCCGTGTAAAGTTTCTGGTTTGCTGAATTTCGGCAGACAGTGAACAGTAACTTGCTACAGTATTTAGCTCAGAAACAAGTGTTATCGCTATTTAGCTATGAAAGGAAACGATGGTGAAAGAAATATATATGTATAGATAGAAAAGAAAATAAAATAATACAAAAAGAGCGATATAGGTAGGAAAGATAATCGATATAACGATGGGATACCCGGACAAAGCTCCCCCTAGGACTAATGCTTCTAGTGCAAAACTTGTATTATGCTCTACAATTGATGCCTATTGAGTCGAGGATATCCTTAAACACACGGTCCCAAACCTAAGGTCAACCGTGACTAATCCCAACATTATGTCCCGCCATTAGGATTCACTACAACCCTTGACTCTCGTTGACTTGTCAACTAAGCCCCAGGGGAGTCTATCTTCCTAAGCCTAACACTATGTGGGATTGCTTTAGGCTCTAGGGATTCCTAGTGATAAAACCTGTTCCTATATGTAGTTCTAACCCTTTGGTCCAGGTGGAAGAACCCTGGTCTAGATTAAGCCCTAACACTCTATCTCGACCGCTAATTAACCAAGGAAACGGAGGTAGGGAGAAATCACAACGGAGGGGAAAGGGGTACATCGCTACCTCACAACTCTCCCTCTCAACCCTCTTCAATCTTAAGTAGTCTAACCGTATAGGAGTTGTCACACCTCCAAAGGATAACCTAGATTGTTCTCAACCTTAGGTCACGGCTAAGGGAAAACAATAGCACAAGATAATTAAAATCGAAACTCAATTTATTTATCAATAAAAGAAAGCATAATAAAAGTCATAGAAACAATATCATCCTAGGGTTTACAAGTCCGAATACCCATAGGGTTTAGCTCTCCATGGAGCAATACAAAATCAATAAAGAGATAAAGAACATATGCATAAAAACCATAAAAAAAACCCCCTTGTAGATCGTATCGATGGTCTTGTGGAACCGCCTAGTCTTCTCCACGAATCCCTTGTCAAGCCTAGGGCACACCTCGCCGAATCGATGCCGACGAAAGCTCCCCCAATAGCTTTCTTCCAAAGGATGTCGATGTCGATGCCGAATAATCGCCTCCAAAAACCTCCAAGAACCTCTCCAAACCCTAGCCGAAAGCCCCCCAAAAGATAGGCGAGAGATAGAAGGGGGGGGGTCCCCAAATAGATCTGAAAACGGGCTATTTATAGGCTGAAATCGGAGTTCCACACGCCCCTGTGGATTTTCCACACGGCCCTGTGAAAAACCAGAATTTCCACACGCCCATGTTTTAATTCCACACGGCCGTGTGAAAATTCTGTTTTACTGATTTTCGGCAGTCTATGAATAGTAACTTGCCCGTGTGAATCCTCTGAAACCCTGATTTTCGGCAGAAAGTGAACAGTCGCTTGCTGCATTGTTTGCTACAGTAGCAAAGCTACAGTGTTGCTATAGTACTCACCGAAAATGCTCCCGAATTCATCGTTCTTCATCGAGGCCGTTGAATTGGGCACATAATCAACGTTAGATTATGTCGATTACTTCATTTCTCTTCATTGGCAAAGTTCTCAAATGCTACACGAGTTATAGACTTTTGTGAGTGTGACTGCCCTTGTGCCCCTCCAATGGAGGTTGTCACACACCCACAAGTCTAGACTCGTGCCTTGTTCCTTGCTTGGTCCGAGAACTCCTCAACAATGGCAAACATAACCTATTCTTGCTTCTTTTTCTATAAATCTTCTCCACAACCCTATATGCACAAATGAACACAAATACACACATTTTAGTGATAAAATCTGATTAAATCAATGCCCATTGCAAGATAATAACACTTCGCATTACTATAACATGAGCACTTATCATTGAGCCGCCTAGTCTTCTTCACGAATCCCTTGTCAAGCCTAGGGTACACCTCGCCGAATCAATGCTGATGAAAGCTTCCCTAATAGCTATCTTCCAAAGGATGTCGATGCCGATGCCGTATAATCGCCTCCAAAGACCTCCAAGAACCTCTCCAAACCCTAGCCGAAAGCCCCCCAAAAGATAGGCAAGAGATAGAAGGGGGTCCCCCAAAGAGATCTGAAAAAGCGCTATTTATAGGTGGAAATCGGGCTGAAATTGGGGCTTCACACACCCCTGTGGATTTTCCACACGGCCGTGTGGATTCTCTATTTTGCTGATTTTTGGTGAACGGTGAACAGTAACTCGCTACATTGTTTTGCTACAAAACTGCTGCAGTGCTTACACTGAAATGCTCCCAAATTCATTTCTTTATCGAGGCCGCCGAATTGGGCACACAATCGTGCGGTAGATCACGTCACATCTTCAATTGAACCACATTGATGAAGCTCTTGATGATGTTACACATGTCGAAACATGTCAGTGTGACTGCCTTTGTGCCTCTCCAATTCAAATATTCACTCGAGCCCAATTGGAGGTTGGCACACACTCACATGTCTTTGAACACAACTTGTGCCTTGTTCCATGCCCGGTCCAAGAACTTCCTCAACAATTGCGTTCGTGACCTATTCTTTGTTCTTTTTTTCTCAATTCGTCTCCACAACCCTACATGCACAAAAGAATACAAATGCACACATATAAGCGATAAAATCTGAATAAAGTAATGCTCAATGTAAGAAAAGTATACTTCGTATAGATTATACACGAGCACTTATCACCAAGCTCGTGACGTAAAACAAGCGCTTCTTGGGAGGTAGCCCAAGTAGTTTTTTATGCATTAGTTTGTCTAGTTTATTTAGTTTTAATTTTAATCATCTAGTGATTGAATAAAGAGTGGTATTTACTTAAGTAGTATGAGGATGACTTGGCTTCAATGAATTATATGAGTAAAATACGATTCTGGAGTCTATTACTATTATTAGGAACTTATTTCATCCTATTTTACACAAAGAGAATCCTTAGTTTTTCATTGTGAGTAAATCATGATTTGATAATGTATAAATGACATGAAATAGTTTAGGGGTGTTTGGTGAATGCTTGTGCATAAATTTCAACCAAAATAAATCCAAAGTCGGGCCTCACAACTACCATTCCTCGATAAACAGCAGTCGTTGTGATGACCCATATGTTCCAATACTGAATCATGGAAAGATGAGCCACAACGGGCATTGTCATCACGCAACAAGCGTTGTGTGCCCGTTGTACTCATCGAGAGAGTCATCTCGACCTTGATAACGAGCGTGTTGAAACTGTTTTGGTCACATAACTGATGTAATGTACTCGTTGTATACCTGTTATCTATTCTTGCATTACATTTTTCATATTCTATTGATTGATTTTTTGTATTCTTTCTGAATTGTAGGATATGGGTCAAAAGTAAACTACCAGTGGTTTATAGGCAGAGGCCAAGAAGAAGAAGAAAACTGAAGAATCTTCTTGGCCAACAGTACTGTGGTTTGGGGATCCCAAGCATAGAGCCCACTACTGGAGGCTCATTGATCAGAGATTTGTTGAGGGCTGAGTCATTGACTGGCCGACAGTATAGTGGATTGGTTTCGCAGATGAGCTATGGGACTTGATTTCTTTATAGGGCTGGAAATAGTTCTTCGCTATCTGAGAACCAACTTACTAGGAGCGGATACTAGAGATGATGAGCTCTTTCGAGCTAGACAGGACGATCATTAGCCTCAACCACCATGAGACTATTAGCATCCAAATTTTCAGGATGGATTACTTGATGTCATATATAGATTTCTCCATGGCGATGGGGCTCATCAACGTGGAGTACACTGGCACCGAGTCATACTCCCAGCTCCACGTCAACCTGTCGGTCCACCTGAGTGCTGATCAGGTCTAGACCCAGACACTTCGAGGCACGAGACATACATATGCGATACCTCAAAGGTGTCTGTCCATGGACGTCCTGTGTTCAAGTACCTCCACGCCATCCTATCTAGAACGTTGACTGGGAGAAGAGACAACACAGGGGTTCTGAACCTCTGTGACCTATACTTCTTGTTGAGGATAGTAGCTCGAGAACCGATTCACATTAGCCACACGCTAGCTTGCCATATGAGACATTAGTCTCATGATCTTCGCCTGGCAACCATTTTTGTTGGTCCTAACATCACCGAGCTTGCACAAGGGCTTGGACTGATCAATTACTGCACAAGTATGCTCCATGTAAGGGAATGTAGCCGCTCGGGGTCACTACACTCTGAGCCATACGCATGATTGAGAGGCGGGACACACTCCAAGGGGTGTAGTTCCAGGTGGTCTATAGGTCCAACTCTGAGTCTTCAAACAATGAGGAGTCTCTTCCTGAGACCACTACCACCGTAGTTCCCCTGATCCCGGCTATAGCTCCCGTTGTTGCTGTTGTTGATCCTCCTCTTTCATCTACTGCTTCACCAACTTCATCAGTTCCACCAGCTCTTGAGGAGCGCCTGGCCTGTCTTGAGGACATGGGTAACTTCATCGCCATAGTCGGGCCAACTAATAAATTAGGGGAGTACTAGTAACCATACATTATTTTTATTTTCATTTACAATCATATTTCACTACATTTGTGCATGCATGTGTATATTAGGGGCAATGCACATCTTTAAGTGTGGGAGGGAGTGTATGATTGCTTTTCTTTATAATATACTATGAATTTTGTGTTATATTACACTATACCATATGATATTGCAAAATTTTTTATTCTTTCTTTCAAAAATCGTGCTTATACTTTATACACATGCTATTGTTGATCTTTAAAGACATTGTACTTACCTATTAGAGTTTCCTTGATCTAGGGACATGATAGGTTAGACCAGCAATTCTTTTATTACCTCTTGAGAGTTTGACTATTCTACGAGTTTGTGCTTTATCTTATGTCCCTCTTAAGTACACCTTACACCTTATGTTCGTCTAGTGAGTGATGTTTTATAATGAGGGTATGATCAATACTAACTTTATTGCACTAAGTTAGGATATATGCATAGTAGAAAGAGCTACCTCCTTTGTAGTGCGTAGTCACTCCTAACAAGTCGGATACAAAGTGTATGCCCTAGTGGGAGAGAGGCTGCCTCTTAGGAAGTGTGAAAGCTACTAATTATGAAAAAAAAGGAAAAAAATAAAAGGGGTAATCATGTTAAAAAATATTATGAAAAGTATAAGAGTGAGGCTAAATAAAACCCTAAAAAAATTTCTTTACACGGTCTAGACTATAAGATAGTGGGCCAGGAGAACGACACTTGAGAAAGTACATTTTGTTGTAGAGTAGACTACTCTTTGCAGAGGAATAATCATGCTACTTGGCTTTTGATTATTCCCTCGTACTACTCAAACTACATGCTTAGCTGCCTGAGATCAAGCACTTATAATGTATTTTATTTTTATCTATTTTATTTGCTTGAGGACAAGCAAACGCTTAAGTGTGGTGATATGTGACAAGTGCTAATTAGATCATATTTATTTTTATATCATCCACACTGTATTTATCATGGAATTTGACATGTTTAGCACCACATTAGTACAAAATTTTAATCTGTTGTTCACCACAACCTTTATTTTTGGTTTAGGTAAAAAGAAGTGAATATGGAGGCATTTTAAAGTAAAACAGGCCAAGTTGCTGAATCAGAACTACATAACGGCTCACAACGATTGTGGCGACAAGTTATAATGGTTGTTGTCTACTACACTTACCACTGCCGTTATGAAGTCGTGGCAGCATGGAGTCATTGGAAGCAATACTGGAGTCACAACCGCCTCACAATGGCCATTCTGAAAATCCACAATGCCCATAATATAGCCACACAACGCCTAGAGACAGTGCTAGGATGTGACTTGGAGCCCAAGCAACAATTTACTCACCACGGGCATCACAATGCCCGTTATGGGGTCGTAGCGAATCCGATCACAATAAATACCCTAGTGTTCTCTAAATGGGAGAGACTCTTTTACTAAATAAGGTAGGGTGGTTGGAGTTCTAGAGATTTGAGCAGCTGGAAACAAGTTTCTTCCATATTCCAACAGATTTCGGCGAGGTTTATCAAGGATAATCCAACAATCATCGTTAGAGGAAGGTGCGAGTAACTGATAAGTGCTCGTGTTATAGTAATGCGAAGTGTTATTATCTTGCAATGAGCATTAATTTAATCAGATTTTATCACTAAAAAGTGTGCAATTGTTTACTTTTGTGCATTGTAGGGTTGTGAAGATAAAATGAAGGAAAGGAACGAAGTTAGGTCGTGTTTGGCATTGTTGGGAAGATTTTCGGACCAAGCAAGGAGCAAGGCGTGAGCATAGACTTGGGAGTGTGTGCCAACCTCCTTTGGAGGGGCACAAAGGCAGTCACATTCACAATAAGTCTAACTCATGCCAACAATGAGAACTTCACCAATTAGGCGATTCGAAGCAATCGGCACGATCTACCGTTGATTGTGTGCCCAATTCAACTGCCTCGATGAAGAATGACGAATCCGGGAGTGTTTCGGCATAATTACTGTCGCAAAACACTGTAGTAAGTTACTGTTCACAGTCAGCCGAAAATCAGAATTCCAGAAACTTCACACGGGCGTGTGGAAATTTCACACGGGCGTGTGGAAATTCCACACGGCCGTGTGAAATCCCGTTTTCAGCAAATTTAAAGCCGCGACTCCACATTATAAAAGCCCGATTTGGAGACTTTTTGAGACATCTTTTGACCTATTCTTCTCCCCAACTTCGGGGAGTGCGGCTAGGGTTTTGGAAAGGACTTCGTGGAGGTTTAGAGCGCGTCATCAGCATCGTCACCGACGTCCGGCGGCCGCACAAGACCACGGCCACACCATACGCAAGGGGGTTTTCATATATGTCTTTACTTTGTGTTTTATTTCATACATTGATGAACATGTATAGCTCCATGAGGAGCGAAACCCCTTGTGGGTATTCAGACTTGTAAATTCTAGGGTTATCATGTTTCTTTAACATTGTTATTATGCTTTTCCATTATTGATGAATAAGAATTGAGTTTCAATCTTGATTTTATTTTGCTATTGTTTTCCCTTAGATGTGACACTAGGGTTGAGAGCAATCTAGGTTTTCCTTTGGAGGTGTGACAACTCCTATAGGATTAGACTATTCAAGATTGAAGAGGGTTGAGAGGGAGAGTTGTGAGGTAGCAATGTACCCCTTTCCCTTCCGGTGTGATTTCTCCCTACCTCTGTTTCCTTGATTTATTAGCGATCAAGATAGAGTGAAGTGCTAGGTAGATAAACTCCCCTGGGGCTTAGTTACACAAGTAACAGAGTGAAGGGTTGAAGTGAATCCTATGCACTGGGGCTTAATCTAGACTAGGGTTCTTCCTCTTGGACAAAAGGGTTAGAACTACACATAGAAACAGGTTTAATCACTAGGAATCCCTAGAGCTTAATGCAATCCCACGTAGTGTGAGGTTTAGGTAGATGTACTCCCCTGGGACTTAATCGTGCGAGCGATAGAGTGAAGGGTCGATGTGAATCCTAATACCGGGGCATAATGTTGGGGTTAGTCATGGTTGACCTTAGGTTTGCGACCGTGAGTCCAAGGATTTCCTCGAATCAATTAGCATCAATAGGAAGGTATAATAGCATAGTCTTGCACTAGAAGCATAGATCCTAGAGGTAACTTGTCCGGATACCCCACTTCATTCATTGTTAAATCCTCCTTAATCTCTTTTTCTTGCACTCTCTAATCTTTCGCTCCTCTCTATTTAATTTCTGTCTTTTAGTATAGTTGTTCTCACAATTCACACACGAATCGATTATTATTTTTCCGTACTTCGCATAGTTTTAATAGTGAAATCTCATGCTCTAACTCCCTATTCCCTGTGGATTCGACTACCCTCTCACCGGGGTAACTTTTATTAGTTCGACAAACCCGTGCACTTGCGGGATACACGCAAGGGGTCGTGTCAGTAACATACATCATCCAATCAATCTTGGGATCTTCTCACCCCCAACCTTAGCTGACCCATTGGACGGAGTTAGTTTAGGAATTCTATTGAGCGCTTATTTTTTCTTGGTTTTATGGTTTTATTTTTCTTTAATTATCTATTTTATGATCCATAAGATCTAATTCGAGGGAAATTATATGTCTACGTAGCTCGATTATTGTTTATGAATCTTGATTATTTAATCCAATAAATCTTTCTAGTTTTTGTGAATCATTGCATGTGTGCTTGAATGTTTGATAAGTACTCGTGTTATAGTAACACAAAGTGTTATTATCTTACATTGAGCATTACTTTTCTCAAATTTTATCATTAATTTTTGTGCATTTGTGTGCTTTTGTGCATTGTAGGGTTGTGGAGCCAATTTGGAGAATAAAGAAGCAAGAATAGGTTATGTTCGCCATTGTTGAGAAGTTCTTGGACCAAGCAAGAAACAAGACACGAGTCTAGACTGGTGGGTGTGTGCCAACCTCTATTGGAGGGGCACAAGGGCAGTCACATTCACAAACTCTAACTTGTGTAGCATTGGAGAACTTCGCCAATGAAGAGAAATGAAGTAATCGACATGATCTACCATTGATTGTGTGCCCAATTCAACAGCCTCGATGAAGAACAATGAATTCGGGAGCATTTCAGTGAGAGTACTGTAGCTTCACAGGGGCGTGTGGAAAATCCTGTTCACTGTTCACCGAAAATCAGAAAAACAAAAATTCCACACAGCTGTGTGGAAAATCCACAGGGGTGTGTGAAACCCCAATTTCAGCCTATAAATAGCTCGTTTTCAAATCTATTTGGGGGACCCCCCTCCCCCTTTCTATCTCTTGCCTATCTTTTGGGGGGCTTTCGGCTAGGGTTTGGAGAGGTTCTTGGATGTCTTTGGAGGCGATTATACGGCATCAACATAGACATCTTTTGGAAGAAAGCTATTGTGGGAGCTTTCGTCAGCTTCAATTCGGCGAGGTGTGCCCTAGGCTTGACAAGGGATTTGTTGGAGAAGACACACGGCTCCACAAGACTATCGATACGAACTACAAGGGGGTTTTCTTTATAGTTTTTATGCATATATTCTTAAGCTCTTTATTGATTTTCTATTGCTCCATGGAGAGCTAAATCCTAGTGGGTATTCAGACTTGTAAACCCTAGGATGATATTGTTTCTATGATTTTTATTATGCTTTCTTTATTGATGAATTTAATTGAGTTTCAATCTTGATTTATTCTTGTATTGATTTTCCCTTAGATGTGACACTAGGGTTGAGAGTCATCTAGGTTGTCCTTTGGAGGTGTGACAACTCCTATAGGATTAAACTACTCGAGATTAGAGAGGGTCGAGAGCGTGAGTCGTGAGGTAGCGAAACATCCCCTTTCTTCTCCGGTGTGATTTTTCCTATCTCCATGTTCCAAAGAGTTCTTTGCGGTCGAAGTAGAGTGAAGTGCTAGGAGATGGACTCCCCTGACATAGTGAAGGGTTGTAGTGAATCTAGTGCTGGGGCTTAACTGAGACTAGGGTTCTTTCACCTGGACCAAAGGGTTAGAACTATACTTAGGAATAGGGTCTTTCACTTGGAATCCCTAGAACCCCAAGCAGTTCCACATAGTGTGAGGCTTAGGATGATGGACTCCCCTTGGGGCTTAGTTGACAGGTCAACGAGAGTTAAGGGTCGTAGTGAAACCTAATGTAGGGGCATAATGTTGGAACTAGCCACGGTTGACCTTAGGTTTGGGTGCTTAAGGATTTCCATGACTCATTAGACATCAATTAGAGGGTATAATACTAGTCTTGCACTAGAAGCATTAGTCTTAGGGGGAGCTTTGTCTGGGTACCCCATCTTTGTATCGATTACCTCTCCTATCCTCATTACTCTTCTTGCGCTCTCTTATTTTCTTATATATATATATATGTGTGTGTGTGTGTGTGTGTGTGTGTGGATACAACTACCCACTCACCAGGGTATTTTATTACTTTAACAACCCATGCACTTGCGGGATACACACGCAAGGGGTGTGTCAATGATATTCATGTTAATATGGATGAGGAAGGTATACCCCTACATTAGGAGACTCATGCTATGTTAGATCTATGCATGCTCGAAGAGGTTAGGTATTGCTAGATCTCTGGATTAGGGACTGATTGCCCTTTAGGCTTAGGGTTTGATTTATCCTTTCTCATGGAATTCCCGCACTTAAGGCAAACATAGAAGGATGGGGTGAAAGAGATTCTATCTTAAGTTCCTAATGATTTAGACCTAGTTGCCAAGGTATTTGGGACTAGAAGGCCTTTGAATTCCCCCGTTCCAATCCTAGAACACGATTGTCACACGAAATTCCTACCATAAGTAATAATCAAGATAACTATCATACACTCACTAAATTCCTTCCGATTGTGCTTAATGATTCTTCAATTATATTATGTATTATATTATAGAATTAGATTAAAGAAAGAATATAAATGTTTAGGCTATTGATTAAGTGAAAAAGAAGTAATAGTAACCTCTCACCATTCCTATGGAAATAGGACTCTCGTGCTCACCCACAAGGTCTTACTTGATTACTCATACACTTGCGGTATTAATGGACCAATTGTAACACTAGATGCATCTTTGCGTGTTGATTCTTGCACAAATTTGACATCACACATAAAGTGTCCATAAATTATAAACTAGGTTAAACAAATCAACTAATTATAACATAAAAACTAGCTTATCTAATGATATCAAATATTGCCAATGATCAAGTGATTTATTGGTATTTGGCCCACCATTAGAAACCTTAACATGCGGTAAGAATTCGAATATCGGGTGAGGGCATATTTCTAAGAGGATGAGTAGTGGTTGTACGCGGGTGGGCTTAATGCCCATATGTGCGCAGCCTCTACCCCTACTTGCTCTACCGAAGCTTTTGCACACTCTTGCCTTTCTTAGAGGCCTAGCCGCTCATCTTGGCAAAAAAAAAAAAAGAATGATGTCAAACATAATTATTCTAAATCATTCAATTTAACTCTTTTTCATGTTAATGTTTTATTAGTAGTTTGTGTCACAAGTTTGTCTTTATTTTAAGAAGTAAAGATCATGTATTATTGGGATCTTTACATTGGACCTACACTTCCTGAAATTTGTCCTAACAAAGTTTAGGCAACTTATAGGTCCTTGCTTTGAGGTAAATTTATATGAATTAAGGATGCATAAAGAAAGTGACTCTATTGCTTTTTAATTTATATTATATTATATTTCAAATGAAAAAATTGTAGCCAATAAAAGATAACAAATGTACATTCTTTGTAGATAATTGAAGAGATAATTTTAAAGGAAACTTAGTAACACAATTTGGGGCCTAACTTTGTGACACACAGGAGGGTTTTCACCTGCTCGACGCATGCCACTCAGTGCACCTGTGCAGGTCTGATGCTAACACTAGGCTCGACTAGGCCCCACATACTACAAGAAAATTTCATTTTACCCAAGGCAATTTACCTAGGGACACATTCCATGGGTATATATACAGAGAATACCACACAGAATAGCAAGGAATTCATAAAATAAAATATATCAAATTTACCCAAGTACTATACATCCCCTGGGTAATTCGTGGGTAAATAACACGGGTAGTTCCCGCTTGAAAATTACCCATGACATACCCAGGAAATATTTGTGTAAGAGAAGATTTTTTGAGTAATCTATGGGTAAATATAATATTCCCATGGATTACCCAACGAAGTTGAATGTGGGTGTGACAGTCATGGGTAATACTAGGTAACTTAAAAGAAATTTAACTTTACAACATCACCCACAAATTACCCAGATATGTTATCGTAAGCAACATATTTGTGGGCAATCACTGGTTAATCAAATATGTAAACTTTTTTGCCTAAATTTTATACATGGATTAACGAGAGAAATTTTTGTAGGCAAATAGACCGTGGATAATCCTACTGTAATAAGAATCAAAAGATAAGTTCTTGATACTAAACATTTACCCACAATTTATCAAAGATCCGTTTTCATAGGTGATTAATTTGAAAATAATAATTTAAATTTTCTTTTAATATATTATTTTGAATTTTATTTAATTTTTATATTTATATTTGATAGAGCATATATTATCAAAATTAAATTTGAGATTTATTTTAAGAAACATAATTAAATAAAAAAAATAAACATTATAAAGTAAATATAAAAAATAATGTCATAATAAATCATTCTATAAATTAATTTATAAAAACATCTTTGAAAATATGATGCTAATAAAAAACCAATTGGATACATAAATTAATCAATTAATTTGCGAACTTATGAGAATTACTTAATTTACTAACGAATAAGAGTATTACTTGCATTTCTATTCAAAATCTCAACATGGATTTATAAAATTTGAAATTATATAAAATATGAATAGTACATATATGAATTTTTTATTTTACAAAAACCAAGATAGATAGATATAAACAAAAAAACGATGGCTTACAATTAAGTCATATATAAATGCTAATGAAAATCAATTAACTTGTTATTTTATATAAATTAATTTGTGACATACAATCTTTATGAGATTAAATAATTTAAGATAAACAATTATGCATTAAAATAAATTTTTTAAAACATTAACATTTGCATTAAAAATATGAATATGTGTTTTTTATTTTTGGCCAATCAATATTTGATATTAATTATTTTTAAATATTTTTAATTGAGATCAATTAAAAATAAATAAATAAATTTATTGTAATTATAATATTTATAATTATTATGCATACCAAATAATAAAATAAATCTAGTGATTTATTTTAAAAAACAAAATTATAATAGTTCTCCCAAAATATTAAATATTAAGGTGGCGTTTGGTTGGATGTAATTCTAAATGCAGAGAATTTTTAGTTACAATGTAACTGGAAATACTTGGTTTTCAAAATATAGTGCAATCAAATCTACTGTTTGGTTGGATGCAATTTCTAATTACTGTATTATAAGATTTTATGTTTGTTTGAAAATATTTGTAAATCTGGAATTGGAAAACACATGTGTATAAGTGTATGTATACGTGTGTATATATATACAAACACACACATATGTATATCAATATATATATTTGTATAAGTATATGTATATATATATGTGTGTGTATATACATATATGTATATGAGTATATGTAAATGTAAACATGCTATATATAGGTTTATGTATATGTGTGTGTATATGTATATATGTATATGTATGTAAATATATGTAAACATAGTGTGTATCTTTGTATAGTATGTATGTGTATATATATGTGCTTATATATATGTATATATATGCATATACATTAATCTGTATATGTATATATATGTATATCACTTGAGGATTTTCAACTTAAGCCCAATTTGGGCGTAAAACCAAATTCTCATTGGATGTAATCTAAGTTACATAGGTTTTTGAAATTCTCTAAACCAAATACTGAATTTCTAAAAACCATGTAACTCAAGTTACATGTAACTCCAAATTCCTCCGAGCCAAAGTCCTTAAAAAAAAAACCCTAAAAAAATTCAAAAGGATTTTCACTTTTTATCTTTTGATTATGGATTTTTCCTTAAGAATATATACTATATTTGGCAATGGCGGAGAGAATTGAGATCGCTGTTGGAGCAGCCATCCATGGCAAAGCCAATGATCTTATCAGTGGAGACGATACAGTAGAAGGTGGGAAAGAGTGGGTAGTGGAGAGAGAGGAGGACACCACACTTAAACCAGACGTGCTTGTAGGCATTGTCAAAGCCGACGCCAGAGCAGCTTTTGAGCTCGATGGAGGAGCAGGAGAGGGCAAGGGGTTCGAAGGGGGATCAGACGTGGAAGATGATGTCCTTGGCGTCAGTGCCAGTGAAGAGTGGAGCATTGGTGGGAATTTAGGGTAGTGGAGCATCGGTGAAGAAAAACCCTAACATCAGATTGTCCAGATTTGGCAAATCAGTGACGACGGCGACTTACTGAGGTTTTGATCGAACCTTTTCCTCATTGATTTCCCATCGGTATCTTGCTTTAAGATCACTCTTCTCAGATCGGCAACTCCATTTGGAGCTGCTGAAATGCCGGATTCATCCATGTTCCATTTGATTATTTGGATTTATAGCTGCATTTTAAGATGGAAACTATGGATTTTCTATTGATTTCTAGGGTATTGACCTTGATGATCGTGGCTCATTGCTTGTATTTTAATTTGATCTGTAAATGTTATCTATGATGTGTGATTCAATGAATTTGTTAGTTATTTTTGAATTTTTATTAATTTTAATTTGTTTATTTTGTATGATTTATTCATGATGTTATATATATTGAAAAGCATCATATTTGTCTCATGAAGGAGCTCTATCCATCATTTTTGGAATTAATCTTATTATTTAAACAGTGAATTTTTTTTATAGATTTCTAGGTATTTGGCCTTGATGATTATGGCCCATTGCTTGAATTTTGATTTGATCTGTAGATGTTATCTATGCTGTTTGATTATGTAATTTTGAAGGTTTTGTTAATTTTAATGTGTTGTTTGAATTGACCGGAGATTGCTTTGAAGCTCACCCGGTTCCTTTACTTTGTTGGCGCCAACGGTATGCGTCTCTCCTCCATGAGTTTTACTTAGATCCACTACCCAAAATTAGCTCAGAACTTTTGCTTTATCTTATGTGGATTTACTTTATATAGACAGATCCTGTGTGATTAATATATATGGATTTATGCATTTATATGTATGTGCTTGTAGGAGTGTTTTTGATTTCTCATTATTGTTGTTGTTGCTGTTGCTGCACATGTATTTGTTTGTAATTAGGCTACAATCAAGTATTTGATAGACGGAGATACACATATGCAATAATAATCATTTGGGACTATGGATTTTGGTTAGAGAAAGAGTAGGATCAATTATGGGTGAAGTTTTTTTTTTTTTTTGGCAAGTGGAATTGCCATCATGTATATTATTAAGATCCTAAAAACAACGGATGGATAAATATTATTAGCTAGAGTGTTTGTAGTATCATAATGCTCCACATTGATTCAGCTTACTCATTTTCAAGAAATATTTTAATTAAATTTTTTAAAATTCTCTTTCTAGTGATCGTTTCACTTCCCACGTTCTTACTAGATGTTGATTTTATTTATTAATTACAAGTATAAGAAAATTGACGAAAAAAAAGAGGGAGAAGCATCCCAATTTTCTTATTTTACTTTGTGGAGTTAGTACTAATAGGCTGGATGGTTGCAGTGTTGGCTTTGCTAATGAGGTCAGGTTTACTAATTATTAATCACAACCTAATTATTATTGATAGTTTTGGTATATCTATATATGTTTTACTGCTAGATTATATATATACACTAAGGCATTTAGCAATATCATGCCATACATGTCCGGTGTCCAAACCTTGTGGTTTAATTGATGCCGTGTGTGATTGTTGAGGTTAATCATTATACGAATTTGTTTCTGATTTGTGGTTGAATCGATGTCGTGTGTGAGAAAGCTTATGATTTGTTTTTGATTCCTAATTGTTGTTATGTGATTATGTTTTATGTGAGAGTTATAAACAAATTTGTTATTTGAATTGAGTGAAGATTGCTTATTCATCAATATTAAGAACTCAATGCTCCATTAGTATTTATGGAATTGGTAATGGCCATGGCAAGAAGTCTATCACAATGCTAGAATAAATAAGATTATTGAGTGCTTCTATTTCTTGTTTAATCTTAATTTATACCAATATGATTGCTATTTACATTCTGTCACTTGATATGATTCTTTAAGAGTGAATTTAGTTTGATTTCTTCTAAAATTAAATTACATGTCAAGCCAACCATTTTCAATTTTTCTTTATAGTACTAAAGTGCAACAAGAAGTTAAAGAGTCTATGGCTGTGCAAGAAGGATAGAAAGTTGATCGTGAAAAATTGAGGGAACGGCTGAATGAACAGTTTTTTGAGTTGGGAAAAATGCTAGGCAAATTGCATTTATATCCATTTGGAGTTTCGAAAGAATACACTTCATTTTAATGGGAGATGACATCTCAATTTTCTTTCCCAGCAAAGTTGCGAGTAACAGTCAACCAGAGTTAAACTAGAGGAGCATGAAGGTGTAAGAGATGGGGATTGAGATAGTGGTGAAGATCCTGGACCTAGTTAAATATTTGTGTTTTAATTGCTATTTTATTTTGCTTGTCTAACTTTGGGTATTTTTGTATTGTTAATTGTTGTTAATGTCTTACATACTTATGTAGTGGTATTGTTGATATTCTAAATATTTATGCATTGCTATTTTTATTTATAGTATAATTTATAAAAATATTAGAGTTTGCTATTTTTAAATTATATTTGAGTTTATGATTTAATAGATGTAAGTTCAATTAATTACTTATCAAATACCCAAGAATTTTTTAATTTTAATATTAGAATTACTTGAGTATTACACAAGGAATTCATATAATTCACAAAAGCATTACCCAAAGATTACCCATGAATTTTATATCATTAATCTGATATTTACCTAGGGATTACCAAGGAATTTTTTATTATTAAAAATATATTTATCTAGTACTTACCCAGGGATGTTTCATGGTAACATTTACCAAAAGTTTCCCCAGAGATTAATCCGTGGGTAATTCCTGTTGTTTTATCAAATCCCAAGAATTAATTAGCTATGAGTATAAATTATGTGTTAGTGTTAGCCCTAGCCCAATGCGTTGATCTGAACCTTTATTAGTTATATGTTTATTTTTAATAAAACCTGGCTTGTTTTATCTTACTATATTTCTGTGCATGTATGCTTAGATAGAACTATCCCTGAGAGTTTGTTCCGCACAAGTTGCCGAATACGTGATTCGGGCAGTAAAACCTTGGTGCATAAAGGAACAACTTTCTAAACATCTCTAGTCAATTACTGTCATGGGAATGTTAGTAAACTATGACTAGTATGCCTATTGTGTGCAGATCATGTTTTACGTATTATAGGACATGTGATGTCAATCAATAGACATAGACACTTGTTAGTGAACAGCGTGTCTGGATCGATCCGCTCACGAGATCACTACATGGTTGCAAAGTCATAAGTGGTTTTCGTGTAACGCTTATACCGAATCCTTAGACTTAAGGTCGCTATGGAGCTTGGATGAATGTTGGTGTACTTTGACATACGCCTAACGTCATTCATAACAGAGTGACAAGTGTGAGTATGATTGGGTACATCGAGATTCATAGCGAGTAACATTTGCGATGTGAGGGGATTGCCACTCTCTAAGGAGAGAGAATATCACTGGTCACTTGATCAGTGAAACTGAGTAGTGCGTGGCCACGCCCAAGTGAAATGGTAAGGGTTATCATTTATTTGACCTAGTCAGTTCACCGAGGATCAAAAAATCGATCGACAAATAAATAAGGGTGACTAAGCTCCATGCCTTATGTTGATCGAGATATTTAATTGGCAAAGGAATCAGATAAGGTTACGAGGTTAGTTGATTACCCAGTCGACCTCCGTTTTAATTCGGGTAGTCAAATTGCCATGCTAGACAACATTTGTGACTTATGGGCCTTAACGAGGTTAAAATTCCATTGCCGATTTTAAAAACAGGATCGCACACGTAAAAGCCGTGAAATCCGGACTCAATCTAATGAGTCGAATAGCTAAATTGAGTTTAGATAAATCAAGAGTTGATTTGGTCTAACCGCGAATGTGTAAGGATTGAGTTATGAGATAACTTAAAAATTGAGGGACTTAATTAGAAATTAAGTGTTAGCTTATTGGATCTAATATGATTAATATCCAATAAGAGGGAAGATCCAATATATGGAATAAATGGTTGATATTGCATTGGGATTGGTTTTAGGGTTTAATAAATACATGTGTATTAGAGAAAACTCTAACCCTAATCTTTCCTCTCCCTCTCTCACTCAAGGAGGCAGTCGGTCCGCCCTAGCCAAGAGGACGCCGCCGCCGCCGCCACCGGGTCCAATTGTTGGTCGCCGTCATCCTTCGCAAAGGTGCTGTCCGCCTTCCCCCCCCCCCCCCCCCCCCCCCCCCCCCCTCTTTTTGGAAAAAGTTTTCTCCGGCTATTACTAGGCTCCGGCAAAGGTATAGGTCGACACTCCTTTGATCTTTCTTATTTATTCATGTATGTTAGTTCACAGGCCGGCTTTTTCATTGATATTTCTTTATCAATGGAGATTGCCGGAGTGAGAGCCTTTTGAGATTAGTTCATAATGGTTGTGGAATTTTTCTCAAAAGATTCTCACATGTGAATCATTCGCCGAGTGTCGGTTTTGGATTTACAATTCCTTACACATGTTTACGATAAGGTTTTTGAGACCTAATTTTAATTGCTATTTGTATTTTTCGATAAGAGTTATCGTTGGATACTAGCAATCCATACCGTATTGTTTCCGGCTTGTGTGTGTGAGAGAGTAGAGGGGAGTCGCGTATATACAGTCCCTTTTTCGACTTCACCCTTGAAATTGTATTTATTTATTTATTTAGATTTTTATATCTTTATTCGCTTCCATTACATGCTAGGGTCCATGCTAGTTTTGTTTGTTATCCACTGTGCATATTTTGCTTCTAGCATGCTCATAGACCCTTGTCGATCCCAACATTATATACCCAGAGATTGATCCGTGGATAATTTACCTAGGGATAAGAAATGCCATGGGTAATGTTTTACCCACGAGCGATTTAGCTAGAGTCTCAAATCCCTGGGTAAATGGATTTAGCCAGAGATTTTTTATAGTGTTACCCATAGAATCATCCGTGGGTAAATGATTATTTTCTTGTAGTGACACCAACCGCTCTTAACGAAAACACCATTGGTGTGCACACAAGGGTGGGATTCACATTTCCAAAAAATCGGCCTCAAGGTGAGGGTTAGGCCCCCCAACCTTATATACGCATGGATACTCTCTCAATTAGCCGATCTAGGACTAAAGGGTTCTTTACACTTAGCTTGATTTTGAGGTTTCTAGAAACTTTCACTCACTTTGCCTTACTGCCACTACAAAAAAAAAAAAAAAACATGGGTATCAAAACGGAAAATTCTGTCACTAATAGGAAACATTCCGTTGGTGATAACTTTTACCAGTGGAATATTCCGTTGGAAAATTCCATCACTAGAAAAACATGTGGCTAATGCTATTCCATTAGAAAGACTATTCTATTGGTGATATTAAAGTATCACCAACGGAATTTTTTGTCACTAAAGATTTTTATTACCAATGAAAATTCCATCCTGAAGGTGTTTATTATCGACGAAATTTTCCGTCCATGAAGATGTTTATTACTAACGAAAATTTCGTCACTGAAGATGTTTATTACCAACGGAAATATTGTCACTGAAGATGTTTATTATGAACGGAAATTCCGTCACTGAAGATGTTTATTACAACTGGAATTCCGTCTTTGATACCTATATCAACCATGAAATTTTGTCATTGAAAGTTTTATTACCAATAGAATTCCGTCATTGGAAGTTTTTATTACCAACGGAATTCCGTCTCTAATAGTTTTTATCATCCAAGGAATTCCGCCGCTGAAAGTTTTATTACCAACTAAATTCCGTCACTGACAGTGTTTATTACCAACATAATTCCGACAGAATTTAGTTTTTAATAATATTTATTATCCATGAAATTCCGTCTCTAACAATATTTTTAATTTTTTCAGTATTAATTTTTTCCTTGTTTCATTTCCGTGTATTACATACAATCAATACCATTTCACAAACTCTATATAATAAAAAAAATCATTTATTCATAACAAAAAACAAATTTAATAGTATTCAAAGCATGTAAATTCAATCTTTTACTGTATCTAAAAACATGTTCATACATAATAAAGCATGAATAAGAGAAGTATTATACCAATTAAACTAGTTATGAAGCACCCAAGTTCTATGAATGACTCTCGCATCATTCATTTCTTCTCCCATCATTCATTTTTTTCTTGTTGATCTTTGTCACTCATCCCAAGCTAGGAAAAAAATTTTAAAATTATAAAAAACTAATTTAAACTAATTTAAAATTAACTTTTGAATAAATTAGTTTTAAATAATTACATTTTTTATAACTATAAGATTAACTAACAATATTCATCTATGCAACAATTACATACTCAGTATTGGGAAAAAAAGGACCTTCAAATCAATCAATAAATCTAAGTTTAGCTATAAGAAAGTAGGCCATTAAAAAGTTTTGCACACCAAAGTATTTAATATACATTGTCAAAACAAGATTAAAGTCAAAATGGCAATCAATATAAAAGGAAAAAACATGAGCAAATTCATAACATGCACTACAGAACTTTCCATAAGTGCTTGCCTATCACAAAAGAAACTAGAAATTATTTCAGACAATGAATGGCGTCCCTAACACCATCACTAGCATAGCATAAACATTCTTTGTTTGCAATGAACATATCTCCTTTAGCAACTTTTGAATCATTGAAGTTATTCATATTCCCATGTTTCACTAACTAGAATGATTGAACTAGTAAAGTAAAGGAAAAGGAGAAAGAAAAGTCACAAATATTATACCAGAATCTATATATCTTTCCTCAACTACAGCAATCAGCATGCTGCGGACAATTTTAAACTCTTTCAAATCCAAGCAAGGCTGACCATCCAGCCTGTTGTTAGAAGCCCCAACTTTCAAATAAGAACCAACATTAACTTATATAAACCATGAAAAAATAGTAATGAGGATATTACTTCGTAGAATATATTTTGCTTGCTCCATAATTGAAAATTTTGCAAGCATTAACATTTATCATGATGTATAGGGTAAATAACGAATTCCAGCAGATTGAAACTGATATATAGACAGAACAAGCAAAGCAGCTAATGCTCATTTCAATATTTTTAAAACTGGATGGGGAGGATTGTACACTTGACACAAGATATATAAGACAACATTCATAAAGGCGAACATCTAACCAGTTGTGCCTGAAATAGGAATTTCCCTTACATGGTAAAATGATAACAAGAATTGAATCTCAATAATTATAATTCTGGATGGCATATGATCAGTATACAAAGCCGAACATCTACACAAAACCACAGACATCAGAAAAACAAAAATAACCAAATAAAAAGGCTCCATGACTAAACATAGATTGTCAGTGTACCAACTTACCTCATATCCCATCTTCTCAACCATTTGTCTCACTACATGGTATATAGTTGGCCTTGCTTGGAAAACAAACATGTTTTTAGAACTATTTATGTAAGCAAGTTACTGTTGACATCCAAACAGCAACTTAAGAAAAGGGACTTATAAGAAAAGAAATATACAATAGGAATATTTCTAATTGCAGCCTTTAGCATCACACTAGGCATCTCCATTGCAAACACAAAAGTAGAGCAAAACATATTTCCAGACATTCTTCTTGTAAAAACAATAAACCATCATTAATGAAGAATATTCATGATATGAAGAAATACATACAAACAATAATAGGAAGAAGAAGGCCACTTCCATCGATGAGGAGCATAGTCTGGAAGAGGCCCTACACGAGGGTTGTTGTGAACACATCTCCAATTTTTCCCATCACGAATTTTAATCAAGAAACTATCGGAACCACTTTTCACCTCAACTACATTGGTCAAATACAAATGTCCTCTAGTTAGCATGCAAAATCCAATTTTACAAAGAAAATGAAAATTCAATGAGATGGTAATTGACACCATCAAACCCTAACCAAAACAAGAGAACAAAAGTCAATGAAGGAGCTAAACTAGTGACGGTGAGTGGTGAGAATGAGCCTAATGTCAGCCTCGGTCTCCTCGGCGACACAAATGACCTTTTTTGGCCGCACAAGTTCAACAGCAGTGGCCTCATGGGTTGCTTCATCAACGATCCTGTAATCAAGAAGGTGGAAATCAAAGAGCTTAGGGTTTGGCAAAGATCGAAGCTGAGATATCGGAGAATCTAGGATTAGGGTTTACAGATAAGCGTAGTTGACCTCGAGGCATAGGAAATGATGGATCTTCATCTCAAAAAGCTTCGGTTTACTGATAAGCTACTACATTGTTGGTAAAAGATAATAATCAATTTCCAGTTAAAATGTGAAATCAAATTTCCATCCACTAAACGCCACTAAAGTAGGCTTGGGACTTACGCCACGACGGAGATGGCGGCGAGAGCTCACGATGTCGCTACTATCAGGTTCCGTGGTAGATCCGCATGCCTTAATTTCACGGATTCAGCGTGCTTGCTCCCCATTCTGATCTCTTGTTCTCCGCGCTGTATCCGGGCTACGGCGGTGGTGGTGGTGGCAGAGCGGTTTTCCAGGAGAGAGGAATCGAAGGTGGGGATGGTGATGGAGGGTGTAGACGACGCCGGAGAGGCTCTGAAAGGTGTCAGGCGACCGATCTAATGTAGAAGAGCCGGAGAAAAGACAGAAGAGTGAGGAGAGGGAGAGGCTCTAGGGTTGCGAGGGTTTTTTTTTTTTTTTTTTTTGGGAAAATTTAAAAAAAAAACCATGTGGTTTCCCACTTTTTCGATTTAGGGACAGAGAAATTTTTTTTTTGTTTTAATACCTTGTGGTTTCCCCAGCTAGCAAAAAAAAGAAAATCCGTCAACGTCGTTAACAGCTGCTTACGTGACAAGGGCATAAAAGTCAAATCCCATAAAGAATGCTGATGTGGCAAAAAAAATTATTTTTTCTACTATGTTCATCTTCTCCAATTGAATGGTACCTTTTTCTTTTCTTTTTTTTTTTTCTCTTGCCTTTCCTCTCCAAGATTTTAAAAGGCCTAGACAACTCCAAGATTTTGCAGTTCAACATGGAGATAAACATATGCACAAGAGAAAGACAACCTAGTTCATTTATATGTTTTGTATGATATCTTGGGATGTAATGTAGATCAGTGTATTTTGAGATGAATTTTAAGACTTTTTTTTAGATGATTGTCAAATGTGGTTTTGTTTTTGAAATGTAATACTATAAGTTGTTGTCAGTAAATAGAGCAATGTTGATGGCTTTTTTTTTTTTTTTTTGGCTTTGGTGGATTGTGTATGTCCTATTGTTTTTGCTCTTGTACACTGATGGACAAATTGTTTGGACAAAGATAAGCAATGTTGTTTGATTTTTTTTTTTTAAATGGCCATGATCTTTTGTACACAGTTGACTAAAATATTTGGGATTTAATGTAATTTAGAGCAATGTTGATGCTCTTTTAATTAGTTTTTGATCTTTTTTTTTTTAATTGAGCAAGATCTTGTGTCATTTCTTTTGTTGTTTTTGTACACAAATGAGCAAATTATTTGGGATTTACTTTTTTAATTTTATATGATCTTTCATATGATTTTAAATTGCTTATAATCTTTTAGGTGGTGTATGCTTATTTAAATTGTTTATGCTCTTTAAAATAGAGATTCAGAGAAATATACCCTGATGAACAAAAGACATTTTCACAAACACCTTTCAAGCAAAAAATTCACACACCATTTTCTTCAATATTCAATGTCATTACAGTTCATATCATACAACACTACAAGTTGAACCTAAAGAAAATATAGTTTACAATTACAATTTGCCATAATTACAACCTTTCATTCTTTGGTATTATGGTTGTCACAAGAATGGCAAATATTTGCCCCATCCACCAAATGTCTTGTACCACATGCATTCACAAAAGTGGAAGAAATCACCAGTTATGGAACACAAATAAATAAATAAACCCCATTTGATTCTTGTTTTGCTTACCAGTGAGCATATCAAAAGAAAATCAAGTACTTGGTAAAAAGGTTAAACTCTTGTTGTTAAGGCCATCTCTTCTTGTTAGCTCTTCTTGGGATAGAATTTGAGGTTTAGATTCGGAAAACAACATTGTAAAGATTAAGAGAGGAAAGGCAAGAGAAAAAAAAAGTACCATTCAATTGGAGAAGATGAACATAGGAGAAAAAATAGTTTTCTTTTACCACATCAATCATGTTTTATGGGATTTGACTATTATATCCTTGCCACACAAGCAGCTGTTAACGGTGTTGACGGAATTTCCTTTTTTTGCTATTTGGAGAAACCACAAGGTAGTGAAACAAAAAAAAAATTTCTCTGTCTCTGAATCAGAAAAGTGGGAAACCACATGGTTTTTTTTTGAAATTTTCCCCTTTTTTTTCAATTCTTATAAATTTTTTTTAATATTGAGTTTATTTATATAATATTGAAACCCAAAAATTAATAAATATAATAATAATTAAAAGTAAATTATTAATTATATAAATTACAATTATATTATGTATACATTCTATTATATGTAAAATGATTACATTTCTTTCATTATAATTCCGTCTCTGTTATTATCTCCACTGCACACATATCCGGATTGGTTGTTGTCACACCAAACACGGGTAAATTTTTTGGGTGGGTACTTAACTTTGTTCATGTTGCAACTTGGGCACTTAAGTTTAATTTGTAACAAAGTGAGCACATAACTTCTATTTTTTTTCAACGGGAGGGCAGTAGCGCTATTCCGGCCTGTGTTTGCTGATGTGTCCACTGGTTTGCTGATATGGACGATGCTTTGCCACGCCAACCGCTTACGTGGTAATCTCCAGGTAAACAACTTATCCACGTGGCCTCTCTTCAACTCCACATAAGCGCCACGTGGATAAGTTCCCACCTTTCTTCTTCTCTCCCCTGAGAGCTCCTCCCTAATTCTGATTCTATGCCCTAATTTATACCGATCCACCGGTGAGCTCCGGCCAGTGACACCACTTAAAATTAGTACAACAATAAAATCCTATGCAACATCCTTCAAGTACAACAACAAAATCATTGACGAAGCTTTACAACAATAAAATCAAAGCTTCACTCCATAAATTCAATAATCAATTCAAAGCTCCGTAAATTCAAAGCTTTACAAAAATAAATTCAGGGGTTCATAATAATGTTGGATGATGCCCGAACATGTAAATACATCTTGCATGCCTTGTTTGCTTTCCGAGGACATATTGGCATGTTTCGTATCATCGAGTTTAGTCGCAGAAGAGTGGTATTCTTGACCAGATCACACCAGTGGATCAACAAAGCTTAGGGGATGAGGGATCTAGTTTCTTCGGTCACTTGGCCTCGGTCACTCGGTGCGCAGCTTGGAGGAGTGGTGTCAATGGCGAGCTCACCGGTGGATATGGAGAAATTAGGGCATAGAATCAGAATTTGGGGGAAGCTCTTGGGGAAGAGAAGAAGAAAGGTGGGAACTTATCCACGTGGCGCTTATGTGGAGTTGAGGAGAGGCCACGTGGATAAGTTGCTTACGTGGAGCTTACCACGTGAGCGGTTGGCGTGGTAAAGCATCGTCCATATCAGCAAACCAGTGGACACATTAGCAAGCACAGGCCGGAATAGCACTGGTGCCTTCCCGTTGAAACAAAATAGAAGCTATGTGCTCACTTTGTTACAAATTAAACTTAAGTGCTCAAGTTGCAACATGGGCAAAGTTAAGTACCCACCCAAAAAATTAACCCCACCAAACACACAAATCAAAGCACTTGGCCTTTGTTTTAGCTAAGAGATTTAAAATATCAAAAGCGTACGAATATCACCCATTGAGATCAAGAAATAACGAACTGGTATTAAGCAACTATTAGGTTAAATCAATAGCTCTGATATTCAAAAGATTGTAAGAAGACCACTAATACAAAATGATCATTTTACCCTTAGAACATGCATGAATGCCTAATGAGACCTGAGGTACAAATTAGGATATACAAAAATTTTGTTGGTGACAATAAAAATTCTGACAGTAATAGTATAGAATTATGTTGGTGATAATATAAAGTTCCATTCGTGATAATACAATTCCATTGGTGATAATATAGAATTCTATTGGTGATAATGCAAAATTTTGTTGGTGATAGTACAAAATTCCATTGGTGATAATATAAAATTTCGTTGGTGATAATACAAAATTCCGTTGGTGATAGTATCAAATTCTGTTGGTGATAGTACAGAATTCCGTTAGTGATAATACAAAATTCCACTGGTTATAGTATTGAATTCTGTTGGTGATAATAAAAATTCTGTTGGTGATAGTATAGGACTCCGTTGGTGATAATACAAAATTCTGTCGGTGATAGTATTGAATTCCGTTGGTGATAATACAAAAATCTATTAGTGATAGTATAGAATGCCGTTGGTAATAATACAAAAATTCGTTGGTGATAGTATCAAATTCCATTGGTGATGATAAAAATTCTGTCAGTGATAGTGTTAAATTTCATTAATGATAATACAAAATTCCGTTGGTGATAGTATCGAATTTCGTTGGTGATAATATAAATTTCATTGGTGATAATACAAAATCCCGTTAGTGATAGTATAGAATTTAGTTGGTGATGATACAAAATTCCGTCGGTGATTATATTGAATTCTATTGGTATAATACAAAATTCCGTTGGTGATAGTACAAAATTCCGTTGGTGATAATATATAATTTTATTGGTGATAATACAACATTCCGGGTGTAATAGTATTGAATTATATTGGTGATAATACAAAATTTCATTGGTGATAGTATTAAATTTTGTTGGTGATAATATAGAATTCCATTGGTGAAAGTATCGAATTCCATTGGTGATTCTCTAAAGTTTCATCTTTGTGTTTTTTCCAATCCATTGTTGATTCTCTAAAGTTTTATCTCTATGTTTTTCCCAACGGAATTTGCAACCAAAACTATTACAAATGGAAAATTCCAATATCGGTGATGATATGAATTTCCGTCACTAATATGTTCTAAGGTACCAAATCTTTTATGTTGGAATTCTGTCACAAAATCAGTTGGTGATATTGACTTTTACCAACAGAAAAATTTCATTGGAAAAATTCTATCTCTGATACCCCTATTTTCTTTTAGTGTACAATATTGGTTTGTTGCTATAACTATGCAAATCCATCATTGTTGTTATGGATAGGTTGTTATAGGACCTAATTGACAATAACAACGCTAACAAGTTATGGGTTATTGGCATGATTATATGAACATCAAGAACTGCCTTATGAATAATTGAGTAGTATGTTTAAGAATCTGTAGTACATGTAACGAGTAGAGCGTAAGTAGTCACAAGAAAATTTTATACAATTGAAGAAGGGGTTGAGCTCTCAAAACAATTTTGTATATATGATTCTTAAAATGCTTAAAAAGAAAAAGAAAACAGAGAGAAAGGAGAGAAAGTTATGTTATAATATGAACTTATTTGGTAGGATGGAAACGAAATTGCAAAAATTATTCATATAGTGTAAAGAAATATCCTTGTAACAACATCATGAAACATAGCTAAAATTGTATGACTATGCATTAGCTGGATTTTTTTAACTTGATTTTTACGTAAGTTATTATTAAAAAAATGAAAAAGGGAAGAATATGTTGTCTTGTGTTAGGTTGGATAAATCTCATTTTGTCAAATTTTTTATAGTTTTTATAAAAAAAAATAGTGATTAAAAATTCTTAAATGAGTCAAGGCTTTATTTTAGACTCATTTGCTCTTTCTTGAAGGAATAAAGTAAAAACAACAAAAAGAGGTAATAAGAAAAAGAAAACTGAATTGAGATTTCAAAAAATGATTATTCATTTGTCAGATATTTTCTTATATATCGAGTTCGAATGAAAAAAATATTCTAATTAGCAAAATAAAAGAGCTTCCTCTTAACTTTCCAAGGCATAAAAAATTATCACATTTACAGTTTAAATTAGTATATATGTCATAATCAAAACAATCCATCATCATTGTATTATCCTTGCAAGAACACTAACCTATTTGTAAGGAGCAAGCATTCTCATCATGAATGCTGTACTATAGCACCCATTTAAAGATTATCCAAATTCAAAGTTAAGTTAATGATGATTATAAAAAAAGATGATGTCCAACACTACAAAAAAATTGCCATATAATGACGGTTCTCTATAGTAATAGTTAAATTCCGTAGCTATAGACTGGTTTTACCGATGATTCTTTAAAACTGTCACAATATACAAGACATTTACTAACATATTTTGTTCTGTTGGTATAGATAGACTTTTATCTATAGTAACAGTCAAATTTGTAGCTATAGACTATCTGTACCAACGGAACATTCAATTTGTCAGAATAAATATGACATTTACTAATGGATATTGTTCCATTGGTATAACTAACACTCTATACTTATACTTATCAATAACAATGGTCAAATGTAGTCGCTATATATTATCTATACCAATGAATCTTTAAAAGTGTTAGAATAAATCAGACATTTCGTGATGGATATCGTTATGTTGGTAGAACTATATATTTTGAATTTTATCTAATATTTATATTTATGTTTAGTAGAGCATGATTTAATTATAATAATATTATCAAAATTGAATTTGAGATTTATATTAAGAATAATAATTAAATTAAAAAATTATAAATTATAAAATAAATATAAAAAATGATATCATGATAATTTACTCTATAAATTATATGCACATCCGTTAAAATAACAAGCTTATCAATATTGATTGGATATATAAATTAATCAATTAATTTATAAATTTATGAAAATTACTTAACTTATTATTTTATATAAATTAATTTGTAACATATACTTTTTTATTTGATTAAGATAAATAATTATTGGAATAAATATTTAAAATATTAACATTCTTTACTGCAACCACAAAAAAAATATTTTATTTATTGGTAAATAAATATTTGATTTTAATTATTTTTAAAATTATTTTTAACATTAGATTATAATATATTTTATATATCTATTTAAAAAAAGCATGTTATTGAAAGATAATGTTTATTATATAAATTAACGAAATTTAAGATTTTATATAAAAATAGAAAATTAATTTTTATGTTAAATTAAATTAATCTATTGTTAGTTTTCTAATATTTAAATTTAAATAACAAATAATTAATGAATAATTGTTTTACTTGCTCTTCCATAATAACAAATAATTTTAATTATATAAATTAATGAAATTATAAATATTTCATATGAAAATAAAAAATTAATTTTTATGTTAAATTAAATTAGTTTATTGTTAATTTTATAATATTTAAATTTAAATAATTAATAATTAATGAATAAGAGATATTTATAAAACTTGAAACTTTATAAAATATAAATAATAAATATTTTTTTCATACATTTAAATAATATATTAAAAAACAAAAAATATTAAAACATAAACAAACCCTCTTCACCGTCTTCACCCCCTTCATCCACCACTTCACCGCCATTGCTTGCCACCTTCTCTTTACCGCCGCGGTTGTTGTTCACCTTCTTTTCACCGCCGTTGATTTTTGCCGCGGTGAGATTGTTTACTTTCGCCACCTCTTCAGCCACTAATTGTTAAAGGTAACCCTAACTCAACCTTTTCATATTTTTTCCGATTTGTTTTGTTGCTGATTTTTCAGTTGCAAGGTGTTTGTTGTTGATTTCTCAGTTGCGAGGTTTGATTTCTATCTTTGTTTAAATTCTTCAATTGAATTTGAGTTTGGATTTATATTTTTTGTTTGTTTGGATTTTTTTATTTGGTGATGAATGGATGGTGTGATTTTTTCTATGTATGCTTTTGATTCTAATGGAGGCTGCTGCAATCTCAATCTCTTGCTGGTTATCAATCTATTTGTGAAGTTGCGAGTGTTGTTTGCCCCACATGAAACCCTCAATGCTGTTCTGATTGTGATTTTTTTTCTCTGGATTGTTGTTGTTTTATGATGTTTGATTTCATGTTGTTGATTTGTTGTAATGTGGATTCCGAAATTTTTTTTGTTCTTTTTGTTACTGGGTTTTTTTTTTTTTTTGAGGTATTTTGGTGGGATTTGGAGGGGGGGGTGGGATGGGACTGGGGAAGGGTGTGGGGATGAAACGCCCAATGCAATCTGAATTCCATGGTGTTTACCTTGTTTGGATTGCTTTCTGGGTGTTGATAGATTTATTAGTCTAAGTTATGATTGATTTTTTTCAGTTTTTACTTGGGTTTTTTTTTGTAATTTTTTTAGTTGGAAATGAAGGAAATCTAGCTGAAAACCCAAATGCCATAAAATTTTCTTGTTATTTGAATTCATTATTTGTGTTATGGCGCATTTGAGAATGAGAAACAATTTGTTGTAGCACTGGTTCTATTGGTTTTCTGTTAGTCTGGAATTGTTTGCAAGTTGTTTGTTTGCCCGTGAGAACAGCTGCGCAGGAGAGGATAGCAGAATGGATGAAAGCTTTTGCAGGAGCTGGTGTGATAAGTGCTTGTGTTATAATACTGCGAAGCGTGATTATCTTACAATGAGCATATCTTTTATCAGATTTTATCACTAAATTGGGTGCATTTGTGTGCTTTTGTGCATTGTAGGTTTGTGGAGCTAATTTGGAGAAAAGGAACGAAGTTAAATAGTGTTCGCCGTTGTTGGGGAGTTTTCAGACTAAGCAAGGAACAAGGCACGAGTTTAGACTTGTGAGTGTGTGTCAACCTCCTTTGGAGGGGCACAAAGGTAGTCACATTCACAACAAGTTTAACTCGTGTAGTTTAGGAGAACTTCACCAAGAAGGAGATTTGAAGCAATCGGCGCGATCTACCTTTGATTGTGTGCCCAATTCAATGGCCTCGATGAAGAACAACGAATTAGGGAGCGTTTCCGCGAGTACAGTAGCAGAAATGTAGCAAGTTACTGTGGCAAAACAATGTATCAAGCTACTGTTCACTTTCAGCTGAAATTCAGAAATCCAGAAAGTTCACACGGGCGTGTGGAAATTCCACACAGCCATGTGAAATCCCAATAAGTTCAATTTTAAAGCTCGACTCAACGTTATAAAAACCCATTTTGGAGACTTTTTACAGATCTTTTGACCTATCTTTCTTCCCAACTTTGGGGAGAGGGAGCCTAGGGTTTTGGAGAGGACTTCGTAGAGGCTTGGAGCACGTCATCAGCATCGTCATCTACATTCCGCGGCCGCATAAGACCACGGCCACACCATACGCAACGGGGTTTTCATCAATGCCTTTAATTTGTGCTTTCTTTCATATTTTGATAAACATGTATAGCTCCATGAGGAGCTAAACCCCTCATGGGTATTCGGACTTGTAAACCCTAGGATTATTATGTTTCTATGACATTGATATTATGCTTTTCATTTATTGATGAATAAATTTGAGTTTCAATTTTAATTATCTCTTGCAATTGTTTTCCCTTAGCCGTGACACTAGGGTTGAGAACAATCTAGGTTATCCTTTGCAGGTGTGACAACTCCTATAGGGTTAGACTACTTAAGATTGAAGAGGGTTGAGAGGGTGAGTCGTGAGGTAGCGAAATGTCCCATTTCCCCTCCGGTGTGATTTCTCCCTACCTCCGTTTTCCAAGATTTCTTAGCGATCGAGATAGAGTGAAGTGATATGAGAGGAACTCCCCTGGGGCTCAGTTGCGCAAGCAGCAGAGTGAAGGGTTGACGCGAATCCTAAGCACTGGGGCTTAATTTAGACTAGGTTTCTTCCACCTGGACCAAAGGGTTAGAACAATACATAGGAACAGGTTTTATCACTAGGAATCCCTAGAGCTTAAAACAATCACACGTAGTGTGAGGTTTAGGAAGATAGACTTCCCTGGGGCTTAGTTGACAAGTCAACCAGAGTCAAGGGTCGTAGTGAATCCTAATGCCGGGGCATAGTGTTGGGGTTAGTCACGGTTGACCTTAGGTTTGGGACTGCGTGTTTAAGGATATCCTTGACTCAATTAACATCAATAGAAAAAGTATAATAGCATAGTCTTGCATTAGAAGCATAAGTCCTAGAGGTAGCTTGTCCGGATACCCTATTCATCCATTGCTAGTCCTTCTCTATTTACTTCTACTTGCACCTTCTTACCTTCCATCTCTCTATTTAAATTCTCGTCTCATTTTAATTGTTTTCATATTCACTTATCAATTCTATTCTCTTTTTTCGTACACCGCATAGCTAAATAGTGAAATCTTGTGTTTTAAGTCCCTATTCCCTGTGGATTCGATTACCCACTCACATGGGTAAATTTATTACTTCAACAAGCTAGTGCACTTGCGGGATACACGCAAGGGGTCGTGTCATGGTGCCTAAAGCCAACAAGGTATCATCATCTTCATCATTTTTCATTCTTTTCTAGTTTACACCATTAATGCCCCCTTGATTAAGACCCAACCACCCAAACATAATTTACTATTTCAAAACTTTTATTTTAGAATACAATTAGGATGTAGTTTGGTGGTTCTATTTAGTGCCAAAATACTAAATAAACTAATTTCATAACTAATTATGAATGTACCTGTGTTTTACGTTAGCAATGTATTTTAACAAAAAAAAAAAAAACACCAGTTATCTTCTGAAACTGATTTTTAGTTTTGCATATCTTCAAAATTTCTTTCTCTTTGGTTAATATCTCGGAATGTAAATTTTCAAAATTTTTATTATAGTTATTCAAATTCATGTTACTTACAATGTTCTAGATTAGTGATTACTTCCTACCAAACATACCTACCAATATTTCACATTTGTACTCAAACCTTTTTCTCTTTGCTTGTAATCCATACTTAATTGTTTTAAACTTTGAACTTGAAAATTTAACAGGTTTCTATATATTAAAATATTTTTAAAAATTTTCCACTGTTTTTATGTTAATATTAAACTAAAAGAAAATCTAAACTAGATAAAGATACAGCTCAAGCTATATTTGAGCCTGGATTTTCTAGGTTGAGCTTGGACCAAACTCTCTCAAGCTCAGCTCATTTACACTACTAACTATTTCTGCACTTTATTTTTCCCCTTAATCTAAAGATTAAATTAATGAAATCAATCATTTGAGTTACAGATTGAACAAGAGCTGCAGTGATTGTCACTCTATTTTGAAGGTATACATTAGTTGTGGGCTTTAATCTCATTTATTTAAAGTTCAATCATGCTGCAGTTTCCTCACTTGAAAATAAATTATTTAGTCTGTCTTAATTTTAGCTTTTGACCTTACATATATATCAACACTTTCGCTCGATGGCTGTAGGTGTTGGTAGTCTGGTATCCACTAGGTTCTCTTTTGGTGTAGGCTTTGCAGATTGTTCAAAGGGGTTGAATTGAAGAAGGTTAATCTTCTCTTGAAAAGGATAGAGTATATTAGCTTATCAGGTATGTTTTTATGTTTAACTTGGAATGATTTCATTTGGGTGTAAATTGGTTGTTTATTGTTGAAAATCCTTGTTTATTAAATAAGTTGTATTTAGAATTTAGAATCGTACTTCATTAAAAATCTTGGTTTATGTTTCTCTCTTGGATTTTATAAGCTTATAAATAGCATGTCATGTTCTAGTTTAGGCAATTTGGTTGACTGTTGTCATTTGTTCTGTTTGGCTAATTTTTCTTACAAGTTGTACAAGGTGATGTTTCTGTATATTATTTCATTATGGCTAAAAGATGTTGATTGTAGCTTTGCATGGAAGCCCAAGAATGCCTAGTAATTAGCTGATGGTTAGATCTGGTTTCCCTCATGCTTACATCAGCTGACTTAATCATACAACGTGTAGCTGAGAAAGGTAAACAGTTGGTTATAATTGTATTGGACCTATTGGTCAGTGGTTGCAGGGGAATAAGCTTTTATAGGATGTCTAGATTTAACAATTCAGTGCTTACCACTGAATGTCTGTTGTTTGCAACTATAGATAGAAAGTTTTTCCTGAAGCTAGTGGATTAGGTTTATTTTTGCTAAACAGATTATTTTTTGCAATTTATAGATCTGGAGTACATATACATTGTAATATGCAGTCTTGTCTCAAGAGCTAGTAGTCCAGACGAAGCATTGGAGATGGCTAAGCTTGTAACTTCAAAAATTATTCAGCATCCAAATGATAAGCCTGCATTGCGGTTGAAGCTGTAAGGCTGATAAATTTTGTCCTTAAATTCTAATCCTAAGCACATCTCTTATTTTTTGTCATGCTTTGAGTAACTTGTTCAATCTATACAATCTATTAAAGAACCCATACAATAAGTTCTTTGTTTACATGAAAGCGCTAGACTTGGCAACTAGTGGAAAAGTTACTTAAAGCATCATTCAGTCTTTCAAAAAGATCGATTGCTTTTTAGAAGAATGGAATATTGGAATAGTGGATCAGAGAAATCTTTTTCTCAGTATATCTAACATCTTGAAGGACAACAAAAGGTACAACCACAATAGTAATATTGGGTATTTCTCATGCCTAGTTTTCTTGATAAACTTACTTTGTCATTATATGCAGCATGGCAAAAGATTCTTTTGCTTTCCTAACAAGGTATTTAGCTGCCTTTTCGGGTGATGATGAGGAATCATATACCATGAATGATGCTAAAGAGGAAGCAGTATGTCCTATTATTGAGTATGTGAAATCTCCAGATATGTTTCAGGTATCACATTACAGATTTGGTTTTTGCTATCAGTTGCATAATGATGAATTGAAAATGTACCTCTGATTTCTTTCCTATCTTATGCCATTTTACTGAAAGCAATCTGATTATCAGTAGTATACTGTGGAAACTCAAATACCAAGATGGTTTCTGAGAACTAGGAATATTTCATTAAACTCTATTAAGGTTTCTCTGTGTTCTGATTCCTAGTAATCACATGATAGCCAAATTGTTTGAAAGTTGTGAGTTCCATTTGCATCTCAACCTCATCGATCAACCTTTTGAACTATTAAGAGTTGTTTTTTTTTCCCTTAGTTCTTCACTATTTAATTAAACTTTGTATATCATGTTGGTGCTATTATGGTCTAGTTTTGGAACTTTTACATGTGTCCTCACTAGGCAAGTTAAACTTCAAAAATTACTCTCTGCATGTATATATATGGTGATATTGATTTTTTCCCCAAATTTGTGATCTTGCAGTGTGATTTGCTTGACATGTCTGTTGTTGGACAACTGAAGAATAATGAAAAATATGCTTTGATTTACCAGCTTCTTAAAATTTTTCTCACACATAGACTTGATGCTGACACACCCCTTGCGTGTGTGTACCACAAGTGCACGGGTTGTCGAAGTAATAATTATACCCGGTGAGTAGGGTAGTCGAATCCACAGGGAACAGGGCTACTAGTACTAACTTCTTCTCTGCAATCTAGCCTAATGACTAATGTGATTTTGTGGTGATCTAGTGTGCATAGAAATTAATACCAGAGTTGAATAGGCAAAGGGTAAATAAAGGGAGATCTCAGTCAATGAAGATGAGATACCCGGGCAATGCTCCCCCTAGGCTCTATCATGAAGTGCAAGACTAACTAAATGCTTCTAAACCGAGTTCTATGAGTCGAGGCAATCCAAGAATAATCGGTTCCTGCCTCCAGGCCACCAATACTAGTCCCCTACAAGGTCCTGGCGGAGAAATCGCTCAATCTCAACACCTCACACCCTATATGACCGCAATGAACTTTAGGGATACCTAGGAGTGAAACCAATCCCTAAAATTAGATCTAACCCTACTTCTAGGTGAAAGATCCGTAACCCCCTACAATGGTCCCGGCGGAGAAATCTATCAATCTCACGCCTCACACCCCATATGGTTGCATAAACTTAGGGAATACGGAGATAGGAAACACTCAATCGGAAGGGAAAGGGGACACTCCTCTATCTCAAGACTCACCCTCTCAACCCTCTTTAACCTTGTATGTTCTAATCCCTAATGGAGACCTCTCTCTCACCAAGGCAACAAATCAAGCATACCAAACAACTATACGAATCAATAAGGCATGCAAGTAATGATTAAACAAGATTAAAACTCAAATTAACTCGGAACTAAAAGAAAGCATAAAGAAAGTCAATACATGAATCGAAACCTAAGGTTCACATGCCCAAGTATCTACTAGGGTTTAGCCCTCCATGGGGCTTATTACAAAGCAAAACATAACACAATGAAAAGCAATGAAAACCATGGAAGTAAACCCTCTTGAATTCGTGACGATGGCCTTGATGGGTAGCTCAACTTCTTAAAGGATCCTTCTCTGAAGCTAGGTTGCCAATGACTCCCTCGATGCTATGACGGAGGAAAGAACTATCAAAGTTGGTGAAGAACGGCCCTCCAATTTGGCAAAGACCTCCTCCTCAAACCCTAGCCGCTTCACCTCTCAAAAGCCATACAAAAGATACCAAAAGAATCGGCAAAAAGGGCTATTTATAAGCTTGAAGCGCGTCAGTCACGTGCCTCCACGAGACCACGTGAGATCCCACGCGGTCGCGTGGGCTGTAGAATTTCCACGCGGTCGCATGGGATTTTGACGCGGTCGCGTGAATAGTGATTTCTGCTACAGTACTGCTACAATGAAATGAACAGTGTTTTCTATAGTGCTCTTCATAAATCGCGATCCAAACTCTCTTATCTTGAGGCCACATGGTCGGGTGCACGTCCATGTGGTGAGTTATAAGACTTCTCCTCCATCGAACCATCATTTGGAAGCTTTAGGTATCTTCACACAAGAAGGGACATGAAGGTGTGACTGCTTTGTGCCCCTCCATCACACAAATTGGCTTGAATTCTTCTGGAAGTTAGCACACACCCTCATGTGCATGATCCCTTCTCGTGCCTTGACACTTGTGTTGTATAAAAACTCCTAACAATAGGTCTTTATAACCCATCTTTGCTTATTTTTCCTCCTTCAATACATTCACAACCTAGTTGCATAAAAGAACACCAAAATACACTTTATGAGACATAATCCATGGCAAAATGATGCTCAATGCATGTAAAACAAGTGGATAAAACATGTATACTCAAGCACTTATCAAACTCCCCCACACTTAAGCCTTTGCTTGTCCTCAAGCAAAATTAACCATACACTCATGAAAAGCAAAGAGAAGTGCTTGGCCTTAGGTTCACCAAGTGTGTACAAGAATAAAATTCTAAAATCATGGAGAGAAATAAACACTAGATGAAACAGTCAATACTCTAGCAAATAATCCAATCAAAAATGAAAGTACTAAAGTCCGAAAGCGTGTGTGGGTGAAACCTCAACTCATGTCAACACTATATCCATTTCTCAAAGTCCTTATTAGCAATGGGACCTATTTATAAACAAAAAAGAATAGGTAGTAGCTTCACACATCCTCTAAGGTAGCCCTTTCCCGAGATGCATCCCGAGTGGCTTTTGATAAGTGCCTAAATACATCATGTTTTAGCGATAATGTTCTTGTACTTTCGTGCAACTTATGTGAATTCTCGATGACATTTTGCGCACTTGATGTTTTTATTTTTGTTTCAGGGTTTCGAGGACCAAGTGCGCGTGATCGAACCGTTTTCGTGTCGTTTCGGGGAAGATTGAAGAAGAAATGAAGACTTGGAGTACCCTGGAAGCGACGCGCCGCACACGGAGCCATTTCTCTCGGCCGTGTGCGGCGACTGTGCGGCCCGCACAGTGGCCGCACGGCTCAGCCAGTGAGCTGTGCGGCCTAGTGTGCGGCCGCACACCTGGCCGCACGCCCTGGCCAGAGAGCCGTGCGGCCTAGTGTGCGGCCCGCACACCAAGCCGCACAAGGTGGCCAGAAGAGCGCGCGGGCGCGCGTGCGGCCCGCACGCCACCCGCACGCTCTCGTGTTTATATAAGGTTTCTTCAAGGGTTTTTGAAGAGGGTTGTTCTCTATCCGGCCTCCACTCCACCATACACCATTCTCATCACCTTTGGAAGGATTTGGAGGGATTTTTGGGCTGATTTGAAAGAGAGAAGAAGGGGAAGACGTGGAGAAGCTTCATAGGGCTCACCGGCGCGGATCCGACGAGCCACACCATCAACCCTAGTCGACATCTTTGAGAGAGTTTTTCTTGTTTTTTTTTATTTGATGGATCCTTTGTATGATGAGCTCCTTAGCATTGTGATGTCGAACTAAACCTCCCAAGGCCACCGGGCTCCCGGTGAACCTTGGGAGGAGACTTTGTATGAATGACCTCTATGTTGTTTTAAATGAATGTGTTGGTTTGCTTGTTTGGTTTTAATTCATCATCTTGTTGTTCATTCTACAATGGATGGATTCCGTAGAATTGATTCTGAATGATACTTGTTTGGCGGGATGCTAGCTTGTATTAGGTCACGTGGTGAGTTAAAGAGGGATCCCTGTATTAATACGCCGGAGGTTCCGGGTGTTAATAGCCTCCCGCGCGTTTAGGGTTAATTTAGCCGAGAGAGTGCATTAGATTAACCCTAATCAAGACTCCTTGTTCTCATTGACATCGTAGGGGTATTTTCTGGATAGAGAAACCCGTACTGGATTAGGGCTACACTACGGAGGTTCTGGGGTAGTCGACGTCCGAGTCAAGTTGATCAAAACTGATAAGTGCTTGAGTATACATGTTTTATCCACTTGTTTTACATGCATTGAGCATCATTTTACCATGGATTATGTCTCATAAAGTGTATTTTGGTGTTCTTTTGTGCAATTAGGTTGTGGAAGTATTGAAGGAGAAAAAGGAAGCAAAGATGGGTTATAAAGACACATTGTTGGGGGCTTCTGTACAACACAAGTGTCAAGGAACAAGAGGGGGTCATGTACATGAGGGTGTGTGCCAACTTCCAGAAGAATTCAAGCTGATTTGTGTGATGGAAAGGCACAAAGGCAGTCACACATTCATGTCCCCACTTGTGTAAAGATAGCCAAAGCTTCCAAATGATGGTTCGATGGAGGAGAAGTCTTATAACTCACCATATGGACGTGTGCCCGACCATGTGGCCTCAAGATAAGAGAGTTTGGATCGCATTTCATGAAGAGTACTGTAGCAAAATACTGTTCGTTTCACTGTAGTAGTACTGTAGCAGAAATCACTGTTTACGCGACCGCGTCAAAATCCCACACGACCGCTTGGGAATTCTGCAGCCCACGCGACCGCGTGGGATCTCACGTGGTCGCGTGAAGACACGTGACTGGCACATTTTCAGGCTTATAAATAGCCCTTTTTGCCGATTCTTTTGGTATCTTTTGTGTGTCTTTTGAGAGGTGAAGCGGCTAGGGTTTGAGGAGGAGGTCTTTGCCGAATTGGAGGGCCGTTCTTCACCAACTTTGATAGTTCTTTCCTCCGTCATAGCATCGAGGGATTCATTGGCGACCTAGCTTCGGAGAAGGATCCTTCAAGACGTTGAGCGACCCATCAAGGCCATCATCACGAATTCAAGGGGGTTTACTTCCATGGTTTACATTGCTTTTCATTGTGTTATGTTTTGCTTTGTAATAAGCCCCATGGAGGGCTAAACCCTAGTAGATACTTGGGCATGTGAACCCTAGGTTTCGATTCATGTATTGACTTTCTTTATGCTTTCTTTTAAGTCCGAGTTTATTTGAGTTTTAATCTTGTTTAATCATTGCTTGCATGCCTTATTGATTCGTATGGTTGTTTGGTATGTTTGATTTGTTTCCTTGGTGAGAGAGAGGTCTCCATTAGGGATTAGAACATACAAGGTTAAAGAGGGTTGAGAGGGTGACTCTTGAGATAGAGGAGTGTCCCCTTTCCCTTCCGATTGAGTGTTTCCTATCTCCGTATTCCCTAAGTTTTATGCAACCATCTGGGGTGTGATGCGTGAGATTGATAGATTTCTCCACCGAGACCTTTGTAGGGGGTTAGGGATCTTCCGCCTAGAAGTAGGGTTAGATCTAATTTTAGGAATCGGTTTCACTCTTAGGTATCCCTAGAACTCATTGCGGTCATATGGGGTGTGAGGTGTTGAGATTGAGCGATTTCTCCGCCGGGACCTTGTAGGGGACTAGTATCGGTGGCCTGGAGGCAGGGACCGATTATTCTTGGATTACCTCGACTCATAGAACTCGGTTATAAGCATTTAGTTAGTCTTGCACTTCATGATAGAGCCTAGGGGGAGCATTGCCCGGGTATCTCATCTTCATTGATTGAGATCTCCCTTTATTTACCCTTTGCCTATTCATCTCTGGTATTAATTTCTATACACACTAGATCACCACAAAATCACATTAGTTGTTAGGCTAGATTGTAGAGAAGAAGTTAGCACTAGTAGCCTTGTTACCTGTGGATTCGACTACCCTACTCACCGGGTATAATTATTACTTCGTAACCCGTGCACTTGCGGTACACACAAGCAAGGGGTGTGTCAAAAACCAAACCAACCTTAGTTTATTGAATTCCATGGTCATTCGTTCTTAGTTTCCTCCCAGGGGAATCCTCGCCCGAGGCCTTCCCCAATTATTTGCTTCTTCATCTCTATCTTTATTCCGGATTGAGCTTTATTTTACTTGCATTTCTTTACTTGTTTTTATTATTTAAATTTGCATCAACCCTGTTTTGATCGACTAGAAAGTGACCCCCAAAAGGAAGTAATAGTAGATCTCGGGCCCTAGGGAATATGACCCTCCTTGTGAGGTTATTACTTGACGACCCGTGCACTTGCGGCCGGGGAGCCGCGTGCTAGCTTTTTAGCCTGTCGCGTGGCCACTCATCAAGTTTTTGGCGCCGTTGCCGTGGAGCATCCGAGAATACTAGGAAAACTTTTGGATCATTGCTCTAGTCATTTCGCTTTCATTTGTAATTATCCATCTTTTGTTGTTTTTGTTTTCATCGTTTGTATACATATTCCCTAATATCTCTTATTACCTTTTGTTTTCTCAGGCATTCCGTGTATATCTCGCGCAAATCCTAAGGGGTTGGTGGAACCGAACGAAGAAATTGAGCGCGTCGTACATCAAAGATTGAGAGAAACTCAAGTTGGGTCACCCTCAGGATCAGTTGAAGCACTAGAGGAAATTTCAGTTGCAATGGCTGAGGAAAGGAGAACACTGTCAGATTATGAGAGACCACAGTTTACGGGTGGAGAATTTAGCGTGAAAACACCGACCGTTAGTGCTGGAAATTTTGATTTGGCCAGACTAATCGGCATGATACAGAACACAGTACAGTTTGACGGTTTGGCCGATGAGGACCCGAATGAACACCTATCTCGATTCCTCCAAATGTGCTCGACATTTAAAGTCAATGGCCTATCTGACGATGCAGCTAGACTCCGTCTTTTCCCATTTAGTTTGCGGGGTGCCTCTTACAGGTGGCTCACATCACTTGCCCCGGGATCCATCAAGACATGGGAGGAAATGGTGAACAAATTTATGGGCCGATACTTCCCCCCGAGCAAAGCTGCAAGATTAAGGCAAGAGATCTCTGCCTTTAGTCAAAGAGACTCCGAAACCCTCTTTGAAGCCCATGAGAGATTTAAAGATCTCTTGCGAAAATGTCCACATCATGGCTTCGAAGCTTGGATGCGAGTACAGATACTGTATAATGGTTTGAGCTACGAAAATCGTCAACTCATTGATGCCGCAGCCGGTGGATCCTTGAGTGGTAAATACCCCGAAGACGCCGAAGAATTAATTGAGAACATGGCACGAAATGAATCACATTGGGGTTCGAGGGCAAAAATGACTCAAGCTCGAGGAGTTCATGAAATAGACAGTAAGACCGCTCAAGATGCGAAGCTTGAAGCGCTAGCGAAGCAAGTGAGTTTGCTTATGTCCGAAAGAACCGAGCGTTCGAGCACAAGTATCAAGCAAGTAATGAACTGTGGAACTTGTGGAGTGGGGCATGATGTTGCTAGTTGCCCCATTGCAGTCCCCGATGTCGCCCCAGTTGAACATGTTGACTATGTGAATCAGGGACAGAAATTTCAAGGAAACCCCTATGGTGGGGCATAGAACCCCGGGTGGAGAAATCACCCAAATTTCAATTGGGGAAATCGAGGCCAACACAAATTTTCACAACCGCCAGGGTTTCAGGCATAGTCATCACAAGCACCTCCAACCGAAAGGAAATTCACTACTGAAGATGTCCTAGCTAAATACATGCAAATCACCGATGCAAGGTTGAACACACTTGAAACAACAGTGAGAAACATGCAAGCTTCAATCCAGGGCATCAAAAAACACTTGGGACAGATTGCGGCATCCATGGCAGAAAGAACACCGAGTAGTCTCCCTAGCAACACTGAGACTAACCCACGAGAACATGTACAAGCTATCACTTTGAGGAGTGGTAGAGAGGTTGAGGTTCGGCCAACTCCTAGGCCAACTGAAAACAAGGAAAAGAACATGGTGAGAGGCACTCCCTCCGTGGGTGGGGATGAAGCTAATGACAGCCATGACAATTCGATTGAACCTCAAAACAAAGAAAAAAAATTGTTAGAGCACCGACCAAAGATCCCCTATCCGGCGAGACTCAATAGGGATAAGGAGGACACTCAATTCAAAAAATTTTTGGAGATGATCAAGCAACTTCACATTAATCTTCCACTTGTCGAGGCCTTTACTCAAATGCCAAAATATGCCAAGTTTATGAAGGAGTTGCTTACAAATAGGAAGAAACTTGAAGAAGCATCTACGGTGTCTCTTGGTGAGAGTTGTTCGGCAATTATCCAAAGCAAATTGCCCGAGAAAATCAAAGACCCGTGTGGTCTAGTTGTGGAATGTCATTTTGGGGACTCTCTTGTAGAGAAAGCCTTCGCCGATTCCGGTGCAAGCATAAATGTTATGCCCTACAAGCTTTTCTTAAAACTGGGCCTTCAAGACTTAGAGCCGACACGGATCACCATACAACTTGCGGACCGGACTGTTAGACGCCCGCGTGGCATTGTGAGCGATGTGATTGTGAAAGTTGGTGGTCTAGTCTTTCCGGCTGATTTTGTTATCCTTGATGTTGATGACGCTACTGAGGTCCCCATCATACTTGGCCGGCCTTTCCTCGCCACATCCCGTGCCTTGCTGGATATCCAAGATGGGAAAATAACCTTGCGAGCCGGGGATGAGGAAGCCACTTTTAAAATTCCCGAGGCAATGAAGCACCCCAAGGAGCTTGATGACACTTCCTATGCACTAGATGATACAGAGCTACAAGTTACAGATTGTGTGCATGAAGTCCTTATGATGAACCCCCTTTATGAATTATTACAAGATGTTGATATTGAGGAGGAAGAAGCACCAAAGAAGGCACAAGAAAACCCTCCTCACACATATCCGGACAAGGCACAAGGGAGAAGCAAAGGAGAGCGTTCATGGAAGCGAGCATGGAAAAAAGTGACTCCTAAGGTTAGCAAGGCAAGCACGAACTCTCATGAAAAAGTACACATGGCCTGCTTCGTCGGCTTAGGTATGCATAATGTTGATTCTCTCCTTTCCTTGAATTTGCCGGCGGGGTCATCATTTGCTTCCATGGGAAATTCAGGTAAAATCTCTGCCTTTGAACCACCTTGATGATGAGAAACTTGAACGTCAGGCTCATGACGCTAAACAAGCGCTTGTGGGAGGCAACCCATAATTTTTACAATTCTGTACTTTTTCATTTTCGTATTTTGGTTATGCATGAATTTGGTTTGAATTGTGAGCCCTCCTCTTCATTCGTTCTTGGTATTGTTTATTGTGTATGTCTTTGTTTCCTCCCCATCTCTGTGAAATCCCATTTGTTTTGTGTTTTTCAACATGTATCGATTGTCCGAGATGAGTTTCCTTGCGTTTGTATTGTCGAAGAATCATTTTGATGTGGAGATAGCTTTTCTCTGAGATTTTTCAGGGGCTTTGTGCGGCCACTGCGAGGGCCGTATAGTGCCCGCGCGCCTCTGCCAAAAGAGCGTGCGGCCTTGTGTGCGGGCCCGCACACCAGCCGCACGCCCCTGCCAGAGATGCGTGCGGCCTGGTGTGCGACCCGGACACCTGGCTGCACAAGGGCGTGCGGATGGTCTGCCACCCGCACGCTGGCCCCAGTTTTCCTGCAACAATGCTTTTCTTTCCTGCTTTTCTCCACCTTTTGGCTCGCATTTTGATCGTATCACCTCCCTCGCATCGTTTCAACGTTAAAAACATTTTCAAAACCCCATTTCATTTCATATTTTTGAGGTGATTTCTTGGAACTTCACGGGAGTTGTTATGTTCCACCCCTTCTTTTGAAGTCATTGCTCGCACATTTCAGATATTTTGCCATTGCTTGATCTTTATTTTTGAAGATGTAGGCCAACTGCCCGATCAAGCCACTTGGAGGACACCGAAGACCTTGTGTGACTCCACCAGTCCTTTCCTTCCGAGAGCTCACTTTCCTTTTCACTTTCTATTTCTTTTCGCTATTTTTCTTGGTTGATGGATACTTCACTCGACGTCGTTTCTCCTTGTAGGTAGAACATGACGTCCATTTTTCTTCCTCTCCGCATTGTATGCTGCCATGGTGATGGCCACCCCAAGCTCATGCCCTACACGTTTTGCCACTAATATCTCGGGGATGTTCACGAAACCATCCTCCTTATTTTCAATGCATTAATTATTTCTATACTGCTGATCCCTGTACATTGAGGGCAATGTACTGCTTTAAGTGGAGGGTGGGTATGCATGTCTTAGTCTCATCACTTTTCTCGTGAACTTGTATGAAAATTCTTGAAATTTCTGAATTGTTGCATGACTGTAAAACCTAGGATGGCGTATTTAATTGTGATTATATTGTAGCTCGAAACCATGATAAATGCTAAGCTTCTTATGACCTTGCACACTTGAGATTTTCGTGTCATTCTAGGCATTTCTCGCACTATTCCCCTAGGTAGAACCCTAGGTGAGGGACCACAACACCTTCGTGACCCTCTTAGTTGCTAACCCATTCTAGTGGATTCGCGCCTTGGCGTGTTAGAATGTCTTCTAATAGAGTTTTAAGGACCTTCTTCGTGTTTTTTTTGCAATGCGGTAAAAAAAAAAAAAAAACTTGGACAGTGCTCCTCTGCCCAAATAGCGAAGTAACTTGGGGTTCTGGCTCCTAACCAGAGTGTTCCTCTCGCCAAAAGCTATAAGGACATGAGCGCGTTTACATGAATGTGCAAATCTCCAGGTAATGTGGATTTACAATTCATGTTAGTCCCGAAAAAAAAAAAAAAAAAGTTAAGCAATTGTGTACAAAAAGTTAAAATTTGACCGGTGCTTGTTCGATAATAAGAGGAAGGATCCTTAGGACTCTACTAGAAGTATTTCTACCACCTCAAGGCCGTATTCCACTAAGTGGCGTGAATTGCTTCAAGAAGTGGTCCTCGGGGTCCTGTTTACCTCGTCTGGACTACAGGGCTTCGAACTAGGGAATTTGTACACACACAGCACAACACGGCCAATGAATGCGTGAATGATCTCAAATGGTCTTTGCTTAGTATTTTTGAGTTTCGTTTTGGCTACGATATTTTCATCTCTTGCCTGAGGTTGTGTATTTAGTCACTTATCAGTATCCCTGGTTTTCATGTCCGTTTGCTTGGGGACAAGCAAATGCTTAGTGGGGGTATTTGATAAGTGCCTAAATACATCATGTTTTAGCGATAATGTTCTAGTACTTTGATGCAACTTATGTGAATTCTCGATGACATTTTGCGCACTTGATGTTTTTATTTTCGTTTCAGGGTTTCGAGGACCAAGTGCGTGTGATCGAACCATTTTCGTGTCGTTTCGGGGAAGATTGAAGAAGAAATGAAGACTTGGAGTACCCCAGAAGCCGACGCGCCGCACACGGAGCCATTTCTCTCGGCCGTGTGTGGCGACTATGCGGCCCGCACAGTGGCAACACGGCTCAGCCAGTAAGCTGTGCGGCCTAGTGTGCGGCCGCACACCTGGCCGCACGCCCTGGCCAGAGAGCCGTGCGGCCTAGTGTGCGGCCCGCACACCAGGCCGCACAAGATGGCCAAAAGAGCACGCGGGCGCGCGTGCGGCCCGCACGCCACCCGCACGCTCTCAGGTTTATATAAGGTTTCTTCAAGGGTTTTTGAAGAGGGTTGTTCTTGATGAGTCGCCGCGCGACACGCTAAAGAGCGAGCACGCGACTCCCCGGCCGCAAGTGCACGGGTCGTCAAGTAATAACCTCTCGTGCGAACACAAGAGGGTCGTATTCCCAAGGGCCCCAAGATCTGCTATTACTTCCTCCTAGGTATCACTATCTAGTCTACCAAATCAAGAGTTTAATATAAACACAAATAGGAAAATTAAATAAAAGAAAAGCTATATACAAGATGGACTAAGGCACACCATGCTGGCGAATGAAGATAGCAAGTGACAATAAGCACAAGAGGCCTCGGGCGAGGATCCCCTTGGGAGAAGAACAAGTAAGGATGAATTTAGGAAATGGAGTGCTAAGTTGGCTAGGTTTGGTCCGCTAGACTCGGGAGTCGACTACCCCGGAACCTCCGTGGTGTAGCCCTAATCCAGTACAGGTTCCTCTATCCAGAAGATACCCCTACGATGTCTTTGGGAACAGGGAGTCTTGCCTAGGGTAATTCTAATGCTCGCTCTCGGCTAGAATCACTCTAAAGCTCGCGGGGGGCTACCGGCACCCGGAACCTCCGGTGTACCGATACATTGAATCCCCCTTCAATCTATGTGGATCTAATACATGGTCGCATCCCGCGCATCCAAGTACAATCGACAAGATAAATCACAGAGTTCTCATGCGATTCACAACAATCAAGCACACATAGAATGAAACCAAGCAACAAACCAACAATAATTCATAAACAAAATCATCATCCATATATACAAGTTCTCCTCCCAAGGTTCACCGGATGCCCGGTGGCCTTGGGAGTCTAGTTCCACATCACAAAGAGAGAGAACAAAATATAATCAATGACAAAGCTCATAAAAACTCCCTTAGAAGTAGACTAGAAGGTGGTGACAAGAGTTCGCCGGATCCGCGCCGTCGAGCTCCTCGATGTTCTTCCTTGAGTGTGACCTTCTCCCTCTTGAATTCTTGCTTCTTCAAATCGTCTTCCAACAACCCCTTCTACGGCCGGCGAGATGCTCCGGTGATGGTGGTGGAGAATGGTGGAGGTGATGGTGGAGAGGTATGGAGGTGATGGTGGCCAAAAGACCCCTCAAAATGACCTAGAAAGCCCATTTTATAACCAAATGCATCTCTTCAGCCCGTGCGTGTGCGGGCTGTGTGCGGGCCGCACACAGCCCGCACACCCTTCTGTCGACCTTGTGCGGGTGGTGTGCGGGCGCACATTGCCCGCACACTGCTACAGTGCCGGTGCTACAGTGGATATCTACAGTACGGTGCTACAGTACCGTTGCTACAGTGACCGGTGACTGAAAATCCTCTCTTTTCTAGACCAAAACTTGTCAAATATGGTACATCCTTGCGCAATTGGTTCTCGAAACCCTGAAACAAAAATAAAACATCAAATGCGCAAAATGTCACCGAAAACTAGCACAAGTTGCATGAAAGTAAATAAACATCATAGCTAAAACATGATGTATTTAGGCACTTATCAAATACCCCCCACTTAAGCATTTGCTTGTCCCCAAGCAAACGGACATGGAAAACCAGGGATACTGATAAGTGACTAAATACACAACCTCAGGCTAAAAAGGAATGTATCATAGCAAGAATGAAACTCAAAACACCAAGCAAGGACCACTCGAGATTATTCGTGCATTCATCGGCCGTGTCATGATGTGTGTGTGCAAATCCCCTAGTTCAAAGCCCTGTAGTCCAAACAAGGTAGACAGGACCCCGAGGACCACGTCTTGAAGCAATTCACGCCACTTAGTGGAATACGGCCTTGAGGTGGTAGAAATACTTCTAGTAGAGTCGTAAGGATCCTTCCTTTTATTTTCGAACAATAACCGGTCGAAATTTATTTTTCTGTACGCAATATGTTTATCTTTTTCTTTTCCGGGACTAACATGAACTGCAAATCCACATTACCTGGAGCTTTGCACATTCATGTAAACGCGCTCATGTCCTTATAGCTTTTGGCGAGAGGAACACTCTGGTTAGGAGCCAGAACCCCAGGTTACTTCGCTATTAGGACAGAGGAGCACTGTCCATGTTTTTATTCACTTTGCCTCTTTTTTTTTTTTTTTTTTTTTTTTTTTCGACCGTATTGCAAAAAAGAACAAGAAGAAGGTCCTTAAAACCCTATTAGAAGGTATTCTAACACGTCAAGGCGCGAAACCACTAGTATGGGTTAGCAACTAAGAGGGTCACGAAAGTGCTGTGGTCCCTCGCCTAGATGTCCAGGGTTCTACCTAAGGGAATAGTGCGAGAATTGCCTAGAATGACATGAAAATCTCAAGTGTGCAAGGTCCCATGAAGCTTAGCATTTATCACAGTTTCGAGCTATAATACGATCACAAATAAGTATGCCATCCTAGGTTTTACAATCATGCAATAATTCAACAATTTTCATACAAGTTCACGAAACAAGTAGTAAAGCTCAGACATGCATACCCACCCCCCACTCAAAGCAGTACATTGCCCTCAATGTACATGGATCAGCAGTACAGAAAAATTTATGCATGGAAAATAAGGAGGGTGGTTTCGTGAACTTCCCTGAGTCTCAAAACATAATCTTGAAGTCCATGAGATCAGGGTGACCACCAATGATTCCTGTAGATGTCGGGGGAGAAAGTCGCATTTGATGCCCCAAATCCACCTGCAAGGTAGAAAAGAACATCATCTCAAGGCATCCATCACACACACAAAAATAAAAACAAACAAACAAATAAACAAACAAATCTAAGAACAAAAGAAGCAAGAAACACGAAAAACAATGTGTGGGTGCTCGAGTGAAAGTTTCTAACTCAATGCTTGGCAAAACTTGAAAACAAATGATATAAGATTATGCATTTTCAAGTTTACAACATTCTAACATCAAGAAGCTTGGGAATTACAAAAAAAAACAAAAAAAAAAAAAAAAAAAAAAAAAAATTCAAACAATGAAACCCAATAAAGATGAGAGATACGCTTAAACCCAAAGCTAGACGACAAAATTCAAACATGTTGGTGAAAACTCGATGAAAACGATAGATCGACAAAATTAAAACTCAAAAATGATGAGAACTTTAAGATCAATGAAAGGTTGGCCAAATGAGGAGGCAAACTAAGAGGATTCACCAAAAAAAATTGGAGAGAAATCGGGTGAAAGGAAGGCGAAGAAATCAGCCCCGAAGATGCTGAAATTTGGCTGAAAAATGGGCTGAAATGGCTGTGTGCGGGCTGTGCACAGCCCACGCATGCGTGTGCGGGCTGTACACAGCCCGCACACCCTTCTGGTGTCTGTGTGCGGCCTGTGTGCGGCCCCGCACACTGGCCGCACACCCTTCTGTCTGGTGTGTGCGGATAGATGTGCGGGGCGGCACAACAGCCGCACAATGCTCTGGCTAGTGTGTGCGGGCTGTGCACAGCCCGCACACCCATAAAATTTGTTCTTCTGGCTTTGAAATGCTATGAATCACCTCCCAAAAACTAACATTCTCAACCTAACATGCATAATACTCATCAAAACACAAAGATGATCATAAATCAATGATGGACACACCAAGAATCACCAACATGCACGATAACACTCATCCAAGAATCATATGCAATTTGAGTATGAAATGAATACATCCACACAATGCTAAACAACCAAAACTAATAAAACTACAACATACAAACAAACCAATGCAAAATACGGAATTTGACACCTTGGGTTGCCTCCCAAGAAGCGCTTGTTTAACGTCACGAGCTTGACGTACCTCTCTTACCTCATGGAGGCTTGAAAACGGTGTGCTCCTCCCGGCTAGACATGGCATAAGAACTACCAAAAAATACAAAACATACCTGCCGAGATGGAGCAAGTGTGGAGGTCAAGCATGAACTACCTTTTGGCCTCCATGGAAAAAGCTTGGGTCGGGAATTGTGCAGTTTGAACTTGGGCGGATCCTTGGACGGCTTGAACCTCCTCTCCGCTTCTACTTGAGTCCCGACCAAAATTATTTTGAGTATCCCACCAAATTGTTTGGGTCTCCAGGGAAAGAGCATTGGTTGAGAACTATCCAAGCTTGCCACGGGTGGGTTCACGGATGGCTTTAAACTCCTACCCACATATCCTTCCTCAACCACGGTGGGATAATCTCGAATTGCCCACAAAATTTGTTTGGGCCTCCAAGGAAATATTTTTGGCCGGGAATTGTCCAAGCCCGGCATTGGTGGGTTCAAGGATGACCTTATTTTTGTACCCACATCCTCGAAGATAATTCCCGAAATTTTCTTAGTGCACAAGACCAAAATGGGCAAATGGGTGGAATGGTCGATGTTGAGGCAAGTAACATCTTCAATTGCGCTTGATGGACTTGTTTCTACTTCCTCACACTTTTCCACAGCCACTATTTGATCCTCTCCCTTTTCTTCTTCAATTTCATCTTGAGGTGAAACTTCTACTATTTGTCCACTGGGTATTGATGCCACTTTATTTTCTTTTTCAGCCTCAAATACCTCAATTTCCACTTCCACCTCAAATTCACTTTTATTCTCTTCCCTTCTAGTGTCATTCTCAGATAGGTCTTCTATAGTGTGTGGCAACTTGGTCGAGGTATTGGAAGATACTCCTATCTGGCTTTCCATGCTTTGAAGAGATGGTTGGGCATTAAAATTTGCGGCAATCAAGGCTTCAAGTTGAGCATCCGCATTCATCATAAATCTTTCAAGCACATTTTCTGTATTGAAACCCCATTCATTAAGTGGCCTACTTTGAACAACTGGAGGGGGGTGACGCCATGGTTCTTGAAAGGAGGGCTCTTGTAGCAATTCTTGGTTAGAGGGCTCCCAATGTTGTCCATGTGGATGTGATGAAAAATCTAGGTGCCCTTGCCAATAAGGATCATACACATGTTCAAATTGATTGGTACTTCTTGCTCTCAAGGCCTCATACTCATTAATCTGCCATTTCTCAAGATGAAAAGGGAAACCACCTGAGCCTCCTTGATAACTCATTGCCCTGTGCACAAAACAAAATAAAAAAAAATTAAGGTATAAAACAAAAGAAGAATATTTACAAAAGAACAGATAAATAACTAGAGTAGCGAGCTAGAAGTTTTCCTAGCATTCTTGGATGTTCCCCGGCAACGGCGCCAAAAACTTGATGAGTCGCCGCGCGACACGCTAAAGAGCGAGCACGCGACTCCCCGGCCGCAAGTGCACGGGTCGTCAAGTAATAACCTCTCGTGCGAACACAAGAGGGTCGTATTCCCAAGGGCCCCAAGATCTGCTATTACTTCCTCCTAGGTATCACTATCTAGTCTACCAAATCAAGAGTTTAATATAAACACAAATAGGAAAATTAAATAAAAGAAAAGCTATATACAAGATGGACTAAGGCACACCATGCTGGCGAATGAAGATAGCAAGTGACAATAAGCACAAGAGGCCTCGGGCGAGGATCCCCTTGGGAGAAGAACAAGTAAGGATGAATTTAGGAAATGGAGTGCTAAGTTGGCTAGGTTTGGTCCGCTAGACTCGGGAGTCGACTACCCCGGAACCTCCGTGGTGTAGCCCTAATCCAGTACAGGTTCCTCAATCCAGAAGATACCCCTACGATGTCTTTGGGAACAGGGAGTCTTGCCTAGGGTAATTCTAATGCTCGCTCTCGGCTAGAATCACTCTAAAGCTCGCGGGGGGCTACCGGCACCTGGAACCTCCGGTGTACCGATACATTGAATCCCCCTTCAATCTATGTGGATCTAATACATGGTCGCATCCCGCGCATCCAAGTACAATCGACAAGATAAATCACAGAGTTCTCATGCGATTCACAACAATCAAGCACACATAGAATGAAACCAAGCAACAAACCAACAATAATTCATAAACAAAATCATCATCCATATATACAAGTTCTCCTCCCAAGGTTCACCGGATGCCCGGTGGCCTTGGGAGTCTAGTTCCACATCACAAAGAGAGAGAACAAAATATAATCAATGACAAAGCTTATAAAAACTCCCTTAGAAGTAGACTAGAAGGTGGTGACAAGAGTTCGCCGGATCCGCGCCGTCGAGCTCCTCGATGTTCTTCCTTGAGTGTGACCTTCTCCCTCTTGAATTCTTGCTTCTTCAAATCGTCTTCCAACAACCCCTTCTACGGCCGGCGAGATGCTCCGGTGATGGTGGTGGAGAATGGTGGAGGTGATGGTGGAGAGGTATGGAGGTGATGGTGGCCAAAAGACCCCTCAAAATGACCTAGAAAGCCCATTTTATAACCAAATGCATCTCTTCAGCCCGTGCGTGTGCGGGCTGTGTGCGGGCGCACATTGCCCGCACACTGCTACAGTGCCGGTGCTACAGTGGATATCTACAGTACCGCTGCTACAGTGACCGGTGACTGAAAATCCTCTCTTTTCTAGACCAAAACTTGTCAAATATGGTACATCCTTGCGCAATTGGTTCTCGAAACCCTGAAACAAAAATAAAACATCAAATGCGCAAAATGTCACCGAAAACTAGCACAAGTTGCATGAAAGTAAATAAACATCATAGCTAAAACATGATGTATTTAGGCACTTATCAGTTCTCTATCCGGCCTCCACTCCACCATACACCATTCTCATCACCTTTGGAAGGATTTGGAGGGATTTTTGGGCTGATTTGAAGGAGAGAAGAAGGGGAAGACGTGGAGAAGCTTCATAGGGCTCACCGGCGCGGATCCGACGAGCCACACCATCAACCCTAGTCGACATCTTTGAGGGAGTTTTTCTTGTTTTTTTTTATTTGATGGATCCTTTGTATGATGAGCTCCTTAGCTTTGTGATGTCGAACTAAACCTCCCAAGGCCACCGGGCTCCCGGTGAACCTTGGGAGGAGACTTTGTATGAATGACCTTTATGTTGTTTTAAATGAATGTGTTGGTTTGCTTGTTTGGTTTTAATTCATCATCTTGTTGTTTATTCTACAATGGATGGATTCCGTAGAATTGATTCTGAATGATACTTGTTTGGCGGGATGCTAGCTTGTATTAGGTCACGTGGTGAGTTAAAGACGGATCCCTGTATTAATACGTCGGAGGTTCCGGGTGTTAATAGTCTCCCGCGCGTTTAGGGTTAATTTAGCCGAGAGAGTGCATTAGATTAACCCTAATCAAGACTCCTTGTTCTCATTGACATCGTAGGGGTATTTTCTGGATAGAGAAACCCGTACTAGATTAGGGCTGCACTACGGAGGTTCCGTGGTAGTCGACGTCCGAGTCTAGCGGATCAAAACCAAACCAACCTTAGTTTATTGAATTCCATGGTCATTCGTTCTTAGTTTCCTCCCAGGGGAATCCTCGCCCGAGTCCTTCCCCAATTATTGGTTTCTTCATCTCTATCTTTATTCCGGATTGAGCTTTATTTTACTTGCATTTCTTTACTTGTTTTTATTATTTAAATTTGCATCAACCTGTTTTGATCGACTAGAAAGTGACCCCCAAAAGGAAGTAATAGTAGATCTCGGGCCCTAGGGAATACGACCCTCCTTGTGAGGTTATTACTTGACGACCCGTGCACTTGCGGCCGGGGAGCCGCGTCCTAGCTTTTTAGCCTGTCGCGTGGCCACTCATCAGCTTTCACACTTTCGAGGTGGTAGCTCTTTCTACTGAAGGTGGTAGCTTTCACACATCCTATGAGATAGCTCTTTCTCTCATTAGAGCATAACAAGTATCCGACTTATGAGAGTAGCTTCATACAACATAAGCGGTAGCTCTTTCCACCCCCTATATACAAACAAAACTCAAATTCTGAATTTTCTGGTTTTTTTTCTTTTAACACTAGAGAATCCCACAATTATGAACTAGAGTAAGTTTTCATAGGTTTAATGAGTGAGGAAAGTGTATTAAAGAGCAATTGGACAAAAATTTCAAGAAAATTGGATAAAAACTAGAGCATGATAAAACCTAATGTTTACAACCTCCAAAAACTAAGAATTAAACTCTCAACCCTAAGGTGAACCTTCATGGGCAACATGAGCATGATCATGAAAACACAAGTAAAGGCCATGTATAAGGTGAACCCTCCCCCACACTTAAGATGTACATTGTCCTCAATGTACACATGTAAGCACAATAAAAATATAAGCAATAAAAGCATGATGTGGGTGGAAATGCAATTAAAACAATACTCCCCTGAATTCCTTATTGATCGATCGGTGAAGTTAACTCAAGGGCGTGTTGTTGTTCAACGGGTTGTGAAGCTCACACGACCAAGTCACATGGTTGTGCGTATGACAAAAACATCATCATCATCACTCGCAAGGCCATCTGCATCGATTCAAGGGGTTCAGTGAAGCTCAATAAAAATAGAAAAGTTGCACGAGTTCTTACGAATGAAGCAAAATAAAGCACAACTCGCACAATCAAAACAAAGTATAAAGATAACTAAAGTCTAAAAGATAAAATAAAGAAAACTAGAAAGGAAAACTAAAGTAAAGAAAACTAAAGTCTCATGAGTGGGACGCCTCAAGCATCGGCATCATCTACTGGTGCTGCTAGTGTGTTAGAAGGCATGTCCTCATCCAAGGTCAGCTATAAACTATCAAAGCATTTTTGGAGCAAGCTTTTTAGTCCTTGGTGTCATACCTGCAAGAAAATTGCCAAAGAAGTGCAAATTTTCATGATATGGCAAGATGCAAGAATCTACATGGGCGTGTGGGCAAGACACGCGCCCACGTGGCTTAATTTGCCATGTTTCCAGCCCACGCGGGCGTGTGGGATAGCCACGAGCCCGCGTGGGTGTGTCCTGGCTCGGCAAAAGGGCCATGCGACCTCGTGGCCTAGCCACGTAGTCGCGTGGCTTTTCGGCCGAGAGGTGGTGAGCTCCATGCGGTCGCGTGGGTTGAGCCACGCGCCCGTATGGGCTGTTGGCCGGTCCATGCGGCCGTGTGGCTAGGCCACGCGCCCGCGTGGGCGTCCAACCATGGCCAAAGAGCCATAGTCGGGCTCCAACGCCTCACTAAACTTTGTTTACATGTTTTCTAAGTGTTTTCACAATGTTTTCCATGAAAAATATCATCCAAGAAACAAGAAACCCGATGGAATTGAGCATGAAAGCATGGACATGATAGGGGGAGATGAGTCCTTACCGACACGAATCGACAGAGAAAACTTGATGCAAATGCCGGCAAAACACTTCTAAATCTCAAATAAGTTGAAGAAAAATGGATTTGGAATCTTAAGGATGGGAAGTTTGGAGAGGAAAAGATGAGAAAATGAAGAGTTGTAAGTTATGGATAATGAATAATGACACTTCATCTTTGTTTATAGGCCACATGGGGGTGTGGGAATTCCACACCCCCGCGTGAGTACTGTACACGGCCACGTGAGAATCTCACGCAGCCACGTGAGCTGCAGAATTTCTGCAAACAGTCCACGCGGCTCTCCAAACTTCAAAATTAACCCTATTCTTCAACAATTATCATGCATTGCACCCTGAATCATGTCATATATGTGAAAAACACTTCAAATCACCAAAAATTTTCCTTGAAAAGTTCAACACCAACAAAAATTAATCAAGGCACACACTCATGGTAATTATTACTATAGAATTTAAAATCTAAACTAGAAAGCAATTAAAAACTTGGGTTGCCTCCCAAGTAACGCTTGTTTTACGTCACTAAGCTTGACGTACCTCTTCCTTACCTTATGGAGGCTTGAAAAGAGTGTGTTCCTCCCGACTAGACATTGCATAGCTACTTCCTTTAAACCAAAAATCTACTTTCCGGGGTGGAGTTTTTGTTGGAGAGTCCAACCATCTTACCTTTGGCCTCCAAGGAAACAATTTGGGTTGGGAATTATCCAAGCTTATCATCGGTGGGTCATTGGATGGTTTAAATATCCTACCCACATCTTCTTCCAAACCCAAAATCTCTTTCTTGCATTCAATGAGTTGATTAATCTGAAAGAAAGGTGCTTGCTCCATTACCTTAGGGCTTGCTTCTTCTTGTGTATTTTCAGCTTGAAATGAACATGATGTTAGCAAATCCCCTTGAAAATTTCGTTGCACATAAGCATAATCTTCATTCAAGCAATCCAAATTCTGAAGATGATGTTCTTCTTCTGTCCTTTCAATTTCTGCAGTCATGTACTCAATTTGCCCAACTTCATCAATGTGGTTCACGGCCTTGTCATGCGTGGAAGAAACTTGCCTTGCTTGTTCAAATTCTTCTGTTTCCATGGCAAGTGTGTCTAAAATCTCTCCTATATGATGTTCAATGTTTTTGATGGAGATTTCATGACATCTTAATGTGGCCTGAATATTTTCGAAGCGGGCATCAGTTGCTTCAATGAATCTAGATAATACGCTTTCCAACAGAAGTACATCCTCTTCAAGCTTCTCATCCAACTGAAATTCTTCTTCAGGTGCTTCCCATTGCTGTCCATCAATATTCCATAGGTGGTTTGGGTAGCTCCATTGATTTAGATGATATGTGCTGTGATATTGGTTGCTTTGTAATTGTGCAGAAATAAGTCCATTAATTTTTCCACTGAAATCTTCAATCTGAAAATATAACTTTGTAATTGGATCAATCATCATTCAAGTACCTTGCAAGAAAAAAGTAACACAAGTCAAAATCAAACAAATTAGAATGGTGGAAGAAAAAGAAAGTATGAAATAGATAAGATAACGAAAACGATAAATGGCTAGAGCAACAAAGACCTAGCGTTCCTAGTATCCTATTCCACGGCAACGGCGCCAAAAACTTGACACACCCCTTGCGTGTGTGTACCGCAAGTGCACGGGTTATCGAAGTAATAATTATACCCGGTGAGTAGGGTAGTCGAATCCACAGGGAACAGGGCTACTAGTACTAACTTCTTCTCTGCAATCTAGCCTAATGACTAATGTGATTTTGTGGTGATCTAGTGTGCATAGAAATTAATACCAGAGATGAATAGGCAAAGGGTAAATAAAGGGAGATCTCAATCAATGAAGATGAGATACCCGGGCAATGCTCCCCCTAGGCTCTATCATAAAGTGCAAGACTAACTAAATGCTTCTAAACCGAGTTCTATGAGTCGAGGCAATCCAAGAATAATCGGTCCCTGCCTCCAGGCCACCGATACTAGTCCCCTACAAGGTCCCGATGGAGAAATCGCTCAATCTCAACACCTTACACCCCATATGACCGCAATGAACTTTAGGGATACCTAGGAGTGAAACCGATTCCTAAAATTAGATCTAACCCTACTTCTAGGTGAAAGATCCCTAACCCCCTACAAAGGTCCAGGCAGAGAAATCTATCAATCTCACGCCTCACACCCCATATGGTTGCATAAAACTTAGGGAATACAGAGATAGGAAACACTCAATCGGAAGGGAAAGGGGACACTCCTCTATCTCAAGACTCACCCTCTCAACCCTCTTTAACCTTGTATGTTCTAATCCCTAATGGAGACCTCTCTCTCACCAAGGAAACAAATAAAGCATACCAAACAACCATACGAATCAATAAGGCATGCAAGCAATGATTAAACAAGATTAAAACTCAAATTAACTCAGAATTAAAAGCAAGCATAAAGAAAGTCAATACATGAATCGAAACCTAAGGTTCACATGCCCAAGTATCTACTAGGGTTTAGCCCTCCATGGGGCTTATTACAAAGCAAAACATAACACAATGAAAAGCAATGTAAACCATGAAAGTAAACCCCCTTGAATTCGTGATGATGGCCTTGATGGGTCGCTCAACGTCTTGAAGGATCCTTCTCCGAAGCTAGGTTACCAATGACTCCCTCGATGCTATGACGAAGGAAAGAACTATCAAAGTTTGTGAAGAACGACCCTCCAATTCGGCAAAGACCTCCTCCTCAAAGCCTAGCCGCTTCGCCTCTCAAAAGCCATACAAAAGATACCAAAAGAATCGGTAAAAAGGGCTATTTATAAGCCTGAAGCGCGTCAGTCACGTGCCTCCACATGACCTCGTGAGATCCCACGCAGTCTCGTGGGATTTTGACGCGGTCGCGTGAATAGTGATTTCTGCTACAGTGCTGCTACAGTGAATAAACAGTGTTTTTGCAACAGCGCTCTTCATAAATCGCGATCCAAACTCTCTTATCTTGAGGCCACATGGTCGGGCGCACGTCCATGTGGTGAGTTATAAGACTTCTCCTCCATCAAACCATCATTTGGAAGCTTTAGGTATCTTCACACAAGAAGGGACATGAAGGTGTGACTGCTTTGTGCCCCTAAATCACACAAATTGGCTTGAATTCTTCTGGAAGTTAGCACACACCCTCATGTGTATGATCCCCTCTCGTGCCTTGACACTTGTGTTGTATAAAAACTCCCAACAATAGGTCTTTATAACCCATCTTTGCTTCTTTTTCCTCCTTCAATACATTCATAACCTAATTGCATAAAAGAACACCAGAAAAAAAGAGTGATTAATTTGTTGCATCCATGAGTATTTAATGTTTATTGTCTCCGAGAATGCATGAGTAGTTATTGTTTGCTTGTTTCCAAGAGTGCATGGATTTAATGTTTGTTATAGAGAGTTTAATGCTTAATATCTTGTGTAATAGCCTATATATTGGCTGAAAGATGTAATGAAGAGGACTTTTTGGGCTGATTAATGAAAAGTGAGAGAAATCTCTTTGGTTCTTCGTAGAACTACTGCACTTATCAGGTTTGCCCTGTGGTGTTTCGGTCCTCTTCGCCCTTATTTATTGTTTCGGTTGTCCTAGATGTTGTGGTCGTTTCCCCATTGAGTTTTCTTTGAATCTTCTTGCCGAGCTTTTGGAGTTGTTTGCCGGGTGTTTGAGAGTGTTTTGGAGACGTTTTGAGGGTGAGTGGGCTGTGCACAGGCCGCATAAAGCTGTGCGGGCTGTGCACAAGCCACACGGCCTCTCTTGGGGGCTGTGCGGCCTCTGTGCGGGGCTGCACAGAGGCCCCACACCCCATGCAGAGGGGTGTGCAGCTGGTGTGTGGGGCCACACACCACCCGCACACCCTTTTGCCCGTGGTGTGCGGTTGGTGTGCGGGGCCACACACAGCCCGCACATCGGCCCGAGTTTGACTATAAAGCCTCATTTTTTAGCCCTTTCTCTTCATTTCTTCTCTCCCAAACTTCTTTATCTCCTTCTCCTCTCTTCCTCCATATTCTCATGAGGTTCTAAGGTTGACCTAGAAGAGGTTTTGGAGCATGAATCTTGGACCATCAACTTGCTCATTCTTTGGATCAAGTAAGATTCCATTCTTTTGTTCCTTCTTCCTTGTTCTTTGATGGAAATGGTTAGGGTTTGTTGTGAACCCTTATGAGAGCTTAATCCTTACATCTTTTTCTTCCTCTTTGATTGTTAATCTTGTGAGGATGATTGTGTAGAGTTGTTTGGCTTTGGCTTCATGAAATCCTTGAACCCTCATAACCTTGATCCCAGAATCACTGTAGCTTCTGTGAGCTTTCCTTGTGTTCTTGGTTTCCTTGGTTTAGAGAGGAGCCTAAACCCTTAGATTTGGTTTAGTACCTTGAGTTGTGAGTGGAGCAACCCTAGAGTTCATTGGGGTTGTTTGGTAGAAGAACTTAGGGTTCTTGCTTGACTTTTGTCCTAACAAATTATTGGTGTTTCTTGTGTTTTCTTAAGGAGGAAAAGCTTTGGATTGAAGCAAAGAGCTTGTCGAGGACTAGCATTCAAGGGAGCGAAGTCGTCAAAGTTGTGAGTGGGACTAATAAGCATAATCCTATCCGAAGAATACCTATATACGTATATATATATTTATCTTTGTGCATTATGATACTTGATTAGGGCTCTATATGTTTTAAGCTTTGATTTAAGATTTAAAATTGATTTTGGAATGAGATATATATCTATGTATATATGCATGTATATTTCTTACTTGAAAGTATTTCTGTTCAAAGGAATAGTTATTCGAGTTGTTATGTGATTAGGAATTTGTAAGTGAAGATTAGATATTCTATGAGTTATAGATTGTATTATTTCTCACACCTTTGCCATAATTGGTTTAGTTTCACCTAAATGATACCTTGCATTATTAGTGGCTTTTGAAAGGTGTTTTGGGTAGTTTGGAGCCATAATTAAATTATGATGTGGTCCTTTTCCTAAGCATTTTTAAAGTATTTATATATGTTGTTGAGATTTGAAAATCCTATGTTTTGAAGTATATGTTTCAAATTGTGTATTCTTATGAGATTTGAGGTGTTTGATTTGATAACCAAAAAGGCATATTTGAATCGTGGTCAAGTTTATTTGCAAAGTTTGCCAAATGTTGTATTTAAGTTTGAAAGTTTTATTATGACTTCATGGTTTCGAAATTGAAGGTTTGAGACTTTTGTTATCGTACCCAAATGGGTTTATGTAACCTATTTATGTTACACCTTTTGTGTTATTGCCGATGATAAGATTGGAGCAAGTGCTCAAGGAATCTTGTTTAGTTTTAAATGTTGTTTATTCGAACAAAGACATGTGAAAACAAGTTGATTTTCATAGTATTCATGCAATGCACAAGGTGTATTTTTGAAAGACATATTTATATGATACTTTTGATGGAAATGGTTTCATTATTAATGATATGATCAAATTGATCACTCTTGGAGTGAGAATTTCCATTGTGAACACTTACTGTCTCTTATTGAGAATTATGCTATCATGATATATATATATATTGAGCCTACAGGCTGAGTTATTGTTTAATTCTTTGTTGGTGACATGGGAGCTGAGCTCCAGTACTTACTGCAGTAAGAAGTGGATGGTTTCCACGAGCTGACCTATTTAGAGGTGGCGTGGAATACTGTCAAAATGGTTATACCATGTTAGGTGGGAGCGTAGATCCTTGACATGGGTATAGTTGGGTTGTTCGAAGTCACCACACGAACTTCCCAGCGGCCAATGCCAAGATATGCGCATCTTGGTAGCTCCAAACTTAACCAAGGCCATGGTTAGCGACGGAGAGTTTTTGAGGCCATTCTGGACATCATTGTTGATTTGTGATCGATGAGTTAATTATTTCTAAGCATTTTGATATTTGAAATTATTGATGAGAATTGTGCTTATGCTAGGTCCAGGATGGCATGTGTTTTCTTGTTGTTTTCTATGAAATTCTATTTGTATTTCAATGAGAAAGATGGTATTCTTATGTGATAAGTGTTATAATTATTATTCCCAAACTTTTGAGGATTTTCATCATGTTAGAATTGATAAATCTTGTATCTTATAATTGCTATACTTGTTTACAACTTGGTGTTTTATTGAGTTATTTGTGGCATGGTAAAGTTTGTTAAATGTTCAGTGTGTTTTATAGTTTGAACCTGTGTTTGGTATTTTAAAAGTTTCATTGTTTTAAACCCTAGTTCGGTATTAAGAATTTCTTGGTATTACTTTATTTTGTTATATTGTGGCATAGATTATTATTATGGGTAAGTGTGTTTTAACCAAAGTATATTATTAGTAAAGTATCTTCACTGATTCATATTTTGGTATTGTTATCTTTCGGTATATTTCAGGTGGAATTGTGCTAATCCCCTCACTGAGTAACTGTGGTTACTCATCCCCTTTTTCTCCTTCCCAGTTTTGTTGCAAGTAGTAGGTGAGGCGGTGCGGCTGAGTGCTAAGCATTTGTTGTCTTCTTATTTCCTTGTATCACTTTTATTCGTGTATGTTATTTTTGGATCATGCATATGTTATTTGATTCTTGGATCCACTAGTATGTCGAGAACTCTATTGCATGGTGTTGTACTTAAACCACTCTTAAACTTGTATGTATCAGCTTTTGCTATTATTGTCAGTGTTATCTTCCTGTGTGTTTGTGAACTTCTATCTTCTATCCTTATTGTCGTCATCGTCATCGTCGTCGTTGTTGTTATTGTTGTTGTTGTTGTTCTTTATATTACTCATGCTGGGCATGGTTGTTCTTGAAACTTGGCATTTGTGTTAATATTGTTAAGCCCAGGTTTATTGTTCAGCCTTCCGCTGTCTCGAGGGTTGAGCGGCAGAGCATCCCTTCTCGGGATGGTCGCGGCGGTTGTCACGTCCTGTGGATAATTCCTGAAATATAATAGGAATCAATACATTCTGGTGGTTATCGATTACGTCTCGAAGTGGGTCGAAGCCCAAGCACTACCGACAAATGATGCTAGAACAGTAGTGAAATTCTTGAAGAGGCTCTTCGCATAGTTTGGAACCCCGCGGATTATTAATAGTGTCTGAGGAACTTATTTTTGCAATGCTCAGCTTGAGAAAGTATTGAAGAGGTATGGGGTGCATCACCGCCTTGCTACTCCTTATCTCCCACAGACTAGTGGTCAAGTGGAAGTCACTAATAGAGAGCTCAAGAGGATTATGATAAAATCAGTGAAACAAGGAGAGCGGCATTGGTAAGAGCGCTTGGATGACACACTTTGGGCTCACCGGACAGTATTCAAGACTCCACTAGAGACCACTCCCTACAACTTAGTCTACGGAAAGTCGTGCCATTTACCTGTGGAGCTTGAACACAAAGCATATTGGGTAATCAAGGTAATGAATTTTGATTTGAATAAAGTAGGGGAACAGAGAATGCTTCACCTCAATGAATTGGATGAATGATGGTTGAGGGCATATGAGAATGCAAGAATTTACAAGGAAAGAATTTGAAAGTCACATGACAAGTATATCAAGCTACCAAATGAGTTCAAGGTAGGTGATCAAGTGTTACTATTTAACTCTCGTCTGCGGTTATTTCCAAGGAAGCTTAAGTTTAGATGGTTTGGGCCATATACTGTAACTCAAGGATCACCCCATGGAGCCGTTGAGATCTCTCATCCGGAGAAAGGAACATTTAAGGTGAACGGGCATCGGATAAAACCATATTTTGGTGGCGAGATTTATAATGGTGACAAGGAGTTATTCTTTCTTCATGAACCCCCTTGAGGTAAGACTAGGTAAGTCAAGCTTAGTGACATTAAACAAGAGCTTTTTGGGAGGTAACCCAAGTTTTTACAATTTTTCTAGGACTTTATTTATTTTAGCATGAATAAAAGTCTTAGCATCGGTGTTTTGGTTTTTATATATGTGTGCTGTGATTTTCTCGTGGAAAATTGGTATTCTTCGTGTGTCTTATTGTGATTGATGAAGATTCAAGTCGTTTGAGCATGTTTTCATGGATCTCGAGTCGTAATTTTATCATTTTTATAGTCTCTATACATAGCATGAGTGTTCTTAAATTTTTCTGCAGAGTATGTGATTTTTCTAAGTCATCCAGAGAGGACACACGGGCGTGTGGAATTTCCACACGGGCGTGTGTCTCTATTCAGGGCTCATCCAGAGAAGACACAGGAGAGTGTGAATGTCCCTGTGAATGACCTTGTAAAGGGAACATGGCAGTGTGGAATTTCTGCACGATCGTGTGGATCTCTGTAGAGTGCCAAGTCTCCATCACGAGAAGATACAGGGGCGTGTGGTTGCCCCTGTGAGTGAACTTGTGAAAGCACAAGGTAGTGTGGAATTTTCACACTGTCGTGTGGAACACTTAGGGAATTTTTTGGTACTCCAAAGAGGCCACAAGAGCGTGTGGGTGTGAGAAACACCCTTTCGAGTGTGCCCCGAAAATGCATAGGTTCTTGAAGTAATAATACCCTTGTGAGAGGGAAGTCTAATCCACAGGGAGTAGTGATTCAAGACTAGATGAATTGCTACTTAGCTAATACAAAAATACGGGTGGTGAGAGCAATCAATGTGTGTGCAATATAAGAAATAGAAATATGGAAGAAAGAAGAGTGCAAACAAAGAGTAAAGAGGAGACACTCAATGCAAATATGGGGTACCCCGACAAGCTTCCCCTAAGACTAATGCTTCTAGTGCAAGACTAGTATTATACTCCCTTATTGATGTTTAATGAGTCGTGGAAATCCTTAATCACATGGTCCCAAACCTAAGGTCAACCGTGACTAGTTCCAACAATATGCCCTAGCATTAGATTTCACTACAACCCTTCAATCTTTCAATCTCTCAACTAAGCCCCAGGGGAGTCCATCTTCGTAAGCCTCACACTACATGGAATTGCTTTGCGTTCTAGGGATTCCAAGTGATAGACCCTATCCCTAAGTATAGTTCTAACCCTTTGGCCCAAGCGCAAAATCCCTAGTCTTATTTAAGACCCAGCACTAGGATTCACTACAACCCTTCACTCTGTTGCTCACGCAACTAAGCCTAGGGGAGTTCATCTCCTAGCATTTCACTCTACTTTGACCACAAAGAACTCTTAGAACACAGATGTAGGAAAAATCATGCCAAAGGGGAAATGGGATGTTTCGCTACCTCACGACTCACCCTCTCGACCCTCTCTAATCTCATGTAGTCTATTCCTATAGAAGTTGTCACACCTTCAAAGGATAACCTAGATGACTGTCAACACTAGTGTCATGGCTAAGGGAAAATCAAAGCTATCATTAAACAAGATTGGAACTCAATTAAAAGCATCAATTAAGTAAGCATAATAAAAGTCATAGAAACAATGTCATCCTAGGGTTTACTAGTCTGAATACCCACGAGGGGTTTAGTTCTCCATGGAGGTATACAAAATCATCAATGTATATGAATCAACAAGCATAGCAAACATGAATAAAACCCCCTTGTGATGCGTGGCGATGGTCTTGTGAAGCCGCTTGTCAAGCCTATAGCATACCTAGCCGGATAGACACCGACGAAAGCTCCCCCAATAGCTATCTTCCAAAGGATGTCGATGTTGATACCGTAGACTTACTCCAAACCTCCAAAAAATCCTCTCCAAACCCTAGCCATGAGCACTCGAGAAGTTTGGTGAAAAATAGGTCAAAAAGTCCCCGATTAAATCTGAGTCACGGCTTATATAGGCTGAAATCGGGCATCCACACTGCTGTGTGGAATTTCCACATGCCCGTGTCGATTCTCTAGAATTGAATTTTTAGCGCAGTGGACAATAAAGTGCTACAGGGATTTGCTACAGTATTGGTGCAGTGCTTGCGCCCGAATTGTTATCAACTTCATGTTCTTCATCAAGGCCGTTGCGTTGGGCACACAACTGATACGTGCTTGTGTTATAGTACCGCGAAGCATTATTATCTTACAACGAGCATATCTTTTATCAGATTTTATCACTAAATTGTGTGTATTTGTGTGCTCTTATGCATTGTAGGTTTGTGGAGCTAATTTGATGAAGAAGAACAAAGTTAGATCGTGTTTGCCGTTGTTGGGTAGTTTTCAGACCAAGCAAAGAATAAGGCATGAGCCTAGACTTGTGAGTGTGTGCCAACCTCCTTTGGAGGGGCATAAGGGCAGTCACGCTCACAATAAGTCTAACTAGTGTGGCTTAGGAGAACTTCACCAAGAAGGAGATTTGAAGCAATCGGCACGATCTACCATTGATTGTGTGCCCAATTCAATGGCCTCGATGAAGAACGGTGAATTCGGCGATTTACTATAGCAGCATTGTAGCAAGTTACTGTTTACTGTCGGCCGAAAATCAGTATTTCAGCAACTTCACACGGACGTGTGGAAATTCCACACGGCCTTGTGAAATCCCTATAAGGCTGATTTTAAAGCAGCGACTTAACATTATAAAAGCTAGATTTGGAGACGTTTTATACATCTTTTGACCAATCTTTCTCCCCAACTTATGGAAAGCGCGGCTAGGGTTTCGGAGAGGACTTTGTGGAGGTTTAGAGCGCGTCATCGGCATCTTCATCGATGCCTGGCGGCCGCACAAGACCACGGCCACAACATACGCAAGGAGGTTTTCATTGATGCTTTAAATTTGTGTTTACTTTCATATTTTGATGGATTTGTATAGCTCCATGAGGAGCTAAACCCCTTGTGGGTATTCGGACTTGTAAACCCTAGGATTATTATGTTTCTTTGACATTGTTATTGTATTTTTCTATTATTAATGAATAAATTTGAGTTTCAATCTTAATTGCTTCTTGTAATTGTTTTCCCTTAGCCGTGACACTAGGGTTCAGAACAATCTAGGTTATCCGTTAGAGGTGTGACAACTCCTATAGGGTTAGACTACTTAAGATTGAAGAGGGTTGAGAGGGTGAGTCGTGAGGTAGCGGAACGTCCCCTTTCCTCTCTGGTGTGATTCTCCCTACCTCCGTGTTCCATGATTTCTTAGCGGTTGAGATAGAGTGATGTGCTAGGAGAGGAACTCCCCAGGGGCTTAGTTGCGTGAGCAACAGAGTGAAGGATTGAAGTGAATCCTAGTATTGGGGCTTAATTGAGACTAGGGTTCTTCCACCTAGACCAATGGGTTAGAACTATACATAGGAACTGGGTTTATCACTAGGAATCCCTAGAACTTAAAGCAATCCCACGTAGTGTGAGGCTTAGGAAGACGGACTCCCCTAGGGCTTAGTTCACAGGTCAACGAGAGTCAATGGTCGTAGTGAAAACCTAATGTCGGGGCATAGTGGTAAGGTTAGTCACGGTTGACCTTAGGTTTGGACCGTGTGTTTAAGGATATCATCGACTCAATTAACATAGGAAAGTATAATAGCATTGTATTACACTAGAAGCATAAGTCCTAGGGGTAGCTTGTCCGGGTACTCATATTTTCTCATTGCTTGTCCTTCTCTATTTACTCCTACTTGCACTCTCTTACCTTCTAACTTCTATTTTATTTCTTGTTTCTTTTTAATTGCTTTCACACTCACTCATTAATCCTACTCTCACTTTTCGTACACCGCATAGCTAAATAGTGAGTTCTTATGTCTTAAATCCCTATTCCCTGTGGATACGACTACCCACTCACCAGGGTAAAATTTATTACTTCGACATCCCCGTGCACTTGCGGGATACACGCAAGGGGTCGTGTCAACAACCAACAGTAGATCATGTCATTTCTTCATTTCTCATTATTGACGACGTTCTTCAATGTCACACGGGTTAGACTTTATGAGTGTGACTGCTTTTGTGCCCCTCCAAATCATAGAACCATTTGAGCACGAAGGAGGTTGGCACACACTCACAAGTCTAGAACCCGTGCCTTGATCCTTGCTCGGTCCAAAAAACTCCTCAACGAAGGCGGGCATGACCTAATTTTGCTCCTTTTACTCTAACTCCTCTCCATAACCTTACATGCAGAAAAGAACACAAATGCACACTAATTAATGATAAAATTTGAGAAAAGTAATGCTCCATGTAAAAAAAAAAATACTTCGTATTACTTACACACGAGCACTTATCAGGGTGCCCCTGTGGTCGGCCTTGTGTATTGGTTAGGTTAGGCACACGAGCGTGTGGAATTTCCACACGGGCGTGTGGATGTGTTCAGAAGCTTGAGTGCTATCCCGAGAGAACACAGGGGCATGTGACTGCCCTTGTGGAGCTTCCCTGTGAAGGCACACGAGTGTGTGGAATTTCCACACACTCGTGTGGGTGTTTAGAGGCAAAGAGAGAGAACACAGGGACATGTAACTGCCCCTATGAGCCCTCTTCAGTAGAGGCACACGGCCGTGTGGATGCGCAAAACTCAAAAGGCGATGGTCTTTCTTTATAATCCATTCACGCCTCTTCCCTTTTAAACGATTTCATACTCAAAGAACATCCCCATTCACATCCCCAACCTTCTCTTCGTTGATTTGTGAGATTTTAAAGTTGTTTTCTGACTTTTCTCCAAGGTTTTGATTCTCATTTGGTTGGTAAGCTTCCTCTTTCTTTTCTCTTTGTCAATCTTGATTTCTTTTGTTCATTATGGTTTATTTCACATGATTTTCATGATTAATTTGTTGGTGAATGCTTTTAGAAAGGTTTTAGAAGTAATTTTTGTGTATTTTTAGTATATTGAAGGACACTACCGCGTCTCTGTCGTGGCCCGAAGATCCACACGGGAGTGTGGACTTTCCACACGGCCGTGTAGATTCCTACAGACTGTTTTAACTATGTGATTTGATTCAATCTCTTTTCAATATTTGTAGGAATGACCCCTTGATCAAAAATAGTTGGCAAACATCCCCAAGAGTCCTCTATAGAGCAAATAGAGTTCACCATACCTGAGCATCAGGTCATGTTTGAGAGTTTATCAAAACTCATGTTTGGACAATCTCGTTATCCAGACTTGAGTGCATTGAGGACAACACAGTCGGCTGATGACTTCGCAGATGAGGTTGAGGAGCTTCTATCAGTAGGGAGTTGATGACGCTTATTGCTTATTTGAGAGGCAGACATCCGTGGACTGACCTTGGAGGTTCTCGATTCTTTCGAGTTTGACCTATCGTACAGAGATTTTCTACCATCGATGATATCCAGTTCAGAGCATTTGGACAGTGTTATAGTATGAGCATAACACAGTTTTTGATTCATTTGGGACTGTACAATAAGGGGTACTGACAGGATCCCCGAAAGTGCACGGGTTTGTCGAAGTAATAAAAGTTACCTCGGTGAGAGGGTAGTCGAATCCACAGGGAATAGGGAGTTAGAATACGAGATTTCACTATTAAAACTATGCGAAGTACGGAAAAGTAGTAATCGATTTGTGTGTGAATTGCGAGAACAACTATACTAAAGACAGGAAATTAAATAGAGAAAGGTGAAAGATTAGAAATCGCAAGAAAAGAGATTAAAGAGGATTTAACAATTAATGAAGTGGGGTATCCGGACAAGTATCTCTAGGATCTATGCTTCTAGTGCAAGACTATGCTATTATACCTTCCTATTGATGCTAATTAAGTCAAGGAAATCCTTAGACTCACGGTCCCAAACCTAAGGTCAACCGTGACTAACCCCAACACTATGCCCCGGTATTAGGATTCACAACAACCCTTCACTCTATCGCTCGCACGATTAAGCCCCAGGGGAGTACATCTACCTAAACCTCACACTACGTGGGATTGCATTAAGTTTTAGGGACTCCTAGTGATTAAATCTATTCCTATGTGTAGTTCTAACCCTTTGGTCCAGGAGGAAGAACCCTAATCTAGATTAAGCCCCAGTGCATAGGATTCACTTCAACCCTTCACTCCGTTACTCGCGTAACTAAGCCCCAGGGGAGTTTATCTACCTAGCACTTCACTCTATCTTGACCGCTATTAAATCAAGGAAACGTAGGTAGGGAGAAATCACACCGGAGGGGAAAGGGGTACATCGCTACCTCACAACTCTCCCTCTCAACCCTCTTCAATCTTAAAGAGTCTAATGCTATAGGAGTTGTCACACCTCCAAAGGAAAACCTAGATTGCTCTCAACCCTAGTGTCACATCTAAGGGAAAACAATAGCAAGATAAAATTAAGATCAAAACTCAATTCTTATTCATCAATAATGGAAAAGCATAATAACAATGTCAAAGAAACATAATAACCCTAGAGTTTTACAAGTCCGAATACCCGCAAGGGGTTTAGCTCCTCATGGAGCTATACATGTCATCAATGTATATAATAAAACAAGAAGTAAAGACAGATGAAAAACCCCCTTGCGTATGGTGTGGCCGTGGTCTTGTGCGGCCGCCGGACGTCGATGACGATGCCGATGACGCGCTCCAAATCTCCACGAAGTCCTCTCCAAAACCCTAGCCGAACACATATGCTGAGCAGTATGAGAGCTTACCGACAGATTTTGATAATAACTTGCTACAGTGTTTTTCGGCCGTGTGAAAATTCTGGAAAACTGATTTTCGGCCGATTGCGAACAATAACTTGCTACAGTGTTTTTGATAATAACACTTCGCATTACTATAACACGAGCACTTATCAGGTACACATATGCTGAGCAGTACGAGAGCTTACCGACAGACTATCCAGGTAGTTTGACACCTCAGAGGGCCTACAGAGCACTTGTGGACAAGGCCAGTATAAGCGGGGGGTCTCAAAGGCCACATGTCTTGCCCGACCAGCCTACAGATACATCCATGACATTCTGAGTAGGTCAGTGAATGACAGAGGTGACAGCACGGGAGGACAGAGCCAATAGGAGTTACTATGCATATACTTGATGGTGTAGCGCGAGCCACTCCACTTTGGTCACATCGTAGCAGAGTACCTGCACCAGCAGGGCTAATACGCTCACATTAGAGACCATCAGAGTACCATCTCGTCCAAGAGACCCATCTCGATCAGAGTACTTGCACCTGCACCATTAGAGTACCTACATCACGAGACTTTTCATCGAGATGGGTCTCTTGGACGGTATTCGAGCGATCGAGAAGGCGATTGTACCATCCCCTCTTAGCTTAGAGACCATGCGACAGATGGGCATGGTCCAAACATATAGAGACGGAGTATATGTGTTGATAAGGCCCACACAAGAGATAGCCGAGAACGAGGGTGATGTAGCGAAGGGTTTACAGCCGACTTTGCAGCACCGCCGGAGCATACTAAAACCAAGGCACCACCTACGGCGCAAGAGCCACCTCCTGTGTGTATGTTTTCATCGACTTAAGCCTATGATCATTTAGAGAGGATCCAGAGTGCTGTAGGGGTGTTACAGGCGGATATGGCTTAGGATCGCGCTACACAAGCTGAGAACCATGCTTAAGGGATGGCGTGGTTTGACGTTCTTCACCAGCTACTTGAGCGAGTCGTGACTTCGCTATTCATTGTGCGACCACGATCATCCCCAGCACCAGCATCACCAGTAGACCAACCAGCCCCAGTACTAGCAGCACCAGAGCTTCCTGAGCCAAACACTGAGACTACATGCGTCTAGTTTTCTTTAATTTTCTTTTATCTGTCGTTTTATATCTTATTTTGTGGACTTGTACTACTCAAAAAGGATTCTCGTTCTGAGTTTATCTTTTTATTTTCATTGTTTAGACTTGTATATCATTTCCATATCTTTATAGACTTAATTTTATTTGTGTTTTGTTGAGCTTTACTGAATCTCCTTGTGCGTACGTGCAGATGGTCTTGTGAGTAAGGAAATTAAGGAATAGTCATTGGCACGGTCATGTGACCGTGTGTGCTTCACAACCCATTGAAACTTAATATTCCCTGAATGTAGCTCCATCAAACGTAACACTAGGAGTTTAGGGGAGTATTCTTTCAATTGTCCACCTTCACATGTTATGCTTTGATTGTTATATTCTTTATTGCTTACATGCGTACATTGAGGACAATGCACATCTTAAGTGTGGGGGGTGTTCACATTACACATGCTTTACACTTATGCATTTAATTGTCTATGCTCATGTAGCCAATGACGGTTCACCTTAGTTGCAATGGTTGTATTCTTAAATTTAGGAGAATTTTTAACATTGTATCTCATCATGGTTTAGTTTTTACTTGAATTTTAGGGAAGTTTTGCCCAATTATCTCTTGTTGCACTACTTGCTCATGAAATCTTTTGGAAACCCAAGCTCAATATTTTAAGGACTAGTAAGTAGTAGTAGTTAGTTTTAAGTTTTAGCATTGTTTTTAAGTGAGAAAAACTTTTGTGAATATTGTTGAGTTTATTTGTGCATTTGGGGTAGAAAGAGCTACCACGTATGAAGTATGAAGCTACTCTCATAAGTCGAATACTAGTTATGCCCTAATGAGAGAAGGAGCTATGTCATGGGATGTGTGAAAGCTTCTACCTAGGTAGAAAGAGCTACCACCTCGAAAGTGTGAAAGCCACCTAGGAAAAGGCTACATTAGAGGATGTGTGAAGCTACTACCTTCTCCTTCTTGTTTATGTATAAGTCCTTCATAATAAGATCTTTGATTAGTACTTTTTGGGTTGACTTGAATGGGTTTACACACACTTACACAATATCGCGTTATTGTCCTTTTTGATTCAAGTTTTTAGCTAGGGTAATGATACCTTTTATGTAATGTTTTAATTTCCCCTTGCTTGTAGAATGCTTCTTTTGCATACTTTGGTGAACCTAAGGCGGAGCGCTTTCAATTATTCTTCCTAAATACCTGACACGATCCCTTTCGTGTATCCCGCAAGTGCATGGGCTTGTCGAAGTAATAAAATTACACTGTTGAGTGGGTAGTCGAATCCACAGGGAATAGGGATTTAAAATACGAGAATTTGCTATTCAGTCATGCGATGTATGAAAAATAATGATCGGAGTGATGAATGAATTTATGGAATCAATTAGAATAAAATATAAGAAAGTAAATAGAGAGATGGAAGACGAGAGAAAAGCAAGTAGAAGTTAAAAGAGAAGACTAGCAATGGGTGAAATAGGGTACCCGGACAAGCTACCTCTAGGACTTATGCTTCTAGTGCAAGACTATGCTATTATACTTTCCTATTGATGTTAATTGAGTCGAGGATATCCTTAAACTCACGGTCCCAAAACTTAAGGTCAACTGTGACTAACCCCAACATTATGTCCCGGTATTAGGATTCACTATGACCCTTGACTCTCGTTGACTTGTCAACTAAGCCCCAGTGGAGTCTATCTTCCTAACCCTAACACTACGTGGGATTGCTTTAAGCTCTAGGGATTCCTAGTGATAAAACCTGTTCCTCTATGTAGTTCTAACCCTTTGGTCCAGGTGGAAGAACCCTAATCTAGATTGAGCCCTAAAACTCTATCTCGACAGCTAATTAACCAAGGAACGGAGGTAGGGAGAAATCACACCGGAAGGGAAAGGGGTACATTGCTACATCACAACTCTCCCTCTCAACCTTCTTAATCTTAAGTAGTCTAATCCTATAAGAGTTGTCACACCTCCAAAGGATAACCTAGATTGTTCTCAACCCTAGTGTCACGGCTAAGGAAGAACAATAGCATAAGATAATTAAAACTGAAACTCGAATTTATTCATCAATAATGGAAAAGCATAATAACAATGTCATAGAAACATAATGATCCTAGGGTTTTACAAGTCCGAATACCCACGAGGGGTTTAACTCCTCATGGAGCTATATATGTTCATCAAAGTGTAAAATAAAGCACAAACTAAAAACATCAATGAAAACCCCCTCGCGTATGGTGTGACCGTGGTCTTGTGCGGCCGTGGAACATCGATGTCGATGCCGATGGCGCGCTCCAATCCTCCACAAAGTCCTCTCCGAAACCCTAGCCGCACTATCCAGAAGTTGGGGAGAAAGATAGGTCAAAAGATGGTCAAAATGTCTCCAAATCGGGCTTTAAATAGGCTGAGTGCGGCTTTAAATTTGAACTTATCGGGGCTTCACACGGCCGTGTGGAATTTCCACACGCCCGTGTGAAGTTTCTGGCTTCCTGGAAAAATTACTACACACGACCGTGTGGAATTTCCACACGCCCGTGTGAATTCTCTGGCTCGCTGGGAATTAATTCACACGGCCGTGTGTTAATTCCACACGCCCGTGTGAACTCTCTGGAAACCTGATCTTCAGCAGAAAATGCACAGTAACTTGTTACAGTGAATTGCTACAGTAACTCACCAAAACGCTCCCGAGTACGTTGTTCTTCATCGAGGCCATTGAATTGGGTACACAATCAATGGTAGATCGTGCCGATTACTTCAAGTCTCCTTCTTGGTGAAGTTCTCCTAAGCTACACGAGTTAGACTTGTTGTGAATGTGACTGCCTTTGTGCCCCTTCAAAGGAGGTTGCCACACACTCACAAGTCTAAGTTCGTGCCTTGTTCCTTGCTTGGTCTGAAAACCTCCCAACAACGGCGAACACGACCTAACTTTGTTCTTCTTTTCCAACTTGGCTCCACAAACCTAAAATGCACAAGAATATATAAATGCACACTATTTAGTGATAAAATCTGATAAAAGATATGCTCATTGTAAGATAATAACGCTTCGCGTTACTATAACACAAGCACTTATCAATACCTTAATGTTTAGTTTGCTTGAGGACAAGCAAAAGCTTAAGTGTTGGGGAGTTTGATAAGTGCCTTAATGTTTAGTTTCCTTGAGGATAAACAAAAGACCAATGCACCACCAGGCTTCCAACAACAACAAGCACCAAGTTTGGAGAGCAATGTGTCAGGGTTGGAGAACAAGATGACAAATTTAGAGAAGGCACTTACAAGGTTTGTCCAATTATCGGATACAAGATTTTAATTGGTTGAAGCCACACTTCGGAATCATAACGCATAGTTACGCAACTTAGAGAACCAAGTTGGCCAGATTGCGAAGTTACTTGTGGAAAGACCTTTGCGAAGCTTGCCTAGCAATATGGAGACAAATCTGAGAGAATAGGTGAAGGCGATCACTTTTAGAAGTGGTCATGAAGTTGATAGTAGACTTCCCCTTGAGAAGACAAGGAATGAATCATCCAAGGAAGTGCTACAGTATCCATACGGCCCCCTTATAGGCCGTAAGGGGGGCCATGAGCCCTAGGCAAACCTCAATGGATGGGGGCAGACGGCCTCCCAAATGGCCCTATGGAGGCCGTATGAACCTGGAAATTATTATTAGGCCAAAAATTACTTCTCCAAATCAATAAGTAAGGCTTTGAAGTGGTTTAGAACACCTCCAACTTGAAAGTTGATTGTTCACCCGCAAGTGCACGGGGTCGCCAAGTAATACCCCTCGCGCAAGCACGAGGGGGTCGTATTCCCAAGGGCCCAATAAGCTACTCTTACTTCCTTATCACAATGTTGTCCAACCTAGTCAATCACTTGGAAGAAGAACTACAAATAATCTACTAGAGCAAAGAGCATGCAAATAGTAAGTATAAATATGGAGGGAAATATCAAGGCGAGGAAATGGTCACGGATGAGGATTTCCTAGGGGGTTACTAAAGTGCTAAGGATGCCCTAACTAGCATGCACGTGGGTGGTTTGGACCGGGAAACCCTAAATTAGACCAACCCGATGGTCATGGTGTTAGTCCTTAATCCGGTACAAGTATTGGAATACGGAATTGCTTCCGCCCAAATCCTCGTACGATCGCAATGGGTTTAGTGGATTTCCCCAAGCTAGGGTTGAGACACAATCAAGGACAACCCTAACAATTGGAGGGGTACAAATACCCGATGGTCACGGCGTATTCGTACGTGTATTCCCTTCCAAGCTTGGTGAACCTAATACTAGGGCAATTGTCATGCAACCTAGTATTGTTTAGATATTGATACATAGAGTTCTCATACATACCAAGGCATTCAAGAAGCACCAAACAAGGATCACAAACCACACCAAATGCATAAAACTAGAACAAGCATCCAAAATACACAAGTTCACCCCCAAGGTTCACCTACATCCGGTGACCTTGGGGTTTAGTTGCTCATGATCACAAAATAGGCAAGTAAATACATGAAAACAACAAAAAGCATAATAAGAACGCTTCCTCAAAGGATAAAAGGCCGAATGACACTTCCAAGGACACCACCCAAGGAGTGGCTTCCTTTGTCAATCTTCCTCTCAAATGTAAATCTAAGGCGTGGACTCGTCGTGTCGTGCTCTCCCCATCGTCATCTTCTCAAGAATTGCCTCCAGAACCCGGCCTCAAGCTCCCAAGGAAAATGGTGAAGTGAAGCTCTCCCAAGACCTAGGTTCTACCCCTACAAAATGCTCTCAAAAAACCCTTAAAAACTAATTCCAGTGATTTCAATGCCGATTTCTTCTCCAATTCTGTCATTAAGCTCGCTGGGGCCTCATTGGTACCTGTAACATGAAAGAAACCAATTCAGACAAAAAATGATAGTCAACTCATATAAAAATACACAATACATATGTCCGCATATGAAGAAAATATGTATATTTAGGCGTTTATCAAAAGTAATGAATAACAAACTCGATCTAACGCAAGAAATGACACCAAAAGCATACTTCTCAAGATGCTTATCAATTAAAACACAAAAACGACGATGACACAAATGTACAAGGCATGTAAACATGGACATATTCAAACAAATAAAGACATGAAAGAAACACAAACATACACAAAATACACTCAACTAAAAACACAAAAAGACAAAAAAAATGAAAAACTTAAAGCTTCGGTTGTCTCCCAAGAAGCGCTCGATTAACGTCACGAGCTTGACGTACCTCTTGTCTTACCTTAAGGAGGCTTGAAGAGGGTGTGTTCATCCCGGCCACATGTAGCATAGCTACTTCCATGAAAGAAAAGAATTACCTTCCGGGATGATGAGCTTGTGGAGACAAAGAACATGTTACCTTTAGGCCTCCATGGGAAAAGCTTGGGCCCGGCATTATGCAACTTTAACTTGGGCAGATCCTTGGTTGATTTGAGCATCCTCCCCGCTTCAATTTTAGTCCCGGCTAAATTTCCTTGGAGCTTCCTCAAGAATTGTTTTGGCCTCCAAGGAAATAGATAAGGTTGAAGGCCTTTCAAACTTGGCATAGGTGGGTCCTTGGGTGGTGTAAACCTCCTACCCACATCTCCTTCTTTAACCAATGTCAATCTTCCCTTAATCACCCACAAAAATCGTTTGGGCCTCCAAGAGAACAGTTTTGGTTGGGACGTGTCTAACATCGATATTGGTGGGTTATCGGGTAGCTTCAACCTTCTACCCACATCTTCAGTCGTCCCGAATGGTTCTCTTTTGTGCTTAGTGTTTTGAGTCACTTCTATGCTAAGGGCTTGCTCAAGTGATATTGATGGCACTTTTTCTTCTATTTTCGCCTCCATTACACCAAAGTCCTCATCCATCTCTCCTTGACAATATCCCTCTTCATTTTCATTGTTGTTCGTAGAATGGGGCTCTTTTGCTTGGTCATGAATTAATTGTTCAACCCGACTTTCTAGCTTGTGAAGAGAAGCTTGTATGGCCAAAAGGATGGCATCGATGCCCTCGAATCGTGCAATATATTTGGCATCAAGGGCATGAAGTTCAGTGGTGATGGCTTCAAGTTTGGTATCGATGACTTGAAATCTACTTTCAGTTTATATCATGAATTTCGCCAATACATCCTCAGTAGTAAATCTTTTTACTTGTGGTACTTGATACTGAGGACGATGAGGAGGGGAAACTTTTGGTTGTTGTTGGCCTTGATTCCTAGGAAAGTTTGGGTGGTATTTCCACTCCGGATTGTAGGTTTGGCTGTATGGATTTCCTTATGGTCTTGGCCCCCTTGTATACTCAACATTCTTGACTTATGCAACGGAGGAGCTAGCACCTTGCATCTTTCAATTGGATTGTACCTTACACAAAAGAGAATACAAAGAACAAAGTCAAAATAAAAGAATGGAAAAGAAAAGTAATATGAACAAGAAGAAAAATATCTACAAAGAGTATAATGTACAAAGAAAAGGAAACTGGCTAGAGCAATAGACTACAAGCTTTCCTAATATTCCTTGAAGGTCCCCGGCAGCGCCGCCAAACACTTGATAGCTTCCTCGCAAGTGTACGTGATCGCCAAGTAATACCCTGTGAGTGACACAGGGGTCGTATTCCACAGGGGCCAAGGAAGTACTATTACTCACTCTTCATCTATTTTCTAGCCTACCATTCAATATGAGTGGAAAAGAAATAAAACAAATAAGCTAATTTAAACTAATCCTCTGGCTTGGTAACTAGCACACGGATGTAAACAAACAAGGGAGTATCAAGCATGAGAAGGGTGTGTTTGGATAAGGAATCCACCTAGGGTTGTCATTAAGTCCAAAACTAGGATGATATAAAGATGCATTGATGATAGTTGAGACCTAGAGACCTCGTGAGTAGATTAGCCCCGATCTCTTGGGGACTAACCCCTAATCCCATACGAGTGTTAATCGGAATCTCTCCGTATTAACCCACCTATGATCGCATTAAGCTCCGTGAAATCTCTAATAGAAGTAAACCTACTATCCTTCGGCTTAAACCTAGCAATGGAGGGCTACCGACACCCAATTTCTTGGTGTGTCGGCACAAGAATCCCCTTTCAATCTCTCCTAGATCTAGTATACGTGAGTAGGTCACATCTACGTGTACAACTCATAAAAGAATCATGGATTTCTCCAAATATGTAATTCTAGACATGAAAGCATGAAAGATTGAATCTCAAAACAACCCACAAACTAGATTAATAATAACATCTAAAGTTGATATACATGTTGAACCCTAGGGTTCATCCAAATCCAAACACAACAAGTTAATCCCTCATTACAAGGGACACTTAAACAACATACAAGGAAGACAAAAACATAAAAGAAGCAATGAAAACCCCCTCTAGGTTGTGATCTCCTTGAATGGATGAAGCTTCACAAGTTTGTCAATGGTGGCTTAGATCTTCACTCCAACTCCTTCTCCCTTGCTCCTTTCCCACTTGGTGATGATGTGTGCTTATTTTCCACAAAGATCGCCTCCAAAAAGTGGCCGGAAAGCCTCAAGAAGGTGCGGTGGCGGCGGCCTCAAAGGCCAAAAGAAAAGTCCCATCGAAAAGCCCTAAAAATGTTCTTTTATACCCCCAAGGCATACTGGGCCATATGGGAGGCCGTCTGCCCCCATAAATTTAAGGCCGTATGCCTCGAATTTGATTCCAGCAACGAAAAGTCCCCAGGTGCCACAGTGACAGCTACAGTGATTATGCTGCAGTGCTCCAACTACAGTATTCTGCTGCAGTACTTCAGCTACAGTAAAAAACTACAGTACTGTGACCTGGTTTTCTTCTCTTTTCTGCCCAAATTATGCTCTCGTGTTCTCCATGGCTCCTACATGCCCTGTAAAGAAAATAACACTCAATTAAGCGTAATACGGGCATCAAACATGACAAAATACATGCTAAGTGTATAAAATATGTTCAATAAAATATATACATTTAGACACTTATCAACAAGGAATGAAGCATCCAAGGAAGTGGAGCTTGAGGAGATACCTAAAGAAAAGTAGGTGGCACCACCACCTTACAAGCTAAGAATCCCTTATCATTTGAGGTTGAAGAGTGACCAAAATAATGAGCAATACAAGAAGTTATTGGGGTTGTTCAAGTAAATGCACATTGACATTCCATTGGTGGAGGCGTTGTCTCAGATGCCTCAGTATGCAAAGTTCTTAAAAAGACCTATTAACCAACAAGAGGAAGTTGGAGAAGAGTGCATCTGTGATTTTAGATGCTACTTGTTCAGTGGTGTTGCAAAAGAGTATGCCAAACAAAAAGAAAGACCCTGGAAGCTTCATCATTCCTTGTAATATTGGTGACTTGGGTGAAGAGAAGGCATTGGCGGACTTAAGAGTAACCATCAACGTCATGTCTTACACATTGTTTCAAAAGCTAGAGTTGGGAGAAACTAGACCCACTCGGATGACACTTCAACTAGCCGACCGATCAGTTAGACATCCGAGGGGTATCATTGAAGACATTCTTGTGAAAGTTGATAAGTACATCTTTTCTGTGGACTTCGTGGCGTTGGATATTGATGAGGATGTTGAGGTTCCATTGATACTTGGAAGGCTGTTGATAAGTGCTCATGTTTAAGTAATAAGAAGTATTATTTTCTTATACTGAGGATTACTTTTCTCAGATTTTACCATTAATTATGGTGCATTTGTGTTCTTTTGTGCAGTTACCGTAGCAATTACTGTAGCATTTTACTGTTCACTGCTCGCCACAAAATCAATTCCAGAGAATCCACACAGACGTGTGGAAATTCCACATGGCCATGTAGATGCCCGATTTCAACTTTTAAATAACCGCAAATCAGATTTCTTCAGGGACTTTTCGACCCATCTTTTCCCTAATTTCTTGAGGGTTCGTGGGTAGGGTTTGAAGAGGATTTTGTGGAGGTTTTGGAGAGAGTCTTCGGCATCAACATCAACGTCCATCGGAAGATAGCTATTGGGGAGCTTTCGTCGCCACAGATCCAGCGAGGTGTGCCTCAGGTATGATGAGGGATTTGGTGGAGAGAACGAAGTGGCCACACAAGACCATCGCCACGCATCACAAGGGGGTTTCATCTATGTTTATTATTCTTGTTGATTTATATACATTGATGATTTTATATAGCTCCATGGAGAGCTAAACCCCTTGTGGGTATTCAAACTTGTAAACTCTAGGATGTCATTGTTTCTATGATTTCTATTATGCTTTCCTTATTGATGATTTTAATTAAGTTCCAATCTTGCATGCTAATTGTAATTGATTTTCCCTTAGCCGTGACACTAGGGTTGAGAATCACCTAGGTTGTCCTTCGAAGGTGTGACAACTTCTATAGAACTAGACTACTTGAGATTGGAGAGGATCGAGACGGAGAGTCGTGAGATAGCAAACGTCCACTTTCCCTTTCGGTGTGATTTTCCCTATCTCGGTGTTCCAAGAGTTATTTGCAATTAAAATAGAGTGAAGTGCTAGGAGATAAACTCTCCTGGGGCTTAGTTGCACGAGCAACAGAGTGAAGGGTTGTAGTGAATCCTAGTGCTGGGGCTTAACTTAGATTAGGGTTTTTTACCTGGACCAAAGGGTTAGAACTATATTTATGAACATGGTCTATCACTTGGAATCCCTAGAACATTAAGCAGTTCCATGTAGTGTGAGGCTTAGGATGATGGACTCCCCTGGGTCTTAGTTGAGAGATCGACAAAGTGAAGGGTTGTAGTGAAGCCTAATGCCGAGGCATAGTGTTGGGACTAGTCACGGTTGACCTTAGGTTTTTAACCGTGTGCTTAAGAATCTTCATGACTCATTAAACATCAATAGGAGACTATAATATTAGTCTTGCACTAGAAACATTAATCCTAGGGGAAGCTTGTCCGGGTAACCTATTTTACATTGATTGTTCCTCTATTTACTCTTTGATTGATCTCTCTTGCCTTTCATATTTCTCTTTCATTTTCTTGCACACACACTGATTTTTCCTCACCACCATCATATCGCACTGGCAAAATAGCAATTTCTCTTGTCTCTAATCCCGGGGTAGTTTATTACTTCGACAACCCGTGCACTTTCGGACCCCTGTCAATTGTTCTTGCGTACTTCCAAGGCACTCGTTGACATGGTGGTAGGGAGTAACTTTGAGAGTTGGAGATGACAAGCTTACTTAACGCCATGCAGAAGCCATGTGACATTCTCTTGAGTTTGATGATACTCTGTATTTTCCTGACACTATTGATGAGCTAATTGATGAATATGTACGGAGGTGATGTGTTCGGACCCGTACGAGGGATGGCTAAACCAAGTCACAGAGAATGAAGACATTTCTTCAATTGGTCTAGTAGAGGAAGTGAAACTTGCCCAAGGAGCCATCAAGAGGATGATCCAAAAGCTTAAATGATGGACTTTTGATGGACTTTTGATCTATTTTTCATAGCGCGCCGAAATTCAGAATTCTAGAGAATCCACATGGGCGTGTGAAAATTCCATACGGCCATGTGGATGCCCGATTTCATCTTTATAAATACCGCGATGTGATTTATTTTGAGGTACTTTTGATCTATCATTCACTGAATCTATAGAGAGAGCGCTGCTAGGGTTTGGAGAGGTTCTTGGAAGTCTTTGGAAGTGGTCCTAGGACATCGGCATCAAGTTCCTTTGGAGGAGAGCTATTAGGGGAGCTTTCACTGGTATCGATTATGTGAGTTATGCCCTAGGTTTGACAAGGCAACCTTTAGCGAAGACGAGGCTGCTCCACAAAACCATCGATATGGACCACAAGGGGGTTTTCTTTATGGTTTCTATGCATATGTTCTCAAACTCTTTGTTGATTTTGCATTGCTCCATGGAGAGCTAAATCCCTAGTGGGTGCTTGGACTTTTAAACCCTAGGATGACTTTATTTCATTGACTTTTATTATGCTTCTTTAATTGATGACTTTAATTTAGTTTTAATATTGAATGTTAATTGCATGATTTTCCCTTAGATGTGACTAGGGTTGAGAATCTATTTAGGTAATCCTTTGAAGGTGTGACAACTTCATTAGGGTTAAACTAAGCAAGATTGAAGAGGGTTGAGAGGGTGAGTCGAGAGGTAGCAGAAAGTCCCTTTTCCATTCCGACATGATTTATCCTACCTCCATGTTCCAAGAGTTCTTTGTGGTCACAATAGAGTGAAGTGCTAAGAGATGAACTCCCCTGGGGCTTAGTTGTGCAAGCAATAAAGTAAAGTGTTGTAGTGAATCTTAGTGTTGGGGCTTAATTATGACTAGAGGCCTTTCCCCTGGACCAAAGATTTAGGTCTATATTAGGGAATAGGGTTTATCACTTGGAATCCCTAAAATCCCATGCAGTCCCATATAGTGTGAGGCGTCGAGAGTATCGCTTTTTACTAGGGCATAGTGTAGAAGGCTAGTCACGGTTGACCTTAGGTTTCGGACCATGTGTCTTTCGATTTCTATGACTCATTAAAACATCAATTAGGAAGTATAACACTAGTTTTGTACTTGAAATAATAATCCTAGTATGAGCATTGTCTGGGTGCCTCATCTTCATATCGATTATCTCTTTTTACTCTCATTGCTCTTCTTGTATTCTTTTATTTTTCTTTGCATTCTATTACTGATCTCTCATCATCGATTTTCTTCTTAGCTAAATAGTGATAAATGTTTTTTTCTAAGCACTATTCCATATGGATATGACTAACCACTCACAGGGTAAATGTTATTACTGTGATGACCCTGCACTTCAAGAACACTCACGCAAGGGGTGTGCCACATAGTATCGGTGTTTTGACATTTTTATACATGTGCTGTGATTTTCTCATCGATAGTTGGTGTTTTTCGTGTGCATTATTTTAATTGATGAAGTTTTAGGTTGTTTGAGTGTGTTCTCATGGATCTCTAGTCATAATTTAATCATATACAAAGCCTCTGTACTTAGTATAAATGTTGCAAAAATTTTTGCAAAGTATGCTAATTTTTTAGCCATCCAGAGAAAACACACACCCTTGTGGAATTACTACACGACAGTGTGGAATTAATCAAAACTCATCTTCTCTATCCCGAGAAGACACAGGAGTTTGTGAATGCCCCCTGTGGGCAACCTTGTGAAGGGCACACGGCCATGTGGATCTCTACAGAACCAAGTTTTCTTCTAGAGAGTTCACAAGAGCGAGTGAGTGCCCCTGTGAGTGACCATGTACAAAGTGCATGGCTGTGTGGAATTTCCACACGACCATGTGGAACACTTAGGCGAAATCTTGAGTTCCAATAAGAGCACAGGGGCGTGTGGGTGCCCTTGTGGCTAGCCTTGTGATTTGGTCAGGTTGGGTACAAGGCCGTATGGAATTTCCACACGGTCATGTGGCTGTGTTTAGAAGCAAACAGAGAGCATACATGGGCGTGTAACTGCCCCTGTGAACAACTCTAGTAGAGGTACACGACCATGTGAAATTTTCACAAGGCCGTGCGGATGTACAGAACTTCAAAAGCCACGACTTTTCTTTAAAACTTACTCACGCCTCTTCATTTTGAAACTCCCAAACGCTCAAAAAACACACCCGTTTGCTATTCCCACATTCTCCATATCTATATAAGGGAATTAGCTTTCCTGTTATTCTCGAAGTTTTCGATCTCTAGTTCATCGGTAAGCTTTATTTTCCGTCCTCTTTATCAATCTTGATTTCTCTTGCTTATTTTGGTCGATTTCACATAATTTGTATGTGTAAATTGCTGTGGTTGCTTCTTGAAAATATTTAGAAGAAATTATTGTGTATTTTGATGTTGTTTGGTGTTCTGGCCTTGCGGCTCTCACGCCCCGAAGATCCAAATGGGCATGTGGATTTTCCCCAAGGCCGTGTGGATTCCTGCAGATTGAATTTTTAGATATTATTTGATCAATTTCTCTTTATTTTTTTTTGCAGGAATGGCCTCTAGATCAAATAAATAAACCGGCAAACATCCCCGAGAGCCTTCTCTAGAGCAGATGGAGTTTGCCATACCTGAGCGTCGAGTTAGATTTGAGAGGTTGGCAAAGCTTAAGTTTGGACAATCGCGTAGTCGGACTTGAGCGCGTTGAGGACAGCACGGTGGGGCGATAACATAGCTGATGAGGTCGATGAACTGCTTTCAGTGGATAGTTGGCAACATTTGTTGCATATCCGAGAGCCAGTCATCCGTGCATTGATGCTAGAGGTTCTTTCCTTATTTGAGTTTGACAGTTCGTACCGAGATTTCACAAGTGCTGATGTGATCCAGTTCTGTGTGTTCGGTCAGTGCTACAATATGTCAGTGATCCAGTTTTCTATCTGATTGGGTCTGTATGATGAGGCATATACCGACATTAAGGAGTACGAGAGTCTACCAACAAATTACCCAGGTAGCTTAACTCCCCAAAGAGCTTATAGGACACTGTGTGGGTAGGAATAGTACTAGCCGGGGGTTTCTAAGGCAACATGCTTGTCTCGACCGGTCTATAGATATAGCCACGCTGTTATTAGCAGGTCAAAAAATGACCGTGTTGACAGTGTGAGAGTTCTGAGCTGACAAGTGCTGTTATATTTATACTCTATGGTAAAAGTGAGCCACTCCACCTACGTCACATTGTAGAGGAGTACTTGTGCCATCACGGATAGTACGCTCAGTTTGGACTTATCTTCTAGGGCCTATACATCACGAGACTCATCATGGGGACCGAGAAGACAATAGTACCATCTCCCCTAAGCTTAGAGACCATAAGACAGATGGGCATGGTTAGGAGATACAGTGATGGGCTGTATTATGGTGAGCATGCCCCCACTAGAGTCAGTTGAGGGCGAGAGTTCACAGCCAACTTTGCAGCTACCACCGGAGTATACAGAGACCGAGGCACCACCCGCAGCACAGGAGCCACCTCTAGTGCTTATCTTCTCTCCCTCTCGAGGCCATAATTGGTTAGAGCAACTCGAGAGTGTTGTGGGGGTATTGCAGATGGACTTGGCTAAGGTTTGTACTACATAGGATGAGAACCACACTAAGGTGATGGCACATCTCAATATATTATAGGAGATCTTAGAATGAGACATGTCCTCACTTTTCATTATGAGGCCTTGAGCTCCATCGGCATCACCAACAGCACCGGCATCACCAGCACCTGAGCTACTGATAAGTGCTCGTGTTATAGTAATGCGAAATGTTATTATCTTGCAATGAGCATTGATTTAAGCAGATTTTATCACTAAAATGTGTGCATTTGTTTACTTTTGTGCATTGTAGGGTTGTGGAGCCAATTTGGAGAAGAATGAAGCAAGAATAGGTTATGTTCGTCATTGTTGAGGAGTTTTCGGATTAAGCAAGGAACAAGGCAGGCGTTTAGACTTGTGGGTGTGTGCCAAACTCCATTGGAGAGGCACAAGGGCAGTCACATTAACAAAAGTCTAACTCGTGTAGCATTGGAGAACTTCGCCAATGAAGAGAAATGAAGTAATCGACATAATCTACCATTGATTGCGTGCCCAATTCAATGGCCTCGATGAAGAACGATGAATTCGGGAGCATTTCGGCTAAGTACTGTAGCAGTTACTGCAGGAAAATACTGTAGAGAAAGTACTGTAGTAAAAGTGCTGTAGCAAGTTACTGTTTACAGTGCCGAAAAATCACGATTTCAGAATTTCCACACGGCCGTGTGGAGTTAAGACACGGGCGTGTGGAATTCCTGGTTTTACACAGGGCCGTGTGGAATTCACACAGGGGCGTGTGAAACTCTGATTTCAGCCTATAAATAGCCCGTTTTCAGATATATTTGCGTAAGCTCCCCTTCTATCACTTGGATATCTTTTGGGGGGCTTTCGGCTAGGGTTTCGAGAGGTTCTTGGAGGTCTTTGGAGGCGATTAAACGGCATCGACATCGACATCCTTTGGAAAAAAGCTATTAGGGAAGCTCTCATCGGTATTGATTTGTCGAGGTGTGCCTTAGGCTTGACAAGGGATTCGTTGGAGTAGACACGCGACTACACAAGACCATCGATACGATCTACAAGGGGGTTTTTCTTTATGGTTTTCATGCATATGTTCTTAACTATTTATTGATTTTGTATTGCTCCATGGAGAGCTAAACCCTAGTGGGTATTCGGACTTGTAAACCCTAGGATGATATTGTTTCTATGACTTTTATTATGCTTTCTTAATTTAATGTTCTATAATTGAGTTCCAATCTTGCATGCCGATTGTATGAGATTTTCCCTTAGCCGTGACACTAGGGTTGAGAATCTATTAGGTTATCCTTTGAGGGTGTGACAACCTCTATAGGATTAGACTACACAAGGTTGGAGAGGGTTGATAGGGAGAGTTGTGAGGTAGCGATGCACCCCTTTCCTATCCGGTGTGGTTTTTCCCTACCTCCGTTTCCTTGATTCATTAGCGGTCGAGATAGAGTGAAGTGCTAGGTAGATAAACTCCCCTGGGGCTTAGTTACGCGAGTAATAGAGTGAAGGGTTGAAGTGAATCCTACACACTGGGGCTTAATCTAGACTAGGGTTCTTCCACCTGGACCAAAGGGTTAGAACTACACATAGGAACAGGTTTTACCACTAGGAGTCCCTAGAACTTAATGCAATCCTACGTAGTGTGAGGCTTAGGTAGATATACTCCTCTAGGGCTTAGTTGACAGGTCAACGAGATTCAAGAGTCGTAGTGAATCCTAATGCCGGGCCATAGTGTTGGGGTTAGTCACGGTTGACCTTAGGTTTGGGACCGTGTGTTTAAGGATATCCTCGACTCAATTAGACATCAATTAGAGGGTATAGTACTAGTCTTGCACTAGAAGCATTAGTCTTAGGGGGAGCTTTGTCCGGCTACCCCATCTTTATATCGATTACCTCTCCTACCCTCATTATTCTTCTTGCACTCTTTTATTTTCTTTTACATTTATATATATATATATATATATATATATATATATATATATATATATATATATATATATATATATATATATATACTTCTTTCATCATCGACTTCTTTCATAGCTAAATAGCGATAACACTTGTTTCTGAACACTTTTCCCTGTGGATACGACTACCCACTCACCGGCGTATTTTTATTACTTTGACAACCCGTGCACTTGCGGGGTACACACGCAAGGGGTCTGTCAAAGTTTTTGGCGCCGTTGCCGGGGAATAGGCGTTTTAGAGACATTTGTACTTTGCTATTTTAGCTATTCATTCTTTTATCTATTTCACCTTTTTCTTATTCTTCCATTGTTCTAATTTGTTTTCTTTTGTTTTATCTCACTTTTTCTTGCAAGGGGCCTAAATGGAGATTGATGCAATCATTGAGCTATATTCTCAAGTTGATGCTCTCAGTACAAGGCTTGATAGAATTATTGCTTCACAACAACAAAGCAACCCATGCTATTGCACACATCATCCAAATGAGAGGAGCTACCAAAATTTTTTATGGAATAACGATGGACAACATTGGGAAGTACCTCAAGAGCAATTTCAAAAGGATGAGATACTCGAAGAAGATGCACCTCAGTGGAAAAAAGTGCTAGATAACTTTATTGAAACATCCGATGCCTCTTGCCAAAGTATGGAAACCACACGAAAGTGTCATGAAGCCTCCTATAACAACCTTGAGCATCAATTAGGATGGATACTTGACACACTCTCCAAGGAAAATGAATTATTTGAGCAAGCAACGCAAATTCCTTGTAGAGATGATGTGGTAGTGAACGATAATGAAGAAATGGGGCATACCGAGTATGTTGATGTAGAAATTGAAGAGGAAAAAGTAGAACGTCATTTGGAGAATTGGGATTGCTTGAATGAAGATGGTGCTTGTGAGCAAGAAAATTTTCAAGGGGATTTGTTAGTGTCATGTTCCTTTCAAGATGAAAATACACAAGAAGAAGCAAACCCTAAGGTAATGGAACAAGCACCGCTCTTTGGGATTGATCAACTCATAAAAAGCAAGAAAGAGACTTTGGGAAGGGAAAAAGATGTGGGGAGGATATTTAAACCATCCCATGACCCACCTATGCTAAGCTTGGACAATTCCCAACCCAAATTGTTTCCTTGGAGGCCAAAAGCAAGATGGTTGGACCCTCCAGCAAATACTCCACCTCGGCAAGTCGATTTTTGGTTTAGAGGAAGTAGCTATGCAAGTTCTTGTCGGGAGAAACACACTCTTTTCAAGCCGCCTTGAGGTAAGAAAGAGGTACGTCAAGCTTAGTGACGTTAAACAAGCGCTTCTTGGGAGGCAACCCAAGTTTTTATTGCTTTTCTAGGTTTTAGTTTAGTTTTAGCATGAATAATTTCTTAGTGTTGGTGTTTTCATTTTATTACGCGTGTGCTGTGATTTCTTATGGATTATTGGTGTTGTAGTGTGCCTAATTGTGATTGTTGAAGTTTTGGGTCGTTTGAGTGTGTTTTCAATGATCTCTGGTCGTGTTCTTATCGTCTATGCAAGCTCTAAGTGTTATAATCGTGTTTCTGAAATTTTCTTTAGAGTTTGTAATTTTTCTAAGTCATCCAGAGAAAACACACGGCCGTGTGGAATTTCCACACGACCGTGTGAACCATTTCAGAGCTCATCAAGAGAAGACACAGGGGCGTGTGATTGCCCCTGTGAACGACCATATGAAGGCACACGGCCGTGTGGAATATCCACACGGCCGTGTGGATCTCTGCAGAGCTACAACTCTCCATCCCGAAAGACACAGGGGCAGTGTGAGTGCCCCTGTGAGTGCCCATGTGTATAGCACACGGCCGTGTGGAAATTACATACGGCCGTGTGGATGTTCTGCAGAACAAGAACTTCATCTAGAGGCTCGCAGGGGACGTGTGAGTGCCCTTGTGGGTGAGCGTCTGCATGGCACACGGGCGTGTGGAATTTCCACACGGCCGTGTAGAACACTTAGATGATTTTCTTAGGATTCAGAGAGTCCACAGGGGCGTGTGGGTGCCCCTGTGGCCGGCCTTGTGTTAGCCAGGTTGGGCACACGGCTGTGTGGGATTTCCACACGGCCGTGTGTATGTTTTGGAAAGCAAACAGAGGAAACACAGGAGGTGTGACTGCCCCTGTGAACCCTTTTAGTGGAGGCACACGGCCGTGTGGAAATTCCACACGGCTGTGTGGATGTACAGAACATGATAGGTTGTTTTTAATTTTAAAATCTTCTTTTGCCTTTTCAATTCTAAATGCCTCCACACTCAAGGGATGTTTCCTCACATATTCCTAATCCTCTCTTTGTCCATTTAAGGAGTTTTTAAGTTGTTTTCCGGCCATATTCGAAGATTTTGATTTTCACTTCGTCGGTAAGCATATTTTCTCCTTTTCTTCGTCAATCTTTTCTTTTTCAGCACCAGATCCACCAGTATCAGCACCGACGGCAGCACCGGAGATCGAAGAACGGACGACACCGACGCTTGAGGCGTTTTTAGCTTTATTTTTTTTTTGTTTTATTTTACTTTTATTGAGCTTTACTGAACCCCCTTGTGTACGTGCAGATGGTCTTGGACGCAAGGAATTTGAGTACTAGTCATAGGCACGGTCATGGGACCGTGTGTCCTCCACAACCCGTTGAGACTCAACCCTCAATGAACATAGCTCCATCAAACGTACCACTAGGAGTTCAGGGGAGTATTGTTTCAATTGCCCACCTTCACACATTATGTTTTGATTGTTATACTTCTTATTGTGCTTGCATGCGTACATTGAGGACAATGTACATCTTAAGTGTGGGGGGAGTTCACATTGCACACACTTTTACTTGTGCGTTCAATTGCTTATGTTGATGTAGCCTATGGCGGTTCACCTTAGTTGCAACGGTTGTATTCTTATAGTTTAGGAGAATTTTTAACATTGTAATCTATCATGCTCTAGTTTCTACTTGAATTTTAGGAATTTTTTGCTCGATATTCTCATATTGCACAACTTACTCTTGGAATCTTTTGGAAACTCAATCTTGAAGTTTTTAAGGACAAGTTTATCATCGTTCTTAGTTTTACTTTGGAAAATGCATATAACAAAAAAAAAAAATTTGAAAAATGAAAAAAAAATATAGAAAAGAGAAAAAGAGAAAAAAAATATGAGTTTGTAAATATTAGCTTTGTTTTAATTATGCATTTACGGTGGCAAGAGCTACCGCCTATGAAGTATGCAGCTACTCTCATAAGTCGGATATAAGTTATGCCCTAATGGGAGAAAGAGCTATCTCATCCCGGTAGAAAGAGCTACCTCCTCGAAAGAGTGAAAGCCACCTTTGGCGGCCGCCTAGGAAAGGGCTACCTTCAAGGATGTCTGAAGCTACTACTTCCACCACTATTTTTGTTTTTGTATATAAATAAGTCCTTTCTAACCAAAGTTTGAGGAGTACTCGTTAGTTCTCTTGAGTAAGATCGCACACACCAACACATTTTCGAGTTTTCATCCTTTTTGATTCGAGTTTTTAGCTAGAGCATTGGTAACCTTATGCAATGTTTTGAGTTCCCCTTACTTGTAGAATGCTTCTTTTGCATGCTTTTGGTGAAGCTAAGGCCGAGCACTTTCAATTGTTCTTCCCAAGTACTTATCAAATCCCCCCACACTTAAGCTTTACTATAACACGAGCACTTATCAAATCCCCCCACACTTAAGCTTTTGCTTGTCCTCAAGCAAAATAGAACATGAAAGTACTTGGGAAGAACAATTGAAAGTGCTCGGTCTTAGGTTCACCAAAAGTGTGCAAAAGAAGCATTCTACAAGTAAGGGAAAATCAAAACATTGCATAAAGTTATCCTTGCTCTAGCTAAAAACATGAATAAAAAAGGGCAACAACTCGAAAATGTGTAAGTGTGTGCCAACTCACTTAAGATAACCCAAAAAGTACTCCTCAAGCTCTTGTTACAAGGACTTATTTATATACAAAAGTGGGGAGGTAGTAGCTTCACACAACCTCTAAGGTAGCTCTTTCCTAGGCGGCCGCCAAAGGTGCCTTTCACACTTTCGAGGAGGTAGCTCTTTCTACCGGGGTAGTAGCTTTCACGCTTCCCATGAGATAGCTCTTTCTCTCATTAGGGCATAACTTGTATCCGACTTATGAGAGTAGCTACATACTTCATAGGAGGTAGCTCTGATGGTTGCCACGCGACACGCTAAAGAAGCGAGCACGCGACTCCCCGGCCGCAAGTGCACGGGTCGTCAAGTAATAACCTCTCACGCGAACATGAGAGGGTCGTATTCCCAAGGGCCCCAAGATCTGCTATTACTTCCTCCTAGGTATCACTATCTAGTCTACCAAACCAAGAGTTGAAGTATAAAATACAAATATGAAAATAATTAAAATAAATACTATAAACAAAATGGACTAAGGCACACCATACAGACAATTTGAAACACAAGTAGCGATGAGGATTAGAGGCCTCGGGCAAGGATCCCCTCGGGAGAAGAACAAGTTAGAATGGATGAACTTAGGAAATTAAGTGCTAAGTTGGATAGAGTTGGTCGCTAGACTCGGATGTCGACTACCCCGGAACCTCCGTAGTGTAGCCCTAATCCAGTACAGGTTCTTTTATCTAGAAGATACCACTACGATGTCATTGGGAATAGGGAGTCTTGGTTAGGGTTATTCTAACGCTCGCTTTCGGCTAAAACAACCCTAACCTCGCGGGGAGCTATAGGCACTCGAAACCTCCAGTGTACCGGCTCATTAAATCCCCCTTCAATCATTGTGTGACCTAATACACGCAAGCATCCCACCATACATATACAATTCAAGAATCAAAACCTACGGAATCCATCCATTGTAGATTGAACATTAAAACAATAGATTGAAACCAACAAACATGCCAACAATCAATTAAAACTAACAATGATCATCCATCCATACAAACAAGTTCCTCTCACAAGGTTCACCGGAGCCCAGAGACCTTGGAAGGCTAGTTCCATATCACAGGAAGAAATACAAGATATAATCAATGAAAATGCTCATAAGAAAATCCCTCAGATGTAGGCAAGAAGGTGGAGATGAAGACTCGCCGGATCCGCCACGATGAGCCCCTTGATGTGTTCCTTGAGTGCTTCCTTCTTCTCCCTTTGAGTTCTTGATCTTCAAATCGCCTCTCCAATCTGTTGATGGTGAAGTAAACTGATGGAATGATGGTGGAGAATGGTGGAGATGATGGTGGAGAAGAGTGGAGAGGATGGAGGCCAAAGACACCATAAAACAAGCCCTAGAAGCCTTAAATAAGCAAACAATCATCTTTTCAGCCCGTGCGTGTGCGGGCATTGTGCGGGCCGTACAGTGCCCCACACTGCTACAGTAATCATGCTACAGTAAAATCGCTACAGTGAACGCCTGAAATCCACTCTTTTCTTGCCCGAAACTTGAGGATACATGTAAGCTTCAATATATTCTTTGATGATGCCAAAAGAAGCTCAAACACATACTAGATGGTCTTCCGATGTCCTGAAATGATAATTAACAAGAAAAGCGTGTAAAGGGCATCGGAGTCATAGAAAAATGCATGAAAGTGTATAAAATATATATAATAAACGTGATGTATTTAGACACTTATCAAATAGCCCCCCTACTTGAGCCTTTGCTTGTCCCCAAGCAAAGAAACATAAAGAAAAAAAGGGATTGATAAGTGGCTAAATACACAACCTTCGGCTTAGAGATTGGTGTACAATAGCAGTGGTAAAACTTAAGATACTAAGCAGGAACCGCTTAAGAAATTTCATGCATTCAACGGCAATGAAATGGTGTGTGTGTGCAACCCCTCTACTTTGACACCCTGTAGTTTAAGTCAGGTAGACAGAACCCTGAGGACCACATCTTGATGCAATTCACACCACTTTAGTGGAGTTCAACCTTGAGGTGGTAGAGATACTCCTAGTAGACTCCTAAAGATCTTTCCTCTTTTATTCAAACAACCACTGGTCATAAAGCTTTATTTTGTTCTATACACAACTTTTTTTTTCGAGACTAACATGAACTACAAATCCACATTATCTGGAGCTTTGCACATTCATATACATGTGCTCATGCCCTTATAGCTTTTGGTGAGAGGAACACTTTGGTTAGGAGCAAGAACCCCAGGTTACTTCGCTAGTAGGGCAGAGGAGCACTGTCCTTTTAATTTATTAAACTTCCCTTTTTTTTTTTTGACTGTGTTGAGAGAAAACAAAGAGAAAAGTCCTTAAGAGTCTATTAGAAGCAATGCCTAACATATCAAGGCACGAAGCCACTCAAATGGGTTAGCAACTAAGAGGGTCACGAAGGTTACTACTTTCCTAACCTAGGTTTTCAAGGTCCTACATAGGGAGTGAGTAATGGAATGCCGAGTGGTACGCGTTTGAATCGCTCACCCACAAGTGCACGGGGTCGCCAAGTAATACCCCTCGCGCGAACACGAGGGGGTCGTATTCCCAAGGGCCCGAGAATCTATTCCTACTTCCTTGTCACAATGTTGTCCAACCTAATCAATCACTTGGAAGAAGGACTACGAAAAATCTACTAAAGTAAAGAACATGCAAATGGCAAGTATAAATACGGAGGAAAGTATCAAGGTGAGGAAGTGGTCACGGATGAGGATTCCCTCGGGAGTTACTAAAGTGACAAGGATGCCCTAACTAGCATGCACGTGGGTGGTTTGGACCGGGAAACCCTAAATTAGACCAACCCGATGGTCACGGTGTTGGTCCCTAATCCGGTACAAGTATTGGAATACGGAAATACTTCCGCCCAAATCCTTGTATGATTGTAATGGGTTTAGTGGATTTCCCCAAGCTAGGGTTGAAACACAATAAAGGACAACCCTAACAATTCGAGGGGCACAAATACCCGATGGTCACCGCGTATTCGTACATGTATTCCCTTCCAAGCTTGGTGAGCCTAATACTAGGGCAATGGTCATGCAACCTAGTATTGTCTAGGAATTGATACATAGAGTTCTCATACATACCAAGGCATTCAAGAATCACCAAACAAGAATCACAAACCACACCAAATGCATAAAACTAGAACAAGCATCCAAAATACACAAGTTCACCCCCAAGGTTCACCTACATCCGGTGACCTTGGGGTTTAGTTACTCATGATCACAAAACAAGTAGGAAAATACATGAAACCAACCAAAAGCATAACAAGAACACTCCCTCAAAGGATCGAGGCCGAATGACGCTTCCAAGGATGCCACCCAAGGAGTGGCTTCCTTTGTCAATCTTCCTCTCACATGTGAATCGAAGGTGTGGACTCGTCTTGTCGTGCTCTCCCCGTCGTCCTCTCCTCAAGAATCACCTCCAAAACCCGGCCTCAAGCTCCCAAGGAAGGTGGTGAAGTCAAGCTCTCCCAAGACCTAGGCTCCCCCCTCTCAAAATGGACTCAAAACCCTTAAAAACAAGATCCTGCGAGTTATACGGCCCCCCATGCGGTGAGAGAAAGTCTCCGAGAAAATCCCGAAAGTCGCGTAAATGCTACAGTGAACTCATAGAAACCAATTCAGACCAAAAACGGGCGTCAACTCATAGAAAAATACGCAATATGTACGCCCGAATATATAGAAAATATGTATGTTTAGGCATTTATCAAACATCCCCACACCTAAGATTTGCTTGTCCCCAAGCAAACATACATGAAGAACAGGGGCGCGATGATAAATGACTAAACATACGACCTCAAGCTCAACTGTAAAGTACCCCACTAGCACAGGTGGAAAGAAATCTAGAAAGTGAGCTGTACAGTGAGTGATCGAATAATGGTGGCCCTATTTTATCTAAAGTGCTTCTGTGAGTGTGTGCTGGCTCCCAACCTTAACCTCCACACCCTGGATTACCCAGGGGCCCATTCACCCCACATATGGTGAGAGTGGCATGAGACAGTTAAATACATCTTCAATACTCAGTTAAGATTCTTTTGGGTTCCTAAATAAAACTCTAGCACTTAAGTGACCGTGCAAAAAGTCCCAGGGGACGAAGTAGAGATACCAAAATTCTTTTTTTTTTTTTTTCTGAGTCCGACTAACATAGACTGCACAACAAATCTTTCAGAAGGATGCACATGCTAATTAGGCACAGGAGCAACCCAACCTACTCAATTACAGTCTACATAGACGCATTCATGCTGTACTAGCAGAGGAATACTGTCATAGACTCCATTTTTTTTTTTTTGTAGACACTGTATCTCATGCCCCTTGGTAACATGTCACAATAGTTCACTTAAGGCTACAGAAAACAACGAAGGAACTCAAAAGCTCTTAACAGACTATTGAAGAAGGAATTTAACAGTCTAATGCCAAAATCATCATAAAGAGTTGGTTAGAGTATACAAGGTGGGAGCAATCATGATAGAGCATGAAAAAGCACTAAAAATAAAACAGGGCGACATTCAAGCACAGTATCAGAATACAACTCACTTCTAACATTCTTTCGAGGTAGGAAGTGCTAAACACTAAAATCATAGCTATCATCGGTATTCATGCATGCAAAACAAGTAAAGTACCCCATCCCCACACCTAAAGTTGTACATTGCCCTCAATGTACATAGATCAGTAGAGTAAGGTGCGAGACATGCCAGAGAAATAAAGGAATGAGGTAAAGAAACTTCCCCAAGTGGTCGATGAGATGAACTCCAAATACGCATGAACAGGGGAAAGTTGAGGGGCGCAAGGGGCGTGGAGATTCTACAGTGAGCAGTCCTGAAATTAGAAAGGAAGCAAATCACACCCCAAGGAATAAATAGAGAGTGGGAAAAGTAAGCACGAATCAAAAATGGGAAAGTACAGTTTAGGAGGGTCAGGACCCTTGCTAACTGAAAAGTACAACAATACAAACAAACAAGTCTAAAAATAAAAACCAGTGCAAACAACAGAAAACTAAAAGTGGTGCTGTGAGTCTAGAGATCTGGGGGGAGTGATGGTGCATAGCACGTGGTAGCTGTGGAGGAGGTACCGACAGATGATGAAGCGCCGCGCATGTATGATAAGATCTCGGCCATGCTGCTCTCGATGCGGCCCTGTGATGTGGCTAAATCTCTCACTAATGCTGCCAGCGCCTCCTGAGATGTCCCAAAGGTCTGCAACTGCTGACGGACCTCGATGCGGAACTCCGTGAAACTGCCCTCAAGTGATGGTCGACTCCCGCTAGGTGCTGCGTCGGGAACAGGGGCAGACTCTGAATCGGACTCGGATCCTGTCTCAGAATCCCGAGAGGTGTCACTGCTGCGCGGGAGGTGGTAAGTGTCTCCCGACCTCTCAACTATCCCAATATGATTACTGTTTTCCCTTAGCCGTGACGCTAGGGTTGAGAACAACCTAGGTTATCCTTTGGAGGTGTGACAACTCCTATAGGGTTAGACTACTTAGGATTGAAGAGGGCTGAGAGGGTGAGTCGTGAGGTAGCGGAATGTCCCCTTTCCCCTCCGATGTGATTCTCCTTACCTCCATGTTGCATGATTTATTCGCGGTCGAGATAGAGTTAGGTGATAGGAGATAAACTCCCCTGAGGCTTCGTTGTGCGAGCAACAAAGTGAAGGGTTGAAGTGAATCTCAGTGCCTGGACTTAATTTAGACTAGGGTTCTCTCACCTGGACCAAAGGGTTAGAACTACACATAGGAATAGGGTCAATCACTAGGAATCCCTAGAACCTAAAGCAATTCCACACAGTGTAAGGCTTAGATAGATATACTCCCCTAGAGCTTAGTTGACAGGTCAACGAGAGTTAAGGGTCGTAGTGAAACCTAACGACCGGAACATAGTGTTGGGGTTAGTCATGGTTGACCTTAGGTTTGGGACCGTGTGTTTAAGGATCTCCTCGATTCAATAGGATCTCCTCGCTGCAGTACACGGCCGTGTGGAATTTCCACACGGCCATGTGAACAGTAGCTTGCTACAGTGTTTACTACAGTAAGAAGCTACAGTGCTCGCCAAAATGCTCCCGAATTTATCGTTCTTCATCGAGGAAGTTGAATTGGGGACACAATCAACGTTAGATTATGTCGATTACTTCATTTCTCTTCATTGGCAAAGTTCTCCAATGCTACACGAGTTATAGACTTTTGTGAGTGTGACTACCCTTGTGCCCATCTAATGGAGGTTGGCACATACCCACAAGTCTAGACTCGTGCCTTGTTCCTTGCTTGGTCTGAGAACTCCTCAACAATGGCGAACATAACCTATTCTTGCTTCTTTTTCTATAAATCTTCTCCACAACCCTTCAATGAACAAAAGAACACAAATACACACTAATTAGTGATTAAATCTGAGAAAAGTAATGCTCAATCTAAGATAATAATACTTCGTATTACTATAACACAAGCACTTATCAAACTCCCCCACACTTAAGCTTTTGCTTGTCCTCAAGCAAAAATAAAATGTGAAAGTACTTGGGAAGAACAATTGAAAGTGCTTGGCCTTAGGTTCACCAAGAGTGTGCAAAAGAAGCATTCTACATGTAAGGGGAACTCAAAACATTGCATAAGGATATCAATGCTCTAGCTAAAACCTCGAATCAAAAAGAACAATTAACTCGAAAATGTGTAGTGTGTGTGAACTCGCTCAAGACAACCCAACGAGTACTCCTCAAACTTTTGTTAACAAGAACTTATTTATATATGAAAAGTAGGAAAGGAAGTAGTAGCTTCACACAACCTCGAAGGTAGCTGATGATTACCGCAAGTGCACGGGTCGCCAAGTAATACCCCTCGCGCAAGCACGAGGGGGTCGTATTCCCTAGGGCCAAGGAACTACTATTACTTCCCCTTCATCTATTTCCTAACCTAGCAATTTTGTGATAAAATCAAGATAAGAAGAATAACAAAGAGAAAACTATAAACAAGTGGACTAAGGCTCACCACAATAGCATTCTAAGGAAGCAAGTAATAATGAAAGTTCGAGGTCCCCGGGCGAGGATCCCCTCGGGACTACTAAAGCTAGAAGAATACTCGAATTACACAGGCAAAGGTGGTTAGGCCAAGAGACGTCCAAAGGTAGGTCACCCCGATGGTCACGGTGATAACCCCTAATCCGGTATAAGTATTGGAATACGGAATCACTTCCGCCCAAATCCTCACACGATTGCAATGGGCCTAGGGAAATCCCTAATTAAGGTCAAACACACATCTAGGCTCAACCCTAATGGTTGGAGGGGTACAAATACCCGATGGTCACGACGTATTCGTACATGTATCCCTTCCAAACTTGGTGTGTCTAATACTAAGGCGATGGTCACGCAACCTAGTATAACCTAGAAATCGATACACAGAGTTCTCATGCATACCAATACATCAAAGTGCACCAAGCTTGAACCATAAACCACACAAATACCATACATGTAAATCAAGTATTCATACAAGCAAGTTCATCCCAAGGTTCACCGGATACCCGGCGACCTTGGGAGTCTAGTTCAACATAAATAAGGAAGAAGTCTCAAAATATAATACAAGAATGATCAAAACCAAAGAAAACCCCCTTAATGTTGACTAGATGAAGATGGTGATGGGAACTCGCGGATCGATGCCGACGAACTCCTAGATGATCTCCCTTGCGTGTGATCTTCTTCTCCCTTTGATTTGCTCCTCTAAAGTGCCTCCTCCAGCCCCTTGAAGCCCTTGAAACCCTAGATGGTGGTGGAGGAGAATGGTGGCCAAAAGACAAGAGAAATGATGCCCTAAAAGTCCTTAAAAACCCATTCCAGCGAGCTATGCGGCCTCCCATGCGGCCCCGCATGCGGGGAGAGAAAGTTATCGAGAAATCCCGAAAGTCGCGTAAATGCTACAGTTAACCGCTACAGTGAATGTGCTACAGTAAAACTGCTACAGCCCGTATGCGGCCTCAACAGCATCCGCATGGTAACCCGCATGAATCTCCTGACCAAATTCTTCGAACTTTCGTGCTACAGCGATTGCTACAGTGACTGCTACAGTACCCCCCCCCCCCCCCCCCCCCCCCCCCCCCCCGGCTCAGGAACAGTGTTTTCGATACCGATTTCTTCTAAAATTCTGTCAACGAGCTCAAAGGGGTCTCATTGGTACCTGTAACATGAAAGAAACAAATTCAGACCAAAAACGGGCGTCAACTCATAACAAAATACACAATACATACGCCCGAATATATATAAAATAGGTACATTTAGACGTTTATCAGTAGCCCTTTCCTAGGCGGCCGCCAAAGGTGGCTTTCACTCTTTCGAGGAGGTAGCTCTTTCTACCGGTGTAGTAGCTTTCACACATCCCATGAGATAGCTCCTTCTCTCATTAGGGCATAACTTGTATCCGACTTATGAGAGTAGCTACATACTTCATGGGTGGTAGCTCTTTCCACCTCAAATGCATACATAAAACAAAGCAACTATTCAGAAACTCATATATTTTTTTTTTTATTTTTCTCTGTTCCATATTTTTTTTTTCATTTTTTCCATCTTTTTCATAATTTTTTTATATATATGCATTTTCCAAAGTAAAACTAAGAACGATGATAAACTTGTCCTTAAAAACTTCAAGATTGAGTTTCCAAAAGATTCCAAGAGTAAGTTGTGCAATATAAGATAATCGAGCAAAAATTCTCTAAAAATTCAAGTAGAAACTAGAGCATGATAGGATACAATGTTAAAAATTCTCCTAAACTCTAACAATACAACCATTGCAACTAAGGTGAACTGCCATAGGCTACATGAGCATAAGCAATTGAACGCACAAGTATAAGATGTGTGCAATGTGAACTCCCCCCCACACGTAAGATGTACATTGATAAGTGCTTGATTATACATGTTTTACCTACTTGTTTTACATACATTGAGCATCATTTTACCATGGATTATGTCTCATAAACTGTATTTTGGTGTTCTTTTATGCAATTAGGTTATGGAAGTGTTAAAGGAGGAAAAGGAAGCAAAGATGGGTTATAAAGACGTATTTGTTGGGAGCTTTTGTACAACACAAGTGTCAAGGCACAAGAGGGGGTCATGCACATGAGGGTGTGTGCCAACTTCCTGAAGGATTCAAGATGATTTATGTGATGGAAGGGCACAAAGGCAGTCACACCTTCATGTCCCAACTTGTGTGAAGATAGTTAAAGCTCTGAAATGATGATTCGAAGGAGGAGAAGTCTTATAACTCACTACATGGACGTGTGCCCGACCATGTAGCCTTAAGATGAGAGAGGTTGGATCGCGTTTATGAAGAGTACTGTAGCAAAACACTGTGCATTTCACTGCAGAAGCACTGTAGCAGAAATTACTGTTCACGCGACCGCATGGGATCTCACGTGGTCGCGTGGAGGCACATGACTGACGCGTTTCAGGCTTATAAATAGCCCTTTTTGCCGATTCTTTTGGTATCTTTTGTGTGGCTTTTGAGAGGCGAAGCGGCTAGGGTTTGAGGAGGAGGTCTTTGCCGAACTGGAGGGCCGTTCTTCACCAACTTTGATAGTTCTTTCCTCCGTCATAGCATCGAGGAAGTCATTGGCGACCTAGCTTCGGAGAAGGATCCTTCAAGACGTTGAGCGACCCATCAAGGCCATCATCACCACTTCAAAGGGGTTTACTTCCTTGGTTTACATTGCTTTTCATTGTGTTATGTTTTGCTTTGTAATAAGCCCCATGGAGGGCTAAACCCTAGTAGATACTTGGGCATGTGAACCCTAGGTTTTGATTCATGTATTGACTTTCTTTATGCTTTCTTTTAAGTCCGAGTTTATTTGAGATCTAATCTTGTTTAATCATTGCTTGCATGCCTTATTGATTCGTATGGTTGTTTGGTATGTTTAATTTGTTTCCTTGGTGAGAGAGAGGTCTCCATTAGGGATTAGAACATACAAGGTTAAAGAGGGTTGAGAGAGTGAGTCTTGAGATAGAGGAGTGTCCCCTTTCCCTTCCGATTGAGTGTTTCCTATCTCCGTATTCCCTAAGTTTTATGCAACCATATGGGGTGTGAGGCGTGAGATTGATAGATTTCTCCGCCGGGACCTTTGTAGGGGGTTAGGGATCTTCCGCCTAGAAGTAGGGTTAGATCTAATTTTAGGAATCGGTTTCACTCTTAGGTATCCCTAGAACTCATTGCGGTCATATGGGGTGTGAGGTGTTGAGATTGAGCGATTTCTTCGCCGGGACCTTGTAGGGGACTAGTATCGGTGGCCTGGAGGCAGGGACCGATTATTCTTGGATTACCTCGACTCATAGAACTCGGTTAGAAGCATTTAGTTAGTCTTGCACTTCATGATAGAGCTTAGGGGGAGCATTGCCCGGGTATCTCATCTTCATTGATTGAGATCTCCCTTTATTTACCCTTTGCCTATTCATCTCTGGTATTAATTTCTATGCACACTAGATCACCACAAAATCACATTAGTCGTTAGGCTAGATTGCAGAGAAGAAGTTAGTACTAGTAGCCCTGTTCCCTGTGGATTCGACTACCCTACTCACCGGGTATAATTATTACTTCGACAACCCGTGCACTTGCGGTACACACACGCAAGGGGTGTGTCAAGTTTTTGGCGCCGCTGCCGGGGAATAGGATACTAGGAACGCTAAGTCTTTGTTGCTCTAGCCATTTATTGTTTACGTTATCTTATCTATTTCACACTTTCTTTTTCTTCCACCGTTCTCATTTGTTTTCTTTGACTTGTGTTACTTTTTCTTGCAAGGTACTTGAATGATGATTGATCCAATTACAAAGTTATATTTTCAGATTGAAGATTTCAGTGGAAAACTTGATAGACTTATTTCTGCACAACAACAAAGCAATCAATATCGCAGCACACATCATCCAAATCAATGGAGCTACCCGAACCACTTATGGAATATTAATGGATAGCAATGGGAAGCACCTATAGAAGAATTTCAGATGGATGAGAAGCATGAGGAGGATGTACTTCGGTTGGAAAGCGTATTACTCAAATTCATTGAAGCAACCGATGCCCGCTTCGAAGATGTTGAAGCCACCTTAAGATGTCATGAAATCTCCATCAAAAACGTTGAGCATCATATAGGAGAGATTTTAGACACACTTGCTAAGGAAAAAGAAGAATTTGAACAAGCAAGGCAAGTTTCTTCCATGCATGACAAAGCCATGAACCACATTGATGAAGAAAGGCAAATTGAGTACATTGCTGCAGAAATTGAAAGGATAGAAGAAGAACATCATTTTCAGAATTTGGATTGCTTGAATGAAGAGTATGCTTGTGTGCAACGAAATTTTCAAGGGGATTTGCTAACATCATGTTCATTTCAAGTTGAAAATACACATGAAGAAGCAAACCCTAAGGTAATGGAGCAAGCACCTTTCTTTTGGATTAATCAACTCATTGAATGCAAGAAAGATATTTTGGGTTTGGGAGAAGATGTGGGTAGGATATTTAAACCATCCAATGACCCACCGATGATAAGCTTGGACAATTCCCAACCCAAATTGTTTCCATGAAGGCCAAAGGTAAGATGGTTGGACTCTCCAACAAAAACTCCACCCCGGCAAGTAGATTTTTGGTTTAAAAGAAGTAGCTATGCAATGTCTAGTCGGGAGGAACACACTCTTTTCAAGCCTCCATAAGGTAAGGAAGAGGTACGTCAAGCTTAGTGACGTAAAACAAGCGCTACTTGGGAGGCAACCCAAATTTTTAATTGCTTTCTAGTTTAGATTTTAAATTCTATAGTAATAATTACCATGAGTGTGTGCCTTGATTAATTTTTGTTGGTGTTGAACTTTTCAAGGAAAATTTTTGGTGATTTGTAGTGTTTTTCACATGTATGACATGATTCAGGGTGTAATGCATGATGATTGTTGAAGAATAGGGTTAATTCTGAAGTTTGGAGAGCCGCGTGGACTGTCTGCAGAAATTCTGTAGCTCACGTGGCCGCGTGAGATTCTCACGCGGCCGTGTACAGTACCCACGCGGGGGTGTGGAATTCCCACACCCCCATGTGGCCTATAAACATAGATGAAAAGTCATCATTCATTATCCATAACTTACAACTCTTCATTTTCTCATCTCTTCCTCTCCAAACTTCCCATCCATAAGTTTTCAAATCCATTTTTCTTTGACTTATTCGAGATTTAGAAGTGTTTTGCCGGCATTTGCATCAAGTTTTCTCCATCGATTCGCGTCGGTAAGGCCTCATCTCCCCCTATCATGTCCATGCTTTCATGTTCAATTCCATCGAGTTTTCTTGTTTCTTGGATGATATTTTCCATGGAAAACATTGTGAAAACACTTAGAAAACATGTAAACGAAGCTTAGTGAGGCGTTGGAGCCCAACTATGGCTCTTTGGCCATGGTTGGACGCCCACGCGGGCGCGTGGCCTAGCCACATGGCCGCGTGGACCGGCCAACAGCCCACGCGGGCGCGTGGCTCGGCCCACGCGACCGCGTGGAGCTCACATACTCTCTGCCGAACAGCCACGCGACCACGTGGCTGGGTCACGCGGTCGCGTGGCCCTTCTGCCGAGCCAGGACACGCCCACGCGGGCGCGTGGCTAACCCACGCGACCGCGTGGGCTGGAAACGTGGCAGATTAAGCCATGTCGGCGCGTGGCTTGCCCACAAGCCCATGTGGATTCCTGCACCTTGCCATATCATGTAAATTTGCACTTCTTTGGCAATTTTCTTGCAGGTATGACACCAAGGACTAAAAAGCTTGCTCCAAAAATGCCTTGATCGTTTATAGCTGACCTTGGATGAGGCCATGCCTTCTAACACACCAGCAGCACCAACAGATGATGCCAATGCTTGAGGCGTCCCACTCATGAGACTTTAGTTTTCTTTACTTTAGTTTTCATTTCTAGTTTCCTTTATTTTATCTTTTAGACTTTAGTTATCTTTATACTTTGTTTTGATTGTGCGAGTTGTGCTTTATTTTGCTTCATTCTTAAGAACTCGTGCAACTTTTCTATTTTATTGAGCTTCACTGAACCCCGTAAATCCGTGCAGATGGCCTTGAGAGTGATGATGATGAATTTTTTTTTCATACACACAACCATGTGACGTGGTTGTGTGAGCTTCACAACCCGTTGAACAACAACACACCCTCAAGTTAGCTTCACCGATCGATCAATAAGGAGTTCAGGGTAGTGTTGTTTTAATTGCATCTTTACCCACATCATGTTTTTATTGCATACATTTTTATTGTGCTTCCATGTGTACATTGAGGACAATGTACATCTTAAGTGTGGGGGAGGGTTCACCTTATACATGGCCTTTACTTGAGTTTTAAAGATCATGCTCATGTTGCCCATGAAGGTTCACTTTAGGGTTGAGAGTTTAATTCTTAATATTTGGAGATTGCAAACATTAGGTTTATCATGCTCTAGTTTTTATCCAATTTTCTTGAAATTTGGGTCCGATTGCTCTTTAATGCACTTCTCTCACTCATTAAACCTATGGAAACTTACTCTAGTTCATTATTGTGGGATTATCTAGTGTTAGTTTGATTCGAGTTTATTTAAAAAAAAAAAAAATAGAAAATTCAGAATTTTAGTTTGTTTGTATATAGGGGGTGGAAAGAGCTACCACCTATGTTGTATGAAGCTACTCTCATAAGTCGGATACTTGTTATGCCCTAATGAGAGAAAGAGCTATCTCATAGGATGTGTGAAAGCTACCACCTTCGGTAGAAAGAGCTACCATCTCAAAAGTGTGAAAGCTACTCGGGAGGCATCTCGTGAAAGAGCTACCTTAGAGGATGTGTGAAGCTACTATCTTTTCTTTTTGTGCATAAATAAGTTCCATTATTAATAAGAACTTTGAGTAGTGGATATAGTGTTGACATGAGTTGAGTTTTCACACACACACGCTTTCGGACTTTAGTACTTTCCTTTTTGATTTGATTATTTGCTAGAGTATTGATTGTTTCATCTATTGTTTGTTTTTCTCCATGATTTTAGAATTTTATTCTTGTACCATCTTGGTGAACCTAAGGCCAAGCACTTCTCTTTGCTTTTCATGAGTTTATGGTTAATTTTGCTTGAGGACAAGCAAAGACTTAAGTGTGGGGGAGTTTGATAAGTGCTTGATTATACATGTTTTACCTACTTGTTTTACATACATTGAGCATCATTTTACCATGGATTATGTCTCATAAACTGTATTTTGGTGTTCTTTTATGCAATTAGGTTGTGGAAGTGTTAAAGGAGGAAAAGGAAGCAAAGATGGGTTATAAAGACATATTTGTTTGGAGCTTTTGTACAACACAAGTGTCAAGGCACAAGAGGGGGTCATGCACATGAGGGTGTGTGCCAACTTCCTGAAGGATTCAAGATGATTTATGTGATGGAAGGGCACAAAGTCAGTCACACCTTCATGTCCCAACTTGTGTGAAGATAGTTAAAGCTCTGAAATGATGATTCGAAGGAGGAGAATTCTTATAACTCACTACATGGACGTGTGCCCGACCATGTAGCCTCAAGATGAGAGAGTTTGGATCGCGTTTATGAAGAGTACTGTAGCAAAACACTGTGCATTTCAATGTAGCAGTACTGTAGCAGAAATTACTGTTCACGCGACCGCGTGGGAATTCTGCAGCCCACGCGACCGCGTGGGATCTAACATGGTCGCGTGGAGGCACGTGACTGACGCGTTTCAGGCTTATAAATAGCCCTTTTTGCCGATTCTTTTGGTATCTTTTGTGTGGCTTTTGAGAGGCGAAGCGGCTAGGGTTTGAGGAGGAGGTTTTTGCTGAATTGGAGGGCCGTTCTTCACCAACTTTGATAGTTCTTTCCTCCGTCATAGCATCGAGGGAGTCATTGGCGACCTAGCTTCGGGAAGGATCCTTCAAGACGTTGAGCGACCCATCAAGGCCATCATCACCACTTCAAGGGGGTTTACTTCCTTGGTTTACATTGCTTTTCATTGTGTTATGTTTTGCTTTGTAATAAGCCCCATGGAGGGCTAAACCCTAGTAGATACTTGGGCATGTGAACCCTAGGTTTTGATTCATGTATTGACTTTCTTTATGCTTTCTTTTAAGTCCGAGTTTATTTGAGTTCTAATCTTGTTTAATCATTGCTTGCATGCCTTATTGATTCATATGGTTGTTTGGTATGTTTGATTTGTTTCCTTGGTGAGAGAGAGGTCTCCATTAGGGATTAGAACATACAAGGTTAAAGAGGGTTGAGAGGGTGAGTCTTGAGATAGAGGAGTGTCCCGTTTCCCTTCCGATTGAGTGTTTCCTATCTCCGTATTCTCTAAGTTTTATGCAACCATATGGGGTGTGAGGCGTGAGATTGATAGATTTCTCCGCCGGGACCTTTGTAGGGGGTTAGGGATCTTCCGCCTAGAAGTAGGGTTAGATCTAATTTTAGGAATCGGTTTCACTCTTAGGTATCCCTAGAACTCATTGCGGTCATATGGGGTGTGAGGTGTTGAGATTGAGCGATTTCTTCGCCGGGACCTTGTAGGGGACTAGTATCGGTGGCCTAGAGGCAGGGACCGATTATTCTTGGATTACCTCGACTCATAAAACTCGGTTAGAAGCATTTAGTTAGTCTTGTACTTCATGATAGAGCCTAGGGGGAGCATTGCCCGGGTATCTCATCTTCATTGATTGAGATCTCCCTTTATTTACCCTTTGCCTATTCATCTCTTGTATTAATTTCTATGCACACTAGATCACCACAAAATCACATTAGTCGTTAGGCTAGATTGCAGAGAAGAAGTTAGTACTAGTAGCCCTGTTCCCTGTGGATTCGACTACCCTACTCACCAGGTATAATTATTACTTCGATAACCCGTGCACTTGCGGTACACACACGCAAGGGGTGTGTCATACATTGTCCTCAATGTACGCGTGTAAGCACAATAAAACATATAGCAATTAAAACAATTAGTGTGGAAGTGGGCAATTGAAACATTACTCCCCTGAACTCCAAGTGTTGCGTTTGATGGAGCTAGTTTCATTGAGAGTTAAGTCTCAATGGGTTGTGGAGCACACACAGTCCCATGACCGTGTCTATAACTATTCCTCAATTTCCTTACATCCAAGACGATCAGCACGTATACAAAATGGGGTTCAGTGAAGCTCAATAAAATTAAAATAAAACAAAAGAAACATAAAACTAGAAACGCTTCAAGCGTCGGTGTCGTCTGCTATTGGTGCCGATGCTGTTGCTGTTGTTGATAGTGATCCTGGTGCTGAAAAAGAAAGAAAAGATTGATGAAGAAAAGGAGAAAAGATGCTTGCCGATGAAATGGAAATTAAAAACTTCGAATATGGCCGAAAAATGACTTAAAAACTCCTTAAAAGGACGAAGAGAGGGTTGGGAAGATGGGAGGAAACATCCCTTGAGTGTGTAGGCATTTAGAATCGAAAAGGCACAAATAGATTTTTAAAAGAAATGATAAACGTCTAAATGTACGTATTTTACACGTATGTACGCGCATGTATTTCAGTGTTTTATTAGTGAATCGATGCTCTTTTCGGTCTAAATTGTTTTATTTCATGTTTCAGGTACATTATATGCTTTGGTGACCCTAACGATGCGATTTGAGAGGAAATCTGCACCGAAACCGTCGTTTTAGGGTCCCAAGTATTGTAGCATTACTGTAGCTGCCTGAAGCGCGAAGAGTTGGAAGGAAAATGAAATCTGGAAACCCTCACGGGCAGGCTCACGGCCGTGAGGTCATCCGCAAGCAGTTTACTGTAGTAGTTTACTGTGCAAAATCACAACTTTGCGGTTTCTTGTAGCCCGTATTACAGGCTCCCTCACGGGCTGTATATGGACCGTGAGGTCACCCATGAACTTACCCGAATTCATCTTTTAAGGGACTTTGGCTAGGGTTTTGAAGGGCATCAAGTGTCTTCTTCTTAGAGCTCTCATCACCACTAAAATTCTGAGGGAGGAGAAGCATTTGGAGGGTGATCTAGGCAAGGATTTGGCGAGGAGAGCAAGGTTTTGGGAAGGATCTTCACACTAGAGCTTGGATTTGGAAGGTTGAAGACAAGGAAAGCCACCCCTTTGTGTGACGTCTTTGGAACTTCTCCGGCCTTCATCTCTTGAGGGAGTTCTTCTTATGCTTTTGGTGTTTGGTTTCATGTATTTTGTGTTGTATTTCTTGATCATGAGGAAGTAAACCCCAAGGTCACCGGATGTAGGTGAACCTTGGGGGTGAACTTGTGTATTTTGGATGCTTTGTTCTAATTCATTGTTTGTGGCATGTTTGTGATCCATTGCTTGGTGTTTTAATTGCTTGATATTTATGAGAACTCTATGTATCAATTGATCTAGGAAATGCTAGGTTGCATGACCATTTCCCTAGTGTTAGACTCACCAACTTTGGAAGGGAAATACATATAAATACTCCGTGACCATCGGGTATTTGTACCCCTCCACTCCTAGAGTTAAGTACCGAGTTGTTGCTTTAACCCTAGTTTGAGAAAGCCATTATACCCTTAGCAATCATGTGGGGATTTGGGCGGTAGAAATACCGTAGCGGTGGAAATACCGTATTCCAATACCCGTACCGGATTAGGGGTCAATTTCCGTGACCATCGGGTTGGCCTAGTCTAGGGTTTTCTCGGTCCATCATTGCCACATGCATGTTAGTTCAAGCCTTCAAACGCACTTTAGTAGCCCCTAAGGGAATCCTCATCCGTGACCACTCCTAACCATTGAATTTCCTGTATTTTGCCTTAGTCATCTTGCATTTATTTTATATTTGCTTGTTTGCTTTTCACCAATTTCTTTAACTCAAGCCGTATCGGTTAAACAACATTGCAAAGAGGAAGTAAGGGTAGATTCTCGGGCCCTTGGGAATACGACCCCCTCACGCGTGCGTGAGGGGTATTACTTGGTGACCCCATGCACTTGCGGGTGATCCACCAAGTTTTTGGCGCCATTGCCAGGGACCCACGAGAAATACTCGAAAAACTTAGCGCGTGTTGATTTGACCATTTTCTTGTTTTGCATTTATCATCCTTTGTATATATTCCATTATCTATCGTTTTGCAATTTTTATTTTCTTACCTCTTGTCAATTGCTAATTCTTGACTCCTGTTTTGCAAGGTACCTATTTTATGACACGTTCGAGTCAAGCGAACTTGGTTGAACCCGACAACGAAATAGAGAGAACTTTGCATCAAAGGTTGAGAGAGTTGGGTGAAAGTTCAAGACAAAGAGGACAAGAGGTTAGTGTGGAATCAAGTGAACCTACCGTTATGGCCGAACCAAGGAGGATCCTGTCTGATTATGAGCGGCCACAATTCACCGGCGAAGAATTCAGTGTTCAAGCACCGGCGTTTCCAGCTCACAATTTTGAAATTAAAGCGAGCACAATTGGAATGATTCAGAATTTGGTTCAGTTTGACGGGTTGGCAGATGAAGACCCGCACGCTCATCTATCTCGCTTCTTACAAATTTATTCAACCTTCAAGATAAACTCGGTATCTGATGATGCTATCCGGCTGAGACTTTTTCCATTCAGTTTGAGCGGAGCAGCATATAGATGGCTCACATCCTTGGCTCCCGGCTCCATCACCACTTGGAAGGATATGGTGGAAAAATTCTTGGCCCGATATTTTCCTCCTAGCAAGGTAGCGAGATTAAGGCAAGAGATCTCATCCTTTAGGCAGGGAGATTCAGAAACACTCTTTGAAGCACATGAAAGGTTTAAAGACTTGTTGCGCAAATGTCCTCACCATGGATTTCAATTTTGGATTAGAGTGCAAATGCTTTGCAATGGGCTGAACTATTCAACAAGGCAACTAATAGATGCCGCAGCAGGTGGATCCTTGAGTAACAAACTGCCTGAAGAAGCTGAAGCTTTGATTGAGAAGATGGCGAGCAATGAGTTCTATTCGAGCACTCGACAGAAGGCACCTAAGGCTGTGGGGTTGTATGAAGTGAATGAGAATACTGCGTTGGCGGCTAAGGTGGAGGCTAATGATTACCGCAAGTGCAAGGGTCGCCAAGTAATACCCCTCACGCATGCGCGAGGGGGTCGTACTCCCAAGGGCCAAGGAACTACTATTACTCCACATTCATCTATTTCCTAACCTAGCAATTCGATTGTCATGCAATAATTACAAAATGGAGAAAGAAATAACTAAAATAAGATCCGGGCTACTACTACACACATTTAGCAAACAAGGGAGAATCAAACATGCGAAGGCGTGATTTGGACAATGAATCCCCTTAGGGTTGTCATTAAGTCCTGAATTTAGGATGAAATGTTATGATGGTAGTTGGGCCAAGAGATTCCTAAATTAGGTCACCCCGATGGTCACGGTGATAACCCCTAATCCGGTACGAGTATTGGAATACGGAATCACTTCCGCCCAAATCCTCGTACGATTGCCTTACGCCTAGGGAAATCTCAAATTAGGGCCGAACTCAACCTAGGTCAAGCCCTAATGGTTGGAGGGGTGCAAATACCCGATGGTCACGGCGTATTCGTACATGTATCCCTTCCAAGCCTAGTGTGTCTAGTACAAGGGCGATGGTCAAGCAACCGAGTACAACCTAGAAGTTGAAATACAGAGTTCTCATGCAAATCAACACATCAAAGTACACAAGGCTTGAACCACAAACTTCAAGATTCCATAAAAGAAATACAACATCAAACAATGCATCAATAAAGATGATCAACCAAAATACAAACTACCAACCCCAAGGTTCATCATGTCCAAATCTCAAAAAAGTTAGTTCCTCATTGAAGAGGAAAACTCATACAAATACAAGGATTAACAAAACACGAAATGAAGCAAGAAACACTCCCTCTAGCCTTGGAATCCCTTGATGGATGAAAACCTTGAAAATATGCCTTAATGCCTTGGATCTTCCCTCCAATCTCCTCCTTCGACGTTGTCTCCCTCTTGGTGAAGTTTCGTGCCGTAGATCGCCGGAAATCGCCGCTAAAATGGGTGGGGCGGCGGCCCAAAAATCTCCCAAAAGAAATCCCCTCTCAAAAGTTGTCCAAAAAGCCCTTAAAACCAATTCCAGCGAGCTATGCGGCCTCCCATGCGGCCCCGCATGCGGGGAAAGAAAATTTCCGAGAAATCCCGAAAATCGCGTAAGTTGCTACAGTGTCGATACAGTATTTTTGCTACAATGAACCTGCTACAGTAGAATTGCTACAAAAATGGTCTTTTCCCTACCGATTTCATCTAAAATCATATTGTTGAGCTCCCCACGGTATCTTCTGTGCCTGTAACACGAAATAAACCAATTTAGACCGAAAACGGGCATCCACACATACAAAAACACTCTATTAATACACAAACATACGTAAATAATACATACAGTTAGGCGTTTATCAAACATCCCCACACCTAAACGTTTGCTTGTCCTCAAGCAAACAAACATGAAGAACAGGGGCAAGAGGATAAACTACTAACTGTACGACCTCAAGCTCGACAGTGAAAGACCCCACAAGCAACCATAGAAGGAAAGACAGATAATGAGTTGTTCTATCGGCAACCGGGTAAAGATAGTCTTGTTTTATCTAAAGTGCACCTGTGAGTGTGTGCTGACTTCCAACCTCAACCTCCATACCATGGATCACCCGAAGGTGTCCAATCACTCCACACACATTGAAGTCGGCATTAATATGTTAAAAACACCCTCAATACCTAGTTAAGAATCCTTCGGGTCCTGAATAAAACTTTGGCTCTCAAGTGGCTGTGGAACAGGCTCCAAGGGATACAGACAAGATACCTTATTCTGTACTTACATATATACATAGTTTTTTTTTTTTTTTTTCCGAGTCCGACTAACGTAGACTGCACAAAAAATCTTTCAGACGGATGCACATGCTGGCCAGGCACAAGAGCCACCCATCCTACTTGATTACAGTCCACATAGACGCATTCATGCTGTAATAGCAGAGGAATACTGTCATAGACTCCACTTTTTTTTTCTTTTTTTTTTTTTACTTGTATCTCGTGCCCCTCCCCGGTATAAACCTGTTAAACAAACTCACTTGAGGCCAAAGAAACAACACAGGACCTCAAAAGCTCTTAAAAAGGCATTGAAAGTAGACTTTAACAAATTAATGCCGAAAACATTGTAATGGGTTAGTTGGAGTGTATGAGGTGGAAGTACAAGTGTAAAAGTCTGTCAGTGCACTAAAGATAAAGCAAGACATCATTTAGGCACAATAACGAAATACAACTCATGACTGTCAACCCTTCATGCTAGGAAGTCCTGAACTAGGTATCATTGCTATCATAGGTAGAACAAGCATGCAATTGCAAAGAAATTTTCAAAGTTCACGAGAAAAACTAAATCCACCCCCCACTGAAAGATGCACATTGCCCTCAATGTACCTAAGCAATGAAATGCAACAATATCGACAATAAAAACATAGTAGGAGGGTTTCGTGAACTTCCCCAAGTCTCAAAACATTAGTCTTGAAGTCCATGAGATCGGGGTGATCACCAAAGCTTCATGGTAGATATAGGAGATGGGAAGTGTGCTTGATGTCCAAATTCCACCCTGCAAGGTAGAAAAGAACATCAACTCAAGAAATCCATCACACACAAAGAAAATAAAACACACAAATAAACAAACAACTAACATCACAATAACAACTAAACAAGAAATGATCCAAGCAAGTCCTTTGTGCAATCAAAAACATGAAGTCCAATTTTCTTTAATGCAAGTGTTGTGGGGGATAAGAGTTTACAAGGATGCAACAAAATCAGGACAAAGACAAGAGAAGAAATGGTTTCTCATGATGGGATATGAATGAGTTCAAGAAGTGCTACAGTAATTCCCAAAAAAAAATTTGCAAGAGCTTCTCTTGTACATGGAGCATAAAAATTTTTACAAAGCTTTCAAATTGAACCAAAAACCCACAAAAACAACAAACAACCAATCTCCCACAACATAATCATCCATTCAACATGAAAAATAGGAGAAAGAGGAAGAACCAATCATGCTCAAAACTAGGGTTAAAGAAAGGTACCTAGGAAAGTCGCTGAAGAAGATGGAAAAACTCCCAATAAATCATGCAAATTAAGTCCTTGGAAGTAGGAGATCCATGTAGAGGAAGAAAAATGGAGAAAAATGGTGAAAGAATGAGGGAAAACGGATGAGAAATGAGAGAGATATGAAGAAAATGGTGAAGAGGTACCCAATATAAAGTTCAGCCCCGAGAGTCATGCGGGGTCTTGTGCGGCCGCATAGCAGGCCGCACCAGTCTCGGGATTTTTCATGTGGTTCCTTGTGCGGCCGCAGGACAGGCCGCACAAGGCTCGGGAAAAAACATGCGGCCTGCTATGCGGCCCGCATAGCAGGCCGCACAACTCTCTTCATGCAAATATGGGTTCCAAGCACCCCAAAATCACATAAAAACAATGCCGAAATCACCCACAACATCCAAAACATGATGTTTGATGCATGAAGATGAATGATAACACAAAGAACTCGCAAGAACAATGAACAAACACAAGTAAATAAATTATGAAAAACGACTAACTAACCACAATCACAAACTTGAAAACAAAGAACACTAAAGCAACCAAACACACCAAAAATACGAAAACACACATGCAATGAATTTTTATGCTTGGGTTGCCTCCCAAGAAGCGCTTGTTTAACGTCATTAGCTTGACTTGTTTTACCTTAAGGGGGCTTGAAGATGGTGTGTTCCTCCCGGCTAGAAGTGGCATAAGAACTACCAAGAAAAGTGAAACGTACCTTCCGGAATGGTGTCAAAGTGGAGACCAAGCATGAGTTACCTTTTGGCCTCCATGGAAAGAGCTTGGGCCAGGAATTACACAATTTAAACTTTGGCGGATCCTTGGATGGCTTGAACCTCCTCCTCGCCTCTACTTTGGTCCCGGCTGAATTTCCTTGGAGCATCCGCAAAGCTTGTTTTGGCCTCCAAGAGAATAAGTAAGGTTGAAAAAATCTCAAGCTTGGCATGGGTGGGTCCTTGGGGGGTGTAAACCTCCTACCCACATCTCCTTCTTCAACCAATGTCAATCTTCCTTTAATTACCCACAAGAATCATTTGGGCCTCCAAGGAAATAGTTTTGGTTGGGACGTGTCTAACCTCGGCATAGGTGGGTCATTGGATGGCTTCAACCCCCAACCCACGATTTCTTTTGTCCCAAGTGGTTCTTTCTTGTGCTTGGTTTTCTTGTTAGATTTTATGCAAAAGGCTTGCTCAAGTGCTATCAATGGTGCTCTTTTGACTCTTTCAACCTCCAATATACCAAAGTTCTCTTCCTTGTCAATATAGGTTGTAGTTTGGCCTTCCATTATTGGTTCACGAATTTGTTGTTCAACTCGGCTCTCTAGCTTGTGGAGAGATGCTTGCATAGCCGAAAGTGCGGCATGAACGACCTCAAATCTAGCTTCATATTCGGCAACAAGGACCGAGTGTTGTTCAGATTGGGCCCTAACAAGATGTGCAACCTGACTCTCAAGGGAATGAATAGAGGCTTGGACATTTCTCAATACGGTGCCAAATTCATCAAACCTTCTGTCTATTCTCTGAAATTTTAACTCCGTGGCGACCATGAATCGTGCCAAAACATCCTCAGTATTATATCTCCTTTCTTGCGATGCTCCATGGTTAGGACTTGGAGGGCAATTTTGAGCTTGCATTTGTCAAGAATAGTGTAACTCGCACAAAAAAGAAAGAAAACACAAAGTGAAACAAAGAAAAACTAAACAAACAAAATAGATAACAAAACAGTATGTACAACAAGAAAAAAAACAAAGTGGCTAGAGCAATAGACTACAGGTTTTCCTAGTATTCCTTGTGAGGTCCCCGGCAACGGCGCCAAAAACTTGGTAATTACCGCAAGTGCACGGGTCGCCAAGTAATACCCCTCACGCACGCGCGAGGGGGTCGTATTCCCAAGGGCCAAGGAACTACTATTACTCTCCCTTCATCTATTTCCTAACCTAGCAATTCGATTGTCATGCAATAATTACAAAATGGAGAAAGAAAGAAATAACTAAAATGAGATCCGGGCTACTACTACACACATTTAGCAAACAAGGGAGAATCAAACATGCGAAGGCGTGATTTTGACAACGAATCCCCTTAGGGTTGTCATTAAGCCTTGAATTTAGGATGAAATGTTATGATGATAGTTGGGCCAAGAGATTCCTAAATTAGGTCATCCCGATGGTCACGGTGATAACCCCTAATCCGGTACGAGTATTGGAATACGGAATCACTTCTGCCCAAATCCTCGTACGATTGCCTTACGCCTAGGGAAATCTCAGATTAGGGCCGAACTCAACCTAGGTCAAGCCCTAATGGTTGGAGGGGTGCAAATACCCGATGGTCACGGCGTATTCGTACATGTATCCCTTCCAAGCCTAGTGTGTCTAGTACAAGGGCGATGGTCACACAACCGAGTACAACTTAGAAGTTGAAATACAGAGTTCTCATGCAAATCAACACATCAAAGTACACAAGGCTTGAACCACAAACTACAAGATTCCATAAAAGAAATACAACATCAAACAATGCATCAATAAAGATGATCAACCAAAATACAAACTACCAACCCTAAGGTTCATCATGTCCAAATCACAAATAAGTTAGTTCCTCATTGAAGAGGAAAACTCATACAAATACAAGGAATAACAAAACACGAAATGAAGCAAGAAACACTCCCTCTAGCCTTGGAATCCCTTGATGGATGAAAACCTTGAAAATATGCCTTAATGCCTTGGATCTTCCCTCCAATCTCCTCCTTCGACGTTGTCTCCCTCTTGGTGAAGCTTCGTGCCGTAGATCGCCGGAAATCGCCACCAAAATGGGTGGGGCGGCGGCCAAAAAATCTCCCAAAAGAAATCCCCTCTCAAAAGTTGTCCAAAAAGCCCTTAAAACCAATTCCAGCGAGCTATGTGGCCTCCCATGCGGCCCCGCATGCGAGGAGAGAAAATTTCCGAGAAATCCCGAAAATCGCGTAAGTTGCTACAGTGTCGCTACTGTAAATTTGCTACAATGAACCTGCTACAGTAGAATTGTTACATTACCGTATGCGGCCTTTGCAGTGCCCGCATGGTACTCTAGACTTAGCCATTTCGCCAAAGTTTTCGTGCTGTAGTGCTGCTACAGTCCTAGGGGCTCAAAAATGGTCTTTTCCCTACCGATTTCTTCTAAAATCATATTGTTGAGCTCCCCACGGTATCTTCTGTGCCTGTAACACGAAATAAACCAATTTAGACCGAAAACGGGCATCCACACATACAAAAACACTCTATTAATACGCAAACATACGTAAATAATACGTACAGTTAGGCGTTTATCAAACATCCCCACACCTAAATGTTTGTTTGTCCCAAAGCAAACAAACATGAAGAACATGAAGAACAACACGGCATTGATCAGTACTTTGGCACAGAAAGTTAAGCAATTAATGCTAGGATCCAGCTCTACCCCTAAGGCCGTGATGTCTTGTGAAACACGTCTAGTGGGGCATGCAACGTCACAATGCCCTATATTCATTGCCCCATCTGCACCTGTGGAGTATGTTGATTATGTTGGAGGTGGATCTAGAGGGCCGGGAAATCAATATAGTAACACATACAATCAAGGTTGGAGGAATCCCCCGAACATGCCCTGGGGTCAAGGCCAAGCTCAATAGAGGCCTCCTCCACCTCAAGGTAGCCATTACCAAGCACCGCCACAACAAGAAAGGAAGTATACCACAGAGGATGTTTTGGCTAAATTCATGATTAACACTGAAGCACGGTTTCAAGGTGTCGAGAAAAGATTGGATGAGTTCGGTACTATGTTGAGGAATGTTCAAGCATCCATGCAATCCCTGGTGGTACTGTGTTGAGGAATGTTCAAGCATCCATGCAATCCCTGGAGAACCAAGTGGGACAGCTTGCTCGAGCACATTCTGATCGTCCTTCGGTTAGCTTGCCAAGCAACACCGAAAGCAACCCGAGGGAACACTTGAAAGCTGTTACACTGAGGAGTGGAAAGCAATTGGAAGCAAGGGCCAAGACGAGTCCAAGTGCTTCTAATGATAGGGTAGCCGATCGGGAAGACCCTCATTTGAACAAGAAGGAATGTAAGGACGATGAAAAGGAATGTAGTGATGATGTCCAAGAATCCCCGATCCCAAAGGTGAATGAGTACAAGCCTGTGGTGCCTTACCCGACAAGATTGAAACAAGACAAGGAGGATGCTCAATTTAAAAAGTTTTTGAACATATTCAAGCAACTCCACATTAATATTCCATTGGTTCAGGCCCTTTCAAAAATGCCCAAGTATGCCAAATTCATGAAAGACCTCATCACGAACAAAAGAAAACTAGAAGATGTGGACTGGTGACACTATCGGGGAATTGCTCCGCTTTAATTCAAAAGAAATTGCTCAAGAAACTCAATGATCCCAGCAGTTTCATCATCCCTTGCGTACTTGCTGAAGGAATACAAGACAATGCTTTAGCCGACTCGGGTGCGAGCATTAATGTGATGCCGTACAAGTTGTTTTTGAAACTAGGATTGGAGGATTTAAGGCCCACACGAATGACCCTACAACTAGCCGACCGTTCTATGCGGAGACCAAGGGGTGTTGTTGAAGATGTCCTTGTAAGGGTTGACAAACTCATCATCCCCGTGGATTTTGTGATTTTAGATGTGGATGATGATGTTGAGGTCCCCATTATTCTCGGTCGGCCGTTCCTAAACACTTCGGGTGCATTGATTGATGTCAAGGGCGGAAAGATGACATTAAGAGTTGGTGATGAACAAGTTGTCTTTACTCTCCCTGAAGCAATGCGGCATACACTTGATCATGATGATAGTTTGTATTATACCAATATAACTGATGTCATTGTTTCCGATTGTGTGCAGGAAGTTCTAGCCTTAAATCCATTGGATGAGATTTTGGGGGAGTTAGATGACGATGAGATTGAAAAAAGTGATGCCACACCTATACCAATGTAACAAGTTGCACAAGTGATGGTTCGACCTCCGCCTCATGACCAAGGAAAGAAAGCTTTGAAGAAGATGTGGAGGAAGACAAAGAAAAAGCCTACGATTGATGTGAAGGTTGTATCATTGTCGCCCGTGGATGTAGATGACATACTCATGGAAAATCAAAGGAAGTTCAAGATATTTTCATGCCTCTCCATAAATTTCTCGGGTAACAACATTTCACAAAAGAATGGAGGTAATTCAACCCACCATGATGTTAAGGTAAGAGACGTCAAGCTAAAGACGTTAAACAAGCGCTCCTTGGGAGGCAACCCAAGCATTTAAATTCCTTGCAAGTTCATTTTCATATTCCTAGTTTGTTTGTTTGTCTATTTTTCGTATTTTTGAAGTGTTAGTGCTTGTTATTCTTTGCTTTTTAAATGTGTGTTTGTGGTTGTTTAGCCATCTTTCTCAATTGTTTTGATCATGATCTTCAATGGTTGTCATGTGTTCTTCAATTTTTAATTCATTGAGATGTATCAAATCCCATGTTTTGAATGGTTTTTAGTGGTTTCGGCTTTGTTTTTCATGAGTTTTTAGGGTGTTTGGATGAGTGCTTGATGAAAATTCTGAAAACCGGCCGTTTCTTGAGCATATGCCTGCCCATATGAAAAATCCAGCAAGTCATGCCGGTGCTACAATGCCCGTATGCCTACCTGCATGGCCGTGCAGAGTGTTTCCAGCAACTTGTGCGGGCAACCATGCGGGTGCTACAGTGCCCGTATGGTTCGCTGATTTGGTTAAAAGCCCTTCAACTCATTTTTTGTGGACTATTCACTCATCCTCTCATCATTTTCTTTCTTTCTCCTCCTCATTTCTCCATCATTTCTCTTCATTCTTTTTGCACAAGAAGACTCTCCTCATTCTAGAGATCAAGTTTTTGGAAGATTTACGAAGCTTTATCGAGTTTTTAGCCGGATTCCACTTCATCTTCACTTGGGTGCCCTAGATTGAAGTAAGTTCCATATCTCTCCATTTCTAGGGCTTTTCTTTGTGTTTTTGGGCTGATTTTCTTGGGAGTGTGGTTGTGAATGACTCTTGTGAATGTATGTGCTGAATTTGAAGGTTTGTAAAATTTGTTTGCTACTTTTACAAGAAGAAACTGACACGACCTTTTGCGTGCGTACCGCAAGTGCACGGCCTTGTCGAAGTAATAAAAGTTACCCCGGTGAGTGGGTAGTCGTATCCACAGGGAATAGTGTTCAGAAACAAGTGTTATCGCTATTTAGCTATGAAAGAAGTCGATGATGAAAGAAATATATATATATATATATATATATATATATATATATATATATAAATGTAAAAGAAAATAAAAGAGTGTAAGAAGAATAATGAGGGTAGGAGAGGTAATCGATATAAAGATGGGGTACCCGGACAAAGCTCCCCCTAAGACTAATGCTTCTAGTTCAAGACTAGTATTATATCCTCTAATTGATGTCTAATTGAGTCGAGGATATCCTTAAACACACGGTCCCAAACCTAAGGTCAACCGTGACTGACCCCAACACTATGCCCCGGCATTAGGATTCACTATGACTCTTGACTCTCGTTGACCTGTCAACTAAGCACTAGAGGAGTATATCTACCTAAGCCTCACACTACGTGGGATTGCATTAAGTTCTAGGGACTCCTAGTGGTAAAACCTGTTCCTATGTGTAGTTCTAACCCTTTGGTCCAGGTGGAAGAACCCTAGTCTAGATTAAGCCCCAGTGCGTAGGATTCACTTCAACCATTCACTCTGTTACTCGCGTAACTAAGCCCCAGGGGAGTTTATCTGCCTAGCACTTCACTCTATCTCGACCGCTAATGAATCAAGGAAACGGAGGTAGGGAGAAACCACACCGGAGGGTAAAGGGGTACATCGCTACCTCACAACTCTCCCTCTCAACCCTCTCCAACCTTGTGTAGTCTAATCCTATAGAGGTTGTCACACCCTCAAAGGATAACCTAATAGATTCTCAACCCTAGTGTCACGGCTAAGGGAAAATCTCATACAATCGGCATGCAAGATTGGAACTCAATAATAGAACATTAAATTAAGAAAGCATAATAAAAGTCATAGAAACAATATCATCCTAGGGTTTACAAGTCCGAATACCCACTAGGGTTTAGCTCTTCATGGAGCAATACAAAATCAATAAATAGTTTAAGAACATATGCATGAAAACCATAAAGAAAACCCCCTTGTAGATCGTATCGATGGTCTTGTGTAGTCGCCTGTCTTCTCCAACGAATCCCTTGTCAAGCCTAAGGCACACCTCGACAAATCAATGCCGATGAGAGCTTCCCCAATAGCTTTCTTCCAAAGGATGTCGATGTCGATGCCGTTTAATCGCCTCCAAAGACCTCCAAGAACCTCTCCAAACCCTAGCCGAAAGCCCCCCAAAAGATATTCAAGTGATAGAATGGAAGGGTCCCCAAATAGATATGAAAACGGGCTATTTATAGGCTGAAATCGGAGTTCCACACGCCCCTGTGTTAATTCCACACGGCCCTGTGTAAAACCATGAATTCCACACGCCCGTGTGGAAATTCTGAAATCGTGATTTTTCGGCACTGTGAACAGCAACTTTGCTACAGTGTTTTGCTACAGTGCACGTCCGTGTGGAATTTCCACACGCCCGTGTGAAGTCTCTGGCTTTCTGGAAAATATTTCACACGGCCGTGTGTTAATTCTACACGCCCGTGTGAACTCTCTGAAATCCTGATTTTCGGCAATAGTGAACAGTAGCTTGCTACAGTACTTTCGCTACAGTACTTAGCCGAAATGCTCCCGAATTCATCGTTCTTCATCGAGGCCATTGAATTGGGCACACAATCAATGGTAGATTATGTCGATTACTTCATTTCTCTTCTTTGACGAAATTCTCCAATGCTACACGAGTTAGACTTTTGTGAATGTGACTGCCCTTGTGCCCCTCCAATGGAGGTTGGCACACACCCACAAGTCTAAACTCGTTCCTTGTTCCTTGCTTGGTCCAAGAACTCGTCAACAATGGCGAACATAACCTATTTTTGCTTCATTCTTCTCCAAATTGGCTCCACAACCCTACAATGCACAAAAGTAAACAAATGCACACTTTTTAGTGATAAAATCTGATTAAATCAATGCTCATTGCAAGATAATAACAATTTGCATTACTATAACACGAGCACTTATCAAATCCCCCCACACTTAAGCTTTTGCTTGTCCTCAAGAAAAATAGAACGTGAAAGTACTTGGGAAGAACAATTGAAAGTGCTCGGCCTTAGGTTCACCAAAAGCATGCAAAAGAAGCATTCTACAAGTAAGGGGAACTCAAAACATTGCATAAGGTTACCAATGCTCTAGCTAAAAACTCGAATCAAAAAGGATAAAACTCGAAAATGTGTTAGTGTGTGCGATCTTACTCAAGAGAACCAACGAGTACTCCTCAAACTTTGGTTAGAAAGGACTTATTTATATACAAAAACAAAAAAAAAATAGTGGTGGAAGTAGTAGCTTCACACATCCTTGAAGGTAGCCCTTTCCTAGGCGGCCGCCAAAGGTGGCTTTCACTCTTTCGAGGAGGTAGCTCTTTCTACCGGGGTAGTAGCTTTCACGCATCCCATGAGATAGCTCTTTCTCTCATTAGGGCATAACTTGTATCCGACTTATGAGAGTAGCTGCATACTTCATAGGCGGTAGCTCTTGCCACCCCAAATGCATAATTAAAACAAAGCTAATATTTACAAAGTCATATATTTTTTCTCTTTTTCTCTTTTCATTTTTCCACTTTTTTTTTTTTCATTTTCTTCTTTTTTTTTCATATTTTTCTCTCCTTATATATGCATTTTCCAAAGTAAAACTAAGAACAACGATAAACTTGTCCTTAAAAACTTCAAGATTGACTTTCCAAAAGATTCCAAGAGTAAGTTGTGCAATATAAGATAATCGAGCAAAAATTCTCTAAAAATTCAAGTAGAAACTAGAGCATGATAGGATACAATGTTAAAAATTCTCCTAAACTATAAGAATACACCGTTGCAACTAAGGTGAACCGCCATAGGCTACATGAGCATAAGCAATTGAACGCACAAGTAAAGGTGTTTGCAATTTGAACTCCCCCCCACACTTAAGATGTACATTGTCCTCAATGTACGCATGCAAGCACAATAAGAAGTATAACAATCAAAACATCATGTGTGAAGGTGGGCAATTGAAACAATACTCCCCTGAACTCCTAGTGGTACGTTTGATGGAGCTATGTTCATTGAGGGTTGAGTCTCAACGGGTTGTGGAGGGTACACGGTCCCATGACCATGCCTATGACTAGTACTCAAATTCCTTGCATCCAAGACCATCTGCACGTACATAAGGGGGATCAGTAAAGCTCAATAAAAGTAAAATAAAACAAAAGAAAACTAAAGCTAAAAACGCCTCAAGCGTCGGTGTCGTCCGTTCTTCGATCTCCGGTGCTGCTGTCAGTGCTGATACTGGTGGATCTGGTGTTGAAAAAGAAAAGATTGACGAAGAAAAGGAGAAAATATGCTTACCGACGAAGTGAAAATCAAAAACTTCAAATATGGTCAGAAAACAACTTAAAAACTCCTTAAATGGACAAAGAGAGGGTTGGGAAAATGTGAGGAAACATCCCTTGAGTGTGGAGGCATTTAGAATTGAAAAGGAAAAAGAAGATTTTAAAATTAAAAACAGCCTATCATGTTCTGTACATCCACACGGCCGTGTGGAATTTCCACACGGCCGTGTGCCTCCACTAGAAGGGTTCACAGGGGCAGTCACACCCCCTTGTGTTTCCTCTGTTTGCTTTCCAGAACATACACACGGGCGTGTGGAAATTCCACACGGCCGTGTGCCCAACCTGGCCAACACACGGCCGACCACAGGGGCACCCACACGCCCCTGTGGACTCTCTGGATCCCAAGAAAATCATCTAAGTGTTCCACACGGCCGTGTGGAATTTCCACACGGCCGTGTGCCATGCAGACGCTCACCCACATGGGCACTCACACGTCCCCTGTGAGCCTCTAGATGAAGTTCTTGTTCTGCAGAACATCCACACGGCCGTGTGCTATAAACATGGGCACTCACAGGGGCACTCACACTGCCCCTGTGTCTCTCGGGATGGAGAGTTGTAGCTTTGCAAAGATCCGCACGGCCGTGTGGAAATTCCACACGGCCGTGTGCCTTCATATGGTCGTTCATAGGGGCAATCACACGCCCCTGTGTCTTCTCTGGATGAGTTCTGAACTGTGACACACGCCGGTGTGGAAATTCTACACAGCCGTGTGTCTTCTCTGGATGACTTAAAAAAATTTGCAAGCTTTGCAGAAAATTTCAGAAACTCAAATACAACGTTCAGAGCTTGCATGTACAATAAAAATTCGACCAGAGATCCATGAAAACACACTCAAACGACCCAAAACTTCGACAATCACAATTAGGCACACTACAACACCAATAATCCATAAGAAATCACAGCACACGCATAATAAAATGAAAACACCAACACTAAGCAATTATTCATGCTAAAACTAAACTAAAACCTAGAAAAGCAATAAAAACTTGGGTTGCCTCCCAAGAAGCGCTTGTTTAACGTCACTAAGCTTGACGTACCTCTTTCTTACCTCAAGGCGGCTTGAAAAGAGTGTGTTCCTCCCGACAAGATCTTGCATAGCTACTTCCTTTAAACCAAAAATCGACTTGCCGAGGTGGAGTATTTGTTGGAGGGTCCAACCATCCTACTTTTGGCCTCCAAGGAAACAATTTGGGTTGGGAATTGTCCAAGCTTAGCATAGGTGGGTCATGGGATGGTTTAAATACCCTCCCCACATCGTTTTCCCTTCCCAAAGTCTCTTTCTTGCTTTTTATGAGTTGATCAATCCCAAAGAGCGGTGCTTGTTCCATTACTTTAGGGTTTGCTTCTTCTTGTGTATTTTCATCTTGAAAGGAACATGACACTAGCAAATCCCCTTGAAAATTTTCTTCCTCACAAGCACACTGTTCTTTCAAGCAATCCAAATTCTCAACAAGATGTTCTTCCTCTTTCTTTTCAATTTCTACAGCAATGTACTCGGTATGTCTCATTTCTTCATTGTCGTTCACTACCACATCAACTCTACAAGGGTCTTGCGTTACTTGCTCAAATACTTCATGTTCCTTGGAGAGTGTGTCAAGTATCCATCCTAATTGATGCTCAAGGTTGTTGTAGGAGGCTTCATGACACTTTCGTGTGGCTTCCATACTTTGGCAAGAGGCATTGGATGCTTCAATAAAATTGTCTAGCACTTTTTTCCACGGAGGTGCATCCTCTTCGAGTCTCTCATCCTTTTGAAATTGCTCTTGAGGTGCTTCCCAATGTTGTCCATCGTTATTCCATAAAAAATTTTGGTAGCTCCTTTCATTTGGATGAGATGTGTTGTAGCATGGATTACTTTGTTGTTGTGAAGCAATAATTCGATCAAGCTTTGTACTGAGAGCTTCAACTTGAGAATATAGCTCCATGATTGAATCAATCTCCATTTAGGCTCCTTGCAAGAAAAGGTAAGTCAAAACAAAAGAAAACAAATAAGAATGACGGAAGAATAAGAAAAGGGTGAAATAGAGTGAATGACGAATAGCTAAAATAGCAAAGTACAAATGTCTCTAAAATGCCTATTCCCCGGCAACGGCGCCAAAAACTTGACACGACCTTTTGCTTGCGTACCGCAAGTGCACGGCCTTGTCGAAGTAATAAAAGTTACCCCGGTGAGTGGGTAGTCGTATCCACAGGGAATAGTGTTCAGAAACAAGTGTTATCGCTATTTAGCTATGAAAGAAGTCGATGATGAAAGAAATATATATATATATATATATATAAATGTAAAAGAAAATAAAAGAATGCAAGAAGAATAATGAGGGTAGGAGAGGTAATCGATATAAAGATGGGGTACCCGGACAAAGCTCCCCCTAAGACTAATGCTTCTAGTGCAAGACTAGTATTATATCCTCTAATTGATGTCTAATTGAGTCAAGGATATCCTTAAACACACGGTCCCAAACCTAAGGTCAACCGTGACTGACCCCAACACTATGCCCCGGCATTAGGATTCACTACGACTCTTGACTCTCGTTGACCTGTCAACTAAGCCCTAGAGGAGTATATCTACCTAAGCCTCACACTACGTGGGATTGCATTAAGTTCTAGGGACTCCTAGTGGTAAAACCTGTTCCTATGTGTAGTTCTAACCCTTTGGTCAAGGTGGAAGAACCCTAGTCTAGATTATGCCCCAGTGCGTAGGATTCACTTCAACCCTTCACTCTGTTACTCGCGTAACTAAGCCCCAGGGGAGTTTATCTACCTAGCACTTCACTCTATCTCGACCGCTAATGAATCAAGGAAACGGAGGTAGGGAGAAACCACACCGGAGGGTAAAGGGGTACATCACTACCTCACAACTCTCCCTCTCAACCCTCTCCAACCTTGTGTAGTCTAATCCTATAGAGGTTGTCACACCCTCAAAGGATAACCTAATAGATTCTCAACACTAGTGTCACGGCTAAGGGAAAATCTCATACAATCGGCATGCAAGATTGGAACTCAATAATAGAACATTAAATTAAGAAAGCATAATAAAAGTCATGGAAACAATATCATCCAAGGGTTTGCAAGTCCGAATACCCACTAGGGTTTAGCTCTTCATGGAGCAATACAAAATCAATAAATAGTTTAAGAACATATGCATGAAAACCATAAAGAAAACCACCTTGTAGATCGTATCGATGGTCTTGTGTAGTCGCATGTCTTCTCCAACGAATCCCTTGTCAAGCCTAAGGCACACCTCGACAAATCAATGCCGATGAGAGCTTCCCCAATAGCTTTCTTCCAAAGGATGTCGATGTCGATGCCGTTTAATTGCCTCCAAAGACCTCCAAGAACCTCTCCAAACCCTAGCCGAAAGCCCCCCAAAAGATATTCAAGTGATAGAAGGGAAGGGTCCCCAAATAGATCTGAAAACGGGCTATTTATTGGCTGAAATCGGAGTTCCACACGCCCCTGTGTTAATTCCACACGGCCCTGTGTAAAACCAGGAATTCCACACGCCCGTGTCTTAATTCCACACGGCCGTGTGGAAATTCTGAAATCGTGATTTTTCGGCACTGTGAACAGTAACTTTGCTACAGTGCTTTTACTACAGTGCACGTCCGTGTGGAATTTCCACACGCCCGTGTGAAGTCTCTGGCTTTCTGGAAAATATTTCACAAGGCCGTGTGTTAATTCTACACGCCCGTGTGAACTCTCTGAAATCCTGATTTTCGGCAACAGTGAACAGTAGCTTGCTACAGTACTTTCGCTACAATATTTTGCTACAGTACTTAGTCGAAATGCTCCCGAATTCATCGTTCTTCATCGAGGCCATTGAATTGGGCACACAATCAATGGTAGATTATGTCGATTACTTCATTTCTCTTCTTTGACGAAATTCTCCAATGCTACACGAGTTAGACTTTTGTGAATGTGACTGCCCTTGTGCCCCTCCAATGGAGGTTGGCACACACCCACAAGTCTAAACTCGTGCCTTGTTTTTTGCTTGGTCCAAGAACTCGTCAACAATGGCGAACATAACCTATTCTTGCTTCATTCTTCTCCAAATTAGCTCCACAACCCTACAATGCACAAAAGTAAACAAATGCACACTTTTTAGTGATAAAATCTGATTAAATCAATGCTCATTTCAAGATAATAACACTTCGCATTACTATAACACGAGCACTTATCAGAAATTCTTGAAAAATTTTCCCGAAATTACTGTAGCAACACTTAGATTTCAGCCCACTAATTCCATTTAGTATTCTTTTCATATATTTTTGGTTTGATGAAGCTTCTATGGTCTTGTAGGGATGCCGACCAAACATGTGGCCCCAAAGCGACCCCGGAGGAGCTCTCCGCCGCCCGCCCATGAGCCAAGGTTCACCGACGAGACCCATAAGGCCCGTTATGCCCTTTTGTCGAGGAAAAAGTTCGGCGTTGTCCGCAAGATAGATTGGGAAACTTTAAGGGTTTTGGACCTTGATCATGCCATCCGGGAGTACATTTCGCTTGGTGGTTGGGATAAGATTTTTGAGATTGATGAACCCACTTACAAGGAGATTATATTGTCCGCACCCCTACACCCGACAGACCGCCTATGTATCATTTAGGGAATTCAGCAAGAAGCATAAGATGTCTCAAGACAAGTTGGCTTTTTATCTTGGACTTTACACGGATGATGACATTCACACTTCGGAGTTCAAAAATTTGCCGCGAGATTTTCCGCACCCAACCATGCATAGATCCTTCTAGAAGTCCATCCCTTGCACATCATCCATGAAGGCTTCCACGATAGCGGAGCCTGCTCACAGATACATTCAGGCTTTGCTATCCAGGACTGTGAGCGGTCGAGCTGATTCTACAGGGGTAGTTACTCGCACCGACTTGCTTATGCTCTACAGCATCATCAAGCGTTACCCCATACACCTGGGCTACCTTCTTGCTGACTTTTTTACCCACCAGGGGACCTCGATCCGCCTTGGAATGATTTTTGCCGGCCCATACATTACACGTCTGATCAGGGGCCTTGGTTTGATTGAGCTCACCCGGGGCATGTGAGTTGTGGGGACTGTCACCCTGCTTGGACTGCCGACTTTACTTGCTATGGGTATGGTTGTGAGATCAGGGACCACATATCAGCTCAAGGGCCAGGCAGAAGGAACATCACGAGACGTTGAGACCCCGCGGGATTCTGAGGCAGGATCTGACTCCGAGTCGGAGTCTACTCCCGAACCAGAGCCCGACACTGGAGCTAGTACATCTTCTCTTTAGGTTAGGTTTACAGAGTGTCGCCTCGAGGTTCATCAGCAGCTTCAGACACTAGAGAGGGGACAGAGCCATATTGAGAGCTGCGTTGCTGAGATCCTCACAGTCCTGCGCAGCTCATCTTCGTCCGCCGGCACATCATCCACCACGACCACGCGCATGGCCTCACCACCTCCACCGGATCATTAGACTCATGACACCGACTTTCAGTTTTTACTTTTTATGTTGTTTGTATTTTGTTTTTGCGCACTTAGACTTATTTTGGTGTATGTTGTATCGTCTAGTTAGTTAGGGTTTTGGCCCTACTAAACTATTTCTTTTTATTTATGTAGTTTGGATCTTATTTGTTCGCCCTCCTTATTTATTTATCGAGTTGTGATGCATTTCCTGTTACTTTCAGGACTGATTGTTGAGGATGCTTCACACTCCATGGCCTTAGTGATTTACCCCTGTCTGTGTTCACCTTGGATTCACTGCATCAACCAATTAGGGAAGTCACCTTGCTTCATCTCCTTATTTTTATTGCATACATATCACCATGTTTTGCTGATTCACGTACATTAGGGACAATGTACGATTCTAGTTGTGGGGATGGAGTTATTTGCATGCTTGTTTTACCTATGATAGCAATGACGCCTAGTTTAGGACTTCCTAGCATGAAGGTTCGACAATTTTGAGTTGTATTTCTTCACTAAACTTACATGAGGTCCTGCTTTATCTTTAGTGCACCGACAGACTTTTGCACATTTACTTCCATCTCATACACTCCAAATAACCCATTACAATGTTTCCGACATTAAATTGCTAAAGTCTACTTTCAGTAGCTTTTTAAGAGCCTTTGAGGTTCTTTGTTGTTCTTTGGACTCAAGGGAGATTGTTTAACATGTTTTATACCAGGGGATACGAGATACTTTGTATATATGTAAAAAAAAAAAAAAAGTCTATGACAGTATTCCTCTGCTAGTACAGCATGAATGCGTCTATGTGGACTGTAATCAAGTAGGATGGGTGGCTCTTGTGCCTGGCCAGCATGTGCATCCGTCTGAAAGATTTTTGTGCAGTCCATGTTAGTCAGACTTAAAAAAAAATATGTAAATATGTAAATACAGAATAAAGTATCTTGTCTGTATCCCTTGGAATCTGTTACACAACCACTTGAGAGCCAAAGTTTCATTCAGGACCCGAAAGACTTTTAACTGGGTATTGAGGGTGTCTTTAACAGATTAATGTCGTTTTCATTGTATGTGGAGTGAATAATATGGGGAATGAGGTTGATAGTAAGCATACACTCACCAGTGCACTTTAGATGAAACAGGACCGTCCATACCCAGTTGCCAACAGAACAACTCATTATTTGTCCTTCCTTCTATCTGTGCTAGTGGGGTCCTCTACTGTTGAGCTTGAGGTCGTACAGTTAGTCGTTTATCTATTGTTCCCCTGTTCTTCATATCTGTTTGCTTGGAGACAAGCAAACGCTTAGGTGTGGCGATGTTTGATAAACGCGTAACTGTACGTATTATTTATATGTATTTGCATATTTATTGAGTATTTTTACATGAGAGGATGCCCGTTTTCGGTCTAAATTGTTTTATTTCGTGTTACAGGTACTGAAGTTACCACGGGGAGCTCGTCAACGAGACTTTTAGAAGAAATTGACAAGAAAAGACCATTTTCGAGGAGGGGGGTACTGTAGCAGCAATGTAGCATGAGAATTTTGGCGAAACGGCTAAGTCTGGAATTTCATATGGGCACCCATACGCGCGCTGGACTGCCCAAATAAAGCTCCTGCAGCAGTGGTACTGTAGCAGGAGTACTGTAGCATTTTACTGTAGTACTCACTACAGCAACTTACACAAAACTCGCGGTGCTACAGTGCCCGTATGTCGGCCCGTATGCCAGCCAGCATAAGTCGCTAGAATTGGGTTTTAAAGTGGGGAGAGTTCATTTTTTCAAAAAAATAAAAGCCCTAGGTTTGGAGCATACTTGCCACCACCTTCAAATCGGAGCTAGGAGCTGTCGTCGGAGGCCATTTCTGGGGAGAGAACGACAAGGAGAGCGACATACGACGAGATCCACCTTCTTGATCCACAGTTGAGAGGAGAATCGACAAGGGAAACCACCTCTTCGGTGGCGTCGTTGGAACGTCATTCAGCCTCTACCTTTTGAGATGGTGTTCATGTCTTTGTATTTGGTTGTTTCTATGCATTATCTTGTGTATTTTGTATTCATGGGCAACTAAACCCCAAGGTCACCGGATGTAGGTGAACCTTGGGGGTGAACTTATGTAGGATGCTTGCTTGACTTGATTTATGCATTTTGGGACTTGTTTGTGAACCTTGTTTGGTGTATTTGAATGCTTGGTATACATGAGAACTCAGTGTATCAATGTTTAGAAAATGATAGGAAGCATGACCATTGCCCTAGTATTAGGCTCACCAAGCTTGGTAGGGATACATGTATGAATACGCCGTGACCATTGGGTATTTATAACCCTCCAATTGTTAGGGTTGACCTAGATTGTGTCTTCTTCCTAACTTGAGAAACCTTTTGCTCCCTTTGCAATCGTGTGAGGATTCGAGCGGAAGGAATTCCGTACTCGATACTTACACCGGATTAGGCACCAATTTCCGTGACCATCAGGTTGGTCTAACTTCGGGTTTCTCGGTCCAAACTACCCATCTGCATGTTAGTTAAGGCAACCCCCGCACTTTAGTAGCCCCCTTGGTAATCCTCGTCCGTGACCCTCTCTTTGCATTGTTTTACCCCTCGATTATTGCCTCCACCTTAGAGCATTTTATTTGCATGTTAATCATCTTTTTAATTTCTTTTGCACAACACTTGACTTGATCGGCCAAACAATCATACGAAGAGGAAGTAAGGGTAGATTCTCGAGCCCTTGGGAATACGACCCCCTCGCGCGTGCGTGAGGGGTATTACTTGACAACCCAGTGCACTTGCGGGTCGACCACCCGTGAACTTGCCCGAATTCATCTTTTAAGGGACTTTGGCTAGGGTTTTGAAGGGCATCAAGTGTCTTCTTCTTAGAGCTCTCATCACCACTAAAATTCTGAGGGAGGAGAAGCATTTGGAGGGTGATCTAGTCAAGGATTTGCCGAGGAGAGCAAGGTTTTGGCAAGGATCTTCACACTAGAGCTTGGATTTGGAAGGTTGAAGACAAGGAAAGCCACCCCTTTGTGTGGCGTCTTTGGAACTTCTCCGGCCCTCATCTCTTGAGGGAGTTCTTCTTATGCTTTTGGTATTTGGTTTCATGTATTTTGTGTTGTATTTCTTGATCATGAGGAAGTAAACCCCAAGGTCACCAGATGTAGGTAAACCTTGGGGGTGAACTTGTGTATTTTGGATGCTTTGTTCTAATTCATTGTTTGTGGCATGTTTGTGATCCATTGCTTGGTGTTTTAAATCGCTTGAAATGTATGAGAACTCTATGTATCAATTGATCTAGGAAATGCTAGGTTGCATGACCATTGCCCTAGTGTTAGACTCACCAACTTTGGAAGGAAAATACGTATAAATACACCGTGACCATCAGGTATTTGTACCCCTCCACTCCTAGGGTTAAGTACCGAGTTGTTGCTTTAACCCTAGTTTGAGAAAGCCATTGTACCCTTAGCAATCGTGTGGGGATTTAGGCGGTAGAAATACCGTAGCGGTGGAAATACCATATTCCAATACCCGTACCGGATTAGGGGTCAATTTCCGTGACCATCGGGTTGGCCTAGTCTAGGGTTTTCTCGGTCCATCATTGCGACATACATGTTAGTTCAAGCCTTCAAACGCACTTTAGTAGCCCCTAAGGGAATCCTCATCCGTGGCCACTCCTAACCATTGAATATCCCTTATTTTGCCTTAGTCATCTTGCATTTACTTTATATTTGATTGTTTGCTTTTCATCAATTTCTTTAACTCAAGCCATATCGGTTAAACAGCATTGCAAAGAGGAAGTAAGGGTAGATTCTCGGGCCCTTGGGAATACGACCCCCTCATACGTGCGTAAGGGGTATTACTTGGCGACCCCGTGCACTTACGGGTGATCCATCAAGAAACCACAACCTTTTGTGTTCTGCGCATCCACATGACCGTGTGGAATTTCCACACGGCAGTGTGCCTCCACTGGAATCAGTCACAGGGGCAATGACCCGCCTTGTGTTCCTCTGTTTGCTCTCCAGAACATACACATGGCCGTGTGCCCAACCTGGCCAAGCACAAGGCCGGCCACAGGGGCACCCACACGCCCCTGTGGCCTCTCTGGATATCCCGAAAAATTCTAAGTGTTTCACACGGCCGTGTGAGAAATCCACACGGCCGTGTGCTTTTCACAGGACCTCTCACAAGGGCGGCCACACGCCTCTGTGTTTTCTCGGAATGGAAGGGAAGTCTCTGCAGAGTTTCACACGGCCGTGTAGATATTCCACACGGCCGTGTGCCGTAACACATGGGCACTCACTGGGGCATCCACACACCCCTTTGGACTCTCTGGAATGAGAGTTGAGTTTCTGCAGAATGTCACACGGCCGTGTGAAAATTCCACACGGCCGTGTGCCCTTCACAGGGTCGCTCATAGGGGCAGCTACACGGCCCCTGTGACACTCGGGACACGGCCGTGTGGCAATTCCACACGACCATATGTTTTCTCTGGACAACTTAGAAAAATTACAAACTCTATAGAAAATTTTAGAAACACGATTATAACACTTAGAGCCTGTATAGACGATAAGAACACGACCAGAGATCCATGAAAACACACTCAAATGACCCAAAACTTTGACAATCACAATTAGGCACACTACAACACCAATAATCCATAAGAAATCACAGCACACGCATAATAAAATCAAAACACCGAAACTAAGCAATTATTCATGCTAAAAACTAAACTAAAGCCTAGAAAACCAATAAAAACTTGGGTTGCCTCCCGAGAAGCGCTTGTTTAACGTCACTAAGCTTGACGTACCTCTTTCTTACCTTAAGGCGGCTTGAAAAGAGTGTGCTCCTCCCGACAAGACATTGCATAGCTACTTCCTTTAAACCAAAAATCTACTTGCCGGGGTGGAGTATTCGTTGGAGAGTCCAACCATCTTACTTTTGGCCTCCAAGGAAACAATTTGGGTTAGGAATTGTCCAAGCATAGCATAGGTGAGTCATTGGATGGTTTAAATATCCTCCCCACGTCTTGTCCCAAACCCAATATCTCTTTCTTGCTTTTTTGTGAGTTGATCAATCCCAAAGAACGGTGCTTGTTCCATTACCTTAGAGTTTGCTTCTTTTTGTGTATTTTCATCTTGAAAGGAACATGACACTAGCAAATCCCCTTGAAAATTTTCTTGCTTACAAGCACCATCTTCATTCAAGCAATCCCAATTCTCCAAATGGCGTTATTCTTTTTCCTCTTCAATCTCTACAGCAACATACTCGGTCTGCCCCATTTCTTCATTATCGTTCACTACCACACCACCTCTACAAGGAACTTGTGTTGCTTGTTCAAAAACTTCATTTTCCTTGGAGAGTGTGTCAAGTATCTATCCTAATTGATGCTCAAGGTTGTTATAGGAGGCTTCATGAGATTTTCGTGTGGCTTCCATACTTTGGCAAGAGGCATCGGATGCTTTTAAAAAAATGATCAAGTGCTTTTGTCCACTAAGGTTCATCCTCTTCAAGTATCTCATCCTTTTGAAATTGCTCTTGAGGTGCTTCCCAATGTTGTCCATCATTATTCCATAAAAAATTTTGGTAGCTCCTCTCATTTGGATGATGTGTGCTGTAGCCTGGATTGCTCTGTTGTTGTGAAGCAATAATTTTATCAAGCTTTGTACTGAGAGCTTCAACTTGAGAATATAGCTGAATGACTGCATCAATCTCCATTTAAGCTCCTTGCAAGAAAACGTAAGACAAAACCAAAGAAAACAAATAAGAATGATGGAAGAATAAGAAAAGGTGAAATAGAATGAATGATGAATAGCTAAAATAGCAAAATACAAATGTCTCTAAAACGCCTATTCCCCGGCAGCTGCACCAAAAACTTGACACACCCCTTCCGTGTATACCCCGCAAGTGTTGGGATCAATCCAAGGGTCTACGAGCATGCTAGAAGACAAAATATGCACAGCGGATAACAAACAAAACTAGCATGGACCCTAGCATGCAATGGAAACGAATAAAGATATAAAAATCTAAAATAAATAAATAAATACAATTCCAGGGGTGTAGTAGAAAAAGGGACTGGATATACGCGACTCCCATCTACTCTCTCACACACACAAGCCAGAAACAATCCGGTATGGATTGCTAGTATCCAACGATAACTCTTATCGAGAAATACGAATAGCAATTAAAATTATGTCTCAAAAACCTAATCGTAAACATGTGTAAGGAATTGTAAATCCAAAACCGCCACTCAGCGAATGTTTCACATGTGAGAATCTTTTGAGAAAAATTCCACAACCATTATGAAATAATCTCAAAAGACCCTCACCCCGGCGATCTCCATTGATAAAGAAATATCAATGAAAAAGCCGGCCTGTGAACTAACATACATGAATAAACAAGAAAGATCAAAGGGGTGTTGACCTATACCTTCGCCGGAGCCGAGTAGCGGCAATCCGGATGGAGAAACCTTTCTCCAAAAAAGGGGGAAAAGGCGGACAACACCTTTGACCGGCGACGGCGGCGTCCTCTTGGCTAGGGCGGACCGTCGGCCTCCTTGAGGGAGAGAGGGAGAGGAAAGATTAGGGTTAGGGTTTTCTCTAATACACATGTATTTATAAAACCCTAAAACCAATCCCAATGCAATATCAACCATTGATTCCTCTTATTGGATATTAATCATATTAGATCCAATAAGCTAACACTTAATTTCTAATTAAGTCCCTCAATTTTTAAGTTATCTCATAACTCAATCTTTACACATTCGCTGTTAGACCAAATCAACTCTTGATTTATCTAAACTCCATTTAGCTATTCGACTCATTAGATTGAGTCCGGATTTCACGGCATTTACGTGTGCGATCCTGTAGGCCCGTTTTAAAATCGGCAATGGGATTTTAACGTCGTTAAGGGCCATAAGTCATAAATGCCATTTAGCATGGCAATGTGACTACCCGAATTAAAACGGAGGTCGACTGGGTAATCAACTAACCTCGTAACCTTATCCGATTCCTTTGCCAATTGAATATCTCGATCAACATAAGGCATGGAGCTTAGTCACCCTTATTTATTTGTCGATCGATTTCTTGATCCTCGGTGAACTGACTAGGTCAAATAAATGATAACCCTTACCATTTCACTTGGGCGTGGCCACGCACTACTCAGTTTCACCGATCAAGTGGCCGGTGATATTCTCTCTTCTCAGAGAGTGGCAATCCCCTCGCATCGCAAATGTTAGTCGCTATGAATCTTGATGCACCTAATCATACCCATACTTGTCACTCTGTTACGAATGACGTTAGGCGTATGTCAAAGTACACCAACATTCATCCAAGCTCCATAGCGACCTTGAGTCTAAGGATTCAGTATAAGCGTTACACGAGAACCACTTATGACTTTGCAACCATGTAGTGATCTCGTGAGCGGATCGATCTAGACACGCTGTTCACTAACACGTGTCTATGTCTATTGATTGACATAACATTGTCCTATAATCTATAAAACATGATCATCACACGATAGCCATACTAGTCTTAGTTTACTATCATTCCCATGACAATAATTGACTAGGGATGTTTAGAAAGTTGTTCCTTTACACACCAAGGTTTTACTGCCCGAATCACGTATTCAGCAACTTGTGCGGAACAAACTCTCAGGGATAGTTCTATCCAAGCTCACATGCACAGAAATGTAGTAAGATAAAACAAGCCAGGTTTTATTAAAAAACATATAACTAATAAAGGTTCAGATCAACGTATTGGGGCTAGGGCTAACACTAACAATCTCCCACTAGCACTAGTCCCAATCGGGCATAGCCCTAAGACCCATTGATATCATGTTACGGTCATGTTTTGCCTTAACCAACTGCTTGGTCACGGGGTCAGCTACGTTATCTTCTCCAAGTATCTTGCACACCTTCACATCTCCTCTATCGACGATCTCTCGGATGAGATGGAATTGCCTGAGTATGTGTTTGGACTTCTGATGTGATCGGGGCTCCTTAGCCTGTGCGATGGCCCCGTTGTTGTCACAATAGAGACTAACTGGATCTAGGCTTGATGGAACAACGCCTAAGCCAGATAAGAACCTCCGAAGCCAAACAACCTCCTTAGCAGCATCTGAAGCTGCTATGTACTCAGACTCTTTAGTAGAATCATCGACGGTGTCTTGTTTTGAGCTTTTCCAGCTAACAGCACCTCCGTTTAAGCAGAACATGTAACCTAATTGTGATTTGCAATCATCTGCGTTGGTTTGAAATGCAGCATCGGTGTAACCAGTTACAACGAGCTCATTCTCACCACCATACACCAAGAAATAATCCTTAGTTCTTCGCAAGTATTTTAGGATATTCTTGACAGCAGTCCAATGGTTTTCACCTGGATCCTGTTGGAACCTGCTCGTCATACTCAGTGCATGAGCGATATCCAATCTAGTACATAACATGGCATACATGATAGATCCTATTGCAGAAGCATAAGGAATCCTACTCATGTATTCCCTTTGCTCTTTAGTTTTAGGACAATCCCCTTTACTTAGAACTACTCTCTGAGACAAGGGTAGGAACCCTTTCTTGGAGTTAGACATGCTGAATCTCTTCAACATCTTGTCTATGTATCTAGATTGACTTAGTCCAAGAAGCTGTTGCGATCTATCTCTATAGATCTTTATCCCTAGGATAGTTTCGGCTTCACCTAAGTCTTTCATTGAGAAACACTTACCCAAACATTACTTAACACTTAGTAATGTTGGGATATCATTCCCAATGAGTAGAATGTCATCGACGTATAACACTAAGAAGATGACTATGCTCCCACTAGTCTTCTTGTACACACAAGGCTCATCTTCATTTTTGATAAAATCAAACTCTTTGAGTGTCTCATCAAATCGAAGATTCCAGCTTTGGGATGCATGCTTGAGTCCATAAATGGATCTCTGGAGCTTGCAAACCTTTGTAGGATTCTGTTGGTCAACAAAACCCTCAGGCTCTGTCATGTACACATCCTCGAGAAGGTTTCCGTTAAGGAAAGCCGTTTTGATGTCCATTTGCCATATCTCATTGTCATAATATGCGGCTATGGCAAGTAGAATCCTAATGGATTTGAGCATGACTACTGGTGAAAAGGTTTCGTCATAGTCTATACCATGAGTTTGTCGAAATCCCTTCGCCACTAGTCTACCTTTGAAGGTATTATCGCTTTTATGCTTGAAGATCCATTTGCATTCAATGATCTTCACACCTTCCGGTGGGTCAACCAAGTTCCAAACTTGATTATCATACATTGATTGCATCTCAGATTTCATGGCTCCAAGCCATTTATCTGAGTCTGGACTCTTAATAGCCTCATGGTAGGTGGTGGGTTCATCCTGATCCACCAGCTCTAAGCTTTGGTCATCAGTTATGAGATAACCATATCTCATATACTCGTGACGCACTCTACCGGACCTTCTAGGTGCTTGCATAATGGGTTCGGGTTCCACAACATCTTGTGAATTCGATTCCATTTCCAACCTTTCCTCAGTCGAAGTCTGTGGGACTTGAATCTCTTCAAGTTCAACTCTACTCCCACTATCTTTCTTGAGAAGAAACTCTTTCTCTAAGAAAATAGCATATCGAGCAACAAACACTTTGTTCTCAGTGGGGTTGTAGAATGAATAACCCTTCGTTTCCTTAGGGTATCACACAAACAGGCATTTGTCTATTTTGGATGCGAGTTTGTCCGATGTTAACCGCTTAACATGACACTCGTACCCCCAGATCTTTAGAAAATACATATTGGGCTTTCGCCCATACCATATCTCATATGGAGTCTTATTTAGTGCCTTAGTTGGAGTACGGTTTAGTAGGAACGCAGCCGTTTCAAGGGCGTATCCCCAAAAGGATCTTGGAAGACTAGTTTGATTCATCATCGATCGGACCATATCTAATAGGGTTCGATTTCTCCTCTCGGACACACCATTCCACTGAGGTGTTCCAGGTGGAGTGAGCTGCGAAACAATTCCACACTCTTTGAGATAATGATCAAACTCTTGGCTCAAATATTCGCCACCTCGATCAGATCGAATGGCGTTAATACTTTTGCCAAGCTAGTTTTGTACTTCGTTCTTAAATTCTTTGAACTTTTCAAAGGTTTCGGACTTATGCTTTATCAGGTAGACGTATCCAAACCTGCTGAAGTCATCCGTAAAGGTTATGAAATACACATAACCACCTCTGGCCTGTGTGCTCATTGGTCCATATACATCGCTATGTATGAGACACAATAAGTCGCTAGATCTTTCACCACTTTGGTGAAGGGTCTCTTGGTCATTTTTCCATGCAGACAAGATTCGCATGTGTCAAATGACTCTAAATCAAATGACCCAAGTGCTCCATCTCTATGGAGTCTTGAGATGCGTTTGTGATTTGCATGTCCTAAACGACAATGCCAGATGTAAGATGGATTTAACTCATTTGTTTTTATCCTCTTACCATTTACATTGTGGATTGATTTATGATTAGTCAAGTCTAGAACGTAAAGACCATTGTTTAGCACACCATTGCCATACAAGATGTTATTACGATGAATGGAAAATTCATTATTCGAAATAACAAAATTGAATCCATCATTGTCTAAACATGAAATCGAAATAATGTTCCTGCTCATAGCAGGTACATAATATACATTCGATAATTGAATCACTAATCCTGAAGGTAAAGTCAGAGAATAGTCGCCTATCTCCACCGCTGCAACTCTTGCGCCGTTACCTACTCTTAGGTCGACTTCACCCTTCTTCAATACCCTCCTATTTCTCAGTCCCTGCACATATGAACAAATGTGAGAACCACATCCGGTATCTAATACCCAAGAAGTAGAAATAGAGAGATTGATCTCTATCATGTAAATACCTGAAGCAGGGGGAACCTTTCCTTTCTTCAAATCTTCCAGATATAGTGGACAATTCCTCTTCCAGTGGCCAGCTCCCTTGCAATGAAAGCAACTGCCTTCCTTTAGAGGCTTGGATTTGGGAGTCTTGGCTGCCTTGCCTTTGGTGTAAGGTCTAACCTTTTCCTTTGGCTTGGCCTTGGCCTTTCCCTTTCCCTTTCCACTTTGACCCTTGTTCTTCTCAAGAACAGATCGCAAAGAAAAACTGTTCTGATTTACGGTTGTCATTGAAACTATACAGTAAATGTGCAAAATAGTACTAGTTTTTGGCTATTAAAACATTCCCACAAATATTCGAAAAATAATTCGTGTTAGTGATTTTATTGTGGACCAAGGTCCATATTTCTCTTTGTCCTGGTCAAGCTGAGCTTGTACACCCAAGACTCGGTTATTTAGGTAGGAACTCTTTCCAATCACATCACCATGAGACCCTTGGATCAAATGGGATTAACAACTATTATGTTAAAGCACTTCCCATTTTAATGCCTAGGGCTAGGACTGTCACTAATACCCTTGTTAAGTCAAACCATTACCCAAATGTCGGACATAACATTTATTCCGGCACTTGCCTCACAAAGATAATCTAGCGCACACCAGCGACGGCATGGCGTCCATTTCAACGATCGATGCCTTGACAAGTTTTGAGTAGTGGAAGACATTTTAAGACTTACTAATTAATGGGATTTAAATCTTTTACGGCTTAACATGCATCCATTCACAATGAAATAAAAATAAAAACATGAAAAACATGGTGACAATCATGAGCCCAAAAAACCTAAACCTAGAGACTATCTCTTGGGCTAGGGCTTCTCGTCTGGATCCGCCTCTTTGAATCTCGCCGTCTTCATAAAAGGAATTAAATGAAAAATAAATAAATGGTACGCATACCATATACAATGAAAAATGACTCGCAGGCCGTATTAAATTACCACGACACGCAGGTCGTATCCAAATGTAGAAACGGCATGCAGGCCGTGTCTATCTAAGGCCCATGATAGCATGAAATAAATCATACATTCATAACATTCACCATACAAATATTCATCATATGAATAAACATTCACATATGCATGCTATCATCACATGATATAAAACGCATATTAAATAGACAATTTAATTTAAGCCGTTTGGAATCATGTGTTCAAGTTACCCCATAAGATCAAACCATTTGATCTCAATCGATAAATTTGAACTCACTATTAATTGATTTGTACTAAAATCAATCAATAAATTCCATAAACTTTTATGTTTTATTTGAACCAAACAAACATCAAATAATATGAAAGATGAGAACAAATAAAACAAAGTCCAAAGCATGCAAAAGAAAACCTGTCTCTGATACCACTGTTGGGATCAATCCAAGGATCTACGAGCATGCTAGAAGACAAAATATACACAGTGGATAACAAACAAAACTAGCATGGACCCTAGCATGCAATGGAAACGAATAAAGATATAAAAATCTAAAATAAATAAATAAATACAATTCCAGGGGTGTAGTCGAAAAAGGGACTGCATATACGTGACTCCCCTCTACTCTCACACACACACAAGCCGGAAACAATCCGGTATGGATTGCTAGTATCCAACGATAACTCTTATCGAGAAATACGAATAGCAATTAAAATTATGTCTCAAAAACCTAATCGTAAACATGTGTAAGGAATTGTAAATCCAAAACCGACACTCGGCGAATGTTTCACATGTGAGAATCTTTTGAGAAAAATTCCACAACCACTATGAAATAATCTCAAAAGACCCTCACCCCGGCGATCTCCATTGATAAAGAAATATCAATGAAAAAGCCGGCCTGTGAACTAACATACATGAATAAACAAGAAAGATCAAAGGGGTGTCGACCTATACCTTCGCCGGAGCCGAGTAGCGGCAATCCGGATGGAGAAACCTTTCTCCAAAAAAGGGGGAAAAGGCGGACAACACCTTTGACCGGCGATGGCGGCGTCCTCTTGGCTAGGGCGGACTGTCGGCCTCCTTGAGGGAGAGAGGGAGAGGAAAGATTAGGGTTAGGGTTTTCTCTAATACACATGTATTTATAAAACCCTAAAACCAATCCCAATGCAATATCAACCATTGATTCCTCTTATTGGATATTAATCATATTAGATCCAATAAGCTAACACTTAATTTCTAAATAAGTCCCTCAATTTTTAAGTTATCTCATAACTCAATCTTTACACATTCGCTGTTAGACCAAATCAACTCTTGATTTATCTAAACTCCATTTAGCTATTCGACTCATTAGATTGAGTCTGGATTTCACGGCTTTTACGTGTGCGATCCCGTAGGTCCGTTTTAAAATCGGCAATGGGATTTTAACCTCATTAAGGGCCATAAGTCACAAATGCCATCTAGCATGGCAATGTGACTACCCGAATTAAAACGGAGGTCGACTAGGTAATCAACTAACCTCGTAACCTTATCCGATTCCTTTGCCAATTGAATATCTCGATCAACATAAGGCATGGAGCTTAGTCACCCTTATTTATTTGTCGATCGATTTCTTGATCCTCGGTGAACTGACTAGGTCAAATAAATGATAACCCTTACCATTTCACTTGGGCGTGGCCATGCACTACTCAGTTTCACCGATCAAGTGGCTGGTGATATTCTCTCTCCTCAGAGAGTGGCAATCCCCTCGCATCGCAAATGTTAGTCGCTATGAATCTTGATGCACCCAATCATACCCATACTTGTCACTCTATTACGAATGACGTTAGGCGTATGTCAAAGTACACCAACATTCATCCAAGCTCCATAGCGACCTTGAGTCTAAGGATTCAGTATAAGCGTTACACGAGAACCGCTTATGACTTTGCAACCATGTAGTGATCTCGTGAGCGGATCGATCCAGACACGCTGTTCACTAACACGTGTCTATGTCTATTGATTGACATAACATTGTCCTATAATCTATAAAACATGATCATCACACAATAGGCATACTAGTCTTAGTTTACTATCATTCCCATGACAGTAATTGACTAGGGATGTTTAGAAAGTTGTTCCTTTACGCACCAAGGTTTTACTACCAGAATCACGTATTCGGCAACTTGTGCGGAACAAACTCTCAGGGATACTTCTATCCAAGCACACATGCACAGAAATGTAGTAAGATAAAACAAGCCAGATTTTATTAAAAAACATATAACTAATAAAGGTTCAGATCAACGTATTGGGGCTAGGGCTAACACTAACAGCAAGTGCACGGGTTGTCGAAGTAATAAAATACCCTGGTGAGTGGGTAGTCGTATCCAAAGGGAATAGTGTTCAGAAACAAGTGTTATCGCTATTTAGCTATGATGGGAATCGATGATGAGAAAAGTATATATGTATGGATGTAAAAGAAAATAATAGAGTGCAAGAAGAATAATGAGGGTAGGAGAGGTAATCGATATAACGATGGGGTACCCGGACAAAGCTCCGCCTAGGACTAATGTTTCTAGTGCAAAACTTGTATTAAGCTCTACAATAGATGCCTATTGAGTCGAGGATATCCTTAAATACACGGTCCCAAACTTAAGGTCAACCGTGAGTAACCCCAACATTAGGTCTCGGCATTAGGATTCACTACGACCCTTGACTCTCGTTGATCTGTCAACTAAGCCCCAGGGGAGTCTATCATCCTAAGCCTAACACTACGTGGGATTGCTTTAGGCTCTATGGATTCCTAGTGATAAAACCTGTTCCTATATGTAGTTCTAACCCTTTGGTCCAGGTGGAAGAACCCTAGTCTAGATTAAGCCATAGTGCGTAGGATTCACTTCAACCCTTCACTCTGTTACTCGCGTAACTAAGCCCCAAGGGAGTTTATCTACCTAGCACTTCACTCTATCTCTACCACTAATTAACCAAGGAAACGGAGGTAGGGAGAAATCACAATGGAGAGGAAAGGGGATACATCATTACCTCACAACTCTCCCTCTCAACCCTCTTCAATCTTAAGTAGTCTAACCCTATAGGAGTTGTCACACCTCCAAAGGATAACCTAGATTGCTTTCAACCCTAGTCTCATGGCTAAGGGAAAACAATAGCATAAGATAATGAAAATCGAAACTCAATTTATTTATCAATAAAAGAAAGCATAATAAAAGTCATAGAAACAATACCATCCTAGGGTTTACAATGTCCAAATACCCACTAGGGTTTAGCTCTCCATGGAGCAATACAAAATCAATAAAGAAATTAAGAACAAATGCATAAAAACCATAAAGAAAACCCCTTGTAGATCGTATCGATGATCTTGTGGAGCCGCCTAGTCTTCTCCACGAATCCCTTATCAAACCTAGGGCACACCTCTTCAAATTGATGCCGACGAAAGCTCCCCCAAATAGCTCTCTTCAAAAGGATGTCTATGTCGATGCCGTATAATCGCCTCCAAAGACCTCCAAGAACCTCTCCAAACCCTAGCTGAAAGCTGCCCAAAAGTATTTGGATGATGTGTGTTGTAGCCTGGATTGCTCTATTGTTGTGAAGCAATAATTCTATCAAGCTTTGTACTGAGAGCTTCAACTTGAGAATATAGCTCAATGACTGCATCAATCATCATTTTGGCTCCTTGCAAGAAAAAGTAAGACAAAACCAAAGAAAACAAATAAGAATGATGGAAGAATAAGAAAAGGTGAAATAGAATGAATGATGAATACCTAAAAATAGCAAAATACAAATGTCTCTAAAACACCTATTCCCCGGCAACGGCGCCAAAAACTTGACACACCGCTTGCGTGTGTACCCCGCAAGTGCACGGGTTGTCAAAGTAATAAAATACCCTAGTGAGTGGGTAGTCGTATCCACAGGGAATAGTGTTCAGAAACAAGTGTTATCGCTATTTAGCTATGATGGGAATCGATGATGAGAAAAGTATATATGTATGGATGTAAAAGAAAATAAAAGAGTGCAAGAAGAATAATGAGGATAGGAGAGGTAATCGATATAATGATGGGGTACCCGGACAAAGCTCCCCCTAGGACTAATGATTCTAGTGCAAAACTTGTATTATGGTCTACAATTGATGCCTATTGAGTCGAGGATATCCTTAAACACACGGTCCCAAACCTAAGGTCAACCATCACTAACCCCAACATTATGTCCCGGTATTAGGATTCACTATGACCCTTGACTCTCGTTGACCTGTCAACTAAGCCCTAGGGGAGTCTATCTTTCTAAGCCTAACACTACGTGGGATTGCTTTAGGCTCTAGAGATTCCTAGTGATAAAACCTGTTCCCTATATGTAGTTCTAACCCTTTGGTCCAGGTGGAAGAACCCTAGTCTAGATTAAGCCCCAGTGCGTAGGATTCATTTCAACCCTTCACTCTGTTACTCGCGTGACTAAGCCCCAGGGGAGTTTATCTACCTAGCACTTCACTCTATCTCGATCGCTAATTAACCAAGGAAATGGAGGTAGGGAGAAATCCCAACGGAGGGGAAAGGGATACATCACTACCTCACAACTCCCCCTCTCAACCCTCTTCAATCTTAAGTAGTCTAACCCTATAGGAGTTGTCACACCTCCAAAGGATAACCTAGATTGCTCTCAACCCTAGTCTCACGGCTAAGGGAAAACAATAGCACAAGATAATGAAAATCGAAACTCAATTTATTTATCAATAAAAGAAAGCATAATAAAAGTCATAGAAACAATATCATCCTAGGGTTTACAAGTCCGAATACCCACTAGGGTTTAGCTCTCCATGGAGCAATACAAAATCAATAAAGAGACTAAGAACATATGCATAAAAACCATAAACAAAACCCCCTTGTAGATCGTATTGATGGTCTTGTGGAGCCGCCTAGTCTTCTCCACAAATCCCTTGTCAAACCTAGGGCACACCTCGCCGAGTTGATGCCGACGAAAGCTCCCCCAAATAGCTCTCTTCTAAAGGATGTCCATGTCGATGCCGTATAATTGCCTCCAAAGACCTCCAAGAACCTCTCCAAACCCTAGCCGAAAGCCTCCCAAAATATAGGCAAGAGATAGAAGGGTTGGGTCCCCAAATAGATCTGAAAACGGGCTATTTATAGGCTGAAATCGGCCTGAAATCGGAGTTCTACACGCCCCTATGAATTTTCCACACGGGCTGCAGAATTTCCACACGCCCGTGTGTTAATTCCACACGGCCATGTGCAAATTCTGTTTTGTTAATTCCACAGTAACTTAGTATAGTGTTTTTGCTACAGTTCACAGCCGTGTGGAATTTCCACACGCCCGTGTGAACTCTCTGAAATCCTGATTTTCGGCAGAAAGTGAACATTAGCTTGCTACAGTGTTTGCTGCATTAAGAAGCTACAGTCTGCTACAGTACTCGCCAAAAATGCTCCCGAATTCATCGTAGTTCATCGAGGCCGTTGAATTGGGCACACAATCAACGTTAGATTATGTCGATTATTTCATTTCTCTTCATTGGCAAAGTTCTCTAATGCTACATGAGTTATAGACTTTTGTGAATGTGACTGCCCTTGTGCCCCTCCAATGGAGGTTGGCACACACCCACAAGTCTAGACTAGTGCCTTGTTCTTTGCTTGGTCCGAGAACTCCTCAACAATGGCGAACATAACCTATTCTTGCTTCTTTTTCTATAAATCTTCTCCACAACCCTTCAATGCACAAAAGAACACAAATACACACTAATTAGTGATTAAATCTGAGAAAAGTAATGCTCAATGTAAGATAATAATACTTCTGACACGACCTTTTGCGTGTGTACCGCAAGTGCACGGCCTTGTCGAAGTAATAAAATACCCTGGTGAGTGGGTAGTCGTATCCACAGGGAATAGTGTTCAGAAACAAGTGTGATCGCTATTTAGCTAGGATGGGAATCGATGACGAGAAAAGTATGTATGTATAGATATAAAAGAAAATAAAAGAGTGCAAGAAGAATAATGAGGGTAGGAGAGGTAATCGATATAACGATGGGGTACCCGGACAAAGCTCCCCCTAGGACTAATGCTTCTAGTGCAAAACTTGTATTATGCTCTACAATTGATGCCTATTGAGTCGAGGATATCCTTAAACACACGGTCCCAAACCTAAGGTCAACCGTGACTAACCCCAACACTATGTCCCGGCATTAGGATTCACGTCAACCCTTCACTCTGTTGATTGCTCAACTAAGCCCCAGGGGAGTATATCTACCTACGCCTAACACTACGTGGAGTTGCTTTAAGCTCTAGGGATTCCTAGTGATAAAACCTGTTCCTATGTGTAGTAGTTCTAACCCTTTGGTCCAGGTGGAAGAACCCTAGTCTAAATTAAGCCCCAGTGCATAGGATTCACATCACCCCAAAACCTTGGGGGAGTTTGTCTACCTAGCACTTCAGTCTATTTCGACCTCTAATGAATCAAGGAATCGGAGGTAGGGAGAAATCACAATGGAAGGGAAAGGGGTACGTCGCTACCTCACAACTCTCCCTCTCAACCCTCTTCAATCTTAAGGAGTCAAACCATATAGAGGTTGTCACACCCTCAAAGGATAACTTAATAGATTCTCAACCCTAGTGTCACATCTAAGGGAAAACAATAACAAGATAAAATCAAGATTGAAACTCAATAAAAGAACATCAAATTAAGATAGCATAATAAAAGTCATAGAAACAATATCATCCTAGGGTTTACAAGTCCGAATACCCACTAGGGTTTAGCTCTCCATGGAGCAATACAAAATCAATAAAGAATTTAAGAAAATATGCATGAAAACCATAAAGAAAACCCCCTTGTAGATCGTATTGATGGTCTTGTGTAGTCGCGTGTCTTCTCCAACGAATCCCTTGTCAAGCCTAGGGCACACCTCGCCAAATCAATGCCGATGAGAGCTTCCCCAATAGCTTTCTTCCAAAGGATGTCGATGTCGATGCCGTTTAATCGCCTCCAAGGACCTCCAAGAACCTCTCCAAACCCTAGCCGAAAGCCCCCCAAAAGATATTCAAGTGATAGAAGGGAAGGGTCCTCAAATAGATATGGAAACGGGCTATTTATAGGCTGAAATCGGGCTGAATTCGGGCTGAAATCGGACTTCTTTGAAAATCCAGAAATTCCACACGCCCGTGTGTTAATTCCACACGGCCGTGTGGAAATTCTGGAATCGTGATTTCTCAGCACCTGTGAACAGTGTTTCTGCTACAGTGTTTCTGCTACAGTATTCCTGCTACAGGACACGGCCGTGTGGAATTTCCACACGCCCGTGTGAACTCTCTGGAATTTTGAATTTCGGCAGAATGTGAACAGTAGATTATGTCGATTACTTCATTTCTCTTCATTGGTGAAGTTCTCCAATGCTACACGAGTTATAGACTTTTGTGAGTGTGACTGTCCTTGTGCCCCTCCAATGGAGGTTGGCACAAACCCACAAGTCCAGACTCGTGCCTTGTTCCTTGCTTGGTCCGAGAACTCCTCAACAACGGCGAACATAACCTATTCTTCCTTCTTTTTCTCTATATCTTCTCCACAACCCTTCAATGCACAAAAGTAAACAAATGCACACTTTTTAGTGATAAAATCTGATTAAATTAATGCCCATTGCAAGATAATAACACTTCGCATTACTATAACACGAGCACTTATCAACTTCGTATTACTATAACACAAGCACTTATCAGCAATGCACCCGCCACATTTTAAAAATGTATGACGGCCATTTTTGATGACCTGTTGGTCGATATAATGGAGGTGTTCATGGATGATTTTTCTGTGTTCGGCGATTCGTTTTGACATGTGCTTGAAGAACTTGGAAAGAGTTTTGATGAGATTTGAGGAGACAAACCTTGTGGTAAATTGGGAAAAATGTCACTTCACGGTTCAAGAAGGCATCGTTCTGGGGCATAAGATCTCTCGAATAGGCATGGAAGTAGATAAAGCCAAGATTGAGGTCATAGATAAATTACCTCCACCAACAAATGTTAAGGGGATTTGAAGCTTCTTGGGGCATGCATGTTTCTATAGGTGGTTCATCAAGGATTTTTCGAAAATTACACAACCATTGACTAAGCTTCTTGAAAAGGATGCTCCATTTGACTTTGGGGATTAATGTAAGATGGCATTTAATGTTTTAAAATAGAAGCTAGTTCAGGCCCCAATTTTGATTACACTTGATTGGAATGAACCTTTCGAGCTTATGTGGGTGCCCCATCTTGGGAATCCAGGAAATACGACCCCTGTGTCATGCACAGGATATTACTTGATGACCCGTGCGCTTGCGGATCACGTTACCATATAACAAGTGTTGCACTTGAAGAAACTAATCCTAGGGTGAGCATTGTGGGTGCCCCATCTTCTCATTGATTGTTCCCTCCTTACCTTATGCTTGCACTTTTCTTTCTTTCACATTTCTTTCTTTTATTAACTTAGATTGATTTCATTCACCGTCATTTTCACCATTAGTTAAATAGTAAATTTCTCTTGTTTCTAAGCACTACTCATTGTGGATACGACTACACACTCACCACGATACTTTATTACTGCGATGACCACACCGGCGCCACCGCTCGATCACTCGATCACATGAGCATGTTTCGACCGAATCTGTTATCCCGCCATGCTATCCCGAGGAGGCTCTATGTGATTTTGAGTGATGCGGTGGGTGCATCGCGCCGAGATGACACAGTCAGCCGGGAGGCCCCGCCGGCGCCGCCACTCGATCACTCTATCATACAAGCGAGCTCCGACGGAATCAGTGATCCCGCCATGCAAATTCAATGAAACTTAGCTCGAGTGGGTTTCATGTGATGCCGAGTGATGCGGCGGGTGCACTGGGCTGGGATGTCACCATCGACCAGGACGCCTAGCTGGTGCCACCTCCTGATCACTCGATCACACGAGAGAGCTTTGACAGAATTGGCTATCTCGCTGCACAAACTCGATGAAACTTTTCCAGATGAGGTTTCCGGTGATGCTGAGTAATGCAGCATGGGCGCTGAGCCCGGATGCCACCGTTGACAGGGAGGCCCCGCTGGCACCGCATCCTGATCACTCGATCCCACTAGCATTCTTGCATGGTCTAGGCATTTAGAGGCTATGATGTTGAGAGCCCCTTGCATCTCCTCCCGGAACTCCTTATTCACATGCTCGATCCCCTTGAACAAACACATGAAGTGTGAACAAATATCAACCAAGGGTGGCACGGAACCTTTAATAAAATAACAAGCCCATGACAAGTGGTACCAGAGCTTTGGTTTTTCTTTACATCTTACTTTTTGAAAATGTCAGGGTCTCAAAGCAACATGACCCAAGGTGTCAAGGAGAAGCAACAAAGGGAGTAGATAGCAAGCTCCAAGGATGTCATGGCGGACATGAACACAAGGCTCTCAAAGATGGAGCTTGTGGTAGCTGAGGAGCAAGAGTGGAGTGATGCTGTTAACCATCGCATTGAGTGACTTGAGCATCGTGTTGAGGGGATTGAGCATGTGAATGAGGAGTTCCGAGAGACGATGCAAGGGGCTCTCAACATCACAACCTCTAAATGCTTAGATCTTGTCAAGAGCTTGGAGGATTCTCTCTAATCCTAAGTTGTTCATATGGAGGAGAAACTTGTGAAGGTCTACACCAAGTTGTGTTCAAGATTGAAGCAAGTAGAAGAATAGCTCATAATATGCATGAGTGTCATTGCCCAAGGAGAAAGTGTGGCTACTTGAGTGATAAGTGCCTAAATACATCATGGTTTAGTTATAAAATTTATATACTTTCATGCAACTTGTATTAGTTTTCGATGACATTTGGTGCATTTAATATATTAATTTTGTTTCAAGGCTTCGAGGGACATTTTCACGAAGAAGATACGTATTTGAGTTGTTCCAGAGAAAAATGACGAATAAAGGAAGTTTTTACATGCTCCGGACACCAAGGGTCGCGCGAATACTCCTCACACTGAGCATGTGTGCGGCTACTGTGCGGGGCCGCACAGTGGCCGTACAGCTCCTCCAGCTAGTATATGGCCCTCACACTGGCCGCATACCATGGCAAAAAGCATGTGGGGCCAGTGTGCGGCCTGCACACTGGCCGCACAACATAGCCAAAAGGCTATGCACCCACTTTGCGGCCTCGCACAGTGCCCACACAGCCTCAAGATATATATAGCATCTTTTCAGGGTTTTTAAGGTATTCTTTTGGTTGTTGGCTCTCATTCGACCTCCACACATCCTCAAGTCATTTCCATCACATTTGGAGGCATTTTCGGTAGGGATTTGATAAGTGCTCGTGTTATAGCAATGCGAAGTGTTATTATCTTGCAATGAGCATTAATTTAATCAGATTTTATCACTAAAAAATGTGCAATTGTTTACTTTTGTGCATTGTAGGGTTATGAAGATAAAATGAAGGAAAGGAACGAAGTTAGGTCGTGTTTGGCATTATTGGGAAGATTTTCGGACCAAGCAAGGAACAAGGCGTGAGCATAGACATGTGAATGTGTGCCAACCTCCTTTTGGAGGGGCACAAAGGCAGTCACATTCACAATAAGTCTAACTCATGCCAACAATGAGAACTTCACCAATTAGGCGATTCGAAGCAATTGACACGATCCATCGTTGATTGTGTGCCCAATTCAACGGCCTCGATGAAGAACGACGAATCTGGGAGCGTTTCGGCACAAGTACTGTAGCAGTACTGTAGTAAAAACAGTGTAGCAAGTTACTGTTCACAGTCGGCCGAAAATCAGAATTCCAGAAACTTCACACGGCCGTGTGAAATCCCGTTTTCAGCAAATTTAAAGCCGCGACTCCACATTATAAAAGCCCAATTTGGAGACTTTTTGAGATATCTTTTGACCTATTCTTCTACCCAACTTCTGGGAGTGCGGCTAGGGTTTTGGAGAGGACAGAACGAACAGCAGAGGACATTGTCCGACTATTGAAACAGCAGAGGATATTGAAATAGAAGGGTAAAAAGCAATGGCAGAACAGAACGAACAGCAGAGGACATTGTCCGACTATGCTAGACCCGCAGTAATGGGGACCTAATCGAGCATTGTGAGGCCCCCAATTACGGCAAACAACTTTGAGTTGAAGCCGTCGTTCATTCAGATGTTGCAACAGTCCGCACAATTCAATGGGTTGGCCGATGAAGATCCCAACAGTCATATAGAGAATTTCATTGAAGTGTGCGACATGTTGAAAATTAATGGAGTGACTGATGATGCGATTCATTTGAGAGCCTTCCCATTTTCATTGAAGGGAAAAGCAAGACATTGGCTTCACTCATTACCGAGAGCCTCCATTACTACTTGGGAGGAGATGGCCGAGGCATTCTTGGCTAGATACTTTCCGCCGGGAAAGTCAGCAAGGCTCCGGAATGAGATATCATCCTTTGTGCAGATGGAATTGGAGTCTTTATTTGAGACATGGGATAGGTTCAAGGAGCTCCTTCGTAAGTGCCCGCAACATGGATTCCCCGAGTGGATGATCATTCACACCTTTTATAACGGGTTGAATCCGAGTACCAAACAACTCCTAAATGCGGCGGTCGGAGGAACTCTTGGAAGCAAGACTCCCGATGAAGCTCGGCACCTTGTAGAGGAGATGGCTATGAATAGCTATCAATGGAACTCAAGGGATAGGAAAAAGGTTGCCAGAATTCATGAGGTTGATGCGGTTACATCGTTGGCGGCACAAGTGGAATCGTTGAGTAAGAAGCTAGATGCTCTCGCTTCGCCAAGAGTTGCGGCCATCACTACTTGTAACGGTTGTGGGGGAGGACATGCTTCAAGCGATTGTCCTATTACTATTGGAGGCACTAGTGCGGTAGAGCAAGCCGATTTTGTTGGAAATTCATATAGAGGACAAGGCCAAGGCAACCCGTACGGTGGAACATATAATCCGGGGTGGAAGAACCATCCGAATTTTTCTTGGAGCAATCAAGGACAGTCACAACAGAAAAATAGTGCACCACCGGGATTTCAAAGCCAACAAGCTCCGAATTTAGAAAGCCGAGTGACCGGACTAGAAGGAAAGATGACCGATCTTGAGAGAGCGCTCACACGGTTCATTTCTTCATCGGATGCTAGATTTCAGTCGGTGGAGGCTACTCTTTGCAATCACACCGCCTCCCTACATAATTTGGAAAATCAAGTAGGGCAAATTGCGAAGACATTGGCGGAAAGGCCTCAAGGTAGTTTGCCTAGCAATACGGAGACTAACCCAAGGGAACAACTTAAGGCAATTACCTTGAGGAGTGGGAAAGAGGTCAAGAGAACTCTCCCTCTAGAGAAGACAAATGAAGCAACCGCAGTAGAAGAAGTAGGGAAAGAAGCTCCAAAAGAGAAGGAGATGGCACCACCCCTCTACAAACTAAGGATCCCCTAGCCTTCGAGGTTGAAGAATGACCAAGACAACGAGCAATACAAGAAATTTCTGGGTATCTTCAAGCAATTGCACATCAACATACCATTCGCGGAAGCATTAGCCCAAATGCCCAAGTACGCGAAGTTCCTAAAGGACCTCTTAACCAATAAGAGGAAGTTGGAGGAGAGTGCAGCTGTAGTACTTGATTCAAATTGCTCAGTCGTCTTACAAAAGAACATGCCGAGTAAGAGAAAAGATCGCGGGAGTTTTATTATACCTTGCAACATTGGCAATCTGGGTGAGGAGATGGCATTGGCCGATTCGGGGGCAAGCATCAATGTCATGCCCTATACCTTCTTCCAAAAGCTAGGCTTGGGCGAGTGACACACCCCTTGCATGTGTGTACCGCAAGTGCACGGGTTGTCGAAGTAATAATTATACCCGGTGAGTAGGGTAGTCGAATCCACAGGGAACAGGGCTACTAGTACTAACTTCTTCTCTGAAATCTAACCTAACGACTAATGTGATTTTGTGGTGATCTAGTGTGCATAGAAATTAATACCAGAGATGAATAGGCAAAGGGTAAATAAAGGGAGATCTCAATCAATGAAGATGAGATACCCGGGCAATGCTCCCCCTAGGCTCTATCATGAAGTGTAAGACTAACTAAATGCTTCTAACCGAGTTCTATGAGTCGAGGTAATCCAAGAATAATCGGTCCCTGCCTCCAGGCCACCGATACTAGTCCCCTACAAGGTCCCGGCGGAGAAATCGCTCAATCTCAACACCTCACACCCCATATTACCGCAATGAGTTCTAGGGATACCTAAGAGTGAAACCGATTACTAAAATTAGATCTAACCCTACTTCTAGGCGGAAGATCCCTAACCCCCTACAAAGGTCCCGGCGGAGAAATCTATCAATCTCACGCCTCACACACCATATGGTTGCATAAAACTTAGGGAATACGGAGATAGGAAACACTCAATCGGAAGGGAAAGGGGACACTCCTCTATCTCAAGACTCACCCTCTCAACCCTCTTTAACCTTGTATGTTCTAATCCCTAATGGAGACCTCTCTCTAACCAAGGAAACAAATCAAACATACCAAACAACCATACGAATCAATAAGGCATGCAAGCAATGATTAAACAAGATTAGAACTCAAATAAACTCGGACTTAAAAGAAAGCATAAAGAAAGTCAATACATGAATCAAAACCTAGGGTTCACATGCCCAAGTATCTACTAGGGTTTAGCCCTCCATGGGGCTAATTACAAAGCAAAACATAACACAATGAAAAGCAATGTAAACCAAGGAAGTAAACCCCCTTGAAGTCGTGATGATGGCTTTGATGGGTCGCTCAACGTCTTGAAGGATCCTTCTCCGAAGCTAGGTCGCCAATGACTCCCTCGATGCTATGACGGAGGAAAGAACTATCAAAGTTGGTGAAGAACGGCCCTCCAATTCGGCAAAGACCTCCTCCTCAAACCCTAGCCGCTTCACCTCTCAAAAGCCACACAAAAGATACAAAAAGAATCGGCAAAAAGGGCTATTTATAAGTCTGAAACGCGCCAGTCACGTGTCTTCACGTGACCGCGTGAGATCCCACACGGTCGCGTGGGATTTTGACGCGGTCGCGTGAACAGTAATTCTGCTACAGTACTGTTACATTGAACTGAACAGTGATTTTGCTACAGTACTCTTTCATAAACACGATCCAAACTCTTTCATCTTGAGGCCACATGGTCAGGCACACGTCCATGTGGTGAGTTATAAGACTTCTCCTCCTTCGAACCATCATTTGAAAGCTTTAGTTATCTTCACACAAGTTGGGACATGAAGGTATGACTGCCTTTGTGCCCTTCCATCACACAAATCATCTTGAATTCTTCAGGAAGTTGGCACACACCCTCATGTGCATGATCCCCTCTTGTGCCTTGACACTTGTGTTGTACAAAAGCTCCCAACAATACGTCTTTATAACCCATCTTTGCTTCCTTTTCCTCCTTTAACACTTCCACAACCTAATTGCATAAAAGAACACCAAAATACAGTTTATGAGACATAATCCATGGTAAAATGATGCTCAATGTATATAAAACAAGTAGGTAAAACATGTATAATCAAGCACTTATCAGCGAGCCTAGACCCACTCGGATGACACTTCAACTTGCGGATTGATGAGTGTCCGCAAGCGCACGGGTCGCCAAGTAATACCCCTGGCGCAAGCACGAGGGGGTCGTATTCCCAAGGGCCAAGGAACTACTATTACTTCCCCTTCATCTATTTCCTAACCTAGCAATTGTATGATAAAAGTAAGATAAGAAGAATAACAAATAGAAAACTATAAACACATAGACTAAGGCTCACCACATAAGCATACTAAGGAAGCAAGTAACAATGAATGTTCGAGGTTCCCGGGCGAGGATCCCCTCGGGACTACTAAAGCTAGAAGGATACTCGAATAACATAGGCAATGGTGGTTAGGCCAAGAGATGTCCAAAGGTAGGTCACCCCGATGGTCACGGTGATAACCCCTAATCCGGTACTAGTATTGGAATATGGAATCACTTCCGCCTAAATCCTCACACGATTGCAATGCACCTAGGGAAATCCCTAATCAAGGTCAAACACAACGTCTAGGTTCAACCAAAATGGTTGGAAGGGTACGAAATACCTGATGGTCACGGCGTATTCGTACATGTATCTCTTCGCCCGCAGCCTTCTCCCGCAGCCTTGAAGCTCTAGATGACAATGGTGGAGAATGGTGGCCAAAAGACAAGAGAAATGATGCCCTAAAGGCCTTTAAAACCTAATTCCAGCAACTTATGCGGGCTTTCATACGGGCCGACATACGGGCACTGTAGCACCCCGAGTTTCGTGTAAGTTGCTAGAGTGAGTGCTACAGTAAAATGCTACAGGACTCCTGCTACAGTAAATCAGCTATAGTACCGCTGCTACAGGAGCTGTATGCGGGCAGTCATGCGCCCGTATGGGTACCCGTATGAATCTCCAGACTTAGCCGTTTCTCCAAGTTTTCGTGCTACAACGCTGCTACAATGTCTCTACAGTACCGGGCTTGAAAATGGTGTTTTCGTTGCCAATTTCTAGTTAAATCATGGTGTCTAGCTCCCCACGGTATCTTTTGTACCTGTACACGAAATAGACCAATTTAGACTGAAAACGGACATCCACACATATAAAAATACTCAAAAAATACGCAAACATACATAAATAATACGTATAGTTAGGCGTTTATCACGGATCGATCGGTGAGGCATCCGAGGGAAATTGTGGAAGATGTCTTGGTAAAAGTGGACAAGTACATCTTTCCTGTGGACTTTGTCGTGCCTGACGTGGATGAGGATGTCGAAGTACCGTTGATTCTTGGGAGGCCTTTCTTGCGCACTTCCAAGGCTTTGATAGACATGGACGGTGGAGAGCTCACACTTAGAGTCGGAGATGATAAGCTCACCTATCGCCTTGCCGAAGCCATGAGGCATTCCCTTGATTTTGATGACACTCTATACTATCTTGATGCTACTGATGAGTGTATTGATGAATATATGCAGGAAATGTTAAACCCGGATCCATATGAAGGATGGTCAGACCAAGATGTGGAGATCGAAGAAGAAGAGGTACTTATGCTTGGTCCAGTTCAGACAGACGTCAAGATGGAGAAGGAACGTATGAAGAAGATGCTTCGGAGGTTGAAGAGGTCGAGAAGACGCCACAAGAAGAACCCCAACAAGAAAGGGGATGAACATTCACGGAGTAAGGGTGTTTCACCCGTCTGTTGTAACAAACTCGACAACTCTCCCTCTACTTTACAAAGATTATGTAATACATGCTTTCAGGTTGTAGAGAAGAGGGCAACTTCTATTCATGAACCTCCGTAAGGTAAGATCAGGTACGTCAAGCTAAGTGACGTTAAACAAGCGCTTCTTGGGAGGCAATCCAAGGTTTTACAGTTTTCCTAGGATCTAGTTTAGTTAGGATGAATAAAAGTCTTAGTGTTGATGTCTTGAAGTTTCAATGCATGTGCTGCAAATTCGATCGTGGATTATTGATATTTTCCTGTGCTTTAATGTTAATTGATGAAGTTTGAGTCGGTTGAGTGTGTTTTCTATGGTCTCTGGTCGTGTTTTTATGGTTTATACAGGCTCTAAGTGTTTTAAAAGAGTTTCTGAATTTTTTGGAAGAGTCTGTGAATTATTTTGAGTAACCAGAGAAACCATACGGCCGTGTGGAAATTCCACACGGCGGTGTGTTTCCAAATCAGAGCTCAACCAGTGAGGGCACAGGGGCGTGTGTGTGCCCCTGTGAACAACCTCAGAAGGGGCACACGGCCGTGTGGAAATTCAACACGGCCGTGTGAAATCTCGCAGAACTTCAACTCTTTTCCAGAGAGTCCATAGGGGCATGTGGGTGCCCCTGTGAGTGCCACTGTGCCAAGGCACACGGCCGTGTGGAAATTCTACACGGCCGTGTGAAACTCTGCAGAGAAACCACTTCTTCCCGAGAATACACAAGGGCGTGTGGGTGCCCCTGTGGATGAGCTTGTGAAAGGCACACGGCCGTATGGATTATTCACACGGCCGTGTGGATTATTCACACGGCCGTGTGGATTATTCACACGGCCGTGTGAAACACTTGGTATTTCTCGGGCAAGACAGAGAGGCCACAAGGGCGTGTGATGTGCCTCTGTGGCCGGCCTTGTGTTCTTTGCCAGGTTGGGCACACGGTCGTATGGCAATTCCACACGGCTGTGTGAAATTTTTCGGAGACCTTCTGTGTTTTCCCGATAATCTACAGGGCCGTGTGGGTGCCCCTGTGGATCCCCCTATGAAGGCACACGACCGTGTGGAAATTCCACACGGCCGTGTGGGGTAGCCCAGAGAGTGAACAGAATGCACACAGGGGCATGTGTCGGCCCCTGTGAACCCTAATTCAGAGGCACACGCCCGTGTGGCATTGTGAGGTAGCGATGTATCCCTTTCCCTTCCGGTGTGATTTCTCCCTACCTCCGTTTCCTTGATTTATTAGCGGTCAAGATAGAGTGAAGTGCTAGGTAGATAAACTCCCCTGGGGCTTAGTTACGCGAGTAACAAAGTGAAGGGTTGAAGTGAATCCTATGCACTGGGGCTTAATCTAGACTAGGGTTCTTCCTCCTGGACCAAAGGGTTAGAACTACACATAGGAACAGGTTTAATCACTAGCAATCCCTAGAACTTAATGCAATCCCATGTAGTGTGAGGTTCAGGTAGATGTACTCCCCTGAGACTTAATCGTGGGAGCGATAGAGTGAAGGGTTGTTGTGAATCCTAATACCGGGGCATAATGTTGGGGTTAGTAACGGTTGACCTTAGGTTTGGGACCGTGAGTCTAAGGATTTCCTCGACTCAATTAGCATCAATAGGAAGGTATAACAGCATAGTCTTGCACTAGAAGCATAGATCCTAGAGGTAACTTGTCCGGATACCCCACTTCATTCATTGTTAAATCCTCCTTAATCTCTTTTTCTTGCACTCTCTAATCTTTCACCTCTCTTTATTTAATTTCTTATCTTTTAGTATAGTTGTTCTCACAATTCACACACGAATCGATTATTACGTTTCCGTACTTCGCATAGTTTTAATAGTGAAATCTCATACTCTAACTCCCTATTCCCTGTGGATTCGACTACCCTCTCACCGGGGTAACTTTTATTACTTCGACAAACCCGTGCAATTTCGGGGAGCTTGTCAGGATTGAAGGAGAGAAGAAGGGGAGAACGTAGGAAAGCATCAATGGGCTCGCCGGCGCGGATCCAATGAATCCTCATCATTACCTTCTAGCGGACATTTCGAGGGACGTTTCCTCATTGTTTTTATCATGGTTGTCATGTATTGCAAGTTCTCTAATTTTGTTATGTCAAACTAGACTCCCAAGGCCACTGGGCTCCCGGTGAACCTTGGGAGGAGAATTTATTTGGATGATATTGTTATTTATAATTGAATGTGTGTGACTTGTGTTGTTGGTTTTAATCTATCATTTTCATGTTCAGTCTACAATGGATGGATTCTGTAGATTTGATTTTGAAAAATGCTAGTTTGGCGGGATGCTAGCTTATATTAGGTCATGTGATGATTAAAGAGGAATTCATTGTATTAATACACCGGAGGTTCCGGCTATTGGTAGCCTCTCGCGTGGTTAGGGTTATTTTAGCTGAGAGCATGTATTAGAATAACCCTAACTAAGACTCCTTGTTCCCAAAGACATCATGGGGGTATCTTCTTGATAGAGGAACCCCTACTGGATTAGGGCTATACTACGGAGGTTCCGGGGTAGTCGACATCTGGTGAAAGCGCGTTTGAATCGCTCACCCGCAAGTGCACGGGGTCGCCAAGTAATACCCCTCGCGCGAACACGAGGGGGTCGTATCCCCAAGGGCCCGAGAAGCTATTCTTACTTCCTTATCACAATGTTGTTTGACCTAATCGATCACTTGGAATAAGAACTACCAATAATCTACTAAAACAAAGAGCATGCAAATAGCAAGAATAAAAACGGAGGGGGAAAATCAAGGTGAGGGAATGGCCATGGATGAGGATTCCCTCGGGGGCTACTAAAGTGCTAAGGATGCCCTAACTAGCATGCACGTTGGTGGTTTGGACCGGGACACCCAAGATTAGACCAACCCGATGGTCACGGCGTTGGTCCCTAATCCAATACAAGTATTGGAATACGGAATTGCTTCCGCCCAAATCCTTGTACGATTGCAAAGGGTTTAGTGGATTTCCCAAAGCTAAGGTTGAAACACAATCAAGGACAACCCTAACAATTGGAGGGGTACAAATACCCGATGGTCACGGCGTATTCGTACATGTATTCCCTTCCAAGCTTGGTGAGCCTAATACTAGGGCAATGGTCATGCAACCTAGCATTGTCTAGGAATTGACATATAGAGTTCTCATACATATCAAGGCATTCAAGAACCACCAAACAAGGATCACAAACCAAACCAAGTACATAAACTAGAAAGTAGCATCCAAAATACACAAGTTCACCCCCAAGGTTCACCTACATCCGGTGACCTTGGGGTTAGTTGTTCATGATCACAAAGTAAGCAAGCAAATACATGAAAACAACCAAAAGCATAATGAAAACACCCCCTGAAAAGATCAAGGCCGAATGACGCTTCCAAGGACGCCACCCAAGGAGTGGCTTCCTTTGTCAAACTTCCTCTCAAATGCAAATCGAAGGCGTGGATTCGCCGTCTCGTGCTCTCCCCGTCATCTCCTCCTCAAGAATTGCCTCCAAAAGCCGGCCTCAAGCTCCCAAAGAAGATGGTGAAGTGTAGTGTATCTCAAGACCTCGCCTCCCTCTCTCCAAATGAACTCAAAACCCTTAAAAACCTTTTCCAGTCGGTTATGCGGCCCCCTATGCGGCCCCGCATGCGGGGAGAGAAAATTCCCGAGAAAATCCCGAAATCGCGTAAGTTGCTACAGTGCCGCTACAGTAGAACTGCTGCAGTGCCGTATGCGGCCTCTGCAGTGCCCGCATGACAGCCCGCATGAGCCTCCAAACTTAGCCATTTTCACCAAAGGATTCGTGCTACAGGATCTGCTACAATGGTTGCTACAGTAACCCCTATGAAATAGTGTTTTGTTGCCGATTTCTTCTCAAATTCTATCAATGAGCTCAAAGGGGTCACATCAGTACCTATAACACGAAAGAAACTAATTCAGACCAAAAACGGGCGCCAACTCATAGAAAAATACGTAATAGATGCACCCGAATACATGGTAAATATGTATGTTTAGGCGTTTATCAACATCCGAGTCTAGCGGACCAAAACAAAGTTAACCTTATCTTTAAGTTTATTACCGTCATCCGTACTTAGTCTTCTCCTAGGGGATCCTCTCTCGAGGCCTTCCTTAATTCTTGGATTCTTCATCTCCATTCCTGTTCGGATCGAGTGTTACTTTATTTTTATTTTCTTGTTTATTTTGTTATCTTCAATTTTATAATTGCAGCAACCCTATTTCGATCGACTAGACAGTGGCCCCCAAAAGTAAGTAATATTAGATCTTAGAGCCCTTGGGAATATGACCCTCTCGTGCTCACACAAGAGGTTATTACTTGACGACCCGTGCACTTACTATCAGGGAGTCGCGTGCTCGCTCCATAGCGTGTTGCCCAATGCCCATCATTGAGCTACTACCTCATCATTATCCAAGATCAATGTTCTTAGGTCCAAGCCTTACAATGGGTCTCGGAATGCCAAGGAGATTGACAATTATTTTTGCGGCCTAGAACAATATTTCAAGGCCCATGGCTTGGAGGAAGCCAAGAAGGTTGATAGTGCGGCTTTATACCTCACCGACACTGTGATGATTTGTTGGTGACGATGATATGGTGACATTGAGAAGGGCACCTTAACTATCAACACTTTTGATGATTTTAAGAAGAAGCTAAAAAAGCAATTCTACCCCAAAAATGCGGAGAATGAGGCACGAGCAAAACTTCGTCGGCTATCTCACAAAAATAGCATTCAAGAGTACGTGAAGGACTTCTCTTAGGTACTCTGTGAAATCATTGCCTACCCTGACAAGGAAGCTCTCTTCGCCATCATTGATTGGCTCCAACATTGGGTTAGATTAGAGATCCAAAGAAGGGGTGCTCAAGACCTCGCCACTGCCATTTCTATTGCCGAATTCCTCATCGTGTTCAAGAAGCTGGAGAAACCCAAGTCCTTCGAGGACAAGGGGTTTAAGGCCAAGAATGGTGGCGAGACCAAGAAGGAGAACTTTTCAAAGTTCTCTAAACCTAAGGAGGGATGTGACATACACCTTACGAGAGGGCTCCTCAAGTGCACGAGTCGTCGCAGCAATAATTACCCTCGTGAGTAGGTAGTCGTATCCACAGGGAATAGAGCTTAAAGACAAGAGTTATCACTATTTAGCTATAAAGGAAAATCGACGATGGGAGAAATCAGTCTATGTAAGCAAAATAAAATAAAAGAACGATGGAAGAGCAATAACAATAAGAGAGGTAATCAATAGTAAATTGAGGCACCCGGACAATGCTTCCCTTCGGACTATTGTTTCAAGTGCAAGACTAGTATTATAGTCTCTAACTGATGTTTTAATGAGTCATGGATATCCTAAAGCACACGGTCCCAACCTAAGATCAATAGTGACTAATCCTCTACACTATGCCCTTGCTAAAAGAATGCTCTCGATGCCTCACTCTGTGTTGGACAGCTTGGGGTTCTAGGGATTCTATGTGATAAACCATATTCCTAAGTATAGCTCTAACCCTTTTGGTCCAGGCGAAAGAACCCATATCTCAATTAGGCCCCAGCACTAATATTCACTGCAACCTTTCACTAAGACCCAGGGGAGTTCATCTCTTAGTACTTCGCTCTACTTTGACCGCTGCCTCTCGACTCACCCTCTTAATTCTCTCCAATCTTGTGTAGTCTAATCCTATAGAAGTTGTCACACCTTCAAAGGATAACCTAGATGACTCTTAACCAGAGTGTCACGTCTAAGGTAAAATCAATGTAATTGACATTCAAGATTGGAACACAATTAAAGCATCAATTAAAAAATCATAATAAAAGTCATAGAAACAATGTCATCCTAGGGTTTACAAGTCCGAATACCCACTAGGGGTTTAGCTCTCCATGGAGCTATACAAAATTAATAAAATGTTTATGTCAATAAGCATAGAAAATAGGAATAAAATCCCCTTGTGGCTTGTGTCAATGGTCTTGTGAAACCGCTTCATCTTCTTCAACGAATCCCTTATCAAGCCTTAGGCACACCTCACCGAATCGATGTCGATGAAAGCTCCCCGAATAACTATCTTCCAAAGGACGTCAATGTCGATGCCGTAGAATTGCTCCAATAGCCTTCCAAAATCCTCTCCGCACCCTAGCCGCAAGCTCCTCCGAAGTTCGGCCAAACATAGGTCAAAAGTCCCTAAATAAATCTGAAGTCGCGGTATTTAAAAGGCTAAAATTGGGCATCCACACGGCCGTGTGGAATTTTCACATGCTTGTGTGGATTTCCACACTATAGTAAATTGCTACTACTACAATAACCTACTACATTCTCAAGCCAAAATTGCTCCCGAGTTCATTTCTTCATCGAGGCCACTAGGTTGGGCACACAACCATGTGGTAGATCATGTCGTTTCTTCTTTTCCCCGCATTTATGAAGTTCTTCTATGTTACATAAGTTAGACTTTATGAGTGTGACTATTTATGTACACCTCCAAATTATGGAATAATTTGAATAAATTGGAGGTTCACACATACCCACAAAGCTACAACCCATACCTTGATCCTTGCTTGGTTTAAGAAACGACTCAACCATTGTGGACATGACCTAATTTTGCTTATTTCTCTTAATCTCTTCTCCATAACCCTACATGCACAAAATAACAAAAATACACACGAATTAATGATAAAACCTTAGAAAAGTAATTCTTAATGTAAGAAAAAGAATACTTTGCATTAGTTATACATGAGCACTTATCAGGATATAATACAATGGAAAGCAAAAAGCGTCTTCCTCTCAAGTGCTAGTTTTGTGATGGTCCTCATTTTGCTAGGAATTGTCCTAACAAGAGCAAGATCTCCACCTTGGTGGAGGAGAAGGAGAATGCTTAAAAGGAAAAGAAGATGGGCTCTTTACAAATATTAGACGCCATCAAAGCCAATGTTGAAGCTAAGGGCGAGTTGGTGCATCCAACAACTTCTTAGAGGTGAAGGAAGCCAAGAGGTTGGGTGTGACCTACAAGATGAAGCATGGATGGCTCAAGGCTGTCAACTCCAAGGCCAAGTCCATTTTTGGTATAGCCCGTGGAGTAGAGGTGCGCCTTGGAGAATGGAGGAGCCAAGTTGATTTTTCTATTGTGCGAATGGACGATTATCCCATGGTCCTAGGGATAGACTTCATGCATATTGTCAAAGAGGTTATGATTCCCTTCGCTAATACCATGTGCATTGTTGGAGAGGGAAGCCCGAGTATGATACCTTTGGCAAGGGAGGTGAGCCTCCAAGCCAAGCAAATTTTGGCCTTACAACTCCAAAATGCCCATAAGAAGTCTTGCTCTACATTCCTCCCTGTACTCAAAGAGGAAACGGAGAGATACTTTGTGAAGTGCCCAAGGAGATTGACAACATCCTTGTGAGTGTCCTGCAAGTACACGGGTTGTCAAACTAATAATACCACAGTGAGTGGGTAGTCGAATCCACAGGGAGTAGTGATTCAAGACAAGAGGAGTTGCTATTTAGCTAGTGTGAAAATAACGGTGGTGAGAGAAAATAATATGGGTGCAATAGAAAGAAATAAGTAAAATGAAAGAGAAGAGTGCAAGCAAAGAGTAAGAAGGAAACAATCAATGCAAAGATGGGGTACCCAGACAATGGTCACCCTAGGACTAATGCTTCTAGTGCAAGACTAGTATTATACCTTCTAATTAATGTCTAATTAGTCATGGAAATCCTTAAGCACACTGTCCGAAACATAAGGACAACCGTGACTAGATCCAACATTATGCCCTGGCAGTAGGATTCACTATAACCTTTCACTCTATTGATTGCTCAACTAAGCGCCAAGGGAGTCCATCTCCTATAGCCTCACACTACATGGAACTGCTTAGGGTTCTAGGGATTCTAAGTGATATACCCTGTTTCTAAGTATAGTTCTAACCCTTTGGTCTAGGCGAAAGAACCCTAATCTCAATTAAGGCGCAGCACTAAGATTCACTACAACTCTTCACGCTATCGCTCACGCAACCAAGCCCAAGGAGAGTTCATCTCTTAGCACTTCACTCTACTTTGACAGCAAAAAACTCTTAAATCATGGAGGTAGGGAAAATTACACCGAAGGGGAAGGGGATGTTTCGCTACCTCTCGACTCACCCTCTCGACCTTCTCCAATCTTGTGTAGTCTAATCCTATAGAAGTTGTCACACCTTCCAAGGATAACTTAGATGACTCTCAACCCTAGTGACACAGCTAAAGGAAAATCAGTGCAATTATTATGCAGGATTAGAATTCAGTTAAAAACATCAATTAAGAAAGAATAATAAAAGTTATAGAAATAATGTCATCCTATTATAAGTATGAATACCCACTAGGGGTTTAGCTCTCCATGGAGCTATACAAAATCATCAAATTATATGTATGAACAAGCATAGCAAACATGAATAAAACCCCCTTATGATGTGTGACGATGGTCTTGCGAAGCCGCTCCCTCTTCTCCATCAAGTCCCTTGTCAAGCCTAGGGCACGCCTCACAGAATCAATGCCAACGAAAACTCCCCCAATAGCTATCTTCTAAAGGACGTCAATGTTGATGCCATATACTCACTCCAAAGCCCCACAAAATCTTCTCCAAACCCTAGCCACGAGCTCTCCCGAATTGGGTGAAAAATAGGTCAAAATGTCACCAAAATAAATCCGAGTCTTGTATTTAAAGGGCTGAAATCTGGCATCCATACGACCATGTGGAATTTTCACACGCGCATGTTGACACGACCTTTTGCGTGCGTACCGCAAGTGCACGGCCTTGTCGAAGTAATAAAAGTTACCCCGGTGAGTGGGTAGTCGAATCCACAGGGAATAGAGATTTAAAATACGAGAAATTGCTATCCAGTCGTGCGATATACGAAAAGAAACAATGATCGGAGTGATAAGTGAATTTATGAAAATTAGAGTAGATGCAAGGCAAGTAAATAGAAAGATGAAAGAGAGAAAAGTGCAAGCAACGAGTAAAAAGAGAGAGATTAGGAATAAGTGAGAATAGGGTATCCTGACAAGTTACCTCTAGGACTTATGCTTCTAGTGCAAGACTATGCTATTATACTTTCCTATTGATGTTAATTGAGTCGAGGAAAATCCTGAAACACACGGTCCCAAATCTAAGGTCAACCGTGACTAACCCCAATACTATGTCCCAGCAATAGGATTCACGTCAACCCTTCACTCTGTTGATTGCTCAACTAAGCCCCAGGGGAGTATTTCTACCTAAGCCTAACACTACGTGGGGTTGCTTAAAGCTCTAGAGACTCCTAGTGATTAAACCTGTTCCTATGTGTAGTAGTCCTAACCCTTTGGTCCAGGAGGAAGAACCGTAGTTTAAATTAAGCCCCAGTGCGTAGGATTCACGTCACCCCAAAACCTTGGGGGAGTTTGTCTACCTAGCACTTCACTCTATTTTGACTTCTGATAAATCAAGGAATCGGAGGTAGGGAGAAATCACAATGGAAGGGAAAGGGGTATGGTGCTACCTCACAACTCTCCCTCTCAACCCTCTTCAATTTTAAGTAGTCTAATCATATAGGTGTTGTCACACCTACAAAGGATAACCTTGATTGTTCTCAATCCTTAGTGTCACGGCTAAGAGAAAACAATAGCACAAGAAATCTAAAATTGAAACTCGAATTTATTCATCAATTAATGGAAAAGCATAATAACAATGTCAAAGAAACATAATTATCCTAGAGTTTTACAAGTCCGAATACCCACGAGGGGTTTAGCTCCTCATGGAGCTATACATGTTCATCAATGTATGAAATAAAACACAAACTAAAGACATCAATGAAAACCCCCTCGTGTATGGTGTGGCCGTGGTCTTGTGCGGCCGTTGAACGTCGGTGACGATGCCGATGGCGCGCTCCAATCCTCCACAAAGTCCTCTCCGAAACCCTAGCCGCACTGTCCAGAAGTTGGAGAGAAAAATAGGTCAAAAGATGTCTCAAAAAGCCTCCCAATCGGGCTTAAAATAGGCTGAGTGCGGCTTTAAATTTGAAGTTATCGGGGCTTCACACGGCCGTGTGGAATTTCCACACGCCCGTGTGAAGTTTCTGTCTTCCTGAAAAATTAATCCACATGGCCGTGTGTTAATTCCACACGCCCGTGTGAAGTCTCTGGCTTGCTGGAAAATTAATTCACACGGCCGTGTGTTAATTCCACACGCCCGTGTGAAGTCTCTGTCTTGCTGGAAAATTACTTCACACGGCCGTGTGTTAATTCCACACGCCTGTGTGAATTCTCTGGAATCATGATTTTTGGCAGAAGTGCACAGTAACTTGCTACAGTGATTTGATACAGTAACAAGCTACAGTGCTACTACAGTACTCTCCGAAATGCTCCCGAATACTTTGTTTCTTCATCGAGGCCATTGAATTGGGCACACAATCAATGGTAGATCGTGCCTATTGTTTCAAGTCTCCTTCTTGGTGAAGTTTTCCTAAGCTACACGAGTTAGACTTGTTGTGAATGTGACTGCCTTTGTGCCCCTCCAAAGGAGGTTGGCACACACTCACAAGTCTAACCTCGTGCCTTGTTCCTTGCTTGGTCCGAAAACCTCCCAACAATGGCGAACACGACCTAACTTCGTTCTTCTTTTCCAACTTAGCTCCACGAACCTACAATGCACAAGAATACACAAATGCACACTATTTAGTGATAAAATCTGATAAAAAGTATGTTCAATTGTAAGATAATAACGCTTCGCGTTACTACAACACAAGCACTTATCAAATCCCCCCACACTTAAGCTTTTGCTTGTCCTCAAGCAAAATAGAACGTGAAAGTACTTGGGAAGAACAATTGAAAGTGCTCGGCCTTAGGTTCACCAAAAGCATGCAAAATAAGCATTCTACAAGTAAGGGGAACTCAAAACATTGCATAAGGTTACCAATGCTCTAGCTAAAAACTCGAATCAAAAAGGATGAAAACTCGAAAATGTGTTAATGTGTGCGATCTTACTCAAGAGAACCAACGAGTACTCCTCAAACTTTGGTTAGAAAGGACTTATTTATATACAAAAACAAAAAATAGTGGTGGAAGTAGTAGCTTCACACATCCTTGAAAGTAGCCCTTTCCTAGGCGGCCGCCAAAGGTAGCTTTCACTCTTTCGAGGAGGTAGCTCTTTCTACCGGGGTAGTAGCTTTCACGCATCCCATGAGATAGCTCTTTCTCTCATTAGGGCATAACTTGTATCCGACTTATGAGAGTAGCTGCATACTTGATAGAATCGATCCGCAAGCACACGGGTCGCCAAGTAATACCTCGCACAAAAGCACGAGGGTCGTATTCCACGGGGTTAAGGAGCTACTCTTACTCCTCCATCGCCTATTATCTAACCTAACAACACAAGCATGGATGTTTGTTCTACTAAAGCAAAGAGATAAATACGATATGATTAAACAAATTTAAAAGCATACAATGTGGTTGCAAGTGCTACAATGAAGAGTAAAGGCCTATGGATGTGGATCCCCTTGAGGGGTCATCATGATACATGGATGAAGGATGAAAGGTAGCTTGGTTGATTTAGACCGAAGGATCTCAAGATTAGATCAACCCCAATTTCTCGGCGATTGAACCCTAATCCCATACGGATATTGGTTGGAATCTCTTCCTAACCAACATCCCTACGATTGCATTAAGTATAAGGAGATCCCAAAATAAGGATACACTAAACCCTAGTCTATCCTTAAAGCTCGGAGGGCTATCGACACCAAATTTCTCGGTGTGCCAATACAAGTAACCCCTTTTAATTCATTAATGACCTAATACACGTGAGTAGGTCACGTCTACGTGTATAATTCAAGAAAGAACTACGGATCTCTCCATGTGGTAGTTCTAGACATGAGGCACAATGAACTAAATCTTAAACCAAACCAAGCTTGCAATTAAGTAAAGATCATCCAAAATACATGATAAACCCCCCAAGGTTCACCAACATCCGGTGGCCTTGGGGGTCTAGTGTGCCATCAAGCAAGTAACAACAAAAATACAAAGTAAATCACTTAAAAAGCTCATAAATGACACTCCCTAGATGAAATGATGAAGGAGGAGGTGGAGGTCCGGCCAAATGACGCTTTCCTCCGTCCAAGAGATGCCGAATGACGCTTCCCCTTGTCTTGGATCCTTGCCTCCTTGATGGTGAAGCTTCTCCCCTTCAAAATGATGTTCTTGCCTCCTTCCTTGGCTCCAAATCGTCGTCTCTTCAAAGATTTCTTTGTTTCTTTCCTTTAGATGCCGGCCAAGAAGTCCCCTTTGTGTGCCCTAAAAACCTCTATATATACTCCCGCAGGATCCCGGGGTGGATAGATCCATCCCGAGGTGGATAGATAGGCAAAAATAGGGCAAAACCTGTCTCATGTGGGGGTGCATCCCGGGTGGATGAATGGATCCCGGGGTGGATAGGGGGCCGTGAGGGCTAGTTGAAAACTACTGTCTTTTGATGCTCACGGCCCCTTATACGGCCCCGTATGCTGCAGTACTCCAGCACCCTGATTCTTCATCCTTTTTTCGCCCAAATCGTATTATCATGTCCCTCATGGCTCCTCCATGCCCTACAACATAAGTAATGCTCAATTAAGCATAAAACGGGCATCCATTCATATAAAAATACATGCTAAGTGAACAAAATATGTATGTTAAAACACATACATTTAGACACTTATCAATACTTCATAGGCGGTAGCTCTTGCCACCCCAAATGCATAATTAAAACAAAGCTAATATTTACAAACTCATATATTTTTTCTCTTTTTCTTTTTTCCATATTTTTTTTTTCATTTTTCAAATTTTTTATTTTTTATTTTTAATTTTTTTTTATGCATTTTCCAAAGTAAAACTAAGAACGATGATAAACTTGTCCTTAAAAACTTCAAGATTGAGTTTCCAAAAGATTCCAAGAGTAAGTTGTGCAATATGAGAATATCGAGCAAAAAATTGTTAAAATTCAAGTAGAAACTAGAGCATGATAGGATACAATGTTAAAAATTCTCCTAAACTCTAAGAATACGAATGTTGCAACTAAGGTGAACCGCCATAGGCTGCATGAACATGAACAATTGAACGCACAAGTAAAGGTGTGTGCAATGTGAATTCCCCCACCCCCCCCACACTTAAGATGTACATTGTCCCCAATGTACGCATGCAAGCACTATAAACAATAAAACAATGAAAGACAAATATTGTGGAAGTTGCAATTGAAACATTACTCCCCTGAACTCCAAGTGTTGCGTTTGATGGAGCTAGGTCATTGAGAGTTGAGTCTCAATGGTTTGTGGAGCACACACGGTCCCATGACCGTGCCTATGACAATTCCTCAATTTCCTTAAATCCAAGACCATCTGCACATATACGCAAGGGTTCAGTATAGCTCAAGAAAAACCAAAATAAAGCTCGAGTATATAAAGATATGATAATGAGATACAACTTGAGACAAAGTAAAGGAAAAAATAAAAGCAAACCCAGAAGGAGAGTCCTTTCTGAGTACTACAAGTCCAACAAAATAAGAAAATAAAAGTGCAACAAAAGAAAGATAAAATCTACGACGCCTCAGCGTCGGTGTCCTGATGTGTATCCTCTGGTGCTGCTGCTGCTGGTGCTGCTGGAGATGGAGGCGTAGTCGGTGAGGGGACCCGTCGGGGTCGCACCACAGATCGCTCAAATAACTGGATCACTGTGGCAAGCTGTGCCGACAAGTGAGCGAACTGTGATGCCTGAGTGGCCCTCAACTCGGCAAACCCTGTTGCCTGTGCGATCCTCAGCTCTGCTAACTCCTGCTGCATGATACCCACAGCACTCTCGAGACGCTCGAACCTGTCCTGTCCTCGAGATGGAGAAAAGATACGCACTGGAGGTGGCTCCGGTGCTGTGGGTGGTGCCTCGGCCTCTGCTCCTGCCTCTGTTTCCACTGGTGGTGGCTCTGACGCTGCCTAGGAGCCCTCGGCCTGCTCTGTCTGGGGAATGGTCCATGTATAGACTCCTGGCCCTGATCTGCGGATCATCCCCATCATCCTTAGTGTATCTGCGCCCAGAGGGATCGGTACACTGGTCTTCTCTGCCCCTCGCACTCCGTCTCTGAGACTCGTCCCTATCAGGAGTCTCGAAATGTAGGGTCCGACGAAGATCACTCCAATCCTAGGGTACTGGCCCTGATGGCGCAAATACTCTGCTAAGATGTGCCCTAGGTGGAGTGGTACCCTCTGAGCCATCAAATATAGATAAAGAAGCTCCTGCCGACTCAGAACCCCAGTGCTATCACCCCGGCCACTCACTGATCTACTCAGAATGGCATGTAAATATCTGTAGGCCGGGCGAGATAAACACGTGGCCTTTGAGATCCCTGGCTCATATTGGCCTTCTCCGCACAAATCTCTGTATGCCCTCTGCGGAGTAAGACTGCCCGGGTAGTCTGTAGGAAGATCCCTGTACTCCTCGGTCTGTGTATAGGCCTCATCGTATAGCCCCATATGGATAGAAAACTGGGTTAAGCTGAAGCTGAAATGCTGGCCTAATACCCTGAACTGAATCGTATGAGGAGTAGAAAAGTCCCTGTATGATCTGTCAAACTCGAATGAGGCCAGAAACTCCAGTGTCACTCCTCGAATGGCTGGATCTCTAATCCTCAGTAGTCTCCTCCAGCCACCCACCGTGAGTAGCTCCTCAACCTCCTCGGCAATACCGTCACTCCCCTGGATCTCTCTGATAATGCTGAGGTCGGGGTATCGTGACTGTCCGAAACGGAGTGTGGATAATCTATCAAACCTGGTCTGGTGCTCAGTTGTACTGAACTCTGTCTCCTCTGGAGGGGGTGTGGGCTCACGGGGTCGCTTCCCAGCCGCCTTCTTGGACCTGGAAGTCATATCTGCGAGATTGAAAAGAGAATTGATCAAAAACATTAAGATAGAACAATCTGCAGAAATCCACACGGCCGTGTGTTAATTCCACACGCCCGTGTAGATCATCGGGCGGACAGAGCATAACGGCCGCGGGGCTAAAATTCCAAAATTTTCAATCTAATTCATTCCAATTCTTTCCTAAGCATACTCGCATACTCATTAATCATTCAATATAGGCGAAATCATCAAAAAGACGAATTAAGTTGAGAATTGATGGAGAAAAAAGCTTTGAAGTCCTTACCGACGGAGTGGATGAAGAAATATTAAGAATCGGCGGGAAAACTCCAATAAAAGCCTCAAAAATCCTCTGAGATGGTCGGGGAACTAGTGGAGAGGGTAGGAGAAGAGTTTAGAATGAAAATGGAAGAGGCACGAGTGAAAACCAAAAGAAATCGCGCGGCTTTTGGAGTTCTGGGAATTCACACGGCCGTGTGTTAATGCCACACGGCCGTGTGCCTCTGAAATTAGGGTTCACAGGGGCCAACACACGCCCCTGTGTGCATTCTATTCACTCTCTGGGTTACCCCACACGGCCGTGTGTTAATTCCACACGGCCGTGTGCCTTCACAAGGATATCCACAGGGGCTGGAACATGGCCCTGTGGATTCTTGGAAAAACACAAAAGCTCTCTGAAAAATTTCACACATCCGTGTGTTAATTCCACACGGCCGTGTGCCCAACCTGGCCAAGAACACAAGGCCAGCCACAGGGGCACACCACACGCCCCTGTGGCCTCTCTGACTTGCCCGAGAAACCTAAGTGGTTCACACGGCCATGTGAATAATCTACACGGCCGTGTACCTTTCACAAGTTCTCCCACAGGGCACCCACATGCCCCTGTGTTTTCTCGGGAAGAAAGGGGGTTTTCTGCAGAGTTTCACACGGCCGTGTGGAATTTCCACACGGCCGTGTGCCTTAGCACAAGGCCGGTCACAGGGGCACCCACACGCCCCTGTGGACTCTTTGGAAAAGAGTTGAAGTTCTGCGAAATTTCACACGGCCGTGTGTTAATTCCACACGGCCGTGTGCCCCTTCTGAAGTTTTTTACAGGGGCAAAGTCACGCCCCTGTGTCTTCTCTGGTTGAGTCCCAATTGGTAGCACATGGCCGTGTGTTAATTCCACACGGCCGTGTGTTTTCTCTGGCTTACTTAGAAAATTTTACAGACTTCTCAGAAAAATTCAGAAACTTTTGTATAACACTTAGAACCTGTAAAAATCATAAAAACACGACCAGAAACCACAGAAAACACACTCAACCAACTTAAACTTCATCAATTATCGTTAAGGCACACATAATTCATCAAAAACCCCCAAGAAAATTGCAGCGAAACACATGAAAAATTCAGGACACCAAAACTAAGACTTTTATTCAATCTAAAGCTAACTAGGTCCTAGAAAAACTTTAATACCTCGGGTTGCCTCCCAAGAAGCGCTTGTTTAACGTCACTAAGCTTGACATACCTGGCTTACCTTACGGAGGCTCATGAATGGAGGTTGCCCTCTTCCCTACAACCTGAAAACATGCATTACATAACCTTTGTAGAGTAGAGGGGGAGTTGTCGAATTTGTTACCACAAAAGGGTGAATCACCCTTACTCTTTGAATGTTCATTCCCTTTGTTGTTGGGGTTCTTCTTGTGGCGTCTTTTCGTCCTTTTCATCCTCCGAAGCATTTTCTTCATACGCTCCGTTTCTTGCTTGAAGTTATCCTTGATTAGACCAATGGAGAGCACTTCTTCTTCAATCTCCAAGTCTTGGTCCGGCCACCCTTCATATGGATCTGGGTTCATCATTTCTTGCACATAATCATCTATTAGTTCATCGGTGGTGTCAAGGAAATATAAAGTGTCATCAAAATCGAGAGAGTGTCTCATGGCTTCGGCGAGTCGGTATGTGAGTTTGTCTTCTCCTACTCGCAATGTGAGCTCCCCGCCGTCCATGTCAATCAACGCCTTGGAAGTGCGCAAGAAAGGCCTTCCAAGGATCAATGGATCCTCGACATCCTCATCAACATCCAACACTACGAAGTCAACAGGAAATATGTATTTGTCGACTTTCACCAACACATCTTCCACGATTCCTTTCGGATGCCTCACTGATCGGTCCACAAGTTGAAGTGTCATCCGAGTGGGTCTTGGCTCGCCCAAGCCTAGCTTTTGGAAGAACGTGTAGGGCATGACATTGATGCTTGCCCCCGAGTCGGCCAATGCCATCTCTTCACCCATGTTGCCAATGTTACATGGTATTATGAAACTCCCGGGATCTTTTCTTTTGCTCGGCATGTTCTTTTGCAATACGGCCGAGCAATTGGCATCTAGTATCACAGACGCACTCTCCTCCAATTTCCTCTTGTTGGTCAAGAGGTCCTTCAAGAACTTCGCGTACTTAAGCATTTGGGCTAATGCTTCCGCGAATGGTATGTTGATGTGCAACTGTTTGAAAATTCCCAGAAATTTCTTGTATTGTTCATTGTCTTGGTCATTCTTCAATCATGAAGGATAGGGAATCCTTGGCTTGTAGGGTGGGGATGCCACCTCTTTTTCCTTTGTTACTCCTTCCTCTATCTCCACTATCTCGGGTGTCTTTTGGGCCTTCTCTAGAGGGAGATTTCTCTCTATCTCTTTTCCACTCCTCAAGGTGATTGCCTTCAATTGTTCCCTCGGATTAGTCTCCGTATTACTAGGCAAACTTCCTTGAGGCCTTTCCGCTAATGTTTTCGCAATTTGCCCCATTTGGTTCTCCAAATTATGTAAGGAGGCGGTATGATTGCGAAGTGTAGCTTCCACCGACTGAAATCTAGCATCCGATGAAGAAACAAACCGTGTGAGAGCTCTTTCTAGATTGGTCATCTTTCCTTCTATCCCTGTCACTCGGCTTTCCAAATTCGGTGCTTGTTGGCCCTGAAATCCTGGTGGTGTGTTGTTCTTTTGTTGTGACTGTCCTTGGTTACTCCATGAGAAATTTGGGTGATTCCTCCACCCTGGATTGTAAGTGCCACTATACGGGTTGCCTTGGCCTTGTCCTCTGTAGTTATTTCCCACAAAATCAGCCTGCTCCACCGTACTAGCGCCTCCAATAGCAATCAGACAATCACTTGAAGCATGACCTCCCCCAAAACCGTTACATGTAGTGATGGCCGCAACTCTTGGTGAAGTTAGAGCGTCCAACTTCTTACTCAATGACTCTACTTGTGCCACCAAAGATATAACTGCATCAACATCATGAATTCCGGCTACCTTCCTTCTGTTCCTTGTGTTCCATTGATAGCTATTCATCGCCATCTCTTCAATAAGGTGTCGGGCTTCATCGGGGGTCTTGCCTCCCAGAGTCCCTCCTGCCGCCGCATCTAAAAGTTGCTTAGTACTTGGATTCAACCCATTGTAGAAAGTATGAATGATCATCCATTCGGGAAATCCGTGTTGCGGGCACTTCCGGAGGAGCTCCTTGAACCTATCCCATGTCTCGAATAGAGACTCCAATTCCACTTGCATGAAGGATGAGATATCATTCCGGAGCCTCGCTGATTTTCCCGGAGGGAAATACCTAGCCAAGAATGCCTCGGCCATTTCCTCCCATGTAGTGATAAATGCTCTCGGTAATGAATGTAACCAATGTCTTGCTTTTCCCTTCAATGAAAATGGGAAGGCTCTCAACCTGATTGCGTCGTCTGTTACCCCATTGATCTTCAACATGTCGCACACTTCAAGAAAGTTCTCTAGATGGTTGTTGGGATCTTCATCGGCCAACCCATTAAACTGTGCGGACTGTTGCAACATTTGAATGAACGACGGCTTTAACTCAAAGTTATTTGCGGTAATTGGGGGCCTTACAATGCTTGATTGGGTCCCCATTACCGCGGGTCTAGCAAAATCGGCCAATGTCCTTTGTTGTTCGTTCTGTTCTGCCATAGCTTCCGACCCTTCTGAGTCTATGCTGGCTTGCTCGGATTGTTCTTCCACAAGTTCTTTCCCTTTACGGTGCGTTCTCCTACCAATGTTCGGGTCTCCGTCAATAAGAATCGAAGGGTTCCCGCGGGTCATAACCTGAAGCCAACACAAAGAAAAGAGAAAATAAGAACGATGATAGTTAAAGAAAGTGTGAAATAGACAACGAAGTGAATGACTAAAATAGCAAAAACAAGTATCAAAAATACGCCTATTCCCCGGCAACGGCGCCAAAAACTTGACACGACCTCTTGCGTGCGTACCGCAAGTGCACGGCCTTGTTGAAGTAATAAAAGTTACCCCGGTGAGTGGGTAGTCGAATCCACAAGGAATAGGGATTTAAAATACGAGAAATTGTTATCCAGTCGTGCGATATACGAAAAGAAACAATGATCGGAGTGATAAGTGAATTTATGAAAATTAGAGTAGATGCAAGGCAAGTAAATAGAAAGATGAAAGAGAGAAAAGTGCAAGTAACGAGTAAAAAGAGAGAGACTAGGAATAAGTGAGAATAGGGTATCCGGACAAGTTACCTCTAGGACTTATGCTTCTAGTGCAATACTATGCTATTATACTTTCCTATTGATGTTAATTGAGTCGAGGAAAATCCTGAAACACATGGTCCCAAATCTAAGGTCAACCGTGACTAACCCTAACACTATGTCCCGGCAATAGGATTCACGTCAACCCTTCACTCTGTTGATTGCTCAACTAAGCCCTAGGGGAGTATTTCTACCTAAGCCTAACACTACGTGGGGTTGCTTAAAGCTCTAGGGACTCCTAGTGATTAAACCTGTTCCTATGTGTAGTAGTCCTAACCCTTTGGTCCAGGAGGAAGAACCGTAGTTTAAATTAAGCCCCAGTGCGTAGGATTCACGTCACCCCAAAACCTTGGGGGAGTTTGTCTACCTAGCACTTCACTCTATTTTGACTTCTGATAAATCAAGGAATCGGAGGTAGCGAGAAATCACAATGGAAGGGAAAGGGGTATGGTGCTACCTCACAACTCTCCCTCTCAACCCTCTTCAATTTTAAGTAGTCTAATCCTATAGGTGTTGTCACACCTACAAAGGATAACCTTGATTGTTCTCAATCCTTAGTGTCACGGCTAAGAGAAAACAATAGCACAAGAAATCTAAAATTGAAACTCGAATTTATTCATCAATTAATGGAAAAGCATAATAACAATGTCAAAGAAACATAATTATCCTAGAGTTTTACAAGTCCGAATACCCACGAGGGGTTTAGCTCCTCATGGAGCTATACATGTTCATCAATGTATGAAATAAAACACAAACTAAAGACATCAATGAAAACCCCCTCGCGTATGGTGTGGCCGTGGTCTTGTACGGCCGTCGAACATCGGTGACGATGCCGATGGCGCGTTCCAATCCTCCACAAAGTCCTCTCCGAAACCCTAGCCGCACTCTCCAGAAGTTGGAGAGAAAGATAGGTCAAAAGATGTCTCAAAAAGCCTCCCAATCGGGCTTAAAATAGGCTGAGTGCGGCTTTAAATTTGAAGTTATCGGGGCTTCACACGGCCGTGTGGAATTTCCACACGCCCGTGTGAAGTTTCTGTCTTCCTGAAAAATTAATCCACATGGCCGTGTGTTAATTCCACACGCCCGTGTGAAGTCTCTGGCTTGCTGGAAAATTAATTCACACGGCCGTGTGTTAATTCCACACGCCCGTGTGAAGTCTCTGTCTTGCTGGAAAATTACTTCACACGGCCGTGTGTTAATTCCACACGCCTGTGTGAATTCTCTGGAATCATGATTTTTGGCAGAAGTGCACAGTAACTTGCTACAGTGATTTGCTACAGTAACAAGCTACAGTGTTGCTGCAGTACTCTCCGAAATGCTCCCGAATACTTTGTTTCTTCATCGAGGCCATTGAATTGGGCACACAATCAATGGTAGATCGTGCCTATTGTTTCAAGTCTCCTTCTTGGTGAAGTTTTCCTAAGCTACACGAGTTGGACTTGTTGTGAATGTGACTGCCTTTGTGCCCCTCCAAAGGAGGTTGGCATACACTCACAAGTCTAGCCTCGTGCCTTGTTCCTTGCTTGGTCCGAAAACCTCCCAACAATGGCGAACACGACCTAACTTCGTTCTTCTTTTCCAACTTAGCTCCACGAACCTACAATGCACAAGAATACACAAATGCACACTATTTAGTGATAAAATCTGATAAAAAGTATGTTCAATTATAAGATAATAACGCTTCGCGTTACTACAACACAACCACTTATCACATGTGGATTTTCTTGAAATTGATTTCTGCCGCATAGTGAACAATAAACTAATACATAAAACCTGCATGCACAAAAGAACACAAATACACACTAATTAAGGATAAAACATGAGAAAAGTAATGCTCAATGTAAGAAAAGAATACTTTGTATTACTTATACATGAGTACTTATCAGAGATCATCCCCATCCTTGAGGAGTTCAAAGACATCATGCCATCGGTGTTATGGAAGAAGCTTCCTTTCAAGAGGGAGGTTGATCAAAAGAATGAGCTAGAGCATGGCTCAACACCGCCACCCACCATTCCTTGCCAAATGGCACCACCCGAACTTGAGGAATTGAGAAAGCAATCAAAGGTGTTGCTTGATGTTGGCTATATTTGACCATCGAAGGCACCTTATGGCACTCCCGTTCTTTTCCAAAAGAAACATGATGGGTCCTTAAGGATGTTCATTGACTATCGTGCTCCAAACAAGCTCACGGTAAAGAACAAGTATCTAATCTCCCTTATAGGATACTTGTTCGATTGGCTTGGAGATGCAAGATGGTTCACCAAGCTCGACCTACGGTCTGGGTACTATCAAGTGAGTTTTGTGGAGGAAGATGTGCCCAAGACCACATGTGTGACAAGGTATGATTTCTGAGTTCCTTGTCATACCTTTTAGCCTTACCAATGCCCCGGCTACATTTTGCACTTTGATGAATGATAAGTGCTTGTGTTATAGTAACACAAAGCGTTATTATCTTACAATGAGCATCTCTTTTATCAGATTCTATCACTAAATAGTATGCATTTGTTTACTCTTATGCATTGTAGGTTTGTGGAGCTATTTTGAAGAAGAAGAACAAAGTTAGATCCTATTTGCCATTGTTGGGGAGTTTTTGGACCAAGCAAGGAACAAGGCACGCATTTAGACTTGTGAGTGTGTGCCAACCTTCTTTGGAGGGGCACAAAGGCAGTCACATTCACAACAAGTTAACTCATGTAGCTTAGGAGAACTTCACCAAGAAAGAGATTTGAAGCAATCGGTACGATCTACCATTGATTGTGTGCCCAATTCAAGGGCCTCGATGAAGAACAACGAATTCGGGAGCGGTTCGGCGAGACACTGTAGCAAGCTACTGTTCACTTTCAGCCGAAATTTAGGAATCCAGAAAGTTCATACGGGCGTGTGGAAATTCCACACAGCCGTGTGAAATCCCGATAAGTTTAATTTTAAAGCCGCGACTCAACGTTATAAAAGCCCGTTTTAGAGACTTTTTACACATTTTTTGACATATCTTTCTCCCCAACTTTTGGAGAGTGCGGCTAGGGTTTCGGAGAGGACTTTGTAAAGGTTCGGAGCGCATCATTGGCATCGTCACCGACGTCCGACAGCCGCACAAGACCACGGCCACATCATACGCAAGGGGGTTTTCATCAATGCTTTCAATTCGTGCTTTCTTTTATATTTTGATGAACATGTATAGCTCTATGAGGAGCTAAACCCCTCGTGGGTATTCGGACTTGTAAACCCTAAGATTATTATGTTTTGTATGACATTGCTATTATGCTTTTCCATTATTGATGAATAAATTCGAGTTTTAATTTTAATTATCTTTTGCAATTATTTTTCTCTTAGCCGTTACACTAGGGTTGAGAATAATCTAGGTTGTCCTTTGGAGGTGTGATAACTCCTATAGGATTAGACTACTTAAGATTGGAGAGGACTGAGAGGGTGAGTCGTGATGTAGCGAAGCGTCCCCTTTCCCCTCCAGTGTGATTTCTCCCTACCTCCGTATTTCTTGATTTCTTAGCGGTTGAGATAGAGTGAAGTGCTAGGTAGATAAACTCCCTTGGGCTTAGTTGCGCGAGCAAGAGAGTGAAGGGTTGACGTGAATCTTAAGCACTGGGGCTTAATCTAGACTAGGGTTCTTTCACCTGAACCAATGGGTTAGAACTATACATAGGAACTGATTTTATCACTAGAAATCCCTAGAACTTAAAGCAATCCCACGTAGTGTGAGGCTTAGGAAGACGTACTCCTCTAGGGCTTAGTTGACATGTCAATGAGAGTCAAGAGTAGTAGTGAAAACCTAATGCCGGGGCATAGTGTTGGGGTTAGTCACGGTTGACCTTACGTTTGGGACCATGTGTTTAAGGATATCCTCGACTCAATTAACATCAATAGGAAAGTATAATAGCATAGTCTTGCACTAGAAGCATAAGTCCTAGGTGTAGCTTGTCTGGGTACCTTATTTTCATCCATTGCTAGTGTTTTTCATCCCTTCTTGGATAAATTTTTTGTATTGTACTTGGATGATATAGTAGTCTATAGTAAGACCTTGGACAAACACATCCAACACCTACAACAAGTTTTCCAAGTTTTAAGGGAAAATGATTTCTTTGTGAACAGAGAGAAGTGCGAATTTGTAAGGCTAGAAGTCTCATTCATGGGGAATGTGGTCCGCCATGGGAAGCTCAAGATGGACAAGGCGAAGACCCACGCCATTGAGTCTTGGGAGGCACGACGATGAGCCACGGACTTGCGGAGTTTTCTTGGGTTCATGAACTACCACCGCAAGTTCATTTTGGGGCATTCTTGCATTGCTTCCCCTCTAATCAACCTACGTAAGAAGAACAAGGCAAGGGAGTGGGATGTGGCATACTAAGAGGCTTTGTGAAGTTAAAGCAAGCTGTGATGGAGGAATCCGTCCTAGCACTTTCGAACTATGCCAAGCCTTTTGAGGTACAAACTGATGCTTCTGACTATGCTTTTGGTGGTGTATTGATGCAGGAGAGACACCTTATTGCTTTTGAAAGCCGGACGCTCAATGATATCGAGAAGAAGTACATTGTCCAAGAGAAGCAGATGACGGCTGTTATACATTACCTTAGAACTTAGAGGCATTATTTGTTAGGTGCCAAGTTTAAGATGAAGATAGACAATGTTGCTACAAGCTACTTCCTTACCCAAAAGAAGTTGACACTAAAGCAAGCAAGGTAGCAAATATTCCTAGCCAAGTTGACTTCATGATGGAGCACAAACCGGACAAGACAAATTATGTGGTGTATGTACTAAGTCGGAGGCCCGAGCACGCCTCCTTTTCCTCCCCAAATTATCCTATTGCAAGATGCATCCAAGAGGGCTTGGAGTATGATCCCCAAGCCAAGAACATCCTAGAGGCCATGAGTGGAGGCAAGACTTAGCAGTTTTGGGTGAAAGATGGGGCACTTGTCACCAAAGGAGGACGGCTTTATGTTCTTAAGTGGGAAGGCCTACGGAATGAGATCATAGAGGAGTGTCATGATACACATTGGGCGGGGAATCTGGGAGCCTAACACACCTGAGCACTCATTGAGAAGGCCTACTATTGGCCTTAAATGTGGAAGACATTGAGTTATATATGAAGACTTGTTTTGTGTGACAACAAGACAAGGTAGAGCATGGTCACACACAGGGACTTCTCCAACCTTTACGCACTCTAGAGAAGTTATGGGAAAGCATTTCCTTGGATTTCATTGTATGCCTGCCAAAGTCCGAAGGTTGTGGAAATATTATATTGGTTGTGGATCGATTTATCAAGTATGGGGTCTTCATTCCCGTACCCACCAAGTTCAATGCCGAAGATGCCGCAAGGTTTGGGACCGTGTGCTTTAGGATGTCCATGACTCATTAAACATCAATAGGAGAGCATAATACATTGTCATGCACTAGAACATTACTCCTAGGGAGAGCTTGTCCGGGTACCCTATTTTATACTTGATTGTTTCTCTCTTACTTTTTGCTTGCACTTCTTTATTTTTCTTAATTACTCTTACACACACACATTGATCTTGCTTTCACTTTCCGTACTTCACACTAGCTAAATAGCAATCTCTTGTGTTTTCAATCCTTACTCTCTGTGGATTCGACTACCCTCTCACAGGGGTACTATTATTATTGCGATAACCAGTGCACTTTCGGGCCCTTGTCAAAGTTTTTGGCACCGTTGTCGTGGAGTAGACGTATTCTAGACATTTGATTTTTGCTATCTTAGCTATTCACCACACACATTCTATTTCACACTTCTTTTTCTTTCATCATTCTTATTTGTTCTTCTGTTTCTTTGATCTCAGCTTCAGGAAGGATGATTGATACAACTGAGATATTTGACAAGATTATAGGAATGGTGAAGAATGTGGAACAGAAAATGTAGTTGTTCACAGTATAGTTAGTTGCATGTTACATTGTGAATGAACAACAAGTGAGCATTCCTTTTGTAGAAGAAGAAGCCACTTTTGATTATTCTTGTAGTGAGCAGATTCCGAGTTGTGAACTGGGTAGTGTGTTAGATAAATTTGAGCAATTAGTTTTAGTTTCTTCAAGTGGCGATACAAAAAAAAGTTTAGAGGGGATCCTTACTCAGTTTGAATCATGTTATCAAGAGGAAAGGCAAGAAGTCTTTTCAGTGGAAATTATAGATTTGACTAAGGAAGCTCGTGAGATAGGGGTTACACTAGGATCCCAGGATCATTCTATCAGTCACGCGTTGGAAAACAATTTAGAAAGTGTTAGTGAACAAGAATCAATTCAGTTTGAAGAGATTGATAGATTGAAGGAGAGCCAATTGCCATCGTCTATTGAAGAACCACCTGATTTGGAATTAAAGACATTACCGACACAATTGGAGTATACATGTTTAGCGGAAGAGATGAAGCTCCCCTTTATTATAGCATCAGATCTTTCTTCTGAGCAGAAGGATAAGTTAGTGAACATGTTGAAGAAACACAAGTCTGCCATTGCTTGAAAATTTTCAAATCTGTAGGGCATAAATCCTTCATTTTATACCCATAAAATCTTAATGGTGGATAATTTCAAGTCAGTAATCCAACCTCAAAGAAGACTGAACCCGAATATGAAGGAAGTTGTCAAGACAATGGTGGTAAAACTACTGGATGCATGGATTATTTATCCCATTTCTAATAGTGCTTGGGTGAGCCCAACGCAAGTGGTTCTGAAGAAAGGGTGGATGACAGTGATCAAGAATGAAAAAAGTGAACTCATTCCAACTAGAACAGTCATAGGATGAGGGTATGCATTGATTACAGAAGATTAAATGATGCAACCCGAAAGGATCACTTCCCATTACCTTTTATTGATCAAATGTTGGATCAATTGGCCGAGCATCAGTTTTATTGTTTCCTAGAAGGGATGTCAGGATATTTTCATATTCCTATTGCACCAAAAATTAAGAGAAGACAACATTTACTTGTCCTTACATGACCTTTGCATATAGACGAATGCCGTTTGGACTATGCAACGCACCAGCAACATTCCAACATTGTATGACTGCTATTTTTGATGACCTTTTGGAGGATATCATGGAGGTATTCATGGATGATTTTTCAGTGTTCTGTGACTCCTCTGATATATGTTTAAGAAACTTGGAAAGAGTGTTAATGAGATGTGAGGAGACAAACCTTGTGCTTAATTGGGAAAAATGCGACTTCATGGTTCAAGAAGGCATCGTTCTAGGGCACAAGATCTCTCAAATGGGTATGGAGGTAGATAAGGAAAAGATCGAAGTCATAGATAAACTTCCTCCACCAACAAATGTTAAGGGAATTCGGAGTTTCTTGGGGCATGTAGGGTTCTACATGTGGTTCATTAAGGATTTTTCTAAAATCACCCAACTGTTGACTAAACTCCTCGAAAAGGATGCTCCTTTTGAATTTGGGGAAGAATGTAAGGCAGCTTTTAATGTGTTAAAAGAGAAGCTAGTTCAAGCTCCAATTTTGATCACACCGGATTGGAATGAACCATTTGAGCTTATGTGCGATGCAAGCGACTATGCTATTAGAGCAGTTTTGAGGCAAAGGAAGGGCAAAAAATTCCAACCGATATATTATGATAGTAAGACTCTCATAAGTGCTCAAGAGAATTATACCACTACAGAGAAAGAGTTACTAGCAGTTGTGTTCACCCTCAACAAGTTCAGGCCGTATCTCATCTTGTTAAGGGTCATTGTGTTTACAGATAGTTTAGTTACACACCCCTTGCATGTGTACCCCGCAAATGCATGGGTTGTCGAAGTAATAAAATACCCTGGTGAGTGGGTAGTCGTATCCGCAGGGAATAGTGTTCAGAAACAAGCGTTATCACTATTTTAGTTATAAATGGAATCGATCATAAAAGAAATCAATATGTATATATATATATATATATATATATATATATATAAAAGAAAGTAAAAGAGACCAAGAAGGATAATAAAGGTAGGAGAGGTAATCGATATAAAGATGGGGTACATGGACAAAGCTCCCCCTAGGACTAATGCTTCTAGTGTAAGACTAGTATTATACCATCTAATTGGTGTCTAATGAGTCGTGGAAATCCTTAAGCACACGGTCCCGAACATAAGGTCAACCGTGACTAATCCCACACTATACCTGGCTCTAGACTTCTCTACGACCCTTGACTCTCAATGACCTGTCACCTAAGCCCCAGGGGAGTACCTCATACTAATGCCTAGTACTGTGTGAAATTGCATGGAGTTCTAGGGATTCCAAGTGAAAGACCCTATCCATAATTATAGTTCTAACCCTTTGGTCCTGGTGGAAGAACCCTAATCTAAGTTAAGCCCCAGTCCTAGGATTCACTCAACCCTTCGCAAAGGAGTCCATCTCCTAGTACTTCACTCTACTTCGATCGGGATTAACTCTTGCGATACAGAGGTAGGAAAATTCACATCAGAGGGGAAAGGGGACGTTCCGCTACCTCTCGACTCACCCTCTCAACCCTCTTCAACCTTGTGTAGTCTAATCCTATAAAGGTTGTCACACCCTCAAAAGATGACCTAATAGATTCTCAACCCTAGTGTCACGGCTAAGGGAAAATCTCATACAATCAATATGCAAGATTGGAATTCAATAAGAAAACTTCAAATTAATAAAGCATAATAAAAGTTATAGAAGCACAAGCATCCTAGGGTTCATAAGTCTGAATACCCACTAGGGGTTTAGCTCTCCATGGAGCAATACATAATCACTAATGAGTTTAAGAACATATGCAAAAAAACCATAAAGAAAACCCACTTGTAGATCGTATCGATGGTCTTGTGGAGCCGCACGTCTTCTCCAACGAATCCCTTGTCAAGCCTAGGGCACACCTCGCTGAATCGCTGCCGAGGAAAGCTCCACTAATAGCTTTCTTCCAATGGATGTCGATGCCGATGCCGTATAATCACCTCCAAAGACCGCCAAGAACCTCTCCAAACCCTAGCCGAAAGCCTCCCAAAAGATAGGCAAGAGATAGAAGGGGGGTCCCCAAACAGATCTGAAAATGTGCTATTTCTAGGCTGAAATTGGAGTTTCACACGCCCCTGTGGATTTTCTAAACGGCTAGCAGAACTTTCACACGGCCGTGTGGAAATATTGTTTTGCTGATTTTCGGCAGACTTCGCCGAAATGCTACAGTACTTCGCTACATTATCTGCTACAGTACTTCACCGAAATGCTCCCGAATTCATCATTCTTCATTGAGGCCATTGAATTGGACACACAATCAACGGTAAATCATGTCGCATCTTCACTTGAAACACATTGACGAAGCTCTTGATAATGTTGCACAAGTCGGAACATGTGAGTGTGACTGCCTTTGTGTCCTCCAAATCACGTATTCACTCGACCCCAATTGGAGTTTGGCACACACTCACTTGTCTTTGACCACAACTTGTGCCTTGTTCCTTGACCGGTCCAAGAACTCCCTCAACAATCGTGTTCATGACTTATTCTTACTCCTTCTTCTTTAAATCTTCTCCACAACCCTACAATACACGAAAGAACACAAATACACACTAATTAGTGATTAAATCTAAGAAAAGTAATGCTCAATGTAAGACAATAATACTTCCTATTACTATAACACAAGCACTTATCAGCCTGCATAGACGATAAGAACACGACCAGAGATCCATGAAAACACAAATACACCTTTACTTGTGCGTTTAATTGCTTATGATCATGTAGTCCATGGCGGTTCACCTTAGTTGCAACGGTTGTATTCTTAGAGTTTAGGAGAATTTTTAACATTGTATCACATTATGCTCTAGTTTTTGCTTGAATTTTAGGGAATTTTTGCTCGATTATCTCATATTGCACTACTCACTCTTGAAATCTTTTGGAAACTCAAGCTCAATGTTTTTAAGGACTAGTTTTAGCATCGTTTTAATCGAGTTTTTGAGTTCTATTTCCTAAAAAAAAAATTGTGAGCTTGTAAATATTTGTTTAGTTTTATTTGTGCATTTGGGGTGGAAAGAGCTACCACCTATGAAGTATGTAGCTACTCTCATATGTCTAATACAAATTATGCCCTAATGAGGGAAAGAGCTATCTTATGGGATGAGTGAAAGCTACTACCTCGGTAGAAAGAGCTATCTCCTCGAAAGTGTGAAACCCACCTTTGGCGGCGGCCTACGAAAGGGCTACCTTAGAGGTTGTGTGAAGTTACTACCTCCCTACTTTTGTATATAAATAAGTCCTTGTAACAAGAGTTTGAAGAGTACTTTTTGGGTTATGTTGAGTGAGTTTGCACACACTCACACATTTTCGAGTTGTTGTCCATTTTGATTCAAATTTTTAGCTAGAGCAATGATATCCTTGTGCAATGTTTTGATTTCCCCTTACTTATAGAATGCTTCTTTTGCACACTTTTAGTGAACCTAAGGCCGAGCATTTTCAATTGTTCTTCCCAAGTACTTCAATGTTTATTTTTTCTTGAGTTCAGGCAAAAGCTTAAGTGTGGGGGAGTTTTATAAGTGCTCGTGTTATAGTAATACGAAGTGTTATTGTCTTATATTCAGCATTACTTTTCTCAGATTTTATAATTAATTAGTGTGCATTTGTGTTCTTTTGTTCATTGTAGGGTTGTGGAGTAAACTTATTGAAGAAAAAGCAAAGTTAGGTTATATTCACCGTTGTTGGGGAGTTCTTGGACCAAGCAAAGAACAAGGCACGAGTCCAGACTTGTGGGTGTGTGTCAACCTCGTTTGGAGGGGAACAAAGGCAGTCACATTCACAAAAGTCTAACCCATGTAGCATAGTAGAACTTTGCCAATGAGGATAAAGAAAGCAATCGACATGACCTACCATTGATTGTGTGCCCAATTCAATAGCCTCGATAAAGAACAATGAAATCGGGAACATTTGATGCGTGAGAACTGTGGCAAATCATTGTAGCAATTATTATAGCAGTTTACTGTTCACTACGCGCCAAAAAACTACTTCCAGAGAATCCACACGGGTGTGTGGAAATTTCACACGGCCATGTGGATGCCCGATTTTGGCCGATTTTTTTGCAGTGACTCAGTCCTATTTAAAGGACTTTTCAGGACTTTTTCTTGATCTTTTCGCTTATCGTTTGGAGGGTCACGGCTAGGATTTGGAGAGGACTTTGTGGAGGATTGGAGTGAGTTCTCGGCATCGACATCAAAGTCCGTTGGAAGATAGCTATTGGGGGAGCTTTCGTCGACATCGATCCGATGAGGTGTGCCCGAGGCTTGACGAGGAGCTTGGTGGAGATGATGGAGCGATCTCACAAGACCATCGCCATGCATCACAAGGGGGTTTCATCTATGTTTTCTATTCTTGTTTTTTCATACACATTGATGGATTTGCATAGCTCCATGGAGAGCTAAACCACTTGTCGGTATTCAGACTTGTAAACCATAGGATGACATTGTTTCTATGACTCTTATTATGCTTTCTTAATTGATGCTTTTAATTGAGTTCCAATCTTGATTGCTTATTGTATTGATTTTGCCAAAGCTATGACACTAGGGTTGAGAATCATCTAGGTTATTCTTTGGAGGTGTGATAACTCCTATAGGGTAAGACTACTCGAGATTGGAGAGGGTCGAGAGGGTGAATCGTGAGGTAACAAAATGTCCCTATTCCCCTCCGGTGTGATTTTCCCTACCTCCGTGTTCCAAGAGTTCTTAGTGATCAAAGTAGAGTGAAGTACTTGGAGATGAACTCGCCTGGGCCTTAGTTACGTAAGTAACATAGTGAAGGGTTGCAGTGAATCCTAGTGCAGGGACTTAATTGAGACAAGGGTTCTTTCACCTAGACCAAAGGGTTAGAACAGGGTCTATCACTTAGTCATTATTGACCTAAGGTTTTGGACCGTGTGCTTTAGGATGTCCACGACTCATTAAATATCAATAGGAGAGTATAATACATTGTCTTGCAGTAGAACATTAGTCCTAGGGGGAGCTTGTCCAGGTACCTATTTTACATTTGATTGTTTCTCTGTTACTTTTGCTTACAATCTCTCTTCTTCCATATTTCTATTTCATTTCTTTATTTCTCTTAATTACTTTTGCACACACACATTGAGCTTGCTCTCACTTTTTGTACTTGACACTAGCTAAATAGCAATCTCTTGTGTCTTCAATCCCTACTCACTGTGGATTCGACTACCTGTGCACTTTCGGGCCCCTATCAAGAGGGTATTAGGCAAGGTGGCCTACTAGTTGATGCTACCAACGCACTTGGAAATGCATCCCGTGTTCCATGTGAGTCTCCTAAAGCCTTACTATGCAGATAAGGTGGAGCCAAGCCAAGGAGAGTCAAGGAGGGTGCCTACGGCTATCACAACCTTTGAGGAACGTGATGTGGAGGAGATATTATCTCATCGTACCATTCATAGGAGAGGTGCGCATCCGAGCTACAAGGAGTATTTTGTTAAGTGGAGGGGCTTGCCTATGAGTGAGGTAATTGGGAACCGGCTCTCAAGTTATAGAACCATCGGGATATCCTCAAGGCCTATGAAGAAGATGCTACGTGGACATCGCCGGATTGAGTGGGGGAGGATGTCCCACCCTACAATTTTCTCCACCAATATACAAGGTCAAGAATGACATTTTCCCTTATTTGTCATGACTTGATGGTAGATGGAGAATGGTGGGGATTATTTTATGTTATTTGGTGTTAGGTGCCACCTACCCCTTTAATGTGAGCTCTTGGATCAAATTGATCCTAGCCCTTCATTCGCTAGGTGAAGGGCTATATAAAACCCTCATGAAAATTGTAAAGATACGCAAGTGAGTTTTATTACAAGCATCCAATATACTATAGAGATTTCTCCTTATCTTCTTGCTTGTTCTTTTGCTTGTGTCCTTGCATATTTTCTTTAAGTGCTTACTTGCTTTACTTTCTTACTAAGTTTACAATTTTATAGTTACAAGCTTGTAATCTTTAAGTATTCTAAGTAGGAAGGTTATCTTGGTTTGGTTTGAATCCCTTGAACAAACACGTGAAGTGTGAACAAAAACCAACCAAGAGCCATCGCTCAATCACTCGATCATACGAGCGCACTCCGGCAGAATCCGTGATCTCGCCTTGCTAACTCGACAAAACTTTGCCCGAGGGGGTTTCATATGATGCCGAATGATGTAGTAGGGGCGTCGGGCCGGATGCCACCGTCGGCTTGGAGGAGCCACTGACACTACCACTTGATCATTAGATCACATGTGATGCCGAGTGAATATGAAAACAAATAAAATGAGATGAGAATTTAAATAGAGAGATGGAAGGTAAGAAGGTGCAAGTAGAAGTAAATAGAGAATGACTAGCAATGGATAAATATGGTATCTGGACAAGCTACCTCTAGGACTTATGCTTCTAGTGCAAGACTATGCTATTATACTTTTCCTATTGATGTTAATTGAGTCGAGGATATCCTTAAACACACGGTCCCAAACCTAATGTCAACCGTGACTAACCCCAAAACTATGCCTCGGTATTAGGATTCACTACGACTCTTGACTCTCGTTGACCTGTCAACTAAGCCGTAGAGGAGTACATCTTCCTAAGCCTCACACTACGTTGGATTGCTTTAAGTTCTAAGGATTCCTAGTGATAAAACCAGTTCCTATGTATAGTTCTTCTACCAATTTACGGGTCTCCTTCAACAAGAATCGAAGGGTTCCCGCGGGTCATAACCTGAAGCCAAAGCAAAGAAAAAGAAAGATAAGAACAATGATAGACAAAGAAGTGTGAAATAGAAAACGAAGTGAATCGCTAAAATAGGAAAAACAAGTATAAAAAATACGCCTATTACCCGGCAACGGCGCCAAAAACTTGACACACCCCTTGCGTGTGTACCGCGCAAGTGCACGGGATGTCGAAGTAATAAAATACCATGGTTAGCGGGTAGTCGTATCCACAGGGAATAGTGTTCAGAAACAAGCGTTATCACTATTTTAACTATAAATGGAATCGATGGTAAAAGAAATCAATATGTATATATATATATATATATATAAGAAAGTAAAAGAGACCAAGAAGGGCAACAAAGGTAGGAGAGGTAATCGATATAAAGATGGGGTACCTGGACAAAGCACCCACTAGGACTAATGCTTCTAGTGTAAGACTAGTATTATACCCTCTAATTGGTGTCTAATGAGTCGTGGAAATCCTTAAGCACACGGTCCCGAACATAAGGTCAACCGTGACTAATCCCACACTATACTTGGCTCTAGACTTCTCTACGACCCTTGACTCTCAATGACCTGTCACCTAAGCCCCAGGGGGGTACCTCATACTAATGTCTAGCACCGTGTGAAATTGCATGGAGTTCTAGGGATTCCAAGTGAAAGACCCTATCCCTAATTATAGTTCTAACCCTTTGGTCCAGGTGGAAGAACCCTAATATAAGTTAAGCCCCTAGTCCTAGGATTCACCGAACCGTTCGCAAGGGAGTTCATCTCCTAGTACCTCACTCTACTTCAATCGCGATTAACTCTTGGGATACGGAGGTAGGAAAATTCACACCGGAGGGGAAAGGGGATGTTCCGCTACCTCTCGACTCACCCTCTCAACACTCTCCTACCTTGTGTAGTGACACGACCGCTTGCGTGTGTACCCCGCAAGTGCGCGTGTTGTCGAAGTAATAAAATACCCTGGTGAGTGGGTAGTCGTATCTCAGGGAATAGTGTTCAGAAACAAGCGTTATCACTATTTTAGCTATAAATGGAATCGATGATGAGAGAATTCAATATGTAGATATGCATATATAAAAGAAAGTAAAAGAGTGCAAAACGGGCAATAAAGGTAGGAGAGGTAATCGATATAACGATGGGTACCAGGACAAAGCTCCCCCTAGGACTAATGCTTCTGGTGCAAGACTAGTATTATGCTCTTTAATTAATGTCTAATGAGTCGTGTAAATCCTTAAGCACACGGTCCCGAACCTAAGGTCAACCGTGACTAATCCCACACTATACCCGGCTCTAGACTTCTCTACGACCCTTGACTCTCGATGACCTATCACCTAAGCCCCAAGAGAGTACATCATACTAATGCCTAGCATCGTGTGAAATTGCATGGAGTTCTAGGGATTCCAAGTGAAAGACCCTATCCCTAATTATAGTTCTAACCCTTTGGTCCAGGTGGAAGAACCCTAATCTAAGTTAAGCCCCAGTCCTAGGATTCACTCAACTTCGATCGCGATTAACTCTTGAGATACGGAGGTAGGAAAATTCACACCAGAGGGGAAAGGGGACATTCCACTACCTCTCGACTCACACTCTCAACCCTCTTCATTCCTAAGTAGTCTAAACCTATAAGAGTTGTCACACCTCCAAAGGATAACCTAGATGACTCTCAACCCTAGTGTCACATCTAAAGGAAAATCAATAAAAGAATAAATCAAGATTGAAACTCAATTAAATTCATCAATAAAGAAAGCATAATAAAACTCATAGAAACAAATCATCCTAAGGTTTACAAGTCCGAATAACCACTAGGGTTTAGCTCTCCATGGAGCAAGAAAAAGTCAATAAAGAGTTTAAGAACATATGCATGAGAACCATAAAGAAAACCCCATTGTAGATGGTATCGATAGTCTTGTGGAGCCACACGTCTTTTCCAACGAATCCTTTGTCAAGCCTAGGGCACACCTCACCGAATCGATGCCGACGAAAGCTCTCCCAATAGCTTTCTTCCAATGGATGTTGATGCCGATGCCGTATAATCACCTCCAAAGACCTCCAAGAACCTCTCCAAGCCCTAGCTGAAAGCCCCCAAAAGATAGACAAGAGATAGAAGAGGGTGCCCAAATAGATCTGGAAACGGGCTATTTATAGGCTGAAATCGGGTTGAAATCGAGTTCCACACGCCCCTGTGGATTTTCCACACGGCTTGTAGAATTTTCACACGCCGTGTGTTAATTCCACACGACCGTGTGGAAATTCTGTTTTGCTGATTTTTGACAGACTGTGGACAGTAACTTGCTACAGTATTTGCTACAGTCCTTCGATGAAATGTTCTCGAATTCATCGTTCTTCATCGAGGCCGTTGAATTGGACACACAATCAACAGTAAATCACGTCGCATCTTCACTTGAAACACATTGACAAAGCTCTTGATAATGTTGCACAACTCAGAACATGTGAGTGTGACTGCCTTTGTGTCATCCAAATCATGTATTCACTCGACCCCAATTGGAGTTTGGCACACACTCACTTGTCTTTGACCACAACTTGTGCCTTGTTCCTTGACCGGTCCAAGAACTCCCTCAACAATCGCGTTTATGACCTATTCTTGCTCCTTCTTCTTTAAATCTTCTCCACAACCCTACAATGCACGAAAAAACACAAATACACACTAATTAGTGATTAAATCTAAGAAAAGTAATGCTCAATGTAAGATAATAATACTTCGTATTACTATAACACAAGCACTTATCAACCTGAGGAGTTTTGGGCTGGAAATGATGGAAGTGCATAAGAGTGAATAGTGCAGTATACGGGCCGTATAAGGGGCCGTGAGCATCAAAAGATAGTGAATTTCAACTAGCTCTCACGGCCCCCTATCCACCCCGGGATGCACCCCCACATGAGACAAGTGTTGCCTTGTTTTGGCCTATCTATCCACCCCGGGATCCATCTATCCACCCCGGGATACTGCGGGAATATTTATGGATGTTTTTAGGGCACATATGAGGGACTTCTTCTTGGCCTTTTGGGCCACCGCCACCACACTTTCTTGAGCCCTTCTGGCTATCTTCCGGTGACGATCTTTGTGGGAAACAAGCACACATCATCACCAAGAGGGAGAGGAGCAAGGGAGAATTAGTTTGTGTGAAGATCTAAGCCATCATCGACAAACATTGTGAAGCTTCATCCATTCAAGGAGATCACAACCTAGAGGGGGTTTTCATTGCTTCTTTTATGTTTTTGTCTTCCTTGTGTGTTGTTTAAGTGTCCCTTGTAATGATGGATTAACTTATCATTGTGTTTGGATTTGGACGAACCCTAGGGTTAATCTTTTGTATGAACTTTGTATGTTGTTATTAATCTAGTTTGATGGTTATTTGAGATTCAATCTTTCGTGCCTTCACGTCTAGAATTACATTTGTGGAGAAATCCGTAATTCTTTTATGAGTTGTATGCGTAGATGTGGCATGCTCACGTGTACTAGATCTAGGAAAGATTGAAAGGGGGATTCTTGTGCCGATACGCCGAGAAATTGGGTGTTGGTAGCCCTCTGATAAATGCCTAACTGTACGTATTATTTGTGTATGTTCGCATATTCTTTGAGTATTTTTATATGAGTGGATGCCCGTTTTCGGTCTAAATTGGTTTATTTCATGTTACAGGTACAAAAGATACCGTGGGGAGCTCGACAACGAAATTTTAGAAGAAATCGGCAAAGAAAACACCATTTTCGAGTCCCTTGTACTGTAGCGGAACTATAGCAACGCTGTAGCACGAGGTTTTGGCGAAATCGGCTAAGTTTGGAACTTCATACGGGCACTGGATTGCCCGTATACGGCTCCTGTAGTAGCAGCACTGCAGCAGAGAGTATTGTAGCAAGGGGTACTGTAGCACTCACTGCAGCAACTTACATGAAACTCGGGGGTGCTACAGTCCCCGTATGTCAGCCCGTATGCTAGCCCGTATGAGTTGCTGGAATTGAGTTTTTAAAGGGAAAGTAGTTTATTTTTCAAAAAAGAAGCCCTAGGTCTTGAGCCAACTTGCTACCATCTTCAAATCGGAGCTAGGAGCTGCCGTCGGAGGCCATTTCCGGGAAGAGAACGATGAGGAGAGCGACATACGACGAGATCCACCTTCTTGATCCTTAGTTGAGAGGAGAATCGACAAGGGAACCTTGGGGGTGAACTTGTGTAGGATGCTTGCTTGACTTGATTTATGCATTTTGGGACTTGTTTGTGAACCTTGTTTGGTGTATTTGATTGCTTGGTATGCATGAGAACTCTGTGTATCATTGTTTAGATAATGCTAGGAAGCATGACCATTGCCTTAGTATTAGGCTCACCAAACTTGGTAGGGATATATGTATGAATACGCAGTGACCATCGGGTATTTGTACCCCTCCAATAGTTATTGTTGACCTAGATTGTGTCTTCGCCCTAACTTGAGAAACCTTTTGCTCCCTTTGCAATCGTGTGAGGATTCGAGCAGAAGGAATTCCGTATTCGATACTTGTACCGGATTAGGGACCAATTTCCGTGACCATCGGGTTGGTCTAACTTCGGGTTTCTCGGTCCAAACTACCCATTTGCATGCTAGTAAGGCAACTCCCGCACTTTAGTAGCCCCCTTGGTAATCCTCATCCGTGACCCTCTCTTTGTATTGTTTTACCCCTCGTTTATTGCTTCCACCTTAGAGCACTTTATTTGCATGTTAATCATCTTTTTACTTTCTTTTGCACAACACTTGACTTGATCGGCCAAACAATCATACGAAGAGGAAGTAAGGGTAGATTCTCGGGTCCTTGGGAATACGACCCCCTCGCGCGTGCGCGAGGGGTATTACTTGATGATCCCGTGCACTTGCGGGTGAGCCACCACCCTCCATTGCTAGGTTTAAGCCGAAGGATAGTAGGTTTACTCCTATTAGAGATTTCCTTGAACTCTTTGCGATCGTAGGTAGGTTAATACGGAGAGATTCCGATTAACGCTCGTATGGGATTAGGGGTTAACCGCCGAGAAATTGGGGTTAAACTATTTATGAGATCTCTAGGTCTTAAATGCCATCAACACATTTTAAACCATCAACACATTTTAAACCATCCTAGTTTGGACCTTAATGATAACCCTAGGTGGATTCCTTATCCAAACACTCCCTTCTCGTGCTTGATACTCCCTTGTTTATTTACATCCGTGTGCTAGTTACCTGGCCATAGGATTAGTTTAAATTAGTTTTTTTGTTTTATTTCTTTTCCACCCCTATTGAATTGTAGGCTAGAAAATAGATGAAGGGTGAGTAATAGTACTTCCTTGGCCCCAGTGGAATACGACCCCTGCGGGGAAGCAATCATTTGGCACACACTCACATGTCTTTGACCATAACTTGTGTCTTGTTCCTTGACCGGTCCAAGAACTCCCTCAACAATCGCGTTCATGACCTATTTTTGCTCCTTATTCTTTAAATCTTCTCCACAACCCTACAATGCACGAAAGAACACAAATACACACTAATTAGTGATTAAATATAAGAAAAGCAATGCTCAATGTAAGACAATAATACTTCGTATTACTATAACACAAGCACTTATCAGCCTGCATAGACAATAAGAACAGGACCAGAGATCCATGAAAACATACTCAAACAACCCAAAACTAGGCAACTATTCACAATTAGGCACACCACAACACCAATAATCCATAAGAAATCATAGTACACGCATAATAAAATCAAAACACCGAAACTAGGCAATTATTCAGGCTAAAAACTAAACTAAAGCCTAGAAAAGCAATAAAACTTGGGTTGCCTCCCAAGAGAGCTTGTTTAACGTCACTAAACTTGACGTACCTCTTTCTTACCTTAAGGCATCTTGAAAAGAGTGTGTTCCTCCTGACAAGAACTTGCATAGCTATTTTCTTTAAACCAAAAATCTACTTGCCGGGGTGGAGTATTTGGTGGAGAGTCCAACCATCTTACTTTTGGCCTCCAAGGAAACAATTTGGGTTGGGAATTATCCAAGCTTAGCATAGGTGGGTCATTGGATGGTTTAAATATCCTATCCACATCTTTTTCCCTTCCCAAAATCTCTTTCTTGCTTTTTATGAGTTGATCAATCCCAAAGAACGGTGCTTGTTCCATTACCTTAGTGTTTGCTTCTTCTTGCGTATTTTCAGCTTGAAAGAAACATGACACTAGCAAATCCCCTTGAAAGTTTTCTTGCTCACAAGCACATTGTTCTTTCAAGCAATCCAAATTCTCAACATGATGTTCTTTTTCTTTCTCTTCAATTTCTATAGCAACGTACTCGGTATGCCCCATTTCTTCATTATCGTTCACTACCACATCATCTTTACAAGGACTTTGAGTTGCTTGCTCAAATACTTTATGTTCCTTGGAGAGTATGTCAAGTATCCATCCTAATTGATGCTCAAGGTTGTTATAGGAGGCTTCATGATGAATAAGGATGATGGAAGAATAAGAAAAGGTGAAATAGAATGAATGATGAATAGCTAAAATAGCAAAGTACAAATGTCTCTAAAACGCCTATTCCACTGCAACGGCGCCAAAAACTTGACACACCCCTTGCGTGTGTACCCCGCAAGTGCACGGGTTGTCGAAGTAACAATATACTCTGGTAAGTGAGTAGTCGTATCCATAGGGAATAGTGTTCAGATACAAGCGTTATCACTATTTTAGTTATAAATGGAATCGATGGTAAAAGAAATATGTATGTGTGTATATATATATATATATATATATATATATATATTTATATAAGAAAGTAAAAGAGATCATGAAGGGAAATAAAGGTAGGAGAGGTAATCGATATAAAGATGGGGTACACGGACAAAGCTCCCACTAGGACTAATGCTTCTAGTGCAAGACTAGTATTATAACCTCTAATTGATGTCAAATGAGTCGTGAAAATCGTTAAGCACAAGGTCCCAAACCTAAGGTCAACCGTGACTAATCCCACACTATACCTGGCTCTAAACTTCTCTACGACCCGTGACTCTTGATGACCTCTCACCTAAGCCCCAGGGGAGTACCTCATACTAATGCCTAGCACCGTGTGAAATTGCATGGAGTTCTAGGGATTCCAAGTGAAAGACCCTATCCATAATTATAGTTCTAACCCTTTGGTCTAAGTTAAGCCCCAGTCCTAGGATTCACTCAACCCTTCGCAAGGGAGTTCATCTCCTAGTACTTCACTTTACTTCGATCGTGATTAACTCTTGGGATACAGAGGTACGGAAATTCATACCGGAGGGTAAAGGGGACATTCTGCTACCTCTCGACTCACCCTTTCAACCTAATCCAACCTTGTGTAGTCTAATCCTATAGAGGTTGTCACACGCTCAAAGGATAACCAAATAGATTCTCAACCCTAGTGTCACGGCTAAGGTAAAATCTCATACAATAGGCATGCAAGATTGGAACTCAATAAGAAAACATCAAATTAATAAAGCATAATAAAAGTTATAGAAACACAAGCATCCAGGGGTTCACAAGTCCGAATACCCACTAGGGGTTTAGCTCTCCATTGAGCAATACAAAATCAATAACGAGTTTAAGAACATATGCATAAAAATCATAAAGAAAAACACCCTTGTAGATCGTATCTGATAAACGCCTAAACATATGTATTTTCCATGTATTCGGGTGTATGTATTAAGTATTTTTCTATGAGTTGACACCCGTTTTTGGTCTAAATTGGTTTCTTTTGTATTACAGGTACTGATGTGACCCCTTCGAGCTCGTTGATAGAATTTGAGAAGAAATCGGCGACGAAAACACTATTTCTGAGGGGGGGTACTGTAGCGACTACTGTAGCACGAGCCCTTTGGCGAAATGGCTAAGTCTGGAGGTTCATGCGGGCACTGCAGAGGCCGTATACGGTACTGTAGCATTTTCTACTATAGCGAAACTGTAGCAACTTACGCGATTTCGGGATTTTCTCGGGAATTTTCTCTCCCCGCATGCGGGGCCGCATAACCCACTGGAAAAGGTTTTTAAGGGTTTTGAGTTCATTTGGAAGGAAGGAGGCTAGGTCTTGAGAGAAGCTACACTTCACCATCTTCTTTGGGAGCTTGAGGCCGGCTTTTGGAGGCATTTCTTGAGGAGAGGACGACGGGGAGAGCACGAGACGACGAATCCACGCCTTCGATTTGCATTTGAGAGGAAGTTTGACAAAGGAAGCCACTCCTTGGGTGGCGTCTTTGGAAGCGTCATTCGGCCTTGATCTTTTCAGGGGATGTTTTCATTATGCTTTTGGTTGTTTTTATGTACTTGCTCGCTTACTTTGTGATCATGAACAACTAACCCCAAGGTCACCGGATGTAGGTGAACCTTGGGGGTGAACTTGTGTATTTTGGATGCTACTCTTTAGTTTATGTACTTGGTTTAGTTTGTGATCCTTGTTTGGTGGTTCTTGAATGCCTTGATATGTATGAGAACTCTATATGTCAATTCCTAGACAATGCTAGGTTGCATGACCATTGCCCTAGTATTAGGCTCACCAAGCTTGGAAGGGAATACATGTACGAATACGCCGTGACCATCAGGTATTTGTACCCCCCCCCCCCAATTGTTAGGGTTGTCCTTGATTGTGTTACTACCCTAGCTTGGGGAAATCCACTAAACCCTTTGCAATCGCCCAAGGATTTGGGAGAAAGCAATTCCATATTCCAATACTTGTATTGGATTAGGGACCAACGCCGTGACCATCGGGTTGGTCTAATCTATTGTTTCCCGGTCCAAACCACCCACGTGCATGCTAGTTAGGGCATCCTTAGCACTTTAGTAGCCCCCGAGGGAATCCGCATCCGTGGCTATTCCCTCATCTTGATTTTTCCCCTCCGTATTTATACTTGCTATTTGCATGCTCTTTGTTTTAGTAGGTTTTTGGTAGTTCTTCTTCCAAGTGATTGATTAGGTCAAACAACATTGTGATAAGTGATAAATGCCTAACTGTACGTATTTTTTATGTATGTTTGCGTATTTATAGAGTATTTTTGTATGTGTGGATGCCCGTTTTCGGTCTAAATTGGTTTATTTCGTGTTACAGGCACAGAAGATACCGTGGGGAGCTCGACAATATGATTTTAGAAGAAATTGGCAGGAAAAAGACCATTTTTGAGCTCCGGTACTGTAGCTGAATACTGTAGCAGCAATGTAGTACGAAACCTTTGGCAAAACGGCTAAGTCTGGAAGATCATGCGGGCTACCATGCGGGCACTGCAGAGGCCGCATACGACTGTAGCAATTCTACTGTAGCGGTACTGTAGCAACTTACGCGATTTTCTGGGTTTCTCGGAAACTTTCTCTCCCCGCATGCGGAGCCACATGGGTGGCCGCATAGCATCCCGAAATTAGGTTTTAAAGGCCTTTTGGGCATTCTTCTTGGGATCTTTTGGCCACCATTCTCCTCCATCATCTTCTTGGACTTCAAGGCTGCGGGAGAAGGCATTTTTGAGGAGCAAATCGAGGGGAGAAGAAGATCACACACTCAAGGGCGAGCATCTAGGAGCTTGTTGGCGCGGATCCTTCAAGTTCTCATCACCATCTTCTTCTAGTCTTCATCTTAGGGGAGTTGTTATGAGCTTTACTTTGTATTTCTTGTTTTGTAGGCATTCTCCTTTGTTGATGATGAACTAGACTCCCAAGGTCGCCGGGCATCCGGGGAACCTTGGGATGAACTTGCTTGTTTGGATACTTGATTTATATGTATGGTATTTGTGTGGTTTGTGGTTTAAGTTTGGTGTATTTGAATGCCTTGGTATGCATGAGAACTCTGTGTATCAATTTTTAGGTAATACTAGGTTGCATGACCATTGCCCTAGTGTTAGACTCACCAAGCTTAGAAGGGATACATGTACAAATACGCCGTGACCATCGGGTATTTTGTACCCCTCCAACCATTAGGGTTGAGCCTAGATATTGTGTTTGACTCTAATTTGAGATTTCCCTAGGCCCTTAGCAATCGTGTGGGGATTTGGGCGGTAGAAATACCGTAGCGGTGGAAATTCCGTATTCCAATACCCATACTGGATTAGGGGTCATCACCGTGACCATCGGGGTGACCTATCTTTGGATGTCTCTTGGCCTAACCACCTTTGCCTGTGTGATTCGAGTATTCTTCTAGCTTTAGTAATCCCGAGGGGATCCTCGCCCGCGGCCTCGTTCATTTATTGCTCATTGTTTCCTTAATGCGCTTGTTTGGTGTGCCTTAGATCACTTGTTTATAGTTTTATCTTTTGTTTGTTTCCTTATCTTGTTTTAAATCTATATTTGGTAGACTAGACAGTGTCATCTAGAGGGAAGTAATAGCAGCTCTTGGGACCCCAGGGAATACGACCCCCTCGCGCGTGCGTGAGGGGTATTACTTGGCGACCCGTGCACTTGCGGTAATCATCAAGTTTTTGGCGCCGTTGCCGGGGACTCACAAGGAATACTAGGAAAACCTGTAGTCTATTGCTCTAGCTGATAAGTGTCTAAATGTATATGTTTTAATATACGTATTCTGTACACTTAGCATGTATTTTGTTAAGAATTGATGCCCGTTTTGTGCTTAATCGACTATTATTTATGTTGTAGGACACGGGGGAGCCATGAGGAGCACGAGAATACAATTTGGGCGAAAAAGGATGAAATTCAGGCGTCGCAGCACTGTAGCGTATTTACTGTAGCTGGAGCACTGTAGCATTCTTACTGTAGCAGTGCTGTTGCACCTGAGGAGTTTTGGGCTGGAAATGATGGAAGTGCGTAAGAGTAAACAGTGCATCATACGGGGCCGTATAAGGGGCCGTGAGCATCAAAAGACAGTGATTTTATACTAGGGTTCACGGCCCCCTATCCACCCCGGGATCCATCTATCCACCCCGGGATACACCCCCACATGAGACAAGTTTTGCCTTGTCTTTTCCTACCTATCCACCCCGGGATCCATCTATCCACCCCGGGATACTACGGGAATATATATAGCATTTTTAGGGCTTTTTAGGGGGACTTTCCCTTGGCCTTTGAGGCCGCCGCCACCATACCTTCTTGAGGCCTTCCGGCCACCTTTTGGCGGCGATCTTTGTGGGAAACGAGCACACATCATCACCAAGAGGGAGAGGAGCAAAGGAGAAGGAGTTGGAGTGAAGATCTAAGCCACCATTGACAAACCTTTGAAGCTTCATCCATTCAAGGGGATCAAGATCTAGAGGGAGTTTTCATTGCTTCTTTTATGTTTCTTTCTTCCTTGTATGTTGTATAAGTGTCCCTTATCATGAGGGATTAACTTATTGTTGTGTTTGGATTTGGATGAACCCTAGGGTTTATCTTGTGCATGAACTTTGGATTGTTGTTGTTAATCTAATTTGATGGTTGTTTGAGGTTCAATCTTTCATGCTTCATGTCTAGAATCGCATTTGTGGAGAAATCCGTGATTCTTTTATGAGTTGTGCGCGTAGATGTGACCTACTCACGTGTACTAGATCTAGGAGAGATTGAAAGGGGATTCTTGTGCCGACATTGCCGAGAGATTGGGTGTTGGTAGCCCTCCTTTACTAGGTTTAAGCCGAAGGATAGTAGGTTTACTCCTATTAGAGATTTCCTTGAACTCATTGCGATCATAGGTGGGTTAATCCAGAAGAGATTCCGATTAACACTCGTATGGGATTAGGGGTTAGTTGCCGAGAAATTGGGGCTAATCTATTCATGAAGTCTCTAGGTCTCAACTATCGTCATTGCATCTTTAGATCATCCTAGTTCGGGTCTTAATGACAACCCTAGGTGGATTCCTTATCCAAACACTTCCTTCTCATGCTTGATACTCCCTTGTTTATTTACACTCGTGTGCTAGTGACCCGGCCATTAGGTTAGTTAGTTCATTTTATTTTGTTCTTTTCACTAAGAATTGTAGGCTAGAAAATAGATGAAGGGTGAGTAATAGTACTTCCTTGGCCCCAGTGGAATACGACCCCTCTCTCTCTCTCTCTCTTTCTTCATTTCTCCTTCTTCCCACACGATTTTTTTCTTTTCTTTCTCCACCGAATCTTGGCCAAATCTTCTCATTTCTTCTCCTAGATCACCTCCTAACCTCTTTGAGAAGTCGATCTAATGGTTTTCTTCGAGCTTAACTCTAGTTTTCTCAAGTTTTCATCGGTAAGCTCTTTGGTGCCCTAACTTTATATTTTTCATTTTTCTTGCATTCTTGGAGCTTTTGTGTGGATGTTTTCAAGAATTTTGCTTGATTTTGGTGGTGTGATGGTTATGGATATGGTTTCAATTGATTTTATGTAAAAAATTTTGGATTTTCATGTTTTTGGGGAGGTTCTTTCGGAGTGAACAGTACCCATACGGCCCCCATACGGCCGTATAGGTACTATTCATCATTTTACCCAAATTTTTTCTCCATCCTTTGCACCACATTTTGGTTTGTCTTGGTTTCCTCTATGCTTGATTAGATTTTTCATGATTTGTAGGAATGTAGAGGAAGAAGGAATCGACAAGAAATCAACGACAAGGACTAGCATGGACACTTTGTTTTGTTGTCTTAGACTTTAGTTTGTAGCTTTTGTTTTATTTTTGTGTTTTGTTTGAGTCTTTGCATGACTACTCCCCATCTCTCCTTTGTTAATTTTTTTTGGAATGATGATGTGCCTTTTTTGCCTTGTAGGGCATTAAGGAAAATTTGGTGAGCTTCTCCGAAAACAATGGAGATTGGACCCGACATGTATAACTCGCCGTACTCTATGTTCGGGTCACACATCGCTAGTTGCACAAGATAAACCGGGGAAGTTCATTTTCACCCTCCTCTATTGTTTTTGTTGGTTATATTGCCATGATATTCATGAATAGTGTACATTGAGGGCAATGTACAACACTAAGTGTGGGGATGGGTGTATTACATGTTTAGTGCCATATTTGCATGCTAGGGTTATCAATGATGGCTTTGTTCATTCTTGTTAGATTCTTCAAGCATGAACTAATGATTGATGTGAGTTACATATTTTTGAGCTCTATTGAATCTTGTTTCACCTCTAGTATTGTTCTGTGCACTGAGTCTTTTGTTGATGCCCTGGGAATAGCCTGCTTGACTTTCTTAACTCTCTTGTATGCTTAACACACAACCTTGAGTACTTGGCGTTAGGAGACTAAGTTCTATCCTTCAATGAACTCTTAAGAACTTCTAAGCCTGGTGAGCTAGTCCTAGTTTTGTGACTTGTAGTGCAGTCTAAAGACATGATCTAGGGTGAAAATGAAAAAAAAAATGAAATGAAAAAAAAAAAAAAAGAGTCTATGACAGTATTCCTCTGCTAGTATAGCACGAATGCGTCTATGTAGACTGTAATCAAGTAGGATGGGTGGCTCTTGTGCCTGGCCAGCATGTGCATCCGTCTGAAAGATTATTTTTGTGCAGTCTACGTTAGTCGGACTTAAAAAAAAAAAAAAAAAAAAAAAAAAAAAAAAAAAAAAATTGTTCATACATGTAAATAAAACCCTAGTGATCACTTAGACTGCCTACCTGGTGTTTTGAGAAGAAAGGGGATTTAGTTTCAAGTATAGACTTAGAAGCATCTTATCTGTTCATTGAAGTGGCACTTAGCATTTTAAGACTTGGTACTCTGTACTTGTGGAGTGATTAGCATCTAGAGCTGTACTAATTGAAGTCATAGGGCTAGGCCATGTCAGGGCAAATGAGATGAAAGATTCATTACACTGTACAGACATATAAGAGGTGAGACAAGATCTTTTTGTTGTACGTATTGACTGTAACTCAACATTTGTATATCATTATTCTATACTTGTATAATCTTGTATTCATTTGAGCCGGAGATGTACATTTAGCCACTTATCATTCCCTTTATTTTTCATGATTTGTTTGCTTGGGGACAAGCAAACGCTTAGGTGTGGGGATGTTTGATAAGTGTCTAAATGTATATGTTTTAATATACGTATTCTGTACACTTAGCATGTATTTTGTTAAGAATTGATGCCCGTTTTGTGCTTAATCGACTATTATTTATGTTGTAGGACACGGGGGAGCCATGAGGAGCACGAGAATACAATTTGGGCGAAAAAGGATGAAATTCAGGCGTCGCAGCACTGTAGCGTATTTACTGTAGCTGGAGCACTGTAGCATTCTTACTGTAGCAGTGCTGTTGCACCTGAGGAGTTTTGGGCTGGAAATGATGGAAGTGCGTAAGAGTAAACAGTGCATCATACGGGGCCGTATAAGGGGCCGTGAGCATCAAAAGACAGTGATTTTATACTAGGGTTCACGGCCCCCTATCCACCCCGGGATCCATCTATCCACCCCGGGATACACCCCCACATGAGACAAGTTTTGCCTTGTCTTTTCCTACCTATCCACCCCGGGATCCATCTATCCACCCCGGGATACTACGGGAATATATATAGCATTTTTAGGGCTTTTTAGGGGGACTTTCCCTTGGCCTTTGAGGCCGCCGCCACCATACCTTCTTGAGGCCTTCCGGCCACCTTTTGGCGGCGATCTTTGTGGGAAACGAGCACACATCATCACCAAGAGGGAGAGGAGCAAAGGAGAAGGAGTTGGAGTGAAGATCTAAGCCACCATTGACAAACCTTTGAAGCTTCATCCATTCAAGGGGATCAAGATCTAGAGGGAGTTTTCATTGCTTCTTTTATGTTTCTTTCTTCCTTGTATGTTGTATAAGTGTCCCTTATCATGAGGGATTAACTTATTGTTGTGTTTGGATTTGGATGAACCCTAGGGTTTATCTTGTGCATGAACTTTGGATTGTTGTTGTTAATCTAATTTGATGGTTGTTTGAGGTTCAATCTTTCATGCTTCATGTCTAGAATCGCATTTGTGGAGAAATCCGTGATTCTTTTATGAGTTGTGCGCGTAGATGTGACCTACTCACGTGTACTAGATCTAGGAGAGATTGAAAGGGGATTCTTGTGCCGACATTGCCGAGAGATTGGGTGTTGGTAGCCCTCCTTTACTAGGTTTAAGCCGAAGGATAGTAGGTTTACTCCTATTAGAGATTTCCTTGAACTCATTGCGATCATAGGTGGGTTAATCCAGAAGAGATTCCGATTAACACTCGTATGGGATTAGGGGTTAGTTGCCGAGAAATTGGGGCTAATCTATTCATGAAGTCTCTAGGTCTCAACTATCGTCATTGCATCTTTAGATCATCCTAGTTCGGGTCTTAATGACAACCCTAGGTGGATTCCTTATCCAAACACTTCCTTCTCATGCTTGATACTCCCTTGTTTATTTACACTCGTGTGCTAGTGACCCGGCCATTAGGTTAGTTAGTTCATTTTATTTTGTTCTTTTCACTAAGAATTGTAGGCTAGAAAATAGATGAAGGGTGAGTAATAGTACTTCCTTGGCCCCAGTGGAATACGACCCCTGTGTCACTCACAGGGTATTACTTGGCGATCCCGTACACTTGCGGGGAATCAATCACTAGCCACTTTGTTTTTTTTCTTGTTGTACATACTGTTTTGTTATTTATTTTGTTTGTTTAGTTTTTCTTTGTTTCACTTTGTGTTTTCTTTCTTTTTTGTGCGAGGTACACTATTCTTGACAAATGCAAGCTCAAAATTGCCCTCCAAGTCCTAACCATGGTGCTTCGCAAGAAAGGAGATATACTACTGAGGAGGTCTTGGCGCGATTCATGATCACCACGGAGGCAAAGTTTGAAAGGATAGACAGAAGGTTTGATGAATTTGGCACCGTATTGAGAAATGTCCAAGCCTCTATTCATTCTCTTGAGAGCCAGGTTGGACATCTTGCTAGGGCCCAATCTGAACAACACTCGGTCCTTGTTGCCGAATATGAAGCTAGATTTGAGGTCGTTCATGCCGCACTTTCGGCTATGCAAGCATCTCTCCACAAGCTAGAGAGCCGAGTTGAACAACAAATTCGTGAACCAATAATGGAAGGCCCAACTACAACCTTTAATGAAAAGGAAGAGAACTTTGGTATTTTGGAGGTTGACGGAGTCAAACGAGCACCATTGATAGCACTTGAGCAAGCCATTTGCATAAAATCTAACAAGAAATCCAAGCACAAGAAAGAACCACTTGGGACAAAAGAAATCGTGGGTTGGGGGTTGAAGCCATCCAATGAACAGTAACTTGCTACAGTATTTTACTAAAGGATTTAACTATAGTACCTACTACAGTACTTCGCCGAAATGCTCCCGAATTAATCGTTCTTCATCGAGGCCATTGAATTGGGCACACAATCAACATTAGATTATGTCGATTACTTCATTTTTCTTCATTGGCAAAGTTCTCCAATGCTACACGAGTTAGACTTTTGTGAATGTGACTGACCTTGTGCCACTCCAATGGAGATTGGCACACACCCACAAGTCTAGAATCGTGACTTGTTCCTTGCTTGGTCTGAGAACTCCCCAACAATGGCGAACATAACCTATTCTTGCTTCTTTCTTCTCCAAATTGGCTCCACAACCCTACAATGCACAAATACACACAAATTAATGATAAAATCTGAGAAAAGTAATGCTCAATGTAAGATAATAATACTTCATATTAGTATAACACAAGCACTTATCACGCACCATCAGTTGATCCACCAGTACCAGTAGAGCCCGCATCAGCACCAGAGGCTCCAGTACAGGATACCTCGCTGAGGCGTCATAGTTTAGCTTTGTTTTTCTGTTATTTTGATTTTAGTTGTACTTTTATTTCATATTTTGGACCTGTGCACTCATAAAGGATCTTCCTTCTGAGTTTATTTTTTGTGTTTCTTTTATTTTTCCTCGAGTTGTATTTCATTTCGCTATTTTTATATTTTATTTTGTTATTCTTGAGCTACACTGAACCCCTTGTGTGTGTATGTGCAGATGGTCTTAGATGTAAGGAATTTGAGGATTAGTCATAGCCACGGTCATAGGACCATGTGTGCTCCACAACCCATTGAGACTCAACTCTCAATGAAGCTTGCTCTATCGAATACAACACTTGGAGTTTAGGGGAGTAATGTTTCAATTGCCTAACCCTACACTAATTGTTTTAATTTCTATTCTTTTTATTGTGCTCGGATGCGTACATTGGGGACAATGTACATCTTAAGTGTGTGTGTGTGTGTGTGTGGAGGGGGGAGGGGGGGGGGGGGGGGGGGGGAGAGTTCACATTGTAACACACCTTTACTTGTGCGTTCAATTGTTTATGCTCATGTAGCCCGTGGCGGTTCACCTTAGTTGCAATGTTTGTATTCTTAAAGTTTACGAGAATTTTTAACATTGTATCTCATCATGCTCTAGTTTTTACTTGAATTTTAGGAAATTTTTGCTTGAATATTTGATATTGCACTACTCACTCTTGGAATCTTTTGGAAACTCAAGCTTGATTTTTTAAGGACTAGTTTATCATCGTTTTAGTAGTTCTTAGTTTTGTTTTGAGAAATACATAAAAAAACTTGTGAGCTTGTGAATATTTATCTAGTTTTATTTTTGCATTTGGGGTGGAAAAAGCTACCCCTATGAAGTATGCAGCTACTCTCATAAGTCGGATACAAGTTATGTTCTAATGAGAGAAAGAGCTATCTCATGGGATGCATGAAAGCTACTACCCTGGTAGAAAGAGCTACCTCCTCGAAAGTGTGAAAGCCACCTTTGACGGCCGCCTAGGAATGGCCTACCATAGAGGTTGTGTGAAGCTACTACTTCCTTACTTTTGTATATAAATAAGTCCTTGTAGCAAGAGTTTGTGGAGTACTTTTTGGGTTTTCTTGAGTGAGTTCGCACACACTTACACATTTTCGAGTTGTTGTCATTTTTTTATTCAAGTTTTTAGCTAGAGCAATGATATCCTTATGCAATGTTTTGATTTTCCCTTGCTTGTAGAATGCTTCCTTTGCATACTTTTGGTGAACCTAAGGCGGAGCAGCTTCAATTGTTCTTCCCAAGTACTTTAATGTTTTATTTTTGTTTGAGGACAAGCAAAAGCTAAAGTGTGGGGGAGTTTGATAAGTGCTCGTGTTATAATAATGCGAAGTGTTATTATCTTACATTGAGCATTACTTTATCAGATTGTATCTTTAAATAATGTGCATTTGTGTGCTTTTGTGCATTGTAAGGTCGTGAAGCTAGTTTGGAGGAAAAGAGCAAAGTAAGATCGTGTTCGCCGTTGTTGGGGAGTTTTCGGACCAAGCAAGGGACAAGGCACAAGCCTAGACTTGTGAGTGTGTTGATAAACATCTAAATGCATGTAGTGTATATGTATTCTTGCGCATGATTTTCATATTTTATTAATGAATTGATGCCCTTTTGTGGTCTAAATTGGGTTATTTCGTATTTCAGGTGCAAAAGATGCTTTGGTGACCTCAACAACGCGATTTGAGAAGAAATCCACACCGAAATCGTCATTTTAGGGTCTCTGGCACTGCAGCAACACTGTAGCAGCATGAAGCACGCACATTTGGAGAAATTTTCTAAGTCTGGAAACCCTCACGGGCAAGCTCATGGCCGTGAGGTCAATGATGAGCGAGCGTGCGACTAGCTACAGAGCTAGCACGCGACTCCCCGGCCGCAAGTGCACGGGTCGTCAAGTAATAAACCTCACGAGGAGGGTCGTATTCCCAAGGGCCCGAGATCTACTATTACTTCCTTTTGGGAGTCACTTTCTAGTCGATCGAAACAAGGTTGAAGCAATATTAAAATAATAAAAACAAGTAAAGAAATGCAAATAAGATAAAACTCAATCCGGAATAAAATAGAGATGAAGAATCCAATAATTATGGAAGGCCTCGGGCCAGGATTCCCCCGGGAGAAGACTAAATACGAATGACCAAGATAATTATAAAACTAGGGTTGGCTTGGTTTCGGTCCGCTAGACTCGGATGTCGACTACCCCGGAACCTCCGTAGTGTAGCCCTAATCCAGTACGGGCTTCTCTATCCAGAAAATACCCCTACGATGTCAATGAGAACAAGGAGTCTTGATTAGGGTTAATCTAATGCACGCTCTCGGCTAAATTAACCCTAATCGCGCGGGAGGCTATTAACACCCGGAACCTCCGGTGTATTAATACATGTTACCCTCTTTAACTCATCAAAGGACCTAATACAAGCTAGCATCCCGCCAAACAAGTATCATTCAAAATCAATTCTACGGAATCCATCCATTGTAGAATGAACAACATGATGATGAATTAAAACCAAACAATCAAACTAACACATTCATTTAAAGCAAAATATAGGTCATTCATACAAAGTCTCCTCCCAAGGTTCACCGGGAGCCCGGCGGCCTTGGGAGGTTTAGTTCAACATCACAAAACTAAGGAGCTCATCATACAACAATTCCATCCAATAAAAACAAGAAAAACCCCCTCGAAGATGTCGACTAGGGTTGAAGGCGTAGCTCGTCGGATCCGCGCCGGCGAGCCCTATGAAGCTTCTCAACGTCTTCCCCTTCTTCTCTCCTTCGAATCTAGCCGAAAATCCTTCCAAAATCCCTCAAGAAATGGTGAAATGAAGTCTAGGACAAGTGGAGGCCGGATGAGAACCCAAATCCCCTCAAAAACTCTTCAGAACAAGCATATATAGCCCGAAGGTGTGCGGGCACTGTGCGGGCCGCACAGTGCCCGCACAGCCTTCTGGCTGTGCTGTGCGGCCAGTGTGCGGGCCGCACACTGGCCGCACACCTCTCTGTCTCCCTTGTGCGGCCACTGTGCGGGCCGCACAGTGGCCGCACACGGCCGAGAAAATGTGTCCGTGTGCGGCGCGTCGGCTTCCAGGGTGCTCCAACTCTTCGTTTCTTCTTCAATCTTCCCCGGAATGACACGAATACGGTCAAAACTTGCGCACTTGGTCCTCGAAACCCTGAAATGAAAATAAAACATCAAGTGCGCAAAAACTCATCGAAAATACACATAAGTTGCATGAATGTACAAGAACATCATAGCTAAAACATGATGTATTTTGGCACTTATCAAATACCCCCCACTTAAGCATTTGCTTGTCCCCAAGCAAACGGACATGGAGAACCAGAGATAATCATAAGTGACAAAATACATAACCTCCGGCCAGAGATGGAAGTATCATAGCCAAAGTGAAACTCAAAATATTAAGCAAAGACCACTTGAGATGATTCACGCATTCATTGGCCGTGTCGTGCTGTGTGTGTGCAAATCCCCTAGTTCGAAGTCCTGTAGTCCAAACAAGGTAGACAGGACCCCGAGGACCACTTCTTGAAGCAATTCACGCCACCTAGTGGAATACGGCCTTGAGGTGGTAGAAATACTTCTAGTAGAGTCGTAAGGATCCTTCCTTTTATTTTCGAACAATAACCGGTCGAATTTTATTTTTCTGTACGCAATATGTTTATCTTTTTCTTTTCCGGGACTAACATGAACTGCAAATCCACATTACCTGGAGCTTTGCACATTCATGTAAACGCGCTCATGTCCTTATAGCTTTTGGCGAGAGGAACACTCTGGTTAGGAGCCAGAACCCCAGGTTACTTCGCTATTAGGACAGAGGAGCACTGTCCACGTTTTTATTCACTTTGCCTTTTTTTTTTTTTTTTTTTTCGACCGTATTGCAAAAAAGAACAAGAAGAAGGTCCTTAAAACCCTATTAGAAGGTATTCTAACACGTCAAGGCGCGAAACCACTAGTATGGGTTAGCAACTAAGAGGGTCACGAAAGTGCTGTGGTTCCTCGCCTAGATGTCCAGGGTTCTACCTAAGGGAATAGTGCGAGAATTGCCTAGAATGACATGAAAATCTCAAGTGTGCAGGGTCATAAAAAGCTTAGCATTTATCATGATTTCGAGCTATAATACAATCACAATTAAGTACGCCATCCTAGGTTTACAATAATGCAACAAGTCAAGAATTATCAAAAAATTTCATACAAGTTCACGAAACAAGTAACGAAGATCAGACATGCATAGCCACCCCCCACTTAAAGCAGTACATTGCCCTCAATGTACATTGATCAGCAGTACAGGAAAATTTATGCATGGAAAATAAAGAGGGTGGTGTCATGAACTTCCCCGAGAAATTGGTAATGAGCTTTGCAAGGCACGAGCTCGGGGTGACCATCACCATGGCTACAAGCGAAGTGGAGAGGAAGAAAAATGGACGTCTTGGTCTACCTACAAGGAGAAAAGACGTCGAGTCAAGCATCCATCAACCACACAGAAATTGAAGACAAGAAACACGGTTTACAAGAGCAAACAAGAGTTTTTAAGCGATAGAATAAAACAACACTCAACAAACTAAGTTGTAAGGATAAGCCCTAGACAACTAGATTAATACAACAAACGCAAGCACACCAACCGCATATGATGTGTGCGGGTGGTGCGCGGCCCGCACACCAACCGCACAAGGCTCTGTCTCAAGTGTGCGGCTGGTGTGCGGGCCGCACACCAGCCGCATGGGCTTCTGTCTGTGTCATGCGGCCACTGTGCGGGCCGCACAGTGGGCGCACAAAGCTTCAGGAAATTGGAAATTTTCACCCCCTTGGAATGCAAACAAGGATACAACAATTGCAAACGAGCAATTACCTCATGGGATAAAGTATTTTAAACAATGAATACGAGAAAGAAAAAAAATCGGCACCGAGATGATTAAGACAAGACGCACCGACAAGATAAAATACGAGGGAGAGGAGGATTAAACTCGAGATTCTAACAAACACACAAAAACAACAAAGAAAACAAGAATACGAAAAAAAAAGGCTTGGGTTACCTCCCAAGAGTGCTCGCTAAGCGTCGCGAGCTCGAAGCATGAGTGTCCCGAATTAATGAGGTTCAAAGGGAAAGATTTTACCTGACGAATCGGGCAAAAACGAGCTCTTACCGAAATATAGCTTGAGGCGATGCCCGTTTACCTTGAACCGACCTTTCTCCGGGTGGTTGATTTTGACTACTCCCTGAGGTGAGACACTCATGACCGTGTACGGTCCTGTCCATCGCGATTTGAGCTTCCCTGGAAATAGGCGAAGTCGGGCATTGTATAGCAACACTTGATCCCCTTCCTCCAACTTCTTGCCCTGTTTTATATTTTTGTCGTGGAATCGCTTCACTTTTTCTTTGTATAATCTTGAATTCTCGTAGGACAGAACCCTCCATTCCTCAAGTTCATTCAGTTGCATCTTCCTTTTCTCCCCAACCAGGTTGAAATCAAAATTCAGGAATTTGGTGGCCCAATATGCTTTGTGCTCCAGCTCAACAGGGAGATGGCAAGCCTTGCCATAAACTAGGCGATACGGACTGCTCCCCGTAGGTGTTTTATATGCTGTACGGTAGGCCCAAAGTGCATCATCCAGATGGTCTGCCCAGTCCTTGCGATGATGAGCAACAGTTTTTTCCAAAATTCGCTTGAGTGTGCTCCTCGGTCACTGATAATTGTTCGCGGCGCCCCAAACCTCGAGAACAACCTCTTCAAGAATTGCACAACAACACGGGCATCACTAGACGGCAACGATTGAGCTTCCACCCAGCGGGATGCGTAATCCCCTTGTGAAGCCTCTTTGTCTTCTCCATGAAGTCCCTTGTCAAGCCTAGGACACGCCTCGCCGAATCGATGCTGATGAAAATTTCCCCAATAGCTATCTTTCAAAGGATGCCGATGTTGATACCATCGAACACTCCAGAAGCCCTGCAAAATCCTCTCGGAACCCCACCAGCGATCTCTCCAGAAGTTGGGTGAAAGATAAGTTGAAAAATCCATGAATAAATCTGAGTCATGGCTTTATATAGGCTGAAATTGGGCATCCACATGGATGTGTAGAATTTCACACGCCCGTGTGGAATCTCTGGAATTGAATTCCTAGCGTAATGAACAATGAACTGCTACAGTGATTTACTAGAGTGCTGTTGCAGTGCTCGCATCCAAATTGTTCCCAGCTTCATGTTCTTCATTGAGGATGTTGCGTTGGGCATACAACCAATTGTAGATCATGTTGTTTCTTTATTTCTCCTTATTGACGAAGTTCTTCAATGTCACACGGGTTAGACTTTATGAGTGTGACTGCCTTTGTGCCTCTCCAAATCATAGAACTATTTGAGCACAATGGAGGTTAGCACACACTCACAAGTCTAGAACCCTTGCCTTGATCCTTGCTTGGTCCAAGAAATTCCTCAACAAAGGCGGACATGACCTAATTTCGCTCTTTTTACTCTAACTCTTCTCCACAACCCTACATGCAGAAAAGAACACAAATGCACAATAATTAATTATAAAATCTGAGAAAAGTAATGTTCCATCTAAGAAAATAATAGTTTGTATTACTTAAACACAAGCACTTATCAGTGGTTATTTGGATCCTCATCGGCTAAACCATTAAATAGTGCAGACTGTTGTAACATCTAGATGAAGCTTGGCTTGAGCTCAAAGTTCTGAGCTGTAATTGGTGGTCGTACAATACTAGATTGCATGCCAAGAACTGGTGGTCTAGCATAATCTAAGAGTGTTCTCTACTGCTCATGTTGTTTTGCCATAGTGTCTAACCTTTCAGTGTCTGTTTCAGCTCGATTGGACTATTCTTGCACAGGTTCTTTTTCCCTTCTATGAGTTCTTCTTCCAATTTATGTATCTCCTTCAACCAATGTCGAAGGGTTGCCTTGGGTCATAACTTGGAGTTGAAATCAAAGAAAGAAAAACAAATAAGAATGATGGAAGAATAAGAAAGTGTGAAACAGAATGATTGATGAATAGCTAAAATAGTAAAGTGCAAATGTGTCTAAAATGCCTACTCTTGGCAACGTCACCAAAAACTTGGACACACCCTTTGCGATAGTAATCCGCAAGTGCAAAGGTCATCACAGTAATAAATTACCTTAGTGACTAGGTAGTCGTATCCACAGGGAATAGGGCTTAAAGACAAGAGTTATCACTATTTAGCTATGAAAGAAATCGATGGTGAGAAAAATCAATTTATGTATGCAAAAGAAAATAAAAGAACGCTGGAAGAACAAATAAGATAAGAGAGGTAATCGATGGTAAATTGGGACACCCGGAGAATGCTCCCCCTAGGACTATTGTTTCAAGTGCAAGACTAGTATTATACTATCTAATTGAAGTTTTAATGTGTTGTGGACATCCTAAAGCACACGGCACCAAACCTAAGGTCAATCATGACTAGCCGTCAACACTATGCCCCGGCGGAGAGAATGCTCTAGACACCTCACATTGTGTTAGACTGTTTGGGGTTCTAGGGATTCCAACTGACAAACCTTGCTCCTAAGTATAGCTCTAACCCTTTGGTCTAGGTGAAAGAACCCTAGTCTCAATTAAGCCCCAGTACTAAGATTCACTACAACCCTTCACTTTGTCGCTTGCACTACTAAGCCCCAGGAGAGTTCATCTCTTTGCACTTCACTCTACTTTGACCGTAAAGAACTCTTGGAATGTGAAGGTAGGATAAATCACGTCGAAAAGGAAAGGGGACGTTCCGCTACCTCTTAACTCTTTCCAAACTTGTGTAGTTTAATCCTATAGAAGTTGTCACACCTTCGAAGGATAACTTAGATGACTCTTAACCCTAGTGTCACGTCTAAGGGAAAATTAATACAATTGACATTCAAGATTGGAACTCAATGAAAAGCATCAATTAAGAAAGCATAATAGAAGTCATAGAAACAATGTCATCCTAGGGATTACAAGTCCGAATACGCACTAGGGGTTTAGCTCTCCATGGAGCTATACAAAATCAACAAAGTGTTTATGTCAATAAGCATAGAAAACATGAATAAAACCCCCTTGTGACCCTTATCGATGGTCTTATTTAGCTGCTTTGTTTTCTCCAACGAATCCGTTGTCAAGCCTAGGGCACACCTCATCGAATCGATGCCGAACAAAGCTCCCCAATAGCTATCTACCAAAAGACGTCGATGTCGATGCTGTAGACTTAATCCAAAAGCCTTCCAAAACTCTCTCTGAACCCTAGATGCTAGCTCCTCTGAAATTTGGCAAAAAATAGGTCAAAAGTCTCCAAATATATCTGAAGTCATGGTATTTAAAGGGTTGAAATCGGGCATCCACACGCCCGTCACAATTTTCTCGAAATTTGATTTTCGGAGCGTTGTGAATTACTACAGTAAATTGTTGCAGTTATTTAGCTACAGTACTCGAGTTAGCCTTTAAGAGTCCGACTGCCTTTGTGCCCCTCTAAATTTTGGAAAATTTTGAGCACATTGGAGGTTGGCACACACCCATATGCCTTGATCCTTGCTTGTTTCAAGAAACTCCTTAACCATCGCTGACACGACCAAATTTTGCTCATTTTTCTTAATCTTTTCTCCACAACCATACAAGTACAAAAGAACATAAATACATAGGAATTAATGAGAAAAACTGATAAAAGTAATACTCAATATAAGAAAAGAATACTTCATGTTACTTATACATGAGCACTTATTAGCCACCATTGGCCTAGAGTCCCTGCCTGCGTCGCCGCTCGTTCACTCGATCATACGAGTGTGATCCGACGGACTCGGTGATCCCAGCATACAAACTCGATGAAACTTGTCCCGAGGGGGTTTTATGTGATGCCGAGTGACGCTGTGGGTGACTTGCCGCTTGATCACTCGATCAAACGAGCACGCTCTGATGGAATTGGTGATCCCGTTATGCAAACTTTACGAAACTTGGGCCAAGGGGTTTTTATATGATGAGGAGTGATGCGGCTAGGGCGTCATGCTGGGATGCCGTCGTTGACCAGGACGCAGCGCCGTTGCCGCCGCTTAATCACTCGATTACACAAGTACACTTTGATGAAACTCGTGATCCTGTCATTCAAACTCGATAAAACTTGGCCCGGGGGTGTTTCATGGGATGCTGAGTGATGAGGTAGGGGTGCTGGCCAGGTGTGCCGTTGATGACCGTAAGGCCCCATCAGTGCAGCCGCTTCTCCAATCGATCACATGAATGCACTCTGACGGATGTCATGATCAGCACGTGCAAACTTGGCGAGACTTGGCCCAAGGGCATGTTTCATGTGATTCCACGTGATGCTGCGGGGGTGTTTGGCCGACATGCTGCCATCTCCCAGACGATGCTGACCGAGAGATGTGGCATGGGCGCCAGACAGTTATTTCGGTAATAGTGCGGATTTCACCAAGTGTAAACTCTAACCTTTTCTACACTAGTAGGATGCGATGTGGGGGAGGCGGGGGTAGGGATGAATCTTGAGATGAGTGGCTGGATCTCAGTCGATCATGGCAGCAAAGCCACTCTTCTACTTATAATGCCCCATCATGTATTTAAGTCATCTATAATGGATTCAGCTCACCGCCCATGGTAGATCCGCAGCGGTGGCCATTACCTATACACGAGCCCTTGCGGGACGGGGGTGCTTTACTGCGGGTTGGGGTTTTGGGAGGCAAGGCGTGGCACTGCACGCTAGGTTGAATTGTGGCTTAGAGGCATTATGCCATAATTCGGCGCATGGTTGCTTCACGCCATTGGCTTTTCAACCAAGTGCGATGACCAATTATGTGAATCAATGGTTCCTCTCATACTAGGTTAAATTAATATGGTGGTGCTGTCATCAGTAGGGTATAACTAACCTATCTCACGACAGTCTAAACCCAGCTTACATTCCCTATTTTTGGGTGAACAATCCAGCACTTGGTGAATTCTGCTTCATATTTATAAGAAGAGCCGACATCGAAGGATAAAAATCAATGTCATAATGAATGCTTGGCTTCCACAAACCAGTTATCCCTATGGTAACTTTTTTTACACCTCTAGCTTTAAATCCTGAAGGGCTAAAGGATCGATAGGCCATGTCTTTACATACTAGAGTCAATGGTACGCGTTTGAATCGCTCACCCGCAAGTGCACGGGGTCACCAAGTAATACCCCTCGCGCGAACACGAGGCGGTAGTATTCCCAACGGCCCGAGAATCTATTCCTACTTCCTTATCACAATGTTGTCCAACCTAATCAATCACTTGGAAGAAGGACTACAGATAATTTACTAAAGCAAAGAACATGCAAATGGCAAGTTTAAATATTGAGGAAAGTATCAAGGTGAGGAAGTGGTCACTGATGAGGATTCCCTCAGGAGTTACTAAAGTGACAAGGATGCCCTAACTAGCATGCACGTGGGTGGTTTGGACCGGGAAACCCTAAATTAGACCAACTCGATGGTCACGGTGTTGGTCCCTAATCCGGTACGAGTATTGGAATACGGAAGTACTTCCACCCAAATCCTTGTACGATTGCAATGGGTTTAGTGGATTTCCCCAAGCTAGGGTTGAAACACAATCAAGGACAACCCTAACAATTGGAGGGGCACAAATACCCGATGGTCACGACGTATTCGTACATGTATTCCCTTCCAAGCTTGGTGAGCCTAATACTAGGGCAATGGTCATGCAACCTAGTATTGTCTAGGAATTGATACATAGAGTTCTCATACATACCAAGGCATTCAAGAATCACCAAACAAGAATCACAAACCACACCAAATGCATAAAACTAGAACAAGCATCCAAAATACACAAGTTCACCCCCAAGGTTCACCTGCATCCGGTGACCTTGGGGTTTAGTTACTCATGATCACAAAACAAGAAGGAAAATACATGAAAACAACCAAAAGCATAACAAGAACACTCACTCAAAGGATCAAGGCCGAATGACGCTTCCAAGGACGCCACCCAAGGAGTGGCTTCCTTTATCAATCTTCCTCTCAAATGTGAATCGAAGGTGTGGACTCATCGTGTCGTGCTCTCCCAGTCGTCCTCTCCTCAAGAATCGCCTCCAAAACCCGGCCTCAAGCTCCCAAGGAAGGTGGTGAAGTCAAGCTCTCCCAAGACCTAGGCTCCCCCCTCTCAAAATGGACTCAAAACACTTAAAAACAAGATCATGCGAGTTATGCGGCCCCGCATGCGGGGAGAGAAAGTCTCCGAAAAAATCCCGAAAGTCGTGTAAATGCTACAGTGAAACTACTACAGTACCGTATACGGCCTCAACAGCGCCAGCATGGAACCCCGCATGGATCTCCTGACCAAGTCCTCCAAGTTTTCGTGCTACAGTGATCGCTACAGTACCCCCCCCCCCCCCCCCCCACGGCTCAGCAACAGTGTTTTCGATGCCGATTTCTTCTAAAATTCTGTCAACGAGCTCAAAGGGGTCTCATTGGTACCTGTAACACGAAAGAAACCAATTCAGACAAAAAACGGGTGTCAACTCATAGAAAAATACGCAATATGTATGCCCGATTACATAGAAAATACGTATGTTTAGGCATTTATCAAACATCCCCACACCTAAGCATTTGCTTATCCCCAAGCAAACACACATGAAGAACAGGGGTGTGATGATAAATGACTAAACATATGACCTCAAGCTCAACTGTAAAGTACCCCACTAGCACAGGTGGAAAGAAATCTAGAAAGTGAGCTATACAGTGAGTGATCGAGTAATGGTAGCCCTGTTTTATCTAAAGTGCTTCCGTGAGTGTGTGCTGGCTCCCAACCTTAACCTCCACAGCCTGGATTACCCCAGGGGCCCATTCACCCCACATATGGTGAGAGTGGCATGAGACAATTAAATACATCTTCAATACTCAGTTAAGAGTCTTTTGGGTTCCTAAATAAAACTCTAGCACTTAAGTGACCGTGCAAAAAGTCCCAGGGGACGAAGTAGAGATACCAAAATTCTCTTCTTTTTTTTTTTTTTTTCCGAGTCCGACTAACATAGACTGCACAACAAATCTTTCAGAAGGATGCACATGCTGATTAGGCACAGGAGCCACCCAACCTACTCAATTACAGTCTACATAGACGCATTCATGCTGTACTAGCAGAGGAATACTGTCATAGACTCCAATTTTTTTTGTTTTGTACACACTATATCTCATGTCCCTTGGTAACATATCACAATAGTTCACTTAAGGCCACAGAAAACAACGAAGGAACTCAAAAGCTCTTAACAGACTATTGAAGAAGGAATTTAACAGTCTAATGCCAAAATCATCATAATGGGTTGGTTAGAGTATACAAGGTGGGAGCAATCATGATAGAGCATAAAAAAGCACTAAAAATAAAACAGGGCATCATTCAAGCACAGTATAAGAATACAACTCACTTCTATCATTCTTTCAAGCTAGGAAGTGCTAAACACTAAAATCATAGCTATCATCAATATTCATGCATGCAAAACAAGTAAAGTACCCCATCCCCACACCTAAAGTTGTACATTGCCCTCAATGTACATAGATCAATAGAGTAAGGTGTGAGACATGCCAGAGAAATAAAGGAATGAGGTAAAGAAACTTTCCCAAGTGGTCGATGAGATGAACTCCAAATACGCATGAACCGGGGAAAGTTGAGGGGCGCAAGGGGCGTGGAGCTTCTACAGTGAGCAATCCTGAAAATAGAAAGGAAGCAAATCACAACCCAAGAAATAAATAGAGAGCGGGAAAAGTAAGCACGAATCAAAAACGGGAAAGTACAGTTTAGGAGGGTCAGGACCCTTGTTAACTGAAAAGTACAACAATACAAACAAACAAGTCTAAAAATAAAAACCAGTGCAAACAACAGAAAACTAAAAGTGGTGCTGTGAGTGTAGAGATCTGGGGGGAGTGATGGTGCAAAGCACGTGGTAACTGTGGAGGAGGTGCCGACAGATGATGAAGCGCCGCGCATGTATGATAAGATCTCAGCCATGCTGCTCTCGACGCGGCCCTGTGATGTGGCTAAATCTCTCACTAATGCTGCCAGCACCTCCTGAGATGTCCTAAAGGTCTGCAACTACTGACGGACCTCGATGCGGAACTCCGCGAAACTGTCCTCAAGTGATGGTCGACTCCAGCTAGTTGCTGTGTCAGGAACAGGGGCAGACTCTGAATCGAACTCGGATCCTATCTCAGAATCCCGAGAGGTGTCACCGCTGTGCGGGAGGTGGTAAGTGTCTCCTGACCTCTCAACTATCCCAATATAAAGCATGATCGACAGACTGAGTGGCGCGACGGTGCACACAACGCTCATGCCCTGGGTGAGCTCAATCAATCCTAGGCCCCTGATAATGCGTGCAATATACGGCCCAGCAAATATAGCTCCAAGGCAAGTAGAAGTCCCATGATGCTCAATAAGTCTGGTAAAAAGTGGCCCAGGTGGATGGGGTACCGCTGAAGGATACTGTACATCATAACCAAATTGGTACGAGAAACCACCCCAGTAGAATCAGCGCGACCGTTCACACTTCTGGATAGCAAGGCCTGCATGTACCTGTGAACGGGGTCTGCCATCATAGAAGCCTTCTTCGATGATGATGAGCGAGCAATTGACCTCCAAAGAGAACTAGGGGACACCGAGCGTGGGAAATCATGAGGTAAATTTGCGAAGTCAGAAGTTTGGGTGTCCACAGTGTAGAGCCCAAGATAAATACCCAACTGGTCGTGATTGATCCTATGCCTCTTGCCGAAAGCCCGAAAAGAGATAGTACTTGTTTGGCACGCAATGTGACAGGGACCGGTATCCTCAAATGTGCTCAATACTTCCAAAGTTAACTCTCGGTAGGTGGGCTCGTCAATTTCAAATACCTTATCCCACCTGTCATGAGAGATGGAGTCCCGGATGGTACTGTCGAGGCCTAAAGTCCTCAAGGCCTCCCAATCGATAACTCGTACTGTGCCAAACCTCCTTTTCGACAATAACGCAAACCTTGTCTTGTGGGCCTCGCTCTTGAAGATAGGCTCGCAAACGGGTGATGGAGAGCTTCTCCTCACTCGCTTGGAGGCCACGTGTTTGGTTGGCATCCCTACAAGACAAGAGAAACATCATCAAGCCAAAAAAACATGAGAAAATTGCTTAATGAAGAACAAAGGCTGATTTTTGGCTAGTGCTACAGTAATTTCGGGGAAAAATTGGTAGAGTTTCTTCTTGTAAAAGTGATAATCTAAATGTACAAAGCTTGGAATTCAAGAGAAATAATTACAGGAAGCATTCACCATGAAATCCACCATGTTTTCCCATCATTTCAACCAACAAAAACCCTAGAATGAGTGAAAAGAATGTATACCTTGAACTAGGGCACCAATGAGAAGATGAAGTGAAAATCGGCTTAAAGCTTGATAAAACCTTGAAAATCTTCCAAAAGTTTTCTTGCTAGGATGAAGAGAGTGTTTGGATGCAAAAAGAATGAAAGAAAATGGTGGAGAGATGAAGGAGAAAAGAGAAGAAGTTTGATGAAAATTGAGTGAATAGTGAGGAAGTGGGGTGAAGAGAGGGAGAAGTAAGGGTCGGGTGACCATGCGGCCCCTTGTGCGGCCGCATGGTACCCCGCATGGGGCTCGGGAAAAATCTTGCGGCCTGCTATGCGGCCGCATAGGAGGCTGCAACCCTCTCTGGCAGGCCATACGGCCTGCTATGCGGCCGCATAGCAGGCCGCACTGCTCTCGGGAAAAAACATGCGGCCCCTTGTGCGGCCGCATAGCAGGCCGCACAAGTGCCAGGACTTCTCCAGCATAAGTCTGGCTCAAAAACTCTCAAATTAACCATCGAACTCAACCTAGCACTCAAAAAATACATGAAAACAAAGCCGAAAACACTCAAAAATCATTGAAAACATGGAACTTGAAGCACCAACACTCAAGGAAAAATACATTGATCATGAAACCAAGGGTGCAACATGGTAAAATAAATTAAGGAAAACGACTAAACAACCACCACAATCAAAGAACTCAACAACACTCAAACTCAAAAGCACCACACAACAAGAAAAAAAAAATACGAAAAACACCGAAACACAACAACAACAACTAAGAAGAAAAAATAGATGCAATGAATTTAAAGACTTGGGTTGCCTCCCAAGAAGCACTTTTTTAATGTCTTTAGCTCAACATGGCTTACCTCAACTCATGGTGGAACAAAGGGGTGAGAGATACCTCCAATTTTCGACGACGCATTGTTGCCCGGAAAATTAAATGAGAGACACGAAAAAATCTTGAATTTCCCACGGTCATCAAAGAATAAGTGGTCAACCTCTTCGGGTGGCATCGTCGAGATATTCATCCCCCGCTTTTGCTTGTCTTTTCTCTTCCTCCATAGCTTCTTCAAGGTTCTCTTCTCATGAGAATGTGGTGAAGATTTAACCTCTACTTGTGCTAGTTGTTGCATTGGTGGAGGGGGGATCTCATCATCCACTACATCATCTCCGAAATCTTCAAAGTACTCCTCCAAAGGATTCAAAGCGAGGACTTCCTGCACACAATCAGAGATAATCACATCAGTAATATCCATGAAATACAAAGTATCATCATGATCAAGTGTACGCTTCATTGCTTCGGGGAGGGTAAAAACAACTTGTTCGTCCCCAACCCTCAAAATAATTTTTCCTCCTTTTACATCAATTAGTGCTCCGGTGGTATTAAGAAATGGACGCCCGAGGATCAAGGGGACCTCCACATCATCATCCACATCTAGAATTACGAAGTCAACGGGGATGATAAGCTTATCAACTTGAACAAGAACGTCCTCCACAATTCCCCGGGGTCTTCGCACTGAACGATCCGCAAGTTGCAAAGTCATCCGTGTGGGTCTCAAGTTGTCTAGCCCCAACCTCAGGAACAAGTTGTACGGCATGACGTTTATGCTAGCTCCCGAGTCGGGCAAGGCGCTTTCTTGCACTCCATCCCCAATCACACAAGGGATGATGAAGCTACCCGGATTATTAAGTTTCTTGGGTAGTTTCTTTTGAATTACGGCCGAGCAATTTCGTGACAGAGTCACCGTCTTCAAGTCCTCAAGCTTCCTATTATTGGTGAGGAGGTCCTTCATGAATTTAGGGTATTTCGGCATTTGTGAAAGTGCCTCAACCAAAGGAATGTTTATGTGAAGTTGCTTGAAGATGCTCAAGAATTTCTTGAATTGAGCGTCTTCTTTATCTTGTTTGAGCCTTGAAGGATATGGTACCATAGGTTTATACTCAGGCTCCTTCTTAGTCAAGGAACTTGGAACATTTCCATTGTGCTTCCCCTCCATCTCATCAATTTCATCATTACTTGCCTTAGGGTCTTCCCGGTCGGCTACCCTATCGTTGGAGGCACTTGGACCATCCCCGGTCCTTACCTCCAACTGCTTCCCACTCCTTAGTGTCATTGCCTTCAAGTGTTCCCTTGGGTTGCATTTAGTGTTGCTAGGCAAGCTACCTGAGGGATGATCTGACTGTGCCCTAGCAAGCTGTCCCACCTGGGTCTCAAGAGACTGAATGGAGGCTTGGACGTTTCTCAATATAGTACCGAATTCATCAAATCTCTTGTCTACATTTTGGAATTTTACCTCCGTAGAAATCATAAATCGAGCCAAAACATCTTCAGTCGAGTATTTCTTCTCTTGGACCTGCTGGGGCTGAAGTTGGGGTCCCTGGGTTGGTGGAGGTCTCTGTTGGAATTAGCCTTGGTTCCACGACATGTTCGGGGGATTCCTCCATCCCGAGTTGTAGCTATTACCGTATTGATTCCCCGGTCCCCGAGGACCTCCACCAACATAATCCATCGATTCCACGGGTGTAGGAGGAGCAATAAAAATTAGACACTGCGAGGTTGCATGTCCTGCACCACAAGTCTCACAGGACAACACTGCCTTAGGGGTAGAACTAGAACCCAACATGAACTGGTCAAATTTCTGTGTCAAAGCACTGACTGCAGCGTTGTTATCGGTGACATTCTTCGATAAGGCCTCAACCTTTGCTGTCAATGCGGTGGTCCCATTCACCTCGAACATGCCAGCAACCCTTGGTCCCTTCTGCTGAGTGCTCCAGTGGCACTCATTGCTTGCCATGTTCTCAATCAGTTTCTCAGCTTCCTCAGGGAGCTTGTCACTCAAGGAGCCACCCACCGCAGCGTCAATGAGTTGTCTCACGGCATAATTCAACCCATTACAGAACATCTGCACTCGCATCCAAGCAAGGAAGCCATGATGAGGGCACCTACGTAACAAGTCTTTGAACCGCTCGTGCGCCTCAAAAAGGGTTTCAGAATCCCCCTGTCTGAAAGAGGAGATCTCTTGTCTCAATCTTGCGGCCTTGCTCGGCGGGAAATACCGGGCCAAGAATTTCTCAACAATTTCCTTCCAGGTGGTGATGGACCCGGGAGCTAAGGAAGTGAGCCATCTGTACGCTGGCCCCCTCAAACTGAATGGAAACAATCACAGTCTGATAGTATCATCGGACACAGAGTTGATCTTGAAAGTAGAGCAAATTTGCAGGAAACGGGATAGGTGAGCATACGGATCCTCATCAGCTAAACCATCAAACTGAACTGAATTTTGTATCATCCCGATCGTGCTCGCCTTGATCTCAAAGTTGTTCGCCGGGACTGTGGGAGCTTGCATACTGAATTCTTCCCCGGTGAACTGTGGTCTCTCAAAATCGGATAAAGTTCTCCTTGGTTCGGCCATAACTGATGATTCACTAGATTCGACCCGAACCTCTCGTTGCCTCGAACTCTCGGTGACCTCTCTCAATCGTTGATGCAAAGTGCGTTCGATCTCGTCGTCGGGCTCAACAAGAGTTGCTTGACCCGCCCGAGTCATACGATGGGTACCTCGCAAAATAATTAATAGTCAAAACAAGCAAACGATGGAATGATGAAATATAAACAAGAATGGTAAAAACGAGCAAAAATAAAATGGTCAAATCAACACGCTTTAAGTTTTCAAAATATTCCTCGTGGGTCCCCGGCAAAAGTGCCAAAAACTTGGTACGCGTTTGAATCGCTCACCCGCAAGTGCACGGGGTCGCCAAGTAAAACCCTTAAAAACAAGATCATGCGAGTTATATGGCCCCCCATGCGGGGAGAGAAAGTCTCCGAAAAAATCCCGAAAGTCGCGTAAATGCTACAGTGAAACCGCTACAGTACCGTATACGGCCTCAACAGCGCCCGCATGGAACCCCGCATGGATCTCCTGACCAAGTCCTCCAAGTTTTCTTGCTACAGTGATCGCTACAGTACCCCCCCGGGCTCAGCAACAGTGTTTTCGATGCCGATTTCTTCTAAAATTCTGTCAACGAGCTCAAAGGGGTCTCATTGGTACCTATAACACGAAAAAAACCAATTCAGACCAAAAACGGGCGTCAACTCATAGAAAAATATGCAATATGTACGCCCGATTATATAGAAAATACGTAGGTTTAGGCATTTATCAGTCAAGTTCAACACGATCTTCTTTCCCTGCTAATTCTACCAAGCCCGTTCTCTTAGCTATGATTTCACTGGATAATAGACAGGGACAGTGGGAATCTCATTAATCCATTCATAGTTACTAATTAGATGACGAGGCATTTGGCTACCTTAAGAGAGTCATAGTTACTTCAGCCGTTTACCCAGGCTTGTTGAATTTCTTCACTTTGACATTCAGAGAACTCGGTAGAAATCACATTGTGTGAGCATCCACAGGGATGATCGTAATACTTTGTTTTAATTAAACAGCTAGATTCGCCTTATCTCTACAAGTTCTGAGTCAGCTGTTCGATGCCTGGGGAAGGTCCCTGATAAACGTCTAAATGTACGTATTTTATACGTGTGCATGCGCATGCTTCTCGTATTTTGTTGATGAATCGATGCCCTTTTAGGTCTAAATTGGTTTATTTTCTATTTCAGGTACAAAAGAAGCCTAGGTGAGCTCAACGACGCAATTTGAGAAGAAATTGACACCGAAATCGTCGTTTCGGGTTCCCTGACACTACAGCAACACTGTAGCAGCCTGAAGCACGAAGATTTGAAGAAAATTCTAAGTCTGGGAATCCTCACGGGCAAGCTCACATCTTTGCGGTTTCTTGCAAAAATTCTAAGTCCGGGGGTACTGTAGCATTTTACTGTAGCAGTTACTGTGCAAAAATCACATCTTTGCGGTTTCTTGCAGCCCGTATTACAGTAAAATGCTACAGTAAACCCAGACTTAGAATTTTTGCAAGAAACCGCAAAGATGTGAGCTTGCCCGTGAGGATTCCCAGACTTAGAATTTTCTTCAAATCTTCGTGCTTCAGGCTGCTACAGTGTTGCTACAGTGCCAGGGAACCCAAAACTACGATTTCGGTGTCAAATTCTTCTCAAATTGCGTCGTTGAGCTCACCTAGGCTTCTTTTGTATCTGAAACACAAAATAAACCAATTTAGACCTAAAAGGGCATCGATTCATCAACAAAATACGAGAAGCATGCGCAAGTGTACGTATAAAATACGTACATTTAGACGTTTATCAAACATCCCCACACCTAAGCGTTTGCTTGTCCCCAAGCAAACAAACATGAAGAATAGGGGCAAGAAGACAAACGGCTAAATGTACGACCTCAAGCTCAAAAGTAAAGAACTCCACAGGCACGAATGGACAGAAATCAAGAAGTGAGCTGATCAATGACTAGTGAAGTAATACTAGTTCCATTTCTCCTAGAGTGCCCCGTGAGTGTTTGCTAACTTCCACCTTGACCTCCACACCCTGGATTACCCCAGGATGACCATTCACCCCACGTATAATGAAAGTGACATTAGAATGCTAAAAACATCCTCAATACTCAGATAAAAGTCTTTCGGTTCCTAGATAAAGCTTTAGCTCAAAAGTGACTATGCAGTACGCTCCAGGGGATCAAGACATTTTATTACTCTCACATACGCACAAACTTTTTCTGAGTCCGACTAACGTAGACTGCACAAAAATCTTTCAGACGGATGCACATGCTGGCCAGGCACAAGATCCACCCATCCTACTTGATTACAGTCAACATAGACGCATTCATGCTGTACTAGCAGAGGAATACTGTCATAGACTCCTTTTTTTTTTTTTTTTTTTTTTTTTTTTTACATGTATAGACTATCTTTCAAATCCCCTGGCTAAACCCACTACAGTAGTTCACAAAAAGCTAAAGAAAACAATAAAGGAACACAAAAGCTCTTAAAAGAGTATTGAAAATAGAATTTAACAAATTAATGCCAAAATCATTACAATGGGTTGGTAGGAGTGTACAAGGCGGAAGTAATCGTGTACAGGCATAGGGGGCGCTAAAGGTGAAATAGAACTACATTCAAGCGCATGTAAAAGTACAGCTCACAACTATCATTCTTACCAAGCCAGGAAATTCTAAACATGTGAATCATAGCTATCATAGGTAATCCAAGCATGCACAAAATACCAGTATACTCCAAAAATCCATCCCCACACCTAAAGCTGTACATTGTCCCCAATGTACATAAGTCAGCAGAACAGGGTGGGACAAACATTTTAAGCACAAGTAAATGGAGTAAAAGAAACTTCCCCAACAACTGATGAAGAATGGCATGTGGTCCTCAATGTTGGTGGGGTGAAAGAAAACTGAGGGCGCGGAGTGTGAAACTCAGTAACAATTCTCCTGAAAGCACAAGAAGTATAAATCACAACTCCAGAAATGAAAAATATGAAAGAGAGCAAAATGACAAAAGTCTCAAAACAACCATGAAAAGTTTAGCAGGGCGAAGCCCTAGCTAACTCAAAAGTACAGAGTACAACATGAAAAAGAAAATGCTGTGGAAACAAAGTATCATAGCAAGCATGCAACTCGAGTCAGGGGCCAGAAGGGAATGACGGAGCTGCACAAGTGGTGGCCGCCGAGGTGGTGCCGACTGATGATGACGAACTGTGCAGGAACGCTAAAATGTCGGCGGTAGCGGTCTCAAGGCGGCTCACCGAAGCAGTCAGCATCTGCAGCTGCTCGCAGACCTCTGCTCGGAACGTGTCAAACCTCTCCTCCAATGAATGCTGAGGTGCCCGGGGTGCAGCAACATCGTCTGACTCAGACTCTGATCGAGACTCAGACTCGGTGTCATGAGATGGGCCGGGGTCTGACTGGCATCGTACTACCCTGTGTGTAGTGCCCCGCCGCTCAACCATACCAATACATACCAAAGTCTGCATGCTGAGTGGGACGACTGCACCCACAATTGTCATGCCCTGGGTTCCCTCAAGAAGATCCATACCCTTGATCATGCGTGTGATGTAGGGCCCAGCGTAAATGGATCCCAGGCGGACAAACTTGCCTTGGTGGGCAAAAACATCGGCGAACAAATGACCCATGTGGAGGGGGTACCGCTGTATAATGCTATACAGCATCAATAAGTCCGTGCGCGATACTACCCCGGTAGAATCCAGTCGGCCCCCAATGCTCCTAGTCAGTAAGGCGTGAATGTATCTGTGAGCGGGGTCTTTCAACTGGGATGCTTTCTTGGTGCGTGACCGGTGAGCAATGGTATTCCAATATGTAGCATTGGTCACGGGGTAAGGGAAGTCCCTACCAAATTCCTTGAATTCCGGCCTTTGGGTGAATGCTTCGGTGTAAAATCCCATGTAAATGCCCAATTGGTCTTGAGTGATCCTGTGGCTCTTCCCGAAGGCACGGAATGACACATATCCGGGTTGGCGAGAGAAAGGGTTCAAGTGATAGATTTCAAAGGTGCTTAACACTTCAAGAGTCAACTCCTTGTATGTGGGTTCGTCAATGGAGAACAATGTATCCCAATCGTCGTGTGTGATGAGTTCCAATATTATTTCATCCAAACCCAGGGTTTTGAGGACATCCCAATCAATTTTCTTTATTGTCCCAAAGTTCTTGCGCGAAAGAAGCGCAAAACGATTCTTGTGTTCTTCCTTCTTAAACTTGGGTTGTTCATGAGGCGGAGGAGGGTCATTTCGGGCTCTCTTGTAAGCAACCTTCTTGGTTCTCATCCTACAAAGTGAATGGAAGCTCAATTCGACAAGTTACAAGCAACAAAAATCTTGAAAAATGAAAGAATCATGAAGATTTCTCAGTGCTACAGTAATTCCGAAAAACTTTTTCAACAACTTTGTTTGAAAACTTGAAGATCTCAAAATACAACCATTCCAAAACCTTGATACAAGCTTGTAGAAGCCAAGGAGAGAACAAACCATGAGAAAATAAGCCCCAACAACCATAGAAACATCAAGATCATGAGAACAAAAATTCACCTTAAAACCTAGGGTTTTTGGAGTTAAACTTGAGTTGAATCCGGCCAAAAGAGTGGTTATTCTTCAAATCTTAAGCACCAAATGTTTTTAGAGGAGAGTGAGAGCAATTTAAAGCAAGAAAAATGGAAGAAAATGGAGGAGAAATGAGGGGGAAGTGAGAGTGTTAAGTGGAGAGGATGATGAATAGAAGGAATGGCCAAATGAAGCCCAATTAAATCAAGTCCCGAAAAGCCTCACGGGTGAGCTCACGGGCGTGAGCTCACCCGTGAGAGCTCTCGGTTTGGCTCACAGCCAAGCTCACGCCCGTGAGCTTGGCCGTGAGAGCCCTCTGTTTTGCTTGCGGGCAAGCTCACGGCCGTGAGCTTGCCCGCAAGGGTTCTTTCCCTTGCTTAAGGGCACAATCATGTACAAAACTTAGCTCTCAACTCGATTTAGCAATGAAGAACACTCCTCCAAAGCTTAAAACCACTCAAAGAAAGGCCGAATAAGGCATGAAAGCAATCAAAACATGAATCTCATGAAAACTAATCATTAAACAATTCACAACAACATACAAGCATGCAACTATGAATTAGACAAAATGATGAGCGATAAGAGCACACAAGAACAAACCCTAGGGTGCTAATATGCTAACACACAACAAAAATACGAAAAAGAGAAACATAAACACTAAAAACAACAAAAGAATGAAATTGCAATGAAATTAAACTTGGGTTGCCTCCCAAGAAGCGCTTGGTTAACGTCGTTAGCTTGACGTGTGTTACCTCAACAATCATGGTGGGACAAAAGGAGGGAATTTACTTCCAATATTTGATGATGTATTGTTACCCGAAAAGTTCATGGAGAGGCATGAAAAAAATTCTGAACTTCCCTTGGTTCTCCATGAGTATGTCATCTACTTCCTCGGGTGATACCGTTGAAACCTTTGCAACCTTCTTTGATTCCTTTGTTTTTCTCCACACCTTTTTTGTGGGTTTCTTCTCCTTGTTATGTAGTGGGGGGTCAAACACCACTTGAGTAGATTGTCGCAATGGTGGAGGGGGGGCATCAAATTCTTCTATCTTTTCCTCCTCTAGCTCATCCAAAATTTCATCAAGTGGGTTCAGAGCGAAAATTTCCTGCACACAATCAGAAATAATTGCATCAGTTTTATCCATGAAATAAAGACTATCATCATGGTCAAGTGTGTGCCGCATTGCAGCGGGAAAGGTGAAGACCACTTGTTCATCACCAACTCTTAATGTCATCTTTCCACCCTTGACATCAATCAATGCTCCGGAAATGTTTAGGAATGGACGGCCGAGAATGATGGGGACCTCAACATCGTCATCCACATCTAAAATCACAAAATCCACAGGAATGATGAGTTTGTCAACCCTCACAAGGACATCTTCAACAATACCCCTTGGTCTCCGCAAAGAACGATCGGCAAGTTGTAGAGTCATTCGTGTAGGCCTTAGATCTTCCAGTCCCAATTTCAAAAACAACTTGTAAGGCATCACATTAATACTCGCACCCGAGTCGGCCAAAGCACTCTCTTGTATTCCTACACCAAGGGTGCAAGGGATGATGAAACTACCGGGATCATTGAGTTTCATGGGCAACTTCTTTTGAATTAAAGCAGAGCAATTCCCCGATAGTGTCACCGAGTCCACCTCTTCTAGTTTTCTTTTGTTTGTGATGAAGTCTTTCATGAACTTGGCATACTTGGGCATTTGTGAGAGGGCCTCAACCAAAGGAATGTTAATGTGGAGTTGCTTGAATATATTCAAAAATCTTTTAAATTGAGCATCCTCCTTGTCTTTTTTCAACCTTGTTGGGTAAGGTACCACGGGCTTGTACTCGTTCACCTTTGGGGCCGGGGATTCGTGGACATCATCACTACATTTTCCCTTATCATCCTTGCATTCTCCCATGTTCAAATGAGGGTCTTCCAGATCGGTTACCCTATCATTAGAAGCACTTGGGCTCGTTTCGGCCCTTACTTCCAATTGTTTTCCGCTCCTTAGTGTAACAGCCTTCAAGTGTTCCCTCGGGTTGCTTTCAGTGTTGCTTGGTAAGCTACCCGAAGGACGATCAGAATGCGCTCGAGCAAGCTGTCCCACTTGGTTCTCAAGAGATTGCATAGATGCCTGAACATTCCTCAACACAGTACCGAACTCATCCATTCTTTTCTCAATACCCTGAAACCGTGTCTCGGTATTAATCATAAATTTGGCTAAAACATCTTCCGTGGTATACTTTCTTTCTTGTTGTGGTGCTGCTGGGTAATGGCTTGCTTGAGATGGAGGGGGCCTCTGTTGAACTTGGCCTTGACCCCAGGACATGTTCGGGGGGTTCCTCCAACCTTGATTGTATGTGTTACCATATTGATTTCCCGGCCCTCTAGGTCCACCTCCAACATAATCAACAGACTCCACAGGTGTAGAAGGGGCAATGAATATAGGACACTGTGACGTTGCATGCCCTGCTCCACATGTGTCACAAGACATCACGGCCTTAGGGGTAGAATTGGACCCCAACATCAGTTGCTCTACTTTCTGTGCCAATGAACTGACCAAGGCATTATTGTCTGAGAGATTCTTTGTCAAGGCCTCAACCTTAGCCGTCAATGCTGTGTTTTCATTCACTTCATAAAGCCCTGCAGCCTTTGGTTCCTTTTGCCTAGTACTCCAGTGGCATTCATTACTGGCCATGCTTTCAATCAAAGCTTCAGCTTCTTCAGGCAGTTTGCTACTCAAGGATCCACCTGCTGCGGCATCAATCAGTTGCCTTGTTGAATAATTCAGTCCATTGCAGAACATTTGCACTCTAATCCAAGACTGAAATCCATGGTGAGGGCACTTGCGCAACAAGTCTTTAAACCTTTCATGTGCTTCAAAGAGTGTCTCCGAATCTCCCTGCCTGAAGGATGATATTTCTTGCCTCAACCTCGCTGCTTTGCTAGGAGGAAAGTATCGGGCCAAGAATTTTTCCACCATATCCTTCCAAGTAGTGATGGAGCCTGGAGCCAAGGATGTGAGCCACCTATAAGCTGCTCCCCTTAAACTGAATGGAAAAAGTCTTAGCCGAATAGCATCATCAGAGACCGAGTTTATCTTGAAGGTTGAACATATTTGCAAGAAGCGAGATAGATGAGCGTGCGGGTCCTCATCTGCCAACCCGTCAAATTGAACCGAGTTCTGAATCATTCCAATCGTGCTCGCCTTGATTTCAAAATTGTTAGCCTGAACCGCCGGTGCCTGAACACTGAATTCTTCACCGGTGAATTGAGGCCGCTCATAATCAGACAGGGTCCTCCTTGGTTCGGCCATAACGGTAGGTTCACTTGATTCCACAACAAACTCTTGTCCTCGTTGTGTTGAACTCTCACCCAACTCTCTCAACCTTTGATGCAAAGTTCTCTCTACTTCGTTGTCGGGTTCAACTAGGTTTGCTTGACTCGAACGTGTCATAAAATAGGTACCTTGCAAAACCGGACTCAAGAATTAGCAATCGACGAGAGGTAAAAAAAATAGAAATGCAAAACGATAGATAATGGAATATATACAAAGGATGATAAATGCAAAACAAGAAAATGGTCAAATCAACATGCGCAAAGTTTTCCGGATATTTCTCGTGGGTCCCCGGCAACGGCGCCAAAAACTTGATGAGTGTGATCCCGCAAGTGCACGGGTCGTCAAGTAATACCCTGTGCGTGACACAGGGGTCGTATTCCCTGGGGCCCGAGAAGCTACCCTTACTTCCTTATTACAATATTGTTTGACTGATACGATTCAAAAGAGTGAATATGATGCAAAGAAGTTAAAGAAGTAAATAACCAAAGCAAACATACGAGGGCAAAATACGGGGTAGAAATAGGGCTAGGAGTGGTCACGGATGAGGATTCCCTTAGGGGCTACTAAAGTGAGTAGGAAGGCTTGGACTAACATGCAAGTGGCTAATTGGACCGAGAAAACCCTAGACTAGGTCAACCCGATGGTCACGGAAGTCGACCCCTAATCCGATACGGTTAATGGATACGGTACGTATACCGTCCAAGATTTCCCCTACGATTGCAAAGGGTGAAGTGGTTTTCTCAAACTAGGGTTACAATACAAAAGAGTACTCAACCCTAGGAGTGGAGGGGTACAAATACCCGATGGTCACGGCGTATTTATACATATTTCCCTTACAAGTTTGGTGAGTCTAACACTAGGGCAATGGTCATGCAACCTAGCATTTCCTAAGTCTTTTGATACATAGAGTTCTCATACATACCAAGCATGTAAAACACCAAACAATGGATCACAAACAAGCCACAAACAATGTATAGAACAAGATCATCCAAAACATCACAAGTTCACCCCCAAGGTTCACCTACATCCGGTGACCTTGGGGTTTAAGTGCTCATGTTCACTAAATACAACAATAAATGCATGGAAATAAACGACAAAGGCATGAGAAGGACTCCCTCAAAGGATGAAGGCCGGTGAAGTTCCAAAGACGCCACTCCAAGGGGTGGCTTCCCTAGTCTTCAACCTCCAAATGAAAGCCCTAGGATGAAGGATCTTCCCAAAACCTTGCTCTCCTTGCCAAATCCTTGCCTAGATTGCCCTCCAAGAGCTTCTTCTTCCTCAATTCGAAGGTGGTGGTGAGAGGCCCTAAGAAGAACTCCAAGATCTCTTCAAAACCCAAGTAGAGCCCTTTAAATGATGAGTTCGGGCAAGCTCACGGGTGGCCTCACGGTCCATATACGGCCCGTGAGGGAGCCTGTAATACGGGCTGCAAGAAACCGCAAAGATGTGATTTTTGCACAGTAACTGCTACAGTAAACTACTACAGTATCTAAAACACAAAATAAACCAATTTAGACCTAAAAGGGCATCGATTCATCAACAAAATACGAGAAGCATGCGCAAGTGTACGTATAAAATATGTACATTTAGACGTTTATCAGGAAGCCACCCCTTGGAGTGGCGTCTTTGGAACTTCACCGGCCTTCATCCTTTGAGGGAGTCCTTCTCATGCCTTTGTCGTTTGTTTCCATGCATTTATTGTTGTATTTAGTGAACATGAGCACTTAAACCCCAAGGTCACCGGATGTAGGTGAACCTTGGGGGTGAACTTGTGATGTTTTGGTTGATCTTGTTCTATACATTGTTTGTGGCTTGTTTGTGATCCATTGTTTGGTGTTTTACATGCTTGGTATGTATGAGAACTCTATGTATCAAAAGACTTAGGAAATGCTAGGTTGCATGACCATTGCCCTAGTGTTAGACTCACCAAACTTGGAAGGGAAATACGTATAAATACGCCGTGACCATCGGGTATTTGTACCCCTCCACTCCTAGGGTTGAGTACTCTTTTGTATTGTAACCCTAGTTTGAGAAAACCACTTCACCCTTTGCAATCGTAGGGGAAATCTTGGGCGGTATACGTACCATATCCAATACCCGTACCGGATTAGGGGTCGACTTCCGTGACCATCGGGTTTGATGAGCGAGCGCGCGACTAGCTACAGAGCTAGCACGCGACTCCCCGGCCGCAAGTGCACGGGTCGTCAAGTAATAAACCTCACGAGGAGGGTCGTATTCCCAAGGGCCCGAGATCTACTATTACTTCCTTTTGGGAGTCACTTTCTGGTCGATCGAAACAGGGTTGAAGCAATATTAAAATAATAAAAACAAGTAAAGGAATGCAAATAAGATAAAACTCAATCCGGAATAAAATAGAGATGAAGAATCCAATAATTATGGAAGGCCTCGGGCGAGGATTCCCCCGGGAGAAGACTAAATACGAATGACCAAGATAATTATAAAACTAGGGTTAGCTTGGTTTCGGTCCGCTAGACTCGGATGTCGACTACCCCGGAACCTCCGTAGTGTAGCCCTAATCCAGTACAGGTTTCTCTATCCAGAAAATACCCCTACGATGTCAATGAGAACAAGGAGTCTTGATTAGGGTTAATCTAATGCACGCTCTCGGCTAAATTAACCCTAATCGCGCGGGAGGCTATTAACACCCGGAACCTCCGGTGTATTAATACATGTTACCCTCTTTAACTCATCAAAGGACCTAATACAAGCTAGCATCCCGCCAAACAAGTATCATTCAAAATCAATTCTACGGAATCCATCCATTGTAGAATGAACAACATGATGATGAATTAAAACCAAACAATCAAACTAACACATTCATTTAAAGCAAAATATAGGTCATTCATACAAAGTCTCCTCCCAAGGTTCACCGGGAGCCCGGCGGCCTTGGGAGGTTTAGTTCAACATCACAAAACTAAGGAGCTCATCATACAACAATTCCATCCAATAAAAACAAGAAAAACCCCCTCGAAGATGTCGACTAGGGATGATGGCGTAGCTCGTCGGATCCGCGCCGGCGAGCCCTATGAAGCTTCTCAACGTCTTCCCCTTCTTCTCTCCTTCGAATCTAGCCGAAAATCCTTCCAAAATCCCTCAAGAAATGGTGAAATGAAGTCTGGGACAAGTGGAGGCCGGATGAGAAAAAAAGCTCTCCCAAAAACTCTTCAGAACAAGCATATATAGCCCGAAGGTGTGCGGGCACTGTGCGGGCCGCACAGTGCCCGCACAGCCTTCTGGCTGTGCTGTGCGGCCAGTGTGCGGGCCGCACACTGGCCGCACACTGCTCTGTCTCTCTTGTGCGGTCACTGTGCGGGCCGCACAGTGGTCGCACACCCTTCTGGCCAGGGTGTGCGGCCACTGCGCAGCCCGCACAGTGGCCGCACACGGCCGAGAAAAATGTGCCCGTGTGCGGCGCGTCGGCTTCCAGGGTGCTCCAACTCTTCGTTCCTTCTTCAATCATCCCCGGAATGACACGAATATGGTCAAAACTTGCGCACTTGGTCCTTGAAACCCTGAAATGAAAAATAAAACATCAAGTGCGCAAAAACTCATCGAAAATACACATAAGTTGCATGAATGTACAAGAACATCATAGCTATAACATGATGTATTTAGGCACTTATCAAATACCCCCTACTTAAGCATTTGCTTGTCCCCAAGCAAACGGACATGGAAAACCAGGGATACTGATAAGTGACTAAATACACAACCTCGGGCAAGAGATGAAAGTATCCTAACCAAAGCGAAACTCAAAATACTAAGCAAAGACCACTTGAGATCATTCACGCGTTCATTGGCCGTGTCGTGTTGTGTGTGTGCAAGTCCCCTAGTTCGAAGCCCTGTAGTCCAAACAAGGTAGACAGGACCCCGAGGACCACTTCTTGAAGCAATTCACGCCACCAAGTGGAATACGGCCTTGAGGTGGTAGAAATACTTCTAGTAGAGTCGTAAGGATCCTTCCTCTTATTTTCGAACAATAACCAGTCGAAATTTATTTTTCTGTATGCAATATGTTTATCTTTTTCTTTTCCGGGACTAACATGAACTGCAAATCCACATTACCTGGAGCTTTGCACATTCATGTAAACGCGCTCATGTCCTTATAGCTTTTGGCGAGAGGAACACTCTGGTTAGGAGCCAGAACCCCAGGTTACTTCGCTATTAGGACAGAGGAGCACTGTCCACGTTTTTATTCACTTTGCCTTTTTTTTTTTTTTTTTTTTTTTTTTTTTTTTTTTTTTTTCGACCGTATTGCAAAAAAAAGAACAAGAAGAAGGTCCTTAAAACCCTATTAGAAGGTATTCTAACACGTCAAGGCGCGAAACCACTAGTATGGGTTAGCAACTAAGAGGGTCACGAAAGTGCTGTGGTTACTCGCCTAGATGTCCAGGGTTCTACCTAAGGGAATAGTGCGAGAATTGCCTAGAATGACATGAAAATCTCAAGTGTGCAGGGTCATAAAAAGTTTAGCATTTATCATGATTTCGAGCTATAATACAATCACAATTAAGTACGCCATCCTAGGTTTACAATCATGCAACAAGTCAAGAATTATCAAAAATTTTCATACAAGTTCACGAAACAAGTAACGAAGATCAGACATGCATAGCCACCCCCCACTTAAAGCAGTACATTGCCCTCAATGTACATTGATCAGCAGTACAGAAAAATTTATGCATGGAAAATAAAGAGGGTGGTGTCATGAACTTCCCCGAGAAATTGGTAATGAGCTTTGCAAGGCACGAGCTCGGGGTGACCATCACCATGGCTACAAGCGAAGTGGAGAGGAAGAAAAATGGACGTCTTGGTCTACCTACAAGGGAAAAACGTCGAGTCAAGCATCCATCAACCACACAAAAACAAAGAAAAGAAACAAGGAATGAAAGCGAAAGTGAGCTCTCGGAGTGAAAGGACTGATGAAGCCGCTCAAGGTCTTCTGTGTCTCCTCCAACGGGCTCGATCAGAAAGATGACCTACGTCTCGAAAAATAAAGATCAAGCCATGGCAACACGCTAAAATGCGTGAACACGAGTTTAGAAAAATGAGTGGAGTGGAAACAACGCGATCGCGATCAAAATCGAAAACCATCGATAATCCCCCGAAGATCCAATTCGGATAGGAAATTAAAAACCAAGAAATCACCTCGAAGGTATGCAAATAAATTGAGTTCTGAAAATATTTTTAACGTTGAAACGATGCGAGGGATGTGGTATGATCAAAACAAGTGCGAAAATGTGGAGGAAAGCCGGAAAGAAGAGCATAACAGCAGTAAAACTGGGGCCGGTGTGCGGGTGGTGTGCGGGCGGCACACCAGCCGCACACCTCTCTGTCTGGGGTGTGCGGGTGGTGTGCGGGCCGCACACCAGCCGCACACCCTTCTGCCAGGGGTGTGCGGCCTCTGTGCGGCCGCACAGTGGCCGCACAGAGCCCTGTAAATTTTCAGAAAATGGCTTTCTTCAAACCAAAGCAAGTCTCCGACATTAAAAACGTTACAAAACTCATCTCGGACAAAGGATACACATATATAAACACAAAACAAATGGGAATTCACCGAGATGGGGAGGAAACAATGTCATACACGATAAACGCATACCAAGAACGAATGAAGTGAAGAGCTCACAACCCAAACATAGCATAACCAAAATACGAAAATTGAAAAGTACAGAATTGTAAAAATTTATGGGTTGCCTCCCATAAGCGCTTGTTTAGCGTCACGAGCCTGGCGTTCAAGTTTCTCAACTCATGGTGGTTTAAAAGAAGAAGTTTTACCTGAGGTCCCAATGGATGCAAATGATGATCCAACCGGCAAATTCAAGGAGAGGAGGGAATCGATGCTGTGCATACCTAGGTCGACGAAGCATGCCGTGTGTACCTCGTCATGAAAATTCTTGCTTGCTTTGTTGACCTTGGGGGTTATCTTTTTCCATGCTCGCTTCCACGAGCGCTCTCCTTTGCTTCGCCCTTGTGACTTGACCGGGGATATAGGAGGAGGGTCTTCTTGTGCCTTCTTTGGTGCCTCTTCCTCCTCAAGAACAACATCTTGTAAGAATTCATCAAGGGGGTTCATCATAAGGACCTCATGCACACAATCTTGAACTAGTAATTCTGTATCATCAAGTGCATAAGAAGTGTCATCAAGCTCCTTGGGGTGTTTCATTGCCTCGGGAATTTTAAAAATGGCTTCTTCATTCCCGGCCCGCAAGGTCATTTTCCCATCTTGAATATCCAGCAGGGCACGGGATGTGGCAAGGAAAGGCCGGCCAAGAATGATGGGGACCTCAGTAGCATCATCAACATCAAGAATGACAAAATCAGCCGGAAAAACTAGACCACCAACTTTCACAATCACATCGCTCACAATGCCACGCGGGCGTCTAACAGTTCGGTCCGCAAGTTGTATGGTGATCCGCGTCGGCTCTAAGTCTTGAAGGCCCAGTTTTAAGAAAAGCTTGTAGGGCATAACATTTATGCTTGCACCGGAATCGGCAAGGGCTTTCTCTACAAGCGAGTTCCCAAAATGACACTCCACAATTAGACCACCCGGGTCTTTGATTTTTTCGGGCAATTTGCTTTGGAGAATTGCCGAACAACTCTCCCCTAGAGACACCGTAAATGCTTCTTCAAGTTTCTTCCTGTTTGTAAGCAACTCCTTCATAAACTTGGCATATTTTGGCATTTGAGAAAAGGCCTCTACAAGTGGAAGATTGATGTGAAGTTGCTTTATCATCTCCAAAAATTTTTTGAATTGAGTGTCCTCCTTGTCCCGATTGAGTCTTGCCGGATAGGGGACCTTCGGTTGGTGCTCTAGCAATTTTTTCTCTTTGTTTTGAGGTTCAATTGAATTGTCATGGCTGTCATTAGCTTCATCCCCACCTACGGAGGAAGTGCCTCTCACCACGTTCTTTTCCTTGTTATCAATTGGCCTAGGAGTCGGCCGAACCTCAACCTCTCTACCACTCCTCAAAGTGATAGCTTGCACATGTTCTCGTGGGTTAGTCTCAGTGTTGCTAGGGAGACTACCCGGTGTCCTTTCCGCCATAGATGCCGCGATCTGTCCCAAGTGTTTTTCGATGCCCTGGATTGAAGCTTGCATATTCCTCACTGTTGTCTCAAGTGTGTTCAACCTTGCATCGGTGATTTGCATGTATTTAGCTAGGACATCCTCAGTAGTGAATTTCCTTTCCGTTGGAGGTGCATGTGATGATTGTGCCTGAAACCCTGGTGGTTGCGTAAATTTTTGTTGGCCTTGATTTCCCCAATTGAAATTTGGGTGATTTCTCCACCCGGGGTTGTATGTTCCACCATAGGGGTTTCCTTGAAATTTTTGCCCCTGATTCACATAGTCAACATGTTCGAGTGGGGTGACATCGGGGACTGAAATGGGGCAACTAGCAACATCATGCCCCCCTCCACAAGTTCCACAATTCATCACTTGCTTGACACTTGTGCTCGAACGCTCGGTTCTTTCGGACATAAGCAAACTCACTTGCTTCGCTAGTGCTTCGAGCTTCGCATCTTGAGCGGTTTTACTGTCGATTTCATGAACCCCTCGAGCTTGAGTCAATTTTGCCCTTGAACCCCAATGTGATTCATTTCGTGCCATGTTCTCAATTAATTCTTCGGCATCTTCGGGGTATTTGCTACTCAAGGATCCACCGGCTGCGGCATCAATGAGTTGACGATTCTGGTAGCTCAAGCCATTATACAGTATCTGTATTCGCATCCAAGCTTCAAAACCATGATGTGGGCATTTTCTCAAGAGGTCTTTAAATCTCTCATGAGCTTCAAAGAGGGTTTCGGAATCTCTTTGACTGAAGGCCGAGATCTCTTGCCTTAATCTAGCAGCCTTGCTTGGAGGAAAATAGCGGCCCATAAACTTGTTTACCATCTCCTCCCATGTCTTTATGGAACCCGGGGCGAGTGATGTGAGCCACCTGTAAGCGGCGCCCCGCAAACTGAATGGGAAAAGACGGAGTCTAGCTGCATCATCAGATAGGCCATTGACTTTGAAAGTTGAGCACATTTGGAGGAATCGGGATAGGTGCTCATTCGGGTCCTCATCGGCCAAGCCATCGAACTGCACTGAATTCTGTATCATGCCGATTGGTCTAGCCAAATCAAAATTACTTGCACTGGCAGCCGGAGCTTGCACACTAAACCCTCCCCCAGTAAACTGCGGCCTCTCATAGTCAGACAAAGTTCTTCTCTCTTCGGCCATAGCTATAGGAACTGATTCAGGTGCAGCAACTGATCCCGAGGAGGAACCCACTTGAGTTTCTCTCAACCGTTGGTGTATGACGCGTTCAATTTCTTCGTTCGGCTCTACAAACCCAGTGGGGTTTGCACGAGTCATGCACAGAACGCCTGAGAAAACAAAAGACAAAAGAGATATTAGTGAATATATAAAAATGACGAAAACAAAAACAATAAAAGATGGATAATTACAAATGAAAGCGAAATGACTAGAGCAATGATCCAAAAGTTTTCCTAGTATTCTCGGATGCTCCCCGGCAATGGCGCCAAAAACTTGATGAGCGAGCGCGCGACTAGCTACAGAGCTAGCACGCGACTCCCCGGCCGCAAGTGCACGGGTCGTCAAGTAATAAACCTCACGAGGAGGGTCGTATTCCCAAGGGCCCGAGATCTACTATTACTTCCTTTTGGGAGTCACTTTCTGGTCGATCGAAACAGGGTTGAAGCAATATTAAAATAATAAAAACAAGTAAAGGAATGCAAATAAGATAAAACTCAATCCGGAATAAAATAGAGATGAAGAATCCAATAATTATGGAAGGCCTCGGGCGAGGATTCCCCCGGGAGAAGACTAAATACGAATGACCAAGATAATTATAAAACTAGGGTTAGCTTGGTTTCGGTCCGCTAGACTCGGATGTCGACTACCCCGGAACCTCCGTAGTGTAGCCCTAATCCAGTACAGGTTTCTCTATCCAGAAAATACCCCTACGATGTCAATGAGAACAAGGAGTCTTGATTAGGGTTAATCTAATGCACGCTCTCGGCTAAATTAACCCTAATCGCGCGGGAGGCTATTAACACCCGGAACCTCCGGTGTATTAATACATGTTACCCTCTTTAACTCATCAAAGGACCTAATACAAGCTAGCATCCCGCCAAACAAGTATCATTCAAAATCAATTCTACGGAATCCATCCATTGTAGAATGAACAACATGATGATGAATTAAAACCAAACAATCAAACTAACACATTCATTTAAAGCAAAATATAGGTCATTCATACAAAGTCTCCTCCCAAGGTTCACAGGGAGCCCGGCGGCCTTGGGAGGTTTAGTTCAACATCACAAAACTAAGGAGCTCATCATACAACAATTCCATCCAATAAAAACAAGAAAAACCCCCTCGAAGATGTCGACTAGGGATGATGGCGTAGCTCGTCGGATCCGCGCCGGCGAGCCCTATGAAGCTTCTCAACGTCTTCCCCTTCTTCTCTCCTTCGAATCTAGCCGAAAATCCTTCCAAAATCCCTCAAGAAATGGTGAAATGAAGTCTGGGACAAGTGGAGGCCGGATGAGAAAAAAAGCTCTCCCAAAAACTCTTCAGAACAAGCATATATAGCCCGAAGGTGTGCGGGCACTGTGCGGGCCGCACAGTGCCCGCACAGCCTTCTGGCTGTGCTGTGCGGCCAGTGTGCGGGCCGCACACTGGCCGCACACTGCTCTGTCTCTCTTGTGCGGTCACTGTGCGGGCCGCACAGTGGTCGCACACCCTTCTGGCCAGGGTGTGCGGCCACTGCGCAGCCCGCACAGTGGCCGCACACGGCTGATGAGTCGCCGCGCGACACGCTAAAGAAGCGAGCACGCGACTCCCCGGCCGCAAGTGCACGGGTCGTCAAGTAATAACCTCTCGTGCGAACACAAGAGGGTCGTATTCCCAAGGGCCCCAAGATCTGCTATTACTTCCTCCTAGGTATCACTATCTAGTCTACCAAATCAAGAGTTTAATATAAACACAAATAGGAAAATTAAATAAAAGAAAAGCTATAAACAAAATGGACTAAGGCACACCAAACAGACAATTTGAAAGATAAGTGGCGATGAGGATTAGAGGCCTCGGGCAAGGATCCCCTCGGGGGAAGAACAAGATAGAATGGATGAACTTAGGAAATTAAGTGCTAAGTTGGCTAGAGTTGGTCCGCTAGACTCGGATATCGACTACCCCGGAACCTCCGTAGTGTAGCCCTAATCCAGTACAGGTTCCTCTATCCAGAAGATACCCCTACGATGTCATTAGGAATAGGGAGTCTTGCCTAGGGTAATTCTAATGCGCGCTCTCGGCTAGAACCACCCTAAGGCTCGCGGGGAGCTACCGGCACCCGGAACCTCCGGTGTACCGATACATTGAATCCCCCTTCAAACATTGTGCGACCTAATACATGCAAGCATCCCGCTATACAAGCATCATTCAAGAATCAAAACCTACGGAATCCATCCATTGTAGGTTGAACATGAAAACAATAGAATGAAACCAACAAACATGCCAACAATCAATTAATTAACAATCATCATCCATCCATACAAACAAGTTCCTCTCCCAAGGTTCACCGGAGCCCGGAGACCTTGGGAGGCTAGTTCCACATCAAAGGAAGAAATACAAGATATAATCAATGAAAATGCTCATAAGAAACTCCCTCAGATGTAGGCTAGAAGGTGGAGACGAAGACTCGCCGGATCCGCGCCGATGAGCCCCTTGATGTGTTCCTTGAGCGCTTCCTTCTTCTCCCTTTGAGTTCTTGATCTTCAAATCGCCTCTCCAATCCCTTGATGATGATGGAGAATGATGGAGATGATGGTGAGAATGGAGGAGATGCTGGTGGAGAAGGGTGGAGAGAATGGTGGCCAAAGACCAGGCTCAAAATGACCTAGAAAGCCTTAAATAACCAAAACAAAGCCTCATCAGCCCGTGCGTGTGCGGGCACTGTGCGGGCCGCACAGTGCCCGCACACCCTTCTGTCTACCTTGTGCGGGTGGTGTGCGGGCGCACAGTGCCCGCACACTGCTACAGTGCCGGTGCTACAGTGGATATCTACAGTGCTGGCGCTACAGTACCGATGCTACAGTGACCGCGACTGAAAATCCACCCTTTTCTAGACCAAAACTTGTCAAATATGGTTCATCCTTGCGCAATTGGTTCTCGAAACCCTGAAACAAAAATAAAACATCAAATGCGCAAAATGTCACCGAAAACTAACACAAGTTGCATGAAAGTAAATAAACATCATAGCTAAAACATGATGTATTTAGGCACTTATCACGAGAAAAATGTGCCCGTGTGCGGCGCGTCGGCTTCCAGGGTGCTCCAACTCTTCGTTCCTTCTTCAATCATCCCCGGAATGACACGAATATGGTCAAAACTTGCGCACTTGGTCCTTGAAACCCTGAAATGAAAAATAAAACATCAAGTGCGCAAAAACTCATCGAAAATACACATAAGTTGCATGAATGTACAAGAACATCATAGCTATAACATGATGTATTTAGGCACTTATCAGGGTTGACCTAGTCTATGGTTTTCTCGGTCCAATTAGCCACTTGCATGTTAGTCCAAGCCTTCCTACTCATTTTAGTAGCCCCTAAGGGAATCCTCATCCATGACCACTCCTAGCCCTATTTCTACCCCGTATCTTGCCCTCGTATGTTTGCTTTGATTATTTACTTCTTTAACTTCTTTGCATCATATTCACTCTTTTGAATCATTTCGGTCAAACAATATTGTAATAAGGAAGTAAGGGTAGCTTCTCGGGCCCCAGGGAATACGACCCCTGTGTCACGCACAGGGTATTACTTGATGACCCGTGCACTTGCGGGATTGACACGACCCCTTGCGTGTATCCCGCAAGTGCACGGGTTTGTCGAAGTAATAAATTTACCTTGGTGAGAAGGTAGTCGAATCCACAGGGAATAGGGAGATAGAATATAAGGTTTCACTAATTAAGCTACGCAGAATACGGAGAACGATAATAAGATTGATGAGTGAAAATAATGCAAAGCAATAAACTAAATAGAGAGATGGAAGAAAGAAGTGCAAGTAGGAAAATCGAGAAGGACTAACAATGAATAAAAGGGGGGTATCCGGACAAGCTACCTCTAGGGTCTATGTTTCAAGTGCAAGACTATGATATTATACTCTCCTATTGATGTCAATTGAGTCGAGGATATCCTAAGACTCACGGTCCCAAACCTAAGGACAACCGTGACTAACTCCAACACTATGCCCCGGTGTTAGGATTCACAACACCCTTCACTCTGTCACCTAGATGACTAAGCCCCAGGGGAGTCCATCTGCCTAAACCTCACACTATGTGCAGTTGCATTATGCTCTAGGGATTCCTAGTGATTAAACCTGTTCCTATACGTAATTCTAACCCTTTGGTCCAGGTGGAAGAACCCTAGTCTAGATTGAGCCCCAGCAAATAGGATTCACTACAACCCTCCACTCTATTACTTGCGTAACTAAGCCCTAGGGGAGTTTATCTACCTATTGCTTCACTCTATTTTGACCGCTATTAAATCAAGGAACCGGAGGTAGGGAGAAATCACATCGAAGGGGAAAGGGGTACATTGCTACCTCACAACTCTCCCTCTCAACCCTCTTTAATCTTGAGTAGTCTAATCCTATAGGAGTTGTCACACCTCCAAAGGAAAGCCTAGATTGCTCTCAACCCTAATGTCACGTTTAAGGGAAACAATATGAAAGGATAATCAAGATTAAAAACTCAATTTTATTCATCAATGATGGAAAGCATAATAATCAATGTCAAAGAAACATAAGAAACCCTAAAGTTTACAAGTCCGAATACCCCACGAGGGGTTTAGCTCCTCATAGAGCTATACATGTTCATCAACGTGAGAAATAAAGCATAAAACATAGACATCAATGAAAAACCCCCCTCGAATTAGTGTGGCCGTGGTCTTGTGCAAACGTCGAACCTCGAAATCGATGCCAACGACGCGCTAGAACCTCCACAAAACCCTCTCCGAAACCCTAGCCGCACTCCAGAAAGTTGGGGAAAAGATAGGTCCAAAGATACCTCCAAAGGTTGCAAAAATCCCCTTTTATATTGTTGAATCGCGGCTTTAAAATTGGACTTATCGGGGGCTTCACACGGCCGTGTGGAATTTCCACACGCCCGTGTGAAGCTTCTGTCTCGGCTGAAAAATTAATTTCACACGGCCGTGTGGAATTTCCACACGCCCGTGTGTCTTCACTGGATGGCTGAAATTGCAAAACACACGGCCGTGTGGAATTTCCACACGCCCGTGTGACTTCTCTGTCTGGCTGGAAAATGGCTCACACGGCCGTGTGGAATTTCCACACGCCCGTGTGACTTCTCTAGAACACTAATCTTCAGCTGAACAGGCTTGGTAACTTGCCGAAACGCCTCCCGGGTCCATTGTTTTTCATCGAGGCCATTACTTGGGCACACAAGCAACGGTAGGTCGCGCCGATTGCTTCAAGTCTTCTTTTTTCGCGAGATTCTCCTAAGTAACACGGATTGGACTTGTTGTGAATGTGACTGGGTTTGTGCCCCTCCAAAAGAGGTTGGCACACATCCACAAGTCCAAATACGTGCTTCGTTCCTTGCTTGGTCCGAGAACATCCCAACATTGGCGAACGCGACCTAATTTCATTCTTCTTCTCCAATTAGGCTCCACAATACCTTCAATGCACAAGAGAACACAAATGCACACATTTAGTGATAAAACCTGATAAAAGGTATGCTTAATGTAAGATAATAGCGCTTCGCGATACTATAACACAAGCACTTATCAGGGATAGCACTCATCAAGTTTTTGGCGCCGTTGCCGGGGACCCCACGAGAAATATCCGGAAAATTTTGCGCGTGTTGATTTGACCATTTTCTTGTTTTGCATTTATCATCCTTTGTATATATTCCATTATCTATCTTTTTGCATTTCTATTTTTTTTTTTTACCTCTCGTCGATTGCTAATTCTTGACTCCGGTTTTGCAAGGTACCTATTTTATGACACGTTCGAGTCAAGCAAACCTAGTTGAACCAGACAACGAAGTAGAGAGAACCTTGCATCAAAGGTTGAGAGAGTTAGGTGAGAGTTCAAGACAACGAGGACAAGAGTTTGTTGTGGAATCAAGTGAACCTACCGTTATGGCCGAACCAAGGAGGACCCTGTCTGATTATGAGCGGCCTCAATTCACCGGTGAAGAATTCAGTGTTCAGGCACCGGCGCTTCCGGCTAACAATTTTGAAATCAAGGCGAGCACGATCGGAATGATTCAGAACTCGTTTGGAGGCCAGAACACCCATGCATACCCCACAGAGCCAATCCTTTTCCCGAAGTTATGGATCCATTTTGCCAACTTTGCTTGATTACATTTTCCCATCGGCCAGAGGTTGTTTACCTTGGAGACCTGATGCAACACTCGGTCCTCCGGATTTTCATGGGCCGCCGGGGGTGCACCGGATACCCTGCGATGTACGGTGCTTTTCTGGCCGCCGGACCCTACCTCCGGCATAGCCGTTTCCAATGTGGGTGGGTCGTTAAGTAGAAAAGATAACTCTCCTCAGGGCCCCCATTGCGGTCTCGAGGCTTATGAATTTGAACAAAATTCCCTTTCGGAGCTCGCGCATTGACGCACTCTCTAATGAGCCTTCCCCTTCCCTTTGGATAGGTAAACCCATGTGCAAGTGCCGTTTACATTGAACCTTTCCCCTCCTCAGCCTTCAAAGTTCTCATTTGAATATTTGCCCCGAACTCCAAGTGTGGGTTGCGTGCTTCAGCGCCATCCATTTTTAGGGCTAGTTGATTCGGCAGGTGAGTTGTTACACACTCCTTAGCGGATTTTGACTTCCATGACCACCATCCTTCTATCTTAATCGACCAATACCTTTTATGGGTTCTAGGTTAGCATGCAGTCGAGCATTATAACACGGCTTCTGGTTCATTGATAAGTGCTTGAATATACATGTTTTACCGACTTGTTTTACATACATTGAGCATCATTTTACCATTGATTATGTCTCATAAAGTGTATTTTGGTGTTCTTTTATGCAATTAGGTTGTGGAAGTGTTAAAGGAGGAAAAGGAAGCAAAGATGGGTTATAAAGACGTATTGTTGGGAGCTTTTGTACAACACAAGTGTCAAGGCACAAGAGGGGATCATGCACATGAGGGTGTGTGCCAACTTCCTTAAGAATTCAAGATGATTTGTGTGATGGAAGGGCACAAAGGCAGTCACACCTTCATGTCCCAACTTGTGTGAAGATAGTTAAAGCTCTCAAATGATGATTCGAAGAAGAAGAAATCTTATAACTCACCATATGGACGTGTGCCCGACCATGTGGCCTCAATATGAGAGAGTTTGGATCATGTTTATGAAGAGTACTGTAGCAAAACACTGTCCATTTCACTGTAGCAGTACTGTAGCAAAATTACTGTTCACGCGACCGCGTCAAAATCTCACGCGACCGCGTGGGAATTCTGCAGCCCACGCAATCGCGTGGGATCTCACGCGGTCGCGTGAAGACACGTGACTGGCGCGATTCAGACTTATAAATAGGCCGTTTCGTCGATTCTTTTGATATCTTTTGTGTGCCTTTTGAGAGAGGAAGCGGCTAGGGTTTGAGGAGGAGGTCTTTGCCGAATTGGAGGGCCGTTCTTCACCAACTTTGATAGTTCTTTCCTCCGTCATAGCATCGAGGGAGTCATTGGCAACCTAGCTTCGGAGAAGGATCCTTCAAGACGTTGCGCGACCCATCAAGGCCATCATCACGAATTCAAGGGGGTTTATTTCCATGGTTTACATTGCTTTTCATTGTGTTATGTTTTGCTTTGTAATAAGCCCCATGGAGGGCTAAACCCTAGTAGATACTTGGGCATGTGAACCCTAGGTTTCGATTCATGTATTGACTTTCTTTATGCTTTCTTTTAAATCCGAGTTTATTTGAGTTTCAATCTTGTTTTATCATTGCTTGCATGCCTTATTGATTCGTATGGTTGTTTGGTATGCTTGATTTGTTGCCTTGGTGAGAGAGAGGTCTCCATTAGGGATAGAACATATGAGATTGAAGAGGGTTGAGAGGGTGAGTCATGAGATAGTGGAGTGTCCCCTTTCCCTTCCGATTAAGTGTTTCCTATCTCCGTATTCCCTAAGATCTATGCAACCATATTTGGTGTGAGGTGTGAGATTAAGAGATTTCTCCGCCGGGACCTTGTAGGGGGTTAGGGATCTTCCGCCTAGAAATAGGGTTAGGTCTAATTTTAGGAATCGGTTTCACTTTTAGGTATCTCTAAAGCTTATTGCGGTCATATGGGGTGTGAGGTGTTGAGATTGAGCGATTTCTCCGCCGGGACCTTGTAGGGGACTAGTATCGGTGGCCTGGAGGCAGGGACCGATTATTCTTGGATTACCTCGACTCATAGAACTCGGTTTAGAAGCATTTAGTTAGTCTTGCACTTCATGATAGAACCTAGGGGAGCATTGCCCGGGTATCTCATCTTTATTGATTGAGATCTCCCTTTATTTACCTTTTGCCTATTCATCTCTGGTATTAATTTCTATGCACACTAGATCACCACAAAATCACATTGGTCTTTAGGCTAGATTGCAGAGAAGAAGTTAGTACTAGTAGCCCTGTTCCCTGTGGATTCGACTACCCTACTCACCAGGGTAATTATTACTTCGACAACCCGTGCACTTGCGGTACACACACGCAAAAGGGTGTGTCATTCATCCCGCATCACCAGTTCTGTATACCAAAAATGGCCACTTGGAGCTCTCAATTCGTTGGCGGCTCACCATAGCAGCCGCGTCGTTCTACCTATTTCATGTTAAAGAATACATCTAGGGCATTTTTTTCCCGATGCCTCTAATCATTTGCTTTACCTGATAGAACTCGCATACGCGCTCCAGCTATCCTGAGGAAGACTTTGGACAGAACCAGCTACTAGGTGGTTCAATTAGTCTTTCACCCCTATACTCAAGTCAAACGAATGATTTGCACATCAATATCACCATGGGCCTTCACCCAAGTTTCTTCTAGCTTCGCCTTGCTCAGGCATAGTTCACCATCTTTTAGGTCTTGACAAGCATGCTCCAACTTGAAGCCTTCACAACACGAAGGGGACTTTGTGGAGGTTTGGAGCCCACCATCGGCATAGACATCGAAGCCCGGCTGCCGCACAAGACCACGCCCATGCTACACAAGGAGGTTTTCATCTATGTTTTCGATTTGTATTCATTCATATACGTTGATGGATTTGTATAGCTCCATGAGGAGCTAAACCCCTTGTGGTTGTTCGGACTTGTAAACCCTAGGATGATTATGTTTCTTTGACATGTTATTATGCTTTCTTTATTGATGAATTTAATGGAGTTCTAGTCTTAATTGCATATTATATTGATTGTCCTTAGCTGTGACACTAGGGTTGAGAATCATCTAGGATATCCTTTGAAGGTGTGACAACTCCTATAGGGTTAGACTACTTGAGATTGGAGAGGGTTGAGAGGGTGAGTCGTGAGGTAGCGAAACGTCTCCTTTCCCCTCCGGTGTGATTTTCCCTACCTCCGTGTTCCATGAGCTCTTAGCGGTCGAAATAGAGTGAAATGCTAGGAAATGAACTTCCCTAGGGCTTAGTTACGCGAGCAACAGAGTGAAGGGTAATAGTGAATCCTAGTACTGGAGCTTAATTGAGACTAGGGTTCTTTCACCTGGATCAAAAGGTTCGGACTACACTTAGGAACAGGGCTAATTACTAGGAAACCCTATAACTTAAAGCAATCCTGCATAATGTAAGGCTTAGGAAGATGGCTTCCCCTGGGACTTAGTTGACAGGTCAACAAGAGTTAAGGATCGTAGTGAAACCTAATACCGGGGCATAATGATTGGGATTAGTCACGGTTGACCTTAAGTTTGTGACTGTGTATTTAAGGATATTCTCAACTCATTAAACATCAATAGGAGAGTATAATAGCATTGTCTTACACTAGAAGCATTAATCCTAATGATAGCTTGTCCAGATACCCTATTTCACTCATTGATTGTCCTTCTGTCACTTTTTTCTTGCACTCTCCTGTCTTCCATGCTTCTCTTTTATTTCTTGTTCCTTTTAATTACTCTTACATACACACACTTATTCTATTTTCACTCTCCGTACATTGCACTAACTAATTAGCAAAAGCTTGTGTCTTGATACCTACTCCCTCAGGATTCAACTACCCTCTCACCGAGGTACTATTATTACTGTGACAACCCGTGCTCTTTCAGGCCCCTTTCAAAGTTTTTGGCGCTATTGCCGGGGAGTAGGTGTATTTTAGATATTTGCTTTTTGCTATTTTAGATATTCACTTCACTTTATATTTCACACTTTCTTTGTCTATCATCATTCTTATTTGTTTTCTTTTTCTTTGTTCTCAGCTCCAGGTTATGACCCACTGAAACCCTTCAATTCTTGTTGAAGGAGACCCGGACATTGGTACAAGAACACATCAAAATGGGAAAGAACCTATATAAGAACATTCAAATCAAGCTGACATAGAAACAGAAAGGTCAGAAACACTGACAGAGCAGAATGAACAGCAGAGGACCTTGTCCAATTTTGCTAGACCCGCAGTCTTGGAGACCCAATCAAGCATCGTGAGGCCCCCAATCACAGCTCAGAATTTCGAGTTAAGGCTAGGTTTCATCAAAATGTTGCAGCAAACCGCAAAATTTAATGGATTGCCTGATGAAGATCCCAAAAGTCATATCGAGAACTTCTTGGAGATGTGCGACATGGTGAAAATTAATGGAGTAAAGGATGAAGCCATCAAACTTAGAGCTTTCCTATTTTCCCTGAAAAGAAGAGTGAAGCAATGGTTGCACTCATTACCTAGGGCATCTATTACCACTTAGGAGGAGATGGTAGAAGCGTTCTTGGCCAGATATTTTCCTCCCGGTAAATCAGCAAAGCTTCTGAATGAGATCTCTTCCTTCATGCAAACGGAATTGGAGTCTCTATTTGAGACGTGGGATAGGTTCAAGGAGCTATTGCGGAAGTGCCCACAACATGGATTCCCTGGTTGGATGGTCATTCATACTTTCTACAATGGGTTTAATCCAAGCACCAAACAGTTGCTAGATGTTGCAGCAGGGGGTACCTTAGGAAGTAAGGAATTCATGGGCAGGCACTACTGTAGCAGTTTCTCAACTTTGCAGATTCTTTCATCTCACATTACAGGCTATCTCACGGGCCATATATGGACCATGAACTCACCCGTGAAGAGGCACGAATTCACCCTTTTTATGGGATTTGGAGGGTTTCTTTTAGGGGATCTTGAGTCTTCTTCTTGGAGCCTCTTACCACCACGTTTGATCTAAGGAAGAAGAAGCTTTTGGAGGGCAACTTCATGTAGAATTTGGCGAGGAGAGCAAGGTTTTGGGAAGGATCTATGATCTAGAGCTTACATTTGGAGGTTGAAGACTAGGGAAGCCACCCCTTTGAGTGGCATCTTTGGAACTTCTCCGGCCTTCATTCTTTGAGGGAGTTATTCTCATGCTTTTGTTGGTTGTTTTCATGTATTTCTTGTTGTACTTAGTGAACATGAGCAACTAAACCCCAAGTTCACCGGATGTAGGTGAACCTTGGGGGTGAACTTGTGATATTTTGTATGTTTTGTTCTAATTAATGTTTTGTGGCTTGTTTGTGATCCATTGTTTGGTGTTTTTACATGCTTGATATGTATGAGAACTCTATGTATCAAAAGACTTAGGAAATTCTAGGTAGCATGACCATTTCCCTATTGTTAGACTCACCAAACTTGGAAGGGAAATACGTATAAATACTCCGTGACCATCGGGTATTTGTACCCCTCCACTCCTAGGGTTAATTACTCCTTTGTATCATAACTCTAGTTTGAGAAAATCACTTCACCCATTGCAATCCTAGGGGTAATCTTGGGCGGTAGACGTACCATATCCAATACCTATACCGGATTAGGGGTCAATTGTCGTGACCATCAGGTTGGCCTAGTCTAGGGTTTTCTCGGTCCAGTTAGCCACTTGCATGTTAGTTGATGAGCGAGCGCGTGACTAGCTACAGAGCTAGCACGAGACTCCCAGGCAGCAAGTGCATGGGTCGTCAAGTAATAACCTCACAAGGAGGATCATATTCCCTAGGGCCCGAGATCTACTATTACTTCCTTTTGGGAGTCACTTTCTAGTCGATCGAAACAACGTTGAAGCAATATTAAAATAATAAAAACAAGTAAAGAAATGCAAATAAAATAAAGCTCAATCCGGAATAAAGTTAGAGATGAAGAAGCCAATAATTGGGGAAGGCCTCAGGCGAGGATTCCCCCGGGAGGAGACTAAATACGAAAGACCATGATAATTATAAAACTAGGGTTGGCTTCGTTTTGGTCCGCTAGACTCGGATGTCGACTACCCCGGAACCTCCGTAGTGTAGCCCTAATCCAGTACGGGTTTCTCTATCCAGAAAAGACCCTTACGATGTCAATGAGAACAAGGAATCTTGATTAGGGTTAATCTAATGCACACTCTCAGCTAACTTAACCCTAAACGAGCGGAAGGCTATTAGCACCCGGAACCTCCGGTGTATTAATACATGAATCCCTCTTTAACTCATCAAGTGACCTAATACAAGCTAGTATCCCGCCAAACAAGTATCATTTAAAATCAATTCTACGGAATCCATCCATTGTAGAATGAGCAACAAGATAATGAATTGAAACCAAACAATCAAACCAACACATTCATTCAAAACAATATAAAGGTCATTCATACAAAGTCTCCTCCCAAGGTTCACAGGGAGCCCGGTGGCCTTGGGAGGTTTAGTTCGACATCACAAAATTAAGGAGCTCATCATAAAAAGATTCCATCAAACAAAAACCGGAAAAACTCCCTCAAAGTTGTCGGCTAAGGTTAATGGTGTAGCTCGTTGGATCCGCGCCGGTGAGCCCTATGAAGCTTCTCCACTTCTTCCCCTTCTTCTCTCCTTCAAATCTGCCCAAAAATTTCTCCAAATCTCTCCAAATCCCTCCAAAGATGATGAGAATGGTGTGTGGTGGAGTGGAGGCCGGGTAGAGAACAACCTTCCTTCAAAAACCGTGAAGAATAACTATATAATCCCGAGAGTGTGCGGGCAGTGTGTGGGCCGCTCATGCGCCCGCACGCTCTTCTGGCCACCCTGTGCGGCCTGGTGTGCAGGCCGGACATGAGGCCGCATAGCTCACTGGCCAGGATGCGTGGCCAATGTGCGGGCCGCACAGTGGCCGCACATGGCCGAGAGAAACGGCTCCGTGTGCGGCATGTCGGCTTCCGTGGTGCTCCAAGTCTTCATTTCTTCTACAATCTTCCCCGAAATGACACAAATACGATTCTATCATGCGCACTTGGTCCTCGAAACCCTGAAATGAAAATAAAAACATCAAGTGCACAAAATGTCATCGAAAATACACATAAGTTGCATGAAAGTACAAGAACATCATCGCTAAAGCATGATGTATTTAGGCACTTATCAAATACCCCCCACTTAATCATTTGCTTGTCCCAAAGCAAACGGACATGGAAAACTAGGGATACTGATAAGTGACTAAATACACAACCTCAGGCAAGAAATGAAAATATCATAGCCAAAATGAAACTCAAAATACTAAGCAAAGACCACTTAAGATCATTCACGCATTCATTGGCTGTGTTGTGCTGTGTGTGTGCAAATCCCCTAGTTCGAAGCCCTGCAGTCCAAACAAGGTAGACAGGACCCCAAGGACCACTTCTTGAAGCAATTCACGCCACTTAGTGGAATATGGCCTTGAGGTGGTAGAAATACTTCTAGTAGAGTCCTAAGGATCCTTCCTCTTATTTTTGAACAAGTATCGGTCGAATTTTATTTTTCTGTACACAATTGCTTAACTTTTTCTTTTTTTCTTTTCCGGGACTAACATGAACTGGAAATCCACATTACCTGGAGCTTTGCACATTCATGTAGACGCGCTCATGTCCTTATAGCTTTTGGTGAGAGGAACACTCTGGTTAGGAGCCAGAACCCCAAGTTACTTCGCTATTAAGACAGAGGAGCACTGTCCACGCTTTTATTCAACTTTCCCTTTTTTTTCGACCGTATTGCAAGAAGGAACAAGAAGAAGGTCCTTAGAACACTATTAGAAGACATTCTAACACATCAAGGTGTGAAACCACTAATATGGGTTAGCAACTAAGAGGGTCACGAAGGTGCTGTGGTCCCTCGCCTAGGTGTCTAGGGTTCTACCTAAGGGAAAAGTGCGAAAAAAATGCCTAGAATGACACGAAAATCTCAAGTGTGCAAGGTCATAAGAAGCTTAGCATTTAGCACAGTTTCGAGCTATAATACAATCACAATTAGATAAGCCATCCTAGGTTTTACAATCATGCAACAATTCAAAAATTTTCAAAAAGTTTCATACAAGTTCACGAAATAAATAATGAAACTAAGACAAGCATACCCACACCCCACTTAAAGCAGTACATTGCCCTCAATGTATAGGAATCAGCAGTGCAGAAAAATTAGTGGAATGAAAATAAGAAGGATGTTTTTTTGAACTTCCCCGAGAATTTAGTAAGGAAACTTGCAGGGCACAAGCTCGGGGTGGCCAACACCATGGCAGCATACAAGATGGAGAGGAAGAAAAATGGACGTCTTGTTCTACCTACAAGGAGAAAAGACATCGAGTCAAGCATCCATCAACCACACAAAAATAAAGAAAAGAAACAAAAAGTGAAAGGGAAAGTGAGCTCTCGGAGTGAAAGGACTGATGGAACCGCTCAAGGTCTTCTGTGTCTCCTCCAAGGGGCATGATCGGAAAGTTAACCTACATCTCCAAAAATAAAGATCAAGCAATGGAAACATGCTGAAATGTGCGAACACGAGTTTAGAAAAATGAGTGAAGTGGAAACCACGTGATCGCGATCAAAATCGAAAATTGTCGCAAACCCCCTAAGGATCCAATTCGGGCGGGAAACTAAAAACCAAGAAATCACCTCGAAGGTACAGAAAGAAATTGAGTGTTGAAAATGTTTTTAACATTGAAAACGATGCGAGGGAGGTGATAAGATCAAAGCGAGTGCCAAAAGGTGGAGAAAAGCCGGAAAGAAAAGCATTTCTGCAACAAAACTGGGGCCAGTGTGTGGGTGGTGTGCGGGCCGCACACCAGGCTGCACGCTCCTCTGGCTGAGGCGTTGATAAGTTCTTGTGTTATAGTAATACGAAGTATTATTATCTTACATTGAGCATTACTTTTCTCAGATTTAATCACTAATTAGTGTGTATTTGTGTTCTTTTGTGCATTGAAGGGTTGTGGAGAAGATCTAGAGAAAAAGAAGCAAGAATAGGTTATGTTCGCCATTGTTGAGGAGTTCTTGGACCAAGCAAGGAACAAGGCACGAGTCTAGACTTGTGGGTGTGTGCCAACCTCCATTGGAGGGGCACACGGGCAGTCACACTCACAAAAGTCTATAACTCGTGTGGCATTGGAGAACTTTGCAAATGAAGAGAAATGAAGTAATTGACATAATCTAACGTTGATTGTGTGCCCAATTCAACGGCCTCAATGAAGAACGATGAATTCAGGAGCATTTGGGTGAGTACTGTAGTAAAAACACTGTAGCCTATCTTTTGGGAGGCTTTCGGCTAGGGTTTGGAGAGGTTCTTGGAGGTTTTTGGAGGCGATTATTCGGCATCGACATCGACATCCTTTGGAAGAAAGCTATTGTGGGAGCTTTTGTCGACATCGATTCGGCGAGGTGTGCCCTAGGCTTGACAAGGGATTCGTGGAGAAGACTAGGCGGCTCCACAAGACCATCGATATGATCTACAAGGGGGTTTTCTTTATAGTTTTTATGCATATGTTCTTTATCTCTTTATTGATTTTATATTGCTCCATGGAGAGCTAAACCCTAGTGGGTATTCGGACTTGTAAACCCTAGGATGATATTGTTTCTATGACTTTTATTATGCTTTCTTTTATTGATAAAGAAATTGAGTTTCGATTTTAATTATCTTGTGCTATTGTTTTCCCTTAGCCGTGACACTAGGGTTGAGAGCAATCTAGGTTATCCTTTGGAGGTGTGACAACTCCTATAGGGTTAGACTACTTAAGATTGAAGAGGGTTGAGAGGGAGAGTTATGAGGTAGCGATAGAGTGTTAGGGCTTAATCTAGACTAGGGTTCTTCCACCTGGACCAAAGGGTTAGAACTACATATAGGAACAGGTTTTATCACTAGGAATCCCTAGAGCCTAAAGCAATACCACGTAGTGTTAGGCTTAGGAAGATAGACTCCCCTGGGGCTTAGTTGATAGGTCAACGAGAGTTAAGGGTCGTAGTGAATCCTAATGCCGGGACATAATGTTGGATTAGTCACGGTTGACCTTAGGTTTGGGACCGTGTGTTTTAGGATATCCTCGACTCAATAGGCATCAATTGTAGAGCATAATACAAGTTTTGCACTAGAAGCATTAGTCCTAGGGGAAGCTTTGTCCGGGTATCCCATCGTTATATCGATTACCTCTCCTACCTATATCGCTCTTTTTGTATTATTTTATTTTATTTTCTATCTATACATATATATTTCTTTCACCATCGTTTCCCTTCATAGCTAAATAGCGATAACACTTGTTTCTGAACACTATTCCCTGTGGATACGACTACCCACTCACCAGGGTATTTTATTACTTCGACAACCCGTGCACTTGCGGGGTACACACGGAAGGGGCGTGTCAGGCGTGCGGCTGGTGTGCGGGCCGCACACTAGCCCACACACCCTTCTGGTAGGGGCCCGAGGCCTCTGTGCGGCCACACAGTGGCCGCACAGAGCCCTACAAAATGCTCAGAAATCATCTATCTTCAAACCAAAACTAGTCTTCGACATTACAAACGCGACGAAACTCATCTCGGACAAATGATACATGTTGAAATACACAAAACATACGGGATTTCACCGAGATGGGGAGGAAACAAAGACATACACAATGAAGCATACCAAGAATGAATGAAGAGGAGAGCTCACAATCCAAACCTAATTCATGCATAACAAAAAGTACGAAAATGAAGAAGTACGAAATTGTAAAAATCATGGGTTGCCTCCCACAAGCACTTGTTTAGCGTCACGAGCCTGACGCTCGAATGTCTCAAGTTAATGAGGTACAAAAGGAAAGATTTTACCTGATGAATTGGGCGGTAATGAGTTCTTACTGAAATATAGCTTAAGGTGATGCCCATTTACCTTGAATTGACCTTTCTCTGGATGAATGATCTCGACTACACCTTGAGGAGAGACACTCATTACCGTGTATGGTCCTGACCATTGTGATTTAAGCTTCCCTGGGAATAGACAAAGTCGGGCATTGTATAACAACCCTTGATCCCCCTCCTCAAACTTCTTGTCCTGTTTTATGTTTTTGTCATGGAAGCGTTTCACTTTTTCTTTGTATAATCTTGAGTTCTCATAGGCCAGAGCCCTCCACTCTTCAAGCTCATCCAGTTGCAATTTCTTTTTCCCCCCTACCAGGTTCAAATCAAAGTTCAAGAATTTTGTGGCGCAAAATGCTTTGTGTTCGAGCTCAACGGGGAGATGGCAAGCCTTGCCATAGACCAAGCGATATGGACTACTCCCAGTAGGCGTCTTGTAAGCTGTACGGTAAGCCCAAAGAGCATCATCTAGATGATCTGCCCAATCTTTGCGGTGATGAGCCATAGTTTTTTCCAAAATTTGCTTAAGTTCTCGGTTAGAAACTTCAGGTTGACCACTAGTTTGTGGATGATAAGCAGTAGATGTGTAATAGGAAATGCCGTATCTCTTCAGGATCTTTGCAAACTGAGAATTACAAAAATGTGCTCCGCGGTTACTGATAATTGTTCATGGCGTTCCAAACCTCGAGAACAACCTCTTTAAAAATTGCACAACAACACGAGCATCACTAGATGGCAACGACTGAGCTTCCACCCAACGAGATGCATAGTCCACTGCGACCAGAATAAACTTGTGTCCCCGGGAGTTTGGAAATGGGCCCATAAAATCAATTCCCCACACATCAAAAACCTCACTGACCTAAATAACATTCTGAGGCATTTTATCCCGGCGTGAAATGTTCCCAGTTCTTTGGCAGCGGTCACAGGACTGAATATGCTTCTGCGTGTCTAGAAAAATAGTGGGCTAGAAGAAACCAGCGTCAAGAATTTTTTTAGCTGTTCGATTGGTGCTATAATGCCCTCCAGTTGGTCCTTCATGGCAATGCATGATAATGTTCCTCCCTTCTTGTCGAGATATGCACCGCCTAACCACTTGATCAGCACAGACGCGGAACAAATAAGGTTCCTCCCAAGTGTAATTCTTAAGATTAGTGAAAAATTTCTTCCTTTGTTGATAATTGAACCAGTTTGGGAGAATGCCTGCTGCCGGATAATTAGCAATGTCTGCGAACCGGGGTTGCTCTTCTTTTTGAGCCACCCGAACATGGAAAAGTTATTCCTCCGGAAAGGAGTCATTGATCTCGACATCCATGGCGGATGATGAGTAGTTGTTCTCTAATCGAGACAGATGATCAGTAGCTAAGTTTTCAGCGCCCCGCTTGTCTTTGATTTCCAAGTCGAATTCTTGAAGCAGGAGCACCCAACGGATCAAACGTGGCTTAGCATCAGTCTTACTCAGGAGAAATCGAAGTGCTGAATGATCAGTGTAAACCACCACTTTGGAAAGCACTAAATAAGGCCTGAACTTGTCGAAAGCAAAGACCACTACAAGGAGTTCCTTTTCAGTGGTAGTATAATTTTCCTGAGCCCCGGTGAGAGTTTTGCTTGCATAATAAATAGGATGGAAATGATTGTCTTTCCTTTGCCCCAGAACTGCTGCCACTACAAAATCACTAGCATCACACATTAATTCGAATGGTAGCTCCCAGTTTGGTGCGACGAGGATAGGTGCCTGGATAAGTTGATTCTTTAGAGTAGTGAAAACAGTCAAACACTCTGGGGTGAAATGGAATGGCACATCCTTCTCAAGTAGCTTAGTCAATGGTTTTGCAATCTTAGAAAAATCTCTTATGAATCTCCTGTAAAATCCAGCATGCCCTAGAAAACTTCTAATGGCTTGACAGATGTTGGAGGAAGGAGCTTCTCAATGGCAGAGATTTTTGCCTTGTCTACTTCAATGCCATCATCCGAAATTTTGTCCCAAAACTATCCCTTCCTTTACCATGAAGTGGCATTTTTCCTAGCTCAGCACTAAGTTTGTTTCCTCACATTGTTCCAAGACATGCTCCAAGTTCTTCAAACATAAATCAAATGAGCTTCCGTATACAGAAAAATCATCCATGAACACTTCCATCGTTTTTTCAACCATATCCTCTAAGATAGCAAGCATGCATCTCTGAAATGTGGCAGGGGCATTGCATAACCCGAAAGGTATTCTGCGATAAGCAAATGTACCATAAGGATAGGTGAAAGTAGTTTTTTCTTGGTCTTCAAGAGCTATGGGAATTTGAAAATATCCTGAAAAACCATCTAGAAAGCAATAATACTCGTGTCCGGCCAATCTTTCGAGCATCTGATCAATGAATGGAAGAGGGAAGTGATCCTTACGAGTGGCGTCATTGAGTTTCCTGTAATCAATACAGACTTTCCAACCAGTGACCTGCCTAGTAGGGATGAGCTCGTTCTTCTCGTTGGTCATTACTGTCATGCCCCCTTTTTTTGGTACCACCTAGGTGGGACTGACCCAAGCACTATCAGAGATTGGGTAGATTATGCCGGCATCTAGCAGTTTGATCACTTCAGCTTTCACTACTTCTTTCATATTCAGGTTCAATCTCCTTTGTGGGAGGGCCGATGGCTTGTGGTTGTCTTCCATTAAAATCTTATGAGTGCAGAAAGATGGATTTATTCCCCTGATGTCTGAAATCTTCCATGCCAAGGCTTACTTATGTTTCTTCAATACTTTTAACAGTTCATTCTTGTTTTCTGTTGAAAGACTGGAGGAAATTATTACCGGTAGCTTAGAATTCTCTTCAAGAAATGCGTACTCAAGGTGCGGGTGTAATTCTTTCAACTCCAATTATGGTGGTTCATCGATAGATGGCTTTAGCGTGTTCATGTTATCACGTTGTATTCTCTCAAATTCTTCCATTTCATCTGTGGAGCTTTTCGATTCCGATTCCCTTTTCATCTCATACACAGACTCTTTAGACTGTAGAGGGCTGGTATACTCATCAACTGTGCTTGGCTGTTGGTCATGAGTCCCATCTCTTGCAAAATCTAAACACTCGGCTTTATTCATGAACTGAGAGAAAATTTCGTTGTTGCTAAATTTTCTTTCTTTCTGATCCAGAATGCTTAAGTTAAAGATCTCATCATGAACCAAGAACTGCCTTGCCTATTGATCCAAATAGTGTGATGCAGGTTCACTCAGGTATCGATCCATCGATGTGGAGAAGTATAACGGTACACCTGGAAAACAAAAATTAAAAAGGGATGATAGTTGATATGTACAAAGGATAGAAAATAGAAGCAAGAAAAGATGGATAATTACAAATGAAAGTGAAGTGACTAGAGCAATGATCCAAAAGTTTTCCTAGTATTCTCTGATGCTCCCCGGCAATGGCGCCAAAAACTTGATGAGCGAGCGCGCGACTAGCTATAGAGCTAGCACGCTACTCCCCGGCCGCAAGTGCACGGGTCATCAAGTAATAACCTCACAAGGACGGTCGTATTCCCTAGGGCCAGAGATCTACTATTACTTCCTTTTGGGAGTCACTTTCTAGTCGATCGAAACAAGGTTGAAGCAATATTAAAATAATAAAAACAAGTAAAGAAATGCAAATAAAATAAAGCTCAATCTGGAATAAAGTTAGAGACGAAGAAGCCAATAATTGGGGAAGGCCTCGGGCGAGGATTCCCCCGGGAGGAGACTAAATACGAAAGACCATGATAATTATGAAACTAGGGTTGGCTTCATTTTGGTCCGCTAGACTCGGATGTCGACTACCCCGGAACCTCCGTAGTGTAGCCTTAATCCAGTACGGGTTTCTCTATCCAGAAAAGACCCTACGATGTCAATGAGAACAAGGAGTCTTGATTAGGATAAATCTAATGCACACTCTCAGCTAAATTAACCCTAAACGCGCGGAAGGCTATTAGCACCCGGAACCTCCAGTGTATTAATACATGAATCCCTCTTTAACTCATCAAGTGACCTAATACAAGCTTGCATCCCGCTGATAAACGCCTAACTGTACGCATTTTTTATGTATATTTGCGTATTTATAGAGTATTTTTGTATGTGTGGATGCCCGTTTTCGGTCTAAATTGGTTTATTTCGTGTTACAGGCATAGAAGATACCGTGGGGAGCTCGACAATATGATTTTAGAAGAAATTGGCAGGAAAAAGACCATTTTTGAGCTCCGGTACTGTAGTTAAATACTGTAGCAGCACTGTAGCACGAAACCTTTGGCAAAACGGCTAAGTCTGGAAGATCATGCGGGCTACCATGCAGGCACTGTAGAGGCCGCATAGGACTGTAGCAATTCCACTATAGCGGCACTGTAGCAACTTACGCGATTTTCTGGATTTCTCGGAAACTTTCTCTCCCCGCATGCGGGGCCGCATGGGTGACCGCATAGCATCCCGAAATTAGGTTTTAAAGGCCTTTTGGGCATTCTTCTTGTTATCTTTTGGCCACCATTCTCCTCCATCATCTTCTTGGACTTCAAGGCTGCGGGAGAAGGCATTTTTGAGGAGCAAATCGAAGGGAGAAGAAGATCACACACTCAAGGGTGAGCATCTAGGAGCTTGTTGGCGCGGATCCTTCAAGTTCTCATCACCATCTTCTTCTAGTCTTCATCTTAGGGGAGTTGTTATGAGCTTTACTTTGTATTTCTTGTTTTGTAGGCATTCTCCTTTGTTGATGATGACCTAGACTCCCAAGGTCGCTGGGCATCCGGTGAACCTTGGGATGAACTTGCTTGTTTGGATACTTGATTTATATGTATGGTATTTGTGTGGTTTGTGGTTTAAGTTTGGTGTATTTGAATGTCTTGGTATGCATGAGAACTCTGTGTATCAATTTTTAGGTAATACTAGGTTGCATGACCATTGCCCTAGTGTTAGACTCACCAAGATTAGAAGGGATACATGTACAAATACGCCGTGACCATCCGGTATTTTGTACCCCTCCAACCATTAGGGTTGAGCCTAGATATTGTGTTTGACTCTAATTTGAGATTTCCCTAGGCCCTTAGCAATCGTGTGGGGATTTGGGCGGTAGAAATACCGTAGCGGTGGAAATTCCGTATTCCAATACCCATACTGGATTAGGGGTCATCACCGTGACCATCGGGGTGACCTATCTTTGGATGTCTCTTGGCCTAACCACCTTTGCCTGTGTGATTCGAGTATTCTTCTAGCTTTAGTAGTCCCGAAGGGATCCTCGCCCGCGGCCTCGTTCATTTATTGCTCATTGTTTCCTTAATGCACTTGTTTGGTGTGCCTTAGATCACTTGTTTATAGTTTTATCTTTTGTTTCTTTCCTTATCTTGTTTTAAATCTATATTTGGTAGACTAGACAGTGTCATCTAGAGGGAAGTAATAGCAGCTCTTGGGACCCCAGGAAATACGACCCCCTCGCGCGTGCGTGAGGGGTATTACTTGGTGACCCGTGCACTTGCGGTAATCATGACCCGCCAAACAAGTATCATTCAAAATCATTTCTACGGAATCCATCCATTGTAGAATGAGCAACAAGATAATGAAATAAAAGCAAACAATCAAACCAACACATTCATTCAAAATAATATAAAGGTCATTCATACAAAGTCTCCTCCCAAGGTTCACAGGTAGCCCGGTGGCCTTGGGAGGTTTAGTTTGACATCGCAAAATTAAGGAGCTCATCTTGCAAACATTCCATCAAACAAAAACAAGAAAAAATCCCTCATAGATGTCGGTAAGGGTTGATGGTGTAACTCATCGGATCCGCGCCGGCGAGCCCTATGAAGCTTCTTCACATCTTCCCCTTCTTCTCTCCTTCAAATCTGCCCAAAAATCTCTCCAAATCCCTCCAAATCCCTCCAAAGATGATGAGAATGGTGTGTGGTGGAGTGGAGGCTGGGTAGAGAACATCCTTCCTCCAAAAACCCTAAAGAATCCCTATATAATCCCGAAAGCGTGCGGGCAGTGTGCGGGCCGCTCATGCGCTCGCACGCTCTTCTGGCCACCCTGTGCGGCCTTGTGTGCGGGCCGCACACTAGGCCGCACAGCTCACTGGCCGGGGTGTGCGGCCACTGTGCGGGCCGCACATTGGCGCACATGGCTGAGAGAAAAGGCTCCGTGTGCTGTGTGTCGGCTTCTGGGGTGCTCCAAGTCTTCATTTCTTCTTCAATCTTCCCTAAAAAGACACGAATACGATTCGATCACGGGCACTTGGTCCTCAAAACCCTGAAATGAAAATAAAAACATCAAGTGCGCAAAATGTCATAAAAAATACACATAAGTTGCATGGAAGTACAAGAACATCATCGCTAAAGCATGATGTATTTAGGCACTTATCATTAGTCCAAGCTTCCTACTCACTTTAGTAGCCCCTAAGGGAATCCTCATATGTGGCCACTCTTAACCCTAATTTATCCCGTATCTTGTCCTCGTATGTTTGCATTAGTTATTTATTTGTTTAGTTTCTTTGCATTCTAGTCACTCTCTTAAATTGTGTCAGTTGAACAACATTGAAAAAGGGAAGTAAGGGTAGCTTCTCAAGCCCCAGCGAATACGACCCTTGTGTCACACATAGGGTATTACTTGACGACCCGTGCACTTGCGGGATTACGGACCACGCGTATCATAAGCCGGTAGAGTCTACACTTCAGTACCACACTGCATCGTTGCACAACTTGGAGAACCAAGTTGGCCAAACTGCGAAGTCTCTATCCAAGAGACCGCAAGAAAGCTTGCCAGGTAACACGAAGATGAATCCGAGGGAGCAATTGAAGGCAACGTCCTTAAGAAGTGGCCGAGAGGTCGAACGTAGTCTCTCTCTTGAGAAGAAGAAGAATGATGAAGCACCTAAAGTAGTGGAAGTTAAAGCACCTAAACTAGAATTCCCTATCCTTACCGCTTGAAGAATGATCAACAAGACGAGCAGCACAAGAAATTTTTGGTGTTGTTTAAGCAGTTGCACATCAACATTCCTTTCGTGGAGGTGTTGTCCTAAATGGCTAAGTACGCAAAGTTCTTAAAGGACCTCTTGACCAACAAGAGGAAATTAGAGGAGAGTGCATTGGTGATCTTAGATGCCACTTGCTAGGTGGTGTTGCAAAAAAATATGCTGAGCAAGAGAAAAGACCCCGGAAGCTTCATCATTCCATGAAACATTGGTGATATGGGTGAGGAGATGGCATTAGTAGATTCTGGAGTGAGTATTAACGTAATGTGATGTGTGTCCCGTAAGCGCACGGGTCGTCAAGTAATACCCTGTGAGTGACACAGGGGTCGTACTACCTGGGGTCCCAAGAGTTGCTATTACTTCCTCCTAGACGGCACTGTCTAGTCTACCAAATACAGTATTAAAACAAGATAAGAAGAATAATAAAGAGAAAACTATAAACACATGGACTAAGGCACACCAAACAAACACTTTAAGGAAACAATTAGTAATAAATAAATGAGGCCACGAGCGAGGATCCCCTCGGGACTACTAAAGCTAGTAGGATGCTAGAGTTACGAAGATAATGGTGGTCGAGCCAAGAGAAGTCCAAATATAGGTCACCCCGATGGTCACGACGATAACCCCTAATCCGGTATGAGTATTAGAATACAGAATCACTTCCACCTAAATCCTCCTACAATTGCATTACGCCTAGGGAAATCTCTAATTAGGGTCAAACTCAATATCTAGGTTCGTCCCTAATGGGTGGAGGGGTACGAAATACCCGATGGCCACGGCGTATTCGTACACATATCCTTTCTAAGCCAAGTGTGTCTAGTACAAGGGCGATGGTCACGCAACCAAGTACAACTTAGAAATCAAACCACAGAGTTCTCATGCAATTTGATACATTAAAGAACACAAACCTTTCACAACAACCAAACCAAAATACCATAAAAGTAAATCACAACATCCATACAAGCAAGTTCATCCAAAGGTTCACCGGATGCCCGGCGACCTTGGGAGTCTAGTTCAACATGAATAAGGAAGAGATCTCAAAATACATAACAAGCATGATCAAAAACAAAGAAAACCCCCTTAGTGTTTACTAGAAGAAGATGGTAATGGGAATCCAGCGGATCGATGGCAACGAACTCCTAGATGATTTTCCCTTGAGTGTGATCTTCTTCTCCCTTCGATTTGCTCCTCAAATATGCCTTCTCCAGCCGAGATGAACCCCTAGATGGTGGTGGAGGAAAAGGGGTGGCCAAAGACCACTTTCAAGATGACCTAGAAACCCTTTTAAAGATGATCTCGGGATGGCTTACGGGTGGCTTCACGGTCAATATACGCGCCGTGAGGTTGCCCGAAAAATGGGCCAAAAATCTGAACAAGTTGCTACAATACTGCTACAGTAAAAACAACTACAGTAAAATCTCTACATTAACTCCGCAACAGTAACTACTACAGTTGTTGAGCTCTGATTTGTTTGCGGTTGACCTCACAAGCGTGAGGTTGCCCACGAGGGTTTCCAAAGCTAGAAAATTCTTCCAACGTGCGTGCTTCAAGCTGGTACAGTGTTGCTATAGTGCTCGGGACCCTAAAACAACGATTTCGGCATGGATTTCTTCTCGAATCGCGTCATTGAGCTCACCTAAGTATTTTTCGCACCTGAAACATGAAATAACCCAATTTAGACTGAAAAGGGCATCGACTCATCAATAAAATATGGAAAGCATGCACAAGTATATGTATAAAATACGTACATTTAGACGTTTATCATAATGCCTTACTCATTTTTCAAGAAGCTAGGCTTGGGTGAGGCTAGGCCCACTCGGATGACACTTCAGCTCGCCAATCGATCAGTTTGGCATCTGAGGGGCCTAATTGAAGATGTGCTCGTCAAGGTGGATAAATACATCTTTCCTATGGACTTTGTAGTGCTTGATGTGGATGAGGATGTCGATGTACCACTGATTCTTGGGAGGCCGTTCTTGCGTACTTCCAAGGCTTTGATAGACTTGGACAGTGGATTGCTCACATTACGTGTTGGAGATGACAAGCTCACCTATCGCCTCGCCAAAGCCATGAGACATTCTCTAGACTTTGATGATACTCTCTATTATTTTGATGTTACTGATGAACTTGTTGATGAATATGTGCAGGAAATGATGAATCTAAACCCCTATGCAAGACCAAGATGCGAAGATTGAAGATGTACTATGGTGAGGAATCCCGCAAGTATACGGGGTGGCCAAGTAATACCTAGTGCAAAAGTACGAGTATTGTATTCCAAGGGGCTAAGGATCTACTATTACTCCTTCATCGTCTATTATCTAACCTAACATCTCAAGCATGATAGTGGTACTCTAATTAAAGCAATGAAACAAGAACGATATGAATAAACAAATTTAAGACTGAATAAAATGGTTGCTAGTGCTATAGTTATGTGTGAAGGCCTATGGATGTGGATCACCTTGAGTGGTCATCATGATATAAGGATGAACAGTAAAAGGGTAGTTTGGGTGATTTAGACCGAAGGATCTCAAGATTAGATCAACCACAATTTCTCGGCGATTGAACCCTAATCCCATACGAATGCTGGTTGGAATTTCTCCCTAACCGGTATTCCTACGATTGCATTAAGTACAAGGAGATCCCAACATAAGGGCACCCTAAACCCTAGTTTACCCTTACAATTCGGAGGGCTATTGATATCCAATTTCACGGCATATCAGTACAAGAAACCCCTTTTAGTTCATTAAAGATCTAGTACACGTGAGTAGGTCACATCTACGTGTACAACTCAAGAAAGATCTACGGGTTTCTCCTTTGAGTAGTACTAGACATGAAGCTCAATGAACCAAATCATAAATCAACCCAAAACATAATATTAAGTGCAAATCATACAAGATATAAGATGAACCCCCCAAGGTTCACCGACATCCGGTGGCCTTGGGGGCCTAGTGTGCCATCATACAAACAATAACAACAAGGTTAAGTAAATCACTCAAAAAGCTCATAAATGACACTTCCTAGATGAAATGATGAAGGAGATGGTGGAGGTCCGGCTGAATGACGCTTTTCCTCACCCAAGAGATTGCCAAATAACGCTTCCCCTCGGTTTGGAACCTTACTCCCTTGATGGTGAAGCTCTCCCCTTGTTGATGATGCTCTCGCCTCCTTCTTTCGCTCCAAATCGTCATCTTCAAAAAGGTGTTTTCGTTCTCCCCTTTAATATGCCGGCCAAAGATCCCCATCAATATCCCTAGAACTTTCCATTTATACCCCCAAAGCATACGGGCCATGATAAATGCTCGTGTTATAGTAATATGAAGTATTATTATCTTACATTGAGCATTAATTTTATCAGATTTTATCATTAATTTGTGTGCATTTGTGTGCTTTTGTGCATTGTAGGGTTGTGGAGCAAATTTGGAGAAAAAGAAGCAAGAATAGGTTATATTCGCCATTGTTGAGGAGTTCTCAGACCAAGCAAGGAACAAGGCACGAGTCTAGACTTGTGGGTGTGTGCTAACCTCCATTAGAAGGGCACAAAGGCAATCAGATTCACAAAAGTCTAACTCGTGTAGGATTGGAGAATTATGCCATGAAGAAAAATGAAGTAATCGACATAATCTACCATTAATTGTGTGCCCAATTCAACGGCCTCGATGAAGAACAATGAATTTAGGAGCATTTCGGCGAAGTACTATAGTAGTTAATCTAGCAAAATCACTGTAGCAAGTTACTGTTCACAGTCTGCCGAAAATCAGCAAAACAGAATTTCCACACGGCCGTGTGGAATTAACACACGGGCGTGTTGAAATTCTGCAGCCCATGTGCTTAAGGATTTCCACGACTCATTAGACATCAATTGTAGAGCATAATACAAGTTTTTGCACTAGAAGTATTAGTCCTAGGGGGAGCTTTGACCGGGTACCCCATCTTTTTATCGATTACCTTTCCTACCCTCATTATTCTTCTTGCACTCTTTTATTTTCTTTTACATCTATATATATATATTCTCATCATCGATTCCTTTAATAGCTAAATAGCGATAACACTTGTGACTGAACACTATTCTCTATGGATACGACTACCCACTCACCAGGGTATTTTATTGCTTTGACAACCTGTGCACTTGCGGGGTACAGACGCAAAGGCTGTGTCAGGCTATATGGGGGCCGTAGGGATGTAGATTAGGTCAAGGAAAACCCCAAATCCTGAGCCTCACATGGGTAGTTAACGGGGGAGTGAAGGGTTAACTGGGTAGTTAACGGGGGAGTGAAGCTTAGGCGAAACTCTCTGGAATTTCTTCACGGTGTAGCAGACAGGGCCGTGAGAGCTAGACAAAATTTTCCAGAAATTCCTCAAGGGGTAGCAGATGGGGCCGTGAAATTAGGTAAAAGTCTCAGGAGTTTCTTGCCCGAAGACCCCCCCTAGGTTCCACAATAACTGATACATTGCATATGCTACAGTACTCCAGCTACAGTGCTCTGCTATAGTACTGTAACCTAGTTTTTCTTCTCTTTTCTACCCAGGATATGTTTTCGTGATCTCCATGGCTTCTACCTGCCATACAAAGCAAATATGACTCAATTAAGCATAAAAATAGGCACAAAACGTGACAAAATACATGTAAAATGTAAAGAATAAGTAAACCAGAATACATACATTTAGACACTTATCATACTAGCACTTGGTCTCGTCAAGGAAGTGAAGTGATAAGTGCCTAAATACATCATGTTTTAGCGATAATGTTCTTGTACTTTTGTGCAACTTATGTGAATTCTCGATGACATTTTGCGTACTTGATGTTTTTATTTTCGTTTCAGGGTTTCTAGGACTAAGTGCGCGTGATCGAACAATTTTCGTGTCGTTTCGGGGAAGATTGAAGAAGAAATGAAGACTTGGAGTACCCCGGAAGTCGACGCGCCGCACACGGAGCCATTTCTCTCGGCCATGTGCGGCGACTGTGCGGCCCGTACAGTGGCCGCACGGCTCAGCCAGTGAGCTGTGCGGCCTAGGGTGCGGCCGCACACCTGGCCGCATACCCTGGCCAGAGAGCCGTGCGGCCTAGTGTGCGGCCCGCACACCAGGCCGCACAAGGTGGCCAGAAGAGCGCGCGGGCGCGCGTGCGGCCTGCACGCCACCCGCATGCTCTCGGGTTTATATAAGGTTTGTTCAAGGGTTTTTGAGGGGGGTTGGTCTCTATCCGGCCTCCACTCCACCATACACCATTCTCATCGCTTTTGGAAGGATTTGGAGGGATTTTTGGGCTGATTTGAAGGAGAGAAGAAGGGGAAGACGTGGAGAAGCTTCATAGGGCTCGCCGGCGCGGATCCGACGAGCCACACCATCAACCCTAGTCGACATCTTTGAGGTAGTTTTTCTTGTTTTTTTTTTATTTGATGGATCCTTTGTATGATGAGCTCCTTAGCTTTGTGATGTCGAACTAAACCTCCCAAGGCCACCGGGCTCCCGGTGAACCTTGGGAGGAGACTTTATATGAATGACCTTTATGTTGTTTTAAATGAATGTGTTGGTTTGCTTGTTTGGTTTTAATTCATCATCTTGTTGTTCATTCTACAATGGATGGATTTTGTAGAATTGATTTTGAATGATACTTGTTTCGCAGGATGCTAGCTTGTATTAGGTCACGTGGTGAGTTAAAGAGGGATCCCTGTATTAATACGCCGGAGGGTCCGGGTGTTAATAGCCTCCCACACGTTTAGGGTTAATTTAGCCGAGAGAGTGTATTAGATTAACCCTAATCAAGACTCCTTGTTCTCATTGACATCGTATGGGTATTTTCTGGATAGAGGAACCCGTACTGGATTAGGGCTACACTACGGAGTCTAGCGGATCAAAACCAAACCAACCTTAGTTTATTGAATTCCATGGTCATTCGTTCTTAGTTTACTCCCAGGGGAATCCTCGCCCGAGGCCTTCCCCAATTATTGGCTTCTTCATTTCTATCTTTATTCCAGATTGAGCTTTATTTTACTTGCATTTCTTTACTTGTTTTTATTATTTAAATTTGCATCAACCCTGTTTCGATCGACTAGAAAGTGACCCCCAAAAGGAAGTAATAGTAGATCTTAGGCCCTAAGGAATACGACCCTCCTTGTGAGGTTATTACTTGACGACCCGTGCACTTGCGGCCGGGGAGCCGCGTGCTAGCTTTTTTGCCTGTCGCGCGGCCACTCATCAAGTTTTTGGCACCGTTGCCGGGGAGCATCCGAGAATACTAGGAAAACTTTTGGATCATTGCTCTAGTCAATTCACTTTCATTTGTAATTATCCATCTTTTATTGTTTTTGCTTTTGTTTTTCCAGGTACCCCATTATAACCCTTTACATCGATGGATCAATACTCGAGAGAACCTGCTTCTCACTATTTGGATCGATGGGAAAAGCAGTTTTTAGTTCATGATGGAATCTTTGAGTTGAGCACTGTGGATCATAAAGAAAGGAACCTCAGCAACAATGAAATTTTTTCTCAACTCATGAATCAAGTCGTCCACGCAGATGTTATACAGAGTGGGACCCACAATCGACAGCCTAGCCACGCTGATGTGAAAGGAAGTTTTTCATAACCCGAGGAATTTGTTTATGAAATTCAAAGAGAATCTGAGTCAGAAAGCTCCGCAGATGAAATGGAAGAATTTGAGAGAATACAACGTGATAACATGAACAGGCAGAAGCCATTTATCGATGAACCACCAGAATTGGAGTTGAAAGAACTGCCCCCACACCTTGAGTATGCATTTCTTGAGGGGAATTCTAAGCTACCGGTGATAATTTCCTCTAGCCTGTCAGCAGAAAACAAGAATCAACTCTTAAAGGCTTAGCTTGGAAAATTTCAGACATCAGGGGGATAAATCCGTCTTTCTGCACTCATAAAATTTTAATGGAAGACAACCACAAGCCGTCGGCCCTCCCACAAAGAAGGTTGAACCCGAATATGAAAGATGTGGTAAAAGCTGAAGTGATCAAACTACTAGACGCCGGCATAATCTACCCAATCTCTGATAGTGCTTGGGTCAGTCCCACCCAGGTGGTGCCAAAGAAAGGGGGCATGACGGTAGTGACCAACGAGAAGAACGAGCTCATTCCTACTAGGCAGGTCACTGGTTGGAGAGTCTGTATTGATTACAGGAAACTCAATGACGCCACTCGCAAGGATCACTTCCCTTTTCCATTCATTGATCAGATGCTCGAAAGATTGGCCGATCACGAGTACTATTGCTTTCTAGATGGTTTTTCCGGATATTTTCAAATTCCCATAGCTCCTGAAGACCAAGAAAAAACTACTTTCACCTATCCTTATGGTACGTTTGCTTATCGCAGAATGCCGTTCGGGTTATGCAATGCCCCTGCCACATTTCAGAGATGCATGCTTGCTATCTTCGAGGATATGGTTGAAAAAACAATGGAAGTGTTTATGGATGATTTTTCTGTATACGGAAGCTCATTTGACCTATGTCTAAAGAACTTGGAGCGTGTCTTGGAACGATGTGAGGAAACAAACTTAGTGCTGAGCTGGGAAAAATGCCATTTCATGGTAAAGGAAGGGATAGTTTTGGGACATAAAATTTCAGGTGACGGCATTGAAGTGGACAAGGCAAAAATCTCGACCATTGAGAAGCTCCCTCCTCCAACATCTGTCAAGGCCATTAGAAGTTTTCTGGGGCATGCCGGATTTTATAGGAGATTCATAAGAGATTTTTCTAAGATTGTAAAACCATTAACCAAGCTACTCGAGAAGGATGTGCCATTCCATTTCACCCCAGAATACTTGAATGCTTTCACTATTCTAAAGAATCAACTTATCCAGGTACCTATCCTTGTTGCACCAAACTGGGAGTTACCATTCGAACTAATGTGTGATGCTAGTGACTTTGCAGTTGGAGCAGTTCTGGGGCAAAGGAATGGCAAGCATTTCCATCCTATTTATTTTGCAAGCAAAACTCTCACTGGGGCTCAGGAGAACTATACTACCACTGAGAAGGAACTCCTTGCAGTGGTCTTTGCTTTTGACAAGTTCAGGCCTTATTTAGTGCTGTCCAAAGTGGTGGTTTACACTGATCATTCAGCACTTCGATTTCTCCTGAGTAAGACCGATGCTAAGCCACGTTTGATCCGTTGGGTGCTTTTGCTTCAGGAATTCGACTTGGAAATCAAAGACAAGTGGGGCGCCAAAAATTTAGCTGCTGATCATCTGTCTCGATTAGAGAACAACCACTCATCTTCCACCATGGACGTCGAGATCAATGACTTATTTCCGGAGGAACAACTTTTCCACGTGAAGGTAGTTCATGAAGATGAGCAACCCTGGTTCGTAGACATTGCTAATTATCTAGCAGCAGGCATTCTCCCAAAGTGGTTCAGTTATCAACAAAGGAAGAAATTTTTTGCTGATCGTAAGCATTACATTTGGGAGGAGCCCTATTTGTTCCGCTTCTGTACCGATCAAGTGGTTAGGCGATGCGTATCTCAACAAGAAGGGGTGAACATTATCAAGCATTGCCATGAAGGACCAACTAGGGGACATTACAGCACCAATCGAACGGCTAAAAAAATTCTTGACGCTGGTTTCTTCTGGCGCACTATTTTTCTGGACACACAGAAGCATATTCAGTTCTGTGACCGCTGCCAAAGAACTGGGAACATTTCACGCCGGGATGAAATGCCTCAGAATGCTATTCAAGTCTGTGAAATCTTTGATGTGTGGGGAATTGATTTTATGGGCCCATTTCCAAACTCCCAGGGACACAATTTTATTCTCGTCGCAGTGGACTACGCGTCTCGTTGGGTGGAAGCTCAATCGTTGCCATCTAGTGATGCTCGTGTTGTTGTGCAATTTTTGAAGAAGTTGTTCTCGAGGTTTGGAACGCCACGAACAATTATCAGTGACTGAGGAGCGCATTTTTGTAATTCTCAGTTTGCGAAGATCCTGAAGAGATACGGTGTTTCCCATTATACATCTACTGCTTATCATCCACAGACCAGTGGTCAAGCTGAAGTTTCTAATCGAGAACTCAAGCGAATTTTGGAAAAAACTGTGGCTCATCACGGCAAAGATTGGGCAGATCATCTAGATGATGCTCTTTGGGCTTACCGTAAAGCTTACAAGACACCTACTGGGAGCAGTCCATATCACTTAGTCTATGGCAAGGCTTGCCACCTACCTGTTGAGCTCGAACACAAAGCATATTGGGCCACAAAATTCTTGAACTTGGATTTCAACCTGGTGGGGCAAGAAAGGAAATTGCAACTGGATGAGCTTGAAGAGTGGAGGGCTCTGGCGTTTGAGAACTCAAGATTATACAAAGAAAAAGTGAAACGCTTCCACAACAAAAACATAAATCAGGACAAGAAGTTTGAGGAGGAGGATCAAGTGTTGCTATACAATGCCCGACTTCGTCTATTCCCGGGGAAACTTCAGTCACGATGGTCAGGACCGTACACGGTAGTGAGTGTCTCTCCCGAAGGCGTAGTCGAGATCATGCATCCGGAGAAAGGTCAATTTAAGGTAAATGGGCATCGCCTCAAGCTATATTTCGGTAAGGACTCAATACCGCTCGATTCATCATGTAAAATTTTTCCCTTTGTACCTCCTTAACTCGGGACATTCGAGCGTCAGGCTCGCGACGCTAAAAAAGCGCTCATGGGAGGCAACCCAAAAATTTTTACATTTCCGTATTCTTCCATCTCCGTATTTTAGTTTTTCTTATATGGTCGCTTAAATTTTCAACTCTTTCTCTCATTTCTTCTAATTTTGCTAAATGATTATACCCTTGTTTCACCTTTATCTTGGCAATTTCTTTTGTACTTTGGGGTTAAAAACCTGTAATGTTTGTCTAAGTTAAGCTTGACTTGCCTGTTCTTCAGTGTATACATGTTTGGAGGCTGTAATTATGGGCAAGAGTGCATTGTACGGGCTGACGTGCGGCCCGCACACCAGCCGCACACCCCAGCCAGAAGGGCGTGCGGGCTGATGTGCGGCCCGCACATCAGCCGCACGTCTCATCCAGAAGAGCGTGCGGCCTGGTGTGCGGCCCGCACACCAGGCCGCACAAGGGCGTGCGGGCGGCATGCCACCCGCATGCCATCGCGTGACAAGTGGCACAAATGTGCCACTTGTCCTCTTCTCCCTCTTTTAAAGCACTTGACCTGACCTTCATCTTCATTAGTCCCCATTTCAGCCTTAAGAGCTCTCTCTTCCTCTCAAAAATTCTAAAGTTCTTCAAGCTTTCAAGGGGTTTTCTTGGGATTCATCTTCTTGGTTACTCCCAAGCTTAGGTCTACAAGCTCTCCCTCTTATTTTTGCCAATCTTTTCTTGTTCATTTCACCCATCCTTGCTAGGTATAATCTCATCTCTTATCTTTTTGATTTGTTTTTAACTTGAATGAATGTTCATATCCCTTGCTTGTATGTTGTTGATGATGGATGTTAGCAATTGTTGGTTGTATCATTCATGTAGGCATGAGACTCTCATGAGCCCATGTTTGTATTTTCTTTGGCTTGTACTCCAAATTGTTAGACCCTTTGTTAAGCTTTAGATACTTGTGTGGTTGTGCATTGATTTTCATGAATGATAATGAATTCAACGTTTCATTGGGTTGTAGTCTTGAGAGGGATTTTTGTGAATTGTTCTGGTGTATTCTAATGACTCATGATCATGTCGTCTTTGCGTCCCATTCATTCTCAATTTGTTGCTTGGCTTATACCTATTTTGCCATTATCAAGTATATCTTTGCTTGATCCGTATTCTTGTGGTTACAGGCAAGATGCCGATCAAACCTTCATCAAGCAAACGCTCCAAGACAAAAGCGAGTTCTTAATCGGAAATGCACTTTGACAATGAAATTTTTCAAGAGCGTTATGACATCCTAAAAACAAAGCCATTTGCCCAAAACCGTATTATCGATTAGGAAGTTTTAGAACAGTTGGGCTTGGGCGATGAAGTATGACAATTAGAAGGATTTGATCAATGGCTCGCCGTGTTTGACATTAATGAGCCTGTGTATCATGAGCTCACATTGGAGGTCCTCAGTACATTTGAAGCCAATCAAACCTTTGTCCGCTTTCGTCGCCCAGGTGGCATAACGTTCCAAGTCAATGGTGAGGCGAAATCTATTAGCTACGGTGAGTTCGCGAACTACTTAGGCATCTACGATCACGACTTCATCAACGGCATGCATTACCTCGGGTTACCATTGGATTTCCCCGCCCATGTTGAACTGAGACACTTTTGACGCACTATCACACATGCGGCAGGCCAGGACTCTAAGAAGGCATCCCTTCTCCGCGACCCTGCCCACCGCTATATCCATGCACTCATGAGCCGGTCTCTCACAGGACGGGCCGATAGCACGGGCGTAGTATCTCGCATGGACCTCCTTATCATGTACACCATGATAAATCGCCATCAGATCAACTTGGCTTATGTTATTGCAGAATGCATTACTTGCCAAGTTTAGAATCCATCAATTGGGGTAATCTTCGCTGGGCCATACATTACGCGGTTAGTGAGCGGCATGAATGCACTGGGTCGTGTCCGTTCAATGGAAAGAGTTGGTGGCACTCTTGCACTTGGAATCCAAACCCTTCGAGCCACTAGGTCGTGTCCACCTGCATCCTTGCTGCGCGAGATGGGGCGTCACCTGACTCTGACGAGGACACTACTACACCGGGGGCAAGACGAGCGGGACCACGTACTGATCACTCAGCGGCCATCACCGAACTACATCATGAGCTTTAAGGGATTCGTGACACTCAGTGACGCCATGGGGAAGACATCACCAGGCTTATTCAAGGGCAGCAAGAACTCTTACGGGGCCAACAGAGCATCATCGCCCTTCTGCAGCACCCTCCTTCCCCCGACTTTTCGGCACCTCCTGTATCTATGGATGATTGGGACGATTGGGATTAAGAGCTCACTTTCTTTTCGTGTTTCTTTGCTTGTGTTTACTACATTTATTATCGGTTTGCTTGTTGTTGTAGTCCACTTGGTTTGGGCTTATCCCTGCCATTTGTTTTATTTTCCTTTCTTGGTTGATGGATGCTTCACTCGATGTCTTTTCTCCTTGTAGGTAGAACAAGACGTCCATTTTTCTTCCTCTCCGCATTGTATGCTGCCATGGTGATGGCCACCCCGAACTCAAGCCCGACACGTTTTGCCACTAATATCTCGGGGAAGTTCACGAAACCATCCTCCTTATTTTCAATGCATTAATTATTTCTATACTGCTGATCCCTGTACATTGAGCGCAATGTACTGCTTTAAGTAGGGGGTGGGTATACATGTCTTAGTCTCATCACTTTTCTCGTGAACTTGTATGAAAATTCTTGAAATTTCTGAATTGTTGCATGACTGTAAAACCTAGGATGGCGTATTTAATTGTGATTATATTGTAGCTCAAAACCATTATAAATGCGAAGCTTCTTATGACCTTGCACACTTGAGATTTTCGTGTCATTCTAGGCATTTCTCGCACTATTCCCCTAGGTAGAACCCTGGACATCTAGGCGAGGGACCACAACACCTTCGTGACCTTCTTAGTTGCTAACCCATTCTAGTGGATTCGCACCTTGGCGTGTTAGAATGTCTTCCAATAGAGTTTTAAGGACCTTCTTCGTGTTTTTTTTGCAATGCGAAAAAAAAAAACTTGGACAATGCTCCTCTGCCCTAATAGCGAAGTAACTTGGGGTTCTGGCTCCTAACCAGAGTGTTCCTCTCGCCAAAAGCTATAAGGACATGAGCGCGTTTACATGAATGTGCAAAGCTCCAGGTAATGTGGATTTGCAATTCATGTTAGTACCGAAAAAAAAAAAAAAAAAAAAAAAGAAAATGTTAAGCAATTGTGTACAGAAAATTAAAATTTGACCGGTGCTTGTTTGATAATAAGAGGATGGATCCTTAGGACTCTACTAGAAGTATTTCTACCACCTCAAGGCCGTATTCCACTAAGTGGCGTGAATTGCTTCAAGAAGTGGTCCTCGGGATCCTGTTTACCTCGTCTGGACTACAGGGCTTCGAACTAGGGAATTTGCACACACACAGCACAACACGGCCAATGAATGCGTGAATGATCTCAAATGGTCTTAGCTTATTATTTTTGAGTTTCGTTTTAGCTATGATATTTTCATCTCTTGCCTGAGGTTGTGTATTTAGTCACTTATCAGTATCCCTGGTTTTCATGTCCGTTTGCTTGGGGATAAGCAAATGCTTAAGTGGGGGGTATTTGATAAGTGCCTAAATACATCATGTTTTAGCGATAATGTTCTTGTACTTTCGTGCAACTTATGCGAATTCTCGATGATATTTTGCGCACTTGATGTTTTTATTTTCGTTTCAGGGTTTCGAGGACCAAGTGCGCATGATCGAACCGTTTTCGTGTCATTTCGGGGAAGATTGAAGAAGAAATGAAGACTTGGAGTACCCCGGAAGCCGACGCGCCGCACACGGAGCCATTTCTCTCGGCCGTGTGCGGCGACTGTGCGGCCCGCACAGTGGCCGCACGGCTCAGCCAGTGAGCAGTGCGGCCTAGTGTGCGGCCGCACACCAGGCTACACGCCCTGGCCAGAGAGCCGTCCGGCCTCGTGTGCGGCCCTCACACCAGGCCGCACAAGGTGGCCAAAAGAGCGCGCGGGCGCGCGTGCGGCACGCACACCACCCGCACGCTCTCGGGTTTATATAAGGTTTCTTCAAGGGTTTTTGAGGGTGGTTGTTCTCTATCCGACCTCCACTCTACCATACACCATTCTCATCACCTTTGGAAGGATTTGGAGGGATTTTTGGGCTGATTTGAAGGAGAGAAGAAGGGGAAGACGTGGAGAAGCTTCATAGGGCTCACCGGCGTGGATCCGACGAGCCACACCATCAACCCTAGTCGACATCTTTGAGGGAGTTTTTCTTGTTTTTTTTTATTTGATGTATCCTTTGTATGATGAGCTCCTTAGCTTTGTGATGTCGAACTAAACCTCCCAAGGCCACCGGGCTCCCGGTGAACCTTGGGAGGAGACTTTATATGAATGACCTTTATGTTGTTTTAAATGATCGTGTTACAGGTACAAAAGTCACCGTGGGAAGCTCGACAACGAGATTTTAGAAGAAATCGGCAAAGAAAACACTATTTTCGAGCCCTGTTACTGTAGCGACTGTAGCAACCACTGTAGCACGAAAACTTTGGCAAAACGGCTAAGTCTGGAGGTTCATGCGGGCACTGCAGAGGTCGCATACGGTACTGTAGCATATCTACTGTAGCAATTTACTATGTTTTTATTGTCTATATTGTTGTATTTTATTGCTTAGGCACATTGAGGGCAATGTGCATCTTTAAGTGGGGGGTGGAGTTGGATTTTCGTGAACTTTGAAAATTTTTGAAATTGCATGCTTGAATTGCCTATGATAGCTATGATTTTATTGTTAAGGACTTCCTAGCTTGGTAGAATGATAGTTGTGAGCTGTACTTTACCTGTGCTTGAATGTAGTTCTGTTTCACCTTTAGTGCACCTTTCACTATCACTTCCACCTTGTACATTCCGACCAACCCATTGCAATGTTTTTGGCATTAAATTGTTAAAGTCTATTTTCAATGCACTTTTAAGAGCCTTTGAGGTCCTTCGTTGTTTTCTTTGGCCTCAAGTGAGATTGTTTAACAGGTTCTATTCCAGGGGATACGAGATACTTGTTTGTGAAAAAAAAAAAAAGAGAAAAAAGTTAAGTCTATGACAGTATTCCTCTGCTAGTATAGCATGAATGCGTCTATGTGGACTGTAATCAAGTAGGATGGGTGGCTCTTGTGCCTAGCCAACATGTGCATCCGTCTGAAAGATTTTTGTACAGTCTACGTTAGTCGGACTCAGAGAAAAAAATAAAAAAAAATAATAAGTAAAGTAAAAGAATGTATATATGCAAGTAAGGAATAAAAGCATCTCGTATGTGTCCCCTGAAACCTGTTGCATGATCACTTAAGAGCCAGAGTTTTATTTAGGACCCAAAGGACTCTTAACTAGGTATTGAGGGTGCCTTTAACACTTTAATGCCGTATTCATTTTACGTCGGGTGAATGGTCATCCTGGGGTAATCCAGGGTGTGGAGGTCAAGGTGGGAGTTAGCACACACTCATGGGGACACTTGAGGAGAAACAGAACTAATATTACCTAACTATTCATTGAACAGCTCACTTCTTAATTTCTGTCCATTTGTGCTTGTGAAGTTCTTTACTATTGAGCTTGAGGTCGTAGAGTTAGTCGTTTATCTTCTTGCCCCTGTTCTTCATGTTTGTTTGCTTGGGGACAAGCAAACGCTTAGGTGTGGGGATGTTTGATAAACGCCTATTTGTACGTATTATTTATGTTTGTTTGCATATTTATCGAGTATTTTTATATGTGTCAATACCCGTTTTCGGTTTAAATTGGTTTATTTCGTGTTACAGGTACAAAAGTCACCGTGGGGAGCTCGACAACGAGATTTTCGAAGAAATCGGCAAAGAAAACACTATTTTCGAGCCCTGGTACTGTAGCGGAACTGTAGCAACTACTGTAGCACGAAAACTTTGGCGAAACGGCTAAGTCTGGAGGTTCATGCGGGTTGCCATACGGGCACTGCGGAGGCCGCATACGGTACTGCAGCAATTACTGTAGCAGCACTGTAGCAACTTACACGATTTTCGGGATTTCTCAGAAACTTTCTCTCCCCGCATGCGGGGCCGCATAGGAGGCCGCATAGCATCCCGAAATTAGGTTTTAAAGGCTTTTTGGGCATTCTTCTTGTTGTCTTTGGCCACCATTCTCTCCACCATCATTCTCTAGGGTTTCAAGGGGTTGGAGAGGCTGATCTAGGATGCAAATCGAAGGGGAGAAGATGAGCGCGATCAAATAGAAGATCTAGGAGCTTGTTGGCGCGGATCCTTCAAGTCCTCATGACCACCTCTAGTCTTCATCTTAGGGGAGTTTGTTATGTGCTTTAGCTTGTATCTATTGTGTTTTATACTTTCTTCTTCATTGATGTTAAACTATACTCCCAAGCTCGGCGGGAATCCGGTGAACCTTGGGATGAACTTGCTTGTATGAATACTTGATTTACATGTATGGTATTTGTGTGGTTTATGGTTCAAGCTTGGTGCACTTTGATGTATTGATATGCATGAGAACTCTGTGTATCGATTTCTAGGTTATACTAGGTTGCGTGACCATCGCCTTAGTATTAGACACACCAAGTTTGGAAGGGATACATGTACGAATGCACCGTGACCATCGGGTATTTGTACCCCTCCAACCATTAGGGTTGAGCCTAGATGTTGTGTTTGACCTTAATTCGGGATTTCCCTAGGCGCATTGCAATCGTGTGAGGATTTGGGCGGAAGCAATTCCATATTCCAATACTCATACCGGATTAGGGGTTATTACCGTGACCATCGGGGTGACCTACCTTTGGACATCTCTTGGCCTAACCACCTTTGCCTGTGTAATTTGAGTATCCTTCTAGCTTTAGTAGTCCCGAGGGGATCCTCGACCGGGGACCTCGAACTTTCATTATTACTTGCATCCTTAGTTTGCTTATGTGGTGAGCCTTAGTCCACTTGTTTATAGTTTTCCCTTTTGTTATTTTTCTTATCTTGTTTTAAATCTATATTTGGTAGACTAGACAGTGTCATCTAGAGGGGAGTAATAGCAGCTCTTGGGACTCCCAGGGAATACGACCCCCTCGCGCGTGCGTGAGGGGTATAACTTGGTGACCCGTGCGCTTACGGATCACACCCATCATGTTTTTGGCGTCGTTTCCGGGGAACTCCAAGGATGCTAGGAAAACCTTTAGTTCACTGATTTAGTCATTTTTGTAATCTATTGCTCTAGCCACTTTTCTCTTGTTGTACATACTATTTTATTATATATTTTGTTTGTTTAGTTTTGCTTCGTTTCACTTTGTGTTTTCTTTCTTTCTTGTGCGAGGTACACTATTCTTGACAAATGCAAGCTCAAAATTGCCCTCCAAGTCCTAACCATGGAACATCGCAAGGAAAGAGATATACTGTCGAGGATGTCTTGGCCCGATTCATGATCCATACTGAAGCAAGGTTTGAGACGATAGAAAAAAGGTTCTGTGAATTTGGCACAATTCTAAGGAATGTCCAAGCCTCTATTCATTCTCTTGAGAGCCAGGTTAGACATCTTGCTAGGGCCCAATCTGAACAATACTCGATCCTTGATGCCAAATATGAAGCTAGATTTGAGGCCATCCATGCCACACTTTCGGATGTGCAAGCTTCTCTTCACAAGCTAGAGAGCCGGGTTGAACATCAAATTCGTGAACCAATAATGGAAGGCCCAACTACAAGCTATAATGAAAAGGAAGAGAGCTTTGGTATTTTGGAGGTTGAGGGAGTCAAAAGAGCATCATTGATAACACTTGAGCACGCCATTTGCATAAAAGCTAACAAGAAAACCAAGCACAAGAAAGAAGTATTTGGGACAATAGAAATTGTGGGAAGGAGGTTGAAGCCATCCAATGACCCACCTATTCCAAGGTTAGACACGTCCCAACCAAAACTATTTCCTTGGAGGCCCAAATGATTCTTGTGGGTAATTATAGGAAGATTGACATTGGTTGAAGAAGGAGATGTGTGTAGGAGGTTTACACCCCCCAAGGACCCACCCACGCCGAGTTTGAAATTTTTTCAACCATACTTATTCTCTTGGAGGCCAAAAGGTAACTCATGCTTGGTCTCCACTTTGACACCATCCCGGAAGGTACGTGACACACCCCTTTGCGTGTGTGTACCGCAAGTGCACGGGTTGTCGAAGTAATAATTATACCCGGTGAGTAGGGTAGTCGAATCCACAGGGAACAGGGCTACTAGTACTAACTTCTTCCCTGCAATCTAGCCTAACGACTAATGTGATTTTGTGGTGATCTAGTGTGCATAGAAATTAATACCAGAGATGAATAGGCAAAGGGTAAATAAAGGGAGATCTCAATCAATGAAGATGATATACCCGGGCAATGCTCCCCCTAGGCTCTATCATGAAGTGCAAGACTAACTAAATGCTTCTAACCGAGTTCTATGAGTCGAGGTAATCCAAGAATAATCGGTCCCTGCCTCCAGGCCACCGATACTAGTCCCCTACAAGGTCCCGGTAGAGAAATCGCTCAATCTCAACACCTCACACCCCATATGACCGCAATGAGTTCTAGGGATACCTAAGAGTGAAACCGATTCCTAAAATTAGATCTAACCCTACTTCTAGGCGGAAGATCCCTAACCCCCTACAAAGGTCCCGGTGGAGAAATCTATCAATCTCACGCCTCACACCCCATATGGTTGCATAAAACTTAGGGAATACGGAGATAGGAAACACTCAATCGGAAGGGAAAGGGGACACTCCTCTATCTCAAGACTCACCCTCTCAACCCTCTTTAACCTTGTATGTTCTAATCCCTAATGGAGACCTCTCTCTCACCAAGGAAACAAATCAAACATGCCAAATAACCATACGAATCAATAAGGCATGCAAGCAATGATTAAACATGATTAAAACTCAAATAAACTCAGACTTAAAAGAAAGCATAAAGAAAGTCAATACATGAATCAAAACCTAGGGTTCACATGCCCAAGTATCTACTAGGGTTTAGCCCTCCATGGGGCTTATTACAAAGCAAAATATAATACAATGAAAAGCAATGTAAACCATGGAAGTAAACCCCCTTGAATTCGTGATGATGGCCTTGATGGGTCGCTCAACGTCTTGAAGGATCCTTCTCCGAAGCTAGGTCGCCAATGACTCCCTCGATGCTATGATGGAGGAAAGAACTATCAAAGTTGGTGAAGAACGGCCCTCCAATTCGGCAAAGACCTCCTCCTCAAACCCTAGCCGCTTCGCCTCTCAAAAGCAACACAAAAGATCCTCTAAAAATCGGCAAATCGGGGTATTTATAAATCTGAAAACGTGCCAGTCACGTGTCTTCACGCGACCACGTGAGATCCCACGCGGTCGCGTGGACTGCAGAATTCCCACGCGGTCGCGTGGGATTTTGACGCGGTCGCGTGAACAGTAATTCTGCTACATTACTGCTACAGTGAAATGACCAGTGTTTTGCTGCAATACTCTTCATAACCATGATCCAAACTTTCTCATCTTGAGGCCACATGGTCGGGCACACGTCCATGTGGTGAGTTATAAGACTTCTTCTTCTTCGAATCATCATTTGAGAGCTTTAACTATCTTCACACAAGTTGGGACATGAAGGTGTGACTGCCTTTGTGCCCTTCCATCGCACAAATCATCTTGAATTCTTCAGGAAGTTGGCACACACCCTCATGTGCATGATCCCCTCTTGTGCCTTGACATTTGTGTTGTATAAAAGCTCCCAACAATACGTCTTTATAACCCATCTTTGCTTCCTTTTCTTCCTTTAACACTTCCACAACCTAATTGCATAAAAGAACACCAAAATACACTTAATGAGACATAATCAATGGTAAAATGATGCTCAATGTATGTAAAACAAGTAGGTAAAACATGTATACTCAAGCACTTATCAGTACGCTTCACTTTTCTTGGTAGTTCTTATGCCACTTCTAGCCGGGAGGAACACACCGTCTTCAAGCCCCCTTGAGGTAAAACACGTCGAGCTAATGACGTTAACCAAGCGCTTCTTGGGAGGCAACCCAAGCATAACAATTCATTGCATGTGTGTTTTTCGTATTTTGATGTGTTTGGTTGCTTGAGTGTTCTTTGTTTTCAAGTGTGTGATTGTGGTTAGTTAGTCATTTTTCATAATTTATTTACTTGTGTTTGTTCATGATTCTTGTGAGTTCTTTGTGTTATCATTCATCTTCATGCATCAAATATCATGTTTTGGTTGTTGTGGGTGATTTCGGCTTTGTTCTCATGTGATTTTTGAGCATTTTTAGTGCATGGGGGTCTCCAGCCATCCATGCGGCCTGTTATGCGCCCGCATAGCAGGCCGCATGCCCCATCCAGAGCCTGGTGCGGCCTGCTATGCGGCCGCTCATGAGACCGCATGCAAAATCCCGAGACTAGTGCGGCCTGCTACACCATTTTCTTCATAACTTTCTCATTTCTCATCCGTTTTCCCTCATTCTTTCACCGTTTTTCTCCATTTTTCTTTCTCTACACGAGTCTCCTACTTACAAGGACTTAATTTGTATGATTTATTGGGAGTTTTATCATCATCTTCACCGACTTTCCAAGGTACCCCTTTCTAAACCCTAGTTGTTCAGCATGAATGTATCTTCTTCCTTTCTCCTATTTTTCAAGTTGAATGGATGCAAATGTTGTGGGAGATTGGTTGTTTTTTGTGGGTTTTTGGAGAAATTTGAAAGCTTTGTAAAAATTTTTATGCTCCATGTCCAAGGGATGCTCTTGCAAATTTTTTTTTGGGTGTTACTGTAGCATTTCCTGAATTCTTTCACACTCCATCATGAGATGCCCTTGATTTTCTTGTATGTTGGACTGATCTTGTATCATCTATGCCACCCCTTGGCAACACTTGAAATAAAAAGAATTGGACTTCATGATCTTGATTGCACAAAGAACTTGCTTGGATGATGTTTTGTTCCATTGTTTCTCTTTTGCTAGTTGTTTGTTAGTTGTTTGTTGTGTTTGTTTTTGTTCTTGTTTATTTTTGTATTTTCTTTTTGGGTGTGTGATCAGATGCCTTGAGTTGATGTTCGTTTCTACCTTGCAGGGTGGAATTTGGACATCGGGCACCCTTTCTTTCTCCATTTTCTACAGGAAGCGTCGGTGGTCACCCCGATCTCATGGACTTCAAGACTCACGCTTTGAGACTCGGGGAAGTTCACGAAACCCTCCTACTATGTTTTTATTGTCTATATTGTTGTATTTTATTGCTTAGGCACATTGAGGGCAATGTGCATCTTTAAGTAGGGGGTGGAGTTGGATTTTCGTGAACTTTGAAAATTTTTGCAATTGCATGCTTGAATTGCCTATGATAGCTATGATTTTATTCTTAAGGACTTCCTAGCTTGGTAGAATGATAGTTGTGAGCTGTACTTTACCTGTGCTTGAATGTAGTTCTGTTTCACCTTTAGTGCACCTTTATACCTGTTCACGATCACTTCCACCTTGTACATTCCGACCAACCCATTGCAATGTTTTTGGCATTAAATTGTTAAAGTCTATTTTCAATGCACTTTTAAGAGCCTTTGAGGTCCTTCGTTGTTTTCTTTGGCCTCAAGTGAGATTGTTTAACAGGTTCTATTCCAGGGGATACGAGATACTTGTTTGTGAAAAAAAAAAAAGAGAAAAAAGTTAAGTCTATGACAGTATTCCTCTGCTAGTATAGCATGAATGCGTCTATGTGGACTGTAATCAAGTAGGATGGGTGGCTCTTGTGCCTAGCCAACATGTGCATCCGTCTGAAAGATTTTTGTACAATCTACGTTAGTCGGACTCAGAGAAAAAAATAAAAAAAAATAATAAGTAAAGTAAAAGAATGTATATATGCAAGTAAGGAATAAAAGCATCTCGTATGTGTCCCCTGAAACCTGTTGCATGATCACTTAAGAGCCAAAGTTTTATTTAGGACCCGAAGGACTCTTAACTGGGTATTGAGGGTGCCTTTAACACTTTAATGTCGTATTCATTGTACGTGGGGTGAATGGTCATCCTGGGGTAATCCAGGGTGTGGAGGTCAAGGTGGGAGTTAGCACACACTCATGGGGACACTTGAGGAGAAATAGAACTAATATTACCTAACTATTCATTGAACAGCTCACTTCTTAATTTCTGTCCATTTGTGCTTGTGAAGTTCTTTACTATTGAGCTTGAGGTCGTACAGTTAGTCGTTTATCTTCTTGCCCCTGTTCTTCATGTTTGTTTGCTTGGGGACAAGCAAACGCTTAGGTGTGGGGATGTTTGATAAACGCCTAGCTGTACGTATTATTTATGTATGTTTGTGTATTTATCGAGTATTTTTATATGTGTCGATGCCCGTTTTCGGTTTAAATTGGTTTATTTCGTGTTATAGGTACAAAAGTCTGGAGGTTCATGCGGGCACTGCAGAGGCGCATACGGTATTGTAGCAGATCTACTGCAGCAATTTACTATAGCGGCACTGTAGCAACTTACACGATTTTCAGGATTTCGCGGAAACTTTCTCTCCCCGCATGCGGGGCCGCATAGCATCCCGAAATTAGGTTTTAAAGGCTTTTTGGGCATTCTTCTTGTTGTCTTTGGCCACCATTCTCTCCACCATCATTCTCTAGGGTTTCAAGGGGTTGGAGAGGCTGATCTAGGGTGCAAATCGAAGGGGAGAAGAGGAGCGCGATCAAGGAAAAGATCTAGGAGCTTGCTGGCGCCGATCCATCAAGTTCTCATCACCACCTCTAGTCTTCATCTTAGGGTAGTTTGTGATGTGCTTTAGCTTGTATCTATTGTGTTTATACTTTCTCCTTCATTGATGTTGAACTAGACTCCCAAGATCGCCGGGAATCCGGTGAACCTTGGGATGAACTTGCTTGTATGAATACCTGATTTACATGTATGGTATTTGTGTGGTTTATGGTTCAAGCTTGGTGCACTTTGATGTATTGGTATGCATGAGAACTCTGTGTATCGATTTCTAGGTTATACTAGGTTGCGTGACCATCGCCTTAGTATTAGATACACCAAGTTTGGAAGGGATACATGTACGAATGCACCGTGACCATCGGGTATTTGTACCCCTCCAACCATTAGGGTTGAGCCTAGATGTTGTGTTTGACCTTAATTCGGGATTTCCCTAGGCGCATTGCAATCGTGTGAGGATTTGGGCGGAAGCAATTCCATATTCCAATACTCATACCGGATTAGGGGTTATTACCGTGACCATCGGGGTGACCTACCTTTGGACATCTCTTGGCCTAACCACCTTTGCCTGTGTAATTTGAGTATCCTTCTAGCTTTAGTAGTCCCGAGGGGATCCTCGACCGGGGACCTCGAACTTTCATTATTACTTGCATCCTTAGTTTGCTTATGTGGTGAGCCTTAGTCCACTTGTTTATAGTTTTCCCTTTTGTTATTTTTCTTATCTTGTTTTAAATCTATATTTGGTAGACTAGACAGTGTCATCTAGAGGGGAGTAATAGCAGCTCTTGGGACTCCCAGGGAATACGACCCCCTCGCGCGTGCGTGAGGGGTATAACTTGGTGACCCGTGCGCTTGCGGATCACACCCATCAAAATCCCTTTATTAATACGCCGGAGGGTCCGGGTGTTAATTGCCTCCCGCGCGTTTAGGGTTAATTTAGCCGTGAGAGTGCATTAGATTAACCCTAATCAAGACTTCTTGTTCTCATTGACATCGTAGGGGTATTTTCTGGATAGAGAAACCCGTACTGGATTAAGGCTACACTATGGAGGTTCCGGGGTAGTCGACGTCCGAGTCTAGCGGATCAAAACCAAACCAACCTTAGTTTATTGAATTCCATGGTCATTCGTTCTTAGTTTCCTCCCAGGGGAATCCTCGCCCGAGGCCTTCCCCAATTATTGGCTTCTTCATCTCTATCTTTATTCCGGATTGAGCTTTATTTTACTTGCATTTCTTTACTTGTTTTTATTATTTAAATTTGCATCAACCCTGTTCAATCGACTAGAAAGTGACCCCCAAAAGGAAGTAATAGTAGATCTCGGGCCCTAGGGAATACGACCCTCCTTGTGAGGTTATTACTTGACGACCCGTGCACTTGCGGCCGGGGAGCCGCGTGCTAGGTTTTTAGCCTATCGGGCAGCCACTCATCGTGAAGCCTGCCCCGGGAGTCATGAAAGGGTGATCCAGAAGATGAGTAGGTCGAGAAGACACCACAAGGAGAGCCCTTGTGTGGTAACAAGCATGACAACTCCCCCTCTATTCTACAAAGATTATGTTTTGCATACTTTCAGGTTGTAGGGAAGAGGGCAATGTTTATTCATGAACCCCCGTGAGGTAAGGCCAAGTATGTAAAGCTAAGTGACGTTAAACAAGCGCTTATTTGGAGGCAACCCAAGTTTCTATTGTTTTCCTAGGTTTTAGTTTAGTTCTAGCATGAATAAGAGTTTTAGTGTTGGTGTCCTGATTTTTCCATACATGTGGTGTGATTTTCTTGTGGATTGTTGATGTTTTCATGTGCCTAAATGTTTATTGAGTGTGTTTTCATGGATCTTTGGTCGTGTTTTTATCGTCTATACAGGTTCTAAGTGTTAGGAATGTGTTTCTGAAATTTTCTGCAGAGCCTGTGATTTTACTAAGTCATATAGAGAAAACACAAGGCAGTGTGATCCATCTCAGAGCTCATCCCTAGCTTTACAGGGGCCGTGTAGCTGCCCCTGTGACCGACCTTATGAAGAGCACACGGCCGTCTCCATACGGTCGTGTGAATATCTGCAGAACTTGAACTCTCATTCCCGAGCATCACAGGGGGCGTGTGGGTGCCCCTATGAGTGCCTATGTGATACTGCACACAGCCGTGTGGAATTTCCACACAGCCCTGTGAAACTCTGCAGAGAGTTCCCTTCTTTCCAGAGAAAACGTAGGGGCGAGTGGCCGCCTTTGTGGGAGAGCTTGCGAAAGGCACATGGCCGTGTGGATTTCTCACATGCTCGTGTGGAACACTTAGAGTTTTCTCAGATTGATCCATAGAAGCCACAAGGGAGTGTGGCCGGCCTTGTGTTCTTGGCCAGGTTAGGCACACGGCCGTGTGGAAGTTTTCAGAGACCTCAGGTATTTTCCCGAGAGTCCATTGGGGCATGTGATTGTCCCTGTGAAGTGATGAGCGAGCGCGCGACTAGCTACAGAGCTAGCACGTGACTCCCCGGCCGCAAGTGCATGGGTCGTCAACTAATAACCTCACAAGGAGGGTCGTATTACCTAGGGCCCGAGATCTACTATTACTTCCTTTTGGGAGTCACTTTCTAGTCGATCGAAACAAGGTTGAAGCAATATTAAAATAATAAAAACAAGTAAAGAAATGCAAATAAAATAAAGCTCAATCCGGAATAAAGTTAGAGACAAATAAGCCAATAATTAGGGAAGGCCTCGGGCGAGGATTCCCCCGGGAGGAGACTAAATACAAAAGACCATGATAATTATAAAACTATGGTTGGCTTGATTTTGGTCCGCTAAACTCGGATGTCGACTACCCCGGAACCTCCGTAGTGTAGCCCTAATCCAGTACGGATTTCTCTATCCAGAAAAGATCCCTACGATGTCAATGAGAACAAGGAGTCTTGATTAGGGTTAATCTAATGCACACTCTCAGCTAAATTAACCCTAAACGCGCGGAAGGCTATTAGCACCCGGAACCTCCGGTTTATTAATACATGAATCCTTCTTTAATTCATCAAGTGACCTAATACAAGCTAGCATCCCACCAAACAAGTATCATTCAAAATCAATTCTACGGAATCCATCCATTGTAGAATGAGCAACAAGATAATGAATTAAAACCAAACAATCAAACCAACACATTCATTCAAAACAATATAAAGGTCATTCATACAAAGTCTCTTCCCAAGGTTCACCGGGAGCCCGGTGGCCTTGGGAGGTTTAGTTTGACATCACAAAATTAAGGAGCTCATCATATAAAGATTCCATCAAACAAAAACAAGAAAAACTCCTTCAAAGATGTCGGCTAGAGTTGATGGTGTAGCTCATCGGATCCGCGCCGGTGAGCCCTATGAAGCTTCTCCACGTCTTCCCTTTCTTCTTTCCTTCAAAGCTGCCCAAAAATCCTTCCAAATCCATCCAAAGATGATGAGAATGGTGTGTGGTGGAGTGGAGCCCGGATAGAGAACAACTTTCCCTCAAAAACCCTGAAGAATCTCTATATAATCCTGAGAGCGTGCGGGCAGTGTGCGGTCCGCACATGTTCCCGCAAGCTCTTCTGGCCACCCTGTGCAGCCTGGTGTGCGGGCCGCACAGGAGGCCGCACAGCTCACTGGCCAGGGTGTGCGACTACTGTGCGGGCAGCACAATGGCCGCACATGGCCTAGAGAAACGGTCCCTGTGTGCGGCGTGTCGGCTTCCACGGTGCTCCAAGTCTTCATTTCTTCTTCAATCTTGCCCGAAATGACACGAATACGGTTTGATCACGCGCACTTGGTCCTCAAAACCTTGAAACGAAAATAAAAAAATCAAGTGCGCAAAATGTCATTGAAAATACACATAAGTTGCATGAAAGTACAAGAACATCATCGCTAAAGCATGATGTATTGAGGCACTTATCAAATACACCCCACCTAATCATTTGCTTGTCCCCAAGCAAACGGACATGGAAAACCAAGGATACTGATAAGTGACTAAATACACAACCTCAGGCAAGAAACAAAAATATCATAGCCAAAATGAAACTCAAAATACTAAACAAAGACCACTTGAGATCATTCACGCATTCATTGGCCGTGTTGTTCTGTGTGTGTGTAAATCCCCTAGTTCGAAGCCCTGTAGTCCAACCAAGGTAGACAGGACCCCAAGGACCACTTCTTGAAGCAATTCATGCCACTTAGTGGAATACGGCCTTGAGGTGGTAGAAATACTTCTAGTAGGGTCCTAAGGATTCTTCCTCTTATTTTCGAACAAGTACTGGTCGAATTTTATTTTTCTGTACATAATTGCTTAACTTTTTCTTCTTTTTTTTTTTATTTTCCGGGACTAACATGAACTGCAAATCCACATTACCTGGAGCTTTGCACATTTATGTAGACACGCTCATGTCCTTATAGCTTTTGGCGAGGGGAACACTCTGGTTAAGAGCCAGTACCCCAAGTTACTTCACTATTAGGGCAGAGGAGCACTGTCCACGCTTTTATTCAACTTTCCCCTTTTTATTTTTTTTCGACCGTATTGCAAGAAGAAGGAATAGGAAGAAGGTCCTTAGAACACTATTAGAAGACATTCTAACACATCAAGGCACGAAACCACTAGTATGGGTTAGCAACTAAGAGGGTCACGAAGGTGCTGTGGTCCCTCGCCTAGGTGTCCAGGGTTCTACCTAAGGGAAAAGTGCAAAAAAAAAATTCCTAGAATGACACGAAAATCTCAAGTGTGCAAGGTCATAAGAAGCTTAGCATTTATCACAGTTTCGAGCTATAATACAATCACAATTAGATAAGCCATCCTAGTTTTTACAATCATGCAACAATTCAAAAATTTTCATACAAGTTCACGAAATAAATAATGAAACTAAGACATGTATACCCACCCCCCACTTAAAGCAGTACATTGCCCTCAATGTACATGAATCAGCAGTACAAAAAAATTAGTGCAATGAAAATAAGAAGGATGGTTTCGTGAACTACCCCGAGAATAAGTGTTGTGGGATTCGGGGAGCATGAGGTCGGGGTGGCTTTTGCCTCAACAACAAATAAGGTGGGGAGACAGAAAAATGTGACATCTAATTCAACCAGCAAGGAGAAAAGACGTCGAGTCAAGCATCCATCAACCACACAAAAATAAAGAAAAAAAACAAAAAGTGAAAGGGAAAGTGAGCTCTCGGAGTGAAAGGACTGATGGAACCGCTCAAGGTCTTCTGTGTCTCCTCCAAGGGGCTTGATCGGAAAGTTAACCTACATCTCCAAAAATAAAGATCATGCAATGGTGACACGACCCCTTGCGTGTATCCCGCAAGTGCATGGGTTGTCAAAGTAATAAAGTTACCCTGGTGAGAGGGTAGTCGAATCTACAGGGAATAGGGATTTAGAATATGAGATTTCACTAATAAAGCTATGCGGCGTATGGAAAAGAAATAATAGGATCAATGAGTGAATGTAGAATCAAAGAGAATGAAAGACAAGAAGTTAATTAGAAAGATGAAAGATCAGAAAGTGCAAGTAAAAGCGAATAGAGAGGACTAGCAATGAATGAAGTAGGGTATCCGGACAAGCTACCTCTAGGATCTATGCTTCTAGTGTAAGACTATGCTATTATACTTTCCTATTGATGTTAATTAAGTCGAGGATATCCTAAAACTCATGGTCCCAAACCTAAGGACAACCGTGACTAACCCCAATACTATGCCCGGTATTAGGATTCACGTCACCCTTCACTCTGTCGCTCGCACGACTAAGCCCCAGGGGAGTATATCTATTTAAACCTCACACTACGTGGGATTGCTTTAAGCTCTAGGGATTCCTAGTGGTAAAACCTGTTCCTATGTGTGGTTCTAACCCTTTGGTCCAGGTGGAAGAACCCTAGTCTAGATTGAGCCCCAGCGCGTAGGATTCACTTCAACCCTTCACTCTGTTACTCGTGTAACTAAGCCCCAGGGGAGTTTATCTGCCTAGCACTTCACTCTATTTCGACCGCTATGAAAATTAAGGAAACGGAGGTAGGGAGAAACTACGTCGGAAGGGAAAGGGGTACATCGCTACCTCACAACTCTCCCTCTCAACCCTCTTCAATCTTAAGTACTCTAACCCTAAAGGAGTTGTCACACCTCCAAAGAGTAACCTAAATTGTTCACAATCCTAGTGTCACATCTAAGAGAAAACATTAGCAAGATGAAATTAAGATTGAAAATCAATTTTTATTCATCAATAATGGAAAAGCATAATAACAATGTCAAAGAAACATAAAAACCCTAGAGTTTACAAGTCCGAATACCCTCAAGGGGTTTAGCTCCTCATGGAGCTATACATGTTCATCAAAATAGAAAAGAAAGTACAAATCAAAGACATTGATGAAAACACCCTTGTATACGGTGCGGCCGTGGTCTTGTGTGGCCGTCGAACGTCGGTGACGATGCCGATGACGCGCGCTAAACCTCCATGAAATCCTCTCCAAAACCCTAGCCGCACTACCCAAGTTGAAGAGAAAGGTAGGTCCAAAGATCTCCCAAAAGTTCTCCAAAATATCCTTTTATAATGTTGAATCGCTGCTTTAAAATCGGACCTATCGGGGGCTTCACACGGCCGTGTTGAATTTCCACACACCCGTGTGAAGTTTCTGTCTGGCTGAAAAATAGATTCACACGACCGTGTGGAATTTCCACATGCCCGTGTGAATTCTCTGAAACCCTGATTTTCGGCAGAAATTGAACAGTAGCTTGCTACAGTGTTTTCCTGCGATAACAAGCTGCCGTGCTGCTACAGTAACTTGCCAAAATGCTCCCGAATCCATTGTTTCTTCATTGAGGCCATTGGTTGGGCACACAAACAATGGTAAGTCGTGTCGATTACTTCAAGTCTCCTTCTTTGTTAAGTTCTTCTAAGCTACACGAGTTAGACTTGTTGTGAAAGTGACTGCCTTTGTGCCATCCAAAGGAGGTTGGCACACACTCACAAATCCAAGCTCGTGCCTTGTTCTGTACTTGGTCCGAAAACTTCCCAACATCGGCGAAGATGACCTAATTTCATTCTTCTTCTCCAATTTAGCTCCACAAACCTTCAATGCACAAGAGTACACAAATACACACCGTTTAGTGATAAAACTGATAAAAGATATGCTCACTTTAAGATAATAACGCTTCACGGAACTATAACACAAGCACTCATTAAATGGCAACATGCTGAAATGTGCTAACATGAGTTTAGAAAAATGAGTGAAGCGGAAACCACGTGAGCGTGATCAAAATAGAACATCGTCGCAAACCCCCCGAGGATCCAATTCGGGTGGGAAACTAAAAACCAAGAAATCACCTCGAAGGTACGGAAAGAAATTGAGTGTTGAAAATGTTTTTAACATTGAAAATGATGTAAGGGCGGTGATAAGATCAAAGCGAGCTAAAAAAGATGGACAAAAGCCGGAAAAAAAAGCGTTTCGGCAGCAAAACTGGGGCCAGTGTGCGGGTGGTGTGCAGGCCGCACACCAGTCCGCATGGTCTTCTGCCGAGCATGTGCGGCCTGGTGTGCGGGGGCCGCACACCAGGCCGCACACCCTTCTGGCAGGGGCGTGCGGCCTGTGTGCGTCCGCACAGAGCCCTACAAAATGCTTAGAAATCAGTTATCTTCAAACCAAAACTAGTCTTCGACATTACAAACGCGACGAAACCCATCTCGGACAATTGATACATGTTGAAAAACACAAAACATACAGGATTTCACCGAGATGGGGAGGAAACAAAGACATACACAATGAAGCATACTAAGAACGAATGAAGAAGGGAGCTCACAATCCAAACCTAATTCATGCATAACAAAAAAAATACAAAAATGAAAAAGTACGGAATTGTAAAAATCATGGGTTGCCTCCAACAAGTGCTTGTTTACCGTCATGAGCCTGACGTTCAAGTTTCCCATCATCAAGGTTGTTCAAAGGCAGAGATTTTACCTGAATTTCCCATGGATGCAAACGATGACCCCACCGGCAAATTCAAGGAAAGGAGAGAATCAACATTGTGCATACCTAGGTTGACGAAGCATGCCATGTGTCCCTTTTCATGAGAGTTCTTGCTTGCTTTGCTAACCTTAGGAGTCACATTTTTCCATGCTCGCTTCCATGATCGTTCTCCTTTGCTTCTCCCTTGTGCCTTGTCCGGACATGTATGAGGAGGGTCTTCTTGTGCCTTCTTTGGTGCTTTTTCCTCCTCAATATCCACATCTTGTAATAATTCATCAAGGGGGTTCATTATAAGGACTTCATGCACACAATCTTCAACTTGTAGTTCTGTATCATCTAGTGCATAGGAAGTGTCATCAAGCTCCTTGGGGTGTTTCATTGCCTCAGGAATTTTAAAAGTGGCTTCCTCATTTCCGGCTCGCAAGGTCATTTTCCCGTCTTGGATATCTAGCAGGGCACCGAATGTGGCAAGGAAAGGCCGGCCAAGTATGATGGGGACCTCAGTAGCATCATCAACATCAAGGATAACAAAATCAGCCGGAAAGACTAGACCACCAACCTTCACAATCACATCGCTCACAATGCCACGTAGGCGTTTAACAGTCCAGTCCGCAAGTTGTATGCTGATCCATGTCGGCTCTAAGTCTTGAAGGCCAAGTTTTAAGAAAAGCTTGTAGGGCATAACATTTATGCTTGCACCGGAATCGGCGAGGGCTTTCTCTACAAGCGAGTCCCCAAAATGACACTCCACAATTAGACCACCCGGGTCTTTGATTTTCTCAGGCAATTTGCTTTGGATAATTGCCGAACAACTCTCGCAAAGAGACACCGTAGATGCTTCTTCAAGTTTCTTCCTGTTTGTAAGCAACTCCTTCATAAACTTGGTATATTTTGGCATTTGAGCAAAGGCCTCGACAAGTGGAAGATTAATGTGAAGTTGCTTGATCATCTCCAAAAATTTTTTGAATTGAGTGTCCTTCTTATCCCTATTGAGTCTTGCCGGATAGGGGACCTTTGGTTGGTGCTCTAGCAATTTTTTTTCTTTGTTTTGAGGTTCAATCAAATTGTCGTGGCTGTCATTAGCTTCATTCCCACCCACGGAGGGAGTGCCTCTTGCCATGTTCTTTTCCTTGTTTTCAGTTGGCCTAGGAGTCGGCCGAACCTCAACCTCTCTACCACTCCTCAAAGTGATAGCTTGTACATGTTCTCGTGGGTTAGTCTCAGTGTTGCTAGGGAGACTGCCCAGTTTTCTTTCTGCCATGGATGCCGTAATCTATCCCAAGTGTTTTTTGATGCCCTGGATTGAAGCTTGCATGTTTCTCACTGTCGTTTCAAGTGTGTTCAACCTTGCATCGGTGATTTGCATGTATTTAGCTAGGACATCTTCAGTAGTGAATTTCCTTTACGTTGGAGGTGCTTGTGATGACTGTGCCTGAAACCCTGGCGGTTGTGAAAATTTCTGTTGGCCCTAATTTCCCCAATTGAAATTAGGGTGATTTCTCCACCCAGGGTTGTATGTCCCACCATAGGGGTTTCCTTGAAATTTCTGCCCCTGATTCACATAGTCAACATGTTCAACTGGGGCACATCGGGGACTGAAATGGGGCAACTAGCAACATCATGCCCCTCTCCACAAGTTCCACAGTTCATCACTTGCTTGACACTTGTGCTCGAACGCTCGACTCTTTCGGACATAAGCAAGCTCACTTGCTTCGCTAGTGCTTCGAATTTCACATCTTGAGCGGTCTTACTGTCTATTTCATGAACTCCTCGAGCTTGAGTCATTTTTGCCCTCGAACCCCAATGTGATTCATTTCGTGCCATGTTCTCAATTAATTCTTCGGCATCCTCGGGGAATTTGCTACTCAAGGATCCACCGGCTGCGGCATCAATGAGTTGACGATTCTGGTAGCTCAAACCATTATACAGTATCTGTACTCCAATCTAAGCCTCGAAACCATGATGTGGCCATTTTCGCAAGAGATCTTAAAATCTCTCATGGGCTTCAAAGAGGGTTTCAGAATCTCTTTGTCTGAAAGCTGAGATCTCTTGCCTTAACCTTGCTGCCTTGCTCGGAGGGAAGTAGCGGCCCATAAACTTGTTCACCATCTCCTTCGATGTCTTTATGGAACCAAGGGCAAGTGAGGTGAGCCACCTATAAGTGGTGCCCTGCAAACTGAATGGGAAAAGACGGAGTCTAGCTGCATCACAGGATAGGCCATTGACTTTAAATGTCGAGCACATTTGGAGGAATCGGGATAGGTGCTCATTCGGGTCCTCATCGGCTAAGTCATCGAACTGTACGGTGTTCTATATCATCCTAATTGGTCTGGCCAAATCAAAATTACCGGCACTCGCAGCCGGAGCTTGCACACTAAACCCTCTCCCGGTAAACTGTGGCCTCTCATAGTCAGACAATGTTCTTCTCTCTTCGGCCATAGCAATAGGAATTGATTCAGGTGCTGCAACTGATCCTGAGGAGGAACCCACCTGAGTTTCCTTCAACCGTTGGTGTATGACGCGCTCGATTTCTTCGTTTGGCTCTACAAACCCAGTGGGGTTTACACGAGTCATGCACAGAACGCCTGAGAAAACAAAAAGCAAAAAGGGATATTAGTTGATATATATGTACAAATGATGAAAACAAAAACAGTAAAAGATGGATAATTACAAATGAAAGTGAAGTGACTAGAGCAATGATCCAAAAGTTTTCCTAGTATTCTCAAATGTTCCCCGGCAACGGCGCCAAAAACTTGATGAGCGAGCACGCGACTAGCTACAGAGCTAGCACGCGACTCCCCGGCCATAAGTGCACGGGTCGTCAAGTAATAACCTCACAAGGAGGGTCGTATTCCCTAGGGCTCGAGATCTACTATTACTTCCTTTTGGTAGTCACTTTCTAGTCGATCGAAACAAGGTTGAAGCAATATTAAAATAATGAAAACAAGTAAACAAATGCAAATAAAATAAAGCTCAATCAGGAATAAAGTTAGAGACGAAGAAGCCAATAATTAGGGAAGGCCTCGGACGAGGATTCCCCCGGGAGGAGACTAAATACGAAAGACCATGATAATTATAAAACTAGGGTTGGCTTGATTTTGGTCCTAGACTCGGATGGCGACTACCCCGGAACCTTCGTAGTGTAGCCCTAATCCAGTACGGGTTTCTCTATCCAGAAAAGACACATACGATGTCAATGAGAACAAGGAGTCTTGATTAGGGTTAATCTAATGCACACTCTCAGCTAAATTAACCCTAAACACGCGGAAAGCTATTAGCACTTGGAACCTCCGGTGTATTAATACATGAATCCCTCTTTAATTCATCAAGTGACCTAATACAAGCTAGCATCCCGCTAAACAAGTATCATTCAAAATCAATTCTACGGAATCCATCCATTGTAGAATGAGCAACAAGATAATGAATTAAAACCAAATAATCAAAACAATATAAAGGTCATTCATACAAAGTCTCCTCCCAAGGTTCACTGGGAGCCCGGTGGCCTTGGGAGGTTTAGGAGCTCATCATACAAAGATTCAATCAAACAAAAACAAGAAAAACTCCCTCAAAGATGTCGGCTAAGGTTGATGGTGTAGCTCGTCGGATCCGCGCTGGCGAGCCCTATGAAGCTTCTCCACTTCTTCCCCTTCTTCTCTCCTTCAAAGCTGCCCAAAAATCCCTCCAAATCCCTCCAAAGATGATGAGAATGGTGTTTGGTGGAGTGGAGGCCGGATAGAGAAAAACTTCCCCTCAAAAACCCTAAAGAATCTCTATATAATACCGAGAGCGTGCGGGCAGTGTGCGGGCCGCACATGCGCCCGCACGCTCTTCTGGCCACCCTGTGCGGCCTGGTGTGCGGGCCGCACACTAGGCCACACAGCTCTCTAGCCAGGTTGTGCCGCCACTGTGAGGGCCGCACAATGGCCGCACATGGCCGAGAGAAACGGCTCCTGTGTGCGGCGTGTCGGCTTCCGGGGTGCTCCAAGTCTTCATTTCTTCTTCAATCTTCCCCGAAATGACACGAATATGGTTGATCACGTGCACTTGGTCCTCAAAACCCTGAAACAAAAATAAAAACATCAAGTGCGTAAAATGTCATCGAAAATACACATAAGTTGCATGAAAGTACAAGAACATCATCGCTAAAGCATGATGTATTGAGGTACTTATCATGAAGCTCCTCTGTGAAGGCACACGGCCATGTGGGGTAGTTCAAAGAGCAATCAGAGTGCACACAGGGGTGTGTCTCGGCCCTTTGAACCCTAACAGTAGAGGCACACGGTCGTGTGGATGCATAAAACTTCAAAAGCCACAATTTTTCCTTTGGTATCATCCATGTCACCTCATCTAATCACTCTCTAAGACTCTCCATACTCCTCCATTACTCTCCCGACTTTCTCTTAGCATTTTAGAGGTGTTAGAGTGTGTTTTCCGGCCGATTTAAGTGTTTTCACGAATCACACCGTAGGTAAACACTTCACCCACTTTTTCTTTGTCAATCTTGATTTAATTCATTCTTTTCTATTATTTCACCTGGTTTGTATGATTAAATTGTATGGGAATGAACTTAGAAAGGTTTTAGAACAAATTATTGTGTAAAATACTGAATTTTAGTTCCATGGCCGTGTGGCTATGTCCGCCCGAAGTTCTACACGGGCGTGTGTAATTTCCATACGCCCGTGTGGATTTTTGAAGATTGAGTTTTTGAAATTGTTTAATTATTTTCTCTTTTCAATCTCATAGGTATGTCTTCCAGGTTTAAGAAAGTGGTCGGCAAACGCCCTCAACAGCCCTCACCCCCTCTAGAGCAGATCGAGTTCTCTTTACTTTGAGCGCTTAGCGAGACTCTGGTTCGGCAAGTCACGTTACGCTGACTTGAGCACTATTAGAGGGATAAAATGAAGAGACAGTGTCTTGGATGAGATCGATGAGTTGTTCGCAGTCGGTAGCTGGGGTTGTTTATTATCTATCAGAGAGCCAGCTATCCGATCATTCACTCTCGAGGTTCTAACATCGTTCGAGTTTGACCGAGGATACGACAGCTTTACTGATGTAGATACCATTTAGTTTCATGCACTCGGTCAGCACTTCAGCCTAAGTGTTATACAGTTCTCCGTCAGGATGGGCCTATACGACAAGGCATTTACCGAGATGAAGGAGTATGAGCAGCTTCCCATAGACTACCCAGGGACCTTGACACCCCAGAGAGGTTACAGTGCTTTTTGTCGAGATGGACAGTATGACCCAGGGGTTTCGAAGGCGACATGCCTTTCCCGGCCAGCGTACAGATATATTCATGCCGTCTTAAGCATGTCAGTGAGCATAGAGGAGATAGCACAGGGGTGTTGAGTAGACAGGAGCTTCTCTACTTGCTTTCCATGGTACATAGTGAGCCACTCCATCTGGGCATGTTTTAGCTGAGTATTTATGCCATTAGGGCCATTACCACAGATGGAGAGTTATTTTCTCAGGCCCCTACATCACTCGACTCGTTATAGGTATGGGACTCAAGGACGGAGTTCGCGGGGCTGAGAAGACGACTGTACCAACTCCCCTAGGCGCAGAGACACTAAGGCTGATGGATATGATCCGCAGAGCTGGATCAGGAACTTATGCATTCATCATACCACAGCCAGAGCATGCCGAGGTTGAGGGAGAGCAGGCTGAGGGCTCGTAGTCGACCATAGAGCCACCTCCTGAGCAGGCCGATGCACAGGCAACACCTACAGCACCAGACCCATCTCCAGTCCGTATTTTCTCTCCATCTCGAGGCCAGGACAGACTTGAGTGCCTCGAGAGTGCAGTAGGGGTCCTTCAGACCGAGGTGGCCGAGGTCAGGGCCACCCAGATTACGCAGCATTCGGAGGTTATGGCACAGTTCCGTAGCATCCATCAGTTACTTACACAGGCCATGACTTCCCCATTTGTGGTCCAGTCCAGAGGCTCGACTCCACCATAGTCTCTAGCACCACAGGCCAATCCACCGGTCCTAGTAGAGCCTAAGTAGCACTAGAGGCTCTAGTTCAGGACACCGACACTAAGGTATCATAGTTTACTTTAGTTTTTGTCATTTTGTACTTTTATTTCATATTTTGGACTTGTAGCACACAGAAAGGATTCTCCTTCTGAGTTTATCTTTTATATTGCTTTTATTTTTCCTCGAATTGTATTTCATTTCTCTATCTTTATATACTCGAGCTTTATTTTGTTTTTCTTGAGCTACTTTGAACACCTTCTGTATGTGTACAGATGGTCTTGGATGTAAGGAATTTGAGGAATAGTCATAGTCACGGTCATGGGACCGTGTGTGCTCCACAACCCATTGAAACTCAACTCTCAATGAACCTAGCTCCATTAAACCCAATAATTGGAGTTCAGGGGAGTAATGTTTCAATTGCCTACCCCTACACTAATTGTTTTATGATAAACGCCTAACTGTACATATTATTTTCGTATGTTTGCGTATTAGTCGAGTATTTTTATATGTGTGGATGCCCGTTTTCGGTCTAAATTGGGTTATTTCGTGTTACAGGCACAGAAGATACCGTGGGGAGCTCGACAATGAGATTTTAGAAGAAATCGATAAGAAAAGACCATTATGTTGACCCGTAATTGATAAGAAAAGACCATTATATCGATAAGAAGATACCGTGGGTAGCACTCACTGCAGCACTTACACGAAACTCGGGGTGCTACAGTGCCCGTATGTCGACCCGTATGCCAGCCCGCATAACTTGCTGGAATTAGGTTTTAAAGGCCTTTAGGGCATCATTTCTCTTGTCTTTTGGCCACCGTTCTTCACTATTGTCATCTAGAGCTTCAAGGTTGTGGGAGAAGGCGGATCTAGGGTGCAAATCGAAGGGGAGAAGAAGAGGCTATCAAGGAGAAGATCTAGGAGCTTGTTGGCGCGGATCCATCAAGTTCTCATCACCACCTTCTAGTCTTCATCTTAGGGAAGTTTGTTTGAGCTTTGCTTTGTATTTCTTATCATTTACTCTTACTCCTTTGTTGATGATAAACTAGACTCCCAAGGTCACCGGGCATCCGGTGAACCTTGGGATGAACTTGCTTGTATGAATACTTGATTTACATGTATGGTATTTGTGTGGTTTGTGGTTTAAGTTTGGTGTATTTGAATGCTTTGGTATGCATGAGAACTCTGTGTATCAATATTTAGGTAATACTAGGTTGCATGACCATTGCCCTAGTGTTAGACTCACCAAGCTTAGAAGGGATACATGTACGAATACGCCGTGACCATCGGGTATTTCGTACCCCTCCAACCATTAGGGTTGAGCCTAGATGTTGTGTTTGACCTTAATTAGGGATTTCCCCTGGCCCATTGCAATCGTGTGGGGATTTGGGCGGTAGAAATACCGTAGCGGTGGACATACCGTATTCCAATACCCGTACCGGATTAGGGGTTATCACCGTGACCATCGGGGTAACCTACCTTTGGACATCTCTTGGCCTAGCCACCTCTGCCTGTGTAATTCGAGTATCCTTCTAGCTTTAGTAGTCCCGAGGGAATCCTCGCCCGGGGATCTCGCACTTTCATTGTTACTTGCTTCCTTAGTATGCTTAGGTGGTGAGCCTTAGTCCATGTGTTTATAGTTTTCTATTTGTTATTCTTCTTATCTTACTTTTATCATACAATTGCTAGGTTAGGAAATAGATGAAGGGGAAGTAATAGTAGTTCCTTGGCCCTTGGGAATACGACCCCCTCGTGCTTGCCCGAGGGGTATTACTTGGTGACCCGTGCGCTTGCGGTAATCATCAAGTTTTTGGCGCCGCTGCCGGGGACTTCAAGGAATACTAGGAAAACCTGTAGTCTATTACTCTAGCCATTTTTCTCTTGTTGTGCATATTATTTTAGTGTCTATTGTGATTATTTTGTTTTTCTTTGTTTCACTTTGTGTTTTCTTTTTCTTGTACATATTATTTTATTTTATTATCTACTTTCGTTTTCTTGTTTTCCTTTGTGTCCCTTTGTGTTTTCTTTTTGTGCGAGGTACACTATTCTTGACAAATGCAAGCTCAAAATTGCCCTCCAAGTCCTAACCATGGAACATCGCAAGAGAGGAAGTACACTACCGAGGATGTATTGGCCAAATTTATGATCAACACAGAAAGAAGGTTTCAGAGCTACGAAAAGAGACTTGATGAGTTTGGCACCATACTGAGGAATGTCCATGCCTCCCTTCATTTTCTTGAGAACCAGGTTGGACATCTTGCTAGGACCTAATCCGAACAATACTCGGTCCTTGATGACAAATATGAAGCTAGATTTGAGGTCATCCATGCCACACTTTCGGCTGTTCAAGCTTCTCTTCACAAGCTAGAGAGCCGGGTTGAACAACAAATTCGTGAGCCAATAATGGAAGGCCCAACTACAACCTATAATGAAAAAGAAGAGAACTTTGGTATATTGGAGATTGAAGGAGTCAAGAAAGCACAATTGATAGCACTTGAGCAAGCCATTTGTATAAAAGCTAACAACAAAACCAAGCACAAGAAAGAATTATTTGGAACAAAAGAAATTGTGGGTTGGGGGTTGAAGCCATCCAATGACCCACCTATGCCGAGGTTAGACACGTCCCAACCAAAACTATTTCCTTGGAGGCCCAAACGATTTTTGTGTGTAATTAAAGGAAGATTGACATTGGTTGAAGAAGGAGATGTGGGTAGGAGGTTTACGCCCCCCAAGGACCCACCCATGCCAAGTTTGAAATTTTTTCAACCTTACTTATTCCCTTGGAGGCCAAAACAAGTTTTGTGGATGCTCCAAGGAAATTCAGCGGGGATCAAAGTAGAGGTGGAGAGGAGATTCAAGCCATCCAAGGATCCCCCAAAGTTTAAATTGTGCAATGCCCGGCCCAAGCTTTTTCCATGGAGGCCAAAAGGTAGCTCACGCTTAGCCTCCAAATTTTCATCATCCCGGAAGGTATGTTTCATATTTCTTGGTAGTTCCTATGCAACCTCTTGCCGGGATGAACACACTGTTTTCAAGCCTCCTTAGGTAAGAAAAAGGTACGTCGAGCTAATGACGTTAAACAAGCGCTTCTAGGGAGGCAACCCAAGCATTAAAATTCATTACGTGTGTGTTTTCGTATTTTGGTATGTTTGCTTGCTTGAGTATTCTTTAGATTTCAAGTGTGTTGTTGTGGTTGTTTAGCCATTTTTCTTAATTTTTTCGATCATGTTCGTCAATGGTTCTTGTGAGTTCTTTGTGTTTTCGTTCATCTTCATGTATCAAATATCATGTTTTTGGTTGTTGTTGGTGAATTCGGCTTTGTTTTTATGTGATTTTTGGGTGTTTAGATGAGCCTTTGATGAAAATCCTGAAATTAGCCCGTTTCTTGAGCATATGCAAGTTTCCCGAAACTCATACGGGCTACCATACGGGCATATGGTTGAGCATATAGAAAATTCCCGAAAGTCATACAGGCAAGCATATGCCTGTATGCTTGCCCGCATGGATGCTCGGGCTGAATAATAAAATGTGTACCCCTTCACCATTTTCTTCATAACTCTCTCATCTTTCATCCGTTTTCCCTCATTATTTCGCCGTTTTTCTTCGTTTTTCTTCCTTTACATGAATCTCCTACTTCCAAGGACGAAATTTTCATAATTTATTGGGGGTTTCACCATCATCTTCACCGATCTTCGCCGATTCAAGCTTTGAAGCCCTAACTTGTGTTTTGAAGTAAACTTGTTTGTTTCTCTTGATTTTCATGCTTATCTTGCTTCAAACTTTGGGGAATGATGTATGAATGTGTAATCTTTGATTTATTGGTATTTTGAGACATTATTTGTAAATTTTTGGGATTCAAAAACAAGGGGAAACTCTACCTCTTACAACACTGTGCTACAGTAACTTTGGGCTGAAATTTCTCTTGAATTTATTTGTTCACTTGTAGCATCAATGTAATTATCCTACAACACTTGCAATAAAAAGAATTGTACTTCATGATCTTGATTGAGCAAAGAACTTGCTTGGATTATCTCTTGTTTAATTGTTTTTTTTATATTAGTTGTTTCCTTGCATGTTTGTGTGTGTTCTTGTTTCTGGTTGTATCTTCTTTTTGGGTGTGTGATGGATGCCTTGAGATGATGTTTCTTTCTACCTTGCAGGGTGGAATGGGGGCATCAAGCACACTTTCTTTCTCCATTTTGTACAAGAACCCTTGGTGGTCACCCCAATTTTATGGACTTCAAGACTTATGTTTTGAGACTCGGGGAAGTTCACAAAACCCTCCTACTATGTTTTTTATTGTCTATCTTGTTGCATTTTATTGCCTAGGCACGTTGAGGGTAATGTGCATCTTAAAGTGGGGGGTGGAGTTGGATTTTTGTGAACTTTGAAATTTCTTTGCAATTGCATGCTTAACAACCTATGATAGCTATGATTTTATTGTTAAGGACTTCCTAGCTTGGTAGAATGATAGTTGTGAGCTGTACTTTACCTGTGCTTGAATGTAGTTCTGTTTCATCTTTAGTGTACCCTTATACTTGTTCACGATCACTTTCACCTTGTACACTCCAACCAACCCATTGCAATGTTGTTGGCACTAAAATGTTAAAGTCTACTTTCAATGCTCTTTTAAGAGCTTTTGAGGTCCTTTGTTGTTTTCTTTGGCCTTAAGTGAGGTTGTTTAACAGGTTTTATACCAGGGGGATATGAGATACATTGTATATTTGTATAAAAAAAAAAAAGTGGAGTCTATGACAGTATTCCTCTGCTAGTACAGCATGAATGCATCTATGTGGACTGTAATCAAGTAGGATGGGTGGCTCTTGTGCTTGGCCAGCATGTGCACCTGTCTGAAAGATTTTTGTGCAGTCTATGTTAGTCGGACTCAGAAAAAAAAAAGAAAAAAAGTATGTATATATGTAGGAAAAGAATAAAGTATCTTGTCTGTGTCCCCTGGAACCTGTTGCACTGCCACTTGAGAGCCAAAGTGTTATTTAGGACCCAAAGGACTCTTAACTTGGTATTGAGGGTGTCTTTAACACTTTAATGCCATCTTCATTGTGCGCGGAGTGAATGGTCATCCTGGGGTAATCTAGGGTGTGGAGGTCAAGGTGGGAGTTTGCACACACTCGCGGCGGCACTCTAGGAGAAACAAAACTAATATTACATCACTATTCATTAAACAGCTCACTTCTTCATTTCTGTCTATTTGTGCTTGCGGAGTTCTTTATTATTGAGCTTGAGGTCGTACAGTTAGTCATTTATCTTCTTGCCCCTGTTCTTCATGTTTGTTTGCTTGGGGACAAGCAAACGCTTAGGTGTGGGGATGTTTGATAAACGCCTAACTGTACGTATTATTCTCGTATATTTGCGTATTAGTCGAGTATTTTTATATGTGTGGATGCCCGTTTTCGGTCTAAATTGGGTTATTTCATGTTACAGGCACAAAAGATACCGTGGGGAGCTCGACAACGAGATTTTAGAAGAAATCGATAAGAAAAGACCATTTTCGAGCCCGGTACTGTAGCATCAGTATAGCGACACTGTAGCACCGAAACTTTGGTGAAACGGCTAAGTCTGGAGATCCATACGGGTACCCATACGGGCGCATGACCGACCGCATATAGTTCCTGCAGAAGCAACACTGTAGCGTTTTCACAGTAGCAGGAGACTGTAGCATTTTACTGTAGCACTCACTGCAGCACTTACACGAAACTCGGGGTGCTACAGTCCCGTATGTGGACCCGTATGCCAGCCCGCATAACTTGCTGGAATTAGGTTTTAAAGGCTTTTAGGGCATCATTTCTCTTGTCTTTTGGCCACCGTTCTCCACTATTGTCATCTAGAGCTTTAAGGTTGCGGGAGAAGGCGGATCTAGGGTACAAATCGAAGGGGAGAAGAGGAGTGCTATCAAGGAGAAGATCTAGGAGCTTGTTGGCGCGGATCCATCAAGTTCTCATCACCACCTTCTAGTCTTCATCTTAGGGAAGTTTGTTTGAGCTTTGCTTTGTATTTCTTATCATTTACTCTTACTCCTTTGTTGATGATGAACTAGACTCCCAAGGTCACCGGGCATCCGGTGAACCTTGGGATGAACTTGCTTGTATGAATACTTGATTTACATGTATGGTATTTGTGTGGTTTGTGGTTTAAGTTTGGTGTATTTGAATGCTTTGGTATGCATGAGAACTCTGTGTATCAATATTTAGGTAATACTAGGTTGCATGACCATTGCCCTAGTGTTAGACTCACCAAGCTTAGAAGGGATACATGTACGAATACGCCGTGACCATCAGGTATTTCGTACCCCTCCAACCATTAGGGTTGAGCCTAGATGTTGTGTTTGACCTTAATTAGGGATTTCCCTTGGCCCATTGCAATCGTGTGGGGATTTGGGCGGTAGAAATACCATAGCGGTGGACATACCGTATTCCAATACCCGTACCGGATTAGGGGTTATCACCGTGACCATCGGGGTGACCTACCTTTGGACATCTCTTGGCCTAGCCACCTCTGCCTGTGTAATTCGAGTATCCTTCTAGCTTTAGTAGTCCCGAGGGGATCCTCGCCCGGGGACCTCGTACTTTCATTGTTACTTGCTTCCTTAGTATGCTTAAGTGGTGAGCCTTAGTCCATGTGTTTATAGTTTTCTATTTGTTATTCTTCTTATCTTACTTTTATCATACAACTGCTAGGTTAGGAAATAGATGAAGGGGAAGTAATAGTAGTTCCATGGCCCTTGGGAATACGACCTCCTCGTGCTTGCGGGAGGGGTATTACTTGGTGACCCGTGCGCTTGCGGTAATCATCATTTTAATTTCTATATTTTTCATTGTGTTTGCTTGCGTACATTGGGGACAATGTAGATCTTAAGTTTGGGGGCGAGTTCACATGACACACAGCTTTACTTGTGCATTCAATTGCTTATGCTCATGTAGCCCATGGAGGTTCACCATAGTTGCAATGTTAGTATTCTTAGAATCTAGGAAAATTTTTATTGTATCTCATCATGCTCTAGTTTTTACTTGAATTTTAGGGATTTTTTGCTAGATTATCTCATATTGCACTACTCACTCTTGGAATCTTTTGGAAACTCAAGCTTGATGTTTAAGGACTAGTTTATGATCCTTTTAGTGTGTTTTTAGTATTGGTCGAAAAAAAAAATTGTGAGCTTGTGTATATTTGTCTAGTTTTATTTGTGCATTTGGGGTGGAAAGAGCTACCTACCTCCTATGAAGTATGTAGCTACTCTCATAAGTCGGATACAAGTTATGCCCTAATGAGATAAAGAGCTATCTTATAGGATGCGTGAAAGCTACTTCCCCGGTAGAAAGAGCTACCTCCTCGAAAGTGTGAAAGCCACCTTTGGCGGCCGCCTAGGAAAGGACTACCTTAGAGGTTGTGTGAAGCTACTACCTTCTTACCTTTGTATATAAATAAGTCCTTGTAGCAAGAGTTTGAGGAGTACTTTTTAGGTTTTCTTGAGTGAGTTCGCACACACTTACACATTTTTGAGTTGTTGTCCTTTTTGATTCAAGTTTTTAGCTAGAGCAATGATATCTTTATGCAATGTTTTGATTTCCCCCTTATATGTAGAATGCTTCCTTTGCATACTTTTGGTGAACCTAAGGCCGAGCACTTTCAATTGTTCTTCCCAAGTACTTTAATGTTTTATTTTTTGTTTGAGGACAAGCAAAAGCTTAAGTGTGGTGGAGTTTGATAAGTGCTCATGTTATAATAATGAGAAGTGTTATTGCCTTACATTGAGCATTACTTTTATCAGATTTTCTCATTAAATTGTGTGCATTTGTGTACTTTTATGCATTGTAGGATTGTGGTGCTAGTTTGGAGAAAAAGACCAAAGTTAGATCGTGTTCATCATTGTTGGGGAATTCTCAGACCAAGCAAGGAACATGGCATGACTCTAGACTTGTGGGTGTGTGCCAACCTCCTTTGGAAGGGCACAAAGGCAGTCATATTCACAACAAGTCTAACATATGTAGCATAGGAGAATTTCACCAAGGAGGAGGATTGAAGTAATCGATTTGATCTACCATTGATTGTGTGCCCAATTCAATGGTCTCGTTGAAGAATGATGAATTTGGGAGCATTTCATTGAGAGTACTGTAGCAGCATTGTAGCAAGTATTGTATGAAAATACTGTAGCAAGTTGTTGTTCACTGTTCGGCGAAATTCAGCAAAACAGAAACTTCACATGGGTGACACACCCCTTGCGTGTGTACCCCGTAAGTGCAAGGGTTGTCGAATTAATAAAATACCCTAATGAGTGGGTAGTCATATCCACAGGAAATAGGGATTTAAGACATAAGAATTCACTATTTAGCTATACAGTGTACGATAAGTGTGAAGAGAATCAATGAGTGAGTGTAAAAGCAATTGTAAAGAGCAAGAAATAGAATAGAAATATGGAAGGTAAGAGAGTGCAAGTACGAGTAAATAGAGAAAAACAAATGATGGGTAATGTTGGGTACCCGGACAAGCTACCCCTAGGACTTATGCTTCTAGTGCAAGACAATGCTATTATGCTCTCCTATTAATGTTAAATGAGTCGAGGATATCCTTAAGCACACAGTCCCAAACCTAAGGTCAACCGTGACTAACCCCAACACTATGCCCCGGCATTAGGTTTCACTATGATCCTTGACTCTTGTTGACCTGTCAACTAAGCCCTAGGGGAGTTTGTCTTCTTAACCCTCACTTTGTGTGGAATTGCTTTAAGTTCTAGGGATTCCTAGTGATAAAACCTGTTCCTACATACTTATGAGATAGCTCTTTCTCTCATTAGGGCATAACTTGTATCTAACTTATGAGAGTAGCTACATACTTCATTGGAGGTAGCTCTTTCCACCCCAAACGCAAAGATAAAGCTAAACTAATATTCACAAGATCACAAGTTTTCTCTTTTTTTCAACAATATAGAACTTAAAAACTTACTAGAGCAATACTAAACTAGTCCTTAAAAATTTGAGCTTTGAGTTTCCAAAAGATTTCAAGAGTGAGTAGTGCAATAAGAGATAATTGAGCAAAAATTCCCAAAAATTCAAGTGAAACTGAGCATGATAGGATACAATGTTAAAAATTCTCCTAAACTCTAAGAATACTAATGTTGTAACTAAGATGAACCGCCATAGGCTACATGAGCATAAGCAATTGAACACACAAGTAAAGGTGTGTGCAATGTGAACTCCCCCCACACTTAAGATGTACATTGTCCCCAATGTACGCATGCAAGCACAATGAAATATAAAGCAATGAAAAACAATTAGTGTGGAAGTGGGCAATTGAAACATTACTCCCCTGAACTCCAAGTGTTGCATTTGATGGAGCTAGGTTCATTGAGAGTAGTTTATGGAGCATACACGGTCCCATGACTATGCTTATGACTATTCCTCAAATTCCTTACATCCAAGACCATCTGCACAGATACACAAGGTGTTCAGTGTAGCTCAAGAAAAATCAAAATAAAACTTGAGTATATAAAGATATAGAAATAAAATACAACACGAGAAAAATAAAAGCAACAAAAAGATAAACTCAAAAGGAAGATCCTTTCTGAGTGCTACAAGTCTAAAATATAAAGAAAAGTACAAATGAAATCAAAATAAAAATGAAAACTAAAAGAAACTACGACGCCTCAGTGTTGGTGTCCTGTATGGGAGCCTCTGGTGCTACTGCTGTAAGCTCTGAAGTGACTGGTAGATCGGCTGATGGTGGGCTAGACCAAAAAAGGTGACGACACGGCCTACTTGAGTAATCGTTGTATGGTATCAAGTCGTGCCATCATTTTTGAGTGTTGTATGGTATGAGTCGCTTGCAACTTGGCCATCTTAGTCTGCAGTACACCCACAGCACTCTCAAGGCACTCGAATCGGTCCTGGCCTCGAGAAGGCAAAAACATGCGCACGGGAGGTGGCTCCGATGCTGTGGGTAGTACCTCTGTCTCTGTCTGCTCTGGGGGTAGCTTTAATGCTGCTTGCTCCAACTCGGTGGCTGCTGTTTTGGGAATGATCAGTGTATATACTCCTGGTCCTGATCTGTGGACCATCCCCATCATCCTCAGAGTCTCTGTGCCTAGGCGGGCCGGTATAGCTGTCTTCTCGGCCCCGCGTACCCCGTCTATGAGTCCCAAGCCGATAATCAAACGGGTAATGTACGGGCTTGTGAAGATGACTTTGACCCTAGGGTACTGGCCCTGGTGGTGTATGTACTCGGTGATAATGTGCCCCAGGTGGAGTGGCTCGCTCTCCACTATAGAATACAAGTACAAGAGCTCCTGGCGGCTCAGTACCCTAGTACTATCTCCAAGGCCATTCACTGAGCGGCTGAGAATGGCATGGAGGTACATGTACGATGCCCTAGATAAGCATGTGGCCTTGGACACCCTGGCTAGTACTGTCCCTGGCCACATAGTCTGCTGTAGGCGCATTGGGGGGTCAGGGTACCCGGATAATCTGTAGTTAACAGCGCGTACTTCTCCGTCTTACTGAATGCCTCATCATATAGTCCCATCCGTACTGAGAACTGTGTTATGCTCAAGCTAAAATGCTGACCAAGCGCCTGGAACTGAATAATATCAATATCGACGAAGCTGCCGTACTCTCGGTTAAACTCGAACGATGATAGTACCTCGAGCGTGAGCGATCTAATAGCTGGCTCTTGGATGGACAACAACCTGCTCTAACTCCCTACCGAGAGAAGCTCCTCCACCTCCTCAGCCAACTCTACTCCCCCTGAATGTCTCGCAATAGACTCAAGTCATGAAACCGGGTCTGTCCAAACCTGAGTTCTGATAATCTCTTGAAACGGTCATGATGTTGGGGTAAAGAGAGATCGATCTGCTCTAGAGGAGGTGAGGGCTCGCAAGGATGTTTCTCGGCTGCTTTCTTAGCCCTGGTAGCCATATTTGCAAGATTGGAAAGAAAAACAATCAAATCTAATTCAAGAACACAATCTACAGAAATACACACGGCCGTGGGGGTTAAAATTCCATTGTTTTTTTTACATTCTAATTCGTTCCAGATCCATTCTAAGCATATTCGCATACACATTACTCATTCAAAACAAGCGAAATAATCAAATAGAACGAATTAAATCAATAATTGACGAAGAAAAGGGGCTTAAAGTTCTTACCAACGGTGTGGATGAGTAAATACTTGAAATCGGCCGGTAAACTCCAAATAAAACCTCAAAAACGCTCAGAGAGGATCGTGGAAGTGAAAGAAAGGGTTAGAGAGTTGTTTAGAATGGAGAGATCAAGAGGCACGAGTGAAAACCAAAAGAAAATCACGGCTTTTGAAGTTCTGCGAATCTACACGGCCGTATGCCTCTGGAATTAGGGTTCACAGGGGCCAGCACACGCCCCTGTGTGCACTCTGCTTACTCTCTGGACTACCCCACACGGCCGTGTGAAACTCCCACACGGCCATGTGCCTTCACAGGAGAGCTTCACAGCGGCACCGACATGCCCCTGTGTGCTCTCGGGAAACACCCTTACTCCATCATTGCTCATCACCATTGACCTTGGGGCTTTTCGTGTGGTGGCTCTTCGCTCTTTTTATCTTCCTTCTCATCTTCTTCATGAGTCCCAGTTCCGGCTTGACTTCCTTCTCGATTAGACCAAGTAATAGCACTTCTTCTTCAATCTCCGCATCTTGGTCTAGCCACCCATCATATGGATCCAGGTTCATCATTTCTTGCACATAATCATTATTAGTTCATCGGTGGTGTCAAGAAAATACAAAGTATCATTAAAGTCAAGAGAATGTCTCATGGCTTCGGTGAGACGGTATGTAAGCTTGTCATCTCCAACTTGCAATGTGAGCTCCCCGCTGTCCATGACAATGAGAACCTTAGAAGTGCGCAAGAAAGACCTTCCAAGGATCAACGACACCTCGACCTCCTCATCAACGTATAACACCACAAAGTCTATAGGAAAGATGCACTTGTCCACTTTCACCAACACATCTTCCACAATCCTAATCGGATGCTGACATACCCCTTGCGTGTGTGTACCGCAAGTGCACGGGTTGTCGAAGTAATAATTACCCTGGTGAGTAGGGTAGTCGAATCCACAGGGAACAGGGCTACTAGTACTAACTTATTCTCTGCAATCTAGCCTAATGACCAATGTGATTTTGTGGTGATCTAGTGTGCATAGAAATTAATACCAGAGATGAATAGGCGAAGGGTAAATAAAGGGAGATCTCAATCAATGAAGATGAGATACCCGGGCAATGTTCCCCCTAAGTTCTATCATGAAGTGCAAGACTAACTAAATGCTTCTAAACCGAGTTCTATGAGTCGAGGCAATCCAAGAATAATCGGTCCCTGTCTCCAGGCCACCGATACTAGTCCCGTACGAGATCCCGGCGGAGAAATCACGCAATCTCAACACCTCACATCCCATATGACCGCAATGAACTTTAGGGAAACCTAAGAGCGAAACCGATTCCTAAAATTTGATCTAACCCTACTTCTAGGTGAAAGATCCCTAACCCCCTACAAGGTCCCGGCGGAGAAATCTCTCAATCTCACGCCTCACACCAAATATGGTTGCATAGATCTTAGGGAATATGGAGATAGGAAACACTCAATCGGAAGGGAAAGGGGACACTCCACTATCTCATGACTCACCCTCTCAACCCTCTTCAATCTCATATGTTCTAACCCTAATGGAGACCTCTCTCTCACTAAGGTAACAAATCAAGCATACCAAACAACCATACGAATCAATAAGGCATGCAAGCAATGATAAAACAAGATTGAAACTCAAATAAACTCGTATTTAAAAGAAAACATAAAGAAAAGTCAATACATGAATCGAGACCTAGGGTTCACATGCCCAAGTATCTACTAGGGTTTAGCCCTCCATGGGGCTTATTACAAAGCAAAACAAAACACAATGAAAAGCAATGTAAACCATGGAAATAAACCCCCTTGAATTCTTGATGATGGCCTTGATGGGTCGCTCAACGTCTTGAAGGATCCTTCTCCGAAGCTAGGTTGCCAATGACTCCCTCGATGCTATGACGGAGGAAAGAACTATCAAAGTTGGTGAAGAACGGCCCTCCAATTCGGCAAAGACCTCCTCCTCAAACCCTAGCCGCTTCGCCTCTCAAAAGCCACACAAAAGATACAAAAAGAATCGGCAAAAAGGGCTATTTATAAGTCTGAAACGCGTCAGTCACGTGCCTCCACGCGACCACGTGAGATCCCACGCGGTCGCGTGGGCTGCAGAATTTCCACGCGGTCGCGTGGGATTTTGACGCGGTCGCGTGAACAGTAATTTCTGCTACAGTACAGCTACAGGGAAATGCACAGTGTTTTGCTACAGTACTCTTCATAAACGCGATCCAAACTCTCTCATCTTGAGGCTACATGGTCGGGCACACGTCCATGTAGTGAGTTATAAGACTTCTCCTCCTTCGAATCATCATTTGAGAGCTTTAACTATCTTCACACAAGTTGGGACATGAAGGTGTGACTGCCTTTGTGCCCTTCCATCACATAAATCATCTTGAATCCTTCAGAAAGTTGGCACACACCCTCATGTGCATGACCCCCTCTTGTGCCTTGACACTTGTGTTGTACAAAAGTTCCCAACAATATGTCTTTATAACCCATCTTTGCTTCCTTTTCCTTCTTTAACACTTTCACAACCTAATTGCATAAAAGAACACCAAAATACACTTTATGAGACATAATCAATGGTAAAATGATGCTCAATGTATGTAAAACAAGTAGGCAAAACATGTATACTCAAGCACTTATCAAACTCACCCACACTTAAGCCTTTGCTTGTCCTCAAGCAAAATTAACCATAAACTCATGAAAAGCAAAGAGAAAACTCAACTCATGTCAACACTATATCCACTACTCAAAGTTCTTATTAATAATGGAACTTATTTATGCACAAAAAGAAAAGATAGTAGCTTCACACATCCTCTAAGGTAGCTCTTTCACGAGATGCCTCCCGATTAGCTTTCACACTTTTGAGGTGGTAGCTCTTTCTACCGAAGGTGGTAGCTTTCACACATCCTATGAGATAGCTCTTTCTCTCATTAGGGCATAACAAGTATCTGACTTATGAGAGTACCTTCATACAACATAGGTGGTAGCTCTTTCCACCCCCTATATACAAACAAACTAAAATTCTGAATTTTCTGTTTTTTTTTTTTTTTTCAAATAAACTCGAATCAAACTAACACTAGATAATCCCACAATAATGAACTAGAGTAAGTTTCCATAGGTTTAATGAGTGAGAGAAGTGCATTAAAGAGCAATCGGACCCAAATTTCAAGAAAATTGGATAAAAACTAGAGCATGATAAAACCTAATGTTTGCAATCTCCAAAAATTAAGAATTAAACTCTCAACCCTAAAGTGAACCTTCATGGGCAACGTGAGCATGATCATTAGAAAACAAGTAAAGGCCATGTAAGGTGAACCCTCCCCCACACTTAAGATGTACATTGTCTTCAATGTACACATGTAAGCACAATAAAAATATATGCAAGAAAAACATAATGTGGGTGAAAATGCAATTAAAACAACACTCCCCTGAACTCCTTGTTGATCGATCGGTGAAGCTAACTTGAGGGTGTGTTGTTGTTCAACGGGTTGTGAAGCTCACACAACCACGTCACATGGTTGTGTGTATGAAAAAAAATTCATCATCATCACTCTCAAGGCCATCTGCACGGATTTACGGGGTTCAGTGAAGCTCAATAAAATATAAAAATATACGAGTTCATAAAGATATAACACTGAAACATAAACTCGCAACAAAAACTAAAATATGAAGATAACTCTCAGAAGGCATAACCTTTCTGAGTATATAAGTCCACAAAATAAGATAATGCAAGTAAAATGAAAAAAAAAAAAAGAAAACTAAAAGAGAATCCCATGAGTGAAAACGCCTCAAGCATCGGCATCTGGTGGTGCTGCTGGTGTCGATGGGGTATCTGACTCAGTATCAGCGTCCATAGTCTGCTGAATCTGGTCAAGGCACTGCATGATCCGCGCCTGGTTCTCGAGGATGGTGGCAACGGCAGCTTCGAGTCGAGCCAGTCGCTCATGTACTCGATCTGAGGATGTACTAGGATCCACTGATGAAATCGGTGCTGCTGGAGTGGCTGTGGGCTCTGCAGGAGGTGGTGCGTGACACACCCCTTGCGTGTGTGTTCCGCAAGTGCACGGGTTGTCGAAGTAATAATTACCCCGGTGAGTGGGTAGTCGAATCCACAGGGAACGGAAGTACTAGTAATGACTGATTCTTAGTTATCTAGTCGAAATAATGATATAGAGCAATGGATGTAATGTGTAAAATAAGAAAATCGCAAGAAAGAAAACAAATAAAAGGAAAAAGTAAAGGAGATCTCAATCAATGAAGATGAGATACCCGGGCAATGATCACCCTAGGCTCTATCATGAAGTGCAGCAAGACTAACTAAATGCTTCTAACCGAGTTCTATGAGTCGAGGTAATCCAAGAACAATCAATCCCTGCTTCCAGGCCACCGATACTAGTCCCCTACAAGGTCCCGGCGGAGAAATCACTCAATCTCAACACCTCACACCCTATATGACCGCAATGAGTTTTGGGATACCTAAGAGTGAAACCGATTCCTAAAATTAGATCTAACCCTACTTCTAGGCGAAAGATCCCTAACCCCTTACAAAGGTCCCGGCAGAGAAATCTATCAATCTCACACCTCACACCCCATATGGTTGCATAAAACTTAGGAAATACGGAGATAGGAAACACTCAATCGGAAGGGAAAGGGGACACTCCTCTATCTCAAGACTCACCCTCTCAACCCTCTTTAACCTTGTATGTTCTAATCCCTAATGGAGATCTCTCTCTCACCAAGGAAACAAATCAAGCATACCAAACAACCATACGAATCTATAAGGCATGCAAGAAATTATTAAACAAGATTAAAACTCAAATAAACTTGGAATTAAAAGAAAGCATAAAGAAAGTCAATACATGAATCGAAACCTAAGGTTCACATGCCCAAGTATCTACTAGGGTTTAGCCCTCCATGGGACTTATTACAAAGCAAAAGATAATGAAGAAAAAAGCAATGTAATCCATGAAAATAAACCCCCTCGAATTCGTGAAGATGGCCTTGATGAATGGTTCAACGTCTCGAAGGAACCTTCTCCGAAGCTAGGTTGCCAATGGCTCCCCGATGCTATATCGTCGAAAGATCTATCGAAGTTGGTGAAGAACGACTCCCAATATCGGCAAAGACCTCGTCCTTGAAACCCTAGCCGCTCTTGCCTTCAAACGTGCGCAAAAAGTCCTTTTAAAATAGGCAAATCGGGGTATTTATAAACCTGAAAACGTGCCAGCCGCGTGTCTTCACGCGACCGCGTGGGCTGCAGAATTCCCACGCGGTCGCGTGGGATTTTGACCGCAAGTGCACGGGTTGTCGAAGTAATAATTACCCTGGTGAGTAGAGTAGTCGAATCCACAGGGAACAGGGCTACTAGTACTAACTTATTCTCTGCAATCTAGCCTAATGACCAATGTGATTTTGTGGTGATCTAGTGTGCATAGAAATTAATACCAGAGATGAATAGGCGAAGGGTAAATAAAGGGAGATCTCAATCAATGAAGATGAGATACCCGGGCAACACTCCCCCTAAGTTCTATCATGAAGTGCAAGACTAACTAAATGCTTCTAAACCGAGTTCTATGAGTCGAGGCAATCCAAGAATAATCGGTCCCTGCCTCCAGGCCACCGATACTAGTCCCGTACGAGATCCCGGCGGAGAAATCACGCAATCTCAACACCTCACATCCCATATGACCGCAATGAACTTTAGGGAAACCTAAGAGTGAAACCGATTCCTAAAATTAGATCTAACCCTACTTCTAGGTGAAAGATCCCTAACCCCCTACAAGGTCCCGGCGGAGAAATCTCTCAATCTCACGCCTCACACCAAATATGGTTGCATAGATCTTAGGGAATACGGAGATAGGAAACACTCAATCGGAAGGGAAAGGGGACACTCCACTATCTCATGACTCACCCTCTCAACCCTCTTCAATCTCATATGTTCTAAGCCTAATGGAGACCTCTCTCTCACTAAGGTAACAAATCAAGCATACCAAACAACCATACGAATCAATAAGGCATGCAAGCAATGATAAAACAAGATTGAAACTCAAATAAACTCGGATTTAAAAGAAAGCATAAAGAAAAGTCAATACATGAATCGAGACCTAGGGTTCACATGCCCAAGTATCTACTAGGGTTTAGCCCTCCATGGGGCTTATTACAAAGCAAAACAAAACACAATGAAAAGCAATGTAAACCATGGAAATAAACCCCGTTGAATTTGTGATGATGGCCTTGGTGGGTCGCTCAACGTCTTGAAGGATCCTTCTCCGAAGCTAGGTTGCCAATGACTCCCTCGATGCTATGACGGAGGAAAGAACTATCAAAGTTGGTGAAGAACGGCCCTCCAATTCGGCAAAGACCTCCTCCTCAAACCCTAGCCGCTTCTGATGAGTCGCCGCGCGACACGCTAAAGAGCGAGCACGCGACTCCCCGGCCGCAAGTGCACGGGTCGTCAAGTAATAACCTCTCGTGCGAACACAAGAGGGTCGTATTCCCAAGGGCCCCAAGATCTGCTATTACTTCCTCCTAGGTATCACTATCTAGTCTACCAAGACAAGAGTCATGTATAAAACACAAATACGAAAATAAATAAAAGAAAAGCTATATACAAAATGGACTAAGGCACACCATGCTGGCGAATGAAAATAGCAAGTGACAATAAGCACAAGAGGCCTCGGGCGAGGATCCCCTTGGGAGAAGAACAAGTAAGGATGAATTTAGGAAATGGAGTGCTAAGTTGGCTAGGTTTGGTCCGCTAGACTCGGGAGTCGACTACCCCGGAACCTCCGTAGTGTAGCCCTAATCCAGTACAGGTTCCTCTATCCAGAAGATACCCCTACGATGTCTTTGAGAACAGGGAGTCTTGCCTAGGGTAATTCTAATGCTCGCTCTCGGCTAGAATCACTCTAAAGCTCGCGGGGGGCTACCGGCACCCGGAACCTCCGGTGTACCGATACATTGAATCCCCCTTCAATCTATGTGGATCTAATACATGGTCGCATCCCGCGCATCCAAGTACAATCGACAAGATAAATCACAGAGTTCTCATGCGATTCACAACAATCAAGCACACATAGAATGAAACCAAGCAACAAACCAACAATAATTCATAAACAAAATCATCATCCATGTATACAAGTTCTCCTCCCAAGGTTCACCGGATACCCGGTGGCCTTGGGAGTCTAGTTCCACATCACAAAGAGAGAAAACAAAATATAATCAATGACAAAGCTCATAAAAACTCCCTTAGAAGTAGACTAGAAGGTGGTGACAAGAGTTCGCCGGATCCGCGCCGTCGAGCTCCTCGATGTTCTTCCTTGAGTGTGACCTTCTCCCTCTTGAATTCTTGCTTCTTCAAATCGTCTTCCAACAACCCCTTCTACGGCCGGCGAGATGCTCCGGTGATGGTGGTGGAGAATGGTGGAGGTGATGGTGGAGAGGTGTGGAGGTGATGGTGGCCAAAAGACCAGGCTCAAAATGACCTAGAAAGCCTTAAATAACCAAAACAAAGCCTCATCAGCCCGTGCGTGTGCGGGCACTGTGCGGGCCGCACAGTGCCCGCACACCCTTCTGTCTACCTTGTGCGGGTGGTGTGCGGGCGCACAGTGCCCGCACACTGCTACAGTGCCGGTGCTACAGTGGATATCTACAGTGCTGGCGCTACAGTACCGATGCTACAGTGACCGCGACTGAAAATCCACCCTTTTCTAGACCAAAACTTGTCAAATATGGTTCATCCTTGCGCAATTGGTTCTCGAAACCCTGAAACAAAAATAAAACATCAAATGCGCAAAATGTCACCGAAAACTAACACAAGTTGCATGAAAGTAAATAAACATCATAGCTAAAACATGATGTATTTAGGCACTTATCAGCTTCGCTTCTCAAAAGCCACACAAAAGATGCAAAAAGAATCGGCAAAAAGGGCTATTTATAAGTCTGAAACGCCTCAGTCACGTGCCTCCACGCGACCACGTGAGATCCCACGCGGTCGCGTGGGCTGCAGAATTCCAACGCGGGCGCGTGAACAGTAATTTCTGCTACAGTGTTTTGCTACAGTACTCTTCATAAACGCGATCCAAACTCTCTCATCTTGAGGCTACATGGTCGGGCACACGTCCATGTAGTGAGTTATAAGACTTCTCCTCCTTCGAATCATCATTTGAGAGCTTTAACTATCTTCACACAAGTTGGGACATGAAGGTGTGACCTGCCTTTGTGCCCTTCCATCACATAAATCATCTTGAATCCTTCAGGAAGTTGGCACACACCCTCATGTGCATGACCCCCTCTTGTGCCTTGGCACTTGTGTTGTACAAAAGTTCCCAACAATATGTCTTTATAACCCATCTTTGCTTCCTTTTCCTTCTTTAACACTTTCACAACCTAATTGCATAAAAGAACACCAAAATACACTTTATGAGACATAATCAATGGTAAAATGATGCTCAATGTATGTAAAACAAGTAGGCAAAACATGTATACTCAAGCACTTATCAGATGCCTCACCGTTTGATCCGCAAGCTGAAGTGTCATCCACGTCGGTCTAGGCTCACCCAAGCCTAACTTTTGGAAGAAGGTATATTGCATGACATTGATGCTTGCCCCAGAATCGAGCAACACCATTTCTTCAACCAAGTTGCCAATGTTGCAAGGTATAATAAAACTTATTAGATCTTTTCTCTTACACGGCATGTTATTTTGCAAGACGGCTGAGCAATTGGCATCAAGAACCACAGCTACACTCTCCTCCAATTTCCTCTTGTTGGTAAAGGGTGATATGAATCGATCCGCAAGCGCACGGGTCGCCAAGTAATACCCCTCACGCACGCGCGAGGGGGTCGTATTCCCAAGGGCCAAGGAACTACTATTACTCCCCCTTTATCTATTTCCTAGCCTAACAACTCGATTGTCATGCAATACTTACAAAATGGAGAAAGAAATAACTAAAATGAAATCCAGGCAACTATTACACACATTTAGCAAACAAGGGAGAATCAAACATGCGAAGGCGTGATTTGGACAATGAATCCTCCTAGGGTTGTCATTAAGCCCTGAATTTAGGATGAAATGTTATGATGGTAGTTGGGCCAAGAGATTCCTAAATTAGGTCACCCCGATGGTCACGGTGATAACCCCTAATCCGGTACGAGTATTGGAATACGGAATCACTTCCGCCCAAATCCTCGTACGATTGCCTTACGCCTAGGGAAATCTCAAATTAGGGCCGAACTCAACCTAGGTCAAGCCCTAATGGTTGGAGGGGTACAAATACCCGATGGTCACGGCGTATTCGTACATGTATCCCTTCCAAGCCTAGTGCGTCTAGTACAAGGGCGATGGTCACGCAACCGAGTACAACCTAGAAGTTGAAATACAGAGTTCTCATGCAAATCAACACATCAAAGTACACAAGGCATGAACCACAAACTACAAGATTCCATAAAAAGAAATACAACATCAAACAATGCATCAATAAAGATGATCATCCAAAATACAAACTACCAACCCCAAAGTTCATCATGTCCAAATCACAAATAAGTTAGTTCCTCATTGAAGAGGAAAACTCATACAAATACAAGGAATAACAAAACAAGAAATGAAGCAAGAAACACTCCCTCTAGCCTTGGAATCCCTTGGTGGATGAAAACCTTGAAAATATGCCTTAATGCCTTGGATCTTCCCTCCAATCTCCTCCTTCGACGTTGTCTCCCTCTTGGTGAAGCTTCGTGCCGTAGATCGCCGGAAATCGCCGCCAAAATGGGTGGGGCGGCGGCCCAAAAGTCTCCCAAAAGAACCCCTTTTCAAAAGTGACAAAAAAGCCCTTAAAACCAATTCCAACGAGCTATGCGGCCACCCATGCGGCCCCGCATGCGGGGAGAGAAAATTCCCGAGAAATCCCGAAAATCGCGTAAGTTACTACAGTGCCGCTACAGTGAAATTGCTACAGTATCTCCATGCAGCCTCTGCAGTGCCCGCATGTTAGCCCGCATGAAACTCTAGACTTAGCCGTTTTGCCAAAGTTTTCGTGCTACAGTGCTTCTGCAGTACCAGGGGCTCGAAAATGGTCTTTTCCCTGCCGATTCCTTCTAAAATCATATTGTTGAGCTCCCAACGGTATCTTCTGTGCCTGTAACACGAAATAAACTAATTTATACTGAAAACGGGCATCCACACATACAAAAATACTCTATAAATATGCAATACATACATAAATAATACGTATAGTTAGGCGTTTATCAAACATCCCCACACCTAAGCGTTTGCTTGTCCCCAAGCAAACAAACATGAAGAACAGGGGCAAGAGGATAAACGATTAACTGTACGACCTCAAGCTCGACAGTGAAAGACCCCACAAGCAACCATAGAAGGAAAGACAGATAATGAGTTGTTCTATCGGCAACCGGGTAAAGATAGTCTTGTTTTATCTAAAGTGCACCTGTGAGTGTGTGCTGACTTCCAACCTCAACCTCCATACCATGGATCACCCGAAGGTGTCCAATCACTCCACACACAATGAAGTCGGCATTAATATGTTAAAAACACCCTCAATACCCAGTTAAGAATCCTTCGGGTCCTGAATAAAACTTTGGCTCTCAAGTGGCTGTGGAATAGGCTCCAAGGGATACAGACAAGATACCTTATTATTTACTTACATATATACATAATTTATTTTTATTTATTTATTTATTTTTTATTTTTTTTTCTGAGTCCGACTAACGTAGACTGCACAAAAAATCTTTCAGACAGATGCACATGCTGGCCAGGCACAAGAGCCACCCATCCTACTTGATTACAGTCCACATAGACGCATTCATGCTGTAATAGCAGAGGAATACTATCATAGACTCCACTTTTTTTTTTTTTTTTTTACTTGTATCTCGTGCCCCCCGGTATAAAACCTGTTAAACAAACTCACTTGAGGCCAAAGAAAACAACAAAGGACCTCAAAAGCTCTTAAAAAGGCATTGAAAGTAGACTTTAACAAATTAATGCCGAAAACATTGTAATGGGTTAGTTGGAGTGTATGAGGTGGAAGTACATGTGTAAAAGTCTGTCAGTACACTAAAGATAAAGCAGGACATCATTTAGGCACAATAATGAAATACAACTCATAACTGTCAACACTTCATGCTAGGAAGTCCTAAACTAAGTATCATTGCTATCATAGGTGAAACAAGCATGCCTTTGCAAAGAAATTTTCAAAGTTCACGAGAAAAACCAAATCCATCCCCCACTGAAAGATGCACATTGCCCTCAATGTGCCTAAGCAATAAAATGCAACAATATCGACAATAAAAACATAGTAGGAGGGTTTCGTGAACTTCCCCGAGTCTCAAAGCATTAGTCTTGAAGTCCATGAGATTGGGGTAACCACCAAAGCTTCAAGTATAAAATGGAGGAGGAGAGTGTGCTTGATGTTCAAATTTCACCCTGAAAGGTAGACAAGAACATCATCTCAAGGCATCTAATCACACACCCAAAAAGAAAATACGAAAAGAAACAAGAACACACACAAACATGCAAGCAAACAACTAACATCACAAGAACAACTAAACAAGAAATGATCCAAGCAAGTTCTTTGCACAATCAAGATCATGAAATCCAATTCTTTTCATTTCAAGTGTTGTAGGATATTTACAATGATGCTACAAGTGAACAAATAAATTCAAGAGAAATTTCAGCCCAAAGTTACTGTAGCACAGTCTTGAAAGAGGCAGAGTTTCCCCTTGTTTTTGAAGCCCAAAAATTTACAAACAATGTCTCAAAATACAAATAAATCAGAGATTACACATTCATACATCATTCCCCAAAGTTTGAAGCAAGATAAGCATGAAAATCAAGAAAAAGAAACAAGTTTTCTTCAAAACACAAGTTAGGGCTTCAAAGCTTGAATTGGTGAAGATCGGTGAAGATGATGGAAAAACTCCCAAAAAATCATGCAAATTAAGTCCTTGGAAGTAGGAGATCCGTGTAGAGGAAGAAAAATGGAGAAAAACGGTGAAAGAATGAAGGAAAACGGATGAGAAATGAGAGAGATATGAGGAAAATGGTGAAGGGGTACACAACTTATCATTCAGCCCGAGTGTCATGCGGGGTCTTGTGCGGCCGCATAGCAGGCCGCACCAGTCTCAGGATTTTTCATGCGGTTCCTTGTGCGGCCGCATGACAGGCCGCACAAGGCTCGGGAAAAAACATGCGGCCTGCTATGCGGCCGCATAGCAGGCCACACAACCCTCTTCGTGCAAATATGGGTTCCAAACACCCCAAAATCACATAAAAACAATGCCGAAATCACCCACAACACCCAAAACATGATGTTTGATGCATGAAGATGAATGATAACACAAAGAACTCGCAAGAACAATGAACAAACACAAGTAAATAAATTATGAAAAATGACTAACTAACCACAATCACACACTTGAAAACAAAGAACACTCAAGCAAACAAACACAACAAAAATATGAAAACACACATGCAATGAATTTTTATGCTTGGGTTGCCTCCCAAGAAGCGCTTGTTTAACGTCATTAGCTCGACGTGTTTTACCTTAAGGGGGCTTGAAGATGGTGTGTTCCTCCCGGCTAGAAGTGGCATAAGAACTACCAAGAAAAGTGAAGCGTACCTTCCGGGATGGTGTCAAAGTGGAGACCAAGCATGAGTTACCTTTTGGCCTCCATGGAAAGAGCTTGGGCTGGGAATTACACAATTTAAACTTTGGCGGATCCTTGGACGGCTTGAACCTCCTCCTCGCCTCTACTTTGGTCCCGACTGAATTTCCTTGGAGCATCCACAAAGCTTGTTTTGGCCTCCAAGAGAATAAGTAAGGTTGAAAAAATCTTAAGCTTGGCATGGGTGGGTCCTTGGGGGGTGTAAACCTCCTACCCACATCTCCTTCTTCAACCATTGTCAATCTTCCTTTAATTACCCACAAGAATCGTTTAGGCCTCCAAGGAAATAGTTTTGGTTGGGACGTGTCTAACCTCGGCATAGGTGGGTCAATGGATGGCTTCAACCTCCGACCCACAATTTCTTTTGTCCCAAATAATTCTTTCTTGTGCTTGGTTTTCTTGTTAGCTTTTATGCAAATGGCTTGCTCAAGTGCTATCAATGGTGCTCTTTTGACTCCTTCAACCTCCAATATACCAAAGTTCTCTTCCTTCTCATTATAGGTTGTAGTTGGGCCTTCCATTGTTGGTTCACGACTTTGTTGTTCAACCCGGCTCTCTAGCTTGTGGAGAGATGCTTGCATAGCCGAAAGTGCGGCATGAACGACCTCAAATCTAGCTTCATATTCGGCAACAAGGACCGAGTGTTGTTCAGATTGGGCCTTAGCAAGATGTCCAACTTGGCTCTCAAGAGAATGAATAGAGGCTTGGACATTTCTCAATACGGTGCCAAATTCATCAAACCTTCTGTCTATCCTTTCAAACTTTGCCTCCTTGGTGATCATGAATCGCGCCAAGACCTCCTCAGTAGTATATCTCCTTTCTTGCGAAGCACCATGGTTAGGACTTGGAGGGCAATCTTGAGCTTGCATTTGTCAAGAATAGTGTACCTCGCAAAAAAAAGAAAGAAAACACAAAGTGAAACAAAGAAAAACTAAACAAACAAAATAGATAACAAAACAGTATGTACAACAAGAAAAAAAACAAAGTGGCTAGAGCAATAGACTACAGGTTTTCCTAGTATTCCTTGTGAGGTCCCCGGCAGCGGTGCCAAAAACTTGATATGAATCGATCCGCAAGCGCACGGGTCGCCAAGTAATACCCCTCACGCACGCGCGAGGGGGTCGTATTCCCAAGGGCCAAGGAACTACTATTACTCCCCCTTTATCTATTTCCTAGCCTAACAACTCGATTGTCATGCAATACTTACAAAATGGAGAAAGAAATAACTAAAATGAAATCCAGGCTACTACTACACACATTTAGCAAACAAGGGAGAATCAAACATGCGAAGGCGTGATTTGGACAATGAATCCTCCTAGGGTTGTCATTAAGCCCTGAATTTAGGATGAAATGTTATGATGGTAGTTGGGCCAAGAGATTCCTAAATTAGGTCACCCCGATGGTCACGGTGATAACCCCTAATCCGGTACGAGTATTGGAATACGGAATCACTTCCGCCCAAATCCTCGTACGATTCCCTTACGCCTAGGGAAATCTCAAATTATGGCCGAACTCAACCTAGGTCAAGCCCTAATGGTTGGAGGGGTACAAATACCCGATGGTCACGGCGTATTCGTACATGTATCCCTTCCAAGCCTAGTGTGTCTAGTACAAGGGCGATGGTCACGCAACCGAGTACAACCTAGAAGTTGAAATACAGAGTTCTCATGCAAATCAACACATCAAAGTACACAAGGCATGAACCACAAACTACAAGATTCCATAAAAAGAAATACAACATCAAACAATGCATCAATAAAGATGATCATCCAAAATACAAACTACCAACCCCAAAGTTCGTCATGTCCAAATCACAAATAAGTTAGTTCCTCATTGAAGTGGAAAACTCATACAAATACAAGGAATAACAAAACAAGAAATGAAGCAAGAAACACTCCCTCTAGCCTTGGAATCCCTTGATGGATGAAAACCTTGAAAATATGCCTTAATGCCTTGGATCTTCCCTCCAATCTCCTCCTTCGACGTTGTCTCCCTCTTGGTGAAGCTTCATGCCGTAGATCGCCGGAAATCGCAGACAAAATGGGTGGGGCGGCGGCCCAAAGGTCTCCCAAAAGAACCCCCTTTCAAAAGTGACAAAAAAGCCCTTAAAACCAATTCCAGCGAGCTATGCGGCCACCCATGCGGCCCCGCATGCGGGGAGAGAAAATTCCCGAGAAATCCCGAAAATCGCGTAAGTTACTACAGTGCCGCTACAGTGATTTTGCTACAGTACTAGGGCTCGAAAATGGTCTTTTCCCTGCCGATTCCTTCTAAAATCATATTGTTGAGCTCCCCACGGTATCTTCTGTGCCTGTAACACAAAATAAACTAATTTAGACCAAAAACGGGCATCCACACATACAAAAATACTCTATAAATATGCAATACATACATAAATAATACGTATAGTTAGGCGTTTATCAAAGGGGTCATTCAAAAACTTTGCATACTTGGGCATTTAGGCCAATGCCTCCGCAAATGGTATATTGATGTGCAACTGCTTGAACACAGCCAGAAATTTCTTATATTGCTCATTGTCTTGGTCATTCTTCAATCGTGAAGGATAGGAGACCCTCGGCTTGTAAGGCAGGTGTGCCGCCTCCTTTCCATTTGATGCTTCTTCCTCTACCTCCACGACCTCGGGTGCTTCTTTTGTCTTCTCTAGAGGGAGATTTCTCTCAACCTCTTTGCCACTTCTCAAGGTAATTGTCTCCAACTACTCCCTTGGATTGGTCTCTATATTACTAGGCAAACTGCCTTAAGGTCTTTTCGCCAATGTCTTCGCAATTTACCTCACTTGATTCTCCAAATTGTGTAAGGAGGCGGTGTGATTGTGAAGTGTAGCCTCCACCGACTGAAATCTAGCATCCGATGAAAAAAAAACCTCGTAAGGGCTCTCTCAAGATCAATCATCTTCCCCTCTAGCCCGGTCACTCGGCTTTCTAAGTTCAGTGCTTGTTGACCTTGAAATCCCTGTGGTGCATTGTTCTTTTGTTGTGACTGCATTCGATTGCTCCACGAAAAATTTGGACCATTCTTCCTGCCCGGGTTGTAGGTTCCATTGTACGAGTTACCTTGGCCTTGTCCTCTATATGCATTGCCAACGAAATCGACCTATTCCACCACACTAGTGCCTCCAATAGCAAGTGTACGGGATCGCCAAGTAATACCCTGTGAGTGACACAGGGGTCGTATTCCACTGGGGCCAAGGAAGTACTATTACTCACCCTTCATCTATTTTCTAGCCTATAGTTCAATAGGGGTGGAAAAGAAATAAAACAAACAAACTAATTTAAACTAATCCTATGGCCTGGTAACTAACACACGGATGTAAATAAACAAGAGAGTATCAAGCAAGAGAAGGGAGTGTTTGGATAAGGAATCTACCTAGGGTTGTCATTAAGGTCCAAACTAGGATGGTTTAAAATGTGTTGATGACATTTAAGACCTAGAGATCTCATAAATAGGTTAACCCTAATTTCTCGGCGGTTAACCCCAAATCCCATACGAGCGTTAATCGGAATCTCTCCGTATTAACCCACCTACGATCGCAAAGAGTTCAAGGAAATCTCTAATAGGAGTAAACCTACTATCCTTCGGCTTAATCCTAGCAATGGAGGGCTACCAACACCCAATTTCTCGGCGTGTCGATACAAGAATCCCCTTTCAATCTTTCCTAGATCTAGTACACGTGAGCAGGTCACATCTACGCATACAACTCATAAAAGAATTACGGATTTCTCCACAAATGTAATTCTAGACGTGAAAGCACGAAAGATTGAATCTTAAACAACCATCAAACTAGATTAACAACAACATACAAAGTTCATATAAAAGATTAACCCTAGGGTTCATCCAAATTCAAACACAATGATAAGTTAATCCCTCATTACAAGGGACACTTAAACAACATACAAGGAAGACAAAAACATAAAAGAAGCAATGAAAACCCCCTCTAGGTTGTGATCTCCTTGAATGGATGAAGCTTCACAATGTTTGTCGATGATGGCTTAGATCTTTAAACAAACTCCTTCTCCCTTGCTCCTCTTCCTCTTGGTGATGATGTGTGCTTGTTTCCCACAAAGATTGTTGCCGGAAGATGACCGGAAGGGCTCAAGAAAGTTTGGTGGTGGCGGCCCAAAAGGCCAAGAAGAAGCCCCTCATGTTTGCCCTAAAAACATCCATAAATATTCCCGCAGTATCCCAGGGTGGATAAATGGATCCCGGGGTGGATAGATAGGCAAAAACAAGGCAAAACTTGTCTCATGTGGGGGTGCATCCCGGGGTGGATAGGGGGCCATGAGAGCTAGTTGAAATTCACTGTCTTTTGATGCTCACGGCCCCATATACGGCCCCAAAACTCCTCGGGTAGCGTATATTCACGGCCCCATATACGCTACAGTGAATATACACCTCGGGTGGATAGGGTGCGTATATTCACTGTCTTTTGAATATACTGTAGCGTATACGGCCCCAAAACTCCTCGGGTGCAACATCAACTGCTACATTAAATAAGCTACAGTGCTTCATCTACAGTAAATACGCTACAGTGCTATGACACCTGATTTTCATCCTTTTTCGCCCAAATTGCATTCTCGTGCTACTCATTTCTCCCCCGTGTCCTACAACATAAATGATAGTCGATTAAGTACAAAATGGGCATCAATTCTTAACAAAATACATGCTAAGTGAATAAAATACGTATATTAAAACATATACATTTAGACACTTATCAAACATCCCCACACCTAAGCTTTTTCTTGTCCCCAAGCAAACAAATCATGAAAAACAAAGGGAATGATAAGTGGCTAAATGTACATCTCCGGCTCAAACAAATATGAGATTCTACAAGTATAGAATAATGATATACAGATGTTGAGTTATAGTCAATACGTACAACAAAAGGATCCTGTCTCACATCTTATATGTTTGTACATGGTAAGTGACTCTTTCATCTCATTTGCCCTGACCTAGTCTAGCCCTATGACTTCAATCAGTATAGCTCTACTCTATATGCTAATCACCCCACATGTACAGAGTACCAAGTCTTAAAATGCTAAGTGCCACTTCAATGAACAAATAAGATCCTTCTAAGTCTATATCTTGAGATTAAATCCCATTTCCACTCACGAACTCAAGTAGGCAGTCCAAGAGATCACTAGGGTTTTTTTATTTACAACTATAAACACCTTTTTTTTTTTTTTCGAGTCCGCCTAACGTAGACTGCACAAAAATCTTTCTAGAGGATGCACATGCTGGTTAGGCACAACAGTCACCCAACTACTCGATCACAGTCTACATAGACGCATTCATGCTCCATTAGCAGAGGAATACTGACATAGACTCCTTTTTTTTATTTATAAATATACCCTAGATCAAACCTTTAGACTGCACTACAAGTAACAAACCTAGGATTTGCTCAACAAGACTTAGAAGTTCTTAGGAGTTCAATTAAGGATAGAACTTAGTAGTCTAAGGCCAAGTACTCAAAATTGTGTGTTAAGCATACAAGAGAGTTAAGAAAGTCAAGCAGGCTATTCCCAGGGCATCAATAAAAGACTCAATGCATAAAACAATACTAGGGGTGAAACAGGATTCAATAGAGCACAACAAAAAATGTCACTCACATAAATCATTAATTCATACTTGAAGAATCTCACAAGAAAGTAACAAGCCATCATTGATAACACTAGCATGTAAAGTTGACCTAATACATGTAAATACACCCATCCCCACACCTAGTGTTGTTCATTGCCCTCAATGTACACTATTCATGAATAACATGGCAATATAACCAATAAAAACAATAGAGGAGGGTGAAAATGAACTTCCCCAGTTTATCTTGTGCAACTAGCGATATGTGACCCGAACATAGAGTACGGTGAGCAATACATGTCGGGTCCAACCTCCATTGAATGCGGAGAAGCTCACCAAATTTCCCTTAATGCCCTACAAGCCAAAAAGGGCACATCATCATTCCACAAAATTCACAAAGGAGAGATGGGGAGTAATCATGCACGAACAAAAACAAAACACAAAAAGAACACAAAAGCTAGGAAATAAAGTCTAAAACAACAAAATAAAGTATCCATGCTAGCCCTTGTTGTTGATTGCTTGTCCATTCCTTCATCCTCTACATTCCTACAAATCATGAAAAACCTAATCAAGCACAGAGGAATCCAAGACAAACCAAAATGTTGTGCAAAAGGTGGAGAAAATTTTGGTAAAATGATGAAGAGTAACCATACAGGCGTATAAGGGGCCGTATGGGTATTGTTCACTCCGAAAGAACCTCTCCAAAAACATGAAAATCCAAAAAATTTTACATAAAATCAATGGAAAACTCATCCATAAGAATCACACCACTAAAATCAAGCAAAAAGCTTGAGAACAACCACACAAAAACTCCAAGAATGCAAGAAAAATGAGAAACATAAAGTTAGGGCACCAAAGAGTTTACCGACGAAAACATGAGAAAACTATAGTTAAGCTCGAAGAAAACCATTAGATCGACTTCTCAAAGAGGTTAGGAGGTGATCTAGGAGAAGAAATGAAGAGATTTGCCCAAGAAATGAGGGAGAAATAAGAGAGAAATTTGGTGGAATGGTGAAGGAATGAGGAGAGAGAAAAGATGATGAAGATGACACTTAAAGCCCGTGGCACACCACCCCTCATACGCCCGTATGGGGGGGCAGTATGCCCTAGGCAAACCTTGCTGGAATGGGCAAAACGGCCTCCCAAACGGCCCCATGGAGGCCGTATGAACCTGGAAACACATTTTGGCTTGAAAATCACTTCTCCAATTGGCTAAGTAAGGCAATGAAATGTTTTAGAACACACCCAACTTGAAAAGAATGCTTCAAAACTTGATCTAATGCATGACATAGCATCAAAAACATGTGTTTCTCAAGATGGTTATTGATTAAAACATAAGAAAAATGATGAGAAAAATACACAAGGCAAGCAAGCATGGATTATTCAAACAAACAAAAATATGAAAGAAACACAAATAAACAAACCACACTCAACTAAAAACACAAAAAAGAAGAAAATTAAGAAAATTAAGCTTGGGTTGCCTCCCAAGAAGCGCTTGTTTAACGTCATTAGCTCGATGATAAACGCCTAAACATACGTATTTTCCATGTATTTGGGTGTATGTAGTACGTATTTTTCTATGAGTTGACGCCCGTTTTTGGTCTGAATTGGTTCCTTTCGTGTTACAGGTACTGATGTGACCCCTTCGTGATCGTTGATAGAATTTGAGAAGAAATCGGCGGCGAAAACACTATTTCTGAGGGGTACTGTAGCGACTACTGTAGCATATACTGTAGCACGAACCCTTGGGCGAAATGACTAAGTCTGGAGGTTCATGCGGTCACTGCAGAGGCCGCATATGACTGTAGTAGTTTTACTGTAGCGGCACTGTAGCAACTTACGCGATTTTGGGATTTTCTCGGGAATTTTCTCTCCCCGCATGCGGGGCCGCATAGGGGGCCGCATAACCCACTGGAAAAGGTTTTTAAGGGTTTTGAGTTCATTTGGAGGGGAGGAGGCTAGGTCTTGAGAAACAACACACTTCACCATCTTCTTTGGGAGCTTGAGGCCGGCTTTTGGAGGCATTTCTTGCGGAGAGGACGACGGGGAGAGCACGAGACAACGAATCCACACCTTCGATTTGCATTTGAGAGGAAGTTTGACAAAGGAAGCCACTCCTTGTGTGGCATCCTTGGAAGCGTCATTCGGCCTTGATCTTTTCAGGGGGTGTTTTCATTATGCTTTTGGTTGTTTTTATGTATTTGATTGCTTACTTTGTGATCATGAACAACTAACCCCAAGGTCACCGGATGTAGGTGAACCTTGGGGGTGAACTTGTGTATTTTGGATGCTTCTTTCTAGTTTATGTATTTGGTTTGGTTTGTGATCCTTGTTTGGTGGTTCTTGAATGCCTTGATATGTATGAGAACTCTATATGTCAATTCCTAGACAATGCTAGGTTGCATGACCATTGCCCTAGTATTAGGCTCACCAAGCTTGGAAGGGAATACATGTACAAATACACCGTGACCATCGGGTATTTGTACCCCTCCAATTGTTAGGGTTGTCCTTGTTTGTGTTTCAACCCTAGCTTTGGGAAATCCACTAAACCCTTTGCAATCGTACAAGGATTTGGGCGGAAGCAATTCCGTATTCCAATACTTGTATTGGATTAGGGACCAACGCCGTGACCATCGGGCTGGTCTAATTTAGGGTTTCCCGGTCCAAACCACCCACGTGTATGCTAGTTAGGGCATCCTTAGCACTTTAGTAGCCCCCGAGGGAATCCTCATCTGTGGCCATTCCCTCACCTTGATTTTTCCCCTCTGTATTTATTCTTGCTATTTGCATGCTCTTTGTTTTAGTAGATTATTGGTAGTTCTTATTCCAAGTGATCGATTAGGTCAAACAACATTGTGATAAGGAAGTAAGGATAGCTTCTCGGGCCCTTTGGGATACGACCCCCTCGTGTTCGCGCGAGGGGTATTACTTGGCGACCCCGTGCCCTTGCGGGTGAGCGATTCAAGCGCGTTTCACCATGTTTTTGGCGCCGTTGCCGGGGACCCACGAGGAATATTCGGAAAACTTAAAACGTGCTTATTTGATCATTTCATTTTGTTTGTTTTACCATTCTTGTGTATATTCTGTCATTTCTTTTTTATTTTGTTTCTCTCTCTAAACAATGGCTTCGACTAACACTTGGGTCTACAATCATTATCCACAGGAACCATTCTTCCCTTATTCGAATGCACCATATAGGTTGGATGAGTTGAGCCCCAACACTGAACAGTGGATAAGGACGGCGAGTGATGCCAGTGCCGCTACATTTGTTAAAGAACAAGGGGCTCAGTTTGTGTTTCGCAAATATTTGGAATCTATCGGGGAACGACCGGTCACTGAAACTTGCTCACCAAACCACCAACCTGAATCCTTTAATCGTGAGCTAAGAAGAGATGTTGAGTATCCTGCTGATTTTTTGATGCCTCTTAAGGGTGTGTCAGATCAAACTCGAACCAGAAATTCAGAGGCAAATCCCCATGCGCCAGAGAATAATGCTGGTGTGATTGAAAATGCGCGTCAATGTGTGGAAGAAGTGTTAGGCGTTGTTGTCCCAAGTGCGGGGGACTTCTGTGACGCCGAACAGTTTGATCTCGGGAATTATGGGAAGCAGAAGTCATCAATCGAGGAACCCCCAAAATTAGAGTTGAAGCCTCTCCCCGAACATTTGGAATATGCTTTCTTGGAAAAGGGGTCCAAACTTCCAGTCATTATTGCCTCAGATCTCACTGTTAGGCAGAAGGAGCAGCTTCTTGAGGTGCTTAAGAGACACAAAACGGCTATTGCATGGAAAATCTCGGATATTAAGGGAATTAGTCCATCTTTCTGCACTCATAAGATCCTCATGGAGGACAACCATAGGCCTCGAGCAATTCCCCAACGGAGACTCAACCCTAACATAAGAGAGGTTGTAAGGAACGAAGTCATCAAACTTTTGGATGCATGCATTATTTATCCCATCTCTGACAGTGCATGGGTAAGCCCAGTGCAGGTGGTACCAAAGAAAGGAGGGATGACGGTTATTGCTAATGAAAAGAATGAACTTGTTCCTACCAGGACTGTCACAGGTTGGAGGGTATGCATTGACTACAGGAAACTCAATGATGCCACGAGGAAAGACCACTTTCCCTTACCCTTCATTGATCAGATGCTTGAGCGACTAGCGGGACATTCTTATTACTGTTTCTTGGATGGTCTCTCCGGGTATTTTCAGATTCCCATTGCCCCAGAAGATCAAGAGAAAACAACCTTCACTTGTCCCTATGGCACATTCGCATACCGTCGTATGCCTTTCGGGTTATGCAATGCACCGGCGACATTTCAGAGATGCATGATGGCAATTTTCGAAGATATGGTGGAGGATATCATGGAAGTGTTTATGGATGATTTCTCGGTCTTTGGTGACTCATTCGAGCTTTGCCTTAGAAATCTGGAACGAGTTTTGGACAAATGCGAAGAAACTAATTTAGTGCTCAGTTGGGAAAAATGTCACTTTATGGTCAAGGAAGGCATAGTGCTCGGGCATAAAATCTCACAAAATGGGATCGAGGTAGATAAAGCAAAAGTTGCAACCATCGAAAAACTTCCTCCTCCCACTTCAGTTAAAGCTATCAGAAGTTTTTTAGGGCACGCTGGGTTTTATCGAAGGTTTGTGAAAGACTTTTCATCAATTGCTCGACCGCTCACAAAACTGCTTGAGAAGGATGCCCCTTTTGAGTTCAATGACGATTGTATGAATGCCTTCCTCACCCTGAAGAAGAAGCTTGTAAAAGCACCGATCATGGTCTCCCCGGACTGGAATCTGCCGTTTGAGTTAATGTGTGATGCAAGTGACTTCGCAGTGGGGGCCGTACTTGGGCAGCGACGTGATAACCATTTCCATCCTATTTATTATGCAAGCAAAACTTTGAATGATGCTCAGGAAAATTACACCACCACTGAGAAAGAGATGCTTGCGGTCTTTTTCGCATTTGACAAATTCCGATCATATTTAGTGCAATCCAAGGTTATTGTGTATACTGATCATTCGGCATTGAAGTACCTGTTGAGTAAGCCTGACGCCAAGCCTCGTCTAATCCGTTGGGTTCTCCTGTTACAAGAATTTGATTTGGAGATAAGAGATAAAAAAGGGACAGAGAACTTAGCTGCTGATCACCTCTCACGCCTTGAGAACCCATATGAGAGTGTCTTGCAAAAAGAAGAAATAAATGACACCTTCCCTGGGGAGCAGCTCTGCAGCATAGTGTGATTGAGAAGGATGAGACTCCGTGGTTCACTGACTTTGCGAACTATTTGGCGGCAGGAACCTTCCCAAAGTGGTTCACATCTCAACAACGAAAAAAATTTTTCGCCGATCTGAAACATTATAATTGGGAGGATCCATTCCTATTCAGGACTTGCTCCGATCAAATTGTGAGAAGGTGCGTCTCAAAGGACGAGGGGCATGATATCCTATTACATTGTCATTCAGGCCCTGCTGGGGGCCATTACAGTGGGACCAGAACAGCTAAGAAGGCACTTGATGCAGGATTCTACTGGCCCACCATGTTCCACGATGCGCAGTCATTGGTACAGCATTGTGATCGGTGTTAGAGAGCGGGTAATTTATCAAAACGTGATGAAATGCCTCAATCTTGGAACCAAGCTTGCGATGTTTTTGATGTGTGGGGAATAGATTTCATGGGTCCGTTCCCTAGTTCCCAGGGCAACAAGTACATCTTAGTCGCAGTGGACTATGTCTCCAAGTGGGTGGAGGCCCAAGCCTGCTTGTCTTGTGATGCAAGGGTGGTTGTGAAATTCTTAAAAAAATTGTTCTCTCGGTTTGGAACTCCCAGGGCAATCATAAGTGACAGGGGAACACATTTTTGCAATTCTCAATTCGAAAAAGCCCTTAAACGATACGGGGTATCTCACAGAACATCGACCGCCTATCACCCTCAGACGAGTGGTCAAGTTGAAGTGTCAAACAGGGAGTTAAAGCGGATCCTGGAGAAGACTGTCAGTCACCACCGGAAAGATTGGGCAGACCAGCTCGAGGATGCGCTTTGGGCGTATAGAACTGCGTTTAAGACCCCTACTGGATCGACGCCCTACCGACTGGTCTATGGAAAAGCATGTCATTTGCCGGTGGAACTTGAGCACAGAGCATATTGGGCGATAAAGCAACTCAATTTCGACCCCCATCTTTGTGGTCACAAGAAAAAATTTCAACTAAACGAGTTAGAGGAGTGGCGTGCTTTGGCATACGAAACTTCAGTCCGGTACAAAGAGAAGATGAAGGAATACCATGACAGACACATAAAGCAACCTAAGTGCTTCCAAAGTGGGGATCATGTTCTTCTTTTCAATGCGAGGTTGAGACTTTTCCCGGGGAAATTAAAATCGCGATGGCACGGGCCATATACGGTCACGCAAGTATTCCCTCATGGCGCCGTCGAGATATCTCATCCACAACATGGGACATTTAAAGTTAATGGACACCGGTTGAAACATTACTTTCCGGGTAACAATTCTTCATCGAAAATTGGAGGTATTTCTCACCCCTTTGTCCCACCTTGAATTGAGGTAAGTTATGTCGAGCTAAAGACATTAAAAAAGCGCTTCTTGGGAGGCAAACCAAGTCTTTCAATTCATTTCAATCATTCTTTCTTTTTATTCCTTGCTGTTGTGTTTAGTTTCTTTTTCGTATTTTTGTGTGGTGCTTATGAGTTTGAGTCTTGTTGATTTTTGTGCTTGTGGTTGTTGTTTAGTCGAATTCCATAATTTATTTCATCTTGTTGCTCCATAGATTTCATGATCTTTGTATTTTTCCTTGAATATTGGTGCCTCATTCTCCATGTTTTCAATGATTTTTGAGTGGTTTCGGCTTTGTTTTCATGTGATTTTTGAGTGCTAGGTTGAGTACTTGTTCTGAAAATTTCCTGGGTCTTGTGCGGCCTACCATGCGGCCGCACAAGGGGCGCATATATTTTCCAGAGAAGTATGCGGCCTGCTATACGGCCGCATAGCAGGCCGCATGTTTTTTCCCGTGCGCTATGCGGGGTACCATGCGGCCGCATAGGGGGCCGCATGGTCACCCGAATTCCTCTTCTACCTCTCTTCACTCCACTTCCTCACTATTCACTCCATTTTCATCAAACTTCTTCTCTTTTCTCCTTCATCTCTCCACCATTTTTCTTCATTCTTTTTGCATCCAAACACTCTCTTCATCCTAGCAAGCATAATTTTGGAAGATTTTCAAGGTTTTATCAAGGTTTAAGCCGATTTTCACTTCATCTTCTCATTGGTGCCCTAGTTCAAGGTTTGTGTTCCTATCACTTATTCTTTGGTTTTTTATGGTTGAAATGATGGGAAAACATGATGTTTTACATGGTGAATGCTTCTTGTAAACATTTCTCTTGAATTCCAAGCTTTGTACATTTAGATTATCACTTTTACAAGGAGAGACTCTACCAAAATTTCCCCGAAATTACTGTAGCACTAGCCAAAATCAGCCTTTGTTCTTCATTAACCAATTTTCTCAAGTTTTCTTTGGCTTGATGATGGTTCTCTTGTCTTGTAGGGATGCCGATCAAACACGTGGCTTCCAAGCGCGTTAGGAGAAGCTCTCCACCACCCGTTTGCGAGCCTACATTCAAGAACGATGCCCACAAGGCAAGGTTCGCTTTCTTGTCGAATAGGAGGTTTGGCACAGTGCGTGTGATCGATTGGGAGGCCTTGAAGACATTGGACATTGACGATACCTTTCGTGGTCTCATCTCCCATGGTGGATGGGATGACATTCTTGAGATCGAGGAGCCCACTTATCGGGAGTTGACCTTGGAGGTGTTGAGCACGTTTGAGGTATCCGGGCATGCTCCTCATTTACGCCAGGCTAGCACCATTACTTTTAGAGCCTTTGGTAAGCGGCAGAGGATCACCGACGACCGGTTGGCCATCTACCTTGGGTTTCACACTTATAAGTCCCTCGCCGATTCGGAGCTCAGGAATTTACCTCGTGACTTCCCACGCTCGGTGTCCCCTAGTTCCCTCTGGAAGTCTATTGCTTGCTCATCATCATCGAAGAAGGCTTCTTTGATGGCAGACCCCGTTCACAGGTACATGCAGGTCCTGCTATCCAGAAGTGTGAGCGGTCGCGCTGATTCTACTGGGGTGGCTTCCCGTACCGATCTTCTTATGATGTACAGTATTCTTGAGCGGTACCCCATCCATATGGGCCATTTGTTCGCCGGACTTATCGAGCATCAGGGGACTTCTACTCGCCTTGGGGCTATATTTTCCGGGCCTTATATTACACGCATCATCAGGGGCCTAGGACTGATTGAGCTCACCCAGGGCATGAGCATTATGAGCACCGTCGCACCACTTAGTCTGTCGATCCTGCTTCATATTGGGATAGTTGAGAGGTCGGGAGACACTTATCGCCTTCCGCGCATTGGTGCCGCGAGTTCCCATGACCCCGACACCTCTCGGGATTCTGAGTCAAGATCAGAGTCTGATTCAGAGTCCGCCCCTGTACCCGACGCAGCACCTAGCGGGAGTCGACCATCACTTGAGGAGAGTTTTGCGGAGTTCCGCATCGAGGTCCGACAGTAGTTGCAGACCCTTGGGACCTCTCAGGAGGCGTTGATAGCATCAGTGCGAGATTTAGCCATATCACAGGGCCGCATCGAGAGCAGCATGACCGAGATCTTATCATACATGCGCGGCTCTTCATCTTCTGTCGGCACCTCCTCCACAGCTACCACGTGCCTTGCGCCATCACTCCCGCCAGATTTCTAGACTTGCAGCACCACTTTAGTTTTTTCTGTTGTTTGTTCTAGTTTTTATTTCTAGACTTGTTGGTTTGTATTGTTGTACTTTTCAGTTAGTGAGGGCCCTCACCCTCCTAAACTGTACTTTCCCGTTTTTGATTCGTGCTTACTTGCCCTACTCTCTATTGTTCTTGGGGTGTGATTTGCTTTCTCTCTATTTTCAGGAATGATCACTGTAGAAGCTCCGCACCCCTTGCGCCCCTCAGCTTTCCCCAGTTCATGCATATTTGGATGTTCCTTTCATCAACCACTTGGGGAAGTTTCTTTACCTCATTCCTTTATTTTTTCTGGCATGTCTCGCACCTTATTCTGTTGATTTATGTACATTGAGGGCAATGTACAACTTTAGGTGTGGGGATGGGGTACTTTCCTAGTTTTGCATGCATGAATACCGATGATAGCCATGATTTTAATATTTAGCACTTCCTAGCTTAAAAGAATGATAGAAATGAGCTGTATTTTTATACTGTGCTTAAATGATGCCCTGTTTTATTTTTAGTGCTTTCTCATGCTCTATCATGATTGCTCCTACCTTATACACTCCAACCAACCCATTATGATGAGTTTGGTATTGGACTGTTAAATTCTTTCTTCAATATTCTTTTAAGAGCTTTTGAGTTCCTTTTTTTTTGTTTTCTGTAGCCTTAAGTGAACTTGTGTGACAGGTTTCCAAGGGACTGAGATACAGTGTGTACAGTCGAAAAAAAAAAAAAAAGTGGAGTCTATGGCAGTATTCCTCTGCTGGCACAGCATGAATGCGTCTATGTAGGCTGTAATTGAGTAGGTTGGGTGGCTCTTGTGCCTAATCAGCATGTGCATCCTTCTGAAAGATTTCCTGTGCAGTCTATGTTAGCCGGACTCAGAAAAAAAAAAATGAAAAAAAGAAAGAAATATTTTGTATATTTGTGAATAGGTAAATAAGTAAATCTGTTGTGTCCCCTGGCACTTGTTACACAATCGCTTAAGTGCTAGAGTATTATTTAGGAACTCAAAAGACTTTTAACTGAGTATTGAAGAGGTCTTTAACTGCCTAATACCACTCTCACCATATGTGGGATGAATGGACCCCTGGGGTAATCCAGGGTGTAGAGGTTAAGGTTGGGAGCCAGCACACACTCACGGAAGCACTTTGAATAAAACAGGGCTACCATTACTCGATCACTCACTGTACAGCTCACTTTCTAGATTTCTTTTCACCCGTGCTAGTGGAGTGCTTTACCGTTGAGCTTGAGGTCGTATGTCTAGTCGTTTATCATCGTGCCCCTGTTATTCATGTGTGTTTGCTTGGGGACAAGCAAATGCTTAGGTGTGGGGATGTTTGATAAACGCCTAAACATACGTATTTTCCATATATTCGGGTGTACGTACTACGTATTTTTCTATGAGTTGACGCCCGTTTTTGTTCTGAATTGGTTCCTTTCGTGTTACAGGTACTGATGTGACCCCTTCGTGCTCGTTGATAGAATTTGAGAAGAAATCGGCGGCGAAAACACTATTTCTGAGCGGGGGTACTGTAGCGACTACTGTAGCAGATACTGTAGCACGAACCCTTGCGCGAAATGACTAAGTCTGGAGGTTCATGCGGTCTGTCATGCGGGCACTGCAGAGGCCGCATATGACTGTAGTAGTTTTACTGTAGCGGCACTGTAGCAACTTACGCGATTTCGGGATTTTCTCGGGAATTTTCTCTCCCCGCATGCGGGGCCGCATAGGTGGCCGCATAACCCACTGGAAAAGGTTTTTAAGGGTTTTGAGTTCATTTGGAGGGGAGGAGGCTAGGTCTTGAGAAACAACACACTTCACCATCTTCTTTGGGAGCTTGAGGTCGGCTTTTGGAGGCATTTCTTGCGGAGAGGATGACGGGGAGAGCACGAGACGACAAATCCACATCTTCGATTTGCATTTGAGAGGAAGTTTGACAAAGGAAGCCACTCCTTGGGTGGTATCCTTGGAAGCGTCATTCGGCCTTGATCTTTTCAGGGGGTGTTTTCATTGTGCTTTTGGTTGTTTTTATGTATTTGATTGCTTACTTTGTGATCATGAACAACTAACCCCAAGGTCACCGGATGTAGGTGAACCTTGGGGGTGAACTTGTGTATTTTGGATGCTTCTTTCTAGTTTATGTATTTGGTTTGGTTTGTGATCCTTGTTTGGTGGTGCTTGAATGCCTTGATATGTATGAGAACTCTATATGTTAATTCCTAGACAATGCTAGGTTGCATGACCATTACCCTAGTATTAGGCTCACCAAGCTTGGAAGGGAATACATGTACGAATACACCGTGACCATCGGGTATTTGTACCCCTCCAATTGTTAGGGTTGTCCTTGTTTGTGTTTCAACCCTAGCTTTGGGAAATCCACTAAACCCTTTGCAATCGTACAAGGATTTGGGTGGAAGCAATTCCGTATTCCAATACTTGTATTGGATTAGGGACCAACGCCGTGACCATCGGGCTGGTCTAATTTAGGGTTTCCCGGTCCAAACCACCCACGTGCATGCTAGTTAGGGCATCCTTAGCACTTTAGTAGCCCCCGAGGGAATCCTCATCCGTGGCCATTCCCTCACCTTGATTTTTCCCCTCCGTATTTATTCTTGCTATTTGCATGCTCTTTGTTTTAGTAGATTATTGGTAGTTCTTATTCCAAGTGATCGATTAGGTCAAACAACATTGTGATAAGGAAGTAAGGATAGCTTCTCGGGCCCTTGGGGATACGACCCCCTCGTGTTCGCGCGAGGGGTATTACTTGGCGACCCTGTGCACTTGCGGGTGAGCGATTCAAGCGTGTTTCACCACTCGACATACCTTATTCTTACCTAAGGAGGCTTGAAAATGGTGTGTTCATCCCGGCCACGTGTTGCATAGCTACTTCCATGAAAGAAAGAATTACCTTCCGAGATGATGAGCTTGTGGAGACCAAGAACATGTTACCTTTAGGCCTCCATGGTAAAACCTTGGGCCGGGAGTTGTGCAATTTGAACTTGTGCGGATCCTTGGTTGATTTGAGCATCCTCCCCGCTTCTACTTTGGTCCTGGCTGAATTTCCTTGGAGCTTCCTCAAGATTTGTTTTGGCCTCCAAGGAAATAGATAAGGTTGAAGGCTTTTCAAACTCGGCATAGGTTGGTCCTTGGGTGGTGTAAACCTCCTACCCACATCTCCTTTTTCAACCAATGTCAACATTCCCTTAATCATACACAAAAATCATTTGGGCGTCCAAGGGAACAGTTTTGGTTGGGACGTGTCTAACATCAGCATTGGTGGGTCATCGGATGGCTTCAACACTCTACCCACATCTTCAGTTGTCCCGAATGATTCTCTTTTGTGTTTAGTGTTTTGAGTCACTTCTATGCTAAGGGCTTGCTCAAGTGATGTTGATGCAACTTTTTCTTCCATATTAGCAACCAAGACACCAAAGTCCTCATCCACCTCTTCTTGACAATAACCCTCTTCATTTTCATTGTTGTTCGTAGAATGGGGCTCTTTTGCTCGCTCATGAAATAATTGTTCAACCCGACTCTCTAGCTTGTGAAGAGAGGCTTGTATAGCCAAAAGGATGGCATCAATGCCCTCAAATCGTGCATTATATTTGGCATCAAGGGCATGAAGTTCAGTGGTGATGGCTTCAAGTTTGGTATCGACAACTTGAAATCTACTTTAAGTGTGCATCATGAATTTCGCCAATACATCCTCAGTAGTAAATCTTTTTACTTGTTGTGCTTGATACTGAGGACCTTGAGGAGGGGAAACTTTTTGTTGTTGTTGCCCTTGATTCCATGAAGAGTTTGGATGGTATTTCCACTCCGGATTGTAAGTTGGGCTGTATGGATTTCCTTGTGGGCATGGCCCCCCCCATATACTCAACATTCTTGACTTGTGTAACGGAGGAGCTAGCACCTTGCATCTTCCAATTGGATTGTACCTCACACAAAAGAGAATACAAACAACAAACTCAAAATAAAAGAATAGAAAATAAAAGCAATATGAACAAGAAGAAAAATATCTACAAAGAGTATAATGTACAAAGAAAAGGAAAATAGCTAGAGAAATAGATACATATATTTACAAAGAAAATGACCAGAGCAACAGACTACAAGCTTTTCTAATATTCCTTGAATGTCCCCGGCAATGGTGCCAAAAACTTGACTGCTTCCCCGCAAGTGTACGGGATCGCCAAGTAATACCCTGTGAGTGACACAGGGGTCGTATTCCACTGGGGCCAAGGAAGTACAATTACTCACCCTTCATCTATTTTCTAGCCTGCAATTCAATAGGGGTGGAAAAGAAATAAAACAAACAAACTAATTTAAGCTAATCCTATGGCCTGGTAACTAGCACACTGATGTAAATAAACAAGGGAGTATCAAGCATGAGAAGGGAGTGTTTGGATAAGGAATCGACCTAGAGTTGTCATTAAGGTCCAAACTAGGATGGTTTAAAATGTGTTGATGGCATTTAAGACCTAGAGATCTCATAAATAGGTTAACCCCAATTTCTCGGCTGTTAACCCCTAATCCCATACGAGCGTTAATCAGAATCTCTCCGTATTAACCCACCTACGATCGCAAAGAGTTCAAGGAAATCTTTAATAGGAGTAAACCTACTATCCTTCGGCTTAAACCTAGCAATGGAGGGCTACCAACACCCAATTTCTCGGCTTGTCGGCACAAGAATCCCCTTTCAATCTTTCTTAGATCTAGTACACATGAGCACGTCACATCTATGCATACAACTCATAAAAGAATTACGGATTTCTCCACAAATGTAATTCTAGACGTGAAAGCACGAAAGATTGAATCTCAAACAACCATCAAACTAGATTAATAACAACATACAAAGTTTATACAAAAGATTAACCCTAGGGTTTGTCCAAATCCAAACACAATGATAAGTTAATCCCTCATTACAAGGGACACTTAAACAACATACAAAGGAAGACAAAAACATAAAAGATGCAATGAAAACCCCTTCTAGGTTGTGATCTCCTTGAATGGATGAAGCTTCACAATGTTTGTTGATGATGGCTTAGATCTTCACACAAACTCCTTCTCCCTTGCTCCTCTCCCTCTTGGTGATGACGTGTGCTTGTTTCCCACAAAGATTGTCGCCGGAAGATGGCCGGAAGGGCTCAAGAAAGTGTGGTGGCGTCGGTCCAAAAGGCCAAGAAGAAGTCCCTCATGTGTGCCCTAAAAACATCCATAAATATTCCCGCAGTATCTCGGGGTGGATAGATGGATCCTGGGGTGGATAGATAGGTAAAAACAAGGCAAAACTTGTCTCATGTGGGGGTGCATCCCGGAGTGGATAGGGGGCTGTGAGAGCTAATTGAAATTCACTGTCTTTTGATGCTCACGGCCCCTTATACGGCCCCGTATAATGCACTGTTCACTCTTATGCACTTCCATCATTTCCAACCCAAAACTCCTCAGGTGCAACATCAACTGCTACAGTAACTATGCTATAGTGCTTCAGCTACAGTAAATGCGCTACAGTGCTACAACGCCTGATTTTCATCCTTTTTCGCCTAAATTGCATTCTCGTGCTCCTCATGGCTCCCCCGTGTCCTACAACATAAATGATCATTGATTAAGCACAAAACAGGCATCAATTTTTAACAAAATACATGCTAAGTAAATAAAATACATATATTAAAACATATACATTTAGACACTTATCACCAAACTCCAATTGGGGTCGAGTGAATACGTGATTTGGAGGACAGATAGGCAGTCACACTCACATGTTCCGACTTGTGCAACATTATCAAGAGCTTCGTCAATGTGTTTCAAGTGAAGATGCGACGTGATTTACCGTTGATTGTGTGTCCAATTCAACGGCCTCGATGAAGAACGATGAATTCGGGAACATTTCGACGAAGGACTGTAGTAGATACTGTAGCAAGTTACTGTCCACAGTCTGCCGAAAATCAGCAAAACAGAATTTCCACACAGCCGTGTGGAATTAACACACGGCGTGTGAAAATTCTGCAGGCCGTGTGGAAAATCCAAACTCGATTTCAATCCGATTTCAGCCTATAAATAGCCCGTTTTCAGATCTATTTGGGCACCCCCCTTCTATCTCTTGTCTATCTTTTGGGGGCTTTTGGCTAGGGTTTGGAGAGGTTCTTGGAGGTCTTTGGAGGCGATTATACGGCATCAGCATCAACATCTATTAGAAGAAAGCTATTGGGAGAGCTTTCATCGGAATCGATTCGGCGAGGTGTGTCCTAGGCTTGACAAAGGATTCGTTGGAAAAGACGTGCGGCTCCACAAGACCATCGATACCATCTACAATGGGGTTTTCTTTATGGTTCTCATGCATATGTTCTTAAACTCTTTATTGACTTTGTATTGCTCCATGGAGAGCTAAACCCTAGTGGGTATTCGGACTTGTAAACCCTAGGATGATATTGTTTCTATGAGTTTTATTATGCTTTCTTTATTGAGGAATTTAATTGAGTTTCAATCTTGATTTATTCTTTTATTGATTTTCCCTTAGATGTGACACTAGGGTTGAGAGTCATCTAGGTTATCCTTTGGAGGTGTGACGACTCTTATAGGGTTAGACTACTTAGGACTGAAGAGGGTTGAGAGGGTGAGTCGAGAGGTAGCGGAACGTCCCCTTTCCCCTCTGGTGTGAATTTTCCTACCTCCGTATCTCAAGAGTTAATCGGGATAGAAGTTGAGTGAATCCTAGGACTGGGGCTTAACTTAGATTAGGGTTCTTCCACTTGGACCAAAGGGTTAGAACTATAATTAGGGATAGGGTCTTTCACTTGGAATCCCTAGAACTCCATGCAATTTCACACGATGCTAGGCATTAGTATGATGTACTCTCCTGGGGCTTAGGTGATAGGTCATCGAGAGTGAAGGGTCGTAGAGAAGTCTAAAGCCGGGTATAGTGTGGGATTAGTCATGGTTGACCTTAGGTTTGGGACCGTGTGCTTAAGGATTTCCACGACTCATTAGACATCAATTAAAGAGCATAATACTAGTCTTGCACTAGAAGCATTAGTCCTAGGGGGAGCTTTGTCCGGGTACCCCATCGTTATATCGATTACCTTTCCTACCTTTATTGCCCTTTTTGCACTCTTTTACTTTCTTTTATATATACATATCTACATATTGAATTCTCTTATCATCGATTCCATTTATAGCTAAAATAGTGATAACGCTTGTTTCTGAACACTATTCCCTGTGGATACGACTACCCACTCACCAGGGTATTTTATTACTTCAACAACACATGCACTTGCGGGGTACACACGCAAGGGGTCATGTCACTACACAAGGTTGGAGAGGGTTGAGAGGGTGAGTCGAGAGGTAGCGGAACGTCCCCTTTCCCCTCCGGTGTGAATTTTCCTACCTCCGTATCCCAAGAATTAATCGCGATCGAAGTAGAGTGAAGTACTAGGAGATGAACTCCCTTGAGAACGGTTCAGTGAATCCTAGGACTGGGGCTTAACTTATATTAGGGTTCTTCCACCTGGACCAAAGGGTTAGAACTATAATTAGGGATAGGGTCTTTCACTTGGAATCCCTAGAACTCCATGCAATTTCACACCGTGCTAGACATTAGTATGAGGTACTCCCCTGGGGCTTAGGTGACAGGTCATTGAGAGTCAAGGGTCCTAGAGAAGTCTAGAGCCAGGTATAGTGTGGGATTAGTCACGGTTGACCTTACGTTCAGGACCGTGTGCTTAAGGATTTCCACGACTCATTAGACACCAATTAGATGGTATAATACTAGTCTTACACTAGAAGCATTAGTCCTAGTGGGTGCTTTGTCCAGGTACCCCATCTTTATATCGATTACCTCTCCTACCTTTATTGCCCTTCTTGGTCTCTTTTACTTTCTTATATATATATAAACATATTGATTTCTTTTACCATCGATTCCATTTATAGTTAAAATAGTGATAACGCTTGTTTTTGAACACTATTCCCTATAGATACGACTACCCACTAACCAGGGTATTTTATTACTTCGACATCCCGTGCACTTGCGGGGTACACACGCAAGGGGTGTGTCAAGTTTTTGGCACCGTTGCCGGGGAATAGGCGTATTTTTTATACTTGTTTTTGCTATTTTAGCTATTCACTTTGTTTTCTATTTCACACTTCTTTGTCTATCATTGTTCTTATCTTTCTTTTTCTTTGCTTTGGCTTCAGGTTATGACCCACGGGAACCCTTCGATTCTTGTTGAATGAGACCCGTAAATTGGTAGAAGAACTATACATAGGAATTGGTTTTATTACTAGGAATCCCTAGAACTTAAAGCAATCCCACGTAGTGTGAGGCTTAGGAAGACGTACTCCTCTAGGGCTTATTGACAGGTCAACGAGAGTCAAGAGTCATAGTGAATCCTAATGCCGAGGTATAGTGTTGGGGTTAGCCACGGTTGACCTTAGGTTTGGGACCGTGTGTTTAAGGATATCCTCGACTCAATTAACATCAATAGGAAAAGTATAATAGCATAGTCTTGCACTAGAAGCATAAGTCCTAGAGGTAGCTTGTCCAGATACCCTATTTATGCATTGCTAGTCCTTCTCTATTTACTTCTACTTGCACCTTCTTACCTTTCATCTCTCTATTTAAATTCTCATCTCGTTTTATTTGTTTTCATATTCACTCGGCATCGCATGTGATCTAATGATCAAGTGGTGGTGTCGGTGGCTCCTCCTAGCCGACGGTGGCATCCGGCCCGACGCCCCTACTGCATCATTCGGCATCATATGAAACCCTCTCGGGCAAAGTTTTGTCGAGTTAGCAAGGCGAGATCACGGATTCTGCCCGAGCACGCTCGTATGATCGAGTGATTGAGCGATGGCTCTTGGTTGGTTTTTGTTCACACTTCAGGTGTTTGTTCAAGGGATTCAAACCAAACCAAGATAACCTTCCTACTTAGAATACTTAAAGATTACAAGCTTGTAACTATAAAAATGTAAACTTAGTAAGAAAGTAAAGCAAGTAAGCACTTAAAGAAAATATGCAAGGACACAAGCAAAAGAACAAGCAAGAAGATAAGGAGAAATCTCTATAGTATATTGGATGCTTGTAATAAAACTCACTTGCGTGTCTTTACTATTTTCATGAGGGTTTTATATAGCCCTTCACCTAGCGAATGAAGGGCTAGGATCAATTTGATCCAAGGGCTCACATTAAAGGGGTAGGTGGCACCTAACACCAAATAACATAAAATAATCCCCACCAACCCCCACTCACATTCTCCATCTATCATCAAGTCATGAAAAATAAGGGAAAATGGCATCCTTGACCTTGTATATTGGTGGAGAAAATTATTGGGTGTGACATCCTCCCGCACTCAATCCGGCGATGTCCACGTAGCATCTTCTTCATAGGCCTTGAGGATGTCCCGATGGTTCTATAACTTGAGAGCCGGTTCCCAATTACCTCACTCATAGGCAAGCCCCTCCACTTAACAAAATACTCCTTGTAGCTCGGATGCGCACCTCTCCTATTTAGCTAGTGTCAAGTACAGAAAGTGAGAGCAAGATCAATGTGTGTGTGCAAAAGTAATTAAGAGAAATAAAGAAATGAAATAGAAATATGGAAGATGAGAGAGTGTAAGTAAAAGTAATAGAGAAACAATCAAATGTAAAATAGGTACCCGGACAAGCTCCACTAGGACTAATGTTCTACTGCAAGACAATGTATTATACTCTCCTATTGATATTTAATGAGTCGTGGACATCCTAAAGCACACGGTCCAAAACCTAAGGTCAACAATGACTAAGTGATAGACCCTATTCTAACCCTTTGGTCCAGGTGAAAGAACCATAGTCTCAATTAAGTCCCTGCACTAGGATTCACTGCAACCCTTCACTATGTTGCTTATGTAACTAAGGCCCAGGCGAGTTCATCTCCAAGCACTTCACTTTACTTCGATCACTAAGAACTCTTGGAACACGGAGGTAGGGAAAATCATACCGGAGGGGATAAGGGACATTTCGTTACCTCACGATTCACCCTCTCCAATCTCGAGTAGTCTTACCCTATATGAGTTATCACACCTCCAAAGGATAACCTAGATGATTCTCAACCCTAGTGTCATAGCTTTGGCAAAATCAATACAATAAGCAATCAAGATTGGAACTCAATTAAAAGCATCAATTAAGAAAGCATAATAAGAGTCATAGAAACAATGTCATCCTAGGGTTTACAAGTCTGAATACCGACAAGTGGTTTTGCTCTCCATGGAGCTATGCAAATCCATCAATGTGTATGAAATAACAAGAATAGAAAACATAGATGAAACCCCATTGTGATGCATGGCGATGGTCTTGTGAGATCCCTCCGTCCTCTCCACCAAGCTCCTCGTCAAGCCTAGGGCACACCTCGTCGGATCGATGCCGACGAAAGCTCCCCCAATAGCTATCTTCTAACGGGCTTTGATGTCGATGCCGAGAACTCACTCCAATCCTCCACAAAGTCCTCTCCAAATCCTAGCCGCAACCAACAGAAGATAGGCGAAAAGATCAAGAAAAAGTCCTGAAAAGTCCTTTAAATAGGACTGAGTCACTGCAGAAAATCGGCTGAAATCGGGCATCCACACGGCCGTGTGAAATTTCCACACACCCGTGTGGATTCTCTAGAATTAGTTTTCTGGCGCGTAGTAAATAGTAAACTGCTATAATAATTGCTACAATGATTTGCCACAGTTCTCACGCATCAAATGTTCCAGATTTCATTGTTCTTTATCGAGGTCGTTGAATTGGGCACACAATCAATGGTAGGTCATGTCGATTGCTTTCTTTATCCTCATTGGCGATGTTCTACTATGCTACATGGGTTAGACTTTTGTGAATGTGACTGCCTTTGTTCCCCTTCAAAGGAGGTTGGCACACACCCACAAGTCTAGACTCGTGCCTTGTTCTTTGCTTGGTCCAAGAACTCCCCAACAACGGTGAATATAACCTAACTTTGCTTTTTCTTCAATAAGTTTACTCCACAACCCTACAATGTGCAAAAGAACACAAATGCACACCTAGTAATTATAAAATCTGAGAAAAGTAATGCTCAATATAAGACAATAACACTTCGTATTACTCTAACATGAGCACTTATAAAACTCCCCCACACTTAAGCTTTTGCTTGAACTCAAGAAAAAATAAACATTGAAGTACTTGGGAAGAACAATTGAAAATGCTCAGCCTTAGGTTCACCAAAAGTGTGCAAAAGAAGCATTCTATAAGTAAGGGAAAATCAGACATTGCACAAGGATATCATTGCTCTAGCTAAAAATTTGAATCAAAATGGACAACAACTCGAAAATGTGTAAGTGTGTGCAAACTTACTCAACATAACCCAAAAAGTACTCTTCAAACTCTTGTTACAAGGACTTATTTATATACAAAAGTAGGGAGGTAGTAGCTTCACACAACCTCTAAGGTAGCCCTTTCCTAGGCCGCCACTAAAGGTGGGTTTCACACTTTCGAGGAGGTAGCTCTTTCTACCGAGGTAGTAGCTTTCACTCATCTCATGAGATAGCTCTTTCTCTCATTAGGGCATAATTTGTATTCGACATATGAGAGTAGCTATATACTTCATAGGTGGTAGCTCTTTCCACCCCAAATGCACAAATAAAACTAAACAAATATTTACAAGCTCGCAAGTTTTTTTTTAGGAAATAGAACTCAAAAACTCGATTAAAACGATGCTAAAACTAGTCCTTAAAAACATTGAGCTTGAGTTTCCAAAAGATTTCAAAAGTGAGTAGTGCAATATGAGATAATCGAGCAAAAATTCCCTAAAATTCAAGTAAAAACTAGAGCATAGTGTGATACAATGTTAAAAATTCTCTTAAACTCTAAGAATACAACCGTTGCAACTAAGGTGAACCGCCATGGACTACGTGAGCATAAGCAATTGAACGCACAAGTAAAGGTGTATTTGTGTTTTCATGGATCTCTGGTCGCGTTCTTATCGTCTATGCAAGCTGATAAGTGCTTGTGTTATAGTAATATGAAGTATTATTGTCTTACATTGAAGCATTACTTTTCTTAGATTTAATCACTAATTAGTGTGTATTTGTGTTCTTTCGTGCATTATAGGGTTGTGGAGAAGATTTAAAGAAGGAGCAAGAATAGGTCATGAACGCGATTGTTGAGGGAGTTCTTGGACCGGTCAAGGAATAAGGCACAAGTTGTGGTCAAAGACAAGTGAGTGTGTCCCAAACTCCAATTGGGGTCGAGTGAATACATGATTTGGAGGACACAAAGGTAGTCACACTCACATGTTCCGACTTGTGCAACATTATCAAGAGCTTCGTCAATGTGTTTCAAGTGAAGATGTGACGTGATTTACCGTTGATTGTGTGTCCAATTCAATGGCCTCGATGAAGAACGATGAATTCGGGAGCATTTCGGTGAAGTACTGCAGCAGATACTGCAGCGAACTACTGTAGCATTTCGGTGAAGTCTGCCGAAAATCAGCAAAACAATATTTCCACACGGCCGTGTGGAAGTTCTACAGGCCGTGTGGAAAATCCACAGGAGCGTGTGAAACTCTGATTTCAGCCTATAAATAGCCCATTTTCAGATCTGTTTGGGGACCCCCCTTCTATCTCTTGCCTATCTTTTGGGGGGCTTTCAACTAGGGTTTGGAGAGGTTCTTGGTGGTCTTTGGAGGTGATTATACGGTATCGGCATCGACATCTATTGGAAGAAAGCTATTAGGGGAGCTTTCGTCGGCATCGATTCAGCGAGGTGTGCCCTAGGCTTGACAAGGGATTCGTTGGAGAAGACATGCGACTCCACAAGACCATCGATATGATCTACAAGTGGGTTTTCTTTATGGTTTTTTTGCATATGTTCTTAAACTCATTATTGATTATGTATTGCTCCATGGAGAGCTAGCCCCTAGTGGGTATTCAGACTTGTGAACCCTAGGATGCTTGTGTTTCTATAACTTTTATTATGCTTTATTAATTTGAAGTTTTCTTATTGAATTCCAATCTTGTATACTGATTGTATGAGATTTTCCATTAGCTGTGACACTAGGGTTGAGAATCTATTAGGTCATCTTTTGAGGGTGTGACAACCTCTATAGGATTAGCCTACACAAGGTTGGAGAGGGTTGAGAGGGTGAGTCGAGAGGTAGCGGAACGTCCCCTTTCCCCTCCGATGTGAATTTTCCTACCTCTGTATCGCAAGAGTTAATCCCGATCGAAGTAGAGTGAAGTACTAGGAGATGGACTCCCTTGTGAAGGGTTGAGTGAATCATAGGACTGAGGCTTAACTTAGATTAGGGTTCTTCCACCTGGACCAAAGGGTTAGAACTATAATTATGGATAGGGTCTTTCACTTTGAATCCCTAGAACTCCATGCAATTTCACACAGTGCTAGGCATTAGTATGAGGTACTCCCCTGGGGCTTAGGTGACAGGTCATTGAGAGTCAAGGGTCGTAGAGAAGTCTAGAGCCAAGTATAGTATTGGATTAGTCACGGTTGACCTTATGTTCGGGACCGTGTGCTTAAGGATTTCCATGACTCATTAGACACCAATTAGATGGTATAATACTAGTCTTACACTAGAAGCATTAGTCCTAGTGGGTGCTTTGTCCATATACCCCATCTTTATATCGATTATCTCTCCTACCTTTCTTGCCCTTCTTGGTCTCTTTTACTTTCTTTTATATATATATATACATATTGATTTCTTTTACCATCGATTCCATTTATAACTAAAATAGTGATAACGCTTGTTTCTGAACACTATTCCCTGCTGATACGACTACCTAGTCACCAGGGTATTTTATTACTTCGATAACCCATGCATTTGTGGGGTACACACGCAAGGGGTGTGTCACTAAACTATCTGTAAACACAATGACCATTGACAAGATGAGATACGGCCTGAACTTGTCGAGGGTGAACACAACTGCTAGTAACTCTTTTTCTGTAGTGGTACAATTCTCTTGAGCACTTATGAGAGTCTTACTATCATAATATATCGGTTGGAATTGTTTGCCCTTCGTCTGCCTCAAAACTGATCTAATAGCACAGTCGCTTGCATTGTACATAAGCTCGAATGGTTCATTCCAATCCGGTGTGATCAAAATTGGAGCTTGAACTAGCTTCTCTTTTAACACATTAAAAGCTGCCTTACATTCTTCCCCAAATTCAAAAGGAGCATCCTTTTCGAGGAGTTTAGTCAACGGTTCAGTGATTTTAGAAAAATCCTTAATGAACCACATGTAGAACCCTGCATGCCGCAAGAAACTCCGAATTCCCTTAACATTTATTGGTGGAGGAAGATTATCTATGACTTCGATCTTTTCCTTATCTACCTCCATACCCATTTGAGAGATCTTGTGCCCTAGAACTATGCCTTCTTGAACTATGAAGTGCCATTTTTCCCAATTAAGCACAAGGTTTGTCTCCTCACATCTCATCAACACTCTTTCCAAGTTTCTTAAACATATATCAGAGGAGTCACAGAACACTGAAAAATCATCCATGAATGCCTCCATGATATCCTCCAAAAGGTCATCAAAAATAGTAGTCATACAATGTTGGAATGTTGCTGGTGCGTTGCATAGTCCAAACGGCATTCGTCTGTATGTAAAGGTCACGTAAGGATAAGTAAATGTTGTCTTCTCTTAATCTTTTGGTGCAATAGGAATATGAAAATATCTTGACATCCCTTCTAGGAAACAATAAAACTGATGCTCGGCCAATCGATCCAACATTTGATCAATAAAAGGCAATGGGAAGTGATCCTTTCGGGTTGCATCATTTAATCTTCTGTAATCAATGCATACCCTCATCCTATGACTGTTCTAGTTGGAATAAGTTCACTTTTTTCATTCTTAATCACTGTCATCCACCCTTTCTTCAGAACAACTTGCGTTGGGCTCACCCAAGCACTATTAGAAATGGGATAAATAATCCATGCATCCAGTAGTTTTACCACCATTGTCTTGACAACTTCCTTCATATTCGGGTTCAGTCTTCTTTGAGGTTGGATTACTGACTTGAAATTATCCACCATTAAGATTTTATGGGTACAAAATGAAGGATTTATGCCCTATAGATTTGAAAATTTTCAAGCAATGGCAGACTTGTGTTTCTTCAACATGTTCACTAACTTATCCTTCTGCTCAGAAGAAAGATCTGATGCTATAATAATGGGGAGCTTCATCTCTTCCGCTAAACATGCATACTCCAACTGTGTCGGTAATGTCTTTAATTCCAAATCAGGTGGTTCTTCAATAGACGATCACAATCGGCTCTCCTTCAATCTATCAATCTCTTCAAACTGAATTGATTCTTGTTCACTAACACTTTCTAAATTGTTTTCCAATGCCTGACTGATAGAATGATCCTGGGATCCTAGTATAACCCCTATCTCACGAGCTTCCTTAGTCAAATCTATAATTTCCACTGAAAAGACTTATTGCCTTTGCTCTTGATAACATGATTCAAACTGAGTAAGGATCCCCTCTAAACTTTCTTCTGTATTGCCACATGAAGAAACTAAAACTAATTGCTCAAATTTATCTAACACACTACCCAGTTCACAACTCGGAATCTGCTCACTACAAGAATAATCAAAAGTGGCTTCTTCTTCTACAAAAGGAATGTTCACTTGTTGTTCATTCACAATGTAACATGCAACTAACTATACTGTGAACAACTGCATTTTCTGTTCCACATTCTTTACCATTCCTGTAATCTTGTCAAATATCTCAGTTGTATCAATCATCCTTCCTGAAGCTGAGATCAAAGAAATAGAAGAACAAATAAGAATGATGAAAGAAAAATAAGTGTGAAATAGAATGTGTGTGGTGAATAGCTAAGATAGCAAAAATCAAATGTCTAAAATACGTCTACTCCACGACAACGGTGCCAAAAACTTTGACAAGGGCCCGAAAGTGCACTGGTTGTGGCAATAATAATAGTACCCCTGTGAGAGGATAGTCGAATCCACAGAGAGTAAGGATTGAAAACACAAGAGGTTGCTATTTAGCTAGTGTGAAGTACGGAAAGTGCAAGCAAGATCAATGTGTGTGTGTAAGAGTAATTAAGAAAAATAAAGAAGTGAAAGAGAAATATGAAAGATGGGAAAGTGCAAGCAAAAAGAAAGAGAGAAACAATCAAGTGTAAAATAGGGTACCCGGACAAGCTCTCCCTAGGAGTAATGTTCTAGTGCATGACAATGTATTATACTCTCCTTTTGATGTTTAATGAGTCATGGACATCTTAAAGCACACGGTCCCAAACCTTGCGGCATCTTCGGCATTGAACTTTGTGGGTACGGGAATGAAGACCCCATACTTGATAAATCGATCCACAACCAATATAATATTTCCACAACCTTCGGACTTTGGCAAGCATACAATGAAATCCAAGGAAATGCTTTCCCATAGCTTCTCTAGCGTGCGTAAAGGTTGGAGAAGTCCCTGTGTGCGACCATGCTCTACCTTGTCTTGTTGTCACACAAAACAAGTCTTCACATATAACTCAATGTCTTCCACATTTAAGGCCAATAGTAGGCCTTCTCAATGAGTGCTCGGGTGTGTTAGGCTCCCAGATTCCCTGCCCAATGTGTATCATGACACTCCTCTATGATCTCCTTCCATAGGCCTTCCCACTTAAGAACATAAAGCCGTCCTCCTTTGGTGACAAGCGCCCCATCTTTCACCCAAAACTGCTAAGTCTTGCCTCCACTCACGGCCTCTAGGATGTTATTGGCTTGGGGATCATACTCTAAGCACTCTTGGATGCATCTTACCATAGGAGAATTTGTGGAGGAAAAGGAGGCTTGCTCGGGCCTCCGACTTAGTACATACACCACATAATTTGTCTTGTCCGGTTTGTGCTCCATCATGAAGTCAACTTGGCTAGGAATATTTGTTACCTTGCTTGCTTTAGTATCAACTTCTTTTGGGTAAGGAAGTAGCTTGTAGCAACATTGTCTGTCTTCATCTTGAACTTGGCACCCAACAAATAATACCTCTAAGTTCTAAGGTAATGTATAACAGCCCTCATCTGCTTCTCTTGGACAATGTACTTCTTCTCGATATCATTGAGCTTCAGGCTTTCAAAAGCAATAAGGTGTCTCTCCTGCATCAATACACCACCAATAGCATAGTTAGAAGCATCAGTTTGTACCTCAAAAGACTTGGCATAGTCCGAAAGTGGTAGGACGGATTCCTCCATCACAGCTTGCTTTAACTTCACAAAGCCTCTTAGTATGCCACATCCCACTCCCTTGCCTTGTTCTTCTTGCGTAGGTTGGTTAGAGGGGAAGCAATGGAAGAATGCCCCAAAATGAACTTGCGGTGGTAGTTCATGAACCCAAGAAAACTCCGCAAGTCCGTGGCTCATCGTCGTGCCTCCCAAGACTCAATGGCGTGGGTCTTCGCCTTGTCCATCTTGAGCTTCCCATGGCGGACCACATTCCCCATGAATGAGACTTATAGCCTTACAAATTCGCACTTCTCTCTTTTCACAAACAAATCATTTTCCCTTAAAACTTGGAAAACTTGTTGTAGGTGTTGAATGTGTTTGTCCAAGGTCTTACTATAGACTACTATTGATAAGTGTCTAAATATATCATTTTTACTATGTACATTTTATACACTTTTATGCATTTTTGTATGACTCCGATGCCCTTTACGTGTTTTATTTGTTATTATTGTTTCAGGACATCGGATGATCATCTAGTGCGTGAATGAGCGTTGTTTTGGCATAGATCGGAGAATTTATTGAAGCTCACACGCATCCTCATATTTCGGGCAAGAAAAGAGTGGCTTTTCAGGCCGTTACTGTAGGAACGCACTATAGCCATTTACTGTAGCACCGGTACTGTAGCACTTTGCGGGCACTGTGCGCCCCCGCACACCACCCGCACAAGGGAGACAGAAGGATGTGCGGGCTGTGTGCAGCCCGCACACACACGGGCAGAATCGGGATTTTGAAGCTTTATAAGAGAAGTTAGGGCTTTTGGGAGACTTGTCTTTGGCCACCCTCTCTTCCATCCATCTCCACCAGATCCTCCTCCGTTCTTCACCATCATTTCCACCCATTTCCACCATCATTACCAGATTGGAGAGGCAATTTGAATAGCAAAACCCAAGGGGAGAAGAAGGAAGCACTCAAGGTTGTCATCAAGGAGCTCGACGGCGCGGATCCGGCGAGTTTTCATCACCACCTTCTAGTCCACGTCCAAGGGAGATTTTTATGAGCTTTGTTATTGATTATACTTTGTTTTCTCTCATTGTGATGTTGAACTAGCCTCCCAAGGTCTCCGGGCACCCGGTGAACCTTGGGAGAAGAACATGTTTGTATGGATGGATGATAATTGTTAGATTAAATGATTGTTGGCTTGTTTGTTTGATTTCAATCTATTGTCTTATTGTTCAACCTACAATGGATGGATTCCGTAGGTTTTGATTCATGAATTGTATGTGTATGGCGGGAGGCTTGCATGTATTAGGTCGCACAATGATTGAAGGGGGATTCAATGTGCCGGTACATCGGAGGTTCTGGGTGCCGGTAGCTCCCCGCATTGTTAGGGTTGTTTTAGCAGGCACGCATTAGAATAACCCTAACCAAGAGTCCTTGTTCCCAATGACATCGTAGGGGTATCTTCTGGATAGTGGAACCCGTATTGGATTAGGGCTACACCACGGAGGTTCCGGGGTAGTCGACTCCCGAGTCTAGCGGATCAAACCTAGCCAACTTAGCACTCAATTTCCTATATTCATCCTAACTTGTTCTTCTCCCGAGGGGATCCTCGCCCGAGGCCTCTAGTTTTCATTGCTACTTATTCTTTATATTGCTTGTATGGTGCGCCTTAGTCCATTTTGTTTATAGCTTTTCTTTTATCTATATTTTCGTATTTGTGTTTTATACAACAATTCTCTGTTTGGTAGACTAGATAGTGATACCTAAGAGGAAGTAATAGCAGATCTTGGGGCCCTTGGGAATACGACCCTCTCGCGTTCGCGTGCGAGGTTATTAGTTGACGACCCGTGCACTTGCAGCCGGGGAGTCGCGTGCTCGCTTCTTTAGCGTGTCGCGCGGCCACTCATCAAGTTTTTGGCGCCGTTGCCGGGGAACATCCAAGAGTGCTAGGAAAACTTCTAGCTCGCTACTCTAGTCATTTATCTTTTCTTTTGTAAATATTCTTGTTTTCTTTTATACCTCAATTTTTTTTTATTTGTATTTTGTGCACAGGGCAATGGATTTTCGGGAAGGCTCAGGTGGTTTCCCTTTTCATCTTGAAGAATGGCAGATCAATGAGTATGAGGCCTTGAGAGCAAGAAGTACCAATCAATTTGAACATGTGTATGATCCATATTGGCAAGGGAACCTAGATTTTTCATTGCATCACCATGGACAACATTGGGAGCCCTCTAACCAAGAATTGCTACAAGATTCTCCCTTTCAAGAACCGTGGCGTCATTTGAGTGATAATGTTTATAATCTGTACTCGGGAGGCCACCCAGATTTGTTGGAACCGCATGAGCCCTCCTTTCAAGAACCATGGCATCGCCCCCCTCCAGTTGTTCAAAGTAGGCCACTGAATGAATGGGGTTTCAATACAGAAAGTGTGCTTGAAAGATTTATGATGAATGCGGATGCTCAACTTGAAGCCTTGATTGCCGCAAATTTTAATGCCCAACCATCTCTTCAAAGTATGGAAAGCCAGATAGGAGTATCTTCCAATACCTCGACCAAGTTGCCACACACTATAGAAGACCTATCTGAGAATTACACTAGAAGGGAAGAGAATAAAAGTGAATTTGAGGTGGAAGTTGAAATTGAGGTATTTGAGGCTGAAAAAGAAAATAAAGTGGCATTAATACCCAGTGAGCAAATAGTAGAAGTTTCACCTCAAGATGAAATTGAAGAAGAAATGGGGGAGGATCAAATAGTGGCCATTGAGAAGTGTGAGGAAGTAGAAACAAGTCCATCAAGCACAATTGAAGAAGCTACTTTCCTTAACATCGATCATTCCACCCATTTGCCCATTTTAGTCTTGTGCACTAAGAAAATTTTGGGAATTGTCTTCAAGGATGAGGGTAGAAAAATGAAACCATCAATGAACCCACCTATGCCTGGACTGGACAATTCCCAACCAAAAATATTTCCGTGGCGGCCTAAGAAAATTCTGTGGGCAATGGTTGACTATTCCAGCATGGTTGAGGAAGGATATGTGGGTAGGAGTTTGAAGCCATCCGTGAACCCACCCGTGCCGAGCTTGGATAGTTCTCAACCAAAGCTCTTTCCCTGGAGACCCAAACAAGTTGGTGGGATACTCAAAGGAATTTGGGCCGGGAATCAAGAAGAAGTGGAGAGGAGGTTCAAGCCATCCAAGGATCCGCCCAAGTTCAAATTGCACAATTCCCGTCCCAAGCTTTTTCCATGGAGGCCAAAAGGTAGTGCATGCTTGACCTCCACATCAGCACCATCCCGGCAGGTATGTTTCATATTCTTTGGTAGTAGCTATGCCATTCTTGGCCGGGAGGAGCATACCATCTTCAAGCCTCCATGAGGTAAGAGAGGTACGTCAAGCTCGTGACGTTAAACAAGCGCTTCTTGGGAGGCAACCCAAGGTGTCAAATTTCGTATTTTGCTTTGTTTGTTTGTGTGTCATAGTTTTCTTAGTTTTATTTTTTTGGTATAATACCCTAATTAATCCCTCTACTTTTCTCTCTCTTCCCTTTTAGTCCCTCTACTCAGAAATGCTCCTGACTAGTCCCTCTACTTTTAAAAATATGCCCACTTAAGGAGAAATGCTCCCAACTAGTCCCTCTACTTTTGAAAATGGGTCCATTTAGTCCCTCCACTTAGTCCCATTTTAAAAAGTAGAGGGACTAATTGGGAGCATTTCTCCTAAGTGAGCGCATTTTCAAAAGTAGAGGGACTAATCGGGAGCATTTCTGAGTAGAGGGACTAAAAGGGAAGAAAGAGAAAAATAGAAGGACCAATTCGGGTATTATACCTATTTGTTTTTAACTTTGTGTGGTTGTATTCTTTTCATGTTTTTATTGCTTGTATTGCTTGGATTTGTATTTTCATTCATGTTGGTGATTCTTCGTGTGTTCTTCATTGTTTATGATCATCTTTGTGTTTTGATGAGTTTCATGCATGTTGGGTCAAGAATGTAAGTTTTTTGGAGGTGATTCATGATGTTTATAGGCCTAGAAAGCAAATTTTATGAGTGTGCGGGCTGTACATAGCCCGCACACACCAGCAAGAGCAATGTGCGGGCTGTATGCAGCCCCCACACACCAACCGCACACACTAGGCAGTGGGGTGTGCGGCTAGTGTGCGGGGCCACACACGGGCCGCACACACCCTCCAGAAGGGTGTGCGGGCTGTGTGCGACCCGCACACTGCCCGCACACACCCCTCACACAGCCCTTTTCAGCCCATTTTTCAGCCAAATTTCAGCATATTCGGGGCTGATTTCTTCGCCTTCCTTTCACCCGATTTCTCACCAATTTTTTTTGGTGTATCCTCTTAGTTTGCCTCCTCATTTGCCCAACCTTTCATTGATCTTAAAGTTCTCATCATTTTTGAGTTTTAATTTTTTCGATCTATCGTTCTCATCGAGTTTTCACCGACATCTTTGAATTTTGTCGTCTTGCTTTGGGTTTAAGCATATCTCTCATCTTTATTGATTTTCATTGTTTAAATTTGTTTTAATTCCCAAGCTTTTTGATGTAAGAATGTTAGAAACTTGAAAATGCATGCTCTTACATCATTTCTTAGCAAGTTTTGCCAAGCATTGAGTTGGAAAGTTTCACTTAAGCACCCACACATTGTGTTTCATATATCTTGTTTTCTTTGTTCTTAGCTATGTTTGTTTGTTTGTTTGTTTTTCTTTTTGTGTGTGATGGATACCTTGAGATGATGTTCTTTTCTGCCTTGCAGGTGGAATTGGAGCATCTAGTGCATTTTTTCTCTCCCAACATCTACAAGATTCATCATTGGCCACCCTGATCTCATGGACTTTGACACGACCTTTTGCGTGCGTACCGCAAGTGCACGGCCTTGTCGAAGTAATAAAAGTTACCCCGGTAAGTGGGTAGTCGAATCCACAGGGAATAGGGATTTAAAATACGAGAAGTTGCTATTGAGTCGTGTGATGTACGAAAAGAAACAATGATCGGAGTGATGAGTGAATTTATGGGAACTAGAGTAGATGCAAAGCAAATAAATCGAAAGATGAAAGAGAGAAAAGTGCAAGCAACGAGTAAAAAGAGAGAGACTAGTAATAAGTGAAAATAGGGTATCCGGACAAGTTACCTCTAGGACTTATGCTTCTAGTGCAAGACTATGCTATTATACCTTCCTATTGATGTTAATTGAGTCGAGGAAAATCCTGAAACACACGGTCCCAAATCTAAGGTCAACCGTGGCTAACCCCAACACTATGTCCCGGCAATAGGATTCACGTCAACCCTTCACTCTGTTGATTGCTCAACTAAGCCCCAGGGGAGTATTCCTACCTAAGCCTAACACTATGACTTGACCGCAAGCGCACGGGTCGCCAAGTAATACCCCTCACGCACGCGCGAGGGGGTCGTATTCCCAAGGGCCAAGGATCTACTATTACTTCCCCTTCATCTATTTCCTCACCTAGCAATTTTGTGATAAAAGCAAGATAAGAAGAATAACAAAGATAAAAATATAAACAAGTGGACTAAGGCTCACCACAATAGCATGCTAAGGAAGCAAGTAACAATGAAAGTTTGAGGTCCCCGAGCGAGGATCCCCTCGGGACTACTAAAGCTAGAAGGATACTCGAAGTACATAGGCAAAGGTGGTTAGGCCAAGAGACGTCCAAAGGTAGGTCACCCCGATGGTCACGGTGATGACCCCTAATCCGGTACAAGTATTGGAATACGGAATCACTTCCGCCCAAATCCTCGTACGATTGCAATGGGCCTAGGGAAATCCCTAATTAAGGTCAAACACACATCTAGGCTCAACCCTAATGGTTGGAGGGGTACAAATACCCGATGGTCACGGCGTATTCGTACATGTATCCCTTCTAAGCTTAGTGAGTCTAACACTAGGGCAATGGTCATGCAACCTAGTATAACCTAGAAATTGATACACAGAGTTCTCATGCATACCAAGGTATTCAAATACACCAAACTTAAACCACAAACCACACAAATACCACACATGTAAATCAAAGAATCCATACAAGCAAGTTCATCCCAAGGTTCACCGGATGCCCGGTGACCTTGGGAGTCTAGTTCATCATCAATAAAGGAGAAAGCATAAAGAACAAGAAATGCAAGCTAAAGCACATAACAAACTCCCCTAAGATGAAGACTAGAGGTGGTGATGAGAACTTGATGGATCCGCGCCAACAAGCTCCTAGATCTTATCCTTGATCGTGCTCCTCTTTTCCCCTTCGATTTGCTCCTCAGAAATGCCTTCTCCCGCAGCCTTGAAGTCCAAGAAGATGATGGAGGAGAATGGTGGCCAAAAGACCCAAAGAGAAGTGCCCTAATCCCCTTTAAAAACAGATTTTGGGATGCTATGCGGCCTCCCATGCGGCCCCGCATGCGGGGAGAGAAAGTTTCCGAGAAATTCCGAAAATCGCGTAAGTTGCTACAGTGCCGCTACAGCGATCCTGCTACAGTACTAGGCTACAGTGACTTCTGCTACAGTACCGTATGCGGCCTGCAATGCGCCCGCATGGTTGCCCGCATGAACCTCCAGACCAAGCCGTTTCTTCAAGTGTTCGTGCTACAGTATTCGCTACAGTATTGCTACAGCCCGGGTCTCAAAAATAGTGTTTTCCTTGCTAATCTCTCCTTAAATCATGTTGTTGAGCACCCCGCGGTAACTTTTGTACCTGTAACACGAAACAAAACAATTTAGACCGAAAACGGGCATCCACACATATAAAAATACTCGAAAAATACGCGAACATACATAAATAATACGTACAGTTAGGCGTTTATCAAACATCCCCACACCTAAGCGTTTGCTTGTCCCCAAGCAAACAAACATGAAGAACAGGGGCAAGAAGATAAACGACTAACTGTATGACCTCAAGCTCAATAGTAAAGAACTTCACGAGCACAAATGGACAGAAATTAAGAAGTGAGCTGTTCAATGAATAGTCAAGTAATATTAGTTCTGTTTCTCCTCAAGTGCCCCCGTGAGTGTGTGCTAACTCCCACCTTGTCCTCCACACCCTGGATTACCCCAGGATGACCATTCACCCCACGTACAATGAATAAGGCATTAAAGTGTTAAAGACACCCTTAATACCCAGTTAAGAGTCCTTTGGGTCCTAAAGAAAACTCTGGCTCTTAAGTGATCAAGCAACAGGTTTCAGGGGATACAAACGAGATGCTTTATTCCTACTTACATATATACTTTCTTTTACTTTACTTTTTTTTTTTTTTTTCTGAGTCCGACTAACGTAAACTGCACAAAAATCTTTCAGACGGATGCACATGCTGACTAGGCACAAGAGCCACCCATCCTACTTGATTACAGTCCACATAGACGCATTCATGCTATACTAGTAGAGGAATACTGTCATAGACCCCAATTTTTTTTTTTTTTTTTTTTTTTTTTTTAACATATATACAATGTATCTCGTATCCCCAGGCATAAAACCTGTTAAACAATTTCACTTGAGGGCAAAGAAATCAATAGAGGACCTCAAAGGCTCTTAAAAGTGCATTGAAAATAGACTTTAACAATTAAATGCCAAAAACACTGCAATGGGTTGGTTGGAATGTACAAGGTGGAAGTGATCATGAACAAGTATATGGGTGTACTAAAGATGAAACAGAACTACATTCAAGCACAGGTAAAGGACAGCTCACAACTATCATTCTACCAAGCTAGGAAGTCCTTAACAATAAAATCATAGCTATCATAGGTAATTCAAGCATGCACTTGCAAAAATTTTAAAAGTTCACGAAAATCCAACTCCACCCCCCCACTTAAAGATGCACATTGCCCTCAATGTGCCTAAGCAATGAAATGCAATAATATTGACAATAAAAACATAGTAGGAGGGTTTTGTGAACTTTCCCGAGTCTCAAAACATGAGTATTGAAGTCCATGAGATCGGGGTGACCACCAAAGCTCTTGTATAAAATGGAGAAAGAAAGTGCGCTTGATGCCCTCATGCTACCCTGCAAGGTAGACAAGAACATCAACTCAAGGCATCCATCACACACAAAGAAAATAAGACACACAAATAAACAGACAACTAACAATACAAGAACAACTAAACAAGAAACGATTCAAGCAAGTCCTTTGTGCAATCAAAAACATGAAGTCCAATTTTCTTTGATGCAAGTGTTGTGGGGGATAAGAGGTTACAAGGGTGCAACAAAATCAGGACAAATACAAGAGAAGAAATGGTTTCTCATGATGGGAAATGAATGAGTTCAAGAAGTGCTACAGTAATTCCCAAAAAAAAATTTTGCAAGAGCTTCTCTTGTACATGGAGCACAAAAATTTTTACAAAGCTTGCAAATTGCTCCAAAAACCCACAAAAACAACAAACAACCAATCTCCCACAACATTATCATCCATTCAACATGAGAAATAGGAGAAAGGAGGAAGAACCAATCATGCTCAAAACTAGGGCTTAGAGAAAGGTACCTAGGAAAGTCGGTGAAGATGATGGCAAAACTCGCAATAAATGATGCAAATTAAGTCCTTGGAGGCAGAAGATTCGTGTAGAGGAAGAAAAATGGAGAAAAACGGTGAAAGAATGAGGGAAAACGGATGAGAAATGAGAGAGATATGAAGAAAATGGTGAAGAGGTACCGAGTATAAAGTTCAGCCCGAGAGTCCATGCGGCCCCTTGTGCGGCCGCATGACAGGCCGCACAAGGCTCGGGAAAAAACATGCGGCCCCTTGTGCGGCCGCATGATAGGCCGCACAAGGCTCGGGAAAAAACATGCGGCCTGCTATGCGGCCGCATAGCAGGCCGCACAACTCCCTAGATGCAAATATGGGCACCAAACACCCCAAAATCGCATAAAAACGATGCCAAATTCACCCACAACACCTAAAACATGATAATTGATGCATAAAGATGAATGATAACGCAAAGAACTCACAAGAACCATGAACAAACACAAGTAAATAAATTATGAAAAACGACTAACTAACCACAATCACACACTTGAAAACAAAGAACACTCAAGCAAACAAACACAACAAAAATACGAAAACACACATGCAATGAATTTTTATGCTTGGGTTGCCTCCCAAGAAGCGCTTGTTTAACGTCATTAGCTCGACGTGTTTTACCTCAAGGGGGCTTAAAGACGGTGTGTTCCTCCCGGCTAGAAGTGGCATAAGAACTACCAAGAAAAGTGAAGCGTACCTTCCGGGATGGTGTCAAAGTGGAGACCAAGCATGAGTTACCTTTTGGCCTCCACGGAAAAAGCTTTGGCCGGGCATTACACAATTTAAACTTTGGCGGATACTTGGACGGCTTGAACCTCCTCCTCGCCTCTACTTTGGTCCCGGCTGAATTTCCTTGGAGCATCCACAAAGCTTGTTTTGGCCTCCAAGAGAATAAGTAAGGTTGAAAAAATCTTAAGCTTGGCATGGGTAGGTCCTTGGGGGGTGTAAACCTCCTACCCACATCTCCTTCTTCAACCATTGTCAGTCTTCCTTTAATTACCCACAAGAATCGTTTGGGCCTCCAAGGAAATAGTTTTGGTTGGGACGTGTCTAACCTCGGCATAGGTGGGTCAATGGATGGCTTCAACCTCCGACCCACAATTTCTTTTGTCCCAAATAATTCTTTCTTGTGCTTGGTTTTGTTGTTAGCTTTTATGCAAATGGCTTGCTCAAGTGCTATCAATGGTACTCTTTTGACTCCTTCAACCTCCAAAATACCAAAGTTCTCTTCCTTCTCATTATAGGTTGTAGTTGGGCCTTCCATTGTTGGTTCACGACATTGTTGTTCAACCCTGCTCTCTAGCTTTTGAAGAGAACCTTGCACATCCGAAAGTGTGGCATGGATGGCCTCAAATCTAGCTTCATATTTGGCATCAAGGGCTGAGTATTGTTCAGATTGGGCCCTAGCAAGATGTGCAACCTGGCTCTCAAGAGAATGAATAGAGGCTTGGACATTCCTTAGAATTGTGCCGAATTCATAAAACCTTTTTTCTATCCTTTCAAACTTTGCCTCCGTGGTGATCATGAATCGCGCCAAGACCTCCTCAGTACTATATCTCCTTTCTTGCGAAGCACCATGGTTAGGACTTGGAGGGCAATTTTGAGCTTGCATTTGTCAAGAATAGTGTACCTCGCACAAAAAAGAAAGAAAACACAAAGTGAAACAAAACAAAACTAAACAAACAAAATAAATAACAAAACAGTATGTACAACAAGAAAAAACAAAGTGGCTAGAGCAATAGACTACAGGTTTTCCTAGTATTCCTTGTGAGTCCCAGGCAACGGCGCCAAAAACTTGATGACTTGACCGCAAGCGCACGGGTCGCCAAGTAATACCCCTCACGCACGTGCGAGGGGGTCGTATTCCCAAGGGCCAAGGATCTACTATTACTTCCCCTTCATCTATTTCCTAACCTAGCAATTTTGTGATAAAAGCAAGATAAGAAGAATAACAAAGATAAAAATATAAACAAGTGGACTAAGGCTCACCACAATAGCATGCTAAGGAAGCAAGTAACAATGAAAGTTCGAGGTCCCCGAGCGAGGATCCCCTCGGGACTACTAAAGCTAGAAGGATACTCGAAGTACATAGGCAAAGGTGGTTAGGCCAAGAGACGTCCAAAGGTAGGTCACCCCGATGGTCACGGTGATGACCCCTAATCCGGTATAAGTATTGGAATACGGAATCACTTCCGCCCAAATCCTCGCACGATTGCAATGGGCCTAGGGAAATCCCTAATTAAGGTCAAACACACATCTAGGCTCAACCCTAATGGTTGGAGGGGTACAAATACCCGATGGTCACGGCGTATTCGTACATGTATCCCTTCTAAGCTTGGTGAGTCTAACACTAGGGCAATGGTCATGCAACCTAGTATAACCTAGAAATTGATACACAGAGTTCTCATGCATACCAAGGCATTCAAATACACCAAACTTAAACCACAAACCACACAAATACCACACATGTAAATCAAAGAATCCATACAAGCAAGTTCATCCCAAGGTTCACCGGATGCCCGGTGACCTTGGGAGTCTAGTTCATCATCAATAAAGGAGAAAGCATAAAGAACAAGAAATGCAAGCTAAAGCACATAACAAACTCCCCTAAGATGAAGACTAGAGGTGGTGATGAGAACTTGATGGATCCGCGCCAACAAGCTCCTAGATCTTATCCTTGATCGCGCTCCTCTTTTCCCCTTCGATTTGCTCCTCAGAAATGCCTTCTCCCGCAGCCTTGAAGTCCAAGAAGATGATGGAGGAGAATGGTGGCCAAAAGACCCAAAGAGAAGTGCCCTAATCCCCTTTAAAAACAGATTTCGGGATGCTATGCGGCCTCCCATGCGGCCCCGCATGCGGGGAGAGAAAGTTTCCGAGAAATTCCGAAAATCGCGTAAGTTGCTACATTGCCGCTACAGTGATCCTGCTACAGTACCGTATGCGGCCTGCAATGCGCCCGCAAGGTTGCCCGCATGAACCTCCAGACCAAGCCGTTTCTTCAAGTGTTCGTGCTACAGTATTCGCTACAGTATTGCTACAGTCGGGTCTCAAAAATAGTGTTTTCCTTGCTAATCTCTCCTTAAATCATGTTGTTGAGCACCCCGCGGTAACTTTTGTACCTGTAACACGAAACAAAACAATTTAGACCGAAAACGGGCATCCACACATATAAAAATACTCGAAAAATACGCGAACATACATAAATAATACGTACAGTTAGGCGTTTATCACACTACGTGGGATTGCTTTAAGCTCTAGGGACTCCTAGTGATAAAACCTGTTCCTATGTGTGATAGTTCTAACCCTTTGGTCAAGGAGGAAGAACCATTGTCTAAATTAAGCCCCATTGCGTAGGATTCACGTCACCCCAAAACCTTGGGGAAGTTTGTCTACCTAGCACTTCACTCTATTTCGACCTCTAATGACTCAAGGAATCGGAGGTAGGGAGAAATCACAATGGAAGGGAAAGGGGTACGGTGCTACCTCACAACTCTCCCTCTCAACCCTCTTCAATTTTAAGTAGTCTAATCCTATAGTAGTTGTCACACCTCCAAAGGATAACCTAGATTGTTCTCAATCCTTAGTGTCACGGCTAAGAGAAAACAATAGCACAAGAAATCTAAAATTGAAACTCGAATTTATTCATCAATTAATGGAAAAGCATAATAACAATGTCAAAGAAACATAATTATCCTAGAGTTTTACAAGTCCAAATACCCACGAGGGGTTTAGCTCCTCATGGAGCTATACATGTTCATCAATTTATGAAAGAAAGAACAAACTAAAGACATCAATGAAAACCCCCTCGCGTTTGGTGTGGCCGTGGTCTTGTGCGGCCGTCGAACGTCGGTGACGATGCCGATGACGCGCTCCAATCCTCCACAAAGTCCTCTCCGAAACCCTAGCCGCCCTCTCCAGAAGTTGGGGAGAAAGATAGGTCAAAAGATTTTTCAAAAAGTCTCCAAATCGGCTTTTTATAGGCTGAGTGCGGCTTTAAATTTGAAGTTATCGGGAATTCACATGGCCGTGTGGAATTTCCACACGCCCGTGTGAAGTTTCTGTCTTTCCTGAAAATTACATCACACGCCCGTGTGTTAATTCCACACACCCGTGTGAAGTTTCTGGCTTGCTGGAAAATCAATCCACACGGCCGTGTGTTAATTCCACACGCCCGTGTGATGTCTCTGGTTTGCTGGAAAATTAGTTCACACGGCCGTGTGTTAATTCCACACGCCCGTGTGAATTCTCTGGAACCTTGACTCTTCGGCAGAAGTGCACAGTAACTTGCGACAGTGGTTCGCTACAGTAACAAACTACAGTGTTGCTACAGTACTCTCCGAAATGCTCCCGAATATGTTGTTTCTTCATCGAGGCCATTGAATTGGGCACACAATCAATGGTAGATCGTGCCTATTGCTTCGAGTCTCCTTCTTGGTGAAGTTTTCCTAAGCTACACGAGTTAGACTTGTTGTGAATGTGACTGCCTTTGTGCCCCTCCAAAGGAGGTTGGCACACACTCACAAGTCTAACCTCGTGCCTTGTTCCTTGCTTGGTCTGAAAACCTCCCAACAACGGCGAACACGACCTAACTTCGTTCTTCTTTTCCAACTTAGCTCCACGAAACCTACAATGCTCAAGAATACACAAATGCACACTATTTAGTGATAAAATCTAATAAAAGTATGTTCATTTGTAAGATAATAACGCTTCACGTTACAACAACACAAGCACTTATCAGACTTCAAGATTATACTTGGAGACTCGGGGAAGTTCACGAAACCCTCCTACCTTGCTTTAGTTGCATATATTTTACTGAGCTGCTAATTTAGGTACATTGGGGACAATGTACTACTTTAAGTAGGGGGGTGGACTTTCATGATTTTCGTGAACTTTAAGAATTTTTGAACAACTTTGAATGTTAGTAAACCAAGGATGGCATGAATGATTCTTGTAGGTGTATGATAGTGTAGAACAACGATTGATGCTAAGCTACTCATAACCCTGCACTCTTAAGAATTTTGTGTCATTCTCGGCATTCCATCACTTAACCTCCTATGTAGAACCTTGGACACCTAGGCTAGGAAAGTAGTAACCTTCGTGACCCTCTTAGTGGCTAACCCATTTGTGGGGTTTCGTGCTTTGACGTGTTAGGTATTTCTCCTAATAGACTCTTAAGGACTTTCCTCTATGTTTTTCGCTCAACACGGTAAAAAAAAAAAAAAAAAAAAATGGACAGTGTTCCTCTGCCCTACTAGCGAAGTAACCTGGGGTTCTTGCTCCTAACCAGAGTGTGCCTCTCACCAAACGCTATAAAGGCATGAGCGCGTTTATATGAATGTGCAAAGTTTCAGGTAATGTGGATTTGCAATTCATGTTAGTCCAGAAAAAAATATGTGTGTAAATATATACTTATACATGTACATATATGTGTAGAACAGAAGAAAGTGTAACGACCGGTGGTTGTTCGAACAATAGAGGAAAGATCCTTGGGAGCCTACTAGGAGCATCTCTACAACTTCAAGGCCGAATTCCACTAAGTGGCGTGATTTGCCGCAAGATGTGGTCCTCGGGGTTCTGTCTACCTGACTTGGACTACAGGGCTTCGAAATAGAGGGGTTGCACACACACACACTATATCATTGCCGTTGAATGCATGAAATTTCTTAAGTGGTTTGTTCTTAGTATCTTGAGTTTTACCATTTCTATTCTACACTTGCACTTAAGCCGGAGGCTGTGTATTTAGCCACTTATCAATCCCTTTTGTTCTTCATGTTTGTTTGCTTGTGGACAAGCAAACACTCAAGTAGGGGGGTATTTGATAAGTGTTTAAATATATCATTTTTACTATGTACATTTTATACACTTTCATGCATTTTTGTATGACTCCGATGCCCTTTACGTGTTTTATTTGTTATTATTGTTTCAGGACATCGGATGATCATCTAGTGCGTGAATGAGCGTTGTTTTGGCATAGATCGGAGAATTTATTGAAGCTCACACGCATCCTCATATTTCGGGCAAGAAAAGAGTGACTTTTCAGGCGTACTGTAGAAACGCACTGTAGCCATTTACTGTAGCACCGGTACTGTAGCAGTTTGCGGGCACTGTGCGGCCCCGCACACCACCCGCACAAGGGAGACAGAAGGGTGTGCGGGCTGTGTGCAGCCCGCACACAGCCCGCACACACATGGGCAGAACCGGGATTTTGAAGCTTTATAAGAGAAGTTAGGGCTTTTGGAAGACTTGTCTTTGGCCACCCTCTCTTCCATCCATCTCCACCAGATCCTCCTCCGTTCTCCACCATCATTTCCACCCATTTCCACCATCATTACCAGATTGGAGAGGCAATTTGAATAGCAAAACCCAAGGGGAGAAGAAGGAAGCACTCAAGGTTGTCATCAAGGAGCTCGACGGCGCGGATCCGGCGAGTTTTCATCACCACCTTCTAGTCAACGTCCAAGGGAGATTTTTATGAGCTTTGTTATTGATTATACTTTGTTTTCTCTCATTGTGATGTTGAACTAGCCTCCCAAGGTCTCCGGGCACCCGGTGAACCTTGGGAGAAGAACATGTTTGTATGGATGGATGATAATTGTTAGATTAAATGATTGTTGGCTTGTTTGTTTGATTTCAATCTATTGTCTTATTGTTCAACCTACAATGGATGGATTCCGTAGGTTTTGATTCATGAATTGTATGTGTATGGCGGGAGGCTTGCATGTATTAGGTCGCACAATGATTGAAGGGGGATTCAATGTGCCGGTACACCGGAGGTTCCGGGTGCCGGTAGCTCCCCGCGTGGTTAGGGTTGTTTTAGCCAAAAGCGCGCATTAGAATAACCCTAACCAAGACTCCTTGTTCCCAATGACATCGTAGGGGTATCTTCTGGATAGTGGAACCCGTATTGGATTAGGGCTACACCACGGAGGTTCCGGGGTAGTCGACTCCCGAGTCTAGCGGATCAAACCTAGCCAACTTAGCACTCAATTTCCTATATTCATCCTAACTTGTTCTTCTCCCGAGGGGATCTTCGCCCGAGGCCTCTAGTTTTCATTGCTACTTCTTCTTTATATTGCTTGTATGGTGCGCCTTAGTCCATTTTGTTTATAGCTTTTCTTTTATCTATATTTTCGTATTTGTGTTTTATACAACAATTCTCTGTTTGGTAGACTAGATAGTGATACCTAGGAGGAAGTAATAGCAGATCTTGGGGCACTTGGGAATACGACCCTCTCGCGCTCGCGTGAGAGGTTATTACTTGACGACCCGTGCACTTGCGGCCGGGGAGTCGCGTGCTCGCTTCTTTAGCGTGTCGCGCGGACACTCATCAACTATATCATCCAAGTTCAATACAAAAAATTTATCCAAGAAGGGATGAAAAACACTAGAAATGGATGAAAATAGGGTACCCGGACCAGCTACCCCTAGGTATAGTTCTAATCCTTTGGTCCAGGTGGAAAAACCCTAGTCTAGATTAAGCCCTAGTGCTTAGGATTCACGTCAACCCTTCACTCTCTTGCTCGCGCAACTAAGCCCAAGGGAGTTTATCTACCTAGAACTTCACTCTATCTCAACCGCTAAGAAATCAAGGAATACGGAGGTAGGGAGAAATCACACCGGAGCGGAAAGGGGACGCTTTGTTACCTCACGACTCACCCTCTCAGCCCTCTCCAATCTTAAGTAGTCTAATCCTATAGGAGTTGTCACACCTCCAAAGGACAACCTAGATTGTTCTCAACCCTAGTGTAATGGCTAAGGGAAAAACAATTGCAAAAGATAATTAAAATTGAAACTCAAATTTATTCATCAATAATGGAAAAGTGATAAACGCCTAAATGTACATATTATTCATGTATGTGTACGTATAAAATGAGTATTTTTGTATGTGTGGATGCCCGTTTTGGGTCTAAATTGGTTTATTTCTTGTTACAGGTACAAAAGTTACCATGGGGAGCTCGACAACATGATTTAAGGAGAAATTGGCAAGGAAAACACTATTTTTGAGCCCGTACTGTAGCAGTACTGTAGCAACCACTGTAGCACGAACACGTGAAGAAACTGCGTGGTCTAGAGGTTCATGCGGGTTACCATGCGGGCACACTGCAGGCCGCATACGGTACTGTAGCGGGGTCACTGTGGCGGGGTTACTGTAGCGGGACTGTAGCAACTTACGTGATTTTCGGGATTTCTCAAAAACTCTCTCCCGGCATGCGGGGCCGCATGAGAGGCCTCATAGCTCGCTGGAATTAGTTTTTAAGGGTTTTTTGGATCATTTTGAGGGGGGACTTTTTGGAGACTTTTTGGAGACTTTTTGGAGAGACTCTTGGGCCGCTGCCCCACCTCTTTTGGCGGCGATTTCCGGCTATCTACCGCACAAAGCTTCACCAAGAGGAAGGCAACATCGAAGGAGAAGATTAGAGGGAAGATCCAAGACATTGAGGTATATTTTCAACGTTTTCATCCATCCAAGGCGTTCCAAGGCTAGAGGGAGTATTTCTTGCTTCATTTCTTGTTTTGTTATTCCTTGGAGTTGTATGAGTTCTCCACTTTCATGAGGAACTAACTTATTTGTGATTTGGACACGATGAACTTTGGGGTTGATTGTTTGTAATTTGGATGATCATCTTTATTGATGCATTGTGTGATGTTGTATTTCTTTTATGGAATCTTGTAGTTTGTGGTTCAAGCCTTGTGTATTTTGATGTGTTGATTTGCATGAGAACTCTGTATTTCAACTTCTAGGTTGTATTCGGTTGTGTGACCATCGCCCTTGTACTAGACACACTAGGCTTGGAAGGGATACATGTACGAATACACCGTGACCATCGGGTATTTGTACCCTTCCAACCATTAGGGTTGAACCTAGATATTGTGTTTGACTCTAATTCAAGATTTCCCTAGGCGTAAGGCAATCGTACGAGGATTTGGGCGGAAGTGATTCTGTATTCCAATACTCGTACCGGATTAGGGGTTATCGCCGTGACCATCGAGGTGACCTAGTTTTGGAATCTCTTGGCCCAACTACCATCATAACATTTCATCCTAAATTCAGGGCTTAATGACAACCCTAGGGGGATTCGTTGTCCAAATCACGCCTTCTCATGTTTGATTCTCCCTTGTTTGCTAAATGTGTGTAGTAGTAGCCCGGATTTCATTATAGTTATTTCTTTCTCCATTTTGTAATTATTGCTTGATAATCGAATTGCTAGGTAAGGAAATAGATGAAGGGGAAGTAATAGTAGTTCCTTGGCCCTTGGGAATACGACCCTCTTGTGCTTGCACGAGGGGTATTACTTGGCGACCCGTGCGCTTTCGGTCAAGTCATCAAGTTTTTGGCGCCGTTGCCGGGGAGTTCCAAGGATGCTAGGAAACCCTTTAGTTCACTGATTTAGTCATTTTTATTTCCTTTTGTAAATTTTGGTCTTTGTATGTGTCCTTTACCATTTTGTGCATATTTATTTATTTTACTTCTTTCTTGTTTTCTTTGATAGATTATTAATTTTAATTTTGTTTGCTTATACAGGGCCATGGACCGCAGAGAAAGACTATTGGCCACAAGAAACTATGCATTTGAGAAAGCAATGGAAGAATATTCTGCCATGAGAGCACGCCAGAGCAATCCATATCATAATGACTACTATCCATATTGGCAAGGGCACCAAAATTTTTCTACACATCATTATACCCAACAATGGGAGCACCCTTACCAAGGATTGCCACAAGAACCCTCCTTTCAAGAACCATGGCATGACCACCCTCCAGTCGTTCAAAGTAGGCCACTTAATGAATGGGGCTTCGATACACAAGATGTGCTTGAAAGATTTATGATGAATTCGGATGCTGAACTTGAAGCCCTGAATTCCAAAAATTTTAGTGCCCATCTATCTCTTTTATGCATGGAAAACAAGATAATAGTGTTTTTCAATATATCGACGGAGTTGCCACGCACTAGAGAAGACCTACCTCAGATTGACACTAGTTTGGAAGAGAACATAGGTGATATTGAGGTGGAAATTGATGTTGAGGTGTGAGAGATTGAAGAAGCAATTGAGGTGTCATCTATACTGATGAGTGGCCACGCAACAGGCTAAAAAGCTAGCACGCGGCTCCCCGGCCGCAAATGCACGGGTCGTCAAGTAATAACCTCACAAGGAGGGTCGTATTCCCTAGGGCCCGATATCTACTATTACTTCCTTTTGGGGGTCACTTTCTAGTCGATCGAAACAGGGTTGATGCAAATTTAAATAATAAAAACAAGTAAAGAAATGCAAGTAAAATAAAGCTCAATTCGGAATAAAGATAGAGATGAAGAAGCCAATAATTGGGGAAGGCCTTGGGCAAGGATTCCCTTGGGAGGAAACTAAGAACGAATGACCATGGAATTCAATAAACTAAAGTTGGTTTGGTTTTGATCCGCTAGACTCGGACGTCGACTACCCCGGAACCTCCGTTGTGTAGCCCTAATCCAGTACGGGTTTCTCTATCCAGAAAATACCCCTACGATGTCAATGAGAACAAGGAGTCTTGATTAGGGTTAATCTAATGCACTCTCTCAGCTAAAGTAACCCTAAACACGCGGGAGGCTATTAACACCCGGAACCTCTGGCGTATTAATACAGGGATCCCTCTTTAACTCACCACGTGACCTAATACAAGCTAGCATCCCGCCAAACAAGTATCATTCAGAATCAATTCTACGGAATCCATCCATTGTAGAATGAACAACAAGATGATGAATTAAAACCAAACAAGCAAACCAACACATTCATTTAAAACAACATAAAGGTCATTCATACAAAGTCTCCTCCCAAGGTTCACCGGGAGCCCGGTGGCCTTGGGAGGTTTAGTTCAACATCACAAAGCTAAGGAGATCATCATACAAAGGATCCATCAAATAAAAAAAACAAGAAAATCTCCCTCAAAGATGTCGACTAGGGTTGATGGTGTGGCTCGTCGGATCCGCGCCGGTGAGCCCTATGAAGCTTCTCCACGTCTTCCCCTTCTTCTCTCCTTCAAATCAGCTAAAAAATCCCTCCAAATCCTTCCAAAGGTGATGAGAATGGTGTATGGTGGAGTGGAGGCCGGATAGAGAACCACCCCCTTCAAAAACCCTTGAAGAAACCTTATATAAACCCGAGAGCGTGCGAGTGGCGTGCCGGCCGCACGCGCGCCCGCACGCTCTTCTGGCCACCTTGTGCGTCCTGGTGTGCAGGCCGCACACTAGGCCGCACGGCTCTCTGGGCAGGGCGTGCGGCCAGGTGTGCGGCCACTGTGCCGCCCGCACAGTCGCTGCACACGGCCGAGAGAAATGGCTCCGTGTGCGGCGCGTCCGCTTCTGGGGTACTCCAAGTCTTCATTTCTTCTTCAATCCTCCCCAAAACGACACGAAAATGGTTCGATCATGCGCACTTGGTCCTCGAAACCCTGACACGAAAATAATAACATCAAGTGCGCAAAATGTCATCGAGAATTCACATAAGTTGCACGAAAGTACAAGAACATTATCGCTAAAACATGATGTATTTAGGCACTTATCAAATACCACCCACTTAAGCATTTGCTTTTCCCCAAGCAAACGGACATGAAAACCAGGGATACTGATAAGTGACTAAATACACAAACTCAGGCAAGAGATGAAAATATCATACCCAAAACGAAACTCAAAAATACTAAGCAAAGACCATTTGAGATCATTCACGCATTCATTGGCCGTGTTGTGTTGTGTGTGTGCAAATTCCCTAGTTCGAAGCCCTGTAGTCCAGACGAGGTAAACAGGACCCCGAGGACCACTTCTTGAAGCAATTCACGCCACTTAGTGGAATACGGCCTTGAGGTGGTAGAAATACCTCTAGTAGAGTCCTAAGGATCCTTCCTCTTATTATCGAACAAGCACCGGTCAAATTTTAATTTTCTGTACACAATTGCTTAACTTTTTTTTTTTTTTTTTTTTTCGGGACTAACATGAATTGCAAATCCACATTACCTGGAGCTTTTCACATTCATGTAAACGCGCTCATGTCCTTATAGCTTTTGACGAGAGGAACACTCTGGTTAGGAGCCAGAATCCCAAGTTACTTCGCTATTAGGGCAGAGGAGCACTGTCCAAGTTTTTTTTTTTATTTTTTTTTTACCGCATTGCAAAAAAACACGAAGAAGGTCCTTAAAACTCTATTAGAAGACATTCTAACACGCCAAGGCGTGAATCCACTAGAATGGGTTAGCAACTAAGAGGGTCACGAAGGTGTTGCGGTCCCTCGCCTAGATGTCCATTGTTCTACCTAGGGGAATAGTGCGAGAAATGCCTAGAATGACACGAAAATCTCAAGTGTGCAAGGTCATAAGAAACTTAGCATTTATCATGGTTTCGAGCTACAATATAATCACAATTAAATACGCCATCCTAGGTTTTACAGTCATGCAACAATTCAGAAATTTCAAGAATTTTCAAACAAGTTCACGAGAAAAGTGATGAGACTAAGACATGCATACCCACCCCCCACTTAAAGCAGTACATTGCCCTCAATGTACAGGGATCAGCAGTATAGAAATAATTAATGCATGTAAAATAAGGAGGATGGTTTCGTGAACATCCCCGAGATATTAGTGGCAAAACGTGTAGGGCATGAGCTCGGGGTGGCCATCACCATGGCAGCATACAGTGCGGAGAGAAAGAAAAATGGACGTCATGTTCTACCTACAAGGAGAAACGACGTCGAGTGAAGCATCCATCAACCAAGAAAAATAATGAAAAGAAATAGAAAGTGAAAAGGAAAGTGAGCTCTCGGAAGGAAAGGACTGGTGGAGTCACACAAGGTCTTCGGTGTCCTCCAAGTGGTTTGATCGGGCAGTTAGCCTACATCTTCAAAAATAAAGATCAAGCAATGGCAAAATATCTGAAATGTGCGAGCAATGACTTCAAAAGAAGGGGTGGAACATAACAACTCCCGCGAAGTTCCAAGAAATCACCTCAAAAATATGAAAGGAAATGGGGTTTTGAAAATGTTTTTAACGTTGAAACAATGCGAGGGAGGTGATACGATCAAAATGTGAGCCAAAAGGTGGAGAAAAGCCGGAAAGAAAACCATTGTTGCAGGAAAACTGGGGCCAACGTGCGGGTGGTAAACCATCCGCACACCCTTGTGCGGCCAGGTGTGCGGGCCGCACACCAGGCCGCACGCATCTCTGGCAGGGGCGTGCGGCTGGTGTGCGGGCTGCACATAAGGCCGCACGCTCTTCTGGCAGAGGCGCGCGGGCACTGTGCGGCCAGCGCAGTGGCCGCACAGAGCCCCTGAAAAATCTCAGAGAAAAGCTATCTCCACACCAAAATGATTCTTCGACAATACAAACGCAAGGAAACTCATCTCGAACAATCAATACATGTTGAAAAACACAAAACAAATGGGATTTCACAGAGATGGGGAGGAAACAAAGACATACACAATAAAGCATACCAAGAATGAACGAAGAGGAGGGCTCACAATTCAAACCAAATTCATGCATAACCAAAATACGAAAATGAAAAAGTACGGAATTGTAAAAATCATGGGTTGCCTCCCACAAGCGCTTGTTTAGCGTCACGAGCCTGACGTTCAAGTTTCTCATCATCAAGGTGGTTCAAAGGCAGAGATTTTACCTGAATTTCCCATGGAAGCAAATGATGACCCCGCCAGCAAATTCAAGGAAAGGAGAGAATCAACATTATGCATACCTAAGCCGACGAAGCAGGCCATGTGTACTTTTTCATGAGAGTTCGTGCTTGCCTTGCTAACCTTAGGAGTCACTTTTTTCCATGCTCGCTTCCATGAACGCTCTCCTTTGCTTCTCCCTTGTGCCTTGTCCGGATATGTGTGAGGAGGGTTTTCTTGTGCCTTCTTTGGTGCTTCTTCCTCCTCAATATCAACATCTTGTAATAATTCATCAAGGGGGTTCATCATAAGGACTTCATGCACACAATCTGCAACTTGTAGCTCTGTATCATCTAATGCATAGGAAGTGTCATCAAGCTCCTTGGGGTGCTTCATTGCCTTGGGAATTTTAAAAGTGGCTTCCTCATCCCCATCTCGCAAGGTCATTTTCCCGTCTTGGATATCCAGCAAGGCACGGGATGTGGTGAGGAAAGGCCGGCCAAGTATGATGGGGACCTCAGTAGCGTCATCAACATCAAGGATAACAAAATCAGCCGGAAAGACTAGACCACCAACTTTCACAATCACATCGCTCACAATGCCACGCGGGCGTCTAACAGTCCGGTCCGCAAGTTGTATGGTGATCCGTGTCGGCTCTAAGTCTTGAAGGCCCAGTTTTAAGAAAAGCTTGTAGGGCATAACATTTATGCTTGCACTGGAATCGGCGAGGGCTTTCTCTACAAGCGAGTCCCCAAAATGACATTCCACAACTATACCACCCGGGTCTTTGATTTTCTCAGGCAATTTGCTTTGGATAATTGCCGAACAACTCTCACCAAGAGACACCGTAGATGCTTCTTCAAGTTTCTTCCTATTTGTAAGCAACTCCTTCATAAACTTGGCATATTTTGGCATTTGAGCAAAGGCCTCGACAAGTGGAAGATTAATGTGAAGTTGCTTGATCATCTCCAAAAATGTTTTGAATTGAGTGTCCTCCTTATCCCTATTGAGTCTCGCCGGATAGGGGATCTTTGGTCGGTGCTCTAACAATTTTTTTTCTTTGTTTTGAGGTTCAATCGAATTGTCATGGCTGTCATTAGCTTCATCCCCACCCACGGAGGGAGTGCCTCTCACCATGTTCTTTTCCTTGTTTTTAGTTGGCCTAGGAGTTGGCCGAACCTCAACCTCTCTACCACTCCTCAAAGTGATAGCTTGTACATGTTCTCGTGGGTTAGTCTCAGTGTTGCTAGGGAGACTACCCAGTGTTCTTTCTGTCATGGATGCCGCAATCTGTCCCAAGTGTTTTTCGATGCCCTGGATTGAAGCTTGCATGTTTCTCACTGTTGTTTCAAGTGTGTTCAACCTTGCATCGGTGATTTGCATGTATTTAGCTAGGACATCTTCAGTAGTGAATTTCCTTTCCGTTGGAGGTGCTTGTGATGACTGTGCCTGAAACCCTGGCGGTTGTGAAAATTTCTGTTGGCCTTGATTTCCCCAATTGAAATTTGGGTGATTTCTCCACCCGGGGTTGTATGTCCCACCATAGGGGTTTCCTTGAAATTTCTGTCCCTGATTCACATAGTCAACATGTTCAACTGGGGCGACATTGGGGACTGCAATGGGGCAACTAGCAACATCATGCCCCCCTCCACAAGTTCCACAATTCATTACTTGCTTGACACTTGTGCTCGAACGCTCGGTTCTTTCGGACATAAGCAAACTCACTTGCTTCGCTAGTGCTTCGAGCTTCGCATCTTGAGCGATCTTACTGTCTATTTCATGAACTCCTCGAGCTTGAGTCATTTTTGCCCTCGAACCCCAATGTGATTCATGATGGTCGCCGCACGACACGCTAAAGAGCGAGCACGCGGCTCCCCAACCGCAAGTACACGGGTCGTCAAGTAATAACCTCTTACGCGAGCGCGAGAGGGTCATATTCCCAAGGGCCCCAAGATCTGCTATTACTTCCTCCTAGATATCACTATCTAGTCGATCAATTCACGAGTTGTTGAATAAAACACAAATACGAAAATATAAATGAAAGAAAAGCTATAAACAAAATGGACTAAGGCACACCATACAAGCAATCTAATGAGCAAGTAGCAATGAGAACTAGAGGCCTCGGGCTAGGATCCCCTAAGGAGAAGAACAAGTTAGGATGAATATAGTAAATTAAGTGCTAAGTCGACTACCCCGGAACCTCCGTGGTGTAGCCCTAATCCAATACAGGTTCCTCTATCCAGAGGATACCCCTATGATGTCATTGGGAATAGGGAGTCTCGATTAGGGTTATTCTAATATGCGCTTTCGGCTAAAATAACCCTAACCATGCGGGGAGCTACCGGCACCCGAAAACTCCGGTGTACCGGCACATTGAATCCCCCTCAATCATTGTGCGACCTAATACATGCAAGCATCCCGCCATACATATACAATTCATGAATCAAAACCTACGGAATCCATCCATTGTAGGTTGAACATTAAAACAATAGATTGAAATCAAACAAACAAGCCAACAATCATCTATAAATAAGTATCATCATCCATACAAGTTCCTCTCCCAAGGTTCACCGGAGCCCGGTGGCCTTGGGAGGCTAGTTCCACATCAAAAGAGAAAAAACACAAAATAAACAATGAAAATGCTCATAAGAATCTCCCTTAGATGTAGGCTATAAGGTGGTGACAAAGGCTCGCCGGATCCGCGCTGGTTGAGCTCCGTGATGATCTCTTTGAGTGATTCCTTTCTTCTCCCCTTGAGTTTTACTCTTCAAATTGCCTCTCCAATCCGGTGGTGGTGAAGGAAAATGGTGGAGATGATGGTGGAGAATGGAGGTGGTGCTGGTGAAGAAAGGTGGAGGAGAGGGTTGCCAAACACAAAGCTTCAAATTGCCCTAACTTCCCTTAAATAACCAAAAAATTGATGTTCTGCCCGAGTGTGTGCGGGCTGCGTGCGGGCCGCACGCCAGCCCACACACCGTTCTGTCTCCTCTGTGCGGCCCGGTGTGCGGCCGCACAGTGCCCGCACACTGTTACAGTGCAACGCTACAGTGAATATGCTACATTGACAGTGCTACAGCAACTCTGCTACAGTGAACAGCCCCTGAAAATCCACTCTTTTATTACCCGAAACATGAGGATGTGTGTGAGCTTCAATAAATTCTTCAATGATGCCAAAAGAAGCTCAAACACGCACTAGATGGTCTTCCGATGTCCTGAAATGATAGTTAACAAGAAAAGCGCGTAAAGGGCATCGGAGTCATACAAAAATGCATAAAAGTAAATAAAATGTACATAATAAAAGTGATGTATTTAGACACTTATCAAATACCCCCCTACTTGAGCGTTTGCTTGTCCCCAAGTAAACAAATATGAAGAACAAAAGGGATTGATAAGTGGCTAAATACACAACCTCCGGCTTAAGTGTAAGTGTACAATAGCAATGGTAAAACTCAAGATACTAAGCTAGAACCACTTAAGAAATTTCATGCATTCAACGGCAATGATATGATGTGTGTGTGCAACCCCTCTACTTTGAAACCCTGTAGACCAAGTCAGGTAGATAGAACCCCGAGGACCACATCTTGAGGCAAATCACACCACTTAGTGGAATTCAGCCTTGAAGTGGTAGAGATGCTCCTAGTAGGCTCCCAAGGATCTTTCCTCTATTGTTCGAACAACCAACGGTCATAACACTTTCTTTTGTTCGACACATATATGTACATGTATAAGTATATATTTACACAATTTTTTTTTTTTGTTTCTGGACTAACATGAATTACAAATCCGCATTACCTTGAACTTTGCACATTCATATAAACGCGCTCATGCCTTTATAGCTTTTGGCGAGAGGCACACTCTGGTTAGAAGCAAGAACCCCAGGTTACTTTGCTAGTAGGGCAGAGGAGCACTGTCCTTTTTTTTTTTTAACCGTGTTGAGCGAAAGACATAGAGGAAAGTCCTTAAGAGTCTATTAGGAGAAATACCTAACACGTCAAAGCACGAAACTCCATGAATGGGTTAGGAACTAAGAGGGTCACGAAGGTTACTACTTTCCTAGCCTAGGTGTCCAAGGTTCTACATAGGAGGTTAAGTGATGGAATGCCGAGAATGACATAAAATTCTTAAGAGTGCAGGGTTATGAGTAGCTTAGCATCTATCATTGTTCTACACTATCATAGACATACAAGAATCATTCATGCCATCCTTGGTTTACTAACATGCAAAGTTGCTCAAAAATTCTTAAAGTTCACGAAAATCATGAAAGTCCACCCCCCTACTTAAAGTAGTACATTGTCCCCAATGTACCTAAATCAGTAGCTCAGTAAAATAGATGCAATTAAAGCAAGGGTTTCGTGAACTTCCCCGAGTCTCCAAGTATAATCTTGAAGTCCATGAGATCATGGTGGCCAATGATGAATCTTGTAGATGTTGGGAGAGAAAAATGCACTAGATGCTCCAATTCCACCTGCAAGGCAGAAAAGAACATCATCTCAAGGTATCCATCACACACACAAAAAGAAAAACAAACAAACAAACAAACACAGCTAAGAACAAAAGAAACAAGAAACACAAAGCACAATGTGTGGGTGCTCGAGTGAAACTTTCCAACTCAATGCTTGGCAAAACTTGAACAGAAATGACATAAGAGGGAACATTATCAAGTTTACAACATTCTCACATCAACAAGCTTGGGAATTAAAATAAATTTAAACAATGAAAAATCAATAAAGATGAGAGATACGCTTAAACCCAAGCTAGACGACAAAATTCAAAGATGTCGGTGAAAACTCGATGAAAACAATAGATCGACAAAATTAAAACTCAAAAATGATGAGAAATTTAAGATCAATGAAAGGTTGGCCAAATGAGGAGGCAAATTAAGAGGATACACCAAAAAAAATTGGAGGAAAATCTGGTGAAAGGAAGGCGAAGAAATCAGCCCCAAAGATGTTGAAAATTGAGTTGAAAATGGGCTGAAAAGGCTGTGTGCGGGTTGTGTGCAGCCCCGCACACCACCCACACACACTAGGCTGTAAGGTGTGTGGCCTGTGTGCAGGGCTTGACATGACCTTTTGCGTGCGTACCGCAAGTGCACGGCCTTGTCGAAGTAATAAAAGTTACCCCGGTGAGTGGGTAGTCGAATCCACAAGGAATAGGGATTTAAAATACACGAAATTGCTATTAAGTAGTGTGATATATGAAAAGAAACAATGATCGGAGTGATGAGTGAATTTATGGAAACTAGAGGAGATGCAAGGCAATTAAATCGAAAGATGAAAGAGAGAAAAGTGCAAACAACGAGTAAAAAGAGAGAGACTAGTAATAAGTGAGAATAGGGTATCCGGACAAGTTACCTCTAGGACTTATGCTTCTAGTGCAAGACTTTGCTATTATACCTTCCTATTGATGTTAATTGAGTCGAGGAAAATCCTGAAACACACTGTCCCAAATCTAAGGTCAACCGTGGCTAACCCCAACACTATGTCCCGGCAATAGGATTCACGTCAACCCTTCACTCTGTTGATTGCTCAACTAAGCCCCAGTGGAGTATTTCTATCTAAGCCTAACACTACGTGGGATTGCTTTAAGCTCTAGGGATCCCTAGTGATAAAACTTGTTCCTATGTGTAGTAGTCCTAACCCTTTGGTCCAGGAGAAAAAACCATAGTCTAAATTAAGCCCCAGTGCGTAGGATTCACGTCACCCCAAAACCTTGGGGGAGTTTGTCTACCTAGCACTTCACTCTATTTCGACCTCTAATAAATCAAGGAATCGGAGGTAGGGAGAAATCACAACGGAAGGGAAAAGGGTACGGTGCTACCTCACAACTCTCCCTCTCAACCCTCTTCAATTTTTAAGTAGTCTAATCCTATAGGAGTTGTCACACCTCCAAAGGATAACCTAGATTGTTCTCAATCCTTAGTGTCACGGCTAATAGAAAACAATATCACAAGAAATCTAAAATTGAAACTCGAATTTATTCATCAATTAATGGAAAAGCATAATAACAATGTCAAAGAAACATAATTATCCTAGAGTTTTACAAGTCCGAATACCCACGAGGGGTTTAGCTCCTCATGGAGCTATACATGTTCATCAATGTATGAAATAAAACACAAAGTAAAGACATCAATGAAAACCCCCTCGCGTATGGTGTGGCCGTGGTCTTGTGCGGCCGTCGAACGTCGGTGACGAGGCCGATGGCGCGCTCCAATCCTCCACAAAGTCCTCTCCGAAACCCTAGCCGCACTCTCCAGAAGTTGGGGAGAAAGATAGGTCGAAAGATGTCTCAAAAAGTCTCCAAATCGGGCTTTAAATAGGCTTTAAATTTGGACTTATCGGTACTTCACACGGCCGTGTGGAATTTCCACACGCCCGTGTGAAGTTTCTGTCTTTCCTGAAAAATTACTTCACACGGCCGTGTGTTAATTCCACACGCCCGTGTGAATTCTCTGGATTCTTGATTTTTCGGCAGAAGTGCACAGTAACTTGCTACAGTGATTCGCTACAGTAACAGGATACAGTGCTGCTACAGTACTCTCCGAAATGCTCCCGAGTATGTTGTTTCTTCATCGAGCCATTGAATTGGGCACACAATCAATGGTAGATCGTGCCTATTGCTTCGAGTCTCCTTTTTGGTAAAGTTTTCCTAAGCTACACGAGTTAGACTTGTTGTGAATGTGACTGCCTTTGTGCCCCTCCAACGGAGGTTGGCACACACTCACAAGTCTAACTTCGTGCCTTGTTCCTTGCTTGGTCCGAAAACCTCCCAACAACGGCGAACACGACCTAACTTCGTTCTTCTTTTCCAACTTGGCTCCACGAACCTACAATGCACAAGAATACACAAATTCACACTATTTAGTGATAAAATCTGATAAAGAGTATATTCATTGTAAGATAATAACGCTTCGCGTTACTATAACACAAGCACTTATCAGGGCTGCACACAGGCCGCACACAGGCTCCAGAAGAGTGTGCGGCCCGTGTGCAGGGCCGCACACAGGCCGCACAAAGGCTCTAGAAGGGTGTGCGGCCCGTGTGCAGGGCCACACACAGGCCGTACATAGGCTCCAGAAGGATGTGCGGCCTGTGCGTAGGGCCGCATATTTCCCGCACACCCCTTAAAATTTGTTTTTCCTGCCTTGACATGTCATGAATCACCTTCCAACAACTATCATTCTCAACCCTACATGCATAATACTCATCAAAACACAAAGATGATCATAAATCAATGAAGAACACACCGAAAATCACCAACACAAATGAAAATACTCATCCAAGCATCAAATGCAATACATGCATGAAATTAGCATACCCACACAAAGCTAAACAACCAAAACTAAGAAAACTACAACATACAAACACACTAAGCAAAATACAGAATTTAAAACCTTGGGTTGCCTCCCAAGAAGCGCTTGTTTAACGTCACGAGCTTGACGTACCTTCTTACCTCATGGAGGTTTGAAGACGTTGTGCTCCTCCCGGCCAAGTGTGGCATAACTACTACCATAGAAAATGAAATGTACCTGCCGGGATGGTGCTGAGGTGGAGGTCAAGGTCGAATTACCTTTTGGCCTCCATGGAAAGAGCTTTGGCCGGGAATTGTGCAGTTTGAACTTGGGCGGATCCTTGGATGGCTTGAACCTCCTCTCCGCTTCTTCTTCATTCCCGACCAAAATTCCTTTGATTATTCCACCAAATTGTTTGGGTCTCCAGGGAAAGAGCTTTGGTTGAGAACTATCTAAGCTTAGCGCGGGTGGGTCCTTAGGCGGCTTCAACACCCTATCCACATTTCCTTTCTCAACCATGGTGGAATAAACTTGGACTGCCCACAAAACTTGCTTAGGCCTCCAAGGAAATATTTTTGGTTGGGAATTGTCTAAGCTAAGCATAGGTGGGTTTAGTGATGGTTCTAGTTTTCGACCCACATCTTCAAATACAATTCCCATAATTTTCTTAGTGCACAAGACCAAAATGGGCAGGTGGGATGAATGGTCGATGCTAAGGCAAGTAGCTTCTTCAAATGTGGACGATGAAGTTGCTTCTACTTCCTCACATTTTTCCACAGCCACTATTTGATCCTCTCCCTTTTCTTCTTCAATTCCATCTTGAGGTGAAACTTCTACTATTTGCTCACTGGGTATTGATGCCACTTTATTTTCTTTTTCAGCCTCAAATATCTCAATATCCACTTCCACCTCAAATTTACTTTTATTCTCTTCCCTTCTAGTGTCATTCTCAGATAGGTCTTCTATAGTGTGTGGCAACTTGGTCGAGGTACTGGAAGACACTCCTATCTGGCTTTCCATGCTTTGAAGAGATGGTTGGGCATTAAAATTTGCAGCAATCAAGGCTTCAAGTTGAGCATCCGCATTCATCATAAATCTTTCAAGCACATTTTCTGTATTGAAACCCCATTCATTAAGTGGCCTACTTTGAACAACTGGAGGGGGCTGACGCCATGGTTCTTGAAAGGAGGGATCATGCGGTTCTAACAAATTTGGGTGGCCTCCCAACTATAGATTATAAACATTATCGCTCAGATGACGCCATGGTTCTTGAAAGGGGGGCTCCCAATGTTGTCCATGGTGATGAAATGAAAAATCTAGGTGCCCTTGCCAATATGGATCATACACATGTTCAAATTGATTGGTACTTCTTGCTCTCAAGGCCTTATACTCATTGATTTGCCATTCTTCAAGATGAAAAGGGAAACCCCTTGAGCCTTCTCGAAAATCCATTGCCCTGTGCACAAAATACAATAAAAAAAAATTGAGGTATAAAAGAAAACAAGAATATTTACAAAAGAAAAGATAAATGACTAGAGTAGCGAGCTAGAAGTTTTCCTAGCATTCTTGGATGTCCCCGGCAACGGCGCCAAAAACTTGATGAGCAAGCGCGCGACTAGCTACAGAGCTAACACGCGACTCCCCAGCCGCAAGTGCACGGGTCGTCAAGTAATAACCTCTCACGCGAGCGCGAGAGGGTCGTATTCCCAAGGGCCCCAAGATCTGCTATTACTTCCTCCTAGGTATCACTATCTAGTCTACCAAGACAAGAGTCATGTATAAAACACAAATACGAAGATAAATAAAATAAATACTATAAACAAAATGGACTAAGGCACACCATACAGACAATTTGAAAGACAAGTAGCGATGAGGATTAGAGGCCTCGGGCAAAGATCCCCTCGGGAGAAAAACAAGTTAGAATGGATGAACTTAGGAAATTAAGTGCTAAGTTGGCTAGAGTTGGTCCGCTAGACTGGGATGTCGACTACCCCGGAACCTCCGTAGTGTAGCCCTAATCCAGTACAGATTCCTCTATCCAGAAGATACCCCTACAATGTCATTGGGAATAGGGAGTCTTACCTAGGGTAATTCTAATGCGCGCTCTCGGCTAGAACCATCCTAAAGCTCGCGGGGAGCTACCGGCACCCGGAACCTCCGGTGTAACGATACATTGAATCCCCCTTCAATCTATGTGTGACCTAATACATGCAAGCATCCCACTATACATATACAATTCAAGAATCAAAACCTACGGAATCCATCCATTGTAGGTTGAACATTAAAACAATAGATTGAAACCAACAAACATGCCAACAATCAATTAAAACTAACAACGATCATCCATCCATACAAACAAGTTCCTCTCCCAAGGTTCACCGGAGCCCGGTGGCCTTGGGAGGCTAGTTCCACATCAAAAGAGAGAAAATACAAAATAAACAATGAAAATGCTCATAAGAATCTCCCTTAGATGTAGGCTAGAAGGTGGTGACAAAGGCTCGCCGGATCCGCGCCGGTTGAGCTCCGTGATGATCTCCTTGAGTGCTCATAAGAATCTACAGTGCAACGCTACAGTGAATATGCTACAGCAACTCTGCTACAGTGCTCATAAGAATCCACTCTTTTATTACCCTAAATATAAGGATGGTGTGAGCTTCAATAAATTCTTCGATGATGCCAAACGAAGCTCAAACACGCACTAGATGGTCTTCCGATGTCCTGAAATGATAATTAACAAGAAAAGCGCGTAAAGGGCATCGGAGTCATACAAAAATGCATGAAAGTAAATAAAATGTCTATAATAAAAGTGATGTATTTAGACACTTATCAATTCATTTCGTGCCATGTTCTCAATTAATTCTTCGGCATCTTCGGGGTATTTACCACTCAAGGATCCACCGGCTGCGGCATCAATGAGTTGACGATTCTGGTAGCTCAAACCATTATGCAGTATCTGTACTCGCATCCAAGCTTCGAAGCCATGATGTGGACATTTTTGCAAGAGATCTTTAAATCTCTCATGGGCTTCAAAGAGGGTTTCAGAGTCTCTCTGACTAAAGGCAGAGATCTCTTGCCTTAATCTTGCAGCTTTGCTCGGGGGGAAGTATCGGCCCATAAATTTGTTCACCATTTCCTCCCATGTCTTGATGGATCCCGGGGCAAGTGATGTGAGCCACGTGTAAGCGGCACGTTGCAAACTGAATGGGAAAAGACGAAGTGTAGCTGCATCATCAGATAGGCCATTGACTTTAAATGTCGAGCACATTTGGAGCAATAGAGATAGGTGTTCATTCAGGTCCTAATCGGCCAAACCGTCAAACTGTACTGTGTTCTGTATCATGCCGATTGGTCTGGCCAAATCAAAATTTCCAGCACTAACGGTCGGTGCTTTCATGCTAAATTCTCCACCCGTAAACTGTGGTCTCTCATAATCTGACAGTGTTCTCCTTTCCTCGGTCATTGCAACTGAAATTTCCTCTGGTGCTTCAACTGATCCTGAGGGTGACCCAACTTGAGTTTCTCTCAATCTTTGATGTACGACGCGCTCAATTTCTTCGTTCGGTTCCACCAACCCCTTAGGATTTGCGCGAGTCATACACAGAATGCCTGAGAAAACAAAAGGCAATAAGAGATATTAGGGAATATGTATACAAACGATGAAAACAAAAACAACAAAAGATGGATAATTACAAATGAAAGCGAAATCACAAGAGCAATGATCCAAAAGTTTTCCTAGTATTCTCGGATGCTCCCCTGCAACGGTGCCAAAAACTTGATGAGTGGCCGCGCGACAGGCTAAAAAGCTAGCACGCAGCTCCCCGGCCGCAAGTGCACGGGTCGTCAAGTAATAACCTCACAAGGAGGGTCTTATTCCCTAGGGCCCGAGATCTACTATTACTTCTTTTTGGGGGTCACTTTCTAGTCGATCGAAACAGGGTTGATGCAAACTTAAATAATAAAAACAAGTAAAGAAATGCAAGTAAAATAAAGCTCAATCCGGAATAAAGATAGAGATGAAGAAGCCAATAATTGGGGAAGGCCTCGGGCGAGGATTCCCCTGGGAGGAAACTAAGAACGAATGACCATGGAATTCAATAAACTAAGGTTGGTTTGGTTTTGATCCGCTAGACTCGGACGTCGACTACCCCGGAACCTCTGTAGTGTAGCCCTAATCCAATGCGGGTTTCTCTATCCAGAAAATACCCCTACGATGTCAATGAGAACAAGGAGTCTTGATTATAGGGTTAATCTAATGCACTCTCTCAGCTAAATTAACCCTAAACGCGTGGGAGGCTATTAACAGCGGGAACCTCCAGCGTATTAATACAGGGATCCCTCTTTAACTCACCACGTGACCTAATACAAGCTAGCATCCCGCCAAACAAGTATCATTCAGAATCAATTCTACGGAGTCCATCCATTGTAGAATGAACAACAAGATGATGAATTAAAACCAAACAAGCAAACCAACACATTCATTTAAAACAACATAAAGGTCATTCATACAAAGTCTCCTCCCAAGGTTCACCGGGAGCCCGGTGGCCTTGGGAGGTTTAGTTCGACATCACAAAGCTAAGGAGCTCATCATACAAAGGATCCATCAAATAAAAAAACAAGAAAAACTCCCTCAAAGATGTCGACTAGGGTTGATGGTGTGGCTCGTCGGATCCACGCCGGTGAGCCCTATGAAGCTTCTTCACGTCTTCCCCTTCTTCTCTCCTTCAAATCAGCCCAAAAATCCCTCCAAATCCTTCCAAAGGTGATGAGAATGGTGTATGGTGGAGTGGAGGCCGGATAGAGAACGACCCCCTTCAAAAACCCTTGAAGAAACCTTATATAAACCCGAGAGCGTGCGGGTGGCGTGCGGGCCTCACGCGCGCCCGCGGGCTCTTCTGGCCACCTTGTGCGGCCTGGTGTGCGGGCCGCACACGAGGCCGCACAGCTCTCTGGCTAGGGCGTGCAGCCAAGTGTCTGGCCGCACACTAGGCCGCACAGCTCACTGGCTGAGCTGTGAGGCCACTGTGCGGGCCGCACAGTCGCCTCATACGGCTGAGAGAAATGGCTCCGTGTGCGGCGCGTCGGCTTCCGGGGTACTCCAAGTCTTCATTTCTTCTTCAATCTCCCCCGAAACGACACAAAAACGGTTCGATCACGCGCACTTGGTCCTCAAAACCCTGAAACGAAAATAAAAACATCAAGTGCGCAAAATGTCATCGAGAATTCACATAAGTTGCACGAAAGTACAAGAATATTATCGCTAAAACATGATGTATTTAGGCACTTATCATATACCTTGTCAGCAAATGATAGATGTTCCAATTCAAGGTGGAGTTGAAGAAGAGAGAGAGGAGGATGATATCATGGACATGGAGAAAGATGAGGAAGTGGAAGAAGCTCCATCAACCACATTTGAAGACGCTACTTGCCTCAACATTGATCATTCAACAAACGAATCAATAATCTTCAAGTGCCGAGAGAAAATTCTGGGAATTGTATTTGAAGATGTGTGTGAGAGGCTAAGGTCATCCTTGAACCCACCAATGCCTGGCTTGGACAATTACCAACCAAAAATATTTTCGTGGCTGCCCAAGCAAATTTTGTGGGCAATGGTTGACTATTCAAGAGGGGTTGGGAGAAGAAATGTGGAAAGGATGTTAAAGCCACAAATTGATCCACCTATGCAAAGATTGACAAGTTCTCAACCCAACTTGTTCCCTTGGAGACCCAAACAACACTTATGGGTAGTTCAAGGGTATTTCATAGGAGCCGGGAACAAAGAAGAAGCAGGGAGGAGGTTCAAGCCATCTAAGGATCCGCCCAAGTTTAAATTGCACAACTCCCAGCCCAAGCTTTTTCCACGGAGGCCAAAAGGTATCTCATGCATTGTCTCCAAATTTACATCATCCCGGAAGGTATGTTTCGTATTTCTTGGTAGTTCTTATGCAACCTCTTGCCGAGATGAACATACCGTTTTCAAGCCTCCTTAGGTAAGAAAAAGGTACGTCGAGCTAATGACGTTAAACAAGCGCTTCTTGGTAGGCAACCCAAGCATAAAAATTCATAACATGTGTGTTTTTGTATTTTTGGTGTGTTTGCTTGCTTGAGTGTTCTTTGTTTTCAAGTGTGTGATTGTGGTTAGTTAGTCATTTTTCATAATTTATTTACTTGTGTTTGTTTATGGTACTTGTGAGTTCTTTGTGTTATCATTCATCTTCATGCATCAAATATCATGTTTTGGGTGTTGTGGGTGATTTCGGCGTTGTTTTTATGTGATTTCGGGGTGTTTGGATGAGCATTTGATGCGTAAACTGGAAATCGCCCGCTTATTGGCCGCATATGAGCCCGCATGTGCATCCAGTAGGTGATGCGGCCTGCTATGCGGCCGCATAGCAGGCCGCATAGGCATCCAAAGAGTGATGCGGCCTCTTATGCGACCGCATAAGAGCCAGCATAGGCCTCGGGCTGAACTTTAAAGTGTGTACCTGATAAGTGCTTGAGTATACATATTTTACCTACTTGTTTTACATACATTGAGCATCATTTTACCATTGATTATGTCTCATTAAGTGTATTTTGGTGTTCTTTTATGCAATTAGGTTGTGGAAGTGTTAAAGGAAGAAAAGGAAGCAAAGATGGGTTATAAAGACGTATTGTTGGGAGCTTTTATACAACACAAATGTCAAGGCACAAGAGGGGATCATGCACATGAGGGTGTGTGCCAACTTCCTGAAGAATTCAAGATGATTTGTGCGATGGAAGGGCACAAAGGCAGTCACACCTTCATGTCCCAACTTGTGTGAAGATAGTTAAAGCTCTCAAATGATGATTCGAAGAAGAAGAAGTCTTATAACTCACCACATGGACGTGTGCCCGACCATGTGGCCTCAAGATGAGAAAGTTTGGATCATGGTTATGAAGAGTACTGTACCAAAAACACTGTTCATTTCACTGTACGCGGCTGGCACGTTTTCAGGTTTGTAAATACCCCAATTTGCCGATTTTAAAAGGACTTTTTTTTGTGCAAGTTTGAAGAAAAGAGCGGCTAGGGTTTCAAGGACGAGGACTTTGGCGATATTGGGAGTTGTTCTTCACCAACTTCGATAGATCTTTCGACGAGATAGCATTGCGGAGCCATTGGCGACCTAGCTTCAGAGAAGGTTCCTTAGGTATCCCCAAAACTCATTGCGGTCATATAGGGTGTGAGGTGTTGAGATTGAGTGATTTCTCCGCCGGGACCTTGTAGGGGACTAGTATCGGTGGCCTGGAAGCAGGGACCGATTATTCTTGGATTGCCTCGACTCATAGAACTCGGTTTAGAAGCATTTAGTTAGTCTTGCACTTCATGATAGAGTTTAGGGGGGTCATTGCCCGGGTATCTCATCTTCATTGATTGAGATCTCCTTTACCTTTTCCTTTTATTTGTTTTCTTTCTTGCGATTTTCTTATTTTACACATTACATCCATTGCTCTATATCATTGTTTAGACTAGATAACTAAGAATCAGTCATTACTAGTACTTCCGTTCCCTGTGGATTCGACTACTCACTCACCGGGGTAATTATTACTTCGACAACCTGTGCACTTGCGGAACACACACGCAAGGGGTGTGTCAAGTTTTTGGCGCCATTGCCGGGGAACGGGATATTAGGAACGCTAGGACTTGGTTACTTTAGTCATTCATAATTTTATTTCCATTCCATACGTCTTACTTCCACCATTCTTATTTTTATTTTATTTTCTTTTTGTGAACAGTAATTTCAGTGTCTACTCTTTAATCTCAGGATCATGTTTCTTGAATCGTCAATTATCGAGAAGATACAGGATATGATGGCATCTACTGAGAGGAAAATGGAGCGTTTGGTAGCATGTTTTGATTCAAGAGAGCAGCATGAGGAAGTTTTCGAATCAGGAACAGTTGGGTTAAAAGAGATGAAGGAAGAATTCAGTTTGCATTATCAAGGGGCTGAGTTATCAAGACTATTGGAGTGTTTTGAAAAATCTGCATTCACAGCTTTTCAAAACGGGGAAAACTGTGAATTTAGACAGATACCCACATTCTTTTCGGCAACATTTGGGGTAGATTTTGATGAGCAAGAATTTGAAGTAGATGTTGAAGGAGAAATTTCAGCCTGCATTGAATCAGTTTCATCAATTGAAGGGTTGAAATCCGATGTTCCAGAGAATGCTTTGGACAATGGACAAGAGATTGAAGGAGAGGACAACCTTGCAGGATTCGAGGACATCGAGCAAAAACAAGCAAATCGGTTGCGTCCATCAGTGGAAGATCCTCCCGATTTAGAACTTAAAGCACTACCCAACCATTTGGAGTACGCTTTCCTTGCCGATGGATCGAAATTACCGATAATCATTTCCTCAAATCTGTCCAATAAGCAGAAAGAACAATTGGTTAACATGTTGAAGTTGCACAAGACGGCCATAGCTTGGAAAATTTCAGATATTAAGGGAATTAACCCATCTTTTTGTACTCACAAGATTCTGATGGAGGACAACTACAAAACAGTAATTCAACCACAACGAAGATTGAACCCAAACATGAAGGAGGTAGTGAAAGCAGAAGTGGTAAAGTTACTTGATGCCGGCATCATTTACCCTATCTCAGATAGTGCTTGGGTGAGCCCAACACAAGTAGTGCCAAAAAAGGGTGGTATGACAGTAGTAAAGAATGAGCAGAACGAGTTGATACCTACAAGAACGGTAACAGGATGGCGGGTTTGCATAGACTACCGAAGATTGAATGATGCCACAAGAAAAGATCATTTTCCATTGCCATTCATTGACCAAATGTTGGAACGTCTAGCTGGTCACGAATTTTATTGCTTCTTAGATGGCATGTCGGGGTACTTCCAAATTCCGATTGTTCCTGAAGACCAAGAAAAGACTACTTTTACTTGTCCTTTTGGCACTTTTGCATATAGAAGAATGCCTTTCGGACTTTGCAACACACCAGCTACTTTCCAAAGATGCATGATAGCAATTTTTGATGATTTGTTGGAAGATGTGATGGAAGTATTCATGGATGATTTCTCAGTTTTTAGGGATTCATTCGAAGTATGTTTGAGGAATCTTGAGAAGGTGCTTATGAGATGTGAAGAGACAAACTTGGCTTTAAATTGGGGGAAATGTCATTTCATGTTCCAAGAAGGGATTGTACTTGGTCACAAAATTTCTAACAAGGGATTGAGGTAGATAGAGCTAAAATTGAAACTATTGAGAAATTACCTCCTCCTACAAATGTTAAAGGAATTCGGAGTTTCTTGGGACACGCGGGGTTTTATCGCCGTTTTATCAAAGATTTTTCTAAGATAACTCAACCATTAACCAAGTTGTTAGAAAAGGATGCACCGTTTGATTTTGATGAAGAGTGCTTGGTTGCTTTCAAATCGTTAAAGGAAAAACTTACACAAGCACCTATCCTTATTTCGCCGGATTGGAGTCGTCCATTTGAAATTATGTGTGACGCAAGTGACTACGCCGTGGGGGCAGTTTTGGGCCAAAGAAAGGATAAACATTTTCAGCCAATCTACTATGCTAGCAAGAGTTTGACAAGCGCTCAAGAGAACTACACCACAACTGAAAAAGAATTATTAGCTGTAGTATTTGCATTTGACAAATTCAGATCATATCTCATCTTGTCACAAGTGGTTGTTTTCACGGACCATTCAGTACTACGGTATCTAATGAATAAATCCGATGCAAAGCCTAGGCTAATCCGTTGGGTCTTACTTTTGCAGGAATTTGATGTGGAAATCAAGGATAAGAGAGGAGCTGAAAATGTAGCTGCAGACCATCTCTCTCGCCTTGAAGGTTTAGATGAGGAAGATTCATGGAAAACAGAAATTAATGATTCATTTCCAGAAGAACATTTGTATAAATTGCAGGAAACTTCAGAATCAGGCACAACACCATGGTTTCTTGATTTTGCAAACTACCTTTCTGGGAAAATTCTCCCCAAGGGACTTACATTCCAACAAAAGAAGAAATTCATTTCTGATTTGAAGCATTTCTCGTGGGAGGACCCATTTCTGTTCCGAATGTGTGCAGATCACATAGTGCGAAGATGTGTTTCACGAGAAGAAGGCTGGGATGTTCTCCGTCATTGTCATTCAGGACCAGTTGGAGGGCATTATGCTTCGAACAGGACAGCTGAGAAGGTCTTAGCTGCTGGTTTCTATTGGCCAACTATTTTCCAAGACGCTCGGCAGTTTGTGCAAAAGTGTGATCAATGTCAACGAGCAGGAAATCTTTCTAGGCGTGATGAAATGCCGCAGAATCCAATTCAGTTTTACGAGGTTTTCGATGTGTGGAGTATCGATTTCATGGGGCCATTTCCAAGTTCTAATGGGAATCGTTATATTTTGGTCGCTGTGGATTATGTATCTAAGTGGGTGGAGGCTCAAGCTCTCCCCACAAATGATGCCAGAACTGTAGTACGATTCCTCAAAAAGTTATTCACTCGTTTTGGGGCTCCAAGGCTCATCATAAGTGATAGAGGGACTCACTCTTGCAATTCTCAACTTGAGAAAATTCTGAAAAGATATGGTGTAAATCATAGGCTTGCTACTCCGTATCATCCACAAACAAGTGGACAAGTTGAAGTAACCAACCAGGAATTAAAAAGGATTCTATCCAAATCAGTGCAACACAACCGGAAGGATTGGTCGGAGAGGTTAGATGACGCATTATGGGCACACTATACAGCATACAAAACGCCGGTCGGTACTACACCGTACAATTTTGTTTATGGTAAAGCATGCCATTTGCTGGTGGAACTCGAGCACAAGGCATATTTGGCAATCAAGGCAATGAATTTCAACCTTGGGCAAGCCGGAGAACAAAGGAAACTTCAATTAAATGAACTAGATGAATGGAGATTGAGAGCTTATGAGAATGCAAGAATTTATAAGGAGAGAATGCGTCAATGGCATGATAAACATATAAAGTTGAACAAAGACTTTAAGGTAGGTGACCAAGTGCTACTTTTCAACTCCCGACTGAAATTGTTTCCGGGAAAATTAAGATCAAGGTGGTCAGGTCCATATCAGATCACTCAGGTATCCCCTTATGGCGCTATTGAAATCACACATCCAGAAAATGGGACATTCAAGGTAAATGGACATAGGTTGAAACTTTACTATGAAGGCTTAACACCAAATGTAGAAAAAGAAATCCTTCATTTACGTGAGCCACCATGAGGTAAGAACAGGTACGTCAAGCTTAGTGACGTTAAACAAGAGCTCCTTGGGAGGCAACCCAAGTTTTTACTTGTTTTCTAGTTAGTTTTTAAATTCTGCAGTAATAAATTCATGAGTGTGCGTTTTGATGAAATTTTTCGCGGTGCTGAGTTTCATGAACAATTTTTGGTGATTATAAGTGTTTTTCATATATTGGGCATGAATCGGGTTTTAATTCATGATAATTGTTGAAGAAATGGGCGAATTTTGAAGTTTGGAGAGCCGCGTGGACTGTCTGCAGAAATTTTACAGCTCATGTGGTCGCGTGAAATTTTCACGCGACCGTGTACAGTACCCACGCGGGGGTGTGGGATTTCCACACCCCCATGTGGCTTATATAAGGACTTGAAGAGCCACTATTCATCATCCTTGACATTGAGCCCTTCATTTCCTCAAACTTCCCCTCTCCAAATTTCTCATCCATAAGGTTTCAAAATCATTTTTCTTCAACTCTTTGGGGATTCAAAAAGGTTTCGGCATTTGCATCAAGTTTCATACATTGATTCGCATCGGTAAGGTTTATCCCTTTTCTTTCATGCCCTACTTTCCAATTTTCATTTCCATGGTGTTCTCTAATTTACTAGACTTGATTTTGCATGGTTAAAGTTGTGAAAACACTTAGAAAACTTAGGAGAGAGTTGTAGAGGGTTGTTGGAGGTCATCCATGGCCAAAGGAGCCATGGATGACCACCCACGCGTGCGCGTAGCCAAGCCACGCGACTGCGTGGGCCAACCAGCAGTCCACGCGATCGCGTGGGCCATCCCACGCGACCGCGTGGGCTGGCGCTGGGCACAACCAGCCAGCCACGCGACCGCGTGGCTGGGGTCATGCAGTCGCGTGGCCCTCGGCCGAGGACCAACTCTCTGTCTGCGACCACGCGATCGCGTGAGATTTCTGCCGAGCAAACACACGCCCATGCGGGCGCGTGAGCATTCCACGTGCCCAAGTGGGCTGGGAACATAATTTTCTTTTGCTGTTTTCACACTTTGCACGCAGGTTTCCTCCTGCACTCATTGAAATTATGCTAAACTGATTTATTTTGTGTTTTCTTGCAGGAATGGCACCTAGGACAAAGAAAGTGGCCCATAAACGCCCTCGTCATGACAGGGAGTCGACACCACCACCTGAGGTTGAGTTTGTCAATCCTACACATAGGCATATGTACGAGCGTCTGCAGGAACTTAAGATTGGACAGTCGCGTTACATTTGCTTTGAGACGCTCGACGCTATTGGCCTTTGAGAGGAGGTTCGCGGATTGATACAGGTTGGGGGTTGGGACCGACTCCTATCTATTTCTGAGCCCGTCAGACAAGATGTTACTTTGGAGGTTCTATCGACTTTTTCCTTTGATCGTGAGTGACCAGACGCGAGCTTTGATGCAGAGAACGTCATCCGATTCAGAGTTTTTGGTCAGCATCACGAGATGTCACTGACACAGTTTGCGATATTACTTCAGTTATATGATCAGGATTATGTGGACACTTTAGAGTACCGAGAGCTTTTGACTGACTTCCACCCTGATATTACTCCGAGCCAGGTATTCCATGACTTATGCGGCGGTGCTCGGTATGTTCCAAGTCAGTCAAAGGGTTTTTTTCTTATACGTCACGCGCATAGATATATACATGCTGTTCTCAGCAGATCGATCACAGGACGGGGAGATGGTACAGGTGCATTGAGCCGTACAGATTTACTTTACCTGTATTCCATGACTCAGCGTGTTCCCATACATCTTGGATACATCGTCGCAGACTTCTTTCGATATCAGAGTCAGTATTTACGTATTGGCGCGCTATTTGTGGGACCGTATATCACTCGACTCATGTTACGGATGCGCCTCATACGTTCGGTCATAGGCGAGCAAAGAGTCAGTAGTCCGTCACCTTTGGGGCTAGTCACTCTCCGACTGATGGGAGTAGTGCGACGTACAGCATCAGGTGGATATGCATTAGTAGAGGTGTCATCCGACGATGACGAGTCTGCTGAGACTCCAGACGCACCACCTCCTACAGAGCCCACAGCCACTCCAGCAGCACCGATTTCATCAGTGGATCCTAGTACATCCTCAGATCGAGTACATGAGCGACTGGCTCGACTCGAAGCTGCCGTCGCCACCATCCTCGAGAACCAGGCAAGGATCATGCAGCGCCTTGACCAGATTCAGCAGACTCTGGACGCTGATACTGAGTCAGATACCCCAACGACACCAGCAGCACCACCAGATGCCGATACTTGAGGCGTTTTCACTCATGGGATTCTCTTTTAGTTTTCGTTTTTCATTTTACTTGCATTATCTTATTTTGTGGACTTATATACTCAGAAAGGTTATGCCTTCTGAGAGTTATCTTCATATTTTAGTTTTTGTTGCGAGTTTATGTTTCAGTGTTATATCTTTATGAACTCGTATATTTTTATATTTTATTGAGCTTCACTGAACCCCTTAAATCCGTGCAGATGGCCTTGAGAGTGATGATGATGAATTTTTTCATACACAAAACCATGTGACGTGGTTGTGTAAGCTTCACAACCCGTGGACCAACAACACATCTTCAAGTTAGCTTCACAAATCGATAAATAAGGAATTCAGGGGAGTGTTGTTTTAATTGCATCTTTACCCACATCATGTTTTTATTGCTTATATTTTTATTGTGCTTACATGTGTACATTGAGGGCAATGTACATCTTAAGTGTGGGGGAGGGTTCACCTTATACATGGCCTTTACTTGTGTTCTAATGATCATGCTCATGTTGCCCATGAAGGTTCACTTTAGGGTTGAGAGTTTAATTCTTAATTTTTGGAGATTGCAAACATTAGGTTTCATCATGCTCTAGTTTTTATCCAATTTTCTTGAAATTTGGGTCCGATTGCTCTTTAATGCACTTCTCTCACTCATTAAACCTATGGAAACTTACTCTAGTTCATTATTGTGGGATTATCTAGTGTTAGTTTGATTCGAGTTTATCTGAAAAAAAAAAAAATCAGAAAATTCAGAATTTTAGTTTGTTTGTATATAGGGTGTGGAAAGAGCTACCACCTATGTTGTATGAAGCTACTCTCATAAGTCGGATACTTGTTATGCCCTAATGAGAGAAAGAGCTATCTCATAGGATGTGTGAAAGCTACCACCTTCGGTAGAAAGAGCTACCACCTCAAAAGTGTAAAAGCCACTCCGGAGGCATCTCGTGAAAGGGCTACCTTAGAGGATGTGTGAAGCTACTATCTTTTCTTTTTGTGCATAAATAAGTTCCATTATTAATAAGAACTTTGAGTAGTGGATATAGTGTTGACACGAGTTGAGTTTTCACACACACACGCTTTCGGACTTTAGTACTTTCATTTTTTATTGGATTATTTGCTAGAGTATTGATTGTTTCATCTATTGTTTGTTTTTCTCCATGATTTTAGAATTTTATTCTTGTACCCTCTTGGTGAACCTAAGGCCAAGCACTTCTCTTTGCTTTTCATGAGTTTATGGTTAATTTTGCTTGAGGACAAGCAAAGGCTTAAGTGTGGGGGAGTTTGATAAGTGCTTGAGTATACATGTTTTACCTACTTGTTTTACATACATTGAGCATCATTTTACCATTGATTATGTCTCATTAAGTGTATTTTGGTGTTCTTTTATGCAATTAGGTTGTGGAAGTGTTAAAGGAAGAAAAGGAACCAAAGATGGGTTATAAAGACGTATTGTTGGGAGCTTTTATACAACACAAATGTCAAGGCACAAGAGGGGATCATGCACATGAGGGTGTGTGCTAACTTCCTGAAGAATTCAAGATGATTTGTGCGATGGAAGGGCACAAAGGCAGTCACACCTTCATGTCCCAACTTGTGTGAAGATAGTTAAGGCTCTCAAATGATGATTCGAAGAAGAAGTCTTATAACTCACCACATGGACGTGTGCCCGACCATGTGGCCTCAAGATGAGAAAGTTTGGATCATGGTCATGAAGAGCACTGTAGCAAAACACTGTTCATTTCACTGCAGCAGAATTACTGTTCACCCGGATGCGTCAAAATCCCACGCGATCGCGTGAAAACACGCGGCTGGCACGTTTTCAGGTTTATAAATACCCCGATTTGCCGATTTTAAAAGGACTTTTTTTTGCGCACGTTTGAAGAAAAGAGCGGCTAGGGTTTCAAGGACGAGGACTTTGGCGATATTGGGAGTTGTTCTTCACCAACTTCGATAGATCTTTCGACGAGATAGCATTGGGGAGCCATTGGCGACCTAGCTTCAGAGAAGGTTCCTTCGAGACGTTGAACGATTCATCAAGGCCATCATCACGAATTCGAGGGGGTTTATTTTCATGGATTACATTGCTTTTTACTTCATTATCTCTTGCTTTGTAATAAGTCCCATGGAGGGCTAAACCCTAGTAGATACTTGGGCATGTGAACCCTAGGTTTCGATTCATGTATTGACTTTCTTTATGCTTTCTTTTAATTCCGAGTTTATTTGAGTTTTAATCTTGTTTAATCATTGCTAGCATGCCTTATTGATTCGTATGGTTGTTTGGTATGTTTGATTTGTTTCCTTGGTGAGAGAGAGGTCTCCATTAGGGATTAGAACATACAAGGTTAAAGAGGGTTGAGAGGGTGAGTCTTGAGATAGAGGAGTGTCCCCTTTCCCTTCCGATTGAGTGTTTCCTATCTCCGTATTCCCTAAGTTTTATGCAACCATATGGGGTGTGAGGTGTGAGATTGATAGATTTCTCCGCCGGGACCTTTGTAAGGGGTTAGGGATCTTTCACCTAGAAGTAGGGTTAGATCTAATTTTAGGAATCGGTTTCACTCTTAGGTATCCCCAAAACTCATTGCGGTCATATAGGGTGTGAGGTGTTGAGATTGAGTGATTTCTCCGCCGGGACCTTGTTGCGGATTAGTATCGGTGGCCTGGAAGCAGGGACCGATTATTCTTGGATTGCCTCGACTCATAGAACTCGGTTTAGAAGCATTTAGTTAGTCTTGCACTTCATGATAGAGTCTAGGGGGATCATTGCCCGGGTATCTCATCTTCATTGATTGAGATCTCCTTTACCTTTTCCTTTTATTTGTTTTCTTTCTTGCGATTTTCTTATTTTACACATTACATCCATTGCTCTATATCATTGTTTCGACTAGATAACTAAGAATTAGTCATTATTAGTACTTCCGTTCCCTGTAGATTCGACTACCCACTCACCGGGGTAATTATTACTTCGACAACCCGTGCACTTGCGGAACACACACGCAAAGGGTGTGTCAGTACCCCTTCACCATTTTGTTCATATCTCTCTCATTTCTCATCCGTTTTCCATCATTCTTTCACCATTTTTCTCCATTTTTCTTCCTCTACGCGGATCTCCTACTTAAAAGCACTTAATTTGCATGATTTATTGGGAATTTTTCCATCATCTTCACCGATTCAAGCTTTGAAGCCCTAACTTGTGTTTTGAAGAAAACTTGTTTCGTTTTCTTGATTTTCATGCTTATATTGCTTCAAACTTTGGGGAATGATGTATGAATGTGTAATATTTGATTTATTTGTATTTTGAGACATTATTTGTAAATTTTTGGGCTTCAAAAACAAGGGGAAACTCTACCTCTTTCAAGACTGTGCTACAGTAACCTTGGCTGAAATTTCTCTTGAATTTATTTGTTCACTTGTAGCATCATTGTAAATATCCTACAACAATTGAAATGAAAAGAATTGGAGTTCATGATCTTGATTGCACAAAGAACTTGCTTGGATCATTTCTTGTTTAGTTGTTTAGTTGTTCTTGTGATGTTAGTTGTTTGTTTAGTTGTGTGTTTTATTTCCATTGTGTGTGATGGATACCTTGAGATGATGTTCTTGTCTACCTTTCAGAGTGGAATTTGGACATTAAGCACACTCTCCTCCTCCATTTTATACTTGAAGCTTTGGTGGTCACCCCGATGTCATGGACTTCAAGACTAATGCTTCGAGACTCGGGGAAGTTCATGAAACCCTCCTACTATGTTTTTATTGTCTATATTATTGCATCCTATCGCTTAGGCACATTGAGGGCAATGTGCATCTTTAAGTGATGGGTGGACTTGGATTTTCGTGAACTTTGAAATTTTTTTTTTTCACAATTGCATGCTTGAATTAACTTTGATAGCTATGATTTTATTGTTAAGGACTTCCTAGCTTGGTAGAATGATAGTTGTGAGCTGTACTTTACCTGTGCTTGAATGTAGTTCTGTTTCATCTTTAGTGCACCCTTATACATGTTCACGATCACTTCCACCTTGTACATTCCAACCAACCCATTGCAATGTTTTTGGCATTAAATTGTTAAAGTCTACTTTCAATGTTCTTTTAAGAGCCTTTGAGGTCCTTTGTTGTTTTCTTTGGCCTCAAGTGAGATTGTTTAACAGGTTTTATATAGGGGGGTACGAGATAAAAAAAAAGTGGAGTCTATGACAGTATTCCTCTGCTAGTACAGCATGAATGCGTCTATGTGGACTGTAATAAAGTAGGATGGGTGGCTTTTCTGCCTAGCCAGTATGTGCATCCATCTGAAAGATTTTTGTGCAGTCTACGTTAGTCGGACTCAGAAAATAAAATAAAAATAAAAAATAAAGTAAAAGAATGTATTTATGTAAGTAAGGAATAAAGCATCTCGTATGTGTCCCCTGAAACCTGTTGCATGATCACTTAAGAGCCAGAGTTTTATTTAGGACCCGAAGGACTCTTAACTGGATATTGAGGATGTCTTTAACACTTTAATGCTGTCTTCATTGTGCGTGGGGTGAATGGTCATCCTGGGGCAATCCAGGGTGTGGAGGTCAAGGTGGGAGTTAGCACACACTCACGGAGCCACTCTAGGAGAAACAGAACTAATATTACTTGACTATTCATTGAGCAGCTCACTTCTTAATTTATGTCCATTTGTGCTTGTGGAGTTCTTTACTATTGAGCTTGAGGTCGTATATTTAGCCGTTTATCACCTTGCCCCTGTTCTTCATGTTTGTTTGCTTGGGGACAAGCAAACACTTAGGTGCGGGGATGTTTGATAAACGCCTAAATATACATATTATTCATGTATGTGTACATATAAAACGAGTATTTTTGTATGTGTGGATGCCCGTTTTCGGTCTAAATTGGTTTATTTCATGTTACAGGTACAAAAGTTACTATGGGGAGCTCGACAACATGATTTAAGGAGAAATTGGCAAGGAAAACACTATTTTCGAGCACGGTACTATAGCAACCACTGTAGCACGAACACGTGAAGAAACGGCGTGGTGTGGAGGTTCATGCGGGTTACCATGCGGGCACATTGCAGGCCGTATACGGTAATGTAGCAGTTTCACTGTAGTGGGGTACTGTAGCGGGACTGTAGCAACTTACGCGATTTTCGGGATTTCTCGGAAACTTTCTCTCCCCGCATGCAAGGCCGCATGGGAGGCCGCATAGCTTGCTGGAATTAGTTTTTAAGGGTTTTTTCGATCATTTTGAGGGGGGACTTTTTGGAGACTTTTTGGAGAGACTCTTGGGCTGCCGCCCCACCTCTTTTGGCGGCGATTTCCGGCAATCTACCGCACAAAGCTTCACCAAGAAGGAGGCAACATCGAAGGAGAAGATTGGAGGGAAGATCCAAGACATTGAGGTATATTTTCAAGGTTTTCATCCATCCAAGGGGTTCCAAGGCTAGAGGGAGTATTTCTTGCTTCATTTCTTGTTTTGTTATTCCTTGGAGTTGTATGAGTTCTCCTCTTTCATGAGGAACTAACTTATTTGTGATTTGGACACGATGAACTTTGGGGTTGATTGTTTGTAATTTGGATGATCATCTTTATTGATGCATTGTGTGATGTTGTATTTCTTTTATGGAATCTTGTAGTTTGTGGTTCAAGCCTTGTGTACTTTGATGTGTTGATTTGCATGAGAACTCTATATTTCAACTTCTAGGTTGTATTCGGTTGCGTGACCATCGCCCTTGTACTAGACACTCTAGGCTTGGAAGGGATACATGTACGAATACACCGTGACCTTCGGGTATTTGTACCCCTCCAACCATTAGGGTAGAACCTAGATATTGTGTTTGACTCTAATTCGATATTTCCTAGGCGTAAGGCAATCGTACGAGGATTTGGGCGGAAGTGATTCCGTATTCCAATACTCGTACCGGATTAGGGGTTATCATCGTGACCATCGGGGTGACCTAGTTTTGGAATCTCCTGGCCCAACTACCATCATAACATTTCATCCTAAATTCAGGGCTTAATGACAACCCTAGGGGATTCGTTGTCCAAATCACGCCTTCGCATGTTTGATTCTCCCTTGTTTGCTAAATGTGTGTAGTAGTAGCCCGAATTTCATTATAGTTATTTCTTTCTCCATTTTGTAATTATTGCTTGATAATCGAATTGCTAGGTTAGGAAATAGATGAAGGGGAAGTAATAGTAGTTCCTTGGCCCTTGGGAATACGACCCCCTCGTGCTTGCGCGAGGGGTATTACTTGGCGACCCGTGCGCTTGCGGTCAAGTCATCAAAAAGCATAATAGCAATGTTATACAAAATATAATAATCTTAGGGTTTACAAGTCTGAATACCCACGAGGGGTTTAGCTCCTCATGGAGCTATACATGTTCATCAAAATATAAAAGAAAGCACAAATTGAAAGCATTGATGAAAACCCCCTTGCGTATGATGTGGCCGTGGTCTTGTGCGGCCGTCGGACGTTGGTGACGATGCCGATGATGCGCTCTGAATATCCACAAAGTCCTCTCCGAAACCCTAGCCGCACTCTCCAGAAGTTGGGAGAAAGATATGTCAAAAGATGTGTAAAAAGTCTCCAAAATGGGCTTTTATAACGTTGAGTCGCGGCTTTAAAATTGAACTTATCGGGATTTCACACGGCTGTGTGGAATTTCCACACGCCCGTGTGAACTTTCTGGATTCCTAAATTTCGGTTGAAAGTGAACAGTAGCTTGCTATAATGTTTTACTACAGTGCTGCTACAGTATCTTGCCGAACCGCTCCCGAATTCATTGTTCTTCATCAAGGCCCTTGAATTGGGAACACAATCAATGGTAAATCGTGCCGATTGCTTCAAATCTCCTTCTTGGTGAAGTTCTCCTAAGCTACATGAGTTAAACTTGTTGTGAATGTGACTACCTTTGTGCCCCTCCAAAGAAGGTTCGCACACACTCACAAGTCTAAATTCGTGCCTTGTTCCTTGCTTGGTCCAAAAACTCCCCAACAATGGCAAACAGGATCTAACTTTGTTCTTCTTCTTCAAAATAGCTCCACAAACCTACAATGCATAAGAGTAAACAAATGCACACCATTTAGTGATAGAATCTGATAAAAGAGATGCTCATTGTAAGATAATAACGCTTCACGTTACTATAACACAAGCACTTATCATTCATCAAAGTGCAAAATGTAGCCGGGGCATTGGTAAGGCTAAAAGGCATGACAAGGAACTCATAGAAATCATACCTTGTCACACATGTGGTCTTGGGCACATCTTCCTCCCCAAAACTCACTTGATAGTACCCGGACCGTAGGTCGAGCTTGGTGAACCATCTTGCATCTCCAAGCCAATCGAACAAGTATCCTATAAGGGAGATTGGATACTTGTTCTTTACCGTGAGCTTGTTTGGAGCACGATAGTCAATGAACATCCTTAAGGACCCATCATGTTTCTTTTGGAAAAGAACGGGAGTACCATAAGGTGTCTTCGATGGTCAAATGTAGCCAGCATCAAGCAACACCTTTGATTGCTTTCTCAATTCCTCAAGTTCGGGTGGTGCCATTTGGTAAGGAATGGTGGGTGGCGGTGTTGAGCCATGCTCTAGCTCATTCTTTTGATCAACCTCCCTCTTGGGAGGAAGCTTCTTCCATAACACCGATGGCATGATGTCCTTGAACTCCTCAAGGATGGGGATGATCTCTGATAAGTACTCATGTATAAGTAATACGAAGTATTCTTTTCTTGTTTTCCTCATCCATTAGTTTGAGAAGTTCTACCACTTGTTCCTCGATTCTGTGAATAGATTCTTGAACCATTGTCACGCTTGCTTCCAACGCTTCCAAACGAGAGTCCGTGACCTGCATGTACTTGGCTAAGACATCGTCAATGGTGTACTTCCTCTTCGTTGGTGGTTGCGGGTGTTTTTGTAGCAATCCATGGCAAGAGGGCTTCCATTGTCGTGTGTAATAATGTGTCAAATTATCTATGTGCCTTTGCAAATATGGATCATACACATGCTTGAATTGATTGCTACAGCTTGCTTTCAAGGCCTGGTACTCATTGATTTGCCATTCTTGATGATGAAAATTTGCACCACCTGAGGCTCCTTGAAAACCCATTGCTCTATGCATTAAACAAAATAAAAAAAATTAAGGTGTAAAAGAAAACAAGAATATTTACAAAAGAGAAGATAAATGACTAGAGTAGCGAGCTAGAAGTTTTCCTAGCATTCTTGGATGTCCCCGGCAACGGCGCCAAAAACATGATCAGCGTCACGCGACACACTAAAGAGCGAGCACACGACTCCTCGGCCGCAAGTGCACTGGTCGTCAAGTTATAACCTCTCACGCGAGCACGAGATGGTCATATTCCCAAGGGCCCCAAGATCCGCTATTACTTCCTCCTAGGTATCACTATCTAGTCTACCAAATCAAGAGTTGTTGTATAAAACACAAATACGAAAATAAATAAAAGAAAAGCTATAAACAAAATGGACTAAGGCACACCATACAAGCAATCTAAAGAGCAAGTAGTAATGAGAACTAGAGGCCTCAGGCAAGGATCCCCTAAGGAGAAGAACAAGTTAAGATGAATATAGGAACTTGAGTGCTAAGTTGGCAAGGTTTGATCCGCTAGACTCGGGAGTCGACTACCCCGGAACCTCCGTGGTGTAGCCATAATCCAATACGGGTTCCTCTATCCAGAAGATACCCCTATGATGTCATTGGGGACAGGGAGTCTTGGTTAGGGTTATTCTAATGCGCGCTTTCGGCTAAAACAACCCTAACCACGCGGGGAGCTACCGGCACCCGGAACCTCCGGTGTCAGTGCACATTGAATCCCCCTTCAATCATTGTGTGACCTAATATATGCAAGCATCCCTGCCATACATATACAATTCATGAATCAAAACCTACGGAATCCATCCATTGTAGGTTGAACATCAAAACAATAGATTGAAATCAAACAAACAAGCCAACAATCATTTATAAACAATTATCATCATCCATACAAGTTCTCCTCCCAAGGTTCACCGGAGCCCGGTGGCCTTTGGAGTCTAGTTCAACATCAAAAGAGAGAACAAACAAAATAATCAATGAAAATGCTCATAAGAAACTCCCTCAAACGTAGGCTAGAAGGTGGTGATGAAAGCTCACTGGATCCACACCGATCAAGCTCTTTGATGACAACCTTGAGTGCTTCCTTCTTCTCCCCTTGAGTTTTGCTCTTCAACTTGCCTCTCCAATCCGGTGATGATGGTGGAAAATGGTGGAGATGATGGTGGAGAATGAAGGAGATGATGGTGGAGAAGGATGAAGGAGAGGATGATGGCCAAAGACACCCAAAAACAAGCGCTAGAAACCCTTAAATAACCAAACATGCCAAGTTCAGCCCGAGTGTGTGCGGGCTGTGTGTGGGCCGCACACAGCCCGCACACCCTTCTGTCTGCCCTGTGCGGGTGGTGTGCGGACCGCACAGTGCTCGCACACTGCTACAGTGCTGGTGCTGCAGTAACGCTACTACAGTGAACGGTGCCTGAAAATCCACTCTTTTCTTGCCCGAAACATGAGGATGCGTGTGAGCTACAATAAATTCTTCAGTTCATGCCGAAACATTGCTCAATCACACGTGAGATGAGCTTCCGATGTCCTGAAATAATAGTAACAAATAAAACACATAAAGGGCATCAGAGTCATACAAAAATGCATGAAAGTGTATAAAATGTATATAATAAAAGTGATGTATTTAGACACTTATCAACTGTAGTCTTGTGTGGCCACCGGACGTCGATGACGATGCCGATGACTCTCTCCGAATCTCCACAAAGTCCTCTCTGAAACCCTAGCCGCGCTTTCCAGAAGTTGGGGAGAAAGATTGGGAAAAAGATGTGTAAAAAGTCTCCAAATCGAGCTTTTATAATGTTGAGTCGCGGCTTTAAAATTGGCCTCATCAGGATTTCACACGACCATGTTGAATTTCCACATGCCCGTGTGAAGTTGTTGGAATGCTGATTTTCGGCAGATAGTGAATAGTAACTTGCTACAGTTTAGTGCTGCTATGGTACCTTGCCGAAACGCTCCTGAATTCACCGTTCTTCATTGAGGCCATTGAATCAGGCACACAATTAATGGTAGATCGTGTTGATTACTTTAAATCTCCTTCTTGGTGAAGTTCTCCTAAGCTACACGAGTTAGACTTATTGTGAGCATGACTGCCCTTGTGCCCCTCCTAAGGAGGTTGGCACACACTCACAAGTCTAGGCTCGTGCCTTGTTCCTTGCTTGGTCTGAAAACTCCCCTAACAACGGCAAACACGATCTAACTTTGTTCTTCTTCTTCAAATTAGCTCCACAAACCTACAATGCCAAAAACACACAAATGCACACAATTTAGTGATAAAATCTGATATAGGATATGCTCGTTGTAAGATAATAACGCTTAGCGGTACTATAAAACAAGCACTTATCAAACTCCCCCACACTTAAGCTTTTGTTTTCCTCAAGCAAAAATAACCCGTGAAAGTACTTGGGAAGAAAAATTGAAAGTGCTCGGCCTTAAGTTCACCAAAAGTGTGCAAAAGAAGTATTCTACAAATAAGTGAAAATCAAAACATTGCATAAAGATATCAATGCTCTAGCTAAAACCTCAAATAAAAAAGAATGATCAACTCGAAAATGTATAGTGTGTGTGGACTCACTCAAGATAACACAAAAATTACTCCTTAAACTCTTGCTCAAAAGGACTTATTTATGTACACAAAGTAGGGACGTAGTAGCTTCACTCAACCTTTAAGGTAGCCCTTTCCTAGGTGGCCGCCAATGGTGGCTTTCACGCTTTCGAGGAGGTAGCTCTTTCTACCGGGGTAGTAGCTTTCACGCTTCCAATGAGATAGCTCTTTCTCTTATTAGGGCATAACTTGTATCCGACTTATGAGAGTAGCTACATACTTCATAGGAGGTAGCTCTTTCCACACGAAATGCAAAGATAAAAGCTGAACTAATATTGACAAGATCACATGAGTTTTTTTTTTCGAGCAATATAGCACTTTAAAAACTTACTAAGCACTACTAAACTATTCTTTAAAAACTTCGAGTTTGAATTTCCAAAAGATTTCAAGAGTGATTAGTGCAATAAGAGATAATCGAGCAAAAATTCCTTAAAATTCAAGTGAAACTAGAGCATGATAGGATACAATGTTAAAAATTCTCCTAAACTCTAAGAATACAACCATTGCAACTAAGGTGAACCGCCATAGGCTACATGAGCATAAGTAATTAAACGCACAAGTAAATGTGTGTGCAAAGTGAACTCCCCCGCCACACTTAAGATGTACATTGCCCCCAATGTACGCATGCAAGCACAATTAAAAGTAAAACAATAAAAAAAATTAGTGTGGAAGTGGGCAATTAAAACATTACTCTCCTGAACTCCAAGTGTTGTGTTTGATGGAGCTAGGTTCATTGAGAGTTGAATCTCAATGGTTTGTGGAGCACACAGTCCCATGACCGTGCCTATGACTTATTCCTCAAATTCCTTACATCCAAGACCATCTGCACACATACACAAGGGTGATGAGTGCTATCCCGCAAGTGCACGGGTCGTCAAGTAATACCCTGTGCGTGACACTGGGGTCGTATTCCCTGGGGCCCGAGAAGCTACCCTTACTTCCCTTTTAGAATTTTGTTTGACCGATACAATTCAAGAGAGAGTGAATATAATGCAAAGAAGCTAAATAAGTAAATAACTAATGCAAACATACGAGTGCAAGATACGGGGTAAAATAGGACTAGGAGTGGTCACGGATGAGGATTCCCTTAGGGGCTACTAAGGTGAGTAGGAAGCTTGGACTAACATGCAAGTAGCTAATTTGACCGAGAAAACCCTAGATTAGGCCAACCCGATGGTCACAGAAGTTGACCCCTAATCCGGTATGGGTATTGGATACGGTACGTATACCGCCTAAGATTACCCTTACGATTGCAAAGGGTGAAGTGGTTTTCTCAAATTAGGGTTACAATACAAAAGAGTACTTAACCCTACGAGTGGAGGGTTACAAATACCCGATGGTCACGGCGTATTTATACGTATTTCCCTTCCAAGTTTGGTGAGTCTAACACTAGGGCAATGGTCATGCAACCTAGCATTTCCTAAGTCTTTTGATACATAGAGTTCTCATACATACCAAACATGTAAAAACACCAAACAATGGATCACAAACAAGCCACAAACAATAAATAGAACAAGATCATCCAAAACATCACAAGTTCACCCCCAAGGTTCACCTACATCCGGTGACCTTGGGGTTTAAGTGCTCATGTTCACTAAATACAACAAGAAATGCATGGAAACAACCAATAAAGGCATGAGAAGAACTCCCTCAAAGAATGAAGGTCGAAGAAGTTCCAAAGACACCACTCCAAGGGGTGGCTTCCCTAGTCTTCAACCTCCAAATGTAAGCCCTAGAACGTAGAATCTTCCCAAAACCTTGCTCTCCTCGCCAAATCCTTGCCTAGAACGCCCTCCAAGAGCTTCTTCTTCCTCAATTCGAAGGTGGTGATGAGAGGCCCTAAGAAGAAAACTCAAGATGCCCTAAGAAGAAAGTCTCCAAGTCCATAAAAAGGTGAGTTCGTGCCTCCTCACGGGTGAACTCACGGTCCATATATGGCCCGTGAGGTAGCCTGTAATGCGGGACGAAATATTCCGCAAAGTTTGCGAATCTGCTACAGTAACCAGCTACAGTAACTCTGCTGCAGTATTTTGCTACAGTGACATTGCCCTGAATTCCATACGGTTGACCTCACGGCCGTGAGCTTGCCCGTGAGGATTTCCAGACTTAGAGAATTCTTCAAACGTTCGTGCTTCAAACTGCTACAATGTTGCTACAGTGCCTGGACTCAAAAATGGCGATTTCGGTGTCGATTTCTTCTCAAATTGCGTCGTTGAGCTCCCTAAAGCATATATTGCACCTAAAACACGAAATAACCCAATTTAGACCACAAAAGGGCATCGATTCATTAACAAAATATAAAAAGCATGCACAAGTATACGTATAAAATATGTACATTTAGACATTTATCAAACATCCCCACACCTAAGCGTTTGCTTGCCCCCAAGCAAACAAACATGAAAAACAGGGGCAAGAAGATAAACGGCTAAATGTACGACCTCAAGCTCAAAAGTAAAGAACTCCACAGGCACGAATGGACAGAAATCAAGAAGTGAGCTGATCAATTAATAGTCAAGTAATACAACTTCCATTTCTCCTAGAGTGCCCCGTGAGTGTGTGCTAACTTCCACCTTGACCTCCACACCCTGGATTACCCCAGGATGACCATTCACCCCACGCACAATGAAAATGGCATTAAAATGTTAAAAGCATCCTTAATACTCAGTTAAAAGTCTTTCGGTTCCTGAACATGACTTTAGCACTGAGGTGACTATGTAGCAAGCTTCAAGGAATCAAGATACTCAACTCTTACATATATACATATATACACTTTTTTTTTTTTTTGAGTCCCCGACTAACATAGACTGCACAAAAATCTTTCAGACGGATGCACATGCTGGCCAGGCACAAGAGCCACCCATCCTACTTGATTACAGTCTACATAGACGCATTCATGCTACACTAGCAGAGGAATACTGTCATAGACTTATATATATATATATATATATATATATATATATATATATACACATAAATATATAAGTACAGACTAGCTCTCAAATCCCCTGGTTAAACCCACTACAAAAGTTCACAATAGGCTAAAGGAATAATAAAGGAACACAAAATCTCTTAAAATAGTATTGAAAATAGAATTTAACAATTTAATGCCAAAGTCATTATAATGGGTTCGTTGGAGTGTACAAGGTAGAAGTAATCATGTACAGGTATAGGGGTGCACTAAAGGTGAAATAGAACTACATTCAAGCACATGTACAGGTATAGCTCACAACTATCATTCTACCAAGCCAGGAAATTCTAAACATGCAAATCATAGCTATCATAGGTAATCAAAGCATGCACAGAATTAAAGTACTCCAAAAATCCATCCCCACACCTAAAGTTGTACATTGTCCCCAATGTACATAAGTTAGCAGAACAGGGTGGGACAAAATGGTAAGTGCAAGTAAATGGAGTAAAAGAAACTTCCCCAACAGCGGATGAAGTATATCATGTGGTCCTCTATGTTGATGGGGTAAAAGTGTACTGAGGGCGTGGAGTGTGAAATCCAGTAGCAATTTTCCTGAAAGTACAAGAAGCATAGATCACAACTCCAAAAATCAAAATAGCAGAAGAGAGCAAATGGTAAAATCCTCAAAACAATCAGAAAAAGTTTAGCAGGGCGAAGCCCTAGAAAACTCAAGAGTACAAAGTACAACATAAAACAGAAAAGCAGCGAGAACAGAAATAAAAAAAAAACAACAAAGTAACACGGCAAGCATGCAGCGTGAGTCTAAGGGCCTGAAGGAAATGACGGTGCTGCACAGGTGGTGGCCGCCGAGGTGGTGCCGACTGACGATGACGAGCTGCGCAAAAACGCTAAAATGTCTGTCGTGGCGGTCTCAAGACGGCTCACAGAGGCAGTCAGCATCTACAACTGCTCGCAGACCTCAGCATGGAAAGTGTCAAATCTCTCCTCCAGTGAAGCCCGAGATGCCTTGGGTGCAGCAACATTGTTCGACTCGGACTCGGATCGAGACTCAGACTCGGTGTCATGAGATTAGCCGGGGTCAGACTGGCGTCACACTATCCTGTGTGTACTGCCCCGCCTCTCAACAATACCGATGCATACCAATGTCTGCAAACTGAGTGGGACAACTGCACCCACAATTGTCATGCCCTGGGTTCCCTCATGAAGATCCATACCCTTGATCATGCGTGTGATGTAGGGCCCACCGTAAATGGATCCCAGGCGAACAAACTTGCCTTGGTGGGCAAAAACATCGGCGACCAAATGACCCATGTGGAGGGGGTACCGCTGTATAATGCTGTACAACATCAGTAAGTCCGTGCGTGATACCACCCTGGTGGAATCCAGTCGACCCCCAATGCTCCGAGTCAGTAGAGCGTGAATAAATCTGTGGGCGGGGTCTTTCGACTGGGAGGCCTTCTTGGTACATGACCGATTAGCAATGGTGTCCCAATAGGTGGCATTAGTCACGGGATAAGGGAAATCCCTGCCTAAATCCTTGAACTCCGGCCTTTAGGTGAATGCTTCTGTGTAGAATCCCATGTAAATGCCCAATTGATCTTGAGTGATTCAGTGGCTCTTCCCGAAGGCACGAAATGACACGTAACCTGGTTGGCGAGAGAATGGATTGAAGTGATAGATATAAAAGGTGCTTAACACTTCAAGAGTTAATTCCTTGTATGTGGGTTCGTCAATGGAGAGTAATTTATCCCAACCGTCGTGTGTGATGAGCTCCAAGATTGTTTCATCTAAACCTAGAGTTTTTAGAACATCCCAATCAATCTTCTTGATCGTCCCGAAATTCTTGCGCGAAAGGAGCGCAAAAAGATTCTTGTGTTCTTCTTTTTTAAACTTAGGTTGCTCGTGAGGCGGAGGAGGGTCATTCCGGGCTCTCTTGTAGGCAACCTTCTTAGTCCTCATCCTACAAGGTTAATGGAAGCTCAATTAGATAAGTTACAAGCAAAATAGTCTTGAAAAAATGAAGGAATCATGAAAATTGTTCAGTGCTACAGTAATTCCGAAAATTTTTTCAAGAACCTTGTTTGAAAACTTGATGATCTCAACATACAACCATTCCAAAACATTAACACAAGATTGTAATGGCCATGGAGAGAATAATCCATGAGAAAATCAGCCCAAACAACCATGGAAATACCAAGTTCATGAGATCAAAAGCTCACCTCAAAACCTAGGGTTTATGGAGTGAACCTTGGGTTGAATTCGGCTAAAAGAGTGGTTTTTCTTCAAATCTTAAGCACCAAATGTTTTTAGAGGAGAGTGAGAGTGTTTTAAAGCAAGAAAAATGGAAGAAAATGGAGGAGAAATGAGAGGGAAGTGAGGGAGTTAAGTTCGGAAGATGATGAATAGAGAAAAGGGCCAAATGGGGTTTAAAACCCTAAGGCCCGAGAGGCTTCACGGGTGGGCTCACGGGCCTGAGCTCACCCGTGAGCCCTCTCGGTTTGGCTCACGGCCACGCTCACGGTCGTGAGCTTGGCCGTGAGCCCTCTTGGGTTTGCTCACGGGCTGAGCTCAGCCCGTGAGTGGCCTCGGGTTTGCTTGCGGGCAAGCTCACGGCCGTGAGCTTGCCCGCAAGGACTCTTTCCCTTGCTTAAGGGCTCAATCATGGGTACAACAAAGCTCTCAACTCGATTTATCATTGAAGAACATTCCTCTAAAGCTCAAAAACACACAACATAAAGCCGAACAAAGCATGAAAGCATTCAAAACATGAATCTCATGAAATCTAATCATTAGACAACTCACAACAACACACAAGCATGCATGAATAATGAAAATAAAATTAAAGAAAGGTTGACTACAACATGAAGAAAACTTAGACAACTAACATGCTAACACAACTCAAGAATACGGAAAAGAAACAAAACATGCATTCAAACTACAAGAAAAAAAAATTGCAAAGAATTTAATCTTGGGTTGCCTCCCAAGAAGCGCTTGGTTAACGTCGTTAGCTTGACGTGTTTTACCTCAACAATCATGGTGGGACAAAAGGACGAATTTTACCTCCGACCTTTGATGATGCATTGTTACCCGAAAAGTTCATGGAGAGGCATGAAAATATCTTGAACTTCCTTTGATTTTCCATGAGGATGTCATCTACATCCATGGGTGGTGATGATACAACCTTCACATCTTTCGTAGGCTTATTCTTTGTTTTCCTCCACATCTTCTTCAAAGTTTTCTTTTCTTGGACATGTGGTGGAGGTCGAATCATCACTTGTGCAACTTGTTGTATAGGAATAGGTGTGGCATCAAAATTTTCAATCTCATCATCATCCAACTCCCCCAAAATCTCATCCAATGGATTTAATGCTAGAACTTCCTGCACACAATCAGAAATAATTGCATCAGTTTTATCCATGAAATATAGACTATCATTGTGGTCGAGCGTGTGCCGTATTGCGTCGAGAAGAGTAAAGACCACTTGTTCATCACCAACTCTTAATGTCATCTTTCCACCCTTGACATCAATCAATGCACCCGAAGTGTTCAGGAATGGGCTACCGAGAATGATGGGGACCTCAACATCATCATCCACATCTAGAATCACAAAATCCACGGGGATGATGAGTTTGTCAACCCTTACAAGGACATCTTCAACAACACCCCTTGGTCTCAGCATAGAACGGTCGGCTAGCTATAGGGTCATTCGTGTGGGCCTTAAATCCTCCAACCCTAGCTTCAAGAACAACTTGTAGGGCATCACGTTAATGCTCGCACCCGAGTTGGCTAAAGCATTTTCTTGTACTCCTTCACCAAGTACGCAAGGGATGATGAAACTATGGGGATCATTGAGTTTCTTGGGCAACCTTTTTTGAATCAAGGCGGAGCAATTCCCCGATAGTGTCACCGAGTCCACATCTTCTAGTTTTCTTTTGTTCGTGATGAGGTCTTTCATGAACTTGGCATACTTGGGCATTTGTGAGAGGGCCTCAACCAATGGAATATTAATGTGGAGTTGCTTGAATATGTTTAAAAACTTTTTAAATTGAGCATCCTGCTTGTCTTGTTTCAACCTTGTCGGGTAAGGCACCACAGGCTTGTACTCGCTCACTTTTGGGATTGGGGATTCTCGGACATCATCACTGCATTCCCTTTTATTGTCCTTTCATTCCTTCTTGTTCAAATGAGAGTCTTCCCGATCGGTTACCCTATCATTAGAAGCACTTGGACTCGTCTCGGCCCTTGCTTCCAATTGCTTTCTACTCCTTAGTGTAACAGCTTTCAAGTGTTCCCTCGGGTTGCTTTCAGTGTTGCTTGGCAAGCTACCCGAAGGACGATCAGAATGTGCTCGAGCAAGCTGTCCCACTTGGTTCTCAAGGGACTGCATAGATGCTTGAACATTCCTCAACACAGTACCGAACTCATCCAATCTTTTCTCAACACCTTGAAACCGTGTTTCGGTATTAATCATGAATTTAGCCAAAACATCCTCTGTGGTATACTTCCTTTCTTGTTGCGGCGGTGCTTGGTAATGGCTTGCTTGAGTTGGAGGGGGCCTCTGTTGAGCTTGGCCTTGACCCCAGGGCATGTTTGGGGGATTCCTCCAACCTTGATTGTATGTGTTACTATATTGATTTTCCGGCCCTTTAGGTCCACCTCCAACATAATCAACAGACTCCACAGGTGTAGATGGGGCAATGAATATAGGGCATTACTGTGTCACAAGACATCACGGCCTTAGGTGTGGAATTGGACCTCAACATCAATTGCTCAACTTTATGTGCCAATGAACTAACCAAGGCATTACTGTCTGAGAGATTCTTTGACAAGGCCTCAACCTTAGCTGTCAATGCTGTGTTTTCATTCACCTCAAATAGGCCTGCAGCCTTTGGTGCTTTCTGCCTAGTACTCCAGTGACACTCATTACTGGCCATGCACTCAATCAAAGCTTCAGCTTCTTCAGGCAGTTTGTTACTCAAGGATCCACCTGCTGCGGCATCTATCAATTGCCTTGTTGAATAATTCAGTCCATTGCAAAACATTTGCACTCTAATCCAAGATTGAAATCCATGGTGAGGACATTTGCGCAACAAGTCTTTAAACCTTTCATGTGCTTCAAAGAGTGTCTCCGAATCTCCCTGCCTGAAGGATGAGATTTCTTGCCTCAACCTCGCTACTTTGCTAGGAGAAAAATATCGGGCCAAGAATTTTTCCACCATATCCTTCCAAGTGGTGATGGAGCCGGGAGCCAAGGATGTGAGCCACCTATAAGCTGCTCCCCTCAAACTGAATGGAAAATGTCTCAGCCGGATAGCATCATCAGATACCGAGTTTATCTTGAAGGTTGAACAAATTTGCAAGAAGCGAGATAGATGAGAGTGCGGGTCTTCATCTGGCAACCCGTCAAACTGAACCGAATTCTGAATCATTCCAATTGTGCTTGCTTTTATTTCAAAATTGTTAGCCGGAACCGCCGGTGCTTGAACATTGAATTCTTCACCGGTGAATTGTGGCCGCTCATAATCAGACAAGGTCCTCCTTGGTTCGGCCATAACTGTAGGTTCACTTGATTCCATACTAACCTCTTGTCCACTTTGTCTCGAACTCTCACCCAACTCTCTCAACCTTTGATGCAAAGTTCTCTCTATTTCGTTGTCGGGTACAACCAAGTTTGCTTGACTCGACCGTGTCATAAAATAGGTACCTTGCAAAACCGAAGTCAAGAATTAGTAATTAACGAGAGGTAAGAAAATAGAAATTGCAAAACGATAGATAATGGAATATATACAAAGGATGATAAATGCAAAACAAGAAAATAGTCAAATCAACACGCGCAAAGTTTTCCGAATATTTCTCGTCGGTCCCTGATGACTTAACCGCAAGCGCACGGGTCGCCAAGTAATACCCCTCGCGCAAGCACGAGGGGGTCGTATTCCCAAGGGCCAAGGAACTACAATTACTTCCCCTTCATCTATTTCCTAACCTAGCAATTATATAATAAAAGTAAGATAAGAAGAGTAACAAAGAGAAAACTATAAACAAGTGGACTAAGGCTCACCACAATAGCATTCTAAGGAAGCAAGTAACAATGAAAGTTCGAGGTCCCCGAGCGAGGATCCCCTCGGGACTACTAAAGCTAGAAGGATACTCGAATTACACAGGCAAGGGTGGTTAGGCCAAGAGACGTCCAAAGGTAGGTCACCCCGATGGTCACGGTGATAACCCCTAATCCGGTATAAGTATTGGAATACGGAATCACTTCCGCCCAAATCCTCACACGATTGCAATGGGCCTAGGGAAATCCCTAATTAAGGTCAAACACACATCTAGGCTCAACCCTAATAGTTGGAGGGGTACAAATACCCAATGGTCACGGCGTATTCGTACATGTATCCCTTCCAAACTTGGTGTGTCTAATAGTAAGGCGATGGTCACGCAACCTAGTATAACCTAGAAATCGATACACAGAGTTCTCATGCATACCAATACATCAAAGTGCACCAAGCTTGAACCATAAACCACACAAATACCATACATGTAAATCAAGTATTCATACAAGCAAGTTCATCCCAAGGTTCACCGGAAGCCCGATGACCTTGGGAGTCTAGTTCATCATCAACAAGGAAGAATGTATACAAAACAAGAAATACAAGATAAAGCTCATAACAACTCCCCTAAGATGAAGACTAGAAGAAGATAGTGATGGGAATCCGGCGGATCAAAGCCAACGAACTCCTTGATGCTTTCCCTTGAGTGTGATCTTCCTCTCCCTTCGATTTGCTCCTCAGAAATGCCTTCTCTCGCAGCATTGATGTCCTAGAAGATGATGGAGGAAAAGAGGTGGCCAAAAGACAATAAGAAGAATGCCCAAAAAGGCTTTAAAACCTAATTTCGGGATGCTATGCGGCCTCCTATGCGGCCCCGCATGCGGGGAGAGAAAGTTTCGGAGAAATCCCGAAAATCACGTAAGTTGCCACAGTGCCGCTACAGTAATTCTTCTACAGTAACTCCGCTACCGTAAAATCGCTACAGTACCATATGCGGCCTGCAATGCGCCCGCATGGTAGCCCGCATAAACCTCCTGACCCAGCCGATCTTCAAGTCTTCGTGCTACAGTGGTTTTGCTACAGTGATTGCTACAGTACCCCCCCCCCCCCCCCCCCCCCCCCCGCGCTCAGAAAACAGTGTTTTCGATGCCGCTCGAAGGGATCTCATTGGTACCTGTAGCATGAAAGAAACCAATTCAGACCAAAAACGGGCGTCAACTCATATAAAAATACGCAATACATATGCTCGAATACATAGAAAATACGTATGTTTAGGTATTTATCAAACATCCCCACACCTAAGCATTTGCTTGTCCCCAAGCAAACACACATGAAGAACAGGAGCACGATGATAAACGACTAAACATACGACCTCAAGCTCAACTGTAAAGTACTCCATTAGCACAGATAGAAGGAAAGACAGATAATGAGTCGTCCTGTTGGCAACTGAGTAAAGATAGTCCTGTTTCATCTAAAGTGCACTAGTGAGTGTGTGCTGACTTCCAACCTCAACCTGTATACCATGGATCACCCAAAGGTGTCCAATCACTCCACATACATTGAAGTCGGCATTAACCTGTTAAAGGCACCCTCAATACCCAGTTAAAAGTCCTTCGGGTCCTGAATAAACTTTGGCTCTCAAGTGGTTGTGCAACAGGCTCCAAGGGATACAGACACGATACTTTATTCTTTACTTACATATATACATTTTTTTTTCTGAGTCCGACTAACGTAGACTGCACACAAATCTTTCAGACGGATGCACATGCTGGCCAGGCACAAGAGCCACCCATCCTACTTGATTACAGCCCACATAGACGCATTCATGCTGTAATAATAGCAAAGGAATACTGTCATAGACTCCACTTTTTTTTTTTTTTTTTTTTTTAAATTTGTATCTCATATTCCCGGGTATAAAACCTGTTAAACGAACTCACTTGAGGCCAAAGAAAACAACAAAGGACCTCAAAAGCTCTTAAAAAGGCATTGAAGGTAGACTTTAACAATTTAATGCCGAAAACATTGTAATGGGTTAGTTGGGGTGTATGAGGTGGAAGTACAAGTGTAAAAGTCTGTCAGTGCACTAAAGGTAAAGCAGGACATCATTTAGGCACAATAATGAAATACAACTCATAACTGTCAACCCTTCATACTAGGAAGTCCTAAACTAGGTATCATTGCTATCATAGGTAGAGCAAGCACGCAATTGCAAAGAAATTTCAAAGTTCACGAAAATCCAAGTCCACCCCCCACTTAAAGATGCACATTGCCCTCAATGTGCCCAAGCAAAGAAATGCAATAATATAGACAATAAAATCATAGTAGGAGGGTTTCGTGAACTTCCCCGAGTCTCAAAACATGAGTCTTTAAGTCCATGAGATCGGGGTGATCACCAAAGCTTCATGGTAATATAGGAGACGGGAAGTGTGCTTGATGTCCAAATTCCACCCTGCAAGGTAGAAAAGAACATCAAATCAAGGCATCCATCACACACAAATAAAATAAAACACACAAATAAACAAACAACTAACATCACAAGAACAACTAAACAAGAAATGATCCAAGCAAGTCCTTTGTGCAATCAAAAACATGAAGTCCAATCTTCTTTAATGCAAGTGTTGTGTGGGATAAGAGTTTACAAGGATGCAAAAAAATCAGGACAAATACAAGAGAAGAGATGGTTTCTCATGATGGGATATGAATGAGTTCAAGAAGTGCTACAGTAATTCCCAAAAAAAAATTGCAAGAGCTTCTCTTGTAAATGGAGCATAAAAAATTTTACAAAGCTTTCAAACTGATCTAAAAACCCACAAAAACAACAAACAACCAATCTCCCACAACATAATCATCCATTCAACATGAAAAATAGGAGAAAGGAGGAAGAACCAATCATGCTCAAAACTAGGGTTTAGAGAAAGGTACCTAGGAAAGTCGGTGAAGATGATGGAAAACCTCCCAATAAATAATGCAAATTAAGTCCATTGAAGTAGGATATCCGTGTAGAGGAAGAAAAATGGAGAAAAATGGTGAAAGAATGAGGGGAAACGGATGAGAAATGAGAAAGTTATGAAGGAAATGGTGAAGGGGTACCCAATATAAAGTTCTGCCCGAGGGTCATGCGGGGTCTTGTGCGGCCGCATAGCAAGCAGCACCAGTCTCGGGATTTTCATGCGGTTTCTTGTGCGGGTGCATAGCAGGTCGCACCAGTCTCTGGATGGGGCATGCGGCCTGCTGTGCGGGCGCATAACAGGCCCCATGGATGGCTGGAGAGCCCCATGCACTAAAAATGCTCAAAAACCAACCCGACAAAACCTCGTACTCATCTAGCACTCAAAAATCACATGAAAACAAAGCCGAATTCACCCACAACAACCAAAACATGATATTTGATGCATGAAGATGAATGATAACACAAAGGAATCACAAGTACCATGAATGAACACAAGTAAACAAATTATGAAAAATGACTAACTAACCACAATCACGTACTTGAAAACAAAGAACACTCAAGCAAACGAACACACCAAAATACGAAAACACACATGTTATGAATTGTAATGCTTGGGTTGCCTCCCAAGAAGCGCTTGTTTAACGTCATTAGCTCGACGTACCTTTTTCTTACCTAAGAAGGCTTGAAAACGGTGTGTTCATCCCGGCAAGAGGTTGCATAAGAACTACCAAGGAATATGAAACATACCTTCCGGGATGAAGCAAATTTGGAGGCTAAGTATGAGCTACCTTTTGGCCTCCATGGAAAAAGCTTGGGCCGGGAGTTGTGCAACTTAAACTTGGGCGGATCCACAGATGGCTTGAACCTCCTCCCCGCTTCTTCTTTGTTTCCGGCTGAATTTCCTTGGAGCATCCACAAAGCTTGTTTTGGCCTCCAAGAGAATAAGTAAGGTTGAAAAAATCTCAAGCTTGGCATGGGTAGGTCCTTGGGGGGTGTAAACCTCCTACCCACATCTCCTTCTTCAACCAATGTCAATTTTCCTTTAATTACCCACAAGAATCGTTTGGGCCTCCAAGGAAATAGTTTTGGTTGGGACGTGTCTAACCTCGGCATAGGTGGGTCATTGGATGGCTTCAACCCCCAACCCACAATTTCTTTTGTCCCAAATAATTCTTTCTTGTGCTTGGTTTTCTTGTTAGCTTTTATGCAAATGGCTTGCTCAAGTGCTATCAATGGTGCTCTTTCAACTCCTCCAATCTCCAATATACCAAAGTTCTCTCCCATTTCATTATAGGTTGTAGTTGGGCCTTCCATTGTTGGTTCACGACATTGTTGGTCAACCCGGCTCTCAAGCTTGTGAAGAGAAGCTTGCACATCCGAAAGTGTGGCATGGATGGCCTTAAATCTAGCTTCATATTTGGCATCAAGGGCCGAGTATTGTTCAGATTGGGCCCTAGCAAGATGTGCAACCTGACTCTCAAGGGAATGAATAGAGGCTTGGACATTTCTCAATACGGTGCCAAATTCATCAAACCTTCTGTCTATTCTCTGAAATTTTAACTCTGTGGTGACCATGAATCGTGCCAAAACATCCTCAGTAGTATATCTCCTTTCTTGCGATGCTCCATGGTTAGGACTTGGAGGGCAATTTTGAGCTTGCATTTGTCAAGAATAGTGTACCTCGCACAAAAAAGAAAGAAAACACAAAGTGAAACAAAGAAAAACTAAACAAACAAAATAGATAACAAAACAGTATGTACAACAAGAAAAAAAACAAAGTGGCTAGAGCAATAGACTACAAGTTTTCCTAGTTTTCCTTGTGAGGTCCTCGGCAACGGCGCCAAAAACTTGATGACTTAACCGCAAGCGCACGGGTCGCCAAGTAATACCCCTCGCGCAAGCACGAGGGGGTCGTATTCCGAAGGGCCAAGGAACTACTATTACTTCCCCTTCATCTATTTCCTAACCTAGCAATTATATGATAAAAGTAAGATAAGAAGAGTAACAAAGAGAAAACTATAAACAAGTGGACTAAGGCTCACCACAATAGCATTCTAAGGAAGCAAGTAACAATGAAAGTTCGAGGTCCCCGAGCGAGGATCCCCTCGGGACTACTAAAGCTAGAAGGATACTCGAATTACACAGGCAAGGGTGGTTAGGCCAAGAGACGTCCAAAGGTAGGTCACCCCGATGGTCACGGTGATAACCCCTAATCCGGTATAAGTATTGGAATACGGAATCACTTCCGCCCAAATCCTCACACGATTGCAATGGACCTAGGGAAATCCCTAATTAAGGTCAAACACACATCTAGGCTCAACCCTAATTGTTGGAGGGGTATAAATACCCGATGGTCACGGCGTATTCGTACATGTATCCCTTCCAAACTTGGTGTGTCTAATAGTAAGGCGATGGTCACGCAACCTAGTATAACCTAGAAATCGATACACAGAGTTCTCATGCATACCAATACATCAAAGTGCACCAATCTTGAACCATAAACCATACAAATACCATACATGTAAATCAAGTATTCATACAAGCAAGTTCATCCCAAGGTTCACCGGATGCCCGGTGACCTTGGGAGTCTAGTTCATCATCAACAAAGAAGAATGTATACAAAACAAGAAATACAAGATAAAGCTCATAACAACTCCCCTAAGATGAAGACTAGAAGAAGATGGTGATGGGAATCCGGCGGATCAAAGCCAACGAACTCCTAGATGCTTTCCCTTGAGTGTGATCTTCCTCTCCCTTCGATTTGCTCCTCAGAAATGCCTTCTCTCGCAGCCTTGATATCCTAGAAGATGATGGAGTAGAAGAGGTGGCCAAAAGACAACAAGAAGAATGCCCAAAAAGCCTTTAAAACCTAATTTCGGGATGCTAAGTGGCCTCCTATGCGGCCCCGCATGCGGGGAGAGAAAGTTTCCGAGAAATCCCGAAAATCGCGTAAGTTGCCACAGTGCCGCTACAGTAACTCTGCTACAGTACTTCACTACCGTAAAACCGCTACAGTACCATATGCGGCCTGCAATGCGCCCGCATGGTAGCCCGCATAAACCTCCTGACCCAGCCGATCTTCAAGACTCCGTGCTACAGTGGTTTTGCTACAGTGATTGCTACAGTATCCCCTGCTCAGAAACAGTGTTTTCGATGCCGATTTCTTCTCAAATTCTGTCAACGAGCTCGAAGGGATCTCATTGGTACCTGTAACACGAAAGAAACCAATTCAGACCAAAAACGGGCGTCAACTCATATAAAAATACGCAATACATACGCCCGAATACATAGAAAATACGTATGTTTAGTCATTTATCAGTCCCCGGCAACGGCGCCAAAAACTTGATGAGTGCTATCCTGCAAGTGCACGGGTCGTCAAGTAATATCCTGTGCGTGACACAGGGGTCGTATTCCCTTGGGCCCGAGAAGCTACCCTTACTTCTCTTTTACAATGTTGTTTGACCGATACAATTCAAGAGAGAGTGAATATAATGCAAAGAAGCTAAATAAGTAAATAACTAATGCAAACATACGAGGGCAAGATACGGGGTAAAATAGGACTAGGATTGGTCACGGATAAGGATTCCCTTAGGGGCTACTAAGGTGAGTAGGAAGCTTGGACTAACATGCAAGTGGCTAATTGGACCGAGAAAACCCTAGATTAGGCTAACCCGATGGTCACAGAAGTCGACCCCTAATCCGGTACAGGTATTAGATACGATACGTATACCGCCCAAGATTACCCCTACGATTGCAAAGGGTGAAGTGGTTTTCTCAAATTAGGGTTACAATACAAAAGAGTACTTAACCCTACGAGTGAAAGGGTACAAATACCCGATGGTCACGGCGTATTTATACGTATTTCCCTTCCAAGTTTGGTGAGTCTAACACTAGGGCAATGGTCATGCAACCTAGCATTTCCTAAGAGTCTTTTGATACATAGAGTTCTCATACATACTAAGCATGTAAAAACACCAAACAATGGATCACAAACAAGCCACAAACAATAAATAGAACAAGATCATCCAAAACATCACAAGTTCACCCCCAAGGTTTACCTACATCCGGTGACCTTGGGGTTTAAGTGCTTATGTTCACTAAATACAACAAGAAATGCATGCAAACAACCAATAAAGGCATGAGAAGAACTCCGTCAAAGAATGAAGGCCGAAGAAGTTCCAAAGACGCCACTCCAAGGGGTGGCTTCCCTAGTCTTCAACCTCCAAATGTAAGCCCTAGAACGTAGAAACTTCCCAAAATCTTGCTCTCCTCACCAAATCCTTGCCTAGAACGCCCTCCAAGAGCTTCTTTTTCCTCAATTCGAAGGTGGTGATGAGAGGCCCTAAGAAGAAAACTCAAGATGCCCTAAGAAGAAAGTCTCCAAGTCCATAAAAAGGTGAGTTCGTGCCTCCTCACGGTCCATATATGGCCCGTGAGGTAGCCTGTAATGCGGGACGAAAGATTCTGCAAAGCTACGAAACTGCTACAGTAACCCCTCTACAGTACCTATGCTACAGTGACATTGCCTTGAATTCCATACGGTTGACCTCACGGCCGTGAGCTTGCCCGTGAGGATTTCCAGACTTAGAGAATTCTTCAAACGTTCGTGCTTCAGACTGCTACAAGAAGAAATCAAAATAAAACTCGAGTATAGCTCAAGAATACGTATAAAATACGTACATTTAGACGTTTATCAAAGGGTTCAGTATAGCTCAAGAAGAAATCAAAATAAAACTCGAGTGTATAAATATATAGAAATGAAATACAACTAGAGGAAAATAAAAGAAAAGAAAATAATAAGAAAAGTTCAAAAGAATGAAAAACTAAAAGGAAATATGACGCCTCAGTGTCAGTGTCCTATAATGGAGCCTTTGGTGTTGCTGCGACTGCGGGCTCTGAGGTCGCTGTTGGATCAGCTAATGGTGATAGAGATGGGGGTGGGGTCGAGGCTCTAGGCTGCACCATGAAAGGAGATGTCGATACAGATCGCTCAAGTAACTGAAGGATGACGGTGAGCTGTGCTGATGTATATGTGAACTGTGCCGCCTGTGTGGCCCTAACCTAGCCAACTCAGTCTGGAGGACACCCACAGTACTCCCAAGGCGCTCGAATCTGTCCTGGCATCGAGAGGGAGAGAAAATGCACACTGAAGGTGGCTCCGGTGCTGTGGGTGGTGCCTCAGCCTCTGTCTGCTAGGGGGGCGGCTCTAATGCTGGCTGCGACCCCTCGGCCTGATCTCCCTCTGTTGACTCTAAGTGAGGGATGATCTACGGACCATCGCCATCATCCTCGGCGTCTCTGTGCTAAGCGGAGCCGGTACAGAAATTTTCTCAACCCCTCGCACTCCGTCTCGGAGACCAATCCCGATAAGGAGTCTCGTGATGTAAGATTACTCCAACCCTAGGATACTGGCCCTGGTGGCGCAAGTACTCTGCTAGGATGTGCCCTAGGTGGAGTGGTATGCTCTGAGCCATAGAATATAAATAAAGCAACTCCTGACGGCTCAATACTCTAGTGCTGTCACCCTGCCCACTCAATGACTTGCTCAGAATGGCGTGAACGTATCTGTAGGCCGGGCGGGACAAGCACGTAGCCTTTGAAACCCCCTGCTCGTACTGTCCCTTTTCGCATAACTCCCTATAAGCCCTCTGTGGGGTAAGACTGCCCGAGTAATCCGTATTGAGGCTCTCGTACTCCTCTGTCTATGTATAAGCATCATCATATAACCCTGTCATGATCGAAAACTGGGTCAAGCTCGAGTGTCACCTCCCGAACAACTAGCTCTCTAATAATAAGTAATCTCTGCCAACTACCCATGGACAGTAGCTCCTCTACCTTGTTCGTGACACCATCACCCCCTGTATCCCTCTAGCAGTGCTCAGGTCTGGGTATTGTGACTATCCAAACTAAAGTGTCGATAATCGCTTCGACTTGGTCTGGTGCTCCGGTATAGCAAACTCGACCTGTTCTGCTGGGGGTGATGGCTCGTGAGGGCGCTTACCAGCTGATTTCTTGGACCTGGAAGCCATATCTACAAGATTGAAAAGAGAAACGATTAAAACAATTGAAAAACACAATCTACAGAAATCCACACGCCCGTGTGGAAATTCCACATGACCGTGTGGATCATCGGTTGGACAGAGCCTCACGGCCGTGAGGCCAAATACTCAAAATTTTACACTAAAATTATTCTAAATCCAATCTAAATAAGTTCACAAGCAAGTAAATCTTGCAATGCAAGCGAAACAACCATAATAAACAAATTAATTCAAGATTGATGAAGGAGAAGAGGAGGATAGAGCTTACAAACGGTGTGAAGTGTAAAACCATAAAATATGCCGGAAAACTCTACAAAACCTCAACAAAACAACAAGAGAGGGTCGGGTGAGTGCGAGAGGGGTTCAGAGAATGATTTAGAGTGGAAAGATCAAGAGGCACGAGTGCAAACCAAAAAAGGATCGCGGATTTTGAAGTTCTGGGAATTCACACTGCCGTGTGCCTCTGAAATTAGGGTTCACAGGGGCCAACACACGCCCCTGTGTGCACTCTGGTTGCTCTCTAGACTATCCCATACGGCCGTGTGCCTTCACAAGGGAGCTCCACAGGGGCATCCACATGCCCTTGTGGAATCATAGGAAAATTCTAAGGTCTCCGAAACATTTCACACGGCCGTGTGGAAATTCCACACGGCCGTGTGCCCAACCTAGCCAAGAACACAATGCCAGCCACAGGGGCATGCACACTCCCCTGTGGCTTTTCTGGATCACTCCGAGAAACTATAAGTGTTCCACACGGCAGTGTGCCTTTCACAAGCTCTCCCACAGGGGCAGTCACACGCCCCTGTGGTTTCTCGGGAAGGAAGGGAGCACTCTGCAGAATTTCACACGTCCATGTGGAAATTACAAACGGCCGTGTGCCGCAACACATGGGCACTCACAGGGGCACCCACACGGCCCCTGTGACGCTCGGGAGTGAAAGTCCAAGTTCTGCAAGATTTCACACAGCCGTGTATCCCTTATGAGGTTTCTCACAGGGGCAAGGTCACACCCCTCTGCTCTCACTGGTTGAGCCCTAATTGGCAACACACGCACGTGTGGAAATTCCACACGCACGTGTGTTTTCTCTGGTTTACTTAGAAAAATTCACAGACTCTTCAGAAAAATTCAAAAACAAAAATATGATACTTAGAGCCTGTGAAAACAGTCAAAACACGACCAAATACCATGGAAAACATGCTCAACCGACTCAAACACGAAAACTGACACGACCCCTTGCATGTATCCTGCAAGTGCACAGGCTTGTCAAAGTAATAAATTTACCCTGGTGAGTGGGTAGTTGAATCCACTGGAATAGGGAGTTAAGACACGAGATTTTACTATTTAGCTATGCGGTGTATGAAAAGTGAGATTAGAATCGATGAGTGAATATGAAAGCTAATATATAAAGAGACAAGAAATTAAATAGAAAGATGGAAGGTAAGAAAGTGCAAGTAGGAGTGAATAGAGAAGGACTAGCAATGGATGAAATAGGGTATCCAGACGAGCTACCCCTAGTACTTATGCTTCTAGTGCAAGACTATACTATTATACTTTCCTATTGATGTTGATTGAGTCGAGGATATCCTTAAACACACGGTCCCATAGCTAAGTTCAACCGTGACTAACACCAACACTATGCTCTAGCATTAGGATTCACATCGACTCATGACTCTTGTTGACCTGTCAACTAATCCCTAGAGGAGTACGTCTTCCTAAGCCTCACACTACGTGGAATTACTTTGAGTTCTAGGGATTCCTAGTAATAAAACTAGTTCCTATGTATAGTTATAACCCTTTGGTCTAGGTGGAAGAACCCTAGTCTACATTAAGCCCCAGCACTAGGATTCACATCAACCCTTCACTCTGTTGCTCGCGCAACTAAGCCCCAGGGGAGTTCCTCTCCTAGCACTTCACTCTATCTCGACCGCTAAGAAATCATGGAACATGAAGGTAGGAAGAACCACACCGGAGGGGAAAGGGAATGTTCCGCTACCTCACGACTCACTGATAAACGCCTAACTGTACTTATTATTTATGTATGTTTGCGTATTTATAGAGTATTGTTGTATGTGTGGATGCCCGTTTTCGGTCTGAATTGGTTTATTTCGTGTTACAGGCACAGAAGATACCGTGGGGAGCTCGACAATATGATTTTAGAAGAAATCGGCAGGAAAAAGACCATTTTTGAGCTCTGGTACTGTAGCGGGATACTGTAGCAGCACTGTAGCACGAAATATTTGGGAAAACGGCTAAGTCTGAAAGATCATGCGGGCACTGTAGAGGCCGCATACAACTGTAGCAATTCAACTGTAGCAAAATTACTGTAGCGGCCTGTAGCAAGTTACGCGATTTTCTGGATTTCTCGGAAACTTTCTCTCCCCGCATGCGGGGCCGCATGGGTGGCCGCATAGCTTCCCGAAATTAGGTTTTAAAGGCCTTTTGGGCATTCTTCTTGTTATCTTTTGGCCACCATTCTCCTCCATCATCTTCTTGGACTTCAAGGCTGCGGGAGAAGGCATTTTTGAGGAGCAAATCGAAGGGAGAAGAAGATCACACACTCAAGGGCGAGCATCTAGGAGCTTGTTGGCGCGGATCCTTCAAGTTCTCATCACCATCTTCTTCTAGTCTTCATCTTAGGGGAGTTGTTGTGAGCTTTACTTTGTATTTCTTGTTTTGTAGGCATTCTCCTTTGTTGATGATGAACTAGACTCCCAAGGTCGCCGGGCATCCGGTGAACCTTGGGATGAACTTGCTTGTTTGGATACTTGATTTATATGTATGGTATTTGTGTGGTTTGTGGTTTAAGTTTGGTGTATTTGAATGCCTTGGTATGCATGAGAACTCTGTGTATCAATTTTTAGGTAATACTAGGTTGCATGACCATTGCCCTAGTGTTAGACTCACCAAGCTTAGAAGGGATACATGTACAAATACGCCGTGACCATCGAGTATTTTGTACCCCTCCAACCATTAGGGTTGAGCCTAGATATTGTGTTTGACTCTAATTTGAGATTTCCCTAGGCCCTTAGCAATCGTGTGGGGATTTGGGCGGTAGAAATACCGTAGCGGTGGAAATTCCGTATTCCAATACCCATACTGGATTAGGGGTCATCACCGTGACCATCGGGGTGACCTATCTTTGGATGTCTCTTGGCCTAACCACCTTTACCTGTGTGATTCGAGTATTCTTCTAGCTTTAGTAGTCCCGAGGGGATCCTCGCCCGCGGCCTTGTTCATTTATTGCTCATTGTTTCCTTAATGCGCTTGTTTGGTGTGCCTTAGATCACTTGTTTATAGTTTTATCTTTTGTTTGTTTCCTTATCTTGTTTTAAATCTATATTTGGTAGACTAGACAGTGTCATCTAGAGGGAAGTAATAGCAGCTCTTGGGACCCCAGGGAATACGACCCCCTCGCGCGTGCGTGAGGGGTATTACTTGGCGACCCGTGCACTTGCGGTAATCACCACTCACCTTCTCAACCCTAGTGTCATGGCTAAGGGAAAACAATTGCAAAAGAAAATTAAAATTGAAACTCGAATTTATTCATCAATAATGGAAAAGTATAATAGTAATGTCATAGAAACATAATAATCCTAAGGTTTACAAGTCCGAATATCCACGAGGGGTTTAGCTCCTCATGGAGCTATACAAACTCATCAAAATATGAAAGAAAGCACAAACCAAAGACATTGATGAAAACCCCCTTGCGTATGGTGTGGCTGTGGTCTTGTGCGGCCACTGGACGTCGATGACGATGCCGATGACATGCTCCGAACCTCCATGAAGTTTTCTCCGAAACCCTAGCCGTGGTCTCCAGAAGTTGGGGAGAAAGATAGGTCAAAAAGATGTCTCAAAAGTCTCCAAATCGGGCTTTTATAATGTTGAGTCGCAGTTTTAAAATTGGACTTATCGGGATTTCACACGGCCGTGTGAAATTTCCACACACTCGTGTGAACTCTCTGGTTTTCTGAATTTCGGCTGAAAGTGAACAGTAGCTTGCTACAGTGCTTGCTGCATTACTGCTGCAGTAACTCGCCGAAACGCTCCCGAATTCATTGTTCTTGATTGAGGCCATTGAATTGGGCACACAATCAATGGTAGATCATGCCGATTGCTTCAAATTTCCTTATTGGCGAAGTTCTCCTTGCTAACACGAGCTAGACTTATTATGAATGTGACTGGCTTTGTGCCCCTCCAAAGGAGGTTGGCACACACTCACAAGTCTATGCTAATGCCTTGTTCCTTGATTAGTACGAAAAACTCCCCAACAATGGCGAACACGATCTAACTTCGTTCCTTTTCTCCAAATTAGCTCCGCAAACCTACAATGCACAGAAGCACACAAATGCACATAATTTAGTAATAAAATCTGATAAAAGATATGCTCATTGTAAGATAATAGCGCTTCGCGGTACTATAACACAAGCACTTATCAAAAACATCAACAATCCACGAAAATAACGCAGCACATGCATTACAAATTCAGGACACCAAAACTAAAACTCTTATTCATGCTAGAACAAAACTAGATCCTAGAAAAGCTGTAAAACCTTGGGTTGCCTCCCAAGAAGCGCTTGTTTAACGTCACTTAGCTTGACGTACCTCGGCTTACTGATAAGTGCTTGTGTTGTAGTAACGCGAAGCGTTATTATCTTACAATGAACATACTTTTTATCAGATTCTATCACTAAATAGTGTGCATTTGTGTATTCTTGTGCATTGTAGGTTCGTGGAGCTAAGTTGGGAAAGAAGAACGAAGTTAGGTCGTGTTCGCCATTGTTGGAAGGTTTTCGGACCAAGCAAGGAACAAGGCACGAGCTTAGACTTGTGAGTGTGTGCCAACCTCCATTGGAGGGGCACAAAGGCAGTCACATTCACAACAAGTCCAACTCGTGTATCTTAGGAAAACTTCACCAAGAAGGAGACTTGAAGCAATAGGCACGATCTACCATTGATTTTGTGCCCAATTCAATGGCCTCGATGAAGAACAACATATTCGGGAGCATTTCGGAGAGTTATTGTAGCAGCATTGTATCTTTTTTTACTGTAGCAAAATCACTGTAGCAAGTACTGTGCACTTCTGCCGAAAATCAAGATTCCAGAGAATTCACACGGGCGTGTGGAATTAACACACGGCCGTGTGAATTAATTTTCCAGCAAGCAGAGACCTCACACGGGCGTGTGGAATTACCACACGGCCGTGTGAATTGGTTTCCCAGCAAGCTAGAGACTTCACACGGGCGTGTGGAAATTCCACACGGCCGTGTGAAGCCCCGATAACTTCAAATTTAAAGCCACACTCAGCCTATTTAAAGCCCGATTTGGAGACTTTTTGAGGATCTTTGAACCTATCTTTCTCCCCAACTTCTGGAGAATGCGGCTAGGGTTTCGGAGATGACTTTGTGGAGGATTGGAGCGCGCCATCGGCATCGTCACCAACGTTCGACGGCCGCACAAGACCACGGCCACACCATACGCAAGGGGGTTTTCATTGATGTCTTTAGTTTGTGTTTTTGATAAGTGCTTGTGTTGTAGTGACGCGAAGCGTTATTATCTTACAAATGAACATACTTTTATCAGATTTTATCACTAAATAGTGTGCATTTGTGTATTCTTGAGCATTGTAGGTTTCGTAGAGCTAAGTTGGAAAAGAAGAACGAAGTTAGGTCGTGTTCGCCGTTGTTGGGAGGTTTTCAGACCAAGCAAGGAACAAGGCACGAGGTTAGACTTGTGAGTGTGTGCCAACCTCCTTTGGAGGGGCACAAAGGCAGTCACATTCACAACAAGTCTAACTCGTGTAGCTTAGGAAAACTTCACCAAGAAGGAGACTCGAAGCAATAGGCACGATCTACCATTGATTGTGTGCCCAATTCAATGGCCTCAATGAAGAAACAACATATTCGGGAGCATTTCGGAGAGTCACTGTAGCTTGTTACTGTAGCGAATCATTGTAGCAAGTTACTGTGCACTTCTGCCGAAGAGTCAAGGTTCCAGAGAATTCACACGGGCGTGTGGAATTAACACACGGCCGTGTGAACTAATTTTCCAGCAAGCCAGAAACTTCACACGGGCGTGTGGAATTAACACACGGCCGTGTGAAGTAATTTTCAGGAAAGACAGAAACTTCACACGGGCGTGTGGAAATTCCACACGGCCGTGTAAATTCCCGATAACTTCAAATTTAAAGCCGCACTCAGCCTATAAAAAGCCGATTTGGAGACTTTTTAAAGAATCTTTTGACCTATCTTTCTCCCCAACTTCTAGAGAGGGCGGCTAGGGTTTCGGAGAGGACTTTGTGGAGGATTGGAGCACGTCATCGGCATCGTCACCGACGTTCGACGGCCGCACAAGACCACGGCCACACCATACGCGAGGGGGTTTTCATTGATGTCTTTAGTTTGTTCTTTCTTTCATAAATTGATGAACATGTATAGCTCCATGAGGAGCTAAACCCCTCGTGGGTATTCGGACTTGTAAAACTCTAGGATAATTATGTTTCTTTGACATTGTTATTATGCTTTTCCATTAATTGATGAATAAATTCGAGTTTCAATTTTAGATTTCTTGTGCTATTGTTTTCTCTTAGCCGTGACACTAAGGATTGAGAACAATCTAGGTTATCCTTTGGAGGTGTGACAACTCCTATAGGATTAGACTACTTAAAATTGAAGAGGGTTGAGAGGGAGAGTTGTGAGGTAGCACCGTACCCCTTTCCCTTCCGTTGTGATTTCTCCCTACCTCCGATTCCTTGAGTCATTAGAGGTCGAAATAGAGTGAAGTGCTAGGTAGACAAACTCCCCCAAGGTTTTGGGGTGACGTGAATCCTACGCACTGGGGCTTAATTTAGACAATGGTTCTTCCTCCTGGACCAAAGGGTTAGAACTATCACACATAGGAACAGGTTTTATCACTAGGAGTCCCTAGAGCTTAAAGCAATCCCATGTAGTGTTAGGCTTAGGTAGAAATACTCCCCTGGGGCTTAGTTGAGCAATCAACAGAGTGAAGGGTTGACGTGAATCCTATTGCCGGGACATAGTGTTGAGGTTAGCCACGGTTGACCTTAGATTTGGGACCGTGTGTTTCAGGATTTTCCTCGACTCAATTCACATCAATAGGAAGGTATAATAGCATAGTCTTGCACTAGAAGCATAAGTCCTAGAGGTAACTTGTCCGGATACCCTATTTTCACTTATTACTAGTCTCTCTCTTTTTACTCGTTGCTTGCACTTTTCTCTCTTTCATCTTTCGATTTATTTGCTTTGCATCTACTCTAGTTCCCATAAATTCACTCATCACTCCGATCATTGTTTCTTTTCGTACATCACACGACTTAATAGCAACTTCTCGTATTTTAAATCCCGATTCCCTGTGGATTCGACTACCCACTCACCGGGGTAACTTTTATTACTTCGACAAGGCCGTGCACTTGCGGTACGCACGCAAAAGGTCGTGTCAAGTTTTTGGCGCCGTTGCCGGGGAATAGGCGTATTTTTGATACTTGTTTTTGCTATTTTAGTCATTCATTTCGCTGTCTATTTCACATTTTCTCTATTTATCACTATTCTCACCAATTCTTTCTTCGCTAATTGCAGTTTTACCGAGGGAATGTTTAACGCAAGCGAAGCTTTTGATACACTTGTGGGCCTAGTTGAGGAAGTAAAGCAGAAAATGCAGTTGTTTATCGCCCAACCATTTCCAAGTTATACTGAGTATGATCAATCAGTGAAGCATCATTGCACAGAAATAGTGAACAGTATCGATCAATTCTACAAGGAGCAGAACATGAATTATGAATTGGGCGGTGTGTTGGATGAATTTCATAAATCAGCCCTACATTCGTCAAAGGGTGACACAGAAGAAACCCTTGAGAAGGTTCTCGCACAGTTTGAATCAGGTTATTGGGAACATAAGCAAGAAGTCTTTTCAATGGGAATCGCAAACCTAATTGAGGAAGCTTGTGAATTGGGGGTTAAGTTGGGATCCCAGGACCAACTCAAGAAGTATGGTCCAGAGAAGGTATCAGGTTGTGTTAATAAACCACAAGATACTAAATTTGAAGAAATTGATAGACTAAAGGGGGACCGACTTCGACCATCCATTGATGAGCCACCCGAGTTAGATTTGAAAACACTTCCAGAATACTTAGAATATGCATTTTTGGCAGAAGAAATGAAGTTGCCCGTGATCATAGCATCGAATCTTTCTCGGGAGCAAAAAGATAAACTGGTGAACATGTTGAAAATACACAAGTCTGCGTTAGCATGGAAAATCGCAGACCTAAAAGGAATAAACCCCTCATTTTGCACACATAAGATTTTAATGGAGGATAGCTTCAAAACGGTAATCCAACCTCAAAGAAGACTAAATCCAAACATGAAAGAGGTTGTGAAGGCAGAGGTGGTGAAACTCTTGGATGCAGGAATTATTTACCCAATCTCCGATAGTGCTTGGGTAAGCCCAACTCAAGTGGTTCCGAAAAAAGGTGGGATGACAGTAATTAAGAATGAGAAGAATGAGCTCATCCCAACCAGGACAGTTACGGGATGGAGAGTTTGCATTGATTACAGAAGGTTGAATGATGCAACCCGAAAGGATCATTTTCCGTTGCCGTTTATTGATCAAATGCTGGAACGATTAGCAGGGCATCAGTTTTACTGTTTTCTAGACGGAATTTCAGGATACTTTCAGATTCCTATTGCTCCGGAAGATCAGGAGAAAACGACTTTTACTTGTCCATATGGAACGTTTGCATACAGACGAATGCCGTTCGGGCTATGTAATGCACCTGCTACATTTCAACGCTGTATGACTGCTATTTTTGATGATCTCATCGAAGACATAATGGAGGTATTCATGGATGATTTCTCTGTGTTTGGTGACTCCTTTGGTATATGCTTAAGAAACTTGGAACGAGTGCTGAAAAGATGTGAGGAGACAAATCTCATGTTAAACTGGGAAAAGTGTCACTTCATGGTTCAAGAAGGTATCGTTCTCGGTCACAAAATTTCTAGTGTGGGTATGGAGGTGGATAAAGCAAAAATAGAGGTCATAGATAAACTCCCTCCACCAATAAACGTCAAAGGAATCCGAAGTTTTCTGGGGCATGCAGGTTTTTACAGGCGGTTTATTAAGGATTTTTCAAAGATCACTCAGCCGTTGACCAAGCTTCTCGAAAAAGATGCTCCATTTGACTTTGGGGAAGATTGTGCAGTAGCTTTCAAGGTCTTAAAAGAAAAACTGGTTCAAGCTCCGATTCTAATCACCCCGAATTGGGATGAACCATTTGAGCTGATGTGCGATGCAAGTGATTATGCAGTTGGAGCAGTCTTGGGGCAAAGGAGAGGTAAGCAATTCCAACCCATCTATTATGCAAGCAAGACTCTCACAGATGCCCAAGAAAATTACACTACAACAGAGAAGGAATTATTAGCGATGGTATTTGCACTCGATAAGTTCAGATCATATCTCATTTTATCTAGAGTTATTGTATTCACAGACCATTCAGCTCTCCGCTACCTCATGAACAAAGTTGATGCAAAACCAAAATTAATCTGCTGGATACTGCTCTTACAGGAGTTTGATATGGAGATAAAAGATAAGAAGGGAACCGAAAATGTTGTGGCGGATCACTTGTCACGGCTAGAGGGTAGCATTGGACAAGAGCCATCAAGCAAGGAAATTAATGACTTCTTCCCGGAGGAGCACTTGTATTCAATTCAGAAAACGACTTCATCAGGTGACACTCCATGGTTTGCGGATTTTGCTAACTATTTGTCAGGGAAGGTGCTCAAACAAGGGCTCACATTCCAGCAAAAGAAGAAATTCTTTAGTGATTTAAAGAATTATTTCTGGGACGATCCGTTCCTCTTCCGTATTTGTGCAGATCAAATAGTTCGGAGATGCGTATCGAGGGAGGAAGGATGGGATATTCTTGCTCACTGTCATTCAGGGCCAGTTGGGGGCCATTATGCATCAAGTAGGACTGCCGAAAAAGTCTTGGCGGCAGGATTCTATTGGCCAACTCTCTTTCGAGACGCACACCAGTTCGTTCTTCGATGTGACAATTGTCAGAGGGCTTGAAATTTATCTCGGCGGGATGAGATGCCTCAGAATCCTATACAATTCTGCGAAGTATTCGATGTCTGGGGCATTGATTTCATGGGACCATTTCCAAAGTCTAACGGGAACCAGTACATACTAGTAGCAGTTGACTATGTCTCCAAATGGGTGGAAGCACAAGCATTGCCAAGTAATGATGCTAGAACGGTGGTGAAATTTTTAAAAAGGTTATTCACTCGATTTGGAACTCCGCGAATCATCATTAGTGATCGAGGAACCCATTTCTGTAATGCTCAATTAGAAAAAGTGTTGAAAAGATACGGGGTACGCCACCGCCTTGCCACTCCATATCATCCTCAAACTAGTGGTCAAGTGGAAATCACCAATAGAGAACTCAAGCGAATCTTGACCAAATCTGTGGAACAAGGAAAGCGAGACTGGTCAGAACGGTTGGATGACACACTATGGGCCCATCGCACAGCGTACAAGACACCCATAGGCACCACTCCGTATAATCTAGTCTACGGGAAGTCATGCCATCTACCCGTGGAACTTGAACATAAAGCATATTGGGCAATTAAAGCAATGAACTTCGACTTAAGAAGAGCTGGTGAACAGAGGCTGCTTCATCTTAATGAACTCAATGAATGGAGATTGAAAGCATATGAGAATGCCAAAATTTACAAAGAGAAGATTCGAAAATGGCATGACAAGCATATCAAATTACCTAAGGAATTCAAGGTCGGTGACCAAGTCCTACTATTCAACTCCCGATTACGACTCTTCCCCGGAAAGTTAAAGACTAGATGGTTTGGCCCGTACACAGTCACTCAGGTATCACCCCAAGGTTCAATTGAGAATACTCATCCGGAGAAGGGCACGTTCAAGGTAAACGGACACCGGTTGAAACCATACTTTGGTGGAGAGGTTTGCAGCAACGACAAAGAAATATTTTTCCTTCAACCACCTTGAGGTAAGCCAGGTACGTCAAGCTTAGTGACGTTAAACAAGCGCTTCTTGGGAGGCAATCTAAGGCTTTACAGTTTTTCTAGGACCTAGTTAGCTTTAGATTGAATAAAAAGTCTTAGTTTTGGTGTCCTGAATTTTTCATGTGCTTACGCTGCGATTTTCTTGTGGGTTTTTGATGAATTTCGTGTGCCTTAACGATAATTGATGAAGTTTAGGTTGGTTGAGTGTGTTTTCTTTGGTTTCTAGTCGTAATTTTATGGTTTTTACAGGCTCTAAGTATTTTTAAAGAGTTTCTGAATTTTTCTGAGAGTCTGTAAAATTTTCTAAGTAAACCAGAGAAAACACACGGCCGTGTGGAATTAACACACGGCCGTGTGTTACCAATTGGAGCTCAACCAGAGAAGACACAGGGGCATGACTTTGCCCCTGTGAAAACTTCAGAAGGGGCACACGGCCGTGTGGAATTAACACACGGCCGTGTGAAATTTCGCAGAACTTCAACTCTTTTCCAGAGAGTTCACAGGGGCGTGTGGGTGCCCCTGTGAGTGCCACTGTGCTAAGGCACACGGCCGTGTGGAATTAACACACGGCCGTGTGAAAACTCTGCAGAAAAATCCCTTCTTCCCGAGAAAACACAGGGGCGTGTGACAGCCCCTGTGGAAGAGCTTGTGATTGGCACACGGCCGTGTGGAATTAACACACGGCCGTGTGAAACACTTAGTTTTTTCGGGCAAATCAGAGAGGCCACAGGGGCGTGTGTTGGCCCCTGTGACCGGCCTTGTGTTCTTGGCCAGGTTGGGCACACGGCCGTGTGGAATTAACACACGGCCGTGTGATATTTTTCAGAGAGCTTCTTTGTTTTCCCAAGAAGCCACAGGGCCGTGTACCAGCCCCTGTGGATATCCTTGTGAAGGCACACGGCCGTGTGGAATTTCCACACGGCCGTGTGGAATTTCCACACGGCCGTGTGGGGTAGCCAGAAAGTAAACAGAATGCACACAGGGGCGTGTGTTGGCCCCTGTGAACCCTAATTTCAGAGGCACACGGCCGTGTGGCATTGTCACACGGCCATGTGAATTCCCAGAACTCCAAAAGACGCGCGATTTCTTTTGGTTTTCACTCGTGCCTCTTCCATTTTCATTCTAAACTCTCCTTCTACTCTCTCCACTAGTTCCCCAACCATCTCAGAGGATTTTTAAGGCTTTTATTGTAGTTTTCCGGCCGGTTCTTAATATTTCTTCATCCACTCCGTCGGTAAGGACTTCAAAGCCTTCTTCTCCGTCAATTCTCAACTTAATTCGTTCTTTTTGATGATTTCGCCTATATTGAATGATTAATGAGTATGCGAGTATGCTTAGGAATGAATTGGAACGAATTAGATTGTTAATTTTGGAATTTTGGCCCCGCGGCCGTTATGCTCTGCCCGCCCGATGATCCACACGGGCGTGTGGAATTAACACACGGCCGTGTGGATTTCTGCAGATTGTTATATTTTAATGTTTTTGATCAATTCTCTTTTCAATCTCGCAGATATGACTTCCAGGTCCAAGAAGTCGGCTGGGAAGCGACCCCGTGAGCCCACACCCCCTCCAGAGGAGACAGAGTTCAGTATACCTGAGCACCAGACCAGGTTTGATAGATTATCCCTACTCCGTTTCGGACAGTCACGATACCCCGACCTGAGCATTATCAGAGAGATCCAGGGGGGTGACGGTATTGCCGAGGAGGTTGAGGAGCTACTCTCGGTGGGTGGCTGGAGGAGATTATTGAGGATTAGAGACCCAGCCATTCGAGGGGTGACACTGGAGTTCCTGGCTTCATTTGAGTTTGACAGATCATACAGGGATTTTTCCACTCCTGATACCATTCAGTTCAGGGTATTAGGCCAGCATTTCAGCTTCAGCTTGACCTAGTTTTCGATCCATCTGAGACTATACGATGAGGCCTATACACAGACCGAGGAGTACAGGGATCTTCATACAGACTACTCGGGCAGTCTTACCCCGCAGAGGGCATACAGAGATTTGTGCGGAGAAGGCCAGTATGAGCCAGGGATCTCAAAGGCCACGTGCTTGTCTCGCCCGGCCTACAGATACTTACATGCCATTCTTAGTAGATCAGTGAGTGGCCGAGGTGATAGCACTGGGGTTCTGAGTCGCCAGGAGCTTCTTTATCTATATTCGATGGCTCAGAGGGTACCACTCCACTTAGGGCACATCTTAGCAGAGTATTTTCGCCATCAAGGCCAGTACCCTAGGGTTGGAGTGATCTTCGCAGGACCCTACATTTCGAGACTCCTGATAGGGATGAGTCTCAGAGACGGAGTACGAGGGGCAGAGAAGACCAGTACACCGATCCCTCTGGGCACAGATACACTGAGGATGATGGGGATGATCCGCAGGACAGGGCCAGGAGTATATACATGGACCATTCCCCAGACAGAGCAGGCCGAGGGCTCACAGACAGCCTTAGAGCCACCACCAGTGGACACAGAGGCAGGGGCAGAGGCCGAGGCACCACCCACAGCACCAGAGCCACCTCCAGTGCGTATCTTTTCTCCTTCTCGAGGACAGGACAGGTTCGAGCGCCTCGAGAATGCTGTAGGTATCATGCAGCAGGAGTTAGCCGGGCTGAGGGTCGCACAGGCAGCAGGGTTTGCCGAGTTGAGGACTACTCAGGCATCACAGTTCGCTCACTTATCAGCACAGCTTGCCACAGTGATTCAGTTGCTTGAGCGATCTATGGTGCGACCCCGACGGGTTCCCTTACCGACTCCGCCTCCATCTCCATCAGCATCAGATTCACCAGCAGCAGCAGCAGCAGCAGCACCAGAGGATACACATCAGGACACCGACGCTGAGGCGTCGTAGATTTTATCTTTCTTTTATCGCACTTTTATTTTCTTATTTTTGTTGGACTTGTAGTACCCAGAAAGGACTCTCCTTCTGGGTATGTTTTTATTTGTTTTGTCTCGAGTTGTACTTCATTATCATATCTTTTTATACTCGAGATTTATTTTGAGCTATACTGAACCCTTGCGTATATGTGCAGATGGTCTTGGATTTAAGGAAATTGAGGAATTGTCATAGGCACGGTCATTGGACCGTGTGTGCTCCACAAACCATTGAGACTCAACTCTCAATGACCTAGCTCCATCAAACGCAACACTTGGAATTCAGGGGAGTAATGTTTCAATTGCAACTTCCACACTAATTGTTCTTCATTGTTTTATTGGTTATAATGCTTGCATGCGTACATTGGGGACAATGTACATCTTAAGTGTGGGGGGAGAGAATTCACATTACACACACCTTTACTTGTGCGGTCAATTGATCATGTTCATGTAGCCTATGGCGGTTCACCTTAGTTGGAACATTCGTATTCTTAGAGTTTAGGTGAATTTTTAACATTGTATTCTAGTTGCACTTGAATTTTAGGGGATTTTTGCTCGATTACACCTTATTGCACTACTCACTCTTGAAATCTTTTGGAAACTCAATCTTGAAGTTTTAAGGACTAGTTTAGTATTACTTTAGTAAGTTGTGAAGTTCTATGTAGTAAAAACTCTGAAAAAAAAAAAAATTTAACTTGTGAATATTAGTTGAAGCTTTTCATTTGGGGTGGAAAGAGCTACCTCCTATGAAGTATGTAGCTACTCTCATAAGTCAGATACAAGTTATGCCCTAATGAGAGAAAGAGCTATCTCATGGGAAGCGTGAAAGCTACCACTCCGGTAGAAAGAGCTACCTCCTTGAAAGTGTGAAAGCCACCTTTGGCGGCCGCCTAGGAAAGGGCTACCTTAGAGGTTGAGTGAAGCTACTACTTCCTTAATTAGTGTACATAAATAAGTCCTTGTAACAAAAGTTTGAGGAGTACTCGTTGGTTTTCTTGAGTGAATTCGCACACACTTACACGTTTTCGAGTTGTTATTCCTTTTTGATTCATGTTTTTAGCTAGAGCAATGATAATCTTATGCAATGTTGTGATTTCTCCTTACTTATAGAATACTTCTTTTGCATGCTTTTGGTGAACCTAAGGCCGAGCACGTTTCAATTGTTCTTCCTAAGTACTTTCACGTTCTATTTTGCTTGAGGACAAGCAAAAGCTTAAGTGTGGGGGGATTTGATAAGTGCTTGTGTTGTAGTAACGCGAAGCGTTATTATCTTACAAATGAACATACTTTTATCAGATTTTATCACTAAATAGTGTGCATTTGTGTATTCTTGAGCATTGTAGGTTTCGTGGAGCTAAGTTGGAAAAGAAGAACGAAGTTAGGTCGTGTTCGCCGTTGTTGGGAGGTTTTCAGACCAAGCAAGGAACAAGGCACGAGGTTAGACTTGTGAGTGTGTGCCAACCTCCTTTGGAGGGGCACAAAGGCAGTCACATTCACAACAAGTCTAACTCGTGTAGCTTAGGAAAACTTCACCAAGAAGGAGACTCGAGGCAATATGCACGATCTACCATTGATTGTGTGCCCAATTCAATGGCCTCGATGAAGAAACAACATATTCGGGAGCATTTCGGAGAGTCACTGTAGCAACACTGCAGCTTTGTTACTGTAGCGAATCACTGTAGCAAGTTACTGTGCACTTCTGCCGAAGAGTCAAGGTTCCAGAGAATTCACACGGGCGTGTGGAATTAACACACGGCCGTGTGAACTAATTTTCCAGCAAGCCAGAAACTTCACACGGGCGTGTGGAATTAACACACGGCCGTGTGAAGTAATTTTCAGGAAAGACAGAAACTTCACACGGGCGTGTGGAAATTCCACACGGCCGTGTGAATTCCCGATAACTTCAAATTTAAAGCCGCACTCAGCCTATAAAAAGCCGATTTGGAGACTTTTTAAAGAATCTTTTGACCTATCTTTCTCCACAACTTCTGGAGAGGGCGGCTAGGGTTTCGGAGAGGACTTTGTGGAGGATTGGAGCACGTCATCGGCATCGTCACCGACGTTCGACGGCCGCACAAGACCACGGCCACACCATACGCGAGGGGGTTTTCATTGATGTCTTTAGTTTGTTCTTTCTTTCATAAATTGATGAACATGTATAGCTCCATGAGAAGCTAAACCCCTCGTGGGTATTCAGACTTGTAAAACTCTAGGATAATTATGTTTCTTTGACATTGTTATTATGCTTTTCCATTAATTGATGAATAAATTCGAGTTTCAATTTTAGATTTCTTGTGCTATTGTTTTCTCTTAGCCGTGACACTAAGGATTGAGAACAATCTAGGTTATCCTTTGGAGGTGTGACAACTCCTATAGGATTAGACTACTTAAAATTGAAGAGGGTTGAGAGGGAGAGTTGTGAGGTAGCACCGTACCCCTTTCCCTTCCGTTGTGATTTCTCCCTACCTCCGATTCCTTAAGTCATTAGAGGTCGAAATAGAGTGAAGTGCTAGGTAGACAAACTCCCCCAAGGTTTTGGGGTGACGTGAATCCTACGCACTTGGGCTTAATTTAGACAATGGTTCTTCCTCCTGGACCAAAGGGTTAGAACTATCACACATAGGAACAGGTTTTATCACTAGGAGTCCCTAGAGCTTAAAGGAATCCCACGTAGTGTTAGGCTTAGGTAGAAATACTCCCTTGGGGCTTAGTTGAGCAATCAACAGAGTGAAGGGTTGACGTGAATCCTATTGCCGGGACATAGTGTTGAGGTTAGCCACGGTTGACCTTAGATTTGGGACCGTGTGTTTCAGGATTTTCCTCCACTCAATTAACATCAATAGGAAGGTATAATAGCATAGTCTTGCACTAGAAGCATAAGTCCTAGAGGTAACTTGTCCGGATACCCTATTTTCACTTATTACTAGTCTCTCTCTTTTTACTCGTTGCTTGCACTTTTCTCTCTTTCATCTTTCGATTTATTTGCTTTGCATCTACTCTAGTTCCCATAAATTCACTCATCACTCCGATCATTGTTTCTTTTCGTACATCACACGACTCAATAGCAACTTCTCGTATTTTAAATCCCTATTCCCTGTGGATTCGACTACCCACTCACCGGGGTAACTTTTATTACTTCGACAAGGCCGTGCACTTGCGGTACACACGCAAAAGGTCGTGTCAGTTTTATTTCATACATTGATGAGCATGTATAGCTCCATGAGGAGCTAAACCCCTCGTGGGTATTCGGACTTGTAAAACTCTAGGATAATTATGTTTCTTTGACATTGTTATTATGCTTTTCCATTAATTGATGAATAAATTCGAGTTTCAATTTTAGATATCTTGTGCTATTGTTTTCTCTTAGCCGTGACACTAAGGATTGAGAACAATCTAGGTTATCCTTTGGAGGTGTGACAACTCCTATAGGATTAGACTACTTAAAATTGAAGAGGGTTGAGAGGAAGAGTTGTGAGGTAGCACCGTACCCCTTTCCCTTCCGATGTGATTTCTCCATACCTCCGATTCAATGAATTATTAGCGGTCGAAATAGAGTGAAGTGCTAGGAAGACATACTCCCCCAAGGCTTTGGGGTGATGTGAATCCTACGCACTGGGGCTTAATTTAGACTACGGTTCTTCCTCCTGGACCAAAGGGTTAGAACTACTGCACATAGGAACAGGTTTTATCACTAGGATTCCCTAGAGCTCAAAGCAACTCCACGTAGTGTTAGGCTTAGGTAGAAATACTCCCCTGGGGCTTAGTTGAGCAATCAATAGAGTGAAGGGTTGACGTGAATCCTATTGCCGGGACATAGTGTTGGGGGTTAGTCACGGTTGACCTTAGATTTGGGACCGTGTCTTTAAGGATTTTCCTCGACTCAATTAAGATAAATAGGAAAGTATAATAGCATAGTCTTGCACTAGAAGCATAAGTCCTAGAGGTAACTTGTCCGGATACCCTATTCTCACTTATTGCTAGTCTCCCTCTTTACTCGTTGCTTGCACTTCTCTCTCTTTCATCTTTCTATTTACTTGCCTTGCATCTACTCTAATTTTCATAAACTCACTCATCATGCCAATCATTGTTTCTTTTCGTACATCACACGATTGAATAGCAATTTCTCGTATTTTAAATCCCTATTCTCTGTGGATTCGACTACCCACTCACCGGGGTAATTTTATTACTTCGACAAGGCCGTGCACTTGCGGTATACACGCAAAAGGTCGTGTCAAGTTTTTGGCGCCGTTGCCGGGGAATAGGCGTATTTTGGATACTTGTTTTTGCTATTTTATTCATTCACTTCGTTGACTATTTCACACTTTCCTTAACTATCATCATTCTTATTTTTCTTTTCTTTGTGTTGGCTTCAGGTTATGACCCGCGGGAACCCTTCGATTCTTGTTGAAGGAGACCCGAACATTGGTAGGAGAACGCACCATAAAGGGAAAGAGCCTGTGGAAGAACAATCCGAGCAAGCCAGCATAAATTCAGAAGGATCAGAAGCTATGGCAGAACAGAACGAACAACAAAGGACATTGGCCGATTTTGCTAGACCCGCGGTAATGGGGACCCAATCAAGCATTGTGAGGCCTCCAATTACCAGAAATAATTTTGAGTTGAAGCCGTCGTTCATTCAAATGTTGCAACAGTCCGCACAGTTTAATGGGTTGGCCGATGAAGATCCCAACAACCATCTAGAGAGCTTTCTTGAAGTGTGCGACATGTTGAAGATCAATGGGGTAACGGACGACGCAATCAGGTTGAGAGCCTTCCCATTTTCATTGAGGGGAAAAGCAAGGCATTGGTTACATTCATTACTGAGAGCATCTATCACTACATGGGAGGAGATGGCCGAGGCGTTCTTGGCTAGGTATTTTCCTCCAGGAAAATCAGCGAGGCTCCGGAATGATATCTCATCCTTCATGCAAGTGGAATTGGAGTCTCTATTCGAGACATGGGATAGGTTCAAGGAGCTCCTCTGAAAGTGCCCGCAACATGGATTCCCCGAGTGGATGATCATTCATACTTTTTACAATGGGTTGAATCCAAGCACTAAGCAACTTTTAGATGCGGTGGCAGGAGGGACTCTGGGAGGCAAGACCTCCGATGAAGCCCGGCACCTTATTGAAGAGATGGCGATGAATAGCTATCAATGGAACACAAGGGACAAAAGGAAGGTAGCCGGAATTCATGATGTTGATGCAGTTACATCTTTGGTGGCACAAGTAGAATCATTGAGTAAGAAGTTGGACGCTCTAACTTCACCAAGAGTTGCGGCCATCACTACATGTAACGGTTGTGGGGGAGGTCATGCTTCAAGTGATTGTCCGATTGCTATTGGAGGCGCTAGTACGGTAGAGCAGGCTGATTTTGTGCGAAATAATTACAGAGGATAAGGCCAAGGCAACCCGTATAGTGGCACTTACAATCCGGGGTGGAGGAATCACCCAAATTTCTCATGGAGCAACTAAGGACAATCACAACAAAAGAACAACACACCACCAGGATTTCAGGGCCAACAAGCACCGAATTTAGAAAGCCGAGTAACAGGGCTAGAAGGAAAGATGACCGATCTAGAAAGAGCTCTTGCACGGTTTGTTTCTTCATCGGATGCTAGATTTCAGTCGGTGGAAGCTACACTTCACAATCACACCACCTCCTTGCATAATTTGGAAAATCAAGTGGGGCAAATTGCGAAGACATTAGCGGAAAGATCTCAAGGAAGTTTGCCTAGTAATACGGAGACTAATCAGAGGGAACAATTGAAGGCAATCACCTTGAGGAGTGGGAAAGAGGTCGAGAGAAATCTCCCTCTAGAGAAGGCCAAAGAGATACCCGAGGTAGTGGAGGTAGAGGAAGGAGTAACAAAGGAAAAAGAGGTGGCATCCCCACCCTACAAGCCAAGGATCCCCTATCCTTCACGATTGAAGAATGACCAAGAGAACGAACAATACAAGAAATTTTTGGGAATTTTCAAACAGTTGCACATCAATATACCATTCGCGGAAGCATTAGCCCAAATGCCTAAGTACGCGAAGTTCTTGAAGGACCTCTTGACCAACAAGAGGAAATTGGGGGAGAGTGCGTCTGTGGTACTAGATGCCAATTGCTCAGCCGTATTGCAAAAGAACATGCCGAGCAAAAGAAAAGATCCCGGGAGTTTCATAATACCATGTAACATTGGCAACATGGGTGAAGAGATGGCATTGGCCGACTCGGGGGAAAGCATCAATGTCATGCCCTACACGTTCTTCCAAAAGCTAGGCTTGGGCGAGCCAAGACCCACTCGGATGACACTTCAACTCGCGGACCGATCAGTGAGACATCCGAGAGGAATCGTGGAAGATGTGTTGATGAAAGTCGACAAATACATATTTCCTGTTGACTTCGTACTGTTGGATGTTGATGAAGATGTCGAGGTTCCATTGATCCTTGGAAGGCCATTCTTGCGCACTTCCAAGGCGTTGATTGACATGGACGGCGGGGAGCTCACATTGCGAGTAGGAGAAGACAAACTTACATACCGACTCGCCGAAGCCATGAGACACTCTCTCGATTTTGATGACACTTTATATTTCCTTGATACCACCGATGAACTAATAGATGATTATGTGCAGGAACTGATGAACCCAGATCCATATGAAGGGTGGCCGGACCAAGACTTGGAGATTGAAGAAGAAGTGCTCTCCATTGGTCTAATCAAGGATGACTTCAAGGAAGAAACAGAGCGTATGAAGAAAATGCTTCGGAGGATGAAAAGGTCGAAAAGACGCCACAAGAAGAACCCCAATAACAAGGGGAATGAACATTCAAGGAGTAAGGGTGATTCACCCTTTGGTGGTAACAAATTCGACAACTCCCCCTCTACTCTACAAAGGTTATGTAATACATGCTTTCAGGTTGTAAGGAAGAGGGCGACCTCCATTCATGAACCTCCATAAGGTAAGCCAAGTATGTCAAGCTTAGTGACGTTAAACAAGCGCTTCTTGGGAGGCAACCCAAGGTTTTACAGTTTTTCTAGGACTTAGTTAGATTTAGACTGAATAAAAGTCTTGGTTTTGGTGTCCTGAATTTTTCATGTGCTTACGCTGCAATTTTCTTGAGGGTTTTTGATGAATCACGTGTGCCTTAATGATAATTGACGAAGTTTAAGTCGGTTGAGTGTGTTTTCTGTGGTCTCTGGTCGTATTTTCATGATTTTTACAGGTTCTAAGTGTCATATAAGAATTTCTGAATTTTTCTGAGAAGTCTGTAAATTTTCTAAGTAAACCAGAGAAAACACACGGCCGTGTGGAATTAACACTCGGCCGTGTGTTACCAATTAGGACTCAACCAGAGGAGACACAGGGGCGTGACCTTGCCCCTGTGAAAAACTCCAGAAGGGGCACACGACCGTGTGGAATTAACACACGGCCGTGTGAGTTTTCGCAGAACTTTTACTCTCATCCCAGAGAGTCCACAGGGGCGTGTGGGTGCCCCTGTGAGTACCACTGTGCCAAAGCACACGGCCGTGTGCAAGTTCCACACGGCCGTGTGAAACTCTGCAGAAAAACCCCTTCTCCCCGAGAATACACAGGGGCGTGTGGGTGCCCCTGTGGGAGAGCTTGTGAAAGGTACACGGCCGTGTGGATTATTCACACGGCCGTGTGAAATACTTAGCGTTTTCGGGAGAGTCAGATAGGCCACAGGGGCGTGGAGATGCCCCTGTGGCTGGCCTTGTGTTCTTGGCCAGGTTGGGCACACGGCCGTGTAGAATTAACACACGGCCGTGTGACAAATCTTAGAGATCTTCTGTGGTTTCCCGAGAATCCACAGGGCGTGGACCAGCCCCTGTGGAGTCTTTTTGAGAAGGCACACGGGAGTGTGTAATTAACACACGCCCGTGTGAGGTAACCCAGAGAAGAAGCAGAGTGCACACAGGGGCGTGTGTTGGCCCCTGTGAACCCTAATTCTAGAGGCACACGGCCGTGTGGTATTTCCACACGGCCGTGTAAATTCCCAGAATTTCAAAAGCCGAGCGTTTTTCTTATAGAAATCACTTGTGCCTCTTCATTCTTCACTCTAAACTTCTCCCCTACCCTCTCCACTAATTTCCCGACTTTCTCTGGGCCTTTTGAAGGATTTTAATTGAGTTTTCTGGCCGATTTCCTCAGTTTGATTCGATTGTTTGGATGATTTCGCTTATTTTGAATGTTTATTATATATGCGAACATGCTTAGGGATGAATTAGAACAAACTAGAATGTAAATTTTGGAATTTAAACCCCGCGGCCGTTATGCTCTGTCCGCCCGATGATCCACACGGGCGTGTGGAGTTAACACACGGCCGTGTGGATTTCTGCAGATTGTTCTGTTTTAATGTTTTTTTTCGATTCTCTTTTCAATCTCGCAGATATGGCTTCCAGGTCCAAGAAGACGGCTGGGAAGCGACCCCGTGAGCCCACACCCCCTCTAGAGGAGACAGAGTTTAGTATACCTGAGCACCAGACCAGGTTTAAAAGATTGTCCACACTCCGTTTTGGATAGTCACGATACCTCAACCTGAGCATTATCAGAGGGATCCAGGGGGGTGACAGTATTGCCGAGGAGGTTGAGGAGCTACTCTCGGTGGGTGGCTGGAGGAAACTACTGAGGATTAGAGATCCAGCCATTCGAGGGGTGACACTGGAGTTTCTGGCCTCATTCGAGTTTGACAGATCATACAGGGACTTTTCTACTCCTGATGCGATTCAGTTCAGGGTATCAGGCCAGCATTTCAGCCTCAGCTTGACCCAGTTTTCAATCCATATGGGGCTATACGATGAGGCCTATACACAGACCGAGGAGTGTAAGGGTCTTCCAACAGACTACCCGGGCAGTCTTACTCCGCAGAGGGCATACAGAGATTTGTGCGGAGAAGGCCAGTATGAGCCAGGGGTCTCGAAGGCCACGTGTTTATCTCGCCCGGCCTACAGATATTTACATGCCATTCTGAGTAGATCAGTGAGTTGCCGGGGTGATATCACTGGGGTTCTGAGCCGGCAGGAGCTTCTTTATCTATATTCTATGGCTCAGAAGGTACCACTCCACCTAGGGCACATTTTAGCAGAGTATTTGCGCCATCAGGGCCAATACCCTAGGGTTGGAGTGATCTTCGCGGGACCCTACATTTCGAGACTCCTGATCGGGACGAGTCTCAGAGACAGAGTGCGAGGGGTGGAGAAGACTAGTGTACCGATCCCTCTAGGCGCAGATACACTGAGGATAATGGGGATGATCCGTAGAGCAGGATCAGGGACATATACATGGACCATTCCCCAGACAGACCAGGCCGAGGGCTCACAGGCAGCCTTAGAGCCACCACCAGTGGACACAGAGGCAGGGGCAGAGAGCGAGGCACCACCCACAGCACCGGAGCCACCTCCAGTGCGTGTCTTTTCTCCATCTCGAGGACAGGACAGGTTCGAGCGCCTCGAGAGTGCTGTGGGTATCATGCAGCAGGAGTTAGCAGAGCTGAGGGTCGCACAGGCAGCAGGGTTTGTGGTGAGAATGCGTTTGAATCGCTCACCCGCAAGTGCACGGGGTCGCCAAGTAATACCCCTCGCGCGAGCACGAGGGGGTCGTATTCCCAAGGGCCCGAGGAGCTATTCTTACTTCCTTATCACAATGTTGTTTAACCTAGCAATCACTCAAAGGTGATGACTACAAATAATCTACGGATGTATGAAAAGCATACAAATAATAAATACAGATACTGAGGGAAATCAGGGCGAGGGAATGGTCACGGATGAGGATTCCCTCGGGGGCTACTAAAGTGCTAAGGATACCCTAACTAGCATGCACGTGGGGGTGGTTTGGACCGGGAAACCCTAAATTAGACCAACCCGATGGTCACGGTGTTTGGTCCCTAATCCGGTACAAGTATTGGAATACGGAATTTCTTCCGCCCAAATCCTTGTACGATTGCAATGGGTTTAATGGATTTCCCCAAGCTAGGGTTGAAACACAATCAAGGACAACCCTAACAATTGGAGGGGTACAAATACCCGATGGTCACGGCGTATTCGTACATGTATTCCCTTCCAAGCTTGGTGAGCCTAATACTAGGGCAATGGTCATGCAACCTAGCATTGTCTAGGAATTGACATATAGAGTTCTCATACATATCAAGGCATTCAAGAACCACCAAACAAGGATCTCAAACCAACACACATGCATAAACTAGAAAGGAATCATCCAAAATACACAAGTTCACCCCCAAGGTTCACCTACATCCGGTGACCTTGGGGTTTAGTTGCTCATGATCACAAAGTATGCAAATAAATACATGGAAACAACCAAAAGCATAATAAGAACACTCCCTCAAGGGATCAAGGCCGAATGACGCTTCCAAGGACGCCACCCAAGGAGTGGCTTCCCTTGTCAAACTTCCTCTAAAATCCAAATCGAAGGTGTGGAGTCGTCGTCTCGTGCTCTCCCCGTCGTCCTCTCCTCAAGAATCGCCTCCAAAAGCCGGCCTCAAGCTCCCAAAGAAGGTGGTGAAGTCAAGCTTACTCAAGGTCTAGGGCTCTCCCCCAAAATGACTTCCCAAAACCCTTAAAAACATCATCCAGAGCGTCATGCGGCCCCGTATGCGACCCCGCATGCGGGGAGAGAAAATCCCGAGAAAACCCGAAATCGTGTAAACTGCTACAGTACCTTATGCGGCCTCTGTAGTGTCCGCATGCCAGACCGCATGAACCTCCAGACTTAGCCATTTCGCCAAAGGGTTCGTGCTACAGTGGTTGCTACAGTACCCCCCGGCTCAGAAACAGTGTTCTCGTCGCCGATTTCTTCTCAAATTCTATCAACGAGCTCGAAGGGGTCACATCAATACCTGTAACACGAAAGAAACCAATTCAGACCAAAAACGGGTGTCAATTCATAGAAAAAATACGTAATACATACACCCGAATACATGGAAAATACGTATGTTTAGGCGTTTATCAGTTTGCCGAGTTGAGGACCACTCAGGCATCACAGTTCGCTCACCTGTCGACACAGCTTGCCATAGTGATCCAGTTGTTTGAGCGATCTGTGGTGCGACCCCGACGGGTCCCCTCACCGACTCCACCTACATCTCCATCAGCATCAGATCTACCACCAGCAACAGCAGCAGCAGTACCAGAGGATACTCATCAGGACACCGACGCTGAGGCGTCATAGTTTTTATCTTTCTTTTGTCGCACTGTTATTTTCTTATTTTGTTGGACTTGTAGTACCCAGAAAGGACTCTCCTTCTGGATTTGCTTTTATTTTTTCTTTACTTTGTCTCGAGTTGTATCTTATTATCATATCCTTATATACTCGAGCTTTATTTTCGTTTTTCTTGAGCTATACTAAACCCTTGCGTATGTGTGCAGATGGTCTTGGATTTAAGGAAATTGAGGAATTGTCATTGGCACGGTCATGGGACCGTGTGTGCTCCACAAACCATTGAGACTCAACTCTCAATGACCTAGCTCCATCAAACGCAACACTTGGAGTTCAGGGGAGTAATGTTTCAATTGCCACTTCCACACTAATTGTTTTTCATTGTTTTATTGTTATAGTGCTTAAATGCGTACATTGGGGACAATGTACATCTTAAGTGTGGGGGGGGGGGGGGGGGGGGGGGGGGGGGGGATTCACATTGCACACACCTTTACTTATGCGTTCAATTGTTCATGTTCATGTAGCCTATGGCGGTTCACCTTAGTTGCAACATTCGTATTCTTAGAGTTTAGGAGAATTTTTAACATTATATTCTATCTTGTTCTAGTTCCACTTGAATTTTAGGGGGTTTTTGCTCGATTACACCTTCTTGCACTACTCACTCTTGAAATCTTTTGGAAACTCGATCTTGAAGTTTTAAGGACTACTTTAGTATTACTTTAGTAAGTTGTGAAGTTCTATGTAGCAAAAAAAAAAAAAAAAAAAAAAAAAAAAAGAAACTATTAGCTTGTGAATATTAGTTTAAGCTTTTCATTTGGGGTGGAAAGAGCTACCTCCTATGAAGTATGAAGCTACTCTCATAAGTCGGATACAAGTTATGCCCTAATGAGAGAAAGAGCTATCTTATGGGAAGCGTGAAAGCTACCACTCCGGTAGAAAGTGCTACCTCCTCGAAAGTGTGAAAGCCACCTTTGGCGGCCGCCTAGGAAAGGGCTACCTTAGAGGTTGAGTGAAGCTACTACTTCCTTACTTAGTATATATAAATAAGTCCTTGTAACAAGAGTTTGAGGAGTACTCGTTGGTTCTCTTGAGTGAATTCGCACACACTTACACGTTTTCGAGTTTTTATCCTTTTTTATTCAAGTTTTTAGCTAGAGCAATGATAACCATATGTAATGTTTTGATTTCCCCTTACTTGTAGAATACTTCTTTTGCATACTTTTGGTGAACCTAAGGCCGAGCACTTTCAATTGTTCTTCCCAAGTACTTCCACGTTCTATTTTGCTTGAGGACAAGCAAAAGCTTAAGTGTGGGGGGATTTGATAAGTGCTTGTGTTGTAGTAACGCGAAGCGTTATTATCTTACAATGAACATACTTTTTATCAGATTCTATCACTAAATAGTGTGCATTTGTGTATTCTTGTGCATTGTAGGTTCGTGGAGCTAAGTTGGGAAAGAAGAATGAAGTTAGGTCGTGTTCGCCATTGTTGGAAGGTTTTCGGACCAAGCAAGGAACAAGGCACGAGCTTAGACTTGTGAGTGTGTGCCAACCTCCATTGGAGGGGCACAAAGGCAGTCACATTCACAACAAGTCCAACTCGTGTAGCTTAGGAAAACTTCACCAAGAAGGAGACTTGAAGCAATAGGCACGATCTACCATTGATTTTGTGCCCAATTCAATGGTCTCGATGAAGAACAACGTATTCGGGAGCATTTCGGAGAGTTACTGTAGCAGCACTGCATCTTGTTAATGTACCAAAAATCACTGTAGCAAGTACTGTGCACTTCTGCCGAAAATGAAGATTCCAGAGAATTCACACGGGCGTGTGGAATTAACACACGGCCGTGTGAATTAATTTTCCAGCAAGCAGAGACCTCACACGGGCGTGTGGAATTACCACACGGGCGTGTGGAAATTCCACACGGCCGTGTGAAGTAATTTTTCAGGAAAGACAAAAACTTCACACGGGCGTGTGGAAATTCCATACGGCCGTGTGAAGCCCCGATAACTTCAAATTTAAAGCCGCACTCAGCCTATTTAAAGCCCGATTTGGAGACTTTTTGAGGATCTTTGAACCTATTCAAAACCTTTTCTGCAGTTCTATTTGATGCATAGTGGCCTCCAACAGGTCCTAAATGACAATGAGCAAGGATATCCCATCCTTCCTCCCTTGGTACACATCTTTGAACTTGACGGAAAAGTAGTAATCGATTTGTGTGTGAATTGCGAGAACAATTATACTAAAGACAGGAAATTAAATAGAGAAGGGTGAAAGATTAGAAATCGCAAGAAAAGAGATTAAAGAGGATTTAACAATTAATGAAGTGGGGTATCCGGACAAGTTATCTCTAGGATCTATGCTTCTAGTGCAAGACTATGCTATTATACCTTTCTATTGATGCTAATTGAGTCGAGGAAATCCTTAGACTCACGGTCCCAAATCTAAGGTCAACCGTGACTAACCCCAACACTATGCCCCGGTATTAGGATTCACAACAACCCTTCACTCTATCGCTCACACGATTAAGTCCTAGGGGAGTACATCTACCTAAACCTCACACTACGTGGGATTGCATTAAGTTTTAGGGACTCCTAGTGATAAAACCTGTTCCTATGTGTAGTTCTAACCCTTTGGTCCAGGAGGATGAACCCTAATCTAGATTAAGCCCCAGTGCATAGGATTCACTTCAACCCTTCACTCCGTTACTCGAGTAACTAAGCCCCAGGGGAGTTTATCTACCTAGCACTTCACTCTATCTTGACCGCTATTAAATCAAGGAAACGGAGGTAGGTAGAAATCACACCGGAGGGGAAAGGGGTACATCGCTACCTCACAACTCTCCCTCTCAACCCTCTTCAATCTTAAAGAGTCTAATCCTATAGGAGTTGTCACACCTCCAAAGGAAACCTAGATTGCTCTCAACCCTAGTGTCACATCTAAGGGAAAACAATAGCAAAATAAAATTAAGATCAAAACTCAATTCTTATTCAACAATAATGGAAAAGCATAATAACAATGTCAAAGAAACATAATAATCCTAGAGTTTTACAAGTGCGAATACCCACAAGGGGTTTAGCTCCTCATGGAGCTATACATGTTCATCAATGTATATAATAAAACAAAAAGTAAAGACATAGATGAAAAACCCCCTTGCGTATGGTGTGGCCGTGGTCTTGTGCGGCCGCCGGACGTCGATGACGATGTCGATGACGCACTCCAAACCTCCACGAAGTCCTCTCCAAAACCCTAGCCGCCCTCTCCAAAGTTGAGAAGAAAATTAGGTCAAAGATCGTCTCAAAAAGTCTCCAAATCGGGTTTTTATAATGTGGAGTGGCGGCTTTAAATTTACTGAAATCGGGATTTCACACGGGCGTGTGGAATTTCCACACGCCCTTGTGAAAATTCTGGAAAACTGATTTTCGGCCGACTTCGTCGTTCTTCATCGAGGCCGTTGAATTGGGCACACAATCAACGGTAGATCGTGTCGATTGCTTCGAATCGCCTAGTTGGTGAAGTTCTCCTTGTTGGCATGAGTTAGACTTATTGTGAATGTGACTGCCTTTGTGCCCCTCCAAAGGAGGTTGGCACACACCCACAAGTCTATGCTCACGCCTTACTTCTTGCTTAGTCCGAAAATCTTCCCAACAACGCCAAACACGACCTAACTTCGTTCCTTTCCTTCATTTTATCTTCACAACCCTACAATGCACAAAAGTAAACAATTGCACACTTTTTTAGTGATAAAATCTGATTAAATTAATGCTCATTGCAAGATAATAACACTTCGAATTACTATAACACGAGCACTTATCAGAACTACATGGTCGGCACAGATGCGGAAAAGGAACGGGTCATCCCAGAAGTAATTCTTTAAGTCACTAAAGAACCTCTTCTTTTGTTGGAACGTAAGCCCTTGTTTAAGAACCTTCCCTGACAAATAATTAGCAAAGTCTGCAAACCATGGAGTATCATCTGACGATGTTAAGTCCTGGATTGAGTACAAGTGTTCCTCGGGGAAGGAATCATTAATCTCTTTTCTTGATGACTCTTGCCCAACACTGTCCTCTAACTGAGACAAGTGATCCGCCACCACGTTTTCAGTCCCTTTCTTGTCCTTTATCTCTATATCAAACTCTTATAAGAGTAATATCCAACGAATCAGTCTCATTTTTGCATTAGCCTTGTTCATGAGGTAACGGAGAGCTGAGTGACCTGTGAACACAATGATCCTTGTCAAGATGAGATACGGCCTGAATTTGTCGAGGACGAACACAACTGCTAGCAACTCCTTTTCTGTAGTGGTATAATTTTCTTGAACACATGTAAGACTCTTACTAGCATAGTATATCGGTTGGAACTGCTTGCCCTTTCTCTGCCCCAAAACTGCTCCAATTGCATAGTCACATGCATCGCACATAAGCTCGAAAGGTTCATTCCAATCAGGTGTAATCAAACTTGGGGCCTGAACTAGCTTCTATTTTAAAAAATTAAATGCCATCTTACATTAATATCCAAAGTCGAATGGAGCATCCTTTTCAAGAAGCTTAGTCAATGGTTGTGTAATTTTCGAAAAATCCTTGATGAACCACCTATAGAAACCTGCATGCGCCAAGAAGCTTCGAATCCCCTTAACATTTGTTGGTGGAGGTAATTTATCTATGACCTCAATCTTGGCTTTATCTACTTCCATGCCTATTCGAGAGATCTTATGCCCCAGAACGATGCCTTCTTGAACGTGAAGTGACATTTTTCCCAATTTACCACAAGGTTTGTCTCCTCAAATCTCATCAAAACTCTTTCCAAGTTCTTCAAGCACATGTCAAAATGAATCACCGAACACAGAAAAATCATCTATGAACACCTCCATTATATCCACCAACAGGTCATAAAAAATGGCCGTCATACATTGTTAAAATGTGGTGGATGCATTGCTGATAAGTGCTTGTGTTATAGTAATACGAAGTATTATTATCTTACATTGAGCATTACTTTTCTCAGATTTAATCACTAATTAGTGTGTATTTGTGTTCTTTTGTGCATTGAAGGGTTATGGAGAAGATTTATAGAAAAAGAAGCAAGAATAGGTTATGTTCGCCATTGTTGAGGAGTTCTCGGACCAAGAAAGTAAAAAGGCACGAGTCTAACCTTGTGGGTGTGTGCCAACCTCCATTGGAGAGGCACAAGGGCAGTCACATTCACAAAAGTCTATAACTCATGTAGCATTGGAGAACTTTGCCAATGAAGAGAAATGAAATAATCGACATAATCTAATGTTGATTGTATGCCCAATTCAATGGCCTCGATGAAGAACGATGAATTCGGGAGCATTTTATGCGAGTACTGTAGCAGACTGTAGCTTCTTACTGTAGCAAACACTGTAGCAAGCTAATGTTCACTTTCTCCCGAAAATCAGGATTTCAGAGAGTTCACACGGGCGTGTGGAAATTCCACACGGTTGTGCACTGTAGCAAAACCACTGTAGCAAAAACACTATAGTAAGTTACTGTGGAATTAACAAAACAGAATTTCCACACGGCCGTGTGGAATTAACACACGGGCGTGTGGAAATTCTGCAGCTCGTGTGGAAAATTCACAGGGGCGTGTAGAACTCCGATTTCAGGCCGATTTCAGCCTATAAATAGCCCGTTTTCAGATCTATTTGGGGACCCAACCCTTCTATCTCTTGCCTATATTTTGGGTGGCTTTCAGCTAGGGTTTGGAGAGGTTCTTAGAGGTCTTTGGAGGCGATTATATGGCATCGACATGGACATCCTTTGGAAGAGAGCTATTTGGGGGAGCTTTCGTCGGCATCAATTCAGTGAGCTGTGCCCTAGGTTTGACAAGGGATTCGTGGAGAAGACTCGGCGGCTCCACAAGACTATCAATACGATCTACAAGGGGGTTTTCTTTATGGTTTTTATGCATATGTTCTTAATCTCTTTATTGATTTTGTATTGCTCCATGGAGAGCTAAACCCTAGTGGGTATTCGGAATTGTAAACCTTAGGATGATATTGTTTCTATGACTTTTATTATGCTTTCTTTTATTGATAAATAAATTGAGTTTCAATTTTAATTATCTTGTGCTATTGTTTTCCCTTAGCCGTGAGACTAGGGTTGAGAGCAATCTAGGTTATCCTTTGGAGGTGTGACAACTCCTATAGGGTTATACTACTAAAGATTTAAGAGGGTTGAGAGGGAAAGTTGTGAGGTAGTGATGTATCCCCTTTCCCCTCGGTTGTGATTTCTCCCTACCTCCGTTTCCTTGGTTAATTAGCGGTCAAAATAGAGTGAAGTGCTAGGTAGATAAACTCCCCAGGGGCTTAGTTACGCGAGTAACAGAGTGAAGGATTAAAGTGAATCCTACACACTGGGGCTTAATCTAGACTAGGGTTCTTCCACCTGAACCAAAGGGTTAGAACTACATATAGGAACAGGTTTTATCACTAGGAATCCCTAGAGCCTAAAGCAATCCCACGCAGTGTGAGGCTTAGAAAGATAGACTCCCGTGGGGCTTAGTTGACAGGTCAACGAGAGTCAAGGGTCGTAGTGAATCCTAATGTCGGGACATAATTTTGTGGTTAGTGATGGTTGACCTTAGGTTTGGGACCGTGTGTTTAAGGATATCCTCAACTCAATAGGCATCAATTGTAGAGCATAATACAAGTTTTGCACTAGAAGCATTAGTCCTAGGGGGAGCTTTGTCCGGGTACCCCATCATTATATCGATTACCTCTCCTACCCTCATTATTCTTCTTGCACTCTTTTATTTTCTTTTACATCCATACATATATATACTTTTCTCATCATCGATTCCCATCATAGCTATATAGCGATAACACTTGTTTCTGAACACTATTCCCTGTGGATACGACTACCCACTCACCAGGGTATTTTATTACTTCGACAACCCGTGCACTTGAGGGGTACACACTTACAGGCGGCCCGAAAATGCACGGGTTTCTCGAAGTAATAAAAGTTACCCCGGTGAGAGGGTAGTCGAATCCACATGGAATAGGGAGTTAGAATACGAGATTTCACTATTAAAACTATGCGAAGTACGGAAAAGTGATCAATTGATTCGATGAGTGAATTATGGAAACAATTATACTAAAATACGAGAAATTAAAAGAAAGATGGAAGATGAGAAAGTGCAAGTAAAAGAGAAAAGAAAAGATTTAACAATGAATGAAGCGGGGTATCTGGACAAGCTACCTCTAGGATCTATGCTTCTAATGCAAGACTATGCTATTATACTCTCCTATTGATGCCAATTGAGTCGAGGAAATCCTCAGACTCACGGTCCCAAACCTAAGGACAATCGTGACTAACCCTAACATTATGCCCCGGTATTAGGATTCACATCGACCCTTCACTCTATTGCTCGCACGATTAAGCCCCACGGGAGTACATCTACCTAAACCTTACACTACGTGGAATTGCATTAAGTTCTAGGGACTCCTAGTGATAAAACCTGTTCCTATGTGTAGGTCTAACCCTTTGGTCCAGGAGGAAGAACCCTAGTCTCGACTAAGCCCCAGTGCGTAGGATTCACTTCAGCCCTTCACTCTGTTACTCGCGTAACTAAGCCCCAGGGGAGTATATCTACCTAGCACTTCACTCTATCTCGACCACTAATAAATTAAGGAAACAGAGGTAGGGAGAAATCACACCGGAGGGGAAAGGGGTACATCGCTACCTCACAACTCTCCCTTTCAACCCTCTTCAATCTGAAAGAGTCTAATCCTATAGAAGTTGTCACACCACCCAAGGAAAACCTAGATTGTTCTAAACCCTAGTGTCACATCTAAGGGAAAATAATAGCAAGATAAAATCAAGATTGAAACTCAATTCTTATTCATCAATAATGGAAAAGCATAATAACAATGTCAAAGAAACATAATAACCCTAGAGTTTACAAGTGCGAATACCCACAAGGGGTTTAGCTCCTCATGGAGCTATACATGTTCATCAAAGTGTATAAAAAAGCACAAAATAAAGACATCGATGAAAACCCCCTTGCGTATGGTGTGGTCGTGGTCTTGTGCGGTCGCCGGACATCGGTGACGATGCCGAAGACGCGCTCTAAACCTCCACGAAGTCATCTCCAAAACCCTAGCCGCACTCCAGAAGTTCGAGAGAAAGATAGGTCAAATGATTCCTTAAAAAGTCTCCAAATTGGGCTTTTATAATGTTGAGTCGCGGCTTTAAAATTGCTGAAATCGGGATATCACACGGCCGTGTGGAATTTCCACACGCCCGTGTGAAATTTCTGGAATGCCGAATTTCGGCCGACAGTGAACAGTAACGCTCCTGAATTCATCGTTCTTCATCGAGGCTGTTGAATTGGGCACACAATCAATGGTAGATCGTGCCAATTGCTTCGAGTCTCCTAATTGGTAAAGTCTTCATTGTTAGCATGAGCTAGACTTGTTGTGAATGTGACTGCCTTTGTGCCCCTCAAAAGGAGGTTGGCACACACTCACAAGTCTATGCTCATTGATAAGTGCTTGTGTTATAGTATCGCGAAGCGCTATTATCTTACATTAAGCATACCTTTTATCAGATTTTATCACTAAATGTGTGCATTTGTGTTCTCTTGTGCATTGAAGGTATTGTGGAGCCTAACTGGAGAAGAAGAATGAAATTAGGTCGCGTTTGCCAATGTTGAGATGTTCTCGGACCAAGCAAGGAACGAAGCACGTATTTGGACTTGTGGATGTGTGCCAACCTCCCTTGGAGGGGCACAAAGGCAGTCACATTCACAACAAGTCCAATCCGTGTTACTTAGGAGAATTTCGCGAAAGAAGAAGACTTGAAGCAATCGGCGCGACCTACCGTTGCTTGTGTGCCCAAGTAATGGCCTCGATGAAGAACAATGGACCCGGGAGGCGTTTCGGCAAGTTACCAAGCCTGTTCAGCTGAAGACCAGTGTTCCAGAGAAGTCACACGGGCGTGTGGAAATTCCACACGGCCGTGTGTTTTGCAATTTCAGCCATCCAGTGAAGACACACGGGCGTGTGGAAATTCCACACGGCCGTGTGAAATTAATTTTCCAGCCGAGACAGAAGCTTCACACGGGCGTGTGGAAATTCCACACGGCCGTGTGAAGCCCCCGATAAGTCCAATTTTAAAGCCGCGATTCAACAATATAAAAGGGGATTTTTGCAACCTTTTGGAGGATATCTTTGGACCTAACTTTTCCCCAACTTTCTGGAGTGCGGCTAGGGTTTCGGAGAGGATTTCGTGGAGGTTCTAGCACATCGTCGGCATCGATTTCGAGTTTCGACGTTTGCACAAGACCACGGCCACACTAACTTCGAGGGGGTTTTCATCTATGTCTATATTTTATGCTTTATTTTCCACATTGATGAACATGTATAGCTCTATGAGGAGCTAAACCCTTCGTGGGGTATTCGGACTTGTAAACTTTAGGGTTCTTATGTTTCTTTGACATTGATTATTATGCTTTCCATCGTTGATGAATAAAATTGAGTTTTAATCTTAATTATCTCTTGATATTGTTTTCCCTTAAACGTGACATTAGGGTTGAGAGCAATCTAGGTTTTCCTTTGGAGGTGTGACAACTCCTATAGGATTAGACTACTTAAGACTAAAGAGGGTTGAGAGGGAGAGTTGTGAGGTAGCAATGTACCCCTTTCCCTTCCGATGTGATTTCTCCCTACCTCCGATTCCTTGATTTAATAGCGGTCGGAATAGAGTGAAGCAATAGGTAGATAAACTCCCCTAGGGCTTAATTGCGCAAGTAATAGAGTGAAGGGTTGTAGTGAATCCTATATGCTGGGGCTTAATCTAGACTAGGGTTCTTTCACCTGGACCAAAGGGTTAGAACTATTGTTGTAGGAACAGGTTTAATCACTAGGAATCCCTAGAGCATAATGCAATCCCATATAGTGTGAGGTTTAGGTAGATGGACTCCCCTGGGGCTTAATCATCTAGGTGACAGAGTGAAGGGTGTTGTGAATCCTAATACCAAAGCATAGCATTGGGGTTAGTCACGGTTGTCCTTAGGTTTGGGACCGTGAGTCTTAGGATTTCCTCGACTCAATTGACATCAATAGGAGAGTATAATATCATAGTCTTGCACTTGAAACATAGACCCTAGAGGTAGCTTGTCCGGATACCCCCCTTTTACTCATTGCAAGTCCTTCTCGATTTTTCTATTTGCATTTCTTACTTTCATCCTTCTATTTAGTTTATTGTTTTGAAATACATTCATTCATTAATATCACCATTGTTTTCCATATTTCGCATAGCTTAATTAGTGAATTCTTATACTCTATCTCCCTATTCCCTGTGGATTCGACTACCTTCTCACCAAGGTAAATTTATTACTTCGACAAACCCGTGCACTTGCGGGATACACGCAAGGGGTCGTGTCAAGTTTTTGGCGCCGTTGCCGGGGAATAGGCGTTTTAGATATTTGTTTTTCACTACTTTAGCTATTCACTTCGCACTCTATCTCATATTTTCTTTACCTATCATTGTTCTTATTTTTCTTTTCTTTATTTTCGGCTCCAGGTTATGACCCGAGGGAACCCTTCAATACTTGTTGAAGGAGACCCAGACATTGGAAGAAGAACACATCGTAAAGGGAAAGAACCTGCACAAGAAGCATCAAATCAAGCCGATATTGAGACAGAAGGGTCAGAGACAATGGCAGAACAGAACGAGCAGCAGCGAACGTTGTCCGATTTTGCTAGACCCGCAGTTATGGGGACCCAATCAAGCATTGTGAGGCCCCCAATTACAGCAATGAATTTCGAATTGAAGCCGTCGTTCATTCAGATGTTGCAACAGTCTGCACAGTTTAATGGGTTAGCCGATGAAGACCCTAATAGTCACATAGAAAATTTTTTGGAAGTGTGTGACATGTTGAAGATAAATGGAGTGACGGACGACGCAATTCGATTGAGAGCCTTCCCATTTTCACTGAAAGGAAAAGCAAGGCATTGGTTGCACTCATTACCGAGAGCCTCCATTACTACGTGGGAGGAAATGGCCGAGGCATTCTTGGCTAGATACTTTCCACCGGGGAAATCTGCAAGACTCCGGAATGAGATATCATCCTTTGTACAGATGGAATTGGAGTCTCTATTCGAGACATGGGACAGGTTCAAGGAGCTCCTTCGCAAATGTCCGCAACATGGATTTCCTGAGTGGATGATTATTCACACATTTTACAACGGGCTGAATCCGAGTACAAAGCAACTCTTAGATGCGGCGGCCGGAGGGACTCTTGGAAGCAAGACTCCCGGTGAAGCTCGGCACCTTGTAGAGGAGATGGCTATGAATAGCTATCAATGGAACTCAAGGGATAGAAAAAAGGTTGCCGGAATTCATGAGGTTGATGCGGTTACATCGTTGGCAGCACAAGTGGAATCATTAAGTAAGAAGCTAGATGCTCTAGCTTCGCCAAGAGTTGCGGCCATCACTACTTGTAACGGTTGTGGGGGAGGACATGCTTCAAGCGATTGTCCTATTGCTATTGGAGGCACTAGTACGGTGGAGCAGGCCGATTTTGTGGGGAACTCATATCGCGGACAAGGCCAAGGCAACCCGTATAGTGGTACATACAATCCGGGATGGAAGAACCATCCGAACTTCTCTTGGAGCAATCAAGGACAATCACAACAGAACAAAAATAGTGCACCACCGGGATTTCAAAGTCAACAAGCTCCGAATTTAGAAAGCCGAGTGACTGGGTTGGAGGGAAAGATGACTGACCTAGAGAGAGCCCTTACACGGTTCGTTTCTTCTTCGGATGCAAGGTTTCAATCGGTGGAAGCTACTCTTCGCAATCACACCGCCTCTCTACACAACTTGGAGAACCAAGTAGGGCAAATTGCGAAGACTTTGGCGGAGAGACCTCAAGGTAGTTTGCCTAGCAATACGGAGACCAACCCAAGAGAACAACTAAAGGCAATTACCTTGAGAAGTGGTAAGGAGGTTGAGGGACATCTCCCTCTTGAGAAGACTAAGGACTCACCCGAAGTCGTGGAAATAGAGGATGGAGCACCAAAGGAGAAAGAGGTGGCACCCCCACCTTACAAGCCGAGAATTCCCTATCCTTCACGATTGAAGAATGACCACGACAATGAGCAATACAAGAAATTTCTGGGTGTCTTCAAGCAATTGCACATCAACATTCCATTCGCGGAAGCATTAGCCCAGATGCCCAAGTACGCGAAGTTCTTAAAAGACCTCTTGACCAATAAGAGGAAGTTAGAGGAAAGTGCATCCGTCATCCTCGATGCAAACTGTTCGGTAGTGCTACAGAAGAATATGCCAAGCAAGAGGAAGGACCCCGGAAGTTTTATCATACCGTGCAATATTGGTGATATGGGTGAGGAGATGGCACTAGCCGACTCGGGGGCAAGCATCAATGTCATGCCCTACACATTCTTCCAAAAGCTAGGCTTGGGCGAGCCTAGACCTACCCGGATGACACTTCAGCTTGCAGATAGATCGGTGAGGCATCCAAGGGGTGTTGTTGAAGATGTGTTGGTGAAAGTGGATAAGTACATTTTCCCGGTCGACTTTGTAGTGCTTGATGTAGACGAGGATGTCGAGGTACCGCTGATCCTTGGGAGGCCGTTCTTGCGCACTTCCAAGGCTTTGATAGACATGGACGGTGGAGAGCTCACACTTAGGGTTGGGGACGACAAGCTCACTTACCGCCTCGCCGAAGCCATGCGACATTCTCTTGATTTTGATGATGCTCTATATTATCTTGATGTCACTGATGATTGCATTGATGAATATATGCAGGATATGTTTAACCCGAATCCATATGAAGGGTGGCCGGACCAAGACATAGAGACTGAAGAGGAAGAAGTGCTCGCGCTTGTTTCAGTTGAGATAGACATCAAGAAGGAGAAGGAGCTTAGGAAGAAAGTCCTTCGGAGATTGAAGCGGTCGAGACGTCGCCACAACAAGAACCCTAACAAGAAAGGGGATGAGCATTCACGGAGTAAGGGTGTTTCACCCGTGTGTGGTAACAAACTCGATAATTCTCCCTCTACCTTGCAACGATTATGCAATGCTTGCTTTCAAATTTTAGGGAAGAGGGCAAATTCCACTCATGAACCTCCGTAAGGTAAGACAGGTACGTCAAGCTAAGTGACGTTAAACAAGCGCTTCTTGGGAGGCAACCCAAGCGTTTTTACAGTTTTCTAGTACTTAGTTTAGTTTTAGGATTGAATAAAAGTCTTAGCAATGGTGTCCCAATTTTCATGTGCATATGCTGGGTTTTCTTGTGGATTTTCGATTATTTACATGTGCCTTAACGTTAATTGACGAAGTTTGAGTCGGTTGAGTGTGTTTTCGATAATCTCTGGTCATGTTTTTATGGTTTATCCAGGCTCTAAGTGTTTTAAAAGAGTTTCTGAATTTTTCTGAGAGTCTGTAAAATTTTCTAAGTAAACCAGAGAACACACACGGCCGTGTGGAATTAACACACGGCCGTGTGTTACCAATTGGAGCTCAACCAGAGAAGACACAGGGGCGTGACTTTGCCCCTGTGAAAAACTTCTGAAGGGGCACACGGCCGTGTGGAATTAACACACGGCCGTGCGAAATTCCGCAGAATTTCAACTCTTTTCCAGAGAGTCCACAGGGGCGTGTGGATGCCCCTGTGAGTGCCGCTGTGCCAAGGCACACGGCCGTGTGGAATTAACACACGGCCGTGTGAAACTCTGCAGAAAGAACCCCAAACTTCCCGAGAAACCACAGGGGCGTGTGTGAGCCCCTGTGGGAGAGCTTGTCAAGGCACACGGCCGTGTGGTTCATTCACACGGCCGTGTGAAACACTTAGTTTTCTCGGGCAATCCAGAGAGGTCACAGGGGCGTGTGACATGCCCCTGTGACCGGCCTTGTGTTCTTGGCCAGGTTGGGCACACGGGCGTGTGGAAATTCCACACGGCCGTGTGAAGTTTTTCAGAGACCTTTTGTGTTCTCCCGAGACTCCACAGGGCCGTGTACCAGCCCCTGTGGATATCTTTGTGAAGGCACACGGCCGTGTGGAATTAACACACGGCCGTGTGGAATTAACACACGGCCGTGTGGGGTAGTCAGAGAACAAACAGAATGCACACAGGGGCGTGGGTTGGCCCCTGTGAACCCTAATTTGAGAGGCACACGGGCGTGTGGAATCGTGACACGGCCGTGGGAATCCCCAGAACTCCAAAAGCCGCGTGATTTCTTTTGGTTTTCACTCGTGCCTCTTCTATTTCCATTCTAAACTCTTCTCCTACCCTCTCCACTAGTTCGCCAACCATCTCAGAGGATTTTTGAGGCTTTTTATTGGAGTTTTCCGGCCGATTCTTAGTATTTCTTCATCCACTCCGTCGAGATGTCTACTAGGCCTAGGAAATCGGTCGGCAAGCGTCCGCGAGCAGTTACTCCACCCCCCGAAGAAATGGAGTTTGATTTACCCGAGCACAGGGAGCGGTACAAGAAACTCTCGCCACTTCGATTTGGACAGTCGCGCTACCCTGATTTGAGCGTTTTGAGAGACATACAGGGGGGCGACGCCATAGCTACAGAGGTGGAGGAGTTGCTGGCTGTGGGGAGTTGGGACCGATTGTTATCTATTCGAGAGCCAGCAACTCGAGACATCACCCTCGAGGTCCTATCGACATTCGAATTCAACCGAGGGTATGATAGCTTCACGGATAGCCAGACGATTCAGTTCCGTGCCCTCGGTAGACACTTCAGCATGAGTGTCACTCAGTTCTCAGTCCTGATGGGCCTGTACGATCGGGCATACACCGAGACAGAGGAGTATGTTTTGCTACCCACCGAGTATCCAGGTACCCTCACACCACAGACGATTTACGAGACATTATGCGGGGATGGTCAGTATGAGCCGGGGGTTTCGAAAGCGACATTCCTTTCCCGGCCAGCATACAGGTACATTCATGCTATCCTGAGCAGGTCTATTAGTGGCCGAGGGGACAGTACAGGGGTACTGAGCAGACAGGAGCTGCTATACTTGCACTCCATGGTGCAGAGTGAGCCACTTCACCTGGGGCACGTTCTAGCCGAGTACATTCGCCACCAGGGCCAGTACCCCAGGGTTGGAGTCATTTTTTCAGGGCCCTACATCACACGCCTCGCTATAGGCCTAGGGCTCAGAGATGGGGTGCGCGGGGCCGAAAAGATCGCTACACCAGCCCCGCTCACCAGAGAGACACTGAGACTGATGGGTATGGTCCGCAGATCAGGACCAGGAGTCTATACTATGATCATACCCCAGACAGCGCAGGCCGAGGGCTCCCAGGTAGCATTGGAGCCACCCCCGCAGGACACAGAGACAGGGGCAGAGGCTGAGGTACCCCCCACCGCACCGGAGCCACCTCCGGTGCGGATGTTTTCACCGTCTCGAGGCCAGGACAGACTGGAGAGCCTCGAGAGCGCAGTGGGGATCCTACAGACCGAGGTGGCTGAGGTTAGGGCCACACAGATTTCACAGCACCAGGAGGTGATGGCGCAGTTCCAGAGCTTACGACAGACCTTCGAGCAGATTGCCTCCTCCTCCTTCGTGGTCCGACCTCGAGTTTCCACTCCACCACCTCCATCTCCTGCATCACCAGCAGATCCACCTGCACCGACATTAGCCGATCCACCAGCAGATACAGAGCCTCCAGCAGCACCAGAGGCCACCACTCAGGACACCGACGCTGAGGCGTCCTAGATTTTAGATTCTTTTCTTTTATTTGTCATTCTGTATATCTTTACTTTATTTTGGACTTGTAGTACTCAGAAGGGATTCTCCCTCTGAGTATAGCTTTTATTTTGCTTTTTATTTTGTCTCGAGTTGTATTCATTGCTTTACATTTTATATACTCGAGTTTTATTGAGCTTTACTGAACCCTCGTTTATGTGTGCGCAGATGGTCTTGGATGTAAGGATTTTGAGGAATAGTCATTGACACGGTCATTTAATCGTGTGTGCTCCACGAACCATTGAGACTCAACTCTCAATGACCTAGCTTCATCAAACGAAACACTTGGAGTTCAGGGGAGTAATGTTTCAATTGCCACTTCCACACTAATTGCTTTTATCGTTTTCACTTATTATTGTGCTTATATGCGTACATTGAGGACAATGTACATCTTAAGTGTGGGGGGGAGTTCACATTGCACACACTTTTACTTGTGCGTTCAATTGCTTATGCTTATGTAGCCTATGGCGGTTCACCTTAGTTGCAACGGTGTATTCTTATAGTTAGGAGAATTTTTAACATTGTATCCTATCATGCTCTAGTCTCTACTTGAATTTTAGGGAATTTTTGCTCGATTATCTTATATTGCACAACTTACTCTTGGAATCTTTTGGAAACTCAATCTTGAAGTTTTTAAGGACAAGTTTATCGTTGTTCTTAGTTTTACTTTGGAAAATGCATATATAAGGAGAGAAAAATATTAAAAAAAAAAAAAAAAAAAAAGTGGAAAAATGAAAAGAGAAAAAGAGAAAAAAAAAAATATATGAGTTTGTAAATATTAGCTTTGTTTTAATTATGCATTTGGGGTGGCAAGAGCTACCGCCTATGAAGTATGCAGCTACTCTCATAAGTCGGATACAAGTTATGCCCTAATGAGAGAAAGAGCTATCTCATGGGATGCGTGAAAGCTACTACCCCGGTAGAAAGAGCTACCTCCTCGAAAGAGTGAAAGCCACCTTTGGCGGCCGCCTAGGAAAGGGCTACCTTCAAGGATGTGTGAAGCTACTACTTCCACCACTATTTTTGTTTTTGTATATAAATAAGTCCTTTCTAACCAAAGTTTGAGGAGTACTCGTCGGTTCTCTTGAGTAAGATCGCACACACCAACACATTTTCGAGTTTTCATCCTTTTTAATTCATGTTTTTAGCTAGAGCATTGATAACCTTATGCAATGTTTTGATTTCCCCTTACTTGTAGAATGCTTCTTTTGCACTTTTGGTGAACCTAAGGCCAAGCACTTTCAATTGTTCTTCCCAAGTACTTTCACGTTTTATTTTTGCTTGAGGACAAGCAAAAGCTTAAGTGCGGGGGAGTTTGATAAGTGCTTGTGTTATAGTATCGCGAAGCGCTATTATCTTACATTAAGCATACCTTTTATCAGATTTTATCACTAAATGTGTGCATTTGTGTTCTCTTGTGCATTGAAGGTATTGTGGAGCCTAACTGGAGAAGAAGAATGAAATTAGGTCGCGTTTGCCAATGTTGAGATGTTCTCGGACCAAGCAAGGAACGAAGCACGTATTTGGACTTGTGGATGTGTGCCAACCTCCCTTGGAGGGGCACAAAGGCAGTCACATTCACAACAAGTCCAATCCGTGTTACTTAGGAGAATTTCGCGAAAGAAGAAGACTTGAAGCAATCGGCGCGACCTACCGTTGCTTGTGTGCCCAAGTAATGGCCTCGATGAAGAACAATGGACCCGGGAGGCGTTTCGGCAAGTTACCAAGCCTGTTCAGCTGAAGACCAGTGTTCCAGAGAAGTCACACGGGCGTGTGGAAATTCCACACGGCCGTGTGTTTTGCAATTTCAGCCATCCAGTGAAGACACACGGGCGTGTGGAAATTCCACACGGCCGTGTGAAATTAATTTTCCAGCCGAGACAGAAGCTTCACACGGGCGTGTGGAAATTCCACACGGCCGTGTGAAGCCCCCGATAAGTCCAATTTTAAAGCCGCGATTCAACAATATAAAAGTGGATTTTTGCAACCTTTTGGAGGATATCTTTGGACCTAACTTTTCCCCAACTTTCTGGAGTGCGGCTAGGGTTTCGGAGAGGATTTCGTGGAGGTTCTAGCACATCGTCGGCATCGATTTCGAGTTTCGACGTTTGCACAAGACCACGGCCACACTAACTTCGAGGGGGTTTTCATCTATGTCTATGTTTTATGCTTTATTTTCCACATTGATGAACATGTATAGCTCTATGAGGAGCTAAACCCTTCGTGGGGTATTCGGACTTGTAAACTTTAGGGTTCTTATGTTTCTTTGACATTGATTATTATGCTTTCCATCGTTGATGAATAAAATTGAGTTTTAATCTTAATTATCTCTTGATATTGTTTTCCCTTAAACGTGACATTAGGGTTGAGAGCAATCTAGGTTTTCCTTTGGAGGTGTGACAACTCCTATAGGATTAGACTACTTAAGACTAAAGAGGGTTGAGAGGGAGAGTTGTGAGGTAGCAATGTACCCCTTTCCCTTCCGATGTGATTTCTCCCTACCTCCGATTCCTTGATTTAATAGCGGTCGAAATAGAGTGAAGCAATAGGTAGATAAACTCCCCTAGGGCTTAATTGCGCAAGTAATAGAGTGAAGGGTTGTAGTGAATCCTATATGCTGGGGCTTAATCTAGACTAGGGTTCTTTCACCTGGACCAAAGGGTTAGAACTATTGTTGTAGGAACAGGTTTAATCACTAGGAATCCCTAGAGCATAATGCAATCCCATATAGTGTGAGGTTTAGGTAGATGGACTCCCCTGGGGCTTAATCATCTAGGTGACAGAGTGAAGGGTGTTGTGAATCCTAATACCAAAGCATAGCATTGGGGTTAGTCACGGTTGTCCTTAGGTTTGGGACCGTGAGTCTTAGGATTTCCTCGACTCAATTGACATCAATAGGAGAGTATAATATCATAGTCTTGCACTTGAAACATAGACCCTAGAGGTAGCTTGTCCGGATACCCCCCTTTTACTCATTGCAAGTCCTTCTCGATTTTTCTATTTGCATTTCTTACTTTCATCCTTCTATTTAGTTTATTGTTTTGAAATACATTCATTCATTAATATCACCATTGTTTTCCATATTTCGCATAGCTTAATTAGTGAATTCTTATACTCTATCTCCCTATTCCCTGTGGATTCGACTACCTTCTCACCAAGGTAAATTTATTACTTCGACAAACCCGTGCACTTGCGGGATACACGCAAGGGGTCGTGTCACTCATGCCTCGTTCCTTGCTTAGTTCGAAAATCTTCCCAACAATGGCAAACACGATCTAACTTCGTTCCTTTCCTTCATTTTATCTTCACAACCCTACAATGCACAAAAGTAAACAATTGCACACTTTTTAGTGATGAAATCTGATTAAATCAATGCTCATTGCAAGATAATAACACTTCGCATTACTATAACACGAGCACTTATCAAATCCCCCCACACTTAAGCTTTTGCTTGTCCTCAAGCAAAAATAAAACGTGAAAGTACTTGGGAAAAACAATTGAAAGTGCTTGGCCTTAGGTTCACCAAAAATATGCAAAAGAAGCATTCTACAAGTAAGGGGAAATCCAAACAATGCATAAGGTTATCATTGCTCTAGCTAAAAACTCGAATCAAAAAGGATAAAAACTCGAAAGTATGTTAGTGTGTGCGATTTCACTAAAGAGAACTAACGAGTACTCCTCAAACTTTTGTTAGAAAGGACTTATTTATATACAAAAACAAAACTAAAGAGAGAAGAAAGTAGTAGCTTCACACATCCTTGAAGGTAGCCCTTTCCTAGGCGGCCGCCAAAGGTGGCTTTCACACTTTCGAGGAGGTAGCTCTTTCTACCGGGGTAGTAGCTTTCACGCATCCCATGAGATAGCTCTTTCTCTCATTAGGGCATAACTTGTATCCGACTTATGAGAGTAGCTACATACTTCATAGGCGGTAGCTCTTTCCACCCCAAATGCATACATAAAACAAAGCAACTATTCAAAATTTTTTTTTTCTTTTTCTCTTTTCCATATATATATATATATATTTCATTTTTTTTTTTTCATCTTTTTCATTTTTTTTATATATGCATTTTCCAAAGTAAAACTAAGAACGATGATAAACTTGTCCTTAAAGACTTCAAGATTGAGTTTCCAAAAGATTCCAAGAGTAAGTTGTGCAATATAAGATTAATCGAGAAAAAATTCCCTAAAATTCAAGTAGAAACCAGAGCATGATAGGATACAATGTTAAAAATTCTCCTAAACTATAAGAATACAACCATTGCAACTAAGGTGAACCGCCATAGGCTACATGAGCATAACCAATTGAACCCACAAGTAAAGGTGTGTGCAATGTGAACTCCCCCCCCCCACACACACACACTTAAGATGTACATTGTCCCTAATGTACGCATGCAAGCACAATAAAGTTAAGAATTGTAAAATAATTAGTGTGGAAGTAGGCAATTGAAACATTACTCCCCTGAACTCCAAGTGTTACATTTGATGGAGCTAGGTGCATTGAGAGTTGAGTCTCAATGGGTTGTGAAGCACACACGGTCCCATGGCCGTGTCTATGACTATTCCTTAGATTCCTTTCATCCAAGACCATCTGCGCACACATACACAAGGGTTCAGTATAGCTCAATAAAAAATCGAGTATATAAAATATGAAGCAATGAATACAACTCGAGATAACAAGAAAAGCAAACTAAAAGATAAACTCAGAAGGAGAATCCTTTCTGAGTACTACAAGTCCAAAATATAATAAAAAGTACAAGAATGGATATAAAAAAAAAGCTAAAACTAAGACGCCTCAGCGTCAGTGTCCTCAGTGGTGGCCTCTGGTGCTGCTGGAGGTTCGAAATACGTCCGTGGATCTGCTGCTGTTGCTGCTGGTGCTGGGGGAGATGGTGGCGGAGGAGTGAGGGCCCGGAGCTGGACTACGAAAGGTGATGACACGGCCTGGTCGAGTAGTCTCTGTATGGCATCGAGCCGCGTCATCGTCTCTAAGTGCTGTGCAGCCTGTGTGGCCCTCACCTCGGCCATCTCGGTCTGTAGCACCCCCACTGCGCTCTCAAGGCGCTCCAACCTGTCCTGGCCTCGGGAGGGAGAGAAAATGCGCACCGGGGGTGGCTCCGGTGCTGTGGGTGGTGCCTCGGCCGCTGTGTCTATCGGGGGTGGCAAAAGTAGATGTACTGCTGGTCGCGAGCCCTCGACCTCACCATCCTCCATTGTCCTTTGTGGGTGTCTGTTCAAAATATAGCACTGATCATACTTCCTGGCCATGCCCATCTTCCTCAACATCTCCAAGTTAATCGGGGAAGGTATAACTGTCCTTTCTATTCCTTTTACTGCTTCCCGAAGGCCCATCCCTTTAATGAGTCTTGTAACATATAGCCCTGAAAAAATAGCTCCAAGCCTCGGGTACTGGCCCTGATACCACATGTAATCTGCCAGGATATATCCAAGATGGAGCGGCTCGCTACGAACCATTGAATGAATGTAGGTAAAGGAGTTCCTGCCGACTTAAGACTCCCGTGCTGTCACCCCGACCGTTCACTGATCTACTTAAAATGGCGTGAATGTATCTATAGGCTGGTCATGACAAACAAGTGGCTTTCGATACCCCTGGCTCATATTGCCCTTGTCCACATAACACTCTGTAAGCTCCTTGAGGGGTCAAACTGCCAGAATAATCAATCGGAAGGTTCTCATACTGCTCTGATTCTGTATATGCTTGATCATATAAACCCATTCAAATAGAAAACTGCGTCACTGACATGCTATAATCGTGACCAAAGGCCTTGAATTGTATAGTGTCAGTATTTGTCAAGTCTTTATGTGTTTTGTTGAACTCAAAAGACGCTAGTACTTCAAAAGAAAGTGAGCGGTTCGCTGGTTCTTTAATAGTCAACAAACGCTTCCAACTTTCGACCGCTAAAAGTTCCTCAATCTCATCTGCCATCTCGTCTCCCCACTCGGCTGTTCTCAAATAACTCAAGTCTATGTATCGAGATTGTCCAAACTTGAGTTTCTCCAGTCTATCATGTCTCGCTCGATGTTCGGGCTTGCCGAAAGTAATCTGTTCGCTAGATGGTTCAAAGGCCCTCTTACTAGTTGCTTGCTTTATCCTTAATGCCATTCCTGAAATAAAATCAAGTAACCCATCGTTAAACTCCACACGGCCATGTAGATTGTCAGGCGGACACACTCCACAGCTATAGAGTTAGCATTTCAACTTCACAAAGGCATTTGTTCTCCAAAACCCCGTCAATGTATTCGCATGTCATTCAATCATGCAAATCAAGCAAAATCACAAACAAAAACGGAGTGAATTAATATTGACGAAGAACAAGGGTTTGAAGTTCTTACCGGTGATGTTGATGAAGAAAACCTTAAATCGGCCGGAAAACTCCGAATAAAACATCAGAGAAGATCGGGAAAGTGATAAAGAGGATCGGAGAGTTTTTTAGAGTGTAAAACAATTAAGGCACGAGTAAAATCCACAAAGAGACGCATGGCTTTTAAAGCACTGGGAATCCACATGGCCGTGTGGGCATACCACACGGCCGTGTGCCTCTGAAAATATAATCCACAGGGGCCAACACACGCCCTTGTGCACACTCTGGTTGCTCTCTGAACTACCCCACACGGCCGTGTGAGTATCTCACACGGCTGTGTGCCTTCACAGGGGGATCCACAGGGGCACCCACATGGCCCTGTGGATTCACGGGAAAACTTCGAAAGTCTCTGAAAAATTTCACACGACCGTGTGCCAAACCTGGCCAAGAACACAAGGTCGGCCACAGGGGCACCCACACGGCCCTGTGGCCTCTCTAACTCACCCGAGAAATGCTAAGTATTCCACACGGCCATGTGGATAATCCACACGGCCGTGTGCCTTATACAAGTTCTCCCACAGGGGCACACACACGCCCCTGTGTATTCTCGAGAAGAAGGGTTTTCTCTGCAAAATTTCACACGGCCGTGTGGAATTTCCACACGGCCGTGTGCCTTAGCACAGTGGCACTCACAGGGGTACTCACACGCTCCTGTGGACACTCTAGAAAAAGAGTTGAAGTTCTGCGAGATGTCACACGGCCGTGTGGAAATTCCACACGCCCGTGTGCACCTTCTGAGGTTGTTCACAGGGGCATACACACGCCCCTGTATCCTCACTGGTTGAGTTCTGATTTGGTAACACACGCCCGTGTGGAATTTCCACACGGATGTGTGTTTTCTCTGGTTTACTCAGAAAAATTCACAGACTCTTCCAAAAATTCAAAAACTCTTTTAAACCACTTAGAGCCTGTACAAATAATAAAAATACGACTAGAGATCATCGAAAATGCACTCAACCGACTTAAACTTCGTCAATTAACATTAAGGCACACGAAAACGTCAACAATCCACATTAAAAATCGCAACACATGCATTAAAACTTCAAGAAACAAAACTAAGACTTTTATTCAACCTAAAACTAAACTAAGTCCTAGAAAAACTGTAAAACTTTGGGTTGCCTCCCAAGAAGCGCTTGTTTAACGTCACTAAGCTTGACGTACCTAACCTTACCTTACGGTGGTTTGAGAAATAATACATCCTTGTTGTCATCGCAAACTTCACCACCAAAATAAGGCTTCAACCGATGCCCATTCATTATAAACGCACCCTTCTCCGGATGAGTGATTTCAACTGCCCCATGGGGTGATACATGCATAACTATGTAAGGGCCAAACCATCTTGATTTTAATTTCCCGGGGAAGAGTCGTAACCTTGAGTTGAACAATAGTACCTTATCGCCCACTTTGAATTCTTTAGGTGACTTAATGTGTTTGCCATGCCACCTTCTGATCCTTTCTTTATAGATTCTAGCATTCTCATATGCTTTTAACCTCCACTCATCAAGTTCATTAAGATGGAGCAATCTTTGCTCACCGGTCTTTCTCAAATCAAAGTTCATCGCCTTGATTGCCCAATATGCCTTGTGTTCGAGCTCTACCGGCAAATGACATGACTTCCTATAAACCAAATTGTATGGTGTAGTTCCTATCGGAGTCTTGTGTGCTGTTCGATAAGCCCAAAGTGTATCATCCAACCGTTCAGACCAATCTCTCTTTCCTTGCTCCACAGATTTAGTCAGAATCATCTTGAGCTCTCTATTGGTCACCTCGACTTGTCCGCTAGTTTGTGGATGGTACGGGGTCACAAGGTGATGGTGTGCTCCGTATCATTTCAGCACTTTCTCCAACTGGAGGTTGCAGAAATGTGTTCCTCGATCACTAATGATAACTCTCGGGATCCCAAGTGCACGGGGTGGCCAAGTAATACCCCTCACGCACGCGTGAGGTGGTCGTATTGCCAAGGGCCCAAGAATCTACACTTACTTCCTCTTTGCAATGTTCTTTAACCGATATGGCTTGAGTTAAAGAAATTGATGAAAAGCAAACAAGCAAATATAAAATAAATGCAAGATGACTAAGGCAAAATACGGGAAATTCAATGGTTAGGAGTGGCCACCGATGAGGATTCCCTTAGGGGCTACTAAAGTGCGTTTGAAGGCTTGAACTAACATGCATGTGGCAATGATGGACCGAGAAAACCCTAGACTAGGCCAACCCGATGGTCACGGAAATTGACCCCTAATCCGGTACGGGTATTGGAATACGGTATTTCCACCGCTACGGTATTTCTACCACCCAAATCCCCACACGATTGTTAAGGGTACAGTGGCTTTCTCAACCTAGGGTTAAAGCAACAACTCGGTACTTAACCCCAGGAGTGAGGAGTACAAATACCCGATGGTCACGGCGTATTTATACGTATTTCCCTTACAAAGTTATTGAGTCTAACAGTAGGGCAATGGTCATGCAACCTAGCATTTCCTAGATCAATTGATACATAGAGTTCTCATACATATCAAGCAATTAAAACACCAAGCAATGCATCACAAACATGCCACAAACAATGAATTAGAACAAAGCATCCAAAATACACAAGTTCACCCCCAAGGTTCACCTACATCCGGTGACCTTGGGGTTTAGTTCCTCATGATCAAGAAATACAACACAAAATACATGAAACCAAACACCAAAAGCATAAGAAGAACTCCCTCAAGAGATGAAGGCCGGAGAAGTTCCAAAGACGCCACACAAAGGGGTGGCTTTCCTTGTCTTCAACCTTCCAAATCCAAGCTCTAGTGTGAAGATCCTTCCTAAAACCTTGCTCTCCTCGCCAAATCCTTGCCTAGATCGCCCTCCAAATGCTTCTCCTTCCTCAGAATTTTAGTGGTGATGAGAGCTCTAAGAAGAAGACACTTGATGCCCTTCAAAACCCTAGCCAAAGTCCCCTAAAAGATGCATTCGGGAAAGTTCACGGGTGACCTCACGGTCCATATATGGCCCGTGAGGGAGCCTGTAATACGGGCTACAAGAAAACGCAAAGTTGTGATTTTGCACAGTAGACTACTACAGTAAACTACTACAGTAAACTACTACAGTAAAACTTCTCGCGGACGACCTCACGGCCGTGAGCCTGCCCGTGAGGGTTTCCAGATTTCATTTTCCTTCCAACTCTTCGCTCTTCAGGCAACTACAGTAATGCTACAGTACTCGGGACCCTAAAACGACGGTTATGGTGCAGATTTCCTCTCAAATCGCATCGTTAGGCTCACCAAAGCATATAATGTACCTGAAACACGAAATAAAACAATTTAGACCGATAGGAGCATCGATTCATTAATAAAACACTGAAATACATGCGCGTACATACGTGTAAAATACATACATTTAGATGTTTATCAAACATCCCCACACCTAAGCGTTTGCTTGTCCCCAAGCAAACACACATGAAGAACAGGGGCTGAAAGATAAACGACTAAATGCACGACCTCAAGCTCAATAGTGAAGGACTCCACGGGCATACTAGACAGAGATCAAGAAGTGAGCTGTGCTAGTGATAGTCGAGTAATGATAGCTCTGTCTCTCTTGAAGTGCCCTCAGTGATTATGTGTTGAATTCCACCTTGTTCTACACACCCTGGATTACCCCAGGATGTCTATTCACTTCACGCATAATAATAATGACATTAAAGTGTTGAAAACATCCTCAGAACTCTGTTAAAAGTCTTTTGGTTCCTAAGTAAAACTTTAGCACCTCAAGTGATTACGCAGTAGGCTCCAGGGGATCAAGATGCCACAACTCTCTTACTTATGTACAACATACACACAAATTTTTTTTTTCTGAGTCCCCGACTAACATAGACTGCTCAAAAATCTTTCAGACGGATGCATATGCTGGTTAGGCACAAGAGTCACCCATCCTACTTGATTACAGTCTACATAGACGCATTCGTGCTAAACTAGCAGAGGAATACTGTCATGGACGCGTTTTTTTTTTTTTTGTATCTTAAACCCCTTGAACAACTTGCTACAATGGATCACTTTTAAGATAAAGCAAACAACAAAGGAACTCAAAAGCTTTTAAAAGTATATTGAAGATAGAATTTAACACATTAATGCCAAAATAATTGTGATGGGTTAGTAGAAGTATACAAAATGGAAGTGCTCATGAACATGTATAAAGGTGTACTAAAGGTGAAACAGAGCTACAATTAAGCACAGATAAGATACAGCTCACGACTATCATTCTACCAAGCCTAGAACTTCTAAACAATGTAATCATAGCTATCATAGGTATTATACGCATGTAAAGGCATGTAGCAATAACAACTACTCATAGAAATCCATCTCCACACCTAAAGCTATACATTGCCCCCAATGTACAAAGGTCAGCAGCACAGGGTGGGAAAATAAACATGTAAAGTGCATAATAGGAGTAAAGAAACTTCCTCAGTCAACTGATGTAGTTCGTGAATTGATCCTGTAGACTTGGGGACAGATGGGGCAAGAGAGGGCCAGGAGTGCGCAACCATAATATCCTCAACTTGAAAATACAGCAAGCGTAGATTATGACTCCAGAAATAATAAAATCAGAGGAAAGCAAGCAACAAAAGTTCCACACACACAACATAAGTTTTGTAGGGACGAAGCCCTGACTAACTCACAAGTACAGAATGCAACAAAAAGTAAAAGTACACATAAATACAAAACAAACAGAATGAAAGTAAAAAGAACAGGTGTGGTGTGTAGTCTAGGGATCGGAGGGAAAGGAAGGTGCCGTGCAGGTCGTGGCCGTAGAATGCAACAAAAAGTAAAAGTACACATAAATACAAAACAAACAGAATGAAAGTAAAAAGAACAGGTGTGGTGTGTAGTCTAGGGGTCGGAGGGAAAGGAAGGTGCCGTGCAGGTCGTGGTCGTAGAGGTGGTGCCGACAAACGATGAAGAGCTGTGCAAGAACGCTAAAATGTCGGCAGTGGTGGTCTCAATACGGCTCACCAAGGCAGTCATCATCTGCAAATGCTCACGGACCTCGGTACGGAATGTCTCAAATCTCTCCTCAAGTGAATGTCGACACTCCCTGGGTGCAGCATCATCGTCCTGCTCGGACTCGGACTAAGACTCAGACTCGGTGTCATGAGATGGGCCGGGGTCAGTCTAGCGTCGCACCACCCTGTGGGCACTACCCCGCCGCTCAACCATACCAATATACACCAGTGTCTGCATGCTGAGTGGAATAACTGCATCCACAACTGTCATGCCTTGGGTTCTCTCAATAAGTCCCATACCCTTGATCATGCGTGTGATGTAGGGCCCTGCATAAATGGATCCAAGGTGAACAAACTTTCCCTGATGAGCAAAAACGTCGGCGACCAAGTGACCCATATGAAGGGGGTATCGCTGTATGATACTGTACAACATCAGTAGGTCCGTGCGTGATACCACCCCGGTGGAATCCAGTCGACTCCCTATGCTCTGTGTCAGTAGGGCTTGAATATATATGTGTGCTGGGTCCTTCAACTAGGAGGCCTTCTTGGTGCGTGACCGGGTAGCAATGGTGCTCCAGTAAGTGGCACTAGTCATAGGATAACGAAAATCCTTGCATAACTCCTTGAATTCCGGCCTTTGGGTGAATGCTTCTGTGTAGAATCCCATGTAAACACCCATTTGATCTTGAGTTATTCTGTGGCTCTTCCCAAAAGCATGGAATGACATGTAGCCGGGTTGGCGAGAGAAAGGATTGAAATGATAAATCTCGAAAGTGCTCAACACTTCGAGAGTCAATTCCTTGTATGTAGGTTCTTCAATGGAGAATAACTTGTCCCAACTGCCGTGTGTGATGAGTTCCAAGATTGTTTATCCAAGCCCAGGGTTTTCAAGACATCCCAATCTATTTTCTTGATCGTTCCAAAATTCTTGCGTGAGAGGAGCGTGAAACGGTTCTTGTGGTCATCCTTCTTAAGTTTGGGTTGCTCGGGGGGTGGAGAAGGTTCATTCCGGGCTCTCTTGTAGGCAACTTTCTTCGTTCTCATCCTACAAGGTCAAGAGGAACTCAATTAAACAAGTTACAAGCAAAACAATCTTGAAAAAAAAATGAAAGATTGATGAAAATTTTGCAGTTCTACAGTAAAACTGAAAAACTTTTGCAAGAACCTTGCTTGGAAAATAGCCAATCCAAGAATAAAAACAATCCAAAATACCAAAACAAAGTTATGGCATACTAAGAGACAAGGATCCACACAACAAACACCACAAACAACCATGAAAACACCATGATCTCAAGAAAAAGTGTTCACCAAAAACCTAGGGTTTTTTGAGCAAACCTTAGAGTGAATCCGGCCCAAAGAGGAGTTTTTCTTCAAAGTTTTTGCACACAATGAGTTTGGAGGAGGAGGAGAGTGGTTTAGTGCAAAAAAAATGAGAAAAAATGGTGAAGAAGTGAGGGAGAAATGAAAGGAAGAAGTGAGTGAACGAGTGGGGAAGAAGAGGGATCAAAGGGGGCCTAAGAGAGCCCAAGCCCGAGGGTCTCACGGCCTAGCTCACGGCTGTGAGCCAGGCCGTGAGTCCTCTCAGTTTGGCTCACGGCCTAGCTCACGGCCGTGAGCCAGGCCATGAGCACTCTCGGGATGGGTCACGGCCTTGCTCACGGTCGTGAGCAAGGCCATGACTCACTTGGCCAATGTTTTAACACTCAAAAACGATTCTCCACTTGGTTTGTCAATGAAATACACTCAACCAAAGCTCAAAAACACTCAAAATGAGGCCGAATAAAGCATGAAAACATTCAAAACATGGTGATCATGAAGTCTAAAACATAAAGCAACTAGCACAACACAAGCATGCATGAATGATGAAACAAAAAATTGATGAAAAGATGACTACAACATGAAGAAGACTTAGACAACTAACATGCCAACACACTTCAAGAATACGAAAAGAAAGACATGATAAGCATTCACAATACAAGAAAATGAAATTGCAATGAATTTAAACTTGGGTTGCCTCCCAAGAAGCGCTTGGCTAACGTCATTAGCTTGACGTGCATTACCTTGACAATCATGGTGGGACAGAGGGAGGGAATTTACCTCCATTCTTTGGTGATGCAATGTTACCCGAAATATTCATGGAAAGGCATGAAAAGATCTTGAACTTCCTTTGATTTTCCATAAGTATGTCATCTACATCCACATTCGACGATGATACAACCTTCACATCTATCGTAGGCTTTTTCTTTGTCTTCCTCCACATCTTCTTCAAAGCTTTCATTTCTTGGTCATGAGGCGGAGGTCGAACCATCACTTGTGCAACTTGTTACATTGGTATAGGTGTGGCATCACTTTTTTCAATCTCATCGTCATCTAACTCCCCCAAAATCTCATCCAATGGATTTAAGGCTAGAACTTCCTGCACACAATCGGAAACAATGACATCAGTTATATTGGTATAATGTAAACTATCATCATGATCGAGTGTGTGCCGCATTGCTTCGGGGAGAGTAAAGACAACTTGTTCATCACCAACTCTTAATGTCATCTTTCCCCCCTTGACATCAATCAATGCACCCGAAGTGTTTAACAACGGCCGACCGAGAATAATGGGGACCTTAACATCATCATCCACATCTAGAATCACAAAATCCATGGGGATGATGAGTTTGTCAACCCTTACAAGGACATCTTCAACAACACCCCTTGGTCTCCGCATAGAATGGTCGGCTAGTTGTAGGGTCATTCGTGTGGGCCTTAAATCCTCCAATCCTAGTTTCAAAAACAACTTGTACGGCATCACATTAATGCTCGCACCCGAGTTGGCTAAAGCATTCTCTTGTATTCCTTCACCAAGTATGCAAGGGATGATGAAACTGCCGTGATCATTGAGTTTCTTGGGCAATTTCTTTTGAATTAAAGCGGAGCAATTCCCCGATAGTGTCACCGAGTCCACATCTTCTAGTTTTCTTTTGTTCGTGATGAGGTCTTTCATGAATTTGGCATACTTGGGCATTTGTGAAAGGGCTTCAACCAATGGAATATTAATGTGGAGTTGCTTGAATATGTTCAAAAACTTTTTAAATTGAGCATCCTCCTTGTCTTGTTTCAATCTTGTCGGGTAAGGCACCACGGGCTTGTACTCGTTCATCTTTGGGACCGGGGATTTTTGGACATCATCACTCTATTCCTTTTCATCGTCCTTACATTCCTTCTTGCTCAAATGAGGGTCTTCCCGATCGGCTACCTTATCATTAGAAGCACTTGGACTCATCTTGGCCCTTGCTTCCAATTGCTTACACTCCTCAGTGTAACAGCATTCAAGTGTTCCCTCGGGTTGCTTTCGGTGTTGCTTGGCAAGCTACCCGAAGGACGATCAGAATGTGCTCGAGCAAGCTGTCCCACTTGGTTCTCTAGGGATTGCATGGATGCTTGAACATTCCTCAACACAGTACCGAACTCATCCAATCTTTTCTCGACACCTTGAAACTGTGCTTCAGTGTTAATCATGAATTTAGCCAAAACATCCTCTGTGGTATACTTCTTTTCTTATTGCGGCGGTGCTTGGTAATGTCTTGCTTGAGGTGGAGGAGCCCTCTGTTGAGCTTGGCCTTGACCCTAGGCCATGTTCGGGGGATTCCTCCAACCTTGATTGTATGTGTTACTATATTGATTTCCCGGTCCTCTAGATCCACCTCCAACATAATCAACAGACTCCACAGGTGCAGATGGGGCAATGAATATAGGGCATTGTGACGTTGCATGCCCCGCTCCACATGTATCACAAGACATCACGGCCTTAGGGGTAGAGCTGGATCCTAGCATCAATTACTCAACTTTCTGTGCCAAAGTACTGCCCAATGCCGTGTTGTCTGAAAGATTCTTTGTAAGGGCCTCCACCTTAGCTGCCAACGCGGTATTCTCATTCACTTCATACAACCCCGTAACCTTAGGTGCCTTCTGTCGAGTGCTCCAATGGCACTCATTGTTCGCCATCTTCTCAATCAAAGCTTCAGCTTCTTCAGGCAGTTTGTTACTAAAGGATCCACCTGCTGCGGCATCTATTAGTTGCCTTGTTGAATAGTTAAGCCCATTGCAAAACATTTGCACTCTAATCCAAGATTGAAATCCATGGTGAATGATAAACGTCTAAATGTACGTATTTTATACGTATACTTGCGCATGCTTTTCCATATTTTGTTGATGAGTCGATGCCCTTTTTGGTCTAAATTGGTTTATTTCGTGTTTCAGGTACAAAAAAGGCCTAGGTGAGCTCAACGACGCAATTTGAGAAGAAATTGACACCGAAATCGTCGTTTTGGGTTCCCTGACTGTAGCAACACTGTAGCAGCCTGAAGCACGAAGATTTGAAGAATTTTCTAGGTTTGGAAACCCTCACGGCCGTGAGGTCTACCGCAAGCAAATCAGAGAGCAAAAACACTGTAGCGGTTCTACTGTAGCGATGATATTGTAATTTCACTGTAGCTTCACTATAGCAACTTATTCAGATTTTCGGCCCATTTTCTGGGCAACCTCACGGCCCGTATATTGACCGTGAGCCAGCCCGTGAGCCATCCCGAGAGGGCTTTAAATCAAGGGTTAGGGCATCATTTGGTCTTGTCTTTGGCCACCTCTTCTCCTCCATCATCTTCTAGGGCATCAAAGCTGCGGGAGAAGGCATTTTTGAGGGGCAAATCGAAGGGAGAAGAAGATCACACACTCAAGGGCGAGCATCTAGGAGCTTGTTGGCACGGATCCTTCAAGTTCTCATCACCATCTTCTTCTAGTCTTCATCTTTGGGGAGTTGTCATGAGCTTTACCTTGTATTTCTTGTTTTGTTTGCATTCTCCTTTATTGATGATGAACTAGACTCCCAAGGTCGCCGGGCGTCCGGTGAACCTTGGGATGAACTTGCTTGTTTGGATACTTGATTTATATGTATGGTATTTGTGTGGTTTGTGGTTTACGTTTGGTGTATTTGAATGCTTTGGTATGCATGAGAACTCTGTGTATCAATTTTTAGGTAATACTAGGTTGCATGACCATTGCCCTAGTGTTAGACTCACCAAGGTTAGAAGGGATACATGTACAAATACGCCGTGACCATCGGGTATTTTGTACCCCTCCAACCATTAGGGTTGAGCCTAGATATTGTGTTTGACTCTAATTTGAGATTTCCCTAGGCCCTTAGCAATCGTGTGGGGATTTGGGCGGTAGAAATACCGTAGCGGTGGAAAGTCCGTATTCCAATACCCGTACCGGATTAGGGGTCATCACTGTGACCATCGGGGTGACCTATCTTTGGATGTCTCTTGGCCTAACCACCTTTGCCTGTGTGATTCGAGTATCCTTCTAGCTTTAGTAGTCCCGAGGGGATCCTCACCCGCGGCCTCGTTCATTTATTGCTCATTGTTTCCTTAATGTGCTTGTTTGGTGTGCCTTAGATCACTTGTTTATAGTTTTATCTTTTATTTGTTTCCTTATCTTGTTTTAAATCTATATTTGGTAGACTAGACAGTGCCGTCTAGGGGGAAGTAATAGCAGCTCTTGGGACCCAAGGGAATACGACCCCTGTGTCACGCACAGGGTATTACTTGGCGACCCGTGCGCTTGCGGAATAGTCATCAAGTTTTTGGCGCCGTTGCCGGGGAACTCCAAGGATGCTAGGAAAACCTTTAGTTCACTGATTTAGTCATTCTTATCTCCTTTTGTAACTATTTGTTTTCGTATGTGTCTTTTACCATTTTGTGCATATTTATCTATTTTACTTCTTTCTTGTTTTCTTTGATATCTTTCTGATTTTGACTTTGTTTTCTTATATAGGGCCATGGACCACATAGAAAGATTATTGGGCACAAGAAACCGTGCACTTGAGAAAGCGATGGAAGAATATTCTGCCATGATAGCAAGACAGTGCAATCCACACCCTAATGACCACTATCCATATTGGCAAGGGCACCAAAATTTTTCGACAGCACATTATACTCAAGAATGGGAGCACCCTTACCAAGGATTGCCATAAGAACCCTCCTTTCAAGAACCATGGCATTACCACCCTCCAGTCGTTCAAAGTAGGCCACTTAATGAATGGGGTTTCAATACACAAGATGTGTTTGAAAGATTCATGATGAATGCGGATGCTGAACTTGAAGCCTTGACTGCCGCAAATTTTAATGCCCAACCATCTCTTCATAACCAATTTAACACTAGATTGGAAGAGAGCAATGGTGAAATTGAGATGGAAGTTGATATTGAGGTGTTGGAGGTTGAAGAAGCAATTGATGTAGCACCAATACCTTGTGAGCAAATGATAGATGTTGCATCTCAAGGTGAAATTGAAGAAGAAGGCGAGGAGGATGTCATCATGGCTATGGAAAAATTTGAGGAAGTGGAAGAAGCTCCATCGACCACATTTGAAGACGCTACTTGCCTCAACATCGACCATTCCATCAACCAATCAATAATTTTCAAGTGCCGAGAGAAAATTCCGGGAATTGTATTTGAAGATGTGGGGGAGAGGCTAAGGTCATCCTTGAACCCACCAATGCCGGGCTTGGACAATTCCCAACCAGAAATATTCCCGTGGCGGCCCAAGAAAATTTTGTGGGCAATTGTTGATCATTCAAGAGGGGTTGAGAAAAAAATTGTCGAGAGGATGTTAAAGCCACCATTTGATCCACCTATGCAAAGATTCTCAAGTTCTCAACCAAACTTGTTCCCTTGGAGACCCAAGCAACACTTATGGGTAGTTCAAAGGCATTCAATAAGGGTCGAGGAAGAAGATGTGGGTAGGAGGTGGAAACCATCCAAGGACCCACCTATGACTAGCTTGAATTGTTCTCGACCGAAACTTTTTCCATGGAGGCCCAAGCAACTTTGTGGTGGGGTACTCAAAGGAATTCTTGCCGGGACTAAAGAAGAAGCGGGGAGGAGATTCAAGCCATCCAAGGATCTGCCAAAGTTTAAATTGTGCAATGCCCGGCCCAAGCTTTTTCCATGGAGGCCAAAAGTTATCTCATGCATTGCCTCCAAATTTACATCATCCCGGAAGGTATGTTTCGTATTTCTTGGTAGTTCTTATGCAACCTCTTGCCGGGATGAACAAACCATTTTCAAGCCTCCCTAAGGTAAGAATAAGGTACGTCGAGCTAATGACGTTAAACAAGCGCTTCTTGGGAGGCAACCCAAGTCTTTAAATTCCTTACATTTTCATTTTCATGTTGTTTGAGTGTTCGGTGTGTTCATTTTCCGTATTTTTGGTGTGTTTGAAGTTTTAGTCTTTTTAGGTTTCTTCATGTGTTAGTCACTTTTATCGTCATTTTTGTTTAATCATCCATGCATGTTTGTGTGTTTCCTTGAGTGATTTAATGATTAGATATTATGAGATTCATGTCTTGAGTGTTTATGTGCTTCATTCGGCTTTGTTTTGAGTGTTTTTAAGGTTTAGCGGAGGGTAACTTTATGTAAACCTGGAAATTAGCCGTTTTATGACCGTGAGGAAGCCCATAAGTCATCCAGACGCTTCTCACGGTTGGGCTCACGGCCGTGAGCCCAACCGTGAGCCATCCAGAGAGCTCTCACGGGTGACCTCACGGCCGTGAGGTCACCCGCAAGGTGCTCGGCCTGGACATTACTTTGGGGTATCCTTTCACCATTTTCTTCATATCTTTCTCATTTCTCATCCGTTTTCCCTCATTCTTTCACCATTTTTCTCCATTTTTCTTCCTCTACACGAATCTCCTACTTTCAAGAACTTAATTTGCATGATTTTTTGGGAGTTTTTCCATCATCTTCACCGACTTTCCAAGGTACCCCTTTCTAAACCCTAGCTTTTGAGCATCGATGTTTCTTCCTCCTTTCTCCTATTTTTCATGTTGAATGGATGATATTGTTGTGGGAGAATGGTTGTTTGTTGATTTTGTGAGTTTTTGAAGCAATTTTCAAGCTTTGTAAAAATTTTTATGCTCCATGTTCAAGGGAAGCTCTTGCAAATTTTTTTTGGGAGTTACTGTAGCATTCTTAAATCCTTTCACAACCCCATCATGAAAACCCTTGATTTTCTTGTATTTTGGACTGATCTTGTATCTTCTTTGTAATCCCTTAGTAACACTTGCAATATGAGGGAATTGGTCATTATGATATTGCATGAACAAGGACTCACTTGGATTTTGATGTTTTGTTCCATTGTTTTTCTTTTGATAGTTGTTTGTTGTGTTTGTGTTTGTTCTTGTTTCTTGTTGTATCTTCTTTTTGGGTGTGTGATTAGATGCCTTGAGATGATGTTCTTTTCTACCTTGCAAGGTGGAATTAGGGCATCTTGTGCACTTTCTTCTCCGTTACCTAGCATGATCTTTGGTGGTCACCCCGATCTGATGGACGTCAAGACACATGTTTTGAGACTTGGGGAAGTTCACGAAACCCTCTTACTATGTTTTTATTGTCTATATTGTTGCATTCTATTGTTTAGGCACATTGAGGGCAATGTGCATCTTTAAGTGGGGGGTGGAGTTGGATTTTCGTGAACTTGTATGCTTAACTACCTATGATAGCTATGATTTTATTGTTAAGGACTTCCTGGCTTGGTAGAATGATAGTTGTGAGCTGTACTTTACCTGTTCTTGAATGTAGCTCTGTTTCACCTTTAGTGCATCATTATAATTGTTCATGATCACTTCCACTTTGTATGCTCCAACCAACCCATCATAATGATTTTTGCATTAGATTGTTAAATTCTATCTTCAATACTCTTTTAAGAGCTTTTGTGTTCCTTTATTGTTTTCTTTAGCCTAAAGTGAACTATTGTAGTGGGTTTAACCGGGGGATTTGAGAGATAGTCTGTACATGCAAAAATAAAAATAAAAAAAAGGAGTCTATGACAGTATTCCTCTGCTAGTAGCACGAATTCGTCTATGTAGATTGTAATCAAGTAGGATGGGTGGCTCTTGTGCCTGGCCAGCATGTGCATTCGTCTGAAAGATTTTTGTGCAGTCTATGTTAGTCGGGGACTCAGAAAAAAGAAATGAAAAAGAAAAAGAAAAAAAAATAGAGTGTATGTTTGTATATTTGTGAGAAGTAATAAAGTCTCTTAATCCCCTGGTACTTGCTGTGTAGTCACTTAAGTGCTAAAGTTTTATCTAGGAACCGAAGGACTCTTAACTGAGTATTGAGGGTGCTTTTAACACTTTAATGCCAATTTGATTGTGTATGGGATGAATGGGCATCCTGGAGTAATCCAGGGTGTGGAGGTCAAGGTGGGAGTTAGCACACACTCACGGGAGCACTCTAGGAGAAACAAAGCTAGTATTACTTGACTATTCACTGAACAGCTCATTTCTTGATTTCTGTCCATTTGTGCTTGTGGAGTCTTTACTTTTGAGTTTGAGGTCGTACATTTAGCCATTTATCTTCTTGCCCCTGTTTTTCACGTTTATTTGCTTGGGGACAAGCAAACACTTAGGTGTGGGGATGTTTGATAAACGTCTAAATGTACGTATTTTATACGTATACTTGCGCATGCTTTTCCATATTTTGTTGATGAGTCGATGCCCTTTTTGGTCTAAATTGGTTTACAGTGCCAGGGAACCCAAAACGACGATTTCGGTGTCAAATTCTTCTCAAATTGCGTCGTTGAGCTCACCTAGGCTTCTTTTGTATCTGAAACACAAAATAAACCAATTTAGACCTAAAAGGGCATCGATTCATCAACAAAATACGAGAAGCATGCGCAAGTGTACGTATAAAATACGTACATTTAGACGTTTATCAGTGAAGACATTTGCCCAACAAGTCTTTAAACCTTTCATGTGCTTCAAAGAGTGTTTCTGAATCTCCCTGCCTAAAGGATGAGATCTCTTGCCTCAATCTCGCTACCTTGCTAGGAGGAAAATATCGGGCCAAGAATTTTTCCACCATATCCTTCCAAGTGGTGATGGAGCCGGGAGCCAAGGATGTGAGCCATCTATATGCTGCTCCCCTCAAACTGAATGGAAAAAGTCTCAGCCAGATAGCATCATCAGATACCGAGTTTATCTTGAAGGTTGAACAAATTTGCAAGAAGCGAGATAGATGAGCGTGCGGGTCTTCATCTGCCAACCCGTCAAACTAAACCGAATTCTGAATCATTCCAATTATGCTCGCTTTAATTTCAAAATTGTGAGCTGGAACCGGCGGTGCTTGAACACTGAATTCTTCGCCGGTGAATTGTGGCCGCTCATAATTAGACAGGGTCCTCCTTGGTTCTGCCATAACGGTAGGTTCACTTGATTCCATACTAACCTCTTGTCCTCTTTGTCTTGAACTCTCACCCAACTTTCTCAACCTTTGATGCAAAGTTCTCTCTATTTCGTTGTTGGGTTCAACCAAGTTTGCTTGACTCGAACGTGTCATAAAATAGGTACCCTGCAAAACCGGAGTCAAGAATTAGCAATTGACGAGAGGTAAGAAAATAAAAATTGCAAACCGATAGATAATGGAATATATACAAAGGATGATAAATGCAAAACAAGAAAATGGTCAAATCAACACACGCTAAGTTTTCCGAGTATTTCTCGTGGGTCCTCGGCAACGGCACCAAAAACTTGGTGGATCACCCGCAAGTGCACGGGGTCGCCAAGTAATATTCCTCACGCACGCGTGAGGGGGTCGTATTCCTAAGGGGCCGAGAATCTACCCTTACTTCCTTTTTGCAATGTTGTTTAACCGATACGGCTTGAGTTAAAGAAATTGGTGAAAAGAAAACAAGCAAATATAAAATAAATGCAAGATGACTAAGGCAAAATACGGGAAATTCAATGGTTAGGAGTGGTCACGGATGAGGATTCCCTTAGGGGCTACTAAAGTGCGTTTGAAGTCTTGAACTAACATGCATGTGGCAATGATGGACCGAGAAAACCCTAGACCAGGCCAATCCGATGGTCACGGAAATTGACCCCTAATCTGGTATGGGTATTGGAATATGGTATTTCCACCGCTATGGTATTTCTACCGCCCAAATCCCCACACGATTGCTAAGGGTACAATGGCTTTCTCAAACTAGGGTTAAAGCAACAACTCGGTACTTAACCCTAGGAGTGAAGGGGTACAAATACCCGATATTCACGGCGTATTTATACGTATTTTCCTTCCAAAGTTGGTGAGTCTAACACTAGGGCAATGGTCATGCAACCTAGCATTTTCTAGATCAATTGATACATAGAGTTCTCATACATATCAAGCAATTAAAACACCAAGCAATGGATCACAAACATGCCACAAACAATGAATTAGAACAAAGCATCCAAAATACAAAAGTTGACCCTCAAGGTTCACCTATATCCGGTGACCTTGGGGTTTAGTTCCTCATGATCAGGAAATACAACACAAAATACATGAAACCAAACACCAAAAGCATAAGAAGAACTCCCTCAAGAGATAAAGGCCAGAGAAGTTCCAAAGACACCACACAAAGGGGTGGCTTTCCTTGTCTTCAACCTTCCAAATCCAAGCTCTAGTGTGAAGATCCTTCCCAAAACCTTGCTCTCCTCGCCAAATCCTTTCCTAGATCGCCCGCCAAATGCTTCTCCTCCCTCAGAATTTTAGTGGTGATGAGAGCTCTAAGAAGAAGACACTAGCCAAAGTCCCTTAAAAGATGAATTCGGGTAAGTTCACGGGTGACCTCACGGTCCATATACGGCCCGTGAGGGAGCCTATAATACGGGATACAAGAAACAACAAAGTTGTGATTTTGCACAGTAAACTGCTATTGGGAAAAAGATGTGTAAAAAGTCTCCAAATCGGGCTTTTATAATGTTGAGTCGCGGCTTTAAAATCAGCCTTATCGGGATTTCACACGGCTGTGTGGAATTTCCACACGCCCGTGTGAAGTTGCTAGAATGTTGATTTTCGACAGACAATGAACAGTAACTTGCTACAGTACAGTAACCTCGCCGAAACACTCCTGAATTCACCGTTCTTCATTGAGGCCATTGAATTGGGCACACAATCATTGGTAGATCATGTTGATTGCTATAAATCTCCTTCTTTGTGAAGTTCTCCTAAACTACACGAGTTAGACTTATTGTGAGCGTGACTGTCCTTGTGCCCCTCCAAAGGAGGTTGGCACACACTCACAAATCTAGGCTCATACCTTGTTCCTTGCTTGGTCTGAAAACTCCCCAACAACGGCAAACATGATCTAACTTTGTTCTTCTTCTTCAAATTAGCTCCACAAATCTACAATACCAAAAGCACACAAATGCACATAATTCAGTGATAAAATCTGATAAAAGATATACTCGTTGTAAGATAATAATGCTTCGTGGTACTTGATAAACGTCTAAATGTACATATTTTGCATGTATGTATGTGCATATATTTCAGTGTTTTATTAAAGAATCGATGCCCTTTTGGGTCTAAATTGTTTTATTTCGTGTTTCAGGTACATTATATGCTTTGGTGACCCTAACAACGCGATTTGAGAGGAAATCTTTACTGAAACCGTCGTTTTAGTGTCCCCGAGTACTGTAGCATACTGTAGCTGCCTGAAGAGCGAAGAGTTGGAAGGAAAATGAAATCTGGAAACTCTCACGGGCAGGCTCACGGCCGTGAGGTCGTCCGCGAGCAGGGTTAACTGTAGCAATTTACTGTAGTAGTTTACTGTGCAAAATCACAACTTTGCGGTTTCTTGTAGCCCGAATCACAGGCTCCCTCACTGGCCGTACATGGACCGTGAGGTCACCCCGTGAACTTGCCCGAATTCATCTTTTAAGGGACTTTAGCTAGGGTTTTCAAGGGCATCAAGTGTCTTCTTCTTAGAGCTCTCACCACCACTCAATTTCTGAAGAAGGAGAAGCATTTGGAGGGCGATCTAGGCAAGGATTTGGCGAGGAGAGCAAGGTTTTGGGAAGGATCTTCACCCTAGAGCTTGGATTTGGAAGGTTGAAGGTAAGGAAAGCCACCCCTTTGTGTGGCATCTTTGGAACTTCTCCGGCCTTCATCTCTTGAGGGAGTCCTTCTTATGCTTTTGGTGTTTGGTTTCATGTACTTTGTGTTGTATTTCTTGATCATGAGGAACTAAACCCCAAGGTCACCGGATGTAGGTGAACCTTGGGGGTGAACTTGTGTATTTTGGATGCTTTGTTCTAATTCATTGTTTGTGGCATGTTTGTGATCCATTGCTTGGTGTTTTAATTTCTTGATATGTATGAGAACTCTATATATCAATTGATCTAGGAAATGCTATGTTGCATGACCATTGCCCTAGTGTTAGACTCACCAACTTTGGAAGGGAAATACGTAGAAATACACCGTGACCATCAGGTATTTGTACCCCTCTACTCCTAGGGTTAAGTACCGAGTTGTTGCTTTAACCCTAGTTTGAGAAAGCCATTGTACCCTTAGCAATCGTGTGGGGATTTGGGCTGTAGAAATACCGTAGCGGTGCAAATACCGTATTCCAATACCCGTATCGGATTAGGGGCCAATTTCTGTGACCATCGGGTTGGCCTAGTCTAGGGTTTTCTCGGTCCATCATTGCCACATTCATGTTAGTTCAAGCCTTCGAACGCACTTTAGTAGCCCCTAAGGGAATCCTCATCCATGACCACTCTTAACCATTGAATTTCCCATATTTTGCCTTAGTCATCTTGCATTTATTTTATATTTGCTTGTTTGCTTTTCATCAATTTCTTTAACTCAAGCTTTATCGGTTAAACAACATTGCAAAGAGGAAGTAAGGGTAGATTCTCGGGCCCTCGGGAATACGACCCCCTCACGCGTGCGTGAGGGGTATTACATGGCGACCCCGTGCACTTGCGGGTGATCCATCAGTACTATAACACAAGAACTTATCATCACACTACTTTGACTGCAAAGAACTCTTGGAACGTGGAGGTAGAATAAATCACATAGGAAGGGAAAGAGGACATTCCGCTACATCTCGACTCACCCTCTCAACCTTTTTCAACATTGCTTAGTTTAACCCTAATGAAGTTGTCACACTCTCAAAGGATAACCTAGATGATTTTCAACCCTAGTGTCATATCTAAGGGAAAATCAATGCAATTAACATTCAAGATTGAGACTCAATTAAAATTATCAATTAAGGAAGCACAATAAAAGTTAAAGAAATAAATTCATCCTAGGGTTTAAAATTCCAAGTGCCCATTAGGGGTTTATCTCTTGATAATGGGTCCGCAAGCACACGGGTCGCCAAGTAATATCCCTCGCGCAAGCACAAGAGGGTCGTATTCCCTGGGGTCCCAAGAGCTGCTATTACTCTCTTTTAGATGGCACTGTCTAATCTAACAAATATAGATTTAAAACAAGATAAGAAAGCAAACAAAAGAAAAGCTATAAACAAGTGGACTAAGGCACACCGTGTGAACTAAATAAAGAAGCAAATGACAATAATAGCGCGAGGTCCGGGGCAAGGATCTCCTCGTGACTACTAAAGATAGAAAGATGCTTGAATGACACAGGCAACGGTGGTTTTGGGCCAAGAGATATCCTAAGATAGATTAACCCGATGGTCATGGTGAAAACCCCTAATCCGGTACAAGTATTGAATACGGAATTCCATCCGCTCAAATCCTCACATGATTGCATTAAGAATAGGGAAATCTCAAATTCGGGACGAACTCAACCTAGGTCTAGCCCTAATTGTTGGAGGGGTATGAAATACCAGATGGTTACGGTGTATCCATACATATATCCCTTCTAAGCCTAGTGTGTCTAGTACAAGGGCGATGGTCACGCTACCAAGTACAACCTAGAAGTTGAAATGCAGAGTTCTCATGCAAATCAACACATCTAAGATCAAAAGGCTCAGACACAAACCACATAAATGAAATAAATGTACTCAAAACATCAATACAAGCAAGTTGATCCCAAGGTTCACCGGATGCCCGGCGACCTTGGGAGTCTAGTTCATCATCAACAAGGGGGAAAACATATGAAACAATAAATACAAGAAACTTTCCTTAAGATGAAGACTAGGAGGTGATGATGAGAACTTGATGGATCCACGTCGGCAAGCTCCTAGATGTGCTCCTTTGAGAATAACCTTCTTCTCCCTTCGATTTGCCCTTCAGATCGGCCTTCTCCCACAGCCTTGAAGCCCTAGAAATGTACGGAGGAGAAGAGGCAGCCAAAGACCGCAAGAAAAATGCCCTAAAGCCCTTTAAAACCTATTCTTGGGATGCCATGCGGCCTGGCATGCTGTCAGCATACGGGCAATGTAGCTCCCTGAATTTTGTGTAAGTTGCTGTAGTGGAGTGATATAGTAGTAACTCTTCTACAGTGTCACAGCTACAGTAAAACGACTACAGTCCTGCTACAGGACTGCATGCGGCCAGTTATGTGCCCGTATGAGTGCCCGCATGGAATTCCAGACTTAGCCATTTCTTCAAGTTTTCGTGCCATAGTGATGCTACAGTTCTTCTACAGTGCAGGGGCTCAAAAATGGTGTTTTCCTTGCCAATTTCTCCTTAAATCATGTTATCCTGCTCCCCGCGATATCTTTTGTACCTGTAACACGAAATAAACTAATTTAGACCTAAAATGTGCATCCAGACATATAAAAATACTCTATTTATACGTACACACATATGAATAATACGTACATTTAGGCATTTATCAAACATCTCCACACCTAAGCGTTTGCTTATCCTCAAGCAAACAAACATGAAGAACAGGGGCAAGAAGATAAACGGCTAACTGTACGACCTCAAGCTCAATAGTAAAGAACTCCACAAGCACAAATGAACAGAAATTAAAAAGTGAGCTGTTCAATGAATAGTCTGGTAATATTAGGTCTGTTTCTCCTAGAGTGTCCCCCTTGAGTGTGTGCTAACTCCCACCTTGACCTCCACACCCTGGATTACCCTAGGATGACCATTCACCCCACGCACAATGAAGATGACATTAAAGTATTAAAGACACCCTCAATAGTCAGTTAAGAGTCCTTTGGTTCCTAGATAAAACTTTAGCTCTTAAGTGACTACGCAGCGAGTACCAGGGGATTAAGATACTTTATTACTCTCACATATATACCGACATACACTTTTTTTTTCTTTTTTTTTTCTTAGTCCCCGACTAACATAGATTGCACAAAAATCTTTTAGACGGATGCACATGCTGGCCAGGCATAAGAGCCACCCTTCCTACTTGATTACAGTCTACATAGATGCATTAATGCTATACTAGCAAAGGAATACTATCATAGACTCTCTTTTCCTTTTCTTTTTTTTTATTTTTTATTTTTTTATTTACAGACTATCTCTCATATCCCCTGGTTAAACCCACTACAATAGTTCACTTTAGGCTAAAGAAAACAATGGAGAAACACAAAAGCTCTTAAAAGAGTATTAAAAATAGAATTTAACAATCTCATTCCAAAATCATTATGATGTGTTGGTTGGAATGTACAAGGTAGAAGTGATCGTGTACAGGTATAGGGGTGCACTGAAGGTGAAACAGAACTACATTCAAGCATAGGTAAAGTACAGCTCACAACTATCATTCTACCAAGCTAGGAAGTCCTTAACCAAAAAATCATAGCTATCATAGATAATTCAGGCATGCAATTGCAATAATTTTCAAAGTTCACGAAAATCCAACTCTAACCCCCACTTAAAGATGCACATTTCCCTCAATGTGCCTAAGCAATAGAATGCAATACTATAGACAATAAAAACATAGTAGGAGGGTTTCGTGAACTTCCCCGAGTCTCAAAACATTAGTCTTGAAGTCCATGAGATCGGGGTGACCACCAAAGATCCTTGTAGAAAATGGAGAAAGAAAGGGTTCTTGATGTCCACATTCCACCCTGCAAGGTAGAACAGAACATCATCTCAAGGCATCCATCACTCACCCAAAAAGAAGATACAACAAGAAACAAGAACAAACACAAACAAGCAAGCAAACAATTAACAACACAAAAATAATTACACAAGAGATAATCAAAGCAAGTTCATTGTGCAATGAAAATCATGAAGTCCCATTCTCTTTATTGAAAGTGTTGTAGGGGGGTTTACAATGATGCTACAAGTGAACAAATAAATTCAAGAAAAATTCAGTCCAAAGTTACTGTAGCGCAGTGTTGAAAGAGGTAGAGTTTCCCCTTGTTTTTGAAGCCCAAAAATTTACAAATAATATCTCAAAATACAAATAAATCAAATATTACACATTCATACATCATTCTCCAAAGTTTGAAGCAAGATAAGCATGAAAATCAAGAAAAAGAAACAAGTTTGATTCAAAACACAATTTAGGGCTTCAAAGCTTGAATCGGCGAAGATAGGTGAAGATGATGGTGAAACCCCCAATAAATCATGCAAATTATGTCCTTGGAAGCATGAGATTCATGAAGAGGAAGAAAAATGGAGAAAAACAGTGAAACAATGAGGAAAAACGAATGAGAAATGAGAAAGATATGAAGAAAATGGTCAAGGGGTACACAACTTAACATTCAGCCCGAGCATCCATGCGGTCATCCATGCGCCCACATGGATGGCCACATGACTCTCTGGATGGCCATTTGGGCATGCATGCGGCCTCATGCATTCCCACATGACTTTTTGGAAAGCTATCCGGGCTCAGATACGGTCAACAAACGGGCAGTTTCCAGTTTTGCATCAAATACTCATCCAAACACCCAAAAATCACATAAAAACAAAGCCGAATTCACTTATAAGACATGATGTTTGATGCATGAAGATGAATTATAACACAAAGAACTCACAACAGTCATTGAAGAACATGATCAAAAAAATTAAGAAAAATGGCTAAACAAACACAACAACACACTTGAAATCTAAAGAACACTCAAGCAAGCAAACATACCAAAATTTGAAAACACACATGTAATGAATTTAATGCTTGGGTTGCTGACACACCCCTTGCGTGTGTACCCCACAAGTGCATGGGTTGTCGAAGTAATAAAATACCCTGGTGAGTGGGTAGTCGTATCCACAGAGAATAGTGTTCAGAAACAAGTGTTATAGCTATTTAGCTATGAAGGGAAACGATAGTGAAAGAAATATATATGTATAGATAGAAAAGAAAATAAAATAATACAAAAAGAGCGATATAGGTAGGAGAGGTAATCGATATAACGATGGGATACCCGGATAAAGCTTTCCCTAAGACTAATGCTTCTAGTGCAAAACTTGTATTATGCTCTACAATTGATGCCTATTGAGTCGAGGATATCCTTAAACACACGGTCCCAAATAAGGTCAACCGTGATTAATCCCAACATTATGTCCCGGCATTAGGATTCACTACGACCCTTGACTCTCGTTGACCTGTCAACTAAGCCCCAGGGGAGTCTATCTTCCTAAGCCTAACACTACGTGGGATTGCTTTAGGCTCTATGGATTCCTAGTGATAAAACCTGTTCCTATATGTAGTTCGAACCCTTTGGTCCAGGTGGAAGAACCCTAGTCTAGATTAAGCCTTAACACTCTATCTCGACCGCTAATTAACCAAGGAAACGGAGGTAGGGAGAAATCACACCGGAGGGGAAAGGGGTACATCGCTACCTCACAACTCTCCCTCTCAACCCTCTTCAATCTTAAGTAGTCTAACCCTATAGGAGTTGTCACACCTCGAAAGGATAACCTAGATTGCTCTCAACCCTAGTGTCATGGCTAAGGGAAAACAATAGCACAAGATAATTAAAATCGAAACTCAATTTATTTATCAATAAAAGAAAGCATAATAAAAGTCATAGAAACAATATCATCCTAGGGTTTACAAGTCCGAATACCCACTAGAGTTTAGCTCTCCATGGAGCAATACAAAATCAATAAAGAGATAAAGAACATATGCATAAAAACCATAAAGAAAACCCCCTTGTAGATCGTATCGATGGTCTTATGGAGCCGCCTAGTCTTCTCCATGAATCCCTTGTCAATCCTAGGGCACACCTCGCCGAATCGATGCCGACGAAAGCTCCCCCAATAGCTTTGTTCCAAAGGATGTTGATGTCGATGCCGAATAATCGCCTCCAAAAACCTTCAAGAACCTCTCCAAACCCTAGCCGAAAGCCCCCAAAAGATAGGCAAGAGATAGAAGGGGGGGTCCCCAAATAGATCTGAAAACGGACTATTTATAGGCTGAAATCGGAGTTCCACACGCCCCTGTGGATTTTCCACACGGGCTGTAAACAGTAACTTGCCACAGTGTTTTTACTACAGTGCTTTTGCTACAGTACGCCCGTGTGGAATTTCCACACGCCCGTGTGAACTCTCTGAAATCTTGATTTTCGGCAGAAAGTGTACAGTATCTTGCTACAGTGTTTTTGCTGCGGTAACAAAGCTACAGTACTCGCGAAATGCTCCCGAATTCATCGTTCTTCATAGAGGCCGTTGAATTGGGCACACAATCAACGTTAGATTATGTCGATTACTTCATTTCTCTTTATTGGCAAAGTTCTCCAATGATACACGAGTTATAGACTTTTGTGAGTGTGACTGCCCTTGTTCCCCTCCAATGGAGGTTGGCACACACCCACAAGTCTAGACTCGTGCCTTGTTCCTTGCTTGGTCCGATAACTCCTCAACAATGGCGAACATAACCTATTCTTGCTTATTTTTCTATAAATATTCTCCACAACCCTTCAATGCACAAAAGAACACAAATACACACTAATTAGTGATTAAATCTGAGAAAAGTAATGCTCAATGTAAGATAATAATACTTCGTATTACTATAACACAAGCACTTATTAGTTGCCTCCCAAGAAACGCTTGTTTAACCTCATTTGCTCGACGTACCTTTTTCTTACCTAAGGAGGCTTGAAAACGGTGTGTTCATCCCGGCTAGAGGTTGTATAAAAACTACCAAGAAATATGAAACATACCTTCCGGGATGATGCAAATTTGGAGGCAATGCATGAGCTACCTTTTGGCCTCCATGGAAAAAGCTTGGGCAGAGAGTTGTGCAATTTAAACTTGGGTGGATCCTTAGATGTCTTAAACCGCCTCCCCGCTTCTTCATTGGTCTCGACAAATATTCCTTCAAGTACCCCACCACAAAGTTGCTTGGGCCTCCATGGAAAAAGTTTGGGTCGAGAGTTGTTTAAGCTCGGTATGGATGGGTCCTTCGATGGTTTCCAACTCCTACCCACATCTTCTTCCTCGACTCTTATTAGATGGCCTTGAATTACCCATAAGTGTTGTTTGGGTCTCCAATGGAACAAGTTGGGTTGAGAACATGTCAAGCTTGCCATGGGTGGATTAATTGGTGGCTTTAACATCCGTTCCACAATTTTTTTCTCAACCGCTCTTAAATAATTAACAATTGAAGATTATTGATTCGTTGATTGAATGGTCAATATGAAGGTGAGTAGTGTCTTCAAATGTGGTCGATGGAGCTTCTTCCACTTTCTCACATTTTTCCATGGCCATGATGACCTCCACATTCTTGTCTTGCTTGACCCCATCTTCCAAAGCACTTGGACTTTCCTTGGCCCCCACCTCTATTTGCATCCCACTCATAGGAGTGACGGCCCTCAAGTGCTCAATCGGGTTATTTTCAATATTGCTCGATGGGCTGCTCGAAGAATTCTCGAAATTTGCCCTAACAAGTTGCCCGAGTTGGTTCTCAAGTGCTTGGATAGAGGCTTGTACATTCCTCAGTATGATGCCAAACTCAACAAGTCTCTTTTCGCCGCTCTGAAACCTTGCTTATATATTGATTATGAATTTGGCCAAGATATCTTCAGTGGTGTACTTTCTCACTTGTTGTGGTTGGGGCTGAAATTGGGGAACTTGGGGTTATGGTAGATTGCTTGGGATTACTTTCATGCCAAGGAGATTTTCTATCTTTTCTTCAAGTCCATAAATCTTTGCGGCCAAAAGTTTTCCTTGAAAATCCATGGCCCTGTGTAAATAGATAAAGCAAAAATCAATAAGTTAATAATGAACTTAAAAGAAAAAGAAAACAAACAAGTATGCACAAAAGGGTAAGAAACACATAGAAAGATAAATAATTACAAAAGGAAAGAAAATGACTAGATCAGTGAACTAAAGGTTTTCCTAGCATCCTTGGAGGTCATCGGCAACAGCGCCAAAAACTTGATAACGGGTCTGCAAGCGCACGCGTCATCAAGTAATACCGCTCGTGCAAGCATGAGGGGGTCGTATTTCCTGGGGTCCCAAGAGTTGCTATTAATCCCCTCTAGATGACACTATCTAATCTAACAAATATAGATTTAAAACAAGATAAGAAAGCAAACAAAAGAAAAGCTATAAACAAGTGGACTAAGGCACACCATGTGAACTGAATAAACAAACAAATGACAATAATAGCGTGAGGTCCGGGGCAAGGATCCCCTCGGGACTACTAAAGCTTGAAAGATGCTTGAATGACACAGGCAAAGATGGTTTTGGGCCAAGAGATATCCTAAGATAGATTAACCCGATGGTTATGGTGAAAACCCCTAATCCGGTACAAGTATTGAATACGAAATTCCTTCCGCTCAAATTCTCACATGATTGCATTAAGAATAGGGAAATCTCAAATTCGGGCCAAACTCAACCTAGGTCTAGCCCTAATGGTTGGAGGAGTATGAAATACCCGATGGTCACGGTGTATCCATACATGTATCCCTTCTAAGCCTAGTGTGTCTAGTACAAGGGCGGTGGTCATGCTACCAAGTACAACCTAGAATTTGAAATACAGAGTTCTCATGCAAATCAACACATCAAAGATCACAAGGCTCAGACACAAACCAAACAAATGCCATAAATGTACTCAAAACATCAATACAAGCAAGTTGATCCCAAGGTTCACTGGATGCCAGCGACCTTGGGAGTCTAGTTCATCATCAACAAGGGGGAAAACATATGAAACAATAAATACAAGAAACTTCCCCCAAGATGAAGACTAGGATGTGGTGATGAGAACTTGATGGATCCACCTCGGCAAGCTCCTAGATGTGCTCCTTTGAGAATAACCTTCTTCTCCCTTCGATTTGCCCTTCAGATCGGCCTTCTCTCACATCCTTGAAGCCCTAGAAATGTATGGAGGAGAAGGGGTGTCCATTGACCCTAAGAAAAATGCCCTAAAGCCCTTTAAAACCTAATCTCGGGATGCCATGCGGCCTGGCATGCGGTTAGCATACGGCCACTGTAGCTCCTTGAATTTCGTGTAAGTTGCTGCAGTGGAGTGCTACAATAGAATTGCTTCAGTAACTCTACTATAGTGTCACAGTTACAGTAAAACTACTACAGTACAATTGCTACAGGACTGCATGCGGCCAGTTATGCACCCGTATGAGTGCCGACATGGAATTCCAGACTTAGCCATTTCTTGAAGTTTTCGTGCTACAGCGATGCTACAATTCTTCTACAGTAACGGGGCTCCAAAATGGTGTTTTCCTTGCCAATTTCTCCTTAAATCATGTTATCGAGCTCCCCGTGGTATCTTTTTTACCTGTAACACGAAATAAACCAATTTAGACCAAAAACTGGCATCCAGACATATAAAAATACTCTATTTATACATACACACATATGAATAATACGTACATTTAGGTGTTTATCAGCTCTCCGAGGAACAATACAATGTCAACAAATAGATTGTAAGCAGAAGCACAAAAACCATAAAGAAAACCCGCTTGTGGTCTGTTACTATGGTCTTGTGGAGCCGCCTTGTCTTCTCTAAAGGTTCCCTTGTCAAACCTAGGGCACACCTCGCCGAATTGATGCTGATGAAAGCTCCCCCAATAGTTCTCCTCCAAAGGAACTCAATGTCAATGCCGTAGAACCACTCAAAAAGCCTCACAAAATCCTCACCAAACTCTAGCCGCAAACTGCCCAAAAGATGGGTGAAAGGTAGGCCAAAGTCCCTCAAAATAAATCACATCGCGGTATTTATAGGGTTGAAATCGGGCATCCACATGGCCATGTGGATTTTTTGGAAATCTGATTTCTAGCGCGCAATGACCAACAACTATTACGGTAAATCACTACAGTGTTATTGTTATAGTGAACTGCTACAGTACTCACACCAAAGTTGCTCCCGACTTCATTTTCTTCATCGAGGCCGCTAGGTTAGGCAAACAACCACGCGGTAGATCATGTTGTTTCTTCTTTTCCCATCATTAATGAAGTTCTTCAATGTTACATGAGTTAGACTTTATGAGTATGACTGCTTTTGTGCCCCTCCAAATTATATAATAATTTAAGCACATTGGAGGTTGGCACACACCCACAAGTCCACATCCCATGCCTTGATTCTTGCTTGGTCCAAGGAACTCCTCAACAATCGCGGACATGACCCAATTTTGCTTTTTTCTCTCGAACTCTTCTCCATAACCCTACATTCACAAAAGAACACAAATACACACGAATTAATGATAAAACCTGAGAAAAGTGATGCTCAATGTAAGAAAATAATACTTCATATTACTTATGCACGAGCACTTATAAAACTAACTCCCCAAACTTAAGCTTTTGCTTGTCCTCAAGCAAAAAAAAAAAAAATAAACATGAAATCACTTGGGATGAACAATTGAAAGTGCTCGGCCTTAGGTACACCAAAAGTATGCAAAAGAAGTATTCTACAAGCAAAGGGAAATTCAAACATTGCATAAAAGGCATCATTGCTCTAGCTAAAACTTGAAAAAAAGGACAATTACTCGATAATGTGTAAGTGTGTGTAAACACACTCAAGTCAACCCAAAGAGTACTCCTCAAAGCTCTTATTAGAAGGACTTATCTATACACAAGAAAGGAGGTAGTAGCCTCACACATCCTCTAAGGTAGCCTTTTCCTATACGGTCGGCAAAGCTGGTTTTCACATTTTTGAGGTGGTAGTTCTTTCTATTTGGGTGGTAGCTTTCACGCATCCTATGAGATAGCTCTTTCTTTCATTAAGGCATAACTAGTATCCATAGGTGGTAGCTCTTTCCACCCTAAATGCACAAACTAACTCTAACAAGTATTTACAAACTCAAGAGATTATATATATATATATATATATATATATATATATATATATATATATATATATATATATATATATATATATCAAAATAAAAATGAAAACTCAACTAAAACAACGATAAAATAGTCCTCGAAACATCAAGCTCGAGTTCCCAAAAGCTTTCAAGAGTGAGTAGTGCAATATGAGATAATCGAGAAAAAATTCCCTAAAATTCAAGTAAAAAATGGAGCATGATTGTATGCAATGTTAAAAATTCTCCTAAACTTAAGAATACAACCATTGTAACTAAGGTGAACCGCCACGGGCTACATGAACATATATAATTGAACGCGCTGGTATAAGCATGTGTAATGGGAACTCCCCCACACACTTAAGATGTACATTACCTTCAATGTATGCATGTAATCATAATAAAAAGTATAGCAATCAAAGCAAAAATATGTGGAGCTGGGTAATTGAAATAATACCCCCTGAACTCCTAGTATTGCATTTGATGGAACTATGTTCATTGAGAGTTGAGTCTCAATGGGTTGTGGAGCACACATGGCCAACATGACCGTGCCAATGACTATTCCTCAATTCCCTTACTCACAAGACCATCTACACGTATACACAAAGGGATTTAGTAAAGCTTAATAAAAAAAACAAATAAAATCAAGTCTATAAAGATATGGAAATGAAATATAATTTGAGACAATGAAAATAAAAAGATAGAATCAAAAGGAAAATACTTTCTGAGTAGTAAAAGTCCAAAATAAACTACAGAAATGACAAATAAAAGAAAACAAATAAAACTAGATCCCTGTAGCGTCAGTGTCTTGATCCGTGGGCTTGAGTGCTGCTGGTGCCATTGATGCTGGTGGACCTGGTGGTGGTGATGTTGCTGCCAATCGGGGTCTCATAATGAACGGTGATGCTATGTTTCTCTCAAGTAGCTGCTATAGTATATTGAAACGCGCCATCACCTCAGCATGGCTCGCAACGTGTGTAGCGCGAACCTCAGCCAACTCGGTCTGTAGCAGCCCTACAGCACTCTCGGGGCGCTCTAACCTATCATGACCTCAAGAAGAAGAGAACATACGCACTGGAGTTATCTCTTATGCTGCTGGTGGTGCCTCGGTCTCTATGTGCTATGGTGGTGTTTGTAATGTCGACTGCGAACCCTCGGCATGCTCAAGTGTGGGCATGATTATGATGAAAACTCCATCTTTGTGTCTGCGGATCTTGCCCATCAGTCGCATTGTCTTTATGCCGAGGCAAGCTGGTACAGTGGTATAGTGGTCTTCTCTACACCTTAAACACTATCCATGAGACCCATCTCCATGATGAGTCGAGCTATATATGGGCATGAGAAGATGACTCTAACCCTTCGATACTAGCTTTAATAACGTATATACTCTACAAGAATGTGCCCCAGGTGGAGTGGTTCCCTCTGTACCACTAAATACAAGTAGAGTAGCTCTTGACAACTCAAGACTCCTATTTTGTTACCATGACCATTCATTGATCTACTCAGAATGACATGTATATGTCGATAAGCCGACTGGGAGAGGCAAGTCACCTTGGGCATCCCTAGCTCATACTGACCCTGACCACATAATGCCTGATATGCTCATTGGGGGTCAAACTACCTAGGTAATCCATCGGAAGCAACTCATACTCCTCAGTCTTAGTGTAGGCCTCATCATAAAGCCCCAATCGAAATGAAAACTGCATCACATTCATGCTATGATGCTGACCGAATGCACGGAACTGAATAGTATCTATATCTATGAAGCTGTTGTACGAGGAGAGCACCTTGAGTACAAGCGCACGAATAGCCAGCTCTTGGATCAATAATAAATGGCACCAACTATCCACTGAGAGCAACTCATCAATCACACCAGCTAACTCATCACCAAACTGAATCGCCCATACTACACTCAAGTATGGGAAGCGCGACTGACCAAACTTAAACTTCAATAAATGCTCAAACCTGACTTGATGCTCGAGTATGGTGAACTCAATTTGCTCTAAGGAGGGCTCTCGGGGACATTTTCTAGCTTTTTTCTTTGATCTAGAGACCATTCCTGCAAAAATTGAATAGAGATTGATCAAAACATACAGTTAAAACAATTCTACAAGAATCAACACAGCCGTGTTGAAATTCCAGTGGCCCATGTGGATCGTCGGGCTACAACAGAGATAAAACTGTGACCTTCAATAAACTAAAAATACACAACGATTACTTCTAAAGCCTTTCTAAAACCATTCACCAACAAATTAATCATGCAAATCATGTGAAATCGACCATAATGAACAAAAGAAATCAATATTGACGAAGAAAAGGGATAGGGGAAGTTTAACGACAAAATGAGAATCAAAATCTTTGACACAAGTCAACAGAGGGAAGGTTAGGGGTGTGAATGGGAGTGTTCTTTGGTTATAAAATTGTTTAGAAGCGAAGAGGCATAAGTGGATTATAAAGAAAGGCCGCGGCCTTTTGAGTTCTACACATCCACACGACCATGTGCCTCTACTGAGAGGGTTCACAAGGGCAGTCACACGCTCCTGTATTCTCTCTGTTTGGCTCTGAACACCCCCACACAGGCGTGTGGAAATTCCACACGCCCGTGTGCCTTCACAAGGGAGCTCCATATGGGGAGTCACACACCCCTGTGTTCTCTCGGGATAGCACTCAGGCTTCTGACACATCCACACGGCCATGTGCCCAACCTGCCCAATTCACAAGGCTGGCCATAGGGAAAACCCACATGCCCCTGTGGCTTCTATGGATTTCCTAAAATTCTCCTAAGTGTTCCACACAGCTGTGTGTTTTACATATGGACACACATAAGGTGCACTTACACACCCATGTGTCTTTTCTAGATGGAGAACTTTGGCTCTGCAGATAACCACACGACCGTGTGGAAATTCCACACAGTAGTGTGGCCTTCACAAGGTCATTTACAGAGGCATTCACATGCCCCCATGTCTTCTCTGGATGAGCTTTGAATGGAGACACAAGCCCGTGTGGAAATTCCACACCACCATCTCTCCTCTCTCGATGACTTAAAGAAAATTATAGACTCTGCTGAAAAATTTCATAACACGAATACTATGTACAAAGCCTATAAACATGAAAAAATTTTGACCAGAGATCCATGCAAACATGCTTAAACGACCTAAAACTTCATCAATCACAATAAGGCACATGTCTATACCAATAAATCCATGAGAAGATCACAGCATATGTATAAAAAATGTCAAGACACCAACACATAAGACTTTTATTCATGCCAAAACAAAACTAAGTCCTAGAAAAACAATAAAAGCTTATTTAACATCACTTAGCTTGATGTACCTTCTATTACCTCACGAGGGTTCATGAATGAAATTTACCCTCTTACCGACAACTTTAAAGCATGCGGCACATAAATTTTGCAAGTTAGAGGGGGAGTGATCGAGTTTGTTACCACACAAGGGTGTGTCACCCTTACTCCATGAATGCTCATCCCCACTAGCCTTGGAGCGTTTCTTGTGGCGTCTTTTTTGCTCTCTTAAGATTTTGGATCATCCCCTTCATGATTCCCAGGGCAGGTTTCACTTCCTCCACAAGACCAATTGTTGAAATGTCTTCATTCTCCACTTTTTTGTCTAGCCATCCCTCATGCTAGTCTGGACACATCATTTCCTGAACATATTCATCAATTAGCTCATCAATAGTGTCAAGATAATATAAAGTATTATCAAAGTCAAGAGATTGTCGCATGGGTTCGGCGAGATGATATGTCAACTTTTCATCTCCAACTCTTAGTGTTAACTCCCCACCGTCTATGTCAATGAGAGCCTTGGAGTGCGCAAGTATAGCCTCCCAAGTATTAACGGCACCTCGACATCCTCATCCACATCCAACACTACAAAATCCACAGAAAAATGTACTTATCAACCTTCGCAAGCACATTCTCGATGATACCCCTCGAGTGTCTAATTGATCAGTTGGCTAGTTAAAGTGTCATCCGAGTGGGCCTAGGCTTTCCCAAGCCTAACTTCAAGAAAAATGTATAAGGCATGATATTGATGCTTGCTCCTAAATTTGCCAATCCCTTTTCCTCACCAAAGTTACCAATGTTATAAGGGATGATGAAGCCTCCGGGGTCTTTCTTTTTGTTTAGAATACTCTTTGTCACACCTTCAAAGAACAATCTAGATGATTTCCAACCCTAGTGTCACAGCTATGGGAAAATCAATTACAATTAACATATAAGTTTGGAACTCAATTAAAATCATCAATTAAGAAAGCATAATAAAAGTCATAGAAACAATGTCATCCTAGGGTTTACAAGTTCGAATACCCATGAGTGGTTTACCTCTCCTTGGAGCTATACAAAATCATCAATGTATATGAATCAGCAAGAACAGCAAACATAAATGAAACCCCCTTGTGATGCGTAGAGATGGTCTTGCGATGTCGCTCTATACTCTCCACCAAGTCCCTTGTCAAGCCTAGGGCATACTTCACCAGATCGGTGTTGACAAAAGCTCCCCTAATATCTATATTCTAACGGACATCGATGTTGATGCTGAAACTCCACAAAATCCTCTCGAAACCCTAGCTGCGAATGCTCCAAAAGTTGGGTGAAAAATAGGTCGAAAAGTCCCTTTGAAAATCTGAGTCGCAGCTTTAAATAGGCTGAAATTGGGCATCTCCATGGCCGTATGGAATTTCCACACGTCCATGTGGATTCTCTAGACTTGAATTTCTGCCGCACACTGAACAGTAAAGTGCTACATTACTGCTATAGTGTAAGCCTCCTACACTAAAGTACGACATGTAAATATCTGCATGCTAGCCGGGAAAGGCGGGACGCCTTGGAGATGCCTGGCTCGTACTGGCCCTCTCCACATAATGCCCTGTAGGCTCTTGGAGGTGTTAATGTCCCGGGGTAATCAGTAGGAAGCTTCTCATACTCTTCTGTCTCAGTGTAAGCCTCCTCATGTAGTCTCAATCAGACTGAAAACTGACTCACACTCATGCTATAACTTTGGTCGAATGCTTGGAACTCAATAGTATCAACGTTCCCGAAGCTAGTGTATTGACAGGGGCCTGAAAGTGCACTGGTTGTCGAAGTAATAAAATACCCTGGTGAGTGGGTAGTCATATCCACAGGGAATAGGGATTTGAGATATAAGAATTCACTATTTAGCTAATGCGATTTGCGAAAGGAAATCAGTGAGTGAGTGCGAGAATAATTGGTGAAAGCAAAAATTAAAAGAGAAGTGTGGAAGATGAGAGAGTGCAAGTAAGAGTAGAAGAGTAGGACAAGCAATGAGAGAAGATGGGTATCCGGACAAGCTACCCCTAGGACTTATGCTTTTAGTGCAAGACAATGCTATTATACCTTCCTATTGATGTTAATTGAGTCGAGGAAATCCTTAGACACACGGTACCAAATCTAAGGTCAACTGTGACTAATCCCAACACTATGCCCCGGCATTAGGTTTCACTACGACCCTTGACTCTCGTTGACCTGTCAACTAAGCCCTAAGGGAGTTCGTCTTCCTAAGCCTCACACTATGTGAAATTGCTTTAGGTTCTAGGGATTCCTAGTGTTAGACCCGGTTCCTATATGTAGTTCAAACCCTTTGGTCCAGGTGAGAGAACGCTAGTCTAGATTAAGCCCCAATACTAATATTCACTACAACCCTTCACTCTGTTGCTCACGCAACTAAGCCCCAGGGGAGGTTATCTCCTAGCACTTCACTCTATCTTGACCGCTAATGAATCATGGAACACGAAGATAGGGAAAATCACATAGGAGGGGAAAGGGGACGTTCATTGTTCTTGCTATAGTGCTGCTACAGTACCTCACCGAAACGCTCCCAAATTCATTGTTCTTCATCGAGGCCATTGAATTGGGCACACAATCAACGGTAGATCATGCCGATTGCTTCAAATCTCCTAATTTGGTGAAGTTCTCCTTGTTAGCACGAGCTAGACTTATTGTGAATATGACTGCCTTTGTGCCCCTCCAAAGGAGATTGGCACACACTCACAAGTCTATACTCATGCCGTGCTCCTTGCTTAGTCTGAGAATCTTCCCAACAATGGCGAACACGATCAAACTTCGTTCCTTTCCTTCACTTTATCTTCACAACCCTACCATGCATAAAAGTAAACAGATGCACAATTTGTAGTGATAAAATCTGATTAAATTAATGCTCATTGCAAGATAATAACGCTTCGCATTACTATAACACGAGCATTATCAAATCCCCCCACGCTTAAGCTTTTGCTTGTCCTCAAGCAAAATACAACGTGAAAGTACTTGGGAAGAACAATTGAAAGTGCTCGGCCTTAGGTTCACCAAAATTATGCAAAAGAAGCATTTTACAAGTAAGGGGAAATCAAAACATTGTATAAGGTTACCAATGCTATAGCTAAAAACATGAATAAAATGGGTCAATCAACTCGAAAATGTGTAAGTGTGTGTGAACTCACTCAAGACAACCCAATGAGTACTCCTCAAACTTTTGTTAACAAGGACTTATTTATATACGAAAAGCAAGAAAGGAAGTAGTAGTTTCACACAACCTCGAAGGTAGCCCTTTCCTAGGCGGCCGCCAAAGGTGGCTTTCACTCTTTCGAGGAGGTAGTTCTTTCTACCGGGGTAGTAGCTTTCACGCATCCCATGAGATAGCTCTTTCTCTCATTAGGGCTTAACTTGTATCTGACTTATGAGAGTAGCTACATACTTCATAGGTGGTAGTTTCACACAACCTCGAAGGTAGCCCTTTCCTAGGCGGCCGCCAAAGGTGGCTTTCACTCTTTCGAGGAGGTAGCTTTTTCTACCGGGGTAGTAGCTTTCACGCATCCCATGAGATAGCTCTTTCTCTCATTAGGGCATAACTTGTATCCGACTTATGAGAGTAGCTACATACTTCATAGGTGGTAGCTCTTTCCACCCCAAATGCATAAATAAAACAAAGCACATATTCACAAACTCATATATATACATATATTTTTTTTTCTTTTTCTCATTTTCCATATTTTTTTTATATGCATTTTCCAAAGTAAAACTAAGAATGACGATAAATTTGTCCTTAAAAATTTAAGATCGAGTTTCCAAAAGATTCCAAGAGTAAGTTGTGCAATATAAGGTAATCGAGTCAAAATTCCCAAAAAATTCAAGTAAAAACTAGAGTATGATAGAATACAATGTTAAAAATTCTCCTAAACTATAAGAATACAACTGTTACAACTATGGTTAACCGCCACAGGCTATATGAGCAAAAGCAATTGAACGCACAAGTAAAAGTGTGTGGAATGTGAACTCCCCCCATACTTAAGATGTACATTGTCCCCAAGGTACGCATGCAAGCACAATAAAAGTGAAGAATTGTAAAACAATTAGTGTGGAAGTAGGCAATTTAAACATTACTTGCCTGAACTCCAAGTGTTGCATTTGATGGAGCTAGGTGCATTGAGAGTTGAGTCTCAATGGGTTGTGAAGCACACACGGTCCCATGACCATGCCTATGACTATTCCTTAGATTCCTTTCATCCAAGACCATCTGAGCACACACACAAGGGTTTAGTATAGCTCAAGAAAAACTAAAATAAAGCTCGAGTATATAAAGATATGAAAATGAAATACAACTCGAGGCAAAATAAAGCAAAATAAAGCAAAATAACGATAAACTTAGAAGGAAGATCCTTTCTGAGCACTACAAGTCCAAAATATGTAAGAAAAAATACAATAGAAATAGAAATAAAATAAAACTATGACGCCTCAACGTCGGTGTCCTGCTGTGGAGCCTCTGGTGCTGCTGTAGGCTCTGAAGTGGGTAGATCTGCTGCTGGAGGACCTGAAGACGGTGGTGGAGTAAAAAATAGGGGTCGGACCACAAAAGGTGATGTCGTGGTCTACTCGAGTAGCTGCTGAATAAGGTCAAATCGATCCATGACCTCAGCGTGCTGTGCTACCTATGTGGCCCTGACCTCGGTCACCTCGGTCTGAAAGACACCCACGGCGCTCTCAAGGCGCTCCAGTCTATTTTGGCCTGGAGAGAGTGAGAACATGATCATCGGAGGTGGCTCCGGTGCTGTGGGTGGTGCCTATGCCTCTACATCTGCTGGAGGTGGCTCTATCGCTGCCTGGGACCCCTCGGCCTGATCTGACTGGGGTATGATCATGGTATATACTCCAGGCCCTGATCTGCGGACCATACCCATCAGTCTCAATGTATCTCTAGTAAGAGGGGCTGGTGTAGTAACCTTCTCGGCCCCGCGTACCCCATCTCTGAGTCCCAAGCCTATCATGAGGAGTGTGATGTAGGGGCCTCCAAAAATAACTCCAACCCTGGGGTACTGGCCCTGGTGGCACATGTACTTAGCTAGAACGTGCCCCAAATGAAGTGGCTCGCTCTATACCATGAAGTGTAAGTAGAGTAACTCCTGCCTACTCAGTACCCCTGTGCTATCCCCTCTACCGCTCACCGACCTGCTCAATATGGCATGGATGTACCTGTACGCTGGCCGGGAAAGAAATGTCACCTTTGAAACCCACGGCTCGTACTGCCCGTCCGCGCACAACGTCCTGTAGACCCTCTGAGGTGTCAGGGTCCCTGGGTAATGCGAGGGTAGTAGCGCGTACTCCTCCGTCTCGGTAAATGCCTGATCATAAAGGCCCATCATGATCTAAAACTGGGTGATACTCAGGCTGAAGTGTGGACCGAGGGCACGAAACTGGATCGTCTTGCCATTTGTGAGGCTTTTGTACCCTTGGTTGAACTCAAAGATTGATAAGACGTCGAGTGTGAGTGCTCGAGTCACTGGCTCTCGTATAGATAGCAACCGATCCTAACTGCCTACTGCCAGCAACTCCTCCACCTCTGTGGCGATAGTGTCACCTCCCTGTATCTCTCTCAGTGCGCTTAGGTCTGGGTAGTGCGATTGTACAAATCGAAGCATTGATAATCTCTTGAACCTTTCCCTGTGCTCCGGTACATCAAAATCCATCTCTTCGAGGGGTGGGGTGGGCTCTCGTGGCCGCTTCCCTGCCGATTTCTTAGACCTAGAAGTCATTTCTGTAAAGTTGCAAAAGAAAACAGTTAAAATTAGTTCAAAAACTCAATCTGCAGAAATCCACACTGTCGTGTGTTAATTCCACACGCTCGTGTGGAGCTTCTGGAGGACAGAGCCTCACGGCCGTGGGCCTAAAAATTCCAAATTCACATCAAATTTTGTTCTAATTTCTTTTTAAGCATGTTCGCATATATTTATATCATTCAATCCAAGCGAAATCATCTAAAAGAATGACTCAAATGAAGAATTGATGAAGAAAAGAGACTTGAAGTCCTTACCGTTGGAGTGAATGAAGAAGCTTTAGAAATCGGCCAGAAACCTCGTCTAAATCCCACAAAAACACGAAGAGAGTTTTTGAGTGATTAGATGAAGAGACACGAGTAAAATCTATAAGAAAATGCGCGGCTTTTGAAGTTCTGGGAATTAACACGGCCGTGTGAGATTTCCAACCGCCCTGTGCCTCTGAAATTAGGGTTCACAGGGGCCAACCCACTCCCCTGTGCGCACTCTGGTTACTCTTTGAACTACCACACATGGCCGTGTGAGACATCCACACGGCCGTGTGCCTTCACAAGAGACTCCACAGGGGCTGGTACACGCCCCTGTGGATTCACGGGAAAACACAGAAGGTCTCTGTAAAATTATCACATGGCCGTGTGGAAATTCTACACGGCCGTGTGCCCAACCTAGCCAAGAACACAAGGCTAGCCACAGGGGCTCCCACACGCCCCTGTGGCTTCTCTGGTTCATCCCGAGAATTGTCTAAGTGTTCCACACGGCCGTGTGAATACTCCACACGGCCGTGTGCCATTCACAAGCCCTCTCACAAGGGCAGCCACATGCCCCTGTGGTTTCTAGGGAAAAAGAGGGAGTTTCTACAGAGTTTTACACAGCCGTGTGGAAATTCCACACGACCGTGTGCCTTAACATAGGGTTTCTCACAGGGGCACCCACACGCCCCTGTGGACTCTCTGGAACGAGAGCTTAAGTTCTGCAGGATCTCACTCGGCCGTGTGAAAATTCCACACAGCCGTGTGCCCTTTCTAAGGTTTTTCACAAGGGCTGGGTCACGCCCCTGTGTCCTCTCTGGTTGAGCCCTAATTGGTAACATACGCCCGTGTGGAATTAAGACACGGCCGTGTGGTTTCTCTAGTTTACTTAGAAAAATTCATAGACTCACAGAATAACTCAGAAACATAAATACGATACTTGGAGCCTGTAAAAACTATTAAAACACGACCAGATACCATGGAAAACATGCTCACCCGACTCGAACTTCATCAACTATCATTTAGGCACACAAAAACATCAACAATCCACAGAAATATCACAGCACATGCATTGAAAATATTAGGACACCAAAACAAAGACTTTTATTTATGCTAAAACTAAACTCACTAGAAAAGCATGTAAAGCCTTGGGTTGCCTCCCAAGAAGCGCTTGTTTAACGTCACTTAGCTTGACGTACCTGTATTACCTTACGGAGGTTCATGAATGGAGGTTGCCATCTTCCTACAACCTGAAAGCATGCATTGCATAACCTTTGTAGAGTAGAGGGGGAGTTGTCGAATATGTTACCACAAAAGGGTGAAACACCCTTACTCCGTGAATGCTCATCCACCTTTTTTTTGGGGTTCTTCTTGTGGCATCTTTTCGACCTCTTCATTCTCCGAAGCATCTTCTTCATACGCTCCGTTTCTAGCTTGAAGTTGTTCTCGACTAGACCAAGGGAAAGTACTTCTTCTTCAATCTCCACGTCTTGGTCCGTCCGCCCTTCATATGGATGCAGGTTTAACATTTCTTGCACATAATCATCAATTAGTTCATCGGTGTTGTTGAGAAATTACAAAGTATCATGAAAGTCGAGAGAGTGTCTCATGGCTTTGGTGGGGCGGTATGTAAGCTTGTCTTCTCCCACTCGCAATGTGAGCTCCCCGCTTGTCTTCTCCCACTCGTAATTGCATGAAAATTCCCAGAAATTTCTTGTATTATTCGTTTTCTTGGTCATTCTTCAATCGTGAAGGGTAAGGAATCCTTGGCTTGTAAGGTGGGGGTGCCACCTCTTTTTCCTTTGGTGCTTCGTTCTCTACCTCCACAACCTTGGGTGATTCTTTTGTCTTTTCTAGTGGGAGATTTCTCTCAACCTCTTTCCCACTCCTCAAGATAATTGCCTTCACTTGCTCCCTTGGATTAGTCTCCGTATTGCTAGGCAAGCTCCCTTGAGGTCTTTCCGCCAATGTCTTTGCAATTTGCCCCACTTGATTTTCCAAATTGTGTAGGGAGGTGGTGTGATTGCGAAGAGTAGCCTCCACCGACTGAAACCTAGCATCCGAAGAAGAAATGAACAATGTGAGGGCTTTCTCTAGATCGGTCATCTTCCCTTCTAGTCCGGTCACTCGACTTTCTAGGTTCGATGCTTGTTGATTTTGAAATCCCGGTGCTGTGTTACTCTTTTGTTGCGACTGACCTTGATTGCTCCATGAGAAATTCGGGTAGTTCCTCCACCCCGGGTTGTAAGTGCCACTATACAGGTTGCCTTGGCCTTGTCCTCTATACGCATTATCCATAAAATCAGCCTGTTCCACCGTACTAGTGCCTCTACTAGCAATCGGATAATCACTCAAAGCATGACCTCCCCCACAACCGTTACAAGTAGTAATGGCCGCAACTTTTGGTGAAGTTAGAACATCTAACTTTTTACTCAGTGATTCCACTTGTGCCGCCAAAAATGTAATTGCATCAATGATAAACGCCTAAATATACGTATTTTTCATGTATGCGCACGTATAAAAAGAGTATTTTTGTATGTGTGGATGCCCGTTTTCGGTCTAAATTGGTTTATTTCGTGTTACAGGTACAAAAGTTACCGTGGGGAGTTCGACAACATGATTTAAGGATAAATTGGCAAGGAAAACACTATTTTCGAGGTCAGTACTGTAGCAACCACTATAGCACGAATACTTGAAGAAACGGCGTGGTTTGGAGGTTCATGCTGGCTACCATGCGGGTACATAGTAGGCCGCATACGGTACTGTAGCAATTCTACTGCAGCAGGGGGGGGGGGGGGGGGGGGGGGGGGTTGCTGTAGCGGTACTGTAGCAACTTACGCGATTTTCTGGATTTCTCGGAAACTTTCTCTCACCGCATGCGGGGCCGCATGGGAGGCCGCATAGCATCCCAAAATTAGGTTTTAAAGGCCTTTTGGGCATTCTTCTTGTTGTCTTGGGCCACCTCTTCTCCTCCATCATCACCTAGGACATCAAGGCTGCGGGAGAAGGCATTTTTGAGGAGCAAATCAAGGGGAGAAGGAGATCATACTCGAGGGAGAGCATCTAGGAGCTTGCCGGCGTGGATCCGACAAGTTCTCATCACCACCTTCTAGTCTTCGTTCGAGGGGAGTTGTTATGAGCTTCATCTTGTATTTCTTGTTTTGTATACATTCTCTTTTGTTGATGATGAACTAGACTCCCAAGGTCACCGGGCATTCGGTGAACCTTGGGATGAACTTGCTTGTTTGTATGTTTTGAGTATATTTTTGGTATTTGGTTTAGTTGTGGTCTAAGCTTTGTGTTCTTTATTGTATCAAATTGCATGAGAACTCTGTGGTTTGAATTCTAAGTTGTACTTGGTTGCGTGACCATCGCCCTTGTACTAGACATGCTTGGCTTAGAAGGGATACATGTACGAATATGCCGAGACCATCGGGTATTTGTGCCCCTCCACCCATTGGGGAAGAACCTAGATATTGAGTTTGACCCTAATTAGAGATTTCCCTAAGCATAATGTCATCATAGGAGGATTTGGGCGGAAGAGATTCCGTATTCCAATACTCTTACCGGATTAGGGGTTATCACCGTGACCATCGGGGTGACCTACTTTTGGACGTCTCTTGGCCTAACCACCATTACCTTCATTACTCTAGCATCCTTCTAGCTTTAGTAGTCTCGAGGGGATCCTCGCCCGGGGACCTCACACTTTTATTGCTAATTGTTTCCTTAATGTGCTTGTGTGGTGTGCCTTAGTCCACTTGTTTATAGTTTTCTCTTTTGTTATTTTTCTTATCTTGTTTCAAAGCTATATTTGGTAGACTAGACAGTGTCATCTAGAGTGGAGTAATAGCAGCTCTTGGGACCCCAGGGAATACGACCCCCTGGCGCGTGCGTGAGGGGTATTACTTGGCGACCCGTGCGCTTGCGGATCGATTCAATCAATCAACCTCATGAATTCCGGCCACCTTATTTCGGTCCCTTGTGTTCCATTGATAGCTATTCATAGCCATCTCTTCAATAAGGTGTCGGGCTTCACCAGGGGTCTTGCTTCCTAGAGTTCCTCCTGCGGCCACATCTAGAAGTTGCTTGGTACTTGGATTCAACCCGTTGTAGAAGGTATAAATGATCATCCAGTCGGGGAATCCATGTTGCGGACACTTTCGAAGGAGCTCCTTGAACCTATCCCATGTTGGGATCTTCATCGGCCAATCCATTAAACTGTGCGGACTGTTGCAACATTTGAATGAATGATGGCTTCAACTCAAAGTTATTTATGTTAATTGGGGGTCTCACGATGCTCGATTGAGTCCCCATCACTGCGGGTCTAGCAAAATCGGACAATGTCCTTTGTTCTTCATTCTGTTTTTCCATTGCTTCTGACCCTTCTGAATCAATATTGGCTTGATTGGACTGTTCTTCCAGACGTTCCTTCCCTCTACGATGTGTTCTTCTACTAATCTCCGGATCTCCTTCAACAAAAATCGAAGGATTCCCGCGGGTCATAACCTGAAGCCAAAACAAAGAAAAAAAAAATAAGAACAATGATAGACAAAGAAACGTGAATTAGAAAACAAAGTGGAATAGCTAAAATAGAGAAAAAAACAAATATCTAAAACGCCTACTCCCCGGCAACGGCGCCAAAAACTTTGAAGGGGCCCGAGAGTGCGCGGGTTGTCGAAGTAATAAAATACCCTCATGAGTGGGTAGTCGTATCCACAGGGAATAGGGATTTGAGATATAAGTATTCACTATTTAGCTAACGCGATGTGCGAAAGGAAATCAGTGAGTGAGTGCGAGAATAATTGGTGAAAGCAAAAATTAAAAAAGAAGTGTGGAAGATGAGAGAGTGCAAGTAAGAGTAGAAGAGTAGGACAAGCAATGAGAGAAGATGGGTATTTAGACAAGCTACCCCTAGGACTTATGCTTCTAGTGCAAGACAATGCTATTATATCTTCCTATTGATGTTAATTGAGTCGAGGATATCCTTAGACACACGGTCCCAAATCTAAGGTTAACCGTGACTAATCCCAACACTATGCCCCGGCATTAGGTTTCACTACGACCCTTGACTCTCGTTGACCTGTCAACTAAGGCCTAGGGGAGTTCGTCTTCCTAAGCCTCACAATATGTGGAATTGCTTTAGGTTCTAGGGATTTCTAGTGATAGACCCGGTTCCTATATGTAATTCAAACCCTTAGGTCCAGGTGAGAGAACGCTAGTCTAGATTAAGCCCCAATACTAAGATTCACTACAACCCTTCACTCTGTTGCTCGCGCAACTAAGCCCCAGGGGAGGTTATTTCCTAGCACTTCACTTTATCTTGACCGCTAATGAATCATGGAACACGAAGGTAGGAAAAATCACATCGGAGGGGAAAGGGGACGTTCCGCTACCTCACGACTCACCCTCTCAACCCTCTTCAATCCTAAGTAGTGTAACCCTATAGGAGTTGTCACACCTCCAAAGGATTACCTAAATTGTTCTCAATCCTCGTGTCACGGCTAAGGGAAAATAATAACAAAATAAATCAAGATTGAAACTCACTTTTATTCATCAATAATGGAAAAGCATAATAGCAATGTCAAAGAAACATAATAATCCTAGGGTTTACAAATCCGAATATCCACGAGGGGGTTTAGCTCCTCATGGAGCTATGCAAATCCATCAAAGTAATAATAAGAACACAAATTGAATGCATAGAAGAAAACCGCCTTGTGCGCGATGTGGCCGTTGATAAACGCATAACTGTACGTATTATTTATATGTATTTGTGTATTTATTGAGTATTTTTACATGAGTGGATGCCCGTTTTCAGTCTAAATTGTTTTATTTCGTGTTATAGGCACTAAAGTTACCACGGGAAGCTCGTCAACGAGTTTTTTAGAAGAAATTGACAAGAAAAGACCATTTTCGAGGCCGGGGTACTGTAGTAGAACAGTAGCACTGTAGTATTTTACTGTAGCACTCACTACAACAACTTACACGAAACTCAGGGTGCTATAGTGCCGTATGTCGGCCCGTATGCCAGCACGCATAAGTCGCTGGAATTCGGTTTTAAAGGGAGAGAGTTCATTTTTCTTGAGGAGGAATCCCTAGGTCTTGAACACACTTGCCACCATCTTCAAATCGGAGCTAGGAGCTACCGTCGGAGGCCATTTTCAGAGAGAGAACGACAAGGAAAGCGACATACGAAGAGATCCACCTTTTTGATCCATAGTTGAGAGGAGAATCGACAAGGGAAGCCACCTCTTTTGTGGCGTCTTTGGAATGTCATTCGGCCTCTACCTTTTTAGGGGGTGTTCTTATCTTTGTACTTGGTTGTTTCTATGTATTATCTTGTGTATTTTGTATTCATGGGCAACTAAACCCCAAGGTCACCGGATGTAGGTGAACCTTGGGGGTGAACTTGTGTAGCATGCTTGCTTGACTTGATTTATGCATTTTGGGACTTGTTTGTGAACCTTGTTTGGTGTATTTGAATGCTTGGTATGCATGAGAACTCCGTGTATCAATGTTTAGAAAATGCTAGGAAGCATGACCATTGCCCTAGTATTAGGCTCACCAAGCTTGGTAGGGATACATGTATAAATACGCCGTGACCATCAGGTATTTGTACCCCGCCAATTGTTAGGGTTGACCTAGATTGTGTCTTCACCCTAACTTGAGAAACCTTTTGCTCCCTTTGCAATCGTGTGAGGATTCGAGCGGAAGGAATTCCGTACTCGATACTTGAACAGGATTAGGGACCAATTTCCGTGACCATCGGGTTAGTCTAACTTCGGGTTTCTCGGTCCACACTACCCATTTGTATGCTAGTTAATGAAACCCCCGCACTTTAGTAGACCCTTGGTAATCCTCATCCGTGACCCTCTCTTTGCACTATTTTACCCCTCGATTATTGCCTCCACGTTAGAGCATTTTATTTGCATATTAATCATCTTTTTAATTTCTTTTGCACAACACTTGACTTGATCGGCCAAACAATCATACGAAGAGGAAGTAAGGGTAGTTTCTCGAGCCCTTAGGAATACGACCCCCTCGCGCGTGCGTGAGGGGTATTAATTGATGACCCCGTGCACTTGCGGGTCGACCACCAAGTTTTTGGTGCCGTTGCCGGGGACCCATGAGAGATATCCGGAAAACTTAGAGTTGGTTGATTTGGCCACTATTTTGTTTTGTGTTTTTCACCACTGTATATATATTCTGTTTTATTCCTTTTATTCTATAAATATCTCTTATCTATCATTTAACCATGTCTTCATCAGGTGATTGGAGCAATTATTATCGGTCTCAGAAGGCGCACCTTTACTACTCAAGCACGGGGACTACATTGAACTCTCCAAGCTTGTATGATGATCAGTGGAGGAGGCAGTACTGTGAAGACTCAACCAGCTTTACCACAGAAAATCACGACACTGGGTCTTTTCTCCAACAGTATATGCAGACTGAAAGGGTAAATCTGGTACAGTCTTTTGGACCCTCTAGCTGTCTGCTCGATCCCGTCAACAATTGGGCAGAGAATAATTCGGATGAACAATTTGGGTCATGGGCTCCAGTTAACAAGGAGACAGATCAAACAGGGTCAGAGAGTTCAGAAGGAAAGGACTATTTGCAGGAAGAGAACATGAATTCAGTTGAAGTAGAGAAACACGAAATGGAAGATAGCTCGGGGAATGATAGTTCATCTGAAATGGAAGATCAGAGAATCGAAAAGAATGATTTGAGCAATTATGGGAGATTGAAATCATCGCTTGAAGAACCCCCTGAGCTGGAGCTAAAGCCGCTACCGGATCATTTGGAGTATGCTTTCTTGGGGAAAGATTCTACACTCCCTGTTATCATTCCTTCAGGCTTGACAGGATAACAAAAGGGTAAACTTTTAGATGTACTCAAGACCCACAAGAAGGCAATTGCCTGGAAAATCGCTTTTATAAAAGGGATTAGTCCATCGTTCTGCACCCACAAAATTCTTATGGAAGACTGAACCCTAACATGAAAGAGGTAGTGAAGAATGAAGTCATCAAACTTCTTCATGCGGGTATTATCTACCCTATTTCTGACAGTGTATGGGTGAGCCTAGTCCAGGTAGTGCCCAAGAAGGGGTGTATGACAGTTGTCACCAATGAGAAGAATGAGCTTGTACCTACCCGAACAGTCACAGGTTGGCGGGTTTGCATAGATTACAGAAAACTCAATGATGCTACCAGGAAAGATCATTTCCCCTTACCCTTCATCCATCAGATGCTGGAGTGACTCACTGGGCATTCTTACTATTGTTTTCTGGATGGTCTCTCTGGATACTTTTAGATCCCTATTGCCCCAGAATATTAGGAGAAAACTACTTTTACTTGCTCGTACAGTACATTTGCCTATCATCGGATGCCTTTTGGACTCTGCAGTACACCAGCCACTTTTCAGAGATGTATGATGGCCATCTTTGACGATATGGTGGAGGACATTATGGAGGTGTTTATGGACGACTTTTCAGTTTTTGGCGATTCATTTGAGTTATGCCTCAGAAATCTCGAGCGTGTCCTTTGTAGGTGCGAGGAAACCAATTTGGTGCTTAGCTGGGAAAAGTGCCACTTTATGGTTAGGGAAGGCATAGTGCTTGGCCATAAAATTTCACAAAAGGGAATCAAAGTCGAGAAAGCAAAAGTTGCTACCATCGAGAAACTACCCCCTTCTACATCGGTGAAAGCAGTTAGAAGCTTCTTGGGATACGCCGGATTTTATAGGAGGTTTGTGAAAGATTTTTCTACAATTGCTCGGCCACTGACTAAGTTACTCGAGAAGGATTTCCCTTTTGAGTTCAATAATGATTGCATGAATGCCTTCGTTACCCTAAAGATGAAGCTTGTGGAAGCACCAATCGTGGTTTCCCCAGACTGGAGTTTGCCATTTGAGTTAATGTGTGACGCGAGCGATTATGCAGTGGGAGCTGTGCTTGGGTAGCGGCGAGATAATCACTTCCATCCCATTCACTATGCAAGCAAAACACTGAATGATGCGCAAGAGAACTACACTACTACGGAGAAGGAGATGCTCGCTGTTGTCTTTGCATTTGATAAATTCTGGTCGTATTTGGTACTATCAAAGGTAATCGTTTACACAGACCATTCTGCACTGAAGTACTTATTGTGCAAGTCGGATGCTAAGCCTCGACTGATCCGTTGGGTTCTACTGCTACAAGAATTTGATCTGGAGATAAGGGATAAAAAGGGGGTAGAAAACTTAGCGGCCGATCATCTTTCACGCCTTGAGGGCCCTATTGGCGATGTTTCGAACAACACTGAGATACATGACTTGTTCCCTGGGGAGCAATTGTGTGGTATTCAGGTAGTCAAGGATGATGTCACTCCATGGTTTGCCGACTTCGTGAACTATTTGGCGGAAAAAACATTCCCGAAATGGCTTACCTATCAACAAAGGAAGAAATTCTTCGCCGACTCGAAACACTACATTTGGGAAGACCCATACCTTTTCAGGATGTGCTCTGATCAAGTCATGAGAAGATGTGTCTCAACAGATGAGGGGCATGATATTTTAATGCATTGTCACTCAGGACCAGCCGGGGGCCACTACGGTGGGAATAGGACAGCGAAGAAAGCTCTCGATGCAGGATTCTATTGGCCGGCCATATTTCAAGACGTACAAGCTCTTGTTCGGCATTGTGACAGTTGCCAGAGAGCGGCCAATCTTTCAAAAAGAGATGAATGCCACAAAACTAGAGCCAGGCTTGTGAAGTATTTGATGTTTGGGGAATTGATTTCATGGGACCATTTCCGACCTCTCAGGGAAACAAATTTATCCTAGTGGCAGTGGATTATGTCTCTAAGTGGGTGGAAACACAAGCTTTTCCATCCTATAATGCAAGAGTGGTAGTTAAATTCTTGAAGAATTTGTTTTCTCGGTTTGGGACACCTAGGACGATCATAAGTGACCGAGGCACTCATTTCTGCAATTCTCAGTTCGAGAAAGTGCTTAAAAGGTATGGGGTATCTCACAGAATATCAACAGCTTACCACCCTCAAACTTGTGGTCAAGTTGAGGTTTCGAATAGGGAACTGAAGAGAATCTTGGAGAAAACTGTCAAGCATCACCGTAGAGAATAGGCAGATCAGCTTGATGACGGACTCTGGGCCTACAGAACAGCTTACAAGACACCTATCGGAGCAACACCTTATAGATTGGTCTATGGGAAAGCATGTCATCTACCTGTTGAATTGGAACATAAAGCTTATTGGGCCATAAAACAATTAAACTTTGATCCTTATATGAATGGCGAACCGTAGCATATGAAAGTTCTGTACACTACAAGCAGAGGGTCAAGGAATATCATGATAGACATCTCAAGAAAGCTAAGTGCTTCCATGAAGGTGACCAAGTCTTACTTTTCAACTCCAGAATAAAGCTTTTTCCGAGGAAGTTGAAATCCAGATGGCATGGCCCATATACAGTTTCGCAGGTTCACCCCCATAGGGCTGTTGAGATCACTTATCCAGAGAAAGGAACATTCAAGGTCAATGGGCACTGACTGAAACATTATTTCTCGGGTAACAACATTTCACAAAAGAATGGAGGTAATTCAACCCACTTTGATCCACCATGATGTTAAGGTAAGAGACGTCGAGCTAAAGACGTTAAACAAGTGCTCCTTGGGAGGCAACCCAAGCATTTGAATTCCTTGCAAGTTCATTTTCGTATTCCTAGTTTGTTTGTTTGTCTATTTTTCATATTTTTGAAGTGTTAGTGCTTGTTGTTCTTTGCTTTTTAAATGTGTGTTTGTGGTTGTTTAGCCATCTTTCTCAATTTTTTTGATCATGATCTTCAATGGTTGTCATGCGTTCTTTAATTTTTGATTCATTGTGTTGTATCAAATTCCATGTTTTGAATGGTTGTTTGTGGTTTCAGCTTTGTTTTTCATGAGTTTTTAGGGTGTTTGGATGAGTCCTTGATGAAAATTCTGAAAACCGCCCGTTTCTTGAGCATATGCACGTCCATATACATTTTCAGCAAACCATACCGGCTACCATACGGGCATATGCTTGCCCATATGAAAAATCCAGCAAGTCATGCGGGTGCTATAGTGCTCGTATGCCCACCCGCATGGCCGCGCAGAGAGCTTCCAACAATTTATGCGGGCAACCATACGGGCATATGCTTGCCCGTATGGTTGGCTGACTTGGTTAAAACCTCTTCAACTCATTTTTTGTGCACTATTTACTCATCCTCTCATCATTTTCTTTCCTTCTCCTCCTCATTTCTCCATCATTTACCTTCATTCTTTTTGCACAAGAAGACTCTCCTCATCCTAGAGATCAAGTTTTTGGAAGATTTGCAAAGCTTTATCGAGTTTTTAGCCGAATTCCAGTTCATCTTCACTTGGGTGCCCTAGATTGAAGTAACTCCATATCTCTCCATTTCTAGGGCTTTTCTTTGTGTTTTTGGGCTGATTTTCTTAGGAATGTGGTTGTGAATGATTCTTGTGAATGTATGTGCTGAATTTGAAGGTTTGTAAAATTTGTTTGCTACTTTTACAAGAAGAAACTCTTGAAAAATTTTCCCGAAATTACTGTAGCAACACTTAGATTTCAGCCCATTAATTCCATTGAGTATTCTTTTCATATATTTTTGGTTTGATGAAGCTTGTATGGTCTTGTAGGGATGCCGACTAAACATGTGGCCTCAAAGCGACCCCGGAGGAGCTCTCCGCCGTCCGCCCATGAGCCAAGGTTCACCGACGAGACCCACAAGGCCCATTATGCCTTTTTGTCGAGGAAAAAGTTCGGCGTTGTCCGCAAGATAGATTGGGAAACTTTGAGGGTTTTGGATCTTGATCATGCCATCCGGGAGTACATTTCTCTTGGTGGTTGGGATAAGATTTTTGATATTGATGAGCCCACTTACAAGGAGATTATGTTGGAGGTCCTTAGCTCGATTGAGGCATACTGTCCGCACCCCTACACCCGACAGGCCAGCTATGTATCATTCAGGGAATTTGGTAAGAAGCATAAGATGTCTCAAGACAAGTTGGCTTTTTATCTTGGACTTTACACGGATGATGGCATTCACACTTCGGAGTTCAAAAATTTGCCGCGAGATTTTCCGCACCCAACCATCCATAGATCCTTCTGGAAGTCCATCGCTTGCACATCATCCTTGAAGGCTACCACGATGGCGGAGCCCGCTCACAGATACATTCATGCTTTGGTATCCAGGAGTGTGAGCGGTCGAGCTGATTCTACAGGGGCAGTTACTTGCACCGACTTCCTTATGCTCTACAACATCATCGAGCGTTACCCCATACACTTGGGCTACCTTCTTGCTGACTTTTTTGCCCATCAAAGGAGCTCGACCCGCCTTGGGATGATTTTTTCCGACACATACGTTACACGTCTGATCAGGGGCCTTGGTTTGATTGAGCTCACCCGGGTCATGCGAGTTGTGGGGACTGTCGCCCCGCTTGGACTGCCGACTTTACTTGCTATGGGTATGGTTGTGAGATCAGGGACAACATATCAGCTAAAGCGCCCGGCAGAAGGAACATCACGAGACCCTGAGACCCCGCAGGATTCTGAGGTAGGATCTGACTCCAAGTCGAAGTCTACTCCCGAACCTGAGCCCGACACTGGAGCTAGTACATCTTCTCTTGAGGTTAGGTTCGCGGAGTTTCGCCTCGAAGTTCAGCAGCAGCTTCAGACACTAGAGAGGGGACAGAGCCGCATTGAGAGCTGCGTTGCTGAGATCCTCACAGTGCTGCGTAGCTCATCTTCGTCCGCCGGCACTTCATCCGCCACGACCACACGCATGGCCTCACCACCTCCACCGGATCATTAGACTCATGACACCGACTTTCAGTTTTTACTTTTCATGTTGTTTGTATTTTGTTTTTGCGCACTTAGACTTATTTTAGTGTATGTTGTATCATTCAGTTAGTTAGGGTTTCGGCCCTACTAAACTATTTCTTTTTATTTATGTAGTTTGGATTTTATTTATTCGCTCTCCTTATTTATTTATCGAGTTGTGATGCATTTCCTGTTGCTTTCAGGGCTGATCGTTGAGGATGCTTCACACTCCATGGCCCTAGTGATTTACCCCTGTCTGTGTTCACATTGGATTCACTACATCAACCAATTGGGGAAGTCTCCTTGCTTCATCTCCTTATTCTTATTGCATACATATCACCATGTTCTGCTGATTCTTGTACATTAGGGACAATGTACGATTCTAGGTGTGGGGATGGAGTGCTTTACCTTTATTTGCATGCTTGTTTTACCTATGATAGCAATGACGCCTAGTTTAGGACTTCCTAGCATGAAGGTTCAACAATTATGAGTTGTATTTCTTCACTATACCTACATGAGGTCCTGCTTTATCTTTATTGCACCGACAGACTTTTGCACATTTACTTCCCTCTCATACACTCCAACTAACCCATTGCAATGTTTCCGGCATTAAATTGCTAAAGTCTACTTTCAATACCTTTTTAAGAGCCTTTGAGGTTCTTTGTTGTTCTTTGGCCTCAAGGGAGATTGTTTAACAGGTTTTATACCAGGGGATACGAGATACTTTGTATATATGTAAAAAAAAAAAAAGTCTATGACAGTATTCCTCTACTAGTACAGCATGAATGCGTCTATGTGGACTGTAATCAAGTAGGATAGGTGGCTCTTGTGCCTGGCCAGCATGTGCATCCGTCTGAAAGATTTTTGTGCAGTCCACGTTAGTCGGACTTAAAAAAAAAAAACTATGTAAATATGTAAATACAGAATAATGTATCTTGTCTGTATCCCTTGGAACCTGTTACACAACCACTTAAGAGCCAAAGTTTCATTCAGGACCCGAAGGACTTTTAACTGGGTATTGATGGTCGCTGCGCGACACGCTAAAGAAGCGAGCACGCGACTCCCCGGCCGGAAGTGCACGGGTCATCAAGTAATAACCTCTCGTGCACGGGTCGTATTCCCAAGGACCCCAAGATCTGCTATTACTTCCTCTTAGGTATCACTATCTAGTCTACCAAATCAAAAGTTGAAGTATAAAATACAAATACGAAAATAAATAAAAGAAAAGCTATAAACAAAATGGACTAAGGCACACCATACAAACAATCTAAAGAACAAGTAGCAATGATAACTAGAGGCCTCGGGCGAGGATCCCCTAAGGAGAAGAACGAGTTAGAATGGATGAACTTAGGAAATTAAGTACTGAGTTGGCAAGGTTTGATCCACTAGACTCGGGAGTCGACTACCCCGGAACCTCTGTGGTGTAGCCCTAATCCAGTACAGGTTCCTCTATCTAGAAGATACCCCTACGATGTCATTGGGAATAGGGAGTCTTGATTAGGGTTATTCTAATGCGCGCTTTCGGCTAAAACAACCCTAACCACGCGGGGAGCTACCGGCACCCGAAACCTCCGGTGTTCCGGCACATTGAATCCCCCTTCAATCATTGTGCGACCTAGTACATGCAAGCATCCCACCATACACATACAATTCATGAATCAAAACCTACAGAATCCATCCATTGTAGGTTGAACATTAAAACAATAGATTGAAATCAAACAAACAAGCCAACAATCATCTAACTAACAATTATCATCCATCCATACAAACATGTTCTTCTCCCAAAGTTCACCGGATGCCCGGAGACCTTGGGAGGCTCGTTCCACATCACAAAGAGAGAAAACAACATATAATGAATAACAAAGCTCATAAAAATCTCCCTTGGACATAGGCTAGAAGGTGGTGATGAAAGCTCGCCGGATCCGCGCCGATCAAGCTCCTTGATGAAAACCTTGAGTGTTTCCTTCTCTCCCTTTGAGTTCTTGCACTTCAAATCGTCTCTCTAATCCCTTCTCCGGCCGGCGAGAAACTCCGATAAAGGTGGTGGAGAATGATGGAGGTGATGGTGGAGAGGTGTGGAGACAATGGTGGAGATGATGGTGGAGAATGGAGGTGGTGCTGGTGGAGAAAGATGGAGGAGAGGGTGGCCAAAGACAAGATTCAAAACAAGCCCTAACTTCTCTTATAAACATTCAAAAACCCAATTCTGCCAGAGTGTGTGCGGGCTGGTGTGCGGGCCGCACACCAGGCCGCACACTCTTCTGTCTCCCCTGTGCGGGCCGCACACTAGGCCGCACAGTGAAAATGCTACAGTATGGGTGCTACAGTAAACGGCACCTGAAAATCCACTCTTTTCTTACCCGAAACTTGTCAAATATGGTTCATCCTTGCGCAAATGGTCTTCGAAACCCTAAAACAAAAATAAAACATCAAATGCGCAAAATATCACTGAAAACTAACACAAGTTGCATGCTTGCTTGACTTGATTTATGCATTTTGGGACTTGTTTGTGAACCTTGTTTGGTGTATTTGAATGCTTGGTATGCATGAGAACTCCATGTATCAATGTTTAGAAAATGCTAGGAAGCATGACCATTGCCCTAGTATTAGGCTCACCAAGCTTGGTAGGGATACATGTATAAATACGCCGTGACCATCAGGTATTTGTACCCCGCCAATTGTTAGGGTTGACCTAGATTGTGTCTTCACCCTAACTTGAGAAACCTTTTGCTCTCTTCACAATCGTGTGAGGATTCTAGCGGAAGGAATTCCGTACTCGATACTTGTACCGGATTAGGGACCAATTTCTGTGACCATCGGGTTGGTCTAACTTCGGGTTTCTCGGTCCAAACTACCCATTTTCATGCTAGTTAATGAAACCCCCGCACTTTAGTAGCCCCCTTGGTAATCCTCATCCGTGACCCTCTCTTTGCACTTTTTTACCCCTCGATTATTGCCTCCACCTTAGAGCATTTTATTTGCATGTTAATCATCTTTTTAATTTCTTTTGCACAACACTTGACTTGATCGGCCAAACAATCATGCGAAGAGGAAGTAAGGGTAGTTTCTCGGGCCCTTAGGAATACGACCCCCTCGCTTGTGCGGGAGGGGTATTACTTGATGACCCCGTGCACTTGCGGGTCGACCACCAGCCGTGGTCCTGTGCCACCGTCAGACGTTGATGTCGACGCCGATGACGATCTTCAAACCTCCACAAAGTCCCCTCCAAACCCTCGCTGTTACAGTGCTGCTACAATACTCACCAAAACACTCCCGAATTTATAGTTCTTCATCGAGGCCATTAAATTGGGCACACAATCAACGGTAGATCGTGCCGATTGCTTCAAATCTCCTAATTTGGTGAAGTTCTCCTTGTTAGCACGAGCTAGACTTATTGTGAATATGACTGCCTTTGTGCCCTCCAAAGTAGGTTGGCACACACTCACAAGTCTATACTCATGCCGTGATCCTTGCTTAGTCTGAGAATCTTCCCAACAATGGTGAACACGATCTAACTTCGTTCCTTTCCTTCACTTTATCTTCACAACCCTACAATGCACAAAAGTAAACAAATACACAATTTTTAGTGATAAAATCTGATTAAATTAATGCTCATTACAATATAATAACGCTTTGCATTACTATAACACGAGCACTTATCATGTATCCTCTATCAAACTCAAACGAGGCGAGCACCTCAAGTGTAAGGCTGCGGATGGTTGTATCTTTAATCAAAAATAAATGGCTCCAACCTCCTACCGATAATAATTCGTCAACCTCATCAGCCAGGTTGTCCCCTAATTGCACCCTCTTAGTGTACTAACATCTGGGAACCGAGGTTGTCGAAATCGTAGCTTTGACAACCATGCAAGTCAATGAAATTGACTCAAAAAGCTTTGAAAATGGCCAGCAAACACTCAAATCCTTTAACAATAAGTGAGGAGAGGGTCGGGAAGGCGATGAGAGTTGTCTCTTGAGTATAAAAATGATGAAAAATGAATGGGTCAAGAGACAATATAAAAGAAATCGCGCCCTTTGGTATTTTGGAAATGCACACGACTGTTTCGAAATTCCACACGGCCATGTGCCTCTATTAGAATCGTTCATAGGGGCGGCCACACGCCCCTATGTTCTTGTTGTTTTGTCCCCGAGAGCATCCACATGGCCGTGTGGAAATTTCACATGGCCGTGTGCCCAACCTGACTGATAAGTGTCTAAATGTATATACTGTATTATACATATTTTATACACTTAGCATGTATTTTTGTATGAATAGATGCCCGTTTTATGCTTAATCGAGTGTTATTTCCTTTACAGGGCACGTAGAAGCCACGAAGAACATGAGAACATAATGTGGGCAGAAAACAGAAGAACACCAGGTCGCAGTACTATAGCTGAAGCATTGGAGCAGAGCTACTGCAATAGGAGCACTATAGCAGTCGTTATAGCACATGGTGGATTTTTCATTGATGGAATCCAAATCGAGGCATATGGCCTTGTGGCGGCTATATGAGGGGCCGTTTGCCCCAAGAAAATTAGCAGATTTGGCCTTAGCAATACCACCCCCCATACCACCCCTATTGACCCCATTTTAGGGTGGTATGTCTTGGGATTTGGGGGTTTTGAGCCCTTTTTCACACCCATATGACCCCCATACGGCCCAATATGCCTTGGGGGTATAAAAGAACAATTTTAGGGCTTTTCAAGGGAACTTCTTCTTGGCCTTTGAGGCCACCGCCACCACATCTTCTTGAGGCTTTCCGGCCACCTTTTGGCGGTTATCTTTGTGGAATACGACCCCTGTGTCACTCATAGGGTATTAATTGGCGATCTCGTATACTTGCGGGGAAGCAATCATTGGCCTAGATACAAGGCCGACCACAGGGGCACCCACACACCCTGGTGGCCTATCTAGATCTCCCAAGAATAACCTAAGTGTTCCACACAACCATTTGAAAATCCACACGGCCATGTGCCTTTCACAAGCTCTATCACAGGGGTAGTCACACGCCCCTGTGTCTTCTCGGGATGGAAGAGAATTCTCTGCACAAGGAAACTCACAGGGGCATTTGATGGACGAGCGCGAGACAAGATAAAAAGCTGGCATGCTACTCCCCGTCCGCAAGTGCACGAGTCGTCAAGTAATAACGTCTCATACGAGCACGAGAGGGTCGTATTCCCAAGGGCTCCGAGATCTACTATTACATCCTTTTGGGGGTTTAATGTCTAGTCAATCGAAACAGGATTGTTGTAATTATAAAACTAAAAACAACTAAATGAACAAGAAAATAAAAACAAGGTAACACTCGATCAGAATAAGAATGAAAATGAAAATTCTAAATATAAACGAAGGCCTCGGGCGAGGATTGCCCTTGGAGAACACTAAGTACAGATGACGATAGTGATAAGTGCCTAAATACATCATGTTTTAGTTATAAAATTTGTTTTCTTTCATGCAACCTGTATTTGCTTTCGATGACTTTTGGTGCATTTGATATATTTATTTTGTTTTAGGGTTCTAAAGGTGATTTTCGTGAGGAAGATATGTAATTGAGTCGTTCCGGAGACAAATAAGGAAGAAAGGAGTTTTTTACAGGCTACAGATGCCAAGGGTCGCACGATTGCTGCTCACACTGAGCATTTGTACGGCCACTGTTCAGAGCTGTACAGTGGCCGCACATCACAGTCAGATACCTGTGGGGCCAGTGTGCAGCCTCACACACTTGTCGCACACCACAGCAAGAGGACTATACGGCCTCGCACAGTGCCCGCATAGCCTCTGGATATATATTGCATCTCTGCTGGCTGTGGGCTCTCAACCGACCTCCACTTCTCATCATGTCATTTCCATCACTTTTGGAGGCATTTTTTGCAGGAATTGAAGAAGAGAAGAAGGGGAAAACGCAGATAACCATCAAAGGGCTCGCTGGCGCGGATCCGACAAATCCTAATCACCATCTTCTAGCTGATATTTTCATTGTTGTTTGTATAATGGTTGTTATGTATTATGAACTCTCTCATTTTGTTATGTGGAACTAGACTCCCAAGGCCACCGGGCTCCTAGTAAACCTTGGGAGGAGACTTTGTATGCATGACATTGGTATTTGTAATTGATTGTGTCTGACTTGTGTTGTTGGTTTTAATCTATCAGTTCCATGTTCAGTCTATAATGGATGGATTCTGTAGATTTTATTTTGAATGATACTTGTTTGGCGGGATTCTAGCTGGTATTAGGTCTTATGATGATTAAAGAGGGATTCATTGTATTAATACACATGAGGTTTCGGGTGTTAGTAGCCTCCCGCGTGGTTAGGTTTATTTTAGCCGAAAGTGTGCATTAGAATAATCCTAACCAAGACTCCTTGTTCCCAATGACATCGTGGGGGTATCTTCTAGATAGAGGAACCAGTACTGGATTAGGGCTATACTATGAAGGTTCCAGGGTAGTCGACATCCGAGTCTAGCGGGCCAAAACCAAGTCAACTTTATCTTGAAGTTTATTACCATCATCCGTATTTAGTTTTCTCCCAGGGGGATCCTCGCCCGAGGCCTGCCTTAATTATTGGATTTTTCATCTCTAATTCTGTTCGGATTGAGTATTATTTTATTTTTACTTTCTCATTTAATTTTATTATTTTAAATTTTATCATTGCATCAACCATGCTTTTATCAACTAGACAGTGACCCCCAAAAAGAAGTAATAGTAGCTCTTGGGACCCTTGGGAATACGACCCTTTCGTGCTCGCACGAGTGGTTATTACTTGACGACCCGTGCACCTACGGCCGGGTAGTCGTGTGCTAGCTCCTTAGCTTGTTGTGCGACGCTCATCAAGTTTTTGGCGCCGTTGCCGGGGACACTCCGAGAAAACTAGGAAAACTTTTAGATTAATGATCTAGTCACCTCACTTCCATTTGTATTTATTCGCCGTCTCTTATTTTCAGTTCTATTTTCTTTTGTGCATATTAACTAATTTATCTTTTCACCTCTTGTTTTTCTAGGTACTCTGTGTATGACTCACGCAAATCCCACTAGGTTTGTAGAACCAAACGAAGAAATTGAGTGCGTCATATATCAAGGATTGAAGAGGGTTGATAAGTGCTTGTGTTATAGTATCGTGAAGTGTTATTGTCTTACATTGAGCATATCTTTTATCAGTTTTTATCACTAAATGGTGTGTATTTGTGTACTCTTGTGCATTGAAGGTTTGTGGAGCTAAATTGGAGAAGAAGAACAAAATTAGGTCGTGTTCGCGGATGTTGGGAAGTTTTCGGACCAAGTAAGGAATAAGGCATGAGCTTGACTTGTGAGTGTGTGCCAACCTCCTTTGGAGGGGCACAAAGGCAGTCACATTCACAATAAGTCTAACTCATGTAGCTTATAAGAAATTCACAAAGAAGGAGACTTGAAGTAATTGGCACGACTTACCATTGTTTGTGTGCCCAACCAATGGCCTCTGACATGACCCCTTGCGTGTATCCCACAAGTGCACGGGTTTGTCGAAGTAATAAAATGTACCCTGGTGAAAGGGTAGTCGAATCCACAGGGAATAGGGATTTAGAATATGAGATTTCACTAATAAAGCTATACGGTGTATGGAAAAGCAATAATAGGATCGATGAGTGAATATAGAATCAAACAGAATGAAAGACAAGAAATTAAATAAAAAGATGGAAGATGAGAGAGTGCCAGTAAAAGAGAATAGAGGGGACTAGCAATGAATGAAATAGGGTATCCGGATAAGCTACCTCTAGGATCTATGCTTCTAGTGCAGGACTATGCATTATACTTCCCTATTGATGTTAATTGAGTTGAGGATATCCTAAAACTCACGGTCCCAAACCTAAGGACAACCGTGACTAACACCAAAACTATGCCTCTTTATTAGGATTCACGTCAACCCTTCACTCTGTCGCTCACACGACTAAGCCCTAGTGGAGTATATCTACCTAAACCTCACACTGCGTGGGATTGCTTTAAGCTCTAGGGATTCCTAGTGGTAAAACCTGTTCCTATGTGTAGTTCTAACCCTTTGGTCCAGGTGGAAGAACCCTAGTCTAGATTAAGCCCCAGTGCGTAGGATTCACTTCAACCCTTCACTCTGTTACTTGCGTAACTAAGCCCCAAGGGAGTTTATCTGCCTAGCACTTCACTCTATTTTGACCGTTATGAAGTCAAGGAAATGGAGATAGGGAGAAACCTCGGAAGGGAAAGGGGTATATCGCTACCTCACAACTCTCCCTCTCAACCCTCTTTAATCTTAACTAGTCTAACCCTAAAGGAGTTGTCACACCTCCAAAGGGTAACCTAAATTGTTCTCAATCCTAGTGTCACATCTAAGAGAAAACATTAGCAAGATGAAATTAAGATTGAAACTCAATTTTTATTCATCAATAATGGAAAAGCATAATAACAATGTCAAATAAACATAATAACCCTAGAGTTTACAAGTCCGAATACCCTCAAGGGGTTTAGCTCCTCATGGAGCTATACATGTTCATCAAAATAAAAAATAAAGTATAAATCAAAGACATTGATGAAAACCCCCTTGTATATGGTGTGGCCGTGGTCTTGTGCGGCCGTCGAACGTCAGTGACGATGCCGATGACGCGCGCTAAACCTCCACGAAATCCTCCACAAAACCCTAGCCGCACTCCCCATAAGTTCGGGAGAAATTTAGGTCAAAAGATATATCAAAAGGTCTCCAAAATCCCCTTTTATAATGTTAAATCGCGGCTTTAAAATCGGACTTATCGGGGCTTCACACGGCCGTGTGGAATTTCAACACGCCCTTGTGAAGTTTCTGTCTGGCTGAAAAATCAATTCCCACGGCCGTGTGGAATTTTCACACGCCCGTGTGAATTCTCTGAAACCCTAATTTTCGGCAGAAATTGAACAGTAGCTTGCTACAAATCAAGGTTAGAACAGTAGTTCTAACCCTTTGCCGACAATCAGGGTTTCAGAGAATTCACACGGGCGTGTGGAAATTCCACACGGCCGTGTGAATCGATTTTTCAGCCAGACAGAAACTTCACACGGGCGTGTGGAAATTCCACATGGCCGTGTGAAGCCCCCGATAAGTACGATTTTAAAGCCGCGATTCAACATTATAAAAGGGGATTTTGGAGACCTTTTCATATATCTTTTGACCTAACTTTCTCCCCAACTTCTGGGGAGTGCGGCTAGGGTTTTTGAGAGGATTTTGTGGAGGTTTAGCGCGCGTCATCGGCATCATCACCGACATTCGACGGCCGCACAAGGCCACGGCTACACCATATACAAGAGGGTTTTCATCAATGTCTTTGATTTGTACTTTCTTTTCTATTTTGATGAACATGTATAGCTCCATGAGGAGCTAAACCCCTTGAGGGTATTCGGACTTGTAAACTCTAGGGTTATTATGTTTCTTTGACATTGTTATTATGCTTTTCCATTATTGATGAATAAAAATTGAGTTTCAATCTTAATTTCATCTTGTTAATGTTTTCCCTTAGACGTGACACTAGGGTTGAGAACAATTTAGGTTACCCTTTGGAGGTGTGACAACTCCTTTAGGGTTAGACTACTTAAGATTAAAGAGGGTTGAGGGGGAGAGTTGTGAGGTAGCGATATACCCCTTTCGCTTCCGACGTGGTTTCTCCCTACCTCCGTTTCCTTGACTTCATAGCGGTCGAAATAGAGTGAAGTGCCAGGCAGATAAACTCCCCTGGGGCTTAGTTACGCAAGTAACAGAGTGAAGGGTTGAAGTGAATCCTACGCGCTGGGGCTTAATCTAGACTAGGGTTTTTCCACCTGGACCAAAGGGTTAGAACTACACATAGGAACAGGTTTTACCACTAGGAATCCCTAGAGCTTAAAGCAATCCCACGCAGTGTGAGGTTTAAGTAGATATACTCCCCTAGGGCTTAGTCGTGTGAGCGACAGAGTGAAGGGTTGACGTGAATCCTAATATCGGGGCATAGTGTTGGGGTTAGTCACAGTTGTCCTTAGGTTTGGGACCGTGAGTTTTAGGATATCCTCAAGTCAATTAACATCAATAGGGAAGTATAATAGCATAGTACTGCACTAGAAGCATAGATCCTAGAGGTAGCTTGTCCGGATACCCTATTTCATTCATTGCTAGTCCTCTCTATTCTCTTTTACTCGTACTCTCTCATCTTCCATCTTTCTATTTAATTTCTTGTCTTTCATTCTTTTTGATTCTATATTCACTCATTGATCCTATTATTGCTTTTCCATATGCCACATAGCTTTATTAGTGAAATCTCATATTCTAAAACCCTATTCCCTGTTGATTCGACTACCCTGTCACTAGGGTACATTTTATTACTTCAACAAACCCGTGCACTTGCGGGATACACGCAAGGGGTCGTGTCAAGGGTTGAAAGGGTGAGTCGTGAGGTAGCTGAAGATCCCCTTTCCCCTCCGATGTGATTCTCCCTACCTCCATGTTCCATGATTTATTCTCGGTCGAGATAGAGTTAGGTGCTAGGTGATAAACTCCCCAGGGCTTTATTGCGCAAATACCAAAGTATAGGGTTGAAGTGAATCTTAGCACCGGGACTTAATTTAGACTATGGTTCTCTCACCTGCACCAAAAGGTTAGAACTATACATAGGAACAGTTTTAATCACTAGGAGTCCCTAGAACTTAAGGTAATTCCACATAGTATGAGGCTTAGGTAGATAGACTACTGATAAACGTCTAAATGTACGTATTTTATACGTACACTTGCGCATGCTTCTCGTATTTTGTTGATGAATCGATGCCCTTTTAGGTCTAAATTGGTTTATTTTGTGTTTCAGGTACAAAAGAAGCCTAGGTGAGCTCAACGACGCAATTTGAGAAGAAATTGACACCGAAATCGTCGTTTTGGGTTCTCTGACACTATAGCAGTACTGTAGCAGCCTGAAGCACGAAGATTTGAAGAAAATTCTAAGTCTGGGAATCCTCACGGGCAAGCTCAGGGCCGTGATGTCATCCGCGAGCAGTTTACTGTAGCAGATTTACTGTAGCAGTTACTGTGCAAAAATCACATCTTTGCGGTTTCTTGCAGCCCGTATTACAGGCTCCCTCACGGGCCGTATATGGACCGTGAGGCCACCCGTGAGCTTGCCCGAACTCATCATTTAAAGGGGCTCTACTTGGGTTTTGAAGGGGATCTTGGAGTTCTTCTTAGGGCCTCTCACCACCACCTTCGAATTGAGGAAGAAGAAGCTCTTGGAGGGCGATCTAGGCAAGGATTTGGCGAGGAGAGCAAGGTTTTGGGAAGATCCTTCATCCTAGGGCTTTCATTTGGAGGTTGAAGACTAGGGAAGCCACCCCTTGGCGTGGCGTCTTTGGAACTTCACCGGCCTTCATCCTTTGAGGGAGTCCTTCTCATGCCTTTGTCGTTTGTTTCCATGCATTTATTGTTGTATTTAGTGAACATGAGCACTTAAACCCCAAGGTCACCGGATGTAGGTGAACCTTGGGGGTGAACTTGTGATGTTTTGGATGATCTTGTTCTATACATTGTTTGTGGCTTGTTTGTGATCCATTGTTTGGTGTTTTACATGCTTGGTATGTATGAGAACTCTATGTATCAAAAGACTTAGGAAATGCTAGGTTGCATGACCATTGCCCTAGTGTTAGACTCACCAAACTTGGAAGGGAAATATGGATAAATACGCCGTGACCATCGGGTATTTGTACCCCTCCACTCCTAGGGTTGAGTACTCTTTTGTATTGTAACCCTAGTTTGAGAAAACCACTTCACCCTTTGCAATCGTAGGGGAAATCTTGGGCGGTATACGTACCGTATCCATTACCCGTACCAGATTAGGGGTCGACTTCCGTGACCATCGGGTTGACCTAGTCTAGGGTTTTCTCGGTCCAATTAGCCACTTACATGTTAGTCCAAGCCATCCTACTCACTTTAGTAGCCCCTAAGGGAATCCTCATCCGTGACCACTCCTAGCCCTATTTCTACCCCGTATCTTGCTCTCGTATGTTTGCTTTGGTTATTTACTTCTTTAACTTCTTTGCATCATATTCACTCTTTTGAATCGTATCGGTCAAACAATATTGTAATAAAGAAGTAAGGGTAGCTTCTCGGGCCCCAGGGAATACGACCCCTGTGTCACGCACAGGGTATTACTTGACGACCAGTGCACTTGCGGGATAGCACTCATCAACTACCCTAGGGCTTAGTTGACAGGTCAACGAGAGTCAAGGGTCTTTGTGAAACTGAGACGACCTTTTGCGTGTGTACCGCAAGTGCACGGCCTTGTCGAAGTAATAAAATTACCCTGGTGAGTGGGTAGTCGAATCCACAGGGAATAGGGATTTAGAACACCAGAATTCACTATTTAGTTATGCGGTGTACGAAAAGAAATAATCGGAGTGATGAGTGAATTTATGGAAACAAGTAGAATAAACGACAAGAAAGTAAATAGAGAGATGAAAGACAAGAGAAAAGCAAGTAGAAGTTAAAAGAGAAAGACTAGCAATGGGTGAGATAGGGTATCCGGACAAGTTACCTCTCGGACTTATGCTTCTAGTCTAAGACTATGCTATTATACTTTTCTATTGATGTTAATTGAGTCGAGGATATCCTTAAACTCATGGTCCCAAAACTTAAGGTCAACCGTGACTAACCCCAACATTATGTCCCGGTATTAGGATTCACTACGACCCTTGACTCTTGTTGACCTGTCAACTAAGCCCCAGGGGAGTCTATCTTCCTAACCCTAACACTACGTGGGATTGCTTTAAGCTCTAGGGATTCCTAGTGATAAAACCTGTTCCTCTATGTAGTTCTAACCCTTTGGTCCAGGTGGAAGAACCCTAGTCTAGATTGAGCCCTAAAACTCTATCTTGACCGCTAATTAACCAAGGAAACGGAGGTAGGGAGAAATCACACCGGAAAGGGAAAAGGGGACATTGCTACCTCACAATTCTCCCTCTCAACCCTCTTCAATCTTAAGTAGTCTAATCCTATAGGAGTTGTCACACTTCCAAAGGATAACCTAGATTGTTCTCAACCCTAGTGTCACGGCTAAGGAAGAACAATAGCAAAAGATAATTAAAACTGCAACTCGAATTTATTCATCAATAATGGAAAAGCATAATAACAATGTCATAGAAACATAATGATCCTAGGGTTTTACAAGTCCGAATACCCACGAGGGGTTTAGCTCCTCATGGAGCTATACATGTTCATCAAAGTGTAAAATAAATTGCAAAATAAGAGCATCAATGGAAACCCCCACGCGTGTGATGTGGCTGTGGTCTTGTGCTACCGTCGGACGTCGATGACGATGCCGTTGGCGTGCTCCAATCCTCCCCAAAGTCTTCTCCGAAACCCTAGCCGCACATTCTCGAAGTTGGAGAGAAAGATAGGTCAAAAGATGCTAAAAAAGTCTCCCAATCGGGCTATAAATAGGCTGAGTGCGGCTTTAAATTTGAACATATCGGGGCTTCACACGGCCGTGTGGAATTTCCACACGCCCGTGTGAAGTTTTCTGTCTTCCTGAAAAATTACTTCACACGGCCGTGTGGAATTTCCACACGCCCGTGTGAAGTCTCTGGCTTGCTAGAAAATGATTCATACGGCCGTGTGTTAATTCCACACGCCCGTGTGAATTCTCTAGAAACTTGATCTTCGGCAAAAAATGCACAGTAACTTGCTACAGTGGATTGGAACATTAGCAAGCTACAGTGCTACTACAGTAACTCACCGAAATGCTCCCGAATACGTTGTTCTTCATCGAGGCCATTGAATTGGGCACACAATCAATGGTAGATCGTGCCGATTGCTTCAAGTCTCCTTCTTGGTGAAGTTCTCCTAGGCTACACGAGTTAGACTTGTTGTGAATGTGACTGCCTTTGTGCCCCTCCAAAGGAGGTTGGCACACAATCACAAGTCCAAGTTCGTGCCTTGTTCCTTGCTTGGTCCGAAAACCTCCCAACAACGGCGAACACGATCTAACTTTGTTCTTCTTTTCCAACTTGGCTCCATAAACCTACAATGTACAAGAAAACACAAATGCACAGTATTTAGTGATAAAATATGATAAAAGAGATGCTCATAGCAAGATAATAACGCTTCGCTTCACTATAACACAAGCATTTATCAGAAACCTAGTGACCGGAACATAGTGTTGGGATTAGTCACGGTTGAACTTAGGTTTGGGACCGTGTATTTAAGGATTTCCTTGACTCAATTAACATCAATAGTAAGGTATAATAGCATTGTCTTGCACTAGAAGAATAAGTCCTAGGGGTAGCTTGTCCGGATACCCATCTTTTCCCATTGCTAGTCCTACTCTTTTACTCTTACTTGCACTCTCTCGTCTTCCACACTTCTCTTTTAATTCTTGATTTTACCGATTATTTTCGCACTCACTCACCAATTTCTTTCCATACAATGTGATAGCTAAATAGTGAAATCTTGTATCTTAAGTACCTATTCCCTGTGGATTCGACTGCCCACTCACCGGGGTATTTTATTACTTCGACAACTCGTGCACTTTCGGGCCCTTGTTAGGAAACTTCCACGGTATCCCATAGTGAAAGTTGCTCAGCAATTATTCAAAGAAAACTACCCAAGAAGGTCAAAGACCCGGGCGGGCTGATTGTGGAATGCCACTTTGGGATTCAATCGTAGAGAAAGCCCTCGCCGATTCCGGTGCAAGCATTAATGTAATGCCCTACAAACTTTTCCTCAAATTGGGCCTTCAAGATCTGCAACCGACACAGATTACCATCCAGCTTGCCGATCGAATTGTTAGACGCCCACGTGGTGTCGTGAGCGATGTTATTGTCAAGGTGGGTGGGTTAGTCTTTCCGGCCGACTTTGTCATTTTAGACGTGGATGAAGACACTGAGGTTTCCATCATCCTCGGGTGACCTTTCCTTGCCACTTCCCGTGCTCTCTTGGATATTCAAGACGGGAAGATGACTTTGCATGCTGGGAGCGAAGAAGCCACTTTCAAGATTCCCGAGGCCATGAAGCACCCCAAAGAACTCGATGACACTTGCTATGTGATTGACTCGACCCGCAAGTGCACGGGGTCGTAAAGTAATACCCCTCAGGCACGCGCGAGGGGGTCGTATTACCAAGGGCCCGAGAGTCTACCCTTACTTCCTCTTCGTCTGATTGTTTGGCAAAAGAAATTAAAAAGATGATTAACATGCAATTAAAATGCTCTAAGGTGGAAGCAATAAACGAGGGGTAAAACAATACAAAGAGAGGGTCACGGATGAGGATTACCAAGGGGGCTACTAAAGTGCGGGGTTTGCCTTAACTAGCATGTGAATGGCTAGTTTGGACCGAGAAACCTGAAGTTAGACCAACCCGATGGTCACGGAAATTGGTCCCTAATCCGGTACAAGTATCGAATACGGAATTCCTTCCGCTTGAATCCTCACATGATTGCAAAGGGAGCAAAAGGTTTCTCAAGTTAGGGAGAAGACACAATCTAGGTCAACCCTAACAATTGGAAGGGTACAAATACCCGATGGTCACGGTGTATTCATACATGTATCCCTACCAAGCTTAGTGAGCCTAATACTAGGGCAATGGTCATGCTTCCTAGCATTTTCTAAACATTGATACACAGAGTTCTCATGTATACCAAGCATTCAAATACACCAAACAAGGTTCACAAACAAGTCCCAAAATGCATAAATCAAGTCAAGCAAGCATCCTACACAAGTTCACCCCCAAGGTTCACCTAATAAGGAGAACTTCGTCAATAAGGAGATTTGAAGCAATCGGCACAATCTACCATTGAATGTGTGCCCAATTCAATGGCCTTGATGAAGAACAACAAATTTGGGAGCATTTCGGCAAGGTACTGCAGCATCGTTGTAGCAAGTACTGTAGCGTATTCACACGGGCGTGTGGAAATTCCACACGGCCGTGTGAAATACTGATAAGTTCAATTTTAAAGCCGCGAGTCAACATTATAAAAGCCAGATTTGCATACTTTTTAGACATCTTTTGAGCTATCTTTCTCCCAAACTTCTGGAGAACACGGCTAGGGTTTCGTAGAGCACTTCATGGAGGTTGTTGAGCGTTGCGTGACAAGCTAAAAACCTAGCACGCGACTACCCGGCCGCAAGTGCACCAATCGCCAAGTAATAACCTCTCATTCAAGCATGAGAGGGTTGTATTCCCAAGAGCCCCGAGATCTACTATTAATTCCGTACTCGGTACTTGTACCGGATTAGGGACCGATTTCCGTGACCATCGGGTTGGTCAAATTAGGTGTTTCTCGGTCCAAATTACCCATTTGCATGCTAGTTAAGGCAACTCCCGCACTTTAGTAGCCCCTTTTGGGAATCTTCATCCGTGACCCTCTCTTTACATTGTTTCTATCCTCCGATTATTACCTCCGCCTTAGAGTAATTCTCTTGCATGTTAATTGTCTTTTTACCTTTTATTTGCACAACACTTGTATTGATCGGCCAAACAATCATACAAAGAGGAAGTAAGGGTAGATTCTCAGGCCCTTGGGAATACGACCCCCTCGCGCGTGCATAAGGGGTATTACTTGACCACTCCGTGCACTTGCGTGTCGACCATCAAGTTTTTGGCGCCGTTGCCGGGGAAAAATGAGAGATATCCGGAAAACTTAGAGTTGGTTGATTTGGCCATTGCTCTGTTTTGTGTTTTTCGTCACTGTATATATTCCGTTTCATTCATTTTATTCTGTAAATATCTCTTATCTATTGTTGAACCATGTCTTCGTCAGGTGACTGGAGTAATTATTATCGTTCTCAGGAGGCGCATCTTCACTACTCAAGTGCAGGGACTACATTGAACTCTCCAAGCTTTTATGATAATCAGTGGAGGAGGCAGTACTATGAAGACTCAACCCTCTTTACCATGGAAAATCACGACACTGGATCTTTTCTCCAACAGTATATGCGGACAGAAAGGGTGGATCTTGTACAGTATTCTGGACCATCTAGCTATCAACTTGATCCCATCAACAACTGGCCAGAGAATAATTCAAATGGACACTTATGGTCATTGGCTCCAGTTGACAAAGGGACAGATCAAACGGGTCAGAAGGCTCAGGAGAATGCGATTATGTGCAGGAAGAGAACTTGAATTATGTGGGAGTAGAGATACAAGTAATGAAAGACAACTTTGGGAATGATAACTCATCTGAAATGGAAGATCAGAGAAGTGGCAAGCATGATTTAAGCAATTATGGGAGATTGAAATCATCACTTGAAGATCCTCCTGAACTGGAATTGAAGCAACTACCGGACCATCTAGAGTGTGCCTTCTTGGGGGAAAATTCTACACTTCCTGTTATCATCGCAGCAGACTTGACCGGACAGCAGAAGGATACGCTCTTGGATGTACTAAAGAAACACAAGAAGGCAATTGCCTGGAAAATCGGTGATATTAAGGGGATCAGTCCGTTATTCTGTACTCACAAAATTCTTATGGAAGACAATCACAGGCCTGTGCCGATTCCCTAACGAAGACTGAACCCTAACATGAAAGAGGTAGTAAAGAATGAAGTCATCAAGCTCCTTGATGCGGGCATTATTTACCCCATTTCTAATAGTACATGGGTGAGTCCAGTTCAGGTAGTACCCAAGAAAGGGGGTATGACAGTTGTGACCAATGAGAAGAATGAACTGATACCTACCAGAACAGTAACAGGATGGAGGATTTGCATAGACTACAGAAAGCATAATGATGCTACAAGGAAGGATCATTTCCCCCTACCCTTCATTGATCTGATGCTTGAGTGACTTGCCGGCCACTCCTACTATTGCTTCTTGGACGGTCTCTCTGGATATTTTTAAATTCCTATAGCTCTAAAAGATCAAGAGAAGACTACTTTCATTTGCCCTTATGGCACTTTCGCTTACCGGCGGATGCCTTTTGGGCTTTGCAATGTGCCGGCCACTTTTCATAGGTGTATGATGGCCATCTTTGAAGACATGGTAGAAGACATTATGGAAGTGTTTATGGATGACTTCTCCGTGTTCGGTGACTCATTTGATCTATGCCTCAAAAGCCTTGAACGGGTCCTGAGTAAATGCGAGGAAACAAATCTGGTGCTTAGTTGGGAGAAATGTCATTTTATGGTTAAGGATGACATTGTCCCGGGACACAAAATTTCAAAATAGGGGATTGAATTGGATAAGGCAAAGGTTGCTGCTATTGAAAAACTTCCCCCTCCAACTTCAGTGAAGGCAATCAGGAGCTTCCTAGGACATGCTGGGTTTTACAGAAGATTTGTGAAAGACTTCTCTTCCATCGCCCGACCATTGACAAAACTGTTGGAGAAGGATGCTCCTTTTGAATTCAATAGTGATTGCATGAATGGCTTCTTAACCCTCAAGAAAAAACTGGTAGAAGCACCAATCATGGTTTCCCCTGACTGGAGTTTGCCATTTGAGCTGATGTGTGATGCGAGTGACTATGCTGTGGGTACAGTGCTTGGGCAACGAAGGGACAAACACTTTCATCCTCTCTACTATGCAAGTAAAACTTTGAATGATGCTCAAGAGAACTATACCACTACCGAGAAGGAATTGCTGGCGGTAGTCTTTGCATTTGACAAGTTCCGGTCATATTTGGTGTTGTCCAAGGTGATTGTTTACACAGACCATTCTGCCCTAAAGTATCTGTTGAAGAAAGTCGGATGCCAAGCCTTGACTTATCCGCTCGGTGCTACTTCTTCAGGAATTTGACTTGGAGATAAGAGATAAAAAAAGGGCAGAAAACCTAGCTGTTGACCATCTCTCCCGCCTTGAGGGTCCCAATGACGACGTATTGGAAAAGAGAGAAATCAATGATTCATTTCCTGGAGAACAATTATGTAGTATTCAGGTGGTAGCAACAGATGAAACCCCGTGGTTTACCGACTTTGCCAACTTTCTAGCTGCGAAAACATTCCCTAAGTGGCTCACTCACCAACAATGGAAGAAGTTCTTTGCCGACCTGAAGTATTATATTTGGGAGGACCTGAAGTATTATCAGATTGTCAGAAGGTGTGTTTCACTAGGGGAAGGGCAAGATATCTTGAAGCATTGCCATTCTGGGCCGACAGGTGGTCATTATAGTGGGAACCGGACTGCTAGGAAGGCGCTCGATGCGGGGTTTTATTGGCCGACTATGTTCCAAGATGCACAAACATTGGTGTAACATTGTGACAGGTGCCAGAGAACGGGTAATATCTCAAAAAGAGAGTAAATGCCTCAATCATGGAATAAAGCATGCGAAGTATTTGATGTTTGGGGAATCGACTTCATGGGACCGTTTCCTAGCTCGCAGGGTAACAAATATATCCTGGTGGCAGTGGACTATGTCTCCAAGTGGGTGGAAGCACAGGCCCTCCCATCATGTGATGCACGAGTTATTGTGAAATTCCTAAAAAAATTGTTTTCCCGGTTCGGAGCACCCAGGACAATCATTAGTGACCGGGGCACTCATTTCTGCAACTCTCAGTTTGAGAAGGTTTTGATACGATATGGTGTGTCTCATAGAATCTCAACCGCTTATCACCCGCAAACTAGTGGTCAAGTAGATGTATCAAATAGGGAATTGAAGCGCATCCTTGAGAAAACAGTTAGCCACCATAGGAGGGATTGGGCCGACTAGCTTGATGATGCACTCTGGGCGTATAGAACAGCATACAAGACACCTATTGGGACAACACCATATAGATTGGTCTATGGAAAAACATGTCACTTGCCAGTTGAACTAGAACACAAGGCTTATTGGGCCATAAAGCAACTCAACTTTGATCCTCATTTGTGTGGTCGCAAGCGAAAACTCTAATTAAATGAGTTACAGGAATGGCGATCCTTGGCGTATGACACATCGATAAGGTATAAGGAGAAAATGAAGGAATACCATGACCGGCATATTAAACGAGCCAAGTGTTTCCAACCTGGGGACCAAGTATTACTATTCAATGCAAGATTAAAATTATTCCCCAGGAAGTTAAAATCACGATGGCATGGCCCCTACACCGTCACTCAAGTGTTTCCTCACGGCGCCATCGAGATATCTCATTCACAAATGGGAACCTTTAAGGTCAATGGGCACCGGTTGAAACATTATTTCTCGCGGAACAGTACTTCACACAAGGTTGGAGGTAATTCGACTTCCTTTGATCCACCATGATGATGAGGTAAGAGACGTCGAGCTAAAGACGTTAAACAAGCGCTCCTTGGGAGGACCCCCAAGCATTTGAACTCCTTGCAAGTTCATTTTCGTATTTCTAGTTTGTGTGTTTGCGTGTTTTTCGTATTTTTGAAGTGTTAGTGCTTGTTGTTTTTTGCTTTTTAAATGTGTGTTTGTGGTTGTTTAGCCATCTTTCTCAATTTTTTTGATCATGATCTTCAATGGTTGTCATGCGTTCTTTAATTTTTTATTCATTGTGTTGCATCAAATTCCATGTTTTCAATGGTTGTTTGTGGTTTCGGCTTTGTTTTTCATGAGTTTTTAGGGTGTTTGGATGAGTCCTTGATGAAAAATCTGAAAACAGGCCGTTTCTTGAGCATATGCCTGCCCATATACAATTCCAGAACTTCATACGGGCATGCATATGGGCATATGCCTGCCCTTATACAAATCCAGAACTTCATACGGGCATGCATATGGGTATATGCCTGCCCATATGGAAAACAAAAAAATCATACGGGCAACCATATGAGCATTTGCTTGCCCGTATGGTTTGCTGGATGGCTTTAACCCTTCTTCAACACATTTTTCTGCACTATTCACCCAACCTCTCATCATCTTCTTTCCTTCTCCTCTTCATTTCTCCATCATTTCCTTCATTCCCTTTACACAAAAAGGCTCTCCTCATCCAAGAGAACAAGTTTTTGGAAGATTTTTGAAGGTTTATCGAGTTTTTAGCCGGATTCCACTTCATCTTCACTTGGGTGCCCTAGATTGAAGTAAGCTCCATAACTCTCCATTTCTAGGGTTTTTCTTTGTGTTCTTGGGCTGAAATTCTTGGGAAGATTGTTGTGAATGTGTCTTGTGAATGTTTACCTTGATTCTAAAGCTTTGTAAACTTGGTTTTCTACTTTTACAAGAAGAGACTCTTGCCAAATTTTCCCGAGTTTACTGTAGCAACACTTAGATTGCAGCCCATTAGTTCCATTGAGCATTCTTTTCATATATTTTTGGTTTGATGAAGCTTGTATGGTCTTGTAGGGATGCCAACCAAGCATGTGGCTTCAAACCGACCCCGGAGGAGCTCTCCACCGCCCGCCTTGCTCGTTATGCCCTTTTGTCATGGAAGAAGTTCGGTGTTGTCCGCATGATTGATTGGGAGACTTTGAGGGTTTTGAACCTAGATCATACCATCCGGGAATACATATCGCATGGTGGTTGGAGCAAGGTTTTTGAGATTGATGAGCCCACCTACAAGGAGATTACGTTAGAGGTACTTAGCTCGATCGAGGTGTATAGTCCGTACCCCTACACCAGACAAGTTGGCCATGTATCCTTCAGGGCATTCGGCAAGAAGCATAAGATCTCTCAAGACCAGTTGGTAGTTTATCTTGGACTCTACACAAATGAAGACATTCACACCTCAGAGTTCAAAAATTTGCCGCGAGATTTTCCGCACCCAGTCAACCATAAATCTTTCTGGAAGTCCATCGCTTGCACGCCATCAATGAAGGCTTCCACAATGGCGGACCCTGCTCACCGATACATTCAGGCTTTGCTATCCAGAGGTATGAGCGATCGAGCTGATTCTACCGGGGTAGTTACTCGTACAGACTTGTTTATGCTCTACAGCATCATCAAGCGTTACCCCATACACCTGGGCTATCTTCTTGCTGAATTTCTTTCCCACCAGGGGACCTCAACTCGCCTTGGGATGATATTTGCCGGCCCATACATTACACGTTTGATCAGGGGCCTTGGTTTGATTGAGCTCATCCGGGGCATGCGAGTTGTAGGGATTGTCGCCCCGCTTGGACTGCCGACTTTACTTGCTATGGGGATGTGACACACCCCTTGCGTGTGTGTGCCGCAAGTGCACGGGTTGTCGAAGTAATAATTATACCCGGTGAGTAGGGTAGTCGAATCCACAGGGAACAGGGCTACTAGTACTAACTTCTTCTCTGCAATCTAGCCTAACGACTAATGTGATTTTGTGGTGATCTAGTGTGCATAGAAATTAATACCAGAGATGAATAGGCAAAGGGTAAATAAAGGGAGATCTCAATCAATGAAGATGAGATACCCGGGCAATGCTCCCCCTAGGCTCTATCATGAAGTGAAAGACTAACTAAATGCTTCTAACCGAGTTCTATGAGTCGAGGTAATCCAAGAATAATCGGTCCCTGCCTCCAGGCCACCGATACTAGTCCCCTACAAGGTCCCGGCAGAGAAATCGCTCAATCTCAACACCTCACACCCCATATGACCACAATGAGTTCTAGTGATACCTAAGAGTGAAACCGATTCCTAAAATTAGATCTAACCCTACTTCTAGGCGGAAGATCCCTAACCCCCTACAAAGGTCCCGGCGGAGAAATCTATCAATCTCACGCCTCACACCCCATATGGTTGCATAAAACTTAGGGAATACGGAGATAGGAAACACTCAATCGGAAGGGAAAGGGGACACTCCTCTATCTCAAGACTCACCCTCTCAACCCTCTTTAACCTTGTATGTTCTAATCCCTAATGGAGACCTCTCTCTCACCAAGGAAACAAATCAAACATACCAAACAACCATACGAATCAATAAGGCATGCAAGCAATGATTAAACAAGATTAGAACTCAAATAAACTCGGACTTAAAAGAAAGCATAAAGAAAGTCAATACATGAATCAAAACCTAGGGTTCACATGCCCAAGTATCTACTAGGGTTTAGCCCTCCATGGGGCTTATTACAAAGCAAAACATAACACAATGAAAAGCAATGTAAAACAAGGAAGTAAACCCCCTTGAAGTCTTGATGATGGCCTTGATGGGTCGCTCAACGTCTTGAAGGATCCTTCTCCGAAGCTAGGTCGCCAATGACTCCCTCGATGCTATGATGGAGGAAAGAACTATCAAAGTTGGTGAAGAACAGCCCTCCAATTCGGCAAAGACCTCCTCCTCAAACCCTAGCCGCTTCGCCTCTCAAAAGCCACACCAAAGATACCAAAAGAATCGGCAAAAAGGGCTATTTATAAGCCTGAATCGCGCCAGTCGCGTGTCTTCACGCGACCGCGTGAGATCCCACGCGATCGCGTGGGCTACAGAATTCTCACGCAAACAGTGTTTTTCTACAGTACTCTCCATAACCATGATCCAAACTCTCTCATCTTGAGGCCACATGGTCGGGCACACGTCCATGTGGTGAGTTATAAGACTTCTCCTTCTTCGAATCATCATTTGAGAGCTTTAACTATCTTCACACAAGTTGGGACATGAAGGTGTGACTGCCTTTGTGCCCTTCCATCACACAAATCATCTTGAATTCTTCAGGAAGTTGGCACACACCCTCATGTGCATGATCCCCTCTTGTGCCTTGACACTTGTGTTGTACAAAAGCTCCCAACAATTCGTCTTTATAACCCATCTTTGCTTCCTTTTCCTCCTTTAACACTTCCACAACCTGATTGCATAAAAGAACACCAAAATACACTTTATGAGACATAATCAATGGTAAAATGATGCTCAATGTATGTAAAACAAGTCGGTAAAACATGTATATTCAAGCACTTATCAGGATGGTTGTGATATTAGGGACCACGTATCGGCTTAAACACCCGGCAGAAGGAACGTCACAAGACCCTGGGGCATCGCAATATTCTGAGGCAGGATCTGACTCCGAATCGGAGTCTACTCCCGAACCTGAGCCCGACACCGGGGCCAGTACATCTTCTCTTGAGGCTAGGTTCGCAGAGTTTCGCCTCGAGGTTCAGCAGTAACTTCAGACACTAGAGAGGGGATAGAGCCGCATTAAGAGCTGCGTTACTGAGATCCTCACAGTCCTGCGTAGCTCATCTTCGTCTGCCGGCACTTCGTCCGCCACGACCACGCACATGGCTTCACCACCTTCCCCAGATCATTAGACTCATGACACCGACTTTCAATTTTTATTTCTCTTTTCATGTTATTTGTCTTTTGTTTGTATGCACGTAGACTTATTTTGATGTATGTTGTACTGTTTAGTTAGTTAAGGTTTTGACCCTACTAAACTATTTCTTTTTATCTAGTTTGGATTTTACCTATTCGCTCTCCTTATTTATTTTTTGAGTCGTGATGCATTTCCTGTTGATTTCAAGACTGATCGTTGAGGATGCTTCACACTTCATGGCCCTGGTGACTTACCCCAACTCACGTTCTCCTTGGATTCACAGCATCAACTATTTGGGGAAGTCTCCTTGCTTCATCTCTTTATTTTTATTGCATACATATCACCATGTTCTACTGATTCATGTACATTAGTGACATTGTACGATTCTAGGTGTGGGGATGGAGTGCTTTGCTTTTATTGCATGCTTGTTTTACCTATGATAGCAATGACACCTAGTTTAGGACTTCCTAGCATGAAGGTTCGACAATTATGAGTTGTATTTCTTCACTGTGCCTAAATGAGGTCCTGCTTTATCTTTAGTGCACCGACAGACTTTTGCACATTTACTTCCGTCTCATACACTCCAACTGACCCATTGCAATGTTTTTGGCATTAAACTGTTAAAGTCTATTTCAATGCACTTTTAAGAGCCTTTGGGGCCTCTGTTATTTTCTTTGGCCTCAAGTGAGATTGTTTAACAGGTTTTATACCGGGGGATACGAGATACAATATATATATATAAAAAAAAGTGGAGTCTATGACAGTATTCCTCTGCTAGTACAGCATGAATGCTTCTATGTAGACTGTAATCAAGTGTGATGGATGGCTCTTGTGCCTGGCCAGCATGTGCATCCGTCTGAAAGATCTTTGTGCAGTCTATGTTAGTCAGACTCAGCAAAAAAAAAAAAAACTATGTATATTTGTAAGTAAAGAATAAAGTATCTTGTTTGTATCCCTTGGAGTTTGTTACACAACCACTTGAGAGCCAAAGTTTCATTCAGGACCTGAAGGACTTTTAACTGGGTATTGAGGGTGTTTTTAACAGATTAATGCCGACTTCATTGTATGTGGAGTGATTGGACACCTTAGGTGTGGGGATGTTTGATAAACACGTAACTGTACGTATTACTTATGTATGTTTGCGTATTTATCAAGTATTTTTATATGTGTGGATGCCCGTTTTCGGTCTAAATTGGTTTATTTCGTGTCATAGGCACAGAAGATATCGTGGGGAGCTCGACAATGAGATTTTAGAAGAAATCGACAAGAAAAGACCATTTTCGAGCCCGGCACTGTAGCATTACTGTAGCACGGAAACTTTGGTGAAACGGCTAAGTCTGGAGATCCATACGGGCACCCATATGGGCACATGACTAACCGCATACAGCTCCTGTAGCAGTGGCACTGTAGCAGTTTTCCTGTCCAATTTCTAGATTTCTTCATCCACACCGTCGGTAAGAAACTTCAACCTTTTTTCTTTGTCAAATCATGATTTAATTCGTTCTTTTTTATGAATTCGCTTGCTTTGGATGCTTAATATATATTCGAACGTGTTTACTATAAATTTAGAATGAATTAAGATGTAAAAAAGTGAATTTCTAACCCCCACGGCAGTGGGGCTCTGTCCGCCCGACGATCCACACGGCCGTGTGGAATTTCTACACGGCCGTGTGGATTTCTGCAGATTGAGATTTTCAAATGGTTTAATTGATTTTTCTTTTTAATCTTGCAGATATGGCTTCAAGGTCTAAGAAATCAGCTGGTAAGCACCCTCGCTAGCTATCACCCCCAACAGAACAGGTCAGGTTTGCTATACCAGAGCAGCATACCAGATTGAAGCGATTATCGACACTTCTGTTTGGTCAGTCACGATACCCCGACCTGAGCACCATTAGAGGGATACAGGAGGATGATGATGTCGCGGACGAGGTAGAGGAGCTACTCTCCATGGGTAGTTGGCAGAGATTACTGATCATTAGAGAGCCAGCTGTGATGGAGTTGACACTTGAGGTTCTGGAATCATTCGAGTTTGACAGATCGTACGGAGCCTTCTCGACTCCCGATATTATTCAATTCAGAGCATTGGGACAATATTTCAGCCTCAGCGTTACCCAGTTTTCGATCAGGATGGGGCTGTATGATGAGGCCTATACACAGACCGTGGAATACGAGGGCCTCGCCACTAATTACCCCGGCACTTTGACTCCGCAGCGCGCTTATAGCAGATTATGCTGACAGGGACAGTATGAGCCGAGGGTGTCCGAGGCCACCTGCTTGTCCAGAGCCTCTCACCAATATATTCACGCCATACTTGAGCGATCAGTGAGTGGACGAGGGGACAGTACAGGTGTTCTAAGTCGCCAGGAGCTTCTCTATTTGTATTCTATGGTGGAGAGTGAGCCACTTCACCTCGGGCACATTGTAGCGGACTATTGATGAACGCGTAACTGTACGTATTACTTATGTATGTTTGTGTATTTATCAAGTATTTTCATATGTCTGGATGCCCGTTTTCGGTCTAAATTGGTTTATTTCGTGTGAAAGGCACAGAAGATATCGTGGGGAGCTCGACAATGAGATTTTAGAAGAAATCGACAAGAAAAGACCATTTTCGAGACCGGAACTATAGCTGCACTGTAGCACGGAAACTTTGGTGAAACGGCTAACTCTGGAGATCCATACGGGCACATGACTGACCACATACAGCTCCTGTAGCAGCGATACTGTAGCATTTTGTACTGTAGCACTCCACTGCAGCAACTTACACAAAACTCGGGGAGCTACAGTGGCAGTATGCCTGCTCGTATGCCAGCCCGCATAACTTGCTGGAATTGGGTTTTTAAGGAGGAGAGTTCATTTTTTCTAATGGAGGAAGCCCTAGGTCTTGAGCACCCTTGCCACCATCTTCAAATCGGAGCTAGGAGCTACCGTCGGAGGCCATTTCTAGGGAGAGAATGACAAGGGGAGAGAATGACAAGTAGAGCGACGTACGACGAGATCCACCTTCTTGATCCATAGCTGAGAAGAGAATCGACAAGGGAAGCCACCTCTTTGGTGGCGTCTTTGGAACGTCATTTGGCCTCTACCTTTTGAGGGGTTGTTCTTGTCTTTGTATTTGGTTGTTTCCATGTATTATCTTGAGTATTTTGTGTTCATGAGTAACTAAACCCCAAGGTCACCGGATGTAGGTGAACCTTGGGGGTGAACTTGTGTAGGATGCTTGCTCGACTTGTTTTACCCGTTTTGGGACTTGTTTGTGATCCTTGTTTGGTGTAATTCAATGCTTGGTATGCATGAGGACTCTGTGTATCAATGTTTAGAAAATGCTAGGAAGAATGACCATTGGCCCTAGTATTAGGCTCACCAAGCTTGGTAGGGACACATGTACTTGTACGCCGTGACCATCGGGTATTTGTACCCCTCCAATTGTTAGGGTTTACCTAGTTTGTGTGTTCTCCCTAACTTGAGAAACCTATTGTGCCCTTTGCAATCGTGTGAGGACTCGAGCGGAAGGAATTCCATAATCGATACTTGTACCGGATTAGGGACTGATTTCCGTGACCATCGGGTTGGTCTAATTAGGGGTTTCTCGGTCCAAATTACCCATTTGCATGCTAGTTAAGGCAACTCCCGCACTTTAGTAGCCCCCTTTGGCAATCCTCATCCGTGACCCTCTCTTTACATTGTTTCTATCCTCCGATTATTACCTCCGCCTTAGAGTAATTCTCTTGCATGTTAATTGTCTTTTTACCTTTTATTTGCACAACACTTGTATTGATCGGCCAAACAATCATACAAAGAGGAAGTAAGGGTAGATTCTCGGGCCCTTGGGAATACGACCCCCTCGCGCGTGCATGAGGGGTATTACTTGACGACTCCGTGCACTTGCGGGTCGATCATCAACTATATCTGCCAGCACGGCCAGTACCCCAGGGTGGGACTTATCTTCGTAGGCCCGTATATCACATGACTGATTATCGGGTTAGGACTTCGGGATGGAGTTCGCGGGGCCGAGAGGATTTCTACACAGGCTCCATTGGGCATTGAGACTCTAAGGATGATGGGGATGGTCCGCAGATCAGGACCTAGAGTATACACTATGATCATCCCGCACTCAGAGTCTATAGAGGGAGATCAGGCCAAGGGCTCACAGGCAGCATTAGAGCCACCCCAGGGCAGGCAGAGGCCGAGGCACCACCCACAGCACTAGAGCCACCTCCAATGCGCATTTTCTCTCCCTCTCAGGGCCAGGAAAGGTTCGAGCACCTCGAGAGCACTGTGGGTATCCTCCAGACGGAGTTGGCCGAGGTTAGCGCCACGCAGGCTGCACAGTTTCTGCACATGTTGACACAGCTCACCGCTATACTTCAGTTACTTGAGCGATCTGTGTTGACATCACCATTGGTAGTTTGGCCCAGAGCCTTGACTCCACCACCATTTCCATCACCACCAGCAGATCCACTAGCTTCAGAGCCTTCAGCAGCACTAGAGGCTCCCGTACAGGACACCAACGCTGAGGCATCATAGTTTCTTTTAGCTTTTTTTTCTTTTGCATACTTTTTCGTATTATTTTGGACTTGTAGCACTCAGAAAGGACTCTCCTTCTGAGTTTATCTTTTATTTTTTTTTTATTTTCCTCGAGTTGTATTTCAATTCAATATCTTTATGTACTCGAGTTTTATTTTGATTTCTTCTTGAGCTATACTGAACCCTTGTGTATATGCGCAGATGGTCTTGGATGTAAGGAATTTGATGAATACTCATTGGCACGGTCATGGGACCGTGTTTGCTCCCTAAACCATTCAGACTCACTCTGAATGAACCTAGCTCCATCAAACACAACATTTGGAGTTCAGGGGAGTAATGTTTCAATTGCCCACTTCCACACTAACTGTTTTTCATTGCTTTATGTTTGATTATGCTTGCATGTCTACATTGGGGACAATGTACATTTTAAGTGTAGGGGGGAGTTCACTTTGCACACACTTTAACTTGTGCATTTAATTGCTTATGCTCATGTAGCCTATGGCGGTTCACCTTAGTTGCAACATTTGTATTCTTAGAGTTTAGGAGAATTTTTAACATTGTATCCTATCATGCTCTAGTTTTTACTTGAATTTTAGGGAATTTTTGCTCGATTATCTTATCTTGCACAACTCACTATTGGAATCTTTTGGAAACTCAAGCTTGAAGTTTTTAAGGACATATTTATCATCGTTATTAGTAAGCTTTTAGTTTTACTTTGGAAAATGCATACAAAAATGAAAAGATTAAAAAAATGAAAAAAAATGAAATGAAAAAACATATATGGAAAAAGGAAAAAAAAAATGAGTTTGTGAATATTTGCTTTGTTTTATTTATGCATTTGGGGTGGAAAGAGCCACCACCTATGGAGTATGTAGCTACTCTCATAAGTCGGATACAAGTTATGCCCTAATGAGAGAAAGAGCTATCTCATGGGATACATGAAAGCTACTACCGTCGTAGAAAGAGCTATCTCCTCGAAAGTGTGAAAGCCACCTTTGGCGGCTGCCTAGGAAAGGGCTACCTTAGAGGTTGTGTGAAGCTACTACTTCCTTCCTCCTTGTATATAAATAAGTCCTTGTTAACAAGAGTTTGGTTAGTACTTTTTGGGTTGTCTTGAGTAAGTCCACACACACTACACATTTTCGAGTTGATTGTTTTTTTTTTATTCGAGTTTTTAGCTAGAGCATTGATATCCTTATGCAATGTTTTGATTTTCCCTTACTTGTAGAATGCTTATTTTGCACATTTTTGGTGAACCTAAGGCCGAGCACTTTCAATTGTTCTTCCCAAGTACGTTCATGTGTTATTTTTGCTTGAGGACAAGCAAAAGCTTAAGTGTGGGGGAGTTTGATAAGTGCTTGTGTTATAATACCGCGAAGCACTATTATCTTACAATGAGCATATCTTTTACCAGATTTATCACTAAATTGTGTGCATTTGTGTACTTTTGTGCATTGTAGGCTTGTGGAGCTAATTTGGAACAAAAGAACGAAGTTAGATCGTGTTCGCCGTTGTTGGGAAGTTTTCATACTAATCAAGGAACAAGGCATTAGCATAGACTTGTGAGTGTGTGCCAACCTCCTTTGGAGGAGCACAAAGGCAGTCACATTCACAATAAGTCTAGCTCGTGTTAACAAAGAGAACTTAGCCAATAAGGAGATTTGAAGCAATCGGCACGATCTACCATTGATTGTGTGCCCAATTCAATGGCCTCGATGAAGAACAACTAATTCGGGAACGTTTTCGTGAGGTACTGTAGCATCACTGTTGTAAGCACTGTAGCAAGCTACTGTTCACTTTCATGTTCCATGATTTGTTAGTGGTCGAGATAGGGTGAAGAGCTAGAAGAGAAACTCCTCTGGGGCTTACTTGCGCGAGCAACAGAGTGAAGGGTTGAAGTGAATCCTAGTGCTGGGGCTTTATTTAGACTAGGGTTGTTTAACCTGGACCAAAGGGTTAGAACTATATATAGGAACTGGTTTTATCACTAGGAATCCCTAGAACTTAAAGCAATCCAACGTATTGTGAGGGTAACAAAGACGTTCTCCTGTAGGGCTTAGTTGGGTTTGGGACCATGTGTTTAAGGATATCCTCGACTCAATTAACATCAATAGGAAAGTATAATTGCTAAGTGCTTGAGTAGACATGTTTTATCCACTTGTTTTACATGCATTGAGCATCATTTTACCATGGATTATGTCTCATAAAGTGCATTTTAGTGTTCTTTTGTGCAATTAGGTTATGAAAGTATTGAAGGAGGAAAAGGAAGCAAAGATGGGTTATAAAGACATATTGTTGGGAGTTTTTGTACAACACAAGTGTCAAGGCACAAGAAGGGATCATGCACATGAGGGTGTGTGCTAACTTCCAGAAGAATTCAAGTCAATTTATGTGATGGAAGGGCACAAAGCAGTCACACCTTCATGTCCCTACTCGTGTGAAGATAGCTAAAGCTTCCAAATGATGGTTCAATGGAGGAAAAGTCTTATAACTCACCTCATGGATGTGTGCCCGATCATGTGGCCTCAAGATAAGAGAGTTTGGATAGTGTTTTATGAAGAGTACTGTAGCAAAATACTGACCATTTCACTGCATCAGTACTGTAGCAGAAATCATTGTTCACGCGGCCGTGTGGGAATTCTGCAGCCCACGCGACTGCGTGCTCACGTGGTCGCATGGAGGCACGTGACTGGCGCATTTTCAAAGTTATAAATACCCCATTTTGCCGATTTTTGGAGGACTTTTTGCGCACGTTTGAAGGCAAGAGTGGCTAGGGTTTGAAGGACGAGGCCTTTGGCGATATTGGTGGTCGTTCTTCACCAACTTCGATAGATCCTTCAATGAGATAGCATCGGGGAGCCATTGGCGACCTAGCTTCATAGAATGTTCGTTCGAGACGTTGAACGATTCATCAAGGCCATCATCACGAATTCGAGGGGGTTTACTTTCATGGATTACATTGCTCTTTATTTCATTATTATTTGCTTTGTAATAAGCCCCAAGGAGGACTAAACACTAGTAGATACTTGGGCATGTGAACCCTAGGTTTCGATTCATGTATTGACTTTCTTTATTCTTTCTTTTAATTTCGAGTTAATTTAAGTTTTAACCTTGTTTAATCATTGCTTGCATGCCTTATTGATTCGTATGGTTATTTGGTATGTTTGTGTTGTTACCTTAATGAGAGAGAGGTCTCCATTGGGGATTAGAACATACAAGGTTAAAGAGGGTTGAGAGGGTGAGTCTTGAGATAGAGGAGTGTCCCTTTTCCCTTCCGAATGAGTGTTTCCTATCTCCATGTTTTCTAAGTTTTATGCAACCATATGGGGTGTAAGGCGTGAGATTGATAGATTTCTCCACCGGGACCTTGTAGGGGGTTAGGGATCTTTCACCTAGAAGTAGGGTTGGATCTAATTTTAGGAATCAGTTTCACTCTTAGGTATCCCTAAAGTTCATTGCGGTCATATGGGGTGTGAGGTGTTGAGATTGAGCGATTTCTCCACCGGGATCTTGTAGGGGACTACTGTCGGTGTCCTGGAGGTAGGGACCGATTATTCTTGGATTACCTCGACTCATAGAACTCGGTTTAGAAGCATTTAGTTAGTCTTGCACTTAATGATAGAGCCTAGGGAGAGCATTGCCCGAGAATCTCATCTTCATTGATAGAGATCTCGTTTACCTTTTTTACTTGCGATTTTCTTATTTTACACATTACATCCATTGCTTCATATTATCGATTCGACTAGATAACTGAGAATTAGTCATTACTAGTACTTCCGTTCCCTGTGGATTCGACTACCCAGTCACCAAGGTAATTATTACTTTGACAACCTGTGCACTTGCGGTACACTCACGCAAGGGATGTGTCAATAATAGGATAGTCTTGCACTAGAAGCATAAGTCCTAGGGGTAGCTTGTCCGGGTACCCTATTTCATCCATTGCTAGTCCTTCTCTATTTACTCATTCTTGCACTGTCTTACCTTCCATCTTTCTACTTTATATTGCTTTCATATTCACTCATTAATTCTCTTCACATCCACCGTATAGTACTTAGCTAATTAGTGAAACCTCATATCTTAAGTCCCTATTCCCTGTGGATTCGACTACCCACTCACCAGAGTAAATTTATTACTTCGACAAGCCCGTGCACTTACGGGATACATGCAAGGGGTCGTGTCAGTTTTGCATCATCATTGCGGCAAACCTCTTCGTGTTTTATGATTGCAAGTGTGAATTTCATGCCTTAATGATGTTTATGGTACATGTGTCACGCCCCGACCCGCAGGTCCTAAACACGACATACCGCCACGACAACCCAAGGGAGGTCCAACACTGCCTCAACCCTAGGCGGCCGTAAGGCTAACCTGTTTCCTGTATGATGCATCTATAATCACAATACATAACTCAATAACACACACTTATTTTACTCAACAAGGTATCACACATTGATACTCATAACAGGGGTACATGAGAAAGATGATAACAACCACTCCAATTAGAGGATACACACCTCAAACAAAATAAGGACTAGACTGGCATACAAGGTATTACGAGTATAGCAAAACATGAGGGGGTTCACAAATACATAGTGGATCCCTGAAATACATGCCAAGACATAGGTAACATACATAACCCCAAAATGAGAAGACTATGAAGATTTTAGCCAAGCACTTCACGTCCTCACCACTGCGCTGTGCTAACACCTGGGAGGAAGAAAGAGGGGATGAGTAACTCGGTTACTCAGTGAGGGGTTAGCCACAAGACTAGAGCTCAAGCATGAACAAATAAGGATAAACTTCACAAAAATACTTCAAGGAATAACAAGAATGAAAAACACTTTAAATAGTAAACTCTTCACAAGAACAAAGCTTTTCTCATTGAAAAGCAAATAAAGGTTCTTTGAAAACATCGAGAAATCACATACCATCCTGGACCTAGCATAAGCATAAAACGCATTGATAGTTTCAAATATCAAGATATCTAGAAACAAGTAGTTTAACATTCACAAATAAACAATAGTGTCCAGAATGGCCTCAAAACCCTCCGTCGCTAACCATGGCCTTGGTTAGGTCTGGAGCTACCAAGATTCGCGTATCTTGGCATTGGCCGCTAGGAGGTTCGTGTGGTGACTCCGAACAACCCAACTATATCCATGTCAGGACTCTACGCTCCCACCTGACATGGCATAACCATTTTCGACAGTATTCCACGCCACCTCTATATAGGTCGGCCCGTGGAAACCATCCACTCCTTACTGCAGCAAGTTCTGGAGCTCGGCTCCCATGTCACCAACAAACAATTTAAACAATAACTTAGCCCGTAGGCTCAATATGTACATCATGATGGTATAATTCTCAATAAGAGACAATAAAGGTGCACAATGGCAATTCTCACCCCAAGGGTGATCAATTTGATCACAATACTAACAATGAAACCATTTTTCATCAAAAACATCATAAGAAAGTGTCTTTTGAAAATACACATTAACATTGTCTTAACACAATGAAATCAACTTGGTTTCACATGCTTTTTGGTCGTCATAAGGAAATCATCCATCTCTTGAAAAATACATAGCTTGAAACATATACTTTGAACATAGAGTTTCAAATCATGAGTAATATACATATAGTTTCGCAAGAATTCAAAGATAAGCCAATTTCATAAATCATCATGATTCAACTCTTTAGTCAAAGCTTTCAAGGTATTTAGCAATAAGGAAACAATCATCCAAATAAGCAATTCAAACAACAAATATCATGCATGAGTCATAGTCCAATGTTAGTGATTTTTCCCACTCACAAACTTGGCGAGCAAACGCCTCAAAATCACTTCTCCACCGGTCCCTTGCCCTTACTTGAAGCCTCACCTCCTAGAAGCCAATAAACACCCAAAACAAGCAACCAAACATCAACATGCCATTGATTAAAGAGAAAGAAGGAAAATGCTCAAAAATGGGAAATGGTTGCGTCTAGGGTTTGCTAAACACCAAGGCAAGATGTTAAGGCAAGGGGAAGACCTCTCACAACTCATAAGACCAACAAAGAAGACAAGGATGACCAAACATGGCCGGTGCTACAGTAATTCCGGGATTAGGGTTTTCAAGGTTCATGGATTTCATGGATTTAAGGCCATGCAACTCAATGAAATAAATCATCACAAGATTTGCCATCAAAGAGGAAAAGAAATGACAACAATTAAGCATCAATAAGGGCTCATGCTTAACCCTAACTATCAACATCAAAGAACAAGAAGGATGAAGCAATGGATGGAAGCATACCTTGATCTCAAGAGTGATCAACTTGATGATCAAAGACTCAAGCCTGAAATCTCCTCCTAAATCGGCTCTAAAACCTCATGGAATGGTAGGGAAAGAGAGGAGGAGGAAATAGAGGTGTTTGAGAAGAAGAAGAATGAGGAAAAAGGGCTCAAAACATGGGTTTTATAAAGAAAAAACCCGACGGTGTGCGGGGCTTGTGCGGGCTGCGCAGTGCCCGCACACCCCAGCCAGAAGGGTGTGCGGGTGGTGTGCGGCCCGCACACCAGCCGCACACCCCTCTGCCTGGGGTGTGCGGCCCCTGTGCGGCCCGCACAGGGGCCGCACAGCCCCCAGGAGAGGCTGTGCGGCCTGTGCACAGCCCGCACAGCACTGTGCGGCCTGTGCACAGCCCACTAACCCTAAAAAAACTCTCCAAACACTCTCAAAAGCCCGGCAAAACTCCAAAAGCTTGAGGAAACAACCTCGACACTTAAGACAATCGGAACAACAAACAAGGGCAAAAACGGACCGAAACACCACACTCTACCCCCCTTACAGAAATTTCGGCCTCGAAATTTCACATACCTCTATCCCCAAACAAATGAGGATACAATCTCAACATCAGCTCTTCAGGTTCCCAAGTAACCTCTTCTACTACGTCATTCCTCCAAAGCACCTTGACCAAAGGAATGACCTTTCGGCGAAGCATCTTCTCTTGGCGATCAAGAATCATCACGGGTTGCACTTCAAACTTTAAGTCTTCTCTCAACTCAACTGGTGGCGCTTCAAGACAATGAGATGGGTCGGGGATATACTTCTTCAACATGGACACATGGAACACGTTGTGAATCTTCTCCAACTCAGGCGGTAATTCTAATCGATAAGCTACCGGTCCAATCCTCTCCAGGATCAAAAATGGACCTATAAACCGGGGATTCAACTTTCCCCTGCCTCGAAATCTAATTACTCCTTTCCATGGAGAGATCTTCAAGAACACTCTATCCCCAACCTCAAACTCCAAGAATCTTCTGCGGTTGTCGGCATAACTCTTTTGACGATCTTGGGCTGCTTTCAATCTGTCTTTAATCACTTTAACTTTCTCAATGGTCTGATCAATCAATTCTACACTCTCAAGCTTTCTTTCTCCCACTTCACCCCAACAAAGAGGAGTTCTACACTTCCTTCCATACAAAGCTTCATATGGAGCCATGCCGATGCTTGCTTGGAAACTATTGTTGTAGGCGAACTCCACCAAGGCTAGGTGTTGATCCCAACTCCCTTGGAAATCTATAACACAAGTCCTCAACATGTCTTCAAGAGTCTGAATGGTCCTCTCGGACTGACCATCTGTCTGAGGATGATAAGCGGTACTGAACTTCAGTGTTGTGCCCAAAGCTTCTTGAAATCTTGGCCAAAAACGAGAAGTGAATCTAGGGTCTCGATCTGAAACTATAGAGACTGGCACTCCATGCAACTTCACTATCTCATCAATGTACAACTTTGCCAATTTCTCCAAAGGATACTTGGTATGCACTGCTAGGAAATGTCCTGACTTGGTTAGTCTGTCCACTATCACCCACACTGCATCAAAACCACGAGGGGTTCGGGGCAAACCCACCACAAAATCCATGGTTACATGTTCCCACTTCCACTCTGGAATTGGAAGGGGTTGTAGTAATCCTGACGGCTTCTGATGCTCTGCCTTGACTTGTTGACATACCAAACACTTAGCCACAAACTCTGCTATCTCTCTCTTCATCCCTGACCACCAATAATTTCCCTTGATAGTTCTGTACATCTTGGTACTTCCCGGATGAACTGCATAAGCTGAAGAATGAGCTTCTTCCAAGATTGCCTTTCTAAGCTCTGAGTCTGCTGGAACACAAACACGTCCCCGGAACTCTAGGATTCCATCTTCTCTTATTCTGAACTCACTAGTCTCACCTGCTTGCAACTTCTGTATTTCTTGCATCAACTTTCCATCACTACCCTGGAGTTCCTTAATACGCTCCGTTAGTGAAGGTCTCACTACAAAACTGGCCACTAGTGCTCCACTATCTTCAGTCTCAAGTTCCAATCTCATACTCTGCATCGAGGAAAGTAGTTGCAGATAGGACACTCTCAACGAGGATACTGAAGTAGATTTCCTGCTCAAAGCATCCGCTACCACATTGGCTTTCCCAGGATGATAGTCTATGATCAAGTCATAATCCTTGATTAACTCCAACCATCGTCGCTGCCTCAAATTTAACTCCTTCTGAGTGAAGAGATACTTCAAGCTTTTATGGTCTGTGAAAATCCGACACTTTTCTCCAAAAAGATAATGCCTCCAAATCTTCAAAGCAAAGACCACCGCTGCCAACTCCAAGTCATGGGTAGGATAGTTCAACTCATGCTGCTTTAATTGCCTAGATGCATAGGCCACCACTTTGCTTTCTTGCATCAACACACAACCCAAGCCCTGACGAGAAGCATCACTGAAAACTACAAACTCTTTCCCACTTTCTGGTAAGGTAAGCACTGGAGCTGATATCAAACGATCTTTCAGCATCTGAAAGCTCTTATCACACTCATCATTCCAGGTGAACTTTACATCTTTGCGAGTCAACTTTGACAATGGCAAGGCAATCGACGAAAATCCTTCCACAAATCTCCTATAATAACCCGCAAGTCCAAGAAAACTTCGAACTTCAGTCACATTCTTCGGCCTTTCCCAAAGGATCTGCTCTTCAAACTTTCCCACCAAATCCGAGCTCGACCCTCAAGTAGCCTGGTAGCAACCCTGAGTCTCATCTCACCTCCTAGACCCATATCATCAAATGTAGCAGTCACCCTCTTGATCCACTCCTTAGCAATCATGGCATCACTAGTGCCATCAAAAGAACCACATCCAAGCTGTCGGGCTTCCTTCAAAAGCTTGGACAAAGCTAGAGACTGACTGGATCCACTGGCCTCTGCTGGTGCATGCTGAGTTGCTGGGGCCTGCGGTGGTGCTGGTGCTGGTGCTGTGGTAGGTGGAGCCTGTCCACCAAAATTCCTCCAGTAATCTAGGAAGTCCTGATACTCCTGGTAGGTAGGTTGCCTTCCCTTGCTTGCCCAATGAGCCCTGAAGGCTTCCAATGCCTCTGGAGATGGAACAGAACCAGGCGCTGGAGCAGTTCCCTGAACCTCAGGGGCATGCACTGAAGCTGCCACTGCAGGATCATGTCCTGAACTGGCATCCTGCCTAGGTGGCGACGGAGAGGAAGGCGGGGATGGATCTCCTCGCCTCCCACCCCTCTGCTCTCTCGGTGTAGCAACAGCAGGGGGAGTGGCTCTCCCACGGCGAGTGCGTGAACGCTGTGCTGGCATTCTACTGAAAAGAAAGCACAAGACAACCTTTAGAAACAATTTCCTACATGCAACAATGCTATATGCAACTCTACTGGGATCCACTAGAAACGAGGACAAGGAATTACACTCCTGACCAAAATCAAGTAACTGACTCTGGAACTGGATTAAACTGTCAAACCCAGGCCTAAATCTAAACCAGGGCTCTGATACCACTAAAGTATGTCACGCCCCGACCCGCAGGTCCTAAACACGACATACCGCCACGACAACCCAAGGGAGGTCCAACACTGCCTCAACCCTAGGCGGCCGTAAGGCTAACCTGTTTCCTGTATGATGCATCTATAATCACAATACATAACTCAATAACACACACTTATTTTACTCAACAAGGTATCACACATTGATACTCATAACAGGGGTACATGAGAAAGATGATAACAACCACTCCAATTAGAGGATACACACCTCAAACAAAATAAGGACTAGACTGGCATACAAGGTATTACGAGTATAGCAAAACATGAGGGGGTTCACAAATACATAGTGGATCCCTGAAATACATGCCAAGACATAGGTAACATACATAACCCCAAAATGAGAAGACTATGAAGATTTTAGCCAAGCACTTCACGTCCTCACCACTGCGCTGTGCTAACACCTGGGAGGAAGAAAGAGGGGATGAGTAACTCGGTTACTCAGTGAGGGGTTAGCCACAAGACTAGAGCTCAAGCATGAACAAATAAGGATAAACTTCACAAAAATACTTCAAGGAATAACAAGAATGAAAAACACTTTAAATAGTAAACTCTTCACAAGAACAAAGCTTTTCTCATTGAAAAGCAAATAAAGGTTCTTTGAAAACATCGAGAAATCACATACCATCCTGGACCTAGCATAAGCATAAAACTCATTGATAGTTTCAAATATCAAGATATCTAGAAACAAGTAGTTTAACATTCACAAATAAACAATAGTGTCCAGAATGGCCTCAAAACCCTCCGTCGCTAACCATGGCCTTGGTTAGGTCTGGAGCTACCAAGATTCGCGTATCTTGGCATTGGCCGCTGGGAGGTTCGTGTGGTGACTCCGAACAACCCAACTATATCCATGTCAGGACTCTACGCTCCCACCTGACATGGCATAACCATTTTCGACAGTATTCCACGCCACCTCTATATAGGTCGGCCCGTGGAAACCATCCACTCCTTACTGCAGCAAGTTCTGGAGCTCGGCTCCCATGTCACCAACAAACAATTTAAACAATAACTTAGCCCGTAGGCTCAATATGTACATCATGATGGTATAATTCTCAATAAGAGACAATAAAGGTGCACAATGGCAATTCTCACCCCAAGGGTGATCAATTTGATCACAATACTAACAATGAAACCATTTTTCATCAAAAACATCATAAGAAAGTGTCTTTTGAAAATACACATTAACATTGTCTTAACACAATGAAATCAACTTGGTTTCACATGCTTTTTGGTCGTCATAAGGAAATCATCCATCTCTTGAAAAATACATAGCTTGAAACATATACTTTGAACATAGAGTTTCAAATCATGAGTAATATACATATAGTTTCGCAAGAATTCAAAGATAAGCCAATTTCATAAATCATCATGATTCAACTCTTTAGTCAAAGCTTTCAAGGTATTTAGCAATAAGGAAACAATCATCCAAATAAGCAATTCAAACAACAAATATCATGCATGAGTCATAGTCCAATGTTAGTGATTTTTCCCACTCACAAACTTGGCGAGCAAACGCCTCAAAATCACTTCTCCACCGGTCCCTTGCCCTTACTTGAAGCCTCACCTCCTAGAAGCCAATAAACACCCAAAACAAGCAACCAAACATCAACATGCCATTGATTAAAGAGAAAGAAGGAAAATGCTCAAAAATGGGAAATGGTTGCGTCTAGGGTTTGCTAAACACCAAGGCAAGATGTTAAGGCAAGGGGAAGACCTCTCACAACTCATAAGACCAACAAAGAAGACAAGGATGACCAAACATGGCCGGTGCTACAGTAATTCCGGGATTAGGGTTTTCAAGGTTCATGGATTTCATGGATTTAAGGCCATGCAACTCAATGAAATAAATCATCACAAGATTTGCCATCAAAGAGGAAAAGAAATGACAACAATTAAGCATCAATAAGGGCTCATGCTTAACCCTAACTATCAACATCAAAGAACAAGAAGGATGAAGCAATGGATGGAAGCATACCTTGATCTCAAGAGTGATCAACTTGATGATCAAAGACTCAAGCCTGAAATCTCCTCCTAAATCGGCTCTAAAACCTCATGGAATGGTAGGGAAAGAGAGGAGGAGGAAATAGAGGTGTTTGAGAAGAAGAAGAATGAGGAAAAAGGGCTCAAAACATGGGTTTTATAAAGAAAAAACCCGACGGTGTGCGGGGCTTGTGCGGGCTGCGCAGTGCCCGCACACCCCAGCCAGAAGGGTGTGCGGGTGGTGTGCGGCCCGCACACCAGCCGCACACCCCTCTGCCTGGGGTGTGCGGCCCCTGTGCGGCCCGCACAGGGGCCGCACAGCCCCCAGGAGAGGCTGTGCGGCCTGTGCACAGCCCGCACAGCACTGTGCGGCCTGTGCACAGCCCACTAACCCTAAAAAAACTCTCCAAACACTCTCAAAAGCCCGGCAAAACTCCAAAAGCTTGAGGAAACAACCTCGACACTTAAGACAATCGGAACAACAAACAAGGGCAAAAACGGACCGAAACACCACAACATGTATATTTTAGTTTACTTGTTTTGGGAGCTGATTAGCTTCTTGTTGCGCTTCATCAGGGCTGTGTGTGGCCGCTGTACGGGCAGCACACAGGTTGCACATCCCTACCACAACGGGGTGCCGGTGGTGTGTAGACCCACACACCACCCGCACATCATTGCCAAAGGTGGTGTGTAGCCCCGTACTCTAATTCATGGCCATATCTTGCTCTTTGCCCATTTTTCTCCATTCTCAGACCCTTAACTCGATCTTATCACCTCCCATGACATCATTTAACTCTTGAGAACTTAGTTTTTCTTTATGCTTTCGAGGTGTGTTAGTTTGGTCTTTCGTTTCTTGACCGGTTTGACATTTGCTGGGCTTCATAAAAGTTGTAAAAATGTGTTATAATGATTCATGATTCTAATGTTTGTTTCCTACTCATTCTTGCAAACTTATTCCTTGTGCCACAGCATTGTCCGATCACAACATTTGCCATTGCTTGATCTTTGTCTTTGTAAATGTAGGACGAATGGCAATTAAAATACTTGGAGCAATCATCAAGAGCTAAAACGCGTCATGCATCCAAATTTCATTTCAATGACAGCACTTCGTCACCACCGGCTTCGATCGACAATTAGGACGACTGGGATTAGAGCTTACTTTCCTTTCATTTTCTTTTCTTGTCTTTTATGTGCCTTTTATTGTTGTTTGCTTTTGTTGTAGTCTAGTGGGTTTGGGCTTATCCCTACCACTTGTTTGTTGTACCGCTTTGTTGTGTGTACGTATGTTTAATGTTTCTCAATTACGTATTTTGCTTTTATGGGTATGATGGATGCTTGATTCGAGGCCTACTCTCCTTGCAGGTTGAATTAGACGTCACATGTTTTCTTCTCTCCAATCTCTACAATGTTTTTGCAAGACCACCATGAACTTATCATCCACAAGAATCACGTCATATGTTTCAGGGAAGTTCACATACCCATCTTCCTTGTTTTCCTTGGTCATTCTTTTATGCACTACTGAATTAGGTACATTGAGGGCAATGTACTACTCTAAGTGGGGGTGGGTGTATGTTGCATGATTTTAAATTTTATGAACATTATCGGGGTAGATTAGACTTTTTGCATGATTGTTGAACCGAGGAAAGTATTCTTATTCATTAATGAATCATAGTGTAGGCCGTGATAGACACTAAGCTACCTATGACCCTGCACTCTCAAGCACTTCATCTCATTCTCGGCATTTCCCTCACTGACCTCCTATCTAGAACCTTGGACACCTAGGTAAGGAACAACAGTGACTCTCGTAGCCCCCTTGTTACTAACCCACTCCTGGGGTTGTGCACCTTGAAGTGTTAGATATCACTCCTAATAGACTCTTTAGGACTTTCCTCCATGTCGCAACACGGCGAAAAAAAGGAACAGTGCTCCTTTGCCCTACTAGCGAAGTAACCTGGGGCTCTCTCTCCTAACCAGAGTGTTTCTCTCGCCAAAAGCAAATAGGGCATGAGCGCGTCTTTATGAATGTGCAAAGCTCTAGGTAATGTGGATTTGCAGTTCATGTTTGTCCCGAAAAATAAAAAGAAATTTTCTTACGCATGTGTGTACATACAAAACAAAGTTTATAACCGTGGTTGCTAGAACAGAAGAGGAAAGATCTTTAGGAGCCTACTAGGGACATATCTACCGCTTCAAGACCACACTCCATAAAGTGGCATGACTTTCTTCCAAATGTGGTTCTCGGGGTCCTGTCTACCTTGCCTAGATTACAGGGTCTGAAAATAGGGGGTTGCACACATGCATCATGATACAGCCGTTTAGTGCCTGAGGCACCTTAGGTGGTCTTCGGTTTGTGTCTTGAGTCTTATCCCACTATGATACATTACCTTTTAGCCTGAGGCTGTGTATTTAGTCACTTATCAACCCTTATTGCTCTTCATGTTTGTTTGCTTGGAGACAAGCAAATGCACAAGTTGGGGGTATTTGATAAATGCCTAAATACATCATGTTTTAGTTATAAAATTTGTTTACTTTCATGCAACCTGTATTTGCTTTCGATGACTTTCGGTGCATTTGATATATTTATTTTGTTTCAAGGTTTCGAAGGCGATTTTTGCGAGGAAGATACGTAATTGAGTCATTCCGAAGACAAATAAGGAAGAAAGGAGGTTTTTACAGGCTCCGGATGCTAAGGGTTACGCGATTGCTGCTCACACTAAGCATTTGTGCGGCCACTGTGCACGGCCGCACAGTGGCCTCAAATCATAGGTAGAAGGGGAGAACGCAGGTAAGCATCAAGGGGCTCGCCGGCGCAGATCAAACGAATCCTCATCACCACCTTCTAGCCGACATTTCGTGGTGAGTTTCATTATTGTTTGTATAATGGCTGTCATGTATTATGAACTCTCTCATTTTGTTATGTGGAACTAGACTCCCAAGGCCACCGGGCTCCCCGTGAACCTTGGGAGGAGACTTTGTATGGATGACATTGGTATTTGTAATTGATTGTGTGTGACTTGTGTTGTTGGTTTTAATCTATCATTTCCATGTTCAGTCTATAATGGATGGATTCCGTCGATTTGATTTTGAATGATACTTGTTTGGCTGGATGCTAGGTGTTATTACCTCTTGTGATAATTAAAGATGGATTCATTGTATTAATACACCGGAGGTTCCTGGTGTTAGTAGCCTCCCGCGTGGTTAGGTTTATTTTAGCCGAAAGTGTGTATTAGAATAACCCTAACCAAGACTCCTTGTTCCCAATGACATCGTGGGGCTATCTTCTGGAAGGAGGAGCCCATACTGGATTAGGGCTATACTACGGAGGTTCTGGGGTAGTCGATATCCGAGTCTAGCGGGCCAAAACCAAGTCAACTTTATCTTTAAGTGTATTACCGTCATCCGTACTTAGTTTTCTCCCAGGAGGATCCTCGCCGAGGCCTTCCTTAATTATTGGATTTTTCTTCTCCATTTCTATTCGGATTGAGTATTATTTTATTTTACTTTCTCGTTTAATTTTATTATTTTAAATTTAATCAATGCATCAACCTTGCCTTGAACGACTAGACAGTGACAGCAAAAAGGAAGTAATAGTAGCTCTTGGGACCCTTGGGAATACGACCCTCTCGTGCTCATACGAGAGGATATTACTTGACGACCTGTGCACTTGCAGCCGAGGAGTCACGTGCTAACTCCTTAGCTTGTCACATAACGCCCATCAGATAGCAATCTTAAAGATAAGGTTGACTTGGTTTTGGTTTGTTAGTGATAAACGCGTAAATGTACGTATTACTCAAGTATGTATGCATATAAATAGAGTATTTTTGTATGTGTGGATGCCCGTTTTTGGTCTAAATTGGTGTATTTCATGGTACAGGCACAAAAAAAGCCTTGGAGAGCTTGATAATGAGATTTTAGAAGAACTTGCTTGTATGGATGTTTGTTATGAGATCTTAGTTGAGTTTGTTATGAGCTTTATCTTGTATTTCTTGTTCTTTATACTTTCTCGAATGGGATGAACTTGCTTGTATGGATGCTTGCTTTACATGTATGGTATTTGTGTGGTTTGTTGTTCAAGCTTGGTGCACTTTGTTGTATTGGTATGCATGAGAACTCTGTGTATCGATTTCTAGGTTATACTAGATTGCGTGACCATCGCCTTAGTAATAGACACACCAACTTTGGAAGGGATTCATGTATGAATGCACCGTGACCATCGGGTATTTCATACCCCTCCAACCATTAGTGTTGAGCCTAGATATTGTGTTTGACATTAATTAGGGATTTCCCTAGGCATAATGCAATCATAGGAGGATTTGGATGGAAGTGATTCAGTATTCCAATACTCGTACCGGATTAGGGGTTATCACCGTGACCATCGGGGTGACCTACCTTTGGACATCTCTTGGCCTAACCACCTTTGCCTGTGTAATCGAGTATCCCTCTAGCTTTAGTAGTCTTGAGGGGATCCTCGCCAGGGGACCTCAAACTTTCATTATTACTTGCTTCCCTAGTATGCTTATGTTGTGAGCCTTAGTCCATGTATTTATAGTTTTCTCTTTGTTGTTCTTCTTATCTTGCTTGACCACTATATTTGGTAGACTAGACAGTGTCTTCTAGAGAGGAGTAATAGCAGCTCTTAGGACCCCAGGGAATATGACCCTTGTGTCACATAGAGGGTGTTACTTGACGACCCGTGCACTTGCGGAACACTCACATCAAGTTTTTGGCACCGTTGTTGGAGATTCCAAGGATGCTAGGAAAACCTTTAGTTCACTAATCTAGTCATTTTTATTTCTTTTGTAAATATTTGTCTTTCTATGTGTTTCTTATCCTTTTGTGCATACTTGTTTATTTTCTTTTTCTTTTAAGTTCTTTGTTAGCTTATTGATTTTTGTTTTATTTATTTACACAAGGCCATGGATTTTCAAGAAAAACTTTTGGCCGCAAAAATTTATGCACTTGAAGAAAGGATAGAAAAAATTTTATGCCATGAAAGCAAGCAAAGGAAATCCAAAACAATTGAGTCCACCACAATTCCAAGTTCCCCAGTTTCAGCCCCAACTACAACAAGTGAGAAAGTACACCATTGAAGATGTCTTGGCCAAATGTATGGTCAACACAGAAGCGAGGCTTTAGAATATAGACAAAAGGTTTGATAAAATGGGCACAGTACTAAGAATTGTCCAAGCATTTATTTAGTCTTTCGAGAACCAAGTCGGGCAACTTTTTATTGCAAATTTCAAGCCTTCTTCGATTAGCCCATCAAGCAATATCGAAAATAACCCAAGTGAGCACTTAAGGGCCATCACTCATATGAGTGGTAAACAAATAGAGGTGGGGGTCGAGGAAAGCGCAAGTGTTCTGGAAGATGCGGTGAAGCAAGACGATATGGAGGTCATCATGGCTATGGAAAAATGTGAGGAAGCTCAGTCGACCACATTTGAAGACACTACTAACCTTCATATCGACCATTCCAGCAACGAATCAATAATCTTCAAGTGCAGAAAAGAAACTCCAAGGATTGTATTTGAAGATGTTGGTAGGAACTAAGGCCATCCTTAAACCCACCAATGCCAGGCTTGGACTGTCACCCCCCGACCCGCGGGCTGATAAACGCCTAAATGTACATATTATTCATGTATATGTGCATATAAATAGAGTATTTTTGTATGTGTGGATGCCCATTTTCGGTCCAAATTGGTTTATTTCATGTTACAGGCACAAAGATTTTTGCACTTGAGGAACAGACGGCCAAGGGCTTTCAAAATATTTATGCTCTTCACACGAAGATAGAAAATTTTCTTGCCATGAAAGCAAGCCAAGGATATCCACAACAATTGAGCCCACCACAACCCCAAGTTCCCCAATTTCAGCCCCAACCACAACAAGTGAGAAGGTACACCGCTGAAGAGGTCTTGGCCAAATTTATGATCAAGACAGAAATAAGGTTTCAGAATATAGACAAAAGGTTTCATGAATTTGGCACAGTACTGAGAGATGTACAAGCCTTTATTCAGTCTCTCGAGAACCAAGTCGGGCAACTTGTTAGGGCAAATTTTGAGCATTCTTCGGGTAGCTCATCAAGCAATATCGAGAATAACTCAGTTAAGCACTTGAGTGTTGTCACACCTATGAGTGGGAAACAAATAGTGGTGGGAGCCGATGATAGTCCAAGTGTTTTGGAAGACGGGGTAGAGCAAAACGATGTGGAGGTCATCATGGCTATAGAAAAATGTGAGGAAGTGGAAGAAGCTCCATCGACAACATTTGAACACGCCACTTGCCTCAACATTGATCATTCAACAAGCCAATCAATAATTTTCAAGTGTAAAGAGAAAATTACGGGAATTGTATTTGATGATGTGGGTAGAAAGCTAAGGTCATCCTTGAACCCACCAATGCCGGGCTTGGACAATTCCCAACAAAAAATATTTCCGTGGCGGCCCAAGCAAATTTTGTGGGCAATGGTTGACTATTCAAGATGGGTTGGGAGAAGAAATGTGGAAAGGATGTTAAAGCCACAAATTGATCCACCTATGCAAAGATTGACAAGTTCTCAACCCAACTTGTTCCCTTTGAAACCCAAACAACACTTATGGGCAGTTCAAGGCCATCTAATAAGAGTCGATGAAGAAGATGTGGGTAGGAGGTGGAAACCGTCCAAGGACCCACCTGTTCCAAACTTAACTAGCTCTCGACCAAAACTTTTTCCTTGGAGGCCCAAGCAACTTTGTGGTGGGGTACTCAAAGGAATTTTTACCGGGACTATAAAAGAAGCGGGGAGGAGGTTCAAGCCGTCTAAGGATCCACCCAAGTTTAAATTGCACAACTCCCAGCCCAAGCTTTTTCCATGGAGGCCAAAAGGTAGCTTATGCATTGCCTCCAAATTTACATCATCCCGGAAGGTATGTTTCGTATTTCTTGGTAGTTCTTATGCAACCTCTTGCTGGGATGAACACATCGTTTTCAAGCCTCCTTAGGTAAGAAAAAGGTACGTCGAGCTAATGACGTTAAACAAGCTCTTCTTGGGAGGTGATAAACGTCTAAATGTACGTATTTTGTACGTATACTTGTGCATGCTTTTCGTATTTTGTTTAATGAATCGATGCCCTTTTAGGTCTAAATTATTTTATTTCGTGTTTCGGGTACATTATATGCTTTGGTGACCCTAATGACGCGATTTGAGAGGAAATCTGCACCGAAACCGTCGTTTTAGGGTCCCGAGTACTGTAGCATACTGTAGTTGCCTGAAGCGCGAAGAGTTGGAAGGAAAATGAAATCTGGAAACCCTCACGGGGCAGCTACAGTAATGATACAGTACTCGGGATCGCGTCGTTAGGGTCACCAAAGCATATAATGTACCTGAAACACGAAATAAAACAATTTAGACCGAAAAGGACATCGATTCATTAATAAAACACCGAAATACATGCGCGTACATACGTGCAAAATACGTACATTTAGACGTTTATCAAACATCCCCACACCTAAAGTGTCCTCAGTGAGCCGTTCTAGTGATAGTCGGGTAATGATAGCTCTGTCTCTCCTAAAGTGTCCTCAGTGAGTGTGTGCTGACTTCCACCTTGTTCTCCACACCCTGAATTACCCCAGGATGTCTATTCACTCCACACACAATAATAATGACATTAAATTGTTAAAAACATCCTCAGTACTCAGTTAAAAGTCTTTTGGTTCCTAAGTAAAACTTTAGCACCTCAAGTGATTACGCAGCAGGCTCCAGGGGATCAAGATGCCACAACTTACTTACTTATGTACAACATACACACTTTTTTTTTTCTGAGTCCCCGACTAACATAGACTGCCCAAAAATCTTTCAGACGGATGCACATGCTGGTTAGGCACAAGAGTCACCCATACTACTTGATTACAGTCTACATAGACGTGTTCGTGCTGAACTAGCAGAGGAATACTGTCATAGACTTGTTTTTCTTTTTTAATCTTAAACCCCTTGAACAACTTGCTACAATAGATCACTTTCAGGCTAAAGCAAACAACAAAGGAACTGAAAGCTTTTAAAAGAATATTGGAGATAGAATTTAACACATTAATGGCAAAATAATTGTGATGGGTTAGTAGGAGTATACGAAATGTAAGTGCTCATGAACAGGTATAATGGTGCACTAAAGGTGAAACAGAGCTACAATTAAGTACAGATAAGATACAACTCACGACTATCATTCTACCATGCTTGGAAGTTCTAAACAATGAAATCATAGCTATCATAGGTATCATACGCATGTAAAGGCATGTAGCAATAAAAACTACTCCTAGAAATCCAGCCCCACACCTAAAGCTGTACATTGCCCCCAATGTACAAAGGTCAGCAGCACAGGGTGGGGAAATAAACATGTAAAGTGCATAATAGGAGTAAAGAAACTTCCCTAGTTAGCTGATGCAATTTGTGAATTGATCCTGTAGACTAGGGGACAGATGGGGCAAGAGAGGGCCTGGAGTGCGCAACCATAATATCCTCAACCTGAAAATACAGCAAGCGCAGATCATGACTCCAGAAATAATAAAATCAAAGGAAAGCAAGCAACAAAAGTTCCACACACATAACATAAGTTTAGTAGGGACGAAGCCCTGATTAACTCACAAGTACAGAATGCAACTAAAAGTAAAAGTACACACAAATACAAAACAAACAAAATGAAAGTAACAAGAACAGGTGTGGTGTGCAGTCTAGGGGTCGGAGGGAAAGGAAGGTGCCGCGCAGGTCGTGGCCGCAGAGGTGGTTCCGACAGACGATGAAGAGCGCCAAGATGTCGGCAGTGGTAGCCTCGATGCGGCCTACAGAAGCAGCAAGGTCTCGATCTCTCCTGTCTAAAATCTAAAACTGCTCGTGGACCTCGGTACGAAATGATTCAAACTTTTCCTCCAAAGAGGGTCTATGCTCCCGGGTCTCGGTGTGGTGCTCGGGCTCCGACTCAAAGTGGGTGTCACTATCTGTGTCATCGGTGTCGTGAGATAGACCGGTATCATCCTGTCGTCGCGCAAGTCGATAGGAAGAACCCCGTCGCTCAACCATACCGATACTAACCAATGTCTGCGTGGCGAGTGGAGCAATAGTGCCAATAACAGTCATGCCTTGGGTGTGTTCAATGAGCCCCATGCCCTTGATCATCCTCGTAATGTAGGGCCCTGCGTATATGGCTCCAAGGCGAACAAACTTTCCTTGATGGTCAAGGTCCTCCGCAATCAAATGTCCCAAGTGAAGGGGGTACCGCTGTATAATGCTGTATAGCATCAATAAGTCCGTGCTGGAAACCACCCCCGTAGAGTCCAACCGGCCCCCAACACCCCGTGTCAACAATGTCCCAAGTTTTTGGCCCCGTTGCCGGGGACCCACGAGAAATATTTGGAAAACTTAGCGCATGTTGATTCGACCATTTTCTTGTTTTGCATTCATCTTCCTTGTTTATATCCCGTCATTTCTCTATTTGCATTTTATCTTCTCAATTCATTTTCTTGTGTTTGCAAATACATATTTAATCATGTTCCCAACTGCTTACTCGGGAAACTCTTATTGTCCACAGGAACCATATCTCTACCCCTCGGACATGTTTGATGATCAGTGGATGAGACAGTACTGTGAGGATTCCACCAATACCACCCAGGGAAATCATACCACTGTATCCCTACTCCAATCATACATGCAGTCTGAGTTGGTGGAACTTGCTGTATCTTCCCACTCACCTAGCCGTCCATAAAATCCTATCAATAATCTAGTGAGAAATTGCGCAGATGGACACTTAGAGTCAGTGGCTACAGTTGATGAACGGACAGATGGCCCCGTGGAGTGGAATTTTATGCAAGGGGAGGTCCCAAACTCTGAAAGGGTGGAGATAATGGCAGCAAAAGATAGTTTAGACAGTGAGAGTTCATCCGAATCAGGGGACGATAGAATGGAAAAACGTGACCTCAAGAACTACGGAAGATTGAAATCATCATTTGAAGAACCTCGTGAACTTGAATTGAAACTACTACCGGATCATTTGGAGTATGCCTTCTTGGGGGAGAATTCTTCACTTCCTGTCATCATTGTATCAGACTTGACTAAACAGCAAAAAGATAGACTCCTAAACATACTCAAGAAACACAAGAAGGCCATCGCTTGGAAAATTGCTGATATCAAGGGGATCAGTCCGGCATTCTGTACTCATAAAATTCTCATGGAAGACAATCACAAGCCTATGGCAATACCCCAACAAAGACTGAACCCTAATATGAAGGAAGTAGTGAAGAATGAAGTCATCAAACTTCTCGATGCGGGAATTATCTATCCCATTTCTGACAGTGCATGGGTGAGTCCAATCCAAGTCGTGCCTAAAAGGAAGGGTATAACGGTTGTAATGAATGAGAATAATGAGCTCATCCCTACCAGAACGGTGACGAGTTGGAGGGTCTGTATAGACTACAGGAAGCTCAATGATGCTACCAAGAAAGATCATTTCCCTTTACCATTTATCGATCAGATGCTTGAGCGACTTGCTAGACACTCACACTATTGTTTCTTGGATGGTCTCTCCGGATACTTCCAAATTCCCATAGCTCCAGAAGACCAGGAGAAAACTACCTTCACCTGTCCTTATGGTACATTTACCTACAGGCGGATGCCTTTCGGGCTTTGTAATGCGCCAGCCACTTTCCAAAGATATATGATGGCTATTTTTGAGGACATGGTGGAAGATACCATGGAGGTGTTTTTGGATGACTTCTCTGTTTTTGGTGATTCATTTGAGTTGTGCCTCAAAAATCTTGAAAGGGTCTTGAGCAGATGCGAAGAAACAAATCTAGTGCTTAGCTGGGAAAAATGCCATTTCATGGTCAAAGAGGGTGTAGTACTTGGGCATAAAATTTCTAAGCAAGGGATTGAGGTAGACAAGGCTAAGGTCGCCACTATTGAGAAGCTACCTCCCCCGACTTCTGTGAAGGCAATAAGAAGTTTTCTTGGGCATGCAGGGTTCTACAGAAGATTCGTGAAAGATTTCTCATACATTGCTCGACCATTGACAAAATTGTTAGAGAAGGATACTCCATTTGATTTCAATAGTGATTGCATGATTGCCTTCTCAACACTCAAAAAGAGATTGGTTGAGGCACCAATTGTGGTTTCACCTGACTGGGACTTGCCATTCGAGCTAATGTGTGATGCAAGCGACTATGCAGTTGGTGCAGTGCTTGGGCAACGACGGGACAAACATTTTCATCCAATTTATTATGCAAGTAAAACTTTGAACGATGCTCGGAAAATTATACAACCACTGAGAAAGAGCTACTGGCGGTAGTTTTTGCATTCGACAAATTTCGGTCATACTTGGTGCTTTCTAAGGTGATTGTTTTCACCGACCATTCTGTTTTAAAAAGGGGGCAGAGAACTTAGCTGCTGATCACCTCTCCCGCCTTGAATGCCCCAATGATGTTGTGTTAGAGAGGACAAAAATCAATGATACATTCCCTGGGGAACAGCTGTGCAGTGTTCAAGTGGTGACCAAAAAGGATACTCCATGCTTCGCTGATATCGCAAATTACTTGGCAGCAAAAACCCTTCCTAAAGAGTTCACTCACCAACAGTGAAAAAAATTTTTCGCTGATTTAAAACATTATGTCTGGGAAGACCCTTACTTGTTTAGGGTTTGCGCTGATCAAGTTGTTCGCAGGTGCATTTCAGTGGAGGAAGGGCGTGACATCCTAAGGCACTGTCACTCAGGCCCAACAGGTGGACATTACAGTGGAAATAGAACGGCTAGAAAGATTCTTGATGCGGGGTTTTATTGGCCAGCCATGTTTCATGATGCCCAAATGATGGTGCAACGTTGTGACAGATGTCAGCGGACTGGAAACATTTCAAAAAAGGAGGAAATGCCACAATCATGGAACCAAGCATGTGAGATATTTGATGTTTGGGGAATCGACTTCATGGGCCCGTCCCTAGCTCACATGGCAACAAATACATCCTAGTGGTGGTCGATTACGTATCCAAGTGGGTAGAGGCACAAGCCCTTCCATCGTGTGATGTTAGAGTTGTTGTGAAATTTTTAAAAAAATTGTTCTCCCAGTTCGGAACACCTAGGGCAATTATCAGTGACCGCGGTACTCATTTCAGCAACTCTCAGTTCGAGAAGGTTTTGCAACGCTTCGGTGTGTCACACAGGATCTCTACTGCCTATCACCCACAAACCAGTGGCCAAGTTTAGGTCTCCAATAGAGAATTGAAACGCATATTGGAAAAGCCAGTTGGCCACCACAGGAGAGATTGGCCTGATTTGCTCGATGATGCACTTTGGGCATATAGAACTGCATATAAGACACCCATCGGGGCAACACCTTATAGACTGGTCTACGGTAAGACGTGCCACTTGCCGGTAGAAATTGAACACAAGGCTTATTGGGCTATCAAGCAACTCAACTTTGACCCCCAGTTGTGTGGTCGCAAGCGGAAGCTCCAATTGAATGAGTTAGATAAGTGGAGAGCTTGGGTATATGACACATCGGTGAAGTACAAAGAAAGGACGAAGGCATATCATGATCGGCATATCAAGCAAGCCAAGTGTTTCTAACCCGGGGACCAAGTACTACTTTAAAACTCAAGGGTGAGGTATGGCCCCTACTGACACGACCTTTTGCGTGTGTACCGCAAGTGCACGGCCTTGTCGAAGTAATAAATTTACCTTGGTGAGAAGGTAGTCGAATCCACAGGGAATAGGGAGATAGAATATAAGGTTTCACTAATTAAGCTATGCGAAATACGGGAAACGATAATAGGATTGATGAGTGAAAAATAATGCAAAGCAATAAACTAAATAGAAGGATGAAAGTAAGAGGTGCAAATAGGAAAATCGAGAAGGACTTGCAATGAGTAAAAGGGGGTATCCGGACAAGCTACCTCTAGGATCTATGTTTCAAGTGCAAGACTATGATATTATACTCTCCTATTGATGTCAATTAAGTCGAGGAAATCCTAAGACTCACGGTCCCAAACCTAAGGACAACCGTGACTAACCCCAACGCTATGCCTTGGTATTAGGATTCACAACACCCTTCGCTCTGTCACCTAGATGATTAAGCCCCAGGGGAGTCCATCTACCTAAACCTCACACTATATGGGATTGCATTATGCTCTAGGGATTCCTAGTGATTAAACCTGTTCCTACAAAAATAGTTCTAACCCTTTGGTCCAGGTGGAAGAACCCTAGTCTAGATTAAGCCCCAGCATATAGGATTCACTACAACCCTTCACTCTATTGCTTGCGCAATTAAGCCCTAGGGGAGTTTATCTACCTATTGCTTTACTCTATTTCGACCGCTATTAAATCAAGGAATCGGAGGTAGGGAGAAATCACATCGGAAGGGAAAGGGGTACATTGCTACCTCACAACTCTCCCTCTCAACCCTCTTTAATCTTAAGTAGTCTAATCCTATAGGAGTTGTCACACCTCCAAAGGAAAACCTAGATTGCTCTCAACCCTAATGTCACGTTTATGGGAAAACAATATCAAGAGATAATTAAGATTAAAACTCAATTTATTCATCAACGATGGAAAGCATAATAATCAATGTCAAAGAAACATAAGAACCCTAAAGTTTACAAGTCCGAATACCCCGCGAGGGGTTTAGCTTCTCATAGAGCTATACATGTTCATCAATGTGAAAATTAAAGCATAAAACATAGACATAGATGAAAACCCCCTCGAAGTTGGTGTGGCCGTGGTCTTGTGCAAACGTCGAACCTCGGAATCGATGCCGACGATGTGCTAGAACCTCCACGAAACCCTCTCCGAAACCCTAGCCGCACTCCAGAAAGTTGGGGAAAAGTTCGGTTCCAAGATCTCCCAAAAGGTTGCAAAAATCCCCTTTTATAATGTTGAATCGCGGCTTTAAAATTGGACTTATCGGGGGCTTCACACGGCCGTGTGGAATATCCACACGCCCGTGTGAAGCTTCTGTCTCGGCTGAAAAATTAATTTCACACGGCCGTGTGGAATTTCCACACGCCCGTGTGTCTTCACTGGATGGCTGAAATTGCAAAACACACGGCCGTGTGGAATTTCCACACGCCCGTGTGACTTCTCTGGAACACTGATCTTCAGCTGAACAGGCTTGGTAACTTGCCGAAACGCCTCCCGGGTCCATTGTTCTTCATCGAGGCCATTACTTGGGCACACAAGCAACGGTAGGTCGCGCCGATTGCTTCAAGTCTTCTTCTTTCGTGAAATTCTCCTAAGTAACACGGATTGGACTTGTTGTGAATGTGACTGCCTTTGTGCCCCTCCAAAGGAGGTTGGCACACATCCACAAGTCCAAATACGTGCTTCGTTCCTTGCTTGGTCCGAGAACATCTCAACATTGGCAAACGCGACCTAATTTCATTCTTCTTCTCCAATTAGGCTCCACAATACCTTCAATGCACAAGAGAACACAAATGCACACATTTAGTGATAAAATCTGATAAAAGGTATGCTTAATGTAAGATAATAGCGCTTCGCGATACTATAACACAAGCACTTATCAAACTCCCCCACACTTAAGCTTTTGCTTGTCCTCAAGCAAAAATAAAACGTGAAAGTACTTGGGAAGAACAATTGAAAGTGCTTGGCCTTAGGTTCACCAAAAGTGCAAAAGAAGCATTCTACAAGTAAGGGGAAATCAAAACATTGCATAAGGTTATCAATGCTCTAGCTAAAAACATGAATTAAAAAGGATAACAACTCGAAAACGTGTTAGTGTGTGCGACTTCACTCAAGAGAACCAACGAGTACTCCTCAAACTCTTGTTTACAAAGACTTATTTACGAACGAAAGAAATTAAGAGAGGAAGTAGTAGCTTCACACATCCTCGAAGGTAGCCCTTTCCTAGGCGGCCGCCAAAGGTGGCTTTCACTCTTTCGAGGAGGTAGCTCTTTCTACCGGGGTAGTAGCTTTCACGCATCCCATGAGATAGCTCTTTCTCTCATTAGGGCATAACTTGTATCCGACTTATGAGAGTAGCTACATACTTCATGGGTGGTAGCTCTTTCCACCTCAAATGCATACATAAAAGAAAGCAACTATTCACAAACTCACATTTTTCTTTTCATTTTCATTATTCTTTTTCTCTTCTTTTTTTTTTTTTTTTTTTTTTTATATATATGCATTTTCCAAAGTAAAACTAAGAACGATGATAAATTTGTCCTTTAAAACTTCAAGATCGAGTTTCCAAAAGATTTCAAGAGTGAGTAGTGCAATAGGGTGTAATCGAGCAAAAATCCCCTAAAATTCAAGTGGAACTAGAGCATGATAGGATACAATGTTAAAAATTCTCCTAAACTCTAAGAATACAACCGTTGCAACTAAGGTGAACCGCCATAGGCTACATTAGCATAAACAATTGAGCGCACAAGTAAAGGTGTGTGCAATGTGAACTCCCCCCCACACTTAAGATGTACATTGTCCTCAATGTACGCGTAGAAGCACAATAATAAGTGAAAACGATAAAAGCAACTAGTGTGGAAGTGGCAATTGAAACATTACTCCCCTGAACTCCAAGTGTTGCATTTGATGGAGCTAGGTCATTGAGAGATGAGTCTCAATGGTTTGTGGAGCACACACGATCCCATGACCGTGTCAATGACTATTCCTCAAAATCCTTACATCCAAGACCATCTGCGCACACATAAACGAGGGTTCAGTAAAGCTCAATAAAACTCGAGTATATAAAATGTAAAGCAATGAATACAACTCGAGACAAAATAAAAAGCAAAATAAAAGCTATACTCAGAGGGAGAATCCCTTCTGAGTACTACAAGTCCAAAATAAAGTAAAGATATACAGAATGACAAATAAAAGAAAAGAATCTAAAATCTAGGACGCCTCAGCGTCGGTGTCCTGAGTGGTGGCCTCTGGTGCTGCTGGAGGCTCTGTATCTGCTGGTGGATCGGCTGATGTCGGTGCAGGTGGATCTGCTGGTGATGCGGGAGATGGAGGTGGTGGAGTGGAAACTCGAGGTCGGACCACGAAGGAGGAGGAGGCAATCTGCTCGAAGGTCTGTCGTAAGCTCTGGAACTGCGCCATCACCTCCTGGTGCTGTGAAATCTGTGTGGCCCTAACCTCAGCCACCTCGGTCTGTAGGATCCCCACTGCGCTCTCGAGGCGCTCCAGTCTGTCCTGGCCTCGAGACGGTGAAAACATCCGCACCGGAGGTGGCTCCAGTGCGGTGGGGGGTACCTCAGCCTCTGCCCCTGTCTCTGTGTCCTGCGGGGGTGGCTCCAATGCTGCCCGGGAGCCCTCGGCCTGCGCTGTCTGGGGAATGGTCCATGTATATACTCCTGGCACTGTCCTGCGGATCATCCCCATCATCCTCAGTGTATCTGTGCCCAGAGGGATTGGTATACTGGTCTTCTCCGCCCCTCGTACTTCGTCTCTGAGACTCATCCCTATCAGGAGTCTCGAAATGTAGGGTCCTGAAAAGATCACTCCAACCCTAGGGTACTGGCCCTGATGGCGCAAATACTCTGCTAAGATGTGCCCTAAGTGGAGTGGTACCCTCTGAGCCATCGAATATAGATAAAGAAGCTCCTGGCGACTCAGAACCCCAGTACTATCACCTCGGCCACTCACTGATCTACTAAGAATGGCATGTAAGTATCTGTAGGCCGGGCGAGACAAGCACGTGGCCTTTGAGATTCCTGGCTCATACTGGCCTTCTCCGCACAAATCACTGTATGCCCTCTGCGGGGTAAGACTGCCCGGGTAGTCTGTAGGAAGATCTCTGTACTCGGTCTGTGTATAGGCCTCATCGTATAGTCCCAGATGGATCGAAAACTGGGTCAAGCTGAAGCTGAAATGCTGGCCTAATACCCTGAACTGAATGGTATCAGGAGTGGAAAAATCCCTGTATGACCTGTCAAACTCAAATGAAGCCAGGAACTCCAGTGTCACCCCTCGAATGGCTGGGTCTCTAATCCTCAATAATCTCCTCCAGCCACCCACCGAAAGTAGCTCCTCAACCTCCTCGGCAATACCGTCACCCCCCTGGATCTCTCTGATAATGCTCAGGTCGGGGTATCGTGACTGTCCGAAACGGAGTGGGGATAATCTATCAAACCTGGTCTGGTGCTCAGGTATACTGAACTCTGTCTCCTCTGGAGGGGGTGTGGGCTCACGGGGTCGCTTCCCAGCCGACTTCTTGGTTCTAGAAGACATTCCTGTAAGATTGGAAAAGAAAACAATCAAAATCAGTTCAAAATAACCAATCTGCAGAAATCCACACGCCCGTGTGTTAATTCCACACGCCCGTGTGGATCATCGGGCGGACAGAGTATAACGGCCGTGGGTTAAAAAAAAATTCAAAATTTACAATCTAATTCGCTTTAATTCATTCTTAAGCAACATTGCATACTCATAAATCAATTAATAAAGGCGAAATCATCAAAAGAACGAATTAAATTGAGAATCGACGAAGAAAAAGGCTTTGAAGTTCTTACCGACGGAGTGGATGAAGAAATACTAAGAATCGGCCCGAAAACTCCAATAAAATGCCTCAAAAATCCTCTGAGATGGTTGGCGAACTAGTGGAGAGGGTAGGAGAAGAGTTTAGAATGGAAATAGAAGAGGCACAAGTGAAAACCAAAAGGAATCGCGCGGCTTTTGGAGTTCTGGGGATTCACACGGCCGTGTCACGATTCCACACGCCCGTGTGCCTCTCAAATTAGGGTTCACAGGGGCCAACCCACGCCCCTGTGTGCATTCTGTTTGTTCTCTGACTACCCCACACGGCCGTGTGTTAATTCCACACGGCCGTGTGCCTTCACAAAGATATCCACAGGGGCTGGTACACGGCCCTGTGGAGTCTCGGGAGAACACAAAAGGTCTCTGAAAAACTTCACACGGCCGTGTGGAATTTCCACACGCCCGTGTGTCCAACCTGGCCAAGAACACAAGGCCGGTCACAGGGGCATGTCACACGCCCCTGTGACCTCTCTGGATTGCCCGAGAAAACTAAGTGTTTCACACGGCCGTGTGAATGAACCACACGGCCGTGTGCCTTGACAAGCTCTCCCACAGGGGCTCACACACGCCCCTGTGGTTTCTCGGGAAGTTTGGGGTTCTTTCTGCAGAGTTTCACACGGCCGTGTGGAAATTCCACACGGCCGTGTGCCTTGGCACAGCGGCACTCACAGGGGCATCCACACGCCCCTGTGGACTCTCTGGAGAAGAGTTGAAATTCTGCGGAATTTCGCACGGCCGTGTGTTAATTCCACACGGCCGTGTGCCCCTTCAGAAGTTTTTTCACAGGGGCAAAGTCACGCCCCTGTGTCTTCTCTGGTTGAGCTCCAATTGGTAACACACGGCCGTGTGTTAATTCCACACGGCCGTGTGTGTTCTCTGGTTTACTTAGAAAATTTTACAGACTCTCAGAAAAATTCAGAAACTCTTTTAAAACACTTAGAGCCTGGATAAACCATAAAAACATGACCAGAGATTATCGAAAACACACTCAACCGACTCAAACTTCGTCAATTAACGTTAAGGCACATGTAAATAATCGAAAATCCACAAGAAAACCCAGCATATGCACATGAAAATTGGGACACCATTGCTAAGACTTTTATTCAATCCTAAAACTAAACTAAGTACTAGAAAACTGTAAAAACGCTTGGGTTGCCTCCCAAGAAGCGCTTGTTTAACGTCACTTAGCTTGACGTACCTGTCTTACCTTACGGAGGTTCATGAGTGGAATTTGCCCTCTTCCCTAAAATTTGAAAGCAAGCATTGCATAATCGTTGCAAGGTAGAGGGAGAATTATCGAGTTTGTTACCACACATGGGTGAAACACCCTTACTCCGTGAATGCTCATCCCCTTTCTTGTTGGGGTTCTTGTTGTGGCGACGTCTCGACCGCTTCAATCTCCGAAGGACTTTCTTCCTAAGCTCCTTCTCCTTCTTGATGTCTATCTCAACTGAAACAAGCGCGAGCACTTCTTCCTCTTCAGTCTCTATGTCTTGGTCTGGCCACCCTTCATATGGATCCGGGTTAAACATATCCTGCATATATTCATCAATGCAATCATCAGTGACATCAAGATAATATAGAGCATCATCAAAATCAAGAGAATGTCGCATGGCTTCGGCGAGGCGGTAAGTGAGCTTGTCGTCCCCAACCCTAAGTGTGAGCTCTCCACCGTCCATGTCTATCAAAGCCTTGGAAGTGCACAAGAACGGCCTCCCAAGGATCAGCGGTACCTCGACATCCTCGTCTACATCAAGCACTACAAAGTCGACCGGGAAAATGTACTTATCCACTTTCACCAACACATCTTCAACAACACCCCTCGGATGCCTCACCGATCTATCTGCAAGCTGAAGTGTCATCCGGGTAGGTCTAGGCTCGCCCAAGCCTAGCTTTTGGAAGAATGTGTAGGGCATGACATTGATGCTTGCTCCAGAGTCGGCTAGTGCCATCTCCTCACCCATATCACCAATATTGCACGGTATGATAAAACTTCCGGGGTCCTTCCTCTTGCTTGGCATATTCTTCTGTAGCACTGCCGAACAGTTTGCATCGAGGATGACGGATGCACTTTCCTCTAACTTCCTCTTATTGGTCAAGAGGTCTTTTAAGAACTTCGCGTACTTGGGCATTTGGGCTAATGCTTCCGCGAATGGAATGTTGATGTGCAATTGCTTGAAGACACCCAAAAATTTCTTGTATTGCTCATTGTCTTGGTCATTCTTCAATCGTGAAGGATAGGGAATTCTCGGCTTATAAGGTGGGGGTGCCACCTCTTTCTCCTTTGGTGCTTCATCCTCTATTTCCACGACTTCGGGTGAGTCCTTAGTCCTCTCAAGAGGGAGATGTCCCTCAACCTCCTTACCACTTCTCAAGGTTATTGCCTTTAGTTGTTCTCTTGGGTTGGTCTCCGTATTGCTAGGCAAACTACCTTGAGGTCTCTCCGCCAAAGTTTTCGCAATTTGTCCTACTTGGTTTTCCAAGTTGTGTAAGGAAGCGGTGTGATTGCGAAGAGTAGCTTCCACCGATTGGAACCTTGCATCCGAAGAAGAAACGAACCGTGTGAGGGCTCTCTCTAGATCAGTCATCTTTCCCTCCAACCCGGTCACTCGGCTTTCTAAATTCGGAGATTGTTGACTTTGAAATACCGGTGGTGCACTATTTTTGTTCTGTTGTGACTGTCCTTGATTGCTCCAAGAGAAGTTCGGATGGTTCTTCCATCCCGGATTGTATGTACCACTATACGGGTTGCCTTGGCCTTGTCCTCGATATGAATTCCCCACAAAATCGGCCTGCTCCACCGCACTAGTGCCTCCAATAGCAATAGGACAATCGCTTGAAGCATGTCCTCCCCCACAACCGTTACAAGTAGTGATGGCCGCAACTCTTGGCGAAGCTAGAGCATCTAGCTTCTTACTCAACGATTCCACTTGTGCTGCCAATGATGTAACCGCATCAACCTCATGAATTCCGGCAACCTTTTTCCTATCCCTTGAGTTCCATTGATAACTATTCATAGCCATCTCCTCTACAAGGTGTCGAGCTTCACCGGGAGTCTTGCTTCCAAGAGTCCCTTCGGCCGCCGCATCTAAGAGTTGCTTTGTACTCGGATTCAACCCGTTGTAAAATGTGTGAATAATCATCCACTCGGGGAATCCATGTTGCGGACATTTGCGAAGGAGCTCTTTGAACCTGTCCCATGTCTCGAATAGAGACTCCAATTCCATCTGTACAAAGGATGATATCTCATTCCGGAGTCTTGCAGATTTCCCCGGTGGGAAGTATCTAGCCAAGAATGCCTCGGCCATCTCCTCCCACGTAGTAATGGAGGCTCTCGGTAATGAGTGCAACCAATGCCTTGCTTTTCCTTTCAATGAAAACGGGAAGGCTCTCAATCGAATTGCATCGTCCGTCACTCCATTTATCTTCAACATGTCACACACTTCCAAGAAATTTTCTATGTGACTATTAGGGTCTTCATCGGCTAACCCATTAAACTGTGCGGACTGCTGCAGCATCTGAATGAACGATGGCTTCAATTCGAAATTCATTGCTGTAATTGGGGGCCTGACAATGCTTGATTGGGTCCCCATAACTGCGGGTCTCGCAAAATCAGACAACGTTCGCTGCTGCTCGTTCTGTTCTGCCATTATCTCTGACCCTTCTGTCTCAATATCGGCTTGATTTGATGCTTCTTGTGCAGGTTCTTTCCCTTTACGATGTGTTCTTTTTCCAATCTCTGGGTCTCCTTCAACAAGTATTGAAGGGTTCCCACGGGTCATAACCTGGAGCCGAAAATAAAGAAAAGAAAAAATAAGAACAATGATAGGTAAAGAAAATATGAGATAGAGTGCGAAGTGAATAGCTAAAGTAGTGAAAAACAAATATCTAAAACGCCTATTCCCCGGCAACGGCGCCAAAAACTTGACACGACCTTTTGCGTGTGTACCGCAAGTGCACGGCCTTGTCGAAGTAATAAATTTACCTTGGTGAGAAGGTAGTCGAATCCACAGGGAATAGGGAGATAGAATATAAGGTTTCACTAATTAAGCTATGCGAAATACGGGAAACGATAATAGGATTGATGAGTGAAAAATAATGCAAAGCAATAAACTAAATAGAAGGATGAAAGTAAGAGGTGCAAATAGGAAAATCGAGAAGGACTTGCAATGAGTAAAAGGGGGTATCCGGACAAGCTACCTCTAGGATCTATGTTTCAAGTGCAAGACTATGATATTATACTCTCCTATTGATGTCAATTAAGTCGAGGAAATCCTAAGACTCACGGTCCCAAACCTAAGGACAACCGTGACTAACCCCAACGCTATGCCTTGGTATTAGGATTCACAACACCCTTCGCTCTGTCACCTAGATGATTAAGCCCCAGGGGAGTCCATCTACCTAAACCTCACACTATATGGGATTGCATTATGCTCTAGGGATTCCTAGTGATTAAACCTGTTCCTACAAAAATAGTTCTAACCCTTTGGTCCAGGTGGAAGAACCCTAGTCTAGATTAAGCCCCAGCATATAGGATTCACTACAACCCTTCACTCTATTGCTTGCGCAATTAAGCCCTAGGGGAGTTTATCTACCTATTGCTTTACTCTATTTCGACCGCTATTAAATCAAGGAATCGGAGGTAGGGAGAAATCACATCGGAAGGGAAAGGGGTACATTGCTACCTCACAACTCTCCCTCTCAACCCTCTTTAATCTTAAGTAGTCTAATCCTATAGGAGTTGTCACACCTCCAAAGGAAAACCTAGATTGCTCTCAACCCTAATGTCACGTTTAAGGGAAAACAATATCAAGAGATAATTAAGATTAAAACTCAATTTATTCATCAACGATGGAAAGCATAATAATCAATGTCAAAGAAACATAAGAACCCTAAAGTTTACAAGTCCGAATACCCCGCGAGGGGTTTAGCTCCTCATAGAGCTATACATGTTCATCAATGTGAAAATTAAAGCATAAAACATAGACATAGATGAAAACCCCCTCGAAGTTGGTGTGGCCGTGGTCTTGTGCAAACGTCGAACCTCGGAATCGATGCCGACGATGTGCTAGAACCTCCACGAAACCCTCTCCGAAACCCTAGCCGCACTCCAGAAAGTTGGGGAAAAGTTCGGTTCCAAGATCTCCCAAAAGGTTGCAAAAATCCCCTTTTATAATGTTGAATCGCGGCTTTAAAATTGGACTTATCGGGGGCTTCACACGGCCGTGTGGAATATCCACACGCCCGTGTGAAGCTTCTGTCTCGGCTGAAAAATTAATTTCACACGGCCGTGTGGAATTTCCGCACGCCCGTGTGTCTTCACTGGATGGCTGAAATTGCAAAACACACGGCCGTGTGGAATTTCCACACGCCCGTGTGACTTCTCTGGAACACTGATCTTCAGCTGAACAGGCTTGGTAACTTGCCGAAACGCCTCCCGGGTCCATTGTTCTTCATCGAGGCCATTACTTGGGCACACAAGCAACGGTAGGTCGCGCCGATTGCTTCAAGTCTTCTTCTTTCGCGAAATTCTCCTAAGTAACACGGATTGGACTTGTTGTGAATGTGACTGCCTTTGTGCCCCTCCAAAGGAGGTTGGCACACATCCACAAGTCCAAATACGTGCTTCGTTCCTTGCTTGGTCCGAGAACATCTCAACATTGGCAAACGCGACCTAATTTCATTCTTCTTCTCCAATTAGGCTCCACAATACCTTCAATGCACAAGAGAACACAAATGCACACATTTAGTGATAAAATCTGATAAAAGGTATGCTTAATGTAAGATAATAGCGCTTCGCGATACTATAACACAAGCACTTATCACCTACAATGTAACACAAGTATTCCCTCATGGGGCCGTCGAGATCTCTCATCCAAAATTTGGAACCTTTAAAGTCAATGGTCAACGATTGAAACCTTATTTTTCAGGTAATATTTCATCATGGAAGATTGGAGGTAAGTTCCCTCCTTTTGTCCCACCATGAACATGGAGGTAATGCACGTCAAGCTAACGACGTTAAACAAGCGCTTCTTGGGAGGCAACCCAAGTTTTAAATTCATTGCAATTTCATTCTCTTGTTGTTTGAGTGCTTGTGCTTCTTTTTTTTTCGTATTTTTGTTATGTCTTAGCATGTTAGCTCCCTAGGGTTTGTTCTTGTGTGTTCTTCTTGTTCATTGTTTTATTTAAATTGTATTTGTATGTTTGTGTGTTGTGCTAGTTGCTTTATGTTTTAGACTTCATGATCACCATGTTTTGAATGTTTTCATGCTTTATTCGGCCTCATTTTGAGTGTTTTTGAGCTTTGGTTGAGTGTATTTCATTGCCAAACCAAGTGGAGAATCGTTTTTGAGTGTTAAAACATTGGCCAAGTGAGTCTCTAGGGGCTCACGGCCTTGCTCACGCCCGTGAGCAAGGCCGTGAGCCATCCCGAGAGCACTCACGGCCTAGCTCACGGCCCGTGAGCGAGGCCGTGAGCCAAACCGAGAGGACTCACGGCCTGGCTCACGGCTGTGAGCCAGGCCGTGAGACCCTCGGGCTTGGGCTCTCTTAAGCCCCCTTTGATCCCTCTTCTTCCCCACTCATTCACTCACCTCTTCCTCTCATTTCTCCCTCACTTCTTTACCATTTTTTCTCATTTTTTTTTGCATTAAATAACTCTCCTCCTCCTCCAAACTCATTGTGTGCAAAAACTTTGAAGAAAAACTCCTCTTTGGGCCGGATTCACTCTAAGGTTTGCTCATAAAACCCTAGGTTTTTGGTGAACACTTTTTCTTGAGATCATGGTGTTTTCATGGTTGTTTGGGGTGTTTGTTATGTGGATCTTTGTCTCTTGGTATGCCATGACTTTGTTTTGGTATTTTGGATTGTTTGTATTCTTGGATTGGCCATTTTCCAAGCAAGGTTCTTGCAAAAATTTTTCGCTTTTACTATAGCACTGCAAGGTTTTCATTGCATTTTCAATTTTTCAACCTGGTTTTGCTTGTTTGATGACTAATGAAGGGTCCTATGACATTGTAGGATGCGGGTAAAGAAAGTTGCACATAAGAAAGCCCGGAGTGAGCCTACTCCGCCTCCCGAGCAACCACGGTTCAAGAAGGAAAATCACAAGACCCGGTTTGCTCTACTATCACGCAAGAACTTTGGAACCATTCGAACGATTGATTGGGACACATTAAAGACTATTGGGTTGGATGAAGCCGTGTTTGAGCTTATTTCACATGGGGGTTGGGACAAGCTACTCTCCATTGAAGAACCTTCATATAAAGAATTGACCCTCGAAGTGTTGAGCACTTTCAAAATTTACAAGTACAATCCTTTCTCCCGCCAACCCGGCTACGTTTCATTTTGTGCCTTTGGAAAGAGCTACAGGATCACACATGAACAGTTAGGAGTCTACATGGGCTTCTACACCGAAGCATTCACCCAGAGGCCCGAGTTTAAGAATCTTGGCAAGGATTTCCCGCGTCCGGTGACTACGGCATCCTATTGGACCATTATCGCTCGCAAGTCCCGGACCTAGAAAGCATCCCAATGAAAAGACCCGGCCCATCGATATATTCACGCATTGTTGACACGGGGTGTTGGGGGCCGGTTGGACTCTACGGGGGTGGTTTCCCGCACGGACTTATTGATTCTATACAACATTATACAACGGTACCCCCTTCACTTAGGACATTTGATTGGGGAGGTCCTTGACCACCAAGGAAAGTTTGTTCGCCTTGGAGCCATATACGCAGGGCCCTACATTACGAGGATGATCAAGGGCATGGGGCTCATTGAACACACCCAAGGCATGACTGTTGTTGGCACTATTGCTCCACTCGCCATGTAGACATTGGTTAGTATCGGTATGGTTGAGCGACGGGGTTCTTCCTATCAACTCGCGCGATGACAGGATGATACCGATCCATCTCACGACACCGATGACACAGATAGTGACACCCACTTTGAGTTGGAGCCCGAGCACCACACCGAGACCCAGGAGCATAAACCCTCTTTGGAGGAAAGGTTTACATCATTTCGTGCCGAGGTCCACGAGCAGTTTTAGATTTTAGATAGGAGACATCGAGACCATGCTGCTTCTGTAGGCCGCATCGAGGCTACCACTGCCGACATCTTAGCGCTCTTGCGCAGTTCTTCATCATCTGTCGGTACCACCTCTGCGGCCACGACCTGCGCGGCACCTTCCTTTCCCTCTGACCCCTAGACTGCACACCACACCTGTTCTTTTTACTTTCATTATGTTTGTTTTGTAATTGTGTGTACTTTTACTTTTAGTTGCATTCTGTACCTATGAGTTAGTCAGGGCTTCATCCCTACTAAACTTATGTTATGTGTGTGGAGCTTTTGTTGCTTGCTTTCCTCTGATTTTATTATTTCTAGAGTCATGATCTACGCTTGCTGTATTTTCAGGTTGAGGATATTATGGTTGCGCACTCCAGGCCCTCTCTTGCCCCATCTGTCCCCCAGTCTACAGGATCAATTCACAAACTGCATCAACTGACTGGGGAAGTTTCTTTACTCCTATTATGCACTTTACATGTTTATTTTCCCACCCTGTGCTGCTGACCTTTGTACATTGCGGGCAATGTACAGCTTTAGGTGTGGGGATGGATTTGTAGGAGTAGTTTTTATTGCTACATGCCTTTACATGCGTATGATACCTATGATAGCTATGATTTCATTGTTTAGAACTTCCAGGCTTGGTAGAATGATAGTCGGTGAGCTGTATCTTATCTGTACTTAATTGTAGCTTTGTTTCACCTTTAGTGCACCTTTATACCTGTTCATGAGCACTTACATTTTGTATACTCCTACTAACCCATCACAATTATTTTGGCATTAATGTGTTAAATTCTATCTCCAATATTCTTTTAAAAGCTTTTGAGTTCCTTTGTTGTTTGCTTTAGCCTGAAAGTGATCTATTGTAGCAAGTTATTCAAGGGGTTTAAGATTCAAAAAAAAACAAAAAACAAAAAAATGAGTCTATGACAGTATTCCTCTGCTAGTTCAGCACGAACGCGTCTATGTAGACTGTAATTAAGTAGGATGGGTGACTCTTGTGCCTAACCAGCATGTGCATCCGTCTGAAAGATTTTTGGGCAGTCTATGTTAGTCGGGGACTCAGAAAAAAAAAGTGTGTATGTTTTACATAAGTAAGTAAGTTGTGGCATCTTGATCCCCTGGAGCCTGCTGCGTAATCACTTGAGGTGCTAAAGTTTTATTTAGGAACTAAAAGACTTTTAACTGAGTACTGAGGATGTTTTTAACACTTTAATGTCATTATTATTGTGTGTGGAGTGAATAGACATCCTGGGGTAATTCAGGGTGTGGAGAACAAGGTGGAAGTCAGCACACACTCACTGAGGGCACTTTAGGAGAGACAGAGCTATCATTACCCGACTATCACTAGAACGGCTCACTTCTTGATTTCTGTCCAGTGTGCCCGTGGAGTCCTTCACTTTTGAGCTTGAGGTCATGTATTTAGTCGTTTATCTTTCTGCCCCTGTTCTTCATGTGTGTTTGCTTGGGGACAAGCAAACGCTTAGGTGTGGGGATGTTTCATAAACGTCTAAATGTACGTATTTTGCACATATGTACGTGCATGTATTTCGGTGTTTTATTAATGAATCGATGTCCTTTTCGGTCTAAATTGTTTTATTTCATGTTTCAGGTACATTATATGCTTTGGTGACCCTAACGACGCGATTTGAGAGGAAATCTGCATCGAAACCGTCGTTTTAGGGTCCCGAGTACTGTAGCATTACTGTAGCTGCATGAAGCGCGAAGAGTTGGAAGGAAAATGAAATCTGGAAACCCTTACGGGCAGGCTCACGGCCGTGAGGTCGTCCGCGAGCAGTCTACTATGTTTGATAAACGTCTAAATGTACGTATTTTGCACGTATGTACGCACATGTATTTCGGTGTTTTATTAATGAATCGATGCCCTTTTCGGTCTAAATTGTTTTATTTCGTGTTTTAGGTACATTATATGCTTTGGTGACCCTAATGATGAGATTTGAGAGGAAATCTGCACCGAAACCGTCGTTACAAAAACTTGATGATTACCGGAAGCGCACGGGTCGCCAAGTAATACCCCTCGCGCAAGCACGAGGGGGTCGTATTCCCAAGGGCCAAGGAACTACTATTACTTCCCCTTCATCTATTTCCTAAGCTAGCAATTACATGATAAAAGTAAGATAAGAAGAATAACAAAGAGAAAACTATAAACACATGGACTAAGGCTCACCACATAAGCATACTAAGGAAGCAAGTAGGAATTAAAATTCGAGGTCCCCGGGCGAGGATCCCCTCGGGACTACTAAAGCTAGAAGGATACTCAAATAACATAGGCAAAGGTGGTTATGCCAAGAGATGTCCAAAGGTAGGTCACCCAGATGGTCACGGTGATAACCCCTAATCCGGTACGAGTATTGGAATACGGAATCACTTCCGCCCAAATCCTCACACGATTGCAATGCGCCTAGGGAAATCTCTAATTAAGGTCAAACACAACGTCTAGGTTCAACCCTAATGGTTGGAGGGGTACGAAATACACGATGGTCACGGCATATTCATACATGTATCCCTTCAAAGCCAAGCATGTCTAGTACAAGGGCGATGGTCACGCAATCAAGTACAACCTAGAATTCAAACCACAGAGTTATCATGCAATTTGATACAATAAAGAACACAAAGCTTAGACCACAACCAAACCAAATACCAAAAATATACTCAAAGAATCCATACAAGCAAGTTCATCCCAAGGCTCACCGGATGCCCGGTGACCTTGGGAGTCTAGTTCATCATCAACAAAGAAGAATGTATACAAAACAAGAAATACAAGATAAAGCTCATAACAACTCCCATAAGATGAAGACTAGAAGAAGATGGTGATTGGAATCTGGCGGATCAAAGCCAACGAACTCCTAGATGCTTTCCCTTGAGTGTGATCTCCCTCTCCCTTCGATTTGCTCCTCATAAATGCCTTCTCCCTCAGCCTTAATGTCCTAGAAGATGATGGAGGAGAAGAAGTGGCCAAAGACAAGAGAAAAGATGCCCTAGAAACCCTTTTAAAGATGATCCCGTGCCTCTTCACGGGTGAGCTCACGGTCCATATACGGCCCGTGAGGTAGCCTGTAATGCGGGACGAAAGAATCTTCAAAGATGCGAAACTGCTACAGTAGCTGCTACAGTAACCTTGCTGCAATACTCTGCCCCTGATTTCCTTGCGGTTGACCTCACGGCCGTGAGGTTGCCCGTGAGAGTTTCCAGACTTAGAAAAATCTCCAAATGTGCGTGCTTCAAGCTGCTACAGTGTTGCTACAGTGCCAGGACCCTAAAATGACGAATACGGCGTGTGTTTTTCCTCAAATCGCGTCATTGAGCTCACCTAGGCATCTTTTGTACCTGAAACACGAAATAAACCAATTTAGACCTAAAAGGGCATCGATTCATTAAACAAAATATGAAAAACATGCGTAAGTATACGTATAAAATATGTACATTTAGACGTTTATCAAACATCCCCACACCTAAGCATTTGCTTGTCCCCAAGCAAACAAACATGAAGAACAAGGGTAAGAAGATAAACTGCTAAAGGTACGACCTCAAGCTCAAAAGTAAAGAACTCCACAGCACGAATGGACAGAAATCAAGAAGTGAGCTGTTCAATAAATAGTCAAGTAATACTAGTTCTATTTCTCCTAGAGTGCCCCGTGAGTGTGTGCTAACTTCCCCCTTGACCTCCACACCCTGGATTACCCCAGGATGCCCATTCACCCCACACACAATGAAATTGGCATTAAAGTGTTAAAAGCACCCTCAATACTCAGTTAAGAGTCCTTCGGTTCCTCGATAAAACTTTAGCTCATAAGTGACTATGCAGTAAGCTTGAGGGGATCAAAATATTTTATTACTCTCATATATGTACAGACATACGCAGTTTTTTTTCTTTTTTTTTTTCTGAGTCCCTGATAAGTGCTTATGTTATAGTAATACGAAGTATTATTATCTTACATTGAGCATTATTTTTCTTAGATTTAATCACTAATTAGTGTGTATTTGTGTTCTTTTATGCATTGAAGGGTTGTGGAGAAGATTTAGAGAAAAAGAAGCAAGAATAGGTTATATTCGCCATTGTTGAGGAGTTCTCGGACAAAAGCAAGGAACAAGGCACGAGTCTAGACTTGAGGAGTTCTCGGACAAAGCAAACACTGTAGCAAGCTACTGTTCACTTTCTGCCGAAATTCAGAATTACAGAGAGTTCACACGGGCGTGTAGCTGCCCCTGTGAGCGATCCAGTGAAGGGCACGGCCGTGTGGAATTTTCACACGGCCGTGTGAAATTCTGCAGAACTTCAACTCTCATTCCAGAGAGTCCACAGGGGCGTGTGGATGCCCTTGTGAGTGCCCATGTGTTACGGCACACAGCCGTGTGGATATCTCACACGGCCGTGTGAAACTCTACAGAGTTTCCCTTCCATCCCGAGAAAACACAGGGGCGTGTGGCCGCCCCTGTGAGAGGTCTTGTGAAACGCACACGGCCGTGTGGATTTTCACACGGCCGTGTGGGACACTTAGAGTTTTTCGGGATATCCAGAGAGGCCACAGGGGCGTGTGGGTGCCCCTGTGGCCGGCCTTGTGCTTGGCCAGGTTGGGCACACGTCCGTGTGGAATTTCCACACAGCCGTGTGTATGTTCTTCAGAGTCAAACAGAGGAAACACAGGGGGGTGTGACAGCCCCTGTGAACCCTACTAGTGGAGGCACACGACCGTATGGAATTTCCACACGGCCGTGTGGATGCACAGAACATGATAGGCTGTAATTTAATTTTAAAATTGTTTTCGCCTTTTCAATTCTAAAGGCCTCCACACTTAAGGAATGCTTCCTCCTGTCTTCCCAACCCTCTCTTCGTCTACTTAAGGATTTTTTAAGTTGTTTTTCCGGCCATATTCAAGTTTTTGATTTTCATTTCGTCGGTAGGCATCTTGTCTCCTTTTCTTTGTCAATCTTTTCTTTTCTTTCTCAGCACCATATCATCACCGACAGCAGGACCGGAGATCGCAAAGCGGATGACACCGACGCTTGAGGCGTTTTTAGCTTTATGTTCCTTTTATTTTTTATTTTACTTTTATTGAGCTTTACTGAACCCCCTTGTGTATACGTGCAGATGGTCTTGGATGTAATGAAATAAGGAATAGTCATAGACACGGTCATGGGACCGTGTGTGCTCCACAACCCATTGAGACTTAACTCTCAATGAAACTAGCTCCATCAAACGCAACACTTGGAGTTCAGGGGAGTAATGTTTCAATTGTCCACTTCCACACTAATTGTTTTAATTGCTATATGTTTTATTGTGCTTGCATGCTTACTGATAGAATCGATCCGCAAGCGCACGGGTCGCCAAGTAATACCTCGCACAAAAGCACGAGGGTCGTATTCCACGCGGTTAAGGAGCTACTCTTACTCCTCCATCGCCTATTATCTAACCTAACAACACAAGCATGGATGTTTGTTCTACTAAAGCAAAGAGATAAATACGATATGATTAAACAAATTTAAAAGCATACAATGTGGTTGCAAGTGCTACAATGAAGAGTAAAGGCCTATGGATGTGGATCCCCTTGAGGGGTCATCATGATACATGGATGAAGGATAAAAGGTAGCTTGGTTGATTTAGACCGAAGGATCTCAAGATTAGATCAACCCCAATTTCTCGGCGATTGAACCCTAATCCCATACGGATATTGGTTGGAATCTCTTCCTAGCCAACATCCCTACGATTGCATTAAGTATAAGGAGATCCCAAAATAAGGATACACTAAACCCTAGTCTATCCTTAAAGCTCGGAGGGCTATCGACACCCAATTTCTCGGTGTGCCAATACAAGTAACCCCTTTTAATTCATTAATGACCTAATACACGTGAGTAGGTCACGTCTACGTGTATAATTCAAGAAAGAACTACGGATCTCTCCATGTGGTAGTTCTAGACATGAGGCACAATGAACTAAATCTTAAACCAAACCAAGCTTGCAATTAAGTAAAGATCATCCAAAATACATGATAAACCCCCCAAGGTTCACCAACATCCGGTGGCCTTGGGGGTCTAGTGTGCCATCAAGCAAGTAACAACAAAAATACAAAGTAAATCACTTAAAAAGCTCATAAATGACACTCCCTAGATGAAATGATGAAGGAGGAGGTGGAGGTCCGGCCAAATGACGCTTTCCTCCGTCCAAGAGATGCCGAATGACGCTTCCCCTTGTCTTGGATCCTTGCCTCCTTGATGGTGAAGCTTCTCCCCTTCAAAATGATGTTCTTGCCTCCTTCCTTGGCTCCAAATCGTCGTCTCTTCAAAGATTTCTTCGTTTCTTTCCTTTAGATGCCGGCCAAGAAGTCCCCTTTGTGTGCCCTAAAAACCTCTATAAATACTCCCGCAGGATCCCGGGGTGGATAGATCCATCCCGGGGTGGATAGATAGGCAAAAATAGGGCAAAACCTGTCTCATGTGGGGGTGCATCCCGGGGTGGATGAATGGATCCCGGGGTGGATAGGGGGCCGTGAGGGCTAGTTGAAAACTACTGTCTTTTGATGCTCACGGCCCCTTATACGGCCCCGTATGCCGCAGTACTCCAGCACCCTGATTCTTCATCCTTTTTTCGCCCAAATCGTATTATCATGTTCCTCATGGCTCCTCCATGCCCTACAACATAAATAATGCTCAATTAAGCATAAAACGGGCATCCATTCATATAAAAACACATGCTAAGTGAACAAAATATGTATGTTAAAACACATACATTTAGACACTTATCAAACATCCCCACACCTAAGCGTTTGCTTGTCCCCAAGCAAACAAATCATGAAAAACAAAGGGAATGATAAGTGGCTAAATGTACATCTCCGGCTCAAACAAATACGAGATTATACAAGTATAGAAAAATGATATACAGATGTTGAGTTACAGTCAATACGTACAACAAACAGATCCTGTCTCACCTCTTATATGTCTGTACAGTGTAAGTGAATCTTCCATCTCATTTGCCCTGACATGGTCTAGCCCTATGACTTCAATCAGTACAGCTCTATATGCTAATCACTCCACAAGTACAGAGTACTAAGTCTTAGAAAGCTAAGTGCCACTCCAATGAACAATTAAGATCCTTCTAATTCTACAACTTGAAACCAAATCCCATTTCTACTCACAAACTCAAGTAGGCAGTCTAAGTGATCACTAGGGTTATTTTTATTTATATGTATAAACACTTTTTTTTTTTTTTTTTTTTTTTCGAGTCCGCCTAACGTAGACCGCACAAAAATCTTTCTGGAGGATGCACATGCTGGTTAGGCACAAGAGTCACCCAACTACTCGATTACAGTCTACATAGACGCATTCATGCTCCATTAGCAGAGGAATACTGACATAGACTCTTTTTTTTTTTTTTTTTTTTTTTTTACGTACCCTAGATCACACCTTTAGACTGCACTACAAGTAACAAACCTAGGATTAGCTCAACAAGACTTAGAAGTTCTTAAGAGTTCATTGAAAGATAGAACTTAGTAGTCTAAGGCTAAGTACTCAAAATTGTGTGTTAGGCATACAAGAGAGTTAAGAAAGTCAAGCAGGCTATTCCCAGGGCATCAACAAAAGACTCAGTGCACAGAACAATACTAGAGGTGAAACAGGATTCAATAGAGCACAACAAAAAATGTAACTCCCATCAATCATTAATTCATACTTGAAGAATCTCACAAGAAAGTAACAAGCCATCATTGATGACACTAGCATGTAAAGTTGACCTAATACATGAAGATACACCCATCCCCACACTTAGTGTTGTACATTGCCCTCAATGTACACTAATCATGAAAATAGAGGCAATATACACAATAATTACAAAGGAGGAGGGTGAAAACGAACTTCCCCGGTTTATTTGGTAAGAATGGCGAAGTGTGACCCGACAAAAGTGTACGGCGAGCTTTACATGTCGGGTCCGGCTCCCACAAAATGTGGAGATGCTCACCAAATTCCCTTCAATGCCCTGCAAAGCGCAAGGGCAAAACCATCAATCCAAAAAAATAAAACAAGAAAGATTAATACTAGGGAGCGGTCAAACACACAACTAAATAAAAGCAAACAGAGTTCTACAAAGTGTTGTTCAGGGTATAACCCTTCCCAACTTATTCAAAACAAACAAACACACGTGCAGAAAATAAAGAAAACAACAATAAAAGAAACAACATGCTGCTAAAAGAGAAATAAGTGTCCATGCTCAAGGATGAAACGGCTCGTCGATAACAGGTGGGACAGGTGTGTCGGCGCAGGATGCGGTGCCAGTCCGTGAAGATGAACCGCGAGCAGAGATGGTAAACTGGCGAAAGTCCTCGGTGAGCAGGCGCTGACCCTCTATGATCTGGTACAGCTGTCCACGCATCTCACGCTGCTCGTGACGGATGGCCTGAATATCACCCTCCATTCCTCGCAACCTAGCTTCGAAGCCCGATGATGATGTGGTGCCAGGAGTGGGAGTGGGCGTGTCATCAGGATCGGAGTCAGTGTCTGCTGGCAAACTGGACTCCCCGGCCGATGACTGTCGGGAAAGTCGGTATCGGGCACCTCTCTTTTCAACTAGACCAACAGCAAGCAAGACATTCGCGCCAAGGGCCGCAGCACCACCCACAATCGTCATATCACGAGCGCGGTCCAACAATTTCATACCGCGAATCAACCTGGTGATGTACGGACCCAAGAAAATAGCACCTAACCGCGCGCACTGTGCGTGATGAATAAATGCTTCCGCCACAAGATGCCTAAGGTGAAGGGGGCACTGCTCAAAAATCCCAAACAAAATCAGTAGATCAGAGTTGGACACCACTCCAGTACTATCCTTTCGGCCCCCTATGGAGCGAGTAATCAGGGCATGCACATATCTCATGATAGGATCAGCAATCCGGGATGCCTTGCGAGTGTTTTTAGTGTCGCCTAAGGCTATGGTGGCCCAATATTGATTCGCATTCACATGCGGTGGGAAATCGACTCGGATTTGGCCGATCGGAATGGAGTTCATGTATTCCTCGTCATAGACCCCCAAGTAACTTGCAAATTCGACGTGAGTCAACTCGCGAAGTCTTCCAAAAGCTTGGAAGAGAATAGTCCCCTGTTTCTGACAAATGATGCGTCGCCGGTCTTGTTGTGCCTCAAAGGTGCTCAAAACCTCCAAAGTGAGCTGTCGGTATGTTGGTTCGTCGATAGTAAATAAATTCACCCAACCATTTTGAGATAGAACGTCCCTCACTTGTTCGGCAATTCCAATCTCTTCCAAAAAATTCCAATCAATATGTCGGACGGTGCCAAAGGGTTTAGTCTTCAATATTTCGTAATGTGCCATGTGAAGGGGGTGCGAGAATGTAGGTTCCTCGGGAATTTGTGTTGAAGCTCTTGGACGTTTTGAAGCAACCCTCTTGATGTTTGGCATCCCTACAACACATAAGATCTTCATCAAGCCTAAACCAATCCAATACAACACCAAAAAATAACACAAGAAGCAAGAAACAAATGAAAAATGGCCATGAATAGGGTCCATACGGCCGTATAGGGGGCCGTATGGACACTATTCATGGTGTAGCATTTCATTAGCATCATGAAAATCGAAAAATTTTTACAAGAATTCAATGGAAATTGAACAAACAACAATCACACCACCAACACATGATAAAAGCATGAATTTATCCACCAAAAAGCTCCATGAACTCAAGAGAAAATGAGAAAGGGAAATCTAGGGCACCAAAAAGCTTACCGGTGAATCCTTGGTGGAACTTGCTTGAAACGCTTGGTAAATCACTAGATCGAGGTCTCAAAATGTCTAGGAGGTGATCTAGAACGAAAAATGGAGAGATTTGGTTGAGAAATGATGGAAAAAGGGGTGGAGAAATGATGGAGATGAAGGGAGAATGGAGAAGAAGACTTAAAGGGCCAAAGAATGGGGGAGGTTTAAAATGCTAGGCCGAGCCTCACGGCCCCTCTCACGGCCGTGAGGGGGGCCGTGAAGGCTAGTACAAACCCCCAGCCCACATGAAAAATTCCCTTGCCAAGCTCTCACGGCCCCCCATACGGCCGTGAGGGGGGCCGTGAGCTCTAGTGTATTTTCACTGGAGATTAGCTCACGGCCTCCCTCACGGCTCCTTCAGGGCCGTGAGGACCTGGGGAAGCTTGTTTTGGGTCTCAACGCAATCTCAAACTCTCCGGGAAAGTAATAACATGATCCAAAACACCTCCTACTCGGAAGAAATACGCAAAAGACTCGAATAAACTCATGAATTGACAATATACCAAGTAGGCATAACAAGGAAAAATATAAAACAACACACATGATGAGAGCAAAGATTTTGAGGATGGACTTATTCAAATGCACAACAGATAAGGAAACTAGCACAATGCAAAGTAGATATGAACAACTAAAACATGAAAATTGAATTTAAAAACCCCCGAACACTTGGGTTGCCTCCCAAGAAGCGCTTGTTTAACGTCACGAGCCTGACGTACCTTCTTTCTTACCTCAAGGGGGTTCAAAAAGCTTTCGGTTACCCCCGGTCCCCGTTGGAATGTTTATATTGTTGCCCGGTAAGTTCAATGACATCAAAGAGAAAACATTACACTTTTCATGAGGAAAGAGGGGTTCGAACTTTACCTTCCCTCCTAGAGACTTTGAACGACGAGGGTTGGTACCTTTTCTTTTCTTTCCTCGGACCTCCCTCCAAATTTTCTTCAACATTGATTCTTTCTTCTCTTTTTCCTTGGCATTGGTACATATCACTTCCTCCTTTGGTTTCTTCAAATTGTGACTTGGAGGGGGATTGTGGGGTTCTTCTTGTTCTTTGTCCTCCACCTCCTCTAAGTATTCATCCAAAGGATTTAATGATAACACCTCCTGCACACAAGTAGAAATTAATCGATCAGTTTCATCAACAAAATACAATGTGTCGTCATGGTCAAGGGAATGTTTCATGGCTGCCGGCAACGTGTACACTGCTTCCTCCTCTCCAACCCTAAGTGTTAGTTTTCCTCTCTTGAGATCAATTAGGGCACCAGAGGTACTTAAGAATGGTCGACCAAGAATTAACGGTGTCTCCACATCTTCATCAATATCCATGATGACAAAATCCACAGGAAAGACCAATTTATCTACTCGAACAATCACGTCCTCCACAATCCCACGAGGTTTTCTTGTTGATCGATCCGCCAATTGTAGAGTCATCCTTGTGGGTTTAAGCTCATCCAAGCCAAGCTTCAAGTACATGGTGTAGGGCATGACGTTGATGCTTGCCCCCGAATCCGCTAATGCATTTTCTTGAACTCCTCCTTCAAGCACACAAGGAATTATAAAACTTCCCGGATCTCTCAATTTTTGTGGGAGCTTCTTTTCTAAAATAGCCGAACAATTTCCCGAGAGTGCCACTGTGCCTTCCTCTTCTAATTTTCTTTTATTGGTGAGGAGCTCCTTCAGAAACTTGGCATACTTGGGCATTTGGGTTAAAGCTTCAACGATCGGGATATTGAGGTGGAGCTGTTTGAAGATGTTGAGGAATTTTCTAAACTGCACATCCTCCTTGTCTTGTTTCAATCTAGCCGGATAGGGAATTGGAGGCTTGTACTCGGGTGGATTTGATTTTCCCCGAAGATGAGATTCCTTGTTTCCTCCCCGATCATCCTTCTCAACAACTTTTTCAGCAGATTTGGGATCTTCCACGAGGGTTATCCCTGCTTCCTTGACACTTGGGTCAATTTCGACCCTTGTCTCCACTTGCCTTCCACTTCTTAGGGCAATGGCCTTCAGTTGCTCCCTTGGATTCTCTTCGGTGTTGCTAGGAAGACTTCCCGAAGGTCGTTCTGCATTTGCCTTGGCAAGTTGCCCCACTTGATGCTCAAGATATTGCACCGAGGCTTGAAGATTTCTCATAATGGACCCAAAGTCACTGAGTTGCGAATTTATACTGTTAAATCGTGATTCGGTGCCAATCATGAACTTGGCAAGTACATCTTCGGTGGTAAATCTCTTCTCTTGCAAAGGTGGTTGTGCTTGAGGATTCTGAGGGGGGCCACCCTTTTGCTGCTGTCCTTGATTCCAAGAGAAGTTAGGGTGGTATTTCCACCCCGTATTGTAGGTAGAGCTGTAAGGATTTCCTTGCGGTCTTGGGCCCCCTATGTAGTCAACAGACTCAATGGGTGCGACGGAGGAGCTAGCAATAGGACATTGGGCGGCCGTATGTCCACCACCACAAGTGCTACAACTCATCACTGTTTCAGACTTCGAACTGCTACCCAAGAGCGTGTCTAGCTTCCTAGACAACAAGTCAACCTTTGCGGTGAGGGCATCATTGGCATTGATTTCATATATCCCGGCCCCCTTTTGTGGTGTTCCTCTCGATGCCCAATGAGATTCATTGCTTGCCATGGATTCAAGTAGTTGCTCGGCCTCATCAGGGCACTTGTTGCTAAGTGACCCACCCGCCGCGGCATCAATGAGTTGGCGGGTGGCATAATTTAGCCCATTGTAGATGATTTGTATCCGCATCCATGAAGCAAACCCGTGGTGAGGGCATCTTCGAAGGAGGTCCTTGAATCTCTCATAAGCTTCAAATAAACTTTCAGACTCTCCTTGCTTAAAGGATGAAATTTCTTGCCTTAACCTTGCCGCTTTGCTAGGAGGAAAGTATCTCCCGAGAAATTTCTCGACCATGTCTTTCCATGTCTTGATTGAACCCGGTGGTAGAGATGTGAGCCATCGGTATGCCGCGTCCCTAAGACTGAATGGGAAGAGTCGCAATCGGATAGCATCATCCGTTACCCCATTTATCTTGAATGTAGAACAAATTTGGAGGAAACGGGAGAGGTGATCGTGTGCGTCTTCATTCGCGAGACCATTAAACTGGACTGAATTCTGGATCATGCCAATTGTGCTTGCTTTGATTTCGAAATTATGGGTTGCAATAGTAGGTGCATGGACACTGAATTCTTCACCCGTAAATTGTGGCCTTTCATATTCGGACAATGTTCGTCTCTCCTCGGCCATGACGGAAGATGATAGATCCTCAACCAAAATGTCTTGCTCACTCGAACTTTCACCAATTTCTCTTCTCCTACGATGCAAGGTCCTCTCAATTTCACTATCCGGGTGAACTAAGTCCGCCGGATTTCCACGTGTCATACACGGTACCTTGCACAAATCAAGAAAGATAAAACAAGTTAAGCTCAAAAGAAACAAAAACAAAAGGAAATAAAAGAAACAATAAATAAATAAATGAATGGCTAGAGCAATAGGCTAGAAGTTTCTCAGAATTCCTTAGATGTCCCCGGCAACGGCGCCAAAAACTTGATAGAATCGATCCGCAAGCGCACGGGTCGCCAAGTAATACCTCGCACAAAAGCACGAGGGTCGTATTCCACGCGGTTAAGGAGCTACTCTTACTCCTCCATCGCCTATTATCTAACCTAACAACACAAGCATGGATGTTTGTTCTACTAAAGCAAAGAGATAAATACGATATGATTAAACAAATTTAAAAGCATACAATGTGGTTGCAAGTGCTACAATGAAGAGTAAAGGCCTATGGATGTGGATCCCCTTGAGGGGTCATCATGATACATGGATGAAGGATAAAAGGTAGCTTGGTTGATTTAGACCGAAGGATCTCAAGATTAGATCAACCCCAATTTCTCGGCGATTGAACCCTAATCCCATACGGATATTGGTTGGAATCTCTTCCTAGCCAACATCCCTACGATTGCATTAAGTATAAGGAGATCCCAAAATAAGGATACACTAAACCCTAGTCTATCCTTAAAGCTCGGAGGGCTATCGACACCCAATTTCTCGGTGTGCCAATACAAGTAACCCCTTTTAATTCATTAATGACCTAATACACGTGAGTAGGTCACGTCTACGTGTATAATTCAAGAAAGAACTACGGATCTCTCCATGTGGTAGTTCTAGACATGAGGCACAATGAACTAAATCTTAAACCAAACCAAGCTTGCAATTAAGTAAAGATCATCCAAAATACATGATAAACCCCCCAAGGTTCACCAACATCCGGTGGCCTTGGGGGTCTAGTGTGCCATCAAGCAAGTAACAACAAAAATACAAAGTAAATCACTTAAAAAGCTCATAAATGACACTCCCTAGATGAAATGATGAAGGAGGAGGTGGAGGTCCGGCCAAATGACGCTTTCCTCCGTCCAAGAGATGCCGAATGACGCTTCCCCTTGTCTTGGATCCTTGCCTCCTTGATGGTGAAGCTTCTCCCCTTCAAAATGATGTTCTTGCCTCCTTCCTTGGCTCCAAATCGTCGTCTCTTCAAAGATTTCTTCGTTTCTTTCCTTTAGATGCCGGCCAAGAAGTCCCCTTTGTGTGCCCTAAAAACCTCTATAAATACTCCCGCAGGATCCCGGGGTGGATAGATCCATCCCGGGGTGGATAGATAGGCAAAAATAGGGCAAAACCTGTCTCATGTGGGGGTGCATCCCGGGGTGGATGAATGGATCCCGGGGTGGATAGGGGGCCGTGAGGGCTAGTTGAAAACTACTGTCTTTTGATGCTCACGGCCCCTTATACGGCCCCGTATGCCGCAGTACTCCAGCACCCTGATTCTTCATCCTTTTTTCGCCCAAATCGTATTATCATGTTCCTCATGGCTCCTCCATGCCCTACAACATAAATAATGCTCAATTAAGCATAAAACGGGCATCCATTCATATAAAAACACATGCTAAGTGAACAAAATATGTATGTTAAAACACATACATTTAGACACTTATCACTTACATTGAGGATAATGTACATCTTAAGTGTGGGGGGGAGTTCACATTGCACACACATTTACTTGTGCGTTCAATTGCTTATGCTCATGTAGCCTATGGCGGTTCACCTTAGTTGCAACGGTTGTATTCTTAGAGTTTAGGAGAATTTTTAACATTGTATCCTATCATGCTCTAGTTTCTAGTTGAATTTTAGGGAATTTTTGCTCGATTATCTTATATTGCACAACTTACTCTTGGAATCTTTTGGAAACTCAATCTTGAAGTTTTTAAGGACAAGTTTATCGTTGTTCTTAGTTTTACTCTAGAAAATGCATATATAAGGAGAGAAAAATATGAAAAAAAAAGATGAAAATGAAAAAAAAAAAGTGGAAAAATGAAAAAGAAAAAAAGAGAAAAATATGAGTTTGTGAATAGTTGCTTTCTTTTATGTATGCATTTGGGGTGGAAAGAGCTACCACCTATGAAGTATGTAGCTACTCTCATAAGTCGGATACAAGTTATGCCCTAATGAGAGAAAGAGCTATCTCATGGGATGCGTGAAAGCTACTACCCCGGTAGAAAGAGCTACCTACTCGAAAGTGTGAAAGCCACCTTTGGCGGCCGTCTAGGAAAGGGCTACCTTCAAGGATGTGTGAAGCTACTACTTCCTTCTCTCTTTAGTTTTGTTTTTGTATACAAATAAGTCCTTTCTAACAAAAGTTTGAGGAGTACTTGTTGGTTCTCTTGAGTGAAATCGCACACACTAACACATTTTCGAGTTTTTATCCTTTTTGATTCGAGTTTTTAGCTAGAGCAATGATAACATTATGCATTGTTTTGATTTCCCCTAACTTGTAGAATGCTTCTTTTGCATACTTTTGGTGAACCTAAGGACGAGCACTTTCAATTGTTCTTCCCAAGTACTTTCACGTTTTATTTTTGTTTGAGGACAAGCAAAAGCTTAAGTGTGGGGGAGTTTGATAAGTGCTTATGTTATAATAATACGAAGTATTATTATCTTACATTAAGCATTACTTTTCTCAGATTTAATCACTAATTAGTGTGTATTTGTGTTCTTTTATGCATTGAAGGGTTGTGGAGAAGATTTAGAGAAAAAGAAGCAAGAATAGGTTATGTTCGCCATTGATGAGGAGTTCTCGGACAAAGCAAGGAACAAGGCACGAGTCTAGACTTGTGGGTGTGTGCCAACCTCCATTGGAGGGGCACAAGGGCAGTTACACTCACAAAAGTCTATAACTCGTGTGGCATTGGAGAACTTCGCCAATGAAGAGAAATGAAGTAATCGACATAATCTACCGTTGATTGTGTGTCCAATTCAATGGCCTCGATGAAGAACGATGAATTCGGGAGCATTTCGATAAATTACTGTAGCAGCACTACAGTTTTTACTGTAGCAAACACTGTAGCAAACTACTGTTCACTTTCTGCCGAAATTCAGAATTACAGAGAGGTCACACGGGCGTGTGGAATACTGTCATGGACTCCCTTTTTTTTTAAATATATATATATATATATATATATATACAAACTAGCTCTCAAATCCCCTGGTTAAACCCACTACAAAAGTTCACAAAAGGCTAAAGAAATAATAAAGGAACACAAAAGCTCTTAAAAGAGTATTGAAAATAGAGTTTAACAATTTAATGCCAAAATCATTATGATGGGTTGGTTGGAGTGTACAAGGTAGAAGTAATCGTGTACAGGTATAGGGGTGCAGTAAAGGTGAAATAGAGCTACATGCAAGCACAGGTAAAGTACAGCTCACAACTATCATTCTACCAAGCCAGGAAGTCCTTAACAATAAAATCATAGCTATCATAGGTAATTAAGCATGCAATACCAAAAATTTTCAAAGTTCACGAAAATCCAACTCCGCCCCCCACTTTAAGATGCACATTGCCCTCAATGTGCCTAAACAATAGAGTGCAATAATATAGACAATACAAACATAGTAGGAGGGTTTTGTGAACTTCCCCGAGTCTCAAAGAAAAAATGTGTCTTGAGGTCCATGAGATCAGGGTGACCACCAAAGATTCCTGTTGATAATGAAGAAGAAAGCGCACTTGATGTCCTAATTCCACCCTACAAGGTAGAAAAGCACATCAACTCAAGGCATCCATTCATACAACCAAAAAGAAAATACAACAAGAAACAAGCACAAACACAAACACAAACACAACAGACAACTAACAAAACAAAAACAATGAGACACAATTTGAAAATGAGACAAAACAAAACAAATCCAAGTGAGTCCTTGCAAATTCAATACCATGATGTCCAATTTTCTCTTATTACAAGTGTTTCTAAGAGACTACAAAGATGATACAAGATCAGTCCTAAGTACAAGAAAATCAAGGGCATCACATGATGGATTGTGAAAGAATTCAAGAAATGCTACAGTAACTCCCAAAAAAATTTTTGCAAGAGCTTCCCTTGGACATGGAGCATAAAAATTTTTACAAAGCTTTCAAATTACTCCAAAAATCCAAAAAAAACAACAAACACCCAATCTTCCACAACATTATCATCCATTCAACTTGAAAAAGAGGAGAAAGGAAGAAGAAACAACCATGATAAAAAACTAGGGCTTAGAGAAAGTTACCTTGGGGGATCGGTGAGGATAATGGCAAAACTCCCAATAAATCATGCAAATCAAGTCCTTGGAAGTAGGAGAGTTGTGTAGAGGAAGAAAAATGAAGGAAAATGGTGAAAGAATGAGGGAAAACGGATGAGAAATGAGAGAGTTATGAGGAAAATGGTGAAAGGGTACCCCCAATGTATTTTCCAGCCGGAGCAGCTTGCGGGTGACCTCACGGCCGTGAGGTCACCCGTGAGAGCTCTCAAGATGGCTCACGGTTGGGCTCATGGCTATGAGCCCAACCGTGAGAAGCCTCTGGATGGCTTATGGGCACACTCACTGTCATAAAACGGCCTGAAATCAGTTTTGCATTGAATTGGCCTCCTCTAAACCTTAAAAATGCTCAAAACAAAGCCGTATGAAGCATGTAAACACTCAAAACATGAAGTTCATGGTATCTAGTCAACAAATAACTCAAGGCATCACAACAACACACATGAAGAATTTGATAAAAACGATGAACAAAATAACCGAAGCATGAACATGAACTCAAAGACTTCAACTTCAAACACTCTAAGAATACGAAAAATGAACACACCAAACACTCAAACAACATGAAAATGAAAATGCATTGAATTTAAAAGCTTGGGTTGCCTCCCAAGAAGTGCTTGTTTAACGTCATTAGCTCGACGTGTTTTACCTCATGGGGGCTTGAAGACAGTATATTCCTCCCGGCTAGAAGTGGCATAACAACTACCAAAAAATACGAAGCATACCTTCCGGGATGGTGTCAAATTGAAGGCCAAGCATGAGTTACCCTTTGGCCTCCATGGAAAAGGCTGGGCCGAGCATTGCACAATTTAAACTTTGGTGGATCCTTGGATGGCTTGAACCTCCTTCCAGCCTCTACTTTGTTCCCGGCTGAACTTCCTTGGAGCATCCCCAAAGATTGTTTTGGCCTCCAAGGGAACAAGTAAGGTTGAAAAAATTTTAAACTCGGCATGGGTGGGTCCTTGGGGGGCGTAAACCTCCTACCCACATCTCCTTCTTCAACCAATGTCAATCTTCCTTTAATTACCCACAAAAATCGTTTGGGCCTCCAAGGAAATAGTTTTGGTTGGGACGTGTCTAACCTCGGCATAGGTGGGTCATTGGATAGCTTCAACCCCCAACCGACAATTTCTTTTGTCCCAAATAATTCTTTCTTGTGCTTGGCTTTCTTGTTAGCTTTTATGCAAATGGCTTGCTCAAGTGCTATCAATGGTGCTCTTTCGACTCCTTCAACCTCCAAAATACCAAAGTTCTCTTCATTTTCATTATAGGTTGTAGTTGGGCCTTCCATTATTGGTTCACAAATTTGTTGTTCAACCCGGCTCTCTAGCTTGTGAAGAAATGCTTGCATATCCGAAAGCATGGCATGGATGGCCTCAAATCTAGCTTCATATTTGGCATCAAGGACCTAGTATTGTTCGGATTGGGTCCTAGCAAGATGTCCAACCTGGTTCTCAAGAGAATGAAGGGAGGCATGGACATTCCTCAGTATGGTGCCAAACTCATCTAACTTTTTTTCTATACCCTAAATCCTTGTTTCAGTATTGATCATGAATTTAGCCAACACATCCTCGGTAGTGTACTTCCTCTTTTGCGATGTTCCATGGTTAGGACTTGGAGGGCAATTTTGAGCTTGCATTTGTCAAGAATAGTGTACATTGCACAAAAAAGAAAACACAAAGTGACACAAAGGAAAACAAGAAAACGAAGGTAGATAATAAAATAAAATAATATGTAAAAGAAAAAGAAAACACAAAGTGAAACAAAGAAAAACAAAACAAACACAATAGATACTAAAATAATGTGTACAACAAGAGAAAAATGGCTAGAGCAATAGACTACAGGTTTTCCTAGTATTCCTTGAATTCCCCGGCAACGGCGCCAAAAACTTGATGGATCACCCGCAAGTGCACGGGGTCGTCAAGTAATACCCCTCACGCACGCGTGAGGGGGTCGTATTCCCAAGGGCCCGAGAATCTACCCTTACTTCCTCTTTGCAATGTTGTTTAACCGATAAAGCTTGAGTTAAGGAAATTGATGAAAAGTAAACAAGCAAGTATAAAATAAATGCAAGATGACTAAGGCAAAATACGGGAAATTCAATGGTTAGGAGTGGTCACGGATGAGGATTCCCTTAGGGGCTGCTAAAGTGCGTTTGGAAGCTTGATCTAACATGCATGTGGCAATGATGGACCGAGAAAACCCTAGACTAGGCCAATCCGATGGTCACGGAAATTGACCCCTAATCCGGTATGGGTATTGGAATACGGTATTTCCACCGCTATGGTATTTCTACCGCCCAAATCCCCACACGATTGCTAATGGTACAATGGCTTTCTCAAACTAGGGTTAAAGCAACAACTCAGTACTTAACCCTAGGAGTGGAGGGGTACAAATACCCGATGGTCACGGCGTATTTATACATATTTCCCTTCCAAAGTTGGTGAGTCTAATACTAGGGCAATGGTCATGCAACCTAGTATTTCCTAGATCAATGGATACATAGAGTTCTCATACATATCAAGCAATTAAAACACCAAGCAATGGATCACAAACATGCCACAAACAATGAATTAGAACAAAACATCCAAAATACACAAGTTCACCCCCAAGGTTCACCTACATCCGGTGACCTTGGGGTTTAGTTCCTCATGATCAAGAAATACAACATAAAATACATGAAACCAAATACCAAAAGCATAAGAAGAACTCCCTCAAAAGATGAAGGCCGGAGAAGTTCCAAAGACGCCACACAAAGGGGTGGCTTTCCTTGTCTTCAACCTTCCAAATCTAAGCTCTAGGGTGAAGATCCTTCCCAAAACCTTGCTCTCCTCGCCAAATCCTTGCCTAGATCGCCATCCAAATGCTTCTCCTTCCTCAGAATTTGATTGGTGGTGAGAGCTCTAAGAAGAAGACACTTGATGCCCTTGAAAACCCTAGCCAAAGTTCCTTAAAAGATGAATTCGGGCAAGTTCACGGGTGACCTCATGGTCCATAAACGGCCCATGAGGGAGCCAGTAATACGGGCTACGAGAAACCGCAAAGTTATGATTTTGCACAGTGAATGCTACAGTAGACTGTTCGCGGACGACCTCACGGCCGTGAGCCTGCCCGTGAGGGTTTCCAGATTTCATTTTCCTTCCAACTCTTCGCGCTTCAGGCAGCTACAGTATGCTACAGTACTCTGGACCCTAAAACGATGGTTTCGGTGCAGATTTCCTCTCAAATCGCGTCGTTAGGGTCACCAAAGCATATAATGTACCTGAAACACGAAATAAAACAATTTAGACCGAAAAGGGCATCGATTCATTAATAAAACACCGAAATACATGCGCGTACATACATGCAAAATACGTACATTTAGACGTTTATCAGGAGGCAACCCAAGCATAAAATTCCATTGCATGTGTGTTTTTCGTATTTTTGGTGTGTATGCTTGCTTGAGTGTTCCTTGTTTTCAATTGTGTGATTGTGGTTAGTTAGTCATTTTTCATAATTTATTTACTTGTGTTTGTTCATGGTACTCATGAGTTCTTTGTGTTATCATTCATATTCATGCATCAAATTTCATGTTTTGGGTGTTGTGGGTGAATTTGGCATTGTTTTTATGTGATTTTGGGTTGTTTGGATGAGTATTTGATGCAAAAACTGGAAATCGCCCGTTTATTGACCGTATCTGAGCCCGCATACCCATCCAGAAACTTGTGCGGCCTGCTATGCGGCCGCATAGAAGCCTGCATGCCCATCCAGAAACTTGTGTGGCCTGCTATGCGGCCGCACAGGAGCCCACATGGACACTCGGACTGAACTTTAAAGTAGGTACACCTTCACTATTTTCTTCATATCTCTCTCATTTCTCATCCGTTTTCCCTCATTCTTTCACCATTTTTCTCCATTTTTCTCCCTCTACACGAATCTCTTGCTTCCAAGGACTTATTTTGCATGATTTATTGGGAGTGTTGCCGTCATCTTCACCGATCTTTGCCGATTCGAGCTTTGAAGCCCTAACTTGTGTTTTGAAGCAAACTTGTTTCTTTTTCTTGATTTTCATGCTTATATTGCTTCAAACTTTGGGAATGATGTATGACTGTGTAATCTTTGATTTATTTGTATTTTGAGACATTATTTGTAAATTTTTGGGCTTCAAAAATAAGGGGAAACTCTACCTCTTTCAAGACTGTGCTACAGTAACTTTGGGCTGAAATTTCTCTTGAATTTATTTGTTCACTTGTAGCATCATTGTAAATTTCCTACAACACTTGCAATAAAAAGAATTGGACTTCATGATCTATATTGCACAAAGAACTTGCTTGGATTATCTCTTGTTTAATTGTTTTTGTTATGTTAATTGTTTGCTTGCTTGTTTGTGTGTTTTTTTTTTTCCTTGTGTGTGATGGAATGGATACCTTGAGTTGATATTCCTTTCTACCTTGTAGGGTGGAATGGAGGCATCAAGCACACTTTCTTCTCCATTTTGTACAAGAACCTTTGGTGGTTACCCCGATCTCATGGACTTCAAGACTAATGTTTTAAGACTTGGGGAAGTTCACTTTCTTCTCCTACTATGTCTTTATTGTCTATATTGTCGCATTTCATCGCTTAGGCACATTAAGGGCAATGTGCATCTTAAAGTGGGGGGTGGAGTTGGATTTTCGTGAACTTTGAATATTTTTTTTTTGCAATTGCATGCTTGAATTACCTATGATAGCTATGATTTTATTGTTAAGTACTTCCTAGCTTGGTAGAATGATAGTTGTGAGCTGTACTTTACCTGTGCTTGAATATAGTTCTGTTTCATCTTTAGTGCACCCTTATACTTGTTCACGATCAGTTCCACCTTGTACACTCCAACCAACCCATCATAATGATTTTTAGCATTAAATTGCTAAAGTCTACTTTCAATGCTCTTTTAAAAGCTTTTGAGGTCCTTTGTTGTTTTCTTCGGCATTAAGTGAGATTGTATAATAGGTTCTATTTTAGGGGATATGAGATATATATATATATATATAAAGGAAAAAAAAGAGAAAAATGTGGAGTCTATGATAGTATTCCACTGCTAGTACAGCATGAATGCGTTTATGTGGACTGTAATCAAGTAGGATGGGTGGCTCTTGTGCCTGGCCAGCATGTGCATCCATCTGAAAGATCTTTGTGCAGTCTACATTAGTCGGACTCAGAAAAAAAAAAGAATGTATATATGTAAGTAAGGAATAAAGCATCTCATTTGTGTCCCCTGAAACCTGTTGCATGATCACTTAAGAGCCAGAGTTTTATTTATAACCCAAAGGACTCTTAACTGGGTATTGAGGGTGTCTTTAACACTTTAATGTCATCTTCATTGTGCGTGGGGTGAATGGCCACCCTGGGGTAATGTAGGGTGTGGAGGTCAAGGTGGGAGTTAGCACACACTCACGGGAGCACTCTAGGAGAAACAGAACTAATATTACCTAATTATTCATTTAACAGCTCATTCTTAATTTTTGTCCATTTGTGCTTATGGAGGTCAAGGTGGGAGTTAGCACACACTCACGGGAGCTTGAGGTCGTACATTTAGCCATTTATCTTCTTGCCCCTGTTCTTCATGTTTGTTTGCTTGGGGACAAGCAAACGCTTAGATGTGGGGATGTTTGACAAACGCCTAAATGTACATATTATACATGTATGTTTGCGTAAAAATAGAGTATTTTTATATGTGTGGATGCCCGTTTTCGGTCTAAATTAGTTTATTTCATGTTACAGGTACAAAAGTTACCGTGGGGAGCTCGACAACATGATTTAAGGAGAAATTGGCAAAGAAAACACTATTTTCGAGCCCCGCTACTGTAGCGGAACTATAGCAGTGCTATAGCACGAGAACTTGGCGAAACGGCTAAGCGTGGAGGTCCATGCGGGCACCCATACGGGCGCACATCTGACCGCATACAGCCCTGTAGCAGCAGCACTATAGCAGTTTCACTGTAGCAGAGTTACTGTAGCAAGAGTACTGTAACACTTCACTGCAGCAACTTACACAAAATTTGGGGGCGCTATAGTGCCCGTATGCGGGCCGTATGGCATCACTTGAGTTGCTTTTAAAGAGGATTAGGGCAGTTTTCTTTGTGTCTTTTGGCCACCATTCTCCTAAACTACCATCTAGGGTTTCAATGGCTTCAAGGGGTTGGAGAAGGCACTTTTAAGGAGCAAATCAAAGGGAGAAGAAGATCACACACAAGGGAGACCACCTAGGTGTTCGTCGGCACCGATCCGTGAGTTCCCATCACCATCTTCATCTAGTCAACACTAAGGGGGTTTTCTTTGGTTTTGATCATTCTTATTATGTATTTTAGGATTTCTTCCTCATTTATGGTGAACTAGACGCGACTAGCTACAGAGCTAGCACGTGACTCCCCGGCCGCAAGTGCACAGGTTGTCAAGTAATAACCTCACAAGGAGGGTCGTATTCCCTAGGGCCCGAGATCTACTATTACTTCCTTTTGGGAGTCACTTTCTAGTCAATCGAAACAAGGTTGAAGCAATATTAAAATAATAAAAACAAGTAAAGAAATGCAAATAAAATAAAGCTCAATCCAGAATAAAGCTAGAAACGAAGAGCCAATAATTAGGGAAGGCCTCGGGCGAGGATCCCCCCGGGAGGAGACTAAATGCGAATGACCATGGAGTTCAATAAACTAAGGTTGGCTTGATTTTGGTCCGCTAGACTCGGATGTCGACTACCCCGGAACCTCCGTAGTGTAGCCCTAATCCAGTACGGGTTTCTCTATCCAGAAAAGACCCATATGATGTCAATGAGAAGAAGGAATCTTGATTAGGGTTAATCTAATGCACACTCTCGGCTAAATTAATCCTAAACGCGCGGAAGGCTATTAGCACCCGGAACCTCCGGTGTGTTAATACATGAATCCCTCTTTAACTCATCAAGTGACCTAATACAAGCTAGCATCCCGCCAAACAAGTATCATTCAAAATCAATTCTACAGAATCCATCCATTGTAGAATAAACAACAAGATGATGAATTAAAACCAACCAATCAAACCAACACATTCATTCAAAACAATATAAAGGTCATTCATACAAGGTCTCCTCCCAAAGTTCATGATAAGTGCTTGTGTTATAGTACCGCGAAGCGTTATTATCTTACATTGAGCATATCTTTTATCAGTTTTTATTACTAAATGGCGTGCATTTGTGTATTCTTGTGCATTGAAGGTTTGTGGAGCTAAATTGGAGAAGAAGAACGAAATTAGGTCGTGTTCGCTGATGTTGGGAAGTTTTCGGACCGAAGCACGGAACAAGGCACGAGCTTGGACTTGTGAGTGTGTGCCAACCTACTTTGGAGGGGCACAAAGGCAGTCACATTCACAACAAGTCTAACTCGTGTAGCTTAGGAGAACTTCACCAAGAAGGAGACTTGAAGCAATCGGCACAATCTACCATTGATTGTGTGCCCAATTCAATGGCCTTGATGAAGAACGATGGACTTGGGAGCGTTTTCAGGCGAGTACTGTAGCAGCACTGCAGCTTGTTTCTATAGCAAAAACAATGTAGCAAGTTACTGTTCACTTTCGGACGAAATTCAGAATTCCAGAGAGTTCACACGACCGTGTGAATTAATTTTTCAGCAGACAGAAATTTCACACGCCCGTGTGTTAATTCCACATGACCGTGTGAAGCCCCCGATAAGTCAGATTTTAAAACTGCGACTCAACATTATAAAAGGCGATTTTGGAGACCTTTTGGGATATCTTTTGACCTATTTTTCTCTCAAACTTGGGGGACTGCGGCTAGGGTTTCGGAGAGGATTTCGTGGAGGTTTAGCGCACGTCATCGGCATCGTCACCGACGTTCGACGGCCGCACAAGACCACGGCCACACCATACGCAAGGGGGTTTTCATTGATGTCCTTACTTTGTGCTTTCTTTTATACATTGATGAACATGTATAGCTCCATGAGGAGCTAAACCCCTTAAGGGTATTCGGACTTGTAAACTCTACGGTTATTATGTTTCTTTGACATTGTTATTATGCTTTTCCTATTGATGAATAAAATTGAGTTTCAATCTTAATTTCATATTACTGTTGTTTTCTCTTAGATGTGACACTAGGATTGAGAACAATTTAGGTTGCCTTTTGGAGGTGTGACAACTCCTTAGGGTTAGAGTACTTAAGATTGAAGAGGGTTGAGAGGAAGAGTTGTGAGGTAGCGATGTACCCCTTTCCCCTCCGATGTGGTTTCTCCCTACCTCCGTTTCCTTGATTTCACAGCGGTCGAAATAGAGTCAAGTGCTAGGCAGATAAACTCCCCTGGGGCTTAGTTACGCAAGTAATTGAGTGAAGGGTTGAAGTGAATCCTACGCATTAGGGCTTAATCTAGACTAGGGTTCTTACACATGGACCAAAGGGTTAGAACTACACATAGGAACAGGTTTTACCACTAGGAATCCCTAGAGCTTAAAGCAATCCCACGTAGTATGAGGGTTAGGTAGATATACTCCCCTGGGGCTTAGTCGTGCGAGCGACAGAGTGAAGGGTGATGTGAATCTTAATACCAGGGCATTGTGTTGGGGTTAGTCACGGTTGTCCTTAGGTTTGGGACCGTGAGTCTTAGGATATCCTCGACTTAATTAAACATCAATAGGAGAGTATAATAGCATAGTCCTGCACTAGAAACATAGACCCTAGAGGTAGCTTGTCCGGATGCCCTATTTTATTCGTTAGTAATCCTCTCTATTCTCTTTTACTTGCACTCTCTCATCTTCCATCTTTCTATTTAATTTCTTGCTTTTCATTCTGTTTGATTTTATATTCACTCATTGATCCCACTATTGTTTTTTCATACTCCGCATAGCTTTATTAGTGAAATCTCGTATTCTAATTCCCTATTCCCTGTGGATTCGACTACCCACTCACCAGGGTAAATTTATTACTTCGACAAACCCGTGCACTTGCGGGATACACGCAAGGGGTCGTGTCAGTTCACCGGGAGCCCAGTGGCCTTGGGAGGTTTAGTTCGACATCACAAAGCTAAGGAGCTCTTCATACAAAGAATCCATCAAATGAAAACAAGAAAAACTCTCTCAAAGATGTTGACTAGGGTTGATGGTGTAACGATCCACGCCGGCGAGCCCTATGAAGCTTGTCCACGTCTTCCCCTTCTTCTCTCCTTTAAATCTGCGCAAAAATCCCTCCAAAGATGATGAGAATGGTGTGTGGTGGAGTGGAGGCCGGATAGAGAACCACCTTTTTCTCAAAAACCCTGAAGAATCTCTATATAATCCCGAGAGCGTGCGGGCAGTTCCCGCACGCTCTTCTGGCCACCCTGTGTGGCTTGGTCTGCGGGCCGCACACTAGGCCGCACAGCTCACTGGCCAGGGTGTGCGGCCACTGTGCGGGTCGCACAGTGGCCGCACATGGCCGAGAGAAACGGCCCCTGTGTGCGGCGTGTCGGCTTCCGGGGTGCTCCAAGTCTTCATTTCTTCTTCAATCTTCCCCGAAATGACACGAATACGGTTTGATCGCACGTACTTGATCTTGGAAACCCTGAAACGAAAATAAAAACATCAAGTGCGCAAAATGTCATCGAAAATACACATAAGTTGCATGAAAGTACAAGAACATCATCGCTAAAGCATGATATATTTAGGCACTTATCAACATCTGGTGAACCTTGGGATGAACTTGCTTGTATTGATGTTTTGAGTATATTTATGACATTTGTGTAGTTTGTGTCTAAGCCTTGTGATCTTTGATGTCTTGGTTTGCATGAGAACTCTGTATTTCAAGTTCTATGTTTTACTTGGTAGTGTGACCATCGCCCTTGTACTAGACACACTAGGCTTAGAAGGGATACATGCATGTATACACCGTGACCATCGGGTATTTCATACCCCTCCAACAATTAGGGCTAGACCTAGGTTGAGTTCGGCCCTAATTTGAGATTTCCCTATTCTTAATGCAATCTTGTGAGGATTTGAGCGGAAGGAATTTCATATTCAATACTTGTACCAGATTATGGATTTTCACCGTGACCATCGGGTTAATCTATCTTAGGATATCTTTTGGCCCAAAACCACCATTGCCTATGTCATTCAAGCATCTTTCTAGCTTTAGTAATCCCGAGGGGATCCTCTCCCGGGGACCTCGAACTTTCATTGCTAGTTATTTCTTAATGTGCTATTGTGGTGTGCGTTAGTCCATTTGTTTATAGCTTTTCTTTTGTTTGCTTTTTTTTATCTTGTTTTAAATCTATATTTGGTAGACTAGATAGTGTCATCTAGAGAGAAGTAATAGCAGCTCTTGGGACCCCAGGGAATACGACCTCCTTGCGTGTGCGTGAGGGGTATTACTTGGCGACCCGTGCGCTTGCGGTCACTCATCAAGTTTTTGGCACGTTATCGGGGACCCACGAGGAATATTCGGAAAACTTAGAGCGTGTTGATTTGACCATTTTATTTTGTTGGTTTTTCCATTCTTGTCTATATTCCATCATTTCATTTTGCTTGCCTTTCCTTTAATCTCTTTTAGTGGGTTCTACTATTTTTGTACATATTTCTCTTTCTCTATATAGACTATGGCTTCGACTAACACTTGGGCTTACAATTACTATCCACAGGAACCATATTTCTCTCCTTCAAAAGCACCATTCAGGTTGGGTGAGATTCGCCCCAGCAATGAACAGTGGATGAGACCGTCAATTGATGACATGGCCACTACAATTCTCAAAGAACGAGGGGCTCAGGCAGTGTTCGGCCAATATATGGAATCTAGTATGGGACAACCGGTAACAGAGACCTGTTTACCAAATTACGAACCTGAAGCTCTTAATCTTGAGCTAAGAAGAGATGTTGATTATCCTACTGATTCTTCGGTGCCTATTGAGAGTGTGGTAGATCAAACTTGGACTGGCAATCCAGAGGCAACTGCCTATGTGCTAGAGGGTAATGCAGATGTGATTAAAAATGTGTTTAAGTGCGTGGAAGAAATGTTGGACATCGGTAGCCCAGCAGCGGGGGACTACAGTGACACCGAACAGTCTAGTCTTGGGAATTATGGGAAGCAGAAGTCATCAATTGAGGAACCCCCAGAATTAGAGTTGAAACCTCTCCCCGAACAACTGGAATATGCTTTCTTGGAAGAGGGTTCCAAACTTCTAGTCAATATTGCTTTAGATCTTACTGTTAGGTAGAAGGAGAAGCTTCTTAATGTGCTTAAAAGACACAAAAAGGCAATTGCGTGGAAAATCTCAGATATTAAGGGGATCAGTCCATCTTTCTGTACTCATAAGATTCTCATGGAGGACAATCATTGATAAACGCCTAACTGTATGTATTATTTATGTATGTTCGCGTATTTTTCGAGTATTTTTATATGAGTGGATGCCCGTTTTCGGTCTAAATTGGTTTATTTCATGTTACAGGTACAAAAGATACCATGGGGAGCTCGACAACGAGATTTTAGAAGAAATCAGCAAAGAAAACATCATTTTCAAGTCCCTAGTACTGTAGCGGAACTGTAACAGCACTGTAGCACGAGGTTTTGGTGAAACGGCTAAGTCTGGAAATTCATACGGGCTGGATTGCCCGTATACGGTTCCTGTAGCAGAGTTACTGCAGTAGAGGGTATTGTAGTATATACTGTAGCATTTTGCTATAGCACTCACTGCGACAACTTAAACGAAACTCGGGGTGCTACAGTGCCCGTATGTCGGCCCGTATGCCAGCCCGCATGAGTTGCTGGAATTGAGTTTTTTAAAGGGCTTTTAGAGAGCATTTTGGAGAGAGCCTAGGTCTTGAGAGAGCAAAACTTCACCAGCTTCCTTGAGAGCTTGAGACCGGGTTTTGGAGGCAATTCTTGAGGAGAGCACGACGGGGAGAGCACGACACGACGAGTCCACACCTTCGATTCACATTTGAGAGGAAGATTGACAAAGGAAGCCACTCCTTGGGTGGCGTCCTTGGAAGCGTCATTCGGCCTTGATCCTTTGAGGAAGTGTTCTTATTATGCTTTTGGTTGTTTTCATGTATTTTCTTACTTGTTTTGTGATCATGAGTAACTAAACCCCAAGGTCACCGGATGTAGGTGAACCTTGGGGATGAACTTGTGTATTTTGGATGCTTTTCCTAGTTTTATGCATTTGTCTTGGTTTGTGATCCTTGTTTGGTGGTTCTTGATTGCCTTGATATGTATAAGAACTCTATATATAAATTCCTAGACAATGCTAGGTTGCATGACCATTGCCCTACTATTAGGCTCACCAAGCTTGGAAGGGAATACATGTACGAATACGCCGTGACCATCGGGTATTTGTACCCCTCCAATTGTTAGGGTTGTCCTTGATTATGTTTCAACCCTAGCTTGAGGAAATCCACTAAACCCATTGCAATCGTACAAGGATTTGGGCGGAAGTAATTCCGTATTCCAATACTCGTACCGGATTAGGGACCAACACCGTGACCATCGGGTTGGTCTAATTTAGGGTTTCCCGGTCCAAACCACCCACGTGCATGCTAGTTAAGGCATCCTTGTCACTTTAGTAACCCCCGAGAGAATCCTCATCCGTAACCACTTCCTTACCTTGATACTTTCCTCCGTATTTATACTTGCCATTTGCATGCTCTTTGCTTTAGTAGGTTATTTTTAGGTCTTCTTCCAAGTGATTGATTAGGTTAAACAACATTGTGATAAGGAAGTAAGAATAGATTCTCGGGCCCTTGGGAATACGACCCCCTCGTGTTCACACGAGGGGTATTACTTGACGACCCCGTGTACTTGCGGGTGAGCGATTCAAACGCGTACCAAGTTTTTGGCGCCGTTGCCGGGGACCTACGAGAGATATTCTGAAAACTTAAAGCTTGTTGATTTGACCATTTTTACTTTATTCACTTTCACCATTCTTGTTTATATTTCATCATTCCATCGTTTGCTTGTTTTTGACTTTTAATTATTTTGCGAGGTACCCATCGTATGACTCGGGCAGGCCAAGCAACTCTTATTGAGCCCGACGACGAGATCAAACGCACTTTGCAACAGAGACTGAGAGAGGTCACTGAGAGCTCGAGGCAACGAGAGGTTCGGGTCGAATCTAGTGAACCATCAGTTATGGCCGAACCAAGGAGAACTTTATCCGATTTTGAGAGACCACAGTTTACCGGGGAAGAATTCAGTGTGCAAGCTCCCACAGTCATGGCGAACAACTTTGAGATCAAGGCGAGCACGATCGGGATGATACAAAATTGATAAATGCCTAACTGTACATATTATTTATGTATGTTCACGTATTCTTCAAGTATTTTTATATGAGTGGATGCCCGTTTTCGGTCTAAATTGTTTTATTTCGTGTTACAGGCACTGAAGTTACCACAGGGAGCTCGACTACGAGATTTTAGAAGAAATCAGCAAATAGTTGAGAGGAGATTCGACAAGGGAAGCCACCTATTTGGTGTCGTCTTTGGAACGTCATTCGGCCTCTATCTTTTGAGGTAGTGTTCTTGTCTTTGTATTTGGTTATTTCTATGTACAATCTTGTGTATTTTGTATTTATGGGCAACTAAACCCCAAGGTCGCCGGATGTAGGTGAACCTTGGGGGTGAACTTGTGTAGGATGTTTGCTTGACTTGATTTATGCATTTTGGGACTTGTTTGTAAACCTTGTTTGGTGTATTTGAATGCTTGGTATGCATGAGAACTCTGTGTATCAATGTTTCGAAAATGCTAGGAAGCATGACCATTGCCCTAGTTTTAGGCTCACCAAACTTGGTACGGATACATGTATGAATACGCCGTGACCATCGGGTATTTGTACCCCTCCAATTGTTAGGGTTGACCTAGATTGTGTCTCCTCCCTAGCTTGAGAAACCTTTTGCTCCCTTTGCAATCGTGTGAGGATTCGAGCGGAAGGAATTCCGTATTCGATACTTGTACCGGATTAGGGACCAATTTCCGTGACCATCGGGTTGGTCTAACTTCGGGTTTCTCCGTCCAAACTACCCATTTGCGTGCTAGTTAAGGCAAACCCCGCACTTTAGTAGCCCCCTTGGTAATCCTCATCCGTGACCCTCTCTTTGTATTGTTTTACCCCTCGTTTATTGCTTCTACCTTAGGGCATTTCATTTGCATGTTAATCATCTCGTTAATTTCTTTTGCACAACACTTGACTTGATCGGCCAAACAATCATACGAAGAGGAAGTAAGGGTAGATTCTCGGGCCCTTGGGAATACGACCCCCTCGCGCTTGCTTGAGGGGTATTACTTGACGACCCCGTGCACTTGCGGGTTGAGTCAATCAAGTTTTTGGCACCGTTGCCGGGGACCCACGAGAGATATCCGGAAAACTTAGAGTTGGTTGATTTGGCCATTGTTTTGTTTCGTGTTTTTCAGCATTGTATATATATTCCGTTTCATCCCTTTTATTTTGTAAATATCTCTTACCTATCATTTAACCATGTTTTCGTCAAGTGACTTGAGCAATTATTATCGGTCTCAGAAGGCGCACCTTTACTACTCAAGCGCAGGGACTACATTGAACCCTCCAAGCTTGTATGATGATCAGTGGAGGAGGAAGCACTATGAAGACTCAACCAGCTTTACCACAGAAAATTATGACACTAGGTCTGTTCTCCAACAGTATATGCAGACTGAAAGGGTGAATCTAGTACAGTCTTTTGGACCCTCTAGCTGCCTGCTCGATCCCGTCAACAATTGGGCGGAGAATAATTCGGATGAACACTTAGGGTCGTGGGCTCCAGTTGACAAGGAGACAGATCAAATAGGGTCAGAGAGTTCAGAAGGAAAGGACTGTTTACAGGAAGAGCACATGAATTCAGTTGAAGTAGAGCAACATGAAATGGAAGATAGCTCGGGGAATGATAGTTCATCTGAAATGGAAGATCAGAGAATCGAAAAGAATGATTTGAGCAATTATGGGAGATTGAAATCATCGCTTGAAGAACCTCCTAAACTGGAATTGAAGCAACTGCCGGGCCATCTAGAGTATGCCTTCTTGGGAGAAAATTCTACACTTCCTGTTATCATCGCAGCAGACTTGACCAGACAGCAGAAGGATATGCTCTTGGATGTACTAAAAAAACACAAGAAGGCGATTGCTTGGAAAATCGCTGATATTAAGGGGATCAGTCCATCATTCTGTACTCACAAAATTCTTATGGAAGACAATCACAGGCCTGTGGCAATACCCCAACGAAGAATGAACCCTAACATGAAAGAGGTAGTGAAGAATGAAGTCATCAAGCTCCTCGATGCGGGCATTATTTATCCCATTTCTGCAGTGCATGGGTGAGTCCAGTTCAAGTAGTACCCAAGAAAGGGGGTATGACAGTCGTGACCAATGAGAAGAATGAACTGATACCTACCAGAACGGTAACAGGATGGAGGGTTTGCATAGACTACAGAAATCTTAATGATGCTACAAGGAAAGATCATTTTCCCCTACCCTTCATTGATCAGATGCTTGAACGACTTGCCGACCATTCCTACTACTATTTCTTGGACGGTTTCTCTGGATACTTTCAAATTCCTATAGCCCCAGAAGATCAAGAGAAAACTACTTTCACTTGCACTTATGGTACTTTCGCTTACCGGCGGATGCCTTTTGGACTTTGCAATGCGCCAGCCACTTTTCAGAGGTGTATGATGGCCATCTTTGAAGACATGGTAGAAGACATTATGGAAGTGTTCATGGATGACTTCTTCGTGTTCGGTGACTCGTTCGATCTATGCCTCAACAACCTTGAACGAGTCCTGAGTAGATGCGAAGAAACAAATTTGGTGCTTAGTTGGGAGAAATGTCATTTTATGGTCAAGGATGCCATTGTCCTGGGACACAAAATTTCAAAACAGGGGATTGAAGTGGATAAGGCAAAGGTCGCTACTATTGAAAAACGTCCTCGCCCAACTTCAGTGAAGGCAATCAGGAGCTTCCTAGGACATGCTGGGTTTTACAGAAGATTTGTGCAAGACTTCTCTTCCATCGCCCGACCATTGACAAAACTGTTGGAGAAGGATGCTCCTTTTGAATTCAATAGTGACTGCATGAATGCCTTCTTAACCCTCAAGAAGAAACTGGTAGAAGCACCAATCATAGTTTCCCCCTGACTGGAGTTTGCCATTTGAGCTGATGTGTGATGCGAGTGACTATGCTGTGGGTGTAGTGCTTGGGCAACGAAGGGACAAACACTTTCATCCTATCTACTATGCAAGTAAAACTTTGAACGATGCTCAAGAGACTATACCACTACCGAGAAGGAATTGCTGGCGGTAGTCTTTGCATTTGACAAGTTCCGGTCATATTTGGTGTTGTCCAAGGTGATTGTTTACACAGACCATTCTGCCCTAAAGTATCTATTAAGCAAGTCGGATGGCAGGCCTCGACTGATCCGCTGGGTGCTACTTCTTCAGGAATTTGACTTGGAAATAAGAGATAAAAAAGGGGCAGAAACCTTGCTGCTGACCATCTCTCCCGCCTTGAGGGTCCCAATGACGATGTTTTGGAAAAGAGAGAAATTAATGATTCATTTCCTGGAGAACAATTATGTAGTATTCAGGTGGTAGCAACAGATAAAACCCTGTGGTTTGCCGACTTTGCCAACTTTCTAGCTGCGAAAACATTACCTAAGTGGCTCACTCACCAACAACGGAAGAAATTCTTTGCCGGCCTGAAGTATTATATTTGGGAGGACCCTCATTTGTTCAGGGTTTGCTCGGATCAGACTGTCAGAAGGTGTGTTTCACTAGAGGAAGGGCAAGATATCTTGAGGCATTACCATTCTGGGCCGACAGGTGGTCATTATAGTGGGAACCGGACTGCTAGGAATGCCCTCGATGCGGGGTTTTATTGGCCAACTTTGTTCCAAGATGCACAAACATTGGTGCAACATTGTGACAGGTGCCAGAAAACGGGTAATATCTCAAAAAGAGAGGAAATGCCTCAATCATGGAATCAAGCATGCGAAGTATTTCATGTTTGGGGAATCGACATCATGGGACCGTTTCCTAGCTCACAGGGCAGCAAATATATCCTGGTGGCAGTGGACTATGTCTCCAAATGGGTGAAAGCACAGGCCCTCCCCTCGTGTGATGCACGAGTTGTTGTGAAATTTCTAAAAAAATTGTTTTCCCGGTTCGGAGCACCTAGGACAATCATTAGTGACCGGGGCACTCATTTCTGCAACTCTCAGTTTGAGAAGGTTTTGAAATGATATGGTATGTCTCATAGAATCTCAACCGCTTATCACCCACAAACCAGTGGTCAAGTGGATGTATCAAATAGGGAATTGAAGCGCATCCTTGAGAAAACAGTTAGCTACCATAGGAGGGATTGGGGCGACCAGCTTGATGATGCACTCTCGGCGTATAGAACAGCATACAAGACACCTATTGGGACAACACCATATAGATTGGTCTATGGAAAAACATGTCACTTGCCTGTTGAACTAGAACACAAGGCTTATTGGGCCATAAAGCAACTCAACTTTGATCCTCATTTGTGTGGTCGCAAGCGAAAACTCCAATTAAATGAGTTAGAGGAATGGCGATCCTTGGCGTATGACACATCAATAAGGTATAAGGAGAAAATGAAGGAATACCATGACCGGCATATTAAACGAGCCAAGTGTTTCCAACCAGGGGACCAAGTATTACTATTCAATGCAAGATTAAAATTATTCCCCGGGAAGTTAAAATCATGATGGCATGGCCCCTACACCATCACTCAAGTGTTTCCTCACGGCGCCGTCGAGATATCTCATTCACAAATGGGAACCTTTAAGGTCAATGGGCACCGATTGAAACATTATTTCTCGAGTAACAACATTTCACACAAGGATGGAGGTATTTTGACTCATTTTGATCCACCATGAGGTTAAGGTAAGAGACGTCGAGCTAAAGACGTTAAACAAGCACTCCTTGGGAGGCAACCCAAGCATTTGAATTCCTTGCAAGTTCATTTTCGTATTTCTAGTTTGTGTGTTTGCATGTTTTTCGTATTTTTGAAGTGTTAGTGCTTGTTGTTCTTTGCTTTTTAGATGTGTGTTTGTGGTTGTTTAGCCATCTTTCTCAATTTTTTTGATCATGATCTTCAATGGTTCTCATGAGTTCTTTAATTTTTACTTCATTGTGTTGTATCAAATTCCATGTTTTGAATGGTTGTTTGTGGTTTCGGCTTTGTTTTTCATGAGTTTTTAGGATGTTTGGATGTGCCCTTGATGAAAATCTTGAAATCAGCCCATTTCTTGAGCATATGCAAAATTCCAGAAAGTCATACGGGCTACCATATGGGCATATGGTCGAGCATATAGAAAATTCCAGAAAGTCATACAGGCTACCATATGGGCATATGGTTGAGCATATAGAAATTCCAGAAAGTCATACGGGCAAGCATATGCCCGTATGCCTACCCGTATGCTTGCCCGTATGGTTGGCTTACTTGTTTAAAACTCTTTCAACCCATGTTTTATGCACTATTCACTCATCTTCTCATCATTTCTTTTCCTTCTCCTCCTCATTTCTCCATCATTTCCCTTCATTCTTTTTGCACAAGAAGGCTCTCCTCAACCTAGAGATCAAGTTTTTTGGAATATTTGCAAAGCTTTATCGAGTTTTTAGCCGGATTCCACTTCATTTTCACTTTGGTGCCCTAGATTGAAGTAAGCTCCATATCTCTCCATTTCTAGGTCTTTTCTTAGTGTTTTTGGGCTGATTTTCTTGGGAATGTGGTTGTGAATGTATGTGTTGAATTTCAAGGTTTGTAAAATTTGTTTGCTACTTTTACAAGAAGAAACTCTTGAAAAATTTTCCCGAAATTACTGTAGCAACACTTAGATTTCAGCCCCTTAACTCCATTGAGTATTCTTTTCATATATTTTTGGTTTGATGAAGCTTGTATGGTCTTGTAGGGATGCCGACCAAGCATGTGGCTTCAAAGCGACCCCGGAGGAGCTCTCCGCCGCCCGCTCACGAGCCAAGGTTCACCGACGAAACCCACAAGGCCCGTTATGCTCTTTTGTCGAGGAAGAAGTTCGGCACTTCATCCGCCACGACCACGCGCATGGCCTCACCACTTCCACCAGATCATTAGACTCATGACACCTACCTTCAGTTTTTACTTTTCATGTTGTTTGTATTTTGTTTTTGCGCACTTAGACTTATTTTGGTATATGTTGTATCGTTTAGTTAGTTAGGGTTTCGGCCCTACTAAACTATGTCTTTTTATTTATGTAGTTTGGATTTTATTTGCTCACTCTCCTTATTTATTTATTGAGTTATGATGCATTTCCTGTTGCTTTCAGGACTGATCATTGAGGATGCTTCACACTCCATGGCCCTAGTGATTTACCCCTGTTTGTATTCACCTTGGATTCACTACATCATCAAACTGGGGAAGTCTCCTTGCTTCATCTCCTTATTTTTATTGCATACATATCACCATGTTCTGCTGATTCATGTACATTAGGGACAATGTACGATTCTAGGTGTGGGGATGGAGTGCTTTACTTTTATTTGCATGCTCGTTGTACCGATGATAGCAATGATGCCTAGTTTAGGACTTCCTAGCATAAAGGTTCGACAATTATGAGTTGTATCTCTTCACTATACCTACATGAGGTCCTGCTTTATCTTTAGTACACCGATAGACTTTTGCACATTTACTTCCATCTCATACACTCCAACTAACCCATTGCAATGTTTTTGGCATTAAATTGCTAAAGTCTACTTTCAATACCTTTTTAAGAGCCTTTGAGGTTCTGTGTTGTTCTTTGGCCTCAAGGGAGATTGTTCAACATCTTTTATACCAGGGGATATGAGATACATTGTATATATGTACTAAAAAAAAAAGTGGAGTCTATGACAGTATTTCTCTGCTAGTACAGCATGAATGCGTCTATGTGGACTGTAATCAAGTAGGATGGGTGGCTCTTGTGCCTGGCTAGCATGTGCATCCATCTGAACGATTTTTGTGCAGTCTATATTAATCGGACTCGGAAAAAAAAAAGTGTGTATATATGTAGGTAAAGAATAAAGTATCTTGTTTGTGTCCCCTGGAACCTATTGCATTATCACTTGAGAGCCAAAGTTTCATTCAGGACCCGTAGGACTTTTAACTGGGTATTGAGGGTGTCTTTAACAGATTAATGTCATTTTCATTGTATGTGGAGTGAATAGTATGGAGAATGAGGTTGGAAGTAAGCACACACTCACCAGTGCACTTTAGATGAAACAGGACCATCCATACCCAGTTGCCAAAAGAACTACTCATTATCTGTCTTTTCTTCTGTCTGTGCTAGTGGGTTCCTCTATTGTTGAGCTTGAGGTCATACAGTTAGTCGTTTATCTGTTGTTCCCCTGTTCTTCATGTCTGTTTGCTTGGGGACAAGCAAACGCTTAGGTGTGGGGATGTTTGATAAATGCCTAACTGTACGTATTATTTATGTATGTTCACGTATTCTTCGAGTATTTTTATATGAGTGGATGCCCGTTTTTGGTCTAAATTGATTTATTTCATGTTACAGGCACTGAAGTTACCACAAGGAGCTTGACAACTAGATTTTAGAAGAAATCAGCAAAGAAAACATCATTTTCAAGTCACTGGTTTTGTAGCGGAACTGTAGCAGCACTGTAGCACGAGATTTTGGCGAAACGGCTAAGTTTGGAATTTCATACGGGCACTCATACGGGCGCTGGATTGCCCGTATGTCGGCCCATATGCCCGCCCGCATGAGTTGCTGGAATTGGGTTTTTAAAGGGAAAATAGTTCTTTTTTGAGGAGAAGAGCCCTAGGTCTTGAGCATACTTGACACCACCTTCAAATCAGAGCTAGGAGCTGCCGTCGGAGGCCATTTCCGGGAAGAGAACGACAAGGAGAGCGACATAGGACGAGATCCACCTTCTTGATCCATAGTTGAGAGGAGAATCGACAAGGGAAGCCACCTATTTGGTGGCATCTTTGGAACGTCATTCGGCCTCTATCTTTTGAGGGAGTGTTCTTATCTTTGTATTTGGTTGTTTCTATGTACTATCTTGTGTATTTTGTATTCATGGGCAACTAAACCCCAAGGTCACCTGATGTAGGTGAACCTTGGGGGTGAACTTGTGTAGGATGTTTGCTTGACTTGATTTATGCATTTTGGGACTTGTTTGTGAACCTTGTTTGGTGTATTTGAATGCTTGGTATGCATGAGAACTCTGTGTATCAATGTTTAGAAAATGCTAGGAAACATGACCATTGCCCTAGTATTAGGCTCACCAAACTTGGTAGGGATACATGTATGAATACGCCGTGACCATCGGGTATTTGCACCCTTCCAATTGTTAGGGTTGACCTAGATTGTGTCTCCTCCCTAGCTTGAGAAACCTTTTGCTCCCTTTGCAATCGTGTGAGGATTCGAGCGGAAGGAATTCCGTATTCGATACTTGTACCTGATTAGGAACCAATTTCCGTGACCGTTGGGTTGGTCTAACTTCGGATTTCTCGGTCCAAACTACCCATTTGCATGCTAGTTAAGGCGAACCCCGCATGTTAGTAGCCCCCTGGTAATCCTCATCCGTGACCCTCTCTTTGTATTGTTTTACCCCTCGTTTATTGCTTCCACCTTAGAGCATTTCATTTGCATATTAATCATCTCATTAATTTCTTTTACACAACATTTGACTTGATCGGCCAAATAATCATACGAAAAGGAAGTAAGGGTAGATTCTCGGGCCCTTGGGAATACGACCCCCTCGCGCTTGCTTGAGGGGTATTACTTGACGACCCCGTGCACTTGCGGGTTGAGTCAATCAAAAATTCAGTTCAGTTTGATGGTTTAGCTGATGAGGATCCGCATGCTCAACTATCCTGTTTCCTGCAAATTTGCTCTACTTTCAAGATCAACTCTGTGTCCGATGATGCTATAAGACTACGATTGTTTCCATTCAGTTTGGCGGGGGGGGGGGGGGGGGGGGGGGGGGGGGGGGGGAGCAATGTACAGATGGCTCACTTCCTTAGCTCTCAGGTCCATCACCACCTGGAAGGAAATGGTTGAGAAATTCTTGGCCCGGTATTTCCCGCCGAGCAAGGCCGCAAGATTGAGACAAGAGATCTCCTCTTTCAGACAAGGGGATTCGGAAACCCTTTTTGAGGCACACGAGCGGTTCAAAGACTTGTTACGTAGGTGCCCTCATCATGGCATCCCTGCTTGGATGCGAGTGCAGATGTTCTGTAATGGTTTGAATTATGCCGCAAGACAACTCATTGACGCCGTGGCGGGTGGCTCCTTGAGTAACAAGCTCCCTGAGGAAGCTGAGAAATTGATTGAGAACATGGCAAGCAATGAGTGCCACTGGAGCACTCGGCATAAGGGACCAAGGGTTGCTGGCCTGTTTGAGGTGAATGAGACCACCGCATTGACTGCAAAGGTTGAGGCCTTATCGAAGAATGTCACCGATAACAACACGGTAGTCAGTGCTTTGACACCGAAATTTGATCAGTTCATGTTAGGGTCTAGTTCTACCCCTAAAGCAGTGATGTCCTATGATACTTGTGGTGCAGGACATGCAACTTCGAAGTGTCCCATTTTTATTGTTCCCCCTGCACCCGTGGAATCGGTGGATTATGTTGGTGGAGGACCTCGGGGACCGGGGAATCAATACGGTAATAGCTACAACTCGGGATGGAGGAACCCCTGAACATGTCGTGGAACCAAGGCCAATTCCAACAGAGACCTCCACCACCCCAAGGACCCCAACTTCATCCCCAGCAGGTCCAAGAGAAGAAATACTCGATTGAAGATGTTTTGGCATGATTCATGATTTCTACGGAGGCAAAATTCCAGAATGTAGACAAGAGATTTGATGAATTTGGTACTATATTAAGAAACGTCCAAGCCTCCATTCAGTCTCCTGGGACCCAGGTGGGACAGCTTGCTAGGGCACAGTCAGATCGTCCCTCGGGTAGCTTGCCGAGCAACATTGAATGCAACCCGAGGGAACACTTAAAGTGGTGACACTAAGGAGTGGGAAGCAGTTGGAGGTAAGGACCGGGGATGGTCCAAGTGCCTGTAATGATAGGGTAGCCGACCGGGAAAACCCTAAGTCAAGTAATGAAGAAATTGATGAGGTGGAGGGGAAGCACAATGGAAATGTTCCAAGTTCCTTGACTAAGAAGGAGCCTGAGTATAAACCTGTGGTACCATATCCTTCAAGGCTCAAACAAGATAAAGAAGACGCTCAATTCAAGAAATTCTTGAACATCTTTAAGCAACTTCACATAAACATTCCTTTGGTTGAGGCCCTTTCACAAATACCGAAATACGCTAAATTCATGAACGACCTCCTCACCAATAAGAGGAAGCTTGAGGACTTGGAGACAGTGACTCTGTCGGGAAATTGCTCGGCCGTAATTCAAAAGAAACTACCCAAGAAACTTAATGATCCGGGTAGCTTCATCATCCCTTGTGTGATTGGGGATGGTGTGCAAGAAAGCGCCTTGGCCGACTCAGGAGCTAGCATAAACGTCATGCCGTACAACTTGTTCTTGAGGTTGGGGTTAGACAACTTGAGACCCACACGGATGACTTTGCAACTTGCGGATCGTTCGGTGCGAAGACCCCGGGGAATTATGGAAGATGTTCTTGTTCGAATTGATAAGCTAATCATCCCGGTTGACTTTGTAATCCTACATGTGGATGATGATGTGGAGGTCCCATTGATCCTCGGGTGTCCATTTCTTAACACCGCCAGTGCACTGATCGATGTTAAAGGAGGAAAGATGACTTTGAGGGTTGGGGACGAACAAGTGGTCTTCACCCTCCCCGAAGCAATGAAACGTACACTTGATCATGATGATGCTCTTTATTTCACTGATACTACTGATGTGATTATCTCCGATTGTGTGCAGGAAGTCCTCGCTTTGAACCCCTTGGAGGAATACTTTGAAGATCTTGGGGATGCTGTTGCAGATGATGAACCTCCTCCTCCACCATTGCAACAACTAGCACAAGTAGAGGTTAAATCTTCACCACATTCCAATGAGAAGAGAACCTTGAAGAAGTTGTGGAGGAAGAAACAAGAGAAGCAAAAGCGGGGGGGGGGGGGGGGGGTGAATGTTTCTACAATGTCACCCGAGGAGGTTGACCATTTGTTCTTTGATGACCGTGGGAAATTCAAGATTTTTTCGTGTCTCTCATTAAACTTTTCGGGTAACAATTCTTCATCGAGAAATGGAGGTATCTCTCATCCCTTTGTCCCACCATGAGTTGAGGTAAGCCATGTCGATCTAAAGACATTAAAAAAGCACTTCTTGGGAGGCAACCCAAGTCTTTAAATTCATTGCATCTATTTTTTCTTCTTAGTTGTTGTTGTTGTGTTTGGGTGTTTTTCGTATTTTTTGTGGTGCTTTTGAGTTTGAGTGTTTTTGATTTCTTTGATTGTGGTGGTTGTTTAGTCGTTTTCTTTAATTTATTTTACCATGTTGCACCCTTGGTTTCATGATCTTTGTATTTTTCCTTGAGTGGTGGTGCTTCAATTTCCATGTTTTCAATGATTTTTGAGTGCTTTCGGCTTTGTTTTCATGTAATTTTCGAGTGCTAGGTTGAGTTCAACGTTTAATTTGAGAGTTATTTGAGCCATTCTTGTGCTGAAGAATTTTCTGGCATCTTTGCGGCCTACTATGCGCCCGCATAGCAGGCCGCATGGCCATCCAGAGCCTTGTGCGGCCTGCTATGCGGCCGCACAAGGGGCCGCATGTAAAACCCGAGAGGCATGCGGCCTGCTATGCGGCCGGATAGCAGGCCGCATGGCCTACCTGAGCCCTATGCGGGGTACCATGCGGCCGCATAAGGGGCCGCATGGTCACCCGGCCCCTACTTCTCCCTCTCTTCACCCCACTTCCTCACTATTCACTCAATTTTCATCAAACTTCTTCTCTTTTCTCCTTCATCTCTCCACCATTTTCCTTCATTCTTTTGCATCCAAACACTCTCCTCATCCTAGCAAACGAAGTTTTGGAAGATTTTCAAGGTTTTATCAAGCTTTAAGCCGATTTTCACTTCATCTTCTCATTGGTGCCCTAGTTCAAGGTATGTTTTCTTTTCACTCATTCTAGGGTTTTTGATGGTTGAAATGATGGGAAAACATGGTAGTTTTCATGGTGAGTGCTTCTTGTAATTATTTCTCTTGAATTCCAAGATTTGTACATTTAGATTATCACTTTTACAAGAAGAAACTCTACCAAACTTTTCCCGAAATTACTGTAGCACTAGCCAAAAATCAGCCTTGTTTCTTCATTAAGCATTTTTTTCTCACAAATTCTTGGTTTAATGGAAGTTCTCTTGTCTTGTAGGGATGCTGACCAAGCACGTGGCCTCCAAGCGAGTGAGGAGAAGCTCTCCACCACCCGTTTGTGAGCCTGCCTTCAAGAATAATGCCCACAAGACAAGATTCGCGTTCTTGTCCAATAGGAGGTCTGGCAACGTGAAGATTATCGCTTGGAGCGCTTTGAAGACTTTGGGCATCGACGCCACCGTCCGTAACCTCATCTCCCATGGTGGATGGGATAGCATTCTTGAGATCGATGAGCCCACTTATAGGGAGTTGACTTTGGAAGTGTTGAGCACATTTGAGGTCTCCGGGTATTCTCCTTTCACGTGCCAAGCTAGCATCATCACTTTCAGAGCTTTTGGTAAGAGGCACAGGATCACTGACAACCAGTTAGGCATGTACCTCGGATTTTATACACCTGAGTCCCTCATCGGTTCGGAGCTCTAGGATTTGCCTCGTGATTTCCCACGCTCGGTCTCCCCTGGTTCTTTTTGGAGGTCAATTGCTCGCACATCATCGAAGAAGGCTTCTACGATGGCGGACCCCGTTCACAGATACATACAGGCCTTGCTATCCAGAAGTGTGAACAGCCGCGCTGATTCTACTTCGGTGGTTTCTCGTACCGACCTGCTTATGATGTACAGTATCCTTGAGCAGTACCCCATCCACATGGGCCATCTTTTTACCGGACTTATTGCACATCAGGGGACTTCTACCCGCCTTGGAGCTATATTTGTCGGACCATATATTACGCACATTATCAGAGGCCTAGGTTTGATTGAGCTCACCCGAGGCATGAGCGTTGTGAGCACCGTCGCACCGCTCAGTCTGTCGATCCTGCTTCACATTGGGATAGTTGAGAGGTTGGGAGACACTTATCGCCTCCCGCGTAGTGGAGGCAAGAGCACCCATGATCCCGACACCTCTCGAGATTCTGAGTCAGGGTCCGATTCTGATTCGGAGTCTTCCCCCGTACCTGACTCAACACCTAGCGGGAGTCGACCATCACTTGAGGACAGTTTCACGGAGTTCCGCATCGAGGTCCGTCAGTAGTTGCAGATCCGTGGGACATCTCAGGAGGCGCTGGCGACATCAGTGAGGAACTTAGCCACATCACAGAGCCGCATCAAGAGTAGCATGGCGGAGATCCTATCATTTATGCGCAACTCATTATCATCTGTCTGCACCTCCTCCACGGCTACCACATGTTTTGCACCATCACTCCCTCCAGACCTCTAGACTCACAACACCATTTTTAGTTTCTTGTTGTTTGTTCTTGTTTTTATTTCTGGACTTATTGGTTTGTATTGTTATACTTTTCAGTTAGCAAGGGTCCTGACCCTCCTAAACTGTACTTTCCCATTTTTGATTCGTGCTTACTTGTCCGGCTCTTTCTTTATTTCTTGGGGTGTGATAAGTTTTCCTTTTACTTTCAGGACTGATCATTGTAGAGGATTCACGCCCCTTGCACCTCACAATTTTCCCCGGTCCATGCACACTTGGAGTTCATCTCATCGATCAATTGGGGAAGTTTCTTTACCTCATTCCCGTATTTCTGTCTTTATATTTTTATCTCGCACCTTACTCTGCTGATCCATGTACATTGAGGGCAATGTACAACTTTAGGTGTGGGGATGGGGTACTTTATTTGTTTCACATGCATGAGTACCGATGATAGCAATGACACCTAGTTTAGGACTTCCTAGCATGAAGGTTCGACAATTATGAGTTGTATTTCTTTACTATGCCTACATGAGGTCCTGCTTTATCTTTAGTGCACCGACAGACTTTTGCACATTTACTTCTATCTTATACACTCCAACTAACCCATTGCAATGTTTTTGGCATTAAATTGTTAAAGTCTACTTTCAGTGCTCTTTTAAGAGTTTTTGAGGTCCTTTACTGTTTTCGTTGGCCTTAAGTGAGGTTGTTTAACAGGTTTTATACCAGGGGATACGAGATATATTGTATATATGTAAAAAAAAATGTGGAGTCTATGACAGTATTCCTCTGCTAGTACAGCATGAATGCGTCTATGTGTACTGTAATCAAGTAGGATAGGTGGCTCTTGTGCCTGCCCAGCATGTGCATCCGTCTGAATGATTTTTGTGCAGTCTATGTTAGTCGGACTCAGAAAAAAAAAACCTATGTAAATATATAAATACAGCATATAGTAACTTGTCTGTATCCCTTGGAACCTGTTACACAACCACTTGAGAACCAAAGTTTCATTCAGGACCCGAAGGACTTTTAACTGGGTATTGAGGGTGTCTTTAACAGATTAATGCCGTTTTCATTGTATGTTGAGTGAATAATATGGAGAATGAGGTTGGAAGTAAGCACACACTCACCAGTACACTTTAGATGAAACAGGACCATCCATACCCAGTTGCCAACAGAATAACTCATTATCTGTCCTTCCTTCTATCTGTGCTAGTGGGGTCCTCTACTGTTGAGCTTGAGGTAGTACATTTAGTCATTTATCTTCTTGCCCTTGTTCTTCATGTTTGTTTGCTTGGGGTCAAGCAAACGCTTAGGTGTGGGGATGTTTGATAAACGCCAAATTGTACGTATTATTTATGTATGTTCACGTATTTTTCAAGTATTTTTATATGAGTGGATGTCCGTTTTCGTTCTAAATTGGTTTATTTTGTGTTACAGGTACAAAAGAAACCATGGGGAGCTCGACAACAAGATTTTAGAAGAAATCAGCAAAGAAAACATCATTTTCAAGTCAATGGTACTGTAGCGGAACTGTAGCAGCACTATAGCACGAGGTTTTGGTGAAACGGCTAAGTCTGGAAATTCATACGGGTACCCATACGGGCTCGATTGCTCGTATACGGTTCCTGTAGCAGAGCTACTGTAGTAGACACTGTAGAATTTTATTGTAGCACTCACTACGACAACTTGCACGAAACTCAGGGTGCTACAGTGCCCGTATGTCGGCCCGTATGCCAGCCCGCATGAGTTGCTGGAATTGACTTTTAAAGGGCTTTTGGAGAGCATTTTGGAGAGAGCTTAGGTCTTGAGAGAGCAAAACTTCACCACCTTCCTTGAGAGCTTGAGATAGGGTTTTGGAGGCAATTCTTGAGGAGAGGACGACGGGGAGAGCACGACACGACGAGTCCACACCTTCGATTCACATTTGAGAGGAAGATTGACAAAGGAAGCCACTCCTTGGGTGGCGTCCTTGGAAGCGTCATTCGGCCTTGATCCTTTGAGGGAGTGTTCTTGTTATGCTTTTGGTTGTTTTCATGTATTTTCTTACTTGTTTTGTGATCATGAGTAACTAAACCCCAAGGTCACCGGATGTAGGTGAACCTTGGGGGTGAACTTGTGTATTTTGGATGCTTTTCCTAGTTTTATGCATTTGACTTTGTTTGTGATCCTTGTTTGGTGGTTCTTGATTGCCTTGATATGTATGAGAACTCTATATATAAATTCCTAGACAATGCTAGGTTGCATGACCATTGCCCTAGTATTAGGCTCACCAAACTTGGAAGGGAATACATGTATGAATACGCCGTGACCATCGGGTATTTGTACCCCTCCAATTGTTAGGGTTGTCCTTGATTGTGTTTCAACCCTAGCTTGGGGAAATCCACTAAACCCATTGCAATCGTACAAGGATTTGGGCGGAAGTAACTTCATATTCCAATACTCGTACCTGATTAGGGACCAACACCGTGACCATCGGGTTGGTCTAATTTAGGGTTTCCCGGTCCAAACCACCCATGTGCATGCTAGTTAAGGCATCCTTGTCACTTTAGTAACCCCCGAGGGAATCCTCATCCGTGACCACTTCCTTACCTTGATACTTTCCTCCGTATTTATACTTGCCATATGCATGCTCTTTGCCTTAGTAGGTTATTTTTAGGTCTTCTTCCAAGTGATTGATTAGGTTAAACAACATTGTGATAAGGAATTAAGAATAGATTCTCGGGCCCTTGGGAATACGACCCCCTCGTGTTCGCGCGAGGGGTATTACTTGGCGACCCCGTGCACTAGCGGGTGAGCGATTCAAACGCGTACCAATCATCGACCTCGCGCGATTCCCCAATGGAGACTCAACCGTAACATGAAAGAGGTTGTGAGGAACAAAGTTATTAAACTTTTTGATGCAGGCATTATTTATCCCATTTCTGACAGTGCATGGGTGAGCCCAATGCAGGTGGTTCCAAAGAAAGGAGGGATGACAGTTATTGCTAATGAAAAGAATGAACTTGTTCCTACCAGGACTGTCACAGGTTGGAGGGTATGCATTGAATACAAGAAACTTAATGATGCCACAAGGAAAGATCACTTTCCCTTACCCTTCATTGATCAGATGCCTGAGTGACTAGCAGGACATTGTTATTACTGTTTTTGTATGGTCTCTCCTGTTATTTTCAGATTCCCATTGCCCCAGAAAATCAGGAGAAAACAACTTTCACTTGTCCCTATGGCACATTCGCATACCGTTGTATGTCTTTCGGGTTATGCGATGCACTGGCGACATTTCAGAGATGCATGATGGCAATTTTCGAAGATATGGTGGAGGATATCATGGAAGTATTTATGGATGATTTCTCGGTCTTCGGTGATTCATTCGAGCTATGCCTTAGAAATTTGGAATGAGTTTTGGACAGATGCGAGGAAACTAATTTGGTGCTCAGTTGGGAAAAATGTCACTTTATGGTCAAGGAAGGCATAGTGCTCGGGCATAAAATCTCACAAAAAGGGATCGACGTGGACAGGGCAAAAGTTGCAACTATCGAAAAACTTCCTCCTCCTACTTTAGTTAAAGCAATAGGAAGCTTTTTGGGGCATGCTGGGTTTTATCGAACGTTTGTGAAAGACTTTTCATCAATTGCTCGACCTCTTACAAAACTGCTTGAGAAGGATGCCCCTTTTGAGTTCAATGACGATTGTATGAATGCCTTTCTCACCCTGAGGATGAAGCTTGTGGAAGCACCGATTATGGTCTCCCCGGACTGGAGTCTACCGTTTATGTTAATGTATGATGCAAGTGACTTTGCAGTGAGGGCCGTACTTGGGCAGCGACTAGACAACCATTTCCATCCTGTCTATTATGCAAGCAAAACTTTGAACGATGCCCAGGAGAATTACACCACCACTTAGAAGGAAATGCTTGTGGTCATTTTCGCATTTGACAAATTCCGGTCATATTTAGTGCTATCCAAGGTGATTGTGTATACTGATCATTCGGCATTGAAGTACCTGTTGAATAAGCCCGATGCCTAGCCTCGTCTAATCTGATGGGTTCTACTGTAACAAGAATTTGATTTGGAGATAAGAGATAAAAAAGGAACAGAGAACTTAGCAGCTGATAAGTTCTTGTGTTATAGTAACGCAAAGCGTTATTATCTTACAATGAGCATACCTTTTATCAGATTTTATCACTAAATGGCGTGCATTTGTGTGCTTTTGTGCATTGTAGGGTTGTGGAGCCAATTTGGAGAAAAAGAAGCAAGAATAGGTTATGTTCGCCAATGTTGAGGAGTTCTCGGACCAAGCAAGGAACAAGGCACGAGTCTAGACTTGTCGGGTGTGCTAACCTACATTGGAGGGGCACAAAGGCAGTCACATTCACAAAAGTCTAACTCGTATAGGATTGGAGAATTTCACCAATGAAGAGAAATGAAGTAATCGACATAATCTACTGTTGATTGTGTGCCCAATTCAACGGCCTCGATGAAGAACGATGAATTCGGGAGCAAGTTACTGTTCACAGCTTGCCGAAAATCAGCAAAACAGAATTTCCACACGGCCGTGTGGAATTAACACACATGTATGTGGAAATTCTGCAACCCGTGTGGAAAATCCACAAGGGCGTGTGGAACTCCGATTTCAGCCCGATTTCAGCCTATAAATAGCCCGTTTTCAAATCTATTTGGGGACCCCCCTTTCTATCTCTTCCTTATCTTTTGGGGGGCTTTGGGCGAGGGTTTGGAGAGGTTCTTGGAGGTCTTTGGAGGCGATTATACTGCATCGACATCGACATCCTTTGGAAGAAAGCTATTAGGGGAGCTTTTGTCGGCATTGATTTGGCGAGGTGTGCCCTAGGCTTGACAAGGGATTGGTGGAGAAGACTAGGCGGCTCCCCAAGACCATCGATATGATCTACAAGGGTGTTTTCTTTATGGTTTTTATGCATGTGTTCTTAATCTCTTTATTGATTTTGTATTGCTCCATGGAGAGCTAAACCCTAGTGGGTATTCGGACTTGTAAACCCTAGGATGATATTGTTTCTATAACTTTTATTAAGCTTTCTGTTATTGATAAATAAATTGAGTTTCGATTTTAATTATCTTGTGCTATTGTTTTCACTTAGCCGTGACACTAGGGTTGAGAGCAATGTAGGTTATCCTTTGGAGGTGTGACAACTCCTATAGGGTTATACTACTTAAGATTGAAGAGGGTTGAGAGGATGAGTTGTGAGGTAGCGATCTATCCCCTTTCCCCTCTGGTGTGATTTCTCCCTACCTCCGTTTCCTTGGTTAATTAGCGGTCGAGATAGAGTGTTAGGGCTTAATCTAGACTACGGTTCTTCCACCTGGACCAAAGAGTTAGAACTACATATAGGAATGATAAGTGCTTGATTATACATGTTTTACCTACTTGTTTTACATACATTGAGCATCATTTTACCATTGATTATGTCTCATAAAGTGTATTTTGGTGTTCTTTTATGCAATTAGGTTGTGGAAGTGTTAAAGGAGGAAAAGGAAGCAAAGATGGGTTATAAAGACATATTGTTGGGAGCTTTTGTACAACACAAGTGTCAAGCCACAAGAGGGGATCATGCACATGAGGGTGTGTGCCAACTTCCTGAAGAATTCAAGATAATTTGTGTGATGGAAGGGCACAAAGGCAGTCACACCTTCATGTCCCAACTTGTGTGAAGATAGTTAAAGCTCTCAAAGGATGATTCGAAGAAGGAGAAGTCTTATAACTCACCACATGGGCGTGTGCCCGACCATGTGGCCTCAAGATGAGAGAGTTTGGATCATGGTTATGAAGAGTACTGTAGCAAAATACTGTTCATTTCACTGTAACAGTACTGCAGCGGAATTACTGTTCACGCGACCGCGTCAAAATCCCACGCGACCGCGTGGGAATTCTGCAGCCCACGCGATCGCGTGGGATCTCACGCAGTCGCGTGAAGACACGTGACTGGCGCGATTCAGACTTATAAATAGGCCGTTTCGTCGATTCTTTTGATATCTTTTGAGAGAGGAAGCGGCTAGGGTTTGAGGAGGAGGTCTTTGCCGAATTGGAGGGCCGTTCTTCACCAACTTTGATAGTTCTTTCCTCCGTCATAGCATCGAGGGAGTCATTGGCAACCTAGCTTCGGAGAAGGATCCTTCAAGACGTTGAGCGACCCATCAAGGCCATCATCACGAATTCAAGGGGGTTTATTTCCATGGTTTACATTGCTTTTCATTGTGTTATGTTTTGCTTTGTAATAAGCCCCATGGAGGGCTAAACCCTAGTAGATACTTGGGCATGTGAACCCTAGGTTTCGATTCATGTATTAACTTTCTTTATGCTTTCTTTTAAATCCGAGTTTATTTGAGTTTCAATCTTGTTTTATCATTGCTTGCATGCCTTATTGATTCGTATGGTTGTTTGGTATGCTTGATTTGTTGCCTTGGTGAGAGAGAGGTCTCCATTAGGGTTAGAACATATGAGATTGAAGAGGGTTGAGAGGGTGAGTCATGAGATAGTGGAGCGTCCCCTTTCTCTTCCGATTAAGTGTTTCCTATCTCCGTATTCCCTAAGATCTATGCAACCATATTTGGTGTGAGGTGTGAGTTTGAGAGATTTCTCCGCCGGGACCTTGTAGGGGGTTAGGGATCTTCCGCCTAGAAGTAGGGTTAGATCTAATTTTAGGAATCGGTTTCACTTTTAGGTATCCCTAAAGCTTATTGCGGTCATATGGGGTGTGAGGTGTTGAGATTGAGCGATTTCTCCACCGGGACCTTGTAGGGGACTAGTATCGGTGGCCTGGAAGCAGGGACCGATTATTCTTGGATTACCTCGACTCATAGAACTCGGTTTAGAAGCATTTAGTTAGTCTTGCACTTCATGATAGAGCCTAGGGGGAGCATTGCCCGGGTATCTCATCTTCATTGATTGAGATCTCCCTTTATTTACCTTTTGCCTATTCATCTCTGGTATTAATTTCTATGCACACTAGATCACCACAAAATCACATTGGTCATTAGGCTAGATTGCAGAGAAGAAGTTAGTACTAGTAGCCCTGTTCCCTGTGGATTCGACTACCCTACTCACCAGGGTAATTATTACTTCGACAACCCGTGCACTTGCGGTACACGCACGCAAAGGGGTGTGTCAAGGAACAAGTTTTATCACTAGGAATCCCTAGATCCAAAAGCAATCTCACGTAGTGTTAGTCTTAGTTGACAGGTCAACAAGAGTCAAGGGTCATAGTGAATCCTAATGCCAGGACATAATGTTGTTGTTAGTCACGGTTGACCTTAGGTTTGGGACTGTGTGTTTAAGGATATCCTCGACTCAATAGGCACCAGTTGTAGAGCATAATACAAGTTTTGCACTAGAAGCATTAGTCCTAGCGGGAGCTTTGTCAGGGTACCCCATCGTTATATCGATTACCTCTCCTACCCTCATTATTCTTCTTGCACTCTTTTATTTTCTTTTACATCCATACATATATACTTTTCTCATCATCGATTCCCATCATAGCTAAATAGCGATAACACTTGTTTCTGAACACTATTCCCTATGGATATGACTACCAACTCACTAGGGTATTTTATTACTTCGATAACCCGTGCACTTGCGGGGTACACACGCAAGGGGTGTATCAGCAGCTGATCACCTTTCGCACCTTGAGAACCCATATGAGTATGTCTTGCAAAAAGGAAAAATAAACGACACCTTCCCTGGGGAGCAACTTTGTAGCATACGAGTGATAGAGCATGATGAGGCTCCGTGGTTCGCTGACTTTGCAAACTATTTGGCGGTAAGAACCTTTCTGAAGTGGCTCACATCTCAACAAAGAAAAAAATTCTTCACCGATCTGAAGCACTATACATGGGAGTATCCATTCCTGTTCAGGACTTGCTTCGATCAGATTGTGAGAAGGTGTGTCTTAAAGGACGAGGGGCATGACATCTCGTTACATTGTTACTCTGGACCTGCTGACGGCCACTACAGCAGGACCAGAACAGCTAAGAAGGCACTTGATGCGGGGTTCTACTGGCCCACCATGTTCCATGATGCGTAGTCTTTGGTGCAGCATTGTGATAGGTCTCAGAGAGTGGGTAATTTATCAAAAAGAGATAAAATGCCTCAAACCTAGAACCAGGCTTGTTAAGTATTTGATGTGTGGGGAATCGATTTCATGGGTCCGTTCCCTAGTTCCCAAGGCAACAAGTATATCTTGGTTGCAGTGGACTATGTCACCAAGTGGGTGGAGGCCCAAGCCTGCTCGTCTTGTGACGCAAGGGTAGTTGTGAAATTTTTAAAAAAATTGTTCTCTTGCTTTGGAGCTCCCAGGGCAATCATAAGTGACTGGGGAACTCATTTTTGTAACTCTCAGTTCGAAAAAGCTCTTAAACGATACGAGGTATCTCACAGAACATTGATCGCCTATCATCCTCAAACAAGTTGTCAGGTTGAAGTGTCGAACAGGGAGTTGAAGCGGATCTTGGAAAAGACTGTCAACCACCACCAAAAAGATTGGGCAGACCAGCTCGAGGATGCACTTTGGGCATACAGAACTGCATTTAAGACCCCTATTGGATCAACGCCCTACCGACTGGTCTATGGAAAGGCATGTCATTTGCCAGTGGAATTAGAACACAGAGCATATTGGACGATAAAGCACATCAATTTTGACCCCCATCTTTGTGGTCACTGATAAGTGCTTGTGTTATAGTGACGCGAAGCGTTATTATCTTACTATGAGCATCTCTTTTATCAGATTTTATCACTAAATAGTGTGCATTTGTGTATTCTTGTACGTTGTAGGTTTGTGGAGCCAAGTTGGAAAAGAAGAACAAAGTTAGGTTATGTTCGCCGTTGTTGGGAGGTTTTCTGACCAAGCAAGGAACAAGGCACGAACTTGGACTTGTGAGTGTGTGCCAACCTCCTTTGGAGGGGCACAAAGGCAGTCACATTCAGAACAAGTCTAACTCGTGTAGCCTAGGAAACTTCACCAAGAATGAGACTTGAAGCAATCGGCATGATCTACCATTGATTATGTGCCCAATTCAATGGCCTCGATGAAAAACAACATATTCGGGAGTATTTCAGCAAGTTACTGTGCATTTTCTGCCGAAGATCAAGTTTAAAGAGAATTCACATGGGCGTGTGGAATTAACACACGGCCGTGTGAATCATTTTCCAGCAAGCCAGAGACTTCACACGGGCGTGTGGAAATTCCACACGGCCGTGTGAAGTAATTTTTCAGGAAGACAGAAACTTCACACGGGCGTGTGGAAATTCCACTCTGCCGTGTGAAGTCCCGATAAGTTCAAATTTAAAGCGGCACTCAGCCTATTTAAAGCCCGATTGGAAGACTTTTTGAATATCTTTTGACCTAGCTTTCTCTCCAACTTTGAGAGGGTGCGGCTAGGGTTTCGGAGAGGACTTTGTGGAGGATTGGAGCACGCCAACGGCATCGTCATCGACGTCCGACGGCAGCACAAGACCACGGCCACATCACACGCGAGGGGGTTTTCATTGATGTTCTTATTTTGCAATTTATTTTACACTTTGATGAACATGTATAGCTCCATGAGGAGCTAAACCCTTCGTGGGTATTCGGACTTGTAAAACCCTAGGATCATTATGTTTCTATGACATTGTTATTATGCTTTTCTAATATTGATGAATAAATTCGAGTTTCAATTTTAATTATCTTTTGCTATTGTTCTTCCTTAGCCGTGACACTAGGGTTGAGAACAATCTAGGTTATCTTTTGGAGGTGTGACAACTCCTATAGGATTAGACTACTTAAGACTGAAGAGGGTTGAGAGAGAGAGTTGTGAGGTAGCAATGTACCCCTTTCCCTTCCGGTGTAATTTCTCCCTACCTCTGTTTCCCTGGTTAATTAGCGGTCAAGATAGAGTTTTAGGGCTCAATCTAGACTAGAGTTCTTCCACCTGGACCAAAGGGTTAGAACTACATAGAGGAACAAGTTTTATCACTAGGAATCCCTAGAGCTTAAAGCAATCCCACGTAGTGTTAGGGTTAGGAAGATAGACTCCCCTGGGGCTTAGTTGACAGGTCAACAAGAGTCAAGGGTTGTAGTGAATCCTAATAACGGGACATAATGTTGGGGTTAGTCACGGTTGACCTTAAGTTTTGGGACCGTGAGCTTAAGGATATCCTCGACTCAATTAACATCAATAGGAAAGTATAATAGCATAGTCTTGCACTAGAAGCATAAGTCCTAGAGGTAGCTTGTCCGGATACCCTATCTCACCCATTGCTAGTCTTTCTCTTCTAACTTCTATTTGCTTTTCTCTTGTCCTCCATCTCTCTACTTACTTTCTTGTCGTTTATTTTAATTGTTTCCATAAAATCACTCATCACTCTGATTATTTCTTTTTGTACACCGCATAACTAAATAGTGAATTCTTGTGTTCTAAATCCCTATTCCCTGTGGATTCGACTACCCACTCACCAGGGTAATTTTATTACTTCGACAAGGCCGTGCACTTGTGGTACACACGCAAAAGGTCGTGTCAGTCACAAGATAAAATTTCAACTAAATGAGTTAGAGGAATAGCGAGCTTTGGCATATGAAACTTCAGTCCGGTACAAAGAGAAGATGAAGGAATACCACGACCGACACATTAAGCAACCTAACTGCTTCCAAAGTGGGGATCATGTACTTCTTTTCAATACAAGGTTGAGACTTTTGTTGGGGAAATTAAAATCGCGATGGCACGGACCATATACGGTCACTCAAGTATTTCCTCATGGCGCCGTTGAGATATCTCATCCATAACATGGGACGTTCAAAGTCAATGGACACCGGTTGAAACATTACTTTCCGGGTAATAACTCTTCACCAAAAAATGGAGGTATCTCTCATCCCTTTGTCCCACCATGAGTTGAGGTAAAGCATGTCAAGCTAAAGACATTAAAAAAGCGTTTCTTGGGAGGCAACCCAAGTCTTTAAATTCATTGCAATTATTTTCCTTCATAGTCCTTGTAGTGGTGTTTGTGTGGTTTTCGTATTTTTGTGGTGCTTGTGAGCTTGAGTGTTGTTGTATTTTTGTGGTTGTGGTGGTTGTTTAGTCGTTTCCCATAATTTATTTCATCATGTTGCACCATAGTTTTTGTGAATTTTGCATTTTCTCTTGATTGTTGATGCTTTAGTTTCCATGTTTTCAATGCCTATGAGTGTTTTCGGCTTTGCTTTCATGTGATTTTTGAGTGCTAGGATGTGTACGGTGTTTTGTCAGGTTGGTTTTTGAGCATTTTTAGTGCTTGGGACTCTCCAGCCATCCATGCGGCCTGTTATGCGTCTGCATAGCAGGCCGCATGACCAATCCAGAGACTTGTGCGGCCTGCTATGCAGCCGCACAAGAGCCCGTATGCAAACCAGAGCCTTGTGCGGCCTGCTATGTGGCCGCACAAGAGACCGCATGCCCCATCCAATGACTTGTACGGCCAGCTATGCGGCCGCACAAGAGACCACATGGGCACCCAACCCTCTACTTCACCTCCTCTACTTCATTTCAACACTATTCACTCATTTCTCATCATTCTTCTTCTCTTTTCCTCTCCATCTCTCCACCATTTTCCTTCATTTTTCTTGCATCAAAACACTCTCCTCAAGCTAGCAAACGAGTTTTTGGGAAATTCTCAAGGTTTTATCAAGCTTTTAGCCGAATTCCACTCCATCTTTCACTTGGTGCCCTAGTTCAAGGTAAACCTCATTTCTCACTCATTCTAGGGTTTTTCTTGGTTTAAATGGAGGGAAATCTTTGTTGTTGTCATGGTGAATGCTTCTTGTGATTATTTATCTTGAATTCAAAGCTTTGTACATTTAGATTGCCACTTTTACAAGAAGAAACTCTACCAATTTTTTCCCCAAATTACTGTAGCACTAACCAAAAAATCAGCCTTGTTTCGTCATTAAGCTTTTTTCTCATAAAATTTTGGCTTGATGAAGCTTCTATTGTCCTGTAGGGATGCCGACTAAACATGTGGCCTCTAAGTGAGTTAGGAGAAGCTCTCCATCGCCCATTTGCAAACCAATATTTAAGAGTGAAGCCCACAAGACGAGGTTCGCGTTTTTGTCAAGAAGGAAGTTCGGCACCGTTCGAATTATTGATTGGGAAGCCTTGAGGGTTTTGGGCCTCGATAGTACCATTTGGGATCTCATCTCTCATGACTGGTGGGATAGCGTATTGGAGATTAATGAGCCCACCTATAGAGAGTTAACCTTGGAAGTGTTGAGCATGATTGAGGTTACCGGTTATTGTCACGTCACGCTCCAAACAAGTACTGTATCCTTCAGAGCTTTTTGTAAGAGGCACAGGATCACTCAAGACCAGCTGGGGGTGTATCTTGGGCTTTACACATATGAGTTCTCCCAAACTCCCGAGTTCCAAAGCTTGCCCCGTGATTTCCCAAGCTCAGTCTCCCATGATTTTTTTTGGAAAGCCATTGCTTGCACATCATCGAAGAAGGGTTCTACGATGGCGGACCCCATTCACAGATACATTAAGGCTTTGCTATCCAGGAGTGTGAACGGTCACTCTGATTCTATCGGGATAGTTACACGTACCGACTTGCTTATGATGTACAGTATCCTTGAGCGGTACCCCATCCATATGGGCCATCTTTTTGCCGGACTTATTGTACATCAGGGAACTTCTACTCGCCTTGGAGCTATATTTATCGGACCATACATTACGCGCATTATCAGGGGGCTAGGCTTCATTGAGCTCACCTGAGGCATGAGTGTTGTGGGCTCCGTCACACCGCTTGGTTTGTCGATTCTACTTTACATTGGGATAGTTGAGAGGTCAGGAGACACTTATCACCTCCCACGCAGGGGAGACAGGAGCACCCATGATCCCGACACCTCTCGAGATTCTGAGACAGGATCCGATTCTGATTCGGAGTCTTCCCCTGTGCCTGATGCAGCATCCAGCGAAAGTCGACCACACTTGAGGCAAGTTTTGCGGAGTTCCGCATCGAGGTCTATCAGCAGTTGCAGACCCTTGGGACATCATAGGAGGCATTGGTGACATCAGTGAGGGACTTGGCCACATCTTAGAGTCGCATAGAGAGTAGCATGGCCGAGATCTTATCATATTTGCGCAGCTCATGATCATCTGTCGGTACCAACTCCACAGCCCCCACATGCTTTGCACCATTGTTCCCTCCAGATCTCTAGACTCACAGCACCACTTTTTAGTTTCTTGTTGTTTGTATTTTTTTTTTATTTCTGGACTTGTTTGCTTGTATTTTTGTACTTGTCAGTTAGCAAGGGTCCTGACCCTCCTAAACTGTACCTTCCCGTTTTTGATTCGTGCTTATTCGTCTTGCTGTCTATATTTTTTCTGGTGTGTGATATGTTTTCTTTTTTACTTTCAGGACTGATCATTGTGGAACCGTCACACCCCTTGCACCTCACAACTTTCCCCGGTTTGTGCACATTTGGAGTTCATCTCATCGACTAATTGGGGAAGTTTCTTTACCTCATCCCTTTATTTTTACGGTATTTCTCGCACCTTACTTTGCTGATCTACGTACATTGAGGGCAATGTACAACATTAGGTGTGGGGATGGGGTACTTTACTTGTTTTGCATGCATGATTACCGATGATGGCTATGATTTTAGTGTTTAGCACTTCCTAGCTTGAAAGAATGATAAAAGTGAGTTGTATTTTTATACTGTGCTTGAATGATGCCCTGCTTTATCTTTAGTGCTTTTCCATGTTCTATCATGATTACTTCTACCTTATACTCTCCAACCAACCCATTATGATGATTTTGGCATTAGACTGTTAAATTCTTTCTTCAATATTCTTTTAAGAGCTTTTGAGTTCCTTCGTTGTTTTCTGTAGCCTTAAGTGAACTATTGTGATAGGATACCAAGGGACTTGAGATACAGTTTGTACAGTCGAAAAAAAATGGAGTCTATGACAGTATTCCTCTGCTAGTACAGTATGAATGCGTCTATGTAGACTGTAATTGAGTAGGTTGGGTGGCTCTTCTGCCTAATCAGCATGTGCATCCTTCTGAAAGATTAGTTGTGCAGTCTATGTTAGTCAGACTCAAGAAAAAAAAATTTTGTATATATGCAAAAAAGGAAATAAGTATCTCTACTGCCTCCCCTAGAACCTGTCGCATAGTCATTGAAGAGCTACAGTTTTTCTTAGGAACCCAAAAGACTTTTAACTGAGTATTGAAGATATCTTTAACTGTCTAATGCCACTCTCACCGTAGATGGGGTGAATGGACCCCTGGGGTAATCTAGGGTGTGAAGGTTAAGGTTGGGAGCCAGCACACACTCACGGAAGCACTTTGGATAAAACAGGGCTACCATTACTTGATTACTAATAGAGCAGCTCACTTTCTAGATTTCTTTCCACCTGTGCTAGTGGAGTACTTTACAATTGAGCTTGAGGTCGTATGTTTAGTCATTTATCATCGTGCCCCTATTCTTCATGTGTGTTTGCTTGTTGATAAGCAAATGCCTAGGTGTGGGGATGTTTGATAAACGCCTAAATATACGTATTTTATACGTATTCAGGTGTATGTATTGCGTATTTTTATATGAGTTGACACCCGTTTTTGGTCTAAATTGGTTTCTTTCGTGTTACAGGTACCAATGAGGCCACAGCGAGCTTGATGACAGAATTGGAGAAAAAATCAGCATCAAAAATAGTGTTTCGGAGCGGGGTGGGCACTGTAGCGACACTATAGCAACCACTGTAGCATGAAGACTTGAAGAATGGATTGGTCAGGAAGTTCATGCAGGCAACCATGCGGGCGCAGTGCATGCAGTACTGTAGCTGTTCTGCTATAGCAGTTTACTGTAGCGGCCACTATAGCAACTTACGCGATTTTCGGGATTTCTTTGAATCCTTCTCTACCCGCATGCCGACCGCATGAGAGACCGCAAAGCTCATTGGAATGGGTTTTTAAGGGTTTCTTGGAGCAATTTGAAGGAGGGAACCTAGGTCTTTTGGGAGCTTGACTTCACCACCTTGCTTTGGGAGTTTGAGGCTGGGTTTTGGAGGAGATTCTTGAAGAGAGGACGACGGGGAGAGCACGACATAACGAGTCCACACCTTTGATCTACATTTGAGGGGAAGATCGACGAAGGAAGCCACTCCTTGGGTGGTGTCCTTGGAAGCGTCATTCGGCCTTGATCTTTTGAGGGAGTGTTCTCATTATGTATTTGGTTGTTTTCATATATTTACTTGCTTACTTTGTGATCATGAGTAACTAAACCCCAAAGTCACCGGATGTAGGTGAACCTTTGGGGTGAACTTGTGTTATTTGGATGTTAATTGAGTCGAGGATATCCTTAGACACACAGTCCCAAACTTAAGGTCAATCGTGACTAACCTCAACACTATGCCCCGACATTAGGTTTTTCACTATGACTCTTGACTCTCGTTGACCAGCCAACTAAGCCCTAGAGGAGTACGTCTTCCTAAGTTCTAGGGATTCCTAGTGATAAAACTAGTTCCTATATATAGTTCTAACCCTTTGGTCAAGGTGGAAGAACCCTAGTCTAAATTAAGCCCCAGCACTAGGATTCACTTCAACCTTTCACTCTGTTGCTCGCGCAACTAAGCCCCAGGGGAATTCCTCTCATAGCGCTTCACTCTATCTCAACCGCTAAGAAATCATGGAACATGAAGGTAGGAAGAATCACACGGGAGAGGAAAGGGGACGTTTTGCTATCTCACGACTCACCCTCTCAACCCTCTTCAACCTTAAGTAGTTGACAGGGGCCCAAACGTGCACGGGTTGTCGAAGTAATAAAATACCCTGGTGAGTGGGTAGTCGTATCCACAGGGAATAGTGATTTGAGATATAAGTATTCACTATTTAGCTAACACGATGTGCGAAAGGAAATCAGTGAGTGAGTGCGAGAATAATTGGTAAAACCAAGAATTAAAAGAGAAGTGTGGAAGATGAGAGAGTGCAAGTAAGAGTGGAATAGTAGGATAAGCAATGAGAGATAATGGGTATCCGGACAAGCTACCCCTAGGACTTATGCTTCTAGTGCAAGACAATACTATAATACCTTCCTATTGATGTTAATTGAGTCGAGGAGATCCTTAAACACACGGTCCCAAATCTAAGGTCCACCGTGACTAATCCCAACACTATGCCCCTGCATTAGGTTTCACTACGACCCTTGACTCTCGTTCACCTGTCAACTAAGCCCTAGGGGATTTCGTCTTCCTAAGCCTCACACTATGTGGAATTGCTTTAGGTTCTAGGGATTCCTAGTCATAATCCCGGTTCCTATATGTAGTTCAAACCTTTTGGTCCAGGTGAGAGAACCCTAGTCTAGATTAATCCCCAATACAAAGATTCACTACAACCCTTCACTCTGTTGCTCGCGCAACTAAGCCCCAGGGGAGTTTATCTCCTAGCACTTCACTCTATCTTGACCGCTAATGAATCATGGAACATGAAGGTAGGGAAAAGTACATCGGAGGGGAAAGGGGACGTTCCGCTACCTTACGACTCACCCTCTCAACCCTCTTCGATCCTAAGTAGTCTAACCCTATAGGAGTTGTCACACATCTAAAGGATTACCTAAATTGTTCTCAACCGTAGTGTCACGGCTAAGGGAAAACAATAACAAAATAAATCATGATTGAAACTCACTTTATTCATCAATAATGGAAAAGCATAATAGCAATGTCAAAGAAACATAATAGTCCTAGGGTTCACAAATCCGAATACCCACAAGGGGTTTAGCTCCTCATGGAGCTATAAAAATCCATCAAAATAATAATAAGAACACAAATTGAATGCATAGATGAAAACCCCCTTGTGTGCGATGTGGCCGTGGTCTTCTACCGCTGTCGGACGTTGATGTCGACGCCGATGATGAGATTCAAACCTCCATGAAGTCCTCTCCAAACCCTCGCCATTCCTCTCCAGAAGTTAGGGCAAAGAAGAGCCAAAAGGATCCCCCAAATAGTCTCCAAACGGGCTTTTATAATGTTGAGTCACGGCTGTAATTTGTGTTTATTGGGATTTCACATGGCCGTGTGGAATTTCCACACGCCGGTGTGAACTTTCTGGTTTTTTGAATTTCGGCCAAAATGAATAGTAGCTTGCTACAGCACCTTGCTACAGTGCTGCTCCAATACTTGCCGAAATGTTCCCGAATTCGTCGTTCTTCATTGAGGCCGTTGAATTGGGCACACAATCAATGGTAGATCGTGCCGATTGCTTCAAATCTCCTAATTTGGTGAAGTTCTCGTTAGCACGAGCTAGACTTATTGTGAATGTGACTACCTTTGTGCCCCTCTAAAGGAGGTTGCAACACACTCACAAGTCTATACTCATGCCGTGCTCCTTGCTTAGTCCAAGAATCTTCCCAACAATGGCGAACACGATCTAACTTCGTTCCTTTCCTTCACTTTATCTTCACAACCCTGCAATGCACACAAGTAAAAAAATGCACACTTTTTAGTGATAAAATCTAATTAAATTAATGCTCATTGCAAGATAATAACGCTTTGCATTACTATAACACGAGCACTTATCAGTCGCACACCTCTTTGTCTTCTCTGTGCGGCAACACAATAGACGCACATTGCTAAAGTAAACGTGCTACAGTAACAAATAGTAACAACTGCTACAGTGCACGGTGCCTTAAAATCCACTCTTTTCTTGCCCGAAAATAAAGGATGCGTGTAAGCTTCAATAACTTCTTCGATCAATGCCAAAACAAAGCTCCATCACGCACTAGATGGTCCTCTGATGACCTGAATCAATAGTAACAATTAAAACGCATAAAGGGCATCAGAGACATACAAAAATGCATGCAAGTGCATAAAATATATATATACTACAAGTGATATATTTAGACACTTCTTATGATGCTCATGGGTATGATCCATAGATATGGACCAGGGATTTATGCAGTGATCTTACCCTAGACAAAGCAGGCCGAGGCAGAGGGAGAGCAAGCTGAGGGTTCACAGCCAGCACTACAACCACCTCTCAAGCACACAGAGAGCGAGGTACCACCCACAGCACCAGAGCCACCTCCAGTGCGTATATTTTCACCTTCTCGAAGCCAAGACAGATTGGAGCGCCTGAAGAGTACTGTGGGGGTGCTACAGAAAGAGATAGCTGACGTCAGGGCTACCCAGGTTGCGCAGCACACTGAGGTCATAGCCCAGTTCTACAGTCTTCGTCAGTTACTAGAGTGGGTCGTGACTTCACCATTCGTAGTTCAGCCTCGAGCCTCACCTACTCCACCCTCACCTGCGTTACCACTATAGAGCCACAAGCACCTACTAAGCCAGCACCAGTATCAGAGTCGCTAGTGTATGACACTGACGCTGAGATGTCTTAGTTTTCTTTTATTTTTCTGTTATTTTGTATTTTTATTTCATAGTTTGGACTTGTAGTACTCAGAAAGGATCTTCCTTCTGAGTTTATTTTTTGTTGCTTTTATTTTTCTTGAGTTGTATCTCATTACCTTTATTTTTTATATACTCAAGTTATTTTGATTTTCTTGAGCTACACTGAACCCTTTGTGTATGTATGCAGATGGTCTTAGATGTTTGTAATTTGAGGAATAGTCATAGGCACCGTCATTGGACCGTGTGTGCCCCACAACCCATTAAGACTCAACTCTCAATGAACATAACTCCATCAAAACCAACACTTGGAGTTCAGCGGAGTAACATTTCAATTGCCCACTCCCACATTAATTATTTTAATTGTTTTACATTTTATTGTGTTTGCATGCATACATTGGGCATAATGTACATCCTAAGTGTGGGGGGAGTTCACATTGCACACACCTTTACTTATGCGTTCAATTGCTTATGCTCATGTATCCTATGGAGGTTCACCTTAGTTGCAACATCGTCTCCTATCATGCTCTAGTTTTTACTTGAATTTTAGGAAATTTTTGCTCGATTATCTCATATTGTACTACTCACTCTTGAAATCATTTGGAAACTCAAGCTCAATGTTTAAGGACTAGTTTATCATTGTTTTAGTTGAGTTTTTATGTTTTGTTTTGATAAAAAAAAAATTAGTGAGCTTGTGAATATTTGTTTAGTTTTATTTGTGCATTTGGGGTGGAAAGAGCTATCTCTTATGAAGTATGCAGCTACTCTCATAAGTGGGATACAAATTATGCCCTAATGAGAGAAAGAGCTATCTCATGGGATGTGTGAAAAGCTACTACCCTGGTAGAAAGAGCTACCTCCTCGAAATGTGAAAGCCACCTTTGGCGGCCGCCTAGGAAAGGGCTATCTTGGAGGTTGTCTGAAGCTACTACCTCCTTCCTTGTGTATAAATAAGTCCTTCTAATAAGAGTTTTGAGGAGTACTTTTTGGGTTAATTTGAGTGAGTTAACATGCACTTACACATTGTTGAGTTGTTATCCATTTTGATTCAAGTTTTTAGCTAGAGCAATGATACTCTCTATGCAATGTTCTGATTTCCCCTTACTTGTAGAATGCTTCTTTTGCATACTTTTGGCAAACCTAAGGCCGAGCACTTTCTATTGTTCTTCCCAAGTATTTTAATGTTTCATAAGTGTTGGAGAGTTTGATAAGTGCTCGTATTGAAGTAATACGAAGTATTATTTTCTTACTTTGAGAATTACTTTTCTCAGATTTTATCATTAATTATTGTGCATTTGTGTTCTTTTGTGCATGTAGGATTGTGAAGCAAAATTAGAGAGGAAAGAACTAAATTAGGTCATGTTCATCATTGTTGGGGAGTTCATGGACCAAGCAAGGAACAAGGCACGAGTTATAGACTTATGGGTGTGTGCCAACCTCCTATGGAGGGGCACAAAGGCAGTCACGCTCATGGAAGTCTAACTCTTGTATCATTGGAGAACTTTGTCAATCAGAAGAAATGAATCAATCAACATGATCTACTTGTTGATTATGTGCCCAATTCAACATCCTCGATGGAGAATATAAAATCGGGAACATTTGATGCGCGAGTACTATAGAAATTCACTGTAATAATTACTATAGCAATTATTGTACCCAATTCATCGGCATCAACATCGAAGTCCGTTAGAAGATAGCTATTGTTGGAGATTTCATCGCCACCGATCCGGCAAGGTGTACCCTAGGCTTGACAAGGAGCTTGGTAGAGATACGGAGTGGCCGCACAAGACCATTGCCCCGCATCACGAGGGGGTTTCATCTACGTTTGTTATTCTCATTCATTTATATATATTGATGGATTTGTATAGCTCCATCGAGAGCTAAACCCCTTATGGGTATTCTGACTTGTAAACCCTAAGATAACATTGTTTCTACTACTTTTATTATGCTTTCTTAATTTATGCTTTTAATTTAGTTCCAATCTTGATTGCTTATTGTATTGATTTTCCTTTAGCTGTGACACTAGGGTTGAGAATTGATAAACGCCTAACCGGACGCATTATTTATGTATGTTTGCATATTTATAAAGTATTTTTATATATGTGGATGCCCGTTTTCAGTATAAATTGGTTTATTTCATGTTACAGGCACAAAAGATACTGTGGGGAACTCGCCAACGTGATTTTAGAAGAAATCGGAAGGGAAAAGACCATTTTTGAGACCCGCACTGTAGCAGCACTGTAGCACGAAAACTTTGGCGAAATGGCTAAGTATGGAGGTTCATGCGGGCACCCATACGGGTGCAAAACTGACTGCACAAGAGATACTGTAGCAGGAGACTGTAGCATTTAATGTAGCACTCAACTGCAGCAACTTACACAAAATTCAGGGTGCTACAGTGCCCGTATACGGACCGCATGCCGGGCCCCATGGATGCCTGAGTGGGGGTTTTAAAAGAACTTTTAGGGCACATTTTAAGCGGGGGATCTTTGGAGACTCTTGTGCCACCGCGCAACCCCTTTTGGCAGTGATTTCCAGCAATCTACAGCACAAAGCTTCACCAAGAGGGAGGCAACATCAAAGGAGGAGATTCGAGGGAAGATCCAAGGCATTAAGGCATATTTTCAGGGTCTTCATCCATCAAAGGGATTTGAAGGCTAGAGGGAGTATTTCTTGCTTTATTTCTTTTTTTGTTATTCCTTGGAGTTGTATGAGTTTTCCTCTTTCATAAGGAACTAACTTATTTATGATTTGGATATGATGAACTTTGGGGTTGGTTGTTTGTAATTTGGATGATCATCTTTATTGATGCATTGTTTGATGTTGTATTTCTTTTATAGAATCTTGTAGTTTGTGGTTCAAGCCTTGTGTACTTTGATGTGTTGATTTGCATGAGAACTCTGTATTTCAACTTCTAGGTTGTACTCAGTTGCGTGACCATCGCCCTTATACTAGACACACTAGGCTTGGAAGGGATACATGTACGAATACGCCATGACCATCGGGTATTTGTACCCCTCCAACCATTAGGGTTGAACCTAGATATTGTGTTTGACCCTAATTTGAGATTTCCCTAGGCGTAAGGCAATCTTGTGAGGATTTGGGCGGAAGTGATACCATATTCCAATACTTATACCGGATTAGGGGTTATCACCGTGACCATCGGGGTGACCTAGTTTAGGAATCTCTTGGCCCAACTACCATCATAACATTTCATCCTAAATTCAGGGCTTAATGACAACCCTAGGGGGATTCGTTGTCCAAATAACGCCTTCATATGTTGATTCTCCCTTGTTTGGTAAATGTGTGTAGTAGTAGCCCGAATTTCATTATAGTTATTTCTTTCTCCATTTTGTAGTTATTGCTTGACAATCGAATTGCTAGGTAAGGAAATAGATGAAGGGGAATTAATAGTAGTTCCTTTGCCCTTTTGAATATGACCCCCTCGTGCGTGCGTGAGTACTTGGCGACCCGTGCACTTGCGAATAATCAACCAAGAATCATATAGGTTATCCTTTGAAGGTGTGACAACTTCTATAGGATTAGACTACTCAAGATTGGAGAGGGTCGAAAGGATGAGTCGTGAGGTAGCGAAATGTCCCCTTTCCCCTCAGGTGTGATTTTACCTAACTCCGTATTCCAAGAGGTCTTAGCGGTCAAAGTAGGGAAAAGTGGTAGGAGATGAACTCCACTAGGGCTTAGTTACCCAAGCAACAGAGTGAAGGGTTGTAGTGAATCTTAGTGCTGGGGCTTAACTAAGACTAGGGTTCTTTCCCCTGGACCAAAGTGTTAGAACTTTACTTAGGGACAGGGTCTTTCACTTGGAATCCCTAGAACATAAAGCAATTCCATGTAGTGTGAGGCTTAGGAAGATGGACTCCCCTAGGGCTTAGTTGATAGATTAACCAAATGAAGGGTCGTAGAGAAACCTAATGCCGGGGCATAGTGTTGGGACTAGTTATGGTTGACCTTATGTTTGGCACCGTGTGTTTAAGGATGTCCATGACTTATTAAATATTAATAGTAGAGCATAATACTTTATCTTGCACTTGAACATTAGTCCTAGGTGGAGTTTGTCCGGGTATCCTATTTTACATTGCTTGTTCCTCTCGTTACTTTTTGCTTTCACTCTCTTGTCTTTCATATTTCTCTTTCATTTTCTTGCTCAGATATTGACTCTTCTCTCATCATTCTTATTTCCCAATAGCTAAGTAGCAATTTCTTGTGTCTCTAATCCCTACTCCCTGTGGATTCCACTACCGTCTCATCGGGGTACTATAATACTGTGACAACTAGCGCAATTTCGAGCCCCTGTCAGTGCCATTCCTGCAAACATTTAAAGGAAATAAAAAATGATCAAATCCACTTCAAAACTCAATCTGCAGGAATCCACACAGCTGTGTGGAAATTACACAGGCCCGTGTGGATCGTCGGGCACAGACAGGGACAGGGCTGTGGCGGCCAAAGATTTCCACAATTCATTCCAAATCGTTTTACAACTTTCCATATTTATTTACAAAGTAATTATGCATGCAATTTCGGTGGAGAAAAAACAAAATAAACTAATAGAATTGAATTGACAAAGTTAAAAGAAAAAGGGAAGTTACTGAAGATGTAAGAATCACAAACTTGGAAAACGGTCGGAAAACCTTCTAAAACGAGTGAAATCGTCGGAGAGATAGTTAGGAATATGGAGGGAAATTTTCTTCCAAAAGTAGAAGTGTCATGGAGTGAAAGGCCGAAGAGATTATAAAAGAATGTTGCAGTCTTTTTGAGTTCTGCACATCTACATGGCCCTGTAAAAAGGCCACATGTCTGTGTGCTTCTACTGAGAGGGTTCATAGGGGTTAGCGCACACCCCTGTGTTCTCTCTGTTTGTCCTATAAACACTTCCACACGGCTGTGTTCAAATTCCACACGGCCATGTGCCTACACAAGGGAGCTTTACAGGGGCGCCCACTGACACGACCCCTTGCGTGTGTCCTGCAAGTGCACAGGCTTGTCGAAGTAATAAAATTACCCTGGTGAGTGGGTAGTCGAATCCACAGGGAATAGGGATTTGGAACGCAAGAATTCGCTATTTAGTTATGCGGTGTACGAAAAGTGATAATCGGTTTGATGAGAGAATTATGGAATCCATTAAAATAAAAGACAAGAAAGTAAATAGAGAGATGTGAGACAAGAGAGTGCAAGTAAAGGTAGAAGAAGAAAGACTAGCAATGAATGAAATAGGGTATCCGGACAAGTTACCTCTAGGACTTATGCTTCTAGTGCAAGACTATGCTATTATACTTTAATATTGATGTTAATTGAGTCAAGGATATCCTTAAACACACGATCCCAAACCTAAGGTCAACCGTGACTAACCCCAACACTATGTCCCGGCATTAGGATTCACGTCAACCCTTTACTCTGTCACTCACGCAACTAAGCCCCAAGGGATTATTTCTACCTAAGCCTAACACTACATGGGATTGCTTTAAGCTTTAGGTATTCCTAGTGATAAAAACTGTTCCTATGTATAATTCTAACCCTTTGGTCCAGGTGAAAGAACCCTAGTCTAAATTAAGCCCCAGTGTGTAGGATTCACGTCAACCCTTCACTCTGTCACTTGCGCAACTAAGCCCCAAGGGAGTTTATCTACCTAGCACTTCAGTCTATTTCGACCGCTAATAAATCAACGAAATGGATGTAGGGAGAAATCACATCAGAAGGGAAAGGGGATACATCGCTACCTCACAACTCTCCCTCTCAACCTTCTTCAATCTTAAGTAGTCTAACCCTATAGGAGTTGTCACATCTCCAAAGGATAACCTAGATTGTTCTCAATCCTTAGTGTCACAGCTAAGAAAAAACAATAGCACAAGATAATTAAAATTGAAACTCAAATTTATTCATCAATAATGGAAAAGCATAATAACAATGTCATAGAAACATAATAATCCTAGGGTTTACAAGTCCAAATACCTACGAGGGGTTTAGCTCTCATGGAGCTATACAAGTTCATCAAAATATGAAAGAAAGAACAAAACAAAAGCATTGATGAAAACCCCCTTTCGTATGGTGTGGCCGTGGTCTTGTGCGGCCGTCAAACGTCGATGTCGATGCCGATAATGTGCTTCAATCCTCCAGAAAGTCCTCTCTGAAACCCTAGCCGCACTCTCCAGAAGTTAGGGAGAAAGATAGGTCAAAAAGATATGTCAAAATGTCTCCAAATCGGGCTTTTAAAATGCTGAGTGCGGCTTTAATTTTTGGACTTATCGGGATATCACACGGTCGTGTGGAATTAACACACAGGCGTGTGAAGTTTCTGTCTGCTGAAAAATTGATTCACATGGCCGTGTATTAATTCCACACGCTCGTGTGAATTCTCTGGAATTCTGAAATTCGGCCGAAAGTGAACAGTAGCTTGCTACATTGTTTGCTGCAGTCAAATTTGCAGTGCTGCTACAGTACTCGCCGAAACGCTCCCGAGTCCGTCGTTCTTCATCGTGGCCATTGAATTGGGCACACAATCAATGGTATATCGTGCTGATTGCTTCAAGTCTCCTTCTTGGCGAAGTTCTCCTAAGCTACACAAGTTAGATTTGTTGTGAATGTGACTTTCTTTGTGCCGCTCCAAAGGAGGTTGGCACACACTCACAAGTCTAATCTCGTGCCTTATTCCTTGCTTTGTTCGAAAACCTCCCAACAATGGTGAACACGATCTAACTTTGTTCTTCTTCTCCAAATTAGCTCCACAAACCTACAATGCATAAGAATACACAAATACACACTATTTAGTGATAAAATCTGATAAAAGATATGTTCATTGTAAGATAATAACGCTTGGCGTTACTATAACACAAGAACTTATCACCCACACGCGCCTGTGAACTCTCGGGAAAACACTAAGGCCTCAGAACAAACTTCACACGGCCGTGTGCCCAACCTGGCCAAGACACAAGGCCGGCCACAGGCGCACCCACACACCCCTGTGGGCTCTCTGGATCAACTTGAGAAAACTCTAAGTGTTCCACACTGCCGTGTGCATGTTACAAGCTCTCTCACAGGGGCAGCCACACGCCCCTGTGTCCTCTCGAGATGGAAGGGTATTTTGTGCAGAGTTTCACACGGCCGTGTGGAATTTCCACACGGCCGTGTGCCTTAACATAGGGGGACTGACAGGGGCACACACATGCTCCTATGGACTCTCATAATGGAGTGTTTATGTTTTGCAGGATGTCACATGGCCATGTGGAAATTCCACATGTCCATGTGCTCTTCTGAAGTCATTCAAAGGGGCATTAACACGTCCTTGTGCCCTCTATATTTAAGCTCTATATGGTGACACACGCCCGTTTAAAAATTCCACACGGCCGTGTGTCTTCTCTAGATGACTTAGAAAAATTACAAGCTCTACAGAAAATTTCAGAAACGCATTCATAACACTTAGAGCTTGTATAGACAACAGAAACACGACCAGATATCCATGGAAACATGCTCAAACGACTCAAAATTTCATCAATCAACATGTAGACACAAGAAAACATCAAAAGATCCACCAGAAATCATAGCACATGCATGTATGGTGATAAGTGCTCTTGTTATAATAGTGCGAAGTATTATTATCTTACAATGAGCATTATTTTTATCAAATTTTATCTCTAAATTATGTGCATTTGTGTACTTTTGTCCATTGTAGGTTTGTGGAGCTAATTAGGAGGAAAAGAGCAAAGTTAGATCGTGTTCGCCGTTGTTGGGGAGTTTTCGGACTAAGCAAGGAACAAGGCACGAGTCTAGACTTGTGGGTGTGTGCCATCCTCCGTTGGAAGGCACAAAGGTAGTCACATTCACAATAAGTCTAGCTCGTGTTGCATAGGAGAACTTCGCCAATGAGGATAATTGAAGCAATCGACATGATCTACCATTGATTGTGTGCCCAATTCAACGACCTCGATGAAGAACGACGAATTCGGGAGCATTTCAGCAAAAAGCACTATAAAGATTACTCTTTTGCCCGATGGTACATTACTCTTTTGCTGCCCTTGGTTGCTCCATAACAAGTTAGGGTGATTCCTCTACCCCGGATAGTAGGTGCCACTATAAGGATTCCCTTGACCTCTTAATGCATTACCTATAAATTCCTCTTGAGCAACTAAAGAAGTACCACCAATTGAAATCAGGCAATCACTAGAAGTGATAAGTGCTCATGTTATAATAATGCGAAGTGTTATTGTCATACATTAAGCATTACTTTTATCAGATTTTATAATTAAATTGTTTGTATTTGTGTGCTTTTGAGCATTGTAGGGTTGTGAAGCCAATTTGTAGAAAAAGAGCAAAGTTAAGTCATGTTCACCGTTGTTGTGGAGTTCTCGGACAAAGCAATCTGCGTGCCAGAAAATCAAATCCAGAAAATCCACTTGGGTGTGTGGAAATTCCACATGGCCATGTGGATGCCCGATTTCAGGCGATTTTCCAGCCATGACTCAAACTATTTAAAGACCTTTTTAAGGACTTTTCGGAGATCTTTTCACCTATTCTCTAGAGGGTCGTGGCTAGCATTTGGAGAGGACTTTGTGGAGGATTGGAGTGCATCATCAGCATTGACATCGAAGCCCGTCGGAAGATAGCTATTGGGAAAGCTTTCGTTAGCACCGATTCGGCGAAGTGTACCCTAGGCTTGACGAGGAGCTTGGTGAAGGGACGAATCGGCCGCACAAGACCACAGCCACGATACACAAGGGGTTTTCATCTATGTTTAGCTTTCTTGTTTATTCATACACATTATTGGATTTGTGTAGTGACAGGGTCCCGAATATGCACGGATTGTCACAGTAATAATAGTACCTTAGTGAGAGGGTAGTCGAATCCACAGGGAGTAGGGATCAAAGATACAAGCGTTTGCTTATTAGCTAATTCGATGTACGGAAAGTGAAACAGAATCAGTGTGTGTATGCAAGAGTAATTAAACGAAACAAGAATTAAAAGAGAAGTATGGAAGATGTGAGAGGGCAAGCAAAAAGTGAGAGAAGGACAATCAATGAGTGAAATAGGGTACCCGGAGAAGCTACCCATAGGATTAATGCTTCTAGTGCAAAACAACACTATTATACTCTCCTATTGATGTTTAATGAGTCAAGGATATCCTTAAATACACGGTCCCAAACCTAAGGTCAACCATGTCTAAGCCCAATCATTATTCCCCAGCATTAGGTTTCATTACGACCCTTAACTCTTGTTGCCCTATCAACTAAGTCCCAGGGGAGTCCATCTTCCTAAGCCTTACACTATGTAGGATTGCTTTAAGTTTTAGGGATTCCTAGTGATTAGCCCTGTTCCTAAGTGGTAGTCCTAACCCTTTGGTCCTGGTGAAAGAACCATAGTCTCAATTAAGCCCCAGCACTAGGATTCACTACAACCTTTCACTCTGTTGCTCACAGAACTAAGCCCCAGGGGAGTTTATCTCCTAGCACTTCACTCTATTTCGACAGCTAAGAACTCATGGAGCACGGAGATAGGAAAAATCACACTAGAGGGAATGGGACGTTTTGCTACCTCATAACTCACCCTCTCAACCCTCTCCAATCTCAAGTAGTCTAACCCTATAGGATTTGTCATGCCTCCAAAGCATAACCTAGACGATTCTCAACCTTAGTGTTACGGCTAAGGGAAAATCAATACAATATGCAATTAAGATTGGAACTCCATTAAATTCATCAATAAAGAAAGCATAATAATATGTCAAACAAACATAATCATCATAGGGATTACAAGTCCGAATACCCACAAGGGGTTTAGCTTCTCATGGAGCTATACAAATCCATCAATGTATAAGGTAAAACAAGAAAGCTAAACATAGAAGAAAACCGCCTTGTGTAGCGTGTGGCCATGCTCTTGTGCGGCCGTCGAGTTTCGATGTCGATACCAATGGTGTGCTCTGATAAACGCCTAAATTTACGTATTTCCTATGTATTTGGGCATATGTATTGCGTATTTTTATATGAGTTGACGCCTGTTTTTGGTCTGAATTGGCTTCTTTCATGTTACAGGTACCAATGAGACCCCAGCGAGCTCGATGACAGAATTTGAGAAGAAATCGGCATCGAAAACACTGTTTCTGAGCGGGGGTACTGTAGTAACCACTGTAGCATGAAGACTTGAAGAACGGCTTGGTCAGGAGATTCATGTGGGCTACCATGCGGGCGCAGTGGTGGGCGCATGCGGTACTGTAGTAGTTATAATGCAGCAAATTACTGTAGCGGCACTGTACCAACTTACGCAATTTTCGGGATTTCTCAGAAATCTTCTCTCCCCGCATGCGGGGAAGCATGGGAGGTCGCATAGCTCACTGGAATTGGTTTCTAAGGGTTTTTGGAGCATTTTTTAAAGAGGAGAACCTAGGTCTTGGGAGAGCTTCACTTCACCACCTTACTTGGGAGCTTGAGGCCGGGTTTTGGAGGTGATTCTTGAGGAGAGGACGACGGGGAGTCCATGCCTTTGATTTGCATTTGAGAGGAAGATCGACGAAGGAAGCCATCCCTTGGTTGGCGCCCTTGGAAGCGTCATTCGGCCTTGATCTTTTGAGGGATTTTTCTTATAATATATTTAGTTGTTTTTATGTATTTTCTTGCCTATTTTGTGACCATGAGTAACTAAACCCCAAGGTCACTGGATGTGGGTGAACCTTGGGGGTGAACTTGTGTAATTTTGGATGCTTGAGCTAGTTTATGCATTTGTTTTGGTTTTTGATCCTTGTTTGGTTCTTCTTGAATGCCTTGGTATGTATGAGAACTCTATGTATCAATTCCTAGAAAACCCTAGGTTGCATGACCATTACCCTAGTATTAGGCTAACAAAGCTTGGAAGGGAATACATGTATGAATACACCGTGACCATCGGGTATTTGTACCCCTCCAATTGTTAGGGTTGTCCTTGATTGTGTTTCAACCCAAGCTTGAGAAATCCACTAGACTCATTATGATCGTAGGAGGATTTGGGCGGAAGAAATTCCGTATTCCAATACTCGTACCGGATTAGGGACCAAACACCGTGACCATCGGGTTGGTCTAATTTAGGGTTTCTCGGTCCAAACCACCCACGTGAATGCTAGTTAGGGCAACCTTAGCACTTTAGTAGCCTCCGAGGGGATCCCCATCCGTGACCATTTTCCTCGTCTTGATTTCCCTCCGCATTTGTATTTGTTATTTGCATGCTTTTTACATCCGTAGATTATTTGTAATTCTCTTGATCAAGTGATTGCTTAGGTTAGACAACATTGCGATAAGGAAGTAAGAATAGATTCTCGGGCCCTTTGGAATAAGACCCCCTCGTGTTCGCGCGAGGGGTATTACTTGGCGACCCCGTGCACTTGCGGGTGAGCAAACGCACCATGCTCCAAACCTCCGTAACGTCCTTTCCAAACCCTAGCCATGATCCTCCAGAAGATAGGCGAAAAGATCTAGAAAAAGTCCCAAAAGGCCCTTTAAGTAGTGTTGAGTCGCGGCTTTAAAGTCGCTAAAATTCTCCTACGCTGCACGAGTTAGACTTATTGTGAATGTTACTACCTTTGTGTCCCACCAAAGGAGGTTGGCACACACCCACAAGTCTAAACTCGTGCCTTGTTCCTTGCTTGGTCCGAGAATTTCCCAACAATGACGAACATAATCTAACTTTGCTAATTTTCTCCAAACTAGCTTCACAACCCTACGATGAACAAAAGTACACAAATACACACAATTTAATGATAAAATTTGATGAAAGTAATGCTCAATGTAAGACAATAATATTTTGCATTATTATAACATGAGCACTTATCAACTATCTAGTCTACCAAACAAAGATTGTTGTATAAAAACAGAAATACGAAAATAAATAAAAGAAAAGCTATAAACAAAATGGACTAAGGCACATCATACAAGCAATCTAAAGAGCAAGTAGCAATGAGAACTAGAGTCGTCAGGCGAGGATCCCATAAGGAGAAGAACATTAGGATGAATATAGGAAATTGAGTGCTAAGTTGGCAAGGTTTGATCCGCTAGACTCAGGAGTCGACTACACCGAAACCTCCGTGGTGTAGCCTTAATCCAATATGGGTTCCTCTATCCAAAAGATACCGCTATGATGTCTTTGCGAACAAGGAGTCTTGGTTAGGGTAATTCTAATGCTCGCTTTCAGCTAAAATCATCCTAACCTCGCAGGGAGGTATCGGCACCCGGAACCTCTGTTGTACCAGCACATTGAATCCCACTTCAACCATTGTGCGACTTAATACATGCAAGCATCCAGCCATACATATACAATTTATGAATCAAAACCTATGGAATCCATCCATTGTAGGCTGAACAATTAAACAATAGATTGAAATCAAACAAACAAGCCAACAATCATTCATAAACAAATATCATCATCCATACAAGTTCTTCTCCCAAGGTTCACCGGAGCCCGGTGGTCTTGGGAGTCTAGTTCCACATCAAAAGAGAGAATACACAAAATAATCAACAAGAATGCTCATAAGAAACTCCGTTGGATGTAGGCTACAAGATGGTGATGAATGCTCGCCGGATCAGCGCTGATCAAGCTTCTTGATGGAAACCTTGAGAGCTTCCTTCTTCTCCCCTTGAGTTTTGCTCTTCTAATTATCTCTCCAATCTGGTGATGGTGATGGAAAATGATGGAAATGATGGTGGAGAATCATTGAGATGACGGTGGAGAAGGATGGAGAGGATGATGGCCAAAAGACCCCCTTCAAAATGCCCTAGCTTTGCTTAAATACCCCGAAGCTGTGCGGGCACTGTGCAAGGCCGCACAGCCCTCTGGCTGGTGTGTGCGCCCTGTGTGCGGGCCGCACACTGGCTGCACAATTCACTGGCAGAGCTGTGCGGCCTCACACAGGGGCCACACACTGCTCTGTGTAAGCTATGTTTTGTGCGACCCATGGTGTCCGGAACATGTGAACACTTCGATTCTTCTTCAATTTTCTCCGGAACAACTCGAATATGATTTATCCTCGTGAAAATGGTCCTTGAAACCCTAAAACAAGAATAAATACATCAAATGCACCGAATGTCATCGAAAACTAATATAAGTTGCATGAAAGTAAATAAATTTTATAATTAAAACATGATGTATTTAGGCACTTAACAAATACCTGCCACTTGAGCATTTGCTTGTCCCTAAGTAAACAGACATGAAGAGCAAGAAGGACTGATAAGTGACTAAATACACAACCTCCGGCTTAGGCGTAAGTGTACAATAGTAATGGTAAAACTCAAGATACTAAGCAAGAACCACTTAAGAAATTTCATGCATACATCGGCAATAATATGGTGTGTATGTGCATCCCCTCTATCTTGAAACCCTGTAGTCCAAGTCAGGTCGACAGAACCCAGAGGATCACATCTTGAGGCATGTCATGCCACTTAGTGGAATTCGGCGTTGAGGTGGTAGAGATACTCCTAGTAGACTCCTAAAGATCTTTCCTCTTTCGTTCAAACAATCACTTGTCATAAAACTTTATTTTACTGTATACAAACACATTTTTTATTTAGGACTAACATGAACTGCAAATCCACATTACCTAAAGCTTTGCACATTCATATATACGTGCTCATGCCTTTATAGCTTTTGGCAAGAGGAACATTCTGGTTAGGAGAAAGAACCCCAGGTTACTTTACTTGTCCCCGGTAACGGCGCCATAAACTTGATGAGCGTCGCACAACAAGCTAAAAAGCTAGCACACGACTCCCCGCCCACAAGTGCACCGGTTGTCAAGTAATAACCTCTCGTGCGAGCACGAGAGGGTCATTTTCCCAAGGGGGTCACTGTTTAGTCAATCGAAACAGGGTTGTTGCAATTATAAAATTGAAGATAATAAAAATAAACAAGAAAGTAAAAATAAAGTAACACTCGATCCGAATAGAAATAGAGATGAAAAATCCAAGAATTAAGGAAAGCCTCCGGCTAAGAAACCCTTGGGAGAAGACTAAGTACGATTGACGGTAATAAACTTAAAGATAAGGTTGACATTGTTTTGGTCCGCTAGACGCGGATGTCGACTACCCCGGAACCTCCGTCGTATAGCCCTAATCCAGTACGGGTTCCTATCAGATGTGATTCCATTGATGCAGGTGATGAGTGATCCGCAGGCGCACGGGTCGTCAAGTAATACCCTGTATGTGACACAGGGGTCGTATTCCCTGGGGTCCCAAGAGCTGCTATTACTCCCCTCTAGATGACACTGTCTAGTCTACCAAATATAGTATTAAAACCAGATAAGAAGAATAATAAAGAGAAAACTATAAACACATGGGCTAAGGCTCACCACATAAGCATACTAAGGAAGCAAGTAGCAATGAAAGTTCGAGGTCCCTAGGCGAGGATCCCCTCAAGACTACTAAAGTTAGAAAGATACTCGAATTTCATAGGCAAAGGTGGTTAGGCCAAGAGATGTCCAAAGGTAGGTCACCCCGATGGTCACGGTGATAACCCCTAATTCGGTACCAAATCCTTCAACGATTGCATTATGCTTAGGGAAATCCCTAATTAAGGTCAAACATAACATCTAGGCTCAACCCTAATGGTTGCAGGGGTACGAAATACCCGATGGTCACGGTGTATTCATACATGAATCCCTTCCAAACTTAGTTTGTCTAACCTAGAAATCGATACACAGAGTTCTCATGCATACCAATACATCAAAGTGCACCAAGCTTGAACCACAAACCACACAAATACCATACATGTAAATTGAATATCCATACAAGCAAGTTCATCCTAAGGTTTACCGGGTGCCCAGCGACCTTGGGAGTCTAGTTCATCATTAATAAAGGAGAAAGTATAAAGAACATTAGATACAAGATAAAGCTCATAACAAACTCCCTTAAGATGAAGACTAGAAGGTGGTGATGAGAATTTGATGGATCCACGCTGACAAGCCCCTAGATCTTCTTCTTGATGGCACTCCTCTTCTCCCCTTTGATTTGTGCTCTAGATCTGCTTTCTCCCGTAACCTTGAAGCTCTAGATGATCATGGTGGAGAATGGTAGCCAAAAGACAACAAGAAAAATGCCCTAACACCCTTTAAAACCTATTCTCGGGATGCCATGCGGCCTGGCATGAGGTCAACATACGGGCACTGTAGCTTCCCGAATTTCATGTAAGTTGCTGTAGTGGAGTGCCACAGTAATAATGCTATAGTACCCCCTGCTACATGATACAACCCCTTGCGTGTATCCCGCAAGAGCATGCACTTGTCGAAGTAATAAATTTTACCCGAGTGAGTGGGTAGTCGTATCCACACGGAATAGGGATTTAAGACAAAAGAACTCACTATTTAGCTATGCGGTGTACGAAAAGTGAAAGTAGGATTAATGAGTTAGTGTGAAAGCAATTTAAAAGGGACAAGAAATAAAATAGAAGATTGAAGTTAAGGGAGTGCAAGTAGGAGTAAATAGAGAAGACAAGCAATGAGAAAAGATAGGTACCCAAACAAGCTACCCCTAGGACTTATGCTTCTAGTGCAAGACAATGCTATTATACTTTCCTATTGATGTTAATTGAGTCGAGGATATCCTTAAACACACGGTCCCAAACCTATGCTCAACCGTGACTAACCCCAACACTATGCACCGGCATTAGGTTTCACTACAACCTTTGACTCTCGTTGACCTGTTGACACATCCCTTCCATGTGTACCCCACAAGTGCACGTGTTATCAAAGTAATAAAATACCATAGTGAGTGGGTAGTCGCATCCACAGTGAATACTGTTTAGAAACAAGCGTTATCACTATTTTAACTATAAATAGAATTGATGGTAAAAGAAATCAATATGTATATATATATATATAAAAGAAAGTAAAAGAGACCAAGAAAGGCAATAAAGGTAGGAGAAGTAATCGATATAAAGATGGGGTCCCCGGACAAAGCTTCTGATGAGCGAGCGCGCGACTAGCTACAGAGCTAGCACGCGACTCCCCGGCCGCAAGTGGACGGGTCGTCAAGTAATAACCTCACAAGGAGGGTCGTATTCCCTAGGTCCCGAGATCTACTATTACTTCCTTTTGGGAGTCACTTTCTAGTCGATTGAAACAAGGTTGAAGCAATATTAAAATAATAAAAACAAGTAAAGAAATGCAAATAAAATAAAGATCAAATCCGGAATAAAGTTAGAGACGAAGAAGCCAATAATTGGAGAAAGCCTCGGGCGAGGATTCCCCCAGGAGAAGACTAATTATGAAAGACCATTATAATTATAAAACTAGGGTTTGCTTGATTTTGGTCCGCTAGACTCGAATGTCGACTACCCCGGAACCTCCGTAGTGTAGCCCTAATCCAGTACGGATTTCTCTATCCAGAAAAGACCCCTATGATGTCAATGAGAAGAAGGAGTCTTGATTAGGGTTAATCTAATACACACTCTCGGCTAAATTAACCCTAAACGTGCGGAACGCTATTAGCACCAGGAACCTCTAGTGTATTAATACATGAATCCCTCTTTAATTCATCAAGTGACCTAATACAAGCTAGCATCCCGCCAAACAAGTATCATTCAAAATCAATTCTACGGAATCCATCCATTGTAGAATGAGCAACAAGATAATGAATTAAAACCAAACAATCAAACTAACACATTCATTCAAAACAATATAAAGGTCATTCATACAGAGTCTCCTCCCAAGGTTCACCGGTGTGCGGCCTGGTGTGCGGGCCTCACACTAGGCCGCACAGCTCACTGGCCAGGGCTGTGCGGCCACTGTGCGGGCTGCACAGTGGCCGTACATGGCCGAGAGAAATGGCCCCGTGTGTGGCGTGTCGGCTTCCGGGGTGCTCCAAGTCTTCATTTCTTCTTCAATCTTCCCCGAAACGACACACGAATATGGTTCGATCACGTACACTTGGTCCTCAAAACCCTGAAACGAAAATAAAAACATCAAGTGCGCAAATTGTCATCGAAAATACACATAAGTTGCATGAAAGTACAAGAACATCATCGCTAAAGCATGATGTATTTAGGCACTTATCAAATATCCCCCACTTAATCATTTGCTTGTCCCCAAGCAAATGAACATGGGAAACCAGGGATACTGATAAGTGACTAAATACACAACCTCAGGCAAGAAATGAAAATATCATAGCCAAAATGAAACTCAAAATACTAAGCAAAGACCACTTGAGATCATTCACGCATTCATTGGTCGTGTTGTGCTGTGTATGTGCAAATCCCCTAGTTCGAAGCCCTGTAGTCTAAACAAGATAGACAGGACCCCGAGGACCACTTCTTGAAGCAATTCACACCACTTAGTATAATACGCCCTTGAGGTGGTAGAAATACTTCTAGTAGAGTCCTAAGGATCCTTCCTCTTATTTTTCGAACAAGTACCGGTCGAATTTTATTTTTCTGTACACAATTGCTTAACTTTTTTTCTTTTTCAGGACTAATATGAACTGCAAATCCACATTACCTGGAGCTTTGCACATTCATGTAGACGCGCTCATGTCCTTATAGCTTTGGGCGAGAGAAAGCACTCTGGTTAGGAGCCAGAACCCCAAGTTACTTCGCTATTAGGGTAGAGGAGCACTGCCCACGCTTTTATTCAACTTTCCCCTTTTTTTTCGACCGTATTGCAAGAAGGAACAAGACGAAGGTCCTTAGAACACTATTAGAAGACATTCTAACACATCAAGGCGCGAAACCACTAGTATGGGTTAGCAACTAAGAGGATCACGAAGATGATGTGGTCCCTCGCCTAGGTGTCCAGGGTTCTACCTAAGGGAAAAGTGCGAAAAAATGCCTAGAATGACACGAAAATCTCAAGTGTGCAAGGTCATAAGAAGCTTAGCATTTATCACAGTTTTGAGTTATAATACAATCACAATTAGATAAGCCATCCTAGGTTTCACAATCGTGCAACAATTCAAAAATTTTCAAATAGTTTCATACAAGTTCACGAAACAAATAATGAAACTAAGACATGCATAGCCACCCCCCACTTAAAGCAGTACATTGCCCTCAATGTACAGGAATCAGCAGTACAGAAAAATTAGTGCAATGAAAATAAGAAGGATGGTTTCGTGAACTTCCCCAATAATTTAGTAAGGAAACTTGCAGGGCACGAGCTCAGGGTGGCCAACACCATCGCAGCATACAAGGTGGAGAGGAAGAAAAATGGATGTCTTGTTCTACCTATAAGGAGAAAACACGTCGAGTCAAGCATCCATCAACCACACAAAAATAAAGAAAAGAAACAAAAAGTGAAAGGGAACATGAGCTCTCAGAGTGAAAGGACTGATGGAACCTCTCAAGGTCTTCTGTGTCTGCTCCAAGGGGCTTGATCGGAAAGTTAACCTACATCTCAATAAATAAAGATCAAGCAATGGAAACATGCTTAAATGTGTGAACACGAGTTTAGAAAAATGAGTGAAGTGGAAACCACGTGATCGCGATCAAAATTGAAAATCGTCGCAAAGCCCTCAAGGATCCAATTCGGGCGGGAAACTGAAAACCAAGAAATCACCTCGAAGGTACGGAAAGAAATTGAGTGTTGAAAATGTTTTTAACATTGAAAACGATGCGAGGGAAGTGATACAATCAAAGCGAGTGCCAAAAGGTAGAGAAAAAGCCGAAAAGAAAAGCATTTCTGCCGCAAAACTGGGGCCAGTGTGCGGGTGGTGTGCTAGCCGCACACCAGCCCGCTCGGTCTTCTGCCAAGCATGTGCGGCCTGGTGTCCGGGCCGCACACCAGGCCACACGCTCCTCTGGCTGAGGCGTGCGGCTGGTGTGCGGGCCGCACACCAGCCTGCACACCCTTCTGGCAGGGGAGTGCGGCCTCTGTACCGCCGCACAGTGGCCGCACAGAGCTCTACAAAATGCTCAGAAATCAGCTATCTTCAAACCAAAACTAGCCTTCGACATTACAAATGCGACGAAACTCATCTCGGACAATTGATACATGTTGAAAAACACAAAACATACTGGATTTCACCGAGATGGGGAGGAAATAAAGACATACACAATGAAGCATACCAAGAACGAATGAAGAGGAGAGCTCACAATCCAAACCTAATTCATGCATAACAAAAAATACGAAAATGAAAAAGTATGAAATTGTAAAAATCATGGGTTGCCTCCCACAAGAGTTTGTTTAGCGTCACGAGCCTGACGTTCAAGTTTCTCATCATCAAGGTGGTTCAAAGGCAGAGATTTTACCTAAATTTCCTATGGATGCAAATGATGACCCCGCCGGCAAATTCAAGGAAATGAGAGAATCAACATTGTGCATACCTAGGTCGACGAAGCATGCCATGTGTCCCTTTTCATGAGAGTTCTTGCTTGCTTTGATAACCTTAGGAGTCACCTTTTTCCATGCTCGCTTCCATGATCGTTCTCCTTTGCTTCTACCTTGTGCCTTGTCCGGATATGTATGAGGAGGGTCTTCTTGTGCCTTCTTTGGTGCTTTTTCCTCCTCAATATCAACATCTTGTAATAATTCATCACGGGGATTCATCATAAGGACTTCATGCACACAATCTTCAACTTGTAGTTTTGTATCATCTAGTGCATAGGAAGTGTCATCAAGCTCCTTGGGGTGTTTATTGCCTCGGGAATTTTAAAAGTGGCTTCCTCATTCCCGGCTCGCAAGGTCATTTTCCCTGTCTTGGATATCCAGTAGGGCACGGGATGTGGCAAGGAAAGGCTGGCCAAGATGATGGGGACCTCAGTAGCATCATCAACATCAAGGATAACAAAATCAGCCGGAAAGACTAGACCACCAACCTTCACAATCACATCGCTCACAATGCCACGTGGGCATCTAACAGTCCGGTCCGCAAGTTGTATGGTGATCCGTGTCGGCTCTAAGTCTTGAAGGCCAAGTTTTAAGGAAAGCTTGTAGGGCATAACATTTATGCTTGCACCAAAATCGGCGAGGGCTTTCTCTACAAGCGAGTCCCCAAAATGACACTCCACAATTAGACCACCCGGGTCTTTGATTTTCTCGGGCAATTTGCTTTGGATAATTGCCGAACAACTCTCGCCAAGAGACACTGTAGATGCTTCTTCAAGTTTCTTCCTGTTTGTAAGCAACTCCTTCATAAACTTGGCATATTTTGGCATTTGAGCAAAGGCCTCGACAAGTGGAAGATTAATGTGAAGTTGCTTAATCATCTCCAAAAATTTTTTGAATTGAGTGTCCTCCTTATCCCTATTGAGTCTTGCCGGATAGGGGACCTTTGGTTGGTGCTCTAGCAATTTTTTTTTCTTTGTTTTGAGGTTCAATCGAATTGTCGTGGCTGTCATTAGCTTCATCCCCACCCACGGAGGGAGTGCCTCTTGCCATGTTCTTTTCCTTGTTTTCAGTTGGCCTAGGAGTCAGCCGAACCTCAACCTCTCTACCACTCCTCAAAGTGATAGCTTGTACATGTTCTCGTGGGTTAGTCTCAGTGTTGCTAGGGAGACGACCAGGTGTTCTTTCTGCCATGGATGCCGCAATCTGTCCCAAGTGTTTTTCGATGCCCTGGATTGAAGCTTGCATGTTTCTCACTGTCGTTTCAAGTGTGTTCAACCTTGCATCGGTGATTTGCATGTATTTAGCTAGGACATCTTCAGTAGTGAATTTCCTTTCGGTTGGAGGTGCTTGTGATGATTGTGCCTGAAACCCTAGCGGTTGTGAAAATTTCTGTTGGCCATGATTTCCCCAATTGAAATTTGGGTGATTCCTTCACCCGGGGTTGTATGTCCCACCATAGGGGTTTCTTTGAAATTTCTGCCCCTGATTCACATAGTCAACATGTTCAACTGGGGCGGCATCGGGGACTGAAATGGGGCAACTAGCAACATCATGCCCCCCTCCACAAGTTCCATAGTTCATCACTTGCTTGACACTTGTGCTCGAACGCTCGACTCTTTCGGACATAAGCAAGCTCACTTGCTTCGCTAGTGCTTCGAGCTTCGCATCTTGAGCGGTCTTACTGTCTATTTCATGAACTCCTCGAGATTGAGCCATTTTTGCCCTAGAACCCCAATGTGATTCATTTCGTGCCATGTTCTCAATTAATTCTTCGACATCCTCGGGGAATTTGCTACTCAAGGATCCACCTACCTGCGGCATCAATGAGTTGATGATTCTGGTAGCTCAAACCATTATACAGTATTTGTACTCGCATCCAAGCCTCGAAACTATGATGTGGACATTTTCACAAGAGATCTTTAAATCTCTCATGGGCTTCAAAGAGGGTTTAAGAATCTCTTTGACTGAAAGCCGAGATCTCTTGCCTTAACCTTCCTGCCTTGCTCAGAGGGAAGTAGTGGCCCATAAACTTGTTCACCATCTCCTTCCATATCTTTATGGAACCCGGGCAAGTGAGGTGAGCCACCTGTAAGCGGCATCTCACAAACTGAATGGGAAAAGACGGAGTATAGCTGCATCATCGGATAGGCCATTGACTTTAAATGTCGAGCACATTTGGAGGAATCGGGATAGGTGCTTATTCGGGTCCTCGTCGGCCAAGCCATCGAACTGCACGGTGTTCTGTATCATCCCAATTGGTCTGGCCAAATCAAAATTACCGACACTGGCAGCCGGAGCTTGCACACTAGCACGCGAGTGGACGGGTCGTCAAGTAATAACCTCACAAGGAGGGTCGTATTCCCTAGGGCCCGAGATCTACTATTACTTCCTTTTGGGAGTCACTTTCTAGTCGATCGAAACAAGGTTGAAGCAATATTAAAATAATAAAAACAAGTAAAGAAATGCAAATAAAATAAAGCTCAATCCGGAATAAAGTTAGAGACGAAGAAGCCAATAATTGGGGAAGGCCTCGGGCGAGGATTCCCTCGGGAGGAGACTAAATATGAATGACCATGATAATTATAAAACTAGGGTTTGCTTGATTTTGGTCCGCTAGACTCGGATGTCGACTACCCCGGAACCTCCGTAGTGTAGCCCTAATCCAGTACGGGTTTCTCTATCCAGAAAAGACCCCTACGATGTCAATGAGAAGAAGGAGTCTGGATTAGGGTTAATCTAATGCATACTCTCGGCTAAATTAACCCTAAACGCGCGGAAGGCTATTATACCCGGAACCTCCGGTGCATTAATACATGAATCCCTCTTTGATTCATCAAGTGACCTAATACATGCTAGCATCCCGCCAAACAAGTATCATTCAAAATCAATTCTACGGAATCCATCCATTGTAGAATGAGCAACAAGATAATGAATTAAAACCAAACAATCAAACCAACACATTCATTCAAAACAATATAAAGGTCATTCATACAAAGTCTCCTCCCAAGGTTCACCGGGAGCCCGGTGGCATTGGGAGGTTTAGTTCGTCATCACAAAATTAAGGAGCTCATCATATAAAGATTCCATCAAACAAAAACAAGAAAAACTCCCTCAAAGATGTTGGCTAGGGTTGATGGTGTAGCTTGTCAGATCCGCGCCGGCGAGCCCTATGAAGCTTCTTCACGTCTTCCCCTTCTTCTCTCCTTCAAAGTTGCCCAAAAATCCCTCTAAATCCCTCCAAAGATGATGAGAATGGTGTGTGGTGGAGTGGAGGCCGGAAACTAGCAATGATGCCAAAAACTTGACAGGACCCCTTGCGTGTATCCCGCAAGTTCACGGGCTTGTCGAAGTAATAAATTTTACCCTGGTGAGTGGGTAATCGTATTCACAGGGAATAGGGATTTAAGACACAAGAACTCACTATTTAACTATGCGGTGTACGAAAGTAAGAGTAGGATTAATGAGTGAGTGTGAAAGCAATTAAAAAGAGACAAGAAATAAAATAGAAGATGGAAGGTAAGAGAGTGCAAGTAGGAGTAAATAGAGAAGGACAAGCAATGAGAAAAGATGGGCACCCAGACAAGCTACCCCTAGGACTTATGCTTCTACTGCAAGACAATGCTATTATACTTTCGTATTGATGTTAATTGAGTCGAGGATATCCTTAAACACACGGTCCCAAACCTAAGCTCAACCGTGACTAACCCCAAAACTATACCCCGGTATTAGGTTTTCAGTATGACCCTTGACTCTCGTTGACCTGTCAACTAAGTCCTAGGGGAGACTGTCTTCCTAAGCCTCACACTACGTGGGATTGCTTTAAGTTCTAGGGATTTCTAGCGATAAACCTTGTTCCTATGTATAGTTCTAACCTGACACGACCCCTTGCGTGTATCCCGCAAGTGTACGGGCTTGTCGAAGTAATAAAATTACCCGGGTGAGTGGGTAGTCGAATCCACAGGAAATGTGGATTGAAGACACGAGATTTCACCATCTAGTTGTGCAGTGTATGAAAAAGTGATAATATAATTTATGAGTGAATTATGGAAGCAAATATGATAAAAAAAACAAGAAATTAAAGAGAGAGATGGAAGACAAGAAAGTGTAAGAAGGAGTGAATTAGAGAAAGACTAGTAATTGATGAAATATGTTATCCGGACAAGCTACCTCTAGGACTTATGCTTCTAGTGCAAGACTATGCTATTATACTTTCCTAATGATGTTAATTGAGTCGAGGATATCCTTAAACTCACGGCCCCAAACCTAAGGTCAACCGTGACTAACCCCAACACTATGTCCCAGCATTAGGATTCACGTCAACCCTTCACTATATCGCTCATGCAACTAAGCCCCAGGGGAGTATATCTACCTAAGCCTAACACTACATGGGATTGCTTTAAGCTCTAGGGATTCCTAGTGATAAAACTTGTTCCTATGTGTAGTTCTAACCCTTTGGTCTAGGTGGAAGAACCCTAATCTAAGTTAAGCCCCAGTCCTAGGATTCACTCAATCCTTCGCAAGGGAGTGCATCTCTTAGTACTTGACTCTACTTCGATTGCTAAGAAATCAAGGAAACGGGGGTAGGGAGAAATCACACCGGAGGGGAAAGGTAACGATTCGCTACCTCACGACTTACCCTCTCAACCCTCTTCAATCTTAAGTAGTCTAACCCTATAGGAGTTGTCACACCTCCACATGGTAACCTAGATTATTCTTAAACCTAGTGTCATGGCTAAGGGAAAACAATTGCAAAAGATAATTAAAATTGAAACTCGAATTTATTCATCAATAATGGAAAAGCATAATAGCAATGTCATAGAAACATAATAATCCTAGGGTTTTACAAGTCCGAATACCCACGAGGGGTTTAGCTCCCCATGGAGCTATACATGTTCATCAAAGTAAAAAAGAAAGCACAAATTAAACACATTGATGAAAACCCCCTTGCGTATGGTGTGGTCGTGGTCTTGTGCGGCCGCCGAACGTCGATGACGATGCCGATGACGCGCTCCATACCTCCACGAAGTCCTCTCTGAAACCCTAGCCGCACTTTCCAGAAGTTGGGGAGAAAGTTATGCCAAAGATCTCTCAAAAAGTCTCCAAAATCAGGCTTTTATAATGTTGAGTCGCGGCTTTAAAGTTAGACTTATCGGGACTTCACACGGCCGTGTGGAATTTCCACACGCCCGTGTGAAGTTTCTGGGTTGTTGAAAAATTAATTCACAAGGCCGTGTGGAATTTCCACTTGCCTGTGTGAACTCTCTGAAATCCTGTTTTTCGGCAGAAAGTGAACAGTATCTTGCTACAATGTTTTTGCTATGGTACTTGCCGAAACGCTCCCGAATTCGTTGTTCTTCATCGAGGCCATTGATTTGGGCACACAATCAATGGTAGATCGTGCGGATTGCTTCAAGTCTCCTTTCTTGGTGAAGTTCTCCTAAGCAACACGAGTTAGACTTGTTGTGAATGTGACTGCCTTTGTGCCTCTCCAAAGGAGGTTAGCACACACTCACAAGTCTAGGCTCGTGCCTTGTTCCTTGCTTGGTCCGAAACCTTCCCAACAATGGTGAACACGATCTAAATTCGTTCTTCTTTTCCAAATTAGCTCCACAAATCTATAATGCATAAGAATACACAAATGCACACTATTTAGTGATAAAATCTGATAAAATGTATGCTCATTGTAAGATAATAACGCTTTGCCTTACTATAACACAAGCACTTATCATAACCCTTTAGTCCAGGTGGAAGAACCCTAGTCTCAATTAAGCCCCAGCACTAGGATTCACTTCAACCCTTCACTCTGTTGCTCGCGCAACTAAGCCTGGGAGAGTTCCTCTCCTGGCACTTTGATGAGTGTGATCCCGCAAGTGCACGGGTCGTCAAGTAATACCCTGTGCGTGACACAGGGGTCGTATTCCCTGGGGCCCGAGAAGCTACCCTTACTTCCTTATTACAATATTGTTTGACCGATACGATTCAAAAGAGTGAATATGATGCAAAGAAGTTAAAGAAGTAAATAACCAAAACAAACATACGAGGGCAAAATACGGGGTAGAAATAGGGCTAGGAGTGGTCACGGATGAGGATTCCCTTAGGGGCTACTAAAGTGAGTAGGAAGGCTTGGACTAACATGCAAGTGGCTAATTGGACCGAGAAAACCCTAGACTAGGTCAACCCGATGGTCACGGAAGTCGACCCCTAATCCGGTACGGGTAATGGATACGGTACGTATACCGTCCAAGATTTCCCCTACGATTGCAAAGGGTGAAGTGGTTTTCTCAAACTAGGGTTACAATACAAAAGAGTACTCAACCCTAGGAGTGGAGGGGTACAAATACCCGATGGTCACGGCATATTTATATGTATTTCCCTTCCAAGTTTGGTGAGTCTAACACTAGGGCAATGGTCATGCAACCTAGCATTTCCTAAGTCTTTTGATACATAGAGTTCTCATACATACCAAGCATGTAAAACACCAAACAATGGATCACAAACAAGCCACAAACAATGTATAGAACAAGATCATCCAAAACATCACAAGTTCACCCCCAAGGTTCACCTACATCCGGTGACCTTGGGGTTTAAGTGCTCATGTTCACTAAATACAACAATAAATGCATGGAAATAAACGACAAAGGCATGAGAAGGACTCCCTCAAAGGATGAAGGCCGGTGAAGTTCCAAAGACGCCACTCCAAAGGGTGGCTTCCCTAGTCTTCAACCTCCAAATGAAAGCCCTAGGATGAAGGATCTTCCCAAAACCTTGCTCTCCTTGCCAAATCCTTGCCTAGATCGCCCTCCAAGAGCTTCTTCTTCCTCAATTCGAAGGTGGTGGTGAGAGGCCCTAAGAAGAACTCCAAGATCTCCTTCAAAACCCAAGTAGAGCCCCTTTAAATGTTGAGTTCGGGCAAGCTCATGGGTGGCCTCACGGTCCATATACGGCCCGGGAGGGAGCCTGTAATACGGGCTGCAAGAAACCGCAAAGATGTGATTTTTGCACAGTAACTACTACAGTAAACTACTACAGTAACTGCTGCAGTAAAGTGCTACAGTGAACTGCTCGCGGATGACCTCACGGCCGTGAGCTTGCCCGTGAGGATTCCCAGACTTAGAATTTTCTTCAAATCTTCATGCTTCAGGCTGCTACAGTGTTGCTACAGTGCCAGGGAACCCAAAACGACGATTTCGGTGTCAAATTCTTCTCAAATTGCGTCGTTGAGCTCACCTAGGCTTCTTTTGTATCTGAAACACAAAATAAACCAATTTAGACCTAAAAGGGAATCGATTCATCAACAAAATATGAGAAGCATGCGCAAGTGTACGTATAAAATATGTACATTTAGACGTTTATCAAACATCCCCACACCTAAGCGTTTGCTTGTCCCCAAGCAAACAAACATGAAGAACAGGGGCAAGAAGATAAACGGCTAAATGTACGACCTCAAGCTCAAAAGTAAAGAACTCCACAGGCACGAATGGACAGAAATCAAGAAGTGAGCTGATCAATGACTAGTCAAGTAATACTAGTTCCATTTCTCCTAGAGTGCCCCGTGAGTGTGTGCTAACTTCCACCTTGACCTCCACACCCTGGATTACCCCAGGATGACCATTCACCCCACGTATAATGAAAGTGACATTAGAATGCTAAAAACATCCTCAATACTCAGATAAAAGTCTTTCGGTTCCTAGATAAAACTTTAGCTCAAAAGTGACTATGCGGTACGCTCCAGGGGATCTAGACATTTTATTACTCTCACATACGTACAAACTTTTTCTGAGTCCGACTAACGTAGACTGCACAAAAATCTTTCAGACGGATGCACATGCTGGCCAGGCACAAGAGCCACCCATCCTACTTGATTACAGTCAACATAGACGCATTCATGCTGTACTAGCAGAGGAATACTGTCATAGATTTTTTTTTTTTTTTTTTTTTTTTTACATGTATAGACTATCTTTCAAATCCCCTGGCTAAACCCACTACAGTAGTTCACAAAAAGCTAAAGAAAACAATAAAGGAACACAAAAGCTCTTAAAAGAGTATTGAAAATAGAATTTAACAAATTCATGCCAAAATCATTACAATGGGTTGGTAGGAGTGTACAAGGCGGAAGTAATCGTGTACAGGCATAGGGGGCGCTAAAGGTGAAATAGAACTACATTCAAGCGCATGTAAAAGTACAGCTCACAACTATCATTCTTACCAAGCCAGGAAATTCTAAACATGTGAATCATAGCTATAATAGGTAATCCAAGCATGCACAAAATACCAGTATACTCCAAAAATCCATCCCCACACCTAAAGCTGTACATTGTCCCCAATGTACATAAGTCAGCAGAACAGGGTGGGACAAACATTTTAAGCACAAGTAAATAGAGTAAAAGAAACTTCCCCAACAACTGATGAAGAATGGCATGTGGTCCTCAATGTTGGTGGGGTGAAAGAAAACTGAGGGCGCGGAGTGTGAAACTCAGTAACAATTCTCCTGAAAGCACAAGAAGTATAAATCACAACTCCAGAAATGAAAAATATGAAAGAGAGCAAAATGACAAAAGTCTCAAAACAACCATGAAAAGTTTAGCAGGGCGAAGCCCTAGCTAACTCAAAAGTACAGAGTACAACATGAAAAAGAAAATGCAGTGGAAACAAAGTATCATAGCAAGCATGCAACTCGAGTCAGGGGCCAGAAGGGAATGACGGAGCTGCACAAGTGGTGGCCGCCGAGGTGGTGCCGACTGATGATGACGAACTGCGCAGGAACGCTAAAATGTCGGCGGTAGCGGTCTCAAGGCGGCTCACTGAAGCAGTCAGCATCTGCAGCTGCTCGCAGACCTCTGCTCGGAACGTGTCAAACCTCTCCTCCAATGAATGCTGAGGTGCCCGGGGTGCAGCAACATCGTCCGACTCAGACTCTGATCGAGACTCAGACTCGGTGTCATGAGATGGGCCGACGTCTGACTGGCGTCGTACTACCCTGTGTGTAGTGCCCCGCCGCTCAACCATACCAATACATACCAAAGTCTGCATGCTGAGTGGGACGACTGCACCCACAACTGTCATGCCCTGGGTTCCCTAGAGAAGATCCATACCCTTGATCATGCGTGTGATGTAGGGCCCAGCGTAAATGGATCCCAGGCGGACAAACTTGCCTTGGTGGGCAAAAACATCGGCGAACAAATGACCCATGTGAAGGGGGTACCGCTGTATAATGCTATACAGCATCAATAAGTCCGTGCGCGATACTACCCCGGTAGAATCCAGTCGGCCCCCAATGCTCCTAGTCAGTAAGGCGTGAATGTATCTGTGAGCGGGGTCTTTCAACTGGGAAGCTTTCTTGGTGCGTGACCGGTGAGCAATGGTATTCCAATATGTAGCATTGGTCACGGAGTAAGGGAAGTCCCTACCTAATTCCTTGAATTCCTGCCTTTGGGTGAATGCTTCGGTGTAAAATCCCATGTAAATGCCCAATTGGTCTTGAGTGATCCTGTGGCTCTTCCCGAAGGCACGGAATGACACATATCCGGGTTGGCGAGAGAAAGGGTTGAAGTGATAGATTTCAAAGGTGCTTAACACTTCAAGAGTTAACTCCTTGTATGTGGGTTCGTCAATGGAGAACAATGTATCCCAACCGTCGTGTGTGATGAGTTCCAATATTATTTCATCCAAACCCAGGGTTTTGAGGACATCCCAATCAATTTTCTTTATCGTCCCAAAGTTCTTGCGCGAAAGAAGCGCAAAACGATTCTTGTGTTCTTCCTTCTTAAACTTGGGTTGTTCATGAGGCGGAGGAGGGTCATTTCGGGCTCTCTTGTAAGCAACCTTCTTGGTTCTCATCCTACAAAGTGAATGGAAGGTCAATTAGACAAGTTACAAGCAACAAAAATCTTGAAAAATGAAAGAATCATGAAGATTTCTCAGTGCTACAGTAATTCCGAAAATTTTTTTCAAGAACTTTGTTTGAAAACTTGAAGATCTCAAAATACAACCATTCCAAAACCTTGATACAAGCTTGTAGAAGCCAAGGAGAGAACAAACCATGAGAAAATAAGCTCCAACAACCATAGAAACATCAAGATCATGAGAACAAAAATTCACCTTAAAACCTAGGGTTTTTGGAGTGAAACTTGAGTTGAATCCGGCCAAAAGAGTGGTTATTCTTCAAATCTTAAGCACCAAATGTTTTTAGAGGAGAGTGAGAGCAATTTAAAGCAAGAAAAATGGAAGAAAATGGAGGAGAAATGAGGGGGGGGAAGTGAGAGTGTTAAGTGGAGAGGATGATGAATAGAAGGAATGGCCAAATGAAGCCCAATTAAATCAAGTCCCGAAAAGCCTCACGGGTGAGCTCACTGGCGTGAGCTCACCCGTGAGAGCTCTCGGTTTGCCTCACAGCCAAGCTCACGGCCGTGAGCTTGGCCGTGAGGGCTCTCGGTTTGGCTCACGGCCAAGCTCACGCCCGTGAGCTTGGCCGTGAGAGCCCTCTGTTTTGCTTGCGGGAAAGCTCACGGCCGTGAGCTTGCCCGCAAGGGTTCTTTCCCTTGCTTAAGGGCACAATCATGTACAAAACTTAGCTCTCAACTCGATTTAGCAATGAAGAACACTCCTCTAAAGCTTAAAACCACTCAAAGAAAGGCCGAATAAGGCATGAAAGCAATCAAAACATGAATCTCATGAAAACTATTCATTAAACAATTCACAACAACATACAAGCATGCAACTATGAATTAGACAAAATGATGAGCGATAAGAGCACACAAGAACAAACCCTAGGGTGCTAATATGCTAACACACAACAAAAATACGAAAAAGAGAAACACAAACACTAAAAACAACAAAAGAATGAAATTGCAATGAAATTAAACTTGGGTTGCCTCCCAAGAAGCGCTTGGTTAACGTCGTTAGCTTGACGTGTGTTACCTCAACAATCATGGTGGGACAAAAGGAGGGAATTTACCTCCAATCTTTGATGATGTATTGTTACCCGAAAAGTTCATGGAGAGGCATGAAAAAATTCTGAACTTCCCTTCGTTCTCCATGAGTATGTCATCTACTTCCTCGGGTGATACCGTTGAAACCTTTGCAACCTTCTTTGATTCCTTTGTTTTTCTCCACACCTTTTTTGTGGGTTTCTTCTCCTTGTTATGTAGTGGGGGGTCAAACACCACTTGAGTAGATTTTCGCAATGGTGGAGGGGGGGCATCAAATTCTTCTATCTTTTCCTTCTCTAGCTCATCCAAAATTTCATCAAGTGGGTTCAGAGCGAAAATTTCCTGCACACAATCAGAAATAATTGCATCAGTTTTATCCATGAAATAAAGACTATCATCATGGTCAAGTGTGTGCCGCATTGCAGCGGGAAGGGTGAAGACCACTTGTTCATCACCAACTCTTAATGTCATCTTTCCACCCTTGACATCAATCAATGCTCCGGAAGTGTTTAGGAATGGACGGCCGAGAATGATGGGGACCTCAACATCATCATCCACATCTAAAATCACAAAATCCACAGGAATGATGAGTTTGTCAACCCTCACAAGGACATCTTCAACAATACCCCTTGGTCTCCGCAAAGAACGATCGGCAAGTTGTAGAGTCATTCGTGTAGGCCTTAGATCTTCCAGTCCCAATTTCAAAAACAACTTGTAAGGCATCACATTAATACTCGCACCCGAGTCGGCCAAAGCACTGTCTTGTATTCCTTCACCAAGGGTGCAAGGGATGATGAAACTACCGGGATCATTGAGTTTCTTAGGCAACTTCTTTTGAATTAAAGCGGAGCAATTCCCCGATAGTGTCACCGAGTCCACCTCTTCTAGGTTTCTTTTGTTTGTGATGAGGTCTTTCATGAACTTGGCATACTTGGGCATTTGTGAGAGGGCCTCAACCAAAGGAATGTTAATGTGGAGTTGCTTGAATATATTCAAAAATCTTTTAAATTGAGCATCCTCCTTGTCTTTTTTCAACCTTGTTGGGTAAGGTACCACGGGCTTGTACTCGTTCACCTTTGGGGCCAGGGATTCGTGGACATCATCACTACATTTCCCCTTATCATCCTTGCATTCTCCCATGTTCAAATGAGGGTCTTCCAGATCGGTTACCCTATCATTAGAAGCACTTGGGCTCGTTTCGGCCCTTGCTTCCAATTGTTTTCCACTCCTTAGTGTAACAGCCTTCAAGTGTTCCCTCGGGTTGCTTTCAGTGTTGCTTGGTAAGCTACCCGAAGGACAATCAGAATGCGCTCGAGCAAGCTGTCCCACTTGGTTCTCAAGAGATTGCATAGATGCCTGAACATTCCTCAACACAGTGCCGAACTCATCCATTCTTTTCTCAATACCCTGAAACCGTGTCTCGGTATTAATCATAAATTTGGCTAAAACATCTTCCGTGGTATACTTTCTTTCTTGTTGTGGTGCTGCTGGGTAATGGCTTGCTTGAGGTGGAGGGGGCCTCTGTTGAACTTGGCCTTGACCCCAGGGCATGTTCGGGGGGTTCCTCCAACCTTGATTGTATGTGTTACCATATTGATTTCCCGGCCCTCTAGGTCCACCTCCAACAATATCAACAGACTCCACAGGTGTAGAAGGGGCAATGAATATAGGACACTATGACGTTGAATGCCCTGCTCCACTTGTGTCACAAGACATCACGGCCTTAGGGGTAGAATTGGACCCCAACATCAGTTGCTCAACTTTCTGTGCCAATGAATTGACCAAGGCATTGTTGTCTGAGAGATTCTTTGTCAAGGCCTCAACCTTAGCCGTCAATGCTGTGTTTTCATTCACTTCATAAAGCCCTGCAGCCTTTGGTGCCTTTTGCCTAGTACTCCAGTGGCATTCATTACTGGCCATGCTTTCAATCAAAGCTTCAGCTTCTTCAGACAGTTTGCTACTCAAGGATCCACCTGCTGCGGCATCAATCAGTTGCCTTGTTGAATAATTCAGTCAATTGCAGAACATTTGCACTCTAATCCAAGACTGAAATCCATGGTGAGGGCACTTGCGCAACAAGTCTTTAAACCTTTCATGTGCTTCAAAGAGTGTCTCCGAATCTCCCTGCCTGAAGGATGATATTTCTTGCCTCAACCTCGCTGCTTTGCTAGGAGGAAAGTATCGGGCCAAGAATTTTTCCACCATATCCTTCCAAGTAGTGATGGAGCCTGGAGCCAAGGATGTGAGCCACCTATAAGCTGCTCCCCTTAAACTGAATGGAAAAAGTCTTAGCCGAATAGCATCATTAGAGACCTAGTTTATCTTGAAGGTTGAACATATTTGCAAGAAGCGAGATAGATGAGCGTGCGGGTCCTCATCTGCCAACCCGTCAAACTGAACCGAGTTCTGAATCATTCCAATCGTGCTCGCCTTGATTTCAAAATTGTTAGCCGGAACCGCCGGTGCCTGAACACTGAATTCTTCACCGGTGAATTGAGGCCGCTCATAATCAGACAGGGTCCTCCTTGGTTCGGCCATAACGGTAGGTTCACTTGATTCCACAACAAACTCTTGTCCTCGTTGTCTTGAACTCTCACCCAACTCTCTCAAACTTTGATGCAAAGTTCTCTCTACTTCGTTGTCGGGTTCAACTAGGTTTGCTTGACTCGAACGTGTCATAAAATAGGTACCTTGCAAAACCGGAGTAGAGAATTAGCAATCGACGAGAGGTAAAAAAAAATAGAAATGCAAAACGATAGATAATGGAATATATACAAAGGATGATAAATGCAAAACAAGAAAATGGTCAAATCAACATGCGCAAAGTTTTCCGGATATTTCTCGTGGGTCCCCGGCAACGGCGCCAAAAACTTGATGAGTGTGATCCCGCAAGTGCACGGGTCGTCAAGTAATACCCTGTGCGTGACACAGGGGTCGTATTCCCTGGGGCCCGAGAAGCTACCCTTACTTCCTTATTACAATATTGTTTGACCGATACGATTCAAAAGAGTGAATATGATGCAAAGAAGTTAAAGAAGTAAATAACCAAAGCAAACATACGAGGGCAAAATACGGGGTAGAAATAGGGCTAGGAGTGGTCACGGATGAGGATTCCCTTAGGGGATACTAAAGTGAGTAGGAAGGCTTGGACTAACATGCAAGTGGCTAATTGGACCGAGAAAACCCTAGACTAGGTCAACCCGATGGTCACGGAAGTCGACCCCTAATCCGGTACGGGTAATGGATACGGTACGTATACCGTCCAAGATTTCCCCTATGATTGCAAAGGGTGAAGTGGTTTTCTCAAACTAGGGTTACAATACAAAAGAGTACTCAACCCTAGGAGTGGAAGGGTACAAATACCCGATGGTCACGGCGTATTTATACGTATTTCCCTTCCAAGTTTGGTGAGTCTAACACTAGGGCAATGGTCATGCAACCTAGCATTTCCTAAGTCTTTTGATACATAGAGTTCTCATACATACCAAGCATGTAAAACACCAAACAATGGATCACAAACAAGCCACAAACAATGTATAGAACAAGATCATCCAAAACATCACAAGTTCACCCCCAAGGTTCACCTACATCCGGTGACCTTGGGGTTTAAGTGCTCATGTTCACTAAATACAACAATAAATGCATGGAAATAAACGACAAAGGCATGAGAAGGACTCCCTCAAAGGATGAAGGCCGGTGAAGTTCCAAAGACGCCACTCCAAGGGGTGGCTTCCCTAGTCTTCAACCTCCAAATGAAAGCCCTAGGATGAAGGATCTTCCCAAAACCTTGCTCTCCTTGCCAAATCCTTGCTTAGATCGCCCTCCAAGAGCTTCTTCTTCCTCAATTCGAAGTTGGTGGTGAGAGGCCCTAAGAAGAACTCCAAGATCTCCTTCAAAACGCAAGTAGAGCCCCTTTAAATGATGAGTTCGGGCAAGCTCACGGGTGGCCTCACGGTCCATATACGGCCCATGAGGGAGCCTGTAATACGGGCTGCAAGAAACCGCAAAGATGCGATTTTTGCACAGTAAACTGCTACAATAAACTGCTACAGTGAACTGCTCGCGGATGACCTCACGGCCGTGAGTTTGCCCGTGAGGATTCCCAGACTTAGAATTCTCTTCAAATCTTCGTGCTTCAGGCTGCTACAGTGTTGCTACAGTGCCAGGGAACCCAAAACGACGATTTCGGTGTCAAATTCTTCTCAAATTGTGTCGTTGAGCTCACCTAGGCTTCTTTTGTATCTAAAACACAAAATAAACCAATTTAGACCTAAAAGGGCATCGATTCATCAACAAAATACGAGAAGCATGCGCAAGTGTACGTATAAAATACTTACATTTAGACGTTTATCACACTTCACTATATCTCGACCGCTATGAAATCTTGCAACACGGAGGTATGGAGAATCAAACCGGAGAGGACTTCGTGGAAGTTTGTCATCGGCATCGTCACTGCTGTCCCGCGTCCGCACAAGACCACGGCTACATCATACGCAAGGGGGTTTTCATCGATGTTTTCAATTTGTGCTTTTTTTTATATTTTGATGAATTTGTATAGCTCCATGAGGAGCTAAAACCCTCGTGGGTATTTGGACATGTAAACTCTAGGATCATTATGTTTCTATAACATTGTTATTATTCTTTTCCATTATTGATGAATAAATTCAAGTTTCAATCTTAATTATCTCTTGTAATTGTTTTCTCTTAGCCGTGACACTAGGGTTGAGAGCAATCTAGGTTAGACTACTTACGATTGAAGAGGGTTGAGAGGGTGAGTCGTGAGGTAGCGGAACGTCCCCTTTCTCCTCCGTTGTGATTCTTCCTATCTTCCTATTCCATGATTTCTTAGCGGTCGAGATAGAGTGAAGATCTAGGAGAGGAACTCCCCTGGGGCTTAGATGCGCGAGCAACAGAGTGAAGGGTTGAAGTGAATCGTAGTGCTGGGGCTTAATTTAGACTAGGGTTCTTCCACCTGGACCAAAGGGTTAGAACTATACATAAGAACTAGTTTTATCACTAGGAATCCCTAGAACTATACTTAGGAAGACGTACTCCTGTAGGGCTTATTTGACAGGTCAACAAGAGTCAAGAGTCATAGTGAAAACCTAATGCCGGGGCATAGTGTCGGGGTTAGTCATGGTTGACCTTAGGTTTGGGACCGTCTGTCTAAGGATATCCTCGAGTCAATTAACATCAATAGGAAAGTATAATAGCATAGCCTTGCATTAGAAGCATAAGTCCTACGGGTAGCTTGTCCGGGTACCCTATTTCATCCATTGCTAGTCCTTCTCTATTTACTCATTCTTACACTCTCTTACCTTCCATCTTTCTACTTTTGATTGGTTTCACACTCACTCATCAATTCTACTCTTACTTTTCGTACACCGCATAGCTAAATAGTGAGTTCTTGTGTCTTAAATCCCTATTCTCTTTGGATACGACTACCCACTCACTAGGGTAAAATTTATTACTTCGATAAGCATGTGCACTTGCTGGATACACGCAAGGGGTCATGTCAATATTCTAGATTGTTCTCAACCCTAGTGTCACGGCCAAGGGAAAACAATTACAAGAAGCAATTAAGATTAAAACTCGAATTTATTCATCAATAATGGAAAAGCATAATAACAATGTCAAAGAAACATATTAATCCTAGGGTTTACCATAAGGAGCTAAACCCCTTGTGGGTATTCGGACTTGTAAACCCTACGATTATTATGTTTCTTTGACATTGTTATTAGGCTTTTCCATTATTGATGAATAAATTCGAGTTTCAATCTTAATTGCTTCTTGTAATTGTTTGTCCTTAGCCGTGACACTAGGGTTGAGAACAATCTAGATTATCCTTTGGAGGTGTGACAACTCCTATAGGGTTAGACTACTTGAGATTGAAGAGGGTTGAGAGGGTGAGTCTTGAGGTAGAAGAACGTCCCCTTTCCCCTCCGGTGTGATTCTCCCTACCTCAGTGTTCCATAATTTTTTAGCGGTCGAGATAGAGTGAAGTGCTAGGAGAGGAACTTCCTTGGGGCTTAGTTGCGCGAGCAACAGAGTGAATGGCAGAAGTGAATCCTAATACTGGGGCTTAATTGAGACTAGGGTTCTTCCACATGGACCAAAACGTTAGAACTATACATAGGAACATGGTTTATCACTAGAAATCCCTACAACTTAAAGCAATCACACGTAGTGTTTGGCTTAGGAAGATGGACTCCCCAAGGGCTTAGTTGACAGGTCAACGATAGTCAAGGGTCGTAGAGAAAACCTAATGCCGGGGCATAGTGTTGCGGTTAGTCACGGTTGACCTTAGGTTTGTGACCGTGTGTTTAAGGATATCCTTGACTCAATTAACATCAATAGGAAAGTATAATAGCATTGTCTTGCACAAGAAGCATAAGTCCTAATTCTAGCTTGTTTGGGTACCCATCTTTTCTCATTGCTTGTCCTTCTCTATTTACTCCTACTTGTACTCTCTTACCTTCCATCTACTATTTTATTTCTTGTCTCTTTTTAATTGCTTTCACATTCACTCATTAATCCTACTCACTTTTTGTACACCGCATAGCTAAATAGTGAGTTCTTGTGTCTTAAATTCATATTCCCTGTGTATATGACTACCCACTCACCTGGGTAAAATTTATTAGTTCGACTAGCCCGTGCACTTGCGGGATACATGCAAGGGGTTATGTCACCAACCCCAATTTCTTGGCAATTAAACCCTATTCCCATATGAATATTGATTGCAATTTCTTCCTAACCAACATTCCCACAATTGCATTAAGTACATGAAGATCCCAAGATAATTGTACCCTAAACCCTAGTTTACAATTATTGATTGAAGGGTTATTGATATCAAATTTCTCAGCTTATTAGTACAAGAAACCCTTTTTAGTTCATTAATGATCTAATACATGTTAGTAGGTCACATCTACGTGTAAAACTCGAGAAAGAACTACGAATCTCTCCATTAAGTAGTTCTAGGCATGAAACATAATGAACACAAACTTGCAATTAAGTAAATCAACCTGGTATGCGTTTGATTCGCTCACCCGCAAGTGCACGTGGTCGCCAAGTAATACCCCTCGCGCGAGCACAGGGGGTCGTATTCCCAATGTTGTCCAACCTAGCAATTACTTCCTTATCACAATGTTGTCCAACCTAGCAATTACTTGATAGAGATAACTACAAATAATATACGGATATGAAAAGCATGCAAATAGTAAATACAAATACGGAGGGAAATCAAGGCGAGGGAATGGTCACGGATGAGGATTACCTCGGGGGCTACTGACACACCCCTTGCGTGTGTACCCCGCAAGTGCACGGGTTGTCAAAGTAATAAAAATACCCTGGTGAGTGGGTAGTCGTATCCACAGGGAATAGTGTTCAGAAACAAGTGTTATCGCTATTTAGCTATGAAAGAAGTCGATGATGAAAGAAGTATATATATATATATAAATGTAAAAGAAAATAAAAGAGTGCAAGAAGAATAATGAGGGTAGGATAGGTAATCGATATAAAGATGGGGTACCCGGACAAAGCTCCCCCTAAGACTAATGCTTCTAGTGCAAGACTAGTATTATACCCTCTAATTGATGTCTAATTGAGTCAAGGATATCCTTAAACACACGGTCCCAAACCTAAGGTCAACCGTGACTGACCCCAACACTATGCCCCGGCATTAGGATTCACTACGACTCTTCACTCTCGTTGACCTGTCAACTAAGCCCTAGAGGAGTATATCTACCTAAGCCTCACACTACGTGGGATTGCATTAAGTTCTAGGGACTCCTAGTGGTAAAACCTGTTCCTATGTGTAGTTCTAACCCTTTGGTCCAGGTGGAAGAACCCTAGTCTAGATTATGCCCCAGTGCGTAGGATTCACTTCAACCCTTCACTCTGTTACTCGCGTAACTAAGCCCCAGGGGAGTTTATCTACCTGGCACTTCACTCTATCTCGACCGCTAATGAATCAAGGAAACGGAGGTAGGGAGAAACCACACTGGAGGGGAAAGGGGTACATCACTACCTCACAACTTTCCCTCTCAACCCTCTCCAACCTTGTGTAGTCTAATCCTATAGAGGTTGTCACACCCTCAAAGGATAACCTAATAGATTCTCAACCCTAGTGTCACGGCTAAGGGAAAATCTCATACAATCAGCATGCAAGATTGGAACTCAATAATAGAACATTAAATTAAGAAAGCATAATAAAAGTCATAGAAATAATATCATCCTAGGGTTTACAAGTCCGAATACCCACTAGGGTTTAGCTCTCCATGGAGCAAGACAAAGTCAATAAATAGTTTAAGAACATATGCATGAAAACCATAAAGAAAACCCCCTTGTAGATCGTATCGATGGTCTTGTGTAGTCGCGTGTCTTCTCCAACGAATCCCTTGTCAAGCCTAAGGCACACCTCGACAAATCAATGCCGATGAGAGCTTCCCCAATAGCTTTCTTCCAAAGGATGTCGATGTTGATGCCATTTAATCGCCTCCAAAGACCTCCAAGAACCTCTCCAAACCCTAGCCGAAAGCCCCCCAAAAGATATCCAAGTGATAGAAGGGGAGGGTCCCCCAATAGATCTGAAAACAGGCTATTTATAGGCTGAAATCGGGCTGAAATCGGAGTTCCACACGCCCCTGTGTAAAACCAGAAATTCCACACGCCTGTGTGGAAATTCTGAAATCGTGATTTTTCGGCACTGTGAACAGTAACTTTGATACAGTGCTTTTACTACAGTACTTTTGCTACACGCCCGTGTGGAATTTCACACGGCCCGTGGAATTTCCACACGCCCGTGTGAACTCTCTGAAATCCTGATTTTCGGCAACAGTAACTTTGCTACAGTACTTTCGCTACGAAATTCTCCAATGCTACACGAGTTAGACTTTTGTGAATGTAACTGCCCTTGTGCCCCTCCAATGGAGGTTGGCACACACCCACAAGTCTAAACTCGTGCCTTGTTCCTTGCTTGGTCCAAGAACTCGTCAACAATGGCAAACATAACCTATTCTTGTTTCATTCTTGTCCAAATTGGCTCCACAACCCTACAATGCACAAAAGTAAACAAATGCACACTTTTTAGTGATAAAATCTGATTAAATTAATGCTCATTGCAAGATAATAACGCTTCGCATTACTATAACACGAGCACTTATCAAAGCTACTGATAAGTGTCTAAATGTATATGTTTTAATATATGTATTTTGTTCACTTAGCATGTATTTTTATATCAATGGATGCCTGTTTTATGCTTAATTGAGTATTATTTATGTTGTAGGGAATGGACGAGCCATGAGGAACATGATAATATGATTTGGGCGAAAAAGGATGAAAATCAGGGTGTTGTAGTACTATAGCGTATTTACTATAGCTGGAGTACTGTAGCGGATTCACTGTAGTAGTTGCTGTTGCACCTAAGGAGTTTTGGGCTGGAAATGATGGAAGTGCATAAGGGTGAACAGTGCAGTATACGGGGCAGTATAAGGGGCCGTGAGCATCAAAAGACAGTGAATTTCAACTAGCTCTCACGGCCCCCTATCCACCCCAGGATCCATCCATCCACCCCGGGATACACCCCCACATGAGACAAGTTTTGCATTGTTTTTTTGCCTATCTATCCACCCCGAGATCCATTTATCCACCCCGGGATACTGCGGGAGTATTTATAGATGTTTTTAGGGCACACATAGCAAGAACTTCTTGGCCGGCATCTAGAGGGAAGAAACGAAGAAATCTTTGGAGAGACGACGATTTGGAGCCAAGGAAGGAGGCAAGAGCATCATTTTGAAGGGGAGAAGCTTCACCATCAAGGAGGCAAGGATCCAAGTCAAGGGAAGCGTCATTCGGCATCTCTTAGACGGGGGAAAGCGTCATTCGGCCAGACCTCCACCTCCTCCTTCATCATTTCATCTAGGGAGTGTCATTTATGAGCTTTTTAAGTGATTTACTTTGTATTTTTGTTGTTACTTGCTTGATGGCACACTAGACCCCCAAGGCCACCGGATGTTGGTGAACCTTGGGGGGGTTTATCATGTATTTTGGATGATCTTTACTTAATTGCAAGCTTGGTTTGGTTTAAGATTTAGTTCATTGTGCTTCATGTCTAGAACTACCACATGGAGAGATCCGTAGTTCTTTCTTGAATTATACAAGTAGATGTGACCTACTCACGTGTATTAGGTCGTTATTGAACTAAAAGGGGTTACTTGTATTGGCACATCGAGAAATTGGGTGTCGATAGCCCTCCGAGCTATAAGGATAGACTAGGGTTTAGTGTATTCCTTATTTTGGATCTCCTTGTACTTAATGCAATCGTAGGGATGTTGGTTAGGAAGAGATTCCAACCGATATCCGTATGGGATTAGAGTTCAATCGCCGAGAAATTGGGGTTGATCTAATTTTGAGATCCTTCGGTCTAAATCAACCAAGCTACCTTTTATCTTTCATCCATGTATCATGATGACCCCTCAAGGGGATCCACATCCATAGGTCTTCACTCTTCATTGTAGTACTTGCAACAACATTGTATGCCTTTAAATTTGTTTAATTATATCATATTTATTTCTTTGCTTTAGTAGACATACATCCATGCTTGTGTTGTTAGGTTAGATAATAGGCGATGGAGGAGTAAGAGTAGCTCCTTAGCCCCGTGGAATACGATCCTCGTGCTTCTGTACGAGGTATTACTTGGCGATCCCGTACACTTGCGGGGAAGCTATCAGCTACTAAAGTGCTAAGGATGCCCTAACTAGCAAGCACGTGGGTGGTTTAGACCGAGAAACCCTAAATTATACCAACCCGATGGTCATGGTGTTTGGCCCCTAATCCGGTACGAGTATTGGAATACGGAATTGCTTCCGCCCAAATCCTCCTACGATTGCAATGGGTCTAGTGGATTTCTCAAGTTAGGGTTGAAACACAATCAAGGACAACACTAACTATTGGAGGGGTACAAATACCCGATGGTCACGGCGTATTCATACATGTATTCCCTTCCAAGCTTGGTGAGCCTAATACTAGGGCAATGGTCATGCAACCTAGCATTGTCTAGGAATTGATAAACAGAGTTCTCATACATATCAAGGCAATCAAGAACCACCAAACAAGGATCACAAACCAAGCCAAATGCATAAACTAGAAAGAAGCATCCAAATAACACAAGTTCACCCCCAAGGTTCACCTACATCAGATGACCTTGGGGTTTAGTTGCTCATGATCACAAAGTAAGCAAGAAAATACATAGAAATAACCAAATGCATAATGAAAACACCCCCTGAAAAGATCAAGGCCGAATGACGCTTCTAAGGACGCCACGCAAGAAGTGGCTTCCTTTGTCAATCTTCCTCTCGAATGCAAATCGAAGGCATGGATTCATCGTGTCGTGCTCTCCCCGTCGTCCTCTCCTCAAGAATTGCCTCCAAAACCCGGCCTCAAGCTCCCAAAGAAAGTGGTGAAGTCAAGCTCTCCCAAGACCTAGGTTCCTCCCTTCTCAAAATGCACTCAAAACCCTTAAAAACAAGTTCCAGCGAGTTATGCGGCCCCCCATGCGGCCCCGCATGCGGGGAGAGAAAATTCCCGAGAAATCCTGAAATCGCGTAACTTGCTATAGTGCCGCTACAGTCAACTTCTACAGTATCATATGCAGCCTTGGTACGCGTTTGAATCGCTTACCCACAAGTGCACGGGGTCGCCAAGTAATACCCCTCGCGCGAACACGAGGGGGTCGTATTCCCAAGGGCCCGAGAATCTATTCTTTCTTCCTTATCACAATATTGTTTAACCTAGTCAATCACTTGGAAGAAGAACTAAAAATAGCCTACTAAAGCAAAGAACATACAAATGACAAGTATAAATATAGAGGAAAGTATCAAGGTAAGAAAGTGGTCACGGATGAGGATTCCCTCAGGGGTTACTAAAGTGTCTAGGATTCCCTAACTAGCATGCACATGAGTGGTTTGGACCGGGAAACCCTAAAGTAGACCAACCCGATGGTCACGGCATTGATCCCTAATCCGGTGCAAGTATTGGAATATGGAATTGCTTCCGCCCAAATCCTTGTACGATTGCAATGGGTTTAGTGGATTTCCCCAAGCTAGGGTTGAAACACAATCAAGGACAACCCTAACAATTGGAGGGGTACAAATACCCGATGGTCACGGCGTATTCGTACATGTATTCCCTTCCAAGCTTGGTGAGCCTAATACTAGGGCAATGGTCATGCAACCTAGCATTGTCTAGAAATTGATACATAGAGTTCTTGATAAGTGCTTGTGTTATAGTATCGCGAAGCGCTATTATCTTACATTAAGCATACCTTTTATCAGGTTTTATCACTAAATGTGTGCATTTGTGTTCTCTTGTGCATTGAAGGTATTGTGGAGCCTATTTGGAGAAGAAGAATGAAATTAGGTCGCGTTCGCCAATGTTGGGATGTTCTCGGACCAAGCAAGGAACGAAGCACGTATTTGGACTTTTGGATGTGTGCCAACCTCTTTTGGAGGGGCACAAAGGCAGTCACATTCACAACAAGTCCAATCCGTGTTACTTAGGAGAATCTCGCGAAAGAAGAAGACTTGAAGCAATCGGCGCGACCTACCGTTGCTTGTGTGCCCAAGTAATGGCCTCGATGAAGAACAATGGACCCGGGAGGCGTTTCGGCAAGTTACCAAGCCTGTTCAGCTGAAGATTAGTGTTCCAGAGAAGTCACACGGGCGTGTGGAAAGTCCACACGGCCGTGTGAGCCATTTTCCAGCCAGACAGAGAAGTCACACGGGCGTGTGGAAATTCCACACGGCCGTGTGTTTTGCGATTTCAGCCATCCAGTGAAGACACACGGGCGTGTGGAAATTCCACACGGCCGTGTGAAATTAATTTTTTAGCCGAGACAGAAGCTTCACACGGGCGTGTGGAAATTCCACACGGCCGTGTGAAGCCCCCGATAAATCCAATTTTAAAGCCGCAATTCAACAATATAAAAGGGGATTTTTGCAACCTTTTGAGAAATCTTTGGACCTATCTTTTCCCCAACTTTCTGGAGCGCGGCTAGGGTTTCGGAGAGGATTTCGTGGAGGTTCTAGCGCATCGTCGGCATCGATTTCGAGGTTCGACGTTTGCACAAGATCACGGCCACACCAATTCGAGGGGGTTTTTCAGTGATGTCTATGTTTTATGCTTTATTTCTCACGTTGATGAACATATATAGCTCTATGAGGAGCTAAACCCCTCGTGGGGTATTCGGACTTGTAAACTTTAGGGTTTCTTATGTTTCTTTGACATTGATTATTATGCTTTCCATCGTTGATGAATAAAATTGAGTTTTTAATCTTGATTATCCTTTCATATTGTTTTCCCTTAAACGTGACATTAGGGTTGAGAGCAATCTAGGCTTTCCTTTGGAGGTGTGACAACTCCTATAGGATTAGACTACTCAAGATTAAAGAGGGTTGAGAGGGAGAGTTGTGAGGTAGCAATGTACCCCTTTCCCCTTCGATGTGATTTCTCCCTACCTCCGATTCCTTGATTTAATAGCAGTCGAAATAGAGTGAAGCAATAGGTAGATAAACTCCCCTAGGGCTTAGTTACGCAAGTAATAGAGTGGAGGGTTGTAGTGAATCCTATTTGCTGGGGCTCAATCTAGACTAGGGTTCTTCCACCTGGACCAAAGGGTTAGAATTAGGAAAAGGACAGGTTTAATCACTAGGAATCCCTAGAGCATAATGCAACTCCACATAGTGTGAGGTTTAGCCAGATGGACTCCCCTGGGGCTTAGTCATCTAGGTGACAGAGTGAAGGGTGTTGTGAATCCTAACACCGGGCATAGTGTTGGAGTTAGTCACGGTTGTCCTTAGGTTTGGGACCGTGAGTCTTAGGATATCCTCGACTCAATTGACATCAATAGGAGAGTATAATATCATAGTCTTGCACTTGAAACATAGACCCTAGAGGTAGCTTGTCCGGATACCCCCTTTTTATTCATTGTTAGTCCTTCTCGATTTTCCTACTTGCACTTCTTTCTTCCATCTCTTTACTTAGTTTATTGCTGTGCATTATTTTCACTCATCAATCTTATTATCGTTCTCCATATTCTGCATAGCTTAACTAGTGAAACCTTATATTCTATCTCCCTATTCCCTGTGGATTCGACTACCTTCTCACCAAGGTAAATTTATTACTTCGACAAACCCGTGCACTTGCGGGATACACGCAAGGGGTCGTGTCAGTTCTCATACATATCAAGGCAATCAAGAACCACAAAACAAGGATCACAAACCAAGCCAAATGCAATAAACTAGAAAAGCATCCAAAATACACAAGTTCACCCCCAAGGTTCACCTACATTCGGTGACCTTGGGGTTTAGTTACTCATGGTCACAAAACAAGTATGAAAATACATGAAAATAACCAAAAGCATAACAAGAACACTCCCTCAAAGGATCAAGGCCGAATGATGCTTCCAAGGACGCCACCCAAGGAGTGGCTTCCTTTTTCAATCTTCCTCTCAAATGTGAATCGAAGGTGTGGACTAGTTGTGTCGTGCTCTCCCCGTCGTCCTTTCCTCAAGAATCGCCTCCAAAAGCCGGCCTCAAGCTCCCAAAGAAGGTGGTGAAGTGAAGCTCTCCTCAAGACCTAGCTTCCCCCTTCAAAATGCTCTCTCAAAACCCTTAAAAATGAATTCTAGCGAGTTATGCGGCCCCGCATGCCGGGAGAGAAAGTCTCCGAGAAATTCCGAAAGTCGCGTAAATGCTACAGTGAAACTGCTACAGTAACTGCTGCAGTACCGTATGCGGCCTCAACAGCACCCGCATGGTGACCCGTATGAATCTCCTGACCAACTTCTTCGAACTTTCGTGCTACAGCGATTGCTACAGTGACTGTTACAGTACCCCCCCCCCCCCCCCCCCGCGCTCAGCAACAGTGTTTTCGATGCCGATTTCTTCTTAAATTTTGTCAACAAGCTCAAAGGGGTCTCATTGGTACCTGTAACACGAAAGAAACCAATTCAGACCAAAAATGGGCCTTAACTCATAGAAAAATACAGAATACATACGCCCGAATACATAGAAAATACCTATGTTTAGGCATTTATCAGGCCTCTACTGCACCCGCATGGTAGCCCGCATGAATCTCCTGACCAAGTTGTTCTTCAAGTCTTCATACTACAGTAGTTTCTACAGTACCCCCCCCGGGCTCTGAAACAATGTTTTCGATGCTGATTTCTTCTCAAATTCTGTCAACGAGCTCGAAGGTGTCTCATTGGTACCTGTAACATGAAAGAAACCAATTCAGACCAAAAACGGGCGTCAACTCATATAAAAATATGCAATACATACGCCTGAATAAATAGGAAATACGTATGTTTAGGCATTTATCAAACATCCCCACACCTAAGCATTTGCTTGTCCCCAAGCAAACACACATGAAGAACAGGGCCACGATGATAAACAACTAAACATACGACCTCAAGCTCAACTGTAAAGTACTCCACTAGCACAGGTGGAAAGAAATCTAGAAAGTGAGCTGTACAGTGAGTGATCGAGTAATGTTGGACCTGTTTTATCTAAAGTGCTTCCGTGAGTGTGTGCTAGTTCCCAACCTTAACCTCCACACCCTGGATTATCCTAGGGTTCCATTCACCCCACATATGGTGAGAGTGGCATTTGACAGTTAAAGACCTCTTCAATACTCAGTTAAAAGTCTTTTGGCTTCCTAAACAAAACTCTAGCACTTAAGTGAATGTGCAACAAGTTCCAGAGGACGCGGTAGAGATACTTATTTCTTTTTTCACAAATATACAATTTTTTCTGAGTCCGACTAACATAGACTGCACAACAAATCTTTCAGAAGGATGCAGATGCTGATTAGGCACAAGAGCTACCCAACCTACTCAATTACAGTCTACATAGATGCATTCATGCTGTACTAGCAGAGGAATACTGCCATAGACTCCATATTTTTTTTTCGATTGTACACACTGTATCTCATGTCCCTTGGTAACCTGCCACAATAGTTCACTTAAGGTTACAGAAAACAAAGAAGGAACTCAAAAGCTCTTAAAAGACTATTAAAGAAAGAATTTAACAGTCTAATGCCAAAATCATCATAATGGGTTGGTTGGAGTGTACAAGGTAGAAGCAATCATGATAGAGCATGGAAAAGTAGTAAAAATAAAACAGGGCATCATTCAGGCACAGTACAAGAATACAACTCACTTCTATCATTCTTTCAAGCTAGGAAGTGCTAAACACTAAAATCATAGCTATCATCGTTACTCATGCATGCAAAACAAGTAAAGTATCCCATCCCCACACCTAAAGTTGTACATTGCCCTCAATGTATGTAGACCAGCAGAGTAAGGTGCGAGATAAAAAGTAAAAACAGAAATAAAGGAATGGGGTAAAGAAACTTCCCCAATTGGTCGATGAGATAAGCTCCAAATATGCATGAATTGGGGAAAGTTGTGAGGCGCAAGGGGTGTGAACCTTCTACAATGATCAGTCCTGAAAGTAAAAATAAGACACATTACACCCCAAGAAATAAATAAAGAGCCGGACAAGTAAGCACGAATCAAAAACAGGGAAGTACAGTTTAGAAGGGTCAGGACCCTTGCTAACTGAAAAGTACCACAATACAAACCAACAAGTCTGTAAATAAATATAAACACAAACAACAGGAAACTAAAAAGTGGTGCTGCGAGTCTAGAGATCTGGAGGGATCGATGGTGCGAAGCATGTGGTGGCTGTGGAGGAGGTGCTAACAGATGATGATGAGCTGCGCAAATAGGATAGGATCCCGGCCATGCTACTCTCTATGCGGCTCTGTGATGTGGCCAAGTCCCTCACTGATATCGCTAGCGCCTCCTGTAATGTCCCAAGGATTTGCAACTGCTGACCGACCTTGATGCGGAACTCCGCGAAACTGGCCTCCAGTGATGATCGACTCCCACTGGGTGCTGCGTCAGGTACGAGGGAAGACTCTGAATCAGACTCAGATCCTGTCTCAGAATCTTGAGAGGTGTCAGGGTCATGGATGCGCTTGAGGCGATAAGTGTCTCCCGACCTCTCAACTATCCCGATAGAAAGCAGAATAAACAGACCAAGCGGTGCGACGGAGCCCACAACACTCATGCCTCGAGTAAGCTCAATCAATCCTAGGCCTCTGATAATGTGCGTAATATACGATCCGGAAAATATAGCTCTAAGGCGGTCCCCTGATGTGCGATGAATCCGGCAAACAGATGTCCCATGTGGATAGGGTAGCGCTCAAGGATACTATACATCATCAGAAGATCGGTACGTGTCACTACCCCGGTAGAATCAGCGCGACCGTTCACACTTCTGGATAACAGTGCCTGAATGTATCTGTGAATGGGGTCCACCATCGTAGAGGCCTTCTTTGATGTTGTGCAAGAAATGGCTTTCCAAAAAGAATCATGGGAGACTGAGCGTGGAAGATCACGAGGCAAGTCCCTAAGCTCCGAACCGATGAGGGTCTCAGGTGTGTAAAACCCAAGGTACATGCCTAACTAGTTGTCGGTGATCCTGTGCTGCTTACCAAAAGCTCTGAAAGTGACGGTGCTTGCTTGGCGTGTGAAGGGAGAATACCCAGAGACCTCAAATGTGCTCAACACCTCCAAAGTCAACTCCCTATAGGTGGACTCATCGATCTCAAGTATGCTATCCCATCCACCATGGGAAATGAGGTCCCGGAAGGTTTCGTCGATGCCCAAAGTCTTCAAAGTATTCCAATCGATAATCTTCACGTTGCCGAACCTCCTATTGGACAAGAACGCGAATCTTGTCTTGTGGGCATCGCTCTTGAAGATAGGCTCACAAACTGGTGGTGGAGAGCTTCTCCTAACTCGCTTGGAGGCCATGTGTTTGGTCGGCATCCCTACAAGACAAGAGAACCTTCATCAAGCCAAGAATTTGTGAGAAAAATGCTTAATGAAGAAACAAGGCTGATTTTTGGCCAGTGCTACAGTAATTTCGGGAAAAAATTGATAGAGTTTCTTCTTGTAAAAGTGATAATCTAAATGTACAAAGCTTTGAATTCAAGATAATAAATTACAAGAAGCATTCACCATGATAACCACAAGGTTTTTCCACCATTTAAATCAATAAAAACCCTAGAATGAATGAAAAATGGATTTACCTTGATCTAGGGCACCAATGAGAAGATGGAGTGAAAATCGGCTAAAACCTTGATAAAACTTCAAAAATCTCCCAGAAACGTGTTTGCTAAGATGAGGAGAGTGTTTTGATGCAAAAAAAATGAAGGAAAATGGTGGAGAAATGGAGGAGAAAAGAGAAGAAGAAGAGTGAAGAATGGGTGAATAGTGTCAAAATGGGGTGAAGAAGTAGAAGAAGGGGTGCTGGTGGCTTATGCGGCCTCTCATGTGACCGCATAAGGGGCCGCATAAGCCACTGCCCCTCTATGCGGCCTGCTATGCAGCCGCATAGGCCGCTGGATGGTTATGCGGCCTTCTATGCGGGCGCATAGCAGGCCACATGGTCCACTGGCTGGCTCCATGTGCAAAAAATGCTCAAAAACACACTCATCAAAGCACCGTACTCATTCTAGCACTCAAAAATCACATGAAAACAAAGCCGAAAACACTCAAAATAATTGAAAACATGGAAATTGAAGCACCAACACTCAAGGAAAAATACAAAGATCATGAAACCTATGGTGTAACATGATGAAATAAATTATGGAAAACCACTAAACAACCACCACAATCACAAAAATCAACAACACTCAAACTCACAAGCACCACAAAAAATACGAAAAACACCCAAACACAACAACAACAACTAAGAATAAAAATAAGTGCAATGAATTTAAAGACTTGGGTTGCCTCCCAAGAAGTGCTTTTTTAATGTCTTTAGCTCGACATGGTTTACCTCAACTCATTGTGGGACAAAGGTGTGAGTGATACCTCTAATTTTCAATGAAGGATTGTTACCCGGAAAGTTCAATGAGAGGCACAAGAAGATCTTGAATTTCCCGCGGTCATCAAAGAATAAACGGTCAACCTCCTCGGGTGACATTGTAGAGACATTCACCCCCTGCTTTTGTTTCTCTTTTTTTTCCTCCATAGCTTCTTCAAGGTTCTCTTCTCATTGGAATGTGGTGAAGATTTAACCTCTACTTGTGCTAGTTATTGCAATGGTGGAGGGGGAAGTTCATCATCCATAAGATCATCCCCGAGATCTTCAAAGTACTCCTCCAAGGGGTTCAAAGCGAGGACCTCCTGCACGCAATCGGAGATAATCACGTCAGTTATATCCATAAAATAAAGAGCATCATCATGATCAAGTGTACGTTTCATAGCTTCGGGAAGGGTGAAGACCACTTGTTCTTCTCTAACCCTCAAAGTCATTTTTCCTCCTTTTACATCGATCAATGCCCCGGAGGTATTAAGAAATGGACGCCCGAGGATCAATGGGACCTCCACATCATCATCCACATCTAGAATTACAAAGTCAACCGAGATGATTAGCTTATCAATTCGAACAAGAACATCTTCAACAATTCCCCGGGCTCTTCTCACGGAACGATCCACAAGTTGCAAAGTCATTCGTGTGGGTCTCAAATTGTCTAACCCCAACCTCAAGAACAAGTTATATGGCATAACGTTTATGCTAGCTCCCGAGTCAGCCAAGGCGCTTTCTTGCACTCCATCCCCAATCACACAAGGGATGATAAAGCTACCCGGTTTATTAAGTTTCTTGGGTAATTTCTTTTGAATTACGGCCGAGCAATTTCCCGATAGAGTCACCGTCTCCATGTCTTCAAGCTTCCTCTTATTGGTGAGGAGGTCCTTCATGAATTTAGCGTATTTTGGCATTTGTGAGAGGGCCTCAACCAAGGGAATGCTTATGTGAAGTTGCTTAAAGATGTTCAAGTATTTCTTGAATTCAGCGTCTTCTTTATCTTGTTTTAGCCTAGAAGGATATGGTACCACAAGTTTATACTCAGGCTCCTTCTTAGTCGAGGAACTTGGAACATTTCCCTTGTGCTTCTCCTCAATCTCATCAATTGCATCATTATTTGACTTAGGGTCTTCCCGGTCGGCTACCCTATCGTTGGAGGCACTTGGACTATCCCCGGTCCTTACCTCCAACTGCTTTCCACTCCTTAGTGTCACCGCCTTCAAGTGTTCCCTCGGGTTGTATTCAGTGTTGCTCGGCAAGCTACCCGAGGGACGATCTGACTGTGCCCTAGCAAGCTGTCCCACCTGGGTCTCAAGAGACAGAATGGAGGCTTGGACGTTTCTCAATATAGTACCAAATTTATCAAATCTCTTGTCTACATTCTGGAATTTTGCCTCCGTAGTGATCATGAATCGTGCCAATACATCCTCAGTCGAGTATTTCTTCTCTTGGATCTACTGGGGCTGAAATTGGGGGCCCTGGGGTGGTGGAGGTCTCTGTTGGAACTGGCATTGGTTCCAAGACATGTTCAGGGGATTCCTCCACCCTGAGTTGTAGCTATTACCGTATTGATTCCCCGGTCCCCGAGGTCCTCCACCAACATAATCTACCGATTCCACGGGTGCAGAGGGAGCAATAAATATGGGGCACTGCGAAGTTGCATGCCCTGCACCGCAAGTATCACTGGACATCACTGCCTTAGGGGTAGAACTAGAACCCAGCATGAACTGATCAAATTTCTGTGTCAGTGCGCTAACTGCCACATTGTTATCGGTGACATTCTTCGATAAGGCCTCAACCTTTTGCAGTCAATGTTGTGGTCTCATTCACCTTGAACAGGCCTGCAACCCTTGGTCCTTTCTGCCGAGTGCTCCAGTGGCACTCATTGCTTGCCATGTTCTCAATCAATTTCTCAGCTTCTTCAGGGAACTTGTCACTCAAGGAGCCACCTTCCGCAGCATCTATGAGATGCCTTGTAGCGTAATTCAAGCCATTACAGAGCATCTGTACTCACATCCAAGCAGGGAAGCCATGGTGAGGGCACCTACGTAACAAATCCTTGAACCGCTCGTGTGCCTCAAAAAGGGTTTCCGAATCCCCCTGAAAGAGGAGATCTCTTGTCTCAATCTTGCGGCCTTGCTTGGTGGAAAATACCGGGCCAAGAATTTCTCAACCATTTCCTTCCAGGTGGTAATGGACCCGGGAGCCATGGAATGAGCCATCTGTAAGCTGCTCCCCTCAAACTGAATGGAAACAATTACAGTCTGATAGCATCATCTAACACAGAGTTGATCTTAAAAGTAGAGCAAATCTGCAGGAAGCGGGATAGATGGGCATGCGGATCCTCATCAGGAAGTCCATCAAACTGAACTGAGTTTTGTATCATTGTTATTGTGCTCGTCTTGATCTCAAAGTTATTCGCTGGGATTGAGGGCGCTTGCACAATGAATTCTTCCCCGGTAAACTGTGGTCTCTAAAAATCGGATAAAGTTCTCTTTGGTTCGGCCATAACTGATGGTTCACTAGACTCGACCCGAACTTCCTGTTGCCTCGAACTCTCGGTAACCTCTCTTAACCTTTGATGCAAAGTGTGTTCGATCTTGTCGACGGACTCAACTAGAGTTGCTTGTCCCACCCATGTCATAAGATGGGTACCTCGCTGATAAGTGCTTGTGTTATAGTAACGCGAAGCATTATTATCTTACAATGAGCATATCTTTTATCAGATTTTATCACTAAATAGTGTGCATTTGTGTATTCTTGTGCATTGTAGGTTTGTGGAGCCAAGTTGGAAAAGAAGAACAAAGTTAGGTCGTGTTCGCCGTTATTTGGAGGTTTTCGGACCAAGCAAGGAACAAGGCACGAACTTAGACTTGTGAGTGTGTGCCAACCTTCTTTGGAGGGGCACAAAGGCAGTCACATTCACAACAAGTCTAACTCATGTAGCTTAGGAGAACTTCACCAAGAAGGAGACTTGAAGCAATCGGCACGATCTACCATTGATTGTGTGCCCAATTCAATGGCCTCGATGAAGAACAATGTATTCGGGAGCGTTTCGACGAGTACTGTAGAAGTATTGTAGCTTGTTACTGTAGTAATTTACTATAGCAAGTTACTGTGCATTTTCTGCCGAAAATCAGGTTTCCAGAGAGTTCACACGGGCATGGAATTAACACACGGCCGTGTGAATTAATTCCCAACGAGCCAGAGACTTCACACGGGCGTGTGGAAATTCCACACGGCCGTGTGTAGTAATATTTCCAGGAAGCCAGAAACTTCACACAGGCATGTGGAAATTCCACACGGTTGTGTGAAGCCCCGATAAGTTCAAATTTAAAGCCGCACTTAGCCTATTTAAAAGCCCGATTTGGAGACTTTTTGGGCATCTTTTGACCTATCTTTCTCTAGAACTTCTGGAGAGTGCGGCTAGGGTTTCGGAGAGGACTTTGTGGAGGATTGGAGCGCGCCATCAGCATCGACATCGACGTTTGACGGCCGCACAAGACCACGGCCACACCATACGCGAAGGGGTTTTCATTGATGTTTTTAGTTTGTGCTTTATTTTACACTTTGATGAACATGTATAGCTCCACGAGGAGCTAAACCCCTCGTGGGTATTCGGACTTGTAAAACCCTAGGATTATTATGTTTCTATGACATTGTTATTATACTTTTCCATTATTGATGAATAAATTTGAGTTTCAGTTTTAATTATCTTTTGCTACTGCTCTTCCTTAGCCATGACACTAGGGTTGAGAGCAATCTAGGTTATCCTTTGGAGGTGTGACAACTCCTATAGGATTAGACTACTTAAGATTAAAGAGGGTTGAGAGGTAGAGTTGTGAGGTAGCAATGTACCCCTTTCGCTTCCGGTGTGATTTCTCCCTACCTCTGTTTCCTTGGTTAATTAGCGATCGAGATAGAGTTTTAGGGCTCAATCTAGACTAGGGTTCTTCCACCTGGACCAAAGGGTTAGAACTACATAGAGGAACAATTTTTATCACTAGGAATCCCTAGAGCTTAAAGCAATCCCATGTAGTGTTAGGGTTAGGAAGATAGATGATTGACTCGACCCGCAAGTGCACGGGGTCGTCAAGTAATACCCCTCACGCACGCGCGAGGGGGTCGTATTCCCAAGGGCCCGAGAGTCTACCCTTACTTCCTCTTCGTGTGATTGTTTGGCCGATCAAGTTAAGTGTTGTGCAAAAGAAATTAAAAAGATGATTAACATGCAAATAAAATGCTCTAAGGTGGAAGCAATAAACGAGGGGTAAAACAATACAAAGAGAGGGTCACGGATGAGAATTACCAAGGGGGCTACTAAAGTGCGGGGTTTGCCTTAACTAGCATGCAAATGGGTAGTTTGGACCCAGAAACCCGAAGTTAGACCAACCCGATGGTCACGGAAATTGGTCCCTAATCCGGTACAAGTATCGAATACGGAATGCCTTCCGCTCGAATCCTCACACGATTGCAAAGGGAGCAAAAGGTTTCTCAAGTTAGGGAGAAGACACAATCTAGGTCAACCCTAACAATTGGAGGAGTACAAATACTCGATGGTCGTGGCGTATTCATACATGTATCCCTACCAAGCTTGGTGAGCCTAATACTAGGGCAATGGTCATGCTTCCCCCAAGGTTCACAAACAAGTCCCAAAATGCATAAATCAAGTCAAGCAAGCATCATACACAAGTTCACCCCCAAGGTTCACCTACATCCGGTGACCTTGGGGTTTAGTTGCCCATGAATACAAAATACACAAGATAGTATATAGAAACAACCAAATACAAAGACAAGAACACTCCCTCAAAAGATAGAGGCCGAATGACGTTCCAAAGACGCCACCAAATAGGTGGCTTCCCTTGTCGATTCTCCTCTCAACTATGGATCAAGAAGGTGGATCTCGTCGTATGTTGCTCTCCTTGTCGTTCTCTCCACGGAAATGGCCTCCGACGGCAGCTCCTAGCTCTGATTTGAAGATGGTGGCAAGTTTGCTCAAGACCTAGGGCTTCTCCCCCTTTAAAAATGAACTACTTTCCCTTTAAAAACTCAATTCCAGCAACTCATGCGGGCTGGCATACGGGCCGACATACGGGCACTGTAACACCCCGAGTTTCGTGTAAGTTGCTGCAGCGAGTGCTACAGCAAAATGCTATAGTACCTCTGCTACAGTGCTCTGCTGCAGTGCCGAATGAGTGCCCGTATGAAATTCCAGACTTAGCCGTTTCGCCAAAATCTCGTGCTACAGTACGGCTACAGTATCGGGCTCGAAAATGGTCTTTTCTTGTCAATTTCTTCTAAAAATCTCGTTGACGAGCTCCCTGTGGTAACTTCAGTGCCTATAACACGAAATAAAACAATTTAGACCGAAAACGGGCATCCACTCATATAAAAATACTCGAAGAATATGTGAACATACATAAATAATACATACAGTTAGGCATTTATCAAACATCCCCACACCTAAGCGTTTGCTTGTCCCCAAGCAAACAAACATGAAGAACAGGGGAACAACAGATAAACGACTAACTGTACGACCTCAAGCTCAACAGTAGATGACCCCACTAGCACAGACAGAAGGAAGGACAGATAATGAGTTATTCTATTGGCAACTGGATATGGATGGTCCTGTTTCATCTAAAGTGCACTGGTGAGTGTGTGCTTACTTCCAACCTCATTCTCCATACTATTCACTCCATATACAATGAAAACGGCATTAATCTGTTAAAGACACCCTCAATACCCAGTTAAAAGTCCTTCGGGTCCTGAATGAAACTTTGGCTCTCAAGTGATAATGCAACAGGTTCCAGGGGACACAAACATGATACTTTATTCTTTACCTACATATATACACACTTTTTTTTTTTCTGAGTCCGACTAACATAGACTGCACAAAAAATCGTTCAGATGGATGCACATGCTGGTCAGGCACAAGAGCCACCCATCCTACTTGATTACAGTCCACATATACGCATTCATGCTGTACTAGCAGAGAAATACTGTCATAGACTCCATTTTTTTTTAGTACATATATACAACATATCTTGTATCCCCTGGTATAAAACATGTTAAACAATCTCCCTTGAGGCCAAAGAACCACACAGAACCTCAAAGGCTCTTAAAAAAGGTATTGAAAGTAGACTTTAGCAATTTAATGCCAAAAACATTGCAATGGGTTAGTTGGAGTGTATGAGATGGAACTAAATGTGCAAAAGTCTGTCGGTGCACTAAAGATAAAGTAGGACCTCATGTAGGTATAGTGAAAAGATACAACTCATAATTGTCGAACCTTCATGCTAGGAAGTCCTAAACTAGGCATCATTGCTATCATCGGTACAACAAGCATGCAAATAAAAGTAAAGTACTCCATCCCCACACCTAGAATCGTACATTGTCCCTAATGTACATGAATCAGCAGAACATGGTGATATGTATGCAATAAAAATAAGGAGATGAAGAAAGGAGACTTCCCCAATTGGCTGATGTAGTGAATCCAAGGTGAATACAGACAGGGGTAAAAATAAACTCGGGCCATGGAGTGTGAAGCATCCTCAACGATCAGTCCTGAAAGCAACAGGAAATGCATCACAACTCAATAAGTAAATAAGGAGAGCAAACAAATAAAATCCAAACTACATAAATAAAAAGAAATAGTTTAGTAGGGCCGAAACCCTAACTAACTGAACGATACAACATATACCAAAATAAGTCTAAGTGCGCAAAAACAAAATACAAACAACATGAAAAGTAAAAACTGAAAGTAGGTGTCATGAGTCTAATGATCCGGTGAAAGTGGTGAGGCCATGCGTGTGGTCGTGGCGGATGAAGTGCCTGCAGATGAAGATGAGCTGCGCAGGAATGTGAGGATCTCAGCGACGTTGCTCTCAATGCGGCTCTGCCCCCTCTCAAGTATCTGCAGCTGTTGCTGAACCTCGAGGCGAAACTCCGCGAACCTAGCCTCAAGAGAAGATGTGCTAGTCCCAGTGTCGAGCTCAGGTTCGGGAGTAGACTCCGACTCGGAGTCAGATCCTACCTCAGAATCCTGCGGGGACTCAGGATCTCGTGATGTTCCCTCTGCCGGGCGCTTGAGCTGATATGTGGTCCCTGATCTCACAACCATACCCATAGCAAGTAAGGTCGACAGTCCAAGCGGGGCGGCAGTCCCCACAATTTGCATGCCCCGGGTGAGCTCAATCAAACCAAGGCCACTGATCAGACGTGTAACATATGGGCCGGCAAAAATCATCCCAAGGCTGGTTGAGGTCCCCTGGTGGGTAAAAAAGTCAGCAAGAAGGTAGCCCAGGTGTATGGGGTAGCGCTCGATGATGCTGTAGAGCATAAGCAAGTAGATGTGAGTAACTACCCCTGTAGAGTCAGCTCGACCGCTCACACTCCTGGATAGCAAAGCCTGAATGTACCTGTGACATGATGGCAATTTTTGAAGACATGGTGGAAGACTTCATGGAGGTGTTTATGGATGACTTTTCCGTCTTCGGAGACACATTTGATTGTTGCCTCAAAAATCTTGAGCGGGTTCTCGTTAGATGTGAGGAAACTAATCTTGTGCTAAGTTGGGAGAAATGCCACTTCATGGTACAAGAAGGGATAGTCTTGGGTCACAAAATCTCAAAGGATGGGATTGAGGTAGATAAGGCGAAGATCTCTGTCATAGAAAAGCTACCTCCCCCAAATTCAATGAAAGCCATTAGAAGTTTTCTGGGACATGCAGGCTTCTATAGAAGATTCATCAAAGATTTCTCAAAAATTGCTAGACCCTTGACAAAGTTGTTGGAAAAAGATGTCCCATTTGAGTTTGGCGATGACTGCATGAAAGCATTTCTTACACTCAAGAAGATGCTAGTTCAAGCTCCTATTGTGGTAGCTTCGGATTGGGATTCCCCATTTGAACTGATGTGTGATGCAAGTGATTTTGCAGTGGGTGCGGTTCTTGGGCAACGCCGAGACAAACATTTCCACCCCATCTATTACCCGAGCAAAACCTTAACTGGAGCTCAGGAGAATTACACCACAACTGAAAAAGAACTACTTGCCGTGGTGTTCGCATTTGATAAATTCCATTCCTACCTAGTTCTGTCCAGAGTTGTAGTGTACACTGATCATTCACCCTTGAGATACCTGCTCAGTAAGTCAGACGCCAAGCCAAGGCTGATTAGATGGGTGTTGCTCCTTCAGGAGTTTGATCTAGAAATCAAGGATAAGCGTGGAGCAGAAAATCTCGCAGCCGATCACTTATCCCGCTTAGAGAACCCCAGTAGGAAAACTATAACTGAGAGAGAGATCAATGATTCATTCCCTGAAGAGCACTTGTACAACATTCAAGTTATGGAGGAAAATGAGCCGCCTTGGTTTGCCGATTTTGCCAACTATTTGGTTGGAGGGGTTATCCCAAAATGGTTCACCTATCAACAACGAAAGAAATTTTTTTCGGACGCCAAGCACTACATATGGGAAGATCCCTACTTATTCCAAACTTGTGCCGATCAAGTTGCTCGAAGATGTGTATCCCGACCGGAGGGCCTTAGCATCTTGAAACATTGTCATTCAGGGCCTACTTGAGGCCACTACAATGCGAACCGGACTGCAAAGAAGATCCTTGATGCAGGTTTCTATTGGCCATCATTATTTCAAGATACCCAAAAATTCATACAATCTTGCGATCGTTGTCAACGGGTTGGCAACATATCTCGTAGGGATGAGATGCCCCAGAGTTGGAATCAAGCTTGTGAAGTCTTTGACGTTTGGGGGATTGACTTTATGGGACCATTTCCTAGCTCCCATGGGTTTAAGTTCATCCTTGTGGCAGTAGACTATGTATCCAAATAGGTGGAAGCACAAGCCTTGCAAACAAGTGATGCTAGGGTGGTGGTAAAATTTTTGAAGAAACTGTTCTCCAGGTTTGGCACACCACGCGCAATCATCAGTGACAGAGGCACACACTTCTGCAATGCCCAATTCACAAAAATCTTGAAGTGATATGGTGTACACCACAAAATGGCGACACCCTATCACCCACAAACTAGTGGGCAAGTAGAAGTGTCCAATCGAGACTTAAAGCGAATACTTGAGAAAATGGTGAGTCAAAACCGAAGAGACTGGGCGGAACAATTGGATGACGCTCTCTGGGCTTACAGAACTGCATACAAAACTCCTATAGGGGCTACCCCTTATAGGCTAGTCTATGGAATTACCGGTTGAGCTTGAACACAAAGCTTTTTGGGCCATCAAATTCCTAAATCTTGACTCCACTCTTGCAGGTAACAAGAGGAAGCTACAACTGAATGAACTGGATGAATGGCGCTCCAATGCATACGAGAATTCGAAGCTTTACAAGGAAAGAGTAAAGGAGTACCACGACAGGCATATCAAGCACCCAAAACAATTCCAAGAGGGAGATTAAGTGTTACTGTTTAATTCCAGGTTGAGATTATTCCCTAGGAAGCTCAAATCACGATGGTCTGGTCCATACGTTGTCACTCAGGTTTTCCCGCATGGAGCAGTTGAGGTGACCCACCCGGATCGTGGTACCTTCAAGGTGAATGGACAAAGATTGAAATTGTACTTCAACCATAATGATATTTCAAGCTCGACCGGGGGTAACCGCAAGCTTTTTGAACCCCCTTGAGGTAAGAAAGAAGGTACGTCAGGCTTGTGACGTTAAACAAGCGCTTCTTGGGAGGCAACCCAAGTGTTCGGGGGTTTTTAAATTCAATTTTCATATTTTAGTTGTTCATATCTACTTTGCATTATGCTAGTTTCCTTATCTATTGTGCATTTTAATAAGTCCATCCTCAAAATCTTTGCTCTCATCATGTGTGTTGTTTTATATTTTTCCTTGTTGTGCCTACTTGCTATATTGTCGATTCATGAGTTTATTCGAGTCTTTTGCGTATTTCTTCCGAGTAGGAGGTGTTTTGGATCATGTTATTACTTTCCCGGAGAGTTTTAGATTGCGTTAAGACCCAAAACCAGCCTCCCCAGGTCCTCACGGCCCTAAAGGGGCCGTGAGGGAGGCCGTGAGCCATTCTCCAGTGAAAATACACTAGAGCTCACGGCCCCCCTCACGGCCGTATTGGGGGCCGTATGTGCATTTTATTCGCAGGCTGGGCTTTTGTACTAGCCTTCACGGCCCCCTCACGGCCGTGAGGGGGGCCGTGAGGCTCGGCCTAGTACCTTAACCCCCCCATTATTTGGCCCTTTAAGTCTTCTTCTCCATTCCCCTTTCATCTCCACCATTTCCCCTCCCCTCTTTCCATCATTTCTCAACCAAATCTCTCCATTTTTCGTTCTAGATCACCTCCTAGACATTTTGTGACATCGATCTAGTGATTTACCAAGAGCTTCAAGCATGTTCCACCAAGGATTCACCAGTAAGCTTTTTGATGCCCTAGATTTCTCTTTCTCATTTTCTCTTGAGTTCATGGAGCTTTTTGGTGGATAAATTCATGCTTTTATCATGTGTTGGTGGTGTGATTTTTGTTTGTTCAATTTCCATTGAATTCTTGTAAAAATTTTTCGATTTTCATGATGGTAATGAAATGCTCCACCATGAATAGTATCCATACGGCCCCCTATACGGCCGTATGGACCCTATTCATAGCCATTTTTCATTTATTTCTTGCTTCTTGTGTTATTTTCGGTGTTGTATTGGATTGGTTTAGGCTTGATGAGGATCTTATGTGTTGTAGGGATGCCAAACTTCAAGAGGGTTGCTTCAAAACGTCCAAGAGCTTCAATACAAATTCCCGAGGAACCTACGTTCACGCACCCCCTTCACATTTCACACTACGAAATATTGAAGACTAAACCCTTTGGCACCGTCCGACGTATTGATTGGAATTTTTTGGAAGAGCTTGCAATTGCCGACCAAGTGAGGGAGGTTCTATCTCAAAATGGTTGGGTGAATTTATTTACTATCGATGAACCAACATACCGGCAGCTCACTTTGGAGGTTTTGAGCACCTTTGAGGCACAACAAGACCGGCGACGCATCATTTGTCAGAAACAGGGGACTATTCACTTCCAAGCTTTTGGAAGACTTCGCGAGTTGACTCACGTCGAATTTGCAAGTTACTTGGGGGTCTATGACGAGGAATACATGAACTCCATTCCGATCGGCCAAATCCGAGTCGATTTTCCACCGCATGTGAATGCGAATCAATATTGGGCCACCATAGCCTCAGGCGACACTAAAAACACTCGCAAGGCATCCCGGATTGCTAATCCTATCATGAGATATGTGCATGCCCTAATTACTCGTTCCATAGGGGGCCAAAAGGATAGTACTGGAGTGGTGTCCAACTCTGATCTACTGATTTTGTTTGGGATTTTTGAGCAGTGCCCCCTTCACCTTGGGCATCTTGTGGCTGAAGCATTTATTCATCACACATAGTGCGCGCGGTTAGGTGCTATTTTCTTGGGTCCGTACATCATCAGGTTGATTCGCGGTATGAAATTGTTGGACCGCGCTCCTGATATGACGATTGTGGGTGGTGCTGCGACCCTTGGCGCGAATGTCTTGCTTGCTATTGGTCTAGTTGAAAAGAGAGGTGCCCGCTACCGACTTTCCCGACAGTCATCGGCCGGGGAGTCCAGTTTGCCAGCAGACACTGACTCCGATCCTAATGACACGCCCACTCCCACTCCTGGCACCACATCATCATCGGGCTTCGAAGCTAGGTTGCGAGGAATGGAGAGCGATATTCAGGCCATCCGTCACGAGCAGCGTGAGATGCGCGGACAGCTGTACCAGATCATAGATGGTCAGCGCCTGCTCACCGAGGACTTTCGCCAGTTTACCATCTCTGCTCGTGGTTCATCTTCACGGACTGGCACCGCCTCCTGCGCCGACACACCTGTCCCACCTGTTATTGACGAGCAGTTTCATTCTTGAGCATGGACACTTATTTCTCTTTTAGCAGCATGTTGTTTCTTTTATTGTTGTTTTCTTTATTTTCTGCACGTGTGTTTGTTTGTTTTGAATAAGTTGGGAAGGGTTATACCCTGACCAACACTTTGTAGAACTCTGGTTGCTTTTATTTAGTTGTGTGTTTGATCGCTCCCTAGTATTAATCTTTTCTGTTTTATTTTTTTAGAATGATGGTTTTGCCCTTGCGCTTTGTAGGGCATTGAAGGGAATTTGGTGAGCATCTCCACATTTTGTGGGAGCCGGACCCGACATGTAAAGCTCGCCGTACACTTTTGTCGGGTCACACTTCACCATTTTTACCAAATAAACCGGGGAAGTTCGTTTTCACCCTCCTCCTTTGTTATTATTGTGTATATTGCCTCTATTTTCATGATTAGTGTACATTGAGGGCAATGTACAACACTAGGTGTGGGGATGGGTGTATCTACATGTATTAGGTCAACTTTACATGCTAGTGTCATCAATGATGGCTTGTTACTTTCTTGTGAGATTCTTCAAGTATGAATTAATGATTGATGTGAGTTACATTTTTTTGTTGTGCTCTATTGAATAGCCTTCTAGTATTGTTCTGTGCACTGAGTCTTTTGTTGATGCCCTGGGAATAGCCTTCTTGACTTTCTTAACTCTCTTGTATGCTTAACACACAATTTTGAGTACTTAGCCTTAGACTACTAAGTTCTTTCATTCAATGAACTCTTAAGAACTTCTAAGTCTTTTTGAGTTGGTCCTAGTTTGTTACTTGTGGTGCAGTCTAAAGGTTTGATCTAGGGTGTGTATATATATATATATATATATATATATATATATATATATATATATATATATAAAAGAGTCTATGTCAGTATTCCTCTGCTAATGGAGCATGAATGCGTCTATGTTGACTGTAATCGAGTAGTTGGGTGACTCTTGTGCCTAACCAGCATGTGCATCCTCCAGAAAGATTTTTGTGCAGTCTACGTTAGGCGGACTCAAAAAAAAAAAAAAAAAAAAAAAAGAAAAAAAAAGTGTTTATACATATAAATAAAAATAACCCTAGTGATCACTTAGACTGCCTACTTGAGTTTGTGAGTAGAAATGGGATTTAGTTGCAAGTTGTGGAATTAGAAGGATCTTAATTGTTCATTGGAGTGGCACTTAGCTTTTTAAGACTTAGTACTCTGTACTTGTGGAGTGATTAGCATATAGAGCTGTACTGATTGAAGTCATAGGGCTAGACCATGTCAGGGCAAATGAGATGAAAGATTCACTTACACTGTACAGACATATAAGAGGTGAGACAGGATCTGTTTATTGTACGTATTGACTGTAACTCAACATCTGTATATCATTATTCTATATTTGTATAATCTCGTATTTATTTGAGCCGGAGATGTACATTTAGCCACTTATCATTCCCTTTGTTTTTCATGATTTGTTTGCTTGGGGACAAGCAAACGCTTAGGTGTGGGGATGTTTGATAAGTGTCTAAATGTATGTGTTTTAACATACATATTTTGTTCACTTAGCATGTATTTTTATATGAATGGATGCCCGTTTTATGCTTAATTGAGCATTATTTATGTTGTAGGGCATGGAGGAGCCATGAGGAACATGATAATACGATTTGGGCGAAAAAGGATGAAGAATTAGGGTGCTGGAGTACTGCAGCATACGGGGCCGTATAAAGGGCCGTGAGCATCAAAAGACAGTAATTTTCAACTAGCTCTCACGGCCCCCTATCCACCCCGGGATGCTTCTATCCACCCCGGGATCCATCCATCCACCCCGGGATGAACCCCCAAGTGAGACAGGTTTTTGCCCTATTTTTGCCTATCCATCCACCCCGGGATGGATCTATCCACAACGGGATCCTGCGGGAGTATATATAGAGGTTTTTAGGGCACACAAAGGGGACTTCTTGGCCGGCATCTAAAAGGAAAGAAACGAAGAAATCTTTGGGAAACGATGATTTGGAGCCAAGGGAGGAGGCAAGAACATCATTTTGAAGGGGAGAAGCTTCACAATCAAGGAGGCAAGGATCCAAGACAAGGGAAGCGTCATTCGGCATCTCTTGGACGGGGGAAAGCGTCATTCGGCCGGACCTCCACCTCCTCCTTCATCATTTCATCTAGGGAGTGTCATTTATGAGCTTTTTAAGTGATTTACTTTGTATTTTTGTTGTTACTTGCTTGATGGCACACTAGACCCCCAAGGCCTCTGGATGTTGGTGAACCTTGGGGGGTTTATCATGTATTTTGGATGATCTTTACTTAATTGCAAGCTTGGTTTGGTTTAAGATTTAGTTCATTGTGCTTCATGTCTAGAACTACCATATGGAGAGATCCGTAGTTCTTTCTTGAATTATACACGTAGACGTGACCTACTCACGTGTTTTAGGTCATTAATGAACTAAAAGGGGTTACTTGTATCGGCACACCGAGAAATTGGGTGTCGATAGCCCTCCGAGCTATAAGGATAGACTAGGGTTTAGTGTATCCTTATTTTGGGATCTCCTTGTACTTAATGCAATCGTAGGGATGTTGGTTAGGAAGAGATTCCAACCAATATCCGTATGGGATTAGGGTTCAATCGCCGAGAAATTGGGGTTGATCTAATCTTGAGATCCTTCGGTCTAAATCAACCAAGCTACCTTTTATCCTTCATCCATGTATCGTGATGACCCCTCAAGGGGATCCACATCCATAGGCCTTTACTCTTCATTGTAGCACTTGCAACCACATTGTATGCTTTCAATTCTATTTAATTATATCGTATTTATTCCTTTGCTTCAGTAGAACATACATCCATGCTTGTGTGGTTAGGTTAGATAATAGGCGATGGAGGAGTAAGAGTAGCTCCTTAGCCCCGTGGAATACGATCCTATTGCTTTTGTGCGAGGTATTACTTGGCGATCCCGTACACTTGCGGGGAAGCAATCAACTTCTAGAAGGATCTATAGATGGTTGGGTGCGGGAAATCTCGCGGCAAATTTTTGAACTCCGAAGTGTGAATGTCATCATCCGTGTAGAGTCCAAGATAAAAGGCAAACTTGTCTTGAGACATCTTGTGTTTCTTGCCGAATGCCCTGAATGATACATGGCCGGCCTGCCCGGTGTAGGGGTGTGGACAATATGCCTCAATCGAGCTAAGGACCTCCAATGTAATCTCCTTGTCAGTGGGCTCATCAATCTCAAAAATCTTATACCAACCACCAAGCGAAATGTACTCCCACATGGCATGATCAAGGTTCAAAACCTCCAAAGTCTCCCAATCTATCTTGCGTACAATACCGAACTTCTTCCTCGTCAAAAGAGCATAACGGGCCTTGTGGGTTTCGTCGGTGAACCTTGGCTCGTGAGCGGGCAGCGGAGAGCTCCTCCGGGTTCACTTTGAAGCCACATGCTTGGTCGGTATCCCTACAAGACCATACAAGCTTCATCAAACCAAAAATATATGAAAAGAATACTCAATGGAATTAAGGGGCTTAAATCTTAGTGTTGCTACAGTAATTTTGGGAAAATTTTTCAAGAGTTTCTTCCTGTAAAAGTAGCAAAAAAATTTTACAAACCTTGAAATTGACCGCCATTGTATAACCACTCATCAACAAATGCTGCTTCCCATATCCGATAAAAATGCAAACCTATAGCAAGCGACGAAATGCTTCGGGGAGTTGAAAATAGTTCCCGGTTCGAGTCTGGGGCAACCCATATGGAAAGAAAATATCCATACATTCACAAGAAACATTCACAACCACATTCCCAAGAAAATAAGCCCAAAAACACAAAGAAAAGCCCTAGAAATGGAGAGATATGAAGCTTACTTCAATCTAGGGCACCAAAGTGAAAATGAAGTGGAATCCGGCTAAAAACTCGATAAAGCTTTGCAAATCTTCCAAAAACTTGATCTCTAGGTTGAGGAGAGCCTTCTTGTGCAAAAAGAATGAAGGGAAATGATGGAGAAATGAGGAGGAGGAGAAGGAAAGGAAATGATGAGAAGATGAGTAAATAGTGCACAAAACATGGGTTGAAAGAGTTTTAAACAAGTTAGCCAACCATACGGGCATGCATATTCCCGTATGGTTGCCCGTATGAGTTTTGGGAAAAGCTCTGCGCAGCCATAAGGGTAGGCATACGGGCATATGCTTGCCCGTATGACTTTCGGGAATTTTCTATATGCTCAACCATATGCCCATATGGTAGCCCGTATGGTTTGCTGGAATTTTGCATATGCTCAAGAAACGGGCTGATTTCAAGATTTTCATCAAGGGCTCATCCAAACATCCTAAAAACTCATGAAAAACAAAGCCGAAACCACAAACAACCATTCAAAACATGGAATTTGATACAACACAATGAAGTAAAAATTAAAGAACTCATGAGAACCATTGAAGATCATGATAAAAAAAATTGAGAAATATGGCCAAACAACCACAAACACACATCTAAAAAGCAAAGAACAACAAGCACTAACACTTCAAAAATACGAAAAACATGCAAACACACAAACTAGAAATTCGAAAATGAACTTGCAAGGAATTCAAATGCTTGGGTTGCCTCCCAAGGAGCGCTTGTTTAACATCTTTAGCTCGATGTCTCTTACCTTAACATCATGGTGAATCAAAGTGAGTCAAATTACCTCCATTCTTGTGTGAAATGTTGTTACCCGAGAAATAATGTTTCAACCGGTGCCCATTGACCTTAAAAGTTCCCATTTGTGAATGAGATATCTCGACGGCGCCGTGAGGAAACACTTGAGTGACAGTATAGGGGCCATGCCAACGTGATTTTAACTTCCCGAGGAATAATTTTAATCTTGCATTGAATAGTAATACTTGGTCACCGGGTTGGAAACACTTGCCTCGTTTAATATGCCGGTCATGGTATTCTTTCATTTTCTCCTTATACCTTATTGATGTGTCATATGCCAAGGATCGCCATTCCTCTAACTCATTTAATTGGAGTTTTCGCTTGCGACCGCACAAATGAGGATCAAAGTTGAGTTGCTTTATGGCCCAATAAGCCTTGTGTTCTAGTTCAACCGGCAAGTGACATGTTTTTCCATAGACCAATCTATATGGTGTTGTCCTAATAGGTGTCTTGTATGCTGTTCTATACGCCCATAGTGCATCATTAAGCTGGTCGGCCCAATCCCTCCTATGGTGGCTAATTGTTTTCTCAAGGATGCGCTTCAATTCCCTATTTGATACTTCCACTTGACCACTAGTTTGCAGGTGATAAGCAGTTGAGATTCTATGAGACACACCATATCGTTTCAAAACCTTTTCAAACTGAGAGTTGCAGAAATGAGTGCCCCGGTCACTAATGATTGTCCTAGGTGTTCCGAACCAGGAAAACAATTTTTTTAGGAATTTCACAACAACTCGTGCATCACACGAGGGGAGGGCCTGTGCTTCCACCCATTTGGAGACATAGTCCACTACCACCAGGATATATTTGTTGCCCTGCGAGCTAGGAAACTGTCCCATGAAGTCGATTCCCCAAACATCAAATACTTCGCATGCTTGATTCCATGATTGAGGCATTTCCTCTCTTTTTGAGATATTACCCGTTCTCTGGCACCTGTTACAATGTTGCTCCAATGTTTGTGCATCTTGGAACAAAGTCGGCCAATAAAACCCCGCATCGAGGGCCTTCCTAGCAGTCCGGTTCCCACTATAATGACCACCTGTCGGCCCAAAATGGCAATGCCTCAAGATATCTTGCCCTTTCTCTAGTGAAACACACCTTTGGATAGTCTGATCCGAGTAAACCCTGAACAAATGGGGGTCCTCCCAAATATAATACTTCAGGTCGGCAAAGAATTTCTTCCGTTGTTGGTGAGTGAGCCACTTAGGGAATGTTTTCGCAGCTAGAAAGTTGGCAAAGTCGGCAAACCACGGCGTTTCATCTGTTGCTACCACCTGAATACTACATAATTATTCTCCAGGAAATGAATCATTGATTTCTCTCTTTTCCAATACATCATCATTGGGACCCTCAAGGCGGGAGAGATGGTCAGCAGCAAGGTTTTCTGCCCCTTTTTTATCTCTTATCTCCAAATCAAATTCCTGAAGAAGTAGCACCCAGCAGATCAGTCGAGGCTTAGCATCAGACTTACTCAACAGATACTTTAGGGCAGAATGGTCTGTGTAAACAATCACCGTGCACAACACCAAATATGACTGGAACTTGTCAAATGCAAAGACTGCCGCCAGCAATTCCTTCTCGGTAGTGGTATAATTCTCTTGAGCATCGTTCAAAGTTTTACTTGCATAGTAGATAGGATGAAAGTGTTTGTCCCTTCGTTGCCCAAGCACTGCACCCACAGCATAGTCACTCGCATCACACATCAGCTCAAATGGCAAACTCCAGTCAGGGGAAACTATGATTGGTGCTTCTACCAGTTTCTTCTTGAGGGTTAAGAAGGCATTCATGCAATCACTATTGAATTCAAAAGGAGCATCCTTCTCCAACAATTTTGTCAATGGTCGGGCGATGGAAGAGAAGTCTTGCACAAATCTTCTGTAAAACCCAGCATGTCCTAGGAAGCTCCTGATTGCCTTCACTGAAGTTGGAGGAGGAAGTTTTTCAATAGTAGCGACCTTTGCCTTATCCACTTCAGTCCCCTGTTTTGAAATTTTGTGTCCCAGGACAATGCCATCCTTGACCATAAAATGACATTTCTCCCAACTAAGCACCAGATTTGTTTCTTCGCATCTACTCAGGACTCGTTCAAGGTTGTTGAGGCATAGATCGAACGAGTCACAGAACACGGAGAAGTCATCCATGAACACCTCCATAATGTCTTCTACCATGTCTTTAAAGATGGCCATCATACACCTCTAAAAAGTGGCCGGCGCATTGCAAAGTCCAAAAGGCATCCGCCGGTAAGCAAAAGTACCATAAGGGCAAGTGAAAGTAGTTTTCTCTTGATCTTCTGGGGCTATAGGAATTTGAAAGTATCCAGAGAAAGCGTCCAAGAAATAATAGGTAAATGAAGGGTAGGTAAATGAAAAGTGGCCGGCAAGTCACTCAAACATCTGATCAATGAAGGGTAGGGGAAATGATCTTTCCTGGTAGCATCATTAACCTTTCTGTAGTCTATGCAAACCCTCCATCCTGTTACCGTTCTGGTAGGTATCAGTTCATTCTTCTCATTGGTCACGACTGTCATACCCCCTTTCTTGGGTACTACTTGAACTGGACTCACCCATGCACTGTCAGAAATGGGATAAATAATGCCCGCATCGAGGAGCTTGATGACTTCATTCTTCACTACTTCTTTCATGTTAGGGTTCAGTCTTCGTTGGGGTATTGCCACAGGCCTGTGATTGTCTTCCATAAGAATTTTGTGAGTACAGAATGACGGACTGATCCCCATAATATTAGTGATTTTCCAAGCAATTGCCTTCTTGTGTTTTTTTAGTACATCCAAGAGCATATCCTTCTGCTGTCTAGTCAAGTCTGCTGCGATGATAACAGGAAGTGTAGAATTTTCCCCCAAGAAGGCATACTCTAGATGGTCCGGCAGTTGCTTCAATTCCAGTTCAGGGGGTTCTTCAAGCGATGATTTCAATCTCCCATAATTGCTCAAATCATTCTTTTCGATTCTCTGATCTTCCATTTCAGATGAACTATCATTCCCTGAGCTATCTTCCATTTCATGTTGCTCTACTTCAACTGAATTCATGTGCTTTTCCTGTAAACAGTCCTTTCCTTCTGAACTCTCTGACCCTGTTTGATCTGTCTCCTTGTCAACTGGAGCCCACGACCCTAAGTGTTCATCCGAATTATTCTCCGTCCAATTGTTGACTGGATCGAGCAGGGAGCTAGAGGGTCCAAAAGGCTGTACCAGATTCACCCTTTTAGTCTGCATATACTGTTGGAGAACAGACCCAGTGTCATAATTTTCTGTGGTACAGCTGGTTGAGTTTTCATAGTGCTGCCTCGTCCACTGATCATCATACAAGCTTGGAGGGTTCAATGTAGTCCCTGCGCTTGAGTAGTAAAGGTGCGCTTTCTAAGACCGATAATAATTGCTCCAGTCACCTGACGAAGATATGGTTAAACGATAGGTAAGAGATATTTACAAAGTAAAAGGAATGAAACGGAATATATATACAGTGGTGAAAAACACGAAACAAAATAATGGCCAAATCAACCAACTCTAAGTTTTCCGGATATCCCTCTTGGCTCCCCGGCAACTGCGCCAAAAACTTGATTGACTCGACCCGCAAGTGCACGGGGTTGTCAAGTAATACCCCTCACGCAAGCGCGATGGGGTCATATTCCCAAGGGCCCGAGAGTCTACCCTTACTTCCTCTTCGTGTGATTGTTTGGCGGATCAAGTTAAGTGTTGTGCAAAAGAAATTAAAAAGATGATTAACATGCAAATAAAATGCTCTAAGGTGGAAGCAATAAACGAGGGGTAAAACAATACAAAGAGAGGGTCACGGATGAGGATTACCAAGGGGGCTACTAAAGTGCGGGGTTTGCCTTAACTAGCATGCAAATGGGTAGTTTGGACCGAGAAACCCGAAGTTAGACCAACCCGATGGTCACGGAAATTGGTCCCTAATCCGGTACAAGTATCGAATACGGAATGCCTTCCACTCGAATCCTCACACGATTGCAAAGGGAGCAAAAGGTTTCCCAAGATAGGGAGAAGACACAATCTAGGTCAACCCTAACAATTGGAGGGGTACAAATACCCGATGGTCACGATGTATTCATACATGTATCCCTACCAAGCTTGGTGAGCCTAATACTATGGCAATGGTCATGCTTCCTAGCATTTTCTAAACAATGATACACGGAGTTCTCATGCATACCAAGCATTCAAATACACCAAACAAGGTTCACAAACAAGTCCCAAAATGCATAAATCAAGTCAAGCAAGCATCCTACACAAGTTCACCCCCAAGGTTCACCTACATCCGGTGACCTTGGGGTTTAGTTGCCCATGAATACAAAATACACAAGATAGTACATAGAAACAACCAAATACAAAGACAAGAACACTCCCTCAAAAGATAGAGGCCGAATGACGTTCCAAAGATGCCACCAAATAGGTGGCCACCCTTGTCGATTCTCCTCTCAACTATGGATCAAGAAGGTGGATCTCATCGTATGTCGCTCTCCTTGTTGTTCTCTCCCCGGAAATTGCCTCTGACGGCAGCTCCTAGCTCCGATTTGAAGATGGTGGCAAGTTTGCTCAAGACCTAGGGCTTCTCCCCCTTGAAAAATGAACTACTTTCCCTTTAAAAACTCAATTCCAGCAACTTATGCGGGCTGGCATACGGGCCGACATACGGGTACTGTAGCACCGCGAGTTTCGTGTAAGTTGCTGCAGTGCCCGTATGAAATTCCAGACTTAGCCATTTTGCCAAAATCTCGTCCTACAGTGCTGCTACAGTACCCCCGAGCTCGAAAATGGTGTTTTCTTGTCAATTTCTTCTAAAAATCTCGTTGACGAGCTCCCTGTGGTAACTTCAGTGCCTGTAACACGAAATGAAACAATTTAGACCGAAAACGGGCATCCACTCATATAAAAATACTCGAAGAATACGTGAACATACATAAATAATACGTATAGTTAGGCATTTATCAATAGACTCCCCTGGGGCTTAGTTGACAGGTCAACGAGAGTCAAGGGTCGTAGTGAATCCTAATACTGTGACATAATGTTGGGGTTAGTCACGGTTGACCTTAAGTTTTGGGACCGTGAGTTTAAGGATATCCTCGACTCAATTAACATCAATAGGAAAGTATAATAGAATAGTCTTGCACTATAAGCATAAGTCCTAGAGGTAACTTGTCCGGATACCCTATTTCATCCATTGCTAGTCTTCTCTTTTAACTTCTACTTGCTTTTCTCTCGTCTTCCATCTCTCTATTTACTTTCTTATCTTTTATTCTAATTGATTCCATAAATTCATTCATCACTCCGATCATTATTTTTCGTACATCGCACGATTGAATAGGAAATTCTCGTATCTTAAATCCCTATTTCCTGTGGATTCGACTACCCACTCACCAGGGTAATTTTATTACTTCGACAAGCCCGTGCACTTGCGGGATACACACAAGGGGTCGTGTCAAGTTTTTGGCGCCGTTGCCGGGGAATAGGCGTATTTTTTATACTTGCTTTTGCTACTCTAGTTATTCACTTCGTTATCTATTTCACACTTTCTTTATCTACCACTATTCTCACCAATTCTTTTCACTTTAATTTCAGTTTACCGAGGGAATGTTTAATGCAAGCGAAGCTTTTGATACACTCATAGGACTAGTTGAGGAAGTGGAGCAGAAAATGCAGTTGTTTATCGCACAACCATTTCCAAATTATATCGAGTGTGAGCAATCAGTGAGACAACCTTGTACAGAAATAGTGGATAGTATTGATCAGTTTTGTAAGGAGCAGAACATGAATTATGAATTAGGCAGTGTGTTGGACGAATTTGATAAATCAGCTCTAGCTTTTTCAAATGGTGACACAGAGGAAACCCTTGAGAAAGTTCTTGCACAGTTTCAATCAGGTTATTTTGAGCACAAACAAGAGGCCTTTTCAATGGGTATTATAATCCTGATAGAGGAAGTTTGTGAATTGGAGATTAGAATGGAACACCAGGACCAACCCAAGGAGTGTGATTTGGAGAAGGTTTCAGGGTACAGTAATGAACAGCAAACTACAAAATTTGAAGAGATTGGCAGATCAATTGGAGACCGACTTCGACCATCCATCGATGAGCCACCTGATTTGGAATTGAAAACACTTCCAGAACACTTGGAATATGTATTTTTGGCAGAAGAGATGAAGTTGCCCGTGATCATAGCATCAAATCTCTCTTTGGAGCAAAAAGACAAATTGGTGAATGTGTTGAAAAAGCATAAGTCTGCCTTGGCATGGAAAATTGCAGACTTAAAAGGTATAAACCCTTCATTCTGTACGCACAAGATTTTAATGGAGGACAATTTCAAATCAGTGATCCAACCTCAAAGAAGACTAAACCCGAACATGAAGGAAGTCGTAAAGGTGGAGGTGGTCAAATTATTGGATGCAGAGATCATTTACCCCATTTCCGATAGTGCTTGGGTAAGCCTAACACAAGTGGTCCAAAAAAAGGTGGGATGACGGTGATCAAGAATGAAAAGAACGAGCTCATCCCAACTAGAACAGTCACAGGATGGATAGTTTGTATTGATTACAGAAGACTGAATGACGTAACCCGTAAAAACCACTTCCCTTTACATTTCATTGATCAAATGTTGGAGCGATTGGCAGGGCATCAATTTTACTGCTTTCTAGATGGGATGTCAGGGTACTTTCAGATCCCTATTCCTCCAGAAGACCAAGAGAAGACAACTTTCACTTGTCCCTACGGGACTTTTGCATATAGACGGATGCCATTCGGGTTATGCAACGCATCTGCTACATTCCAAAGATGTATGATTGCTATTTTCGATGATCTTGTTGAAGACATAATGGAAGTATTTATAGATGATTTCTCTATGTTTGGTGATTCCTTCGACATGTATTTGAGAAATTTGAAAAGAGTGCTGATAAGATGTAAGGAGACAAATCTTATGCTAAACTGGCAGAAATGTAATTTCATGGTTCGAGAAGACATTGTTCTCGGACACAAGATTTCCCATTTGGGTATGGAGGTGGACAAGGCAAAAATCGAAGTCATAGAGAAACTTCCTCCACCAATGAATGTCAAGGCAATTCGGAGTTTCCTGGGACATGCAGGTTTCTATAGACGGTTCATCAAGGATTTCTCGAAGATCACTCCACCGTTGACTAAACTTCTCGAAAAAGATGCTCCGTTTGATTTTGGGGAAGATTGTGCAACAACTTTAATTGTGCTAAAATAAAAACTAGTTCAAGCTCCAATCTTGATTACCCCTGACTGGAATGAACCTTTTGAGCTCATGTGCGATGCTAGTGATTACGTTGTAGGAGCAGTTCTGGGACAAAGGAAGGGCAGGCAATTCCAACCCATCTATTATACTTGCAAGACTCTCACAGATGCACAGGAGAATTATACTACTACAGAGAAAGAATTATTAGCAGTAGTGTTTGCTCTCGATAAGTTCAGGCCATATCTTATCTTGTCGAAGGTCATTGTGTTTACAGATCATTCAGCTCTCCGTTACCTCATGAACAAAGTCGATGCAAAACCAAGATTGATCCAGTGGATATTACTCTTACAGGAGTTTGACATGGAGATAAAGGATAAAAAGGGAACTGAAAACATAGTGGCGGATCATTTGTCGCGGTTAGAAGGGTGTATTGGGCAAGAGCCATCAAGTAAGGAGATCAATAAATTCTTCCCGGAAGAACACTTACATTCAATTCAGGAATTAACATCATCAGGTGATACGCCGCGGTTCATAGATTTTGCTAATTACTTGTCAGGAAAAGTCCTTGACAAGTGCTTGTGTTATAGTAATACGAAGCATCATTATCTTACATTGAGCATTACTTTTGTCAGATTTAATCACTAATTAGTGTGTATTTGTGTTCTTTTGTGCATTGAAGGGTTGTGGAGAAGATCTAGAGAAAAAGAAGCAAGAATAGGTTATGTTCACCATTGTTGAGGAGTGATTGGACCAAGCAAGGAACAAGGCACGAGTCTAGACTTGTGGGTTTGTGCCAACCTCCATTGGAGGGGCACAAGGGTAGTCACACTCACAAAAGTTTATAACTCGTGTAGGATTGGAGAATTTCGCTAATGAAGAGAAATGAAGTAATTGACATAATCTACCGTTGATTGTGTGCCCAATTCAACGGCCTCGATGAAGAACGATGAATTCGGGAGCATTTCGGTGAGACTGTAGCAGCACTATAGTCTGTACTGTAGCAAACCACTGTAGTAAGCTACTGTTCATTTTCTGCCAAAAATCAGGATTTCAGAGAGTTCACACGGGCTTGTGGAAATTCCACAAGGCCGTGACTGTAGCAAAAGTACTATCGAAAATCAGCAAAATAGAATTTCCACACGGCCGTGTGGAATTAACACACGGGCATGTGGAAATTCTGTAGCCCGTGTGGAAAATCCACAGGGGCGTGTGGAACTCTGATTTCTGCCCGATTTCAGCCTATAAATAGCCCGTTTTAAGATCTATTTGGGGACCCCCCCTTCTATCTCTTGCCTATCTTTTGGGGGGCGTTCGGCTAGGGTTTGGAGAGGTTCTTGGAGGTCTTTGGAGGTGAATATACGGCATCGACATCGACATCCTTTGGACGAAAGCTATTGGGGGAGCTTTCGTCGTCATCGATTCGGCAAGGTGTGCCCTAGGCTTGACAAGGGATTCGTGGAGAAGACTAGGCGGCTCCACAAGACCATCGATATGATCTACAAAGGGGGTTTTCTTTATGGTTTTTATGCATATGTTCTTAATCTCTTTATTGATTTTGTATTGCTCCATGGAGAGCTAAACCCTAGTGGGTATTCGGACTTGTAAAACCCTAGGATGACATTGTTTCTATGACTTTTATTATGCTTTCTTTATTGATGAATTTAATTGAGTTTCAATTTTAATTATCTTGTGCTATTGTTTTCCCTTAGCCGTGACACTAAGGTTGAGAGCAATCTTGGTTATCCTTTGGAGGTGTGGCAACTCCTATAGGGTTAGTCTCCTTAAGATTAGAGAGGGTTGAGAGGGAGAGTTGTGAGGTAGCGACATACCCCTTTCCCTTCCGGTGTGATTTCTCCCTACCTCTGTTTCCTTGGTTAATTAGCGGTCAAGATAGAGTGCTAGGGCTCAATCTAGATTAGGGTTCTTCCACCTGGACCAAAGGGTTAGAACTACATAGAGGAACAAGTTTTATCACTAGGAATCCTTAGAGCTTAAAGCAATCCCACATAGTGTTAGAGTTAGGAAGATAGACTCCCCTGGGGCTCAGTTGACAGGTCAACAAGAGTCAAGGGTCGTAGTGAATCCTAATACCGGGACATAATATTGGGGTTAGTCACGGTTGACCTTAAGTTTTGGGACCGTGAGTTTAAGGATATCCTCGACTTAATAGGCATCAATTGTAGATCATAATACAAGTTTTGCACTAGAAGCATTAGTCCTAGGGTGAGCTTTGTCCGGTACCCCATCGTTATATCGATTACTTCTCCTACCCTCATTATTCTTCTTGCACTCTTTTATTTTCTCTTACATCTATGCATACATACTTTTCTCATCATCGATTCCCATCATTGCTAAATAGCGATAACATTTGTTTCGGAATACTATTCCCTGTGGATACGACTACCCACTCACCAGGGTATTTTATTACTTCGACAACCCGTGCACTTTATGGGATACACGCAAGGGGTCGTGTTAGTCCTCAAGCCAGGGCTCACATTCCAACAAAAGAAAAAGTTCTTTAGCGATTTGAAGAACTATTTCTGGGACGACACATTCTTTTTCCGCATCTGTGCAGATCATATTGTTCGTAGATGCGTTTCTAAGGAGGAAGGATGGGATATCCTTGCTCATTGTCATTCAGGACTAGTTGGGGGCCATTATGCATCAAGTAGAACCACGGAAAAAGTTTTGGCATCAGGGTTCTATAGGCTAACCCTCTTTCACGATGCACACCAGTTTGTTCTTCGATGCGATAATTGTCAGAGGTCAGGGAATTTGTTTCGGCGGGATGAGATGCCTTAGAATCCTATGCAATTTTGTGAGGTATTCGATGTTTGGGCCATTGATTTCATTGGGCCGTTTCCAAGGTCTAACGGGAACAAATACATATTAGTGGCAGTTGATTATGTCTCCAAATGGGTCAAAGCACAAGCATTGCCGAGTAATGATGCTAGAACTATGGTGAAATTCTTAAAGAGGTTGTTCACTCAGTTTGGAACTCCGCGAATCATCATTAGTGATTGAGGGACCCACTTTTGCAACGCCCAATTAGAAAAGGTATTGAAACGATACGGAGTACGTCATCGCCTTGCTACTCCATATCATCCCCAGACTAGTGGTCAAGTAGAAGTCACTAATAGAGAACTCAAGCGGATTTTGATGAAGTCTGTGGAACAAGGAAAGCGGGACTGGTCGGAACAGTTGGACGACACACTCTGGGCCCATGGCACAACATACAAGACGCCCATAGGAACTACTCCGTATAATCTAGTTTACGGGAAGTCATGTCATTTACCTGTGGAACTTGAACATAAAGCATATTGGGCAATCAAAGCAATGAACTTCGATTTGAGAAGAGCGGGTGAACAAAGACTGCTTTATCTTAATGAGCTCGATGAATGGAGGTTGAAAGCATATGAGAATGCTGGAATTTACAAGGAGAAGATTCGAAAGTGGCATGACAAGCATATCAAATTACTTAAAGAGTTCAAAGTTGGTGATCAAGTTTTACTATTCAATTCCCGGTTGTGACTCTTCCCCGAAAAACTAAAGACTAGATGGTTTGGCCCATACACAGTCACTTAAGTATCACCCCATGGTGCAATTGAGATTACTCATCCGGAGAAGGGCACGTACAAAGTAAACGGACACCGACTGAAACCATACTTTGGCGGCGAGGTTTGTAATGATGATAAAGAGATATTCTTTCTTCAACCTCCATAAGGTAAAATAGGTATGTCAAGCTAAGTGACGTTAAACAAGCGCTGCTTGGGAGGCAACCCAAGAGTTTTACAGCTTTCCAAAAATCTAGTTTAGTTTTTAGCATGAATAAAAGTCTTAGTATTGGTGTCCTAAATTTTTAATGCTTAAGCTACGATTTTATTGTGGATTATTGATGTTTTCGTGTGCCTAAATGATGATTGATCAAGTTTTAGCTAGTTGAGCATGTTTTCCATGGTTTCTGGTCGTGTTTTGATGGTTTTTACAGGCTCTAAGGATCATAGTTATGTTTCTGAATTTTTATGTAAAGTCTGTGAATTTTTTCTAAGTAACCAGAGAAAACACACGGCCATGTGGAATTAACACACGGCCGTGTGGTACCAAACAGGGCTAAACCAGAGAAGACACAGGGGCGTGACCTTGCCCCTATGAAAAACTTCAGAAGGGGCACACGGCCGTGTGGAATTAACACACGGCCGTGTGAAAACTCTGCAGAACCCTCTCTTTTTCCCGAGAAACCACAGGGGCGTATGGCTGCCCCTGTGGGAGGGCTTATGAACGGTACACGGCCGTGTGGAATTAACACACGGCCGTGTGAATATTTTTAGAGACCTTCTGAGTTTTCTCGAGAATCCACAGGGGCGTGTACCAGTCCCTGTGGAGTCCCCTGTGAAGGCACATGGCCATGTGGATCTCTCATACAGCCGTGTGAGGTAGTTCAGAGAGTAACCAGAGTGCACACAGGGGCGTGTGTTGGCCCCTGTAAACCCTAATTTCAGAGGCACACGGCCGTGTAACATGTTCACACGCCCGTGTGAATTCCCAGAACTTCAAAAAGCCGAAGGTTTTCTTTTGGAATTCACTCGTATCTCTTTCGTTTTCACTCCAAAACACTCTCCGGCCTCCTCTTTCACTTTCCCAACCATTTCCTACATTCATTGAGGTTTCTTTTCGAGTTTTCCGACCGATTCTGAATTTTTCCCCATCTACACCGTCGGTGAGAACGACAAACCTTTCTTCTTTATCAATCCGGATTTAGATCGTTCATGATAAGCATTTCGGCTGTGTTACATGATTAACCTGGTTACCAATGAGTTTACAAGGGTTTTTAAGCGTATTTTTGTGTGAATATGGAGTTTTGATTCTACAACCTTGCAGCCATGTCGGCCCGATAATCCACACGGGCGTGTGGAATTTCCACACGGCGGTGTGGAGCCTATCAAGGCAAATTATTATACCCAAATGATTGACTTCCTTTTACAATTCTTTTCAGGAATGGCACCTAGGAAAGAAACTAATAAAAGGGCATGAGAACACTTTCCAGAACCAATCGACTTCGTCACATCTGAACACCGAGAAATATATAGAAGATTGGCGAAACTCAAGATCGGACAATCTCGGTATTTGGATGTAGACTGTTTAAGACCAGCTGATTGGGGTAATGATATGGAAGACGAGATTGAAGAGCTTGTTGCAATGGGAAGTTGGAAGAGCTTACTATCTATTCGAGATCCAGCGAACCGTCTGCTTACTTTGGAGGTGCTCTCATCATTCAAGTTTGACAAAACAAGTAGGGAGTCGATGAGTGCCAATTCTATACAGTTTTAGGCATTTGGGCATGAGTACAATATGTCAGTGACACAGTTTTCTATTTATATGGGGTTATACAATGAGGCATTCACAAAGACAGAGGAGTACGAGAGCCTTCCAACTGACTATCCCGGCAGTTTGACTCCTCAAGGAGCTTACAGAGTATTGTGTGGACAAGGGAACTATGAGCCAAGTATATCAAAAGCTACTTGTCTATCACGACCGGCTTATAGATACATTCATGCCATTCTAAGTAGGTGATAAGTGCTTGATTATACATGTTTTACCTACTTGTTTTACATACATTGAGCATCATTTTACCATTGATTATGTCTCATAAAATGTATTTTGGTGTTCTTTTATGCAATTAGGTTGTAGAAGTGTTAAAGGAGGAAAAGGAAGCAAAGATGGGTTATAAAGACGTATTGTTGGGAGCTTTTGTACAACACAAGTGTCAAGGCACAAGAGGGGATCATGCACATGAGGGTGTGTGCCAACTTCCTTAAGAATTCAAGATGATTTGTGTGATGGAAGGGCACAAAGGCAGTCACACCTTCATGTCCCAACTTGTGTGAAGATAGTTAAAGCTCTCAAATGATGATTCGAAGAAGAAGAAATCTTATAACTCACCATATGGACGTGTGCCCGACCATGTGGCCTCAATATGAGAGAGTTTGGATCATGTTTATGAAGAGTACTGTAGAAAAACACTGTTCATTTCACTGTAGCAGTACTGTAGCAAAATTACTGTTCACGCGACCGCGTCAAAATCTCACGCGACCGCGTGGAAATTCTACAGCCCACGCGATCGCGTGGGATCTCACGCGGTCGCGTGAAGACACGTGACTGGCGCGATTCAGACTTATAAATAGGCCGTTTCGCCGATTCTTTTGATATCTTTTGTGTGGCTTTTGAGAGGAGAGGCGGCTAGGGTTTGAGGAGGAGGTCTTTGCCGAATTGGAGGGCCGTTCTTCACCAACTTTGATAGTTCTTTCCTCCGTCATAGCATCGAGGGAGTCATTGGCGACCTAGCTTCGGAGAAGGATCCTTCAAGACGTTGAGCGACCCATCAAGGCCATCATCACGAATTCAAGGGGGTTTATTTCCATGGTTTACATTGCTTTTCATTGTGTTATGTTTTGCTTTGTAATAAGCCCCATGGAGGGCTAAACCCTAGTAGATACTTGGGCATGTGAACCCTAGGTTTCGATTCATGTATTGACTTTCTTGATGCTTCCTTTTAATTCCGAGTTAATTTGAGTTTTAATCTTGTTTTATCATTGCTTGCATGCCTTATTGATTCGTATGGTTGTTTGGTATGCTTGATTTGTTGCTTTGGTGCGAGAGAGGTCTCCATTAGGGTTAGAACATATGAGATTGAAGAGGGTTGAGAGGGTGAGTCATGAGATAGTGGAGTGTCCCCTTTCCCTTCCGATTGAGTGTTTCCTATCTCCGTATTCCCTAAGTGTTATGCAACCATATGGGGTGTGAGGTGTGAGATTGATAGATTTCTCCACCGGGACCTTTGTAAGGGGTTAGGGATCTTTCGCCTAGAAGTAGGGTTAGGTCTAATTTTAGGAATCGGTTTCACTTTTAGGTATCCTTAAAACTCATTGCGGTCATATAGGGTGTGAGGTGTTGAGATTGAGTGAATTCTCCGCCGGGACCTTGTAGGGGACTAGTATCGGTGGCCTGGAGGCAGGGACCGATTATTCTTGGATTACCTCGACTCATAGAACTCGGTTTAGAAGCATTTAGTTAGTTTTGCACTTCATGATAGAACCTAGTGGAAGCATTGCCCGGGTATCTCATCTTCATTGATTGAGATCTCCCTTTATTTACCCTTCGTCTATTTGTCTCTGGTATTAATTTCTATGCACACTAGATCACCACAAAATCACATTAATCATTAGGCTAGATTGCAGAGAAGAAGTTAGTACTAGTAGCCCTGTTCCCTGTGGATTCGACTACCCTACTCACCGGGGTAATTATTACTTCGACAACCCGTGCACTTGCGGTACACACACGCAAAAGGGTGTGTCAGTAGGTCAATAAATGGCCGGGGCGATAGTACAGGGGTCCTTAGTCGGCAAGAGCTTCTTTACTTACATTCAATGGTACAGAAGGAGCCGCTCCATCTTGGATATATACTAGCCGATTCCATGCGTCATCAAAGTCAGTACCCCAGGCTTGGAATGATTTTTTCAGGGCCATACATCACAAGACTTATGAAGGGGATGGGTCTTCGGGCAGCAATCAAATGGATAGAAAAGACGGTCACACCTTCACCAATCAACTTAGAAATGTTGAGACAGATGGGCATGACCAGGAGAAGTTACCAATAGTATATGCTGAACTAGCCCGATGTCTTTCTATACGAGGGGTCCCATGCAGCGTTAGAGCCACCCCCAGTGGATACAGAGGCAGGGGCAGAGGCCGAGGCACCACCCACAGCACCGGAGCCACCTCTAGTGCGCATCTTTTCTCCATCTCGAGGCCAGGACAGATTTGAGCGCCTCACAGGCAGTAGGGTTTGCCGAGTTGAGGGCCACTCAGGCATCACAGTTCGCTCAGTTGTCGACACAGCTTGCCATAGTGATACAGTTGTTCGAGCGATCTATGGTGAGAACTCGACGGGTCCCTTCACCGACTCCAACTCCATCTCCATCAGCATCAGATCCACTAGCACCAGCAGCAGCAACAGCACCAGAGGATCCACAGCAGAACACCGACGCTGAGGCGTCGTAGTTTTATTTTTTTTTATTTTCACTTCTGTTGCACTTTTTATTTTTATATTCTGTTGGACTTATAGTACCCAGAAAGGACTCTCCTTCTGGGTTTGCTTTTATTTTTTGTTTTATTTTGTCTCGAGTTGTATTTCATGTTCATATCTTTATATACTCGAGCTGTATTTTGGTTTTTCTTGAGCTATACTGAACCCTTGCGTATGTGTGCAGATGGTCTTGGATTTAAGGAATTTGAGGAATTTTCATAGGCACGATCATGGGACCGTGTGTGCTCCACAAACCCATTGAGACACAACTCTCAATGAACCTAGCTCCATCAAACACAGCACTTGGAGTTCAGGGGAGTAATGTTTCAATTGCCCACTTCCACACTAATTGTTTTTCATTGTTTTACTTTTTATAGTGCTTGCATGCGTACATTGGGGACAATGTACATCTTAAGTGTGGGGAGGGATTCACATTGCACACACCTTTACTTGTGCATTCAATTTCTCATGTTCATGTAGCCTATGGCAGTTCACCTTAGTTGCAACGGTCGTATTCTTAGAGTTTAGGAGAATTTTTAACATTACATCCTATATTGTTCTAGTTCCACTTAAATTTTAAGGGATTTTTGCTTGATTACACTTTATTGCACTACTCACTCTTGGAATCTTTTGGAAACTCGATCTTGAAGTTTTAAGGACTAGTTTAGTATTACTTTAGTAAGTTGTGAAGTTCTATGTAGCCAAAAAAAAAAAAAAAAAAAAACTACTACCTTACGAATATTTGTTTAAGCTTTTCATTTCGGGTGGAAAGAGCTACCTCCTATGAAGTATGAAGCTACTCTCATAAGTCGGATACAAGTTATGCCCTAATGAGAGAAAGAGCTATCTCATTGGAAGCGTGAAAGCTACCACTCCAGTAGAAAAAGCTACCTTCTCGAAAGTGTGAAAGCCACCTTTGGCGGCCGCCTAGGAAAGGGCTACCTTAGAGGTTGATAAGTGCTTGTGTTATAGTATCGCGAAGCGCTATTATCTTACATTAAGCATACCTTTTATCAGGTTTTATCACTAAATGTGTGCATTTGTGTTCTCTTGTGCATTGAAGGTATTGTGGAGCCTAATTGGAGAAGAAGAATGAAATTAGGTCGCGTTCGCCAATGTTGGGATGTTCTCGGACCAAGCAAGGAACGAAGCACGTATTTGGACTTGTGGATGTGTGCCAACCTCTTTTGGAGGGGCACAAAGGCAGTCACATTCACAACAAGTCCAATCCGTGTTACTTAGGAGAATCTCGCGAAAGAAGAAGACTTGAAGCAATCGGCGCGACCTACCGTTGCTTGTGTGCCCAAGTAATGGCCTCGATGAAGAACAAGGGACTCGGGAGGCGTTTCAGCAAGTTACCAAGCCTGTTCAGCTGAAGATTAGTGTTCCAGAGAAGTCACACGGGCGTGTGGAAATTCCACACGGCCGTGTGAGCCATTTTCCAGCCAGACAGAGAAGTCACACGGGCGTGTGGAAATTCCACACGGCCTTGTGTTTTGCAATTTCAGCCATCCAGTGAAGACACACGGGCGTGTGGAAATTCCACACGGCCGTGTGAAATTAATTTTTCAGCCGAGACAGAAGCTTCACACGAGCGTGTGGAAATTCCACACGGCCGTGTGAAGCCCCGATAAGTCCAATTTTAAAGCCGCGATTCAACAATATAAAAGGGGATTTTTGCAACCTTTTGAGATATCTTTTGACCTATCTTTTCCCCAACTTTCTGGAGTGCGGCTAGGGTTTCGGAGAGGATTTCGTGGAGGTTCTAGCGCGTCGTCGACATCGATTTCGAGGTTCGACGTTTGCACAAGACCACGGCCACACCAATTCGAGGGGGTTTTTCATTGATGTCTATGTTTTATGCTTTATTTCTCACGTTGATGAACATGTATAGCTCTATGAGGAGCTAAACCCCTCGTGGGGTATTCGGACTTGTAAACTTTAGGGTTTCTTATGTTTCTTTGACATTGATTATTATGCTTTCCATCGTTGATGAATAAAATTGAGTTTTTAATCTTGATTATCCTTTCATATTGTTTTCCCTTAAACGTGACATTAGGTTGAGAGCAATCTAGGCTTTCCTTTGGAGGTGTGACAACTCCTATAGGATTAGACTACTCAAGATTAAAGAGGGTTGAGAGGGAGAGTTGTGAGGTAGCAATGTACCCCTTTCCCCTTCGATGTGATTTCTCCCTACCTCCGATTCCTTGATTTAATAGCGGTCGAAATAGAGTGAAGCAATAGGTAGATAAACTCCCCTAGGGCTTAGTTACGCAAGTAATAGAGTGGAGGGTTGTAGTGAATCCTATTTGCTGGGGCTCAATTTAGACTAGGGTTCTTCCACCTGGACCAAAGGGTTAGAATTACGTATAGGAACAGGTTTAATCACTAGGAATCCCTAGAGCATAATGCAACTCCACATAGTGTGAGGTTTAGGCAGATGGACTCCCCTGGGGCTTAGTCATCTAGGTGACAGAGTGAAGGGTGTTGTGAATCCTAACACCGGGCATAGTGTTGGAGTTAGTCACGGTTGTCCTTAGGTTTGGGACCGTGAGTCTTAGGATATCCTCGACTCAATTGACATCAATAGGAGAGTATAATATCATAGTCTTGCACTTGAAACATAGACCCTAGAGGTAGCTTGTCCGGATACCCCCTTTTACTCATTGTTAGTCCTTCTGGATTTTCCTACTTGCACTTCTTTCTTCCATCTCTCTATTTAGTTTATTGCTTTGCATTATTTTCACTCATCAATCTTATTATCGTTCTCCGTATTCTGCATAGCATAATTAGTGAAACCTTATATTCTATCTCCCTATTCCCTGTGGATTCGACTACCTTCTCACCAAGGTAAATTTATTACTTCGACAAACCCGTGCACTTGCGGGATACACGCAAGGGGTCGTGTCAAGTTTTTGGCGCCGTTGCCGGGGAATAGGTGTTTTAGATATTTGTTTTTCACTATTTTAGCTATTCACTTCGCATTCTATTTCATATTTTCTTTACCTATCATTGTTCTTATTTTTCTTTTCTTTGTTTTCGGCTCCAGGTTATGACCCGTGGGAACCCTTCAATACTTGTTGAAGGAGACCCAGACATTGGAAGAAGAACACATCGTAAAGGGAAAGAACCTGCACAAGAAGCATCAAATCAAGCCGATATTGAGACAGAAGGGTCAGAGACAATGGCAGAACAGAACGAGCAGCAGCGAACGTTGTCCGATTTTGCTAGACCCGCAGTTATGGGGACCCAATCAAGCATCGTGAGGCCCCCAATTACAGCAATGAATTTCGAATTGAAGCCGTTGTTCATTCAGATGTTGCAACAGTCCGCACAGTTTAATGGGTTGGCCGATGAAGACCCTAATAGTCACATAGAAAATTTCTTGGAAGTGTGTGACATGTTGAAGATAAATGGAGTGACGGACGATGCAATTCGATTGAGAGCCTTCCCATTTTCATTGAAAGGAAAAGCAAGGCATTGGTTGCACTCATTACCTAGAGCCTCCATTACTACGTGGGAGGAAATGGCCGAGGCATTCTTGGCTAGATACTTTCCACCGGGGAAATCTGCAAGACTCCGGAATGAGATATCTTCCTTTGTACAGATGGAATTGGAGTCTCTATTCGAGACATGGGACAGGTTCAAAGAGCTCCTTCGCAAATGTCCGCAACATGGATTTCCCGAGTGGATGATTATTCACACATTTTACAACGGGTTGAATCCGAGTACAAAGCAACTCTTAGATGCGGCGGCCGGAGGGACTCTTGGAAGCAAGACTCCCGGTGAAGCTCGGCACCTTGTAGAGGAGATGGCTATGAATAGCTATCAATGGAACTCAAGGGATAGGAAAAAGGTTGCCGGAATTCATGAGGTTGATGCGGTTACATCGTTGGCAGCACAAGTGGAATCGTTGAGTAAGAAGCTAGATGCTCTAGCTTCGCCAAGAGTTGCGGCCATCACTACTTGTAACGGTTGTGGGGGAGGACATGCTTCAAGCGATTGTCCTATTGCTATTGGAGGCACTAGTGCGGTAGAGCAGGCCGGTTTTGTGGGGAATTCATATCGAGGACAAGGCCAAGGCAACCCGTATAGTGGTACATACAATCCGGTATGGAAGAACCATCCGAACTTCTCTTGGAGCAATCAAGGACAGTCACAACAGAACAAAAATAGTGCACCACCGGGATTTCAAAGTCAACAAGCTCCGAATTTAGAAAGCCGAGTGACCGGGTTGGAGGGAAAGATGACTGACCTAGAGAGAGCCCTCACACGGTTCGTTTCTTCTTCGGACGCAAGGTTCCAATCGGTGGAAGCTACTCTTCGTAATCACACCGCCTCCCTACACAACTTGGAGAACCAAGTAGGGCAAATTGCGAAGACTTTGGCGGAGAGACCTCAAGGTAGTTTGCCTAGCAATACGGAGACCAACCCAAGAGAACAACTAAAGGCAATTACCTTGAGAAGTGGTAAGGAGGTTGAGGGACATCTCCCTCTTGAGAAGACTAAGGACTCACCCGAAGTCGTGGAAATAGAGGATGGAGCACCAAAGGAGAAAGAGGTGGCACCCCCACCTTACAAGCCGAGAATTCCCTATCCTTCACGATTGAAGAATGACCAAGACAATGAGCAATACAAGAAATTTCTGGGTGTCTTCAAGCAATTGCACATCAACATTCCATTCGCGGAAGCATTAGCCCAAATGCCCAAGTACGCGAAGTTCTTAAAAGACCTCTTGACCAATAAGAGGAAGTTAGAGGAAAGTGCATCCGTCATCCTCGATGCAAACTGTTCTGCAGTGCTACAGAAGAATATGCCAAGCAAGAGGAAGGACCCCGGAAGTTTTATCATACCGTGCAATATTGGTGATATGGGTGAGGAGAAGGCACTAGCCGACTCGGGGGCAAGCATCAATGTCATGCCCTACACGTTCTTCCAAAAGCTAGGCTTGGGCGAGCCTAGACCTACCCGGATGACACTTCAGCTTGCGGATAGATCGGTGAGGCATCCGAGGGGTATTGTTGAAGATGTGTTGGTGAAAGTGGATAAGTACATTTTCCCGGTCGACTTTGTAGTGCTCGATGTAGACGAGGATGTCGAGGTGCCGCTGATCCTTGGGAGGCCGTTCTTGCGCACTTCCAAAGCTTTGATAGACATGGACGGTGGAGAGCTCACACTTAGCGTTGGCGACGACAAGCTCACTTACCGCTTCGCCGAAGCCATGCGACATTCTCTTGATTTTGATGATGCTCTATATTATCTTGATGTCACTGATGATTGCATTGATGAATATATGCAGGATATGTTTAACCCGGATCCATATGAAGGGTGGCCGGACCAAGACATGGAGACTGAAGAGGAAGAAGTGCTCGCACTTGTTTCAGTTGAAACAGACATCAAGAAGGAGAAGGAGCTTAGAAAGAAAGTCCTTCGGAGATTGACGAGGTCGAGACGTCGCCACAAAAAGAACCCCAACAAGAAAGGGGATGAGCATTCACGAAGTAAGGGTATTTCACCCATGTGTGGTAACAAACTCGATAATTCTCCCTCTACCTTGCAACGATTATGCAATGCTTGCTTTCAAATTATAGGGAAGAGGGCAAATTCCACTCATGAACCTCCGTAAGGTAAGACAGGTACGTCAAGCTAAGTGACGTTAAACAAGCGCTTCTTGGGAGGCAACCCAAGTGTTTTGCAGTTTTTCTAGGACCTAGTTTAGTTTTAGGATTGAATAAAAGTCTTAGCAATGGTGTCCAAATTTTCATGTGCATATGCTGAGTTTTCATGTGGATTTTCGATTATTTACGTGTGCCTTAACGTTAATTGACGAAGTTTGAGTCGGTTGAGTGTGTTTTCAATAGTCTCTGGTCGTGTTTTTATGGTTTATACAGGCTCTAAGTGTTTTAAAAGAGTTTCTGAATTTTTCTGAGAGTCTGTACAATTTTCTAAGTAAACCAGAGAAAACACACGGCCGTGTGGAATTAACACACGGCCGTGTGTTACCAATTGGAGCTCAACCAGAGAAGACACAGGGGCGTGACTTTGCCCCTGTGAAAAACTTCAGAAAGGGCACACGGCCATGTGGAATTAACACACGGCCGTGTGAAATTTCGCAGAACTTCAACTCTTTTCCAGAGAGTCCACAGGGGCGTGTGGATGCCCCTGTGAGTGCCACTGTGCTAAGGCACACGGCCGTGTGAGATTTCCACACGGCCGTGTGAAAATTCTGCAGGAATTCCCTTTCATCCCGAGAAACCACAGGGGCGTGTGTGAGCCCCTGTGGGAGAGCTTGTCAAGGCACACGGCCGTGTGGATTATTCACACGGCCGTGTGAAACATTTATTGTTTCTCGGGCGAGTCAGAGAAGCCACAGGGGCGTGTGAGGTGCCCCTGTGGACGGCCTTGTGTTCTTGGCCAAGTTGGGCACACGGCCGTGTGGATGTTTCACACGGCCGTGTAAAAATTTTTCAGAGAGCGTCTGTGTTTTCCCGAGAGTCCACAGGCCCGTGTGGGTGGCCCTGTGTAGACCCCTGTGGAGGCACACGGCCGTGTGGAATTAACACACGGCCGTGTGCGGTAGTTCAGAGAATGACCAGAGTGCGCACAGGGGCGTGTGTTGGCCCCTGTGAACCCTAATTTCTGAGGCACACGGCCGTGTGGTTACTTCACACGGCCGTGTGAATTTCCAGAACTTCAAAAGCCGCGCGTTTTTCTTATAGAAATCATTTGTGCCTCTTCACTCTCCACTCTAAACTTCTCTCCTACCCTCTCTATCACTTCCCCGACTTTCTCTGAGGTTTTTGAAGGAATTTGTTCGAGTTTTCCGGCCGTATTACTTTGTTTTTCATCTCCACCGCCGGTGAGACCTTCAATACCTTTTTCTTCGTCAATTCTTGATTCAATTCGTTCTTTTATACAATTTTGCTTGGTTTGAATGTTTACATTACATACGAGCATGCTTAGAATGAAATTAGAACGAATTTAGATGTAAATTGTGGATTTTTAACCCCACGGCCGTGATGCTTTGCCCGTCAGAAACTCCACACGGGCGTGTGGAATTAACACACGGCCGTGTGGATTTCTGCAGATTGGTTATTTTGAACTGTTTTTGATTGTTTTCTTTTCCAATCTTACAGGAATGTCTTCTAGACCCAGGAAATCGACAGGGAAGCGCCCGCGTGAGCCCACACCTCCTCCAGCAGAGACAGAGTTCAGTATAGCCGAGCATCAGGTTCGGTTCGAGCGTTTATCAGGACTCCGTTTTGGACAGAAGAGATATTTGGATTTGAGTATAGTGAGGAGTATTCAGGGGGGAGACAGCGTCGCAGATGAGATTAGCGAGCTGCTCTCAGTCGGTCGCTGGGAGAGATTGATGGTTATCCGGGACTCGGTGATCCGACCGCTCACCTTAGAGATCCTGGCGTCGTTTGAGTTCGACCGGGGGTACAGCAGTTTCACCGAGGGCACCACAGTTCAGTTCAGAGCCCTCGGTCAACACTACAGCCTCAGTATGAGCCAGTTTTCGATTGGGATGGGTCTATATGATGAGGCATACACTGAGACAGAGGAGTACTCATTGCTCCCCACAGACTACCCGGGTACCGTGACACCGCAGCAGGCGTATAGCAGACTTTGTGGTCATGGTCAGTACGAGCCGGGTGTCTCCAAGGCTTCATGCCTTTCTCGACCTGCCTATAGATGTCTACACGCAGTTATGAGCAGATCTATTAGTGGCAGGGGAGACAGTACTGGTGTTCTGAGTCGCTAGGAGCTCCTCTACTTGTATTCGATGGTAGAGAGTGAGCCACTCCACCTGGGGCACATTGTGGCCGACTACATTCGCCATCAGGGCCAGTACCCCAGGGTAGGAGTTATCTTTGCAGGCCCCTACATCACCAGACTTCTCATTGGCCTGGGGCTCAGAGATGGAGTCAGGGGAGCAGAGAAGACGAGTGTACCAGTTCCCCTAGGCACAGATACCTTGAGGATGATGGGTATGATCCGCAGAGGAGGATCAGGGACGTATACCTGGATCATACCCCAGACGGAGCAGACTCAGGGTACACAGGCAGCTTTAGAGCCACCCCCGACGGATACACAGACCGAGGTACCCCCCACCGCGCTGGAGCCACCTCCGGTGCGGATGTTTTCACCGTCTCGAGGCTAGGATAGACTGGAGCGCCTCGAGAGCGCAGTGGGGATCCTACAGACCGAGGTGGCCGAGGTTAGGGCCACACAGATTACACAGCACCAGGAGGTGATGACGCAGTTCCAGAGCTTGCGACAGATCTTCGAGCAGATTGTCGCCTCCTCCTCCTTCGTGGTCCGACCTCGAGTGTCCACTCCACCACCTCCATCTCCCTCAGCACCAGCAGCTCCAGCATCACCAGCAGATCCAGAGCCTCCAGCAGCACCAGAGGCCACCACTCAGGACACCGACGTTGAGGCGTCTTAGATTTTAGATTCTTTTCTTTTATTTGTCATTTCTGTATATCTTTACTTTATTTTGGACTTGTAGTACTCAGAAAGGATTCTCCTTCTGAGTATAGCTTTTATTTTGCTTTTTCTTTTTATCTCGAGTTGTATTCATTGCTTTACATTTTATATACTCGAGTTTTATTGAGCTTTACTGAACCCTCGTTTATGTGTGCGCAGATGGTCTTGGATGTAAGGATTTTGAGGAATAGTCATTGACACGGTCATGGAATCATGTGTGCTCCACGAACCATTGAGACTCAACTCTCAATGACCTAGCTTCATCAAACGCAACACTTGGAGTTCAGGGGAGTAATGTTTCAATTGCCACTTCCACACTAATTGCTTTTATCGTTTTCACTTATTATTGTGCTTATATGCGTACATTGAGGACAATGTACATCTTAAGTGTGGGGGGGAGTTCACATTGCACACACCTTTACTTGTGCGTTAAATTGCTTATGCTAATGTAGCCTATGGCGGTTCACCTTAGTTGCAACGGTTGTATTCTTATAGTTTAGGAGAATTTTTAACATTGTATCCTATCATGCTCTAGTTTCTACTTGAATTTTAGGAATTTTTTGCTCGATATTCTCATATTGCACAACTTACTCTTGGAATCTTTTGGAAACTCAATCTTGAAGTTTTTAAGGACAAGTTTATCGTTGTTCTTAGTTTTACTTTGGAAAATGCATAAATAAAAAAAAAAAGATGAAAAAAAAAAGTGGAAAAGAGAAAAAGAGAAAAAAATATATGAGTTTGTAAATATTAGCTTTGTTTTAATTATGCATTTGGGGTGGCAAGAGCTACCGCCTATGAAGTATGCAGCTACTCTCATAAGTCGGATACAAGTTATGCCCTAATGAGAGAAAGAGCTATCTCATGGGATGCGTGAAAGCTACTACCCCGGTAGAAAGAGCTACCTCCTCGAAAGAGTGAAAGCCACCTTTGGCGGCCGCCTAGGAAAGGGCTACCTTCAAGGATGTGTGAAACTACTACTTCCACCACTATTTTTTGTTTTTGTATATAAATAAGTCCTTTCTAACCAAAGTTTGAGGAGTACTCGTCGGTTCTCTTGAGTAAGATCGCACACACTAACACATTTTCGAGTTTTCATCCTTTTTGATTCGAGTTTTTAGCTAGAGCATTGGTAACCTTATGCAATGTTTTGAGTTCCCCTTACTTGTAGAATGCTTCTTTTGCATACTTTTGGTGAACCTAAGGCCAAGCACTTTCAATTGTTCTTCCCAAGTACTTTCACGTTCTATTTTGCTTGAGGACAAGCAAAAGCTTAAGTGTGGGGGGGTTTGATAAGTGCTTGTATCGCGAAGCGCTATTATCTTACATTAAGCATATCTTTTATCAGGTTTTATCACTAAATGTGTGCATTTGTGTTCTCTTGTGCATTGAAGGTATTGTGGAGCCTAATTGGAGAAGAAGAATGAAATTAGGTCGCGTTCGCCAATGTTGGGATGTTCTCGGACCAAGCAAGGAACGAAGCACGTATTTGGACTTGTGGATGTGTGCCAACCTCTTTTGGAGGGGCACAAAGGCAGTCACATTCACAACAAGTCCAATCCGTGTTACTTAGGAGAATCTCGCGAAAGAAGAAGACTTGAAGCAATCGGCGCGACCTACCGTTGCTTGTGTGCCCAAGTAATGGCCTCGATGAAGAACAAGGGACCCGGGAGGCGTTTCGGCAAGTTACCAAGCCTGTTCAGCTGAAGATTAGTGTTCCAGAGAAGTCACACGGGCGTGTGGAAATTCCACACGGCCGTGTGAGCCATTTTCCAGCCAGACAGAGAAGTCACACGGGCGTGTGGAAATTCCACACGGCCGTGTGTTTTGCAATTTCAGCCATCCAGTGAAGACACACGGGCGTGTGGAAATTCCACACGGCCGTGTGAAATTAATTTTTCAGCCGAGACAGAAGCTTCACACGGCCGTGTGAAGCCCCCGATAAGTCCAATTTTAAAGCCGCGATTCAACAATATAAAAGGGGATTTTTGCAACCTTTTGAGATATCTTTTGACCTATCTTTTCCCCAACTTTCTGGAGTGCGGCTAGGGTTTCAGAGAGGATTTCGTGGAGGTTCTAGCGCGTCGTCGGCATCGATTTCGAGGTTCGACGTTTGCACAAGACCACGGCCACACCAATTCGAGGGGGTTTTTCATTGATGTCTATGTTTTATGCTTTATTTCTCACGTTGATGAACATGTATAGCTCTATGAGGAGCTAAACCCCTCGTGGGGTATTCGGACTTGTAAACTTTAGGGTTTCTTATGTTTCTTTGACATTGATTATTATGCTTTCCATCGTTGATGAATAAAATTGAGTTTTTAATCTTGATTATCCTTTCATATTGTTTTCCCTTAAACGTGACATTAGGGTTGAGAGCAATCTAGGCTTTCCTTTGGAGGTGTGATGATTGCTTCCCCGCAAGTGTACGGGATCGCCAAGTAATACCCTGTGAGTGACACAGGGGTCGTATTCCACTGGGGCCAAGGAAGTACTATTACTCACCCTTCATCTATTTTCTAGCCTACAATTCTTAGTGAAAAGAACAAAATAAAGTGAACTAACTAACCTAATGGCCGGGTCACTAGCACACGAGTGTAAATAAACAAGGGAGTATCAAGCATGAGAAGGGAGTGTTTGGATAAGGAATCCACCTAGGGTTGTCATTAAGACCCGAACTAGGATGATCTAAAGATGCAATGACGATAGCTGAGACCTAGAGACTTCATGAATAGATTAGCCCCAATTTCTCGGCAACTAACCCCTAATCCCATACGAGTGTTAATCGGAATCTCTTCCGGATTAACCCACCTACGATCGCAATGAGTTCAAGGAAATCTCTAATAGGAGTAAACCTACTATCCTTCGGCTTAAACCTAGTAAAGGAGGGCTACCAACACCCAATCTCTCGGCAATGTCGGCACAAGAATCCCCTTTCAATCTCTCCTAGATCTAGTACACGTGAGTAGGTCACATCTACGCGCACAACTCATAAAAGAATCACGGATTTCTCCACAAATGCGATTCTAGACATGAAGCATGAAAGATTGAACCTCAAACAACCATCAAATTAGATTAACAACAACAATCCAAAGTTCATGCACAAGATAAACCCTAGGGTTCATCCAAATCCAAACACAACAATAAGTTAATCCCTCATGATAAGGGACACTTATACAACATACAAGGAAGATAAAAATATAAAAGAAGCAATGAAAACCCCCTCTAGGTGATGATCTCCTTGAATGGATGAAGCTTCACAAGATTGTCGATGATGGCTTAGATCTTCACTCCAACCCCTTCTCCCTTGCTCCTCTCCCTCTTGGTGATGTTGTGTGCTTGTTTCCCACTTGGATCCCCGCCGAAAGGTGGCCGGAAAGCCTCAAGATGAAGTGGTGGCGGTGGCCCAAAAGGCCAAGGAAAAGTCTCTCCTTGTGTGCCCTAAAAACATCTATATATATTCCCGTAGTATCCCGGGGTGGATAGATGGATCCCGGGGTGGATAGGTAGGAAAAGACAAGGCAAAACTTGTCTCATGTGGGGGTGTATCCCGGGGTGGATAGATGGATCCCGGGGTGGATAGGGGGCCGTGAACCCTAGTATAAAATCACTGTCTTTTGATGCTCACGGCCCTTATACGGCCCCGTATGATGCACTGTTTACTCTTATGCACTTCCATCATTTCCAGCCCAAAACTCCTCAGGTGCAACAGCAACTGCTACAGTAAGAATGCTATAGTGCTTCATCTACAGTGAATACGCTACAGTGCTGCGACGCCTGAATTTCATCCTTTTTCGCCCAAATTGTATTCTCGTGCTCCTCATGGCTCCCCCGTGTCCTACAACATAAATAATAGTCGATTAAGCACAAAACGGGCATCAATTCTTAACAAAATACATGCTAAGTGTACAGAGTACGTATATTAAAACATTTACATTTAGACACTTATCATGTGACAACTCCTATAGGATTAGACTACTCAAGATTAAAGAGGGTTGAGAGGGAGAGTTGTGAGGTAGCAATGTACCCCTTTCCCCTTCGATGTGACTTCTCCCTACCTCCGATTCCTTGATTTAATAGCGGTCGAAATAGAGTGAAGCAATAGGTAGATAAACTCCCCTAGGGCTTAGTTACGCAAGTAATAGAGTGGAGGGTTGTAGTGAAACCTATTTGCTGGGGCTCAATCTAGACTAGGGTTCTTCCACCTTGACTAAAGGGTTAGAATTACGTATAGGAACAGGTTTAATCACTAGGAATCCCTAGAGCATAATGCAACTCCACATAGTGTGAGATTTAGGCAGATGAACTCCCCTGGGGCTTAGTCATCTAGGTGACAGAGTGAAGGGTGTTGTGAATCCTAACACCGGGCATAGTGTTGGAGTTAGTCACGGTTGTCCTTAGGTTTGGGACCGTGAGTCTTAGGATATCCTCGACTCAATTGACATCAATAGGAGAGTATAATATCATAGTCTTGCACTTGAAACATAGACCCTAGAGGTAGCTTGTCCGGATAGCCCCTTTTACTCATTGTTAGTCCTTCTCGATTTTCCTACTTGCACTTCTTTCTTCCATCTCTCTATTTAGTTTATTGCTTTGCATTATTTTCACTCATCAATCTTATTATCGTTCTCCGTATTCTGCATAGCTTAATTAGTGAAACCTTATATTCTATCTCCCTATTCCCTGTGGATTCGACTACCTTATATTTTAATGAGTGAATTCGCACACACTTACACGTTTTTGAGTTGTTCACCTTTTTTATTCAAGTTTTTAGCTAGAGCAACGATAACCACATGCAATGTTTTGATTTCCCCTTACTTGTAGAATACTTCTTTTGCATACTTTTGGTGAACCTAAGGCCGAGCACTTTCAATTGCTCTTCCCAATTATTTTTACGTTTTATTTTTGCTTGAGGACAAGCAAAAGCTTAAGTGTAGGGGGATTTGATAAGTGCTTGTGTTATAGTAACGCGAAGCGTTATTATCTTACAATGAGCATATCTTTTATCAGATTTTATCACTAAATAGTGTGCATTTGTGTATTCATGTGTATTGTAGGTTTGTGGAGCCAAGTTGGAAAAGAAGAACAAAGTTAGGTCGTGTTCGCCGTTGTTGGGAGGTTTTCGGACCAAGCAAGGAACAAGGCACGAACTTAGACTTGTGAGTGTGTGCCAACCTCCTTTGGAGGGGCACAAAGGCAGTCACATTCACAACAAGTCTAACTCGTTTCGGTGAGACTGTAGCAGCACTGTAGCAATTCACTGTCGCAAGTTACTGTGCATTTTTTGCCAAAAATCAGGTTTCAAGAGAGTTCGCACGGGCGTGTGGAATTAACACACGGCCGTGTGAATTAATTCCTAGCGAGCCAAAGACTTCACACGGGCGTGTGGAAATTCCACACGGCCGTGTGTAGTAATTTTTCCAGGAAGCCAGAAACTTCACACGGGCGTGTGGAAATTCCACACGGCCGTGTGAAGCCCCGATAAGTTCAAATTTAAAGCCGCACTCAGCCTATTTAAAAGCCTGATTTGGAGACTTTTTGGGCATCTTTTGACCTATCTTTCTCTGGAACTTCTGGAGAGTGCGGCTAGGGTTTCAGAGAGGACTTTTTGGAGGATTGGAGCACGCCATCGGCATCGACATCGACGTTCGACGGCCGCACAAGACCACGGCCACACCATACGCGAGGGGGTTTTCATTGATGTTTTTAGTTTGTGCTTTATTTTACACTTTGATGAACATGTATAGCTCCATGAGGAGCTAAACCCCTCGTGGGTATTCAGACTTGTAAAACCCTAGGATTATTATGTTTCTATGACATTGTTATTATACTTTTCCATTATTGATGAATAAATTCGAGTTTCAGTTTTAATTATCTTTTGCTATTGTTCTTCCTTAGCCGTGACACTAGGGTTGAGAGCAATCTAGGTTATCCTTTGGAGGTGTGACAACTCCTATAGGATTAGACTACTTAAGATTAAAGAGGGTTGAGAGGGAGAGTTGTGAGGTAGCAATGTACCCCTTTCCCTTCCTGTGTGATTTCTCTCTACCTCCGTTTCCTTGGTTAATTAGCGGTCGAGATAGAGTTTTAGGGCTCAATCTAGACTAGGGTTCTTCCACCTGGACCAAAGGGTTAGAACTACATAGAGGAACAGGTTTTATTACTAGGAATCCCTAGAGCTTAAACCAATCCCATGTAGTGTTAGGGTTAGGAAGATAGACTCCACTAGGGCTTAGTTGACAGGTCAACGAGAGTCAAGGGTCGTAGTGAATCCTAATACCGGGACATAATGTTGGGATTAGTCACTGTTGACCTTAAGTTTTGGGACCGTAAGTTTAAGGATATCCTCGACTCAATTAACATCAATAGGAAAGTATAATAGAATAGTCTTGCACTAGAAGCATAAGTCCTAGAGGTAGCTTGTCCGGATACCCTATTTCATCCATTGCTAGTCTTCTCTTTTAACTTCTACTTGCTTTTCTCTCGTCTTCCATCTCTCTATTTACTTTCTTATCTTTTATTCTAATTGATTCCATAAATTCATTCATCACTCCGATCATTATTTTTCGTACATCGCATGACTGAATAGCAAATTCTCGTATCTTAAATCCCTATTTCCTGTGGATTCGATTACCCACTCACCAGGGTAATTTTATTATTTCAACAAGCCCGTGCACTTGCGGGATACACGGAAGGGGTCGTGTCACTCACAAAATAACTAAAGTCAAAACGAGCAAAAGATGAGATGATGAAGTATATACAAGAATGGTAAAAACGAACAAAAATAAAATGGTCAAATCAACACGCTTTAAGTTTTCAGAATATTCCTCGTGGGTCCCCGGCAACTGTGCCAAAAACTTGGTATGCGTTTGATTCGCTCACCCACAAGTACACAGGGTCGCCAAAGTAATACCCCTCGTGCGAGCACGATGATGGTCGTCGCGCGACACGCTAAAGAAGCGAGCACGCGACTCCCCGGCCGCAAGTGCACGGGTCGTCAAGTAAGAACCTCTCACATGAGCTCGAGAGGGTCGTATTCCCAAGGGCCCCAAGATCTGCTATTACTTCCTCCTAGGTATCACTATCTAGTCTACCAAGACAAGACTCATGTATAAAACACAAATACAAAGATAAATAAAATAAATACTATAAACAAAATGGACTAAAGCACACCATACAGACAATTTGAAAGACAAGTAGCGATGAGGATTAGAGACCTCGGGCAAGGATCCCCTCGGGAGAAAAACAAGTTAGAATGGATGAACTTAGGAAATTAAGTGCTAAGTTGGCTAGAGTTGGTCCGCTAGACTCGGATGTCGACTACCCCGGAACCTCCGTAGTGTAGCCCTAATCCAGTACAGGTTCCTCTATCCAGAAGATACCCCTACGATGTCATTGGGAATAGTGAGTCTTGCCTAGGGTAATTCTAATGCGCGCTCTCGGCTAGAACCATCCTAAAGCTCGCGGGGAGCTACCGGCACCGGGAACCTCTGGTGTACCGATACATTGAATCCCCCTTCAATCTATGTGTGACCTAATACATGCAAGCATCCCACCATACATATACAATTCAAGAATCAAAACCTACGGAATCCATCCATTGTAGGTTGAACATTAAAACAATAGATTGAAACCAACAAACATGCCAATAATCAATTAAAACTAACAATGATCATCCATCCATACAAACAAGTTCCTCTCCCAAGGTTCACCGGAGCCCGGAGACCTTGGGAGGCTAGTTCCACATCAAAGGAATAAATACAAGATATAATCAATGAAAATGCTCATAAGAAACTCCCTCAGATGTAGGCTAGAAGGTGGAGACGAAGACTCGCCGGATCCGCGCCGATGAGCCCCTTGATGTGTTCCTTGAGTGCTTCCTTCTTCTCCCTTTGAGTTCTTGATCTTCAAATCGCCTCTCCAATCCACTGATGGTGAAGAAAACTGATGGAATGATGGTGGAGAATGGTGGAGATGATGGTGGAGTAGAGTGGAGAGGATGGAGGCCAAAAGACAAGCTTCAAAATGCCCTAGAAACCCTTAAATAACCAGTTCAGCCCGAGTGGGTGCGGGTTGCGTGCGGGCCGCACGCCAGCCCGCACACTATTCTGTCTCCTCTGTGCGGCCCGGTGTACGGCCGCACAGTGCCCGCACACTGCTACAGTACAGTGCTACAGTGAACCTGCTGCAGTACTCTGCTATAGCGTACGGCCTCCTAAAAATCCACTCTTTTATTACCCGAAACATGAGGATGCATGTGAGCTTCAATAAATTCTTCGATGATGCCAAAAGAAGCTCAAACACACACTAGATGGTCTTCCGATGTCCTGAAATGATAATTAAGAAGAAAAGCGCGTAAAGGGAATCGGAGTCATACAAAAATGCATGAAAGTAAATAAAATGTACATAATAAAAGTGATGTATTTAGACACTTATCAGCTGGTACATGGCCCTGTGGATTCACGGGAAAACACAGAAGGTCTCTAAAAAATATCACACAGCGGTGTGCCCAAGAACACAAGGCTGGCCACAGGGGCACCCATACGCCCCTGTGGTCTCTTTGACTTGCCCGAGAAACCCTAAGTTTTCCACACGGCCGTGTGCCTTTCACAAGCTCTCCCACAGGGGCGCACACACGCTCTTGTGTATTCTCGGGAAGAAGGGTTGTCTCTGCAGAGTTTCACAGGGCCGCGTGGATTTCCACATGGCCGTGTGCTTTAGCACAGTGGCACTCACAGGGGCATCCACACGCCCCTGTGGACTCTCTAGAAAAGAGTTTAAGTTCTGCGAGATTTCACACGGCCGTGTGCGAATTTCACACTGCCGTGTGCCCCTTCTGAGGTTGTTCACAGTGGCAAGGACACGCCCCTATGCCCTCTCTGCCTGAGCCCTAAGTGGTGTCACACGCCCGTGTGTTGTCTCTGGTTTACTTAGAAAAATTTACAGACTCTCACAAAAATTCAGAATCACAAATACGATGTTTGGAGCCTGTGAAAACCATCAAAAGACGACCAGATACCATGGAAAATATGCTCAACCAACTCAAATTTCATCAATAATCATCTAGGCACACGAAAACGTCAACAATCCATAATAAAAATCACAGCACATGCATTAAAACTTCAGAACACAAAAACTAAGACTCTTATTCAACCTAAACTAAGCTAAGTCCTAGAAAAACTGTAAAAGCTTGGGTTGCCTCCCAAGAAGCGCTTGTTTAATGTCACTTAGCTTGACGTACCTGTCTTACCTTACGGAGGTTCATGAATTGAAGTTGCCCTCTTCCCTACAACCTGAAAGCACGCATTACATAATTTTTGTAGAGTAGAGGGAGAGTTGTCGAATTTGTTACCACAAAAGGGTGTAACACCCTTACTCCGTGAATGTTCATCCCCTTTCTTGTTGGGGTTCTTCTTATGGCGTCTTTTCGACCTCTTCATCCTCCGAAGCATCTTCTTCATACGCTCCTTCTCCATCTTGATGTCTGTCTTGACTGGACCAAGTGCAAGTACTTCTTCTTCTTCTATCTCCACGTCTTGGTCAGGCCACCCTTCATACGGATCCGGGTTTAACATTTTCTGCACATATTCATCAATACACTCATCAGTAGCATCAAGATAATAAATAGTGTTGTCAAAATCGAGAGAATGTCTCATAGCTTCGGCGAGGTGATAGGTAAGCTTGTCATCTCCAACTCTAAGTGTGAGCTCTCCACCGTCCATGTCTATCAAAGCCTTGGAAGTGCGCAAGAACGGCCTCCCAAGAATTAGCGGTACTTCGACATCCTCATCCACATCAAGCACAACAAAGTCCACCAGAAAGATGTACTTGTCTACTTTCACCAAGACATCTTCCACAATTCTCCTCGGATGCCTCACCGATCGATCCGCGAGTTGAAGTGTCATCCGAGTGGGTCTAGGCTCGCCGAAGCCTAGCTTTTGGAAGAAGGTATAGGGCATGACATTGATGCTTGCCCCCGAATCGGCCAATGCCATCTCTTTACCCAAATTGCCGATGTTGCAAGCCATGATTAAACTCCTGGGATCTTTTCTCTTACTCGGCATGTTCTTTTGTAAGACGGCCGAGCAATTAGCATCAAGAACTACAACTACACTCTCCTCCAACTTCCTCTTATTGGTTAAGAGGTCCTTCAGGAACTTCGCGTACTTGGGCATTTGGGCTAATGCTTCCGCGAATGGTATGTTGATGTGTAATTGTTTGAAAATACCAAGAAATTTCTTGTATTTCTCATTGTCTTGGTCATTCTTCAACCTCGAAGGGTAGGGGATCCTTGGTTTGTAGGGTGGTGGTGCCACCTCTTTCTCTTTGGTGCTTCTCCCCCTACTTCTTCAACTTCGGGTGCTTCTTTTGTCTTCTCTAGAGTAAGATTTCTCTCAACCTCTTTCCCACTCCTCAAGGTGATTGCCTTTAGTTGCTCCCTTGGATTAGTTTCCGTATTGCTAGGCAAGCTACCTTGAGGCCTTTCCGCCAATGTCTTTGCAATTTGCCCCACTTGATTTTCCAAATTATGTGGGAAGGCGGTGTGATTGCGAAGAGTGGCCCCCACCGACTGAAATCTAGCATCTGATGAAGAAACAAACCGTGTGAGTAGTGGTGCACTATTTTTTTGTTGTGACTGTCCTTGATTGTTCCAAGAGAAATTCGCATGGTTCTTCCACCCCGGGTTATATGTTCCACTGTACGGGTTGCCTTGGCCTTGTCCTCTATAAGAATTTCCAACAAAATTAGCCTGCTCCACTGCACTAGTGCCTCCAATAGCAATAGGACAATCACTCGAAGCATGTCCTCCCCCACAACCATTACAAGTAGTGATGGCCGCAACTCTTGGTGAAGCTAGTGCATCTAGCTTCTTACTCAATGATTCCACTTGTGCCGCCAAAGATGTAACCGCATCAACCTCATGAATTCCGGCCACCTTTCTCTTGTCCCTTGGGTTCCATTAATAGCTATTCATAGCCATCTCCTCTACAAGGTGCCGAGCTTCACCGAGAGTCTTGCTTCCTAGAGTTCCTCCGGCCGCCGCATCTAAGAGTTGCTTGGTACTCAGATTTAACCCGTTATAAAAGGTGTGAATGATCATCCACTCGGGAAATCCATATTGCGGGCACTTGCGAAGGAGCTCCTTGAACCTATCCCATGTCTCGAATAGAGACTCCAATTCCATTTGCACAAAGGATGATATTTCATTCCGGAGCCTTGCTGACTTTCCCGGCGGAAAGTATCTAGCCAAGAATGCCTCGGCCATCTCCTCCAACGTAGTGATGGATGCTTTCGGTAATGAATGAAGCCAATGCCTTGCTTTTCCTTTCAATGAAAATGGGAAGGCTCTCAAACGAATCGCGTCGTCCATTACTCCATTAATCTTCAACATGTCGCACACTTCAAAGAAATTCTCTATATGACTGTTGGGATCTTTATCGGCCAACCCATTAAAATGTGCGGACTGTTACAACATCTAAATGAACAATGGCTTCAACTCAAAATTTATTGCCGTAATTGGGGGCCTCACAATGCTCGATTGGGTCCCCATGATTGGAGGTCTAGCAAAGTTGGACAATGTCCTCTTCTGTTCATTCTGTTTTGCCATTGTTTCTGACCCTTCTGTCTTAATATCGGCTTAATTTGAAGCTTCTTGCACAGGTTCCTTACCCTTGTGATGTGCTCTTTTTCCAATGTCCGGGTCTCTTTCAACATGAATCGAAGGGTTCCCGTGGGTCATAACCTGAGCCAAAGCAAAGGAAAGAAAAATAAGAACAATGATAGAAAAAGAAAGTGTGGAATAGAAAGTGAAGTGAATAGCTAGAATAGTGAAAAACAAATATCTAAAACGCCTATTCCACGGCAACAGCGCCAAAAACTTTGACACGACCCCTTGCGTGTATCCCGCAAGTGCACGGGTTTGTCGAAGTAATAAAATTTACCGCTGTGAGTGGGTAGTCGAATCCTCAGGGAATAGGTTTTAAAATATGAGATTTCACTATTTAAACTATGCGGAGTATGGAAAAGTAACAATAGAATCAATGAGTGACTTATGGAAGCAATTATAATAAAAGACAAGAAATTGAATAGAAAAATGGAAGATGAGAAAGTGCAAGTAAAAGAAAATAGAGAGGATCTAGCAATGGATGTAGTGGGGTATCCGGATAAGCTACCTCTAGGATCTATGCTTCTAGTGCAAGACTATGCCATTATACTTTCCTATTAATGTTAATTGAGTTGAGGATACCCTTAAACACACGGTCCCAAACCTAAGGACAACAGTGACTAACCCCATCATTATACCCCGGTATTAGGATTCATGTCAATCCTTCACTCTATCGCTTGCACGACTAAGCCCCAGGGAGTATACCTACCTAAACCTCACACTACATTGGATTGCATTAAGTTCTAGGGACTCCTAGTGGTAAAACCTGTTCCTATGTGTAGTTCTAACCCTTTGGTCCAAGTGGAAGAACCCTAGTCTGGATTAAGCCCTAGTGCATAGGATTCAATTCAACCCTTCACTCTGTTACTCACGTAACTAAGCCCTAGGGGAGTTTATCTACCTAGCACTTCACTCTATCTCAACCGCTAAGAAATCAAGGAAACGGAGGTAGGGAGAAACCACATCGGAGGGGAAAGGGGACGCTCTGCTACCCCACGACTCACCCTTTCAATCCTCTTCAATCTTAAAGAATCTAATCCTATAGGAGTTGTCACACCTCCAAAGGATAACCTAGATTGCTCTCAACCCTAGTGTCACATCTAAGGGAAAACAATATCAAGATGAAATCAAGATTGAAACTCAATTTTTATTCATCAATAATGGAAAAGCATAATAACAATGTCAAAGAAGCATATAACCCTAGAGTTTACAAGTCCGAATACCCACAAGGGGTTTAGCTCCTCATGGAGCTATACATGTTCATCAAAGTATGAAAGAAAGCACAATGTAAAGACATCGATGTAAACCCCCTTGCGTATGGTGTGGCCGTGGTCTTGTGCGGGCGCCGGACGTCGGTGACGATGCCGATGATGCGCCCCAAACCTCCACGAAATCCTCTCCAAAACCCTAGCCGCAATCTCCCGAAGTCGGGGAGAAAGATAGGTCAAAAGATATTTTAAAAGTCTCCAAAATCGCTCTTTATATTGTTGAGTGCGGCTTTAAAAATCGGACTTATCAGGACTTCACACGGCCGTGTGGAATTTCCACACGGGTGTGTGAAGTTTCTGGCTTGCTGGAAAATTAATTCACACGGCCGTGTGGAATTTCCACACGGGCGTGTGAATTCTCTGGCTTGCTGGAAAATTAATTCACACGACCGTGTGGAATTTCCACACGCCTGTGTGAATTCTCTGGAATTCTGAATTTCGGCCGAAGATGAACAGTAGCTTGCTATAGTATTTTTGCTACATTAACTTGCTACAGTAATTATCCCGGAACGCTCCCGAATCCATCGTTCTTCATTGATGCCGTTGAATTAGGCACACAATCAACGGTAGATCGTACCGACTGCTTCAAATCTCCTAATTGGTGAAGTTCTCCTTGTTAGCATGAGTTAGACTTATTGTGAAGGTGACTGCCTTTGTGTCCCTCCAAAGGAGGTTGGCACACACTCACAAGTCTCTACTCATGCCGTGCTCCTTGCTTAGTCCAAGAATCTTCCCAACATGATCTAACTTTGTTCTTTTCCTTCACTTTATCTTCACAACCCTACAATGCACAAAAGTAAATAAATACACACCTTTTAGTGATAAAATCTGATTAAATTAATTCTCATTACAAGATAATAACGATTCGCATTACTATAACACGAGCACTTATCAGAAAAGCATAATAATAATGTCATATAAACATAATGATCCTAGGGTTTACAAGTCTGAAAATCCACAATGGGTTTAGCTCCTCATGGACCTATACAAATTCATCAAAATATAAAAGAAAGCACAAATTGAAAGCATTGATGAAAACCCCCTGGCGTATGATGTGGCCGTGGTCTTGTGCGGCCGCCGGACGTCTGTAACGACGCCGATGACGTGCTCCAAACATCCACTAATTACTCTCCGAAATCCTAGCAACGCTCTCCAGAAGTTGGGGAGAAAGATAGGTCAAAAGATGTGTCAAAAGTCTCCAAATTAGGCTTTTATCACGTTGGCTCGTGGCTTTAAAATTGAACTTATCGGGATTTCACACGGCCTTGTTGAATTTCCACACGCCTGTGTGAACTTTCTGGATTTCTGAATTTCTGCTGAAAGTAAACAGTAGCTTGCTACAGTGTTCTACTGCAGTATTTGCTACAGTGCTACTACATTACTCGCCAAAACGCTCCCGAATTCATTGTTCTTCATCGAGGCCATTGAATTAGGCACATAATCAATGGTAGATCGTGCCGATTGCTTCGAATCTCCTTCTTGGTGAAGTTCTCCTAAGCTACACGAGTTAAACTTGTTGTGAATGTGACTATCTTTGTGCACCTCTAAAGAAGGTTGCCACACACTCAGAAGTCTAAACTCATGCCTTTTTCCTTGCTTGGTCCGAAAACTCCCCAACCATGGCAAACACGATCTAACTTCGTTCTTCTTCTTCAAAATAGCTCCACAAACCTACAATGCATAAGAGTACACAAATGCACACCATTTAGTGATAAAATCTGATAAAAGAGATGCTCATTGTAAGATAATAACGCTTCGCATTACTATAGCACAAGCACTTATCAAAATCCTTAAGCACACGGTCCTAAGCCTAAGGTCAACCGTGACTAGTTCCAATATTATGCCCCGGCATTAGGATTCACTACGACCCTTAACTCTCATTGACCTGTCAACTAAGCCCCAGGGGAGTCCATCATCCTAAGCCTCACACTACGTGGAACCGCTTGGGGTTCTAGGGATTCGAAGTGAAAGACCCTGTTCCTAAGTATAGTTCTAACCCTTTGGTCCAGGTGAAAGAACCCTAGTCTCAGTTAAGCCCAACACTAGATTCACTACAACCCTTCACTATGTTAGGGGAGTCCATCTTTTAGCACTTCACTCTACTTCGACCACAAAGAATTCTTGGAACATGGAGGTAGGGAAATTCACACCGGAGAGAAAAGGGGACGTTTTGCTACCTCATGACTCACCGTTTCAACCCTCTCCAAAATCGAGTAGTCTAATCCTATAGGAGTTGTTACACATTCAAAGGACAACCTAGATGATTCTCAACCCTAGTGTCACATCTAAGGGAAAATCAATACAAGAATAAATCAAGATTGGAACTCAATTAAATTCATCAATAAAGAAAGCATAATAAAAGTCATAGAAACATTATCATCCTAGGGTTTACAAGTCCGAATACCCACTAGGGTTTAGCTCTCCATGGAGCAATACAAAATTAATAAAGTGATTAAGAACATATGTATAAAAACCATAAAGAAAACACTCTTGCAGATTATATCGATGGTCTTGTGGAGCCTCGTGTCTTCTCCAACGAAATCCTTGTCAAGCCAAGGGCATACCTCACCCAATCAAAGCCGATGAAAGCTCCCCTAATAGCTATCTTCCAAAGGATGTTGATGCCAATGCCATATAATCACCTCCAAAGACCTCCAAGAACCTCTCCAAAGCCTAGCCGAAAGCCCCTCAAAAGATAGACAAGAGATAGAAAGGCGGGGTCCCCAAGTAGATCTGAAAATGGGCTATTTATAGGATGAAATCAAGCTGAAATCGTGGTTTCACACGCCCCTGTGGATTTTCCACACGGCCCTGTGGAATTTCCGCACGGGCATGTGGAATTTCCACATGGGAGTGTGGATTCTCTGTTTTTCTGATTTTCAGCAAACATTGAACAGTAACTTGCTACAGTACTCTCACCTAAATGCTACCGAATTCATCGTTCTTCATGGAGGTCGTTGAATTGGGCACACAATCAATGGTAGATCATGTCGATTACTTTATTTCTCTTCATTGGCAAAGTTTTCCAATGCTACATGAGTTAGACTTTTGTGAATGTGATTACCCTTGTGCCCCTCCAATGGAGGTTAGCACACACCCACAAGTCTAGACTTGTGCCTTGTTCCTTGCTTGTTCTGAGAACTCCTCAACAATGGCAAACATAACCTATTCTTGCTTCTTTCTTCTCCAAATTCGCTCCACAACCCTACAATGCACAAAAGCACACAAATGCACACAAATTAATGATAAAATCTGAGAAAAGTAATGCTCAATGTAAGATAATAACACTTCGCATTACTATAAGACGAGCACTTATCAAACTCCCCCACACTTAAGTTTTTGCTTGTCCTCGGGAAAAAATAAAACATTAAAGTACTTGGGAAGAACAATTGAAAGTGCTCGGTCTTAGGTTCACCAAAAATATGCAAAAAAAGCATTCTACAACCAAGGGAAAATTAAAACATCGCATACAAGATATCAATGTTCTAGCTTAAAACTTGAATAAAAAAGGACAACAACTCGATTATGTGTAAGTGTGTGTGAACTCAGACAAGTTAACCCAAAAAATACTCCTCAAAGCTCTTATTAAAAGGACTTATTTATACACAAGGAAGAAGGTAGTAGCTTCACACAACCTCTAATGTAGCCCTTTCCTAGGCGGCCGCCAAAGGTGGCTTTCACACTTTCGAGGAGGTAGCTCTTTCTACCGGAGTAGTAGCTTTCACGCATCCAATGAGATAGCTCTTTCTCTCATTAGGGCATAATGTGTATCCGACTTATGAGAGTAGCTAAATACTTCATAGGAGGTAGCTCTTTCCGCCCCAAATGCACAAATAAAAACTAAACAAAGATTCACAAGCTCACAACTGTTTCTTTTTCATTTTTCTTTTTCTCTTTTTTTTATCTCAAAACAAAACTAAAAATTTAATTAAAACAAAGATAAACTAGTCCTCAAAACATCGAACTTGAGTTTCCAAAAGGTTTCAAGAGTGAGTAGTGCAAAAGAAATAATTGAGCAAAAATTCCCTAAAATTCAAGTGAAAACTAGAGCATGATGAGATACAATGTTAAAAATTCTCCTAGACTTTAAGAATACTTTCGTTGCAGCTAATGGGGAAGCTTTCATCGATACCGATCCTGCGAGGTGTGCCCTAGGCTTGACAAAAAGTTTGGTGGAGAGGACGGAGCGAGCTCACAAGACCATCGCCACACATCGTAAGGGGGTTTCATCTATGTCTGTCTGTCTTGCTTATTCATACACATTGATGGATTTGTATAGCTCCATGGAGAGCTAAATCCCTTCTGGGTGTTCGGACTTGTAAACCCTTGGATGACATTGTCTCTATGACTTTTATTATGCTTTCTTAATTGATGCTTTTAATTGAGTTCCAATCTTAATTGCTTATTATATTGATTTTTCCTTAGCCGTGACACTAGGGTTGAGAATTGTCTAGGTTGTCCTTTGGAGGTGTGATAACTCGTATAGGATTAGACTACTCTAGATTGGAGAAGGTCGAGAGGGTGAGTCGTGAGGTAGTGAAACATCCCCTTTCCCCTCCGGTGTGATTTTTCCTACCTTTGTGTTCCAAGAGTTCTTAGCGGTTGAAGTAGAGCAAAGTGCTAGGAGATGAACTCCCCTAGGGCATAGTTGCGCGAGTAATAAAGTGATGGGTTGTAGTGAATCCTAGTGCTGGGGCTTAATTGAGACTAGGGTTCTTTCACCTGGACCAAAAGGTTAAAACTATACTTAGGAATAGGACTCATCACTTGGAATCCCTAGAATATAAAGCAATTCCACGTAGTGTGAGTCTTAGGAAGATGGACTCCCATGGGGCCTAGTTGATAGATCAACAGAGTGAAGGGTCGTAGTGAAACCTAATGCCGGAGTAATAAGTGCTTGAGTATACATGTTTTACCTAATTTTTTTACATGCATTGAGCATCATTTTACCATGGATTATGTCTCATAAACTGTATTTTGGTGTTTTTTTTATGCAATTAGGTTGTGGAAGTGTTAAAGGAGGAAAAGGAAGCAAAGATGGGTTATAAAGACATATTGTTGGGAGCTTTTGTACAACACAAGTATCAAGGCACAAGAGGGGATCATGCACATGAGGGTGTGTGCCAACTTCCTGAAGAATTCAAGATGATTTGTGTGATGGAAGGGCACAAAGGCAGTCACACCTTCATGTCCCGACTTGTGTGAAGATAGCTAAAGCTTTCAAATGATGGTTCGATGGAGGAGAAGTCTTATAACTCACCACATGGACGTGTGCCCGACCATGTGGCCTCAAGATAAGAGAGTTTGGATCGCGTTTTATGAAGAGTACTGTAGCAAAAAAATGTGCATTTCACTGCAGCAGTACTGTAGCAGAAATCCCACACGACCGCGTGGGATCTCACGTGGTCGCATGAAGACACGTGATTGGCGCGTTTCTAAAGTTATAAATACCCCATTTTGCCGATTTTTGAAATACTTTTTGTGCACGTTTGAAGGCAAGAGCAGCTAGGGTTTCAAGTACGACGTCTTTGGAGATATTGGGAGTCGTTCTTTACAAACTTCGATAGATCTTTTGATGAGAGAGCATCGGGGAGCCATTGGCGACCTAGCTTTGGAGAAGGTTCCTTCAAGACGTTGAACGATTCATCAAGGCCATCATCATGAATTCGAGGGGGTTTACTCTCATGGATTACATCATTGCTTTTTACTTCATTATATTTTGCTTTGTAATAAGTCCCATGGAGGGCTAAACCCTAGTAGATACTTGGGCATGTGAACCCTAGGCTTCGATTCATGTATTAACTTTCTTTATGCTTTCTTTTAATTCCGAGTTAATTTGAGTTTTAACCTTGTTTAATCATTGCTTGCATGCCTTATTGATTCATATGGTTGTTTGGTATGTTTGCGTTGTTACCTGATAAGTGTCTAAATGTATATGTTTTAATATACGTATTCTGTACACTTAGCATGTATTTTGTTAAGAATTGATGCCTGTTTTGTGCTTAATCGACTACTATTTATGTTGTAGGACACGGGGGAGCCATGAGGACCACGAGAATGCAATTTGGGCGAAAAAGGGTGAAATTCAGGCGTCGCAGCACTGTAGCGTATTTACTGTAGCTGGAGCACTGTAGCAGTTGCTGTTGCATCTGAGGAGTTTTGGGCTGGAAATGATGGAAGTGCATAAGAGTAAACAGTGCAGCATACGGGGCTGTATAAGGGGCCGTGAGCATCAAAAGACAGTGATTTTATACTAGGGTTCACGGCCCCCTATCTACCCCGGGATCTACCTATCCACCCCGGGATCCATCCATCCACCCTGGGATACTGAGGGAGTATTTATAGATGTTTTTGAGGGCACAAAAGGGGAACTTCTTGGCCGGCATCTAGAAGAAAAGAAACGAAGAAATCTTGAGAGGACGACAATTTGGAGCCAAGGAAGGAGGCAAGAACATCATTTTGAAGAGGAGAAGCTTCACCATCAAGGAGCCAAGGATCCAAGTCAAGAGAAGCGTCATTCGGCATCTCTTGGACGGGGGAAAGCGTCATTCTGCCGGACCTCCACCTCCTCCTTCATCATTTCATCTAGGGAGTGTCATTTATGAGTTTTTTAAGAGATTTACTTTGTATTTTTGTTGTTACTTGCTTGATGGCACACTAGACCCCCAAGACCACCGGATGTTGGTGAACCTTGGGGGGGTTTGTCATGTATTTTGGATGATCTTTACTTAATTGCATGCTTGGTTTGGTTTAAGATTTAGGGGGCGTTTGGATTGCGGAATAGGAATGGGAAGGAGGGGAATGAGAAGAAGGGAGGAGTGGGAGTGTGAATAGGGGAAAAGGGGAGGATAATGATGAGGGTGTTTGGTTGGAGGGGATGAGAGTTATGAATAGTAAAAAGTAAGAGAGAGAAATATGGTACAATTACACTTTTGCCCTTTTATATAAATAAAATGTAGACAACAATGGTTTATATTTAATAGTAACTAATTTTCATAATTATTAATAAATATTGGTAATATATTTAATTATTTATTTTAATTTATTGTTATTAAATATTTCATCTAATTATTTATTGTTAGCATAATTTATTATTATTAATATTTATTAGTGCTTTAAATATTATTAATTTATTAATATTAATATTTATTAGTGGTTTTATATTTAATATTTATTAGCATAATTTATTGTAAGAAAGATAAATATAGTATAATTACACTTATGCCCTTTTATATAAATAAGATGACATTTTACAAAACAATAGTTTATATTTAATAGTAAATAAATAACATGATTATCATTAAATATTTTTAATATATTTAACTATTTTAATTTATTGTTATTAAATATTTTCATTTAATTAATATTACTTTAAATAAATTTGTTATTTTAAATAATAAATAATTAGCATGATTTATTATTATTAAGTATTTACAATATATTTACTTATTTATTTTAATTAATTAAAATAAAATATTACAAAAGGGGTATAATATAATTTGATAATTATTTACTTATTAAATAAATAATTAACTAACATAATTTATTATTATAAAAAAGGGGTATAATAGTCTTTTTATTACTAAGGAGTCCCAATCCTCCCAATTTTGAGAGGATTGGGAATGCCCCACATGCATGCTTCCCACTCCCAAGGTAGTCCACTATTCACTCCTTCTCTTGTTACCAAACATGGGTTTAAACATCATGGATGCATGCCATTCCCACTCCCAAGGCATGAATCCATGAGCCAAACACTACCTTAGTTCATTGTGCTTTATGTCTAGAACTACCATATGGACAGATCCGTAGTTCTTTCTTGAATTATACACGTAGATGTGACCTACTCACGTGTATTAGGTCATTAATGAACTAAAAGGGGTTACTTGTATCCGCACACCAAGAAATTGGGTGTCGATAGCCCTCCGAGCTATAAGGATAGACTAGGGTTTAGTGTATCCTTATTTTGGGATCTCCTTGTACTTAATGCAATCGTAGGGATGTTGGTTAGGAAGAGATTCCAACCGATATCCGTATAGGATTAGGGCTCAATCGCCGAGAAATTGGGGTTGATCTAATCTTGAGATCCTTCGGTCTAAATCAACCAAGCTACCTTTTATCCTTCATCCATGTATCATGATGACCCCTCAAGGGGATCCACATCCATAGGCCTTTACTCTTCATTGTAGTACTTGCAACCACATTGTATGCTTTCAATTCTATTTAATTATATCGTATTTATTTCTTTGCTTCAGTAGAACATACATCCATGCTTGTGTGGTTAGGTTAGATAATAGGCGATGGAGGAGTAAGAGTAGCTCCTTAGCCCTGTGGAATACGATCCTCGTGCTTTTGTGCGAGGTATTACTTGGCGATCCCGTACACTTACAGGGAAGCAATCATTACCTTAATTAGAGAGAGGTCTCCATTGGGGATTAGAATGTACAAGGGTAAAGAGGGTTGAGAGGGTGAGTCTTGAGATAGAGTAGTGTCTGCTTTCCCTTCTGATTGAGTGTTTCCTATCTCCGTATTCCCTAAGTTTTATGCAACCATATGGGGTGTGAGGCGTGAGATTGATAGATTTCTCCGTCGGGACCTTTGTAGGGGGTTAGAGATCTTTCGCCTAGAAGTAGGGTTAGATCTAATTTTAGGAATCGGTTTCACTCTTAGGTATCCCTAAAACTCATTGCGGTCATATGGGGTGTGAGGTGTTGAGATTGAGCGATTTCTCCGCAGGGACCTTATAGGGGACTAATATCGATGGCCTGAAAGCAGGGATCGATTGTTCTTGGATTACCTCGACTCATAGAACTCGGTTGAGAAGCATTTAGTTAGTCTTGCACTTCATGATAGAGCCTAGGGGGATCATTGCCCGGGTATCTCATTTTCATTGATAGAGATCTCCTTTACCTTTTCCTATTACTTGCTTTCTTTCTTGCGATTTTCTTATTTTACACATTACTTCCATTGCTTCATGTTATTGATTCAACTAGATAACTGAGAATCAGTCATTACTAGTACTTCTGTTCCCTGTGGATTCGACTACCCACTCACCGGGCTAATTATTACTTTGACAACCCGTGCACTTGCGGTACACACACAAGTGGTGTGTCATGTTTTTGGCGCCGTTGCCACGGAACGGGATATTAGGAACGCTAGGACTTGGTTACTTTAGTCATTCATCATTTTATTTCTTTTCTATTTCTTATTTCTTTCTTTCATCGTTCTCATTACTTCTTTTCTTGATTCTTTCTACAGGTTATGACCCGAGGAAATCTTTTGACATTCGTTGAAGAAGATCCTGAAATTGAGCGCAGATTGCGTAGAAAGGGCAAGGAATCTACAGTTGCACAGAATTTTCCTACAGAAATAGAAATTGAAGAGTCTGAAAACATGGCAGAACAAGCAGGGAAGCAGAGAACACTTTCAGATTTTGCTCATCCTATGATTCGTGGTTCGCAATCAAGCATTGTTAGGCCACCAGTCGCAGCCCAGAATTTTGAGTTGAAGCCGGGCTTCATTCAAATGCTTCAACAGTCCGCACAGTTCAATAGATTAACAGATGAAGATCCGAATAGTAATATCGAAAGTTTCCTTGAAGTGTGTGACATGCTGAAAATTAATGGGGTTTCGGATGATGCAATTCGCTTGAGGGCTTTTCCTTTCTCACTAAAAGGAAAAGCCAAACAGTGGCTCCATTCTTTACCAAGAGCTTCCATCACAACATGGAATGAAATGGTAGAAGCTTTCCTTGCAAGATACTTTCCACCGGGGAAATCGGCAAAGCTTCAGAATGAGATCTCCTCTTATGTTCAGATTGAGTTAGAGTCATTATTTGAGACATGGGAGTGATTTAAGGACCTCTTGCGGAAGTGTCCTTAACACGGGTTCCCCGAATGGATGATTATTCACACATTTTATGATGGGTTGAACCCGGGCACCAAACAGTTACTTAATGCCATCGCGGGAGGAACATTGGGAAACAAGACTCCGGAAGAGGCCTGACAACTAATCGAAGAGATGGCACTTAGTAGTTATCAATGGAATGCAAGAGAGAAGAAGAAAGTGACCGGGATTTATGAAATTGACGCAGTTACGTCTTTGGCAGCCCAAGTTGAGGCTATGAGCAAGAAATTGGACACTTTAACTTCTTCAAGAGTTGCCGCAGTTACTAGTTGCGATGGTTGTGGGGGTTCACATATGCCAACTGATTGTCCTATCTCAATTACTACTTCAGCTCCAATTGAACAAGTTGATTTTGTAGGGAATTCGGGTAGAGGACAAGGTAATCCTTTTAGCAACACCTACAACCAAGGGTGGAGAAACCACCCCAATCTCTCATAGAGTAATCAAGGGCAGCAAAGGCCTGCTGCCCCACCAGGATTTTAGCAACCACCTCCGATTCCGGAGAGAGTTTCAGAATTAGAAAAGGTTTTGTCAAAGTTCATTCAATCAACCGACACAAGATTTCAGAATATTGAGGCAACACTCTGAAATCACACCGCTTTATTATATAATTTGGAGAATCAAGTAGGACAAATAGCGAAGTCATTAGCGGAGAGACCTCAAGGAAGCTTGCTAAGTAACACAGAGACAAACTCAAGAGAGCATGTGACACACCCCTTAGAGACATTTGTACTTTGCTATTTTAGCTATTCATCATTCATTCTATTTCACCTTTTCTTATTCTTCCGTCATTCTTATTTGCTTTCTTTTGTTTTGTCTTACTCTTTCTTGCAAGGAGCCAAAATGGAGATTGATGCAATCATTGAGCTATATTCTCAAGTTGAAGCTCTCAGTACAAGGCTTGTTAGAATTATTGCTTCACAACAACAAAGCAACCCAGGCTACATCACACATCATCCAAATAAGTGGAGCTACCAAAATTTTTTATGGAATAACGATGGACAATATTGGGAAGCACCTCAAGAGCAATTTCAAAAGGATGAGATACTCGAAGAGGATGCACCTCAGTGGAAAAAAGCGCTAGATAACTTTATTAAAGCATCCGATGCCTCTTGCCAAAGTATGGAAGACACAAGAAAGTGCCATGAAGCCTCCTATAACAACCTTGACCATCAATTAGGATGGATACTTGACATACTCTCCAAGGAAAATGAAGTATTTGAGCAAGCAACGCAAGTTCCTTGTAGAGATGATGTGGTATTGAACGATAATGAAGAAATGGGGCAGACCGAGTACGTTGTTGTAGAAATTAAAGAGGAAAAAGAAGAAGATCATTTGGAGAATTGGAATTGCTTGAATGAAGATGGTGCTTGTGAGCAAGGAAATTTTCAAGGGGATTTGCTAGTGTCATGTTCTTCCCAAGATGAAAATACACAAGAAGAAGCAAACCCTAAGGTAATGGAACAAGCACCATTCTTTGGGATTGATCAACTCATAAAAAGCAAGAAAGAGATATTGGGTTTGGGACAAGATGTGTGGAGGATATTTAAACCATCTAATGACCCACCTATGCTAAGCTTGGACAATTCCCAACGCAAATTGTTTCCTTGGAGGCCAAAAGTAAGATGGTTGGACTCTCCAACGAATACTCCACCCTGGCAAGTAGATTTTTGGTTTAAAGGAAGTTTCTATGCAATGTCTTGTCGGGAGGAGCACATTCTTTTCAAGCCGCCTTAAGGTAAGAAAGAGGTATGTCAAGCTTAGTGACGTTAAACAAGCGCTTCTTGGGAGGCAACCCAAGTTTTTATTGCTTTTCTAGGCTTTAGTTTAGTTTTTAGTATGAATAATTGCCTAGTGTTGGTGTTCTCATTTTATAATGTGTGTGTTGTGATTTTCTCATGGATTATTGGTGTTTTAGTGTGCCTATTTGTGATTGTCGAAGTTTTGGGTCGTTTGAGTGTGTTTTCATGGATCTCTGGTCGTGTTTTTATTGTTTTTACAGGTTTTAAGTGTTATGAATGTGTTTCTGAAATTTTCTTTAGAGTCTGTGATTTTTTTCTAAGTCATCCAGAGAAAACACACAGCCGTGTGGAATTTCCACATAGCCATGTGAACCATCTCAGAACTCATCCCGAGTGTCACAGGGGCCGTGTAGCTGCCCCTGTGAGCGACCTCAGTGAAGGGCACACGGCCATGTGGATTTTCCACACGGCCGTGTGAAATTTTGCAGAACTTCAACCCTCATTCCAGAGAGTCCACAGGGGCGTGTGGATGCCCCTGTGAGTGCCCATGTGTTACTGCACATGGCCGTGTGGAATTTCCACACAGCCGTGTGAAACTCTGTAGAGACTTCCCTTCTATCCCGAGAAAACACAGGGGCGTGTGGCCGCCCCTGTGAAAGGACCTGTGAAACACACACGGCCATATGGATTTCCCACACGGCCGTGTTGAACACTTAGAGTTTTTTTGGGATATCCAGAGAGGCCATAGGGGTGTTAGCCAGGTTGGGCACATGGCCATGTGGAATTTCCACACGGCCGTGGGTATGTGATGAGCGAGCGCGCGACTAGCTACAGAGCTAGCACGCGACTCCCCGGCCGCAAGTGCACGGGTCGTCAAGTAATAAACCTCACGAGGAGGGTCGTATTCCCAAGGGCCCGAGATCTACTATTACTTCCTTTTGGGAGTCACTTTCTAGTCAATCGAAACAGGGTTGAAGCAATATTAAAATAATAAAAACAAGTAAAGAAATGCAAATAAGATAAAACTCAATCCGGAATAAAATAGAGATGAAGAATCCAATAATTATGGAAGGCCTCGGGCGAGGATTCCCCCGGGAGAAGACTAAATACGAATGACCAAGATAATTATAAAACTAGGGTTGGCTTGGTTTCGGTCCGCTAGACTCGGATGTCGACTACCCCGGAACCTCCGTAGTGTAGCCCTAATCCAGTACGGGTTTCTCTATCCAGAAAATACCCCTACGATGTCAATGAGAACAAGGAGTCTTGATTAGGGTTAATCTAATGCACGCTCTCGGCTAAATTAACCCTAATCGCGCGGGAGGCTATTAACACCCGGAACCTCCGGTGTATTAATACATGTTACCCTCTTTAACTCATCAAAGGACCTAATACAAGCTAGCATCCCGCCAAACAAGTATCATTCAAAATCAATTCTACGGAATCCATCCATTGTAGAATGAACAACATGATGATGAATTAAAACCAAACAATCAAACCAACACATTCATTTAAAGCAAAATATAGGTCATTCATACAAAGTCTCCTCCCAAGGTTCACCGGGAGCCCGGCGGCCTTGGGAGGTTTAGTTCAACATCACAAAACTAAGGGGCTCATCATACAACAATTCCATCCAATAAAAACAAGAAAAACCCCCTCGAAGATGTCGACTAGGGTTGAAGGCGTAGCTCGTCGGATCCGCGCCGGCGAGCCCTATGAAGCTTCTCAACGTCTTCCCCTTCTTCTCTCCTTCGAATCTAGCCGAAAATCCTTCCAAAATCCCTCAAGAAATGGTGAAATGAAGTCTAGGACCAGTGGAGGCCGGATGAGAACCCAATTCCCCTCAAGAACTCTTCAGAACAAGCATATATAGCCCGAAGGTGTGCGGGCACTGTGCGGGCCGCACAGTGCCCGCACAGCCTTCTGGCTGTGCTGTGCGGCCAGTGTGCGGGCCGCACACTGGCCGCACACCTCTCTGTCTCCCTTGTGCGGCCACTGTGCGGGCCGCACAGTGGCCGCACACGGCCGAGAAAATGTGTCCGTGAGTGGCGCGTCGGCTTCCAGGGTGCTCCAACTCTTCGTTTCTTCTTCAATCTTCCCCGGAATGACACGAATACGGTCGAAACTTGCACACTTGGTCCTCGAAACCCTGAAATGAAAATAAAACATCAAGTGCGCAAAAACTCATCGAAAATACACATAAGTTGCATAAATGTACAAGAACATCATAGCTAAAACATGATGTATTTTGGCACTTATCAAATACCCCCCACTTAAGCATTTGCTTGTCCCCAAGCAAACGGACATGGAGAACCAGAGATAATCATAAGTGACAAAATACATAACCTCCGGCCAGAGATGGAAGTATCATAGCCAAAGTGAAACTCAAAATATTAAGCAAAGACCACTTGAGATGATTCACGCATTCATTGGCCGTGTCGTGCTGTGTGTGTGCAAATCCCCTAGTTCGAAGCCCTGTAGTCCAAACAAGGTAGACAGGACCCCGAGGACCACTTCTTGAAGCAATTCACGCCACCTAGTGGAATACGGCCTTGAGGTGGTAGAAATACTTCTAGTAGAGTCGTAAGGATCCTTCCTTTTATTTTCGAACAATAACCGGTCGAAATTTATTTTTCTGTACGCAATATGTTTATCTTTTTCTTTTCCGGGACTAACATGAACTGCAAATCCACATTACCTGGAGCTTTGCACATTCATGTAAACGCGCTCATGTCCTTATAGCTTTTGGCGAGAGGAACACTCTGGTTAGGAGCCAGAACCCCAGGTTACTTCGCTATTAGGACAGAGGAGCACTGTCCACGTTTTTATTCACTTTGCCTCCTTTTTTTTTTTTTTTTTTTTTTTTTTTTCGACCGTATTGCAAAAAAGAACAAGAAGAAGGTCCTTAAAACCCTATTAGAAGGTATTCTAACACGTCAAGGCGCGAAACCACTAGTATGGGTTAGCAACTAAGAGGGTCACGAAAGTGCTGTGGTTCCTCGCCTAGATGTCCAGGGTTCTACCTAAGGGAATAGTGCGAGAATTGCCTAGAATGACATGAAAATCTCAAGTGTGCAGGGTCATAAAAAGCTTAGCATTTATCATGATTTCGAGCTATAATACAATCACAATTAAGTACGCCATCCTAGGTTTACAATCATGCAACAAGTCAAGAATTATCAAAAATTTTCATACAAGTTCACGAAACAAGTAACGAAGATCAGACATGCATAGCCACCCCCCACTTAAAGCAGTACATTGCCCTCAATGTACAATGATCAGCAGTACAGAAAAATTTATGCATGGAAAATAAAGAGGGTGGTGTCATGAACTTCCCCGAGAAATTGGTAATGAGTTTTGCAAGGCACGAGCTCGGGGTGACCATCACCATGGCTACAAGCGAAGCGGAGAGGAAGAAAAATGGACGTCTTGGTCTACCTACAAGGGAAAAACGTCGAGTCAAGCATCCATCAACCACACAAAAACAAAGAAAAGAAACAAGGAATGAAAGCGAAAGTGAGCTCTCGGAGTGAAAGGACTGATGAAGCCGCTCAAGGTCTTCTGTGTCTCCTCCAACGGGCTCGATCAGAAAGTTGACCTACGTCTCGAAAAATAAAGATCAAGCCATGGCAACACGCTAAAATGCGCGAACACGAGTTTAGAAAAATGAGTGAAGTGGAAACAACGCGAAGGTAGTCAAATAAATTGAGTTTTGAAAATATTTTTAACGTTGAAACGATGCGAGGGATGTGGTATGATCAAAACAAGCGCGAAAATGTGGAGAAAAGCCGGAAAGAAGAACATTACAGCAGCAAAACTGGGGCCAGTGTGCGGGTGGTGTGCGGGCCGCATACCAGCCGCACACCTCTCTGTCTGGGGTGTGCGGGTGGTGTGCGGGCCGCACACCAGCCGCACACCCTTCTGCCAGGGGTGTGCGGCCTCTGTGCGGCCGCACAGTAGCCGCACAGAGCCCTGAAAAAAATGCAGAAACGGCTATCTCCAACCCTAAAACACGTCTTCGACATTACAAACGCAACAAAACTCATCTCGGACAAAGGATATATGTATATAAACATAAAACAAACGGGAATTCACCGAGATGGGAAGGAAACAAGGACATATACACTAAAAACATACCAAGAACGGATGAAACGGAGAGCTCACACCCCAAACATAGCATGACCAAAAATACGAAAATTGAAAAGTACGGAATTGTAAAAATTCATGGGGTGCCTCCCACAAGCGCTTGTTTAGCGTCACGAGCCTGACGTTCAAGTTTCTCAACTCATGGTGGTTTAAAAGAAAAAGTTTTACCTGAAGTTCCAATGGATGCAAATGATGATCCAACCGGCAAATTCAAGGAGAGGAGGGAATCGATGTTGTGCACACCAAGGTCGACGAAACATGCTGTGTGTACCTCGTCATGAGAATTCTTGTTTGCTTTGTTGACCTTGGGAGTTATTTTTTTCCATGCTCGCTTCCACGAGCGCTCTCCTTTACTTCTCCCTTGTGACTTATCCGGAAATATATGAGGAGGATCTTCTTGTGCCTTCTTTTGTGTCTCATCCTCCTCAATAATAACATCTTGTAAGAATTCATCAAGGGGGGTCATCATAAGGACTTCATGCACACAATCTTGAACTAGTAATTCTGTATCATCGAGTGCATAAGAAGTGTCATCAAGCTCCTTGGGGTGTTTCATTGCCTCGGGAATTTTAAAAGTGGCTTCTTCATTCCCGGCCCGCAAGGTCATTTTCCCGTCTTGAATATCCAGCAGGGCACGGGATGTGGCAAGGAAGGGCCGGCCGAGTATGATGGGGACCTCAGTAGCATCATCAACATCAAGAATGACAAAATCAGCCGGAAAAACTAGACCACCAACTTTCACAATCACATCGCTCACAATGCCACGCGGGCGTCTAACAGTTCGGTCCGCAAGTTGTATGGTGATCCGCGTCGGCTCTAAGTCTTGAAGGCCCAGTTTTAAGAAAAGCTTGTAGGGCATAACATTTATGCTTGCACCGGAATCGGCAAGGGCTTTCTCTACAAGCGAGTCCCCAAAATGACACTCCACAATTAGACCACCCGGGTCTTTGATTTTCTCGGGCAATTTGCTTTGGAGAATTGCCGAACAACTCTCCCCTAGAGACACCGTAGATGCTTCTTCAAGTTTCTTCCTGTTTGTAAGCAACTCCTTCATAAACTTGGCATATTTTGGCATTTGAGAAAAGGCCTCTACAAGTGGAAGATTGATGTGAAGTTGCTTGATCATCTCCAAAAATTTTTTGAATTGAGTGTCCTCCTTGTCCCGATTGAGTCTTGCCGGATAGGGGACCTTCGGTTGGTGCTCTAGCAATTTTTTCTCTTTGTTTTGAGGTTCAATTGAATTGTCATGGCTGTCATTAGCTTCATCCCCACCTACGGAGGAAGTGCCTCTCACCACGTTCTTTTCCTTGTTATCAATTGGCCTAGGAGTCGGCCGAACCTCAACCTCTCTACCACTCCTCAAAGTGATAGCTTGCACATGTTCTCGTGGGTTAGTCTCAGTGTTGCTAGGGAGACTACCCGGTGTTCTTTCCGCCATGGATGCCGCGATCTGTCCCAAGTGTTTTTCGATGCCCTGGATTGAAGCTTGCATATTCCTCACTGTTGTCTCAAGTGTGTTCAACCTTGCATCGGTGATTTGCATGTATTTAGCTAGGACATCCTCAGTAGTGAATTTCCTTTCCGTTGGAGGTGCTTGTGATGATTGTGCCTGAAACCCTGGTGGTTGCGTAAATTTTTGTTGGCCTTGATTTCCCCAATTGAAATTTGGGTGATTTCTCCACCCGGGGTTGTATGTTCCACCATAGGGGTTTCCTTGAAATTTTTGCCCCTGATTCACATAGTCAACATGTTCGAGTGGGGTGACATCGGGGATTGAAATGGGGCAACTAGCAACATCATGTCCCCCTCCACAAGTTCCACAATTCATCACTTGCTTGACACTTGTGCTCGAACGCTCGGTTCTTTCGGACATAAGCAAACTCACTTGCTTCGCTAGTGCTTCGAGCTTCGCATCTTGAGCGGTTTTACTGTCGATTTCATGAACCCCTCGAGTTTGAGTCAGTTTTGCCCTTGAACCCCAATGTGATTCATTTCGTACCATGTTCTCAATTAATTCTTCGGCATCTTCGGGGTATTTGCTACTCAAGGATCCACCGGCTGCGGCATCAATGAGTTGACGATTCTGGTAGCTCAAGCCATTATACAGTATCTGTATTCGCATCCAAGCTTCAAAACCATGATGTGGGCATTTTCTCAAGAGGTCTTTAAATCTCTCATGAGCTTCAAAGAGGGTTTCGGAATCTCTTTGACTGAAGGCCGAGATCTCTTGCCTTAATCTAGCAGCCTTGCTTGGAGGAAAATAGCGGCCCATAAACTTGTTTACCATCTCCTCCCATGTCTTTATGGAACCCGGGGCGAGTGATGTGAGCCACCTGTAAGCGGCACCCCGCAAACTGAATGGGAAAAGACGGAGTCTAGCTGCATCATCAGATAGGCCATTGACTTTGAAAGTTGAGCACATTTGGAGGAATCGGGATAGGTGCTCATTCGGGTCCTCATCGGCCAAGCCATCGAACTGCACTGAATTCTGTATCATGCCGATTGGTCTAGCCAAATCAAAATTACTTGCACTGGCAGCCGGAGCTTGCACACTAAACCCTCCCCCAGTAAACTGTGGCCTCTCATAGTCAGACAAAGTTCTTCTCTCTTCGGCCATAGCTATAGGAACTGATTCAGGTGCAGCAACTGATCCCGAGGAGGAACCCACTTGAGTTTCTCTCAACCGTTGGTGTATGACGCGTTCAATTTCTTCGTTCGGCTCTACAAACCCAGTGGGGTTTGCACGAGTCATGCACAGAACGCCTGAGAAAACTAAAGACAAAAGAGATATTAGTGACTATATAAAAAAAATGACGAAAACAAAAACAATAAAAGATGGATAATTACAAATGAAAGCGAAATGACTAGAGCAATGATCCAAAAGTTTTCCTAGTATTCTCGGATGTTCCCCGGTAACGGCGCCAAAAACTTGATGAGCGAGCGCGCGACTAGCTACAGAGCTAGCACGCGACTCCCCGGCCGCAAGTGCACGGGTCGTCAAGTAATAAACCTCACGAGGAGGGTCGTATTCCCAAGGGCCCTAGATCTACTATTACTTCCTTTTGGTAGTCACTTTCTAGTCAATCGAAACAGGGTTGAAGCAATATTAAAATAATAAAAACAAGTAAAGAAATGCAAATAAGATAAAACTCAATCCGGAATAAAATAGAGATGAAGAATCCAATAATTATGGAAGGCCTCGGGCGAGGATTCCCCCGGGAGAAGACTAAATACGAATGACCAAGATAATTATAAAACTAGGGTTGGCTTGGTTTCGGTCCGCTAGACTCGGATGTCGACTACCCCGGAACCTCCGTAGTGTAGCCCTAATCCAGTACGGGTTTCTCTATCCAGAAAATACCCCTACGATGTCAATGAGAACAAGGAGTCTTGATTAGGGTTAATCTAATGCACGCTCTCGGCTAAATTAACCCTAATCGCGCGGGAGGCTATTAACACCCGGAACCTCCGGTGTATTAATACATGTTACCCTCTTTAACTCATCAAAGGACCTAATACAAGCTAGCATCCCGCCAAACAAGTATCATTCAAAATCAATTCTACGGAATCCATCCATTGTAGAATGAACAACATGATGATGAATTAAAACCAAACAATCAAACCAACACATTCATTTAAAGCAAAATATAGGTCATTCATACAAAGTCTCCTCCCAAGGTTCACCGGGAGCCCGGCGGCCTTGGGAGGTTTAGTTCAACATCACAAAACTAAGGGGCTCATCATACAACAATTCCATCCAATAAAAACAAGAAAAACCCCCTCGAAGATGTCGACTAGGGTTGAAGGCGTAGCTCGTCGGATCCGCGCCGGCGAGCCCTATGAAGCTTCTCAACGTCTTCCCCTTCTTCTCTCCTTCGAATCTAGCCGAAAATCCTTCCAAAATCCCTCAAGAAATGGTGAAATGAAGTCTAGGACCAGTGGAGGCCGGATGAGAACCCAATTCCCCTCAAGAACTCTTCAGAACAAGCATATATAGCCCGAAGGTGTGCGGGCACTGTGCGGGCCGCACAGTGCCCGCACAGCCTTCTGGCTGTGCTGTGCGGCCAGTGTGCGGGCCGCACACTGGCCGCACACCTCTCTGTCTCCCTTGTGCGGCCACTGTGCGGGCCGCACAGTGGCCGCACACGGCCGAGAAAATGTGTCCGTGAGCGGCGCGTCGGCTTCCAGGGTGCTCCAACTCTTCGTTTCTTCTTCAATCTTCCCCGGAATGACACGAATACGGTCGAAACTTGCACACTTGGTCCTCGAAACCCTGAAATGAAAATAAAACATCAAGTGCGCAAAAACTCATCGAAAATACACATAAGTTGCATGAATGTACAAGAACATCATAGCTAAAACATGATGTATTTTGGCACTTATCAGTATGTTCTGAAAAGCATACAGAGGAAACACAGGGCGTGTCATTGCCCCTGTGACTGATTCCAGTAGAGGCACACGGTCGTGTGGATGTGCAGAACACAAAAGGTTGTGGTTTCTTTTAAAAATCTTTTTGTGCTTTTTTGATTCTAAATACCTCCACACTTAAGGGATGTTTCCTCCCGTCTTCCCAACTCTCTCTTCGTCCTTTTAAGGAGTTTTTAAGTCGTTTTCTGGCACAAAAACTTGACACGCCCCTTGCGTGTGTACCCCGTAAGTGCACGGGTTGTCGAAGTAATAAAATACCCTGGTGAATGGGTAGTCATATCCACAAGGAATAGTGTTCAGAAATAAGTGTTATCACTATTTAGCTATGATGGCAATCAATGATGAGAAAAGTATATATGTATGGATGTAAAATAAAATAAAAGAGTGTAAGAAGAATAATGAGGGTAGGAGAGGTAATCGATATAACGATGGGGTAACCCGACAAAGCTCCCCCTAGGACTAAAGATTCTAGTGCAAAACTTGTATTATGCTCTACAATTGATGCCTATTGAGTCGAGGATATCCTTAAACACACGGTCCCAAACCTAAGGTCAACCGTGACTAACCCCAACATTATGTCCCGGCATTAGGATTCACTACGACCCTTGACTCTCGTTGACCTGTCAACTAAGCCCCACGGGAGTCTATCTTCCTAAGCCTAACACTACGTGGGATTGCTTTAGGCTCTAGGGATTCCTAGTGATAAAACCTGTTCCTCTATGTAGTTCTAACCCTTTGGTCCAGGTGGAAGAACCCTAGTCTAGATTAAGCTCCAGCGCGTAGGATTCACTTCAACCCTTCACTTTGTTACTTGCGTAACTAAGCCCCAGGGGAGTTTATCTGCCTAGCACTTCACTCTATTTCGACCGCTATGAAGTCAAGGAAACGGAGGTAGGGAGAAATCACACTGGAAGGGAAAGGGGTACATCGCTACCTCACAACTCTCCCTCTCAACCCTCTTCAATCTTAACGAGTCTAACCCTATAGGAGTTGTCACACCTCCAAAGGATAACCTAGATTGCTCTCAACCTTAGTGTCACGGCTAAGGGAAAACAATAGCACAAGATAATTAAAATTGAAACTCGAATTTATTCATCAATAAAGAAGGTATAATAAAAGTCATAGAAACAATATCATCCTAGGGTTTACAAGTCCGAATACCCACTAGGGTTTAGCTCTCCATGGAGCAATACAAAATCAATAAAGAGATTAAGAACATATACATAAAAACCATAAAGAAAATCCCCTTGTAGCTCGTATCGATGGTCTTGTGGAGCCGCCTAGTCTTCTCCACGATTCCCTTGTCAAGCCTAGGGCACACCTCGCCGAATCGATGCCGATGAAAGCTCCCGCAATAGCTTTCTTCCAAAGAATGTCGATGTCTGATGAGTGCTCGTGTAGTAATGATGCGAAGCATTATTATCTTGCAATAAGCATTAATTTAATCAGATTTTATCACTAAATAGTGTGCATTTGTTTACTTTTACGCATTGTAGGTTTATGGAGCTAATTTGGAGAATAGGAACAAAATTAGAACATGTTCGCCGTTGTTGGGGAGTTTTCTGACCAAACAAGGACAAGGCACAAGCCCGGACTTGTGAGTGTGTGCCAACCTCCTTTTGGAGGGGCACAAAGGCAGTGACATTCACAACAAGTCCGACTTGTGTAACTTAGGAGAACTCTACCAAAGAGAAGACTTGAAGCAATCGACACGATCTACCATTGATTGTGTACCCAATTCAATGGCCTCGGTGAAGAACAACGTATTCGGAAGCATTTTGGCAAGTTACTGCAGCAGCACTGTAGCTTGGTACTGTAGCAAGTTACTGTGCATTTTCTGCCGAAGATCGGGAGTCCAGAAAGTTCACACGGGCGTGTGGAATTAACACACGGCCGTGTGAAATATTTTCCAGCAAGCCAGAGACTTCACACGGGCGTGTGGAAATTCCAGACGGCCGTGTGAAGTAATTTTTCAAGAAAGACAGAAGCTTCACAGGGGCGTGTGGAAATTCCACACTGCCGTGTCAAGCCCCAATAAGTTCAAAATTAAAGCCGCACTCAGCCTATTTAAAGCCCGATTTGGAGATTTTTTGGGGATCATCTTTGACCTATCTTTCTTCTCAACTTCTGGAGGGTGCGGCTAGGGTTTCGGAGAGGATTTTGTGGAGGATTTAAGCGCGCCATCGGCATCATCACCGACGTTCAACGGCCGCACAAGACCACGGCCACATCATACGCGAGGGGGTTTTCATTGATGTCTTTAGTTTGTGCTTTCTTTCATAAATTGATGAACATGTATAGCTCCATGAGGAGCTAAACCCCTCGTGGGTATTCGGACTTGTAAAACTCTAGGATAATTATGTTTTTATGACAATGTTATTATGCTTTTCCAATTTTGATGAATAAATTCGGGTTTTGATTTTAATTATCTTTTGCTATTGTTTTCTCTTAGCCGTGACACTAAAGATTGAGAACAATCTAGGTTATCCTTTGGAGGTGTGACAACTCCTATAGGATTAGATTACTTAAAATTGAAGAGGGTTGAGAGGGAGAGTTATGAGGTAGCACCATACCCCTTTCCCTTCCGATGTGATTTCTCCCTACCTCCGATTCCTTGATTTATTAGCGGTCGAAATAGAGTGAAGTGCTAGGTAGACATACTCCCCCAAGGCTTTGGGGTGACGTGAATCCTATGCACTGGGGCTTAATTTAGACTAGGGTTCTTCCACCTGGACCAAAGGGTTAGAACTACTACACATAGGAACAGGTTTTATCACTAGGAGTCCCTAGAACTTAAAGCAATTCCACGTAGTGTTAGGCTTAGGTAGAAATACTCCCCTGGGGCTTAGTTGAGCAATCAATAGAGTGAAGGGTTGACGTAAATCCTATTGCCCGGACATAGTGTTGGAATTAGTCACGATTGACCTTAGGTTTGGGACCGTGTGTTTAAGGATTTTCCTCGACTCAATTAACATCAATAGGAAAGTATAATAGCATAGTCTTGCACTAGAAGCATAAGTCCTAGAGGTAACTTGTCCGGATACCCTATTTTCATTCATTGCTAGTCTCTCTCTTTTACTCTTTACTTGCACTTTTCTTTCTTTCATCTTTCTATTCATTTCCCTTGCTTTTATTCTAATTTCCATAAATCGACTTATCACTCCGATTATTGTTTTCTCATATATCATACGACTGAATAGCAATTTCTCATATTTTTTAATCCCTACTCCCTGTGGATTCGACTACCCACTCACCGGGGTAATTTTATTACGTCGACAAGGCTGTGCACTTGCGGTACACACGCAAACGGTCGTGTCAATGTCGATGCCGTATAATTGCCTCCAAAGACCTCCAAGAACCTCTTTGGAAACCCTAGCCGCCCTCTCCAGAAGTTGGGGAGAAAGATAGATCAAAAGATGCTCAAAATGTCTCCAAATCGGGCTTTAAATAGGTTGAGTGCGGCTTTAAATTTGAACTTATCGGGGCTTCACACGACCATGTGGAATTTCCACACGCCCATGTGAAGTTTCTGGCTTCCTGGAAAAATTACTACACACGGCCGTGTGGAATTTCCACACGCCCATGTGAAGTCTCTAGCTCGCTGGGAATTAATTCACACGGCCGTGTGTTAATTCCACACGCCCGTGTGAACTCTCTAGAAACCTGATCTTCGGCAGAAAATGCACAGTAAGTTGCTACAGTGAATTGCTACAGTGCTGAAACTGCAATGCTTCTACAGTAACTTGCCGAAACGCTCCCGAATAGGTTATTCTTCATCGAGGCAATTGAATTGGGCACACAATCAATGGTAGATCGTGCCGATTGCTTCAAGTCTCCTTATTGGTGAAGTTCTCCTAAGCTACACGAGTTAGACTTGTTGTGAATGTGATTGCCTTTGTGCCCCTCCAAACGAGGTTGGCACACACTCACAAGTCTAAGTTCGTGCCTTATTCCTTACTTGGTCCGAAAACCTCCCAACAACGGCGAATACGACCTAACTTTGTTCTTCTTTTCCAACTTGGCTCCACAAACCTATAATGCACAAGAATACACAAATGCACACTATTTAGTGATAAAATCTGATAAAAGATATGCTCATTGTAAGATAATAATGCTTCGCGTTACTATAACACAAGCACTTATCAGCATGTAAAGGTGATCACTTTGAGGAGTGGTCGGGAGCTCCAAGAAAAGCTCACTGTTGAAAAGAATTCTGAAATTCCTTACGAGTTAACCCCCACTGGGAAGACAGCTGAAAATCCTCAAGAAAAGCCGATGAGTAAGGTGCATGACAAGGAGAATGGGGCAGCTATACCATCCCCATCATTTGCCCAAGAATTCCTTATCCAGCGCGTTTGAAGAAAGATCAAACTAATGAGCAAAACAGAAAATTTCTGGATCTATTTAAGCAACTACACATGAATATATCCTTTGTTGAGGCGTTGTCACAAATGCCTAGGTATGCAAAATTATTGAAGGATCTCTTGACCAACAAGAAGAAAATGGAAGAAAGTGTGGCTGTGGTCTTAGAGGGAAATTGTTCAGCATTGCTTCAAAAGAATTTGCCGAACAAGATGAAGGATTCGGGAAGTTTTATCATACCATGTGTGATCGGAGGTTTGGGGGAAGAAAAAGCATTGGCCGATTCGGGAGCTAGTATTAACGTCATACCGTACACTTTGTTTCAGAAATTGGGATTGGGAGAGCCAAGGCCAACCCGCATGACTCTACAATTAGCCGATCGCTCAATTCGGCATCCTAGAGGTATAATTGAAGATGTTTTGGTAAAAGTTGACAAATATATTTTTCCTGCAGATTTCGTGGTGCTTGACGTGGATGAAGACGTGGAGGTTCCATTAATTTTGAGTATACATGTTTTGTCTACTTGTTTTACATGTATTGAGTATCATTTTACCATGGATTATGTCTCATAAACTGTATTTTGGTGTTCTTTTATGCAATTAGGTTGTGGAAGTGTTAAAGGAGAAAAAGGAAGCAAAGATGGGTTATAACGACATATTGTTGGGAGCTTTTGTACAACACAAGTGTCAAGACACAAGAGGGGATCATGCACATAAGGGTGTGTGACAACTTCCGGAAGAATTCGAGCTAATTTGTGTGATGGAAGGGCACAAAGGAAGTCACACCTTCATGTCCCGACTTGTGTGAAAATATCTAAAGCTTTCAAATGATGGTTCAATAGAGGAGAAGTCTTATAACTCACCACATGGACGTGTGCCCGACCATGTGGCCTCAAGATAAAGAGAGTTTGGATCGCATTTTATGAAGAGTACTGCAGCAACCGTTCATCTCACTGTAGCAGTACTGTAGCAAAAATCACTGTTCACGCAACCACGTAGAAATCCCATGTGGCCGCGTGGGATCTCACGTGGTCGCGTGGAGGCACGTGACTGGGGCGCTTCAGGCTTATAAATAGCCCTTTTTGCCGATTCTTTTGGTATCTTTTGTGTGGCTTTTGAGAGGCGAAGCGGCTAGGGTTTGAGGAAGAGGTCTTTGCTGAATTGAAGGGCCGTTCTTCACCAACTTTGATAGTTCTTTCCTCCGTCATAGCATCGAGGGAGTTATTGGCGACTTAGCTTCAGAGAAGGATCCTTCAAGACATTGAGCGACCCATAAAGGCCAATCATCACGAATTCAAGGGGGTTTATTTCCATGATTTACATTGCTTTTCATTGTGTTATGTTTTGATTTGTAATAAGCCCCATGGAGGGCTAAACCCTAGTAGGTATTTGGGCATGTGAACCCTAGGATCTTACTCTTTATATTGATTTACTTCATGATTTCTATTGAATCCGAGTTTATTTGAGTTTCAATCTTGTTTCGTCATTGCTTGTGATAAATGCTCGTGTTATAGTAATACGAAGTGTTATTATCTTGCAATGAGCATTAATTTAATCAGATTTTATCAGTAAGAAGTGTGCAATTATTTACTTTTGTGCATTGTAGGGTTGTGAAGATAAAATGAAGGAAAGGAACGAAGTTAGGTCGTGTTTGGCGTTGTTGGGAAGATTTTCGGACTAAGCAAGGAGTAAGGCGTAAGCATAGACTTGTGGGTGTGTGCCAACCTCCTTTGGAGGGGCACAAAGGCAGTCACATTCACAATAAGTCTAACTCATGCCAACAAGGAGAACTTCACCAACTAGGCTATTCGAAGCAATTAACACGATCTACCGTTGATTGTGTGCCCAATTCAACGGCCTCGATGAAGAACGACGAATTCGGGAGCTTTTCGGCACAATTATTGTAGCAAAAACACTACAGCAAGTTACTGTTCATAGTCGGCCGAAAATCAGTTTTCCAGAATTTTCACACGGCCGTGTGAAATCCCGATTTCAGCAAATTTAAAGCCGCGACTCCACATTATAAAAGCCCGATTTGGAGACTTTTTGAGATGATCTTTGACCTAATTTTCTCCTCAACTTTGGAGAGGGCGGCTAGGGTTTTGGAGAGGACTTCGTCGATTTTTAGAGCGCGTCATCGGCATCGTCATCGACGTCCGGCGGCCGCACAAGACCACGGCCACACCATACGCAAGGGGGTTTTCATCTATGTCTTTACTTCTTGTTTTATTATATACATTGATGAACTTGTATAGCTCCATGAGGAGCTAAACCCCTTGTGGATATTCGGACTTGTAAAACTCTAGGGTTATTATGTTTCTTTGACATTGTTATTATGCTTTTCCATTATTAATGAATAAGAATTGAGTTTCGATCTTAATTTTATCTTGCTATTGTTTTCCCTTAGATGTGACACTAGGGTTGAGAGCAATCTAGGTTTTTCTTTGGAGGTGTGATAACTCCAATAGGATTAGACTCTTTAAGATTGAAGAGGGTTGAGAGGGAGAGTTGTGAGGTAGCGATGTACCCCTTTCCCCTCCGGTGTGATTTCTCCCTACCTCCGTTTCCTTGATTTAATAGCGGTTAAGATAGAGTGAAGTGCTAGGTAGATAAACTCCCCTGGGGCTTAGTTACGCGAGTAACGGAGTGAAGGGTTGAAGTGAATCCTATGCACTGGGCTTAATCTAGATTAGGGTTCTTCCTCCTGGACCAAAGGGTTAGAACTACACATAGGAATAGGTTTAATCACTAGGAGTCCCTAAAACTTAATGCAATCCCACGTAGTGTGAGGTTTAGGTAGATGTACTACCCTGGGACTTAATCGTGTGAGCGATAGAGTGAAGGGTTGTTGTGAATCCTAATACCGGGGCATAGTGTTGGGGTTAGTCACGGTTGACCTTAGGTTTAGGACCGTGAGTCTAAGGATTTCCTCGACTCAATTAGCATCAATAGGAAGGTATAATAGCATAGTCTTGCACTAGAAGCATAGATCCTAGAGATAACTTGTCCGGATACCCCACTTCATTAATTGTTAAATCCTCTTTAATCTCTTTTCTTGCGATTTCTAATCTTTCACCTTTCTCTATTTAATTTCCTGTCTTTAGTATAATTGCTCTAGCAATTCACACACAAATCGATTACTACTTTTCTGTACTTCGCATAGTCTTAATAGTGAAATCTCGTATTCTAACTCCCTATTCCCTGTGGATTCGACTACCCTCTCATCGGGGTAACTTTTATTACTTCGACAAACCCGTGCACTTTCGGGGAACCTGTCAGCTTGAATGCCTTATTGATTCGTATGGTTGTTTGGTATGCTTGATTTGTTGCCTTGGTGAGAGAAAGGTCTCCATTGGGGTTAGAACATATGAGATTGAAGAGGGTTAAGAGGGTGAGTCATGAGATAGTGGAGCGTCCCCTTTCCCTTCCGATTGAGTGTTTTCTATCTCCGTATTCCCTAAGCTATATGCAACCATATTTGGTGTGAGGCATGAGATTGAGAGATTTCTCTGCCGGGACCTTGTAGGGTGTTAGGGATCTTTCACCTAGAAGTAGGGTTAGATCTATTTTTAGGAATCGGTTTCGCTCTTAGGTATCCCTAGAGTTCATTGCAGTCATAGGGGATGTGAGGTGTTGAGATTGAGCGATTTCTGCGCCGGGACCTTGTAGGGGATTAGTATTGGTGGCCTGGAGGCAGGGGTCGATTGTTCTTGGATTACCTCGACTCATATAACTCGGCCTAGAAGAATTAAGTGAATCTTGTACTTCATGTTAGATCCTAGGGGGAGCATTGCCCGAGTACCTCATCTTTATTGATTGAGATCTCCCTTTATTTACCTTTAGCCTATTCATCTCTGGTATTAATTTCTTTGCACACTAAATCACAACAACATCACATCTACCCTTAGGCTAGATAGCAGAGAAGAAGTTAGTACTAGTAGCCCTGTTCCCTGTGGATTCGACTACCCTACTCACCAGGGTAATTATTACTTCGATAACCCATGCACTTGCGGTACACACACGCAAGGGGTGTGTCAGGCTACACTACGGAGGTTCCGGGGTAGTCGACATCTGAGTCTAGCGGACCAAAATCGAGCCAACCTTAGTTTATTGAACTCCATGGTCATTCGCATTTAGTCTCCTCCCGGGGGGATCCTCGCCCAAGGCCTTCCCTAATTATTGGCTTCTTCGTCTCTAGCTTTATTCCGGATTGAGCTTTATTTTATTTACATTTATTTACTTGTTTTTATTATTTTAATATCGCTTCAACCTTGTTTCAATCGACTAGAAATTGACTCCCAAAAGGAAGTAATAGTAGATCTCGGGCCCTAGGGAATACGACCCTACTTGTGAGGTTATTACTTAACGACTCATGCACTTGCGGGCGGGGAGTCGCGTGCTAGCTCTGTAGCTAGTCGCGCGCTCGCTCATCAGCGGTCATATGGGGTGTGAGGTGTTAAGATTGAGTGATTTCTCTGCTGGGACCTTGTAGGGGACTAGTATCGGTGGCCTGGAAGTAGGGATCGATTATTCTTGGATTACCTCGACTCATAGAACTCGGTTAAGAAGCATTTAGTTAGTCTTGCACTTCATGATAGAGCCTAGGAGGATCATTGTCTGGGTATCTCATTTTCATTGATAGAGATCTCCTTTACCTTTTCATTTTACTTGATTTCTTTCTTGTGATTTTCTTATTTTACATATTACATCCATTGCTTCATATTATTTATTCGACTAGATAACTGAGAATCAGTCATTACTAGTACTTCCGTTCCCTGTGGATTCGACTACCCACTCACCGGGGTAATTATTACTTCGACAACCCATGCACTTGCGGTACACACACGCATGGGGTGTCACAGAGTATAGTATTGGGATTAGTCACGGTTGACCTTAGGTTTGGGACCGTGTGCTTAAGGATGTCCTCGACTCATTAAACATCAACAGGAGGGTATAATGGTAGTCTTGCACTAGAAAATTAGTCCTAGGGGGAGCTTGTCCGGGTACCCTATTTTACACTTGATTGTTCCTCTCTTTACTCTTTACTTGCATTCTCCTGTCTTCCATATTTTTCTTTCATTTTCATATTTCTCATAATACTCTTGCACACACACATTGATTTTTGCTCTCACTATTCGTACTTCACACTAGCTAATTAGCAAGTTCTTGTGTTTATAATCCCTACTCCCTCTTGATTTGACTACCCTCTCACTGGGGTACTTTATTACTGCGATAACCCATGCACTTTCGGGCCCCTGTCAAAGTTTTTGCCAATGTTGCCGAAGAGTATGCGTATTTTAGATGTTTGCTTTTTTGCTATTTTAGCTATTCACCACACATATTCTATTTCACACTTTCTTGTTCTTCCATCGTTCTTATTTGTTTTTTTTTTCTTTGGTTTCAGCTCCAGGTTATGACCCGTGGGAACCCTTTGATTCTAGTTGTAGGAAACCAAGATATTGGAAGAAGAACACATCGAAAAGGGAAAGAAACTGTGCAAGATCAGTCCAATCAAGCTGAGCTAGATACAGAAGGGTCAGAAACAATGGCAAAGCAGCATGAACAATAGAGGACCCTATCTGATTTTGCTAAACCTACAGTTTTAAGGACATAATCAAGCATTGTGAGACCCCAATTACAACTCAGAATTTCGAGCTAAAGCCGGCGTTCATCCAAATGCTACAACAGTCCGCACAGTTTAATGGTTTAGCTGATAAAGATCCCAACAACCATATAGAGAACTTCCTTGAATTGTGTGGCATGCTAAAGATCAATGGTTTAACGGATGATGCCATCAGATTGAGAGCCTTTCCATTTTCCTTGAAGCGAAGAGCAAAGCAATGGTTGCACTCATTACCTAGGGTATCTACTACCACATGGAAGAAGATGGTAGAAGCATTCTTGGCCTGATATTTCCCTCCCGAAAAATCAGTGAAGCTTAGGAATGAGATTCTTCCTTTGTGCAAATAGAATTGGAGTCTCTATTTGAGACATGGGATAGGTTCAAGGAGCTCCTGCGGAAGTGCCGACAACATGGATTCCCCAACTGGATGATCATTCACACTTTCTACAACATGTTGAATCCAAGTACCAAACAATTGTTGGATACGGCTGCAGGAGGTACCATAGAAAGCAAGAACCCCAGTGAAGCCCGATACCTCATAGAAGAGATGGCAATGAATAGTTATCAGTGGAACTCAAGGGATAGTGATAAGTGCTTGTGTTATAGTACCGCGAAGCGCTATTATCTTACAATGAGCTTATCTTTTATCAGATTTTATCACTAAATTGTGTGCATTTGTGTGCTTTTGTGCACTGTACGCTTGTGGGGTTATTTTGAAGAAGAAGAACAAAGTTAGGTCATGTTTGCCATTGTTGGAGAGTTTTCGGACCAAGCAAGGAACAAGGCACGAGCCTAGACTTGTGAGTGTGTGCCAACCTCCTTTGGAGGGGCACAAGGGCAGTCACGCTCACAATAAGTCTTACTTGTGTAGCTTAGGAGAACTTCACCAAGAAGGATATTTGAAGCAATTGTCATGATCTACTATTGATACTGTGCCCAATTCAATGGCCTCGATGAAGAACGGTGAATTCGGGAGCATTTTCGATGAGTTACTATAGCAGCATTGTAGCAAAAATAATGTAGCAAGTTACTGCTCACTGTCAACCTAAATTCAGAAAACCAGAGAGTTCACACGGACGTGTGGAAATTCCACAAGATCGTGTGAAATCCTGATAAGTCCGATTTTAAAGCCGCGACTGAACGTTACGTATTTTATACATATGAATAAGCATGGGCTTTATATTTTATTGATGAATTGATGCCTTTTTCAGTCTAAATTGGTTTATTTCATGTTTCAGGTTCAGAATAAGCCTAGGTGAGCTCAGCGACGCGATTTGAGAAGAAATCTACACCGAATTCATTGTTTTATGGTCATGGCACTGTAGCAGCCCAAAACATAAAGCCTTGAAGAGTTTTTCTAAGGCTAGAAACCCTCACGGGCTACCTCACAGCCGTGAGGTCATCCACAAGCAATTCAGAAAGTAGCAGCACTATAACAATTTACTGTAGCAACTTTACAACTTTGCAGATTCTTTTGACCCGCTTTACAGGCAACCTCACAGGCTATATATGGACCGTGAGGTCACCCGTGTGCTTCCCCAAAGTTAGGTTTTTAAAGAAGTTTTGAGGGATTCTTTTAGAGAGAGCCTGGCCTTCTTCTTCGAGCCTCTCACCACCACTCTTGATTTGAGGAAAAAGAATAGTTTTGAGGGTGATTTTCATGGAAGATTCGGCAAGGAGAGCACGTCTTTAGGAGAGATCTACAAGTTTGAGCTTGGAATTAAGAGGTTGAAGACCACAGGAAGCCACCACTACGAGTGGTGTTCTTGGAAGTTCCTTCGGCCTTCATCTTTGAGGGAGTCTCTCTTTAGTTTTCCTTGGTCGTTTTCATGGGTTTCTTGTTTTATTTCTTGAACATGAGCAACTAAACCCCAAGGTCACCAGATGTAGGTGAACTTGTGATGTTTGGATTTTCTTGTTCTAATTAATGCATGATGGCTTATTTGTGATCCATGTTTGGTGTTTTTTTGAATACTTGATATGTATGACAACTCGATGTATCATTTGCCTAGGAAATGCTAGGTTGCATGACCATTGCCATAGTGTTAGACTCACCAAACTTGGAAGGGAAATATGTATAAATACTCCGTGACCATCGTGTATTTGTATCCCTCAAATGCTTGGGGTTAAATGCTCACATGTATTTCAACCCTAGTTTGAGAAAACCACTTCACCCATTGCAATCCTTGGAGGATTTTGGGTGGTACAAATACCATATCCAATACTCATACTGGGTTTGCCTAATCTAGGGTTTTCTCGTTCCAACTAGCCACTGGCATATTAGATCAAGTATCCTGCTCACTTTAGTAGCCCCTGAGGGGATCCTCATCCGTGACTACTCTTACCCTTGATTTTCCCCATATCTTGCCTTCATTAATTATGCATTCATCTAACACTTGTTTAGTTTCTTTGCATTTCACTTAATCACTTAAGACTTGCCGGTTAAATGACAATATGATAAGGAAGTAAGGGTAGATTCTCGGGCCCCAGGGAATACGACCCCCTCATGCTTGCGCGAGGGATATTACTTGACAACCCGCGCGCTTGCGGATAGTGGTAGTCACCAAGTTTTTTGTGCCATTGCCGGGGATCACGAGAAATTCTCAAGAAAATTTAGCGCGTGTTGATTTGACCATCATTTTGTTTCATGTTAACCATTGTTGTATATATCTCATCATTTCTTCATTTGCATTTTATTTTCTTGTTTCTATTCAACTTTTAATTCTTCACTCTAATTTTGCGAGGTACCAATCTTATGACAAGAGTGATTCAAGCTAACTTAGTTTAGCCCGATGATGAGATTGAACGAACTTTGCATTAGAGGTTGAGAGAAGTGTCTAAGAGTTCAAGACAACAAGATGTTACAGTGGAATCTAGCGAACCATCATTCATGGCCTAGCCTAGGAAGACATTGTCGGATTATGAACGGCCACAGTTCACTGGTAATGAATTCAATGTGCATAAGCCTGCAGTGCCAGCTAATAATTTTCAAATCAAGGCCAGCACAATTGGAATGATACAAAATTTAGTTCAGTTTGATGGGTTAGCTGATGAAGACCCATATGCTCACCTATCTCTCTTACTTTAAATTTGTTCGACGTTCAAGATCAATTCAATATCAGATGATGCTATAAGACTGTGATTGTTTCCATTCAGTTTGAGGGGAGCCGGATACAGATGGCTTACTTCCCAAGCTTTCGGATTGATCACCACGTGGAAGGATATGGTGGAGATATTCCTTGCCAAATATTTTCGACCAAGCAAGGCTGTGAGACTAAGGCAGGTGATAAGTGCTCGTGTTATAGTAATGCGAAGCATTATTATATTGCAATGAGTATTAATTTAATCAGATTTTATCACTAAAAATTGTGCATTTGTTTATTTTTGTGCATTGTAGGGTTGTGAAGATAAAGTGAAGGAAAGGAACGAAGTTAGATCGTGTTCGCCATTATTGGGAAGATTCTCAGACTAAGCAAGGAGAACAGCATGAGTATAGACTTGTGAGTGTGTGCTAACCTCCTTTCGAGGGGTACAAAGCCAGTCACATTCACAATAAGTCTAGCTCGTGCTAACAAGGAGAACTTCATCAAATTAGGCGATTTGAAGCAATCGACATGATCTACTATTGATTGTGTGCCCAATTCAATGGCCTTGATGAAGAACGATGAATTGGGGAGCATTTCGGTAAGTTACTGTAGCAGCAATGGAGCAAGTTACTTTAGGAAAACACTGTAGCAAGCTATTGGTCATTTTTGGCCGAAATTCAGAAAACCAGAAAGTTCACACGGGCGTGTGGAAATTCCACACGGCCGTGTGAAACCCTGATAAACTCAAATTTCAGCCGTGACTCAACATTATAAAAGCCCGTTTTGGAGACTATATTTGGGATCTTTTTGGCTCTTCTTTGCCCTAACTTCTGGAAAGGTACGGCTAGGGGTTGGAGAGGACTTCGTGGAGGTTTGAAGTTCATCATCGGCATCGACATCAACGTCTGACGGCGGCACAAGACCACGGCCACAACGCACACAAGGGGTTTTCATCTATGCATTCAATTTGCGTTCTTATTATTACTTTGATGGATTTGTATAGCTCCATGAGGAGCTAAACCCCTTGTGGGTATTCGGATTTGTGAACCCTAGGACTATTATGTTTATTTGACATTGCTATTATGCTTTTCCATTATTGATGAATAAAAATGAGTTTCAATCTTGATTTATTTTGTTATTGTTTTCCCTTAGCCGTGACACTAGGATTGAGAACAATTTAGGTAATCCTTTGGAGGTGTGACAACTCCTATAGTGTTAGACTACTTAGGATTGAAGAGGGTTGAGAGGGTGAGTCGTGAGGTAGCGGAACATCCCCTTTCCTCTCTGATGTGATTTTTCCTACCTTCGTGTTCCATGATTCATTAGCGTTCAAGATAGAGTGAAGTGCTAGGAGAGAGACTACCCTAGGTCTTAGTTGTGCGAGCAACAGAGTGAAGGGTTGTAGCGAATCTTAGAATTGGGGCTTAATCTAGACTAGGGTTCTCTCACCTGGACCAAAGGGTTTGAAATACATATAGGAACCGGGTTTATCACTAGGAATCCCTAGAACCTAAAGCAATTCCACGTAGTGTGAGGCTTAGGAAGACAAACTCCCCTAGGGCTTAGTTGACAGGTCAACGAGAGTTAAGGGTCGTAGTGAAACCTAATGCCGGGGCTTAGTGTTGGGATTAGTCACGATTGACCTTAGATTTGGGATCGTGTGTTTAAGGATCTCCTTGACTCAATTAACATCAATAGGAAGGTATAATAGCATTGTCTTGCACTAGAAGCATAAGTCCTAGGGGTAGCTTGTCCGGATATCCATCTTCTCTTATTGCTTGTCCTACTTTTCTACTATTACTTGCACTCTCTCATCTTCCACACTTCTCTTTTAATTCTTGCTTTTACCAATTATTCTCACACTCACTCACTGATTTCCTCTCGCACATCGTGTTAGCTAAATAGTGAATACTTATATCTAAAATCCTTATTCCCTGTGGACAAGACTACCCACTCACCAGGGTATTTTATTACTTCGACAACCCGTGCACTTTTGGACCTCTGTCAGCAGGAGATCTCATCTTTTAGGCAGGGGTATTCCAAGACACTCTTTGAGGCACATGAGCGGTTCAAGGATTTGTTGCGTAGGTGTCCTCACGATGGGTTCCCTGCTTGGATGAGAATGCAGATACTTTGCAACAGGCTAAATTATGCCACCATGAAGCTCATTGACATAGCAGTAAGTGGTTCTTTAAGTAACAAACTCCCTGAGGAGCCCGAAACGTTGATTGAGAATATGGCAAGCAATGAGTGCCATTGGAGTACTCAACAGAAAGCACCAAGGGTTACGGGTCTGTATGAGATGAATGATAATATTGCGTTAACTACTAAGGTTAAGGCCTTGACAAAGAATCTCTCAGACAATAATGCCTTGGTCAGTTCATTGGCACAGAAAGTTGATCAGATGATGCTGGGGTCAAGTTCCACCCATAAAGTAATGATGACGTGTGACACTTATGGTGCGGGGCATGCAACTTCATAATGCCCATTATTTATTACCCCGTAGGCACCTGTGGAGCATGTGGATTAATGTGGCTGGTGGACCTAGACGACTGGGCTAATAGTCTGGCAACATCTATAACTCGGGGTGGAGGAACCACCTAAACATGTCCTGGAGCCAAGGTCAAGCACAACAAAGACCCCCTTCATCTCAGGGACGCCAGTACCATGCTCCTCCAAAGCAAGAGAGGAAGTACACCACCGAGGATGTATTGGCTAAATTCATGATCAATACAGAAGCAAGGTTTCAAAACATTGATAAAGTGTTTGATGAGTTTTGCACCATATTGAGAAATGTCGAAGCCTCAATCTGTCTCTTAAGAACTAGGTTGGGCAGCTTGCCTGGGGATAATCTGATCGATCCTCAGGTAGTTTGCGAAGCAACACCGAAAGCAACCCAAGGGAACACTTAAAAGCTGTAACACTAAGAAGTGGGAAACAGTTGGAGGGAAGGGCTGAGAAGAGCCCAAGTGCTTCCAATGATAGTGTAACTGTTTTAGAAGACCCTGATTACGGAAATAATGCAAGTGGAATGATTGAAAATAAGCATAAGGAAGATGTCCTAAAATCTCCAACTCCAAAGGAAACCGAGTACAAACCTGTGGTACCTTACCCATCAAGACTGAAACAAGACACGGAGGATGCCCAGTTTAAAAAGTTTTTGAACATATTTACGCAACTCCACATTAACATTCCATTGGTTGAGGCCCTATCATAAATTAGAAGATTTGGGCCTGTGATGCTATCAGGGAATTATTCTGCTTTGATCCAGAAGAAAATGCCGAGAAAACTCACTGATCCTGGTAGTTTCATTGTCCCCTCTGTGCTTGGTGAAGGAATGCAAGAGAATGTTTTGGCTGACTCAGGGACAAGCATTAATGTGATGCCATACAAGTTATTTTTGAAATTAGGGTTGGAGGATTTGAGACCCATACGTATGACCCTGCAACTTACTGATAATTAAGTGTGGAGACTGTGAGGTGTGGTCGAAGATGTTCTTGTGAGGGATGACAAACTCGTCATTCTGGTTGATTTTCTTATACTAGATGTGGATGGTGATGTAGACGTTCCACTAATTCTCAGACGTCCTTTTCTTAACACCTCCGGAGCTCTAATCGATTTTAAATGCCAAAAAATGAGTTTAAGAGTGGCGGATGAACAAGTGATCATCACTTTCCCTCAAGCAATGAGGCACACACTTGATCATGATGACAGCTTATATTTTATGGATAAAACTGATTTTATCGTTTCTGACTGTGTGGAGGAAGTTCTAGCTCTATACCCACTAGATGAAGTCTTGGGAGAGTTAGTGGATGAAGAAATTGAAGAAAAAGAGGCCCCTCCTTCGCCGATGCAACAATTAGCACAAGCCCCACCACATGGCAAAGAGAAGAGTACTCAGAAGAAGTTATGAAGAAAAATGAAGGAAAAATGAAAGAAGGTGGTGAAGGTTGCCGCAATGATACCCGAGGAAGTGGATAGCATACTCTTTGAGAATCGAGTAAAATTCAAGATTTGTTCGTGCCTCTCAATGAACTTTTCGGGTAACAATTCTTCATCAAAGAACGGAGGTAACTTTCCTCCGTTTGTCCCACCATGAACTTTGAGGTAATTCATGTCGAGCTAACTGATAAACGCCTAACTGTACGTATTATTTATGTATGTTCGCATATTTTTCGAGTATTTTTATATGTGTGGATGTCCGTTTTCGGTCTAAATTGGTTTATTTCGTGTTACAGGTACAAAAGATACCGTGGGGAGCTCGACAACGAGATTTTAGAAGAAATCGGCAAAGAAAACACCATTTTTGAGTCCCAGGTACTGTAGCCGCACTGTAGCACAGGAACTTTGGTGAAATGGCTAAGTCTGGAGACCCATACGGGCGCATGACCGCCCGCATATAGCTCCTGTAGCACTCACTACAGCAATTTACACGAAACTCGGGGTGCTACAATGCCCGTATGTCGGCCCGTATACCAGCCCTCATAAGTTGCTGGAATTAGGTTTTAAAGGCCTTTACGACATCATTTCTCTTGACTTTTGGCCACCATTTCTCCACCATCATCTTCTTAGGCTTCAAGGGGTTGGAGAAGGCAGATCTGAAGGGCAAATCAAAGGGAGAAGAGGGATCTATCAAGGAGCACATCTAGGAGTTCGTCGGCGGCGATCCGTCGGATTCTCATCACTACCTCCTAGTCTTTATCTTAGGGGAAGTTTTATGAGCTTTTTGTTGTATTTCTTGTTTTCTTTACTCTCTCCATTGTTGATGAGGAACTAGACTCCCAAGGTCGCCGGGCATCCAGTGAACCTTTGGATGAACTTGCTTGTATGAATACTTGATTTACATGTATGGTATTTGTGTGGTTTATGGTTCAAGCTTGGTGCACTTTGATGTCTTGGTATGCATGAGAACTCTGCATATCGATTTCTAGGTTATACTAGGTTGCATGACCATCGCCTTAGTATTAGACACACCAAGTTTGGAAGGGATTCATGTATGAATACACCGTGACCATCGGGTATTTCGTACCCCTCCAACCATTAGGGTTGAACCTAGACGTTGTGTTTGACCTTAATTAGGGATTTCCCTAGGCACATTGCAATCGTGTGAGGATTTGGGCGGAAGTGATTCCGTATTCCAATACTTGTATCGGATTAGGTTATCACCGTGACCATCAGGGTGACCTACCTTTGGACATCTCTTGGCCTAACCACCTTTGCCTATGTTATTCGAGTATCCTTCTAGCTTTAGTAGTCCCGAGGGGATCCTCGCGGCCGGGGACCTCGAACTTTCATTGTCACTTGCTTCCTTAGTATGCTTATGTGGTGAGCCTTAGCCCATGTGTTTATAGTTTTCTCTTTATTATTTCTCTTATCTTGTTTTAAATCTATATTTGGTAGACTAGACAGTGTCATCTAGAGGGGAGTAATAGCAGCTCTTGGGACCCCAGGGAATACGACCCCCTTGTGCTTGCACGAGGGGTATTACTTGGCGACCCGTGCGCTTGCGGTTAAGTCATCACTAACGACATTAAATAAGCGCTTCTTTGGAGACAACCCAAGCTTTTAAATTTATTGCAATTTCATTTTCATCTTGGTTGAATGCTTGTCTTATTCATTTTCCATATTCTTGGTGTGTTTGAAGTTTTAGTCTTCTTAGGTTTCTTCTTGTGTTAATCATTTTTATCGTCATTTTTGCTTACTCATTCATGCATGTTTGTGTGTTGCCTTAAGTGGTTTAATGATTAGATGTCATGAGATTCATGTTTTGAATGTTTCCATGCTTTATGCGGCTTTGTTTTGAGTGTTTTTAAGGCTTAGAGGAGTATGTTTCAATGCCAAAACAAGTTGAGGGTTGTTTATGGCCCATGAATCAACCCTTGAGTGAACCAGAGAGCTCTCACAGGCAAGCTCATGGCCTTGAGCTTGCCTGTGAGCCAAGAGTGCTTACCGGTGGACTCACGCCAGTGAGCCCATCCGTAAGCTCATTCGATTCTAGGGTTTTAAGGGCCTCTTTGGCCCTTCTTTGCTGTTCACCTTCTTCTTCACTTCTTACACTCCTCCCTCCATTCTACTCCAATTTTCTTCATTCCTTTGCCTTAGAACCCTCTCCTCCTCCTCTAAAAGCATTTTGTGCAGAATATTTGAAGTTTAATCACTCATTTGGCTAAATTCAACTTAAGATTTACTCCATAAACACTAGGTTTAAGGTAAGTTTTCGTCTTACAAACTTTGAGTTCTCATGGTTTTGTGGAGTGATTTTTCCATGGATTCTCTTCTCCTAGGTTGCAATAAACTTGTGATGATGTTTTGGCATGTTTGTATTTTTGGATCATCATGTTTTCAAGCAAAACTCTTGCAAAATTTTTCCGAGTTACTGTAGCATTACAAGATTTTCATCAATTGTTCATCTTTTTCAAGTTTGTTTTGACTGTAACTTGTTTGATAGTTGTTCCTTTGGTCTTGTAGCATGGGGGTGAAGAATGTAGCCTACAAGAGAGCATGGATATATGACACGACCCCTTGCGTGTATCCCGTAAGTGCACGGGTTGTCGAAGTAATAGAAGTTACCTTGGCGAAAGGGTAGTCGAATCCACAGGGAATAGGGATTTAGAATACGAGATTTCACTAATTAAGCTATGTGGTGTGATGAATGTGATCTGCAAACACACGGGTCGTCAAGTAATACCCTGTGCGTGACACAGGGATCATATTCCTAGGGTCCTAAGAGCTGCTATTACTTCCCCCTAGACGGCACTGTCTAGTCTAACAGTTATATGGTAAAAATAAGATAATAAGAATAATAAGAGTAAACTATGAACAAGTGGACTAAGGCTCACCACTTAAGCATACTAAGGAAGCAAGTAACAATGAAAGTGCGAGGTCCCTGGGCGAGGATCCCCTCGGGACTACTAATGCTAGAAGGATACTCGAATTACACAGGCAGAGGTGGCTAGGCCAAGAGATGTCCAAAGGTAGGTCACCCCGATAGTCACGGTGATAACCCCTAATTTGGTACGAGTATTGGAATATGGTATGTCCACCGCTACGGTATGTCCACCGCTACGGTATTTCTACCGCCCAAATCCCCACACGATTGCAGTGGGCCAAGGGAAATCCCTAATTAAGGTCAAACACAACATCTAGGCTCAACCCTAATGGTTGGAGGGGTACAAAATACCCGATGGTCACGGCGTATTCGTACATGTATCCCTTCTAAGCATGGTGAGTCTAACACTAGGGCAATGGTCATGCAACCTAGTATTACCTAAATATTGATACACAGAGTTCTCATGCATACCAAAGCATTCAAATACACCAAACTTAAACCATAAACCACACAAATACCATACATGTAAATCAAATATTCATACAAGCAAGTTCATCCCAAGGTTCACCGAATGCCCGGTGACCTTGGGAGTCTAGTTCATCATCAACAAAGGAGCAAGAGTAAAAGATAAGAAATACAAAGCAAAGCTCAAACAAACTCCCCTAAGATGAAGACTAGAAGGTGGTGATGAGAACTTGATGGATCCGCGCCAACAAGCTCCTAGATCTTCTCCTTGATAGCACTCCTCTTCTCCCCTTCAATTTGCACACTAGATCCGCCTTCTCCCGCAACCTTGAAGCTCTAGATGACAATGGTGGAGAATGGTGGCCAAAAAGTCAAGAGAAATGATGCCCTAAAGGCCTTTAAAACCTAATTCCTGCAACTTATGCGGGCTGGCATACGGGCCGACATACGGGCATTGTAGCACCCCGAGTTTCGTGTAAGTTGTTGTAGTGAGTGCTACAGTAAAATGCTACAGGGCGTATGCGGGAAGTCCAGCGCCCGTATGGGTGCCCGTATGAAATTCCATACTTAGCCGTTTCGCCAAAATTCTCGTGCTACAGTGATGCTACAGTGCCAGGGACTCGAAAATGGTGTTTTCTTTGCCGATTTCTCCTAAAATCTCGTTGTCGAGCTCCCCACGGTATCTTTTGTACCTGTAACACGAAATAAGTAATTTAGACTGAAAACGGACATCCACACATATAAAAATACTAAAAAAAGACGCAAATATACATAAATAATACGTACAGTTAGGCGTTTATCAAACATCCCCACACCTAAGCGTTTGCTTGTCCCCAAGCAAACAAACATGAAGAACAGGGGCAAGAAGATAAACGGCTAAATGTAAGACCTCAAGCTCAATAGTAAAGAACTCCGCAAGCACAAATAGACAGAAATGAAGAAATGAGTTGTTCAATGAATAGTGATGTAATATTAGTTCTGTTTCTCCTAGAGTGCCGCCGTGAGTGTGTGCAAACTCCCACCTTGACCTCCACACCCTATATTACCCCAGGATGATGATGATTACCGCAAGTGCACGGGTCGCCAAGTAATACCCCTCACGCACGCGCGAGGGGGTCGTATTCCCTGGGGTCCCAAGAGCTGCTATTACTTCCCTCTAGATGACACTGTATAGTCTACCAAATATAGATTTAAAACAAGATAAGGAAACAAACAAAAGATAAAACTATAAACAAGTGATCTAAGGCACACCAAACAAGCGCATTAAGGAAACAATGAGCAATAAATGAACGAGGCCGCGGGCGAGGATCCCCTCGGGACTACTAAAGCTAGAAGAATACTCGAATCACACAGGCAAAGGTGGTTAGGCCAAGAGACATCCAAAGATAGGTCACCCCGATGGTCACGGTGATAACCCCTAATCCAGTATAGGTATTGGAATATGGAATTTCCACCGCTACGGTATTTCTACCGCCCAAATCCCCACATGATTGCTAAGGGCCTAGGGAAATCTCAAATTAGAGTCAAACACAATATCTAGGCTTAACCCTAATGGTTGGAGGGGTACAAAATACCCAATGGTCACGGCGTATTTGTACATGTATCCCTTCTAAGCTTGGTGAGTCTAACACTAGGGCAATGGTCATGCAACCTAGTATTACCTAAAAATTGATACACAGAGTTCTCATGCATACCAAGGCATTCAAATACACCAAACTTAAACCACAAACCACACAAATACCATACATATAAATCAAGTATCCAAACAAGCAAGTTCATCCCAAGGTTCACCGGATGCCCGGCGACCTTGGGAGTCTAGTTCATCATCAACAAAGGAGAATGCCTACAAAACAAGAAATACAAAGTAAAGCTCATAACAACTCCCCTAAGATGAAGACTAGAAGAAGATGGTGATGAGAACTTGAAGGATCCGCGCCAACAAGCTCCTAGATGCTCGCCCTTGAGTGTGTGATCTTCTTCTCCCTTCGATTTGCTCCTCAAAAATGCCTTCTCCCGCAGCCTTGAAGTCCAAGAAGATGATGGAGGAGAATGGTGGCCAAAAGATAACAATAAGAATGCCCAAAAGGCCTTTAAAACCTAATTTCGGGATGCTATGCGGCCACCCATGCGGCCCCGCATGCGGGGAGAGAAAGTTTCCGAGAAATCCAGAAAATCGCATAAGTTGCTACAGTGCCGCTAGAGCAATTTTGCTACAGTGGAATTGCTACAGTCGTATGCGGCCACTGCAGTGCCCGCATGGTAGCCCGCATGATCTTTCAGACTTAGCCGTTTTGCCAAAGGTTTCGTGCTACAGTGCTGCTACAGTATTCCGCTACAGTACCGTAGCTCAAAAATGGTCTTTTTCCTGCCGATTTCTTCTAAAATCATATTGTCGAGCTCCCCACGGTATTTTCTGTGCCTGTAACATGAAATAAACCAATTCAGACCGAAAACGGGCATCCACACATACAACAATACTCTATAAATACGCAAACATACATAAATAATACGTACAGTTAGGCGTTTATCAAACATCCCCACACCTAAGCGTTTGCTTGTCCCCAAGCAAACAAACATGAAGAACAGGGGCAAGAGAATAAACGATTAACTGTACGACCTCAAGCTCGACAGTGAAAGACCCCACAAGCAACCATAGAAGGAAAGACAGATAATGAGTTGTTCTATCAGCAACCGGGTAAAGATAGTCTTGTTTTATCTAAAGTGCACCTGTGAGTGTGTGCTGACTTCCAACCTCAACCTCCATACCATGGATCACCCGAAGGTGTCCAATCACTCCACACACAATGAAGTCGGCATTAATATGTTAAAAACACCCTCAACACCCAGTTAAGAATCCTTCGGGTCCTGAATAAAACTTTGGCTCTCAAGTGGCTGTGGAACAGGCTCTAAGGGATACAGACAAGATACCTTATTCTTTACTTACATATATACATAGTTTTTTTTTTTTTTTTTTCCGGAGTCCGACTAACGTAGACTGCACAAAAAATCTTTCAGACAGATGCACATGTTGGCCAGGCACAAGAGCCACCCATCCTACTTGATTACAGTCCACATAGACGCATTCATGCTGTAATAGCAGAGGAATACTGTCATAGACTCCACTTTTTTTTTTTTTTTTTTTTTTTTAATTTGTATCTCATATCCCTCGGTATAAAACCTGTTAAACAAACTCACTTGAGGCCAAAGAAAACAACAAAGGACCTCAAAAGCTCTTAAAAAGGCATTGAAAGTAGACTTTAACAAATTAATGCCGAAAACATTATAATGGGTTAGTTGGAGTGTATGAGGTGGAAGTACATGTGTAAAAGTCTGTCAGTGCACTAAAGATAAAGCAGGACATCATTTAGGCACAATAATGAAATACAACTCATAACTGTCAACACTTCATGCTAGGAAGTCCTAAACTAAGTATCATTGCTATCATAGGTGAAACAAGCATGCCTTTGCAAAGAAATTTTCAAAGTTCACGAGAAAAACCAAATCCACCCCCCACTGAAAGATGCACATTGCCCTCAATGTGCCTAAGCAATGAAATGCAACAATATCGACAATAAAAACATAGAAGGAGGGTTTTGTGAACTTCCCCGAGTCTCAAAACATTAGTCTTGAAGTCCATGAGATCGGGGTAACCACCAAAGCTTCAAGTATAAAATGGAGGAGGAGAGTGTGCTTGATGTTCAAATTTCACCCTGAAAGGTAGACAAGGACATCATCTCAAGGCATCTAATCACACACCCAAAAAGAAAATACGAAAAGAAACAAGAACACAGACAAACATGCAAGCAAACAACTAACATCACAAGAACAACTAAACAAGAAATGATCCAAGCAAGTTCTTTGTGCAATCAAGATCATGAAATCCAATTCTTTTCATTTCAAGTGTTGTAGGATATTTACAATGATGCTACAAGTGAACAAATAAATTCAAGAGAAATTTCAGCCCAAAGTTACTGTAGCACAGTCTTGAAAGAGGCAGAGTTTCCCCTTGTTTTTGAAGCCCAAAAATTTACAAACAATGTCTCAAAATACAAATAAATCAGAGATTACACATTCATACATCATTCCCTAAAGTTTTAAGCAAGATAAGCATGAAAATCAAGAAAAAGAAACAAGTTTTCTTCAAAACACAAGTTAGGGCTTCAAAGCTTGAATTGGTGAAGATCGGTTTAGATGATGGAAAAACTCCCAATAAATCATGCAAATTAAGTCCTTGGAAGTAGGAGATCCGTGTAGAGGAAGAAAAATGGAGAAAAACGGTGAAAGAATGAGGGAAAACGGATGAGAAATGAGAGAGATATGAGGAAAATGGTGAAGGGGTACACAACTTATCATTCAGCCCGAGTGTCCATGCGGCCCCTTGTGCGGCCGCATGGTACCCCGCATCAGGCTCGGGAAAATTCATGCGGTTCCTTGTGCGGCCGCATGACAGGCCGCACAAGGCTCGGGAAAAAAAATGCGGCCTGCTATGCGGCCGCATAGAAGGCCGCACAACTCTCTGCATGCAAATACGGGCTCCAAACACCCCAAAATCGCATAAAAACAATGCCGAATTCACCCACAACACCCAAAACATGATGTTTGATGCATGAAGATGAATGATAACACAAAGAACTCACAAGTATCATGAACAAACACAAGTAAATAAATTATGAAAACGACTAACTAGCCACAATCACACACATGAAAACAAAGAACACTAAAGTAACCAAACACACCAAAATACGAAAAACACACATGCAATGAATTTTTATGCTTGGGTTGCCTCCCAAGAAGCGCTTGTTTAACGTCATTAGCTCGATGTACCTTTTTCTTACCTAAGGAGGCTTGAAAACGGTGTGTTCATCCCGGCAAGAGGTTGCATAAGAACTACCAAGAAATATGAAACATACCTTCCGGGATGATGTAAATTTGGAGGCAATGCATGGGATACCTTTTGGCCTCCATGGAAAAAGCTTGGGCCGGGAATTGTGCAATTTCAACTTGGGCGGATCCTTAGATGGCTTGAACCTCCTCCCCGCTTCTTCTTTAGTCCCGGCAAGAATTCCTTTGAGTGCCCAACCACAAAGTTGCTTGGGCCTCCATGGAAAAAGCTTTGGTTGAGAGTTATCTAAGATCGGCATTGGTGGATCATAGTATGGCATCAACATTCTATACACATCCTTTTTCTCAACCCTTCTTGAATGATAAACAATGGCCAACAAAAATTGCTTGGGCCGCCATGGGAATATTTTTGGTTGGGAATTGTCCAAGCCCGGCATTGGTGGGTTCAAGGATGACCTTAGCCTTTCCCCCACATCTTCAAATACAATTCCCGGAATTTTCTCTCGGCACTTGAAAATTATTGATTCGTTGATGGAATGGTCGATATGAAGGTGAGTAGTGTCTTCAAATATGGTCAATGGAGCTTCTTCCATCTCCTCACATTCATCCATGGCCATGATGTCATCCTCCTCTCTTTCTTCTTCAACTTCACCTTGAATTGTAACATCTATCATTTGCTCACAAGGTATAGATGACACTTCAATTGCTTCTTCAATATCCCACACCTCAACATCAATTTCCACCTCAATTTCACCAATGTTCTCTTCCAAACTAGTGTCAATTTGAGGTAGGTCTTCTCTAGTGCGTGGCAACTCTGTCGATATATTGGAAGACACTCCTATCTTGTTTTCCATGCTTGGAAGAGATGGTTGGGCATTAAAATTTGTGGAATTCAGGGGTTCACGTTCAGCATCATAATTCATCATAAATCTTTCAAACACATCTTGCGTATTGAAACCCCAATTATTAAGTGGCCTTCTTTGAACAACTGGAGGGTGGTAATGCCATGGTTCTTGAAAGGAGGGTTCTTGTGGCAATCCTTGGTAAGGGTTCTCCCATGGTTGAGTATAATGATGTGTCGAAAAATTTTGGTGCCCTTGCCAATATGGATAGTAGTCATTAGGGTGTGGATTGCTCTGGCGTGCTGTCATGGCCAAATATTCTTCCATCGCTTTCTCAAGTGCAGAGTTTTTTGTGGCCAACAATCTTCCTATGTGGTCCATGGCCCTGTATAAGGAAACAGAATTAAAATCAATAAGATATGAAAGAAAACAAGAAAGAAGTAAAATAAATAAATATGCACAAAATGGAAAAAAGACACATACAAAGACAAATATTTACAGCAAGAAATAAAAATGACTAAATCAGTGAGCTAGAGGTTTTCCTAGCATCCTTGAATGTCCCCGGCAACGGCGCCAAAAACTTGATGATTACCGCAAGTGCACAGGTCGCCAAGTAATACCCCTCACGCACGCGCGAGGGGGTCGTATTCCCTGGGGTCCCAAGAGCTGCTATTACTTCCCTCTAGATGACACTGTATAGTCTACCAAATATAGATTTAAAACAAGATAAGGAAACAAACAAAAGATAAAACTATAAACAAGTGATCTAAGGCACACCAAACAAGCGCATTAAGGAAACAATGAGCAATAAATGAACGAGGCCGCGGGCGAGGATCCCCTCGGGACTACTAAAGCTAGAAGAATACTCGAATCACACAGGCAAAGGTGGTTAGGCCAAGAGACATCCAAAGATAGGTCACCCCGATGGTCACGGTGATGACCCCTAATCCAGTATGGGTATTGGAATATGGAATTTCCACCGCTACGGTATTTCTACCGCCCAAATCCCCACATGATTGCTAAGGGCCTAGGGAAATCTCAAATTAGAGTCAAACACAATATCTAGGCTCAACCCTAATGGTTGGAGGGGTACAAAATACCCGATGGTCACGGCGTATTTGTACATGTATCCCTTCTAAGCTTGGTGAGTCTAACACTAGGGCAATGGTCATGCAACCTAGTATTACCTAAAAATTGATACACAGAGTTCTCATGCATACCAAGGCATTCAAATACACCAAACTTAAACCACAAACCACACAAATACCATACATATAAATCAAGTATCCAAACAAGCAAGTTCATCCCAAGGTTCACCGGATGCCCGGCGACCTTGGGAGTCTAGTTCATCATCAACAAAGGAGAATGCCTACAAAACAAGAAATACAAAGTAAAGCTCATAACAACTCCCCTAAGATGAAGACTAGAAGAAGATGGTGATGAGAACTTGAAGGATCCGCGCCAACAAGCTCCTAGATGCTCGCCCTTGAGTGTGTGATCTTCTTCTCCCTTCGATTTGCTCCTCAAAAATGCCTTCTCCCGCAGCCTTGAAGTCCAAGAAGATGATGGAGGAGAATGGTGGCCAAAAGATAACTAGAAGAATGCCCAAAAGGCCTTTAAAACCTAATTTCGGGATGCTGTGCGGCCACCCATGCGGGGAGAGAAAGTTTCCGAGAAATCCAGAAAATCGCGTAAGTTGCTACAGTACCGTAGCTCAAAAATGGTCTTTTTCCTGCCGATTTCTTCTAAAATCATATTGTCGAGCTCCCCATGGTATCTTCTATGCCTGTAACACGAAATAAACCAATTCAGACTGAAAACGGGCATCCACACATACAACAATACTCTATAAATACGCAAACATACATAAATAATACGTACAGTTAGGCGTTTATCAGATGACCATTCATCCCACGCACAATGAAGATGGCATTAAAGTGTTAAAGACACCCTCAATAACCAGTTAAGAGTCATTTGGGTCCTAAATAACACTTTGGCTCTCAAGTGGCAGTGCAACAGGTTCCAGGGGGCACAGACAAGATACTTTATTCTTTTCCTACATATATACATACTTTTTCTCTTTTTTTTTTTCTGAGTCCGACTAACGCAGACTGCACAAAAATCTTTCATACAGGTGCACATGCTGGCCAGGCACAAGAGCCACCCATCCTACTTGATTACAGTCCACATAGACACATTCATGTTGTACTAGCAGAGGAATACTGTCATAGACTCCACTTTTTTTTTAATTTTTTTTTATACATATATACAATGTATCTCATATCCCCTGGTATAAAACCTGTTAAACAACCTCACTTAAGGCCAAAGAAAACAACAAAGGAGCTCAAAAGCTCTTAAAAGAGCATTGAAAATAGACTTTAACTTTTTAGTGCCAACAACATTGCAATGGGTTGGTTGGAGTGTACAAGGTGAAAGTGATCATGAACAAGTATAAGGGTACACTAAAGATGAAATAGAACTACATTCAAGCATAGGTAAAGTACAGCTCACAACTATCATTCTACCAAGCTAGGTAGTCCTTAACAATAAAATCATAGCTATCATAGGTGATTCAAGCATGCAATTGCAAAAATTTTCAAAGTTCACAAAAATCCAACTCCACCCCCCACTTTAAGATGCACATTGCCCTCAATGTGCCTAGGCAATAAAATGCAACAAGATAGACAATAAAAAACATAGTAGGAGGGTTTTGTGAACTTCCCCGAGTCTCAAAGCATTAGTCTTGAAATCCATGAGATCGGGGTGACCACCAACGGTTCTTGTATAAAATGGAGAAAGAAAGTGTGCTTTATGCCCCCATTCCACCCTGCAAGGTAGAAAGGAACATCATCTCAAGGTATCCATTCCATCACACACAAGGAAAAAGAACACACACAAACAATCAAACGAACACTTAACAACACAAAAACAATTAAACAAGAGATAATCCAAGCAAGTTCTTTGAGCAATCAAGATCATGAAGTCCAATTCTTTTTATTGCAGGTGTTGTAGGATATTCACAATGATGCTACAAGTGAACAAATAAATTCAAGAGAAACTCAGTCCAAAGTTACTGTAGCACAGTGTTGAAAGAGGTAGAGTTTCCCCTTGTTTTTGAAGCCCAAAAATTTACAAATAATGTCACAAATACAAATAAATCAAATATTACACATTCATACATCATTCCCCAAAGTTTGAAGCAAGATAAGCATGAAAATCAAGAAAAAGAAACACATTTGCTTCAAAACACAAGTTAGGGCTCCAAAGCTTGATTCGGCGAAGATCGGTGAAGATGATGGTGAAACCTCCAATAAATCATGCAAATTAAGTCCTAGGAAGTAGGCGATTCGTGTAGAGGAAGAAAAACGGAGAAAAACAGTGAAAGAATGAGGGAAAACGGATGAGAAATGAGAGAGATATGAAGGAAATGGTGAAGAGGTACCCATTTTAAAATTCAGCCCGAGCATCCATGCGGGCAAGCATACGGGCATATGCTTGCCCGTATGACTTTCTGGATTTTTTATATGGGCACAGATACGGTCAAGAAACGGGCGGAATCTAGATTTTTCATCAAAGATTCATCTAAACACCCAAAAACCACATAAAAACAAAGCCGAATTCACCCACAACAACCACAAACATGATATTTGATGCATGAAGATGAATGAAAACACAAAGAACTCACAAGAACCATTGAGGAACATGATAAAAAAAATTAAGAAAAATGGCTAAACAACCACAACGACATACTCTAAATCTAAAGAACACTCAAGCAAGCAAACATACCAAAATACGAAAACACACACGTAATGAATTTTAATGCTTGGGTTGCCTCCCAAGAAGCGCTTGTTTAACGTCATTAGCTCGACGTACCTTTTTCTTACCTAAGGAGGTTTGAAAACGGTGTGTTCATCCCGGCAAGAGGTTGCATAGGAACTACCAAGAAATATGAAACATACCTTACGGGATGATGAAAATTTGGAGGCTAAGTGTGAGCTACCTTTTGGCCTCCATGGAAAAAGCTTGGGCCGGGAGTTGTGCAACTTAATCTTGGGTGGATCCTTAGATGGCTTGAACCTCCTCCCCGCTTCTTCTTTGTTCCCGGCAAGAATACCTTTGAGTACTGACACGACCCCTTGCGTGTATCCCGCAAGTGCACGGGTTTGTCGAAGTAATAAATTTACCTTGGTGAGAAGGTAGTCGAATCCACAGGGAATAGGGAGATAGAATATAAGGTTTCACTAATTAAGCTATGCAAAATACAGAGAACGATAATAAGATTGATGAGTGAAAATAATGCAAAGCAATAAACTAAATAGAGAGATGGAAGAAAGAAGTGCAAGTAGGAAAATCGAGAAGGACTAACAATGAATAAAGGGGGGTATCCGGACAAGCTACCTCTAGGGTCTATGTTTCAAGTGCAAGACTATGATATTATACTCTCCTATTAATGTCAGTTGAGTCGAGGATATCCTAAGACTCACGGTCCCAAACCTAAGGACAACCGTGACTAACTCCAACACTATGCCCCGGTATTAGGATTCACAACACCCTTCACTCTGTCACCTAGATGACTAAGCCCCAGGGGAGTCCATCTGCCTAAACCTCACACTATGTGGAGTTGCATTATGCTCTAGGGATTCCTAGTGATTAAACCTGTTCCTATACGTAATTCTAACCCTTTGGTCCAGGTGGAAGAACCCTAGTCTAGATTGAGCACCAGCAAATAGGATTCACTACAACCCTCCACTCTATTACTTGCGTAACTAAGCCCTAGGGGAGTTTATCTACCTATTGCTTCACTCGATTTCGACGGCTATTAAATCAAGGAATCGGAGGTAGGGAGAAATCACATCGAAGGGGAAAGGGGTACATTGCTACCTCACAACTCTCCCTCTCAACCCTCTTTAATCTTGAGTAGTCTAATCCTATAGGAGTTGTCACACCTCCAAAGTAAAGCCTAGATTGCTCTCAACCCTAATGTCACGTTTAAGGGAAAACAATATGAAAGGATAATCAAGATTAAAAACTCAATTTTATTCATCAACGATGGAAAGCATAATAATCAATGTCAAAGAAACATAAGAAACCCTAAAGTTTACAAGTCCGAATACCCCACGAGGGGTTTAGCTCCTCATAGAGCTATACATGTTCATCAATGTGAGAAATAAAGCATAAAACATAGACATCAATGAGAAACCCCCTCGAATTGGTGTGGCCGTGGTCTTGTGCAAACGTCGAACCTCGAAATCGATGCCGACGATGCGCTAGAACCTCCACGAAATCCTCTCCGAAACCCTAGCCGCACTCCAGAAAGTTGGGGAAAAGATAGGTCGAAAGATGCCTCAAAAGGTTGCAAAAATCCCCTTTTATATTGTTGAATCGCGGCTTTAAAATTAGACTTATCGGGGGCTTCACACGGCCGTGTGGGATTTCCACACGCCCGTGTGAAGCTTCTGTCTCGGCTGAAAAATTAATTTCACACGGCCGTGTGGAATTTCCACACGCCCGTGTGTCTTCACTGGATGGCTGAAATTGCACAAACACACGGCCGTGTGGAATTTCCACACGCCCGTGTGACTTCTCTGTCTGGCTGGAAACTGGTTCACACGGCCGTGTGGAATTTCCACACGCCCGTGTGACTTCTCTGGAACTCTAATCTTCAGCTGAACAGGATTGTAACTTGCCGAAACACCTCCCGGGTTCATTGTTCTTCATCGAGGCCATTACTTGGGCACACAAGCAACGGTAGGTCGCGCCGATTGCTTCAAGTCTTTTTCTTTCGCGAAATTCTCCTAAGTAACACGGATTGGACTTGTTGTGAATGTGACTGCCTTTGTGCCCCTCCAAAGGAGGTTGGCACACATCCACAAGTCCAAATACGTGCTTCGTTCCTTGCTTGGTCCGAGAACATCCCAACATTGGCGAACGCGACCTAATTTCATTCTTCTTCTCCAATTAGGCTCCACAATACCTTCAATGCACAAGAGAACACAAATGCACACATTTAGTGATAAAACCTGATAAAAGGTATGCTTAATGTAAGATAATAGCGCTTCGCGATACTATAACACAAGCACTTATCAAAACCCCCCCCCCCCCCCCCCCCCCCCCCCCACACACTTAAGCTTTTGCTTGTCCTCAAGCAAAATAGAACGTGGAAGTACTTGGGAAGAACAATTGAAAGTGCTTGGCCTTAGGTTCACCAAAAGTATGCAAAAGAAGCATTGTACAAGTAAGGGGAAATTAAAACATTGCATAAGGTTATCAATGCTCTAGCTAAAAACTTGAATCAAAAAGGATGAAAACTCGAAAACGTGTTGGTGTGTGCGATCTTACTCAAGAGAACTAACGAGTACTCCTCAAACTTTGATTAAAAAGGACTTATTTATATACAAAGATCAAAAATAAGTGAAGAAGTAGTAGCTTCACACATCCTTGAAGGTAGCCCTTTCCTAGGCGGCCGCCAAAGGTGGCTTTCACTCTTTCGAGGAGGTAGCTCTTTCTACCGGGGTAGTAGCTTTCACGCTTCCCATGAGATAGCTCTTTCTCTCATTAGGGCATAACATGTATCCGACTTATGAGAGTAGCTTCATACATCATAGGAGGTAGCTCTTTCCACCCCAAATGCATAATCAAAACAAAGCTAATATTTACAAACTCATATACCTTTTTTTTTTCTTTTAGATTAAATGCATTTTCCAAAGTAAAACTAAGAACGATGATAAACTTGTCCTTAAAAACTTCAAGATTGAGTTTCCAAAAGATTCTAAGAGTAAGTTGTGTACTAAGATGATTCGAGCAAAAATTCCCTAAAATTCAAGTGAAAACTAGAGCATGATAGGATACAATGTTGAAAATTCTCCTAAACTATGAGAATACAACCGTTACAACTAAGGTGAACCGCCATAGGCTATATTAGCATAAACAATTGAACGCACAAGTAAAGGTGTGTGCAATGTGAACTCCCCCCCCCCCCCCACACTTAAGATGTACATTGTCCTCAATGTACGCATATAAGCACAATAATAAGTGAAAAAGATAAAAGCAATTAGTATGGAAGTGGCAATTGAAACATTACTCCCCTGAACTCCAAGTGTTGCGTTTGATGGAGCTAGGTCATTGAGAGTTGAGTCTTAATGGTTTATGGAGCACACACGATCCCATGACCGTGTGAATGACTATTCCTCAAAATCCTTACATCCAAGACCATCTGCGCACACATAAACGAGGGTTCAGTAAAGCTCAATAAAACTTGAGTATATAAAATGTAAAGCAATGAATACAACTCGAGACAAAAATAAAAAGCAAAATAAAAGCTATACTCAGAAGGAGAATCCTTTCTGAGTACTACAAGTCCAAAATAAAGTAAAGATATACAGAAATGACAAATAAAAGAAAAGAATCTAAAATCTAAGACGCCTCAGCGTCGGTGTCCTGAGTGGTGGCCTCTGGTGCTGCTGGAGGCTCTGGATCTGCTGGTGGATCGGCTGATGTCGGGGGAGAAGGTGGTGGAGGAGAAACCCGAGGTCGGACCACGAAGGAGGAGGAGGCGACAATCTGCTCGAAGATCTGTCGCAAGCTCTGGAACTGCGCCATCACCTCCTGGTGCTGTGTAATCTGTGTGGCCCTAACCTCGGCCACCTCGGTCTGTAGGATCCCCACTGCGCTCTCGAGGCGCTCTAGTCTGTCCTAGCCTCAAGACGGTGAAAACATCCGCACCAGAGGTGGCTCCGGCGCGGTGGGGGGTACCTCGGTCTGTGTATCCGTCGGGGGTGGCTCTAAAGCTTCCTGTGTACCCTGAGTCTGCTCCGTTTGGGGTATGGTCCAGGTATACGTCCCTGATCCTCCTCTGCGGATCATACCCATCATCCTCAAGGTATCTGTGCCCAGGGGAACTGGTACACTCGTCTTCTCTGCTCCCCTGACTCCATCTCTGAGCCCCAGGCCAATGATAAGTCTGGTGATGTAGGGGCCTGCAAAGATAACTCCTACCCTGGGGTACTGGCCCTGATGGCGAATGTAGTCGGCCACAATGTGCCCCAGGTGGAGTGGCTCACTCTCCACCATCGAATACAAGTAGAGAAGCTCCTGGCGACTCAAAACACCAGTACTGTCTCCCCTGCCACTAATAGATCTGCTCATAACTGCGTGTAGACATCTATAGGCAGGTCGAGAAAGGCATGAAGCCTTGGAGACACCCGGCTCGTACTGACCCTGACCACAAAGTCTGCTATACGCCTGCTGCGGTGTCAAGGTACCCGGGTAGTCTGTGGGGAGCAATGAGTACTCCTCTGTCTCAGTGTATGCCTCATCATATAGACCCATCCTCACCGAGAACTGGGTCATACTCAGCGTGAAATGTCGACCGAGGGCTCTGAACTGAATAGTCGTATCCTCGGTGAAACTGTCGTACCCTCGGTCAAACTCAAATGAAGATAGTACCTCCAGCGTGAGCGGTCGGATCACCGAGTCCCTGATAACCATCAATCTCTCCCAGCTACCGACTGAGAGCAGCTCGCCAATCTCATCTGCGACGCTGTCTCCCCCCTGAATATTCCTCACTATACTCAAATCCAAATATCTCGTCTGTCCAAAACGGAGTCCTGATAAACGCTTGAACCGAACCTGATGGTCGGTTATACTGAACTCTGTCTCTGCTGGAGGAGGTGTGGACTCACGGGGACGCTTCCCTGTCGATTTCCTGGGTCTAGAAGACATTCCTGTAAGATTGGAAAAGAAAACAATCAAAAACAGTTCAAAATAACCAATCTGCAGAAATCCACACGGCCGTGTGTTAATTCCACACGCCCGTGTGAAGTTTCTGACGGGCAAAGCATCACGGCCGTGGGGCTAAAAATCCACAATTTACATCTAAATTCGTTCTAATTTCATTCTAAGCATGCTCGTATGTAATGTAAACATTCAAACCAAGCAAAATTGTATAAAAGAACGAATTGAATCAAGAATTGACGAAGAAAAAGGAACTGAAGGTCTCACCGGCGGTGAAGATGAAAAACAAAGTAATACGGCCGGAAAACTCGAATACGATCCCCAAAAATCCTCAGAGAAAGTCGGGAGAGCAACGGAGAAGGTCCAAGAGAGTTTAGAGTGAAAGCATTCAAAGGCAAAAGTGAAAACTAAGTGAGAAACGCGCGGCTTTTGAAGTTCTGGGAATTCACACGGCCGTGTGAACCATCCACACGGCCGTGTGCCTATGAAATTAGGGTTCACAGGGGCCAACACACGCACCTGTGTGCACTCTGGTCACTCTCTGAACTACCCCACACGGCCGTGTGACAATTCCACACGGCCGTGTGCCTTCACAAGGATATCCACAGGTACACGCCCCTGTGGGCTCACGGGAAAGTTCAGACGGTCTCTGAAAATATTCACAAGGCCGTGTGACCAAGCCACACGGCCGTGTGCCCAACCTGGCCAAGAACACAAGGCCGGCCACAGGGGTACCCACACGCCCCTGTGGCCTCTCTGACTCGCCCGAGAAAAACCTAAGTGTTTCACACGGCCGTGTGAATAATCCACACGGCCGTGTGTCTTGACAAGCTCTCCCACAGGGGCTCACACACGCCCCTGTGGTTTCTCGGGATGAAAGGGAATTCCTGCAGAGTTGTCACACAGCCGTGTGAAAATTCTACACGGCCGTGTGCCTTGACACAGTAGCACTCACAGGGGCACACACACGCCCCTGTGGACTCTCGGGAAAAAGAGTTGGAGTTCTGCAGGGTTCCACACGGCCGTGTGGAAATAACACACGGCCACGTGCTCCTTCTGAGGGTGTTCATAGGGGCAGGTTCACGCCCTTGTGCCCTCTCTGGTTGAGTTCTGAATGGTGACACACGGCCGTGTGTTTTCTCTGGTTTACTTAGAAAAATTTTACAGGCTCTTCAGAAAATTTCAGAAACGATTTTAGAACACTTAGAACCTGTGTACAACATAAAAATACGACCAGAAACTACAGAAAACACACTCAACCGACTCAAACTTCGTCAATTAACGTTAAGGCACACGTAAATAATCGAAAGTCCACATGAAAACTCAGCATATGCACATGAAAATTGGGACACCATTGCTAAGACTTTTATTCAATCCGAACCTAAACTAAGTACTAGAAAACTATAAAATGCATGGGTTGCCTCCCAAGAAGCGCTTGTTTAACGTCACTTAGCTTGACGTACCTGTCTTACCTTACGGAGGTTCATGAATGGAGTTTGCCCTCTTCCCTACAATTTGAAAACAAGCATTGCATAATCGTTGCAAGGTAGAGGGAGAGTTATCGAGTTTGTTACCACACACGGGTGAAACACCCTTACTCCGTGAATGCTCATCCCCTTTCTTGTTAGGGTTCTTTTTGTGGCGACGTCTCGACCTCTTCAATCTCCGAAGGATTTTCTTCCTAAACTCCTTCTCCTTCTTGATGTCTGTTTCAACTGAACCAAGCGCGAGCACTTCTTCCTCTTCAATCTCCATGTCTTGGTCCGGCCACCCTTCATATGGATCCGGGTTAAACATATCCTGCATATATTCATCAATGCAATCATCAGTGACATCAAGATAATATAGAGCATCATCAAAATCAAGAGAATGCCACATGGCTTCGGCGAGGCGGTAAGTGAGCTTGTCGTCTCCAACCCTAAGTGTGAGCTCTCCACCGTCCATGTCTATCAAAGCCTTGGAAGTGCGCAAGAACGGCCTCCCAAGGATCAGCGGCACCTCGACATCCTCGTCTACATCGAGCACTACAAAGTCGACCGGGAAAATGTACTTATCCACTTTCACCAACACATCTTCAACAATACCCCTCGGATGCCTCACCGATCTATCCGCAAGCTGAAGTGTCATCCAGGTAGGTCTAGGCTCGCCCAAGCCTAGCTTTTGGAAGAACGTGTAGGGCATAACATTGATGCTTGCCCCCGAGTCGGCTAGTGCCATCTCCTCACCCATATCACCAATATTGCACGGTATGATAAAACTTCCGGGGTCCTTCCTCTTGCTTGGCATATTCTTCTGTAGCACTGCCGAACAGTTTGCATCGAGGATGACGGATGCACTTTCCTCTAACTTCCTCTTATTGGTCAAGAGGTCTTTTAAGAACATCGCGTACTTGGGCATTTGGGCTAATGCTTCCGCGAATGGGATGTTGATGTGCAATTGCTTGAAGACACCCAGAAATTTCTTGTATTGCTCATTGATAAACGCCTAACTGTACGTATTTTTTTATGTATGTTTGCGTATTTATAGAGTATTTTTGTATGTGTGGATGCCCGTTTTCGGTCTAAATTGGTTTATTTCGTGTTACAGGCACAGAAGATACCGTGGGGAGCTCAACAATACGATTTTAGAAGAAATTGGCAGGAAAAAGACCATTTTTGAGCTCCGGTACTGTAGGTGAATACTGTAGCAGCACTGTAGCACGAAACCTTTGGCAAAACGGCTAAGTCTGGAAGATCATGCGGGCTACACTGCAGCAATTGTACTGTAGCAAACTACTGTAGCATGGCAACTGTAGCAACTTGCTCGATTTTCTGGATTTCTCGGAAACTTTCTCTCCCCGCATGCGGGGCCGCATAGCATCCCGAAATTAGGTTTTAAAGGCCTTTTGGGCATTCTTCTTGTTATCTTTTGGCCACCATTCTCCTCCATCATCTTCTTGGACTTCAAGGCTGCGGGAGAAGGCATTTTTAAGGAGCAAATCGAAGGGAGAAGAAGATCACACACTCAAGGGCGAGCATCTAGGAGCTTGTTGGCGCGGATCCTTCAAGTTCTCATCACCATCTTCTTCTAGTCTTCATCTTAGGGGAGTTGTTATGAGCTTTACTTTGTATTTCTTGTTTTGTAGGCATTCTCCTTTGTTGATGATGAACTAGACTCCCAAGGTCGCCGGGCATCCGGTGAACCTTGGGATGAACTTGCTTGTTTGGATACTTGATTTATATGTATGGTATTTGTGTGGTTTGTGGTTTAAGTTTGGTGTATTTGAATGCCTTGGTATGCATGAGAACTCTGTGTATCAATTTTTAGGTAATACTAGGTTGCATGACCATTGCCCTAGTGTTAGACTCACCAAGCTTAGAAGGGATAGATGTACAAATACGCCGTGACCATCGGGTATTTTGTACCCCTCCAACCATTAGGGTTGAGCCTAGATATTGTGTTTGACTCTAATTTGAGATTTCCCTAGGCCCTTAGCAATCGTGTGGGGATTTGGGCGGTAGAAATACCGTAGCGGTGGAAATTCCATATTCCAATACCCATACTGGATTAGGGGTCATCACCGTGACCGTCGGGGTGACCTATCTTTGGATGTCTCTTGGCCTAACCACCTTTGCCTGTGTGATTCGAGTATTCTTCTAGCTTTAGTAGTCCCGAGGGGATCCTCGCCCGCGGCCTCGTTCATTTATTGCTCATTGTTTCCTTAATGCGCTTGTTTGGTGTGCCTTAGATCACTTGTTTATAGTTTTATCTTTTGTTTGTTTCCTTATCTTGTTTTAAATCTATATTTGGTAGACTAGACAGTGTCATCTAGAGGGAAGTAATAGCAGCTCTTGGGACCCCAGGGAATACGACCCCCTCGCGCGTGCGTGAGGGGTATTACTTGGCGACCCGTGCACTTGCGGTAATCATCACTCATTGTCTTGGTCATTCTTCAATCGTGAAGAATAGGGAATTCTCAGCTTGTAAGGTGGGGGTGCCACCTCTTTCTCCTTTGGTGCTCCATCCTCTACTCCCACAACTTCGGGTGAGTCTTTAGTCTTCTCAAGAGGGAGATGCCCCTCAACCTCCTTACCACTTCTCAAGGTAATTGCCTTTAGTTGTTCTCTTGGGTTGGTCTCCGTATTGCTAGGCAAACTACCTTGAGTCTCTCCGCCAAAGTCTTCGCAATTTGCCCTACTTGGTTCTCCAAGTTGTGTAGGGAGGCGGTGTGATTGCGAAGAGTAGCTTCCACCGATTGGAACCTTGCATCCGAAGAGGAAACGAACCGTATGAGGGCTCTCTCTAGGTCAGTCATCTTTCCCTCCAACCCGGTCACTCGGCTTTCTAAATTCGGAGCTTGTTGACTTTGAAATCCCGGTGGTGCACTATTTTTGTTCTGTTGTGACTGTCCTTGATTGCTCCAAGAGAAGTTCGGATAGTTCTTCCATCCCGGATTGTATGTACCACTATACGGGTTGCCTTGGCCTTGTCCTCTATACGTGTTTCCAACAAAGTCGGCTTGCTCCACCGCACTAGTACCTCCTATGGCAATAGGACAATCACTTGCAGCATGTCCTCCTCCACAACCGTTACATGTAGTTATGGCCGCAACTCTTGGTGAAGTTAGGGAGTCTAACTTCTTACTCAATGACTCGACTTGTACCGCCAAGGATGTAACCGCATCAATTTCATGAAGTCCGGCAACCTTCTTTCTATCCCTTGAGTTCCATTGATAGCTATTCATAGCCATCTCTTCTACAAGGTGCCTAGCTTCACCGGGAGTCTTGCTTCCAAGAGTCCCTCCAGCCGCCGCATCTAAGAGTTGCTTTGTACTCGGATTCAACCCGTTGTAAAATGTGTGAATAATCATCCACTCGGGAAATCCATGTTGCGGACATTTGCGAAGGAGCTCTTTGAACCTGTCCCATATCTCGAATAGAGACTCCAATTCCATCTGAACAAAGGATGATATCTCATTCCGGAGTCTTGCAGATTTTCCCGGTGGAAAGTATCTAGCCAAGAATGTCTCGGCCATTTCCTCCCATGTAGTAATGGAGGCTCTCGGTAATGAGTGCAACCAATGCCTTGCTTTTCCCTTCAATGAAAATGGGAAGGCTCTCAATCGAATTGCATCGTCCGTCACTCCATTTATCTTCAACATGTCACACACTTCCAAGAAATTTTCTATGTGACTATTAGGGTCTTCATCGGCCAACCCATTAAACTGTGCGGACTGTTGCAACATCTGAATGAACGACGGCTTCAATTCGAAATTCATTGCTGTAATTGGGGGCCTCACGATGCTTGATTGGGTCCCCATAACTGCGGGTCTAGCAAAATCGGACAACGTTCGCTGCTGCTCGTTCTGTTCTGCCATTGTCTCTGACCCTTCTGTCTCAATATCGGCTTGATTTGATGCTTCTTGTGCAGGTTCTTTCCCTTTACGATGTGTTCTTCTTCCAATGTCTGGGTCTCCTTCAACAAGTATTGAAGGGTTTCCACGGGTCATAACCTGGAGCCGAAAACAAAGAAAAGAAAAATAAGAACAATGATAGGTAAAGAAAATATGAAATAGAATGCGAAGTGAATAGCTAAAATAGTGAAAAACAAATATCTAAAACGCCTATTCCCCGGCAACGGCGCCAAAAACTTGACACGACCCCTTGCGTGTATCCCGCAAGTGCACGGGTTTGTCGAAGTAATAAATTTACCTTGGTGAGAAGGTAGTCGAATCCACAGGGAATAGGGAGATAGAATATAAGGTTTCACTAATTAAGCTATGCAAAATACGGAGAACGATAATAAGATTGATGAGTGAAAATAATGCAAAGCAATAAACTAAATAGAGAGATGGAAGAAAGAAGTGCAAGTAGGAAAATCGAGAAGGACTAACAATGAATAAAGGGGGGTATCCGGACAAGCTACCTCTAGGGTCTATGTTTCAAGTGCAAGACTATGATATTATACTCTCCTATTAATGTCAGTTGAGTCGAGGATATCCTAAGACTCACGGTCCCAAACCTAAGGACAACCGTGACTAACTCCAACACTATGCCCCGGTATTAGGATTCACAACACCCTTCACTCTGTCACCTAGATGACTAAGCCCCAGGGGAGTCCATCTGCCTAAACCTCACACTATGTGGAGTTGCATTATGCTCTAGGGATTCCTAGTGATTAAACCTGTTCCTATACGTAATTCTAACCCTTTGGTCCAGGTGGAAGAACCCTAGTCTAGATTGAGCACCAGCAAATAGGATTCACTACAACCCTCCACTCTATTACTTGCGTAACTAAGCCCTAGGGGAGTTTATCTACCTATTGCTTCACTCTATTTCGACCGCTATTAAATCAAGGAATCGGAGGTAGGGAGAAATCACATCGAAGGGGAAAGGGGTACATTGCTACCTCACAACTCTCCCTCTCAACCCTCTTTAATCTTGAGTAGTCTAATCCTATAGGAGTTGTCACACCTCCAAAGTAAAGCCTAGATTGCTCTCAACCCTAATGTCACGTTTAAGGGAAAACAATATGAAAGGATAATCAAGATTAAAAACTCAATTTTATTCATCAACGATGGAAAGCATAATAATCAATGTCAAAGAAACATAAGAAACCCTAAAGTTTACATGTCCGAATACCCCACGAGGGGTTTAGCTCCTCATAGAGCTATACATGTTCATCAATGTGAGAAATAAAGCATAAAACATAGACATCAATGAAAAACCCCCTCGAATTGGTGTGGCCGTGGTCTTGTGCAAACGTCGAACCTCGAAATCGATGCCGACGATGCGCTAGAACCTCCACGAAATCCTCTCCGAAACCCTAGCCGCACTCCAGAAAGTTGGGGAAAAGATAGGTCAAAAGATGCCTCAAAAGGTTGCAAAAATCCCCTTTTATATTGTTGAATCGCGGCTTTAAAATTAGACTTATCGGGGGCTTCACACGGCCGTGTGGGATTTCCACACGCCCGTGTGAAGCTTCTGTCTCGGCTGAAAAATTAATTTCATACGGCCGTGTGGAATTTCCACATGCCCGTGTGTCTTCACTGGATGGCTGAAATTGCACAAACACACGGCCGTGTGGAATTTCCACACGCCCGTGTGACTTCTCTGTCTGGCTGGAAACTGGTTCACACGGCCGTGTGGAATTTCCACACGCCCGTGTGACTTCTCTGGAACTCTAATCTTCAGCTGAACAGGATTGTAACTTGCCGAAACACCTCCCGGGTTCATTGTTCTTCATCGAGGCCATTACTTGGGCACACAAGCAACGGTAGGTCGCGCCGATTGCTTCAAGTCTTCTTCTTTCGCGAAATTCTACTAAGTAACACGGATTGGACTTGTTGTGAATGTGACTGCCTTTGTGCCCCTCCAAAGGAGGTTGGCACACATCCACAAGTCCAAATACGTGCTTCGTTCCTTGCTTGGTCCGAGAACATCCCAACATTGGCAAACGCGACCTAATTTCATTCTTCTTCTCCAATTAGGCTCCACAATACCTTCAATGCACAAGAGAACACAAATACACACATTTAGTGATAAAACCTGATAAAAGGTATGCTTAATGTAAGATAATAGCGATTCACGATACTATAACACAAGCACTTATCAAGTACTCTACCACAAAGTTGCTTGGGCCTCCATGGAAAAAGTTTTGGTCGAGAACAATTCAAGCTAGTCATGGGTGGGTCCTTGGACGATTTCCACCTTCTACCCACATCTTCTTCCTCGACACTTATTAGATGGCCTTGAAGTACCCATGAGTGTTGTTTGGTTCTCCAAGGGAACAAGTTGGGTTGAGAACTTGTCAAGCTTGGCATGGGTGGATTAATTGGTGGCTTTAACATCCTTTCCGCATTTCTTCTCTCAACCCCACTTGAGTAGTCAACCATTGCCCACAAAATTTGCTTGGGCCGCCATGGGAAAATTTTTGGTTGGGAATTGCCCAAGCCCGGTGACAGGCTCCCCGAAAGTGCACGGGTTTATCGAAGTAATAAAAGTTACCATGGTGAGAGGGTAGTCGAATCCACAGGGAATAGGGAGTTAGAGTATGAGATTTCACTATTAAAACTATGCGAAGTACGGAAAAGTAATAATCGATTCGTGTGTGAATTGTGAGAACAACTATACTAAAACACAGGAAATTAAATAGAGAGAGGTGAAAGATTAGAGAGTGCAAGAAAAAGAGATTAAGGAGGATTTAACAATGAATGAAGTGGGGTATCCGGACAAGTTACCTCTAGGATCTATGCTTCTAGTGCAAGACTATGCTGTTATACCTTCCTATTGATGCTAATTGAGTCGAGGAAATCCTTAGACTCACGGTCCCAAACCTAAGGTCAACCGTGACTAACCCCAACATTATGCCCTGGTATTAGGATTCACAACAACCCTTCACTCTATCGCTCGCACGATTAAGTCCCAGAGGAGTACATCTACCTAAACCTCACACTACGTGGGATTGCATTAAGTTCTAGAGATTCCTAGTGATTAAACCTGTTTCTATGTGTAGTTCTAACCCTTTGGTCCAGGAGGAAGAACCCTAGTCTAGATTAAGCCCTAGTGGATAGGATTCACTTCAACCCTTCACTCTGTTACTCGCGTAACTAAGCCCCAGGGGAGTTTATCTACCTAGCACTTCACTCTATCTTGACCGCTAATAAATCAAGGAAACGGAGGTAGGGAGAAATCACACCGGAAGGGAAAGGGGTACATCGCTACCTCACAACTCTCCCACTCAACCCTCTTCAATCTTGAATAGTCTAATCCTATAGGAGTTGTCACACCTCCAAAGGAAAACCTAGATTGCTCTCAACCCTAGTGTCACATCTAAGGGAAAACAATAGCAAAATAAAATCAAGATTGAAACTCAATTCTTATTCATCAATAATGGAAAAGCATAATAACAATATCAAAGAAACATAATAACCCTAGAATTTATAAGTCCGAATACCCACAAGGGGTTTAGCTCCTCATGGAGCTATACATGTTCATCAATGTATGAAATAAAACACAAAGTAAAGACATAGATGAAAACCCCCTTGCGTATGGTGTGGCCGTGCTCTTATGCGGCCGCCGGACGTCGGTGACGATGCTGATGACGCACTCTAAACCTCCACGAAGTCCTCTCCAAAACCCTAGCGGCACTCCCAGAAGTTGGGGAGAAAAATAAGTCAAAAGATATCTCAAAAAGTCTCCAAATCGGGCTTTTATAATGTGGAGTCGCGGCTTTAAATTTGCTGAAAACGGGATTTCACACGGCTGTGTGGAATTTCCACACGCCCGTGTGAAGTTTCTGGAATTCTGATTTTCGGCCGACTGTTGATAAGTGTCTAAATGTATGCATTTTAGTACACGTATTTGTTGCACTTTGCATGTATTTTATGACATTTTGATGCCCGATTTATGCTTAATCGAGTATTACTTTCTTTGTAGGGCATGTAGAAGCCATGGAGAACACGAAGACATAATTTGGGCACAAAAGAGAAGAAAAACGGGGTCGCGGTACTATAGCAGTTCTACTGCAGCTGAAGAACTGTAGCATACATACTGTAGCAGCTGGTGGGCCTTCGGGCAAGAAAACCATAAGAATTTTTCCATGACCCTCACTGGCCCGTCTGCTACCCCGTGAGGCACTTCTAGAGATTTCAACATTATCCTCACTGCCCAGTCTGCGACCCAGTAATGACTTTCCAGAGATTTTTGCCTATCCTTCACTACCCAGTTAACTGCCCAGTTAACCACCCAGTTAACTACCCAGTGAGGCTCGGGATTTGGGGTTTTCTTGATCCAATCTACATCCATACGGCCCCCTTCACGGCCCGTATGCTTCGGGGGTATAAATTGGGAGTTCTAGGGCTAAAGAAGGGACCATTGGCCGGCACATCAAAGAGGAGAACGAAAATACCTTTTAGAAAACGACGATTTGGAGCCAAAGAAGGAGGCAAGAGCATCATCAACAAGGGGAGAGCTTCACCATCAAGTAAGCAAGGTGCCAAGCCGAGGGGAAGCGTCATTCGGCAACTCTTTGGGCGAGGGAAAGCGTCATTTGGCCGGACCTCCACCTTCTTCTTCATCATTTCACCTAGGGAGTGTCATTTATGAGCTTTTTGTGTGATTTGCTTTACTTTATTGTTATGGTTTGTATGATGGCACACTAGACCCCCAAGGCCACCGGATGTCGGTGAACCTTGGGGGATTCATCATGTATTTTGGATGATTTGCACTTAATATCATGTTTGGGTTGATTTATGAATTTGTTCATTGTATTTCATGCCTAGAGCTACTTGAAGGAGAAATCCGTAGCTCTTTATTGAGTTGTACACGTAGACGTGACCTACTCGCGTGTATTAGATCTTTCATGAACAAATAGGGGTTTCTTGTATTGATATTAGCGAGAAATTGGGTATCAATAGCCCTCCGATCTATAAGGGTAAACTAGGGTTTAGTGTACCCTTATATTTGGATCTCCTTGTACTTAATGCAATCGTAGGAATACCGGTTAGGAAGAAATTCCACTAGGTATTCGTATGGGATTAGGGCTCAATCGCCGAGAAATTGGGGTTGATCTAATCTTGAGATCCTTCGGTCTAAATCACCCGAACCATCTTTTTAGTGTTCATCCATGTTTCATGATGACCCCTCAAGGGGATCCGCATCCATAGGCCTTCACACATCACTGTAGCACTTGCAACCGTTTGTTTGACTTTTAATTTGTTTATACATATTGTTCTTGTTAGAATACCACAATCATGCTTGAGATGTTAGGTTAGAAAATAGGTGATGAAGGAGTAATAGTAGACCCTTAGCCCCGTGGAATACGATCCTCGTGCTTTTGCACTAGGTATTACTTGGCGACCCCGTACACTTGCGGGATTCCTCTACCAACTGTGAACAGTAACTTGCTACAGTGTTTTTGCTCCAGTAATTTGCTGCAGTATTGCTGCAGTAATTTTGCCGAAACGCTCCCGGATTCGTCGTTATTCATCGAGGCCGTTGAATTGGGCACACGATCAACGGTAGATCGTGCCGATTGCTTCGAATCACCTAATTGGTGAAGTTCTCATTGTTAGCATGAGTTAGACTTATTGTGAATGTGACTGCCTTTGTGCCCCTCCAAAAGAGGTTGGCACACACTCACAAGTCTATGCTCACGCCTTGCTCCTTGCTTGGTCCGAAAATCTTCCCAATAATGCCAAACACGACCTAACTTCGTTCCTTTCCTTCATTTTATCTTCACAACCCTACAATGCACAAAAGTAAACAATTGCACACTTTTTAGTGATAAAATCTGATTAAATTAATGCTCATTGCAAGATAATAACACTTCGCATTACTATAACACGAGCACTTATCACCCGGCATTGGTGGGTTCAAAGATGGTCTTAGCTTCCTTCCCACATCATCAAATACAATTCCCGGAATTCTCTCTCGGCACTTGAAAATTATAGATTGGCTTGTTGAATAATCAATGTTGAGGCAAGTGGCTTCTTCAAATGTTGTCGATGGAGCTTCTTCCACTTCCTCACATTCTTCCATGGCCACGATGTCATCTTCCTCTCTTTCTTCTTCAACTTCACCTTGAATTGGAACTTCTATCATTTGCTCATGAGGTATAGATGACACCTCCATTGCTTCTTCAATCTCCCACACCTCAACATCAATTTCCACCTCAAATTCACCTATGTTCTCTTCCAAACTAGTGCCAATCTGAGGTAGGTCTTCACTAGTGCATGGCAACTCCGTCGATATATTGGAAGACACTCCTATCTTGTTTTCCATGCTTGGAAGAGATGGTTGGGCATTAAAATTTGTGGCAGTCAAGGCTTCAAGTTCAGCATCCGCATTCATCATGAATCTTTCAAACACATCTTGTGTAATGAAGCCAAATTCATTAAGTGGCCTACTTTGAACGACTGGAGGGTGGTAATGCCATGGTTCTTGAAAGGAGGGTTCTTGTGGAAATCCTTGGTAAGGGTGCTCCCATTGTTGAGTATGATGATATGTCCAAAAATTTTGGTGCCCTTGCCAATATGGATAAGAGTCATTATGGGGTGGATTGCACTGGCTTGCTCTCATGGTAGAAGACTCTTCTATCGCTTTCTCAAATGCATAATTTCTGTTGGCCAACAATTTTTCTATGAGGTCCATGGCCTTGTATAAGCAAAAAAAATTAAAATCAATAAGAAATCAAAGAAAACAAGAAAGAAGTAATATAAATAAATATGCACAAAATGGTAAAGGACACATACAAAGACCAATATTTACAAAAGGAAATAAAAATGACTAAATCAGTGAACTAAAGGTTTTCCTAGCAGTCTTGGAAGTCCCCGGTAACGGCGCCAAAAACTTGATGAATGTGATCCGCAAGCGCACTGGTCGTCAAGTAATACCCTGTGCATGACACAGGGGCCGTATTCCTAGGGTCCCAAGAGCTGCTATTACTTCCCCCTAGACGGCACTGTCTAGTCTAACAGTTATATGATAAAAATAAGATAATAAGAATAGTAAGAGAAAACTATGAACAAGTGGACTAAGGCTCACCATTTAAGCATACTAAGGAAGCAAGTAACAATGAAAGTGCGAGGTCCCCAGGCGAGGATCCCCTCGGTACTACTAAAGCTAGAAGGATACTCGAATTACACAGGCAGAGGTGGCTAGGCCAAGAGATGTCCAAAGGTAGGTCACCCCGATGGTCACGGTGATAACCCCTAATCTGGTATGGGTATTGGAATACGGTATGTCCACCGCAACGGTATTTCTACCGCCCAAATCCCTACACGATTGTAGTGGGCTAAGGGAAATCCCTAATTAAGGTCAAACACAACATCTAGGCTCAACCCTAATGGTTGGTGGGGTACGAAATACCCGATGGTCACGGCGTATTCGTACATGTATCCCTTCTAAGCATAGTGAGTCTAACACTAGGGCAATGGTCATGCAACCTAGTATTACCTAAATATTGATACACAGAGTTCTCATGCATACCAAACCATTCAAATACACCAAACTTAAACCACAAACCACACAAATACCATACATGTAAATCAAGTATTCATACAAGCAAGTTCATCCCAAGGTTCACTCGATGCCCGGTGACTTTGGGAGTCTAGTTCATCATCAACAAAGGAGCAAGAGTAAAAGATAAGAAATACAAAGTAAAGCTCAAACAAACTCCCCTAAGATGAAGACTAGAAGGTGGTGATGAGAACTTGATGGATCCGCGCCAACAAGCTCCTAGATCTTCTCCTTGATAGCACTCCTCTTCTCCCCTTCGATTTGCACCCTAGATCCGCCTTCTCCCGCAACATTGATGCTCTAGATGACAATGGTGGAGAATGGTGGCCAAAAGTCAAGAGAAATGATGCCCTAAAGGCCTTTAAAATGTAATTCCAGCAACTTACGTCGGCTGACATACGGGCCGACATACGGGCACTGTAGCACCCCGAGTTTCGTGTAAGTTGCTGCAGTGAGTGCTACAGTACTCTGCTACAGGAACTGTATGCGGGCAGTCCAGTGCCCGTATGAAATTCCAGACTTAGCCGTTTCGCCAAAATTCTCGTGCTACAGTGATGCTACAGTCCAGGGACTCGAAAATGGTTTTTTCTTTACCGATTTCTTCTAAAATCTCGTTGTCGAGCTCCCCACGGTATCTTTTGTACCTGTAACATGAAATAACCAATTTAGACCGAAAACGGGCATCCACACATATAAAAATACTCGAAAAATACACTAACATACATAAATAATACGTACAGTTAGGCGTTTATCATGGTGTATGGAAAAGCAATATCTGGATCAATGAATGAATGTAGAAGTAAACAGAATAAAAGACAAGAAATTAAATAGAAAGATGGAATATCAGAAAGTGCAAGTAAAAGAGAATAGAGAGGACTAGCAATGAATGAAATAGGGTATCCGGACAAGCTACCTCTAGGATCTATGCTTCTAGTACAGGACTATGCTATTATACTTCTCTATTGATGTTAATTGAGTCGAGGAAATCCTTAGACTCACGGTCCCAAACCTAAGGACAACCGTGACTAACCCCATCATTATGCCCCGGTATTAGGATTCACGTCACCCTTCACTCTGTCGCTCGCATGACTAAGCCCCAGGGGAGTATATCTACCTAAACCTCACACTATGTGGGATTACTTTAAGCTCTAGGGATTCCTAGTGGTAAAACCTGTTCCTATGTGTAGGTCTAACCCTTTGGTCCAAGTGGAAGAACCCTAGTCTAGATTAAGCCCTAGCGCGTAGGATTCACTTCAACCCGTCACTTTGTTACTTGCGTAACTAAGCCCCAGGGGAGTTTATCTGCCTAGAACTTCACTCTATTTCGACCGCTATGAAATCACGGAAACGGAGGTAGGGAGAAACCACATCGAAGGGGAAAGGGGTGCATCGCTACCTCACAACTCTCCCTCTCAACCCTCTTCAATCTTAAGTAGTCTAACCCTAAAGGAGTTGTCACACCTCCAAAGGGTAACCTAAATTATTCTCAATCCTAGTGTCACATCTAAGAGAAAACATTAGCAAGATGAAATTAAGATTGAAACTCAATTTTTATTCATCAATAATGGAAAAGCATAATAACTATGTCAAAGAAACATAAAAAGCCTAGAGTTTACAAGTCCGAATACCCTCAAGGGGTTTAGCTCATCATGGAGCTATACATGTTCATCAAATTAGAAAAGAAAATACAAATCAAAGACATTGATTGATAAGTGTCTAAATGTATGTGTTTTAACATACATATTTTGTTCACTTAGCATGTGTTTTTATATGAATGGATGCCCGTTTTATGCTTAATTGAGCATTATTTATGTTGTAGGGCATGGAGGAGCCATGAGGAATATGATAATACGATTTGGGCGAAAAAGGATGAAGAATCAAGGTGCTGGAGCACTGCAGCATGCGGGGCCGTATAAGGGGCCGTGAGCACCAAAAGACAGGGATTTTCAACTAGCTCTCACGGCCCCCTATCCACCCCGGGATCCATCCATCCACCCCGGGATGCACCCCCACGTGAGACAGGTTTTTGCCCTGTTTTTGCCTATCTATCCACCCCGGGATGGATCCTTCCACCCCGGGATCCTGCGGGAGTATATATAGAGGTTTTTAGGGCACACAAAAAGGAACTTCTTGGCCGGCATCTAAAAGGGAAGAAACGAAGAAATCTTTGGGAGACGACGATTTGGAGCCAAGGAAGGGGGCAAGAACATCATTTTAAAGGGGAGAAGCTTCACCAAGAAAGGGGGCAAGGATCCAAGTCAAGGGAAGCGTCATTCGGCATCTCTTGGACGGGGGAAAGCGTCATTCGGCCGGACCTCCACCTCCTCCTTCACCATTTCATCTAGGGAGTGTCATTTATGAGCTTTTTAAGTGATTTACTTTGTATTCTTGTTGTTACTTGCTTGATGGCACACTAGACCCCCAAGGCCACCGGATGTTGGTGAACCTTGGGGGGTTCATCATGTATTTTGGATGATCTTTACTTAATTGCAAGCTTGGTTTGGTTTAAGATTTAGTTCATTGTGCCTCATGTCTAGAACTACCACATGGAGAGATCCGTAGTTCTTTCTTGAATTATACACGTAGACGTGACCTACTCACGTGTATTAGGTCATTATTGAATTAAAAGGGGTTACTTGTATTGGCACACCGAGAAATTGGGTGTCGATAGCCCTCCGAGCTTTAAGGATAGACTAGGGTTTAGTGTATCCTTATTTTGGGATCTCCTTATACTTAATGCAATCGTAGGGATGTTGGTTAGGAAGAGATTCCAACCAATATCCGTATGGGATTAGGGTTCAATCGCCGAGAGATTGGGGTTGATCTAATCTTGAGATCCTTCGGTCTAAATCAACCAAGCTACCTTTCATCCTTCATCCATGTATCATGATGACCCCTCAAGGGGATCCACATCCATAGGCCTTTACTCTTCATTGTAGCACTTGCAACCACATTGTATGCTTTTAAATTTGTTTAATCATATCGTATTTATCTCTTTGCTTTAGTAGAACAAACATCCATGCTTGTGTTGTTAGGTTAGATAATAGGCGATGGAGGAGTAAGAGTAGCTCCTTAACCCCGTGGAATACGACCCTCGTGCTTTTGTGCGAGGTATTACTTGGCGACCCGTGCGCTTGCGGATCGATTCAATCAAGTTTTTGGCGCCGCTGCCGGGGACTTCTAAGGAATTCTGAGAAACTTCTAGCCTATTGCTCTAGCCATTTATTTATTTATTGTTCTTTTCTTTTCTCTTATTTTCATTTCTTTTGAGCTTGACTTGTTCTATCTTTCTTGATTTGTGCAAGGTACTGTGTATGACACGTGGAAATCCATCAAACTTGGTGGAGCCGGATAGTGAGATTGAAAGGACCTTGCATCGGAGGTTGAGAGAAATTGGTGAAGACCCGATTGAACAAGGTGTTCAAGTTGAGACTAGTGAGTCGTCAATCATGGCTGAAGAGAGACGAACTTTGTCCGAATATGAAAGGCCACAATTTACGGGTGAAGAATTCAGTGTCCATGCACCTACTATTGCAACCCATAATTTCGAAATCAAAGCAAGCACAATTGGCATGATCCAGAATTCAGTCCAGTTTAATGGTCTTGCGAATGAAGACGCGCACGATCACCTTTCCCGTTTCCTCCAAATTTGTTCTACATTCAAGATAAATGGGGTAACGGATGATGCTATCCGGTTGCGTCTTTTCCCATTCAGTCTTAGGGACGCGGCCTACCGTTGGCTCACATCTCTACCGCCGGGGTCGATCAAGACATGGAAAGACATGGTCGAGAAATTCCTTGGGAGATACTTTCCTCCTAGCAAAGCGGCAAGATTGAGGCAAGAAATTTCAGCCTTTAAGCAAGGAGAGTCCGAAAGTTTATTTGAAGCTTATGAGAGATTCAAGGACCTTCTTCGAAGATGCCCTCACCATGGGTTTGCTTCATGGATGCGGGTGCAAATCATCTACAATGGGCTGAATTATGCCACTCGCCAACTCATTGATGCCGCGGCGGGTGGATCACTTAGCAACAAGTATCCCGACGAGGCCGAGCAACTACTTGAGTCCATGGCAAGCAATGAATCTCATTGGGCCTCAAGAGGAACACCACAGAAAGGGGCCGGAATTTATGAAGTTAAGGCCGATGATGCTCTAGCCGCAAAGGTCGAGATGTTGTCCAGGAAGATTGATATGCTCATGGGTAGCAGTTCCAAGTCTGAAGCCGTCATGAGTTGTAGCACTTGTGGAGGTGGACATGTCACCACTCAATGCCCTATTGCTAGCTCCTCCGTCGCACCCATTGAGACTGTTGACTACATTGGGAGCCCAAGGCCGCAAGGAAATCCTTACAGCTCTACCTACAATCCGGGGTGGAAATACCACCCTAACTTCTCTTGGAATCAAGGACAGCAACAAAAGGGTGGCCCCCCTCAGAATCCTCAAGCACAACCACCTTTGCAAGAGAAGAGATTTACCACCGAAGATGTACTTGCCAAGTTCATGATTGGCACCGAATCACGATTTAACAGTATAAATTCGCAACTCAGTGACTTTGGGTCCATTATGAGAAATCTTCAAGCCTCGGTGCAATCTCTTGAGCATCAAGTGGGGCAACTTGCCAAGGCAAATGCAGAACGACCTTCAGGAAGTCTTCCTAGCAACACCGAAGAGAACCCAAGGGAGCAACTGAAGGCCATTGCCCTAAGAAGTGGAAGGCAAGTGGAGACAAGGGTCGAAATTGACCCAAGTGTCAAGGAAGCAGGGATAACCCTCATGGAAGATCCCAAATCTGCTGAAGAAGTTGTTGAGAAGGATGATCGGGGAGGAAACAATGAATCTCATCTTCGGGGAAAATCAAATCCACCCGAGTACAAGCCTCCAATTCCCTATCCGGCTAGATTGAAACAAGACAAGGAGGATGTGCAGTTTAGAAAATTCATCAACATCTTCAAACAGCTCCACCTCAATATCCCGATCGTTGAAGCTTTAACGCAAATGCCCAAGTATGCCAAGTTTCTGAAGGAGCTCCTCACCAATAAAAGAAAATTAGAAGAGGAAGGCACAGTGGCACTCTCGGGAAATTGTTCGGCTATTTTAGAAAAGAAGCTCCCACAAAAATTGAGAGATCCGGGAAGTTTTATAATTCCTTGTGTGCTTGAAGGAGGAGTTCAAGAAAATGCATTAGCGGATTCGGGGGCAAGCATCAACGTCATGCCCTACACCATGTACTTGAAGCTTGGCTTGGATGAGCTTAAACCCACAAGGATGACTCTACAATTGGCGGATCGATCAACAAGAAAACCTCGTGGGATTGTGGAGGACGTGATTGTTCGAGTAGATAAATTGGTCTTTCCTGTGGATTTTGTCATCATGGATATTGATGAAGATGTGGAGACACCGTTAATTCTTGGTCGGCCATTCTTAAGTACCTCTGGTGCCCTAATTGATCTCAAGGGAGGAAAACTAACACTTAGGGTTGGAGAGGAGGAAGCAGTGTACACGTTGCCGGCGGCCATGAAACATTCCCTTGACCATGACGACGCATTATATTTTGTTGATGAAACTGATCGATTAATTTCTACTTGTGTGCAGGAGGTGCTATCATTAAATCCTTTGGATGAATACTTAGAGGAGGTGGAGGACAAAGAACAAGAAGAACCCCACAATCCCCCTCCAAGTCACAATTTGAAGAAACCAAAGGAGGAAGTGATATGTACCAATGCCAAGGAAAAAGAGAAGAAAGAATCAATGTTGAAGAAAATTTGGAGGGAAGTACGGGGGAAGAAAAAGAAAGGTACCAACCCCCGTCGTTCAAAATCTCATGGAGGGAAGGTAAAATTTGAACCCCTCTTTGATCATGAAAAAGTTAATGTCTATTCGTTGATGTCTTTGAACTTGCCGGGTAACAATGTTGTTTCAAGCTTAACCGGGGGTAACTTCAAGCTCTTTGAACCCCCATGAGGTAAGAAAAAAGGTACGTCAGGCTCGTGACGTTAAACAAGCGCTTCTTGGGAGGCAACCCAAGCATTCGGGGGTCTTTAGTTCACTTTTCGTATTTTGGATGTTCATCTTATTGTTGTAGTCGCCGTTTTTCTTTACTAGCTTTGAAATTGAATAAGTCCATGCTAGCTTTTCTCTTGTCATCTTAAGAGTGGTGTAATCATTTTATTTGTTGAGTGTTGCTTGTTTTTGTTGTCATTTTGTGCATTAGATCAATTTGTTTCATGTTTCGTTCAAGTTGGTGGTGTTCTATAATGTTTCAATGTCATCCTTAGCCATTTGGAGAAGAAAAATTCCAACTTTTGAGTGATTTCCAGGTCCTCACGGCCCTAAGGGGGCCGTTTGGAGGGCCATGAGACGATTCCAGTGAGTTTGGCTTGTGTCTCACGGCCCCCCTCACGGCCGTATATGGGGCCGTGACAAATTTCCAGTGAAAATGGCCTAGGGCTCACGGTCCCCTTCACGGCCGTATGGGGGGCCGTATGCCACGGGTCCTGGACCTATATCCTCACCATTTTCTTCATAACTCTCTCATTTCTCATCCGTTTTCCCTCATTCTTTCACCATTTTTCTTCATTTTTCTTCCTCTACACGAATCTACTACTTCCAAGGACCTAATTTGCATGATTTATTGGGAGTTTTGCCATCATCTTCACCTATCCTTTAAGGTACCCCTTTCTAAACCCTAGGTGTTGAGCATGAATGTTTCTTCTTCCTCTCCCCTATTTTTCAAGTTGAATGGATGCCAATATTGTGGGAGATTGGTTGTGTGTTGTTTTTGTCAGTTTTTGGAGTAATTTGAAAGCTTTGTAAAAATTTTTATGCTCCATGTACAAGGGAAGCTCTTGCAAATTTTTTTTGGGAGTTACTGTAGCAATTTTTTTTTTTTTTTTTTTTTTTAATTCTTTCACACTCCTCCATGAGCACCCTTGATTTTATTGTATTTGGGCCTATTATTGTATCATCTTTGTTATCCAATAGCAACACTTGCAATATGAGTGAATTGGACATCATGATATTGAACGAACATGGATTTGCTTGGATGATGTTTTTGTTCCATTGTTTTTCTTTTGTTAGTTGTTTGTTGTGTTTGTGTTTATTCTTGTTGTGTTCTTTTTGTGTTTGGTTTTAGTTTTTGCTTGATTACTCCCCGTCCCTCCTTTCTAAATTTCGTGGAATGATGATGTGCCCTTTTTGCCTTGCAGGCATTGAGGGTAGTTTGGTGAGCCTCCCCACATTTTGTGGAAGCCGGGCCCAACATGTAGAGCTCGCCGTACACTTTTGTCGGGTCACACTTCGCCATTCTTACCAAATAAACCGGGGAAGTTCGTTTTCACCCTCCTCCTTTGTTATTATTGTGTATATTGCCTCTATTTTCATGATTAGTGTACATTGAGGGCAATGTACAACACTAAGTGTGGGGATGGGTGTATCTTCATGTATTAGGTCAACTTTACATGCTAGTGTCATCAATGATGGCTTGTTACTTTCTTGTGAGATTCTTCAAGTGAATTAATGATTGATGGGAGTTACATTTTTCTGTTATGCTCTATTGAATCCTGTTTCACCTCTAGTATTGTTCTGTGCACTGAGTCTTTTGTTGATGCCCTGGGAATAGCCTGCTTGACTTTCTTAACTCTCTTGTATGCCTAACACACAATTTTGAGTACTTAGCCTTAGACTACTAAGTTCTATCCTTCAATGAACTCTTAAGAACTTCTAAGTCTTGTTGAACTAATCCTAGGTTTGTTACTTGTAGTGTAGTCTAAAGGTTTGATCTAGGGTATGTAAAAAAAAAAAAAAAAAAAAAAAAAAAAAAAAAAAAAAAGAGTCTATGTCAGTATTCCTCTGCTAATGAAGCATGAATGCGTCTATGTAGACTGTAATCGAGTAGTTGGGTGACTCTTGTGCCTAACCAGCATGTGCATCCTCCAGAAAGATTTTTTGTGCAGTCTACGTTAGGCGGACTCAAAAAAAAAAAAAAAAAAAAAAAAAAAAAAAAAAAAAAAAAAAAAAAAAAAAAAAAAAAATTTGTTTATACATATAAATAAAAATAACCCTAGTGATCACTTAGACTGCCTATTTGAGTTTGTGAGTAGAAATGGGATTTAGTTTCAAGTTGTAGAATTAGAAGGATCTTAATTGTTCATTGGAGTGGCACTTAGCATTTTAAGACTTGGTACTCTGTACTTGTGGAGTGATTAGCATATAGAGCTGTACTGATTGAAGTCATAGGGCTAGACCATGTCAGGGCAAATGAGATGAAAGATTCACTTACACTGTACAGACACATAAGAGATGAGACAGGATCTGTTTATTGTACGTATTGACTGTAACTCGACATCTGTATATCATTATTCTATACTTGTATAATCTCGTATTTGTTTGAGCCGGAGATGTACATTTAGCCACTTATCATTCCCTTTGTTTTTCATGATTTGTTTGCTTGGGGACAAGCAAACGCTTAGGTGTGGGGATGTTTGATAAGTGTCTAAATGTATGTGTTTTAACATACATATTTTGTTCACTTAGCATGTGTTTTTATATGAATGGATGCCCGTTTTATGCTTAATTGAGCATTATTTATGTTGTAGGGCATGGAGGAGCCATGAGGAATATGATAATACGATTTGGGCGAAAAAGGATGAAGAATCAAGGTGCTGGAGCACTGCAGCATGCGGGGCCGTATAAGGGGCCGTGAGCACCAAAAGACAGGGATTTTCAACTAGCTCTCACGGCCCCCTATCCACCCCGGGATCCATCCATCCACCCCGGGATGCACCCCCACGTGAGACAGGTTTTTGCCCTGTTTTTGCCTATCTATCCACCCCGGGATGGATCCTTCCACCCCGGGATCCTGCGGGAGTATATATAGAGGTTTTTAGGGCACACAAAAAGGAACTTCTTGGCCGGCATCTAAAAGGGAAGAAACGAAGAAATCTTTGGGAGACGACGATTTGGAGCCAAGGAAGGGGGCAAGAACATCATTTTAAAGGGGAGAAGCTTCACCAAGAAAGGGGGCAAGGATCCAAGTCAAGGGAAGCGTCATTCGGCATCTCTTGGACGGGGGAAAGCGTCATTCGGCCGGACCTCCACCTCCTCCTTCACCATTTCATCTAGGGAGTGTCATTTATGAGCTTTTTAAGTGATTTACTTTGTATTCTTGTTGTTACTTGCTTGATGGCACACTAGACCCCCAAGGCCACCGGATGTTGGTGAACCTTGGGGGGTTCATCATGTATTTTGGATGATCTTTACTTAATTGCAAGCTTGGTTTGGTTTAAGATTTAGTTCATTGTGCCTCATGTCTAGAACTACCACATGGAGAGATCCGTAGTTCTTTCTTGAATTATACACGTAGACGTGACCTACTCACGTGTATTAGGTCATTATTGAATTAAAAGGGGTTACTTGTATTGGCACACCGAGAAATTGGGTGTCGATAGCCCTCCGAGCTTTAAGGATAGACTAGGGTTTAGTGTATCCTTATTTTGGGATCTCCTTATACTTAATGCAATCGTAGGGATGTTGGTTAGGAAGAGATTCCAACCAATATCCGTATGGGATTAGGGTTCAATCGCCGAGAGATTGGGGTTGATCTAATCTTGAGATCCTTCGGTCTAAATCAACCAAGCTACCTTTCATCCTTCATCCATGTATCATGATGACCCCTCAAGGGGATCCACATCCATAGGCCTTTACTCTTCATTGTAGCACTTGCAACCACATTGTATGCTTTTAAATTTGTTTAATCATATCGTATTTATCTCTTTGCTTTAGTAGAACAAACATCCATGCTTGTGTTGTTAGGTTAGATAATAGGCGATGGAGGAGTAAGAGTAGCTCCTTAACCCCGTGGAATACGACCCTCGTGCTTTTGTGCGAGGTATTACTTGGCGACCCGTGCGCTTGCGGATCGATTCAATCATTGATGAAAACCCCCTTGTATATGGTGTGGCTGTGGTCTTGTGCGGCCGTCGAACGTCGGTGATGATGCCGATGACGTGCGCTAAACCTCCACGAAATCCTCTCTGAAACTCTAGCCGCACTCCCCAAGTTGAAGAGAAAGGTAGGTCAAAAGATATCCCAAAAGGTCTCCAAAATCCCTTTTTATATAGTTGAATTGCGGCTTTGAAATCGGACTTATTGGGGGCTTCACACGGCCGTGTTGAATTTCCACACACCCGTGTGAAGTTTCTGTCTGGCTGAAAAATCGATTCACACGGCCGTGTGGAATTTCCACACGCCCGTGTGAATTCTCTGAAACCCTGATTTTCGGCAGAAATTGAACAATAACTTGCTACAGTGTTTCGCTACAGTAACAAACTACAATGCTACTACAGTACTCGCCGAAACGCTCCCAAATCCGTTATTCTTCATCAAGGCCATTGATTGGGCACACAAATAATGATAAGTCGTGCCGATTGCTTCAAGTCTCCTTCTTGGTGAAGTTCTTCTAAGCTACACTAGTTAGACTTGTTGTCAATGTGACTGCCTTTGTGCCCCTCCAAAGAAGGTTGGCACACACTCACCAGTCCATGCTCGTGCCTTGTTCCGTACTTGGTCCGAAAACATCCCAACATTGGCGAACATGGCCTAATTTCGTTCTTCTTCTCCAATTTAGCTCCACAAACCTTCAATGCACAAGAATACACAAATGCACGCTATTTAGTGATAAAACCTAATAAAAGATATGCTCAATGTAAGATAATAATGCTTCGCGGTACTATAACACAAGCACTTATCAATATAGCATTCTCCACCCCCAACAAGCCAAGGTTTCGAAGTGAAGACCATAGGACATAATTTGCGTTTTTATCATGATAGGGGCTCACGGACATTCTTTACTTCATGCGTGGCATCTTCAATTACTTGTGATCAATAGGCTCATGAAAACATGAACATTACCTTGTTTTCTCTTTTGTTTAGTTGTTGTATTTTATCTGCACTTTTTATTATTTATTGTTGTTTGTACTTGTCAGTTAGTCAGGGCCTTGCCCTTGCTAAACTTGATTTGTTTGTTTTGGGAATTTTGTATGCATGCTCTTTTCTATTATTTAGATTTCAGTAGATGTGATCTGTGTTTTCCTTTGTCAATTTCAGGATTATTTTTATGGATGCTCCATATTCCTTGCCTTTGCAACACTGTGTTCCCCCAGCTTTTCGAGTACGCTGTTACATATGTTATCGAAAAACAGGGGAAGTTTCTTTACTCCACTTTATTGCACTTACCATGTATTTCCCATCTTATTCTGCTGAATTATGCACATTAGGGACAATGTACAGCATTATGTGTGGGGATGGATTTTTGGAGTACTTTATATCATTGCATGCTTTGACTACCTATGATAGCTATGATTTACTTGTTAAGGACTTCCTGGCTTGGTAGAATGATAGTTGTGAGCTGTACTTGAATTGCACTTGAATGCAGTTTTGTTTCACTTTTAGTGCGCCCTTATACTTGTTCACAATTACTTCCACCTTGTACACTCCAACCAACCCATCATAATGGTTTTGGCATTAGATTGTTAAATTCTATCTTCAATACCCTTTTAAGAGCTTTTGAGTTCCTCTATTGTTCTTTGTAGCTTAAAGTGAACTATTGTAGTAGGTTGTATACTAGGGGGCTTGAGATACAGTATGTATAGTTTGTGAAATTAAAAGTTCTTAGAGTATAAAAAAAAGTCTATGATGGTATTCCTTTGCTAGTATAGTACGAATGCATCTATGTAGACTGTAATCAAGTAGGATGGGTGGCTCTTGTGCCTAATCAACATGTGCATCCGTCTGAAAGATTTTTGTGCAGCCTACATTACTCTATGACTCGAAAAAAAATGTGTATGTCTATACATATGTAAGAGTAATAAAGTATCTTGAACCCCTCGTACCCACTGCATAGTCACTTAAAAAGCTGGAGTTCATTTAGGAACCGAAAGACTTTTAATTGAGTATTGAGGATATCTTTAACAATTTAATGTCATTCTCATTGTGCGTGGGGTAAATGGTCATCCTGGGGTAATCCAGGGTGTGGAGGTCAAGGTGGGAGATAACACACACTCACAGTGGCACTTTAGGAGAAACAAAACTGTTATTTCTCGGAATTCTTCTCTGCCCGCTTGCCGACCGCATGAGAGACTGCATGGCGCCCTGGAATGTGTTTTTAAGGACATTTTGGAGCAATTTGAGAAAAGAACCCTAGGTCTCTTGAGAGCTTCACTTCACCACCTTCATTTGAGAGTTTGAGGCCGGGTTTTGGAGGAGATTCTTAAGGAGAGGACGACGGGGAGAGCACGACACGACGAGTCCACACGTTTGATCAACATTTGAGTGGAAGATCGATGAAGGAAGCCACTCCTTGGGTGGCGTCCTTGGAAGCGTCATTCGGCCTTGATCTTTTGAGGGGGTGTTCTCCTTATGTTATTTGGTTATTTTGATGTATTTTCTTGCTTATTTTGTGATTATGAGTAACTAAACCCCAAGGTCACCGGATGTAGGTGAACCTTGGGGGTGAACTTGTGTTGATTAGATGCTTGACTTAGTATTTGCATTTGCTTTGGTTTGTGATCCATGTTTGGTGTTTCTTGAATGCCTTGGTATGTATGAGAACTCTATGTATCAATTCCTAGAAAATACTAGGTTGCATGACCATTGCCCTAGTATTAGGCTCACTAAGCTTTGAAGGGAATACATGTACAAATACACCGTGACCATCAGGTATTTCTACCTCTCCAATTGTTATGGTTGTCCTTGATTGTGTCTCAACCCTAGGTTGAGAAATCCACTACACCCAATGCGATCGTAGGAGGATTTGGGCGGATGAAATTCCGTATTCCAATACTCATAGCAGATTAGGGACCAAACACCGTGACCATCGGGTTGGTCTAACTTAGGGTTTCTATGTCCAAACCACCCACGTGCATGCTAGTTAGGGCATCCTTAGCACTTTAGTAGCCCCCGAGGGAAACCTCATTCGTGACCATTTCCTTGCCTTGATTTCCCTCCATATTTGTATTTGCTATTTACATGCTTTTTACATCCATAGATTATTTGTAGTTCTCTTTATCAAGTGATTGCTAAGGTTATACAACATTGTGATAAGGAAGTAAGAATAGATTCTCGGGCCCTTGGAAATATGACCCCCTCGTGCTCGCGCGAGGGGTATTACTTGGCGACCCTTTGCACTTGTAGGTTAGCACATAATCGAGATCAAGTTAGGAAGCAAGTGACAATGAAAGTTCGAGGTCCCCGGGCGAGGATCCCCTCGGGACTACTAAAGCTAGAAGGATACTCGAATAACATAAGCAAAGGTGGTTAGGCCAAGAGATGTCCAAAGGTAGGTCACCCCGATGGTCACGGTGATATCCCCTAATCCGGTACAAGTATTGGAATACGGAATCACTTCCGCCCAAATCCTCACATGATTGGAATGCGCCTAGGGAAATCCCTAATTAAGGTCAAACACAACATCTAGGTTCAACCCTAATGGTTGGAGGGGTACGAAATACCCGATGGTCACGGCGTATTCATACATGAATCCCTTCAAAACTTGGTGTGTTTAATATTAAGGCGATGGTCACGCAACCTAGTATAACCTAGAAATCGATACGCAGAGTTCTCATGCATACCAAGACATCAAAGTGCACCAAGCTTGAACCATAAACTACACAAGTACCATACATGTAAATCAAGTATTCATACAAGCAAGTTCATCCCAAGGTCCACCGGATGCCCGGTGACCTTGGGAGTCTAGTTCCTCATCAACAATGGAGAGAGTAAAGAAAACAAGAAATACAACAAAAAGCTCATAAAACTTCACGTAAGATGAAGACTAGGAGGTGGTGATGAGAATCCGACAGATCGGCGCTGATGAACTCCTAGATGTGCTCCTTGATAGATCCCTCTTCTCCCCTTGATTTGCCCTTCAGATCTGCCTTCTCCAACCCCTTGAAGCCCAAGAAGATGATGGTGGAGAAATGGTGGCCAAAAGTCAAGAGAAATGATGCCCTAAAGTTCTTTAAAACTTAATTCCAGCAAGTTATGCGGGTTGGCATACGGGCACTGTAGCACCCCGAGTTTTGTGTAAGTTGCTGTAGTGGAGTGCTGCAGTGAAAAATGCTACAGTATCTCTTGCCACAGTAACTGCTACAAGACTATATGTGATCAGTCATGCGCCCGTATCGGTGCCCGTATGGATCTCCAGACTTAGCTGTTTCACCAAAGTTCCCGTGCTACAATGCTGCTACAGTTCCGCTACAGTACCAGGGACTCGAAAATGGTGTTTTCTTTACCGATTTCTTCTAAAATCTCGTTGTCGAGCTCCCCACGGTATCTTTTGTACCTGTAACACGAAATAAACCAATTTAGACCGAAAATGAACATCCACACATATAAAAATACTCCAAAAATACGCGAACATACATAAATAATACGTACAGTTAGGCGTTTATCACCTTGCACCAATGGTTGAGAGGGGTTACCGAAAGCTCGAGGCAACAACAAGTTCGGGTAGAGTCGAGTGAACCATCAGTTATGGCCGAACCAACAAGAACTTTATCTGATTTTAAGAGGCCACAGTTCACTGGGGAAGAATTCAGTGTCCAAGCGCCCACAGTGCTGGCTAATAATTTTGAGATCAAGGCGAGCACAATAGTGATGATACAAAATTTAGTTTAGTTTGATGGGCTACCTGATGAAGACCAACATGCCCACCTATCCCGTTTCCTGCAGATTTGCTCTATTTTCAAGATCAATTCTGTGTCAGATGATGCCATAAGACTGCGATTGTTTCCATTCAGTTTGAGGGGAGCAACATACAGATGGCTTACCTCCTTGGCTCCCGGGTCCATTACCACATGGAAGGAAATGGTCGAGAAGTTCCTGGCACGGTATTTCCAACCAAGCAAGGCCGCGAGGTTGAGACAAGAGGTCTCCTGTTTCAGACAGGGGGATTCGGAAACACTTTTTGAGGCACATGACCATGGGTTCCCTGCTTGGATGCGAGTGCAGATGCTCTGTAATGGCCTGAATTACGATACAAGGCAACTCATAGGTGCCGCGGCAGGTGGCTCCTTGAGTGACAAGCTCCCTGAGGAAGCTGAGAAGTTGATTAAGAGCATGGCAAGCAATGAGTGCCACTGGTGTACTCGGCATAAAGAACCAAGGGTTGCAGGCCTATTCGAGGTGAATGAGAACACCGCATTGACTGCAAAGGTTGAGGCCCTATCGAAGAATGTCACCGATAACAACGCGGCAGTTAGCGCATTGACATAAAAACTTGATCAGTTCATGTTGGGTTCTAGCTCTACCCCTAAGGCAATGATGTCCTGTGATACCTATGGTGCCGGTCATGCAACTTCGTAGTGCCCCATATTTATTGCCCCTTCTACACTAGTAGAAATGGTGGATTATGTTGGTAGAGGACCTAGGGGACAGGGGAATCAGTACGGTAACAGCTACAACTCGGGGTGGAGGAATCCCCTGAACATGTCTTGGAACCAAGGCCAGTCCCAATAGAGGCCTCCACCACCCCAGGGCTCCCAATTTCAGCCCCAACAACTTCAAGAGAAGAAATACTCAACTGAGGATGTATTGGCAAGATTCATGATCAACACGGAGGCAAAATTCCAAAATGTGAACAGAAGACTTGATGAGTTTGGCACTATATTGAGGAATGTCCAAGCCTCCATTCAGTCTCTTGAGACCCAGATGGGACAGCTTGCTAGGGCACAATCTGATCAACCTTCAGGTAGCTTGCTGAGTAACACTGAATGCAACCCAAGGAAACACTTGAAGGCGGTGACACTGAGGAGTGGGAAACAGTTGGAGGCAAAGGCCGGGGATAGTCCAAGTGCCTCCAATGATAGGGTAGCCGCATGGGAAGACCCTGAGTTGAGTATTGATGAAAATGAAGAAATTGAGAGGAAGCACAAGGGAAATGTTCCAAGTTCTTCGAATATAAACCTGTGGTACCATATCCTTCTAGGCTCAAGCAAGATAAGGAAGATACTTAATTCAAGAAATTCCTAAACATCTTTAAGCAACTTCACATAAACATCCCCTTGGTCGAGGCCCTCTTATAAATGCCAAAGTACGCTAAATTTATGAAGGACCTCCTCACCAATAAGAGAAAACTTGAAGACTTGGAGACTGTGACTCTATCGGGAAATTGCTCGGCCGTGATCCAAAAGAAATTACCGAAGAAACTCAATTATCCGGGTAGCTTCATTATCCCTTGTATGATCGGAGATGGAGTGCAAGAAAGTGCCTTGGCCGACTCGGGAGCTAGCATAAACACGATGCCATATAATTTATTCTTGAGGCTGGGGTTAGACAATTTGAGAGCCACACGAATGACTTTGCAACTTGCGGATAGTTCAGTGCGAAGACCATTAGGAATTATTGAAGATGTTCTTGTTCGAGTTGATAAGCTAATCATTCTGGTTGACTTTGTAATTCTAGATGTGGATGATGATGTGGAGGTCCCATTGATCCTTGGGCATCCATTTCTTAACACCTCCGGCGCACTAATTGATGTAAAAGGAGGAAAAATGACTTTTGAGGGTTGGAGACGAACAAGTGGTATTCACCCTCCCCGAAGCAATGAAACGTACACTTGATCACGATGATGCTATTTATTTCACATATACAACTAACGTGATTATCTCTGATTGTGTGCAAGAAGTCCTTGCTTTGAACCCCTTCGAGGAGTACTTTGAAGATCTCGGGGATGATCTTGTAGATGATGAGTCTCCCCCTCCACCATTGCAACAACTAGCACAAGTAGAGGTTAAATCTCCATCACATTCCAATGGAAAAAGAACCTTGAAGTAGTTGTGGAAGAAAATAAAAGAAAAGAAAAAGCGGGGAGTGGATATCTCTACAATGTCACCCGAGGAGGTAGACCACTTATTCTTTGAGGACCGCGGTAAATTTAAAATCTTTTCATGTCTCTCAATGAACTTCCCGAGTAATAACTCTTCACCGAAAATTGGAGGTATCTCTCATCACTTTGTCCCACCATGAGTTGAGGTAAACCATGTCGAGCTAAAGACACTAAAAAAGCGCTTCTTGGGAGGCAACCCAAGTCTTTAAATTTGTTGCAATTATTTTTTTTCTTCGTAGTTCTTGTTGTTGTGTTTGTGTGTTTTTTGTATTTTTGTTGTGCTTGTGGTCATCCACGATCTCCCGCGATACACGGAACACGCGGCCGTTGCACGTCCCCCGGTGTAGTCCACCAAGTGACCCCGGAGACCCCTACTCCCCCTGCAGTACCAATGGCCTGCGGAGCAACATGTGGGCACGATGGGGGCGTGCCTCGGAGACGCCTTCTGGGAGTCCCTTATGAAGATGCTACCTGGTTGATCCTGCCAGTGGTCATATGCTTGTTTCAAAGATTAAGCCATTCATATGCAACTATGAACTAATTCAGACTGTGAAAGTGTGAATCGCTCATTAAATCAGTTATAATTTGTTTGATGGTACCTGCTACTTGGATAACCATAGTAATTCTAGAGCCAATACGTGCAACATTCCCCAACTTCCAGAATTGATGCATTTATTAGATAAAAGGCTGACGTGGGCTCACCTTACCGTTCTGATGATTCATGATAACTCGACGGATCGCATGACCCTCGTGCCGGCGACACGTCATTCAAATTTTTGCTCTATCAACTTTCAATGGTAGGATAGGGGCCTACCATGGTGGTGACGGGTGACAGAGAATTAGGGTTCGATTCTAGAGAGGGCGCCTGAGAAATGGCTACCCCATCCAAGGAAGGCAGTAGGCGTGCAAATTATCCAATCCTGACACGGGGAGGTATTGACAATAAATAACAATATCGGGCCCTTCGGGTCTGGTAGTTGGAATGAGTACAATCTAAATTCCTTAACAAGGATCCATCGGAGGGCTAGTCTGGTGCCAGCACCCGCGGTAATTCCAGCTCCAATAGCGAATATTTAAGTTGTTGTAGTTAAAAAGCTCGTAGTCAGACCTTGGGTCGGGCCAGTTGGTCCACCTCCCAGTGTGCACCGGCCATCCCGTCTCCTATACCGGTGATGTGCTCCTAGCCTTAACTGGCCAGGTCTTGCCTCCGACACTGTTACTTTGAAGAAATTAGAGTGCTCAAAGTTGGCCCACGCTCTAGATACATTAGCATGGGATAACATTGCAGGATTCCTGTCCTATTTTTTGGCATTTGCGATTAGAGTAATGATTAAGAAGGTGATAAACGCCTAAATGTACATATTATTCATGTATTTGTGCGTATAATTTTTATATGTGTGGATGCTCGTTTTCGGTTTAAATTGTTTCTCTGCATGTTATAGGTACAAAAGATGCCTTGGAGAGCTCGACAACAAGATCTAAGGAGAAATTGGCAAGAAAACACCATTTTTGATCCCCGGGTACTGCAACAAAAATGTAGCAGCATTGTAGCACAAAAACTAGAAGAAATGGCTAAGTCTGGAATTCCATGCAGGCAATTATCCGGGTGCATAAATGGCTGCATGCAGTCCTATGGCACTTCACTATAGCTATGTTATTGTAGCACTCCACTGTAGCAACTTACGTGAAATTCGGGGAGCTACAGTACTGTATACTGACTGCATGCCAGGCAACATGGCATTCTAAAGCTTACTTTTTATAGGGTTTTGTGTTCATTTCTTTGAGAGAAGAAGTCCTAGCTCTTGAGCTTTCTTGCCACCACTGATAAGTGCTTGTGTTATAGTATCGCGAAGCGCTATTATCTTACATTAAGCATACCTTTTATCAGATTTTATCACTAAATGTGTGCATTTGTGTTCTCTTGTGCATTGAAGGTATTGTGGAGCCTAATTGGAGAAGAAGAATGAAATTAGGTCGCGTTTGCCAATGTTGAGATGTTCTCGGACCAAGCAAGGAACGAAGCACGTATTTGGACTTGTGGATGTGTGCCAACCTCCTTTGGAGGGGCACAAAGGCAGTCACATTCACAACAAGTCCAATCCGTGTTACTTAGGAGAATTTCGCGAAAGAAGAAGACTTGAAGAAATCGGCGCGACCTACCGTTGCTTGTGTGCCCAAGTAATGGCCTCGATGAAGAACAATGGACCCGGGAGGCGTTTCGGCAAGTTACCAAGCCTGTTCAGCTGAAGACCAGTGTTCCAGAGAAGTCACACGGGCGTGTGGAAATTCCACACGGCCGTGTGTTTTGCAATTTCAGCCATCCAGTGAAGACACACCGGCGTGTGGAAATTCCACACGGCCGTGTGAAATTAATTTTTCAGCCGAGACAGAAGCTTCACACGGGCGTGTGGATATTCCACACGGCCGTGTGAAGCCCCCGATAAGTCCAATTTTAAAGCCGCGATTCAACATTATAAAAGGGGATTTTTGCAACCTTTTGGGGGATCTTGGAACCGAACTTTTCCCCAACTTTCTGGAGTGCGGCTAGGGTTTCGGAGAGGGTTTCGTGGAGGTTCTAGCACATCGTCGGCATCGATTCCGAGGTTCGACGTTTGCACAAGACCACGGCCACACCAACTTCGAGGGGGTTTTCATCTATGTCTATGTTTTATGCTTTAATTTTCACATTGATGAACATGTATAGCTCTATGAGGAGCTAAACCCCTCGCGGGGTATTCGGACTTGTAAACTTTAGGGTTCTTATGTTTCTTTGACATTGATTATTATGCTTTCCATCGTTGATGAATAAATTGAGTTTTAATCTTAATTATCTCTTGATATTGTTTTCCCTTAAACGTGACATTAGGGTTGAGAGCAATCTAGGTTTTCCTTTGGAGGTGTGACAACTCCTATAGGATTAGACTACTTAAGATTAAAGAGGGTTGAGAGGGAGAGTTGTGAGGTAGCAATGTACCCCTTTCCCTTCCGATGTGATTTCTCCCTACCTCCGATTCCTTGATTTAATAGCGGTCGAAATAGAGTAAAGCAATAGGTAGATAAACTCCCCTAGGGCTTAATTGCGCAAGCAATAGAGTGAAGGGTTGTAGTGAATCCTATATGCTGGGGCTTAATCTAGACTAGGGTTCTTCCACCTGGACCAAAGGGTTAGAACTATTTTTTTAGGAACAGGTTTAATCACTAGGAATCCCTAGAGCATAATGCAATCCCATATAGTGTGAGGTTTAGGTAGATGGACTCCCCTGGGGCTTAATCATCTAGGTGACAGAGCGAAGGGTGTTGTGAATCCTAATACCAAGGCATAGCGTTGGGGTTAGTCACGGTTGTCCTTAGGTTTGGGACCGTGAGTCTTAGGATTTCCTCGACTTAATTGACATCAATAGGAGAGTATAATATCATAGTCTTGCACTTGAAACATAGATCCTAGAGGTAGCTTGTCCGGATACCCCCTTTTACTCATTGCAAGTCCTTCTCGATTTTCCTATTTGCACCTCTTACTTTCATCCTTCTATTTAGTTTATTGCTTTGCATTATTTTTCACTCATCAATCCTATTATCGTTTCCCGTATTTCGCATAGCTTAATTAGTGAAACCTTATATTCTATCTCCCTATTCCCTGTGGATTCGACTACCTTCTCACCAAGGTAAATTTATTACTTCGACAAGGCCGTGCACTTGCGGTACACACGCAAAAGGTCGTGTCAACCACCTTCAAATCTGAGCTAGGAGAAGACTTTGGAGCCCATTTCTGGGGAGAAGACAGAGAGGGGAGCAAGATACGACGAGATCTACCCCCTTGATCCACATTTGAGAGTAAGATCGACGAAGGAAGCCACTCTTTGGGTGGTGCCCTTGGAAGCGTCATTCGGCCTCTATCTTTTGAGAGAGTGTTTTTATTGTATTATTTGGTTACTTGTATGCATTTTATTGAGTATTTTGTACTCATAAACAACTAAAACCCCAAGGTCACAGGATGTAGGTGAACTTGGGGGTGAACTTGTGTAGAATGGTTGTTTGGCTCGATTAATGCATTTGGGGTTGTTTGTGAACCTTGTGATAAACGCCTAACTGTACGTATTATTTATGTATGTTCGCATATTTTTTGAGTATTTTTATATGTGTGGATGCCCTTTTTCGGTCTAAATTGGTTTATTTTGTGTTACAGGTACAAAAGATACCGTAGGAAGCTCGACAATGAGATTTTAGAAGAAATCGGCAAAGAAAACACCATTTTCGAGTCCCTAGTACTGTATCATCACTGTAGCACGAGAATTTTGGCGAAACGGCTAAGTCTGGAATTTCATACGGGGACCCATACAGGCGCTGGACTACCCACATACAGCTCCTGTAGCAGTGGTACTGTAGCAGGTTTACTGCAGCAGGAGTAACGTAGCATTTTACTGTAGCACTCACTGCAGCAACTTACACGAAACTCGGGGTGCTATAGTGCTCGTATGCCAGCCCGCATAACTTGCTGGAATTAGGTTTTAAAGGCTTTTAGGGCATCATTTCTCTTGACTTTTGGCCACCATTTCTCCCCCATCATCTTCTTGGGCTTCAAGGGGTTAGAGAAGACAGATCTGAAGGGCAAATCAAGGGGAGAAGAGGGATCTATCAAGGAGCACATCTAGGAGTTCGTCGGCGCTGATCTGTCGGATTCTCATCACCACCTCCTAGTCTTCATCTTAGGGGAAGTTTTATGAGCTTTTTGTTGTATTTCTTCTTTTCTTTACTCTCTCCATTGTTGATGAGGAACTAGACTCCCAAGGTCGCCGGGCATCCGGTGGACCTTGGGATAAACTTGCTTGTATGAATACTTGATTTACATGTATGGTATTTGTGTGGTTTATGGTTCAAGCTTGGTGCACTTTGATGTCTTGGTATGCATGAGAACTCTGCATATCGATTTCTAGGTTATACTAGGTTGCGTGACCATCGCCTTAGTATTAGACACACCAAGTTTGGAAGGGATTCATGTATGCATACGCCATGATCATCGGGTATTTCGTAACCCTCCAACCATTAGGGTTGAACCTAGACGTTGTGTTTGACCTTAATTAGGGATTTTCCTAGGCGCATTGCAATCGTGTGAGGATTTGGGCGGAAGTGATTCCGTATTCCAATACTTGTACCAGATTAGGGGTTATCATCGTGACCATCGGGGTGACCTACCTTTGGACATCTCTTGGCCTAACCACCTTTGCCTATGTTATTCGAGTATCCTTCTAGCTTTAGTAGTCCCGAGGGGATCCTCGCCCGGGGACCTCGAACTTTCATTGTCACTTGCTTCCTTAGTATACTTATGTGGTGAGCCTTAGTCCATGTGTTTATAGTTTTCACTTTATTATTTCTCTTATCTTGTTTTAAATCTATATTTGGTAAACTAGACAGTGTCATCTAGAGGGGAGTAATAGCAGCTTTTGGGACCCCAGGGAATACGACCCCCTTGTGCTTGCACGAGGGGTATTACTTGGCGACCCATGCGCTTGCGGTTAAGTCATCACCTTGGTTGGTGTACTTGATTGCTTGGTATGCATGAGAACTCGGTATATCAATTTCTAGACAATGTTAGTTTGCATGTCCACTGCCCTAGTATTAGGCTCACCAAGCTTGGTTGGGATACATGTACGAATACACCGTGACCATCAGGTATTTGTACCCTGATAAGTGCTCGTGTTATAGTAATGCGAAGCGTTATAATCTTGCAATGAGCATTAATTTAATCAGATTTTATCACTAAAAATTGTGCATTTGTTTACTTTTGTGCATTGTAGGGTTGTGAAGATAAAGTGAAGGAAAGGAACGAAGTTAGATCGTGTTCACCATTGTTGGGAAGATTCTCGGACTAAGCAAGGAGCACGGCATGAGTATAAACTTGTGGGTGTGTGCCAACCTCCTTTGGAGGGGCACAAAGGCAGTCACATTCACAATAAGTCTAGCTCATGCTAACAAGGAGAACTTCACCAAATCAGGAGATATGAAGCAATCGGCTCCATCTACCGTTGATTGTGTGCCCAATTCAACGGCCTCGATGAAGAACGACGAATTCGGGAGTATTTCACCGAGTTACTATAGCAGCAATGCAGCAAGTATTGTAGCAAAACACTGTAGAAAACTGCTGTTTATTTTTGGCCGAAATTCAGAAAACCAAAAAGTTCACACGGGCGTGTGGAATTCCACACGACCATGTGAAATACCGATAAGTTCAAATTTCAGCCGCGACTTAACATTATAAAAGCCCGTTTTGGAGACTATTTTGGGGGATCGTTTTGGCTCTTCTTTGCCCTAAGACTTCGTGGAGGTTTGAAGCGCGTCATCGGTGTCGACATCAACGTTCGACGGTGGCACAAGACCACTGCCACATCGTACACAAGGGGGTTTTCATCTATGCATTCAATTTGCATTCTTATTATTACTTTGATGGATTTGTATAGCTCCATGAGGAGCTAAACCCCTTGTGGGTATTCGGATTTGTAAACCCTAGGACTATTATGTTTATTTGACATTGCTATTATGCTTTTCCATTATTGATATATAAAAATGAGTTTCAATCTTGATTTATTTTGTTATTGTTTTCCCTTAGCCGTGACACTAGGGTTGAGAACAATTTAGGTAATCCTTTGGAGGTGTGACAACTCCTATAGTGTTAGACTACTTAGGATTGAAGAGGGTTGAGAGGGTGAGTCATGAGGTAGCGGAACGTCCCCTTTCCTCTTTGATGTGATTTTCCCTACCTTCGTGTTCCATTATTCATTAGCAGTCAAGATAGAGTGAAGTGCTAGGAGAGAGACTCCCCTGGGGCTTAGTTGCGCGAGCAACAGAGTGAAGGGTTGTAGCAAATCTTAGCATTGGGGCTTAATCTAGACTAGGGTTCTTTCACCTGGACCAAAGGGTTTGAAATACATATAGGAACCGGGTTTATCACTAGGAATCCCTAGAACCTAAAGCAATTCCACATAGTGTGAGGCTTAGGAAGACGAACTCCTCTAGGGCTTAGTTGACAGGTCAACGAAAGTCAAGGGTCGTAGTGAAACCTAATGTCGTGGCATAGTGTTGGGATTAGTCACGGTTGACCTTAGATTTGGGACCGTGTGTTTAACAATCGTCTCGACTCAATTAACATCAATAGGAAGGTATAATAGCATTGTCTTGCACTAGAAGCATAAGTCCTAGGAGTAGCTTCTCCGGGTACCCATCTTCTCTCATTGCTTGCCCTACTCTTCTACTCTTACTTGCACTCTCTCATCTTCCACACTTCTCTTTTAATTCTTGCTTTTACCAATTATTCTTGAACTCACTCACTGATTTCTTTTCACACATCGCGTTAGTTAAATAGTGAATACTTATATCTCAAATCCCTATTACCTGTGGATAAGACTATCCACTCACCAGGGTATTTTATTACTTTGATAACCCTGTGCACTTTCGGACCACTGTCATACCCCTCCATTGTTAGGGTTGACCTTAATTGTATTTTGGTCCTAACTTGAGAAACCTATCATTCTCATTGCAATCGTGCGAGGATTTGAGTGGAAGGAATTTTGTATTCAATACTTGTACCGGATTAGGGACCAATTTCCGTGACCATCAGGTTGGTCTAATTTAGGGTTTCTCAGTCCAAACCCCTTATCTGCATGCTAGTTAAGTCAACCTTCACACTTTAGTAGCCCCCTTGGGAATCCTCATTTGTGACCCTTTCCTTGCAATTTTTTCCCCTAGTTATTATCTTCTCTTTAGAACTCTTTACTACTATTTTATTTGTTATTTTATTTCCTTTTCACATTACTCGAACCGATAGGCCAAACAATCATACGAAGAGGAAGGGTAGATTCAGTGGCCCTTAGGAATACGATCCCCTCATGCTTGCGCGAGGGGTATTAGTTGGTGACCTTGTGCACTTATGGGACCCGCACCAGAAGGACAATTAGGGGCATTCATATTTCATAGTCAGAGGGGAAATTATTGGATTTATGAAAGACGAACCACTACGAAAGTATTTACCAAGGATGTTTTCATTGATCAAGAATAAAAGTTCGGGGATCGAAGACAATCATATACCGTCCTAGTCTCAACTATAAACAATGCCAACCAAGGATCAGCAGATGTTGCTTTTAGGACTTCGCCGACACTTTATGAGAACTAAAAGTCTTTAGGTTCCGGGGAGATTATGGTCTCAAAGCTGAAACTTACCAGGTCCAGACATAGCAAGGATTGACAAGACTTCAGCCTGCTAACTAGCTATGCGGAGGAATCCCTCCGCTACTAACTTCTTAAAGGGATTGTGATGCCCTTTGATGTTCTGGACTGCATGAGCACTAAACTAATGTATTCAATGAGTCTATAGCCTTAGCCGACAAGCAGGGTAATCTTGTAAAATTTAATCATGATAGGGATAGATCATTGCAATTGTTGGTCTTCAACGAGGAATTCCTAGTAAGTGCCAGTCATTAACACATGTTGACTACATCCTTGCCCTTTGCATAAACTGTCCATCACTCCTATTGATTTAATAGTCTGGTAAAGTGTTTGAATTGTGGTGAGAGGACACGACCCCACAACAGGCGTTGGAAACTGATAAGTGTCTAAATACATCACTTTTATCATTTACATTTTATTTACTTTCATGCATTTTTGTATGACTCCGATGCCCTTTACGCGCTTTTCTTGTTAATTATCACTTCAGGACATCGGAAGACCATCTAGTGCGTGTTTGAGCTTCTTTTGGCATCATCAAAGAATTTATTGAAGCTCACACGCATCCTCATGTTTCGGGTAATAAAAGAGTGGATTTTCAGGGGCGTTTACTGTAGCAAATTCACTGTAGCGCTGTACTGTAGCACTGTGCGGGCACTGTGCGGCCGCACACCGAGCCGCACAGAGGAGACAGAACGATGTGCGGGCTGGCGTGCGGCCCGCACGCAGCCCGCACACTTACGGGCAGAACAAGGTTTTCTTGTTATTTAAGGTCTTTCTAGGGCTTGGGAGAGGTTGTCTTTGTCCATCCTCTCCGCCACCTTACTCCACCATCATCTCCACCACCTTCCACCACCTTCCACCATCATCTCCATCATTCTCCATCATCACCACCGGATTGGAGAGGCAACTTGAAGAGCAAAACTCAAGGGGAGAAGAAAGGAAAGTTCCTCTCCCAAGGTTCACCGGAGCTGGGTGGCCTTGGGAGGCTAGCTCCACATCAAAAGAGAGAAAACACAAAATAAACAATGAAAATGCTCATATAAATCTCCCTTAGATGTAGGCTAGAAGATGGTGACAAAGGCTCGCCGGATCCGCGTCGGTTGAGCTCCGTGATGACTTCCTTGAGTGTTATATTAGGTCACACAATGATCGACGGGGGATTCAATGTGCCGGTACACCGGAGGTTCCGGGTGCCGGTAGCTCCCCACGTGGTTAGGGTTGTTTTAGCCGAAAGCGCGCATTAGAATAACCTAACCAAGACTCCCTGTTCCCAATGTCATCGTAGGGGTATCTTCTGGATAGTGGAACCAGTATTGGATTAGGGCTACACCACGGAGGTTCCGGGGTAGTCAACTCCCGAGTCTAGCGGATCAACCCTAGCCAACTTAGCACTCAACTTCCTATATTCATCCTAACTTGTTCTTCTCTCGAGGGGATCCTCGCCCGAGGCCTCTAGTTTTCATTGGTACTTGTTCTTTATATTGCTTGAATGGCTGCGCCTTAGTCCATTTTGTTTATAGCTTTTCTTTTATCTATATTTTCGTATTTGTGTTTTATACAACAACTCTTGAATTGATCGACTAGATAGTGACATCTAGGAGGAAGTAATAGCAGATCTTGGGGCCCTTGGGAATACGACCCTCTTGTGTTCGCATGAGAGGTTATTACTTGACGACCCGTGCACTTGTGGTCGGGGATTCGCGTGCTCGCTTCTTTAGCGTGTCGCGCGACGACCATCAAGTTTTTAATGCCGCTACCGGGGACATCCAAGAATGCTAGGAAAACTTCTAGCTCGCTACTCTAGTCATTTATATTTTCTTTTGTAAATATTCTTGTTTTCTTTGATAGCTTAAATTTTTTGTTTGTTTGTTTTGTGCACAGGGCAATGGGTTTTCGAGATGCCTCTGGTGGTACGTATTTTCATCTTGAAGAATGGCAAATCAATGAGTATCGGGCCTTGAAAGCAAGCTGTAGTAATCAATTCGAGCATGTGTATGATCCATATTTGCAAAGGCACATAGATAATTTGACACATTATTACACACGTCAATGGAAGCCCTCTCACCATGGATTGCTACAAAAACCCCCACAACCACCAACGAAGAGGAAGTACACCACTGAAGATGTCTTAGCCAAGTACATGCAGGTCACGAACTATCATTTGGAAGCGTTGGAAGCAAGCGTGACAATGGTTCAGGCATCTATTTACAGAATCGAAAAACAAGTGGTAGAACTTCTCAAACTAATGGATGAGGAAAACAAGAATAATGAGCAAGCTGTTGAAGTTCCACCCGTAGATGCTATGGACAAAGTTGGGGGAATTGTAGAAAACCTGGCCAGAAAAGAGTGTGAGGAAGTAGAAACAAGTCCATCAAGCACAATTGAAGATGCTACTTGCCTCAACATCGATCATTCCACTCATTTGCCCATTTTGGTCTTGTGCACTAAGAAAATTTCAGGAATTGTCTTCGAGGATGAGGGTAGAAAAATGAAACCATCAATGAACCCACCTATGCCTGGACTGGACAATTCCCAACCAAAAATATTTCCTTGGAGGCCTAAGCAAGTTTTGTGGGCAGTCCAAGTTTATTCCACCATGGTTGAGAAAGGAAATGTGGATAGGGTGTTGAAGCCGCCCAAGGACCCACCCGCGCTATGCTTAGATAGTTCTCAACCAAAGCTCTTTCCCTGGAGACCCAAACAATTTGGTGGAATAATCAAAGGAATTTTGGTCGGGAATGAAGAAGAAGCGGAGAGGAGGTTCAAGCCATCCAAGGATCCGCCCAAGTTCAAACTGCACAATTCCCGCCCAAAGCTCTTTCCATAGAGGCCAAAAGGTAATTCGACCTTGACCTCCACCTCAGCACCATCTCGGCAGGTACGCTTCATTTTCTATGGTAGTAGTTATGCCACACTTGGCCGGGAGGAGCACACCGTCTTCAAACCTCCATGAGGTAAGAAGGTACGTCAAGCTCGTGACGTTAAACAAGCGCTTCTTGGGAGGCAACCCAAGGTTTTAAATTCCGTATTTTGCTTAGTGTGTTTGTAGTTTGTAGTTTTCTTAGTTTTGGTTGTTTAGCTTTGTGTGGGTATGCTAATTTCATGTATGTATTGCATTTGATGCTTGGATGTGTATTTTCATTTGTGTTGGTGATTTTTGGTGTGTTCTTCATTGATTTATGATCATCTTTGTGTTTTGATGAGTATTATGCATGTAGGGTTGAGAATGATAGTTGTTGGAAGGTGATTCAGGACATGTCAAGGCAGGAAAAACAAATTTTAAGGGGTGTGCGGGCAATGTGCGGCCCTGCGCACAGGCCGCACACCCTTCTGGAGCCTTTGTGCGGCCTGTGTGTGGCCCTGCGGAAAGGCCGCACACCCTTCTGGAGCCTATGTGCGGCCTGTGTGTGGCCCTGCACACGGGCCGCACACCCTTCTGGAGCCTTTGTGTGGCCTGTGTGCGGCCCTACACACAGGCCGCACACCCTTCCTGAGCCTGTGTGCAGCCTGTGTGCGGCCCAGAACACAGGCCGCGCACTTTACAGCCTAGTGTGTGCGGGTGGTGTGCGGGGCTGCACACAACCCGCACACAGCCTTTTCAGCCCATTTTCAACTCAATTTTCAACATCTTTGGGGCTGATTTCTTCGCCTTCCTTTCACCAGATTCTCCTCCAATTTTTTTTGGTGTATCCTCTTCATTTACCTCCTCATTTGGCCAACCTTTCATTGATCTTAAAGTTCTCATCATTTTTGAGTTTTAATTTTGTCGATCTATTGTTTTCATCGAGTTTTCACCGACATCTTTGAACTTTGTCATCTAGGTTTGGGTTTTGTGCATATCTCTCATCTTTGTTGATTTTCATTGTTTAAAATTGTTTTAACTCCCAAACTCTTTGATGTGAGAATGTCTTTAACTTGAATTTGCATGCTCTTATATTATTTCTTTTCAAGTTTTGCCAAGCATTGAGTTGGAAAGTTTCACTCGAGCACCCACACATTGTGTTTCATATTTCTTGTTTTCTTTGTTCTTAGCCTTGCTTATTTGTGTGTTTGTTGTATTTTATTTTTGTGTGTGTGATGGATACCTTGAGATGATGTTCTTTTCTACCTTGCAGGTGGAATTGGAGCATCTAGTGCATTTTTCTCTCCCAACATCTACAAGATTCATCATTGGCCACCCTGATCTCATGGACTTCAAGATTATACTTGGAGACTCGGGGAAGTTCATGAAACCCTCTTACCTTGCTTTATTTTAAGTAGGGGGGTGGACTTTCATGATTTTCGTGAACTTTAAGAATTTTTGAGCAACTTTGCATGTTAGTAAACCAAGGATGGCATGAATGATTCTTGTATGTGTATGATAGTGTAGAACAATGATAGATGCTAAGCTACTCATAACCCTGCACTCTTAAGAATTTTGTGTCATTCTCGGCATTCCATCACTTAACCTCCTATGTAGAACCTTGGACACCTAGGCTAGGAAAGTAGTAACCTTCGTGACCCTCTTAGTTGCTAAGCCATTCGTGGAGTTTCATGCTTTGACATGTTAGGTATTTCTCCTAATAGACTCTTAAGGACTTTCCTCTATGTCTTTCGCTCAACACGGTTAAAAAAAAAAAAAAGGACAGTGCTCCTCTGCCTACTAGCGAAGTAACCTGGGGCTCTTGCTCCTAACCAGAGTGTGCCTCTCGCCAAAAGCTATAATGGCATGAGCGCGTTTATATGAATGTGCAAAGTTCCAGGTAATGTGGATTTGCAATTCATGTTAGTCTAGAAAAAGAAAAGTGTAAATATATACTTATACATGTACATATATGTGTGGAACAAAAGAAAGTGTTATGACCGTTGGTTGTTCGAACAATAGAGGAAAGATCCTTGGGAGCCTACTAGGAGCATCTCTACCACTTCAAGGCTGAATTCCACTAAGTGGTGTGATTTGCCTCAAGATGTGGTCCTCGGGGTTCTGTCTACCTGACTTGGTCTACAGGGCTTCAAAGTAGAGGGGTTGCGCACACACATCATATCATTGCCGTTGAATGCATGAAATTTCTTAAGTGGTTCTAGCTTAGTATCTTGAGTTTTACTATTGCTATTGTACACTTACACTTAAGCCGGAGGTTGTGTATTAGCCACTTATCAATCCCTTTTGTTCTTCATGTTTGTTTGCTTGGGGACAAGCAAACGCTCAAGTAGGGGGTATTTGATAAGTGTCTAAATACATCACTTTTATCATGTACATTTTATTTACTTTCATGCATTTTTGTATGACTCCGATGCCCTTTACGCGCTTTTCTTGTTAATTATCATTTCAGGACATCGGAAGACCATCTAGTACGTGTTTGAGCTTCTTTTGGCATCATCAAAGAATTTATTGAAGCTCACACGCATCCTCATGTTTCGGGTAATAAAAGAGTGGATTTTCAGGCGCCATTCACTGTAGCAGAGTACTGTAGCACCATCACTGTAGCAGATTCACTGTAGCGTTGTACTGTGGCACTGTGCAGCACTGTGCAGCCGCACACTGGGCCACACAGAGGAGACAGAACGGTGTGTGGGCTGGCGTGCGGCCCGTACGCAGCCCGCACACTTACGGGCAGAACAAGGTTTTCTTGTTATTTAAGGTCTTTCTAGGGCTTGGGAGAGGTTATCTTTGGCCAGCCTCTCTTCCACCTTACTCCACCATCATCTCCACCACCGTCCACCATCATCTCCATCATTCTCCATCATCACCACCGGATTGGAGAGGCAACTTGAAGAGCAAAACTCAAGGGGAGAAGAAAGGAAGCACTCAAGGAGGTCATCACGGAGCTCAACCGGCGAGCCTTTGTCACCACCTTCTAGCCTACATCTAAGGGAGATTTATATGAGCATTTTCATTGTTTATTTTGTGTTTTCTCTCTTTTGATGTGGAACTAGCCTCCCAAGGCCACCGGGCTCCGGTGAACCTTGGGAGAGGAACTTGTATGGATGATATTTATTTATAGATGTTTGTTGGCTTGTTTGTTTGATTTCAATCTGTTATCTTATTGTTCAACCTACAATGGATGGATTTCGTAGGTTTTGATTTATGAATTGTATGTGTATGGCGGGATGCTTGCATGTATTAGATCGCACAATGATTGAAGGGGGATTCAATGTGCCGGTACACCGGAGGTTCCGGGTGCCTGTAGCTCCCCGCGTGGTTAGGGTTGTTTTAGCCGAAAGCACGCATTAGAATAACCCTAACCAAGACTCCCTATTCCCAATGACATCGTAGGGGTATCTTCTGGATAGTGGAACCCGTATTGGATTAGGGCTACACCACGGAGGTTCCGGGGATGTCAACTCCCGAGTCTAGCGGAACAACCCTAGCCAACTTAGCACTCAACTTCCTATATTCATCCTAACTTGTTCTTCTCCTGAGGGGATCCTCGCCCGAGGCCTCTAGTTTTCATTGCTACTTGTTCTTTATATTGCTTGAATGGTGCGCCTTAGTCCATTTTGTTTATAGCTTTTCTTTTATCTATATTTTCGTATTTGTGTTTTATACAACAACTCTTGAATTGATCGACTAGATAGTGGCATCTAGGAGGAAGTAATAGCAGATCTTGGGGCCCTTGGGAGTATGACCCTCTTGTGTTCGCACGAGAGGTTATTACTTGACGACCCGTGTACTTGCGGTCGGGGAGTCGCGTGCTCGCTCCTTTAGCGTGTCGCGCAACGACCATCAGAAACGCCGAGGATGTTCCAACTTGATGCGTGAGCAGCAGTGGCCGTACGGAATAAAGAAATGACACATAAGTCACACAACTCTCAGTAATGGATATCTCGGTTCTCATGACGATGAAGAGCTTAGTGCAATGCGATACTTGGTGTGAGTTGTAGAATCTCGTCAACCATCTAGTCTTTGAACGCAAGTTGCTCCCTAGGCCACTAGGCCGAGGCTACGCCTGCATGGGCATCATGTGAATAGGTCGCTCCAGTGTACGCACGTGACCAGACACGGAAACTAGCCGGCCGCTGTGTGATAGGCCGAAGACAAGCGCTGATAAGTGCCTAAATACATCATGTTTTAGCTATGATGTTTATTTACTTTCATGCAATTTGTGTTAGTTTTCGGTGACATTTTGCGCATTTGATGTTTTATTTGTATTTCAGGGTTTCGAGGACCAATTGCGCAAGGATGAACCATATTTGACAAGTTTCGGGCAAGACAAGAGAGGATTGTCAGGGTCGTCACTGCAGCGACCGTACTGTAGAGATTTCACTGTAGCACGACACTGTAGCAGTGTGCGGGTACTATGCGCCCGTACGCTGGCCCGCACAGGGTGGCCAGAAGGGCGTGCGGCAGTGCGTGCGGCCCGCACGCAGCCCGCACACACTCGGGCTGACTTTGCTTTGTTTGGTTATAAATGAGAAGTTAGGGCTTGTTCTATGGTGTCTTTGGCCACCCTCTCCTCCACCTTTCTCACCAGCACCACCTCCATTCTCCACCATCATCTCCACCATTTTCCTTCACCACCACCGGATTGGAGAGGTAATTTGAAGAGCAAAACTCATGGGGAGAAGATAGGAAGCACTCAAGGAGATCATCACGGAGCTCAACCGGCGCGGATCCGGCGAGCCTTTGTCACCACCTTCTAGCCTACATCTAAGGGAGATTCTTATGAGCATTTTCATTGTTTATTTTGTGTTTTCTCACTTTTGATGTGGAACTAGCCTCCCAAGGCCACCGGGCTCCGGTGAACCTTGGGAGAGGAACTTATATGGATGATGATACTTATTTATAGATGATTGTTGGCTTGTTTGTTTGATTTCAATCTATTGCTTTAATGTTCAACCTACAATGGATGGAATCCGTAGGTTTTGATTTATGAATTGTATGTGTATGGCGGGATGCTTGCATGTATTAGATCGCACAATGATTGAAGGGGGATTCAATGTGCCGGTACACCGGAGGTTCCGGGTGCCTGTAGCTCCCCGCGTGGTTAGGGTTGTTTTAGCCGAAAGCACGCATTAGAATAACCCTAACCAAGACTCCCTATTCCCAATGACATCGTAGGGGTATCTTCTGGATAGTGGAACCCGTATTGGATTAGGGCTACACCACGGAGGTTCCGGGGTAGTCGACTCCCGAGTCTAGCGGATCAAACCTTACCAACCTTAGCACTTAATTTCGTATATTCATCCTAACTTGTTGTTCTTCTTAGGGGATCCTAGCCCGAGGCCTCTAGTTCTCATTGCTACTTGCTCATTAGATTGCTTATATTGTGTGCCTTAGTCCATTTTGTTTATAGTATTTATTTTATTTATTTTCGTATTTGTGTTTTATACATGACTCTTGTCTTGGTAGACTAGATAGTGATACCTAGGAGGAAGTAATAGCAGATCTTGTGGCCCTTGGGAATACGACCCTCTTGCGCTCGCATGAGAGGTTATTACTTGATGACCCGTGCACTTGCGGCCGGGGAGTCGCGTGCTAGCTCTTTAGCTTATCACGCGGCCACTCATCAAGTTTTTGGCGCCGCTGCCAGGGAAATCCATGAATGCTAGGAAAACTTCTAGCTCGCTACTCTAGTCATTTATCTTTTCTTTTGTAAATATTCTTGTTTTGTTTTATACCTTAATTTTTTTTTATTTTGTTTTGTGCACAGGGCAATGGGTTATCAAGAAGCCTCTGGTGGTGCAAATTTTCATCTTCAAAAATGGCAAATCAATGAGTATGAGGCCTTGAGGGCATGCAGTACCAATCAGTTCGAGCATGTATACAATCCATATCAGCGAGGGCACCTAGATTATTCATCGCATCACCATGGACAACAATGAAAGCCCTCTAACCTTGGACTGCTGCCAAAACTCCCACAACCACCAACGAAGAGGACGTATACCACTGAAGACATCTTAGCCAAGTTCATGCAAATCACTGACTCTCGTTTGGATGCGTTGGAAGCAAGCGTGACAATTGTTCAAGCATCTATTCATAGAATCAAGGAACAAGTGGTAGAACTTCTCAAATTAATGGATGAGGAAAACAATAATAATGAGCAAGCTGTAGAAGTTCCACCCGTAGATACTATGGATGAAGTTGGGGGGATTGTAGAAAACCTGGCCAGAAAAGAGTGTGAGGAAGTAGAAACAAGTCCATCAAGCACAATTGAAGATGCTACTTGCCTCAACATCGATCATTCTACTTATTTACCCATTTTGGTCTTGTGCACTAAGAAAATTTCGGGAATTGTCTTCGAGGATGAGGGTAGAAAAATGAAACCATCAATGAACCCACCTATGCCTGGACTAGACAATTCCCAACCAAAAATATTTTCTTGGAGGCCCAAACAAATTTTGTGGGCAATCCAAGGTCATCCCACCATGGTTGAGGAAAAAGATGTGGGTAGGAGGTCGAAGCCGTCCAAGAACCCACTGGTGCCAAGCTTAGATAGTTCTCAACCAAAGCTCTTTCCTTGGAGACCCAAACAATTTGGTGGGATACACAAAAGAAGAATGGCCGGGAATGAAGAAGAAGCGGAGAGGAGGTTCAAGCCGTCCAAGGATCCGCCTAAGTTCAAATTGCACAATTCTCGGCCCAAGCTTTTTCCTTGGAGGCCAAAAGGAAATTCGACCCTGACCTCCACCTCGGCACCATCCCGGCAGGTACGTTTCATTTTTTTTGGTAGTAGCTATGCCACATTTGGCCGGGAGGAGCACACCGTCTTCAAGCCTCCATGAGGTAAGAGAGGTACGTCAAGCTCGTGACGTTAAACAAGCGCTTCTTGGGAGGCAACCCAAGGTTTCAAATTTCGTATTTTGTTTGGTTTGTTTGTATGTTGTAGTTTTCTTAGTTTTGATTGTTTAGTTTTGTGTGGGTGTGTTAATTTCATGTTCATATTGCTTGTATTGCTTGGATGAGTATTTTTATTCATGTTGGTGATTCTTGGTGTGTTCTTCATTGTTTTGTGATCATCATTGTGTTTTGATGAGTTTTATGCATGTTAGGTTGAGAATGTAAGTTGTTTGGAGATGTTTCATGGTGTTTCAATGCAGGGAGAGCACATTTGATGGGCGTGCGGGCTGTACGCGGCCCGCACACACTAGCCAGAGCCATGTGCGGGCTGTGGTGTGGCCCGCACACCAAACCGCACGCACCAGCCAGAGGACCGTGCGGCCTGGTGTGCGGCCCGCACATCAGGCCGCACACATGCACCAGAAGGGTGTGCGGGCTGTATGCAGCCCGCACACGCCCACACACAGCCATTTCAGCCCATTTTTTTCAGCCAAATTTCATCAACTTCGGGGCTGATTTCTTCGCCTTCTTTCACCCGATTTCTCTCCAAATTTTTTTGGTGTATCCTCTTAGTTTGCCTCCTCATTTGGCCAACCTTTCATTGATCTTAAAGTTCTCATCATTTTTGAGTTTTAATTTTGTCGATCTATTGTTTTCATCGAGTTTTCACCGACACCTTTGAATTTTGTTGTCTAGCTTTGGGTATAAGCGTATCTCTCATCTTTATTGATTTTCATTGTTTAAATTTGTTTTAATTCCCAAGCTTTTTGATGTAAGAATGTTGTAACTTGAAAATGCATGCTCTTACATCATTTCTTATCAAGTTTTGCCAAGCATTGAGTTGGAAAGTTTCACTTGGGCACCCACACATTGTGTCTTGTGTCTTGTGTTTCTTGTTTCCTTTGTTCTTAGCTTTGTTGTTTGTTTGTGTGTTTGTTTTATTTTCTTTGTGTGTGTGTGATGGATACCTTGAGATGATGTTCTTTTCAACCTTGCAGGTGGAATTGGGACATCAAACGCATTTTTCTCTCCCAACATCTACAAGATTCATCATTGGCCACCCTGATCTCATGGACTTCACGATTATACTTTGAGACTCAGGGAAGTTCACGGACCTACCTCCTTTATTTTCATTGCATATTCTTTATCTGCTACTGACTTAGGTACATTGAGGGCAATGTACTACTTTAAGTGGGGGGTGGGTGTGCATGTTTGGTTTGATTACTTATTTCGTGAACTTATTTGAAAATCTATGAATTGTTGCATGATTGTAAAACCTAGGATGGCATACTTAATTGTGAACGTGTTATAGCTTGAAACTATGATAAATGCTAAGCTTCTTGTGTCCTTGCACGCTTGAGATTTTCATGTCATTCTAAGCGTTTCTCGTACTATTCCCTTAGGTAGAACTCTGAACATCTAGGCGAGGGACCACAGCACCTTCGTGACCCTCTTAGTTGCTAACCCATACTACTGGGTTCGCGCCTTGGCGTGTTAGAATGTCGTCTAATAGAGTTTTAAGGACCTTCTTCTTGTTATTTCTTGCAGTACGGTCGAAAAAAAATGGGAAAGCTGAATAAAAGCGTGGACAATGCTCCTCTGCCCTAATAGCGAAGTAACTTGGGGTTCTGGCTCCTAACCAGAGTGTTCCTCTCGCCAAAAGCTATAAGGACATGAGCGCGTTTACATGAACTTGCAAAGCTCCAGGTAATGTGGATTTGCAGTTCATGTTAGTCCCGGAACAAGAAAAGAAAGAGGAAAAGGTTTAGCAATTGTGTACAGAAAATAAAATAAAATTCGACCGGTGCTTGTTCAAAAATAAGAGGAAGGATCCTTAGGACTCTACTAGAAGTATTTCTACCACCTCAAGGCCGTATTACACTAAGTGGCGTGAATTGCTTCAAGAAGTGGTCCTCGGGGTCCTGTCTACCTTGTTTGGACTACAAGGCATCGAACTAGGGGATTTGCAAACACACATCATGACACAGCCGATGAATGCGCGAATAATCTCGAGTGGTCCTTGCTTGGTGTTTTGAGTTTCATTCTTGCTATGATACATTGCTTTTTAACATGAGGTTATGTATTTAGTAACTTATCAGTATCCCTGGTTTTCCATGTCCGTTTGCTTGGGGACAAGCAAATGCTTAAGTGGGGGGTATTTGATAAGTGCCTAAATACATCATGTTTTAGCTATGATGTTTATTTACTTTCATGCAATTTGTGTTAGTTTTCGGTGACATTTTGCGCATTTGATGTTTTATTTGTGTTTCAGGGTTTCGAGGACCAATTGCGCAAGGATGAACCGTATTTGACAAGTTTCGGGCAAGACAAGAGAGGATTTTTAGGGCCGTCAATGCAGAACCGTACAGTAGCGACATTACTGTAGGGATTTCACTGTAGCATGGCACTGTAGCAGTGTGCGGGCACTGTGCGCCCGCACGCTGGCCCGCACAGGGTGGCCAGAAGGGCGTGCGGGCGCGCGTGCGGCCCGCACACCGCCCGCACACACTCGGGCTGCCTTTGCTTTGTTTGGTTATAAATGAGAAGTTAGGGCTTGTTCTATGGTGTCTTTGGCCACCCTCTTCTCCACCTTTCTCCACCAGCACCACCTCCATTCTCCACCATCATATCCACCATTTTCCTTCACCACCACCGGATTGGAAAGGTAATTTGAAGAGCAAAAATCAAGGGAAGAAGAAAGGAAGCACTCAAGGAGATCATCACGGAGCTCAATCGGCGCGGATCCGGCGAGCATTTGTCACCACATTCTAGCCTACATCTAAGGGAGATTCTTATGAACATTTTCATTGTTTATTTTGTGTTTTCTCTCTTTTGATGTGGAACTAGCCTCCCAAGGCCACCGGGCTCCGGTGAACCTTGGGAGAGGAACTTGTATGGATGATGATACTTATTTATAGATGATTGTTGGCTTGTTTGTTTGATTTCAATCTATTGTTTTAATGTTCAACCTACAATGGATGGATTCTGTAGGTTTTCATTCATGAATTGTATGTGTATGGCGGGATGCTTGCATGTATTAGGTCGCACAATGATTGAAGGGGGATTCAATGTGCCGGTACACCGGAGGTTCCGGGTGCTGGTAGCTCCCCGCGTGGTTAGGGTTGTTTTAGCCGAAAGCGCGCATTAGAATAACCCTAATCGAGACTCCCTATTCCCAATGACATCGTAGGGATATCCTCTGGATAGAGGAACCTGTACTAGATTAGGGCTACACCACGGAGGTTTCGGGGTAGTCGACTCCTGAGTCTAGCGGATCAAACCTTGCCAACTTAGCACTTAATTTCCTATATTCATCCTAACTTGTTCTTCTCCTTAGGGGATCCTAGCCCGAGGCCTCTAGTTCTCATTGCTACTTGCTCATTAGATTGCTTGTATGGTGTGCCTTAGTCCATTTTGTTAATAGTATTTATTTTATTTATTTTCGTATTTGTGTTTTATACATGACTCTTGTCTTGGTAGACTAGATAGTGATACCTAGGAGGAAGTAATAGCATATCTTGGGGCCCTTGGGAATACGAGCCTCTTGCGCTCGCGTGAGAGGTTATTACTTGACGACCCGTGCACTTGCGGCCGGGGAGTCGCGTGCTAGCTCTTTAGCTTGTCGCGCGGCCACTCATCAAGCGCCAGCCCTTCCCTGGTATTGGGTTGGGCACGATGAGTGTTGGACCGGTGATGTGTCGAGTTCCCAAGGTTGTCGGGCCCATTCTGCGCGAGGGAAGGCACCCTACGCACCACCAATGGATGACAAGGCCTACCACGAGGGGGGGATGACCTCCCCTCTCCACCGGCCCTGACGCCACGATCCCACATTAGGTGGGGCCATCCACTAAGTTTAAGCATATCAATAAGTGAACCATCGTGAGAAGGTGAGAGCCCCGTCATGCCCGGACCCTACTGCAACACGGCACGCAGTCAATGAGTCGAGTTGTTTGGGAATGCAGCTCCAATCAGGCGCTATATCCAATCCAAGGCTTAATACGGGCGAGAGGGGATAAGTGTCTAAATACATCACTTTTAGTATACATATTTGCTGTAGCAATTTATTGTAGCAGTGCACAGCCAGTCTGAGGCATTTAAGAGGAGATAGAAGGATGTGCGGGCTGTGTGTGTGGGGAATTTCCACACAACTTTGTGGATTTCTACAGATTTAACTGTTGAAGTTGTTTGATCACTTTTCTTTTAAATCTTCTAGATATGGCTTCCAGATCAAAGAAAGTGGCCGGTAAACTCCCTCATGAGTAGTCTCCACCCCCCGAGCAGATGGATTTTGCTATACCCGAGCATCAGGCTCGATTTGAGAGATTAGCGAGACTCAGGTTCAGTCAGTTGTGGTATCCAGATTTGAGCACAGTTGGAGGGATACAGGGGGGAAATAACATCACTGACGAGGTAGAGGAGTTACTTGCATTCGGTGGCTAGTACCATCTATTGTCCATTCGAGAGCCGGCTATTCGATCTCTTACACTTGAGGTTCTATCATCCTTTGAGTTTAACCGGGCGTATGATAGTTTTGGTGATGTGGACACTATATAGTTTCGTGCACTCGGTCAGTATTTTAGCATAAGTGTGACACTGTTCTCTATCAGGATGGGGCTTTATGATGAGGCGTTTATCGAGACAAAGAAGTATGACTAGCTTCCTACCGACTATCCCAAAAGTCTGACATCTTAGAGGGCATACGCAGTATTATATAGGAAGGTTAGTACGAGCCGAGAGTCTCCAAGGCGACATGCCTATCTTGGCCCTCATACAGATATGTACATGCCATTCTGAGCCTATCAGTGAGTGACATAGGTGATAGTATAGGAGTGTTGAGCCAATAGTAGCTGCTCTACCTACATTCGATGGTATAGAGCGAGCCACTCCATTTGGGGCACATCTTAGCTGATTACATATGCCATTAGGGCCAGTAGCCCAGATGTGGAGTCGTCTTCTCAGGCCCTTACATCACTCGACTCATCATAGGTATGGGTCTAAGGAACGGAGTTCGAGGGACCGAGAAGACTACTGTACCAGGCCCCTAAGCATTAAGACGATGAGGCTGATGAGTGGTAGGCGTGGTCCGTAAGCGCACGGGTCATTAAGTAATACCCTGTGCGTGACACAGGGGTCTTATTCCCTAGGGTCCCAAGAGCTGCTATTACTTCCCCCTCGACGACATTGTCTAGTCTACCAACTATAGATTTAAAACAAGATAAGAAAGCAAACAAAAGCAAAGCTATAAACAAATGGACTAAGGCACACCACACAAGCACATTAAGGAAACAATTAGCAATAAAAGTGCGAGGTCCACGGGCAAGGATCCCCTCGGGACTACTAAAGCTAGAAGGATGCTAGAGTAACGAAGGCAATGGTGGTTAGGGCAAGAGATGTCCAAAAGTAGGTCACCCCGATGGTCACGGTGATAACCCCTAATCCGGTACGAGTATTGGAACACGGAATCTCTTTCGCCCAAATTCCTCCTACGATCGCATTACACTTAGGGAAATCTTTAATTAGGATCAAACTCAATATCTAGGTTCTTCCCCAATAGGTGGAGGGGTACAAATATCCGATGGTCATGGCGTATTCGTACATGTATCCCTTCTAAGCCAAGCATGTCTAGTACATGGGCGATGGTCACGCAACCAAGTACAACCTAGAATTCAAACCACAGAGTTCTCATACAATTTGATACAATAAAGAACACAAAGCTTAGACCACAACCAAACCAAATACCAAAAATATACTCAAAACATCCAAACAAGCAAGTTCATCCCGAGGTTCACCGGATGCCTGGTTTCCTTGGGAGACTAGTTCATCATTAACAAAGGAGAATGTATACAAAACAAGAAATACAAGATGAAGCTCATAACAACTCCCCTCGAATGAAGACTAGAAGGTGGTGATGAGAACTTGTCGGATCCGCACCGGCAAGCTAATAGATGCTCTCCCTCGAGTATGATCTTCTTCTTCCTTTGATTTGCTCCTCAAAAATGTCTTCTCCCGCAGCCTTAATATCGTAGAAGATGATGGACGAGAAGAGGTGGCCAAAGACCCTTCAAAATGATGCCCTAACCCTTGATTTAAAGCCCTCTTGGGATGGCTTACGGCCTGGCTAACGGTCCATAAACGGGTCGTGAGGATCCTCTGAATTCTGCCGAAAAACATGTAAGTTGCTACAGTAACACCCCACCCCTACAGTGCTGCTTCATTTATTGGCTTGTGGTTGACTTCACGGCCGTGAGGTTGCCTGTGAGGGTTCCCAGATGATAAGTGCTCGTGTTATAGTAATGCGAAGCGTTATTATCTTGCAATGAGCATTAATTTAATCAAATTTTATTACTAAAAAGTGTGCATTTGTTTACTTTTGCGCATTGTAGGGTTGTGGAGCCAATTTGGAGAAGAATGAAGCAAGAATAGGTTATGTTCGCCATTGTTGACGAGTTCTTGGACCAAGCAAGGAACAAGGCACGAGTTTAGATTTGTGGGTGTGTGCTAACCTCCATTGGAGGGGCACAAGGGCAGTCACATTCACAAAAGTCTAACTCGTGTAGCATTGGAGAATTTCGTCAAAGAAGAGAAATGAAGTAATCGACATAATCTACCATTGATTGTGTGCCCAATTCAATGGCCTCGATGAAGAACGATGAATTCGGGAGCATTTCGGCTAAGTACTGTAGCGAAAATACTGTAGCAAGCTACTGTTCAATGTTGCCGAAAATCAGGATTTCAGAGAGTTCACATGGGCGTGTGGAAATTCCACACGGCCGTGTGAATTAATTTTCCAGCAAGCCAGAAATTTCACACGGGCGTGTGAAAAAGCACTGTAGCAAAGTTACTGTTCACAGTGGCGAAAAATCACGATTTCAGAATTTCCACACGGCCGTGTGGAATTAAGACACGGGCGTGTGGAATTACTGGTTTTACACAGGACCGTGTGGAATTTACACAGGGGCGTGTGGAACTCCGATTTCAGCCTATAAATAGCCCATTTTCAGATCTATTTGGGGACTCTCCCCTTCTATCACTTGGATATCTTTTGGGGGGCTTTCAGCTAGGGTTTGGAGAGGTTCTTGGAGGTCTTTGGAGGCGATTAAACGGCATCGACATCGACATCCTTTGGAAGAAAGCTATTGGGGAAGCTCTCATCGGCATTGATTTGTCGAGGTGTGCCTTAGGCTTGACAAGGGATTTGTTGGAGAAGACACGCGACTACACAAGACCATCGATACGATCTACAAGGGGGTTTTCTTTATGGTTTTCATGCATATGTTCTTAAACTATTTATTGACTTTGTATTGCTCCATGGAGAGCTAAACCCTAGTGGGTATTCGTACTTGTAAACCCTAGGATGATATTGTTTCTACGACTTTTATTATGCTTTCTTAATTTAATGTTCTATTATTGAGTTCCAATCTTGCATGCCGATTGTATGAGATTTTCCCTTAGCCGTGACACTAGGGTTGAGAATCTATTAGGTTATCTTTTGAGGATGTGACAACCTCTATAGGATTAGACTACACAAGGTTGGAGAGGGTTGAGACGGAGAATTGTGAGGTAGCGATGTACCCCTTTCCCCTCCGGTGTGGTTTCTCCCTACCTCCATTTCCTTGATTCATTAGCGGTCGAGATAGAGTGAAGTGCTAGGTAGATAAACTCCCCTGGGGCTTAGTTACGCGAGTAACAGAGTGAAGGGTTCAAGTGAATCCTACGCACTGGGGCTTAATCTAGACTAGGGTTCTTCCACCTGGACCAAAGGGTTAGAACTACACATAGGAACAGGTTTTACCACTAGGAGTCCCTAGAACTTAATGCAATCCCACGTAGTGTGAGGCTTAGGTAGATATACTCCTCTAGGGCTTAGTTGACAGGTCAACGAGAGTCAATAGTCGTAGTGAATCCTAATGCCGGGGCATAGTGTTGGGGTCAGTCACGGTTGACCTTAGGTTTGGGACCGTGTGTTTAAGGATATCCTCGACTCAATTAGACATCAATTAGAGGGTATAATACTAGTCTTGCACTAGAAGCATTAGTCTTAGGGGGAGCTTTGTCCGGGTGCCCCATCGTTTTATCGATTACCTCTCCTACCCTCATTATTCTTCTTGCACTCTTTTATTTTCTTTTTACATCTATACATATATATTTTTCTCATCATCGATTCCCATCATAGCTAAATAGCGATGACACTTGTTTCTGAACACTATTCCCTGTGGATACGACTACCCACTCACCAGGGTATTTTATTACTTCGGCAACCCGTGCACTTGCGGGGTACACACGTAAGGGGTGTGTCACCAGACTTAGAAACTTCTTCAAATGTTCGTGCTTCAGGTAGCTATAGTGTTGCTACAGTGCCCAGGACCCTAAAACGATGATTTCGGTGTCAATTTCTTCTTAAATTACGTCATTGAGCTCACCTAGGCTTCTTTTGTACCTGAAACACGAAATAAACCAATTTAGACCACAAAGGGCATCGATTCATCAACAAAATACGGAAAGCATGCACAAGTATATGTATAAAATACGTACATTTAGACGTTTATCAATGAGTATGATCCGCAGGGGTGGACTAATAGTTTATTGATAAGTGTCTAAATGTATGTATTTTAGTATATGTATTTTATACACTTAGCATGTATTTTTATAGGAATTGATGCCAGTCTTGTGCTTAATCGAGTATTATTTGCTTTGTAGGGCATGTATACGCCATGGGGAACACAAGAATATGATTAGGGCAGAAAAAGGAGAAAAACCAAGTGTCAGAGTACCACAGCGCATTCACTGTAGCTGAAGTACTGTAGCGGATTTATTGCAGCAGGCACTGTAGCACTTGAAGATTTTTCATGGCAGGAATTTGATTTGAGGCATACGGCCTTAATGAGGCCGTAGGAGAGGTCGTTTACCCCATCTAGAGAAGGATAACTAGTTCATACTGCCCATCATTGACCCCATTATTGACCTTGCTATTGACCCCATCATTGACCCCGGTATGCCTCGGGTTTTGTGTGTTTTGGGCTTCATTTCATCTCCATACGACCCCCATACGTTTGGTATATCCTTGAGGCATAAAATCACACTTCTAGGGCATGAAAAAGGGACTTTTGGCCAGTACTTGAATGGGAGAAAAAGAAGAAGAAGAAGAAAAACGAAGATTTTACTTGGAAGACGACGATTTTGGGCTAAAGGAGGAGGCAAGAGCTTCATCATAAATAAGGGGGGAAACTTTACCATTAAGGAAGAAAGTTTCCAACCCAAGGGAAGCATCATTCTGGCGGACCTCCACCTTCTCCTTCATCATTTCACCTAGGGAGTGTCACTTATAAACTCTTTGATTGATTTCTTTTACTTTGTTGTTGTTATTTGGATGATAACATACTAGACCCCCAAGGCCACCGGAGGTTGGTGAACATTGGGGGGTGGTGTTTATCATGTATTTTGGATGATTTATTTTTAATTGCAAGTTTTGGGTTGATTTATGGTTTAGTTCATTGTGCTTTTCATTTCTAGAACTACATAAAGGAGAAATCCGTAGTTCTTTCTTGAGTTATACACGTAGATGTGACCTACTCGCGTGTATTAGATCTTTAATGAACTAAAAGGGGTTTCATGTATTGATATACCAAGAAATTGGGTATTAATAGCCCTCCAATCTTTAAGGGTAAACTAGGGTTTAGTGTACCCATTTCTTGGGATCTCCTTGTACTTAATGCAATCGTAGGAATGTTTGTTAGGAAGAAACTCCAATCACGATTCATATGGGATTAGAGTTCAATCGCCCAGAAATCAGGGTTGATCTAATCTTGAGATCCTTCGGTCTAAATCACCCAAGCTACCTTTTTTATTGTTCATCCATATATCACGATGACCCCTTAAGTGGATCCACATCCATCGGCCTTCACATACCAATGTAGCACTTGCAACTATCTTACTTGTTCTTGAATTTGTTTATCCATCTCTTATTTGGTTTATTTCATTTAATTAGGTTACCTACCATGATCGAGATGTTAGGTTAGATAGCAGGGGACGGAGGAGTAATAGTAGATCCTTAGCCCCGTGGAATATGATCCTCGTGCCTTTGCATGAGTTATTACTTGGCGATCCTATACACTTGTGGGGAAGCAATCAAGTTTTATGCGCCATTGCAGGAGACATCTAAGGAATTCTAGGAAACTTCTAGCTTATTGCTCTAGCCATTCATTTATTTTTTTTCTTTTCTTTTCTTTTCTTTTCTTTTGAGCGTAACTTCTATCTATTTTTCTTGATTTTGCAAGGTACCATGCATGACACGTGCGAATCCATCCAATTTGATTGATGACATAACCCCTTGCGTGTATCCCGCAAGTGCTTGGGCTTGTCGAAGTAATAAATTTACCCTGGTGAGTGGGTAGTTGAATCTACAAGGAATAGGGACTTAAGACACGAGGTTTCACTAATTAGCTAAGTAATGTATGGTGTGTGTGAAAAGAATTAATGAGTGAATATGAAAGCAATATAAAGAAACAAGAAATTAAATAGAAGGATGGAAGGCAAAGAATGCAAGAACGAGTAAATAGAGAAGGACTAGCAATGGATGAAATAGGCTACCCGGACAAGCTATCCCTAGGATTTATGCTTCATGTGCAAGACTATGCTATTATACTTTCCTACTGATGTTCATTGAGTCAAGGATATCCTTAAACACATGGTCCCAAACCTAAGGTCAACTGTGACTAACCCCAATACTATGCCCAGGCATTAGGTTTTCACTACGACTCTTGACTCTCATTGACTTGTCAACTAAGCCCTAGAGGAGTACGTCTTCCTAAGCCTCACACTACGTGGGATTGCTTTGAGTTCTAGTGATTCCTAGTGATAAAACCAGTTCCTATGTGTAGTTCTAACCCTTTGGTCGAGGTGGAAGAACCCTAATCTAAATTAAGCCCCAACACTAGGATTCCCTTCAACCCTTCACTCTGTTGCTCGAGCAACTAAGCCCCAGGGGAGTTCCTCTCCTAGCACTTCACTCTATCTCGACCGCTAAGAAATCATGGAACATGAAGGTAGGAAGAATCACACCAAAGGGGAAAGGGGACGTTCCGCTACCTCACGACTCACCCTCTCAACCCTCTTCAACCTTAAGTAGTTTAACCCTATAGGAGCTGTCACACCTCGAAAGGATAACCTAGATCGTTCTTAACCCTAGTGTCACCGCTAAGGGAAAACAATTACAAGATATAATTAAGATTGAAACTCGAATTTATTCATCAATAATGGAAAAGCATAATAACAATGTCATAGAAACATAATGATCCTAGGGTTTACAAGTCCGAATACCCACGAGGGGGTTTAGCTCCTCATGGAGCTATATAAATTCATCAAAATATATAAGAAAGCACAAATTGAAAGCATTGATGAAAACCCCCTTGCGTATGATGTGGCCGTGGTCTTGTGCGGCAGCCGGACGTCGGTAACGATGCCGATGACGCGCTCCAAACCTCCACGAAGTCCTTTCCAAAACCCAAGCCGCACTCTCCAGAAGTTGGGGAGAAAGATAGGTCAAAAGATGTGTAAAAAGTCTCCAAAACGAGCTTTTATAACATTGAGTCGCGGCTTTAAAATTGAACTTATCAAGGTTTCACACGGCCATGTGGAATTTCCACACGTTCGTGTGAACTTTCTGGATTTCTGAAGTTTGGCTGAAAGTGAATAGCAGCTTGCTACAGTGTTTTGCTGCAGTACTTTGCTACAGTACTCGCTGAAACGCTCCCGAATTCATTGTTTTTCATCGAGGCCATTGAATTGGGCATAAAAGAGATGCTCATTGTAAAATAATAACGCTTCGCGTTACTATAACACAAGCACTTATCAATTGAGCCGGATAGTGAAATCGAGAGGACCTTGCATTGAAGGTTAAGAGAAGTTGGTGAGAACCCAATTGAACAAAACATTGAAGTTGAGGACTTGGCGTCATCTATCATGGCCGTAGAAAGACGAACTTAATCCGAGTATGAAAGGCCACAGTTAACGGGTGAAGAATTTAGTGTTCAAGCACCGACCATCACCACCAATAATTTTGAAATCAAGGCAAGCACAATCGGCATGATCCAAAACCTTTTTCCGTTCAGTGGCGTTGCTAATGAGGATGCACATGATCACCTTGCTCGTTTTCTGCAAATCTGATCCACTTTCAAGATAAATGGAGTGACAAATGATGCAATCTAGTTGCGATTGTTCCTGTTCAGTCTTAGGGACGGGGCGTACCGATGGCTCACATCATTATCACCGGGATCAATCAAAACTTGGAAAGACATGGTTGAAAGTTTCTTGGGAGATACTTTCCCCCAAGCAAGGCGGCGAAATTGAGGCAAGGAATTTCAGCCTTTAAACAAGGGAAGTCTGATACTTTATTTGAGGCATATGAAAGGTTTAAGGACCTCCTTCGAAGATGTCCTCATCATGGTTTTGCTTCATGGATGTGGGTACAAATCATCTACAATGGGCTGAATTATGCTACCCGTCAACTCATTGATGCCACGGCGGGTGGATCACTTAGCAACAAGTACCCCCAACGAGGCCGAGCAACAACTAGAATCCATGGTAAGCAATGAATCTCATTGGGCCTCAAGAGGAACACCACAGAAGGGAGCTGGAATTTATGAAGTTAATGCCAATGATGCTCTAGCTGCAAAGGTCGATATGTTGTTGACAGGGGCCCGAAAGTACACGGGTTGTCGCAGTAATAATAGTACCCCGGTGAGAGGGCAGTCGAATCCTCACGGAGTAGGGATCAAAGACACAAGTGTTCACTATTTAGTTAGTGCGGTGTACGGAAAGTGAGAATAGAATCAATGTATGGTTGCAAAAGTAATTTAGAAAAACAAGAAATAAAAGGGAAATATGGAAGGCAGGAGAGTACAAGCAAGAGTAATAAGAGAACGACAATCAATGAATGAAATAGGGTACCCGGACAAGCTACCACTAGGATTTATGCTTCTAGTACAAGACAATGCTATTATACTCTCCTATTGATGCTTAATGAGTCGAGGATATCCATAAACACATGGTACCAAACCTAAGGTCAACCGTGACTAACTCCAACACTATGCCTCGGCATTAGGTTTCACTATGACCCTTGACTCTGGTTGACCTGTCAAGTAAGCCCCAAGGGAGTCCATCTTCCTAAGCCTCACACTACGTGGGATTGCTTTAAGTTCTAGGGATTCCTAGTGAAAAACCCTGTTCCTATTTATAGCTCTAACCCTTTGGTCAAGGTGAAAGAACCCTAGTCTCAATTAAATCCCAGCACTAAGATTCACTACAATCCTTCATTCTGTTGCTCACGCAACTAAGCCCTAGGGGAGTTCATCTCCTAGTACTTCACTCTATTTTGATAGCTAAGAGCTCTTGGAATGCAGAAATAGGAAAAATCATACCGGAGGGGAAAGGGGACGTTTCGCTACCTCAAGACTCACCCTCTCGACCCTCTTCAATCTTAAGTAGTCTAACGCTATAGGAGTTATCACACCTCCAAAGGATAACCTAGATGATTCTCTACCCTAGTGTCACGACTAAGGGAAAATTAATACAAGATACAATTAAGATTGAAACTCAATTTTATTCATCAATAAAGAAAAGCATAATAACATGTCATAGAAACATAATCATCCTAGGGTTTACAAGTCCGAATAGCCACAAGGGGTTTAGCTCCTCATGAAGCTATACAAATCCATCAAACTGTAAGAATAAGCACAAATCAAAAGCATAGATGAAAACCCCCTTGTGTAGAGTGTGGCCATGATCTTGTGCTGCCGCCGGACGTCGATGACGATGCTGATGGTGCGCTTTGATCCTCCATAAGGTCCTCTCCAAACCCTCACCGCAACCCTCCAGAAGATAGGAGAAAAGATATGCCAAAAGATCCAGAAAAAGTCTCAAAAACGCCTTTAAATAGTATTTAGTCACGGCTTCAAATCGGCTGAAATCTGGATTTCACACGGCCGTGTGGAATTTCCACACACTGTGTGAAGTCTTTGTTTTGCTGAATTTCGGCAAACAATGAACAGTAACTTGCTGTAGTATTTTTTCTATATTACTGCTAAATTACTTTTACCGAAATGCTCTCGAATTCATTGTTCTTCATTAAGGCCGTTGAATTGGGCACACAATCAATGGTAGATCATGCCAATTGCTTCAATTCTCCCCATTGGCGAAGTTCTCCTATGCTACATGAGTTAAACTTATTGTGAATGTGACTGTCTTTGTGCCCCTCCAAAGGAGGTTAGCACACACCCACAAGTCTAGACTCACGCCTTGTTCCTTGCTTGGTCCAAAAACTCCCCAACAACGGCGAACACGATCTAACTTTGCTCTTTTCCTTCAAACTAGCTTCACAACCCTACAATGCACAAAAGCACACAAATGCACACTATTCAATGATACAATCTTATAAAAGTAATGCTCAATGTAAGATAATAACACTTCGCATTATTATAACATGAGCACTTATCAGTCATCTAGGAAGCTCGACATGCTCATGGGTAGCAGTTCGAAGTTTGAAACAGTGATGAGTTGGAGCACTTATGGTGGTGGACACAGAGCTGCCCAATGCCCTATTGCTAGCTCTTCTGTCACACCCATCGAGACCGTTGATTACATTAGGGGTCTAAGACCGTAAGGGAACCCTTATAGCTCAACCTACAATCCGGGGTGGAAATACCACCCAAATTTTTTATGGAATCAAGGGCAATATCAACAAAATGTTTGTCCTCCTCAAAACCCTCAAGTGCAACAACCACTATAAGAGAAGAGATTCACTACTGAAGATGTCCTTGCAAAGTTATGATCAACACTGAATCAAGGTTCAACAACATAACCAGTAGTATGGATACACAATTTAGCAAGATGAATGCTCAGCTTGCCCAACATGCCAGACAGTTTAATGAATTTGGCTCCATCCTAAGAAATCTTCAAGCTTCTGTGCAGTCACTTGAACATCAGGTGGGGCAACTTGCTAAAGAAAATTCTGAGCAGCCTTCAGGCAGTCTCCCTAGTAACAATGAAGAGAATCCCAGGGAGTACTTAAAAGCCATTGCCTTAGAAGTGGAAGGCAAGTCGAGACAAGGGTCGAAGTTGACCCAAGTGTCAAGGAGACCGGGATAGCCCTAGAGGAAATTCCCAAGCTTGCTGAAAAAATAATTGAGGGTAGTGATCGGGGATGAAACAATGAAAGCCAGTCTAAGGGATAACCAAAACCACCTGAGTACAAGCCCTCAATGACTTATCCAGCTAGGTTGAAACAAGACAAGGAAGATGTTCAATTCAGGAAATTAATCAACATCTTCAAGAAACTCCACATTAATGTCCCAATAGTTGAAGCCTTAACTCAAATACCCAAGTATGCCAAGTTTCTCAAGGTGCTCCTCACCAATAAATGAAAAATAGAAGATAAAGGCTGGTGAGCGTCGTGCGACAAGCTAAAGAGCTAGCACGTGACTCCCCGGCAGCAAGTGCACGGGTTGTCAAGTAATAACCTCTCGTGCAAGCACAAGATGGTCATATTCGCAAGGGTTTTGAGATCTACTATTACTTCCTTTTGGGGGTCACTGTCTTGTTGATCGAAACAGGGTTGTTGCAGTTATAAAATTGAAGATAATAAAAATAAACGAGAGTAAAAATAAAGTAACACTCAATCCAATAGAAATGGAGATGAAAAATCCAAGAATTAAGGAAAGCCTTGGACGAGGATCCCCTTGGGAGAAGACTAAGTACGGATGACGATAATAAACTTAAAGATAAGGTTGACCTGGTTTTGGCCCGGTAGACTCGGATGTCGACTACCCCGGAACCTCCATAGTATAGCCCTAATCCAATATGGGTTCCTCTATCCAGAAGATACCCCCATGATGTCTTTGGGAACAAGGAGTCTTGGTTAGGGTTATTCAAATGCATTTTCTCGGCTAAAATAACCCTAAAGACGCGGAAGGCTACTAACAACAGGAACCTTTGGTGTATTAATACAATGAATCCCTCTATAATCATCACAAGACCTAATACAAGCTAGCATCCCACCAAACAAGTATCATTCAAAATCAAATCTACGGAATCCATCCATTGTAGACTGAACATGGAAATGATACATTAAAACCAATAACACAAGTCACACACAATCAATTATAAATAACAATGTCATCCATACATAGTCACCTCCCAAGGCTCACCGGGAGCCCGGTGGCCTTGGGAGTCTAGTTCGACATAACAAGATGAGAGAGCTTGCAATACATGACAATCATCATACAAACAATAATGAAACTCCCCTCGAAATGTTGGCTAGAAGGTGATCATGAGGATTCGTCGGATCCGCGCTGGGGAGCCCCTTGATCCTTTCCTATGTTCTCCCCTTCTTCCCTCAGAAGCCGCAAAGTGGCTGCAAAGGGGCCACACAGTCGCCGCACACATGCTCAGCGTGAGCAATGTTCATGCGACCCTTGGCGTCCGGAGCATGTAAAAACTTTTTTTCTTTCTCATTTGTCTCCGGAACAACTCAAATATGTATCTTCCTCACGAAAATGGCCCTCGAAGCCCTGAAACAAAATAAATGTATCAAATGCACCAAATGTCATCTAAACTAATACAAGTTGCATGAAAGTATATAAATTTTGTAACTAAAACATGATGCATTTAGACACTTATCAAAGGCACCGTGGCACTCTAAGGAAATTTTTTGCCTATTTTGGAGAAGAATCTCCCACAAAAATTGAAAGATCCAGGGAGCTTCATAATCCCATGTGTGCTCGAAAGAGAGTTCAAGGAAATGAGCTGGCAAATTTGGGGGCTAGCATCAATGTTATGCCCTACACCATGTATTTGAAGCTTAGTCTGGATGAGCTTAGACCCACAAGGATGACTTTGTAACTACCAGATTGATCAACAAGAAAACCAAGTGGGATTGTGGAGGATGTGATTGTTCGAGTGGACAAGTTTGTTTTTCCTATGGATTTTGTCATCATGGACATTGGTGAAGATGTGGAGACACCATTAATTCTTGGCCGGACCTTCTTAAGTACCTCGGGTGCCTTAATTGATCTCAAAGGAGGGACACTGACATTAAGGGTCGGAGAGGAAGAAGCAGTATACATGTTGTCGGCGGCCATGAAACACTCACTTGACCATGATGACACATTTTATTTCATTAATGATCGCTTAATCTCTACTTGTGTACAGGAGGTATTGTCATTAAATCCCTTAGACGAGTACTTGGAAGAACTAGAGAATGAAGAACATAAGAAAAATCCCAGTCACCCCCTCCAAGTCACAATTTAAAGCAACCAAAGGAGAAGGTGATATGTACTAATGATGAGAAGCCAGAAGTGCACAGGGTAGCCAAGTAATATCCCTCGCGCAAGCACGAGGGGGTCGTATTCCCTGGGGTCCCAAGAGTTGCTATTACTCCCCTCTAGATGATACTGTCTAGTCTACCAAATATAGTCTTAAAATAAGATAAGAAGAATAATAAAGAGAAAACTATAAACACACGGACTAAGGCGCACCACATAAGCATACAAAGGAAGCAAGTAACAATGAAAGTTCGAGGTCCCCGGACAAGGATCCCCTTGGAACTACTAAAGCAAGAAGGATGCTAGAGTAACGAAGGTGATGGTTGTTAGGCCAAGAGACGTCCAAAGGTAGGTCACCTCGATGGTCACGGTGATAATCCCTAATCCGGTACAAGTATAGGAACACGGAATCACTTCCTCCCAAATCCTCCTATGATGGCATTAGGCTTAGTGAAATCTCTAATTAGGGTAAAACTCAATATCTAGGTTCGTCCCTAATGGGTGAAGGGGTACAAATACCAAATGATCACGGTGTATTTGTACGTTTATCTATTCTAAACCAAGTATGTCTAGTATTAGAGTGATGGTCACGCAACCAAATACAACCTAGAATTCAAACCACAGAGTTCTCTTGCAATTTGATACAATAAAGAACACAAAGCTTAGACCACAACCAAATCAAATACAAAAAGTATACTGAAAACATCCATTTAAGCAAGCTCATCCCAAGGTTCACCGGATACCCGGTGACCTTGGTAGTCTAGTTCATCATCAACAAAGGAGAATATATACAAAACAAGAGATACAAGATAAAGCTCATAACAACTCCACTAAGATGAAGACTAGAAGATGGTGATGGGAATCCGTGAATAGGTGCCGACGAACTACTAGATGCTCTTTCTTAAGTGTGATTTTCTTCTCCCTTTGATTTGTTCCAAAGATCTGCTTCTCCAGCCTATATCGAACCCTAGATGGTGGCAGAGGAGAAGAGGTGGCCAAAGACTACCCAAAATGATGCCCTAACCCTTGATTTAAAGCCCTCTCAGGATGGCTTATGGCCTGGTTCATGTTCTATAAACGGGTCATGAGGATCCTCTGAATTTTGCCGAAATTCACGTAAGTTGCTACAGTGAAGTGCTATGGTAGATCTGCTAGAGTAACTGCTGCGTTTATCAGCTTCCGGTTGACTTCACGACTGTGAGGTTGCCCATGAGGGTTTCCAGACATAGAAAATTCTTTAAATGTTCATGCTTCATGCTGCTACAAGTGTTGCTACAGTGCCTGGGATCCCAAAATGACGGTTTCGGCGTGGATTTCTTCTCAAATCACGTCGTTGAGCTCATCTAAGCATTTTTTGCACCTGAAACACGAAATAACCCAATTTAGACCGAAAAAGGGCATCGACTCATCAAGAAAGTATGGAAAGCATGCGTAAGTATACATATAAAATACATACATTTAGATGTTTATCAACTAATTCAAAGAAAAAGAGAAAAAGAGTCAATGTTGAAGAAAATTTGGAGGGAGGTCCAAGGGAAGAAAAACAAAGGTATCGACCCTTATCGTTCCAAATCTCAATGAGGGAAGGTAAAACTCTCACCCCTCATTACTCATGAAATTGGTCATGTTTATTCTTTGATGTCATTGAATTTAACGGAAAACAATGAGGTTCCAAAGTTGGCCGGGGTAGCTTAAAGCTTTTCGAATCCCCATAAGGTAAGTGACAACGTACGTCAGGCTCGTGACGTTAAACAAGCGCTTCTTGGGAGACAACCCAAGCATTCTGATAAAGGTCTAAATGTATGTATTTTATATGTATTCTTGTGCATGCTTTTTCGTATTTTGTTAATGAATCAATGCCCTTTTGTGGTCTAAATTGGGTTATTTTGTTTTCATGTGCAAAAGATGATTTGGATAAATTTACTAAGCCTGGAAATCCTCATGGGCAAGCTCACGGCCAAGAGGTCAACCGCAAGGAATTTGGGGGCAGATAGTATTGTAGCAGTGTTACTGCAGCAGTACTATAGCAGTTCGCAACATTGCAGATTCTTTCGTCCCACATTACAGGCTACCTCACGGGCCATATATGGACTGTGAGCTCACCCGTGAAGAGGCATGAATTTACCCTTTTATGGGATTTGGAGGGTTTCTTTTAGAGGAGCTTAGGTCTTCTTCTTGGAGCCTCTCACCAGCACCTTTGATATGAGGAAGAAGGAGCTTTTGGAGGGTAACTTCGTGGAGAATTTGGCCAGGAGAGCAAGATTTTGGGAAGGATCCATGATCTAGAGCTTACATTTGGAGGTTGAAGACTAGGGAAGCCACCCCTTTGAGTGGCGTCTTTGGGACTTCTCCGGCATTCATTCTTTGAGGGAGTTCCTCTCATGCTTTTGTGGGTTGTTTTATGTATTTCTTGTTGCATTTAGTGAACATGAGCAACTAAACCCCAAGGTCACCGGATGTAGGTGAACCTTGGGGGTGAACTTGTGATATTTTGTATGCTTTGTTCTAATTAATGTTTGTGTCTTGTTTGTGATCCATTATTTGGTGTTTTTACATGCTTGATATGTATGAGAACTAATAAACGCCTAAATATACATATTTTCTTCGTATGCGGGCGTATGTATTGTGTATTTTTATATGAGTTGACGCCTGTTTTTCGTCTGAATTGGTTACTTTTGTGTTACAGGTACCAATGAGGCCCCATCGAGCTTAATGACAGAATTTGGAGAAGAAATCGGCATCGAAAACACTGTTTCTAAGCCCGGGAGCACTGTAGCATGGAGACTTGAAGATCGGCTGGATCAGGAGTTTCATACAGGCTACCATGTGGGCGCATTGCAGGCGCATACGTACTGTAGCAGTTTAACTGTGGTGAAGTGCTGTAGCAAGGTACTGTAGCAGTACTGTAGCAACTTACGCGACTTTCGGAATTTCTCGGAAACTTTCTCTCCCCGCATGCGGGGCCGCATGGGAGGCCGCATAACTCACTGGAATTCGTTTTTAAGGGTTTTTTAGAGCATTTTGAAAAGGAGAACCTAGGTCTTGGTAGATCTTCACTTCACCATTTTCCTTGGGAGCTTGAGGCCGGGTTCTGCAGGCAATTCTTGAGGAGAGGATGACGGGGAGAGCACGACACGACGAGTCCACGCCTTCGATTTGCATTTGAGAGGAAGATTGAAAAAGGAAGCTACTGCTTGTGTGGCGTCCTTGGAAGCGTCATTCAGCCTTGATCCTTTGAGGAAGTGTTCTTATTATGCTTTTGGTTGTTTTCATGTATTTTCTTGCCTATTTTGTGATCATGAGCAACTAAACCCCAAGGTCACTGGATGTAGGTGAACCTTGGGGGTGAACTTGTGTATTTTGGATGCTTGTTCTACTTTTATGCATTTGGTGTGGTTTGTGATCCTTGTTTGGTGATTCTTGAATGCCTTGGTATGTATGAGAACTCTATGTATCAATTCCTAGACAATACTAGGTTGCATGACCATTGCCCTAGTATTAGGCTCACCAAGCTTGGAAGGGAATACACGACCATCGGGTATTTGTACCCCTCCAATTGTTAGGGTTGTCCTTGATTGTGTCTCAACCCTAGCTTAGGGAAATCCACTAAACCCATTGCGATCGTACGAGGATTTGGGCGGAAGCAATTCCGTATTCCAATACTCGTACCGGATTAGGGACCAACACTGTGACCATCGAGTTGGTCTAATTTAGGGTTTCCCTGTCCAACCACCCACGTGCATGCTAGTTAAGGCATCCTTAGCACTTTAGTAACCCATGAGGGAACCCTCATCCGTGACCATTTCCTCGCCTTGATATTTCCCTCCGTATTTATACTTACTATTTGCATGCTCTTTGCTCTAGTAGATTATGTGTAGTTCTTCTTCCAAGTGTTTGACTAGGTTGGACAACATTGTGATAAGGAAGTAAGAGTAGCTTCTTGGGCCCTTGGAAATACGACCCCCTCGTGCTTGCGGGAGGGGTATTACTTGGCGACCCCGTGCACTTGCGGGTGAGCAATCAAGAACTCTATGTATCAAAAGACTTAGGAAATGCTAGGTTGCATGACCATTGCCCTAGTGTTAGTCTCACCAAACTTGGAAGGGAAATACGTATAAATACACCGTGACCATTGAGTATTTATACCCCTCCACTCCTAGGGTTAAATACTCTTTTGTATCTTAACTCTAGTTTGAGAAAATCACTTCACCCATTGCAATCGTAGGGGTAATCTTGGGCGGTAGACGTACCGTATCCAATACCCGTACCGGATTAGGGGTCAATTGCCGTGACCATCGGGTTGGCCTAGTCTAGGGTTTTCTCGGTCCAATTAGCCACTTGCATGTTAGTTTAAGCATCCTACTTACTTTAGTAGTCCCCAAGGGAATCCTCATCCGTGACTACTCCTAGCCCTAATTTGTCCCGTATCTTGTCCTAGTATGTTTGCATTGGTTACTTATTTGTTTAGTTTCTTTGCATTCTATTCACTCTCTTATGTTGTGTCGGTTGAAGAACATTGTTAAAGGGAAGTAAGGGTAGCTTCTCGGGCCCTAGGGAATACGACCCCTGTGTCACGCACAGGGTATTACTTGACGACCCGTGCACTTGCGGGTATAGCCTAGCGCAATCACCATATTCGGTGGTGTTTGTTTTAATTTTCGTATTCTAGTTGTTCATTTAACTATTCTTGCTATCATTTTCTTTTTTAGCTTTGCGTTTGAATAAGTCCATGTTCGCAATTTTCTTTTCGTCTTTGGTGTTGTTTGATCATTTTTATAGTTGAGTAATGCAAATTTTGGTACCATTTCATTCATTAGATCATTTTTCTCACATTTCTTGTCACTTGGAGGTGTTCTAAATCACTTTGAAAGTGTTCCTATTCATGTGAATAAACAATTTTTTTGCCTAGATTGAATTCCAGGTGCATACGGCCTCAATGAGGACCTCATTGAGGTCGTCTGCCACATTCTCGTGAGAAACAACTAGGGCATACGGCCTCAATGAGGGCCTCATTGAGGGTGTCTGCCCCAAGGCCGTGCCTTTAGCCTAGGCCATACGGCCTCATTGAGGCCTTATGTCTCGTGTAGCCCTTTATCACTTGGCCACCTTCTTTCTCCCTTCATTCTTCATCCTCCTACCCGATTTTCTTTCTCTCAACTCCACCAAATCTTGGCCAATTCTCCCTATTTCTTCTCCTAGATCACCTCTTAACCCCTTCAAGAAGACGATCTAGTGGGTTCTCTAGTGCTTTACTCAAGTTTTGGCAAGCTTTCATCGGTTAGAGTTTTAATGCCCTAGTCTCATCATTTTCATTTTACTTGCTTTCTTGGTGTTTGTTTGTGCAATTTTTCATGGATATGGATTGCTCTTTGTGATGAGAACATCATGGTAGTGGTTTGGTGTGAATTCTTGTACAAATTTTTGAGCTTTCATGATCTTGGGGGAACTCTTTCAACATGAATAGTACCCATACGTCTTCAATGAGGACCGTTTGGACAGTATTCATGGGAGTTTTTGAGTTTTATCTTGGGTTATGCATTTTAATCTGAATTATCTGAGATTCCTTGGTGTTTAATTAAGTTCATTTTGTATTGTAGGGATGTGGTACACCAAGAAACTCGCCTCCAAGCGCCCAAGGAATGAATCACAAATCCCTGAAGAACCCCATTTCTCACATCCTCTTCATAGGGAGAGATATGAGATCCTGATGCACTCTCCGCAAGTGTACGGGTCGCAAGAAGTAATAAAGTGGTACTCAGTTAAGAGTAGGGTTGTCGAACCTTAGGGAACTGTACTTAAAGTACTCGTTGATCCTTTGATGTCTAGTGAAACAAGTAGAAAAGTTATGTGTTCAACAATCACAAGAGTAAATCCCTGTGGAAGTCTCCAATGACTCATGCACACTATCTCATCCTAGTTGACTACCTCGGTACATTTCAATGACATTTGTGTGTGCTCAATAGCAATATTGCATCTATGTGTTCAAAGATACATCGCAGTTTTGCTAGGACAACCTAGCAACTATGCACTCCAAACACACTACAGTTATGCAATACAAGATTAAACACAAGCATCAATTAGAATTCCATAGCCAAATACAATGAGTGAATAAGTAATACAGTCTGACAATTATCCACAACCAAGGCACTATGGCCAGTTGGCCCCTGAGGGCAAGTACACAAGGTAAGGCAAAAGATAGAACAAAGAAAGAGAGAAGGAACCCCCTTCAATACTCAAGATGACCTCCCTGGTAGTGTCCTTGCGCCAACTCCACCTCTTGCTATACCTCCTACTAGTCCTTGATCTCCTTAGGTGGTTTAGTGAAGCTTGATCTTCGATCTCATCAACGTCCTCCCGGTGGAGAGATGAATCCCCGAACAAAAGATGAGAAAGAACCCTAATTTCCGGAGTTAAAAAGGCTGATTCGGGGTCCGACACGGTCAGATACGGGCGTGTCCCGACCGTGAACTCTACACGAGAATCCAGAGATGAAACTCCAGAGATTTGCAGCATTTGGAATACAGGCGTGTGTTCCCCGTGTCACCTAGCACACGACCATGTGCTAGGCACCGTGCCCGTGTTCTTCATGTGGGAACGTCTCCTGAGATTTGTAGCACTTGGGGTACGGGCGTGTGGTGACCGTGTCCTGCTTGGGACACTCCCGTGTCAGGATTTCAACTCTTCTACACTCCAGGCCGGGACTTGCAGTACTTGGGGCACGAGCGTGTCATGCCCGTGTCAACCATTTCTGAACTATTAGTCACTGCACACGTGGGAAACACCCTCGGTTTCACACCAAATTGACTCGGGCACCAGATTCCTACACACAGAATAAAATACCTTAAATAGCACCAATTCCAGTATTAAATATACTTAAAGACAAAGACAGGACTATAATAGGGAGGGTAAGAAATATGATATAAAATGCACTCATCATATCCTTAAGACCAAGCCTTTTGGCATGTTTCGTAACATTGAATGGAGTATTTTGGGGACTATTGGTTTGGAAGAACAAGTGAAATAGTTATTATCATACAATGGTTGGGAGAACCTATTCTCTATTGATGAACCTTCTTTCACCAACTTTCCTTTGAGGTCCTAAGCACATTTGAAGCACACCAAGATTTACGAAGCATCATCTCTCAAAGACAAGGGGCCATTCATTTCCAAGCCTTTGGAAACTCTTATGAGATGAATCACATGGAATTTGCAGGGTACTTAGGGGTCTATGATGAAGAATACATGAGTTCAATACCTCCCAAGCGTATCCAAATTGATTTCCCATCTCACTTAAATTCCAATCAGTTTGGGACCACCTTGGCGCCCAGTAACACTAAGAATAACCGGAAGGCCACTCGGTTAGCGAGCCCTTTGCACAAATATGTTCATGCTCTTATTGCTCGCTCTATTGGAGGTCGAAAGAAAAGTACCGGGGTGGTTACACAGTCTGATCTATACACCTTGTTTGGTATTCTTGAGCAGCATTCTATCCATCTTGGGCATCTTGTTGCCGAAGCTTTTATCCACCAAGGGCAGTGCGTTCGACTAGGGTCCATCTTTGTGGGTCCCTACATTACTAGGCTAATTAGACCGCTGATAAGTGCTCGTGTTATAGTAATACGAAGTATTATTATCTTACATTGAGCATTATTTTTCTCAGATTTTATCATTAATTTGTGTCCACTTGTGTGCTTTTGTCCATTATAGGGTTATGGAGCCAATTTGGAGAAGAAAAAAGCAAGAATAGGTTATGTTTGTCATTGTTGAGGAGTTCTCAGATTGAGAAAGGAACAAGGCACGAGTCCAGACTTGTGGGTGTGTGCCAACCTCCATTGGAGGGGTACAAGTGAAGTCACATTAACAAAAGTCTAACTCGTGTAGCATTAGAGAACTTTGCCAATGAAGAGAAATAAACTAATTGACATAATCTAATGTTGATTGTTGGTTGACTCGACCCACAAGTGCACGGGGTCGTCAAGTAATACCCCTCACGCACGCGCGAGGAGGTCGGATTCCCAAGGGCCCGAGAGTCTACCCTTACTTCCTCTTCGTATGATTGTTTGGCCAATCAAGTTAAGTGTTGTGCAAAAGAAATTAAAAAGATGATTAACATGCAAATAAAATGCTCTAAGGTGGAAGCAATAAACGAGGAGTAAAACAATGTAAAGAGAGGGTCACGGATGAGGATTACCAAGGGGGCTACTAAAGTGCGGGGTTTGCCTTAACTAGCATGCAAAAAGGCTAGTTTGGACCGAGAAACCCGAAGTTAGACCAACCCGATGATCACGGAAATTGGTCCCTAATCTGGTACAAGTATCGAATACGGAATTCCTTCCGCTTGAATCCTCACACGATTGCAAAGGGAGCAAAATGTTTCTCAAGTTAGGGAGAAGACACAATCTAGGTCAACCCTAACAATTGGAGGGGTACAAATACCCGATGGTCACGGTGTATTCATACATGTATCCCTACCAAGCTTGGTGAGCCTAATACTAGGGTAATGGTCATGCTTCCTAGCATTTTCTAAACATTGATATACGGAGTTCTCATGCATACCAAGCATTCAAATACACCAAACAAGGTTCACAAACAAGTCCCAAAATGCATAAATCAAGTCAAGCAAGCATCCTACACAAGTTCACCCCCAAGGTTCACCTACATCCGGTGACCTTGGGGTTTAGTTGCCCATGAATACAAAATACACAAGATAGTACATAGAAACAACCAAATACAAAGACAAGAACACTCCCTCAAAAGATAGAGGCCGAATGACTTTCCAAAGACACCACCAAATAGGTGGCTTCCCTTGTCGATTCTCTTCTCAACTATGGATCAAGAAGGTGGATCTCGTCGTATGTCACTCTCCTTGTCGTTCTCTCCCCGAAAATGGCCTCCGACGGCAGCTCCTAGCTCCGATTTGAAGATGGTGGCAACTTTGCTCAAGACCTAGGGCTTCTTTTTTGAAAAATGAACTACTTTCCCTTTAAAAACTCAATTCCAGCAACTCAGGCGGGCTGGCATACGGGCCGACATATGGGTACTGTAGCACCCCGAGTTTCGTGTAAGTTGCTGAAGTGAGTGCTACAGTAAATGCTACAGTTACGCATTTATCAATTGTGTGCCCAATTCAACGGCCTCGATGAAGAATGATGAATTTAGAAGCATTTCGGTGAAGTACTATAGCAGTTATTGTAGCAATTCGGAAGCATTTCGACATAATCTAACATTGATTTTGTGGAAAATCCACCGAGGTGTGTGGAACTCCGATTTCAGCTCGATTTCAGCCTATAAATAGGCCGTTTTCAGATCTATTTCGGGACCACCCCTTTTTATCTCTTGCCTATCTTTTGGGGAACTTTCGGCTAGGGTTTAGAGAGGTTCTTAGAGGTCTTTGGAGGCAATTATATGGTATCGGCATCGACATCCTATGGAAGAAAGCTATTGGGGAAGCTTTCGTCGGTATCGATTCGGCGAGGTGTGCCCTAGCTTGGACAAGGGATTCGTGGAGAGGATTAGGCAGCTCCACAAGACCATCGATATGATCTACAAGGGGATTTTTCTTTATGGTTTTTATGCATATGTTCTTAAACTCGTTATTGATTTTGTATTGCTCCCTAGAGAGCTAAACCCCTAGTGGGTATTCAGACTTGTGAACCCTAGGACACTTGTGTTTCTATAACTTTTATTATGCTTTATTAATTTGATGTTTTCTTATTGAGTTCCAATCTTGCATGCCGATTGTATGAAATTTTCCCTTAGCCGTGACACTAGTGTTGAGAATCTATTAGGTTATTCTTTGAGGGTATGACAACATCTATAGGATTAGACTACACAAGGTTGGAGAGGGATTGAGAGGGTGAGTCAAGAGGTAGCGGAACGTCCCTTTTCCCCTCCGGTGTGAACTTCCCTACCTCTGTATCCCAAGAGTTAATCGTGATTGAAGTAGAGTAAATTACTAGGAGATGAAATCCCTTGCAAAGGGTTAAGTGAATCCTAGGACTGGGGCTTAACTTAGATTAGGGTTCTTCCACCTGGACCAAAGGGTTAGAACTATAATTAGGGATAGGGTCTTTCACTTGGAATACCTAGAACCCCAAGCAGTTCCACGTAGTATGAGGCTTATTATAATGGACTCCCTTTGGGCTTAGTTGACAGGTCAACGAGATTTATGGGTCAAAATGAAACCTAATGCCGGGGCATAATGTTGGAACTAGTCACGGTTGGCCTTAGCTTTGGGACCGTGTCCTTAAGGATTTCCACGACTCATTAGACATCAATTAGAGGGCATAATACTAGTCTTGTACTATAAGCATTAGTCCTACGGTGAACTTTGTCCAGGTACCCCATCTTTATATCGATTACCTCTCCTACCCTCATTACACTTCTTGCGCTTTTTTTTATTATTTTCTTTCATCATCGACTTCTTTCATCATCGACTTCTTTCATAGCTAAATAGCGATAACACTTGTTTCTGAACACTATTCCCTGTGGATACGACTATCCACTCACCAAGGTATTTTATTACTTCGACAACCTGCGCACTTACTGGGTACACATGCAAGGGGTGTGTCAACCGCACTCATGGCATGACCACTGTAGGAGATGTGGCACTGATGGTCGCCGCGCGACATGCTAAAGAAGAGAGCACGCGACTTCCCCTGCCGTAAGTGCGCGGGTCGTCAAGTAATAACCTCTCACGCGAGCGCGCGAGGGTCGTATTCCCAAGGGCCCGAGATCTACTATTACTTCTTTTTGGAAGTCACTTTCTAGTCAATCGAAACAAGGTTGAAGCAATATAAAATAATAAAAAACAAGTAAAGAAATGCAAATAAAATAAAGCCCAATCTGTAATAAAGTTAGAGACGAAGAAGCCAATAATTAGGGAAGGCCTCGGGCGAGGATTCCCCCGGGAAGAGACTAAATACGAAAGACCATGATAATTATAAAACTAGCGTTGGCTTGGTCTCGGTCCACTAGACTCGGATGTCGACTACCCCTTAACCTCCGTAGTGTAGCCCTAATCCAGTATGGGTTTCTCTATCCAGAGAAGACCCCTACGATGTCAATGAGAACAAGTAGTCTTGATTGGCGTTAATCTAATGCACACTCTCGGCTAAATTAACCCTAAACGCATGGAAGGCTATTAGCACCCGGAACCTCCGGTGTATTAATACATGAATCCCTCTTTAACTCATCAAGTGACCTAATACATGCTAGCATCCCGCCAAACAAGTATCATTCAAAATTAATTCTACGGAATCCATCCATTGTAGAATGAGCAACAAGATAATGAATTAAAACCAAACAATCAAACCAACATATTAATTCAAAATAATATAAACGTCATTCATACAAAGTCTCCTCCCAAGGTTCACCGGGAGCTCGGTGGCCTTGGGAGGTTTAGTTCGACATCACAAAATTAAGGAGCTCATCATACAAAGATTCCATCAAACAAAAACAAGAAAAACTCCCTCAAAGATGTCGGCTAGGGTTGATGGTGTAGCTCGTCGGATCCGCGCCGGCGAGCCCTATGAAGCTTCTCCATGTCTTCCCCTTCTTCTCTCCCTCAAATCTGCCCAAAAATCCCTCCAAATCCCTCCAAAGATGATGAGAATGCTGTGTGGTGGAGTGGAGGCCGGGTAGAGAACAACCTTTTCCAAAAGCCCTAAAGAATCCCTATATAATCCCGAGAGCGTGCGGGCAGTGTGCGGGCCGCACATGCGCCCGCACGCTCTTCTGGCCACCCTATGCAGCCTGGTGTGCTGGCCGCACACTAGGCCGCATAGCTCACTTGCCAGGGTGTGCGGCCACTGTGCAGGCCACACACTAGGCCGCACAGCTCACTGGCCAGGGTGTGCGGCCACTGTGCGGGCCGCACAATGGCCGCACATGGCCGAGAGAAACGGATCCGTGTGCGTCGTGTCAGCTTCCGGGGTGCTCCAAGTCTTCATTTCTTCTTCAATCTTCCCCGAAACGACACAAATACGGTTCGATCACGCGCACTTGGTCCTCAAAACCCTGAAACAAAAATAAAAACATCAAGTGCGCAAAATGTCATCGAAAATACATATAAGTTGCATGAAAGTACAAGAACATCATCGCTAAAGCATGATGTATATAGGCACTTATCAAATACCCCCCCACTTAATCATTTGCTTGTCCCCAAGCAAACGGACATGGAAAACCAAGGATACTGATAAGTGACTAAATACATAACCTCAGGCAAGAAATGAAAATATCATAGCCAAAATGAAACTCAAAATACTAAGCAAAGACCACTTGAGATCATTCACGCATTCATTGGCCGTGTTGTGCTGTGTGTGTGCAAATCCCTTAGTTCGAATCCCTGTAGTCCAAACAAGGTAGACAGGACCCCGAGGACCACTTCTTGAAGCAATTCACGCCACTTAGTGGAATACGGCCTTGAGGTGGTAGAAATACTTCTAGTAGAGTCCTAAGGATCCTTCCTCTTATTTTGGAACAAGTACCGGTCGAATTTTATTTTTCTGTACACAATTGCTTAACTTTTTCTTTTTTTCTTTTCCGGGACTAACATGAACTGCAAATCCACATTACCTGGAGCTTTGCACATTCATGTAGACGCGCTCATGTTCTTATAGCTTTTGGTGAGAGGAACACTCTGGTTAGGAGCCAGAATCCCAAGTAACTTCGATATTTGGGCAGAGGAGCACAATCCACGCTTTTATTCAACTTTCCCTTTTTTTTTGTTTCGACCGTATTGCAAGAAGGAACAAGAAGAAGGTCCTTAGAACACTATTAGAAGACATTCTAACACATCAAGGCGCAAAACAACTAGTATGGGTTAGCAACTAAGAGGGTCACGAAGGTGCTGTGATCCCTCGCCTAGGTGTCAAGGGTTCTACCTAAGGGAAAAGTGCTAAAAAATGCCTAGAATGACATAAAAATCTCAAGTGTGCAAGGTCATAAGAAGCTTAGCATTTATCACAGTTTCGAGCTATAATACAATCACAATTAGATAAGCCATCCTAGGTTTTACAATCATGCAACAATTCAAAAATTTTCAAAAAGTTTCATACAAGTTCACGAAATAAATTTTGGGAGTCACTTTCTAGTCGATCGAAACAAGGTTGAAGCAATATTAAAATAATAAAAACAAGTAAAGAAATGCAAATAAAATAAAGCTCAACCCGGAATAAAGTTAGAGACGAAGAAGCCAATAATTGGGGAAGGCCTCGGGCGAGGATTCCCCCGGGAGGAGACTAAATACGAAAGACCATGATAATTATAAAACTAGGGTTGGCTTGAATTTGGTCCGCTAGACTCGGATGTCGACTACCCCGGGACCTCCGCAATGTAGCCCTAATCCAATACGGGTTTCTCTATCCAGAAAAGACCCCAACGATGTCAATGAGAACAAGGAGTCTTGATTAGGGTTAATCTAATTTACACTCTCGGCTAAATTAACCCTAAAAGCGCAGAAGGCTATTAGCACCCGGAACCTCCGGTGTATTAATACATGAATCCCTCTTTAACTCATCAAGTGACTTAATACAAGCTAGCATCCCGCCAAACAAGTATCAATCAAAATAAATTCTACGGAATCCATCCATTGTAGAATGAGCAACAAGATAATGAATTAAAACCAAACAATCAAACCAACACATTCATTTAAAACATTATAAAGGTCATTCATACAAAGTCTCCTCCCAAGGTTCACTCGGAGCCCGGTGGCCTAGGAGGTTTAGTTCGACATCACAAAATTAAGGAGGTCCTCATACAATGATTCCATCAAACAAAAACAAGAAAAACTCCCTCAAAGATGCCGGCTAGGGTTGATGGTGTAGCTCGTCGGATCCGCGCCAGCGAGCCCTATGAAGCTTCTCCACGTCTTCCCCTTCTTCTCTCCTTCAAATCTGCCCAAAAATCCCTCCAAATCCCTCCAAAGATGATGAGAATGGTGTGTCGTGGAGTGGAGGCCGAGTAGAGCACAACTTCCCCTCGAAAACCCTGAAGAATCTCTATATAATCCCGAGAGTGTGCGAGTGTGCGGCCCGTACACCAAGCTGCACAGGGTGGCCAGAAGAGCGTTCGGGCGCATGTGCAGGCCGCACATGCGCCCGAACGCTCTTCTGGCCACCCTGTGCAGCCTGGTGTACGGGCCGCACACCAGGCCGCACAGCTCACTAGCCAAGGTGTGCGGCCACTGTGCGGGCCGCACAGTGGCCACTGATTGTTTCGCCGCAAGTGTACGGGATCGCCAAGTATTACCCTGTGAGTGACACAGGGGTCGTATTCCACTATGGCCAAGGAAGTACTATTACTCACTCTTCCACTATTATCTAGCCTACAATTCTTAGTGAAAAGAACAAAGTAAAGTAAACTAACTAACCTAATGGCCGGGTCACTAGCACACGAATGTAAATAAACAAGGGAGTATCAAGCACGAGAAGGGAGTGTTTGGATAAGGAATCCACCTAGGGTTGTCATTGAGGTCCAAACTAAGATGGTTTAAAATGTGTTAATGGCATTTAAGACCTAGAGATCTCATAAATAGGTTAACCCCAATTTCTCGGTGACTAACCCCTAATCCCATACGAGTGTTAATCGGAATCTCTCCGCATTAACCCACCTACGATCGCAAAGAGTTCAAGGAAATCTCTAATAGGAGTGAACCTACTATCCTTCAGGTTAAACCTAGCAATGGAAGGCTACCGGCACCCAATTTCTCGGCGTGTCGACACAAGAATCCCCTTTCAATCTCTCCTAGATCTAGTACACGTGAGTAGGTCACATCTACGCATACAACTCATAAAAGAATTACGGATTTCTCCACAAATGTAATTCTAGACATGAAAGCATGAAAGATTGAATCTCAAACAACCATCAAACTAAATTAGTAACAACATCCAAAGTTCATACACAAGATTAACCCTAGGGTTTATCCAAATCCAAATACAATGATAAGTTAATACCTCATTACAAGGGACACTTAAACAACATACAAGGAAGACAAAAACATAAAAGAAGCAATGAAAACCCCCTCTAGCTTGTGATCTCCTTGAGTCTATGAGGCTTCAAATGATGATGCAATGGTGGCTTAGATCTTCACACAAACTCCTTCTCCCTTGCTCCTCTCCCCCTTGGTGATGATGTGCGCTCGTTTCCCACAAGGATCGCCGCTGATAGGTGGCCGGAAGGCCTCAAGAAGGTGCAATGGCGGCGGCCTCAAAGGCCAAGTGAAAAGTCTCCTCATGTGTGCCCTAAAAACATCCATAAATATTCCCGCAGTATCCCTAGGTGGATAGATGGATCCCGGGGTGGATAGACAGACAAAAACAAGGTAAAACGTGTCTCATGTGGGGGTGCATCCATGGGTGGATAGCGGGCTGTGAGAGCTAGTTGAAATTCACTGTCTTTTTATGCTCACGGCCCATTACACGGGCCCGTATACTGCACTGTTCACTCTTATGCACTTCCATCATTTCCAGCCAAAAAATCCTCAGGTGCAATAGCAACCGCTACAGTAAATGTGCTACAGTACTCCATCTAGAGTAAATGCGCTACAGTGCTGCGACGCCTGATTTTCATCCTTTTTCGCCCAAATTGCATTCTCGTGCTCCTCATGGCTCCCTAGTGTCCTACAACATAAATGATACTCGATTAAGCACAAAACGGGTATCAATTCTTAACAAAATACATGCTAAGTGAACAAAATACGTATATTAAAACATATACATTTAGACAGTTATCAGACATCCCCACACCTAAGCGTTTGCTTGTCCCCAAGCAAACAAATCATGAAAAACAAAGGGAATGATAAGTGGCTAAATGTACATCTCCGGCTCAAACAAATATGAGATTCAATAAGTGTAGAATAATGATATACAGATGTTGAGTTACAGTCAATACGTACAACAAAAGGATCCTGTCTCACCTCTTATACGTCTGTGCAGTGTAAGTGACTCTTTCATCTTATTTACCTTGACCTAGTCTAGCCCTATGACTTCAATCAGTATAGCTCTATATGCTAATCACCCCACATACAAGAATACTGGGTCTTAAAATGCTAAGTGCTACCGCAATGAACAAGTAAGATCCTTCTAAGTCCTATACTTTAAACTAAATCCCCTTTCTTCTCAAAACACCAAGTAGGCAGTCTAAGTGATCACTAGGGTTTTATTTACATGTATGAATTTTCTTTTTTTCGAGTCCGCCTAACGTAGACTGCACAAAAATCTTTCAGGATGGTGCACATGCTGGTTAGGCACAAGAGCCACCCAACTACTCGATTACAGTCTGCATAGACGCATTCATGCTTCATTAGCAGAGGAATACTGACATAGACTCATTTTCATTTCATCATTTTTTTTTCATATTCACCCTAGATTATGTCTTTAGACTGCACTACAAGTCACAAAACTAGGACTAGCTCACTAGGCTTAGAAGTTCGGAAGAGTTCATTGAAGGATAGAACTTAGTCTCCTAAGGCCAAGTACTCAAGGTTGTGTGTTAAGCATACAAGAGAGTTAAAGTAGTCAAGTTGGCTATTCCTAGGGCATCAACAAAAAATCAGTGCACAAGACAATACTAGAGGTGAAACAAGATTCAATAGAGCACAAAAAATTATGTAACTCAAATCAATCATTAATTCATGCTTGAAGAATCTCACAATAATGTATAAAGCCATCATTGATAACACTAGCATGTAAATATGGTCTTAATACATGTAAATACACCCATCCCCCCACCTAGTGTTGTACATTGCCCTCAATGTACAGTAATCATGGATAACATGGCAATATAAGCAATAAAAACAATAGAGGAGGGTGAAAATGAACTTCCCCGGTTTATCTTGTGTAACTAGCAATGTGTGACCCGAACATAGAGTACGGCGAGTTATACATGTCGGGTCCAATCTCCATTGAATGCGGAGAAGCCCACCAAACTTCCCTTAATGCCTACAAGGCAAAAAGGGCACATCATCATTCCACAAAAATTCATAAAGAAGAGATGGGGAGTAATCATGCAAGAACTAAAACAAAACACAAGAAGAACACAACAAGAACAAACACACACACAACAAACAATTAACAAAAGAAAAACAATGGAACAAAACATCATCGAAACAAGTCCATGCTCATTCAATATCATGATGTCCAATTCTCTCTTATTGCAGGTGTTGCAAAGGGATAAAAAAAAATATGATACAATATTAGGCCCAAATACAAGAAAATCAAGGGTATTCATGATGGAGTGTGAAAAAATTCAAGAAATGCTACAGTAAATCCCAAAAAAAAAATATTTGCAAGAGCTTCCCTTGTACATGGAGCATAAAAATTTTACAAAGCTTTCAAATTACTCCAAAAACACACAAAAACAAACAAACAACCAATCTCCCACAACATTGGCATCCATTCAACTTGAAAAATTAAGAGAAAGGAAGAAGAAACATTCATGACCAACACCTAGGGTTTAGAAAGGGGTACCTTAGAGGATAGGTGAAGATGATGGCAAAACTCCCAATAAATCATGCAAATTAGGTCCTTGGAAGTAGGAGATTCATGTAGAGGAAGAAAAATGAAGAAAAATGGTGAAAGAATGAGGGAAAACGGATGAGAAATGAGAGAGTTATGAAGAAAATGGTGAGGATATAGGTCCAGGACCTGTGGCATACGGCCCCTCTCACGGCCGTGAAGGAGGCTATATGGCCTAGGCCATTTTCACTGGAATTCTCTCACGGCCCATATACGGCCGTGAGGGGGACCATGAGAGCTAAGCAAACTTCACTGAAATTGTCTCACGGCCCTCCAAACGGCCCTCTTAGGGCCGTGAGGACCTGGAAAGCTTTAAAAATCCTTCAAATGCAACCCAAAGCACCCAATGAAGGGCATGAAGTGATTAAGAACACCTCTAACTTGAAAGAAATGCTTAAAAACTTGATGTAATGCATGATATAACAACAAAAACATGATTTTCAAGATGGTTATCAATTAAAACACAAAAACAACGATAAGAAGAATGTGCAAGGAAAACAAGCATAGGCTTATTCAAACAAATAAAGACATTAAAGAAACACAAGCATACATAACAAATACACAAACTACACTCAACTAGAAACACAAAAAAGAAGAAAATGAAAAAAATTTAACTTTGGGTCGCCTCCCAAGAAGCGCTTGTTTAATGTCATTAGCTCAACGTACCTTATTCTCACCTAAGGAGGCTTGAAAAGGGTGTGTTCATCCCGGCCACATGTAGCATAGCTACTTCCATGAAAGAAAAGAATTACCTTCCGGGATGATGAGCTTGTGGAGACCAAGAACATGTTACCTTTAGGCCTCCAAGGGAAAAGCTTGGGCCGGGAGTTGTGCAATTTGAACTTGGGCGGATCCTTAGACAGCTTGAACCTCCTCCCCGCTTCTTGTTTGGTCCCGGCAAGTATTCCTTTGAGTACCCCATCACAAGATTGCTTGAGCCTCCATGGAAAAAGCTTTGGTTGAGAGTTATCTAAGATCGGCATTGGTGGATCATGGTATGACATCAACATTCTATCCACATCCTTTTTCTCAACCTTTGGTAAATGGCCTTGAACTACCCATAGGCATTGTTTGGGTTTCCAAGGAAACAAGTTTGGTTGAGAACTTGTCAAGCCTTGCATGGGTGGATCAATTGGAGGTTTTATCATCCTATCCACAATTTTTTTCTCAACCCCTCTTGAATAGTCAACAATTGCCCACAAAATTTGTTTAGGCCGCCAAAGAAAAATTTTTGGTTGGGAATTGTCCAAGCCCGGCATTGGTGGGTTCAAGGATGGCCTTAGCTTCCTACCCACATCATCAAATACAATTCCCGGAATTTTCTTTCTGCACTTGAAAATTATTGATTAATTCATGGAATGGTTAATGTTGAGGCAAGTAGTGTCTTCAAATGTAGTCGATTGAGCTTCTTCCACTTCCTCACATTTTTCTATGGCCATGTTGTCATCCTCCCCTCTTTCATCTTCAACTTCACCTTGAGTTGGAACATCTATCATTTGCTCACAAGGTATTGAGGGTATCTCAATTGCTTTCTCAACCTCCAACACCTCAATATCAACTTCCACCTCAAATTCACCTTTGCTCTCTTCCCAACTAGTGTTGCGAGGAAGACTTCCTGAATGTCGTTCTGAATTGGCCTTGGCAAGTTTCCCAACTTGATGTTCAAGTGATTGCACCGAGGCTTGAAGATTTCTCAGGATGGACCCAAAATTATTGAATTGGACATTCACTTTCCCAAATTGTGTTTCCATGCTGCTAGTTACGCTGTTGAATCTTGATTCGGTGCCAATTATGAACATAGCAAGCACATCTTCAGTGGTGAACCTCTTCTCTTGCATGGGTTGTTACACTTGAGGGTAGTGAGGGGGGGGCAGATTTTGGTTGTTGTTGCCCTTGATTCCATGAGAAGTTAGGGTGGTATTTCCTCCCCGGATTGTAGGTAGAACTGTACAGGTTTCCTTGTGGCAATCCTTGGTAAGGGTGCTCCCAATGTTGAATATGATGATGTGTTGAAAAATTTTGGTGCCCTTGCCAATATGGATAGTTGACATTATTTTATGGATTGCACTGGCGTGCTTTCATGGCAAGGAACTTTTCTATCTTCTCTTCAAGTGCAAAGATTTTGGCGGCCAACAACTTTTCTTGGAAATCCATGGCTCTGTGTAAATAATCAAAAAATAAAAACAATAAGCTAACAAAGAAAATAAGCAAGAAGTAAAATAAATAAATATGCACAAAACGGTAAAAGACACATACAAAGACAAATATTTACAAAGCAAATGACTAGAGCAATAGACTATGAGCTTTCCTAACATTCCTTGAATGTCCCCGGCAACGGCGCCAAAAAACTTTATTGCTTCCCCGCAAGTGTACGGGATAGCCAAGTAATACCCTGTGAGTGACACAGGGGTCGTATTCCACTGGGGCCAAGGAAGTACTATTATTCACTCTTCCTCTATTATCTAGTCTACAATTCTTAGTGAAAAGAACAAAGTAAAGTAAACTAACTAACCTAATGGCCGGGTCACTAGCACACGAATGTAAATAAACAAGGGAGTATCAAGCACGAGAAGGGAGTGTTTGGATAAGGAATCCACCTAGGGTTGTCATTGAGGTCCAAACTAAGATGGTTTAAAATGTGTTGATGGCATTTAAGACCTAGAGATCTCATAAATAGGTTAACCCCAATTTCTCGGCGACTAACCCCTAATCCCATACGAGTGTTAATCGGAATCTCTCTGTATTAACCCACCTACGATCGCAAAGAGTTCAAGGAAATCTCTAATAGGAGTAAACCTACTATCCTTCAGCTTAAACCTAGCAATGGAGGGCTACTGGCACCCAATTTCTGGGCGTGTCAACACAAGAATCCCCTTTCAATCTCTCCTAGATCTAGTACACGTGAGTAGGTCACATCTGCGCATACAACTCATAAAAGAATTACGGATTTTTTCACAAATGTAATTCTAGACATGAAAGCATGAAAGATTGAATCTCAAACAACCATCAAACTAAATTAATAACAACATCCAAAGTTCAAACACAAGATTAACCCTAGGGTTCATCCAAATCCAAACACAATGTTAATTTATTCCTTCATTACAAGGGGCACTTAAACAACATACAAGGAAGACAAAAACATAAAAGAAGCAATGAAAACCCCCTCTAGCTTGTGATCTCCTTGAGTGGATGAGGCTTCAAATGATGATGCAATGGTGGCTTAGATCTTCACACAAACTCCTTCTCCCTTGCTCCTCTCCCCCTTGGTGATGATGTGCGCTCGTTTCCCACAAGGATCGCCGCTGAAAGGTGGCCGGAAGGCCTCAAGAAGGTGCGGTGGCGGCGGCCTCAAAGGCCAAGTGAAAAGTCTCCTCATGTGTGCCCTAAAAACATCCATAAATATTCCCGCAGTATCCCTGGGTGAATAGATGGATCCCGGGGTGGATAGACAAACAAAAACAAGGTAAAACGTGTTTCATGTGGGGGTGCATCCCGGGGTGGATAGCGGGCCGTGAGAGCTAGTTGAAATTCACTGTCTTTTTATGCTCACGGCCCATTACACGGCCCCGTATGCTGCACTGTTCACTCTTATGCACTTCTATCATTTCCAGCCAAAAACTCCTCAGGTGCAATAGCAACCGCTACAGTAAATGTGCTACAGTACTCCAGCTAGAGTAAATGCGCTACAGTGCTGCGACGCCTGATTTTCATCCTTTTTCGCCCAAATTGCATTCTCGTGCTCCTCATGGCTCCCCCGTGTCCTACAACATAAATGATACTCGATTAAGCACAAAACGGGCATCAATTCTTAACAAAATACATGCTAAGTGAACAAAATACGTACATTAAAACATATATATTTAGACACTTATCAGCTGCACATGGCCGAGAGAAACGGCCAATGTGTGCGGCGTGTCGGCTTCCGGGGTGCTCCAAGTCTTCATTTCTTCTTCAATCTTCCCCAAAATGACACGAATACGGCTTGATCACGCGCACTTGGTCCTCGAAACCCTGAAACAAAAATAAAAACATCAAGTGCGCAAAATGGCATCGAAAATACACATAAGTTGCATGAAAGTACAAGAACATCATCGCTAAAGCATGATGTATTGAGGCACTTATCAAATACCCCCCACTTAATCATTTGCTTGTCCCCAACCAAACGAACATGGAAAACCAGGTATACTAATAAGTGACTAAATACACAACCTCAGGCAAGAAACGAAAATATCATAGCCAAAATGAAACTCAATATACTAAGCAAAGAACACTTGAGATCATTCACGCATTCATTGGCCGTGTTGTGCCGTGTGTGTGCAAATCCCCTAGTTCAAAGCCCTGTAGTCCAAACAAGGTAGCCAGGACCCCGAGGACCACTTCTTGAAGCAATTCACGCCACTTAGTGGAATACGGCCTTGAGGTGGTAGAAATACTTCTAGTAGAGTCCTAAGGATCCTTCCTCTTATTTTCGAACAAGTAACGGTCGAATTTTATTTTTCTGTACAAAATTGCTTAACTTTTTCTTTTTTTCTTTTCCGGGACTAACATGAACTGCAAATCCACATTACCTTGAGCTTTGCACATTCATGTAGACGCGCTCATATCCTTATAGCTTTTGGCGAGAGGAACACTGTGGTTAGGAGCCAGAACACCAAGTAACTTCACTATTAGGGCAGAGGAGCACTGTCCACGCTTTTATTCAACTTTCCCCTTTTTTTTTACCGTATTGCAAGAAGGAACAGGAAGAAGGTCCTTAGAACACTATTAGAAGACATTCTAACACATCAAGGCGCGAAACCACTAGTATGGGTTAGCAACTAAGAGGGTCACGAAGGTGCTGTGGTCCCTCGCCTAGGTGTCCAGGGTTCTACCTAGGGGAAAAGTGCGAAAAAAATGCCTAGAATGACACGAAAATCTCAAGTGTGCAAGGTCATAAGAAGCTTAGCATTTACCACAGTTTCGAGCTATAATACAATCACAATTAGATAAGCCATCCTAGGTTTTACAATCATGCAACAATTCAAAAATTTTCATACAAGTTCACGAAATAAATAATGAAACTAAGACATGTATACCCACCCCCCACTTAAAGCAGTACATTGCCCTCAATGTACAGGAATCAGCAGTGCTGAAAAATTAGTGCAATGAAAATAAGAAGGATGGTTTCATTAACTTCCCCGAGAATAAGTGTTGTGGGATTTAGGGAGCATGAGGTTGGGGTGGCTTTTGCCTCAACAACAAATAAGGTGGGGAGAAAGAAAAATGTGACATCTAATTCAACCTGCAAGGAGAAAAAACGTCGAGTCAAGCATCCATCAACCACACAAAAATAAAGAAAAGAAACAAAAAGTGAAAGGGAAAGTGAGCTCTCGGAGTGAAAGGACTAATTGAACCGCTCAAGGTCTTCTGTGTCTCCTCCAAGGGGCTTGATCGGAAAGTTAACCTACATCTCCAAAAATAAAGATCAAGCAATGGCAACATGCTGAAATGTGCGAACACGAGTTTAGAAAAATGAGTGAAGCGGAAACCACGTGAACGCGATCAAAATAAAAAATCATCGCAAACCCCCCGAGGATCCAATTCGGGCGGGAAACTAAAAACCAAGAAATCACCTTGAAGGTACGGAAAGAAATTGAGTGTTGAAAATGTTTTTAACATTGAAAACGATGCGAGGGAGGTGATAAGATCAAAGCGAGTGCCAAAAGGTGGAGAAAAGCTGGAAAGAAAAGTGTTTCTGCAGCAAAACTGGGGCCAGTGTGCGGGTGGTGTGCGGGCCGCACACCAGCCCGCATGGTCTTCTGCCGAGCATGTGCGGCCTGGTGTGTGGACCGCACACCAGGCCGCACGCTCCTCTGGCTGAGGCGTGCGGCTGGTGTGCGGGCCACACACCAGCCCGCACACCCTTCTGGTAGGGGCGTGCGTCCTCTGTGCGGCCGCACAGTGGCCGCACAAAGCCCTACAAAATGCTCAGAAATCAGTTATCTTCAAACCAAAACTAGTCTTCGACATTATAAACGCGACGAAACTCATCTCGGACAATTGATACATGTTGAAAAACACAAAACATACGGGATTTCACCGAGATGGGGAGGAAACAAAGACATACACAATGAAGCATACCAAGAATGAATGAAGAAGGGAGCTCACAATCCAAACCTAATTCATGCATAACAAAAAATACGAAAATGAAAAAGTACAGAATTGTAAAAATCATGGGTTGCCTCCCACAAGCGCTTGTTTAGTGTCACGAGCCTGACGTTCAAGTTTCTCATCATCAAGGTGGTTCAAAGGCAGAGATTTTACCTGAATTTCCCATGGATGCAAATGATGACTGACACGACCTTTTGCGTGTGTATCGCAAGTGCACGGCCTTGTCGAAGTAATAAAATACCCTGGTGAGTGGGTAGTCGTATCCACAGGGAATAGTGTTCAGAAACAAGTGTTATCGCTATTTAGCTAGGATTGGAATCGATGACGAGAAAAGTATGTATTTATAGATATAAAAGAAAATAAAAGAGTGCAAGAAGAATAATGAGGGTAGGAGAGGTAATCGATATAACGATGGGGTACCCGGACAAAGCTCCCCCTAGGACTAATGCTTCTAGTGCAAAACTTGTATTATGCTCTACAATTGATGCCTATTGAGTCGAGGATATCCTTAAACACACGGTCCCAAACCTAAGGTCAACCGTGACTAACCCCAACACTATGTCCCGGCATTAGGATTCACGTCAATCCTTCACTCTGTTGATTTCTCAACTAAGCCCCAGGGGAGTATATCTACCTACACCTAACACTACGTGGAGTTGCTTTAAGCTCTAGGGATTCCTACTGATAAAACCTGTTCCTATGTGTAGTAGTTCTAACCCTTTGGTCCAGGTGGAAGAACCCTAGTCTAAATTAAGCCACAGTGCATAGGATTCACATCACCCCAAAACCTTGGGGGAGTTTGTCTACCTAGCACTTCACTCTATTTCGACCTCTAATGAATCAAGGAATCGGAGGTAGGGAGAAATCACAATGGAAGGGAAAGGGGTACGTCGCTACCTCACAACTCTCCCTCTCAACCCTCTTCAATCTTAAGGAGTCTAACCCTATAGAGGTTGTCACACCCTCAAAGGATAACTTAATAGATTCTCAACCCTAGTGTCACATCTAAGGGAAAACAATAACAAGATAAAATCAAGATTGAAACTCAATAAAAGAACATCAAATTAAGAAAGCATAATAAAAGTCATAGAAACAATATCATCCTAGGGTTTACAAGTCCGAATAACCACTAGGGTTTAGCTCTCCATGGAGCAATACAAAATCAATAAAGAATTTAAGAAAATATGCATGAAAACCATAAAGAAAACCCCCTTGTAGATCGTATCGATGGTCTTGTGTAGTCGCGTGTCTTCTCCAACGAATCCCTTGTCAAGCCTAGGGCACACCTCGCCAAATCAATGCCGATGAGAGCTTCCCCAATAGCTTTCTTCCAAAGGATGTCGATGTCGATGCCGTTTAATCACCTCCAAAGACCTCCAAGAACCTCTCCAAACCCTAGCCGAAAGCCCCCCAAAAGATATTCAAGTGATAGAAGGGAAGGGTCCTCAAATAGATATGGAAACGAGCTATTTATAGGCTGAAATTGGACTTCTGTGAAAATCCAGAAATTCCACACGCCCGTGTGTTAATTCCACAAGGCCGTGTGGAAATTCTGGAATCGTGATTTCTCGGCACCTGTGAACAGTGTTTTTGCTGCAGTGTTTTTGCTACAGTATTCCTGCTACAGGGCACGGCCGTGTGGAATTTCCACACGGCCGTGTGAACTCTCTGGCTTGCTGGAAAATTAATTCACACGGCCGTGTGAAATTTCCACACGCCCGTGTGAACTCTCTGGAATTCTGAATTTCGGCAAAATGTGAACAGTAGATGCTACAGTATTTATCTACAGTATTTCCCTACATTGTCTGCTACAGTACTTCTCCGAAATACTCCCGAATCCATCGTTCTTCATCGAGGCCGTTGAATTGGGCACACAATCAACGGTAGATTATGTCGATTACTTCATTTCTCTTCATTGGCGAAGTTCTCCAATGCTACACGAGTTATAGACTTTTGTCAGTGTGACTGCCCTTGTGCCCCTCCAATGGAGGTTGGCACACACCTACAAGTCTAGACTCGTGCCTTGTTCCTTGCTTGGTCCAAGAACTCCTCACCAACGGCGAACATAACCTATTCTTCCTTCTTTTTCTCTAGATCTTCTCCACAACCCTTCAATGCACAAAAGTAAACAAATGCACACTTTTTAGTGATAAAATCTGATTAAATTAATGCCCATTGCAAGATAATAACACTTCGCATTACTATAACACGAGCACTTATCAATGACCCCGCCGGCAAATTCAAGGAAAGGAGAGAACCAACATTGTGCATACCTAGGTCGACGAAGCATGCCATGTGTCCCTTTTCATGAGAGTTCTTGCTTGCTTTGCTAACCTTAGGAGTCACCTTTTTCCATGCTTGCTTCCATGATCGTTCTCCTTTGCTTCTCCCTTGTGCCTTGTCCGAACATGTATGAGGAGGGTCTTCTTGTGCCTTCTTTGGTGCTTTTTCCTCCTCAATATCCACATCTTGTAATAATTCATCAAGGGGGTTCATCATAAGGACTTCATGCACACAATCTTCAACTTGTAGTTCTGTATCATCTAGTGCATATTAAGTGTCATCAAGCTCCTTGGGGTGTTTCATTGCCTCGGTAATTTTAAAAGTAGCTTCCTCATTCCTGGCTTGCAAGGTCATTTTCTCGTCTTGCATATCCAGCAGGACACGGGATGTGGCAAGGAAAGGCCGCCCAAGTATGATGGGGACCTCAGTAGCGTCATCAACATCAAGGATAACAAAATCAGCCAGAAAGACTAGACCACCAACCTTCACAATCACATCGCTCACAATGCCACGCGGGCGTCTAACAGTCCGATCTGCAAGTTGTATGGTGATCCGTGTCGGCTCTAAGTCTTGAAGGCCAAGTTTTAAGAAAAGCTTATAGGGCATAACATTTATGCTTGCATCGGAATCGGCGAGGGCTTTCTCTACAAGCGAGTCCCCAAAATGACACTCCACAATTAGACCACCCGGGTCTTTGATTTTCTCGAGCAATTTGCTTTGGATAATTGCCGAACAACTCTCGCCAAGAGACACCGTAGATGCTTCGTCAAGTTTCTTCCTGTTTGTAAGCAACTCCTTCATAAACTTGGCATATTTTGGCATTTGAGCAAAAGCCTGGACAAGTGGAAGATTAATGTGAAGTTGCTTGATCATCTCCAAAATTTTTTTGAATTGAGTGTCCTCCTTATCCCTATTGAGTCTTGCCGGATAGGGTACCTTTGGTTGGTGCTCTAGCAATTTTTTTTTCTTTGTTTTGAGGTTCAATCAAATTGTCATGGCTGTCATTAGCTTCATCACCACCCACGGAGGGAGTGCCTCTTACCATGTTCTTTTCCTTGTTTTCAGTTGGCCTAGGAGTCGGCCGAACCTCAACCTCTCTACCACTCCTCAAAGTGATAGCTTGTACATGTTCTCGTGGGTTAGTCTCAGTGTTGCTAGGGAGACTACCCGGTGTTCTTTCTGCCATGGATGCCGCAATCTGTCCCAAGTGTTTTTCGATGCCCTGGATTGAAGCTTGCATGTTTCTCACTGTCGTTTCAAGTGTGTTCAACCTTGCATCAGTGATTTGCATGTATTTAGCTAGGACATCTTTAGTAGTGAATTTCCCTTCTGTTGGAGGTGCTTGTGATGACTGTGCCTGAAACCCTGGCGGTTGTGAGAATTTCCGTTGGCCCTGATTTCCCCAATTGAAATTTGGGTGATTTCTCCACGCGGGGTTGTATGTCCCACCATAGGGGTTTCCTTGGAATTTCTACCCTTGATTCACATAGTCAACATGTTCAACTGGGGGGCATCGGGGACTGAAATGGGGCAACTAGCAACATCATGCCCCCCTCCACAAGTTCCACAGTTCATCACTTGCTTGACACTTGTGCTCGAACGCTCGACTCTTTCGGACATAAGCAAGCTCACTTGCTTCGCTAGTGCTTCGAATTTCGCATCTTGAGCGGTCTTACTGTCTATTTCATGAACTCCTCGAGCTTGAGTCATTTTTGCCCTCAAACCCCAATGTGATTCATTTCGTGCCATGTTCTCAATTAATTCTTCAGCATCCTCGGGAAATTTGCTACTCAAGGATCCACAGGCTGTGACATCAATGAGTTGACAATTCTGGTAGCTCAAACCATTATACAGTATCTGTACTCGCATCCAAGCCTCGAAACCATGATGTGGACATTTTCGCAAGAGATCTTTAAATCTCTCATGGGCTTCAAAGAGGGTTTTAGAATCTCTTTGACTGAAAGCCGAGATCTCTTGCCTTAACCTTGCTGCCTTGCTCGGAGGAAAGTAGTGGCCCATAAACTTGTTCATCATCTCCTCCCATGTCTTTATGGAACCCGGGGCAAGTGAGGTGAGCCACCTGTAAGCCGCACCCCGCAAACTAAATGGGAAAAGACGGAGTCTAGCTGCATCATCGGATAGGCCATTGACTTTAAATGTCGAGCACATTTGGAGGAATCGGGATAGGTGCTCATTCGGGTCCTCGTCGGCTAAGCCATCGAACTGCACGGTGTTCTGTATCATCCCAATTGGTCTGGCCAAATCAAAATTACCGGTACTGGCAGCTGGAGCTTGCACACTAAACCCTCCCCCGGTAAATTGTGGCCTCTCTTAGTCAAATAATGTTCTTCTCTCTTCGGCCATAGCAATAGGAATTGATTCAGGTGCTGCAACTGATCCTGAGGAGGAACCCACCTAAGTTTCCTTCAACCGTTGGTGTATGACACGCTCTGATAAGTGCTTGTGTTATAGTACCGTGAAGCATTATTATCTTACATTGAGCATATCTTTTATCAGTTTTTATCACTAAATGGTGTGCATTTGTGTATTCTTGTGCATTGAAGGTTTGTGGAGCTAAATTGGAAAAGAAGAATGAAATTAGGTCGTGTTCGCCGATGTTGGGAAGTTTTCAGACCAAGCACGGAACAAGGCACGAGCTTGGACTTATGAGTGTGTGCCAACCTCCTTTGGAGGGGCACAAAGGCAGTCACATTCACAACAAGTCTAACTCGTGTGGCTTAAGAGAACTTCACCAAGAAGGAGACTTGAAGCAATCGGCACGATCTACCATTGATTCGGGAGCGTTTCGGGCGAGTACTGTAGAAGCACTGTAGCAAACACTGTAGTAAGTTACTGTTCACTTTCGGCCGAAATTCAGAATTCCAGAGAATTCACACGGGCGTGTGGAATTAACACACGGCCGTGTGAATTAATTTTTCAGCAGACAGAAACTTCACACGCCCGTGTGTTAATTCCACACGGCCGTGTGAAGCCCACGATAAGTCAAATTTTAAAGCCGCGATTCAACATTATAAAAGGCGATTTTGGATACCTTTTGGGGGATCTTTTGACCTACCTTTCTCTTCAACTTGGAGAGTGCAGCTAGGGTTTCGGAGAGGATTTCGTAGAGGTTTAGCGCGCGTCATCGGCATCGTCACTGACGTTCGACGGCCGCACAAGACCACGGCCACACCATACGCAAGGGGGTTTTTATTGATGTCCTTATTTTGTGCTTTCTTTCATACATTGATGAACATGTATAGCTCCATGAGGAGCTAAACCCCTTAAGGGTATTCGTACTTGTAAACTCTAGGGTTATTATGTTTCTTTGACATTGTTATTATGCTTTTCCATTATTGATGAATAAAAATTGAGTTTCAATCTTAATTTCATCTTGCTAATGTTTTCTCTTAGATGTGACACTAGGATCGAGAACAATTTAGGTTGCCTTTTGTAGGTGTGACAACTCCTTAGGGTTAGACTACTTAAGATTGAAGAGGGTTGAGAGGGAGAGTTGTGAGGTAGCGATGTACCCCTTTCCCCTCCGACATGGTTTCTCCCTACCTCCGTTTCCTTGATTTCATAGTGGTCAAAATAGAGTGAAGTGCTAGGCAGATAAACTCCCCTGGGGCTTAGTTACGCAAGTAACAGAGTGAAGGGTTGAAGTGAATCCTATGCATTGGGGCTTAATCTAGACTAGGGTTCTTCCACCTGGACCAAAGGGTTAGAACTACACATAGGAACATGTTTTACCATTAGGAATCCCTAGAGCTTAAAGCAGTCCCACGTAGTGTGAGGTTTAGGTAGATATACTCCCCTGGGGCTTAGTCATGCGAGCGATAGAGTGAAGGGTGACGTGAATCCTAATACCAGGGCATAGTGTTGGGGTTAGTCACGGTTGTCCTTAGGTTTGGGACCGTGAGTCTTAGGATATCCTCGACTTGATTAAACATCAATAGGAAAGTATAATAGCATAGTCCTGCACTAGAAGCATAGACCCTAGAGGTAGCTTGTCCGGATGCCCTATTTCATTCATTACTAGTCCTCTCTATTCTCTTTTACTTACACTCTCTCATCTTCCATCTTTCTATTTAATTTCTCGTCTTCTAGTATAATTGTTTCCATAATTCATTCATCGAATCAATTGATCACTTTTCCGTACTTCGCATAGTTTTAATAGTGAAATCTCGTATTCTAACTCCCTATTCCTTATGGATTCGACTACCCTCTCACCGGGGTAACTTTTATTACTTCGACAAACCCATGCACTTTTTGGCCCCCTGTCACGCTCGATTTCTTCATTTGGCTGTACAAACCCAGTGGGGTTCGCTCGAGTCATGCACAGAACGCCTGAGAAAACAAAAAGCAAAAAGGGATATTAGTGGATATATATATACAAACGATGAAAACAAAAACAGTAAAAGATGGAAAATTACAAATGAAAGTGAAGTGACTAGAGCAATGATCCAAAAGTTTTCATAGTATTCATGGATGTTCCACGGCAACGGCGCCAAAAACTTGATGAGCGAGCGCGCGACACACTAAAGAATCGAGCACGTGACTCCCCGGCCGTAAGTGCATGGGTCGTCAAGTAATAACCTCACAAGGACGGTCGTATTCCCTAGGGCCCAAGATCTAATATTACTTCCTTTTGGGAGTCACTTTCTAGTCGATCAAAACAAGGTTGAAGAAATATTAAAATAATAAAAACAAGTAAATAAATGCAAATAAAATAAAGCTCAACACGGAATAAAGTTAGAGATGAAGAAGCCAATAATTGGGGAAGGCCTCGGGCGAGGATTCCCCCGGGAGGAGACTAAATACGAAAGACCATGATAATTATAAAACTAGGGTTGCCTTGATTTTGGTCCGCTAGACTCGGATGTCGACTACCCCGGGACCTCGATACTGTAGCCCTAATCCAGTATGGGTTTCTCTATCCAGAAAAGACCCCTACGATGTCAATGAGAACAAGGAGTCTTGATTAGCGTTAATCTAATGCACACTCTCAACTAAATTAACCCTAAACGCACAGAAGGCTATTAGCACCCGGAACCTCCGGTGTATTAATACATGAATACCTCTTTAACTCATCAAGTGACCTAATACAAGCTAGCATCCCACCAAACAAGTATCATTCAAAATTAATTATATGGAATCCATCCATTGTAGAATGAGCAACAAGATAATGAATTAAAACCAAACAATCAAACCAACACATTCATTCAAAACAATATAAAGGTCATTCATACAAAGTCTCCTCCCAAGGTTCACCGGGAGCACAGTGGCATTGGGAGGTTTAGTTCGACATCACAAAATTAAGGAGCTCCTCATACAATGATTTCATCAAACAAAAACAAGAAAAACTCCCTCAAAGATGCTGGCTAGGGTTGATGGTGTAGCTCGTCGGATCAGCGCCGGCGAGCCCTATGAAGCTTCTCCACGTCTTCCCCTTCTTCTCTCCTTCAAATCTGCCCAAAAATCCCTCCAAATCCCTCCAAAGATGATGAGAATGGTGTGTGGTGGAGTGGAGGCCGAGTAGAGCACAACTTTCCCTCAAAAACCCTAAAGAAATCTCTATATAATCCCTAGAGCGTGCGGGCAGTGTGCGGGCCGCACATGTGCCCGCACGCTCTTCTAACCACCCTGTGCGGCCTGGTGTGCGAGCCGCACACTAGGCCACACAGCTCACTGGCCCGGGTGTGCGGCCACTGTGCGTGCCGCACAGTGGCCCCACATGGTCGACAGAAACGGTCCCTGTGTGCGGCGTGTCAGCTTCCGGGGTGCTCCAAGTCTTCATTTCTTCTTCAATCTTCCCCGAAACGACATGAATATGATTTGATCACGCGCACTTGGTCCTCGAAACCCTGAAACAAAAATAAAAACATCAAGTGCGCAAAATGTCATCGAAAATACACATAAGTTGCATGAAAGTACAAGAACATCATCGCTAAAGCATGATGTATTGAGGCACTTATCAGACATGCATACCCACTCCCCCACATAAAGCAGTACATTGCCCTCAATGTACAGGAATCAGCAGTGCAGAAAAATTAGTGCAATGAAAATAGGAAGGATGGTTTCGTGAACTTTCCCTGAAACAAGTGTTGTGGGATTCGAGGAGCATGAGGTCGGGGTGGCTTTCGCCTCAACAACAAATAAGGTGGAGAGAAAGAAAAATGTGACATCTAATTCAACCTGCAACGAGAAAAGACATCGAATCAAGCATCCATCATTGCCAAAAAAGGAAAATACAGAATTGAAAAGCATTAATATAAGTTTTCAAAACAAAGGGAAATAAAACAAGTAGTAGGGATAAGCCCAAACCAAGTAGACTAGAACAACAAGCAAACCAGAATATAAATGTAGCAAAGACAAGCAAAGAAACACTAAAGGAAAATGAGCTCTTAATCCCAATCATCCCAGCTATCCATAGATGTAGGAGGTACCGTAATGTCGGGGGAAGGAGGGTGCTGCAGAAGGGCGATGATGCTCTGCTGGTTCCATAAAAGTTCTTGCTGCCCCTGAATAAGCCTAGTGATGTCTTCCCCATGGCGTCGTTGTGTGTGACGAATAGCTTGAAGCTCTTGATGCAGTTCAGCGATAGTCGATGAGCGATCAGTACATGGTCTTGATAAGGCCAATGGCTCGAAGGGTTTGGATTCCAAGTGTAAGAGTGCCACCAACTCTTTCCTTTGAACGGACGTGACCCAGTACATTCATGCCGCTCACTAACCGCGTAATGTATGGCTCGGCAAAAATTACCCCAATCGATGGATTCTGAGTTTGGCGAGCAATGCATTCCGCTATAATATAAGCCAAGTTAATCCGATGGCGATTTATCATGCTGTACATGATCAGGAGGTCCATACGAGATACCACGCCAGTGCTATCAGCCCGCCCCGTAAGAGATCGGCTTATGAGCGCATGGATATAGCGGTGGGCAAGGTCATGGAGAAGAGATCCCTTTTTGGAGTCCTGGCCCGCTGCATGTGTGATAGTGCGCCAAAAGCGTCTCTGTTCAACATGGGCGGGGAAGTCCAAGGGTAACCCGGGGTAGTGCATGCCGTTGATGAAGTCATGATCGTAGATGCCTAAGTAGTTCGTGAACTCACCATAGCTAATAGATTTCGCCTCACCATTGACTTGAAACGTGATGCCACCATGGCAACGAAGGCGGGCAAAGGTTTGATTGGCTTGGTACTTAGGACCTCCAATGTGAGTTCACAATACACAGGTTCATTAATGTCAAACACGGCGAGCCATTGATCAAATCCCACTAATTGTCGTACTTCATCGGCCAAGGCCACATGTTCAAGCACTTCCCAATCGATAATACGGTTTTAGGCAAATGGTTTTGTTTTTAGGATATCATAACGTTCTTGAAAAGTTTCATTGTCAAAGTGCATCTCCGATGAAGACCCTGCTTTTGTCTTGGTGCGTTTGCTTGACGAACGTTCGTTCGGCATCTTGCCTATAACTACAAAAATACGAATCAAGCAATGGTATAACTTCATAATGGCCTAATAGGTATGAGGCAAGCAACAAGTTTTGAAAATGAATGGGACGCAAAGATAGCAAGATCATGAGTTATTAGAATGTATTACAACAATTCACACAAGTCCCACTTATGTCTACAACCCAATGAAACATGGAATTCATTATCATCCATGGAAACCAATGCACAATCACACAAGTATCTAAAGCTTAACAAAGGGTCTAACAATTTGGAGTAAAAGCCAAAGAAAATACAAGCATGGTTTCATGAGAGTTTCATGCCTACAAGAATGATACAACCACAAATTACCAACATCCATCACCAACCAACACACAAACAAGGGATATGAAAATTCATTCAAGTTAAAATAAACCAAAAAGATAAGAGATGAGATCATACCTTGCAAGGATGGACGAAATAACCAAGAAAAGGTTGGCAAAAACAAGAGGAGGAGGTTGTAGACCAAAGCTTGAAAGCAACCAAGAAGATGAAACTCAAGAAAATTCCTTGAAAGCTAGAAGAGATTCAGAATTTTTGAGAGATAGAGAGGGTTTTCAAGGTTGAAATAGGGGCATATGAAGAGATAGGATTAGGTCAAGGGTTTTAAAAGAGGGAGAAGAGGACAAGTGGCACGTTTATGCCACTTGTCTCTCGATGGCGTGCGTGTGGCATGCCACCCGCACGCCAGTGTGCACCCTGGTGTGCGGGCCGCAGACCAGGCCGCACGCTCCTCTGGATGAGGTGTGTGGCTGGTGTGCGGGCGACACATCAGCCCGCACAATGCACTGTTGCTCACTAAAAACCACAATTTCAGCCTCCAAACATGTATACAATGAAGAACATGCAACTCAAGCTTAACTTGGACAAAAAATACTGGTTTTTAACCACAAACCATAAAAGAAATCACCAATACGAAGGTGGCACAAAGATACAAAAGTTTAGCAAAATTGGAAGAACGAGAGAAAGAGCTCAAAATCCAAGCGACAACACAAGAGAAACTAAAATACAGAAATGGAAGAGTACGGAAATGTAAAAATTTTGGGTTGCCTCCCATGAGTGCTTGTTTAGCATCGTGAGCCTGACGTTCGAATGTCTTGAGTTAATGAGGTACAAAGGGTAAGATTTTACCTGATGAATCGGGCGGTAATGAGTTCTTACCGAAATATAGCTTGAGGCGATGCCCATTTATCTTGAATTGACCTTTCTCCGGATGAATGATCTCGACTACGCCTTGAGGAGAGACACTCATTACCGTGTATGGTCCTGACCATCGTGATTTAAGCTTCCCTGGGAATAGACGAAGTCGGGCATTATATAGCAACACTTGATCCCCCTCCTCAAACTTCTTGTCCTGTTTTATGTTTTTGTCGTGGAAGTGTTTCACTTTTTCTTTGTATAATCTTGAGTTCTCATAGGCCAGAGCCCTCCACTCTTCAAGCTCATCCAGTTGCAATTTCCTTTTCTCCCCCAATAGGTTGAAATCAAAGTTCAAGAATTTTGTGGCCCAAAATGCATGATGTTCGAGCTCAACGGGGAGATGGCAAGCCTTGCCATAGACCAAGCGATATGGACTGCTCCTAATAGGCGTCTTGTAAGCTGTACGGTAAGCCCAAAGAGCATCATCTAGATGATCTGCCCAATCTTTACGGTGATGAGCCACAGTTTTTTCCAAAATTCGCTTGAGTTCTCGGTTAGAAACTTCAGCTTGACCACTGGTTTGTGGATGATAAGTAGTAGATGTGTAATGGGAAACGCCATATCTCTTTAGGATCTTTGCAAACTGAGAATTACAAAAATGTGCTCCGCGGTCACTGATAATTGTTCGTAGCGTTCCAAACCTCGAGAACAACCTCTTCAAAAATTGCACATCAACACGAGCATGACTAGATGGCAAAGACTGAGCTTCCACCCAATGAGACGCATAGTCCACTGTGACTAGAATAAACTTGTGTCCCTGGGAGTTTGGAAATGGGCCCATCAAATCAATTCCCCACACATCAAAAACCTCACAGACCTGAATAGCATTCTGAGGCATTTTGTCCCGGCGTGAAATGTTCCAAGTTCTTTGGCAGCGATCACAGGACTGAATATGCTTCTACTTGTTTAGAAAAATAGTGGGCCAGAAGAAACCAGCATTAAGAATTTTTTTAGCTGTTCGATTGGTGCTGTAATGCCCCCCAGTTGGCCCTTCATGGCAATGCATGATAATGTTCCTCCCTTCTTGTCAAGATACGCACTGCCTAACCACTTGATCGGTACAGACGCGGAACAAATAAGGTTCCTCCCAAATGTAATGCTTAAGATCAACGAAAAATTTCTTCCTTTGTTGATAACTGAACCACTTTGGGAGAATGCCTGCTGCCAGATAATTAGCAATGTCTGCGAATCAGGGTTGCCCTTCTTCTTGAACCACCCGAACATGGAAAAGTTGTTCCTCTGAAAGAAGTCATTGATCTTGACATCCATGGTGAATGATGAGTAGTTGTTCTCTAATCGAGACAGATGATCAGCAGCTAAGTTTTCAGGGCCCCGCTTGTCTTTGATTTCCAAGTCGAATTCCTGAAGCAGGAGCACCCAACGGATCAAACGTGGCTTAGCATCAGTCTTACTAAGGAGAAATCGAAGTGCTGAATGATCAGTGTAAACCACCACTTTGGAAAGCACTAAATAAGGCCTGAACTTGTCGAAAGCAAAGACCACTACAAGGAGTTCCTTTTCAGTGGTAGTATAATTTTCCTGAGCCCCGGTGAGAGTTTTTCTTGCATAATAAATAGGATTGAAATGATTATCTTTCCTTTGCCCCAGAACTACTCCCACTACAAAATCACTAGCATCACACATTAATTCGAATGGTAGCTCCCAGTTTGGTGCGACGAGGATAGGTGCCTGGATAAGTTGATTCTTTAGAGTAGGGAAAGCATTCAAGCACTCCGGGGTGAAATGGAATGGCACATCCTTCTCAAGTAGCTTGGTCAATGGTTTTGCAATCTTAGAAAAATCTCTTATGAATCTCCTGTAAAATCCGGCATGCCCCAGAAAACTTCTAATGGCCTTGACAGATGTTGGAGGAGGGAGCTTCTCAATGGCAGAGATTTTTGCCTTGTCTACTTTAATGCCATCACCCGAAATTTTATGTCCCAAAACTATCCCTTCCTTTACCATGAAGTGGCATTTTTCCCAGCTCAGCACTAAGTTGGTTTCCTCACATCGTTCCAAGACACACTCCAAGTTCTTCAAACATAAATCAAATGAGCTTCAGTATACAAAAAAATCATCCATGAACACTTCCATCGTTTTTTCAACCATATCCTCGAAGATAGCAAGCATGCATCTCTGAAATGTGGCAGGGGCATTGCATAACCCGAAAGGCATTCTGCGATAAGCAAACGTTCCATAAGGATAGGTGAAAGTAGTTTTTTCTTGGTCTTCAGGAGCTATGGGAATTTGAAAATATCCGGAAAAACCATCTAGAAAGTAATAATACTCGTGTCCGGCCAATCTTTCGAGCATCTGATCAATGAATGGAAGAGGGAAGTGATCCTTACGAGTGGCGTCATTGAGTTTCCTGTAATCAGTACAGACTCTCAAACCAGTGACCTGCCTAGTAGGGATAAGCTCATTCTTCTCGTTGGTCACTACCGTCATGCCCCTTTTTTTTGTACCACCTAGGTGGGACTGACCCAAGCACTATCAGAGATTGGGTAGATTATGCCAGCGTCTAGAAGTTTGATCACTTCAGCTTTCACCACTTCTTTCATATTCGGGTTCAACCTCCTTTGTGGGAGGGCCGACGGCTTGTGGTTGTCTTCCATTAAAATCTTATGAGTGCAGAAAGATGGATTTATTCCCCTGATGTCTGAAATCTTCCATGCCAAGGCTTGCTTATGTTTCTTCAATACTTTTAACAGTTCATTCTTGTTTTCTGTTGAAAGACTAGAGGATATTATTACCGGTAGCTTAGAATTCTCTTCAAGAAATGTGTACTCAAGGTGCGGGGGTAATTCTTTCAACTCCAATTCTGGTGGTTGACACACCCCTAGCGTGTGTACCCTGCAAGTGCACGGGTTGTCGAAGTAATAAATTTTTCCCTGGTGAGTGGGTAGTCAAATCCACAGGGAATAGGGATTTAAGACACAAGATTTCACTATTTATCTATGCGGTGTACGAAAAGTGATATTAGAATCAATGAGTGAGTATGAAGGCAAATATAAAAAGACAAGAATTAAAAATAGAAAGATGATAGGTGAGACTGTGCAGACAGGAGTAAACAGAGAAGGACTAGCAATGAATATGAATTAGGGTATCCGAACAAGTTACCTCTAGGAATTATGCTTCTAGTGCAAGACTATGCTATTATACTTTCCTATTGATGTTAATTGAGTCGAGGATATCGTTAAACACACGGTCCCAAACCTAAGGTCAACCATGACTAACCCCAACACTATGTCCCGGCATTAGAATTCACGTCAACCCTTCACTCTGTCGCTCACGCAACAAAGCTCCAGGGGAGTATTTCTACCTAAGCCTAACACTACGTGGGATTGCTTTAAGCTTTAGGGATTCCTAGTGATAAAACCTGTTCCTATGTATAGTTCTAACCCTTTGGTCCAGGTGAAAGAACCCTAGTCTAAATTAAGCCCTAGTGCATAGGATTCACGTCAAGTCTTCACTCTGTTGCTTGCGCAACTAAGTCCCAGGGGAGTTTATCTACCTAGCACTTCACTCTATCTCGACCGCTAATAAATCAAGGAAACGGAGGTAGGGAGAAAACACACTGGAGGGGAAAGGGGTACATCGCTACCTCACAACTCTCCCTCTCAACCCTCTTCAATCTTAAATAGTCTAATCCTATAGGAGTTGTCACACCTCCAAAGGATAACCTAGATTGTTCTTAATCCTTAGTGTCACGGCTAAGAGAAAACAATAGATAAAGATAATTAAAATTAAAACTCGAATTTATTCATCAATAATGGAAAAGCATAATAACAATGTCATAGAAACATAATAATCCTAGGGTTTACATGTCCGAATACCCAGGAGGGGTTTAACTCCTCATGGAGCTATACATGTTCATCAAAATATGAAAGAAAGCACAAGTTGAAGATATTGATGAAAACCCCCTTGCATATGGTGTGGTCGTGGTCTTGTGTGGCCGCCGGACGTCATTGACGTTGCCGATGACGTGCTCTAAACCTCCATGAAGTCCTCTCCAAAATCCTAGCTGCACTCCCCAAAGTTGAGGAGAAAGATAGATCAAAAGATATTTTCAAAGTCTGCAAATCGGGCTTTTATAATGCTGAGTGCGGCTTTAAATTTTGGACTTATCGGGACTTCACACGGGCGTGTGGAATTAACACACGGGCGTGTGAAGTTTCTGTTTGCTGAAAAATTGATTCACATGACCGTGTGTTAATTCCACACGCCCGTGTGAATTCTTTGGAATTCTGAAATTTGGCCGAAAGTGAACAATAGCTTGCTACTGTTTTTAGCTATAGTGCAAGCTACATTGCTACTGCAGTAACTCACCCGAAACGCTCCCGAATCCGTCGTTCTTCATCGAGGCCATTGAATTGGGCACACAATCAATGGTAGATCGTGCTGATTGCTTCAAGTCTCCTTCTTGGTGAAGTTCTCCTAAGCCACACGAGTTAGACTTGTTGTGAATGTGACTGCCTTTCTGCACCTCCAACGGAGGTTAGCACACACTCACAAGTCTTGGCTCGTGCCTTATTCCTTGCTTTGGTCCCAAAACCTCCCAACAATGGCGAACATGATCTAACTTCATTCTTCTTCTCCAAATTAGCTCCACAAACCTACAATGCACAAGAATACACAAATGCACACTATTTAGTGACAAAATCTGATAAACTGTATGCTCATTGTAAGATAATAACGCTTTGCATTACTATAACACAAGTACTTACCAAACTCCCCCACACTTAAGCTTTTTCTTGTCCTCAAGCAAAAATAAAACGTGAGAATACTTTGGAAGAATAATTGAAAGTACTCAGCCTTAGGTTCACCAAAAGTATGCAAAAGAAGCATTCTACAAGTAAGTGTGTGTGTGAACTCACTCAAGACAACCAAACGAGTACTCCTCAAACTCTTCTTAAAAAGGACTTATTTATATACGAAAAGCAAGAGTGGAAGTAGTAGCTTCACACATTGTCGAAGGTAGCCCTTTCCTAGGCAGCCGCCAAAGGTGGCTTTCACTCTTTTGAGGAGGTAGCTCTTTCTACCGGGGTAGTAGCTTTCACACATCCCATGAGATAGCTCTTTCTCTCATTAGGGTATAACATGTATCCGACTTATGAGAGTAGCTTCATACTTCATGGGTGGTAGCTCTTTCCACCCCAAATGCATAAATAAAAGAGAGCAACTATTCACAACCTCATATTATATTTTTTTCTTTTTCTCTTTTCCACATACTTTTTATTTTTCCATCTTTCTCATTTATTTTTTTTCTTATATATGCATTTTGCAAAGTAAAAATAAGAATGATGATAAACTTGTCCTTAAAAACTTCAAGATCGAGTTTCCAAAAGATTCCAAGAGTAAGTTGTTCAATATAAGATAATCGAGCCAAAATTCCATAAAAATTCAAGTAAAAACTAGAGCATGATAGGACACAATGTTAAAAATTCTCCTAAACTCTAAGAATACAACCGTTGCAACTAAGGTGGACCGCCATAGGTTACATGAGCATGAGCAATTGAACGTACAAGTAAATGTGTATGCAATGCGAACTCCCCCCCCCCCCCCCCCCCCCCCCCCCAACACTTAAGATGTACATTGTCCTCAATGTACGCATGCAAGCACAATAAAACATATAGCAATTAAAACAATTAGTGTGGAACTGGGCAATTAAAACATTACTCCCCTGAACCCCAAGTGTTGCGTTTGATGGAGCTAGTTTCATTGAGAGTTGAGTCTCAATGGGTTGTGGAGCACACATGGTTCCATGACCGTGTCTATGACTATTCCTCAATTTCCTTACATCCAAGACCATCTGCACGTATACACAAGGTGGTTCAGTGAAGCTCAATAAAAGTAAAATAAAACAAAAGAAACATAAAACTAAAAACGCCTCAAGCGTCGGTGTTGTCTACTACTGGTGCCGATGCTATTGCTGTTGTTGATAGTGATACTGGTGCTGAAAAAGAAAGAAAAGATTGACGAAGAAAAGGAGAAAAGATGCTTGCCGATGAAATGGAAATCAAAAACTTCGAATATGGCCAGAAAACGACTTAAGAACTCCTTAAAAGGACGAAGAGATGGTTGGGAAGATGGGAGGAAACATCCCTTGAGTGTGGAGCCATTTACAATTGAAAAGGCACAAATAGATTTTAAAAGAAACCACAGCCTTTTGTGTTCTGCGCATCCACACGGCCGTGTGGAAATTACACACGGTAGTGTGCCTCCACTGGAATCAGTCACAGGGGCAATGGCACGCCCTGTGTTTCCTCTGTTTGCTCTCCAGAACATACACACGGCCGTGTGCCCAACCTTGCCAAGCACAAGGCCGGCCACAGGGGCACCCACACAACCGTGACTTTTTTTTTAAAACCTATGTTTAAATATTCACACGGTCGTGTAAAATATCCACACGGCCGTGTGCCCGACCAACGAGGGCATCCACACGCCCTTATGGCTTCTCTGTTTTCCTGAGAATTCTTCCAAGTGTTCCACACGGCCGTATGCCATTCACAGCATACCCACAGGGGCATCCACACGTCCCTGTGTATTCTCGGGATGGGAGGGTAGTCTCTGCAGAGTTCCACACGGCCGTGTGCCATAACACACGGGCACTCATAGGGGGCTCACGCGCCCCTGTGGACTCTCTGGATGGAGAGTTTGTGTTCTGCAGGGATCCACACAGCCGTGTGGAAATTCCACACGGCCGTGTGCCGTCACTGGGTCATTCACAGGGGCATGAACTGGCCCCTGTGGACTCTCTGTTTGAGCTATAAACGGTAACACACGACCGTGTGGAAATTCCACACGGCCGTGTGTCTTCTCTGGATGACTTAAAAAATTTACAAGCTTTACAGAAAATTTCAGAAACACATTCTTAAAACTTAGAGCTTGTATAGACAAGAAAAACATGACCAGAGATCTATGAAAACATGCTCAAATGACTCAAAACTTCGTCAAACAACATTTAGGCACACGAAAACATCAAAAGATCAACGAGAAATTCTCAGCACACGCATATATGATCAAGACACCAACACTAAGACTCTTATTCATGCTAGAACTAAACTAATCCTTAGAAAAACAGTAAAAATTTGGGTTGCCTCCCAAGAAGCGCTTGTTTAATGTCACTTAGCTTGACGTACCTCTTTCTTACCTCATGGAGCTTGAAAAGAGTGTGTTCCTCCCGACAATAATTTGCATAGCTACTTCCTTTGAACCAAAAATCTTGTTGCACGGGTGGAGTGATCGTTGGAGGGTCCAACCATCTTACTTTTGGCCTCCAAGGAAACAATTTGGGTTGGGAATTGTCCAAGATTAGCATAGGTGGGTCATTGGATGGTTTAAATATCCTATCCACATCTTTTTCCCATCCCAAAATCTCTTTCTTGCTTTTTGTGAGTTGATCAAATCCAAAGAGAGATGCTTGCTCCATTACATTAGGGTTTGCTTCTTCTTGTGTATTTTCATCTTGAAAGGAGCATGACACTAGCAAATCCCCTTGAAAATTTCCTTGCTCATGAGCACTATCTTCATTCAAGCAATCCCAATTCTCCAAGTGATCTTCTTCTTTTTCCTGTTCAATCTCTACAATCTCTACAACAATATACTCTATCTGCCCTATTTCTTCATTATCGTTCACTACCACATCGTCTCTACAAGAAACTTGCGTTGCTTGCTCAAATACTTCATGTTCCTTGGAGAGTGTGTCAAGTATCCTCTCTAATTGATGCTCAAGATTATTATAGGAGACTTCATGACACTTTCGTGTGTCTTCCATACTTTGGCAAGAGGCATCGGATGCTTTAATAAAGTTATCTATCGCTTTTTGCCATAGAGGTTCATCCTCTTCGAGTATTTCATCCTTTTGAAATTTCTCTTGAGGTGCTTCCCAATGTTGTCCATCATTATTCCATGAAAAATTTGGGTAGCTCCTTTCATTTGGATGATATGCATTGTAGCCTGGATTGCTTTGTTGTTGTGAAGCAATAATTCTATCAAGCCTTGTACTGAGAGCTTTAACTTGAGAATATAGCTCAATAGCTTGATCAATCTCCATTTAGGCTCCTTGTAAGAAAAAGTAAGACAAAACAAGAGAAAACCAAATAAGAATGATGGAAGAATAAGAAAGGGTGAAATAGAAAACGAAGTGAATAACTAAGGTAGCAAAAGTAAGTATAAAAAATATGCCTATTCCCCGGCAACGGCGCCAAAAACTTTGACACACCCCTTGCGTGTGTACTCCGCAAGTGCACAGGTTGTCGAAGTAATAAATTTTACCCTGGTGAGTGGGTAGTCGAATCCACAGGGAATAGGGATTTAAGACACAAGAATTCACTATTTAGCTATGCGGTGTACGAAAAGTGAGATTATAATCAATGAGTGAGTATGAAGGCAAATATAAAGAGACAAGAATTAAAAATAGAAAGATGATAGGAGAGAGAGTGCAGACAGGAGTAAACAGAGAAGGACTAGCAAAGAATATGAAATAGGGTATCCAGACAAATTACCTCTAGGAATTATGCTTCTAGTGCAAGACTATGCTATTATACTTTCCTATTGATGTTAATTGAGTCGAGGATATCCTTAAACACACGGTCCCAAACCTAAGGTCAACCGTGACTGATGAGCGAGCGCGCGACTAGCTACAAAGCTAGCACGCGACTCCCCGGCCGCAAGTGCACGGGTCGTCAAGTAATAAACCTCACGAGGAGGGTCGTATTCCCAAGGGCCCGAGATCTACTATTACTTCCTTTTGGGAGTCACTTTCTGGTCGATCGAAACAGGGTTGAAGCAATATTAAAATATTAAAAACAAGTAAAGGAATGCAAATAAGATAAAACTCAATCCGGAATAAAATAGAGATGAAGAATCCAATAATTATGGAAGGCCTCGGGCGAGGATTCCCCCGGGAGAAGACTAAATACGAATGACCAAGATAATTATAAAACTAGGGTTAGCTTGGTTTCGGTCCGCTAGACTCGGATGTCGACTACCCCGGAACCTCCGTAGTGTAGCCCTAATCCAGTACGGGTTTCTCTATCCAGAAAATACCCCTACGATGTCAATGAGAACAAGGAGTCTTGATTAGGGTTAATCTAATGCACGCTCTCGGCTAAATTAACCCTAATCGCGCGGGAGGCTATTAACACCCGGAACCTCCGGTGTATTAATACATGTTACCCTCTTTAACTCATCAAAGGACCTAATACAAGCTAGCATCCCGCCAAACAAGTATCATTCAAAATCAATTCTACGGAATCCATCCATTGTAGAATGAACAACATGATGATGAATTAAAACCAAACAATCAAACTAACACATTCATTTAAAGCAAAATATAGGTCATTCATACAAAGTCTCCTCCCAAGGTTCACCGGGAGCCCGGCGGCCTTGGGAGGTTTAGTTCAACATCACAAAACTAAGGAGCTCATCATACAACAATTCCATCCAATAAAAACAAGAAAAACCCCCTCGAAGATGTCGACTAGGGATGATGGCGTAGCTCGTCGGATCCGCGCCGGCGAGCCCTATGAAGCTTCTCAACGTCTTCCCCTTCTTCTCTCCTTCGAATCTAGCCGAAAATCCTTCCAAAATCCCTCAAGAAATGGTGAAATGAAGTCTAGGACAAGTGGAGGCCGGATGAGAAAAAAAAGCTCCCTCAAAAACTCTTCAGAACAAGCATATAGCCCGAAGGTGTGCGGGCACTGTGCGGGCCGCACAGTGCCCGCACAGCCTTCTGGCTGTGCTGTGCAGCCAGTGTGCGGGCCGCACACTGGCCGCACACTGCTCTGTCTCTCTTGTGCGGTCACTGTGCGGGCCGCACAGTGGTCGCACACCCTTCTGGCCAGGGTGTGCGGCCACTGCGCAGCCCGCACAGTGGCCGCACACGGCCGAGAAAAATGTGCCCGTGTGCGGCGCGTCGGCTTCCAGGGTGCTCCAACTCTTCGTTCCTTCTTCAATCATCCCCGGAATGACACGAATATGGTCAAAACTTGCGCACTTGGTCCTTGAAACCCTGAAATGAAAAATAAAACATCAAGTGCGCAAAAACTCATCGAAAATACACATAAGTTGCATGAATGTACAAGAACATCATAGCTATAACATGATGTATTTAGGCACTTATCAAATACCCCCTACTTAAGCATTTGCTTGTCCCCAAGCAAACGGACATGGAAAACCAGGGATACTGATAAGTGACTAAATACACAACCTCGGGCAAGAGATGAAAGTATCCTAACCAAAGCGAAACTCAAAATACTAAGCAAAGACCACTTGAGATCATTCACGCGTTCATTGGCCGTGTCGTGTTGTGTGTGTGCAAGTCCCCTAGTTCGAAGCCCTGTAGTCCAAACAAGGTAGACAGGACCCCGAGGACCACTTCTTGAAGCAATTCACGCCACCAAGTGGAATACGGCCTTGAGGTGGTAGAAATACTTCTAGTAGAGTCGTAAGGATCCTTCCTCTTATTTTCGAACAATAACCAGTCGAAATTTATTTTTCTGTATGCAATATGTTTATCTTTTTCTTTTCCGGGACTAACATGAACTGCAAATCCACATTACCTGGAGCTTTGCACATTCATGTAAACGCGCTCATGTCCTTATAGCTTTTGGCGAGAGGAACACTCTGGTTAGGAGCCAGAACCCCAGGTTACTTCGCTATTAGGACAGAGGAGCACTGTCCACGTTTTTATTCACTTTGCCTTTTTTTTTTTTTTTTTTTTTTCGACCGTATTGCAAAAAAAAGAACAAGAAGAAGGTCCTTAAAACCCTATTAGAAGGTATTCTAACACGTCAAGGCGCGAAACCACTAGTATGGGTTAGCAACTAAGAGGGTCACGAAAGTGCTGTGGTTACTCGCCTAGATGTCCAGGGTTCTACCTAAGGGAATAGTGCGAGAATTGCCTAGAATGACATGAAAATCTCAAGTGTGCAGGGTCATAAAAAGCTTAGCATTTATCATGATTTCGAGCTATAATACAATCACAATTAAGTACGCCATCCTAGGTTTACAATCATGCAACAAGTCAAGAATTATCAAAAATTTTCATACAAGTTCACGAAACAAGTAACGAAGATCAGACATGCATAGCCACCCCCCACTTAAAGCAGTACATTGCCCTCAATGTACATTGATCAGCAGTACAGAAAAATTTATGCATGGAAAATAAAGAGGGTGGTGTCATGAACTTCCCCGAGAAATTGGTAATGAGCTTTGCAAGGCACGAGCTCGGGGTGACCATCACCATGGCTACAAGCGAAGTGGAGAGGAAGAAAAATGGACGTCTTGGTCTACCTACAAGGGAAAAACGTCGAGTCAAGCATCCATCAACCACACAAAAACAAAGAAAAGAAACAAGGAATGAAAGCGAAAGTGAGCTCTCGGAGTGAAAGGACTGATGAAGCCGCTCAAGGTCTTCTGTGTCTCCTCCAACGGGCTCGATCAGAAAGATGACCTACGTCTCGAAAAATAAAGATCAAGCCATGGCAACACGCTAAAATGCGCGAACACGAGTTTAGAAAAATGAGTGGAGTGGAAACAACGCGATCGCGATCAAAATCGAAAACCATCGATAATCCCCCGAAGATCCAATTCGGATAGGAAATTAAAAACCAAGAAATCACCTCGAAGGTATGCAAATAAATTGAGTTCTGAAAATATTTTTAACGTTGAAACGATGCGAGGGATGTGGTATGATCAAAACAAGTGCGAAAATGTGGAGGAAAGCCGGAAAGAAGAGCATAACAGCAGTAAAACTGGGGCCGGTGTGCGGGTGGTGTGCGGGCGGCACACCAGCCGCACACCTCTCTGTCTGGGGTGTGCGGGTGGTGTGCGGGCCGCACACCAGCCGCACACCCTTCTGCCAGGGGTGTGCGGCCTCTGTGCGGCCGCACAGTGGCCGCACAGAGCCCTGTAAATTTTCAGAAAATGGCTTTCTTCAAACCAAAGCAAGTCTCCGACATTAAAAACGTTACAAAACTCATCTCGGACAAAGGATACACATATATAAACACAAAACAAATGGGAATTCACCGAGATGGGGAGGAAACAATGTCATACACGATAAACGCATACCAAGAACGAATGAAGTGAAGAGCTCACAACCCAAACATAGCATAACCAAAATACGAAAATTGAAAAGTACAGAATTGTAAAAATTTATGGGTTGCCTCCCATAAGCGCTTGTTTAGCGTCACGAGCCTGACGTTCAAGTTTCTCAACTCATGGTGGTTTAAAAGAAGAAGTTTTACCTGAGGTCCCAATGGATGCAAATGATGATCCAACCGGCAAATTCAAGGAGAGGAGGGAATCGATGCTGTGCATACCTAGGTCGACGAAGCATGCCGTGTGTACCTCGTCATGAAAATTCTTGCTTGCTTTGTTGACCTTGGGGGTTATCTTTTTCCATGCTCGCTTCCACGAGCGCTCTCCTTTGCTTCGCCCTTGTGACTTGACCGGGGATATAGGAGGAGGGTCTTCTTGTGCCTTCTTTGGTGCCTCTTCCTCCTCAAGAACAACATCTTGTAAGAATTCATCAAGGGGGTTCATCATAAGGACCTCATGTACACAATCTTGAACTAGTAATTCTGTATCATCAAGTGCATAAGAAGTGTCATCAAGCTCCTTGGGGTGTTTCATTGCCTCGGGAATTTTAAAAGTGGCTTCTTCATTCCCGGCCCGCAAGGTCATTTTCCCATCTTGAATATCCAGCAGGGCACGGGATGTGGCAAGGAAAGGCCGGCCAAGAATGATGGGGACCTCAGTAGCATCATCAACATCAAGAATGACAAAATCAGCCGGAAAAACTAGACCACCAACTTTCACAATCACATCGCTCACAATGCCACGCGGGCGTCTAACAGTTCGGTCTGCAAGTTGTATGGTGATCCGCGTCGGCTCTAAGTCTTGAAGGCCCAGTTTTAAGAAAAGCTTGTAGGGCATAACATTTATGCTTGCACCGGAATCGGCAAGGGCTTTCTCTACAAGCGAGTTCCCAAAATGACACTCCACAATTAGACCACCCGGGTCTTTGATTTTTTCGGGCAATTTGCTTTGGAGAATTGCCGAACAACTCTCCCCTAGAGACACCGTAGATGCTTCTTCAAGTTTCTTCCTGTTTGTAAGCAACTTCACATCAATCTTCCACTTGTAGAGGCCTTTTCTCAAATGCCAAAATATGCCAAGTTTATGAAGGAAATCAGGGAGCTAGTTTTGGAGATGGGCGGCCAAGGTGATGGAGGTGAGTCTTGGAGAAATTCAGTGTTTAAGAGTCAAAGATGGAGAATAGGGGCTGAAAAGAAGTCTTTGAAAGGGATAAGACTAAAGAGGACACTGAGCAAGGCAAGATGGTGGACAAGTGGCAAGAATCAGCCACTTGTCACTCGTTGGTGTGCGGGGGGCACACCAACCGCATATGATATGTGCGGTTGGTGCGCGGCCCGCACACCCACCGCACACGGATCTGTCTCAAGTGTGCGGCTGGTGTGCGGGCCGCACACCAGCCGCATGGGCTTCTGTCTCAAGTGTGCGGCTGGTGTGCGGGCCGCACACCAGCCGCATGGGCTTCTGTCTGTGTCATGCGGCCACTGTGCGGGCCGCACAGTGGCTGCACAAGGCTTCAGGAAATTGGAAATTTTCACCCCCTTTGGAATGCAAACAAGGATACAACAATTGCACCGACAAGATAAAATACGAGGGAGAGGAGGATTAAACTCGAGATTCTAACAAACACACAAAAACAACAAAGAAAACAAGAATACGAACAAAAAGAAAACAAAGGCTTGGGCTACCTCCCAAGAGTGCTCGTTTAGCGCCGCGAGCACGAAGCATGAGTGTCCCGAATTAATGAGGTTCAAAGGGAAAGATTTTACCTGACGGATCGGGCAAAAATGAGCTCTTACCGAAATATAGCTTGAGGCGATGCCCGTTTACCTTGAACCGACCTTTCTCCGGGTGGTTGATTTCGACTACTCCCTGAGGTGAGACATTCATGACCGTGTACGGTCCTGTCCATCGCGATTTGAGCTTCCCTGGAAATAGGCGAAGTCGGGCATTGTATAGCAACACTTGATCCCCTTCCTCCAACTTCTTGCCCTGTTTTATATTTTTGTCGTGGAATCGCTTCACTTTTTCTTTGTATAATCTTGAATTCTCGTAGGACAGAACCCTCCATTCCTCAAGTTCATTCAGTTGCATCTTCCTTTTCTCCCCAACCAAGTTGAAATCAAAATTCAGGAATTTGGTGGCCCAATATGCTTTGTGTTCCAGCTCAACAGGGAGATGGCAAGCCTTGCCATAAACTAGGCGATACGGACTGCTCCCCGTAGGTGTTTTATATGCTGTACGGTAGGCCCAAAGTGCATCATCCAGATGGTCTGCCCAGTCCTTGCGATGATGAGCCACAGTTTTTTCCAAAATTCGCTTGAGTTCTCGGTTGGAAACTTCGACTTGACCACTAGTTTGTGGATGATAAGCGGTAGATGTATAATGGGAGACACCGTATCTTTTCAAGATCTTCGCAAACTGGGAATTACAAAAGTGTGCTCCTCGGTCACTGATAATTGTTCGCGGCGCTCCAAACCTCGAGAACAACCTCTTCAAGAATTGCACAACAACACGGGCATCATTAGACGGCAACGATTGAGCTTCCACCCAGCGGGATGCGTAATCTACAGCAACTAGAATAAACTTGTGCCCCCGGGAGTTTGGAAAGGGACCCATGAAATCGATCCCCCACACATCAAAAACCTCACAAACTTGGATAGCATTCTGAGGCATTTCGTCCCGGCGCGAAATGTTCCCTGCTCTTTGGCATCGATCGCAGCATTGAATATGGCTTTGTGCGTCTAGAAAAATAGTGGGCCAAAAGAATCCAGCGTCAAGAATTTTTTTAGCCGTTCGATTGGTGCTGTAATGCCCCCCGGTTGGGCCTTCATGGCAATGTTTGATAATGTGCACTCCTTCTTGTCGAGATACGCACCGCCTAACCACCTGATCGGCACAGACGCGGAACAAGTAAGGTTCCTCCCAAATATAATGCTTCAGATCAGCGAAAAATTTCTTCCTTTGTTGGCAACTAAACCACTTTGGGAGAATGCCCGCTGCCAGATAATTAGCAATGTCTGCGAACCAGGGTTGATCTTCTTCCTGAGTCACCTGAACACGAAACAGTTGTTCTTCCGGAAAGGAGTCATTGATCTCACCATCTATGGTAGATGATGAGTAGTTGTTCTCAAGTCGAGACAAATGATCAGCAGCTAAATTTTCAGCACCGCTTTTGTCCTTGATTTCCAAATCGAATTCCTGCAGCAGGAGCACCCAACGGATCAGACGCGGCTTAGCATCAGTCTTACTCAGGAGATATCGAAGTGCAGAATGATCAGTGTAAACCACAACTTTGGAAAGCACCAAATAAGGCCTGAACTTGTCGAAAGCAAAGACCACCGCAAGGAGTTCTTTTTCAGTGGTAGTATAATTTTCTTGAGCCCCCGTGAGAGTTTTGCTTGCATAATAAATAGGATGGAAATGTTTGTCTTTCCTTTGCCCCAGAACTGCTCCCACTGCAAAATCGCTAGCGTCACACATTAATTCGAATGGTAGCTCCCAGTTTGGTGCGATGAGGATAGGTGCCCGGATAAGTTGATTCTTTAGTGTAGTGAAGGCAGTCAAACACTCCGGGGTGAAATTGAACGGCACATCCTTCTCAAGGAGCTTAGTCAACGGTTTTGCAATCTTAGAAAAATCTCTTATAAATCTCCTGTAAAACCCGGCATGCCCCAGAAAGCTTCTAATTGCCTTGACACATGTTGGAGGAGGGAGCTTCTCAATGGCAGAGATTTTTGCCTTGTCTACTTCAATGCCATCACCTGAAATTTTATGTCCCAGAACTATACCCTCCTTTACCATGAAGTGGCATTTTTCCCAGCTCAGCACCAAGTTGGTTTCCTCACATCGTTCCAGAACACGCTCCAAGTTTTTCAAACACAAGTCAAATGAGCTCCCATACACTGAGAAGTCATCCATGAACACTTCCATCGTGTTTTCAACCATGTCCTCGAAGATAGCAAGCATGCATCTCTGAAATGTGGCAGGGGCATTGCACAACCCGAAAGGCATTCTGCGGTAAGCAAATGTACCATAAGGGCAGGTGAAGGTGGTTTTCTCTTGGTCTTCAGGGGCTATGGGAATTTGAAAGTACCCGGAAAAACCATCAAGAAAGCAATAGTATTCGTGTCCGGCCAACCTTTCAAGCATCTGATCAATGAACGGAAGAGGGAAATGATCTTTGCGAGTGGCGTCATTGAGCTTTCTATAATCAATACAGACTCTCCAACCAGTGACCTGCCTAGTAGGGATAAGCTCATTCTTCTCGTTAGTCACTACTGTCATGCCCCCTTTCTTTGGTACCACCTGGGTGGGACTGACCCAAGCACTATCAGAGATTGGGTAGATTATGCCGGCGTCTAGCAGTTTGATCACTTCAGCTTTTACCACTTCTTTCATATTCGGGTTTAACCTCCGTTGCGGGAGGGCCGACGGCTTGTGGTTGTCTTCCATTAGAATTTTATGAGTGCAGAAAGATGGATTTATTCCCCGGATATCTGAAATCTTCCACGCCAACGCCCGCTTGTGCCTCTTTAACACCTTTAAGAGTTCATTCTTGTGCTCTGTTGACAGGCTAGAGGAAATTATCACTGGTAGCTTAAGATTTCCATCAAGAAATGCGTATTCAAGGTGTGGGGGTAATTCCTTCAACTCCAATTCTGGTGGTTCATCGACGGATGGCTTTAGTCTGTTCATGTTATCACGTTGTATTCTCTCAAATTCTTCCATCTGATCATCAATAGAGTTGTCAGATTCAGATTCATCTTGCACCTCGCACACAGACTGCTTAGGAGGCAAAAAAGTGGTAAACTCGTGAACTGTGGTCGGCTGCCGGTTGTGAGCTCCGTTCTGAACAGAATTTACATACTCGGCTCCACTCATGAATCGCGAAAAAAATTCGTTGTTGCTGAGAGTACAATCATCCTGATCCGTAGTCTTCAAATTAGAGCCTTCATTATGAACCAGAAACTGCCTTTTCCATTGATCCAAGTAGTGAGAAGTGGGTTCACTCAAGTATTGATCCATCGATGTGAAGGTTTAAAATGGGGTACCTGGAAATGCACAAGAGACAACGAGAGAGATATTAGTGAATATATAAAAAATGACGAAAACAAAAAACAATAAAAGATGGATAATTACAAATGAAAGCGAAATGACTAGAGCAATGATCCAAAAGTTTTCCTAGTATTCTCGGATGTTCCCCGGCAGCGGCGCCAAAAACTTGATGAGCGAGCGCGCGACTAGCTACAGAGCTAGCACGCGACTCCCCGGCCGCAAGTGCACGGGTCGTCAAGTAATAAACCTCACGAGGAGGGTCGTATTCCCAAGGGCCCGAGATCTACTATTACTTCCTTTTGGGAGTCACTTTCTGGTCGATCGAAACAGGGTTGAAGCAATATTAAAATAATAAAAACAACTAAAGGAATGCAAATAAGATAAAACTCAATCCGGAATAAAATAGAGATGAAGAATCCAATAATTATGGAAGGCCTCAGGCGAGGATTCCCCCGGGAGAAGACTAAATACGAATGACCAAGATAATTATAAAACTAGGGTTAGCTTGGTTTCGGTCCGCTAGACTCGGATGTCGACTACCCCGGAACCTCCGTAGTGTAGCCCTAATCCAGTACGGGTTTCTCTATCCAGAAAATACCCCTACGATGTCAATGAGAACAAGGAGTCTTGATTAGGGTTAATCTAATGCACGCTCTTGGCTAAATTAACCCTAATCGCGCGGGAGGCTATTAACACCCGGAACCTCCGGTGTATTAATACATGTTACCCTCTTTAACTCATCAAAGGACCTAATACAAGCTAGCATCCCGCCAAACAAGTATCATTCAAAATCAATTCTACGGAATCCATCCATTGTAGAATGAACAACATGATGATGAATTAAAACCAAACAATCAAACTAACACATTCATTTAAAGCAAAATATAGGTCATTCATACAAAGTCTCCTCCCAAGGTTCACCGGGAGCCCGGCGGCCTTGGGAGGTTTAGTTCAACATCACAAAACTAAGGAGCTCATCATACAACAATTCCATCCAATAAAAACAAGAAAAACCCCCTCGAAGATGTCGACTAGGGATGATGGCGTAGCTCGTCGGATCCGCGCCGGCGAGCCCTATGAAGCTTCTCAACGTCTTCCCCTTCTTCTCTCCTTCGAATCTAGCCGAAAATCCTTCCAAAATCCCTCAAGAAATGGTGAAATGAAGTCTAGGACAAGTGGAGGCCGGATGAGAAAAAAAAGCTCCCTCAAAAACTCTTCAGAACAAGCATATATAGCCCGAAGGTGTGCGGGCACTGTGCGGGCCGCACAGTGCCCGCACAGCCTTCTGGCTGTGCTGTGCGGCCAGTGTGCGGGCCGCACACTGGCCGCACACTGCTCTGTCTCTCTTGTGCGGTCACTGTGCGGGCCGCACAGTGGTCGCACACCCTTCTGGCCAGGGTGTGCGGCCACTGCGCAGCCCGCACAGTGGCCGCACACGGCCGAGAAAAATGTGCCCGTGTGCGGCGCGTCGGCTTCCAGGGTGCTCCAACTCTTCGTTCCTTCTTCAATCATCCCCGGAATGACACGAATATGGTCAAAACTTGCGCACTTGGTCCTTGAAACCCTGAAATGAAAAATAAAACATCAAGTGCGCAAAAACTCATCGAAAATACACATAAGTTGCATGAATGTACAAGAACATCATAGCTATAACATGATGTATTTAGGCACTTATCAGTGACTAACCCCAAAACTATGTCCCGGCATTAGGATTCACGTCAACCAATCACTCTGTCGCTCACACAACTAAGCCCCAGGGGAGTATTTCTACGTAAGCCTAACACTACGTGGGATTGCTTTAAGCTTTAGGGATTCCTAGTGATAAAACCTGTTCCTATGTATAGTTCTAACCCTTTGGTCCAGGTGAAAGAACCCTAGTCTAAATTAAGCGCTAGTGTATAGGATTCACGTCAACTCTTCACTCTGTTGCTTGCGCAACTAAGTCCCAGGGAAGTTTATCTACCTAGCACTTCACTCTATCTCGACCGCTAATAAATCAAGGAAACGGAGGTAGGGAGAAATCACACTGGAGGGGAAAGGGGTACATCGCTACCTCACAACTCTCCCTCTCAACCCTCTTCAATCTTAAATAGTCTAATCCTATAGGAGTTGTCACACCTCCAAAGGATAACCTAGATTGCTCTCAATCCTTAGTGTCGCGGCTAAGAGAAAACAATAGAAAAAGATAATTAAAATTGAAACTCGAATTTACTCATCAATAATGGAAAAACATAATAACAATGTCATAGAAACATAATAATCCTAAGGTTTACAAGTCTGAATACCCATGAGGGGTTTAGCTCCTCATGGAGCTATACATGTTCATCAAAATATGAAAGAAAGCACAAATTAAAGATATTGATAAAAACGCCCTTGCGTATGGTGTGGCCGTAGTCTTGTGCGGCCGCCGGACGTCGTTGATGATGCCGATGACACGCTCTAAACCTCCACGAAGTCCTCTCCAAAACCCTAGCAGCACTCCCCAAAGTTGAGAAGAAAGATAGATCAAAAGATATTTTGAAAGTCTCCAAATCAGGCTTTTATAATGCTGAGTGCGGCTTTAAATTTGGGACTTATCGGGATTTCAGACGGCCGTGTGGAATTAACACACAGGCGTGTGAAGTTTCTATCTGCTGAAAAATTAATTCACACAACCCTGTGTTAATTCCACACGCCCGTGTGAATTCTCTGAAATTCTGAAATTTGGCCGAAAGTGAACAGTAGCTTGCTACAGTATTTTGCTGCAATGCAAGCTACATTGCTGCTGCAGTAACTCGCCCGAAACGCTCCCGAATCCATTGTTCTTCATCGAGGTCATTGAATTGGGCACACAATCAATGGTAGATCATGCCGATTGCTTCAAGTCTCCTTCTTGGTGAAGTTCTCCTAAGCCACACGAGTTAGACATGTTGTGAATGTGACTGTCTTTGTGCCCCTCCAACGGAGGTTGGCACACAATCACAAGTCTATGCTCGTGCCTTCTTCGTTGCTTGGTCCGAAAACCTCCCAACAATGGGGAACACGATCTAACTTCGTTCTTCTTCTCCAAATTAGCTCCACAAACCTACAATGCACAAGAATACACAAATGCACACTATTTAGTGATAAAATCTGATAAAATGTATGCTCATTGTAAGATAATAACTCTTTGCATTACTATAACACAAGCACTTATCAGTGGTTCATCGATAGATGGCTTTAGCCTATTCATGTTATCACGTTGTATTCTCTCAAATTCTTCCATTTCATCTGTGGAGCATTCCGATTCCGATTCCCTTTTCATCTCATACACAAACTCTTTAGACTGTAGGGGGCTGGTATACTCATCAACTGTGCTCGGCTGTTGGTCATGAGTCCCATCTCTTACAAAATCTAAACACTCGGCTTTATTCATGAACTGAGAGAAAATTTCGTTGTTGCTAAAGTTTCTTTCTTTCTGATCCAGAATGCTTAAGTTAAAGATCTCATCATGAACCGAGAACTACCTTGCCCATTGATCCAAATAGTGTGATGCAGGTTCACTCTGGTATCGATCCATCAATGCGGAGAAGTATAACGGTGCACTTGGAAAATAAAAATTAAAAAGGGATGTTAGTTGATATGTACAAAAGATAGAAAATAGAAGCAAGAAAAGGTGGATAATTACAAATGAAAGCAAAATGACTAGATCAATGATCCAAAAGTTTTCCTAGTATTCTTGGATGTTCCCTGGCAACGGCACAAAAAACTTGATGGTCGCCGCGCGACACGCTAAGGAAGCGAACACGCGACTCCACGGCCGCAAGTGCACGGGTCTTCAAGTAATAACCTCTCACGCGAGCGCGAGAGGGTCGTATTCCCAAGGGCCCGAGATATACTATTACTTCCTTTTGGGAGTCACTTTCTAGTCGATCGAAACAAGGTTGAAGCAATATTAAAATAACAAAAACAAGTAAAGAAATGCAAATAAAATAAAGCTCAATCCGGAATAAAGTTAGAGACGAAGAAGCCAATAATTGGGGAAGGCCTCGGGCGAGGATTCCCCTGGGAGGAGACTAAATATGAAAGACCATGATAATTATAAAACTAGGGTTGGCTTGGTTTTGGTCCGCTAGACTCGGATGTCGACTACCTCGGAACCTTCGTAGTGTAGCCCTAATCCAGTACGGGTTTCTTTATCCAGAAAAGACCCCTACGATGTCAATGAGAACAAGGAGTCTTGATTAGGGTTAATCTAATGCACACTCTAGGCTAAATTAACCCTTAACACGCGGCAGGCTATTAGCACCCGGAACCTTCGGTGTATTAATACATGAATCCCTCTTTAACTCATCAAGTGACCTAATACAAGCTAGCATCCCACCAAACAAGTATCATTCAAAATCAATTATATGGAATCCATCCATTGTAGAATGAGCAACAAGATAATGAATTAAAACCAAACACTCAAACCAACACATTCATTCAAAACAATATAAAGGTCATTCATACAAAGTCTCCTCCCAAGGTTCACCGGGAGCCCGGTGGCCTTGGGAGGTTTAGTTCGACATCACAAAATTAAGGAGCTCACCATACAAAGATTCCATCAAACAAAAACAAGAAAAACTCCCTCAAAGATGTCGACTAGGGTTGATGGTGTAGCTCGTCAGATCCGCGCCGGCGAACCCTATGAAGCTTCTCCACGTCTTCCCCTTTTTCTCTCCCTTAAATCTGCCCAAAAATCCCTCCAAATCCCTCCAAAGATGATGAGAATGGTGTGTGGTGGAGTGGAGGCCGAGTAGAGAACAACCTTTTCCAAAAACCCTGAAGAATCCCTATATGATCCCGAGAGCGTGCGGGCAGTGTGCGGCCCACACATGCCCCCGCACGCTCTTCTAGCCACCCTGTACGGCCTGGTGTGCAGGCCGCACACTAGGTTGCACAGCTCACTAGCCAGGGTGTGCGACCACTGTGCGGGCCGCACACTAGGCCGCACAGCTCACTGGCCAGGGTGTGCGGCCACTGTGCGGGCCGCACAGTGGCCACACATGGCCGAGAGAAACGGCTCCGTGTGCGGCGTGTCGGCTTCCGGTGTGCTCCAAGTCTTCATTTCTTCTTCAATCTTCCCCGAAATGACACAAATATGGTTCGATCACACGCACTTGGTCCTCGAAACCCTGAAACGAAAATAAAAAAATCAAGTGCGCAAAATGTCATCGAAAATACACATAAGTTGCATGAAAGTACAAGAACATCATCGCTAAAGCATGATGTATTTAGGCACTTATCAGGCACCACTTGGAATTGCTATACTACGAGCGATAGGGTTAGTGGAAAAGAAAGGTAGCACCTACAGGATTACCCGACACTTGGCCACAGGGGAGTCTAGTATGCATGAGTCAGTCGAGTCAGACTCAGAGCCTGATGATACACCCACTCCCACTCTTGCCACCATACTACCGCCGGACTTGGATGATAGATTATGAGGTATGGAGGGTGACATCCAGGCTATTTGGTTCGAGCAACGCGAGATACGAGGCAAGATTTACAGATCTTAGAAGGACAGCTCCACCTCACAAAAGATTTTCGCCATTTTGACATTACCTCATACGGTTCATCCTCACAGGCGACCACCGCATCCTGTGGCGCCACACCTGAACCATATTTCTGTTATGATCAACCTTATTTCTGAGCATTGACATTTAGTTTTATTTGAGCAGTTTGATGTTTTCTTTTTATTCTCTGCATGTGTGTTTGTTTGGTTTGAATAAGTTGGGAAGGGTTATGCCCTAAAAAACCTTTTGTAGAACTTTGTGTGTTTTTTATCTAGTATGTATGTTTGTGATAAGTGCTTGTGTTATAATAATGCGAAGTGTTATTATCCTACAATGAGCATTACTTTTATCAGATTTTATCACTAAATAGTGTGCATTTGTGTGCTTTTGTGCATTTTTGGGCTGTGAAGCTAATTTGGAGAAAAGGAGTAAAGTTAGATTGTGTTCGCCATTGTTGGGAAGTTTTCCGGACCAAACAAGGAACAAGGCACGAGCCTAGACTTGTGAGTGTATGCCAATCTCCTTTGGAGGAGCAAAAAGGCAGTCACATTCACAATAAGTCTAACTCGTATAGCATTAGAGAACTTCACTAATAAGAAGAATTGAAGCAATCGGCACGATCTACCATTGATTGTGTGCCCAATTCAAAATGGCCTCGATAAAGAATAATGAATTCGGGAGCATTTTAGCAAGATGACTGTAGCAAGGTATTGTATCGAAAAAAAAAGAAAAACTGTAGCAAGTTACTGTTTACTGTCTGAGAAAATTCAGCAAAACAGAGACTTCACATAGGTCTGTGGACATTCCACACGGCCGTATGAAATCCCAATTTTAGCGATTTAATGCCGTGACTCAACATTATAAAAGCCCATTTTGGAGATTTTTTCTGGATCTTTCTGCCAATTTTTTTCCCTGTTTTCTAGAGGGTTACGGCTAGGGTTTCGGAGAGGACTTTGTGGAGGTTGGAGCGCATCATCGGCATCGACATCAACGTCTGGCGGCCGCACAAGACCACGGCCACACTTTACACAAGGGGTTTTCATCTATGCTTTTGATTTGTGTTTATTCTCTTAGATTGATGGATTTGTATAGTTCCCTCAGAAGCTAAACCCCTTGTGGGTATTCGGACTTGTAAACCCTAGGATGATTATATTTCTATCACATTGTTATTATGCTTTCTATTAGTGATGAATAAAATTGAGTTTCAATCTTAATTGCTTCTTGTATTGTTTTCCCTTAGCCGTGACACTAGGGTTGAGAACAATCTAGGTTATCCTTGGGAGGTGTGACAACTCCTATATTGCTCTTCCTGGGTTCTTTCATTTTATTTTCCATACATACATTGATTTCTCCCATTGTCTATTTTTCTTTATAGCTAAATAATGATAACTCTTGTCTTTAAGCCGTATTCCCTATGGAAATGACTACCCATTCACCAGGGTAATTTATTACTGCGATGACAAATGCACTTGCGGAGCATTCTCTCATGGGATGTGTCACATCCCTCCTTAGGTTTAGAGAACTTTGAAAAGTTCTCCTTCTTGGTCTCGCCACCATTGTTGCCCTTAAACCCCTTGTCCTTGAAGGACTTGGGTTTCTCTGGTTTCTTGAACTCGATGAGAGATTCGGCAATAGAAATGGCAGTGTCAAGGTCTTGAGCACCCCCTACTTTAGATCTCCATTGTAGCCCAATGTTAGAGCCAATCAATGAAGGCGAAGAGAGCTTTCTTGTCGGGGTAGTCGGTGATTTGACAGAGTACCTCGGAGAACTCCTTCACGTACTCTTGAATGCTATTTTTGTGAGATACCCGACGAAGCTTCTCCCTTGCCTCATTCTCCGTATTTTTGATGTAGTATTACTTCTTTAGCTCCTTCTTAAAATCGTCAAAAGTTTTGATAGTCAAGGTACCCTTATCAATGTCACCATAACACAGTCTCCACCAAATCGGTGAGGTATAAAGCCGCATTATCAACATTCTTGGCTTCCTCCAAGCCATAGGCCTTGAAATATTGCTCTTGGCCGCAAAAATAATTGTCAATCTCCTTGGCATTCCTAGACCCGTTGCAAGGCTTGGGCCTAGGAACATCGATCTTAGATCATGACGAGATAGTAGCCGAAGTAGCCACACTTGCTCCTTGGGCAATCGTCCCTCTTGCATATTATGAGCTCTTCTTCTACTTGCTTCAATCTTTCACACAACTTGGTGTAGACCCACACAAGTTCATCCTCCATATGAACAACTCAGGATTGGAAAGAATCCTCGAAACTCTTGACATGGTCTAGGCATTTTGAGGCGGTGATGTTGAGAGCCCCTTGCATCTCCTCCCTAGAACTCCTCATTCACATGCTCGATCCCTTCGACGTGATGCTTGAGTCCCTCAATGTGATGCTCAACGTCATCACTACACTCTTGCCCCTCAGCCAGCATAAGCTCCATCTTTGAGAGCCTTGTGTTCATGTCCTCCATGACATCCCTAGAGCTTGCTATATCCTTAACACCTTGGGTTATGTTGCTTTGAGACCCTGATATTTTCAAGAAGTAAGATGTAAAGAAAACCAAATCTCTGGTACCACTTGTCATGGGCTTGTTATTTTGTACAAGGTTCCGTGTGCCCATTGGTTTGTTTTTGTTCACTCATCACGTGTTTGTTCAAGGGGTTCAAACCAAACCAAGGCAGCCTTCCCACTTAGAATACTTAAAGATTACAAGCATTCAAGTATGAAAATGTAAAACATCGTAAGAAAGCAATACAAGTAAGCAATAAAGTAAATATATAAGAACACAAGCAAACGAACAAGCAAGAAGATGAGGAGAAATCTCTCTTGTATATTGGATGCTAGTAATGAATCTCAGCTGTGTCTCTTTACAATTATCATGAGGGGTTTATACAGCCCTCCACATAACAAACCAAGCGTTAGGATCAATTTGATGCAAGGGCTCACATTAAAGGGGTAGGTGTCACCTACCACCAAATAACATAAAATAATCCCCATAAACCCCCTGTCATTCTCCACCTACCAGCAAGTAATGAAAAATAGTAGGAAATGCCATCCTTGACCTTGTATGTTGATGGAGAAAATTTGTAGGGTGTGACAGGAGGCACCTGTGGGGCGTCCCTAGTCAACGGTGGCATCCCAGCCCGGTGCCCCCGCCTCATCACTTGGCATCACATGAAACCCCCTCGCAAGTTTCATCGACTTTGCACAGCGGGATCACTGATTCTGTCTGAGCGTGCTTGTGCGATCAAGTGATCGAGAGGCGGCACCAGCGGGGCTTCCCAATCGACGGCGGAATCCTGGCCCGGCGTCCAGGCCACATCACTAGATATCACATTAAACTTCCTCGGTAAAAGTTTCATCTTGTTTGTACTGCAAGATAACTGATTCCGTTGAAGCACACTCGTGTGATCTAGTAATCGGGATGTAGCGCCACCTAGGTGTGCCGGTCGACGGCGGCATCCAAGCCAGGTGCCCCCGCCGCATCACTTGACATCACATGAAAGCCCTTTGGGCGAAGTTTCATTGAGTTTGTATGGCGGGAACACTGATTCCATCGGAGCACGCTCGTGTGATAGAGTGATCGAGTGGCGGTACAGGCGGGACCTCTGGTCGACGATGTCATTACGGCCTGGCACCCTCGTGGCATCACTCGGAATTACATAAAACATGCTTGTGCCAAGTTTTGTCGAGTTAGCACGGCGGGATCACCGATTCCGTTGAAGCGCTCTCGTGTGATTGAGTGATCAAACGGTGGCGTCGGCGGGGTCATCGCAGTAATAAAGTATCCTGATGAGTGGGTAGTGATAGGCGCTCGTGTTATAGTAATGTGAAGTGTGCATTTGTTTACTTTTGTGCATTATAGGGTTGTGAAGATAAATTGAAGAAAAGGAACCAAGTCATATCGTTGATAAATGCCTAAACATACGTATTTTCTATGTAATCGGGCGTACATATTGCGTATTTTTCTATGAGTTGACGCCCGTTTTTGGTCTGAATTGGTTTCTTTCGTGTTACAGGTACCAATGAGACCCCTTTGAGCTCGTTGACAGAATTTCAGAAGAAATCGGCATCGAAAACACTCTTGCTGAGCCCGGGGGGGGGTGTACTATAGCGATCACTGTAGCACGAAAACTTGGAGGACTTGGTCAGGAGATCCATGCAGGCGCTGTTGAGGGCGCTTATGGTACTGTAGCAGTCTGCTATAGCAGTTACTGTAGCAGTTTCACTGTAGTGTTTACGCGACTTTCGGGATTTTTTCAGAGACTTTCTCTCCCCGCATGCGGGGCCGCATGGGGGGCCGCATAACTCGCAGGATCTTGTTTTTAATGGTTTTGAGTCCATTTTGAGAGAGGAGAGCCTAGGTCTTGGGAGAGCTTGACTTCACCACCTTCCTTGGGAGCTTAAGGCCGGGTTTTGGAGGCGATTCTTGAGGAGAGGACGACGGGGAGATCACGACACGACGAGTCCACACCTTTGATTCACATTTGAGAGGAAGATTGACAAAGGAAGCCACTCCTTGGGTGGCGTCTTTGGAAGCGTCATTCGGCCTTGATCCTTTGAGGGAGTGTTCTTGTTATGCTTTTGTGATCATGAGTAACTAAACACCAAGGTCACCGGATGTAGGTGAACCTTTGGGGTGAACTTGTGTATTTTGGATGCTTGTTCTAGTTTTATGCATTTGGTGTGGTTTGTGATTCTTGTTTGGTGATTCTGCTTGGAAGGGAATACATGTACGAATACGCCGTGACCATCGGGTATTTGTGCCCCTCCAATTGTTAGGGTTGTCCTTGATTGTGTTTCAACCCTAGCTTGGGAAAATCCACTAAACCCATTGCAATCGTACAAGGATTTGGGCAGAAGCACTTCCATATTCCAATACTCGTACCGGATTAGGGACAAACACCGTGACCATCGGGTTGGTCTAATTTAGGGTTTCCCGGTCCAAACCACCCACGTGCATGCTAGTTAGGGCATCCTTGTCACTTTAGTAACTCCCGAGGGAATCCTCATCCGTGACCACTTCCTCACCTTGATACTTTCCTCCGTATTTAAACTTGCCATTTGCATGTTCTTTTCTTTAGTAGATTATTGGTAGTCTGATAGCTTCCCCGCAAGTGTACGGGATCGCCAAGTAATACCCTGTGAGTGACACAGGGGTCGTATTCCACTGGGGCCAAGGAAGTACTATTACTCACTCTTCATCTATTTTCTAGCCTACCATTCAATATGAGTGGGAAGAAAATAAAGCAAACAAACTAATTTAAACTAATCCTATGGCCTGGTAACTAACACACGGATGTAAACAATCAAGGGAGTATCAAGCATGAGAAGGGTGTGTTTGGATAAGGAATCCACCTAGGGTTGTCATTAAGTCCAAAACTAGGATGATATAAAGATGCATTGATGATAGTTGAGACCTAGAGACCTCGTGAGTAGATTAGCCCTGATCTCTCGGCGACTAACCCCTAATCCCATACGAGTGTTAACCGGAATCTCTCCGTATTAACCCACCTACGATCGCATTAAGCTCCATGAAATCTCTAATAGGAGTAAACCTACTATCCTTCGGCTTAAACCTAGCAATGGAGGGCTACCGACACCCAATTTCTCGGCGTGTCGGCACAAGAATCCCCTTTCAATCTCTCCTAGATCTAGTGCGCGTGAGTAGGTCACGTCTACGTGCACAACTCATAAAAGAATTACGGATTTCTCCACAAATGTAATTCTAGACATGAAAGCATGAAAGATTGAACCTCAAACAACCATCAAACTAAATTAAAAGCAACAATCCAAAGTTCATACACAACATGAACCCTAGGGTTCATCCAAATCCAAACACAACAATAAGTTAATCCCTCATGACAAGGGATACATGAACAACATACAAGGAAGACAAAAACATAAAAGAAGCAATGAAAACCCCCTCTAGGTGATGATCTCCTTGAATGGATGAAGCTTCACAAGGTTTTCAATGGTGGCTTAGATCTCCACTCCAACTCCTTCTTCCTTGCTCCTCTCCCTCTTGGTGATGATGTGTGCTCGTTTCCCACAAAGATCGCCGCCAAAAGGTGGCCGGAAGGCCTCAAGAAGGTATGGTGGCGGCGGCCTCAAAGGCCAAGGAAAAGTCTCTTGAAAAACCCTAAAAATGTTCTTTTATATTCCCGCAGTATCCCGGGGTGGATAGATGGATCCTGGGGTGGATAGGTAGGAAAAGACAAGGCAAAACTTGTCTCATGTGGGGGTGTATCCCGGGGTGGATCGATGGATCCCGGGGTGGATAGGGGGCCGTGAACCCTAGTATAAAATCACTGTCTTTTGATGCTCACGGCCCCTTATACGGCCCCGTATGCTGCACTGTTTACTCTTATGCACTTCCATCATTTCCAGCCCAAAACTCCTCAGGTGCAACAGCAACTGCTACAGTAAGAATGCTACATTGCTTTAGCTACAGTAAATACGCTACAGTGCTGCGACGCCTGAATTTCATCCTTTTTCGCCCAAATTGTATTCTCGTGCACCTCATGGCTCCCCCGTGCCCTACAACATAAATGATACTCAATTAAGTATAAAACGGGCATCCATTCATATAAAAATACATGCTAAGTGTATAAAATACATATACTAAAACATATACATTTAGACACTTATCATAGTCCTTCTTCCAAGTGATTAATTAGGTTGGACAACATTGTGATAAGGAAGTAGGAATAGATTCTCGGGCCCTTGGGGATACGACCCTCTCGTGTTCGCGCGAGGGGTATTACTTGGCGATCCCGTGCACTTACGGGTGAGCGATTCAAACGCGTGCCAATCGTGTTCGCTGTTGTGGAGAGTTTTCGGACTAAGCAAGGAATAAGGCGTAAGTATAGACTTGTGAGTATGTGCCAACCTCCTTTGGAGGGGCACAAAGGTAGTCACATTCACAATAAGTCTAGCTCGTGTTAACATGGAGAACTCCGCCAATAAGGATACTTGAAGCAATCGGCACGGTCTACCGTTGATTGTGTGCCCAATTCGATGGCCACGATGAAGAACGACGAATTCAGGAGCATTTCTGCCCAATACTGTAGTAGTACAGAAGCAAAAATACTGTAGCACATTACTATTCACTATTTGCCGAAAATCAACAAATCAGCAACTTCACACGGGCGTGTGGAAATTCCACACGCCCGTGTGAAATACCGATTTCAGCCAATTTAAAGCTGCGACTCAGCATTATAAAAGCCCGTTTTGGAGACTATTTTTGGAATCTTTTTTGCTCTCTTTTGACCTAACTTCTGTGGAGGTGCGGCTAGGGTTTGGAGAGGACTTCATGAAGGTTTAGAGCGCGTCATCAGCGTCGACATCAACATCCGCCTTCGGCACAAGACAACGGCCACATCACACACAAGGGGTTTTCATCGATGCTTTCAATTTGTTTTCAATTTTATATTTTGATGGATTTTTATAGCTTCATGAGAAGCTAAACCCCGTTTGGGTATTCGGACTTGTAAACCCTAGGATTATTATGTTTCTATGACATTGTTATTATGGTTTTCCATTATTGATGAATAAATTCAAGTGTCAATCTTAATTGCTTCTTGTTATTGTTTTCCCTTAGCTGTGACACTAGGGTTGAGAACAATCTTGGTTATCCTTTGGAGTTGTGACAAATCATATAGGATTAGACTACTTAGGATTGAAGAGGGTTGAGAGGGTGAGTCATGAGGTAGCGGACCGTCCCCTTGAGAGGGTGAGTCATGGGGTAATCCAGAGAGTGACCAGAGTGCACATAGGGGCGTGTGTTGGCCCCTGTGAACCCTAATTTCATAGGCACACTGCCGTGTGGAATTTCCACATGGCCGTGTGGATTCCCAGAACTTCAAAAGCCGCTATTTTCTTTTAAGTTTCACTCGTTCCTCTTGATTCTTTCACTCTAAATAATTCTCCGACTCTCTCTCTCTCGCTTCCCCAATCTTCTCTGAGCTTTGTTGAGGTTTAAATTGGAATTTCTTGACCGATTTTGAGTATTTCTTCATCCACACCGTCGGTAAGAAACTTCAACCCTTTTTCTTCGTCAAATCTTGATTTAATTCATTCTTTTTGGTTATTTCGTTTAGATTGAATGATTATAATGTATGCGAACTTGTTTAGAAAGAAATTAGAATGAAATTGATTGTAAAAACAAGTTTTTAGCCCCCATTGCTGTGGGGTTCTGTCTGCCCGACAATCCACAAGGGCGTGTGGAATTTCCACACGGCCGTGTGGATTTCTGTAGATTGTGTTTTTAAACTGTTTTTGATTATTTTTCTTTTCGATCTTGCAGATATGTCTTCTAGGTCAAAGAAATTAGTAGGAAAGCGCCCCCGTGAGCCTTCCTCACCCGAGGAGATTGATTTCCCGTTACCTGAGCATCAGGAGCGGTTCAAGCGTTTGTCACAGCTCCGTTTTGGACAGTCTCAGATCCCGGACATTAGCGCACTTCGAGGGATACAGTTAGGAGATGAGCTAGCCAGTGAGGTTGAGGAGCCAGTGGCAGTAGGGGGTTGGGACCGTTTATTGTCGATCAGAGAGCCGGTGATCCGCACACTGACACTAGAGGTACTGGCCTCCTTTGAGTTTGATAGGGGGTATACCAGCTTCATAGACGTAGACACTATCCAGTTTCGGTTGCTGGGTCAGTGCCACAGCATGAGTTTGAGCCTATTTTCAGACCGGTTGGGATTATACGATGAGGCTTACACCAGGACTGAGGAGTATGACGGCCTGCCTACAGATTACCCTTGGAGTATTGACACCTCAGAGAGCCTACAGGGTATTGTGCGTGGAGGGTCAGTACGAGCTGGGTGTCTCCAAGGCATCCTTTCTTTCCAGACCTGCTTATAGGTATTTGCATGCAGTTATGAGCAGATCTATTAGCGGTAGAGGGGATAGCACTGGAGTCCTGAGCCGAGAGGAGTTACTATATTTATACTCCATGGTGCAAGGAGTATCACTCCACCTAGGACACATAGTAGCCGAGTACCTGCACCACTAGGGCTAGTATCCCACGGTCGGAGTGATCTTTTCAGGCCCCTACATCACCAGATTACTTATGGGGATGGGATTATTAGACGCTATCAGAGGGGTGGAGAAGATCAGTGTACCAGCCACCCTCAGTATGGAGACATTGAGACAGATGGGGATGGTCCACAGATCAGGACCAAGAGTCTACACCCTAATCATCCCCCGCTCAGAGTCTACAGAGGGAGATCAGGCCGAGGGATCGCAGCCAGCATTGGAGCCACCCTCAGGGCAGGCAGAGGCTGAGGCAACACCCATAGCACTGGAGCCACCTCCAGTGTGCATTTTCTCTCCCTCTCGAGGCTAGGACAGATTCGAGCACCTTGAGAGTGCTGTGGGCATCCTCCAGACTGAGGTGGCCAAGGTTAGGACCGCACAGGCAGCATAGCATACTAAGGTCATGGCTCGATTAGACCTTGTCCAGTAGCTACTCAAGCAAGCCATGACATCACCTTTCGTGGTCCGACCGCGAGCTTCCACTACACCACCACCGTCTCCTCCATTAGCAGCAGATCCAATAGCAAAGCCAGCAACAGCACCAGAGGCCCACATACAGGACACCGACGCTGAGGCGTCGTAGTTATTTTAGTTTTATTTTTATTTTTGATATTTTGGACTTGTAATACTCAGAAAGGATTCTCCTTCTGAGTTTATCTGTTATTTTTCTTATTTTTCTCGAGTTGTATCTTATTTATCTATCTTTATATACTCGAGCTTTATTTTGGTTTTTCTTGAGCTATATTGAATCCCTTGTGTGTGTGTGCGCAGATGGTCTTGGATGTAAGGAATTTGAGGAATAGTCATAGGCACGGTAATGGGACCGTGTGTGCTTCACAACCCATTGAGACTCAACTCTCAATGAATCTGGCTCCACCAAATGCAACACTTGGAGTTCAGGAGAGTAATGTTTCAATTGCCTACTTCCACACTAATTGTTTTGCAATTCTTTACTTTTTCTTGTGCTTGCATACGTACATTGGGGACAATATACATCTTAAGTGTGGGGGGAGTTCACTTTGCACACACCTTTACTTGTGCATTGAATTGCTTATGCTCATGTAGCCTATGGCGGTTCACCTTAGATGCAACGGTTGTATTCTTAGAGTTTAGGAGAATTTTTAACATTGTATCCTATCATGCTCTACTTTTACTTGAATTTTAGGGAATTTTTGCTCGATCACCTCTTATTGCACTTCTCACTCTTGAAATATTTTGGAAACTCAAACTCGAAGTTTTAAGGACTAGTTTAGTACTACTTTAGTAAGTTTTGAAGTTCTATGTAGCTAAAAAAAATATAAAATAAATATAAAAATAAAATAATAAAATAATAAAATAAAAATTTTCTTGTGAGCTTGTGAATATTAGTTTAGCATTTATCGTTGCATTTGGGGTGGAAAGAGCTACCTCCTATGAAGTATGTAGCTACTCTCATAAGTCGTATACAAGTTATGCCCTAATGGGAAAAAGAGCTATCTCATGGAAAGCGTGAAAGTTACTACCCCAGTAGAAAGAGCTACCTCCTCGAAAGTATAAAAGCCACCTTTGGCGGCCACCTAGGAAAGGGCTGCCTTAGAGGTTGAGTGAAGCTACTACTTCCTTACTTTGTGTATATAAATAAGTCCTTGTAACAAGAGTTTGAGGAGTACTCGTTGGTTCTCTTGAGTGAATTCGCACACACTTACACATTTTCGAGTTGTTATCCTTTTTTATTCGAGTTTTTAGCTAGAGCAATGGTAACCTTATGTAATGTTTTAATTTCCCCTTACTTGTAGAATGCTTTTTTTGCATACTTTTGGTGTTATTATCGTGTGGGGGGGTTTGATAAGTGCTCGTGTTATAGTAATGCATAGTGTTATTATCGTGCAATGAACATTGATTTAATCAGGTTTTATCACTAAAAAGTGTGCATTTGTTTACTTTTGTGCATTTTAGGGTTGTGAAGATAAATTGAAGAAAAGGAACGAAGTTAGATCATGTTCGCCATCGTGGGGAGTTTTCAGACTAAGCAAGGAACAAGGCATGGGTATAGACTTGTGAGTGTGTGCGAACCTCCTTTGGAGAGGAACAAAGGCAATCGCATTCACAATAAGTCTAGCTTATGTTAACAAGGAGAACTCCGCCAATAATGAGACTTGAAACAATCGGCATGGTCTATCATTGATTGTGTGCCAATTCAATGGCCTCGATGAAGAAAGATGAATTCGGGAGCATTTCGGCACAACACTGTAGCAAAAAACTGTAGCATGTTACTATTCACTGTCTGCCGAAAATCAGCAAATCAGCAACTTCACACGGGCATGTGGAAATTCCACACAGCCGTGTGAAATCCCGATTTCAGCCAATTTAAAGTCGTGACTCAGCATTATAAAAGCCCGTTTTGGATACTGTTTTTGGAATTTTTTGGCTTTTTGACCTAATTGTTGGGGAGGCGCGGCTAGGGTTTGGAGAGGACTTCGTGGAGGTTTGGAGCGCGCCATCAGCATCGACATCAATTTCTGGCGGCCGCACAAGACCACCGCCACATCACACACAAGGGGGTTTTCATCGATGCTTTCAATTTGTTTTTAATTTTATATTTTGATGGATTTGTATAGCTTCATGAGGAGCTAAACATCTTGTGGGTATTTGTACTTGTAAACCCTAGGATTATTATGTTTCTATGATATTGTTATTATGATTTTCTGACACACCCCTTGAGTGTGTACCCTGCAAGTGCACGGGTTGTCGAAGTAATAAAATACCTGGTGAGTGGGTAGCCGTATCCCAGGGAATAGTGTTCAGAAACAAGCGTTATCACTATTTTAACTATAAATGGAATCGATGGTAAAAGAAATCAATATATATATATATATATATAAGAAAGTAAAAGAGACCAAGAAGGGCAATAAAGGTAGGAGAGGTAATCGATATAAAGATGGGGTACCCAGACAAAGCTCCCCCTAGGACTAATGCTTCTAGTGCAAGACTAGTATTATATCCTCTAATTGATGTCTAATGAGTCGTGGAAATCCTTAAGCACACGGTCACAAACCTAAGGTTAACCGTGACTAATCCCACACTATACCTGGCTCTAGACTTCTCTACGACCCTTGACTCTCGATGACCTGTCACCTAAGCCCCAGGGGAGTACCTCATACTAATGCCTAGCACCGTATGAAATTGCATAGAGTTCTAGGGATTCCAAGTGAAAGACCCTATCCCTAATTATAGTTCTAACCATTGGGTCCTGGTGGAATAACCCTAATCTAAGTTAAGCCCGAGTCTTAGGATTCACTCAACCCTTCGCAAGGGAGTTCATCTCCTAGTACTTCACTCTACTTTGATCGTAATTAACTCTTGGGATACGGAGGTAGGGAAATTCACAATGGAGGGAAAAGGGGACGTTTCGCTACCTCTCGACTCACCCTCTCAACCCTCTCCAACCTTGTGTAGTATAATCCTATAGAGGTTGTCACACCCTCAAAGGATAACCTAATAGATTCTTAATCCTAGTGTCATGGCTAAGGGAAAATTTCATACAATCGGCATGCAAGATTGGAACTCAATAAGAAAACATCAAATTAATAAAGCATAATAAAAGTTATAGAAACACAAGCATCATAGGGTTCAGAAGTCCGAATACCCACTAGGGGTTTAGCTCTCCATGGAGCAATACAAAAGCAATAATGAGTTTAAGAACATATGCATAAAAACCATAAAGAAAACCCCCTTGTAGATCATATCGATGGTCTTGTGGAGCCGCACGTCTTCTCCAACGAATCCCTTGTCAATCTTAGAGCACACCTCGCCGAATCGATGCTGACGAAAGCTCCCCCAATAGCTTTCTTCCAATGGATATCTATGCCAATGCCGTATAATCACCGCCAAAGAACTCCAAGAACCTCTCCAAACCATAGGCAAAAGACCCCCAAAAGATAGACAAGAGATAGAAGGGGGTCCCCAAATAGATATGAAAATGGACTATTTATAGGCTGAAATCAGGCTGAAATCGGAGTTCCACACACCCCTGTGGATTTTCCACACGGCCCTGTGGAAAATCAGAATTTCCACATGCCCGTGTGTTAATTCCACACGCCCGTGTGGAAATTCTGTTTTGCCGATTTTCGGCAGACTATGAACAGTAACTTGCTACATTAACTGCTACAGTACTTTATCGTCGAAATGCTCCCGAATTCATCGTTCTTCATCGAGGCCGTTGAATTGGACACACAATCAACTGTAAATCACATCGCACCTTCACTTGAAACACATTGACGAAGCTCTTGATAATGTTACACAAGTCAGAACATGTGAGTGTGACTGTCTTTGTGTCCTCCAAATCACGTATTCACTTGACCCCAATTGGAGTTTGGCACACACTCACATGTCTTTGACCACAACTTGTGCCTTGTTCCTAGACCGGTCCAAGAACTCTCTCAACAATCGCGTTCATGACCTAATTTTGCTCCTTCTTCTTTAAATCTTTCCAACAACCCTACAATGCATGAAAGAACATAAATACACGCTAATTAGTGATTAAATCTGAGAAAAGTAATGCTCAATGTCAGACAATAATACTTTGTATTACTATAACACAAGCACTTATCATTTTCCATTATTGATGAATAAATTTGAGTTACAATCTTAATTTCTTCTTGTTATTGTTTTCCCTTAGCTGTGACACTAGTCTTGAGAACAATCTAGATTATCCTTTGGAGGTGTGACAACTCCTATAGGATTAGACTACTTAGGATTGAAGAGGGTTGAGAGGGTGAATCGTGAGGTAGTGGAACGTCCCCTTTCCCTTCCGGTGTGATTCTCCCTACTTCCGTGTTCCATGATTTCTTAGCGGTCGAGATAGAGTGAAGTGCTAGGAAAGGAACTCCCCTAGGGCTTAGTTAAGCAAGGAACAGAGTGAACGGTTGAAGTGAATCCTAGTACTGGGGCTTAATTGAGACTAGGGTTCTTCCACCTGGACCAAAGGGTTAGAACTATACATAGGAACCGTGTTTATCACTAGGAATCCCTAGAACTTAAAGCAATCCCACGTAAATTGAGGCTTAGGAAGATGGACTACCCTAGGGCTAAGTTGATAGGTATACGAGAGTCAAGGGTCGTAGTGAAAACCTAATACCGGGGCATAGTGTTGGAGTTAGTCACGGTTGACCTTAGGTTTGGGACCGTGTGTTTAAGCATATCCTCGACTCAGTTAGCATCAATAGTAGAGTATAATAGCATTATCTTGCACTAGAAGCATAAGTCCTAGGAGTAGCCTGTCTGGGTACCTAACTTCTTTACTAATTGCTTGTCCTACTCTTTTTACTCTTACTTGCACTCTCTCACCTTCCACACTTCTATTTTTATTCTTGTTTTTGTTAATTGCTTTCACACTCACTCATTGATTTCTTTCCACACATCGCACTAGCTACATAGTGAATACTTGTATCTCAAATCCCTATTCCCTATGGATACGACTATCCACTCACCAAGGAATATTATCACTTCGACAACCCATGCACTTTCGAGCCTCTGTAAGGTAGTCATATCCTTAGGGAGTAGTGCTCATATTATAGTAAACTCACAGTATGAGCTCCCCGCCGTCCATGTCGATAAAAGCCTTAGAAGTGCACAAGTGATAAGTGCATGTGTTATAGTAACAGGAAGCGTTATTATCTTACAATGAGCATACATTTTATCAGATTTTATCACTAAATAGTATGCATTTGTGTATTCTTATGCATTATAGGTATGTGGAGCCAAGATTGAAAAGAAGAACAAAGTTAGATCGTGTTCGCCTTTTTTTGGGAGGTTTTCGGACCAAGCAAAGAACAAGGCACGAGCTTAGACTTGTGAGTGGGTGCCAACCTTCTTTGGAGGGGCACAAAGGCAGTCATATTCACAATAAGTCTAAACTCGTGTTGCTTAGGAGAACTTCGCCAAGAAGGAGACTTGAAGCAATCGGCACGATCTACCATTGATTGTGTGCCCAATTCAATGGCCTCGATGAAGAACGACGGATTTGGGAGTGTTTTCGGCAAGCGCTGTAGCAGCCCTGTAGCTTGTTACTGTAGCAAATCAATGTAGCAAGCTACTGTTCACTTTCGGCGGAATTTCATAATTCCAGAGAATTCACATGGGCGTGTGGAATTAACACACGGCCGTGTGAATTAATTTTTCAGCAGACAGAAACTTCACACGCTCGTGTGTTAATTCCACACGGCCGTGTGAAGTCCCGATAAGTCCAAATTTAAAGCCGCACTCAGCCTATTAAAAGCTGAATTTTGAGACTTTTTACGAATCTTTTGACCTATCTTTCTCCCCAACTTCTGGATAGTGCGGCTAGGGTTTCGGCGAGGACTTTGTGGAGGATTGGAGCGCGTCATCGGCATCGACATCGACGTTCGACGGTCGCACAAGACCACAGCCACACCATACGCGAGGGGGTTTTCATCAATGCTTTTACTTTATTCTTTCTTTCATATTTTGATGAACGTTTATAGCTCCATGAGGAGCTAAACCCCTTGTGGGTATTCAAACTTGTAAAACCCTAGGATTCTTATGTTTCTATGACACTGCTATTGTGCTTTTCCATTATTGATGAATAAATCGAGTTTCCATTATTAGTTGAGAGCAATCTAGGTTATCCTTTGGAGGTGTGACAACTCCTATAGGGTTAGACTCCTTAAGATTGAAGAGGGTTGAGAGGGAGAGTTGTGAGGTAGCGATGTACCCCTTTCCCTTCCGGTGTGATTTGTTCCTGCCTCCGTTTCCTTGGTCAATTAGCAGTCAAGATAGATTGTTAGGGCTCAATCTAGACTAGGGTTCTTTCACCGGGACCAAAGGGTTAGAACTATACATAGGAACCATGTTTATCACTAGGAATCCCTAGAACTTAAAGCAATCCCACGTAATGTGAGGCTTAGGAAGACGGACTACCCTAGGGCTAAGTTGACAGGTCAACGAGAGTCAAGGGTCGTAGTGAAAACCTAATGCCGGGGCATAGTGTTGGAGTTAGTCACTGTTGACCTTAGGTTTGGTACCGTGTGTTTAAGCATATCCTCGACTCAATTAGCATCAATAGGAGAGTGTAATAGCATTGTCTTGCACTAGAAGCATAAGTCTTAGGAGTAGCCTGTCCGGGTACCTAACTTCTTTACTAATTGCTTGTCCTACTCTTTTTACTCTTACTTGCACTCTCTCACCTTCCACACTTCTATTTTTATTCTTGTTTTTATTAATTGCTTTCACACTCACTCATTAATTTCTTTCCACACATCGCACTAGCTACATAGTGAATACTTGTATCTCAAATCCCTATTCCTTGCGGATACGACTACCCACTCACTAGGGAATATTATCACTTTGATAACCCATGCACTTTCGAGCCTTTATAAGGTAGTCATATCCTTAGGGAGTAGTGCTCATATTATAGTAAACTCACAATATGAGCTCCCCACCGTGTGTTATATCCTTAGAAGTGCGCAAGTGATAAGTACATGTGTTATAGTAACGGGAAGCGTTATTATCTTACAATGAGCATACATTTTATCAGATTTTATCACTAAATAGTGTGCATTTGTGTATTCTTATGCATTATAGATATGTGGAGCCAAGTTGGAAAAGAAGAACGAAGTTAGATCATGTTCGCCGTTTTTGGGGAGGTTTTCGGACCAAGCAAAGAACAAGGCACGAGTTTGGACTTCTGAGTGGGTGACAACCTTCTTTGGATGGGCATAAAGGCAGTCACAATCACAATAAGTCTAAACTCGTGTTGCTTAGGAGAACTTCTCCAAGAAGGAGACTTGAAGCAATCGACACGATCTAGCATTGATTGTGTGCCCAATTCAATGGCCTCGATGAAGAACGACGGATTTAGGAGCGTTTTCGGCAAGCGCTGTAGCAGCGCTGTAGCTTGTTACTAAGCAAATCAATGTAGCAAGCTACTGTTCACTTTCGGCTGAATTTCAGAATTCCAGAGAATTCACATGGGCGTGTGGAATTAACACACGGCTGTGTGAATTAATTTTTCAACAGACAGAAACTTCACACGTCCGTGTGTTAATTCCACACGGCCGTGTGAAGTCCCGATAAGTCCAAATTTAAAGCCTCACTCAGCCTATTAAAAGCCGGATTTTGAGACTTTTTATGAATCTTTTGACCTATCTTTCTCCCCAACTTCTGGATAGTACGGCTAGGGTTTCGGAGAGGACTTTGTGGAGGATTGGAGCGCGTCATCGGCATCGACATCGACGCTCGACGGTCGCACAAGACCACGGCCACACCATACGCGAGGTGGTTTTCATCAATGCTTTTACTTTATTCTTTCTTTCATATTTTTATGAACATGTATAGCTCCATGAGGAGCTAAACCCCTCATGGGTATTCGGACTTGTAAAACCCTAGGATTCTTATGTTTCTATGACACTGCTATTGTGCTTTTCCTTTATTGATGAATAAATCGAGTTTCAATTTTAATTATCTTGTGCTATTGTTTTTCCCTTAGCCGTGACACTAAGGTTGAGAGCAATCTAGGTTATCCTTTTGAGGTGTGACAACTCCTATAGGGTTAGACTCCTTAAGATTGAAGAGGGTTGAGAGGGAGAGTTGTGAGGTAGCGATGTACCCTTTTCCTTCCATTGTGATTTCTCCCCACATAGAGGAACAGGTTTTATCACTAGGAATCCCTAGAGCTTAAAGTAATCCCACATAGTGTTAGGGTTAGGAAGATAGACTCCCCTGGGGCTTAGTTGATAGGTCAACAAGAGTCAAGGGTCGTAGTGAATCCTAATACTGGGACATAATGTTGGGGTTAGTCACGGTTGACCTTAAGTTTTGGGACCATGAGTTTAAGGATATCCTCGACTCAATTAACATCAATAGGAAAGTATAATAGCATAGTCTTGCACTAAAAGCATAAGTCCTAGAGGTAGCTTGTCCAGATACCCTATCTCATCCATTGTTAGTCTTTCTCTTTTAACTTCTACTTGCTTTTCTCTTGTCTTTCATCTCTCTATTTACTTTCTTGTCTTTTATTCTAATTACTTCCATAAATTCACTCATCACTCCGATTATTACTTTTCGTACACCGCATAACTAAATAGCGAATTCTTGTGTTTTAAATCTCTATTCCCTGTGGATTCGACTACCCACTCACCAGGATAATTTTATTACTTTGACAAACCCGTGCACTTTCGGTATACACGCAAGTGGTCGTGTCAGCAAGGAAGGCCTTCCAAGGATCAATGGTACCTCTATGTCCTCATCGACGTCTAACACCACAAAGTCAACAGGAAATATATATTTGTCCACTTTCACCAACACATCTTCCACAATTCCCCTCGGATGCCTCACCGATCGATCCGCAAGTTGAAGTGTCATCCGAGTCGGTCTAGAATCACCCAAGCCTAGCTTTTGGAAGAAGGTATAGGGCATGACATTGATACTTGCCCCCTAGCCGGCCAATGCCATTTCTTCACCCAAGTCGCCAATGTTGCAAGGTATAATAAAACATCCTGGATCTTTTCTCTTACTCGGTGACACGACCCCTTGCGTGTATCCCGCAAGTGCACAGATTTGTCGAAGTAATAAAATTTACCCTGGTGAGAGGGTAGTCGAATCCACAGGGAATAAGGATTTAGAATATGAGATTTCACTAATAAAGCTATGCGGTGAATGAAAAAGCAATAATAGGATCAATGAGTGAATATAGAATCAAACAGAATGAAAGACAAGAAATTAAATAGAAAGATGGAAGATGAGAGAGTGCAAGTAAAAGAGAATAGAGAGGACTAGCAATGAATGAAATAGGGTATCGGACAAGCTACCTCTAGGATCTATGCTTCTAGTGCAGGACTATGCTATTATACTTCCTTATTGATGTTAATTGAGTCGAAGAAATCCTTAGACTCATGGTCCCAAACCTAAGGACAACCGTAACTAACCCCATCATTATGCCCCGGTATTAGGATTCACGTCACCCTTCACTCTGTCGCTCGCACGACTAAGCCCTAGGGGAGTATATCTACCTTAACCTCACACTATATGGGATTGCTTTAAGCTCTAGGGATTCCTAGTGGTAAAACATGTTCCTATGTGTAGTTCTAACCCTTTGGTCCAGGTGGAAGAACCCTAGTCTAGATTAAGCCCCAGCGCGTAGGATTCACTTCAACCCTTCACTCCGTTACTTGCATAACTAAGCCCCGGGAGAGTTTATCTGCCTAGCACTTCACTCTATTTCGACCACTATGAAATCAAGGAAATGGAGGTAGGGAGAAACCACATCGAAGGGGAAAGGGCTACATCGCTACCTCACAACTCTCCCTCTTAACCCTCTTCAATCTTAAGTAGTCTAACCCTAAAGGAGTTGTCACACCTCCAAAGGGTAACCTAAATTGTTCTCAATCCTAGTGTCACGTCTAAGGGAAAATATTAACAAGATGAAATTAAGATTGAAACTTAATTTTTATTCATCAATAATCTAAAAGCATAATAACAATGTCAAAGAAACATAAAAACCATAGAGTTTACAAGTCCGAATACCGTAAAGGGGTTTAGCTCCTCATAGAGCTATACATGTTCATCAAAATAGAAAAGAAAGGAAAAATCAAAGACATTGATGAAGACCCCCTTGTAAATGGTGTGGCTTTGGTCTCGTGCGGCCGTCGAACATCGATGACGATGCCGATGACACACGCTAAACCTCCACGAAATCCTCTCCAAAACCCTAGCCACACTCCCCAAGTTGAGGAGAAAGATAGGTAAATAGATATCCCAAAAGGTCTCCAAAATCCCCTTTTATAATGTTGAATCGCGGCTTTAAAATCGGACTTATCGGGGGCTTCACACGGCCGTGTGGAATTTCCACACGCCCGTATGAAGTTTCTGTCTAACTGAAAAATCGATTCACACGGCCGTGTGGAATTTTCACACGCCAGTGTGAATTCTCTGAAACCCTAATTTTTTTGCAAAAATTGAACGTTACCTTGCTACAGTGTTTTGCTACAATAACAAACTACAGTGCTACTACAGTACTCCCCGAAATGCTCCCGAATCCGTTGTTCTTCATTGAGGCCATTCGTTGGGCACACAAACAATGGTAAGTCGTGCCGATTACTTCAAGTATCCTTCTTTGTGAAGTTCTTCTAAGCTACACGAGTTAGACTTGTTGTTAATGTGACTGCCTTTGTGCCCCTCCAAAGGAGGTTGGCACACACTTACAAGTCAAGCTCGTACCTTGTTCCTTACTTGGTCCAAAAACTTCCCAACATCGGCGAACACGACCTAATTTCGTTCTTCTTCTCCAATTTAACTCCACAAACTTTTAAGGCACAAGAGTACACAAATACACACCATTTAGTGATAAAAACTGATAAAAGATATGCTCAATGTAAGATAATAATGCTTCGCGGTACTATAATACAAGCACTTATCACTCGGCATATTCTTTTGCAATACGGCTGAGCAATTGGCATCAAGAACTACAACTGCACTTTCCTCCAATTTCCTCTTGTTGGTCAAGAGGTCCTTCAAGAACTTCGCATACTTGGGCATTTGGGCCAATGCCTCCGCGAATGGCATGTTGATGTGCAACTGCTTGAAGATACCCAGAAATTTTTTGTATTGCTCATTTTCTTGGTAATTCTTCAATCGTGAAGGATAGGGAATCCTCGGCTTGTGGGGCGGGGGTGACGCCTCCTCTTCCTTTGATGCTTCTTCCTCTACCTCCACGACCTTGGGTGCTTCCTTTATCTTCTCTAGAGGGAGATTTCTCTTGACCTCTTTTCCACTTTTCAAGGTAATTGACTTCAATTGCTCCCTCGAATTGGTCTCCGTATTACTAGGCAAACTACCTTGGGGTCTCTCGGCCAATGTCTTCGCAATCTGGCCCACTTGATTCTCTAAATTGTGTAAGGAGGCGGTGTGGTTTCGAAGTGTAGCCTCCACCAACTGAAATCTAGCATCCGAGGAAGAAACTGTTAGTGTTAGCCCTAGCCCCAATGCGTTGAGCTGAACCTTTATTAGTTATATGTGTATTTTTAATAAAACCTGGCTTGTTTTATCTTACTGCATTTCTGTGCATGTATTCTTGGATAGAACTATCCCTGAGAGTTTGTTCCGTACAAGTTGTCGAATACGTGATTCAGGCAGTAAAACCTTGTTGCGTAAAGGAACAACTTTCTAAACATCCCTAGTCAATTACTGTCATGGGAATGTTAGTAAACTAAGACTAGAATGCCTATTGTGTGATGATCATGTTTTACGGATTATAGGACATGTGATGTTAATCAATAGACATGAGTAGTGCATGAACAGCGTGTCTGGATCGATCCGCTCACGAGATCACTACATGGTTGCAAAGTCATAAGTGGTTCTCATGTAACTCTTATACCGAATCCTTGGATGAATGTTGGTGTACTTTGACATATGCCTAACGTCATTTGTAATAGAGTGACAAGTGTGGGTATGATTGGGTGCATCGAGATTCATAGCGAGTAACATTTGCGATGCGAGGGGATTGCTACTCTCTGAGGAGAGAGAATATCACTGGCCACTTGATCGGTGAAACTGAGTAGTGCATGGCCACGCCCAAGTGAAATGGTAAGGGTTATCCTTTATTTGACCTAGTCAGTTCACCGAGGATCAAGAAATTGATCAATAAATAAATAAGGGTGACTAAGCTCCATACCTTATGTTGATTGAGATATTCAATTGGCAAAGGAATCAGATAAGGTTACGAGGTTAGTTGATTACCCAGTCGACATCCATTTTAATTCTGGTAGTAACATTGTCATGCTAGACGGCATTTGTGACTTATGGTCCTTAACGAGGTTAAAATCCCATTGCCGATTTTAAAACGGGCCTACAGGATCGCACACGTAAAAGCCGTGAAATCCGGACTCAGTCTAATGAGTCGAATAGCTAAATGGAGTTTAAATAAATCAAGAGGTGATTTGGTCTAACTGCGAATGTGTAAAGATTGAGTTATGAGATAACTTAAAAATTGACGGACTTAATTAGAAATTAAGTGTTAGCTTATTGGATCTAATATGATTAATATCCAATAAGAGGGAAGATCCAATATATGGAATCAATGGTTGATATTGCATTGGGATTGGTTTAGGGTTTTATAAATACATGTGTATTAGAGAAAACCCTAACCCTAATCTTTCCTCTCCCTCTCTCACTCAAGGAGAGGCCGCCGGTCCGCCCTAGCCAAGAGGACGCTGCCAGCGCCGGTCTGCCCAAGACGAGGCCGCCGTCGGGACCAATTGTTGGTCACCGTTATCCTTCGCAAAGGTGTTGTCCGCCTTTTTCCCCCCTTTTTGGAGAAAGTTTTCTCCATCCGGATTGCCATTACTCAGCTCCGGCAAAGGTATAGGTCGACACTCCTTTGATCTTTCTTGTTTATTCATGAATGTTAGTTCACAGGGTGGCTTTTTCATTGATATTTCTTTATCAATGGAGATCGCCGGAGTGAGAGCCTTTTGAGATTAGTTCATAATGGTTGTGTAATATTTCGCAAAAGATTCTTACATTTGAAACATTCGCTGAGTGTCGGTTTTAGATTTACAATTCCTTACACATGTTTACGATTAGGTTTTTGAGACCTAATTTTAATTGCTATTCGTATTTCTCGATAAGAGTTATCGTTGGATACTAGCAATCCATACCGAATTGTTTTCCGCTTGTGTGTGTGAGAGTAGAGGAAAGTCGCGTATATGCAATCCCTTTTTTGACTTCACCCTTGGAATTGTATTTATTTATTTATTTTAGAATTTTATATCTTTATTCACTTCCATTGTATGCTAGGGTCCATGCTAGTTTTGTTTGTTATCCACTGTACATATTTTGCTTCTTCCATGCTCGTAGACCCCTGTCGATCCCAACAGAAACAAACCTTGTGAAGGCTCTCTCTAGATCGGTCATCTTTCCGTCTAGCATGGTCACTCGGCTTTCTAAGTTCGGTGCTTGTTGACTTTGAAATCCCGGTGGTTCATTGCTCTTTTGTTGTGACTGCTCTTAATTGCTCCATGAAAAGTTCCGGTGGTTCTTCCACCCCGGATTGTAGGTTCTACTATACTGGTTGCCTTGGCCTTGTCCTCTATATGCATTACCAACAAAATTGACCTGTTCCACCGTACTTGTCCCCCTAATAGCAATAGGGCAATCGCTCAGAGCGTGACCTCCGCCACAACCATTACAAGTAGTGATGGTTGCAACTCTTGGTGAAGCTAGAGCATCTAGCTTCTTACTCAATGATTCCACCTGTGCCGTTAATGATGTAATGGTGAAGCGCGCTTGAATCGCTCACCCGCAAGTGCACGGGGTCGTATCCCCAAGGGCCCGAGAAGCTATTCTTACTTCCTTATCACAATATTGTTTGACCTAATCGATCACTTGGAATAAGAACTACCAATAATCTACTAAAACAAAGAGCATGCAAATAGCAAATATAAATACGGAGGGGAAAAAATCAAGGTGAGGGAATGGCCACGGATGAGGATTCCCTCGGGGGCTACTAAAGTGCCAAGAATGCCCTAACTAGCATGCACGTGGGTGGTTTGGACCGGGAAACCCTAGATTAGACCAACCCGATGGTCACGGCGTTGGTCCCTAATAAAATACAAGTGTTGGAATACGGAATTGCTTCCGCCCAAATCCTTGTACGATTGCAAAGGGTTTAGTGGATTTCCCCAAGCTAGGGTTGAAACACAATCAAGGACAACCCTAACAATTGGAGGGGTACAAATACCCGATGGTCACGGCGTATTCGTACATATATTCCCTTCCAAGCTTGGTGAGCCTAATACTAGGGCAATGGTCATGCAACCTAGCATTGTCTAGGAATTGACATATAGAGTTCTCATACATATCAAGGCATTCAAGAACCACCAAACAAGGATCACAAGCCAAACCAAATACATAAACTAGAAAGTAGCATCCAAAATACACAAGTTCACCCCCAAGGTTCACCTACATCCGGTGACCTTGGGGTTAGTTGTTCATGATCACAAAGTAAGCAAGCAAATACATAAAAACAACCAAAAGCATAATGAAAACACCCCCTGAAAAGATCAAGGCCGAATGACGCTTCCAAGGACGCCACCCAAGGAGTGGCTTCCTTTGTTAAACTTCCACTCAAATGCAAATCGAAGGCGTGGATTCGTCGTCTCGTGCTCTCCCCGTCATCCTCTCCTCAAGAAATGCCTCCAAAAGCCGGCCTCAAGCTCCCAAAGAAGATTGTGAAGTGTAGTTTTTCTCAAGACCTAGCCTCCTCCCATCCAAATGAACTCAAAACCCTTAAAAACCTTTTCCAGTGGGTTATGCGGCCCCCTATGCGGCCCCGCATGAGGGGAGAGAAGATTCCCGAGAAAATTCCGAAATTGCGTAAGTTGCTACAGTGCCACTATAGTCGTATGCGGCCTCTGCAGTGCCCGCATGACAGACCGCATGAACCTCGAGACTTAGTCATTTCGCCCAAGGGCTCGTGCTACAGTATTTGCTACAGTAGTCGCTACGGTGCCCCCGCTCAGAAATAGTGTTTTCGCCGCCGATTTCTTCTCAAATTCTATCAATGAGCACGAAGGGGTCACATCAGTACCTGTAACACGAAAGAAACCAATTCAGACCAAAAACGAGCATCAACTCATAGAAAAATATGTAGTACATACACCCGAATACATGGAAAATATGTATGTTTAGGCGTTTATCAAACATCCCCACACCTAAGCATTTGCTTGTCCCCAAGCAAACACACATGAATAACAGGGGCACGTTGATAAACGACTAGACATACGACCTCAAGCTCAACGGTAAAGCACTCCACTAGCACGGGTGAAAAGAAATCTAGAAAGTGAGTTGTACAGTGAGTGATCGAGTAATGGTAGCCCTGTTTTATTCAAAGTGCTTCCGTGAGTGTGTGCTGGCTCCCAACCTTAACCTCCACACCCTGGATTACCCCAGGGGTCCATTCACCCCACAAATGGTGAGAGTGGTATTAGGCAGTTAAAGACCTCTTCAATACTCAGTTAAAAGTCTTTTGAGTTCCTAAATAAGACTCTAGCACTTAAGCGACTGTGTGACAAGTGCCAGGGGACACAACAGATTTACTTATTTACCTATTCAAAAATATACAAAATATTTCTTTCTTTTTTTATTTTTTTCTTTTTTTTCTTCTGAGTCCGGCTAACATAGACTGCACAGGAAATCTTTCAGAAGGATGCACATGCTGATTAGGCACAAGAGCCACCCAACCTACTCAATTACAGCCTACATAGACGCATTCATGCTGTGCCAGCAGAGGAATACTGCCATAGACTCCACTTTTTTTTTTTTTTTCGACTGTACACACTGTATCTCAGTCCCTTGGAAACCTGTCACACAAGTTCACTTAAGGCTACAGAAAACAAAAAAAAGGAACTCAAAAGCTCTTAAAAGAATATTGAAGAAAGAATTTAACAGTCCAATACCAAACTCATCATAATGGGTTGGTTAGAGTGTTCAAGGTAGGAGCAATCATGATAAAACATGAAAAAGCACTAAAAATAAAACAGGGCATCATTCAAGCATAGTATAAGAATACAGCTCACTTCTATAATTCTTTCAAGCTAGGAAGTGCTAAACACTAAAATCATAGCTATCATCGGTGTTCATGCATGCAAAACAAGTAAAGTACCCCATCCCCACACCTAAAGTTGTACATTGCCCTCAATGTACATAAATCAGTAGAGTAAGGTGCGAGACATGCCAGAAAAAATAAAGGAATGAGGTAAAGAAACTTCCCCAAATGGTTGATGAAAGGAACATCCAAATGTGCACGAACTGGGGAAAGCCGAGGGGTGCAAGGGCGTGGAGCTTCTACAGTGATCAGTCCTGAAAAGAGAGAGAAAGCAAATCACACCCCAAGGAACAAATAGAGAGCAGGACAAGTAAGCACGAATCAAAAACGGGAAAGTACAGTTTAGGAGGATGAGGACCCTCACTAACTGAAAAGTATAACAATACAAACCAACAAGTCTAGAAATAAAAACAAGTATAAACAAAAGAAAAAACTAAAGTGGTGCTGCGAGTCTAGGAATCTGGCGGGAGTGATGGCGCAAGGCACGTGGTAGCTATGGAGGAGGTGCCGACAGAAGATGAAGCGCCGCGCATGTATGATAAGATCTCGGCCATGCTGCTCTCGATGCGGCCCTGTGATGTGGCTAAATCACGCACTGATGCTGTCAACGCCTCCTGAGAGGTCACAAGGATCTGCAACTGCTGATGGACCTTGATGCGGAACTCCGCGAAACTCTCCTCAAGTGATGGTCGACTCCCGCTAGGTGCTGTGTCGGGTACAGGGGCAGACTCTGAATCAGACTCGGATCCTGACTCAGAATCCTGAGAGGTGTCGGGGTCATGGGAACTCGTGCCGCCACTGCGCGGGAGGCGGTAAGTGTCTCCCGACCTCTCAACTATCCCAATATGAAGCAGGATCGACAAACTAAGTGGTGCGATGGTGCTCACAACGCTCATGCCCTGGGTAAGCTCAATCAGTCCTAGGCCCCTGATAATGCGTGTAATGTACGGCCCGGCAAATATAGCTCTAAGACGAGTAGAAGTCCCCTGATGCTCAATAAGTCCGGCAAACAGATGGCCCAAGTGGATGGGGTACCGCTGAAGAATATTGTACATCATAAGCAGATCGGTACGGGAAACCACCCTAGTAGAATCAGCGTGACCGTTTACACTTCTGGATAGTAGGGCCTGCAAGTACCTGTGAACGGGGTCTGCCATCAAAGAAGCCTTCTTCGATGATGATGAGCTAGCAATACACCTCCAAAGGGAACTAGGGGACACCGAGCGTGGGAAGTCACGAGGTAAACTACTGAGCTCCGAATCGGCGAGGGACTCATAATTGCAAAACCCAAGGTATATGGCCAACTGGTCGTCGGTGTTCCTGTGCCGCTTACCAAAGGCTCTAAAAGTAATAGTGCTAGCTTGGCGCATAAGAGGAGCGTGCCCGGAGACCTCAAACGTGCTCAACACCTCCAAGGTCAACTCCCGATAAGTGGGCTCATCGATCTCAAGAATGTCATCCCATCCACCACGGGAGATGAGGCCTCGAAAGGTATCATCAATGTCCAATGTCTTCAAGGCCTCCCAATCGATCACACGCACTGTGCCAAACCTCCTCTTCGACAAGAAAGCAAACCTTGCCTTGTGGGCATCGTTCTTGAATATAGGCTCGCAAACGGGTGGTGGAGAGCTTCTCCTAACTCGCTTGGAAGCCACATGTTTGATTGGCATCCCTACAAGACAAGAGAACCATCATCAAGGCAAAAATAACTTGAGAAAATTGGTTAATGAAGAACAGAGGTTGATTTTTGGCTAGTGCTACAGTAATTTCGGGGAAATTTTGGTAGAGTTTCTTCTTGTAAAAGTGATGATCTAAATGTACAAAGCATGGAATTCAAGAGAAATAATTACAAGAAGCATTCACCATGTAAAACATCATGTATTCCCATCATTTCAACCATCAAAATCCATAGAATGAGTGATAAGAAAACAAACCTTGAACTAGGGCACCAATGAGAAGATGAAGTGAAAATCGGCTTAATCCTTTATAAAACCTTGAAAAACTTCCAAAAAGTTGCTTGCTAGGATGAAGAGAGTGTTTGGATGCAAAAAGAATGAAGAAAAATGGTGGAGAGATGAAGGAGAAAAGAAGAGAAGTTTGATGAAAATTGAGTGAATAGTGAGGGGGTGGAGTGAAGAGAGGTAGAAGAAGAAATCGGGTGACCATGCGGCCCCCTATGCGGCCGCATGGTACCCCGCAGATCTCTCGGGAAATTTCATGCGGTTGTTATGGTTTTTATTTCTAGACTTGTTGGTTTGTATTGTTGTACTTTTCAGTTAGCAAGGGTCCTGACCCTTCTAAACTGTATTTTCCCGTTTTTGATTCGTGCTTTCTTGTCCGGCTCTCTATTTATTTCTTGGGATGTGATATGTTTCCTCTCTATTTTCAGGACTAATCATTGTAGAGGATTCACGCCCCTTGCACCTCACAACTTTCCCCCGGTCCAGGCACACGTGGAGTTCATCTCATCGACCAATTGGGGAAGTTTCTTTACCACATTCCCGTATTTCTATGTTTATATTTTTTATCTCGCACCTTACTCTGCTGATTCATGTACATTGAGGGCAATGTACAACTTTAGGTGTGGGGATGGGGTACTTTACTAGTTTTGCATGCATGAATACCGATGATAGCTATGATTTTAGGGTTTTGTACTTCCTAGCTTAAAAGAATGATAGAAATGAGCTGTATTTTTATACTGTGCTTGAATGATGCCTTGTTTTATTTTTAGTGCTTTCTCACGCTCTATCATGATTGCTCCTACCTTATACACTCCAACCAACCCATTTTGATGATTTTGGTATTGGACTGTTAAATTCTTTCTTCAATATTCTTTTAAGAGCTTGTGAGTTCCTGTTTTGTTTTCTGTAGCCTTAAGTGAACTTGTGTGACAGGTGTCCAAGGGACTGAGATACAGTGTGTACAGTTAAAAAAAAAATTGGAGTCTATGGCAGTATTCCTCTGCTGGCACAGCATGAATGCGTCTATGTAGGCTGTAATTGAGTAGGTTGGGTGGCTCTTGTGCCTAATCAGCATGTGCATCCTTCTGAAAGATTTCTTGTGCAGCCTATGTTAGCCGGACTCACAGAAAAAAAAAAAAAAAAAAAAAAAATTTGTAAATAGGTAAATAAGTATCTCTGTTGCGTCCCCTGGAACTTCTTACATAGTCGCTTAAGTGCTAGAGTTTTATTCAGGAACTCAAAAGACTTTTAACTGAGTATTGAAGAGGTCTTTAACTGCCTAATACCATTCTCACCATATGTGGGGTGAATGGACCCCTGGGGTAATCCAGGGTGTGGAGGTTAAGGTTGGGAGCCAGCACACACTCACGGAAGCACTTTGAATAAAACAGGGCTACCATTACTTGATCACTCACTGTACAGCTCACTTTCTAGATTTCTTTTCACTTGTGCTAGTGGAGTGCTTTACCGTTGAGCTTGAGGTCGTATGTTTAGTCGTTTATCACCGTGCCCCTGTTCTTCATGTGTGTTTGCTTGGGGACAAGCAAATGCTTAAGTGTGGGGATGTTTGATAAACGCCTAAACATACGTATTTTCCATGTATTCGGGTGTATGTATTACGTATTTTTCTATGAGTTGACACCCGTTTTTGGTCTGAATTGGTTTCTTTCATGTTACAGGTACTGATGTGACCCCTTCGAGCTGATTGATAGAATTTGAGAAGAAATCGGCGATGAAAACACTATTTCTGAGGGGGGTACTGTAGCGACTACTGTAGCACGACCCCTTTGGCGAAATGGCTAAGTCTGGAGGTCATGCGGGCACCGCAGAGGCCGTATACGGTACTGTAGCAGTGTTACTGTAGCATACGGGTCTGTAGCAGTTACTGTAGCGGCACTGTAGCGACTTACCCGATTTCGGGTTTTTCTCGGGATTTTCTCTCCCCGCATGCGGGGTCGCATACGGGGCCGCATGACGCTCTGGATGATGTTTTTAAGGGTTTTGGGAAGTCATTTTGGGGGAGAGCTAGACCTTAACAAGCTTGACTTCACCACCTTCTTTGGGAGCTTGAGGCCGGCTTTTGGAGGCGATTCTTGAGGAGAGGACGACGAGGAGAGCACGAGACGACGACTCCACACCTTCGATTTGGATTTTAGAGGAAGTTTGACAAGGGAAGCCACTCCTTGGGTGGCGTCCTTGGAAGCGTCATTCGGCCTTGATCCTTTGAGGGAGTGTTCTTATTATGCTTTTGGTTGTTTCCATGTATTTATTTGCATACTTTGTGATCATGAGCAACTAAACCCCAAGGTCACCGGATGTAGGTGAACCTTGGGGGTGAACTTGTGTATTTTGGATGATTCCTTTCTAGTTTATGCATGTGTGTTGGTTTGAGATCCTTGTTTGGTGGTTCTTGAATGCCTTGATATGTATGAGAACTCTATATGTCAATTCCTAGACAATGCTAGGTTGCATGACCATTGCCCTAGTATTAGGCTCACCAAGCTTGGAAGGGAACACATGTACGAATACGCCGTGACCATCGGGTATTTGTACCCCTCCAATTGTTAGGGTTGTCCTTGATTGTGTTTCAACCCTAGCTTGGGGAAATCCATTAAACCCATTGCAATCGTACAAGGATTTGGGCGGAAGAAATTCCGTATTCCAATACTTGTACCGGATTAGGGACCAAACACCGTGACCATCGGGTTGGTCTAATTTAGGGTTTTCCGGTCCAAACCACCCACGTGCATGCTAGTTAGGGTATCCTTAGCACTTTAGTAGCCCCCGAGGGAATCCTCATCCGTGACCATTTCCTCGCCCTGATTTCCCTCAGTATTTGTATTTATTATTTGTATGCTTTTCACACATCCGTAGATTATTTGTAGTTATCTCCTTTGAGTGATTGCTAGGTTAAACAACATTGTGATAAGGAAGTAAGAATAGCTCCTCGGGCCCTTGGGAATACGACCCCCTCGTGCTCGCGCGAGGGGTATTACTTGGCGACCCCGTGCACTTGCGGGTGAGCGATTCAAACGTAATCAGTGCCATAGGGACAAGTGAAGGTTGTTTTCTCCTGATCTTCAGGGGCAATGGGAATCTGAAAATAACCGGAGAGACCATCCAAGAAATAGTAATAAGAATGTCCTGCTAGTCGCTCAAGCATCTGATCAATGAAGGGTAAGGGAAAGTGATCTTTTCTCGTGGCATCATTGAGTTTCCTGTAGTCAATGCATACCCTCCAACCTGTGACAGTCCTGGTAGGAACAAGTTCATTCTTTTCATTAGCAATAACCATCATCCCTCCTTTCTTTGGTACCACCTGCACTGGGCTTACCCATGCACTGTCAGAGATGGGATAAATAATGCCTGCATCCAAAAGTTTAATGACTTCGTTCCTTACAACCTCTTTCATGTTAGGGTTGAGTCTCCGTTGGGGAATTGCCCGAGGCTTATGGTTGTCCTCGATCTTATGAGTGCAGAAAGATGGACTAATTCCCTTAATATCCGAGATTTTCCACGCAATAGCCGTTTTGTGTCTCTTAAGCACCTCGAGAAGTTGCTCCTTCTGCCTAACAGTGAGATCTGAGGCAATAATAACTGGAAGCTTGGACCCCTTTTCCAAGAAAGCATATTCCAAATGTTCGGGGAGAGGCTTCAACTCTAATTCTGGGGGTTCCTCGATTGATGACTTCTGCTTCCCATAATTCCCGAGATCAAACTGTTCGACGTCACTGTAGTCCCCCGCATTTGGGACAACAACGCCTAACACTTCTTCCACACATTGAAGCGCATTTTCAATCACACCTGCATTATCCTCTGGCACATGGGGATTTCCCTCAGAATTTCCAGTTCGAGTTTGATCTGGCACACCCTCAAAAGGCATCAAAGCAGGATACTCAACATCTCTTCTTAGCTCACGATTAAAGGATTCCGATTGGTGGTTTGGTGAGCAGGTTTTAGTTACCGGTCGTTCCCCAATAGATTCCAAATATTTGCCAAACACAGACTGAGCCCCATTTTCCTTAACAAATGTAGCGGCCTTGGCATCATCCGTCGTTCTTATCCACTGTTCAGTGTTGGGGCACAACTCATCCAACCTATATGGTGCATTCGAATAAGGGAAAAATGGTTCCTGTGGATAATGATTGTAGACCCAAGTGTTAGTCGAAGCCATGGTTTAAAGAGAGAAATAAAATAAACAAGAACGAAGGAGAGACTAGAAAATAAAATGCAAACAAAGAAATGACGGAATATACACAGGAATGGTAAAACAAACAAAATGAAATGATCAAATCAACATGTTTTAAGTTTTCCGAATATTCCTCGTGGGTCCCCGGCAACGGCGCCAAAAACTTGGTGAAGCGTGCTTGAATCGCTCACCCGCAAGTGCACGGGGTCGCCAAGTAATACCCCTCACGCGAACACGAGTTGGTCGTATCCCCAAGGGCCCGAGAAGCTATTCTTACTTCCTTATCACAATGTTGTTTGACCTAATCGATCACTTGGAATAAGAACTACCAATAATCTACTAAAACAAAGAGCATGCAAATAGCAAATATAAATACGGAGGGGAAAAAATCAAGGTGAGGGAATGGCCACGGATGTGGATTCCCTCGGGGGCTACTAAAGTGCCAAGGATGCCCTAACTAGCATGCACGTGGGTGGTTTGGACCGGGAAACCCTAGATTAGACCAACCCGATGGTCACGGCGGTTGTCCCTAATCCAATACAAGTGTTGGAATACATAATTGCTTCTGCCCAAATCCTTGTACGATTGCAAAGGGTTTAGTGGATTTCCCCAAGCTAGGGTTGAAACACAATCAAGGACAACCCTAACAATTGGAGGGGTACAAATACCCGATGGTCACGGCGTATTCGTACATATATTCCCTTCCAAGCTTGGTGAGCCTAATACTAGGGCAATGGTCATGCAACCTAGCATTGTCTAGGAATTGACATATAGAGTTCTCATACATATCAAGGCATTCAAGAACCACCAAACAAGGATCACAAGCCAAACCAAATACATAAACTAGAAAGTAGCATCCAAAATACACAAGTTCACCCCCAAGGTTCACCTACATCCGGTGACCTTGGGGTTAGTTGTTCATGATCACAAAGTAAGCAAGCAAATACATAAAAACAACCAAAAGCATAATGAAAACACCCCTGAAAAGATCAAGGCCGAATGACGCTTCCAAGGACGGCACCCAAGGAGTGGCTTCCTTTGTCAAACTTCCACTCAAATGCAAATCGAAGTCGTGGATTCGTCGTCTCGTGCTCTCCCCGTCGTCCTCTCCTCAAGAAATGCCTCCAAAAGCCGGCCTCAAGCTCCCAAAGAAAATGGTGAAGTGTAGTTTTTCTCAAGACCTAGCCTCCTCCCCTCCAAATGAACTCAAAACCCTTAAAAACCTTTTCCAGTGGGTTATGCGGCCCCCTATGCGGCCCCGCATGCGTGGAGAGAAGATTCTCGAGAAAATCCCAAAATCGCGTAAGTTGCTACAGTGCCGCTACAGTCGTATGCGGCCTCTGCAGTGCCCGCATGACAGACCGCATGAACCTCCAGACTTAGTCATTTCGTCCAAGGGTTCGTCCTACAGTATCTACTACATTTGTCGCTACAGTACCCCCCCCCCCCCCCCCCGCTCAGAAATAGTGTTTTCGCCGCCGATTTTTCTTCTCAAATTCTATCAACGAGCACGAAGGGGTCACATCAGTACCTGTAACATGAAAGGAACCAATTCAGACCAAAAACGGGCGTCAACTCATAGAAAAATACGTAGTACATACACCCGAATACATGGAAAATACGTATGTTTAGGCGTTTATCATGTAACTACATCAACTTCATGAATTCCGGACACCTTCTTTCGGTCCCTTGTATTCCATTGATAGCTATTCATAACCATCTCTTCTATAAGGTACCGGGCTTCACCGAGAGTCTTGCTTCCTAGAGTTCCGCCTGCCGCTGCATCTAAGAGTTGCTTGGTGCTCAGATTCAACATATTATAGAGAGTATGAATGATCATCCACTTGGGGAATCCATCTTGGTGCATCTAAGAGCTCCTTGAACCTGTCTCATGTCTCGAATAGAGACTTCAATTCCATTTGCATGAAGGATCATATCTTGTTCCGGAGCCTCGGTGATTTTCCCGGAGAAAAGTACCTAGCCAAGAATGCCTCGACCATCTCCTCCCAAGTACTAATAGATGCTCTCGGTAATGAATGAAGCCAATGCCTTGCTTTTCCCTTCAATGAAAATGGGAAGGCTCTCAAACGAATCATGTCTTCTGTCACTCCATTAATCTTCAACATGTCACACACTTCAAGGAAGTTTTCTATATGGTTGTTGGGAACTTTATCGGCCAACCTATTAAATTGTGCTGACTGTTGTAACATCGAAATGAATGACGGCTTCAACTCAAAATTCATTATTGTGATCGGGGGCCTCACAATGCTTGATTGGGTGCCCATAATTGCGTGTTTAGCAAAATCGGACAATGTCCTCTGCTGTTCATTTTGCTTTGTCATTGCTTATGACCCTTTTGTTTCTATTTCAGCTTGATTAGACTGTTCTTGTACAGGGTCCTTCCCTTTTTGATGTGTTCTTCTACCAATGTCTGGGTCTCTTTCAACAAGAATCAAAGGGTTCCCACGAGTCATAACCTGAGCCAAAAACAAAAAAAAGAAAACAAATAAGAATGATGATAGGAAATGAAAGTGTGAAATAGAAAACGAAGTGAATAACTAAAATAGCCAAAAGTAAGTATCTAAAATACGCCAACTCCTCGGCAACGGCGCCAAAAACATGACACACCCTGACACACCCCTTGCGTGTGTGTACCGCAAGTGCACGGGTTGTCGAAGTAATAATTACCCTGGTGAGTAGGGTAGTCGAATCCACAAGGAACAGGGCTACTAGTACTAACTTCTTCTCTGCTATCTAGCCTAACGGTAGATGTGATGTTGTGGTGATCTAGTGTGCATAGAAATTAATACCAGAGATGAATAGGCAAAGGGTAAATAAAGGGAGATCTCAATCAATGAAGATGAGATAACCGGGCAATGCTCCCCCTAGGCTCTATCATGAAGTGCAAGACTAACTAAATGCTTCTAAACCGAGTTCTATGAGTCGAGGCAATCCAAAAATAATCGGTCCCTGCCTCCAGGCCACCGATACTAGTCCCCTACAAGGTCCCGGCGGAGAAATCGCTCAATCTCAACACCTCACACCCCATATGACCATAATGATCTTTAGGAATACCTAGGAGTGAAACCGATTCCTAAAATTAGATCTAACCCTACTTCTAGGTGAAAGATCCCTAACCCCCTACAAAGGTCCCGGTGGAGAAATCAATCAATCTCACGCCTCACACCCTATATGGTTCCATAAACTTAGGGAATACGGAGATAGGAAACACTCAACCGGAAGGGAAAGGGGACACTCCTCTATCTCAAGACTCACCCTCTCAACCCTCTTTAACCTTGTACGTTCTAATCCCTAATGGAGACCTCTCTCTCACCAAAGCAACAAATCAAGCATACCAAACAACCATACGAATCAATAAGGCATGCAAGCAATGATTAAACAAGATTAAAACTCAAATTAACTCGGAACTAAAAGAAAGCATAAAGAAAGTCAATACATGAATCGAAACCTAAGGTTCACATGCCCAAGTTTCTACTAGGGTTTAGCCCTCCATGGGGCTTATTACAAAGCAAAACATAACACAATGAAAAGCAATGTAAACCATGGAAGTAAACCCCCTTGAATTCGTGACGATGGCCTTGATGGGTCGCTCAACGTCTTGAAGGATCCTTCTCCGAAGCTAGGTTGCCAATGGCTCCCTCGATGCTATGACAGAGGAAAGAACTATCAAAGTTGGTGAAGAACGGCCCTCCAATTCGGTAAAGACCTCCTCCTCAAACCCTAGCCGCTTCGCTTCTCAAAAGCCACACAAAAGATCGGCAAATCGGAGTATTTATAAATCCAAAAATGTGCTAGTCACGTGTCTTCACGCGACCACGTGAGATCCCATGCAGTCGCGTGGGCTACAGAATTCCCACGCGGTCGTGTGAGATTTTGACGCGGTCGCGTGAACAGTGATTTCTGCTACAGTACTACTACAGTGAAATGAACAGTGTTTACTGCAGTACTCTTCATGGAACGCGATCCAAACTTTCTTATCTTGAGGCCACATGGTCGGGCACACGTCCATGTGGTGAGTTATAAGACTTCTCCTCCATCGAACCATTATTTGGAAGCTTTAGCTATCTTCACACGAGTTGGGACATGAAGGTATAACTACCTTTGTGCCCTTCCATCACACAAATCATCTTGAATTCTTCAGGAAGTTGGCACACACCCTCATGTGCATGATCCCCTCTTGTGTCTTGACACTTGTGTTGTACAAAAGCTCCCAACAATATGTCTTTATAACCCATCTTTGCTTTCTTTTCCTCCTTTAACACTTCCACAACCTAATTGCATAAAAGAACACCAAAATACAGTTTATGAGACATAATCCATAGTAAAATGATGCTCAATATATGTAAAACAAGTATGTAAAACATGTGTACTCAAGCACTTGTCACACCCCTTTACGTGTGTGCATCGTAAGTGCACGGATTTGTCAAAGTAATAATAGTACCATGGTGAGAGGGTAATCGAATCCACAAGGAGTAGGGATCAAAGATACTATCAATTGCTATTTAACTAATGTGAAATATGGAAAATGAGAGCAAGTCAATTATATGTGTGCATATTTAATCAAAAGTAAGAAGAAAATAAAGAGAAATATGGAAAGTAAGAGAGTGCAAGCAAGAACAATAAGAGAAGGACAATCAATGAATAAAATAGGGTACCCGGACAAGCTACCCCTACGCTGTATGCTTCTAGTGCAAGACAATCCTATTATACTTTCCTATTGATAATTAATGAGTCGAGGATATCCTTGAACACAGGGTCCCAAACCTAAGGTCAACCGTGACTAACCCCAACACAATGCCCCGCCATTAGGTTTTCACTACGACCCTTGACACTTGTTGACCTATCAACTAAGCACTAGGGGAGTACATCTTCCTAAGCCTCACACTACGTGGGATTGCTTTAAGCTCTAGGGATTCCTAATGATCAACTCTGTTCCTATGTATAGCTCTAACCATTTGGTCCAGGTGAAAGAACCCTAGTCTCAATTAAGCCCCAACACTAGGATTCACTTCAACCCTTCACTCTGATGCTCGCGTAACTAAGCCCCAGGGGAGTTCATCTCCTAGCACATCACTCTATTTCAACCGCTAATAACTTGTGGAACATGAAGGTAGGAAAAATTAAACTGGAGGGGAAAGGGGACGTTTCGCTACCTCACGACTCACCCTCTCGACCCTCTTCAATCTCAAGTAGTCTAACCCTATAGGAGTTGTCACGCCTCCAAAGGATAACCTAGATTGTTCTCAACCCTAGTGCCATGGCAAAGGGAAAACAATACAATATGCAATTAAGATTGAAACTCAATTTTTATTCATCAATAACGGGAAAATATAATAACAATGTCATAGAAACATAATCATCCTAGGGTTTACAAATCCGAATCCCCACAAGGGGTTTAGCTCCTCATTGAGCTGTACAAATCAATCAAACTATGAAAAGAGATACAAATCAAAAGCATATATGAAAACCCCCTTGCGTATAGTGTGGTCGTGGTCTTGTGCGCCTGCCAAACATTGATGATGATGCCGATGACACGCTCCAAACTACCACAAAGTCCTCTCCGAAACCCTATCTACAACCCTCCAGAAACCAGGAAGAAAGATTGGCAAAAAGATCCAGAAAAAGTCTCAAAATCGGGCTTTTATAATGTTGAGTCGCGGCTTTAAATCGACTGAATCGGGATTTCACACAACCGTGTGGAATTTCCATACGCCCGTGTAAAGTCTCTATTTTGCTGATTTTCGGCAGACAGTAAACAGTAACTTGCTACAGTACTTTTCTACAGTACTTGCTATAGTGTTCTGCCGAAATGCTCCCAAATCCATCGTTCTTCATCGAGGCCTTCGAATTGGGCAGACAATCAATGGTAGATCATGCCGATTACTTCAATTCTCTTTATTAGTGAAGTTCTCCAATGCTACATGAGTTAGACTTATTGTGAATATGACTGCCTTTGTGCCCCTCCAAAGGTGGTTGTCACACACTCACAAGTCTAGGTTCGTGCCTTGTTCCTTTGATGAGTGCTATCCCGCAAGTGCACGGGTCGTCAAGTAATACCCTGTGCGTGACACAGGGGTCGTATTCCATGGGGCCCGAGAAGCTACCCTTACATCCCTTTTACAATGTTGTTTGACCGATACAACTCAAGATTTTGAATATAATGCAAAGAAGCTAGATAAATAAATAACCAAAGCTAACATACGAGGGCAAGATATGGGGTAAAATAGGGCTAGGAGTGGTCACGGATGAGGATTCCCTTAGGGGCTACTAAAGTGAGTAGGATACTTGAACTAACATGCAAGTGGCTAATTGGACCGAGAAAACCCTAGACTAGGCCAACCCGATGGTCACGGAAGTCGACCCCTAATCCGGTATGGGTATTGGATACAGTACGTATACCGCCCAAGATTACCCCTACGATTGCAAAGGGTGAAGTGGTTTTCTCAAACTAGGGTTACAATACAAAAGAGTACTAAACCCTAGGAGTGGAGGGGTACAAATACCCGATGGTCACGGCGTATTTATGCATATTTCCCTTCCAAGTTTGGTGAGTCTAACACTAGGGCAATGGTCATGCAACCTAGCATTTCCTAAGTCTTTTGATACATAGAGTTCTCATACATACCAAGCATGTAAAACACCAAACAATGGATCACAAACAAGCCACAAACAATAAATAGAACAAAATCATCCAAAACATCACAAGTTCACCCCCAAGGTTCACCTACATCCGGTGACCTTGGGGTTTAAGTGCTCATGTTCACTAAATACAATAATAAATGCATGGAAACAACCAACAAAGGCATGAGAAAAACTGATAAGTGCTTGATTATACATGTTTTACCTACTTGTTTTACATACATTGAGCATCATTTTACCATGGATTATGTCTCATAAACTGTATTTTGGTGTTCTTTTATGCAATTAGGTTGTGAAAGTGTTAAAGAAGGAAAAGGAAGCAAAGATGGGTTATAAAGACATATTGTTGGGAACTTTTGTACAACAAAAGTGTCAAGGCACAAGAGGGGGTCATGCACATGAGGGTGTGTGCCAACTTCCTGAAGGATTCAAGATGATTTATGTGATGGAAGGGCACAAAGGCAGTCACACCTTTATGTCCCAACTTGTGTGAAGATAGTTAAAGCTCTCAAATGATGATTCGAAGGAGGAGAAGTCTTATAACTCACTACATGGACGTGTGCCCGACCATGTAGCCTCAAGATGAGAGAGTTTGGATTGCGTTTATGAAGAGCACTTTAGCAAAACACTGTGCATATCACTGTAGCAGTACTGTGGCAGAAATTACTGTTCACGCGACCGCGTCAAAATCCCACGCGACCGCGTGGGAATTCTGCAGCCCACGCGACCGCGTGGGATCTCACGTGGTCGCGTGGAGGCACGTGACTGACGCGTTTCAGGCTTAGAAATAGCCCTTTCTGCCGATTCTTTTGGTATCTTTTGTGTGGTTTTTGAGAGGCGAAGCGGCTAGGGTTTGAGGAGGAGGTCCTTGCTGAATTGGAGGGCCGTTCTTCACCAACTTTGATAGTTCTTTCCTCCGTCATAGCATCGAGGGAGTCATTGGCAACCTAGCTTCGGAGAAGGATCCTTCAAGACGTTGAGCGACCCATCAAGGCCATCATCACGAATTCAAGGGGGTTTATTTCCATGGTTTACATTGCTTTTCATTGTGTTTTGTTTTGCTTTGTAATAAGCCCCATGGAGGGCTAAACCCTAGTAGATACTTGGGCATGTGAATCCTAGGTTTCGATTCATGTATTGACTTTCTTTATGCTTTCTTTTAAGTCCGAGTTTATTTGAGTTTTAATCTTGTTTAATCATTGCTTGCATGCCTTATTGATTCATATGGTTGTTTGGTATGTTTGATTTGTTTCCTTGGTGAGAGAGAGGTCTTCATTAGGGATTAGAACATACAAGGTTAAAGAGGGTTGAGAGGGTGAGTCTTGAGATAGAGGAGTGTCCCCTTTCCCTTCCGATTGAGTGTTTCCTATCTCCGTATTCCCTAAGTGTTATGCAACCATATGGGGTGTGAGGCGTGAGATTGATAGATTTCTCCGCCGGGACCTTTGTAGGGGGTTAGGGATCTTTCGCCTAGAAGTAGGGTTAGATCTAATTTTAGGAATCGGTTTCACTCTTAGGTATCCCTAGAACTCATTGCGTTCATATGGGGTGTGAGGTGTTGAGATTGAGCGATTTCTCCGCCGGGACCTTGTAGGGGACTAGTATCGGTGGCCTGGAGGCAGGGACCGATTATTCTTGGATTACCTCGACTCATAGAACTCGGTTAGAAGCATTTAGTTAGTCTTGCACTTCATGATAGAGCCTAGGGGGAGCATTGCCCGGGTATCTCATCTTCATTGATTGAGATCTCCCTTTATTTACCCTTTGCCTATTCATCTCTGGTATTAATTTCTATGCACACTAGATCACCACAAAATCACATTAGTCGTTAGGCTAGATTGCAGAGAAGAAGTTAGTACTAGTAGCCCTGTTCCCTGTGGATTCGACTACCCTACTCACCGGGTATAATTATTACTTCGACAACCCGTGCACTTGCGGTACACACACGCAAAGGGTGTGTCAAGTTTTTGGCGCCGTTGCCGGGGAATAGGATACTAGGAACGCTAAGTCTTTGTTGCTCTAGCCATTTATCATTTTCGTTATCTTGTCTATTTCATACTTTCTTTTTCTTCCACCGTTCTAATTTGTTTTATTTTGACTTGTGTTACTTTTTTTTCTTGCAAGGTACTTGAATGATGATTGATCCAATTACAAAGTTATATTTTCAGATTGAAGATTTCAGTGGAAAACTTGATAGACTTATTTCTGCACAACAACAAAGCAACCAATATCGCAGCACACATCATCCAAATCAATGGAGCTACCCGAACCACTTATGGAATATTGATGGACAGCAATGGGAAGCACCTGTAGAAGAATTTCAGATGGATGAGAAGCATGAGGAGGATGTACTTCGGTTGGAAAGCGTACTACTCAAATTCATTGAAGCAACCGATGCCCGCTTTGAAGATGTTGAAGCCACCTTAAGATGTCACGAAATCTCCATCAAAAACATTGAGCATCATATAGGAGAGATTTTAGACACACTTGCTAAGGAAAAAGAAGAATTTGAACAAGCAAGGCAAGTTTCTTCCACGCATGACAAGGCCATGAACCACATTGATGAAGTAGGGAAAATTGAGTACATTGCTGCAGAAATTGAAAGGACAGAAGAAGAACATCATTTTCAGAATTTGGATTGCTTGAATGAAGATTATGCTTGTGTGCAATGAAATTTTCAAGGGGATTTGTTAACATCATGTTCATTTCAAGCTGAAAATACACAAGAAGAAGCAAGCCCTAAGGTAATGGAGCAAGCACCTTTCTTTCGGATTAATCAACTCATTGAATGCAAGAAAGAGATTTTGGGTTTGGGAGAAGATGTGGGTAGGATATTTAAACCATCTAATGACCCACTGATGATTACCGCAAGTGCACGGGTCGCCAAGTAATACCCCTCACTCACGCGCGAGGGGGTCGTATTCCCTGGGGTCCCAAGAGCTGCTATTACTTCCCTCTAGATGACACTGTCTAGTCTACCAAATATAGATTTAAAACAAGATAAGGAAACAAACAAAAGATAAAACTATAAACAAGTGATCTAAGGCACACCAAACAAGCGCATTAAGGAAACAATGAGCAATAAATGAACGAGGCCGCGGGCGAGGATCCCCTCGGGACTACTAAAGCTAGAAGAATACTCGAATTACACAGGCAAAGGTGGTTAGGCCAAGAGACATCCAAAGATAGGTCACCCCGATGGTCACGGTGATGACCCCTAATCCAGTATGGGTACTGGAATATGGAATTTCCACCGCTACGGTATTTCTACCGCCCAAATACCCACACGATTGCTAAGGGCCTAGGGAAATCTCAAATTAGAGTCAAACACAATATCTAGGCTCAACCCTAATGGTTGGAGGGGTACAAAATACCCGATGGTCACGGCGTATTTGTACATGTATCCCTTCTAAGCTTGGTGAGTCTAACACTAGGGCAATGGTCATGCAACCTAGTATTACCTAAAAAATGATACACAGAGTTCTCATGCATACCAAGGCATTCAAATACACCAAACTTAAACCACAAACCACACAAATACCATACATATAAATCAAGTATCCAAACAAGCAAGTTCATCCCAAGGCTCACCGGATGCCCGGCGACCTTGGGAGTCTAGTTCATCATCAACAAAGGAGAATGCATACAAAACAAGAAATACAAAGTAAAGCTCATAACAACTGCACTAAGATGAAGACTAGAAGAAGATGGTGATGAGAACTTGAGTGTGTGATCTTCTTCTCCCTTTGATTTGCTCCTCAAAAATGCCTTCTCCCGCAGCCTTAAAGTCCAAGAAGATGATGGAGGAGAATGGTGGCCAAAAGATAACCAGAAGAATGCCCAAAAGGCCTTTCAAACCTAATTTCGGGATGCTATGCGGTCACCCATGCGGCCCCGCATGCGGGGAGAGAAAGTTTCCGAGAAATCCAGAAAATCGCGTAAGTTGCTACAGTGCCGCTACAGTAGTTTTGCTACAGTGAATTGCTGCAGTCGTATGCGGCCTCTGTAGTGCCCGCATGGTAGCCCGCATGATCTTCCAGACTTAGCCGTTTTGCCAAAGGTTTCGTGCTACAGTGCTGCTACAGTATTCAGTTACAGTACCGGAGCTCAAAAATGGTCTTTTTCCTGCCAATTTCTTCTAAAATCATATTGTCGAGCTCCCCACGGTATCTTCTGTGCCTGTAACACGAAATAAACCAATTTCGACCGAAAACGGGCATCCACACATACAAAAATACTCTATAAATACGCAAACATACATAAAAAATACGTACAGTTAGGCGTTTATCAAACATCCCCACACCTAAGCGTTTGCTTGTCCCCAAGCAAACAAACATGAAGAACAGGGGCAAGAAGATAAACGACTAACTGTAAAACCTCAAGCTCAATAGTAAAGAACTTCACGAGCACAAATGGACAGAAATTATGAAGTGAGCTGTTAAATGAATAGTCAAGTAATATTAGTTCTGTTTCTCCTCAAGTGCCCCCGTGAGTGTGTGCTAACTCCCACCTTGACCTCCACACCCTGGATTACCCCAGGATGACCATTCACCCCACGTACAATGAATAAGGCATTAAAGTGTTAAAGACACCCTCAATACCCAGTTAAGAGTCCTTCGGGTCCTAAAAAAAACTCTGGCTCTTAAGTGATCATGCAACAGGTTTCAGGGGACACATACGAGATGCTTTTATTCCTTACTTGCATATATACATTCTTTTACTTTACTTATTATGTTTTTTTTTTTTTCTCTAAGTCCGACTAACGTAGACTGCACAAAAATCTTTCAGACGGATGCACATGCTGGCTAGGCACAAGAGCCACCCATCCTACTTGATTACAGTCCACATAGACGCATTCATGCTGTACTAGCAGAGAAATACTGTCATAGACTCCACTTTTTTCTCTTTTTTTTTTTTTTTTTTTTTTTTTAAACCACAAACCACACAAATACCATACATATAAATCAAGTATCCAAACAAGCAAGTTCATCCCAAGGTTCACCGGATGCCCGGCGACCTTGGGAGTCTAGTTCATCATCAACAAAGGAGAATGCCTACAAAACAAGAAATACAAAGTAAAGCTCATAACAACTCCCCTAAGATGAAGACTAGAAGAAGATGGTGATGAGAACTTGAAGGATCCGCGCCAACAAGCTCCTAGATGCTCGCCCTTGAGTGTGTGATCTTCTTCTCCCTTCGATTTGCTCCTCAAAAATGCCTTCTCCCGCAGCCTTGAAGTCCGAGAAGATGATGGAGGAGAATGGTAGCCAAAAGATAACCAGAAGAATGCCCAAAAGGCCTTTAAAACCTAATTTCGGGATGCTATGCGGTCACCCATGCGGCCCCGCATGCGGGGAGAGAAAGTTTCTGAGAAATCCAGAAAATCGCGTAAGTTGCTACAGTGCCGCTACAGTGGAATTGCTGCAGCCGTATGCGGCCTCTGTAGTGCCCGCTTGGTAGCCCGCATGATCTTCCAGACTTAGCCGTTTTGCCAAAGGTTTCGTGCTACAGTGCTGCTACAGTATTCAGCTACAGTACCAGAGCTCAAAAATGGTCTTTTTCCTGCCAATTTCTTCTAAAATCATATTGTCGAGCTCCCCACGGTATCTTCTGTGCCTGTAACACGAAATATACCAATTTAGAACGAAAACGGACATCCACACATACAAAAATACTCTATAAATACGCAAACATACATAAAAAATACGTACAGTTAGGCGTTTATCAAACATCCCCACACCTAAGCGTTTGCTTGTCCCCAAGCAAACAAACATGAAGAACAGGGGCAAGAAGATAAACGACTAACTGTAAAACCTCAAGCTCAATAGTAAAGAACTTCACGAGCACAAATGGACAGAAATTATGAAGTGAGCTGTTAAATGAATAGTCAAGTAATATTAGTTCTGTTTCTCCTCAAGTGCCCCCGTGAGTGTGTGCTAACTCCCACCTTGACCTCCACACCCTGGATTACCCCAGGATGACCATTCACCCCACGTACAATGAATAATGCATTAAAGTGTTAAAGACACCCTCAATACCCAGTTAAGAGTCCTTCGGGTCCTAAATAAAACTCTGGCTCTTAAGTGATCATGCAACAGGTTTCAGGGGACACATACGAGATGCTTTTATTCCTTACTTGCATATATACATTCTTTTACTTTACTTATTATGTTTTTTTTTTTTTTCTCTGAGTCCGACTAACGTAGACTGCACAAAAATCTTTCAGACGGATGCACATGCTGGCTAGGCACAAGAGCCACCCATCCTACTTGATTACAGTCCACATAGACGCATTCATGCTGTACTAGCAGAGGAATACTGTCATAGACTCCACTTTTTTCTCTTTTTTTTTTTTTTTTTTTTTTTTTTTTTTAAACCACAAACCACACAAATACCATACATATAAATCAAGTATCCAAACAAGCAAGTTCATCCCAAGGTTCACCGGATGCCCGGCGACCTTGGGAGTCTAGTTCATCGTCAACAAAGGAGAATGCCTACAAAACAAGAAATACAAAGTAAAGCTCATAACAACTCCCCTAAGATGAAGACTAGAAGAAGATGGTGATGAGAACTTGAAGGATCCGCGCCAACAAGCTCCTAGATGCTCGCCCTTGAGTGTGTGATCTTCTTCTCCCTTCGATTTGCTCCTCAAAAATGCCTTCTCCCGCAGCCTTGAAGTCCGAGAAGATGATGGAGGAGAATGGTGGCCAAAAGATAACCAGAAGAATGCCCAAAAGGCCTTTAAAACCTAATTTCGGGATGCTATGCGGTCACCCATGCGCCCCCGCATGCGGGGAGAGAAAGTTTCTGAGAAATCCAGAAAATCGCGTAAGTTGCTACAGTGCCGCTACAGTGGAATTGCTGCAGCCGTATGCGGCCTCTGTAGTGCCCGCTTGGTAGCCCGCATGATCTTCCAGACTTAGCCGTTTTGCCAAAGGTTTCGTGCTACAGTGCTGCTACAGTATTCAGCTACAGTACCGGAGCTCAAAAATGGTCTTTTTCCTGCCAATTTCTTCTAAAATCATATTGTCGAGCTCCCCACGGTATCTTCTGTGCCTGTAACACGAAATATACCAATTTAGAACGAAAACGGACATCCACACATACAAAAATACTCTATAAATACGCAAACATACATAAAAAATACGTACAGTTAGGCGTTTATCAAACATCCCCACACCTAAGCGTTTGCTTGTCCCCAAGCAAACAAACATGAAGAACAGGGGCAAGAAGATAAACGACTAACTGTAAAACCTCAAGCTCAATAGTAAAGAACTTCACGAGCACAAATGGACAGAAATTATGAAGTGAGCTGTTAAATGAATAGTCAAGTAATATTAGTTCTGTTTCTCCTCAAGTGCCCCCGTGAGTGTGTGCTAACTCCCACCTTGACCTCCACACCCTGGATTACCCCAGGATGACCATTCACCCCACGTACAATGAATAAGGCATTAAAGTGTTAAAGACACCCTCAATACCCAGTTAAGAGTCCTTCGGGTCCTAAATAAAACTCTGGCTCTTAAGTGATCATGCAACAGGTTTCAGGGGACACATACGAGATGCTTTTATTCCTTACTTGCATATATACATTCTTTTACTTTACTTATTATGTTTTTTTTTTTTTTCTCTGAGTCCGACTAACGTAGACTGCACAAAAATCTTTCAGACGGATGCACATGCTGGCTAGGCACAAGAGCCACCCATCCTACTTGATTACAGTCCACATAGACGCATTCATGCTGTACTAGCAGAGGAATACTGTCATAGACTCCACTTTTTTCTCTTTTTTTTTTTTTTTTTTTTTTTTTTTTAAACCACAAACCACACAAATACCATACATATAAATCAAGTATCCAAACAAGCAAGTTCATCCCAAGGTTCACCGGATGCCCGGCGACCTTGGGAGTCTAGTTCATCGTCAACAAAGGAGAATGCCTACAAAACAAGAAATACAAAGTAAAGCTCATAACAACTCCCCTAAGATGAAGACTAGAAGAAGATGGTGATGAGAACTTGAAGGATCCGCGCCAACAAGCTCCTAGATGCTCGCCCTTGAGTGTGTGATCTTCTTCTCCCTTCGATTTGCTCCTCAAAAATGCCTTCTCCCGCAGCCTTGAAGTCCGAGAAGATGATGGAGGAGAATGGTGGCCAAAAGATAACCAGAAGAATGCCCAAAAGGCCTTTAAAACCTAATTTCGGGATGCTATGCGGTCACCCATGCGCCCCCGCATGCGGGGAGAGAAAGTTTCTGAGAAATCCAGAAAATCGCGTAAGTTGCTACAGTGCCGCTACAGTGGAATTGCTGCAGCCGTATGCGGCCTCTGTAGTGCCCGCTTGGTAGCCCGCATGATCTTCCAGACTTAGCCGTTTTGCCAAAGGTTTCGTGCTACAGTGCTGCTACAGTATTCAGCTACAGTACCGGAGCTCAAAAATGGTCTTTTTCCTGCCAATTTCTTCTAAAATCATATTGTCGAGCTCCCCACGGTATCTTCTGTGCCTGTAACACGAAATATACCAATTTAGAACGAAAACGGACATCCACACATACAAAAATACTCTATAAATACGCAAACATACATAAAAAATACGTACAGTTAGGCGTTTATCAAACATCCCCACACCTAAGCGTTTGCTTGTCCCCAAGCAAACAAACATGAAGAACAGGGGCAAGAAGATAAACGACTAACTGTAAAACCTCAAGCTCAATAGTAAAGAACTTCACGAGCACAAATGGACAGAAATTATGAAGTGAGCTGTTCAATGAATAGTCAAGTAATATTAGTTCTGTTTCTCCTCAAGTGCACCCGTGAGTGTGTGCTAACTCCCACCTTGACCTCCACACCCTGGATTACCCCAGGATGACCATTCACCCCACGTACAATGAATAAGGCATTAAAGTGTTAAAGACACCCTCAATACCCAGTTAAGAGTCCTTCGGGTCCTAAATAAAACTCTGGCTCTTAAGTGATCATGCAACAGGTTTCAGGGGACACATACGAGATGCTTTTATTCCTTACTTGCATATATACATTCTTTTACTTTACTTATTATGTTTTTTTTTTTTCTCTGAGTCCGACTAACGTAGACTGCACAAAAATCTTTCAGACGGATGCACATGCTGGCTAGGCACAAGAGCCACCCATCCTACTTGATTACAGTCCACATAGACGCATTCATGCTGTACTAGCAGAGGAATACTGTCATAGACTCCACTTTTTTCTCTTTTTTTTTTTTTTTTTTTTTTTTTTTTAAACCACAAACCACACAAATACCATACATATAAATCAAGTATCCAAACAAGCAAGTTCATCCCAAGGTTCACCGGATGCCCGGCGACCTTGGGAGTCTAGTTCATCGTCAACAAAGGAGAATGCCTACAAAACAAGAAATACAAAGTAAAGCTCATAACAACTCCCCTAAGATGAAGACTAGAAGAAGATGGTGATGAGAACTTGAAGGATCCGCGCCAACAAGCTCCTAGATGCTCGCCCTTGAGTGTGTGATCTTCTTCTCCCTTCGATTTGCTCCTCAAAAATGCCTTCTCCCGCAGCCTTGAAGTCCGAGAAGATGATGGAGGAGAATGGTGGCCAAAAGATAACCAGAAGAATGCCCAAAAGGCCTTTAAAACCTAATTTCGGGATGCCATGCGGTCACCCATGCGGCCCCGCATGCGGGGAGAGAAAGTTTCTGAGAAATCCAGAAAATCGCGTAAGTTGCTACAGTGCCGCTACAGTGGAATTGCTGCAGCCGTATGCGGCCTCTGTAGTGCCCGCTTGGTAGCCCGCATGATCTTCCAGACTTAGCCGTTTTGCCAAAGGTTTCGTGCTACAGTGCTGCTACAGTATTCAGCTACAGTACCGGAGCTCAAAAATGGTCTTTTTCCTGCCAATTTCTTCTAAAATCATATTGTCGAGCTCCCCACGGTATCTTCTGTGCCTGTAACACGCAATATACCAATTTAGAACGAAAACGGACATCCACACATACAAAAATACTCTATAAATACGCAAACATACATAAAAAATACGTACAGTTAGGCGTTTATCAAACATCCCCACACCTAAGCGTTTGCTTGTCCCCAAGCAAACAAACATGAAGAACAGGGGCAAGAAGATAAACGACTAACTGTAAAACCTCAAGCTCAATAGTAAAGAACTTCACGAGCACAAATGGACAGAAATTATGAAGTGAGCTGTTCAATGAATAGTCAAGTAATATTAGTTCTGTTTCTCCTCAAGTGCCCCCGTGAGTGTGTGCTAACTCCCACCTTGACCTCCACACCCTGGATTACCCCAGGATGACCATTCACCCCACGTACAATGAATAAGGCATTAAAGTGTTAAAGACACCCTCAATACCCAGTTAAGAGTCCTTCGGGTCCTAAATAAAACTCTGGCTCTTAAGTGATCATGCAACAGGTTTCAGGGGACACATACGAGATGCTTTTATTCCTTACTTGCATATATACATTCTTTTACTTTACTTATTATGTTTTTTTTTTTTTTCTCTGAGTCCGACTAACGTAGACTGCACAAAAATCTTTCAGACGGATGCACATGCTGGCTAGGCACAAGAGCCACCCATCCTACTTGATTACAGTCCACATAGACGCATTCATGCTGTACTAGCAGAGGAATATTGTCATAGACTCCACTTTTTTCCCTTTTTTTTTTTTTTTTTTTTTTTTTTTTTAAACCACAAACCACACAAATACCATACATATAAATCAAGTATCCAAATAAGCAAGTTCATCCCAAGGTTCACCGGATGCCCGGCGACCTTGGGAGTCTAGTTCATCATCAACAAAGGAGAATGCCTACAAAACAAGAAATACAAAGTAAAGCTCATAACAACTCCCCTAAGATGAAGACTAGAAGAAGATGGTGATGAGAACTTGAAGGATCCGCGCCAACAAGCTCCTAGATGCTCGCCCTTGAGTGTGTGATCTTCTTCTCCCTTCGATTTGCTCCTCAAAAATGCCTTCTCCCGCAGCCTTGAAGTCCGAGAATATGATGGAGGAGAATGGTGGCCAAAAGATAACCAGAAGAATGCCCAAAAGGCCTTTAAAACCTAATTTCGGGATGCTATGCGGTCACCCATGCGGCCCCGCATGCGGGGAGAGAAAGTTTCTGAAAAATCCAGAAAATCGCGTAAGTTGCTACAGTGCCGCTACAGTGGAATTGCTGCAGCCGTATGCGGCCTCTGTAGTGCCCGCATGGTAGCCCGCATGATCTTCCAGACTTAGCCGTTTTGCCAAAGGTTTCGTGCTACAGTGCTGCTACAGTATTCAGCTACAGTACCGGAGCTCAAAAATGGTCTTTTTCCTGCCAATTTCTTCTAAAATCATATTGTCGAGCTTCCCACGGTATCTTCTGTGCCTGTAACACGAAATATACCAATTTAGAACGAAAACGGACATCCACACATACAAAAATACTCTATAAATACGCAAACATACATAAAAAATACGTACAGTTAGGCGTTTATCAAACATCCCCACACCTAAGCGTTTGCTTGTCCCCAAGCAAACAAACATGAAGAACAGGGGCAAGAAGATAAACGACTAACTGTAAAACCTCAAGCTCAATAGTAAAGAACATCACGAGCACAAATGGACAGAAATTATGAAGTGAGCTGTTAATTGAATAGTCAAGTAATATTAGTTCTGTTTCTCCTCAAGTGCCCCCGTGAGTGTGTGCTAACTCCCACCTTGACCTCCACACCCTGGATTACCCCAGGATGACCATTCACCCCACGTACAATGAATAAGGCATTAAAGTGTTAAAGACACCCTCAATACCCAGTTAAAAGTCCTTCGGGTCCTAAATAAAACTCTGGCTCTTAAGTAATCATGCAACAGGTTTCAGGGGACACATACGAGATGCTTTTATTCCTTACTTGCATATATACATTCTTTTACTTTACTTATTATGTTTTTTTTTTTTTTTCTCTGAGTCCGACTAACGTAGACTGCACAAAAATCTTTCAGACGGATGCACATGCTGGCTAGGCACAAGAGCCACCCATCCTACTTGATTACAGTCCACATAGACGCATTCATGCTGTACTAGCAGAGTAATACTGTCATAGACTCCACCTTTTTCCCTTTTTTTTTTTTTTTTTTTTTTTTTTAAACCACAAACCACACAAATACCATACATATAAATCAAGTATCCAAACAAGCAAGTTCATCCCAAGGTTCACCGGATGCCCGGCGACCTTAGGAGTCTAGTTCATCATCAACAAAGGAGAATGCCTACAAAACAAGAAATACAAAGTAAAGCTCATAACAACTCCCCTAAGATGAAGACTAGAAGAAGATGGTGATGAGAACTTGAAGGATCCGCGCCAACAAGCTCCTAGATGCTCGCCCTTGAGTGTGTGATCTTCTTCTCCCTTCGATTTGCTCCTCAAAAATGCCTTCTCCCGCAGCCTTGAAGTCCGAGAAGATGATGGAGGAGAATGGTGGCCAAAAGATAACCAGAAGAATGCCCAAAAGGCCTTTAAAACCTAATTTCGGGATGCTATGCGGTCACCCATGCGGCCCCGCATGCGGGGAGAGAAAGTTTCTGAGAAATCCAGAAAATCGCGTAAGTTGCTACAGTGCCGCTACAGTGGAATTGCTGCAGCCGTATGCGGCCTCTGTAGTGCCCGCATGGTAGCCCGAATGATCTTCCAGACTTAGCCGTTTTGCCAAAGGTTTCGTGCTACAGTGCTGCTACAGTGTTCATCTGCAGTGCCGGAGCTCAAAAATGGTCTTTTTCCTGCCAATTTCTTCTAAAATCATGTTGTCGAGCTCCCCACGGTATCTTCTGTGCCTGTAACACGAAATAAACCAATTTAGACCGAAAACGGACATCCACACATACAAAAATACTCTATAAATACGCAAACATACATAAAAAATACGTACAGTTAGGCGTTTATCAAACATCCCCACACCTAAGCGTTTGCTTGTCCCCAAGCAAACAAACATGAAGAACAGGGGCAAGAAGATAAACGACTAACTGTAAAACCTCAAGCTCAATAGTAAAGAACTTCACGAGCACAAATGGACAGAAATTATGAAGTGAGCTGTTCAATGAATAGTCAAGTAATATTAGTTCTGTTTCTCCTCAAGTGCCCCCGTGAGTGTGTGCTAACTCCCACCTTGACCTCCACACCCTGGATTACCCCAGGATGACCATTCACCCCACGTACAATGAATAAGGCATTAAAGTGTTAAAGACACCCTCAATACCAAGTTAAGAGTCCTTCGGGTCCTAAATAAAACTCTGGCTCTTAAGTGATCATGCAACAGGTTTCAGGGGACACATACGAGATGCTTTTATTCCTTACTTGCATATATACATTCTTTTACTTTACTTATTATGTTTTTTTTATTTTTTTCTCTCAGTCCGACTAACGTAGACTGCACAAAAATCTTTCAGACGGATGCACATGCTGGCTAGGCACAAGAGCCACCCATCCTACTTGATTACAGTCCACATAGACGCATTCATGCTGTACTAGCAGAGGAATACTGTCATAGACTCCACTTTTTTCCCTTTTTTTTTTTTTTTTTTTTTTTTTTTTTTAACCACAAACCACACAAATACCATACATATAAATCAAGTATCCAAACAAGAAAGTTCATCCCAAGGTTCACCGGATGCCCGGCGACCTTGGGAGTCTAGTTCATCATCAACAAAGGAGAATGCCTACAAAACAAGAAATACAAAGTAAAGCTCATAACAACTCCCCTAAGATGAAGACTAGAAGAAGATGGTGATGAGAACTTGAAGGATCCGCGCCAACAAGCTCCTAGATGCTCGCCCTTGAGTGTGTGATCTTCTTCTCCCTTCGATTTGCTCCTCAAAAATGCCTTCTCCCGCAGCCTTGAAGTCCGAGAAGATGATGGAGGAGAATGGTGGCCAAAAGATAACCAGAAGAATGCCCAAAAGGCCTTTAAAACCTAATTTCGGGTTGCTATGCGGTCACCCATGCGGCCCCGCATGCGGGGAGAGAAAGTTTCTGAGAAATCCAGAAAATCGCGTAAGTTGCTACAGTGCCGCTACAGTGGAATTGCTGCAGCCGTATGCGGCCTCTGTAGTGCCCGCATGGTAGCCCGAATGATCTTCCAGACTTAGCCGTTTTGCCAAAGGTTTCGTGCTACAGTGCTGCTACAGTGTTCATCTACAGTGCCGGAGCTCAAAAATGGTCTTTTTCCTGCCAATTTCTTCTAAAATCATATTGTCGAGCTCCCCACGGTATCTTCTGTGCCTGTAACACGAAATAAACCAATTTCGACCGAAAACGGGCATCCACACATACAAAAATACTCTATAAATACGCAAACATACATAAAAAATACGTACAGTTAGGCGTTTATCAAACATCCCCACACCTAAGCGTTTGCTTGTCCCCAAGCAAACAAACATGAAGAACAGGGGCAAGAAGATAAACGACTAACTGTAAAACCTCAAGCTCAATAGTAAAGAACTTCACGAGCACAAATGGACAGAAATTATGAAGTGAGCTGTTCAATGAATAGTCAAGTAATATTAGTTCTGTTTCTCCTCAAGTGCCCCCGTGAGTGTGTGCTAACTCCCACCTTGACCTCCACACCCTGGATTACCCCAGGATGACCATTCACCCCACGTACAATGAATAAGGCATTAAAGTGTTAAAGACACCCTCAATACCAAGTTAAGAGTCCTTCGGGTCCTAAATAAAACTCTGGCTCTTAAGTGATCATGCAACAGGTTTCAGGGGACACATACGAGATGCTTTTATTCCTTACTTGCATATATACATTCTTTTACTTTACTTATTATGTTTTTTTTATTTTTTTCTCTCAGTCCGACTAACGTAGACTGCACAAAAATCTTTCAGACGGATGCACATGCTGGCTAGGCACAAGAGCCACCCATCCTACTTGATTACAGTCCACATAGACGCATTCATGCTGTACTAGCAGAGGAATACTGTCATAGACTCCACTTTTTTCCCTTTTTTTTTTTTTTTTTTTTTTTTTTAAACCACAAACCACACAAATACCATACATATAAATCAAGTATCCAAACAAGCAAGTTCATCCCAAGGTTCACCGGATGCCCGGCGACCTTGGGAGTCTAGTTCATCATCAACAAAGGAGAATGCCTACAAAACAAGAAATACAAAGTAAAGCTCATAACAACTCCCCTAAGATGAAGACTAGAAGAAGATGGTGATGAGAACTTGAAGGATCCGCGCCAACAAGCTCCTAGATGCTCGCCCTTGAGTGTGTGATCTTCTTCTCCCTTCGATTTGCTCCTCAAAAATGCCTTCTCCCGCAGCCTTGAAGTCCGAGAAGATGATGGAGGAGAATGGTGGCCAAAAGATAACCAGAAGAATGCCCAAAAGGCCTTTAAAACCTAATTTCGGGATGCTATGCGGTCACCCATGCGGCCCCGCATGCGGGGAGAGAAAGTTTCTGAGAAATCCAGAAAATCGCGTAAGTTGCTACAGTGCCGCTACAGTGGAATTGCTGCAGCCGTATGCGGCCTCTGTAGTGCCCGCATGGTAGCCCGCATGATCTTCCAGACTTAGCCGTTTTGCCAAAGGTTTCGTGCTACAGTGCTGCTACAGTATTCAGCTGCAGTGCCGGAGCTCAAAAATGGTCTTTTTCCTGCCAATTTCTTCTAAAATCATGTTGTCGAGCTCCCCACGGTATCTTCTGTGCCTGTAACACGAAATAAACCAATTTAGACCGAAAACGGACATCCACACATACAAAAATACTCTATAAATACGCAAACATACATAAAAAATACGTACAGTTAGGCGTTTATCAAACATCCCCACACCTAAGCGTTTGCTTGTCCCCAAGCAAACAAACATGAAGAACAGGGGCAAGAAGATAAACGACTAACTGTAAAACCTCAAGCTCAATAGTAAAGAACTTCACGAGCACAAATGGACAGAAATTATGAAGTGAGCTGTTCAATGAATAGTCAAGTAATATTAGTTCTGTTTCTCCTCAAGTGCCCCCGTGAGTGTGTGCTAACTCCCACCTTGACCTCCACACCCTGGATTACCCCAGGATGACCATTCACCCCACGTACAATGAATAAGGCATTAAAGTGTTAAAGACACCCTCAATACCAAGTTAAGAGTCCTTCGGGTCCTAAATAAAACTCTGGCTCTTAAGTGATCATGCAACAGGTTTCAGGGGACACATACGAGATGCTTTTATTCCTTACTTGCATATATACATTCTTTTACTTTACTTATTATGTTTTTTTTATTTTTTTCTCTCAGTCCGACTAACGTAGACTGCACAAAAATCTTTCAGACGGATGCACATGCTGGCTAGGCACAAGAGCCACCCATCCTACTTGATTACAGTCCACATAGACGCATTCATGCTGTACTAGCAGAGGAATACTGTCATAGACTCCACTTTTTTCCCTTTTTTTTTTTTTTTTTTTTTTTTTTTAAACCACAAACCACACAAATACCATACATATAAATCAAGTATCCAAACAAGCAAGTTCATCCCAAGGTTCACCGGATGCCCGGCGACCTTGGGAGTCTAGTTCATCATCAACAAAGGAGAATGCCTACAAAACAAGAAATACAAAGTAAAGCTCATAACAACTCCCCTAAGATGAAGACTAGAAGAAGATGGTGATGAGAACTTGAAGGATCCGCGCCAACAAGCTCCTAGATGCTCGCCCTTGAGTGTGTGATCTTCTTCTCCCTTCGATTTGCTCCTCAAAAATGCCTTCTCCCGCAGCCTTGAAGTCCGAGAAGATGATGGAGGAGAATGGTGGCCAAAAGATAACCAGAAGAATGCCCAAAAGGCCTTTAAAACCTAATTTCGGGATGCTATGCGGTCACCCATGCGCCCCCGCATGCGGGGAGAGAAAGTTTCTGAGAAATCCAGAAAATCGCGTAAGTTGCTACAGTGCCGCTACAGTGGAATTGCTGCAGCCGTATGCGGCCTCTGTAGTGCCCGCATGGTAGCCCGCATGATCTTCCAGACTTAGCCGTTTTGCCAAAGGTTTCGTGCTACAGTGCTGCTACAGTATTCAGCTGCAGTGCCGGAGCTCAAAAATGGTCTTTTTCCTGCCAATTTCTTCTAAAATCATGTTGTCGAGCTCCCCACGGTATCTTCTGTGCCTGTAACACGAAATAAACCAATTTAGACCGAAAACGGACATCCACACATACAAAAATACTCTATAAATACGCAAACATACATAAAAAATACGTACAGTTAGGCGTTTATCAAACATCCCCACACCTAAGCGTTTGCTTGTCCCCAAGCAAACAAACATGAAGAACAGGGGCAAGAAGATAAACGACTAACTGTAAAACCTCAAGCTCAATAGTAAAGAACTTCACGAGCACAAATGGACAGAAATTATGAAGTGAGCTGTTCAATGAATAGTCAAGTAATATTAGTTCTGTTTCTCCTCAAGTGCCCCCGTGAGTGTGTGCTAACTCCCACCTTGACCTCCACACCCTGGATTACCCCAGGATGACCATTCACCCCACGTACAATGAATAAGGCATTAAAGTGTTAAAGACACCCTCAATACCAAGTTAAGAGTCCTTCGGGTCCTAAATAAAACTCTGGCTCTTAAGTGATCATGCAACAGGTTTCAGGGGACACATACGAGATGCTTTTATTCCTTACTTGCATATATACATTCTTTTACTTTACTTATTATGTTTTTTTTATTTTTTTCTCTCAGTCCGACTAACGTAGACTGCACAAAAATCTTTCAGACGGATGCACATGCTGGCTAGGCACAAGAGCCACCCATCCTACTTGATTACAGTCCACATAGACGCATTCATGCTGTACTAGCAGAGGAATACTGTCATAGACTCCACTTTTTTCCCTTTTTTTTTTTTTTTTTTTTTTTTTTTTTTAAACCACAAACCACACAAATACCATACATATAAATCAAGTATCCAAACAAGAAAGTTCATCCCAAGGTTCACCGGATGCCCGGCGACCTTGGGAGTCTAGTTCATCATCAACAAAGGAGAATGCCTACAAAACAAGAAATACAAAGTAAAGCTCATAACAACTCCCCTAAGATGAAGACTAGAAGAAGATGGTGATGAGAACTTGAAGGATCCGCGCCAACAAGCTCCTAGATGCTCGCCCTTGAGTGTGTGATCTTCTTCTCCCTTCGATTTGCTCCTCAAAAATGCCTTCTCCCGCAGCCTTGAAGTCCGAGAAGATGATGGAGGAGAATGGTGGCCAAAAGATAACCAGAAGAATGCCCAAAAGGCCTTTAAAACCTAATTTCGGGTTGCTATGCGGTCACCCATGCGGCCCCGCATGCGGGGAGAGAAAGTTTCTGAGAAATCCAGAAAATCGCGTAAGTTGCTACAGTGCCGCTACAGTGGAATTGCTGCAGCCGTATGCGGCCTCTGTAGTGCCCGCATGGTAGCCCGAATGATCTTCCAGACTTAGCCGTTTTGCCAAAGGTTTCGTGCTACAGTGCTGCTACAGTGTTCATCTACAGTGCCGGAGCTCAAAAATGGTCTTTTTCCTGCCAATTTCTTCTAAAATCATGTTGTCGAGCTCCCCACGGTATCTTCTGTGCCTGTAACACGAAATAAACCAATTTAGACCGAAAACGGACATCCACACATACAAAAATACTCTATAAATACGCAAACATACATAAAAAATACGTACAGTTAGGCGTTTATCAAACATCCCCACACCTAAGCGTTTGCTTGTCCCCAAGCAAACAAACATGAAGAACAGGGGCAAGAAGATAAACGACTAACTGTAAAACCTCAAGCTCAATAGTAAAGAACTTCACGAGCACAAATGGACAGAAATTATGAAGTGAGCTGTTCAATGAATAGTCAAGTAATATTAGTTCTGTTTCTCCTCAAGTGCCCCCGTGAGTGTGTGCTAACTCCCACCTTGACCTCCACACCCTGGATTACCCCAGGATGACCATTCACCCCACGTACAATGAATAAGGCATTAAAGTGTTAAAGACACCCTCAATACCAAGTTAAGAGTCCTTCGGGTCCTAAATAAAACTCTGGCTCTTAAGTGATCATGCAACAGGTTTCAGGGGACACATACGAGATGCTTTTATTCCTTACTTGCATATATACATTCTTTTACTTTACTTATTATGTTTTTTTTATTTTTTTCTCTCAGTCCGACTAACGTAGACTGCACAAAAATCTTTCAGACGGATGCACATGCTGGCTAGGCACAAGAGCCACCCATCCTACTTGATTACAGTCCACATAGACGCATTCATGCTGTACTAGCAGAGGAATACTGTCATAGACTCCACTTTTTTCCCTTTTTTTTTTTTTTTTTTTTTTTTTTTTTAAACCACAAACCACACAAATACCATACATATAAATCAAGTATCCAAACAAGCAAGTTCATCCCAAGGTTCACCGGATGCCCGGCGACCTTGGGAGTCTAGTTCATCATCAACAAAGGAGAATGCCTACAAAACAAGAAATACAAAGTAAAGCTCATAACAACTCCCCTAAGATGAAGACTAGAAGAAGATGGTGATGAGAACTTGAAGGATCCGCGCCAACAAGCTCCTAGATGCTCGCCCTTGAGTGTGTGATCTTCTTCTCCCTTCGATTTGCTCCTCAAAAATGCCTTCTCCCGCAGCCTTGAAGTCCGAGAAGATGATGGAGGAGAATGGTGGCCAAAAGATAACCAGAAGAATGCCCAAAAGGCCTTTAAAACCTAATTTCGGGATGCTATGCGGTCACCCATGCGGCCCCGCATGCGGGGAGAGAAAGTTTCTGAGAAATCCAGAAAATCGCGTAAGTTGCTACAGTGCCGCTACAGTGGAATTGCTGCAGCCGTATGCGGCCTCTGTAGTGCCCGCATGGTAGCCCGCATGATCTTCCAGACTTAGCCGTTTTGCCAAAGGTTTCGTGCTACAGTGCTGCTACAGTATTCAGCTGCAGTGCCGGAGCTCAAAAATGGTCTTTTTCCTGCCAATTTCTTCTAAAATCATGTTGTCGAGCTCCCCACGGTATCTTCTGTGCCTGTAACACGAAATAAACCAATTTAGACCGAAAACGGACATCCACACATACAAAAATACTCTATAAATACGCAAACATACATAAAAAATACGTACAGTTAGGCGTTTATCAAACATCCCCACACCTAAGCGTTTGCTTGTCCCCAAGCAAACAAACATGAAGAACAGGGGCAAGAAGATAAACGACTAACTGTAAAACCTCAAGCTCAATAGTAAAGAACTTCACGAGCACAAATGGACAGAAATTATGAAGTGAGCTGTTCAATGAATAGTCAAGTAATATTAGTTCTGTTTCTCCTCAAGTGCCCCCGTGAGTGTGTGCTAACTCCCACCTTGACCTCCACACCCTGGATTACCCCAGGATGACCATTCACCCCACGTACAATGAATAAGGCATTAAAGTGTTAAAGACACCCTCAATACCAAGTTAAGAGTCCTTCGGGTCCTAAATAAAACTCTGGCTCTTAAGTGATCATGCAACAGGTTTCAGGGGACACATACGAGATGCTTTTATTCCTTACTTGCATATATACATTCTTTTACTTTACTTATTATGTTTTTTTTATTTTTTTCTCTCAGTCCGACTAACGTAGACTGCACAAAAATCTTTCAGACGGATGCACATGCTGGCTAGGCACAAGAGCCACCCATCCTACTTGATTACAGTCCACATAGACGCATTCATGCTGTACTAGCAGAGGAATACTGTCATAGACTCCACTTTTTTCCCTTTTTTTTTTTTTTTTTTTTTTTTTTTTTTTTTAAACCACAAACCACACAAATACCATACATATAAATCAAGTATCCAAACAAGAAAGTTCATCCCAAGGTTCACCGGATGCCCGGCGACCTTGGGAGTCTAGTTCATCATCAACAAAGGAGAATGCCTACAAAACAAGAAATACAAAGTAAAGCTCATAACAACTCCCCTAAGATGAAGACTAGAAGAAGATGGTGATGAGAACTTGAAGGATCCGCGCCAACAAGCTCCTAGATGCTCGCCCTTGAGTGTGTGATCTTCTTCTCCCTTCGATTTGCTCCTCAAAAATGCCTTCTCCCGCAGCCTTGAAGTCCGAGAAGATGATGGAGGAGAATGGTGGCCAAAAGATAACCAGAAGAATGCCCAAAAGGCCTTTAAAACCTAATTTCGGGTTGCTATGCGGTCACCCATGCGGCCCCGCATGCGGGGAGAGAAAGTTTCTGAGAAATCCAGAAAATCGCGTAAGTTGCTACAGTGCCGCTACAGTGGAATTGCTGCAGCCGTATGCGGCCTCTGTAGTGCCCGCATGGTAGCCCGAATGATCTTCCAGACTTAGCCGTTTTGCCAAAGTTTTCGTGCTACAGTGCTGCTACAGTGTTCATCTACAGTGCCGGAGCTCAAAAATGGTCTTTTTCCTGCCAATTTCTTCTAAAATCATGTTGTCGAGCTCCCCACGGTATCTTCTGTGCCTGTAACACGAAATAAACCAATTTAGACCGAAAACGGACATCCACACATACAAAAATACTCTATAAATACGCAAACATACATAAAAAATACGTACAGTTAGGCGTTTATCAAACATCCCCACACCTAAGCGTTTGCTTGTCCCCAAGCAAACAAACATGAAGAACAGGGGCAAGAAGATAAACGACTAACTGTAAAACCTCAAGCTCAATAGTAAAGAACTTCACGAGCACAAATGGACAGAAATTATGAAGTGAGCTGTTCAATGAATAGTCAAGTAATATTAGTTCTGTTTCTCCTCAAGTGCCCCCGTGAGTGTGTGCTAACTCCCACCTTGACCTCCACACCCTGGATTACCCCAGGATGACCATTCACCCCACGTACAATGAATAAGGCATTAAAGTGTTAAAGACACCCTCAATACCAAGTTAAGAGTCCTTCGGGTCCTAAATAAAACTCTGGCTCTTAAGTGATCATGCAACAGGTTTCAGGGGACACATACGAGATGCTTTTATTCCTTACTTGCATATATACATTCTTTTACTTTACTTATTATGTTTTTTTTATTTTTTTCTCTCAGTCCGACTAACGTAGACTGCACAAAAATCTTTCAGACGGATGCACATGCTGGCTAGGCACAAGAGCCACCCATCCTACTTGATTACAGTCCACATAGACGCATTCATGCTGTACTAGCAGAGGAATACTGTCATAGACTCCACTTTTTTCCCTTTTTTTTTTTTTTTTTTTTTTTTTTTTTTTAAACCACAAACCACACAAATACCATACATATAAATCAAGTATCCAAACAAGCAAGTTCATCCCAAGGTTCACCGGATGCCCGGCGACCTTGGGAGTCTAGTTCATCATCAACAAAGGAGAATGCCTACAAAACAAGAAATACAAAGTAAAGCTCATAACAACTCCCCTAAGATGAAGACTAGAAGAAGATGGTGATGAGAACTTGAAGGATCCGCGCCAACAAGCTCCTAGATGCTCGCCCTTGAGTGTGTGATCTTCTTCTCCCTTCGATTTGCTCCTCAAAAATGCCTTCTCCCGCAGCCTTGAAGTCCGAGAAGATGATGGAGGAGAATGGTGGCCAAAAGATAACCAGAAGAATGCCCAAAAGGCCTTTAAAACCTAATTTCGGGATGCTATGCGGTCACCCATGCGGCCCCGCATGCGGGGAGAGAAAGTTTCTGAGAAATCCAGAAAATCGCGTAAGTTGCTACAGTGCCGCTACAGTGGAATTGCTGCAGCCGTATGCGGCCTCTGTAGTGCCCGCATGGTAGCCCGCATGATCTTCCAGACTTAGCCGTTTTGCCAAAGGTTTCGTGCTACAGTGCTGCTACAGTGTTCATCTACAGTGCCGGAGCTCAAAAATGGTCTTTTTCCTGCCAATTTCTTCTAAAATCATGTTGTCGAGCTCCCCACGGTATCTTCTGTGCCTGTAACACGAAATAAACCAATTTAGACCGAAAACGGACATCCACACATACAAAAATACTCTATAAATACGCAAACATACATAAAAAATACGTACAGTTAGGCGTTTATCAAACATCCCCACACCTAAGCGTTTGCTTGTCCCCAAGCAAACAAACATGAAGAACAGGGGCAAGAAGATAAACGACTAACTGTAAAACCTCAAGCTCAATAGTAAAGAACTTCACGAGCACAAATGGACAGAAATTATGAAGTGAGCTGTTCAATGAATAGTCAAGTAATATTAGTTCTGTTTCTCCTCAAGTGCCCCCGTGAGTGTGTGCTAACTCCCACCTTGACCTCCACACCCTGGATTACCCCAGGATGACCATTCACCCCACGTACAATGAATAAGGCATTAAAGTGTTAAAGACACCCTCAATACCAAGTTAAGAGTCCTTCGGGTCCTAAATAAAACTCTGGCTCTTAAGTGATCATGCAACAGGTTTCAGGGGACACATACGAGATGCTTTTATTCCTTACTTGCATATATACATTCTTTTACTTTACTTATTATGTTTTTTTTATTTTTTTCTCTCAGTCCGACTAACGTAGACTGCACAAAAATCTTTCAGACAGATGCACATGCTGGCTAGGCACAAGAGCCACCCATCCTACTTGATTACAGTCCACATAGACGCATTCATGCTGTACTAGCAGAGGAATACTGTCATAGACTCCACTTTTTTCCCTTTTTTTTTTTTTTTTTTTTAAACCACAAACCACACAAATACCATACATATAAATCAAGTATCCAAACAAGCAAGTTCATCCCAAGGTTCACCGGATGCCCGGCGACCTTGGGAGTCTAGTTCATCATCAACAAAGGAGAATGCCTACAAAACAAGAAATACAAAGTAAAGCTCATAACAACTCCCCTAAGATGAAGACTAGAAGAAGATGGTGATGAGAACTTGAAGGATCCGCGCCAACAAGCTCCTAGATGCTCGCCCTTGAGTGTGTGATCTTCTTCTCCCTTCGATTTGCTCCTCAAAAATGCCTTCTCCCGCAGCCTTGAAGTCCGAGAAGATGATGGAGGAGAATGGTGGCCAAAAGATAACCAGAAGAATGCCCAAAAGGCCTTTAAAACCTAATTTCGGGTTGCTATGCGGTCACCCATGCGGCCCCGCATGCGGGGAGAGAAAGTTTACGAGAAATCCAGAAAATCGCGTAAGTTGCTACAGTGCCGCTACAGTGGAATTGCTGCAGCCGTATGCGGCCTCTGTAGTGCCCGCATGGTAGCCCGAATGATCTTCCAGACTTAGCCGTTTTGCCAAAGGTTTCGTGCTACAGTGCTGCTACAGTATTCAGCTGCAGTGCCGGAGCTCAAAAATGGTCTTTTTCCTGCCAATTTCTTCTAAAATCATGTTGTCGAGCTCCCCACGGTATCTTCTGTGCCTGTAACACGAAATAAACCAATTTAGACCGAAAATGGACATCCACACATACAAAAATACTCTATAAATACGCAAACATACATAAAAAATACGTACAGTTAGGCGTTTATCAAACATCCCCACACCTAAGCGTTTGCTTGTCCCCAAGCAAACAAACATGAAGAACAGGGGCAAGAAGATAAACGACTAACTGTAAAACCTCAAGCTCAATAGTAAAGAACTTCACGAGCACAAATGGACAGAAATTATGAAGTGAGCTGTTCAATGAATAGTCAAGTAATATTAGTTCTGTTTCTCCTCAAGTGCCCCCGTGAGTGTGTGCTAACTCCCACCTTGACCTCCACACCCTGGATTACCCCAGGATGACCATTCACCCCACGTACAATGAATAAGGCATTAAAGTGTTAAAGACACCCTCAATACCAAGTTAAGAGTCCTTCGGGTCCTAAATAAAACTCTGGCTCTTAAGTGATCATGCAACAGGTTTCAGGGGACACATACGAGATGCTTTTATTCCTTACTTGCATATATACATTCTTTTACTTTACTTATTATGTTTTTTTAATTTTTTTCTCTCAGTCCGACTAACGTAGACTGCACAAAAATCTTTCAGACGGATGCACATGCTGGCTAGGCACAAGAGCCACCCATCCTACTTGATTACAGTCCACATAGACGCATTCATGCTGTACTAGCAGAGGAATAATGTCATAGACTCCACTTTTTTCTCTTTTTTTTTTTTCTTTTTTTTTAAACCACAAACCACACAAATACCATACATATAAATCAAGTATCCAAACAAGCAAGTTCATCCTAAGGTTCACCGGATGCCCGGCGACCTTGGGAGTCTAGTTCATCATCAATAAAGGAGAATGCCTACAAAACAAGAAATACAAAGTAAAGCTCATAACAACTCCCCTAAGATGAAGACTAGAAGAAGATGGTGATGAGAACTTGAAGGATCCGCGCCAACAAGCTCCTAGATGCTCGCCCTTGAGTGTGTGATCTTCTTCTCCCTTCGATTTGCTCCTCAAAAATGCCTTCTCCCGCAGCCTTGAAGTCCAAGAAGATGATGGAGGAGAATGGTGGCCAAAAGATAACCAGAAGAATGCCCAAAAGGCCTTTAAAACCTAATTTCGGGATGCTATGCGGTCACCCATGCGGCCCCGCATGCGGGGAGAGAAAGTTTACGAGAAATCCAGAAAATCGCGTAAGTTGCTACAGTGCCGCTACAGTGGAATTGCTGCAGCCGTATGCGGCCTCTGCAGTGCCCGCATGGTAGCCCGCATGATCTTCCAGACTTAGCCGTTTTGCCAAAGGTTTCGTGCTACAGTGCTGCTACAGTATTCAGCTACAGTACCGGAGCTCAAAAATGGTCTTTTTCCTGCCAATTTCTTCTAAAATCATATTGTCGAGCTCCCCACGGTATCTTCTGTGCCTGTAACACGAAATAAACCAATTTAGAACGAAAACGGACATCCACACATACAAAAATAGTCTATAAATACGCAAACATACATAAAAAATACGTACAGTTAGGCGTTTATCAAACATCCCCACACCTAAGCGTTTGCTTGTCCCCAAGCAAACAAACATGAAGAACAGGGGCAAGAAGATAAACGACTAACTGTAAAACCTCAAGCTCAATAGTAAAGAACTTCACGAGCATAAATGGACAGAAATTATGAAGTGAGCTGTTAAATGAATAGTCAAGTAATAATAGTTCTGTTTCTCCTCAAGTGCCCCCGTGAGTGTGTGCTAACTCCCACCTTGACCTCCACACCCTGGATTACCCCAGGATGACCATTCACCCCACGTACAATGAATAAGGCATTAAAGTGTTAAAGACACCCTCAATACCCAGTTAAGAGTCCTTCGGGTCCTAAATAAAACTCTGGCTATTAAGTGATCATGCAACAGGTTTCAGGGGACACATACGAGATGCTTTTATTCCTTACTTGCATATATACATTCTTTTACTTTACTTATTATGTTTTTTTTATTTTTTTCTGTGAGTCCGACTAACGTAGACTGCACAAAAATCTTTCAGACGGATGCACATGCTAGCTAGGCACAAGAGCCACCCATCCTACTTGATTACAGTCCACATAGACGCATTCATGCTGTACTAGCAGAGGAATACTGTCATAGACTCCACTTTTTTCTCTTTTTTTTTTTTTTTTTTTTTTTTTTTTTTTTTTTTTTTTTTTTTTTTAAACCACAAACCACACAAATACCATACATATAAATCAAGTATCCAAACAAGCAATTTCATCCCAAGGTTCACCGGATGCCCGGCGACCTTGGGAGTCTAGTTCATCATCAACAAAGGAGAATGCCTACAAAACAAGAAATACAAAGTAAAGCTCATAACAACTCCCCTAAGATGAAGACTAGAAGAAGATGGTGATTAGAACTTGAAGGATCCGCGCCAACAAGCTCCTAGATGCTCGCCCTTGAGTGTGTGATCTTCTTCTCCCTTCGATTTGCTCCTCAAAAATGCCTTCTCCCGCAGCCTTGAAGTCCAAGAAGATGATGGAGGAGAATGGTGGCCAAAAGATAACCAGAAGAATGCCCAAAAGGCCTTTAAAACCTAATTTCGGGATGCTATGCGGTCACCCATGCGGCCCCGCATGCGGGGAGAGAAAGTTTCCGAGAAATCCAGAAAATCGCGTAAGTTGCTACAGTGCCGCTACAGTGGAATTGCTGCAGTCGTATGCGGCCTCTGAAGTGCCAGCATGGTAGCCCGCATGATCTTCCAGACTTAGCCGTTTTGCCAAAGGTTTCGTGCTACAGTATTCAGCTACAGTGTCGGAGCTCAAAAATGGTCTTTTTCCTGCCAATTTCTTCTAAAATCATATTGTCGAGCTCCCCACGGTATCTTCTGTGCCTGTAACACGAAATAAACCAATTTAGACCGAAAACGGGCATCCACACATACAAAAATACTCTATAAATATGCAAACATACATAAAAAATACGTACAGTTAGGCGTTTATCAAACATCCCCACACCTAAGCGTTTGCTTGTCCCCAAGCAAACAAACATGAAGAACAGGGGCAAGAAGATAAACGACTAACTGTAAAACCTCAAGCTCAATATTAAAGAACTTCACGAGCACAAATGGACAGAAATTATGAAGTGAGCTGTTAAATGAATAGTCAAGTAATATTAGTTCTGTTTCTCCTCAAGTGCCCCCGTGAGTGTGTGCTAACTCCCACCTTGAGCTCCACACCCTGGATTACCCCAGGATGACCATTCACCCCACGTACAATGAATAAGGCATTAAAGTGTTAAAGACACCCTCAATACCCAGTTAAGAGTCCTTCGGGTCCTAAATAAAACTCTGGCTATTAAGTGATCATGCAACAGGTTTCAGGGGACACATACGAGATGCTTTTATTCCTTACTTGCATATATACATTCTTTTACTTTACTTATTATGTTTTTTTTATTTTTTTCTGTGAGTCCGACTAACGTAGACTGCACAAAAATCTTTCAGACGGATGCACATGCTAGCTAGGCACAAGAGCCACCCATCCTACTTGATTACAGTCCACATAGACGCATTCATGCTGTACTAGCAGAGGAATACTGTCATAGACTCCACTTTTTTCTCTTTTTTTTTTTTTTTTTTTTTTTTTTTTTTTTTTTTTTTTTTTTTAAACCACAAACCACACAAATACCATACATATAAATCAAGTATCCAAACAAGCAAGTTCATCCCAAGGTTCACCGGATGCCCGGCGACCTTGGGAGTCTAGTTCATCATCAACAAAGGAGAATGCCTACAAAACAAGAAATACAAAGTAAAGCTCATAACAACTCCCCTAAGATGAAGACTAGAAGAAGATGGTGATTAGAACTTGAAGGATCCGCGCCAACAAGCTCCTAGATGCTCGCCCTTGAGTGTGTGATCTTCTTCTCCCTTCGATTTGCTCCTCAAAAATGCCTTCTCCCGCAGCCTTGAAGTCCAAGAAGATGATGGAGGAGAATGGTGGCCAAAAGATAACCAGAAGAATGCCCAAAAGGCCTTTAAAACCTAATTTCGGGATGCTATGCGGTCACCCATGCGGCCCCGCATGCGGGGAGAGAAAGTTTCCGAGAAATCCAGAAATCGCGTAAGTTGCCACAGTGCCGCTACAGTGGTTTTGCTACAGTGAATTGCTGCAGTCGTATGCGGCCTCTGCATTGCCCGCATGGTAGCCCGCATGATCTTCCAGACTTAGCCGTTTTGCCAAAGTTTTCGTGCTACTGTGCTGCTACAGTATTCAGCTACAGTGTCCTAGCTCAAAAATGGTCTTTTTCCTGCCAATTTCTTCTAAAATCATATTGTCGAGCTCCCCACGGTATCTTCTGTGCCTGTAACACGAAATAAACCAATTTAGACCGAAAACGGGCATCCACACATACAAAAATACTCTATAAATACGCAAACATACATAAAAAATACGTACAGTTAGGCGTTTATCAGTCCTCGAGGACCTCCACCAACATAATCCACTGATTCCACGGGTGCAGAAGGAGCAATAAATATGGGGCACTGCGAAGTTGCTTGCCCAGCACCGCAAGTATCACAGGACAACACTGCCTTAGGGGTAGAACTGGACCCCAACATGAACTGCTCAAATTTTTGTGTCAGTGCACTGACTGCCGCGTTGTTATCGGTGACATTCTTCGATAAAGCCTCAACCTTTGCAGTCAATGCAGTGGTCTCATTCACCTTGAACAGGCCGGCAACCCTTGGTCCCTTCTGCCGAGTGCTCCAGTGGCACTCATTGCTCGCCATGATCTCAATCAGTTTCTCCGCTTCCTCAGGGAGCTTGTCACTGAAGGAACCACCCGCTGCGGTGTCAATGAGTTGCCTCGCAGCAAAATTCAAGCCATTAAAGAACATCTGCACACGCATCCAAGCCGGGAAGCCATGATGAGGGCACCTATGTAACAAATCCTTGAACCGCTCGTGTGCCTCAAAAAGGGTTTCAGAATCCCCCTGTCTGAAAGAGGAGATCTCTTGTCTCAATCTTGCGGCCTTGCTCGGCGGGAAATACCGAGCTAAGAACTTCTCGACCATCTCCTTCCATGTGGTTATGGAACCGGGAGCCAAAGAGGTGAGCCATCTGTATGCTGTTCCTCTCAAACTGAATGGAAACAATCGTAGTCTTATGGCGTCATCTGATACAGAATTGATCTTGAACGTGGAGCAGATCTGTAGGAAGCGGGACAGGTGAGCATGCGGATCCTCATCAGGAAGTCCATCAAACTGAACTGAGTTTTGTATCATCGCTATTGTGCTTGCCTTGATCTCAAAGTTATTTGCTGGGATTGAGGGTGCTTGCACACTAAACTCTTCCCCGGTGAACTGTGGTCTCACAAAATCGGATAGGGTTCTCCTTGGTTCGGCCATAACTGACGGTTCACTAGACTCGACCCGAACTTCTTGTTGTCTCGAACTTTCGGTAACCTCTCTCAGACATTGATGCAAAGTGCGTTCGATCTCGTTGTCGGGCTCAACTAGAATTGCTTGGCCCGCCCGAGTCATAAGATGGGTACCTCGCAAAATAAGTAAAGTTAAAACGAGCAAAAGATGAAGTGATGAAGTATATACAACAATGGTAAAAACGAACAAAATAAAATGGTCAAATCAACACGTTTTAAGTTTTCCGAATATTCCTCGTGGGTCCCCGGCAGCTGCGCCAAAAACTTGGTGAAACGCGCTTGAATCGCTCACCCGCAAGTGCACGGGGTCGCCAAGTAATACCCCTCGCGCGAACACGAGGGGGTCGTATCCCCAAGGGCCCGAGAAGCTATTCTTACTTCCTTATCACAATGTTGTTTGACCTAATCGATCACTTGGAACAAGAACTACCAATAATCTACTAAAACAAAGAGCATGCAAATAGCAAATATAAATACGGAGGGGAAAAATCAATGTGAGGGAATGGTCACGGATGAGGATTCCCTCGGGGGCTACTAAAGTGCCAAGGATGCCCTAACTAGCATGCACGTCGGTGGTTTGGACCGGGAAACCCTAGATTAAACCAACCCGATGGTCACGGCGTTGGTCCCTAATCCAATACAAGTATTGGAATACGGAATTGCTTCCGCCCAAATCCTTGTACGATTGCAAAGGGTTTAGTGGATTTCCCCAAGCTAGGGTTGAAACACAATCAAGGACAACCCTAACAATTGGAGGGGTACAAATACCCGATGGTCACGGCGTATTCGTACATATATTCCCTTCCAAGCTTGGTGAGCCTAATACTAGGGCAATGGTCATGCAACCTAGCATTATCTAGGAATATATAGAGTTCTCATACATATGAAGGCATTCAAGAACCACCAAACAAGGATCACAAACCAAACCAAATACATAAACTAGAAAGTAGTATCCAAAATACACAAGTTCACCCCCAAGGTTCACCTACATCCGGTGACCTTGGGGTTAGTTGTTCATGATCACAAAGTAAGCAAGCAAATACATAAAAACAACCAAAAGCATAATGAAAACACCACCTGAAAAGATCAAGGCCGAATGACGCTTCCAAGGACGCCACCCAAGGAGTGGCTTCCTTTGTCAAACTTCCTCTCAAATGCAAATCGAAGGCGTGGATTCGTCGTCTCGTGCTCTCCCCATCGTCCTCTCCTCAAGAAATGCCTCCAAAAGCCGGCCTCAAGCTCCCAAAGAAGATGGTGAAGTGTAGTTTTTCTCAAGACCTAGCCTCCTCCCCTCCAAATGAACTCAAAACCCTTAAAAACCTTTTCCAGTGGGTTATGCGGCCCTGCATGCGGGGAGAGAAAATTCCCGAGAAAATCCCTAAATCGCGTAAGTTGCTGCAGTTCTGCTACAGTAAAACTGCTGCAGTCGTATGCGGCCTCTGCAGTGCCCGCATGACAGACCGCATGAACCTCCTGACTTAGTCATTTCGCCCAAGGGTTCGTGCGACAGCATCTGCTACAGTATTCGCTACAGTACCCCCCCCCCCCCGCTCAGAAATAGTGTTTTCGCCGCCGATTTCTTCTCAAATTCTATCAACGAGCACGAAGGGGTCACATCAGTACCTGTAACATGAAAGGACCCAATTCATACCAAAAACGGGCGTCAACTCATAGAAAAATACATAGTACATACACCCGAATACATGGAAAATACGTATGTTTAGGCGTTTATCATAGGTTAACTTTCTGATTAAGCCCCTTGGAGGAGACACAAAAAACCTTGAGCGGTTCCATCAGTCCTTTCACTCCGAGAGCTCACTTTCCCTTTCACTTTTTGTTTCTTTTCTTTATTTTTGTGTGGTTGATGGATGCTTGACTCGACGTCTTTTCTCCTTGTAGGTAGAACAAGACGTCCATTTTTCTTCCTCTCCATTTTGTATGCTGCCATGGTGTTGGCCACCCCGAGCTCGTGCCCTGTAAGTTTCCTTACTAAATTCTCGGGGAAGTTCACGAAACCATCCTTCTTATTTTCATTGCACTAATTTTTTGTACTGCTGATTCCTGTACGTTGAGGGCAATGTACTGCTTTAAGTGGGGGTGTGGGTATACATGTCTTAGTTTCATTATTTATTTCGTGAACTTGTATGAAACTTTTTGAAAATTTTTGAATTGTTGCATGATTGTAAAACCTAGGATGGCTTATCTAATTGTGATTGTATTATAGCTCGATACTGTGATAAATGCTAAGCTTCTTATGACCTTGCACACTTGAGATTTTCGTGTCATTCTAGGCATTTTTTTCGCACTTTTCCCTTAGGTAGAACCCTGGACACCAAGGCGAGGGACCACAGCACCTTTGTGACCCTGTTAGTTGCTAACCCATACTAGTGGTTTCACACCTTGATGTGTTAGAATGTCTTCTAATAGTGTTCTAAGGACCTTCTTCTTGTTCCTTCTTGCAATACGGTCGAAAAAAAAGGGGAAAGTTGAATAAAAGCATGGACAGTGCCCCTCTGCCCTAATAGTGAAGTAACTTGGGGTTCTGGCTCCTAACCAGAGTGTTCCTCTAGCCAAAAGCTATAAGGACATGAGCGCGTCTACATGAATGTGCAAAGCTCCAGGTAATGTGGATTTCCAGTTCATGTTAGTCCCGGAAAAGAAAAAAAGAAAAGTTAAGCAATTGTGTACAGAAAAATAAAATTCGACCGGTACTTGTTCGAAAATAAGAGGAAGGATCCTTAGGACTCTACTAGAAGTATTTCTATCACCTCAAGGCCGTATTCAACTAAGTGGCGTGAATTGCTTCAAGAAGTGGTCCTCGGGGTCCTGTCTGCCTTGTTTGGACTACAGGGCTTCGAACTAGGGGATTTGCACACACACAGCACAACACGGCCAATGAACTCGTGAATGATCTCAAGTGGTCTTTGCTTAGTATTTTGAGTTTCATTTTGGCTATGATATTTTCATTTCTTGCCTGAGGTTGTGTATTTAGTCACTTATCAGTATCCCTGGTTTTCCATGTTCGTTTGCTCGGGGACAAGCAAATGATTAAGTGGGGGGTATTTGATAAGTGCCAAAATACATCATGCTTTAGTGATGATGTTCTTGTACTTTCATGCAACTTATGTGTATTTTCGATGACATTTTACGCACTTGATGTTTTTATTTTCGTTTCAGGGTTTCAAAGATCAAGTGCGCGTGATCGAACCTTATTCGCGTCGTTTCGGGGAAGATTGAAGAAGAAATGAAGACTTGGAGCACCCCGGAAGCCGACACGCAGCACACGGAGCCGTTTCTCTCGGCCATGTGCAGCCACTGTGCGGCCCGCACAGTGGCCGCACACCCTGGCCAGTGAGCTGTGCGGCCTAGTGTGCGGCCCGCACACCAGGCCGCACAGGGTGGCCAGAAGAGCATGCGGGCGTATGAGCGGCCTTGACACTGCCCGCACGCTCTCGGGATTATATAGGGATTCTTCATGGTTTTTGGAGGAAGGTTGTTCTCTACCCGGCCTCCACTCTACCACACACCATTCTCATCATCTTTGGAGGAATTTGGAGGGATTTGGAGAGATTTTTGGGCAGATTTGAAGGAGAGAAAAAGGGGAAGACGTGGAGAAGCTTCATAGGGCTCGCCGGCGCGGATCCGATGAGCTACACCATCAACCCTAGCCGACATCTTTGAGGGAGTTTTTCTTGTTTTTGTTTGATGGAATCTTTGTATGATGAGCTCCTTAATTTTGTGATGTCGAACTAAACCTCCCAAGGCCACCAGGCTCCCAGTGAACCTTGGGAGGAGAATTTGTATGAATGACCTTTATATTTTTTTGAATGAATGTGTTGGTTTGATTGTTTGGTTTTAATTCATTATCTTGTTGCTCATTCTACAATGGATGGATTCCGTAGAATTGAGTTTGAATGATACTTGTTTGTCGGGATGCTAGCTTGTATTAGGTCACTTGATGAGTTAAAGAGGGATTCATGTATTAATACACCGAAGGTTCCGGGTGCTAATAGCCTGCCGCGCGTTTAGGGTTAATTTAGCCGAGAGTGTGCATTAGATTAACCCTAATCAAGATTCCTTGTTCTCATTGACATCGTAGGGATCTTTTCTGGATAGAGAAACCAGTACTGGATTAGGACTACACTACGGAGGTTCCGGGGTAGTCGATATCCGAGTCTAGCTGACCAAAACCAAGCCAACCCTTGTTTTTATTATTTTAATATTGCTTCAGCCTTGTTTCGATCGACTAGAAAGTGACTCCCAAAAGGAAGTAATAGTATATCTCGGGCCCTAGGGAATATGACCCTCCTTGTGAGGTTATTACTTGACGACCGGTGCACTTGCGGCCGGGGAGTCGCGTGCTAGCTCTGTAGCTAGTCGCACGCTCGCTCATCAACTAACATGCAAGTGGCTAACTGGACCGAGAAAGCCCTAGACTAGGCCAACCCGATGGTCACAGCAATTGACCCCTAATCCGGTACGGGTATTGGATACGGTGCGTCTACCGCCCAAGATTACCCCTATGATTGCAATGGGTGATGTGATTTTCTCAAACTAGAGTTAAGATACAAAGGAGTAATTAACCCTAGGAGTGGAGGGGTACAAATACCCGATGGTCACGGAGTATTTATACGTATTTCCCTTCCAAGTTTGGTGAGTCTAACACTAGGGCAATGGTCATGCAACCTAGCATTTCCTAAGTCTTTTGATACATAGAGTTCTCATACATATCAAGCATGTAAAAGCACCAAACAATGGATCACAAACAAGCCACAACACATTAATTAGAACAAAATATACAAAACATCACAAGTTCACCCCCAAGGTTCACCTACATCCGGTGACCTTGGGGTTTAGTTGCTCATGTTCACTAAGTACAACAAGAAATACATGAAAACAACCAACAAAAGGGGTGGCTTCCCTAGTCTTCAACCTCTAAATGTAAGCTCTAGATCATAGATCCTTCCCAAAACCTTGCTCTCCTCCCCAAATTCTCCACGAAGTTACCCTCCAAAAGCTTCTTCTTCCTCAGATCAAACGTGGTGGTGAGAGGCTCCAAGAAGAAGACTCAAGATCCCCTAAAAGAAACCCTCCAAATCCCATAAAAAGGGTGAATTCGTACCTCTTCACGGGTGAGTTCACGGTCCATATATGGCCTGTGAGGTAGCCTGTAATGTGAGACGAAAGAATCTGCAAAGTTGAGAAACTGCTACAGTAGTGATACAGTAATGCCAGAGGTAGGGTCCGGCGGCCAAAAAAGCACCGCACATCGCAGGGTATCCGGTGCGCCCCCGGCGGCCCATGAATATCCGGAGGACCGAGTGCTGCATTAGGTCTCCAAGGTAAACAACCTCTGGCCGATCGGAAAATGTAATCAAGGAAAGTTGGCAAAATGGATCCATAACTTCCGGAGAAGGATTGGCTCTATGGGGTATGCATGGGTGTTATGGCCCCCAAACCATTGGCTATCGACGGACTACTCAAGCAACGTCCATGGTGAGAGCGGGTTGCCGTGTGCCGGCGGGGGAACAGACAGAGAATGTCCCATGTGCTGCTCCCGTGGCTCGGGGACCTTCCCCGGGTGTCGAATAGCTGACTCAGAACTTGTAGAGATAAGGCGAATCCGGCTGTTTAATTAAAACAAAGTATTACGATCATCCCTGTGGATGCTCACGCAATGTGATTTCTACCGAGTTCTTTGAATGTCAAAGTGAAGAAATTCAACAAGCCTGGGTAAACGACAGAAGTAACTATGAATCTCTTAAGGTAGCCAAATGCCTCGTCATCTAATTAGTGATGCTCATGAATGGATTAATGAGATTCCCACTGTCCTTGTCTATTATCCAGTGAAATCATAGCTAAGAGAACGGGCTTGGCGGAATTAGCAGGGAAAGAAGATCGTGTTGAACTTGACTCTAGTCTGTAAAGACATGGCCTATCGATCCTTTAGCCCTTCAGGATTTAAAGCTAGAGGTGTAAAAAAAGTTACCACAGGGATAACTGGTTTGTGGAAGCCAAGCATTTATTATGACATTGATTTTTTATCCTTCGATGTCGGCTCTTCTTATCATTATGAAGCAGAATTCACCAAGTGTTGGATTGTTCACCCAAAAATAGGGAATGTAAGCTGGGTTTAGACTGTCGTGAGACAGGTTAGTTATACCCTACTGATGACAGCACCACCATATTAATTTAACCTAGTATGAGAGGAACCATTGATTCACATAATTGGTCATCGCACTTGGTTGAAAAGCAAGTGGCGTGAAGAAATCATGCGCCGAATTATGGCATAATCCCTCTAAGCCACAATTCAACCTAGCGTGCGGTGCCATGATAAGTGCTTAAATACATCATGTTTTAGCAATGATATTCTTGTACTTTCGTGCAACTTGTATGTGTTTTGATGACATTTTGCGCACTTGATGCTTTTATTTTCTTTTCAGGGTTTTAAGGACCAAGTGCGCGACATTAAATAGTATTCGTGTCATTTCGGGGATGATTGAAGAAGAAACGAAGAGCTCGAGCACCCCGGAAGCCGACGCGCCGCACATAGGCTGATTTTTCTCGGCCGTGAGCGGCCACTATGCAGACCGCACAGTCGCCGCAGGCTCCAGCCAGAAGGCTGTGCGGACTATGCGCAGGGCCGCACACTGGCCGTACAGCACAGCCAGATGGCTGTGCGGCTTGTGTGCAGCCCCGCACACTGGCCGCACAGCACAGCCAGAAGGCTGTGCGGTCACTGTGCAGCCTTGCGCAGTGCCCGCACACCTTCGAGCTATATATGGGCTCTTTCAGGGTTTCTTTGGGAGATCTGGTTCTCTATCCGGCCTCCACTCCACCACTCACCACTCTCATCATCTTTGGAGGTATTTGGAGGAATTCTTGGGCAGATTTGAAGGAGAGAAGAAGGGGAAGACGTGGAGAAGCTTCATAGGGCTCGCCGGAGCGGATCTGACGAGGTACACCATCAACCCTAGTCGACATCTTTGAGGGAGTTTTTCTTGTTTTTATTCAATGAATCCTTTGTATGATGAGCTCCTTAGCTTTGTGATGTCGAACTAAACCTCCCAAGGCCACCGGGCTCCCGGTGAACCTTGGGAGGAAACTTTGTATGAATGACCTTGTATTGATTTGAATGAATGTGTTGGTTTGATTGTTTGGTTTTAATTCATCAACAAGTTGTTCATTCTACATCGGATGGATTCCGTAGAGTTGATTGTGAATGATACTTGTTTGGCGGGATGCTAGCATGTATTAGGTCAGTTGATGAGTTAAAGAGGGATACATGTATTAACACACCGAAGGTCCCGGGTGTTAATAGCCTTCCGCGTGTTTAGGGTTAATTTAGCCGAGAGTGTGCATTAGATTAACCCTAATCAAGACTCCTTGTTCTCATTAACATCGTAGGGGTATTTTCTGGATAGGAAAACCCGTACTAGATTAGGACTACACTACGGTGGTTCCGGGGTAGTCGACATCCGAGTCTAGCGGACCAAAACCTTGCCGACCTTATTTTTATAGTTATCATGGTCTTTCTTATTTAGTCTCCTCCCAGGGGAATCCTCGCCCGAGGCCTTCCTTAATTATCGGCTTCTTCATCTCTATCTTTATTTCGGATTGAGTTCTATTTTATTTGCATTTCTTTACTTGTTCTTTTTATTTAAAATTTGCATCAACCCTGTTTCGATCGATTAGAAAGTGACTCCCAAAGGGAAGTAATAGTAGATCTCGGGCCCTAGGGAATGCGACCCTCCTTGTGAGGTTATTACTTGATGACCCGTGCACTTGCAGCCGGGGAGTCGCGTGTTAGCTCTGTAGCTAGTCGCGCGCTCGCTCATCATGCCACACCTTGCTGCCCAGAACCCCAACCCGCAGTAGAGCACCCCCGTCCCCCACGGGCTCGTGTATAGGTAATGTCCACCGTTGCGGATTTACCATGGGCGGCAAGCTGAATCCATTATAGATGACTTAAATACATGACGGGGCATTATAAGTGGAAGAGTGGCTTTGCTGCCACGATCGACTGAGATCCAGCCACTCATCTGAGGATTCATCCCTACCCCCGCCTCCCCCATATCGCATCCTACTAGTGTAGAAAAGGTTAGAGTTTACAGTTGGTGAAATCCGCGCTATTACCGAAATAACTGTCTGGCGCCCATGCCACATCTCTCGGTCGGCACTGTCCGGGACACGGCAGCATGCCAGCCAAACACCCCCGCAGCATCACGTGGAATAACATGAAACACGCCCTTGGGCCAAGTCTCGCCAAGTTTGCACGTGCTGATCATGACATCCGTCAGAGCGCATTCGTGTGATCGATTGGAGGAGCGGCTGCACCGATGGGACCTTACGGTCATCAACGGCACACTTGGCCAGCACTCCTACCTCATCACTCAGCATCGCATGAAACACCCCCGGGCCAAGTTTTATCGAGTTTAAATGACAGGATCACGAGTTTCATCAGAGCGTACTTGTGTAATCGAGTGATCAAGTGGCGGCACCGGCGCTGCGTCCTGGTCAATTATAAGTGTCTAAATACATCACTTTTATTATATACATTTTATTCACTTTCATGCATTTTTGTATGACTCCGATGCCCTTTACGTGTTTTATTTGTTATTATTGTTTTAGGGCATCGGAAGATCATCTAGCGCGTGTTTGAGCTTTGTTTCATCATGAATCGAAGAATTTATTAAAGCTCACACGCATCCTCTTGTTTCGGGCGATAAAAGAGTGGATTTTCTGGGCCGTTCACTGTAGGAACATACTGTAGCGATTCACTGTAGCATATTACTGTAGCAGTGTGCAGGCCAATATGCGGCCCACACAAAGGAGACAGAACGGTGTGCGGGCTGGTGTGCGGGCTGGTGTGCGGGCCCGCACACACTCGGGCAAAACATGGTTGTTCTGATTATTTAAGGGCTTTCTACGTCATTTGGAAGTTGGGTCTTTGGCCACCCTCTCCTCCATCCTTCTCCACCATCATCCCCACGATACTCCACCATCATTTCCATCATTTTCCATCATCATCACCGGATTGGAGAGGCAATTTGAAGAGCAAAACTCTAGGGGAGAAGAAGGAAGCACTCATGGTTATCATCAAGGAACTTGATCGGCACGGATCCGGCGAGCTTTCATCACCACCTTCTATCCTACGTCAAAGGGATATTTTTATGAGCTTTATCATTGATTATATCTTGTTTTCTCTCTTGTGATGTGGAACTAGCCTCCCAAGGTCTCCGGGCTCTGGTGAACCTTGGGAGGAGAACTTGTATGGATGATGATAAATGCTTATAATTGATTGTTGGCTTGTTTGTTTGATTTCAATCTATTGTTTTAATGGTCAATCTACAATGGATGGATTCCGTAGGTTTTGATTCATGAATTGTATGTGTATGGCGGGATGCTTGCATGTATTAGGTCGCACAATGATTGAAGGGGGATTCAATGTGTCGGTACACCGGAGGTTCCGGGTGCCGGTAGCTCCCCGCGTGGTTAGGGTTGTTTTACCCGAAAGCGCACATTAGAATAACCCTAATCAAGACTCCCTGTTCCCATTGACATCGTAAGGGTATCGTCTGGATAGAGGAACCCGTATTGGATTACGGCTACACCATGGAGGTTCCGGGGTAGTCGACTCCCGAGTCTAGCGGATCAAACCTAGCCAACTCAGCACTCAATTTCATATATTCATCCTAAGTTGTTCTTCTCGTTAAAGGATCCTAGCCCAAGGCCTCTAGTTCACATTACTGGTTGCTTTTTAGATTGTTCGTATGGTGTGCCTTAGTCCATTTTGTTTATTGCTTTTCTTTTATTTATTTTTCATATTTGTGTTTTATACTATAACTCTTGATTTGGTAGACTAGATAGTGATACCTAGGAGGAAGTAATAGCAGATCTTGGGGCCCTTGGGAATACGACCCTCTCGCGCTCGCGTGAGAGGTTATTACTTGACGACCCGTGCACTTGCCGCCGGGGAGTCGCGTGCTCGCTCTTTAGCGTGTCGCGCGGAGACCATCAAGTTTTTGGCGCCGTTGTCAGGGACATCCAAGAATGCTAGGAAAACTTCTAGCTCGCTACTCTAGTCATTTATCTTTTGTTTTGTAAATATTTTTGTTTTCTTTTATACCTTAATTTTTTGTTTGTTTGTTTTGTGCACAGGGCAATGGGTTTTCATGATGCCTTGCGTGGTCCAAATTTTCATCTTGAAAAATGGCAGATCAATGAGTATGAGGCCTTGAGGGCATGCAGTACCAATCAATTCCAGCATGTATACAATCCATATCAGCGAGGGCACCTAGATTATTCATCCCATAACCATGGACAACAATGGAAGCCCTCTAACCTTGGACTGATGCAAAAACCCCCACAACTACCAACGAAGAGGACGTATACCACTGAAGATATCTTAGCCAAGTTCATGCAAATCACAGACTCTCGTTTGGATGCATTGGAAGAAAGCGTGACAATGGTTCAAGCATCTATTCACAGAATCGAGGAACAAGTGGTAGAACTTCTCAAACTAATAGATAAGGAAAACAAGAATAATGAGCAAGCTGTTGAAGTTCCACCTGTAGATGCTATGGAAGAAGATAGGGAGATTGAGGAAAACCAGGCCATTGAGAGGTGTGAGGATGTAAAATCAAGTCCGTCAATCACAAATGAAGAAGCTACTTGCCTAAACATGGACCATTCCACCCACTTGCCCGTTTTGGTTTTGTGCACTAAAAAAATTTCGGGAATTGTTTTTGATGATGTGGATACAAAACTAAGGTCATGCTTGAACCCACCTATGTTGGGCCTGCACAATTCCCAACTAAAAATATTTCCTTGGAGGCCCAAGCAAATTTTGTGGGCAATCCGAGATTATCCCACCATGGTTGAGAAAAATGATGGGGGTAGGAGGTCGAAGCCGTCCAAGAACCCACCCGTGCCAAGCTTAGATAGTTCTCAACCAAAGCTCTTTCCCTGAAGACCCAAACAATTTGGTGGGATAATCAAAGGAATTTTGGTCGGGAATGAAGAAGAAGCGGGGAGGAGGTTCAAGCCATCCAAGGATCCGCCCAAGTTCAAATTGCACAATTCCCGGCCCAAGCTTTTTGCTTGGAGGCCGAAAGGTAATTCATCCTTAACCTCCACCTTGGCACCATCCCGGAAGTTACGTTTCATTTTTTTTGGTAGTAGCTATGCCACATTTGGCTGGGAGGAGCACACCGTCTTCAAGCCTCCATGAGGTAAGAGAGGTACGTCAAGCTCGTGACGTTAAACAAGCGCTTCTTGGGAGGCAACCCAAGGTTTGAAATTTCGTATTTTGTTTGGTTTGTTTTTATGTTGTAGTTTTCTTAGTTTTGGTTGTTTAGTTTTGTGTGGGTGTGTTAATTTCATGTTCATATTGCATTTGATGCTTGGATGAGTATTTTCGCTCATGTTGGTGATTCTTGGTGTGTTCTTCATTGTTTTGTGATCATCTTTGTGTTTTGATGAGTTTAATGCATGTTAGGTTGAGAATGTAAGTTTTTTGGAGGTGTTTCATGGTGTTTCAATGCTGGGAGAGCAAATTTGATGGGTGTGCTGGCTGTGTGCCGCCCGCACACACTAGCCAGAGCCATGTGCGGGCTGTTGTGCGGCCCGCACATCAAACCGCACACACCAGCCAGAGCCATGTGCGGGCTGTTGTGCGGCCCACACATCAGGCCTCACGCAACCACCAGAAGGGTGTGCCGGCTGTGTGCAGCCCGCACACAGCCTGGACAGAACCATTTCAGCCCATCTTTCAGCCAATTTTCAGCATATTTGGGGCTGATTTCTTCGCCTTCCTTTCACCCGATTTCTCTCCAATTTTTTTTTGGTGTATCCTCTTAGTTTGCCTCCTCATTTGGCCAACCATTCATTGATCTTAAAAGTTCTCATCATTTTTGAGTTTTAATTTTGTCGATCTATTGTTTTCATCGAGTTTTCACTGACATCTTTGAATTTTGTCGTCTAGCTTTGGGTTTAAGCGTATCTCTCATCTTTATTGATTTTTATTGTTTAAATTTGTTTTAATTCCCAAGCTTGTTGATGTGAGAATGTTGTAAACTTGATAATGTTCCCTCTTATATCATTTCTTTTTAAGTTTTGCCAAGCATTGAGTTGGAAAGTTTCACTCGAGCACCCACACATTGTGCTTTGTGTTTCTTTTTTCTTTTGTTCTTAGTTTTGTATGTTTGTTTGTTTGTTTTTTATTTTTGTGTGTGTGATGGATGCCTTGAGATGATGTTCTTTTCTACCTTGCAGGTGGAATTGGGACATCAAACGCACTTTTCTCCCTCCATATCTTCAGGAATCTTCGGTGGCCGCCCTGATCTCACGGACTTCACGATTATGTTTTGAGACTCAGGGAAGTTCACAAAATGCTCTTACTTTGCTTTAACTGCATATCTTTTTCTGAGCTGCTGATTTAGGTACATTGGGGACAATGTACTACTTTAAGTAGGGGGGTGGACTTTCATGATTTTCGTGAACTTTAAGAATTTTTGAGCAACTTTGCATGTTAGTAAACCAAGGGTGGCATGAATGATTCTTGTATGTGTATGATAGTGTAGAACAATGATAGATGCTAAGCTACTCATAACCCTGCACTCTTAAGAATTTTGTGTCATTCTCGGCATTCCATCACTTAACCTCCTATGTAGAACCTTGGACACCTAAGTTAGGAAAGTAGTAACCTTCGTGACCCTCTTAGTTGCTAATCCATTCGTGGAGTTTCGTGCTTTGACGTGGTAGGTATTTCTCCTAATAGACTCTTAAGGACTTTCCACTATGTCTTTCGCTCAACACGGTTAAAAAAATTAAAAAAAAAAGACAATGCTCCTCTACCCTACTAGCGAAGTAACCTGGGGTTCTTGCTCCTAACCAGAGTGTGCCTCTCGCCAAAAGCTATAAAGGCATGAGCGCATTTATATGAATGTGCAAAGTTCCAGGTAATGTGGATTTGCAATTCATGTTAGTCCAGAAAAAAATGTGTAAATATATACTTATACATGTACATATATGTGTGGAACAAAAGAAAGTGTTATGACCGGTGGTTGTTCGAACAATAGAGGAAAGATCCTTGGGAGCCTACTAGGAGCATCTCTACCACTTCAAGGCCGAATTCCACTAAGTGGTGTGATTTGCCTCAAGATGTGGTCCTCGGGGTTCTGTCTACCTGACTTGGACTACAGGGCTTCGAAATAGAGGGGTTGCACACACACACTATATCATTGCCGTTGAATGCATGAAGTTTCTTAAGTGGTTTGTTCTTAGTATCTTGAGTTTTACCCTTTCTATTGTATACTTACACTTAAGCTGGAGGTTGTGTATTTAGCCACTTATCAATCGCTTTTGTTCTTCATGTTTGTTTGCTTGGGGACAAGCAAATGCTCAAGTAGGGGGGTATTTGACAAGTGTCTAAATACATCACTTTTATTATATACATTTTATTCACTTGCATGCATTTTTTTATGACTCCGATGCCCTTTACGTGTTTTATTTGTTATTATTGTTTTAGGGCATCGGAAGATCATCTAGCGCGTGTTTGAGCTTTGTTTCATCATGAATCGAAGAATTTATTAAAGCTCACACACATCCTCTTGTTTCGGGCAATAAAAGAGTGGATTTTCTGGCACCGTTCACTATAGCACCGTTACTGCAGCGATTTCATTGTAGCACTGTTACTATAGCAGTGTGCGAGCTGGTGTGCGGCCCGCACACAGCCCGCACACACTCAGGCAAAACATGGTTGTTCTGATTATTTAAGGGCTTTCTAGGTCATTTAGAAGTTGGGTCTTTGGCCATCCTCTCCTCCATCCTTTTCCACCATCATCCCCACGATCCTCCACCATCATTTCCATCATTTTCCGTCACCATCACCGGATTGGAGAGGCAATTTGAAGAGCAAAACTCTAAGGGAGAAGAAGGAAGCACTCAAGGTTGTCATCAAGGAGCTTGATCGGCGCGGATCCGGTGAGCTTTTATCACCAACTTCTAGCCTACGTCAAAGGGAGATTTTTATGAGCTTTATCATTGATTATATCTTGTTTTCTCTCTTGTGATGTGGAACTAGCCTCCCAAGGTCTCCGGGCTCCGGTGAACCTTGGGAGGAGAACTTGTATGGATGATGATAATTGCTTATAATTGATTGTTGGCTTGTTTGTTTGATTTCAATCTATTGTTTTAATGTTCAATCTACAATGGATGGATTCCGTAGGTTTTGATTCATGAATTGTATGTGTATGGCGGGATGCTTGCATGTATTAGGTCGCACAATGATTGAAGGGGGATTCAATGTGCCGGTACACCAGAGGTTCCAGGTGCCGGTAGCTCCCCGCGTGGTTAGGGTTGTTTTAGCCGAAAGCGCACATTAGAATAACTCTAATCAAGACTCCGTGTTCCCAATGACATCGTAGGGGTATCGTCTGGATAGAGGAACCCGAATTGGATTAGGGCTACACCACGGAGGTTCCGTGGTAGTCGACTCCCGAGTCTAGCGGATCAAACCTAGCCAACTCAGCACTCAATTTCATATATTCATCCTAACTTGCTCTTCTCCTTAGGGAATCCTAGCCCAAGGCCTCTAGTTCTCATTGCTGCTTGGTTTTTAGATTGTTCGTATGGTGTGCCTTAGTCTATTTTGTTTATAGCTTTTCTTTTATTTATTTTTCGTATTTGTGTTTTATACTATAACTCTTGATTTGGTAGACTAGATAGTGATAACTAGGAGGAAGTAATAGCAGATCTTGGGGCCCTTGGGAATACGACCCTCTCGCGCTCGCGTGAGAGGTTATTACTTGACGACCCGTGCACTTGCCGCCGGGGAGTCGCGTGCTCGCTCTTTAGCGTGTCGCGCGGTGACAATCAGTCAACGACGGCATCCTGGCATGACGCCCTAGCCGCATCACTCGTCATCATATAAAAACCCCTTAGGCCATGTTTCGTGAAGTTTGCATGACGGGATCACCAATTCCATCAGAACGTGCTCGTTTGATCGAGTGATCAAGCGGCAGGTCCCCCACCGCATCACTCGGCATGACATAAAACCCCCTCGGGACAAGTTTCATCAAGTTTGTATGCTGGGATCACCGAGTCCGTTGGATCGCACTTGTATGATCGAGTGAACGAGCGGCGACGCAGGCAGGGACTCTAGGCCAATGGTGGCTGATAAGTGCTCATGTATAAGTAACATGAAGTATTCTTTTCTTATATTGAGCATTACTTTTCTCAAGTTTTCTCATTAATTCGTATGTATTTATGTTCTTTTGTACATGTATGGTTGTGGAGAAAAGATTAAGAGAAATGAGCAAAATTTGGTCGTGTCAGCGATGGTTAAGGAGTTTCTTGAAACAAGCAAGGATCAAGGCATGTTGGTGTGTGCCAACCTCCAATGTGCTCAAAATTTTCCAAAATTTAGAGGGGCACATAGGCAGTCAGACTCATAAAGGCTAACTCAAGTACTGTAGGTAAATAATTGCAACAATTTACTGTAGTAATTCACAACGCTACGAAAATCAAATTTCGAGAAAATTGTGACGGGCGTGTGGATGCCCGATTTCAACCCTTTAAATACCATGACTTCAGATATATTTGGAGACTTTTGACCTATTTTTTGCCAAATTTCGGAGAAGCTTGCGACTAGGGTTCAGAGAGAGTTTTGGAAGGCTTTTGGATTAAGTCTACAGCATCGACATCGACGTCTTTTGGTAGATAGCTATTGGGGTAGCTTTGGTCGGCATCGATTCGATGAGGTGTGCCCTAGGCTTGACAACGGATTCGTTGGAGAAAACAAAGCAGCTAAATAAGACCATCGATAAGGGTCACAAGGGGGTTTTATTCATGTTTTCTATGCTTATTGACATAAATACTTTGTTGATTTTGTAGAGCTCCATGGAGAGCTAAACCCCTAGTGCATATTCGGACTTGTAATCCCTAGGATGACATTGTTTCTATGACTTCTGTTATGCTTTCTTAATTGATTCTTTTCATTGAGTTCCAATCTTGAATATCAATTGCATTAATTTTCCCTTAGATGTGACACTAGGGTTAAGAGTCATCTAAGTTATCCTTCGAAGGTGTGACAACTTCTATAGGATTAAACTACACAAGTTTGGAAAGAGTTAAGAGGTAGCGGAACGTCCCCTTTCCTTTTCGACATGATTTATTCTACCTTCACATTCCAAGAGTTCTTTATGGTCAAAGTAGAGTGAAGTGCAAAGAGATGAACTCTCCTGGGGCTTAGTAGTGCAAGCGACAAAGTGAAGGGTTGTAGTGGATCTTAGTGCTGGGGCTTAATTGAGACTAGGGTTCTTTCACCTGGACCAAAGGGTTAGAGCTATACTAAGAAGCAAGGTTTGTCACTTGGAATCCCTAGAACCCCAAGCAGTCTAACACAGTGTGAGATGTCTAGAGCATTCTCTCCACCGGGGCATAGTGTTGACAGCTAGTCATTATTGACCTTAGGTTTGGTACCGTGTGCTTTAGGATGTCTACAACACATTAAAACTTCAATTAGATAGTATAATACTAGTCTTGCACTTGAAACAATAGTCCTAGGGGAAGCATTGTCCGGGTGTCCCAATTTACCATTGATTACCTCTCTTATCTTATTTGTTCTTCCAGCGTTCTTTTATTTTCTTTTGCATACATAAATTGATTTTTCTCACCATCGATTTCTTTCATAGCTAAATAGTGATAACTCTTATCTTTAAGCCCTATTCCCTGTGGATACGACTACCTAGTCACTGAGATAATTTATTACTGCGATGACCTTTGCATTTGCGGATTACTCTCGCAAACGGTGTGTCCAAGTTTTTGGTGTCGTTGCCAGGAGTAGGCATTTTTGACCCATTTGCACTTTACTATTTTAGCTATTCATCAATCATTCTGTTTCACACTTTCTTATTCTTCCATCATTCTTATTTGTTTTTCTTTCTTTGATTTCAACTCTAAGTTATGACCCAAGGCAATCCTTCGACATTGGTTGAAGGAGATACATAAATTGGAAGAAGAACTCATAGAAGGGAAAAAGAACCTGTGCAAGAATAGTCCAATCAAGCTGAAACAGACACTGAAAGGTCAGACACTATGGCAAAACAACATGAGCAGTAGATGACACTCTTAGATTATACTAGACCCCCAGTTCTTGGCATGCAATCTAGTATTGTACGGCCACCAATTACAGCTCAGAACTTTGAGCTCAAGCCAAGCTTCATCTAGATGTTACAACAGTCTGCACTATTTAATGGTTTGGCCGATGAGGATCCAAATAACCAATGATAAGTTCTTGTGTTTAAGTAATACAAACTATTATTTTCTTAGATGGAACATTACTTTTCTCAGATTTTATAATTAATTAGTGTGCATTTGTGTTATTTTCTACATGTAGGGTTGTGGAGAAGAGTTAGAGTAAAAAGAGCGAAATTAGGTCATATCCGCCTTTGTTGAGGAATTTCTTGGACCAAGCAAGGATCAAGGCAAGGGTTCTGGACTTGTGAGTGTGTGCCAACCTCCATTGTGCTCAAATAGTTCTATGATTTGGAGGGGCACAAAGGCAGTCACACTCATAAAGTCTGACCCGTGTGACATTGAAGAACTTCGTCAATAAGGAGAAATAAAGAAATGACATGATCTACAATTGGTTGTATGCCCAACGCAACATCCTCAATGAAGAACATGAAGCCGGGAACAATTTGAATGCGAGTACTGCAACAGCACTCTAGTAAATCACTGTAGCAGTTCATTGTTCACTGCACCAGGAATTCAATTCCAGAGATTCCACATGGGTGTGTGAAAATTCTACACAGCCATGTGGATGCCCAATTTCAGCCTATATAAAGCCATGACTCAGATTTATTCAGGGATTTTTAAACTTATCTTTCGCCTAACTTCTGGAGAAATCGCTGGTAGGGTTCGGAGAGGATTTTGCAGGGCTTCTGGAGTGTTTGATGGTATCAACATTGGCATCCTTTGAAAGATAGCTATTGGGGAAATTTTCATCAGCATCGATTTGGCGAGGCGTGTCCTAGGCTTGACAAGGGACTTCATGGAGAAGACAAAGAGGCTTCACAAGACCACTGTCACGCATATCAAAGGGGTTTTATTCATGTTTTCTATGCTTTTTGTTAGATATACTTTGATGATTTTGTATAGCTCCATGGAGAGCTAAACCCCTAATGAGTATTTGGACTTATAAAACCTAGGATGATATTGTTTCAATGACTTTTATTATGCTTTCTTAATTGATAATTTTAATTAAGTTCCAATCTTGCGTGTTAATTGTAATTGATTTTCCCTTAGCCGTGACACCAGGGTCGAGAATCATCTTAGTTATCCTTTGAAAGTGTGATAACTTCTATAGGATTAGACTACTTGAGATTGGAGAGGGTCGAGAGGGTGAGTCGTGAGGTAGTGAAATGTCCCCTTTCCCCTTCGGTGTGATTTCCTTACCTCCATGTTCCAAGAGTTCTTAGAGGTCAAAGTAAAGCGAAGTGCTAGGAGATGAACTCCGTTGGGGCTTAGTTGCACGAGTAACAGAGTGAAGAGTTGTAATGAATCATAGTGTTGGGGCTTAACTGAGACTAGGGTCCTTTCACCTAAACCAAAGGGTTAGAACTATACTTAGGGATAGGGTCTATCACTTGGAATCCTTAGAACGTAAAGCAGTTCCATGTAGTGTGAGGCTTAAGATGATGGACTCCCCTGGGGCTTAGTTGAGAGATCGACAGAGTGAAGGGTTGTAGTGGAGCCTAATGCCAGGGCATAGTGTTAGAACTAGTCACAGTTGACATTAGGTTTGGGACCGTGTGCTTAAGTACTTCAATGACTCATTAAACATCAATACGGGAGTATAATACTAGTCTTGCACTAAAACCATTAATCCTAAGGGGAGCTTATCGGAGTACCTTATATTCATATTGATTTTTTCCTCTCTACTCTTTGCTTGCACTCTCTTGTCTTTCATATTTCTCTTTCATTTTCTTGCACACATATTGATTCTTCTCTCATTACTCGTATTTCGCACTAGCTATGTAGTAATTCCTCTTGTCTTAAATCACTACTCTCTGTGGATTCGACTACCTTCTCACCGGGGTACTTTATTACTTTGATAACTCGTGCACTTTTAATCCCCTGTTAGTAGTGAAACATCCCCTCTCCTTTTCAGTGTGATTTTCCCTACGTTCGTGTTCCAAGAGTTTTTTTTGGTCAAAGTAGAGTGAAGTGCGAAGAGATGAAATTTCTATGGGTTAATTGCGTGAGCAACAGAGTAAAGGGTTATACTGAATCCTAGTGCTGGGGCTTAACTGAGACTACGGTTCTTTCTCCTGGACCAAAAGGTTAGAACTATACTTAGGGACAGGGTCTATCACTTGGAATCTCTAGAACCCCAAGCAGTTCCATGTAGTGTTAGGCTTATGAGATGGATAGGGAGATGTGTATCCTAGTGCCTTAGTTGAGAGATCAATAGAGTGAAGGGTTGTAGTTAATCCTAGTACCGGGGAATAGTGTTGGGACTAATCACAGTTGACCTTAGGTTTGGGGCATAGTGCGTGGGAATAGTGTGGAATTTCTACATGGCTATGTGGATTGATAAACGTCTAAATGTAGGTATTTTATACATATACTTGCGCATGCTTTCCGTATTTTATTGATGAGTCGATGCCCTTTTCGGTCTAAATTGGGCTATTTCGTGTTTTAGGTGCAAAAGATGCTTAGGGGAGTTCAACCACGCGATTTGGGAAGAAATCCACGCCGAAATCGTCGTTTTAGGGTCTCCGGCACTGTAGCAACACTGTAGCAGCCTGAAGCACGAACATTTGAAGAATTTTCAAAGTCAGCAAACCCTCATGGGCAAGCTCATGGCCGTGAGGTCAACCTCAAGCAATTCAGAGGCAGAAAGTACTGTAGTAGTGCCGCTGTAGCAGACTTACAGTAGCAGTACTGTAGTAATTTTACATCTTTGCGGATTCTTTCGACTCACATTACAGGCTACCTCACGGGCCACATATGGACCGTGAGCTCACCCATGAAGAGGCACGAGATCATCTTTAAAAGGGTTTCTACGGCATCATCTTGCTTCTCTTTGGCCACCTCTTCTCCTCCATCATCATCTAGGACATCAAGGCTGCGGAAGAAGGCGTTTTTGAGTAGCAAATCAAAGGGAGAAGGAGATCACATCCAAGGGAAAGCATCTAGGAGTTCGTTGGCGTCGATCCGCCGGATTCCCATCACCATCTTCTTGTAGTCTTCATCTTAGGGGAGTTGTTATGAGCTTTATCTTGTATTTCTTGTTTTGTATACATTCTCCTTTGTTGATGATGAACTATACTCCCAAGGTTACCGGGCATCCGGTGAACCTTGGGATGAACTTGCTTGTTTGGATGTTTTGAGTATATTTTTGGTATTTGGTTTGGTTGTGGTCTAAGCTTTGTGTTCTTTATTGTATCAAATTGCATGAGAACTCTGTGGTTTGAATTCTAGGTTGTAGTTGGTTGCGTGACCATCGCCCTTGTACTAGACACGCTTGGCTTAGAAGGGATATATGTACGAATACGCCGTGACCAGCGGGTAGTTGTACCCCTCCACCAATTGGGGAAGAACCTAGATATTGAGTTTGGTCCTAATTAGAGATTTCCCTAAGCGTAATGCGATCGTAGGAGGATTTGGATGGAAGAGATTCCGTGTTCCAATACTCGTACCGGATTAGGGGTTATCACCGTGACTATCGGGGTGACCTAATTTTGGACGTCTCTTGGCCTAACCACCATTGCCTTCGTTACTCTAGCATCCTTCTAGCTTTAGTAGTCCCCAGGGGATCCTTGCCCGGGGACCTCGCACTTTTATTGCTAATTGTTTCCTTAATGTGCTTGTGTGGTGTGCCTTAGTCCATTTGTTTAAAGCTTTGCTTTTGTTTGCTTTCTTATCTTGTTTTAAATCTATAGTTGGTAGACTAGACAGTGCTGTCTAAGGGGAAATAATAGCAGCTCTTGGGACCCCAGGGAATACGACCCCTTTGTCACGCACATGGTATTACTTGACGACCCGTGCGCTTGCGGACCACACGTATCATGGATCCCTTCAGAACTTGGAACTCTACATCTAAAGAGTCCACAGGGGTATGTGGATGCCTCTGTGAGTACCTTTGTGTTAAGGTACACGGCCATGTGAAACTCTACAAGGTCTACCCTTCCATCCTGAGAAAACACAAGGGTGCGTGACTGCCCTGTGAGCGAGCTTGTGAAAGACACATGGTCACGTGGAACGCTTAGGTTTTACTCGGATGATTCTAGAGAGGCCACAGGGGTGTGTGGCTGCCCTGGTGGCCAGCCTTATGTTTTGGCTAGATTGGGAAAACGGCCATGTGGAATTTCCACACGGTCGTGTGGATATCTGCAGAGGGCTTAGATGCTAACCTGAAAGCAAATAGGGGCGTGTGGGTGCCCCTATGAAGCTCCCCTGTGAAGGTACATGGCCGTGTGGGTGTGTTCAGAGAGCTACAATAGAGAACACAGGGGCGTGTTACTACCCCCGTGAACTCTCTTAGTATAGGCGCACAGCCGTGTGGAATTTCCACACGGGTGTGTGGATGTGCAGAAACCCAAAAGCTGCAACTTTTCCTTAAAATCTCTTCAGCTTTTCATTCATCCACACTTCTACAGTTGAAAGAACACTCCCACATACTTCCCCAACCGTGTCTCAGTGTTTGTAGTGGATTCCAAAGGGTTTTCCAGATGATTGTCTAGCTTTGATTCTCATTTCAATGGTAAGCCTTTCCTTCTCATTCAATTTTACACTACAAATCATTCTAAATCCTTTCTAAATTCATTCTCAAGTAAAATAAATATGTAACCATGCGAAATCATCCACAATAACCACAAGAAATCAAAATTGATGAAGAAAAAGGAAAAGAAAAGGCTTATCGATGAAATGAGAATCAAAGCTAGATAATCGGCCAGAAAGACCCTCTGAAATCCACTACAAACATTGAGAGATGGTTGGGAAAGTATGTGGGAGTGTTCTTTTGAGTGTAGAAATGTCAATGAATGAAAAGCCAAAGAGATTTTAAGGAAAAGTTACGTCTTTTTGATTTTTGCACATCCACACGCCTGTGAGGAAATTCCATATGGCCTTGTGCATCTATTGAGAGGGTTTACAGGGGCAATCACACACCCCTATGTTCTCTCTGGCAGTTCTTGGAATACATCCACAAGGCCTTGTGGAAATTCGACAGGGCCATGTGCCTTAACACAAGGGCACTCACAGGGGTATCCAGATGCCCCTGTGGACTCTGTTGATGTAGAGTTCAAGTTCTGCAGGGATCTACACGGCCATGTGCCTTCATAGGGTCACTCACAGGGGCACTTACGCGCCCCCTGTGATGCTTGCGATGAGCCCTGAAATGCTTCACACGGCCGTGTGGAAATTCCACAAGGCCGTGTGTTTTCTCTGAATGACTTAGAAAATTCACAGACTCTTACAGAAAAATTTAGAAACTAACATGCAACACTCAAAGCCTGTATATACAATAAAAATATCACCAGAGATCCATTAAAACATACTCAAACGACCCAAACTTCATTACTCACAATTAGGCACATGAAGACATCAAAGATCCACAAGAAAAATCACAGCACACATTTATAAGAACCAAGACACCTATACTAAGACTCTTATTCATGCTAACACTAAACTAAGTCCTAGAAAAATAGTAAAAGCTTGAGTTGCATCCCAAGAAGTACTTGTTTAATGTTACTTAGCTTTACATACCTAAACTTACCTCACAGGGGCTTATGAATAAAAGTTGCTCTCTTCCCTACAACCTGAAAACATGCTTGACATAATTTCTATAGTTTAGAGGTGAAGTTGTCAAGTTTGTTATCACACAAGGGCGAAACACCCTTACTCCTTGAATGATTCTCCCCGTTTGTGTTGGGGCTTTTCTTATGGCTTCTTCTCACTCTCCTTATCTTCCAGATCTCCTTCTTCATGACTCCCAGGGCCGGTTCCACTTCCTCTACTAGACCAAGTGATAGAACATCTTCACTCTGCATGTTTTGGTCTGGCCACCCTTCTTACGGGTCCGGATTCATCATTTACTACACATATTCATTGATTAGTTCATTGGTAGTGTCAAGATAATATAAAGTATCATCAAAGTCTACAGAATGTCTCATGGCTTCAGTGAGGTGATAGGTGAGCTTTTCATCTCCAACTCTCAAAGTTATCTCTCCACCGTCCATGTCTATAAGTACCTTGGAAGTGCGCAAGAACGGCCTCCCAAGTATCAACGGGACATCGACATCCTCATCAACACCCAACACTAAAAAATCCATAGGAAAGATGTATTCCGCCACTTTGAGGAGCACATCTTCAATGATACTCCTTGGATGTCTAATTGATCAATCGGCTAGTTGTAGTGTCATCCAAGTGGGCCTAGGCTCTCCCAAAACTAGCTTCTGAAAGAAACTGTAAGGCATGACATTGATGCTAGCTCCTGAATCAGCTAATGCCTTTTCTTCACCCAAGTTTCCAATGTTTCATGGAATGATTAAGTTTCTGGGGTCTTTTCTCTTGCTCGGCATACTTTTTTGTAACTGATAAGTGTTTAAATACATCACTTTTATTATATATATTTTATGTACTTTCATACATTTTTCTATGACTCCGATGCCCTTTACGCGTTTATTTGTTATTGTTGTTTCAGGACATCAGAAGATCATCTGCCGCGTGAATGACCAATGTATCAGTATGAATCGAAGAATTTATTAAAGCTCACATGCATCCTCATGTTTCGGGAAAGAAAAGAGTGGATTTTCAAGCATCGTTATAGTAGCGGTTTTATTGTAGCATCATTGATGTAGTGATTTTACTGTAGTACCATGACTGTAGCAGTGTGCGGCCAGTGTGTGGCCCATACACCTCCTGTACATAGGGGACAGAAGGGTGTGAGGGCTGTGTGTTGTCTGTACATAGCCAGCACACCCACGGGCAGATCTTTAGGGTTTTTGTTATTTACGAGAAGCTAGGGCATTTTGGATGGGGTCTTTGGCCACAATCTCCTCCATCTTTCTCCACTAGCATCTCCTCTATTCTCCACCATCATCTCCATCATTCTCCATCATCATCAATGGATTATAGAGGCTATTTGAAGAGCAAAACTCAAGGGAAGAAGAGGGTTGCACTCAAGGAACTCATCAAGGAGCTCGACGGCGCGGATTTGGTGAGTTTTCATCACCACCTTCTAGCCTACGTCCAAGGGAGATTTTTATGAGCTTTATTATTGATTATATTTTGTTTTTCTCTCTTTCTAATATGGAACTAGACTCCCAAGGTCTCCGGGCATCCGGTGAACCTTGGGAGAAGAACATGCTTGTATGGATGGATGATAATTGTTATTTTTAATTGATTGTTGGCATGTTTGTTGGTTTCATTCTATTGTTTTCATGTTCAACCTACAATGGATGGATTCCGTAGGTTTTGATCTTAAATAATGCTTGTATAGCGGGATGCTTGAATGTATTAGGTCGCATAATTTTTGAAGGGGGATTCAGTGTATCTGTACACCGGAGGCTCTAGGTATTGGTAACCCCCCACGAGGTTAGGGATGTTTTAGCCTAAAATGAGCATTACAATAACCCTAACCAAGACTCCCTATTCTCAATGACATCGTCGGGGTATCTTCCGGATGGACGAACCTGTACTGGATTAGGGCTACACTATGGAGGTTACGGGGTAGTCGACATTTGAGTCTAGCGGACCAACTCTAGCCAACCTTGAGCCTTAATTCGTGTTTGTGTTTTATACTACAACTCTTGATTTGGTGTGTACGATGTGTAGCAGACCAATTCTAGCCCAAATTCATCCTAACGAGTTCGTCAACCGAGGGGATCCTCGCCCGAAGCCTCTTGTTCTCATGACTACTTGCTCTTTAGATCGCTTGTATGGTGTGTATTAGTCCATTTTGTATATAGCTTTTCTTTTATTTATTTTCGTGTTTGTGTTTTATACTACAACTCTTGATTTGGTAGACTAGATAGTGATACCTAGGAGGAAGTAATAGCAAATCTTGTGGCCCTTGGGAATACGACCCTCTCACGCTCGTGTGAGAGGTTATTACTTAACGACCTGTGCACTTGTGGCCGGGGGAGTCGCGTGCTAGCTCTTTAGCTTGTCGCGTGACGCTCATCAAGATTTTGTCACCGTTGCCGGGGAACATCCAAGAATGCTAGGAAAACTTCTAGCTTGCTACTCTAGTCATTTATCTTTTCTTTTCTAAATATTTTTGTTTTTTTAAACCTTATTTATTTTTTTTGTTTTGTACACAGGGCAATTGATTTTCGAGAAGCCTCAGGTGGTTTCAATTTTCATCTTGAAGAATGGCATATCAATGAGTATGAGGCATTGAGAGCAAGCAATACGAATCAATTCGAACATGTATATAATCCATATTGGCAAGGATCTAGATTTTTCATCACATCACCATGGACAATATTGGGAGCCCTCTAACCAAGGATTGCTACAAGAGCCCCCCTTTCAAGAACCATGGCACTATCTAAGCGATAATGTTTATAATCCATTTTCGGGAGGCCACCCAAATTTGTTGGAACATCATCACACAAAACAATTGGAAGACCCTCACCAAGGATTATCACATGAGCCCTCCTTTCAAGAAACATGGCACTATCATCCTCTAATCACTCAGAGTGAGCAACCTCACCAAGGGAAAGTCAAGCCAAAGGAGATGTTTGAAAAATTTATGACTCATACATACTTTGAATTTACAGCCGTGGATAGCACAAATTTTAGTACCCGAGAATATTTTCAAGGAGTGGAGAGCTGGATAGAAAAATCTCTCAAGGTAGTGGCTGAATTCCTACAAATTCATGAACCTACTACAGAACTCTTACCTGAGATTGATACGAGAAGGGGAGAATGAAAGATGAAATTGAGATGGAAGCAAATTTTGAGGTATTTGAGGTTGAAGAAGAAAATAAAGTGGCATCAATACCCATTGAGCAAATAGTAGAAGTTTCACCTCAAGATGAAATTGAAGAAGAAAAGGGAGAGGATCAAATAGTGGCTGTGGAAAAATGTGAGGAAGTAGAGGCAACTCCATCGATCACAATTGAAGAAGCTACTTGCCTTAACATTGACCATTCAACCCATCTGCCCATTTTGGTTGTGTGCACTAAAAAAATCCCGGGAATTGTATTTGAAGATGTGGGTAGGAAGCTAGAGGCATCCAAGAATCCACCTATGCCAGGTTTAGACAATTCCCAACCAAAAATATTTCCTTGGAGGCCTAAACAAGTTTTGTGGGCACTCCAAGTTTATTCCACCATGGTTGAGGAAGGAAATGTGGATAGGGTGTTGAAGCCGCCCAAGAACCGACCCGTGCCAAGCTTAGATAGTTTTTGATAAGTGCCTAAACATACGTATTTTCTATGTATTCGGGTGTATGTATTGTGTATTTTTCTATGAGTTGACGCCCATTTTTTGTCTGAATTGGTTTCTTTCGTATTACAGTGACACGACCTTTTGCGTGTATACCGCAAGTGCACGGCCTTGTCGAAGTAATAAAATTACCCCGGTGAGTGGGTAGTCGAATCCACAGAGAATAGGGATTTAAAATATGAGAAATTGCTATTCAATCGTGCGATATACGAAAAGAAACAATGATTGGCATGATGAGTGAGTTTATGAAAATTAGAGTAGATGCAAGGCAAGTAAATAGAAAGATGAAAGAGAGAGAAGTGCAAGCAATGAGTAAAGAGAGAGACTAGCAATAAGTGAGAATAGGGTATCCGGACAAGTTACCTCTAGGACTTATGATTCTAGTGCAAGACTATGCTATTATACTTTCCTATTGATGTTAATTGAGTCGAGGAAAATCCTTAAACACACGGTCCCAAATCTAAGGCCAACCGTGACTAACCCCCAACACTATATCCCGGCAATAGAATTCACGTCAACCCTTCACTCTGTTGATTGCTCAACTAAGCCCCAGGGGAGTATTTCTACCTAAGCCTAACACTACGTGGAGTTGCTTTGAGCTCTAGGAACTCCTAGTGATAAAACCTGTTCCTATGTGCAGTAGTTCTAACCCTTTGGTCCAGGAGGAAGAACCGTAGTCTAAATTAAGCCCCAGTGCGTAGGATTCATGTCACCCCAAAGCCTTGGGGGAGTATGTCTTCCTAGCACTTCACTCTATTTCGACCGCTAATAAGTCAAGGAATCGGAGGTAGGGAGAAATCACATCGGAAAGGAAAGGGGTACGGTGCTACCTCACAACTCTCCCTCTCAACCCTCTTCAATTTTAAGTAGTCTAATCCTATAGGAGTTGTCACACCTCCAAAGGATAACCTAGATTGTTCTCAATCCTTAGTGTCACGGCTAAGAGAAAACAATAGCACAAGATATCTAAAATTGAAACTCGAATTTATTTATCAATTAATGGAAAAGCATAATAACAATGTCAAAGAAACATAATTATCCTAGAGTTTTACAAGTCCGAATGCCCACGAGGGGTTTAGCTCCTCATGGAGCTATACATGTTCATCAATGTATGAAATAAAACACAAACTAAAGACATCAATGAAAACCCCCTCGCGTATGGTGTGGCCGTGGTCTTGTGCGGCCGTCGAACGTTGGTGACGATGCCGATGGCGCACTCCAATCCTCCACAAAGTCCTCTCCGAAACCCTAGCCGCACTCTCCAGAAGTTGGGGAGAAAGATAGGTTCAAAGATCCTCAAAAAGTCTCCAAATCGGGCTTTAAATAGGCTGAGTGCGGCTTTAAATTTGAAGTTATCGGGGATTCACACGGTCGTGTGGAATTTCCACACGCCCGTGTGAAGTTTCTGTCTTTCCTGAAAAATTACTTCACACGGCCGTGTGGAATTTCCACACGACCGTGTGAAGTCTCTGGCTTGCTAGGAAATCAATTCACACGGTCGTGTGGTAATTCCACACGCCCGTGTGAGGTCTGTGCTTGCTGGAAAATTAATTCACACGGCCGTGTGTTAATTCCACACGCTCGTGTGAATTCTCTGGAATCTTGATTTTCGGCAGAAGTGCACAGTACTTGCTACAGTGATTTTGCTGCAGTACGAGATACATTGCTGCTACAGTACTCTCTGAAATGCTCCCGAATACGTTGTTCTTCATCGAGGCCATTGAATTGGGCACACAATCAATGGTAGATCGTGCCTATTGCTTCAAGTCTCCTTCTTGGTGAAGTTTTCCTAAGCTACATGAGTTGGACTTGTTGTGAATGTGACTGCCTTTGTGCCCCTCCAATGGAGGTTAGCACACACTCACAAGTCTAAGCTCGTACCTTGTTCCTTGCTTGGTCCGAAAACCTTCCAACAATGGCGAACATGACCTAACTTCGTTCTTCTTTCCCAACTTAGCTCCACGAACCTACAATGCACAAGAATACACAAATGCACACTATTTAGTGATAGAATCTGATAAAAACTATGTTCATTGTAAGATAATAACGCTTCGCGTTACTACAACACAAGCACCTATCAAATCCCCCCACACTTAAGCTTTTGCTTGTCCTCAAGCAAAATAGAACGTGGAAGTACTTGGGAAGAACAATTGAAAGTGCTCAGCCTTAGGTTCACCAAAAGTATGCAAAAGAAGTATTCTACAAGTAAGGGGAAATCAAAACATTACATATGGTTATCGTTGCTCTAGCTAAAAACTTGAATCAAATAGGATAAAAACTCGAAAACGTGTAAGTGTGTGCGAATTCACTCAAGAGAACCAACGAGTACTCCTCAAACTCTTGTTACAAGGACTTATTTATATATACTAAGTAAGGAAGTAGTAGCTTCACTCAACCTCTAAGGTAGCCCTTTCCTAGGCGGCCGCCAAAGGTGGCTTTCACACTTTCAAGGAGGTAGCTCTTTCTACCAGAGTGGTAGCTTTCACGCTTCCCATGAGATAGCTCTTTCTCTCATTAGGGCATAACTTGTATCCGACTTATGAGAGTAGCTTCATACTTCATAGGAGGTAGCTCTTTCCACCCCAAATGAAAAGCTTAAACTAATATTCACAAGCTAATAGTTTTTTTTTTTTTTTTTTTTTTTTTGCTACATAGAACTTCACAACTTACTAAAGTAATACTAATGTAGTCCTTAAAACTTCAAGATCGAGTTTCCAAAAGATTTCAAGAGTGAGTAGTGCAAGAAGGTGTAATCGAGCAAAAATCCCCTAAAATTCAAGTGGAACTAGAACAAAGTAGAATATAATGTTAAAAATTCTCCTAAACTCTAAGAATACGAATGTTGCAACTAAGGTGAACCGCCATAGGCTACATGAACATGAACAATTGAATGCACAAGTAAAGGTGTGTGCAATGTGAATCCCCCCCCACACTTAAGATGTACATTGTCCCCAATATACGCATTTAAGCACTATAACAATAAAACAATGAAAAACAATTAGTGTGGAAGTGGCAATTGAAACATTACTCCCCTGAACTCCAAGTGTTGCGTTTGATGGAGCTAGGTCATTGAGAGTTGAGTCTCAATGGTTTGTGGAGCACACACTGTCCCATGACCGTGCCAATGACAATTCCTCAATTTCCTTAAATCCAAGACCATCTGCACACATACGCAAGGGTTCAGTATAGCTCAAGAAAAACCAAAATAAAGCTCGAGTATATAAGGATATGATAATGAGTTACAACTCGAGACAAAGTAAAGGAAAAATAAAAGCAAATCCAGAAGGAGAGTCCTTTTCTGGGTACTACAAGTCCAACAAAATAAGAAAATAACAGTGTGACAAAAGAAAGATAAAAACTATGACGCCTCAGCGTCGGTGTCCTGATGAGTATCCTCTGGTACTGCTGCTACTGCTGTTGGTGGTGGATCTAATGCTGATGGAGATGTAGGTGGAGTCGGTGAGGGGACCCGTCGGGGTCGCACCACAGATCGCTCAAACAACTGGATCACTGTGGCAAGCTGTGCCGACAGGTGAGCGAACTGTGATGCCTGAGTGGTCCTCAACTCGGCAAACCCTGCTGCCTGTGCGACCCTCAGCTCTGCTAACTCCTGCTGCATGATACCCACAGCACTCTCGAGGCGCTCGAACCTGTCCTGTCCTCGAGATGGAGAAAAGATACGCACTGGAGGTGGCTCCGGTGCTGTGGGTAGTGCCTCGGTCTCTGCCCCTGCCTCTGTGTCCACTGGTGGTGGCTCTAAGGCTGCCTGTGAGCCCTTGGCCTGGTCAGTCTGGGGAATGGTCCATGTATACGTCCCTGATCCTGCTCTGCGGATCATCCCCATCATCCTCAGTGTATCTGCGCCCAGAGGGATCGGTACACTAGTCTTCTCTGCCCCTCGCACTCCGTCTTTGAGACTCGTCCCGATCAGGAGTCTCGAAATGTAGGGTCCTGCGAAGATCACTCCAACCCTAGGGTACTGGCCCTGATCGCGCAAATACTCTGTTAAAATGTGCCCTAGGTGGAGTGGTACCTTCTGAGCCATAGAATATAGCTAAAGAAGCTCCTGCCGGCTCAGAACCCCAGTGCTATCACCCCGGCCACTCACTAATCTGCTCAGAATGGCATGTAAATATCTGTAGGCCGGGCGAGATAAACACGTGGCCTTCGAGACCCCTGGCACATACTGGCCTTCTCCGCACAAATCTCTGTATGCCCTCTGCGGAGTAAGACTGCCCGGGTAATCTGTAGGAAGTCCCTTATACTCCTCGGTCTGTGTATAGGCCTCATCGTATAGCCCCATATGGATTGAAAACTGGGTCAAGCTGAGGCTGAAATGCTGGCCTGATACCCTGAACTGAATCGCATCAGGAGTAGAAAAGTCCCTGTATGATCTGTCAAACTCGAATGAGGCCAGAAACTCCAGTGTCACCCCTCGAATGGCTGGATCTCTAATCCTCAGTAGTTTCCTCCAGCCACCCACCGAGAGTAGCTCCTCAACCTCCTCGGCAATACTGTCACCCCCCTGGATCCCTCTGAAAATGCTCAGGTCGGGGTATCGTAACTGTCCAAAATGGAGTGTGGACAATCTTTTAAACCTTGTCTGGTGCTCAGGTATACTAAACTCTGTCTCCTCTGGAGGGGGTGTGGGCTCACGGGGTCGCTTCCCAGCCGTCTTCTTGGACCTGGAAGCCATATCTGCGAGATTGAAAAGAGAATCGAAAAAAAACATTAAAACAGAACAATCTGCAGAAATCCACACGGCCGTGTGTTAATTCCACACGCCCATGTGGATCATCGGGCGGACAGAGCATAACGGCCGCGGGGTTAAAATTCCAAAATTTACATTCTAGTTTGTTCTAATTCATCCCTAAGCATGTTCGCATATATAATAAACATTCAAAATAAGCAAAATCATCCAAACAATCGAATCAAATTAAGAATTTACGAAGAAAGAGCGAGGGAGAGCTCACCGACGGTGTGAAGCGAAAAACTGATGAAATCGGCCGGAAAACTCAATTAAAATCCTTCAAAAGGCCCAGAGAAAGTCAAGAAATTAGTGGAGAGGGTAGAGGAGGAGTTTAGAGTGAAGAATGAAGAGGCACAAGTGATTTCTATAAGAAAAACGCGCGGCTTTTGAAATTCTGGGAATTCACACGGCCGTGTGGAAATACCCCACAACCTAAGCATTTGCTTGTCCCCAAGCAAATGCAAAATACATGCTAAGTGTACAGAATACGTATATTAAAACATATACATTTAGACACTTATCAAATATCCCCACACCTAAGCATTTGCTTGTCCCCAAGCAAACAAATCATGAAAAATAAGGAGACAGATAAGTGGCTAAATGTACATCTCCGGCTCAGACAAATACGAGATTCCACAAGTATAGAGTAATGATACACAGATGTTGACTTACAGTCAATACGTACAACAAACAGATCCTGTCTCACCTCTTATATGTCTGTACAGTGTAAGTGAATCTTTCATCTCATTTGCCCTGACATGGTCTAGCCCTATGACTTCAATCAGTACAGCTCTATATGCTAATCACTCCACAAGTATAGAGGACTAAGTCTTAAAAAGCTAAGTGCCACTCCAATGAACAATTAAGATCCTTCTAATTCTACAACTTGAGACTAAATCCCATTTCCACTCACGAACTCAAGTAGGCAGTCCAAGAGATCACTAGGTTTTTTTTTTTTTCGAGTCCGCCTAACGTAGACTACACAAAAATCTTTCAGCAGGATGCACATGCTGGTTAGGCACAAGAGTCACCCAACTACTCGATTACAGTCTACATAGACGCATTCATGCTCCATTAGTAGAGGAATATTGACATAGACTCTTTTTTTTTTTTTTCACCCTAGATCAAACCTTTAGACTGCACTACAAGTAACAAAACTAGGACTAGCTCAAAAAGACTTAGAAGTTCTTAAGAGTTCATTGAAGGATAGAACTTTGTAGTCTAAGGCTAAGTATTCAAAATTGTGTGTTAAGCATACAAGAGAGTTAAGAAAGTCAAGCAGGCTATTCCCAGGGCATTGACACACCCCTTGCGTGTGTGTACCGCAAGTGCACGGGTTGTCGAAGTAATAATTATACCCGGTGAGTAGGGTAGTCGAATCCACAGGGAACAGGGCTACTAGTACTAACTTCTTCTCTGCAATCTAGCCTAATGACTAATGTGATTTTGTGGTGATCTAGTGTGCATAGAAATTAATACCAGAGATGAATAGGCAAAGGGTAAATAAAGGGAGATCTCAATCAATGAAGATGAGATACCCGGGCAATGCTCCCCCTAGGCTCTATCATGAAGTGCAAGACTAACTAAATGCTTCTAACCGAGTTCTATGAGTCGAGATAATCCAAGAATAATCGGTCCCTGCCTCCAGGCCACCGATACTAGTCCCCTACAAGGTCCCGGCAGAGAAATCGCTCAATCTCAACACCTCACACCCCATATGACCGCAATGAGTTCTAGGGATACCTAAGAGTGAAACTGATTCCTAAAATTAGATCTAACCCTACTTCTAGGCGGAAGATCCCTAACCCCCTACAAAGGTCCCGGCGGAGAAATCTATCAATCTCACGCCTCACACCCCATATGGTTGCATAAAACTTAGGGAATACGGAGATAGGAAACACTCAATCGGAAGGGAAAGGGGACACTCCTCTATCTCAAGACTCACCCTCTCAACCCTCTTTAACCTTGTATGTTCTAATCCCTAATGGAGACCTCTCTCTCACCAAGGAAACAAATCAAACATACAAGATTAAAACTCAAATAAACTCGGACTTAAAAAAAAGCATAAAGAAAGTCAATACATGAATCGAAACCTAGGGTTCACATGCCCAAGTATCTACTAGGGTTTAGCCCTCCATGGGGCTTATTACAAAGCAAAATATAATACAATGAAAAGCAATGTAAACCATGGAAGTAAACCGCCTTGAATTCGTGATGATGGCCTTGATGGGTCGCTCAACGTCTTGAAGGATCCTTCTCCGAAGCTAGGTCGCCAATGACTCCCTCGATGCTATGACGGAGGAAAGAACTATCAAAGTTGGTGAAGAACGACCCTCCAATTCGGCAAAGACCTCCTCCTCAAACCCTAGCCGCTTCGCCTCTCAAAAGCCACACAAAAGATACTTTTAAAATCGACAAATCGGGGTATTTATAAACCTGAAAACGTGCCAGCCGCGTGTCTTCACGCGACCGCGTGAGATCCCACGCGATCGTGTCGGCTGCAGAATTCCCACGCGGTCGCGTGAACAGTAATTCTGCTACAATACCGCTACAGTGAAATGAACAGTGTTTTTTGCTACAGTGCTCTCCATAACCATTGTCAAATTATATGGAATATTTTGGGAAAGCTTTATTGTAAAATATTTCCCTGATTTTTAGGAGATTTGATTAGCTGTAAATTCAGCAATCTATTTCCAGATTTGTAGGAGATTTTTTGGCTGATTTTTAGGCTGTCATATGTGTATATAAACCTCCTATTGTAACCTAATTCAGTATGAATGAAATTGAGCCTTTCTCTCATTCTTTTTCCTCATGGTATCCGAGCTTTAGGTTTTTTCCTGAGAGTTTTTTTTTCAAGTTCATTCTTTTCTTGCCTGGCTGAATTCCTTTCTTCCATTCCACTTGTCCATTCTCTCTTCTTTCCAGTCAATCTTTTTTTATTCTCTCTTAATCATGTCTGAATCTATGGAAACCACAACAACATCAGACGCTCCTGTAACAGAGAGTGTATTCCCTGTCCAGTCCGGAGACTTGCAAAATATTCAGGCAGCTTATCGATTGAACGGAAAGAATTATTTGAAATGGTCTCAGCTTGTTCGGACTTTCTTGAAGGGTCTAGGAAAATTAAGCCATTTACTAGGCACAGGTCCTTCAAAGAATGATCCGAAGTTTTCTGTGTGGGATGAACAAGATTCAATGGTAATGTCTTGGTTATGGAATTCGATGCTACCAGATATCAGCGATATGTGCATGTTTCTCGGATCCGCCAAAGAAATTTGGGATGCTATCCGACAAACATATTCCAAGGTCAATGATGCTGCCCAAATCTATGAAGTTAAGACAAAGATTCAAGCGGCCAAACAAGGAGCAAGAACCATCACAGAATATTCGAGTTTTTTGCAAGGCTTGTGGCAGGAGATAGACCACTATCAATGCATTCAGATGCGCTGTAGTGAAGATGCAGCGATTTTAAAGCAATTTGTTGAGAAGGAACGTATCTATGACTTCCTTGCTGGTCTCTATGTTGAGTTTGATGCAGCCAGAGTACAGATTTTGGGGAAACCAGACTTGCCCTCATTAAATGAAACAATTTCGATCATCCGCGCTGAGGAAGGTAGAAGAAGTGTTATGTTGGAAATTGATGGAGGAGACGGATCTGCCATGGTGTCTAAAGTTGTGAAGGCTACTGAAGGAAAAGAAACCAACTCTATTTCACCTTTTCTTCTAGCCAATCAACCCAAATCTTTCAATAGAGATTCATTGTTTTGCACATACTGCAAAAAACACCGCCATACCAAAGATCGTTGCTGGAAGCTTCACGGGAGACCCAACCGGACCAACAATGACAAAGGACAAGCACATGTTGCAAGCATTCAACCACATGATGAAGGAGGTTCAGGTTCACATGATCCAACACAAGGATTTCACAAGGAAGGAATTGACAAATTAAGAAGTTTGTTGGAGGCATTGGAGAAACCTTCCACGGCAGGTACTTGTTCATTGGCGTTTTCAGGTATTTCTTCCTCTTCTTGTGCTATTAGTGTCTCAGAAAAAATTACTTGGGTGATCGACTCTGGAGCCACTGACCACATGACTTACACCTCTAAGTTTTTCACATCCTATATACCATGCTCTAGACACCGAAAGATAACTATTGCTGATGGATCAGTTACCACCGTAGCAGGCCAAGGAGACATTTATATCAATAATTCCCTCACCCTTAAAAATGTTCTTCATGTTCCAAAATTGTCTGCAAATTTGGTTTCTATTCAAAAACTCACCAAAGACTCCAATTGCAGTGTAACATTCTTTCCATCACATTGTGTCTTTCAGGAACAGGGCACGAAGAGGAAGATTGGACATGCTAGTGAGAGGGACGGTCTTTATTACCTGGAAAATCAAAGTGTAAGAGCTAAAGTCAAAGATTCCCTATCTACTACATTTCTCTCAGAGTCTGTCATGTCAAACAACAATAAAATTTGGCTTTATCATCGTCGTTTAGGTCATCCTTCCTTTAGAGTTCTTAAGTTAATGTTTCCTTCATTGTTCCAAGGGTCAAATCTAGAGTCATTCCATTGTAATGATTGTGAACTTGCCAAACACAAACGTGCCTCTTTTCCAATAAGTAATACAAGAGCTCTCTATCCTTTTTCTCTTATTCACAGTGATATTTGGGGTCCCTCAACTGTTCCAAACATTTCTGGTGCTAAGTGGTTTGTTTCATTCATTGATGATTGTACTCGAGTAACGTGGATCTACTTGATAAAAAATAAATCTGATGTTGGTACTGTTTTTCCCAATTTTTATACCATGATCAAGACACAATTTGATGTACAAATCAAACAATTTCGTTCAGACAATGCCAAAGATTACTTCAATCAAATCCTTTCTCCATTTTTCCAAAAAGTAGGAATCATACATGAGTCTTCTTGTGTCAATACCCCACAACAAAATGGGGTAGCCGAACGGAAAAATGGCCATCTTTTGGAGGTTACTAGAGCCCTGCTATTTCACAAACACGTTCCTAAACAATATTGGGGGGAAGCTGTTCTAACTGCTGCCCATTTGATCAATAGACTTCCCACAAGGGTTCTTAATTTCAAAAATCCCATGGAGATTCTCAAAAGTTTTTTCCCTAACTTCTCTGCTTCTAATAACCTCATTCCTAGAATTTTTGGTAGCGTCGCCTTTGTTCATGTCCATTCTCAAAACAGGGGGAAACTTGATCCACGTGCTCTTCGTTGTGTCTTTATTGGTTATTCGTCTACCCAAAAGGGATATAAGTGTTTCCATCCATTCACAAGAAAATTTTTTGTTACTGCCGATGTTACATTCGTCGAAAATGAGTCATTCTTTCAACAAACCTATCCTTCGGAGGAGAATTTCATCAAAGATAAAACGAAGGACTTGTTTCTTCTTGAATTTCCAACTAAATCAGAAATTCAGCCCATTCCTTCTAAGCCTGTGTCTATTCCATCTATCTCATCTGAGTCTGTTCCAATTCGAGCATCTGTTACAACTCCACCTGTACCCTTTGTTGATACATCAGAATCAGATAAGGGAATCCAAGACAATACTCAAGCACTAAAGCATTATTTCAGGAAGAAAGTTCGTATTCCTCAATTTGTGCAGTTACAATCTCCTGTTCGTGCTACTGTTCAGGTTCCTGAAACTAATATCACAAACTCAGAAAGTCAGCCACCATTAGCCGAACCTAGCCAACTTCTAGATGAGCATGAAAGACTAAATGATACAGACCTACCTATTGCACTTAGAAAAGGAACTAGAGCTTGCACCAAACATCCAATATATCTATTTTTGACGTACCAAAACTTTTCCCAAAGTCATAGAGCCTTCTTAAGTAATCTCCACACCATAACCATTCCAAGGAATATATCTGAGGCACTAAGAGACAAGAAATGGGAGAATGCTATGAAAGTGGAGATGGAGGCACTTGTGAAGACTAATACATGGGAGTTGGTTAAGCTGCCGAAAGGGGTCAAACCAGTTGGATGTAGATGGGTGTTTGCTGTAAAGTATAAGTCTGATGGTTTAATTGAAAGATACAAGGCGAGGTTGGTTGCCAAAGGGTATACTCAAACCTATGGCATCGATTATCTTGAGACGTTTGCACCAGTTGCAAAGATGAGCACGGTGCGAGTTCTGTTGTCATTGGCTGCAAATTTTGGATGGGATCTACAGCAGTTTGATGTTAAAAATGCTTTTTTGCATGGAGATTTGGAACAAGAGATATACATGGAAGTTCCTCCCGGGTATGAATCTAAAGAAGGTATGGTATGTAAGCCGAAAAAAGCGCTCTATGTGCTCAAGCAATCACCTAGAGCCTGGTTTGGAAGACTCACCAAGGTAATGATTGCCTTAGAATACAAGCAAAGCCAAGGAGACCATACCTTATTTGTGAAACACTCTGATTCAGGGAAAGTGACTGCATTATTGGTGTATGTAGATGACATGATACTTACAGGCAATGATACCAAAGAAATGCAAAACTTAAAGCAACGACTTCTGAAGGAATTTGATATCAAGGAGCTTGGGAGATTGAAATACTTCCTTGGTATTGAAGTGGCTCACTCAAAACAAGGAATTTTCATTTCACAACAGAAGTATGTCCTTGACTTGTTGAAAGAGACAGGGAAGCTAGGTTGTAAACCTGTGGATACACCTATTGATTTCAACCATGGACTATGTATGACACTTGAAGATGCAACAATTGATAAGAGTTCCTATCAGAGACTTGTTGGCAGGCTGATTTATTTGACGCATACAAGGCCAGATATTGCATTTGCTGTAAGTGTTGTGAGCAGATTCATGCACAATCCTAAAGAAATGCATCTCAAGGCAGTTCACAGAATTCTGCAATACTTGAAGGGCAGCCCCGGGAAAGGTATTTTGTTCAAAAAAGGAGAATGCATGACACTTGAAGCCTACACTGACGCAGATTATGCAGGATCATTAGATGATAGAAGATCAACCTCGGGTTATTGTACATTTGTAGGAGGGAACCTTGTAACGTGGAGAAGTAAAAAACAAAATGTGGTTGCAAGGTCAAGTGCGGAGTCAGAATTTAGATCAATGGCAGTGGGAATCTGTGAATTGATGTGGTTGAAGATTATACTGGATGACTTAAAGATAAAGTGGGAAGGACCAATGAGGTTGTACTGTGACAATAAATCTGCTATCAGTATAGCTCACAATCCTGTGCAACATGACAGGACGAAACATATAGAAGTTGATAGGCACTTTATTAAAGAAAAACTTGAAAGTGGCTTAATTTGTACTCCATTTGTTTCTTCAAAGGATCAGTTGGCTGATGTTCTTACCAAGGGCCTACCAAACGCCATGTTTCAAGACATAACTAGCAAGCTTGGAATGGAAGATGTCCATTCACCAGCTTGAGGGGGAGTGTCAAATTATATGGAATATTTTGGGAAAGCTTTATTGTAAAATATTTCCCTGATTTTTAGGAGATTTGATTAGCTGTAAATTCAGCAATCTATTTCCAGATTTGTAGGAGATTTTTTGGCTGATTTTTAGGCTGTCATATGTGTATATAAACCTCCTATTGTAACCTAATTCAGTATGAATGAAATTGAGCCTTTCTCTCATTCTTTTTCCTCAACCATGATCCAAACTCTCTCAACTTGAGGCCACATGGTCGGGCACACGTCCATGTGGTGAGTTATAAGATTTCTCCTTCTTCGAATCATCATTTGAGAGCTTTAACTATCTTCACACAAGTTGGGACATGAAGGTGTGACTGCCTTTGTGCCCTTCCATCACACAAATCATCTTGAATTCTTCAGGAAGTTGGCACACACCCTCATGTGCATGATCCCCTCTTGTGCCTTGACACTTGTGTTGTACAAAAGCTCCCAACAATACGTCTTTATAACCCATCTTTGCTTTCTTTTCCTCCTTTAACACTTCCACAACCTGATTGCATAAAAGAACACCAAAATACACTTTATGAGACATAATCAATGGTAAAATGATGCTCAATGTATGTAAAACAAGTCGGTAAAACATGTATATTCAAGCACTTATCAGGCATCAACAAAAGACTTAGTGCACAAAACAATACTAGTGGTGAAACAGGATTCAATAGAGCACAACAAGAAATGTAACTCACATCAATCATTAATTCATACTTGAAGAATCTCACAAGAAAGTAACAAGCCATCATTGATGACACTAGCATGTAAAGTTGACCTAATACATGTAAATACACCCATCCCCACACCTAGTGCTGTACATTGCCCTCAATGTACACTAATCATGAAAATAGAGGCAATATACACAATAATAACAAAGGAGGAGGGTGAAAACGAACTTCCCCGGTTTATTTTGTACAAATGGCGAAGTGTGACCCGACAAAAGTGTACGGCGAGCTTTACATGTCGGGTCCGGTTCCCACAAAATGTGGAGATGCTCACCAAATTCCCTTCAATGCCCTGCAAAGCGCAAGGGCAAAACCATCATTCCAAAAAAAAAATAAAATAAGAAAGATTAATACTAGGGAGCGGTCAAACACACAACTAAATAAAAGCAACCAGAGTTCTACAAAGTGTTGTTCAGGGTATAACCCTTCCCAACTTATTCAAAACAAATAAACACACGTGCAGAAAATAAAGAAAACAACAATAAATAGAAACAACATGCTGCTAAAAGAGAAATAAGTGTCCATGCTCAAGAACAAAACGGCTCATCGATAACAGGTGGGACAGGTGTGTCGGTGCAGCATGCGGTGCCAAAGGGTTTAGTCTTCAAAATTTCGTAATGTGCCATGTGAAGGGGGTGCGTGAACGTAGGCTCCTCGGGATTTTGTGTTGAAGCTCGTGGACGTTTTGAAGCAACCCTCTTGATGTTTGGCATCCCTACAACACAAGATCTTCATCAAGCCTAAACCAATCCAATACAACACCAAAAATAACACAAGAAGCAAGAAACAAATGAGAAATGGCCATGAATAGGGTCCATACGGCCGTATAGGGGGCCATATGGACACTATTCATGGTGTAGCATTTCATTACCATCATGAAAATCGAAAAAGTTTTACAAGAATCCAATGGAAATTGAACAAACAACAATCACACCACCAACACATGATAAAAGCATGAATTTATCCACCAAAAAGCTCCACGAACTCAAGAGAAAATGAGAAAGAGAAATCTAGGGCATCAAAAAGCTTACCGGTGAATCCTTGGTGGAACTTGCTTGAAGCACTTGGTAAATCACTAGATCGATGCCACAAAATGTCTAGGTGGTGATCTAGGATGAAAAATGGAGAGATATGGTTGAGAAATGATGGAAAGAGGGGAGGAGAAATGATGGAGATGAAGGGAGAATGGATAAGAAGACCCAAAGGACCAAAGAATGGGGGCGGGGGGGGGGGGGGGTTAAGATACTAGGCCGAGCCTCACGGCCCCTCTCACGGCCGTGAGAAGGGCCGTGAAGCCTAGTACAAAACCCCAGCCCGCAAATTATTTCCACTAGCCAGCGTCTCACGGCCCCCATACGGCCGTGAGGGGGGCCGTGAACCCTAGTGTAATTTTACTGGAAATTCGTTCACGGCCTCTCTCACGGCCCCTTTAGGGCCTTGAGGACCTGAGGAAGCTGGTTTGGGGTCTCAACGCACTCTAGAACTCTCCGGGAAAGTAATAACATGATCCAAAACACCTCCTACTCGAAAGAAATACGCAAAAGACTCGAATAAACTCATAAATTGACAATAAAACAAGTAGGCACAACAAGGAAAAATATAAAACAACACACATGATGAGAGTAAAATTTTGAGGATGGACTTATTCAAATGCACAACAGATAAGGAAACTAGCACAATGCAAAGTAGATATGAACAACTAAAATATGAAAATTGAATTGAAAACCCCCGAACACTTGGGTTGCCTCCCAAGAAGCGCTTGTTTAACGTCACGAGCCTGACGTACCTTCTCACTTACCTCATGGGGGTTCAAAAAGTTTGAAGTTACCCCCGATCATCCTTGGAATGTTGCTATTGTTGCCCGGTAAGTTCAATGACATCAAAGAGAAAACATTACACTTTTCATGAGTAAAGAGGGGTTCGAACTTTACCTTCCCTCCTAGAGACTTTGAACGACGAGGGTTGGTACCTTTTCTTTTCTTTCCTCGGACCTCCCTCCAAATTTTCTTCAACATTGATTCTTTTTTCTCTTTTTCCTTGGCATTGGTACATATCGCTTCCTCTTTTGGTTTCTTCAAATTGTGACTTGGAGGGGAATTGTGGGGTTCTTATTGTTCTTTGTCCTCCACCTCCTCTAAGTATTCATCCAAAGGATTTAATGATAATACCTCCTGCACACAAGTAGAAATTAACCGATCAGTTTCATCAACAAAATACAATGTGTCATCATGGTCAAGGGAATGTTTCATGGCCGCCGGTAATGTGTAAATTACTTCTTCCTTCCCAACCCTTTTGTTGTTGTCCTTGATTCCAAGAGAAGTTAGGGTGGCATTTCCACCCTGGATTGTAGGTAGAGCTGTACGGATTTCCTTGCGGCCTTGGGCCCCCGATGTAGTCAACAGTCTCAATGGGTGCGACGGATCAGCTAGCAATAGGACATTAGGCGGCCCCATGTCCACCACCACAAGTGCTACAACTCATCACTGTTTCAGACTTCGAACTGCTACCCAAGAGAGTGTCTAGCTTCCTAGACAACAAGTCAACCTTTGCGGCGAGAGCATCATTGGTATTGATTTCATATATTCCGGCCCCCTTTTGTGGTGTTCCTCTCGAGGCCCAATGAGATTCATTACTTGCCATGGATTCAAGTAGTTACTCGGCCTCATCAGGGCACTTGTTGCTAAGTGACCCACCCGCCGTGGCATCAATGAGTTGGCGGGTGGCATAATTCAGCCCATTGTAGATGATTTGTATCCGCATCCATGAAGAAAACCCGTGGTGAGGGCATCTTCGAAGGAGGTCCTTGAATCTCTCATAAGCTTCAAATAAACTTTCAGACTCTCTTTTCTTAAAGGATGAAATTTCTTGCCTTAACCTTGCCGCTTTGCTAGGAGGAAAGTATCTCCCAAGAAATTTCTCAACCATATCTTTCCATGTCTTGATTGAACCCGGTGGTAGAGATGTGAGCCATCGGTATACCGCGTCCCTAAGACTGAATGGGAAAAGTCGCAATCGGATAGCATCATCCGTTACCCCATTTATCTTGAATGTAGAACAAATTTGGAGGAAACGGGAAAGGTGATCGTGTGCGTCTTGACACACCCCTTGCGTGTGTACCCCGCAAGTGCACGGGTTGTCGAAGTAATAAAAATACCCTGGTGAGTGGGTAGTCGTATCCACAGGGAATAGTGTTCAGAAACAAGTGTTATCGCTATTTAGCTATGAAAGAATTCGATGATGAAAGAAGTATATATATATATATAAATGTAAAAGAAAATAAAAGAGTGCAAGAAGAATAATGAGGGTAGGAGAGGTAATCGATATAAAGATGGGGTACCCGGACAAAGCTCCCCCTAAGACTAATGCTTCTAGTGCAAGACTAGTATTATACCCTCTAATTGATGTCTAATTGAGTCGAGGATATCCTTAAACACACGGTCCCAAACCTAAGGTGAACCGTGACTAACCCCAACACTATGTCCCGGCATTAGGATTCACGTCAACCCTTCACTCTGTTGATTGCTCAACTAAGCCCCAGGGGAGTATATCTACCTAAGCCTAACACTACGTGGAGTTGCTTTAAGCTCTAGGGATTCCTAGTGATAAAACCTGTTCCTATGTGTAGTAGTTCTAACCCTTTGGTCCAGGTGGAAGAACCCTAGTCTAGATTAAGCCCCAGTGCGTAGGATTCACTTCAACCTTTCACTCTGTTACTCGCGTAACTAAGCCCCAGGGGAGTTTATCTACCTAGCACTTCACTCTATCTCGACCGCTAATGAATCAAGGAAACGGAGGTAGGGAGAAACCACACCGGAGGGGAAAGGGGTACATCGCTACCTCACAACTCTCCCTCTCAACCCTCTCCAACCTTGTGTAGTCTAATCCTATAGAGGTTGTCACACCCTCAAAGGATAACCTAATAGATTCTCAACCCTAGTGTCACGGCTAAGGGAAAATCTCATACAATCGTCATGCAAGATTGGAACTCAATAATAGAACATTAAATTAAGAAAGCATAATAAAAGTCATAGAAACAATATCATCCTAGGGTTTACAAGTCCGAATACCCACTAGGGTTTAGCTCTCCATGGAGCAATACAAAGTCGATAAATAGTTTAAGAACATATGCATGAAAACCATAAAGAAAACCCCCTTGTAGATCGTATCGATGGTCTTGTGTAGTCGCGTGTCTTCTCCAACGAATCCCTTGTCAAGCCTAAGGCACACCTCGACAAATCAATGCCGATGAGAGCTTCCCCAATAGCTTTCTTCCAAAGGATGTCGATGTCGATGCCGTTTAATCGCCTCCAAAGACCTCCAAGAACCTCTCCAAACCCTAGCCGAAAGCCCCCCAAAAGATATCCAAGTGATAGAAGAGAAGGTCCCCCCAAAAGATCTGAAAACGGGCTATTTATAGGCTGAAATCGGGCTGAATTCGGGCTGAAATCGGACTTCTGTGAAAATCCAGAAATTTCACACGCCGGTGTGTTAATTCCACACGGCCGTGTGGAAATTCTGGAATCGTGATTTCTCGGCACCTGTGAACAGTGTTTTTGCTACAGTATTTTTGCTACAGTACACGGCCATGTGTTAATTCCACACGCCCGTGTGACGTCTCTGGTTTGCTGGAAAATTAATTCACATGGCCGTGTGGAATTTCCACACGCCCGTGTGAACTCTCTGGAATTCTGAATTTCGGCAGAATGTAAACAGTAACTGCTACAGTATTTCTCTACAGTGTTTTGCTACAGTGCCTGCTGCAGTACTTCTCCGAAATACTCCCGAATCCATCGTTCTTCATCGAGGCCGTTGAATTGGGCACACAATCAACGGTATATTATGTCGATTACTTCATTTCTCTTCATTGGCGAAGTTCTCCAATGCTACACGAGTTATAGACTTTTGTGAGTGTGACTGCCCTTGTGCCCCTCCAATGGAGGTTGGCACACACCCACAAGTCTAGACTCGTGCCTTGTTCCTTGCTTGGTCCGAGAACTCCTCAACAACGGCGAACATAACCTATTCTTCCTTCTTTTTCTCTAGATCTTCTCCACAACCCTTCAATGCACAAAAGTAAACAAATGCACACTTTTTAGTGATAAAATCTGATTAAATTAATGCCAATTGCAAGATAATAACACTTCCAATTACTATAACATGAGCACTTATCAAATCCCCCCACACTTAAGCTTTTGCTTGTCCTCAAGCAAAATAGAACGTGAAAGTACTTGGAAATAACAATTGAAAGTGCTCGGCCTTAGGTTCACCAAAAGTATGCAAAAGAAGCATTTTACAAGTAAGGGGAAATCAAAACATTGCATAAAGTTATCATTGCTCTATCTAAAAACTCGAATCAAAAAGGAAGAAAAACTCGAAAATGTGTAGTGTGTGTGAACTCACTCAAGACAACCAACGAGTACTCCTCAAACTTTTGTTAACAAGGACTTATTTATATACAAAAACAAAAAAATAGTGGTGGAAGTAGTAGCTTCACACATCCTTGAAGGTAGCCCTTTCCTAGGCGGCCGCCAAAGGTGGCTTTCACTCTTTCGAGGAGGTAGCTCTTTCTACCGGGGTAGTAGCTTTCACGCATCCCATGAGATAGCTCTTTCTCTCATTAGGGCATAACTTGTATCCGACTTATGAGAGTAGCTACATACTTCATAGGTGGTAGCTCTTTCCACCCCAAATGCATACATAAAAGAAAGCAACTATTCACAAACTCGTATTTTTCTCTTTTTTTTTTCTTTTTCATTTTTCCATCTTTTTTTTTTTCATCAAATTTTTTTTTTTTTTTTTTATATTTTTCTCTCCTTATATATGCATTTTCCAAAGTAAAACTAAGAACAACGATAAACTTGTTCTTAAAAACTTCAAGATTGAGTTTCCAAAAGATTCCAAGAGTAAGTTGTGCAATATAAGATAATTGAGCAAAAATTCATAAAATTCAAGTAGAAACTAGAGCATGATAGGATACAATGTTAAAAATTCTCCTAAACTATAAGAATACAACCGTTGCAACTAAGGTGAACCGCCATAGGCTACATGAGCAAAAGCAATTGAACGCACAAGTAAAAGTGTGTGCAATGTGAACTCCCCCCCACACTTAAGATGTACATTGTCCTTAATGTACACATGCAAGCACAATAAAAAATATAACAATCAAAACATAATGTGTGGAGGTGGGCAATTGAAACAATACTCCCCTGAACTCCTAGTGGTACGTTTGATGGAGCTATGTTTATTAAGGGTTGAGTCTCAACGGGTTGTGGAGGGTACACGGTCCCATGACCGTGCCTATGACTAGTACTCAAATTCCTTGCATCCAAGACCATCTGCACGTACACAAGGGGGTTCAGTGAAGCTCAATAAAAGTAAAATAAAACAAAAGATAAATAAAGCTAAAAACGCCTCAAGCGTCGGTGTCGTCCGTTCTTCGATCTGCGGTGCTGCTGTCGGTGCTGATACTGGTGGATCTGGTGCTGAAAAAGAAAAGATTGACGAAGAAGAGGAGAAAATATGCCTACCGACGAAGTGAAAATCAAAAACTTCGAATATGGTCGGAAAACAACTTAAAAACTCCTTAAATGGACAAAGAGAGGGTTGGGAAAATGTGAGGAAACATCCCTTGAGTGTGGAGGCATTTAGAATTGAAAAGGCAAAAGAAGATTTTAAAATCAAAAACAACCTATCATGTTCTGTACATCCACACGGCCGTGTGGAATTTCCACACGGCCGTGTGGAATTTCCACACGGCCGTGTGCCTCCACTAGAAGGGTTCACAGGGGCAGTCACACTCCCCTGTGTTTCCTCTATTTGCTTCTCAGAACATCCACATGGCCGTGTGGAAATTCCACACGGCCGTGTGCCCAACCTGGCCAACACAAGGCCGGCCACAGGGGCACCCACACGCCCCTGTGGCCTCTCTGGATATCCCGAAAAACTCTAAGTGTTCCACACGGCCGTGTAGAACATCCACACGGCCGTGTGCCTTTCACGAGCTCTCTCACAGGGGTTGCCACACGCTCCTGTGTTTTCTCGGGATGTAAGGGAAGTTTCTGCAGAATTTCACACGGCCGTGTGAACTTGCCATACGGCCGTGTGCCTTAACACATGGGCACTCACAGGGGCACCCACACGCCCCTGTGGACTCTCTGGGCTGAGAGTTGATGTTCTGCAGAATTTCACACGGCCGTGTGGAAATTCCACACGGCCGTGTGCCCTTCACTGGGTCGCTCACAGGGGCAGCTACACCGCCCCTGTGATGCTCGGGAAGAGCTCGGAGATGGTTCACACGGCCGTGTGGAAATTCCACACGGCCATGTGTTTTCTCTGGATGACTTAGAAAAATCACAGGCTCTGCAGAAAATTTCAGAAACACATTCATAGCACTTAGAGCCTGTATAAACGATAAAAACACGACCAGAGATCTATGAAAACACACTCAAACGACCCAAAACTTCGACAATCACAATTAGGCACACTAAAACACCAATAATCCATGAGAAAATCACAGCACATGCATAATAAAATCAAAACACCGAAACTAGGGAATTATTCATACTAAAACTAAACTAAGCCTAGAAAAGCATTAAAAACTTGGGTTGCCTCCCAAGAAGCGCTTGTTTAACGTCACTAAGCTTGACGTACCTCTTTCTTACCTCAAGGCGGCTTGAAAAGAGTGTGTTCCTCCCGACAAGATCTTGCATAGCTACTTCCTTTAAACCAAAAATCGACTTGCCGAGGTGGAGTATTTGTTGGAGGGTCCAACCATCCTACTTTTGGCCTCCAAGGAAACAATTTGGGTTGGGAATTGTCCAAGCTTAGCATAGGTGGGTCATGGGATGGTTTAAATATCCTCCCCACATCGTTTTCCCTTCCCAAAGTCTCTTTCTTGCTTTTTATGAGTTGATCAATCCCAAAGAGCGGTGCTTGTTCCATTACTTTAGGGTTTGCTTCTTCTTGTGTATTTTCATCTTGAAAGGAACATGACACTAGCAAATCCCCTTGAAAATTTTCTTCCTCACAAGCACACTGTTCTTTCAAGCAATCCAAATTCTCAACAAGATGTTCTTCCTCTTTCTTTTCAATTTCTACAGCAATGTACTCGGTATGTCTCATTTCTTCATTGTCGTTCACTACCACATCAACTCTACAAGGGTCTTGTGTTACTTGCTCAAATACTTCATGTTCCTTGGAGAGTGTGTCAAGTATCCATCCTAATTGATGCTCAAGGTTGTTGTAGGAGGCTTCATGACACTTTCGTGTGGCTTCCATACTTTGGCAAGAGGCATTGGATGCTTCAATAAAATTATCTAGCACTTTTTTCCACGGAGGTGCATCCTCTTCGAGTCTCTCATCCTTTTGAAATTTCTCTTGAAGTGCTTCCCAATGTTGTCCATCATTATTCCATGAAAAATTTGGGTAGCTACTTTCATTTGGATGATATGTGTTGTAGCATGGATTGCTTTGTTGTTGTGAAGCAATAATTCTATCAAGGCTTGTATTGAGAGCTTCAACTTTAGAATATAGCTCAATAACTCGATCAATCTCCATTTAGGCTCCTTGCAAGAAAAAGTAAGACAAAACAAAAGAAGAACAAATAAGAAGGATGGAAGAATAAGAAAGGTTAAAATAGAATGAATGATGAATAGCTAAAATAACGAAGTACAAATGTCTCCAAAACGCCTATTCCCCGGCAACGGCGCCAAAAACTTGACACACCCCGGGTCCATTGTTCTTCATCGAGGCCATTACTTGGGCACACAAGCAACGGTAGGTCGCGCCGATTGCTTCAAGTTTTCTTCTTTCGCGAGATTCTCCTAAGTAACACGGATTGGACTTGTTGTGAATGTGACTGCCTTTGTGCCCCTCCAAAAGAGGTTGGCACACATCCACAAGTCCAAATACGTGCTTCGTTCCTTGCTTGGTCCGAGAACATCCCAACATTGGCGAACGCGACCTAATTTCATTCTTCTTCTCCAATTAGGCTCCACAATACCTTCAATGCACAAGAGAACACAAATGCACACATTTAGTGGTAAAACCTGATAAAAGGTATGCTTAATGTAAGATAATAGCGCTTCGCGATACTATAACACAAGCACTTATCAGTGTGCCTTCTCAAAAAGACTCCACAGGGGCTGGTCCACGCCCCTGTGGATTCTCGGGAAACCACAGAAGATCTCTGAGATTTGTCACACGGCCATGTGTTAATTCCACACGGCCGTGTGCCCAACCTGGCCAAGAACACAAGGCCAGCCACAGGGGCATCTCCACGCCCCTGTGGCCTGTCTGACTCACCCGAGAAACGCCAAGTATTTCACACGGCCGTGTGAATCATCCACACGGCCATGTACCTTTCACAAGCTCTCCCACAGGGGCACCCACACGCCCCTGTGTATTCTCGGGGAGAAGGGGTTTTTCTGCAGAGTTTCACACGGCCGTGTGGAACTTGCACACGGCCGTGTGCCTTGGCACAGTGGTACTCACAGGGGCACCCACACGCCCATGTGGACTCTCTGGGATGAGAGTAAAAGTTCTGCGAAAACCCACACGGCCGTGTGTTAATTCCACACGGCCGTGTGCCCCTTCTGGAGTTTTTCACAGGGCAAGGTCACGCCCCTGTGTCTCCTCTAGTTGAGTCCTAATTAGTAACACACGGCCGTGTGTTAATTCCACACGGCCGTGTGTTTTCTCTGGTTTACTTAGAAAATTTACATACTTCTCAGAAAAATTCAGAAATTCTTGTATGACACTTAGAACCTGTAAAAATCATGAAAATACGACCAGAGACCACAGAAAACACACTCAACCGACTTAAACTTCGTCAATTATCATTAAGGTACATGTGATTCATCAAAAACCCTCAAGAAAATTGCAGCGTAAGCACATGAAAAATTCAGGACACCAAAACCAAGACTTTTATTCAATCTAAATCTAACTAAGTCCTAGAAAAACTGTAAAACCTTCGGTTGCCTCCCAAGAAGCGCTTGTTTAACGTCACTAAGCTTGACGTACCTGGCTTACCTTATGGAGGTTCATGAATGGAGGTCGCCCTCTTCCTTACAACCTGAAAGCATGTATTACATAACCTTTGTAGAGTAGAGGGGGTGATTGCTTCCCCGCAAGTGTACGGGATCGCCAAGTAATACCTCGGACAAAAGCACGAGGATCGTATTCCACGGGGCTAAGGAGCTACTCTTACTCCTCCATCGCCTATTATCTAACCTAACCACACGAGCATGGATGTATGTTCTACTGAAGCAAAGAAATAAATACGATATAATTAAATAGAATTGAAAGCATACAATGTGGTTGCAAGTGCTACAATGAAGAGTAAAGGCCTATGGATGTGGATCCCCTTGAGGGGTCATCATGATACATGGATGAAGGATAAAAGGTAGCTTGGTTGATTTAGACCGAAGGATCTCAAGATTAGATCAACCCCAATTTCTCGGCGATTGAGCCCTAATCCTATACGGATATCGGTTGGAATCTCTTCCTAACCAACATCCCTACGATTGCATTAAGTACAAGGAGATCCCAAAATAAGGATACACTAAACCCTAGTCTATCCTTACAGCTCGGAGGGCTATCGACACCCAATTTCTCGGTGTGCCGATACAAGTAACCCCTTTTAGTTCATTAATGACCTAATTCAAGAAAGAACTACGGATCTCTCCATACGGTAGTTCTAGACATAAAGCACAATGAACTAAATCTTAAACCAAACCAAGCTTGCAATTAAGTAAAGATCATCCAAAATACATGATAAACCCCCCCAAGGTTCACCAACATCCGGTGGCCTAGGGGGTCTAGTGTGCCATCAAGCAAGTAACAACAAAAATACAAAGTAAATCTCTTAAAAAGCTCATAAATGACACTCCCTAGATGAAATGATGAAGGAGGAGGTCGAGGTCTGGCCGAATGACGCTTTCCCCCGTCCAAGAGATGCCGAATGACGCTTCCCTTGACTTGGATCCTTGCCTCCTTGATGGTGAAGCTTCTCCCCTTCAAAATGATGTTCTTTCCTCCTTCCTTGGCTCCAAATTGTCGTCCTCTCAAGATTTCTTCGTTTCTTTTCTTTTTGATGCCGGCCAAGAAGTTCCCCTTTTGTGCCCTCAAAAACATCTATAAATACTCCCGCAGTATCCCGGGGTGGATGGATGGATCCCGGGGTGGATAGGTAGGAAAAGACAAGGCAAAACTTGTCTCATGTGGGGGTGTATCCCGGGGTGGATAGGGGGCCGTGAACCCTAGTATAAAATCACTGTCTTTTGATGCTCACGGGCCCTTATACGGCCCCGTATGCTGCACTGTTTACTCTTATGCCCTTCCATCATTTCCAGCCAAAAACTCCTCAGATGCAACAGCAACTGCTACAGTAAGAATGCTACAGTGCTCCATCTACAGTAAATACGCTGCAGTGCTGCGACGCCTGAATTTCATCCTTTTTCGACCAAATTGCATTCTCGTGCTCCTCATGGCTCCCCCGTGTCCTACAACATAAATAGTAGTCGATTAAGCACAAAATGGGCATCAATTCTTAACAAAATACATGCTAAGTGTACAGAATACGTATATTAAAACATATACATTTAGACACTTATCAGGGGGAGTTGTCGAATTTGTTACCACCAAAGGGTGAATCACCCTTACTCCTTGAATGTTCATTCCCCTTGTTATTGGGGTTCTTCTTGTGGCGTCTTTTCGACCTTTTCATCCTCCGAAGCATTTTCTTCATACGCTCCGTTTCTTGCTTGAAGTCATCCTTGATTAGACCAATGGAGAGCACTTCTTCTTCAATCTCCAAGTCTTGGTCCGGCCACCCTTCATATGGATCTGGGTTCATCAGTTCCTCCACATAATCATCTATTAGTTCATCGGTGGTATCAAGGAAATATAAAGTGTCATCAAAATCGAGAGAGTGTCTCATGGCTTCGGCGAGTCGGTATGTAAGTTTGTCTTCTCCTACTCGCAATGTGAGCTCCCCGCCGTCCATGTCAATCAACGCCTTGGAAGTGCGCAAGAATGGCCTTCCAAGGATCAATGGAACCTCGACATCTTCATCAACATCCAACACTACGAAGTCAACAGGAAATATGTATTTGTCGACTTTCACCAACACATCTTCCATGATTCCTCTCGGATGTCTCACTGATCGGTCCGCGAGTTGAAGTGTCATCCGAGTGGGTCTTTGCTTGCCCAAGCCTAGCTTTTGGAAGAACGTGTAGGGCATGACATTGATGCTTGCCCCCGAGTGGCCAATGCCATCTCTTCACCCATGTTGCCAATGTTACATGGTATTATGAAACTCCCGGGATCTTTTCTTTTGCTCGGCATGTTCTTTTGCAATACGGCTGAGCAATTGGCATCTAGTACCACAGACGCACTCTCCTCTAATTTCCTCTTGTTGGTCAAGAGGTCCTTCAAGAACTTCACGTACTTACGCATTTGGGCTAATGCTTCCGCGAATGGTATGTTGATGTGCAATTGTTTGAAAATTCCCAGAAATTTCTTGTATTGTTCGTTCTCTTGGTCATTCTTCAATTGTGAAGGATAGGGGATCCTTGGCTTGTAGGGTGGTGATGCCACCTCTTTTTCCTTTGTTACTCCTTCCTCTATCTCCACTACCTCGGGTGTCTCTTTGGCCTTCTCTAGAGGGAGATTTCTCTCGACCACTTTCCCACTCCTCAAGGTGATTGCCTTCAATTGTTCCCTCGGATTAGTCTCCGTATTACTAGGCAAACTTCCTTGAGGTCTTTCCGCTAATGTCTTCGCAATTTGCCCCACTTGATTTTCCAAATTATGTAAGGAGGCGGTGTGATTGCGAAGTGTAGCTTCCACCGACTGAAATCTAGCGTCCGATGAAGAAACAAACCGTGCAAGAGCTCTTTCTAGATCGGTCATCTTTCCTTCTAGCCCTGTCACTCGGCTTTCTAAATTCGGTGCTTGGTGGCCCTGAAATCCTGGTGGTGTGTTGTTCTTTTGTTGTGACTGTCCTTGGTTGCTCCATGAGAAATTTAGGTGATTCCTCCACCCTGGATTGTAAGTGCCACTATACGGGTTGCCTTGGCCTTGTCCTCTGTAATTATTTCCCACAAAATCAGCCTGCTCTACCGTACTAGCGCCTCCAATAGCAATCGGACAATCACTTGAAGCATGACCTCCCCACAACCGTTGATGAGCGAGCGCGCGACTAGCTACAGAGCTAGCACGCGACTCCCCGGCCGCAAGTGCACGGGTCGTCAAGTAATAAACCTCACGAGGAGGGTCGTATTCCCAAGGGCCCGAGATCTACTAATACTTCCTTTTGGGAGTCACTTTCTAGTCGATCGAAACAGGGTTGAAGCAATATTAAAATAATAAAAACAAGTAAAGAAATGCAAATAAGATAAAACTCAATCCGGAATAAAATAGAGATGAAGAATCCAATAATTATGGAAGGCCTCGGGCGAGGATTCCCCCGGGAGAAGACTAAATACGAATGACCAAGATAATTATAAAACTAGGGTTGGCTTGGTTTCGGTCCGCTAGACTCGGATGTCGACTACCCCGGAACCTCCGTAGTGTAGCCCTAATCCAGTACGGGTTTCTCTATCCAGAAAATACCCCTACGATGTCAATGAGAACAAGGAGTCTTGATTAGGGTTAATCTAATGCACGCTCTCGGCTAAATTAACCCTAATCGCGCGGGAGGCTATTAACACCCGGAACCTCCGGTGTATTAATACATGTTACCCTCTTTAACTCATCAAAGGACCTAATACAAGCTAGCATCCCGCCAAACAAGTATCATTCAAAATCAATTCTACGGAATCCATCCATTGTAGAATGAACAACATGATGATGAATTAAAACCAAACAATCAAACTAACACATTCATTTAAAGCAAAAATATAGGTCATTCATACAAAGTCTCCTCCCAAGGTTCACCGGGAGCCCGGCGGCCTTGGGAGGTTTAGTTCAACATCACAAAACTAAGGAGCTCATCATACAACAATTCCATCCAATAAAAACAAGAAAAACCCCCTCGAAGATGTCAACTAGGGTTGAAGGCGTAGCTCGTCGGATCCGCGCCGGCGAGCCCTATGAAGCTTCTCAACGTCTTCCCCTTCTTCTCTCCTTCGAATCTAGCCGAAAATCCTTCCAGAATCCCTCAAGAAATGATGAAATGAAGTCTAGGACAAGTGGAGGCCGGATGAGAACCCCATCTTTTTTCAAAAACTCTTCCGAACAAGCATATATAGCCCGAAGGTGTGCGGGCACTGTGCGGGCCGCACAGTGCCCGCACAGCCTTCTGGCTGTGCTGTGCGGCCAGTGTGCGGGCCGCACACTGGCCGCACACCTCTCTGTCTCCCTTGTGCGGCCACTGTGCGGGCCGCACAGTGGCCGCACACGGCCGAGAAAATGTGTCCGTGTGCGGCGCGTCGGCTTCCAGGGTGCTCCAACTCTTCGTTTCTTCTTCAATCTTCCCCGGAATGACACGAATACGGTCGAAACTTGCGCACTTGGTCCTCGAAACCCTGAAATGAAAATAAAACATCAAGTGCGCAAAAACTCATCGAAAATACACATAAGTTGCATGAATGTACAAGAACATCATAGCTAAAACATGATGTATTTTGGCACTTATCAAATACCCCCCACTTAAGCATTTGCTTGTCCCCAAGCAAACGGACATGGAGAACCAGAGATAATCATAAGTGACAAAATACATAACCTCCGGCCAGAGATGGAAGTATCATAGCCAAAGTGAAACTCAAAATATTAAGCAAAGACCACTTGAGATGATTCACGCATTCATTGGCCGTGTCGTGCTGTGTGTGTGCAAATCCCCTAGTTCGAAGCCCTGTAGTCCAAACAAGGTAGACAGGACCCCGAGGACCACTTCTTGAAGCAATTCACGCCACCTAGTGGAATACGGCCTTGAGGTGGTAGAAATACTTCTAGTAGAGTCGTAAGGATCCTTCCTTTTATTTTCGAACAATAACCGGTCGAAATTTATTTTTCTGTACGCAATATGTTTATCTTTTTCTTTTCCGGGACTAACATGAACTGCAAATCCACATTACCTGGAGCTTTGCACATTCATGTAAACGCGCTCATGTCCTTATAGCTTTTGGCGAGAGGAACACTCTGGTTAGGAGCCAGAACCCCAGGTTACTTCGCTATTAGGACAGAGGAGCACTGTCCACGTTTTTATTCACTTTGCCTCCTTTTTTTTTTTTTTTTTTTTTTCGACCGTATTGCAAAAAAGAACAAGAAGAAGGTCCTTAAAACCCTATTAGAAGGTATTCTAACACGTCAAGGCGCGAAACCACTAGTATGGGTTAGCAACTAAGAGGGTCACGAAAGTGCTGTGGTTCCTCGCCTAGATGTCCAGGGTTCTACCTAAGGGAATAGTGCGAGAATTGCCTAGAATGACATGAAAATCTCAAGTGTGCAGGGTCATAAAAAGCTTAGCATTTATCATGATTTCGAGCTATAATACAATCACAATTAAGTACGCCATCCTAGGTTTACAATCATGTAACAAGTCAAGAATTATCAAAAATTTTCATACAAGTTCACGAAACAAGTAACGAGGATCAGACATGCATAGCCAATACCCCCCACTTAAAGCAGTACATTGCCCTCAATGTACATTGATCAGCAGTACAGAAAAATTTATGCATGGAAAATAAAGAGGGTGGTGTCATGAACTTCCCCGAGAAATTGGTAATGAGCTTTGCAAGGCACGAGCTCGGGGTGACCATCACCATGGCTACAAGCGAAGTGGAGAGGAAGAAAAATGGACGTCTTGGTCTACCTACAAGCATCCATCAACCACACAAAAACAAAGAAAAGAAACAAGGAATGAAAGCGAAAGTGAGCTCTCGGAGTGAAAGGACTGATGAAGCCGCTCAAGGTCTTCTGTGTCTCCTCCAACGGGCTCGATCAGAAAGTTGACCTACGTCTCGAAAAATAAAGATCAAGCCATGGCAACACGCTAAAATGCGCGAACACGAGTTTAGAAAAATGAGTGAAGTGGAAACAACGCGAAGGTATGCGAATAAAGTGAGTTTTGAAAATATTTTTAACATTGAAACGATGCGAGGGATGTGGTATGATCAAAACAAGCGCGAAAATGTGGAGAAAAGCCGGAAAGAAGAGCATTACAGCAGCAAAACTGGGGCCAGTGTGCGGGTGGTGTGCGGGCCGCACACCAGCCGCACACCCTTCTGCCAGGGGTGTGCGGCCTCTGTGCGGCCGCACAGTAGCCGCACAGAGCCCTGAAAAAATGCAGAAACGGCTATCTCCAACCCTAAAACACGTCTTCGACATTACAAACGCAACAAAACTCATCTCGGACAAAGGATATATGTATATAAACATAAAACAAACGGGAATTCACCGAGATGGGAAGGAAACAAGGACATACACACTAAAAACATACCAAGAACGGATGAAACGGAGAGCTCACACCCCAAACATAGCATGACCAAAAATACGAAATTTGAAAAGTACGGAATTGTAAAAATTCATGGGGTGTCTCCCACAAGCGCTTGTTTAGCGTCACGAGCCTGACGTTCAAGTTTCTCAACTCATGGTGGTTTAAAAGAAAAAGTTTTACCTGAAGTTCGAATGGATGCAAATGATGATCCAACCGGCAAATTCAAGGAGAGGAGGGAATCGATGTTGTGCATACCTAGGTCGACGAAACATGCTGTGTGTACCTCGTCATGAGAATTCTTGTTTGCTTTGTTGACCTTGGGAGTTATTTTTTTCCATGCTCGCTTCCACGAGCGCTCTCCTTTACTTCTCCCTTGTGACTTATCCGGAAATATATGAGGAGGGTCTTCTTGTGCCTTCTTTTGTGTCTCATCCTCCTTAATAACAACATCTTGTAAGAATTCATCAAGGGGGGTCATCATAAGGACTTCATGCACACAATCTTGAACTAGTAATTCTGTATCATCGAGTGCATAAGAAGTGTCATCAAGCTCCTTGGGGTGTTTCATTGCCTCGGGAATTTTAAACGTGGCTTCTTCATTCCCGGCCCGCAAGGTCATTTTCCCGTCTTGAATATCCAGCAGGGCACGGGATGTGGCAAGGAAGGGCCGGCCGAGTATGATGGGGACCTCAGTAGCATCATCAACATCAAGAATGACAAAATCAGCCGGAAAAACTAGACCACCAACTTTCACGATCACATCGCTCACAATGCCACGCGGGCGTTTAACAGTTCGGTCCGCAAGTTGTATGGTGATCCGCGTCGGCTCTAAGTCTTGAAGGCCCAGTTTTAAGAAAAGCTTGTAGGGCATAACATTTATGCTTGCACCGGAATCGGCAAGGGCTTTCTCTACAAGCGAGTCCCCAAAATGACACTCCACAATTAGACCACCCGGGTCTTTGATTTTTTCGGGCAATTTGCTTTGGAGAATTGCCGAACAACTCTCCCCTAGAGACACCGTAGATGCTTCTTCAAGTTTCTTCCTGTTTGTAAGCAACTCCTTCATAAACTTGGCATATTTTGGCATTTGAGAAAAGGCCTCTACAAGTGGAAGATTGATGTGAAGTTGCTTGATCATCTCCAAAAATTTTTTGAATTGAGTGTCCTCCTTGTCCCGATTGAGTCTTGCCGGATAGGGGACCTTCGGTTGGTGCTCTAGCAATTTTTTCTCTTTGTTTTGAGGTTCAATTGAATTGTCATGGCTGTCATTAGCTTCATCCCCACCTACGGAGGAAGTGCCTCTCACCACGTTCTTTTCCTTGTTATCAATTGGCCTAGGAGTCGGCCGAGCCTCAACCTCTCTACCACTCCTCAAAGTGATAGCTTGCACATGTTCTCGTGGGTTAGTCTCAGTGTTGCTAGGGAGACTACCCGGTGTTCTTTCCGCCATGGATGCCGCGATCTGTCCCAAGTGTTTTTCGATGCCCTGGATTGAAGCTTGCATATTCCTCACTGTTGTCTCAAGTGTGTTCAACCTTGCATCGGTGATTTGCATGTATTTAGCTAGGACATCCTCAGTAGTGAATTTCCTTTCCGTTGGAGGTGCTTGTGATGATTGTGCCTGAAACCCTGGTGGTTGCGTAAATTTTTGTTGGCCTTGATTTCCCCAATTGAAATTTGGGTGATTTCTCCACCCGGGGTTGTATGTTCCACCATAGGGGTTTCCTTGAAATTTTTGCCCCTGATTCACATAGTCAACATGTTCGAGTGGGGTGACATCGGGGACTGAAATGGGGCAACTAGCAACATCATGCCCCCCCCACAAGTTCCACAATTCATCACTTGCTTGACACTTGTGCTCGAACGGCAACGGCGCCAAAAACTTGATGAGCGAGCGCGCGACTAGCTACAGAGCTAGCACGCGACTCCCCGGCCGCAAGTGCACGGGTCGTCAAGTAATAAACCTCACGAGGAGGGTCGTATTCCCAAGGGCCCGAGATCTACTAATACTTCCTTTTGGGAGTCACTTTCTAGTCGATCGAAACAGGGTTGAAGCAATATTAAAATAATAAAAACAAGTAAAGAAATGCAAATAAGATAAAACTCAATCCGGAATAAAATAGAGATGAAGAATCCAATAATTATGGAAGGCCTCGGGCGAGGATTCCCCCGGGAGAAGACTAAATACGAATGACCAAGATAATTATAAAACTAGGGTTGGCTTGGTTTCGGTCCGCTAGACTTGGATGTCGACTACCCCGGAACCTCCGTAGTGTAGCCCTAATCCAGTACGGGTTTCTCTATCCAGAAAATACCCCTACGATGTCAATGAGAACAAGGAGTCTTGATTAGGGTTAATCTAATGCACACTCTCGGCTAAATTAACCCTAATCGCGCGGGAGGCTATTAACACCCGGAACCTCCGGTGTATTAATACATGTTACCCTCTTTAACTCATCAAAGGACCTAATACAAGCTAGCATCCCGCCAAACAAGTATCATTCAAAATCAATTCTACGGAATCCATCCATTGTAGAATGAACAACATGATGATGAATTAAAACCAAACAATCAAACTAACACATTCATTTAAAGCAAAAATATAGGTCATTCATACAAAGTATCCTCCCAAGGTTCACCGGGAGCCCGGCGGCCTTGGGAGGTTTAGTTCAACATCACAAAACTAAGGAGCTCATCATACAACAATTCCATCCAATAAAAACAAGAAAAACCCCCTCGAAGATGTCGACTAGGGTTGAAGGCGTAGCTCGTCGGATCCGCGCCGGCGAGCCCTATGAAGCTTCTCAACGTCTTCCCCTTCTTCTCTCCTTCGAATCTAGCCGAAAATCCTTCCAGAATCCCTCAAGAAATGATGAAATGAAGTCTAGGACAAGTGGAGGCCGGATGAGAACCCCATCTTTTTTCAAAAACTCTTCAGAACAAGCATATATAGCCCGAAGGTGTGCGGGCACTGTGCGGGCCGCACAGTGCCCGCACAGCCTTCTGGCTGTGCTGTGCGGCCAGTGTGCGGGCCGCACACTGGCCGCACACCTCTCTGTCTCCCTTGTGCGGCCACTGTGCGGGCCGCACAGTGGCCGCACACGGCCGAGAAAATGTGTCCGTGTGCGGCGCGTCGGCTTCCAGGGTGCTCCAACTCTTCGTTTCTTCTTCAATCTTCCCCGGAATGACACGAATACGGTCGAAACTTGCGCACTTGGTCCTCGAAACCCTGAAATGAAAATAAAACATCAAGTGCGCAAAAACTCATCGAAAATACACATAAGTTGCATGAATGTACAAGAACATCATAGCTAAAACATGATGTATTTTGGCACTTATCAACCGTTACATGTAATGATGGCCGCAACTCTTGGTGAAGTTAGAACGCCCAACTTCTTACTCAATGATTCTACTTGTGCCACCAAAGATGTAACTGCATCAACATCATGAATTCCGGCTACCTTCCTTCTGTCCCTTATGTTCCATTGATAGCTATTCATCGCCATCTCTTCAATAAGGTGCCGGGCTTCATCGGGGGTCTTGCCTCCCAGAGTCCCTCCTGCCGCCGCATCTAAAAGTTGCTTAGTGCTTGGATTCAACCCATTGTAAAAAGTATGAATGATCATCCACTCGGGGAATCCATGTTGCGGGCACTTCCGGAGAAGCTCCTTGAACCTATCCCATGTCTCGAATAGAGACTCCAATTCCACTTGCATGAAGGATGAGATATCATTCCGGAGCCTCGCTGATTTTCCCGGAGGGAAATACCTAGCCAAGAACGCCTCGGCCATCTCCTCCCATGTAGTGATAGATGCTCTCGGTAATGAATGTAACCAATGCCTTGCTTTTCCCTTCAATGAAAATGGGAAGGCTCTCACCCTGATTGCGTCGTCCGTTACCCCATTGATCTTCAACATGTCGCACACTTCAAGAAACCTCTCTAGATGGTTGTTGGGATCTTCATCGGCCAACCCATTAAACTGTGCGAACTGTTGCAACATTTGAATGAATGACGGCTTCAACTCAAAATCATTTGCGGTAATTGGGGGCCTCACAATGCTTGATTGGATCCCCATTACCGCGGGTCTAGCAAAATTGGCCAATGTCCTTTGTTGTTCGTTCTGTTCTGCCATAGCTTCTGACCCTTCTGAATTTATGCTGGCTTGCTCGGATTGTTCTTCCACAGGCTCTTTCCCTTTACGGTGCATTCCCCTACCAATGTTCGGGTCTCCTTCAATAAGAATCGAAGGGTTCTCGCGGGTCATAACCTGAAGTCAACACAAAGAAAAGAAAAATAAGAACGATGATAGTTAAGGAAAGTGTGAAATAGTCAACGAAGTGAATGACTAAAATAGCAAAAACAAGTATCCAAAATACGCCTATTCCCCGGCAGCGGCGCCAAAAACTTGACACACCCCTTGCGTGTGTACCCCGCAAGTGCACGGGTTGTCGAAGTAATAAAATACCCTGGTGAGTGGGTAGTCGTATCCACAGGGAATAGTGTTCAGAAACAAGTGTTAATCGCTATTTAGCTATGATGGGAATCGATAATGAGAAAAGTATATATGTATAGATGTAAAAGAAAATAAAAGAGTGCAAGAAGAATAATGAGGGTAGGAGAGGTAATCGATATAAAGATGGGGTACCCGGACAAAGCTCCCCCTAAGACTAATGCTTCTAGTGCAAGACTAGTATTATACCCTCTAATTAATGTCTAATTGAGTCGAGGATATCCTTAAACACACGGTCCCAAACCTAAGGTCAACTAATGGCTTGCTTGAGGTGGAGGGGGCCTCTATTGAACTTGGCCTTGACCCCAGGGCATGTTCGGGGGATTCCTCCAACCTTGATTGTATGTATTACCATATTGATTTCCCGGTCCTCTAGATCCACCTCCAACATAATCAACAGACTCCATAGGTGTAGATGGGGCAATGAATATAGGGCATTGTGACGTTGCATGCCCCGCTCCACATGTGTCACAAGACATCACGACCTTAGGGGTGGAATTAGACCCCAACATCAATTGCTCAACTTTATGTGCCAATGAACTGACCAAAGCATTACTGTCCGAGAGATTCTTTGACAAGGCCTCAACCTTAGCTGTCAATGATGTGTTTTCATTCACCTCAAATAGGCCTGCAGCCTTTGGTGCTTTCTGCCTAGTACTCCAGTAACACTCATTACTTGCCATGCTTTCAATTAAAGCTTCAGCTTCTTCAGGCAGTTTGTACTCAAGGATCCACCTGCTGCGGCATCAATTAGTTGCCTTGTTGAATAGTTCAGCCCATTACAAAACATTTGCACTCTAATCCAAGACTGAAATCCATGGTGAGGACATTTGCGCAACAAGTCTTTAAACCTTTCATATGCTTCAAAGAGTGTCTCCGAATCTCCCTGCCTGAAGGATGATATTTCTTGCCTCAACCTCGCTGCTTTGCTAGGAGGAAAATATCAGGCCAAGAATTTTTCCACCATATCCTTCCAAGTGGTGATGGAGCCGGGAGCCAAGGATGTGAGCCACCTATAAGCTGCTTCCCTCAAACTGAATGGAAAAAGTCTCAGCCGGATGGCATCATCAGATACCGAGTTTATCTTGAAGGTTGAACAAATTTGCAAGAAGCGAGATAGATGAGCATGCGGGTCTTCATCTGCCAACCCGTCAAACTGAACCGAATTCTGAATCATTCCAATCGTGCTCGCTTTAATTTCAAAATTGTTAGCCGGAACAGCCGATGCCTGAACACTGAATTCTTCACCGGTGAATTGAGGCAGCTTATAATCAGACAGGGTCCTCCTTGGTTCGGCCATAACGGTATGTTCACTTGATTCCACAACAAACTCTTGTCCACTTTGTCTCGAACTCTCTCCCAACTCTCTCAACCTTTGATGCAGAGTTCTCTCTACTTCGTTATCGGGTTCAACTAGGTATGCTTGACTCGAACGTGTCATAAAATAGGTACCTTGCAAAACCGGAGTCAAGAATTAGCAATCGACGAGAGGTAAGAAAATAAAAAATGCAAAACGATAGATAATGGAATATATATAAAGGATGATAAATGCAAAACAAGAAAGTGGTCAAATCAACACGCGCAAAGTTTTCCGAGTATTTCTCGTGGTTCCCCGGCAACGGCGCCAAAAACTTGATGAGTGCTATCCCGCAAGTGCACGGGTCATCAAGTAATACCCTGTGCGTGACACAGGGGTCGTATTCGCGGGGGCCCAAGAAGCTACCCTTACTTCCCTTTTACAATGTTGTTTGACCGATACAACTCAAGATTGTGAATATAATGCAAAGACGCTAGATAAGTAAATAACCAAAGCTAACATACGAAGGCAAGATACGGGGTAAAATAGGGCTAGGAGTGGTCACGGATGAGGATTCCCTTAGGGGCTACTAAAGTGAGTAGGATGCTTAATCTAACATGCAAGTGGCTAATTGGACCGAGAAAACCCTAGACTAGGCCAACCCGATGGTCACGGAAGTCGCCCCCTAATCCGATACGGGTATTGGATACGGTACGTATACCGCCCAAGATTACCCCTACGATTGCAAAGGGTGAACTGGTTTTCTCAAACTAGGGTTACAATACAAAAGAGTACTAAATCCTAGGAGTGGAGAGGTACAAATACCCGATGGTCATGGCGTATTTATACGTATTTCCTTTCCAAGTTTGGTGAGTCTAACATTAGGCCAATGGTCATGCATCCTCGCATTTCCTAAGTCATTTGATACATAGAGTTCTCATACATACCAAGCATGTAAAACACCAAACAATGGATCACAAACAAGCCACAAACAACAAATAGAACAAAATCATCCAAAACATCACAAGTTCACCCCCAAGGTTCACCTACATCCGGTGACCTTGGGGTTTAAGTGCTCATGTTCACTAAATACAACAATAAATGCATGGAAACAACCAACAAAGGCATGAGAAGAACTCCCTCAAAGGATGAAGGCCGGAGAAGTTATAAAGACGCCACCCCAAGGGGTGGCTTCCCTAGTCTTCAACATCCAAATGTAAGCCCTAGGATGTAGAATCTTCCCAAAACCTTGCTCTCCTCGCCAAATCCTTGCCTAGATCGCCCTCCAAGAGCTTCTTCTTCCTCAATTCGAAGGTGGTGGTGAGAGGCCTTAAGAAGAAAACACAAGATACCCTTGAAAACCCAAGCCAAAGTACTTTAAAAGATGAGTTCGGGCAAGCTCACGGATGGCCTCACGGTCCATATACGGCCCGTGAGGGAGCCTGTAATACGGGCTACAAGAAACCGCAAAGTTGTGATTTTGCACAGTAACTGCTACAGTAAACTGCTGCAATATTGCTCGCGGATGACCTCACGGCCGTGAGCCTGCCCGTGAGGGTTTCCAAACTTCATTCTACTTCCAACTCTTCGCGCTTCGGGCAGCTACAGTAATGCTACAGTACTCAGGACCCTAAAACAACAGTTTCGGTGCAGATTTCCTCTCAAATCGCGTCGTTAGGGTCACCAAAGCATATAATGTACCTGAAACACGAAATAAAACAATTTAGACCACAAAAGGGCATCGAATCATCAAGAAAATATGAAAAGCATGTGCAAGTATACGTATAAAATATGTACATTTAGACGTTTATCAGCAGTACATTACCCTCAATGTACATGAATCAGCAGTACAGAAAAATTAGTGCAATGAAAATAAGAAGGATGGTTTCGTGAACTTCCTCGAGAATAAGTGTTGTGGGATTCGGGGAGCATGAGATCGGGGTGGCTTTTGCCTCAACAACAAATATGGTGGGGAGAAAGAAAAATGTGACATCTAATTCAACCTGCAAAGAGAAAAGACGTCGAGTCAAGCATCCATCAACCACACAAAAATAAAGAAAAGAAACAAAAAGTGAAAGGGAAAATGAGCTTTCGGAGTGAAAGGACTGATGGAACCGCTCAAGGTCTTCTGTGTCTCCTCCAATGGGCTTGATCGGAAAGTTAACCTACATCTCCAAACATAAAGATCAAGCAATGGTGACACGACCCCTTGCGTGTATCCCGCAAGTGCATGGGTTGTCAAAGTAATAAAGTTACCCTGGTGAGAAGGTAGTCGAATCCACAGGGAATAGGGATTTAGAATATGAGATTTCACTAATAAAGCTATGCGGCGTATGGAAAAGAAATAATAGGATCAATGAGTGAATATAGAATCAAATAGAATGAAAGATAAGAAGTTAATTAGAAAGATGGAAGATCAGAAAGTGCAAGTAAAAGTATATCTGTCGCCCTTCACTCTGTCGCTCGCATGACTAAGCTCAAGGGGAGTATATCTACCTAAACCTCACACTACGTGGGATTGCTTTAAGCTCTAGGGATTCCTAGTGGTAAAACCTGTTTCTATGTGTAGTTCTAACCCTTTGGTCCAGGTGGAAGAACCCTAGTCTAGATTGAGCCCCAGCGTGTAGGATTCACTTCAACCCTTCACTCTGTTACTCGCATAACTAAGCCTAAGGGAGTTTATCTGCCTAGCACTTCACTCTATTTCGACCGCTATGAAAATTAAGGAAACGGAGGTAGGGAGAAACCACGTCGGAAGGGAAAGGGGTACATCGCTACCTCACAACTCTCCCTATCAACCCTCTTCAATCTTAAGTAGTCTAACCCTAAAGGAGTTGTCACACCTCCAAAGAGTAACCTAAATTATTCTCAATCCTAGTGTCACATCTAAGAGAAAACATTAGCAAGATGAAATTAAGATTGAAACTCAATTTTTATTCATCAATAATGGAAAAGCATAATAACAATGTTAAAGAAACATAAAAACCCTAGAGTTTACAAGTCTGAATACCCTCAAGGGGTTTAGCTCCTCATGGAGCTATACATGTTCATCAAAATAGAAAAGAAAGTACAAATCAAAGACATTGATGAAAGCCCACTTGTATACGGTGTGGCCGTGGTCATGTGCGGCCGTCGAATATCGGTGACGATGCCGATGACGTGCGCTAAACCTCCACAAAATCCTCTCCAAAACCCTAGCCGCATTCCCCAAGTTGAAGAGAAAGGTAGGTCCAAAGATCTCCCAAAAGGTCTCCAAAATCCCCTTTTATAATGTTGAATCGCGGCTTTAAAATCGGACTTATCGGCGGCTTCACACGGCCGTGTGGAATTTCCACACGCTCGTGTGAAGTTTCTGTCTGGCTGAAAAATCGATTCACATGGCCGTGTGGAATTTCCACACGCCCGTGTGAATTCTCTGAAACCCTGATTTTCGGCAGAAATTGAACAATAACTTGCTACAGTGTTTCGCTGCAGTAACAAACTACAGTGCTGCTACAGTACTCGCCGAAACACTCCCAAATCCGTTGTTTCTTCATTGAGGCCATTGGTTGGGCAAACAAACAATGGTAAGTTGTGCCGATTACTTCAAGTCTCCTTCTTTGTGAAGTTCTTCTAAGCTACACGTGTTAGACTTGTTGTGAATGTGACTGCCTTTGTGCCTCTCCAAAGGAGGTTGGCACACACTCACAAGTCCAAGCTCGTGCCTTGTTCCGTACTTGGTTTGAAAACTTCCCAACATCGGCAAACACGACCTAATTTCGTTCTTCTTCTCCAATTTAGCTTCACAAACCTTCAATGCACAAGAGTACACAAATACACACCGTTTAGTGATAAAAACTGATAAAAGATATGCTCAATGTAAAGATAACAACGCTTCACGATATTATAACACAAGCACTCATCAAATCCCCCCACACTTAAGCTTTTGCTTGTCCTCAAGCAAAAATAAAACGAGAAAGTACTTGGGAAGAACAATTGAAAGTGCTTGGCCTTAGGTTCACCAAAAGTATGCAAAAGAAGCATTCTACAAGTAAGGGGAAATCAAAACAATGCATAAGGTTATCATTGCTCTTAGCTGAAAACTAGAATAAAAAAGGATAAAAACTAGAAAATGTGTTAGTGTGTGCGATTTCTCTCAAGAGAACTAATGAGTACTCCTCAAACTTTTGTTAGAAAGGACTTATTTATATATATAAAAAAACAAAACTAAAGAGAGAAGGAAGTAGTAGCTTCACACATCCTTGAAGGTAGCCCTTTCCTAGGCGGCCGCCAAAGGTGGCTTTCACACTTTTGAGGAGGTAGCTCTTTCTACCGGGGTAGTAGCTTTCACGCATCCCATGAGATAGCTCTTTCTCTCATTAGGGCATAACTTGTATCCGACTTATGAGAGTAGCTACATACTTCATAGGTGATAGCTCTTTCTACCCCAAATGCATACATAAAACAAAGCACATATTCACAAAGTCATATGTATTTTTTTTTTCTCTTTTCCATTTTTTATATGCATTTTCCAAAGTAAAACTAAGAACGATGATAAACTTGTCCTTAAAAACTTCAAGATTGAGTTTCCAAAAGATTCCAAGAGTGAGTAGTGTAAGAAGATGTAATCGAGCAAAAATTCCCTAAAAATTCAAGTGAAAACTAGAGCATGATAAGACACAAAGTTAAAAATTCTCCTAAACTATAAGAATACAACCGTTGCAACTAAGGTGAACCGCCATAGGCTACATGAGCATGAGCAATTGAACGCACAAGTAAAGGTGTGTGCAATGTGAACTCCCCCCACACTTAAGATGTACAGTGTCCCCAATGTACGCATGCAAGCACAATAATAAGTAACAAATAAAAACAATTAGTGTGGAAGTGGGCAATTGAAACATTACTCCCCTAAACTCCAAGTGTTACATTTGATGGAGCTAGGTCATTGAGAGTTGAGTCTCAATGGTTTGTGGAGCACACACGGTCCCATGACCGTGCTAATGACTGTTCCTCAAAATCCTTACATCCAAGACCATCTGCGCACACATATACAAGGGTTCAGTATAGCTCAAGAAAAGCCAAAACAAAGATCGAGTATATAAATATATGAAAATGAAATACAACTCGAGACAAAATTAAAATTGACAGAAAATAAAAGCAAACCCAGAAGGAAATTCCTTTCTAGGTACTACAAGTCCAACAGAAATAGAAAATAAAAGTGCAACAGAAAATCAAAATAAAAACTACAATGCCTCCGCGTCGGTGTCCTGAATAGTGGCCTCTGGTGCTGCTGGAGGCTCTGAAGGTGCAAGTGGATCTGCTGCTGGAGGAGATGGTGGTGGAAGGGTAGAAGCTCGGTGTCGGACCACGAAAGGTGAAGTCACGGCTCGCTCGAGTAACTGCTGTATAAGATCCAATCGAGCCATGGCCTCAGTGTGCTGTGCTATCTGTGCGGCCCTGACATCAGCCACCTCTGTCTGTAGTACCCCCACTGCGCTCTCGAGGCGCTCCAGTCGATCCTGGCCTTGAGAAGGTGAGAACATGAGCACCGGAGGTGGCTCCTACGCGGTGGGTGGTGCCTGTGTCTTTGTCTCTGCTGGGGGTAGCTCCAAGGCTGCCTATGACCCCTCAGCCTGCTCTGACTGGGGTATGATCATAGTATAGACTCCTGGCCCTGATCTGCGGACCATACCCATCAGTCTCAATGTATCTCTGTTGAGCGGAGCTGGTGTAGCAATCTTCTCAGCCCCGCACACCCCTTCTCTGAGTCCCAAGCCTATGATGAGGCGTGTGACGTAGGGACTTGCAAAGATGACTCCAACCCTGGGGTATTGGCCCTGGTGGCGCATGTACTCGGCTAGAATGTGCCCCAGGTGGAGTGGTTCGCTCTGCACCATGGAGTATAAGTATAGCAGCTCCTGTCTGCTCAGTACCCATGTACTATCCCCTCTGCCGCTCACTGACCTGCTCAGTATGGCATGAACGTACTTGTTGATAAGTGCTCATGTTATAGTAATGCGAAGCGTTATTATCTTGCAATGAGCATTAATTTAATCAGATTTTATCACTAAAAAGTGTGCATTTGTTTACTTTGTGCATTGTAGGATTGTGGAGCCAATTTCGAGAAGAATGAAGCAAGAATAGGTTATGTTCGCCATTGTTGAGGAGTTTTCGGACTAAGCAAGGAACAAGGCATGAGTTTAGACTTGTGGGTGTGTGCCAAACTCCATTGGAGGGGCACAAGCGTAGTCACATTCACAAAAGTCTAACTCGTGTAGCATTGGAGAACATCGCCAATGAAGAGAAATGAAGTAATCGACATAATCTAACATTGATTGCGTGCCCAATTTAATGGCCTCGATGAAGAACGATGAATTCGAGAGCATTTCGGCTAAAGCTACTGTAGCAACTGTAGCAAAAGTAATGTAGCAAGCTACTGTTCACTGTTGCAAAAAATCAGGATTTCAGAGAGTTCACACGGGCGTGTGGAAATTCCACACGGCCGTGTGAATTAATTTTCCAGTAAGCCAGAAACTTCACACGGCCGTGTGCTGTAGCAAAAGTATTGTAGCAAAAACACTGTAGCAAGTTACTGTTCACAGTGCCGAAAAATCGCGATTTCAGAATTTCCACACGGCCGTGTGGAATTAAGACATGGGCGTGTGGAATTCCCGGTTTTACATAGGGCCGTGTGGAATTAACACAGGGGCGTGTGGAACTCCGATTTCAGCCTATAAATAGCCCGTTTTCAGATCTATTTGGGGACCCTCCCCTTCTATCACTTGGATATCTTTTGGGGGGCTTTCGGCTAGGGTTTGGAGAGGTTCTTGGAGGTCTTTGGAGGCGATTAAACGGCATCGACATCGACATCCTTTGGAAGAAAGCTATTGGGGAAGCTCTCATCGGCATTGATTTGTCGAGGTGTGCCTTAGGCTTGACAAGGGATTCGTTGGAGAAGACACGCGTCTATACAAGACCATCGATACGATCTACAAGGGGTTTTCTTTATGGTTTTCATACATATGTTCTTAAACTATTTATTGACTTTGTATTGCTCCATGGAGAGCTAAACCCTAGTGGGTATTCGGACTTGTAAACCCTAGGATGATATTGTTTCTATGACTTTTATTATGCTTTCTTAATTTAATGTTCTATTATTGAGTTCCAATCTTGCATGCCGATTGTATGAGATTTTCCCTTAGCCGTGACACTAGGGTTGAGAATCTATTAGGTTATCCTTTGAGGGTGTGACAACCTCTATAGGATTAGACTACGCAATTTTGGAGAGGGTTGAGAGGGAGAGTTGTGAGGTAGCGATGTACCCGTTTCCCCTCCGGTGTGGTTTCTCCCTACCTTCGTTTCCTTGATTCATTAGCGGTCGAGATAGAGTGAAGTGCTAGGTAGATAAACTCCCCTGGGGCTTTGTTACGCGAGTAACAGAGTGAAGGGTTGAAGTGAATCCTACGCACTGGGGCTTAATCTAGACTAGGGTTCTTCCACCTGGACCAAAGGGTTAGAACTACACATAGGAACAGGTTTTACCACTAGGAGTCCCTAGAACTTAATGCAATCCCACATAGTGTGAGGCTTAGGTAGATATACTCCTCTAGGGCTTAGTTGACAGGTCAACGAGAGTCAAGAGTCGTAGTGAATCCTAATGCCGGGGCATAGTGTTGGGGTCAGTCACGGTTGACCTTAGGTTTGGGACCGTGTGTTTAAGGATATCCTCGACTCAATTAGACATCAATTAGAGGGTATAATACTAGTCTTGCACTAGAAGCATTAGTCTTAGGGGGAGCTTTGTCCGGGTACCCCATCTTTATATCGATTACCTCTCCTACCCTCATTATTCTTCTTGCCCTCTTTTATTTTCTTTTACATTTATATATATATATACTTCTTTCATCATCGACTTCTTTCATAGCTAAATAGCGATAACACTTGTTTCTGAACACTATTCCCTGTGGATACGACTACCCTCTCACCGGGGTAACTTTTATTACTTCGACAAACCCGTGCACTTTCGGGGAGCCTGTCACTTGTACACTGGCCGGGAAAAGAAGTCGCCTTCGAAACCCCCGGCTCGTACTGCCCATCCCCGCACAATATCCTGTAAATCCCCTGAGGTGTCAGGGTCCCTGGGTAATCAGTGGGTAGCAGCGCGTACTCCTCTGTCTCGGTAAATGGTTGATCGTAGAGGCCCATCACAATTGAGAACTGGGTGATACTCATGCTGAAGTGTCAACCAAGGGCACAAAACTAAATCGTCTCCCCATGTGTGAAACTATCGTATCCTCGGTCGAACTCAAAGGTCGATAAGACCTCGAGTGTGAGTGCTCGAATCGCTGGGTCTCTGATAGACAGTAGACGGCCCCAACTGCCAACTGCTTATAGCTCCTCAACCTCAGTAGCTATCGCATCGCCCCCCTGTATCTCTCTCAATGTGCTCATGTCAGGGTAGCGCGACTGTCCAAAACGAAGTGCTGAGAGTTTCTTGAACCGTTCCCTATGCTCTGGTATATCAAACTCCATCTCCTCAGGGGGTGGGATAGGCTCATGGGGCCACTTCGTTGTCCTGGAAGACATCTCTGCAAAGTTGTAAAAGAAAACAGTTAAAAACAGTTCAAGAACACAGTCTGCAGAAATCCACATGGCCGTGTGGAAATTCCACACGCCCGTGTGGAGCTTCTGACGGACAGAGCCTCACGGCCGTGGATCTTAAAATCCAAAATTTACAACTAAATTCGTTCTAAATTCATCTCTAAACATGTTCGCATATATAATAAGTATTTAAAACAAGCGAAATCATCCAACAGAACGAATCAAATTAAGAATTGACGAAGAAGAAGGCTTTGAAGTCCTTACCGACGGAGTGGATGAATAAATACTTAGAATCTGCCGGAAAAACTCCAATAACACCTCAAAAATCCTTTAAGACGGTCAGGAAAGTAGTAGAGAGGGTAAGAGAGGAGTTTAGAGTGGAAGAATCAAAAGGCACGAGTGAAATCCAAATGAAAACGCGCTGCTTTTGAAGTTCTGGGAATTCACACGGCCGTGTGGAAATGCCACACGGCCGTCTGCCTCTAAAATTAGGGTTCACAGGAGCCAACACACGCCCATGTGTGCGCTCTGGTCACTCACTGAACTACCTCACACGGCCCTGTGAGTTACCCACACGACCGTATGCCTTCACAGGGGGATCCACAGGGGCTGGTACACGCCCTTGTGAATTATCGGGAAAACATAGATGGTCTCTAAAAAATTTCACACTGCCGTGTGGAAATTCCACACGGCTGTGTGCCCAACCTGGTCAAGAACACAAGGCTGGCCACAGGGGCACCCACACGGCCCTGTGGTCTCTCTGACTTGCCCGAGAAACCCTAAGTATTTCACACGGCCGTGTGAAACCACACGGCCATGTGCCTTTCACAAGCTCTCCCACAGGAGCACACACACGCCCCTGTGTATTCTCAGGAAGAAGGGTTGTCTCTGCAGAGTTTCACACGGCCGTGAGGAATTTCCACACGGCCTTGTGCCTTAGAACAGTGGCACTCACAGGGGCACTCACACGCCCCTGTGGATTCTCTGGAAAAGAGTTTAAGTTTTGCGAGATCTCACACGGCCGTGTGGAATTTCCCACATGGCCGTGTGCCCCTTCTGAGGTTGTTCACAAGGGCATGGACACGCCCCTGTGCCCTCTCTGGCTGAGCCCTAAGTGGTGACACACGCCCGTGTGGAATTTCCACACGGGCGTGTGTTTTCTCTGGTTTACTTAGAAAAATTTACAGACTCTCACAAAAATTCAAAAACATAAATACGATGTTTGGAGCCTGTAAAAACCATCAAAACACGACCAGATACCATGGAAAATATGCTCAACCAACTCAAACTTCGTCAATAATCATCTAGGCACACGAAAGCGTCAACAATCGACAATAAAAATCGCAGCACATGCTTTAAAACTTCAGGACACCAAAACTAAGACTCTTATTCAACCTAAACTAAGCTAAGTCCTAGAAAAACTGTAAAACCTTGGGTTGCCTCCCAAGAAGCGCTTGTTTAACGTCACTTAGCTTGACATACCTGTCTTACCTTACGGAGGTTCATGAATTAAAGTTACCCTCTTCCCTAAAACCTGAAAGCATGCGTTACATAATCTTTGTAGAGTAGAGGGAGAGTTGTCGAATTTGTTACCACAAAAGGGTGTCACACCCTTACTCCGTGAATGTTCATCCCCTTTCTTGTTGGGGTTCTTCTTATGGCGTCTTTTCGACCTCTTCACCCTCCGAAACATCATCTTCATACGCTTCTTCTCCATCTTGATGTCTATCTTGACTGGACCAAGTGCAAGTACTTCTTCTTCTTCTATCTCCACGTCTTGGTCTGGCCACCCTTCATACGGATCTGGGTTTAACATTTCCTACACATATTCATCAATACACTCATCAGTAACATCAAGATAATAAAGAATATCATCAAAATCAAGGAAATGTCTCATGGCTTCGGCGAGGCGATAGGTGAGCTTATCATCTCCAACTCTAAGTGTGAGCTCCCCACCGTCCATGTCTATCAAAGCCTTGGAAGTGCGCAAGAATGGCCTCCCAAGAATCAGTGGCACCTCGACATCCTCGTCTACATCAAGCACAACAAAGTCCACCGGAAAGATGTACTTGTCTACCTTCACCAAGACATCTTCCACAATTCCCCTCGGATGCCTCACCGATCGATCCGCGAGTTGAAGTGTCATCCGAGTGGGTCTAGGCTCGCCCAAGCCTAGCTTTTGGAATAAGGTATAGGGCATGACATTGATGCTTGCCCCCGAATTGGCCAATGCCATCTCTTCACCCAAATTGCCGATGTTGCAAGGTATGATGAAACTCCCGGGATCTTTTCTCTTACTCAGCATGTTCTTTTGTAAGACGGCCGAGCAATTAGCATCAAGAACTATAGCTGCACTCTCCTCCAACTTCCTCTTATTGGTTAAGAGGTCCTTCAGGAACTTCGCGTACTTGGGCATTTAGGCTAATGCTTCCGCGAATGGTATGTTGATGTGCAATTGTTTGAAGATACCCAGAAATTTCTTATATTGCTCATTGTCTTGGTCATTCTTCAACCTCGAAGGGTAGGGGATCCTTGGTTTGTAGGGTGGTGGTGCCACCTCTTTCTCTTTTGGTGCTTCTCCCCCTACTTCTTCAACTTCAGGTGATTCTTTCATCTTCTCTAGAGGGAGATTTCTCTCGACCTCTTTACCACTTCTCAAGGTGATTGCCTTCAATTGCTCCCTTCGATTAGTCTCCGTATTGCTAGGCAAGCTACCTTGAGGTCTTTCCGCCAATGTCTTCGCAATTTGCCCTACTTGAATTTCCAAATTGTGTAGGGAGGCGGTGTGATTGTGAAGAGTAGCCTCCATCGACTGAAACCTAGCATCCGATGAAGAAATAAACCGTGTGAGGGCTCTCTCGAGGTCGGTCATTTTTCCTTCTAACCCGGTCACTCGGCTTTCTAGATTTGGAGCTTGTTGACCTTGAAATCCCGGTGGTGCACTGTTTTTCTGTTGTGACTGCCCTTGATTGCTCCAAGAGAAATTTTTGTGGTTCTTCCACCTCGGGTTATATGTTCCACTGTACGGGTTGCCTTGGCCTTGTCCTCTATAAGCATTACCAACAAAATCAGCCTGCTCCACCGCACTAGTGCCTCCAATAGCAATAGGACAATCACTCAAAGCATGTCCTCCCCTGATAAGTGCTTGAGTATGCATGTTTTACCTACTTGTTTTACATACATTGAGCATCATTTTACCATGGATTATGTCTCATAAACTGTATTTTGGTGTTCTTTTATGCAATTAGGTTGTGAAAGTGTTAAAGGAGGAAAAGTAGCAAAGATGGGTTACAAAGACATATTGTTGGGAGCTTTTGTACAACACAAGTGTCAAGGCACAAGAGGGGATCATGCACATGAGGGTGTGTGCCAATTTCCTGAAGAATTCAAGATGATTTGTGTGATGGAAGGGCACAAAGGCAGTCATACCTTCATGTACCAACTTGTGTGAAGATAGCTAAAGCTTTCAAATGATAGTTCGATGGAGGAGAAGTCTTATAACTCACCACATGGACGTGTGCCCGACCATGTGGCCTCAAGATAAGAGAGTTTGGATCGCGTTTTATGAAGAGTACTGTAGCAAAACACCGTTCATTTCACTGTAGCAGAAGTTACTGTTCACGCGACAGCGTCAAAATCCCACACGACCGCGTGGGAATTCTGCAGCCCACGTGACAGCGTGGGATCTCACGTGGTCGAGTGAAGACACGTGACTGGCATGTTTTCAGATTTATAAATACCCCGATTTGCCGATTTTTAAAGGACTTTTTGCGCACGTTTGAAGGCAAGAGCGGCTAGGGTTTCAAGGACGAGGTCTTTGGCGATATTGGGAGTCGTTCTTCACTAACTTCGATAGATCTTTCGACGAGATAACATCGGGGAGCCATTGGCGACCTAGCTTTGAAGAAGGTTCCTTCGAGACGTTGAACGATTCATCAATGGCCATCATCACGAATTCAAGGTGGTTTACTTTCATGGATTACATTGCTTTTTACTTCATTACCTTTTGCTTTGTAATAAGCCCCATGGAGGGCTAAACCCTAGTAGATACTTGGGCATGTGAACCCTAGGCGTCGATTCATGTATTGACTTTCTTATTGCTTTCTTTTAATTCCGAGTTAATTTGAGTTTTAATCTTGTTTAATCTTTGCTTGCATGCCTTATTGATTCGTATGGTTGTTTGGTATATTTGCGTTGTTACCTTAATGAGAGAGAGGTCTCCATTGGGGATTAGAACATACTAGGTTAAAGAGGGTTGAGAGGTTGAGTCTTGAGATAGAGGAGTGTCCCCTTTCCCTTCCGATTGAGTGTTTCCTATCTCCGTATTCCCTAAGTTTTATGCAACCATATGGGGTGTGAGGCGCGAGATTGATAGATTTCTCCGCCGGGAACTTTGTAGGGGATTAGGGATCTTTCGCCTAGAAGTAGGGTTAGATCTAATTTTAAGAATCAGTTTCACTCTTAGGTATCCCTAAAACTCATTGCGGTCATATGGGGTGTGAGGTGTTGAGATTGAGCGATTTCTCCGCCGGGACCTTGTAGGGGACTAGTATCGGTGGCATGGAAGCAGGGATCTATTGTTCATGGATTACCTCGACTCATAGAACTCGGTTGAGAAGCATTTATTTAGTCTTGTACTTCATGATAGAGCCTAGGGGGATCATTGCCCGGGTATCTCATCTTCATTGATAGAGATCTCCTTTACCTTTAACTTTTACTTACTCTCTGTCTTGCGATTTTCTTATTTTAAACATTACATCCATTGCTTCATATTATTGATTCGACTAGATAACTGAGAATCAGTCATTACTAGTACCTCTGTTCCCTGTGGATTCGACTACCCACTCACCGGGATAATTATTACTTCGACAACCCTTGCACTTGCGGTACACACACGCAAGGGGCGTGTCATCCCCCACAATCGTTACATGTAGTGATGGCCGCAACTCTTGGTGAAGCTAGTGCATCTAGCTTCTTACTCAATGACTCTACTTGTGCCGCCAAAGATGTAACCGTGTCAACTTCATGAATTCTGGCAGCCTTCTTTCTGTCCCTTGAATTCCATTGATAGCTATTCATAGCCATCTCCTCTACAAGGTGCCGGTCTTCACCGGGAGTCTTACTTCCTAGAGTTCCTCCGGCCGCCGCTTCTAAGAGTTGCTTGGTAATCGGATTTAACCCGTTGTAGAAGGTGTGAATGATCATCCACTCGGGAAATCCATGTTGCTGGCACTTGCGAAGGAGCTCCTTGAACCTATCCCATGTCTCGAATAGAGACTCCAATTCCATTTGCACGAAGGATGATATTTTATTCGGGAGCCTTGCAGATTTTCCCGGTGGAAAATATCTAGCCAAGAATGCCTCGGCTATCTCCTTCCACGTAGTGATGGATGTCCTCGGTAATGAATGAAGCCAATGTCTTGCTTTTCCCTTCAATGAAAATGGGAAGGCTCTCAAATGAATTGCGTCGTCCGTTACTCCATTAATCTTCAACATGTCCCACACTTCGAGGAAATTCTCTATATGACTATGGGGATCTTCATCGGCCAACCCATTAAATTGTGCGGACTGTTATAACATCTGTATGAACGACGGCTTCAACTCAAAATTCATTGCCGTGATTGGATGCCTCACAATGCTCGATTGGGTCCCCATGACTGCGGGTCTAGCAAAATCGGACAATGTCCGTTGTTGTTCATTCTGTTCTGCCATTGTTTCTGACCCTTCTGTCTCAATATCAGCTTGATTTGAAGCTTCTTGCACAGGTTCCTTCCCTTGGCGATGTGTTCTTCATCCAATGTCCGCATCTCCTTCAACAAGAATCGAAGGGGTCCTACAGGTCATAACCTGCAACCGAAAACCAAGAAAAGAAAAATAAGAACAATGATAGATAAAGAAAATATGAAATAGAATACGAAGTGAATAGCTACAATAGTGAAAAACAAATATCTAAAATGCCTATTCCCCGGCAACGGCGCCAAAAACTTTGACACGACCCCTTGCGTGTATCCCGCAAGTGCACGGTTTATCGAAGTAATAAAGTTACCCTGGTGAGAGGGTAATCGAATCCACCGGGAATAGGAATTTAGAATATGAGATTTCACTAATAAAGCTATGCGGCGTATGGGAAAGAAATAATAGGATCAATGAGTGAATGTAGAATCAAACAGAATGAAAGACAAGAAGTTAATTAGAAAGATGGAAGATCTGAAAGTGCAAGTAAAAGCGAATAGAGAGGACTAGCAATGAATTAAGTAGCGTATCCGGACAAGCTACCTCTAAGATCTATGCTTCTAGTGCAAGACTATGCTATTATACTTTCCTATTGATGTTAATTAAGTCGAGGATATCCTAAAACTCACGGTCCCAAACCTAAAGACAACCGTGACTAACCCCAATACTATGTCCCGGTATTAGGATTCATGTCACCCTTCACTCTGTCTAACAGGCTCCCCGAAAGTACACGGGTTTGTCGAATTAATAAAATTTACCCCGGTGAGAAGGTAGTCGAATCCACAGGGAATAAGGAGTTAGAGTATGAGATTTCACTATTAAAACTATGCGAAGTACGGAAAAGTAATAATCGATTCGTGTGTGAATTGTGAGAACAACTATACTAAAAGACAGGAAATTAAATAGAGAGAGGTGAAAGATTAGAGAGTGCAAGAAAAAGAGATTAAGGAGGATTTAACAATGAATGAAGTGGGGTATCCGGACAAGTTACCTCTAGGATCTATGCTTCTAGTGCAAGACTATGCTGTTATACCTTCCTATTGATGCTAATTGAGTCGAGGAAATCCTAAGACTCACGGTCCCAAACCTAAGGTCAACCGTGACTAACCCCAACATTATGCCCCGATATTAAGATTCACAACAACCCTTCACTCTATCGCTCGCACGATTAAGTCCCAGGGGAGTACATCTACCTAAACCTCACACTACGTGGGATTGCATTAAGTTCTAGGGATTCCTAGTGATTAAACCTGTTCCTATATGTAGTTCTAACCCTTTGGTGCAGGAGGAAGAACCCTAGTCTAGATTAAGCCCCAGTGCATAAGATTCACTTCAACTCTTCACTCTGTTACTCGCGTAACTAAGCCCCAGGGGAGTTTATCTACCTAGCACTTCACTCTATCTTGACCGCTAATAAATCAAGGAAACGGAGGTAGGGAGAAATCACACCGGAAGGGAAAGGGGTACATCGCTACCTCACAACTCTCCCTCTCAACCCTCTTCTATCTTGAATAGTCTAATCCTATAGGAGTTGTCACACCTCCAAAGGAAAACCTAAATTGCTCTCAACCCTAGTGTCACATCTAAGGGAAAACAATAGCAAAATAAAATCAAGATTGAAACTCAATTCTTATTCATCAATAATGGAAAAGCATAATAACAATGTCAAAGAAACATGATAACCCTAGAATTTACAAGTCCGAATACCCACAAGGGGTTTAGCTCCTCATGGAGCTATACATGTTCATCAATGTATGAAATAAAACACAAAGTAAAGACATAGATGAAAACCCCCTTGCGTATGGTGTGGCCGTGGTCTTGTGCGGCCGCCGTACGTCGGCGACGATGCCGATGACGCACTCTAAACCTCCACGAAGTCCTCTCCAAAACCCTAGCCGCACTCCCAGAAGTTGGGGAGAAGAATAGGTCAAAAGATATCTCAAAAAGTCTCAAAATCTGGCTTTCACAATGTGGTGTAGCGGCTTTAAATTTGCTGAAAACGGGATTTCACACGGCCGTGTGGAATTTCCACACGCCCGTGTGAAGTTTCTGGAATTCTGATTTTCGGCCGACTGTGAACAGTAACTTGCTACAGGATTTTGTTGCACCAAGTTGCTACAGTAATTGTGCCGAAACGCTCCCGGATTCGTCGTTCTTCATCGAGACCACTGAATTGGGCACACAATCAACGGTAGATCGTGCCGATTGATTCGAATCGCCTAATTGGTGAAGTTCTCATTGTTGGCATGAGTTAGAGTTATTGTGAATGTGACTGCCTTTGTGCCCCTCCAAAGGAGGTTGGCACACACTCACAAGTCTATGCTCACGTCTTGCTCCTTCCTTGGTCCGAAAATCTTCCCAATAATGCCAAACACGACCTAACTTCGTTCCTTTCCTTCATTTTATCTTCACAACCCTACAATGCACAAAAGTAAACAATTGCACACTTTTTAGTGATAAAATCTGATTAAATTAATGCTCATTGCAAGATAATAACACTTCGCATTACTATAACATGAGCACTTATCACTGTCGCTCGCACGACTAAGCCCCAGCGGAGTATATCTACCTAAACCTCACACTACGTGGGATTGCTTTAAGCTCTAGGGATTCCTAGTGGTAAAACCTGTTCCTATGTGTAGTTCTAACCCTTTGGTCCAGGTGGAAGAACCCTAGTCTAGATTGAGCCCCAGCGCGTAGGATTCACTTCAACCCTTCACTCTGTTACTCGCGTAACTAAGCCGCAGGGGAGTTTCTCTGCCTAGCACTTCACTCTATTTCGACCGCTATGAAAATTAAGGAAACGGAGGTAGGGAGAAACCACGTCGGAAGGGAAAGGGGTACATCGCTACCTCACAACTCTCCCTATCAACCCTTTTCAATCTTAAGTAGTCTAACCCTAAAGAAGTTGTCACACCTCCAAAGAGTAACCTAAATTGTTCTCAATCCTAGTGTCACATCTAAGAGAAAACATTAGCAAGATGAAATTAAGATTGAAACTCAATTTTTATTCATCAATAATAGAAAAGCATAATAACAATGTCAAAGAAACATAAAAACCCTAGAGTTTACAAGTCCGAATACCCTCAAGGGGTTTAGCTCCTCATGGAGCTATACATGTTCATCAAAATAGAAAAAAAAGTACAAATCAAAGACATTGACGAAAACCCCCTTGTATACGGTGTGGCCGTGGTCTTGTGCGGCCGTCGAACGTCGGTGACGATGCCGATGCCGATGCCAATGACGCACTTCATGATAGAGCCGAGGGGGATCATTGCCCGGGTATCTCATCTTCATTGATAGAGATCTCCTTTACCTTTCCCTTTTACTTGCTTTCTGTCTTACGATTTTCTTATTTTACACATTACATCCATTGCTTCATATTATTGATTCGACTAGATAACTGAGAATCAGTCATTACTAGTACTTCCGTTCTCTGTGGATTCGACTACCCACTCACCGGGATAATTATTACTTCGACAACCCGTGCACTTACGGTACACACACGCAAGGGGTGTGTCAAGTTTTTCGTGCCGTTGCCGAGGACTCGGGATATTAGGAACGCTAGGACTTGGTTACTTTAGTCATTCATTATTTTATTTCTTTTCTATTCCATACGTCTTACTTCCACCATTCTTATTTTTATTTCTTTTCTGTGAACAGTAATTCCTAGTTCTACCCTCTAATTTCAGGATCATGTTTCTTGAATCGTCAATTATCAAGAAGATACAGGATATGATGGCATCTACTGAGAGAAAAATAGAGTATTTGGTAGCATGTTTTGATTCAAGAGAGCAACATGAGAAAGTATTCGAATTAGGAACAGCTGGGTTGAAAGGAATGAAGGAAGAATTTAGTTTGCACTATCAACGGGCTGAATTATCAAGATTATTGGAGTGTTTTAAAAAATCTGCATTCACAGCTCTTCAAAATGGGGAAACTGTGAATTTAGACAGATACCCACATTCTTTTGATGACATTTGGGGCAGATTTTGATGAGCAAGAATCTGAAGTAGATGTTGAAGGAGAAATTTTAGCTTGCATTGAATTAGTTTCATCAATTGATGTATTGAAATCGGATGTCCAAGAGAATGCTTTGGACAGCAGACAAGAGTCTGAAGAAGAGGACAACCTTAAGGGATTTGAGGACATCAAGCAGAAACAAGCAAATCAGTTACGCCCATCAGTGGAAGATCCTCCCGACTTAGAACTTAAAGCATTACCCAACCATTTGGAGTATGCTTTCTTTGCTGACGGATCAAAATTGCCGGTTATCATTTCCTCGAATCTTTCACATGAGCAGAAAGAGCAATTGGTTAACATGTTGAAGTTGCACAAGACGGCCATAGCTTGGAAAATTTCAGATATTAAGGGAATTAACCCATCCTTTTGTACTCACAAGATTTTGATGGAGGACAACTATAAAACAGTGATTCAACCACAATGAAGATTGAACCCGAACATGAAGGAGGTAGTAAAAGCAGAAGTGGTAAAGTTACTTGATGCCGGCATTATTTACCCCATCTCGGATAGTGCTTAGGTAAGCCCAACACAAGTAGTGCCTAAAAAGGGTGGTATGACAGTAGTGAAGAATGAGAAAAATGAGTTGATACCTACGAGAACGGTAACAGGATGGCGGGTTTGCATAGACTACTGAAGGTTGAATGATGCCACAAGAAAAGATCATTTTCCATTGCCATTCATTGACCAAATGTTGGAACGTCTAGCTGGTCACGAATTCTATTGCTTCTTAGATGGCATGTCGGGGTATTTCCAAATTCCGATTGCTCCTGAAGACCAAGAAAAGACTACCTTTACTTGTCCTTTTGGCACTTTTGCATATAGAAGAATGCCTTTCGGACTTTGCAACGCACCGGCTACATTCCAAAGATGCATGACGGCAATTTTTGATGACCTGTTGGAGGATGTGATGGAAGTATTCATGGATGACTTCTCAGTTTTTGGGGATTCATTTGAAGTATGTTTGAGGAATCTTGAGAAGGTACTTATGAGATGCGAAGAGACGAACTTGGCTTTAAATTGGGAGAAATGTCATTTCATGGTCCAAGAAGGGATTGTACTTGGTCCCAAAATTTCTAATAAGGGGATTGAGGTTGATAGGGCTAAAATTGAGACTATTGAGAAATTACCTCCTCCTACAAATGTTAAAGGAATTCGGAGTTTCTTGGGACATGCGGGTTTTATCGCCGTTTTATCAAAGACTTTTCTAAGATAGCTCAACCATTAACCAAGTTGTTCGAGAAGGATGCACCGTTTGAGTTTAATGAGGAGTGTTTGTTTGCTTTCAAATTGTTAAAGGAATAACTTACACAAGCACCTATCCTTATTTCACCAGATTGGAGTTGTCCATTTGAACTTATGTGTGACGCAAGTGACTACGCCGTGGGGGCAGTTTTGGGTCAAAGAAAGGATAAACATTTTCAGCCAATCTACTATGCTAGCAAGAGCTTGACAAGTGCTCAAGAGAACTACACCACGACTGAAAAAGAACTATTAGCTGTAGTCTTTGCATTTGAGAAATTCAGATCATATCTCATCTTGTCACAAGTGGTTGTTTTCACGGACCATTCAGCACTACAGTATCTAATGAACAAATCCGATGCAAAGACGAGGCTAATCCGTTGGGTATTACTTTTGTAGGAATTTGATGTGGAAATCAAGGATAAGAGAGGAGCTGAAAATGTAGCTGCAGACCATCTTTCTCGCCTTGAAGGTTTAGAAGAGGAAGATTCATGGAAAACTGATATTAATGATTCATTTCCAGAAGAACATTTGTATAGTTTGCAGGAAACTTCAAACTTAGGTACACCATGGTTTGCTGATTTTGCAAACTACCTTTCTGGAAAAATTCTTCCCAAGGGACTTACATTCCAACAAAAGAAGAAGTTTTTTTTCTGATTTGAAGCATTTCTCTTGGGAGGATCCATTTCTGTTCCGAATGTGTGCAGACCACATAATGCGAAGATGTGTTTCACGAGAAGAAGGCCGGGACATTCTTCGTCATTGTCATTCAGGGCCAATCGGAGGGCATTATGCTTCGAATAGGACCGCTGAAAAGGTTTTAGCTGCTGGTTTCTATTGGCCAACTATTTTCCAAGACGCTCGGCAGTTTGTGCAAAATTGTGACCAATGTCAACGAGCAGGAAATCTTTCTAGGCGTGATGAAATGCCACAGAATCCAATTCAGTTTTGCGAGGTTTTCGATGTGTGGGGTATTGACTTCATGGGGCCATTTCCGGGTTCAAATGGGAATCGCTATATTTTGGTCACCGTGGATTATGTATCTAAGTGGGTGGAGGCTCAAGCTCTCCCCACAAACGATGCCAGAACTATAGTGAGGTTCCTCAAAAAGTTATTCACTCGTTTTGGGGCTCCAAGGCTTATTATAAGTGATAGAGGGACTCACTTTTGTAATTCTCAACTTGAGAAAATTCTGAAAAGATATGCTGTAAATCATCGACTTGCTACTCCGTATCATCCACAAACAAGTGGACAAGTTGAAGTAATCAACCGGGAACTAAAAAGGATTCTATCTAAATCGGTGGAACACAACCGAAAGGATTGGTCGGAGAGGTTAGATGACGCATTATGGGCGCACCGTACAGCATACAAAACTCCGGTCGGTACTACACCGTACAATTTGGTTTATGGTAAGGCATGCCATTTGCCGGTGGAACTCGAGCACAAGGCATATTGGGCAATCAAGGCAATGAATTTCAACCTTGGGCAAGCCGGAGAACAAAGGAAACTTCAATTAAATGAACTAGATGAATGGAGATTGAGAGCTTATGAGAATGCAAGAATTTATAAGGAGAGAATGCGTCAATGGCATGATAAACACATAAAGTTGAACAAAGACTTCAAGGTAGGTGACCAAGTGCTACTTTTCAACTCCCGACTAAAATTATTTCCGGGAAAATTAAGATCAAGGTGGTCAGGTCCATATCAGATCACTCAGGTATCTCCTTATGGCGCTATTGAAATCACACATCCAGAAAAGGGGACATTCAAGGTAAATGGACATAGGTTGAAACTTTACTATGAAGGCTTAACACCAAATGCAGAACAAGAAATTCTCCATTTATATGAGCCACCATGAGGTAAGAACAGGTAAGTCAAGCTTAGTGACGTTAAACAAGCGCTCCTTGGGAGGCAACCCAAGTTTTTATGTGTTTTCTAGTTTAGTTTTTTAATTCTGCAGTAATAAATTCATGAGTGTGCGTTTTGATGAATTTTTTTCATGGTGCTGAGTTTTCATGAATAATTTTTGGTGATTATAAGTGTTTTTCACATGTTGGGCATGATTCGGGTTTTAATTAATGATAATTGTTGAAGAAATGGGCTAATTTTGAAGTTTGGAGAGCCGCGTGGACTGTCTGCAGAAATTCTGCAGCTCACGTGGTCGGGTGAGATTCTCACGCGACCGTGTACAGTACCCACGCGGGGGTGTGGAATTTCCACACCCCCATGTGGCTTATATATGACTTGAAGGGTTACTATTCATCATCCTTGACCTTGAAACTCTTCATTTCCTCATATTTTCCTCTCCAAACTTCTCATCCATAAGGTTCCAAATCCATTTTTCTTCATCTCTTTGGGGATTCAAAAAGGTTTTGCCGGCATTTGCATCAAGTTTCATACATTGATTCGCATCGATAAGGTTTCTCCCCTTTCTTTCATGCCCTAGTTTCCAATTTTCATTTCCATGGTGTTCTCTAATTTCTTAGACTTTATTTTTCATGGTTAATGTTGTGAAAACACTTAGAGAACTTAGATTTAAGTTGTAGAGGGTTGTTGGAGGTCATCCTGGCCTTTGGCCACGGATGACCGCCCACGCGCGCGTGTGACCGAACCACGCGGCCGCGTGGGCCGGTGAACAGTCCATGCGGTCGCGTGGACCAGCCCCCGCGTGGGCTAGCGCTGGCCACAAGCAGCCAGCCACGCAGTCGCGTGGCTGGGGTCACGCAGTCGCGTGGCCCTCGGCCGAAGCCCAACTCCATGCCTGCGACCATGCGACCGCGTGGCTTGTCGAGGGTGCCAACCAAGCACCCACGCGACCGCGTGGCTGAGGGTCTTCTGCCGTGCAAACACACACCCATGCGGGCGCGTGAGCATTTCACGTGCCCACGTGGGCTGGGAACACATTAATTCTTGCTATTTTCACACTTTTGCAGGCAGGTTTTTCCCTGCACTTATAGAAATCATGCTGAACTGATTTATTTTATGTTTTCTTGCAGGTATGGCATCTAGGACAAAGAGATTAGCCCATAAACGCTCTCGTCAAGACATGGAGCCGACACCACCACCTGAGGTTGAGTTTGTCGATCTTACACATAGGCAGAGGTTCGAGCGTCTGCAGAGACTTAAGATTGGACAATCGCGTTACATTTGTTTTGAGACACTCGACGCAGTTGGCCTTTCAGAGGATGTTCGAGGATTGATACAGGTTGGGGGTTGGGAGCGACTCCTATCTATTTATGAGCCTGTCTGACGAGATATTACTTTGGAGGTTTTATCGACATTCTCCTTTGACCGTGAGCGACCAAACGTGAGCTTTGATGCAGAGAACGTCATCCGATTCAGGGCCTTCGGTTAGTTTCATGAGATGTCACTGACACAGTTTGCGATACTACTTCAATTATATGATCAGGATTATGTAGACACTTTAGAGTACCGGGAGCTTTTGACTGACTTCCCTCCTGCCATCACTCCGAGCCAGGTTTTCCATGATTTGTGCGGAGGTTCTCGGTATGTTCCAGGTCAGTCAAAGGGTTCTTCTCTTATACGTCACGTGCATAGATATGTACATGCTGTTCTCAGCAGATCGATCACTAGACGGGGAGATGGTACAGGTGCACTGAGTCGTGCAGATTTACTTTACCTGTATTCCATGACTCAGCGTGTTCCCATACATCTTGGATATGTTGTCGCAGACTTCTTTCGACATCAGAGTCAGTATTTACATATTGGCGCGATATTTATGGGACCGTATGTCACTCGACTAATGTTTCGGATGCGTCTCACGCGTTCGGTCATAGGCGAGGAGAGAGTCAGTAGTCCGTCACCTTTGGGGCTAGTCACTCTCTGACTGATGGGAGTAGTGCGACGTACAAGATCAGGTGGATATGCATTGGTAGAGATGTCATCCGACGATGACGAGTCTGCTGAGACTCCAGATGCACCACCTCCCGCAGAGCCCACAGTCACTCCGGCAGCATCGAGTTCATCAGCTTATCCTGGCACATCTTCAGATCGAGTACATGAGCGACTGGCTCGACTCGAAGCTGACGTCGCCATCATCCTCGATAACCAGGCGTGGATCATGCAGCGCCTTGACCTGATTCAGCAGACTCTGGACGCTGATACTAAGTCAGATGCCCCAGCGACACCAGCAGCACCAGATGCCGATGTTTGAGGCATTTTCACTCATGGGACTTTCTTTTAGTTTTCGTTTTTCATTTTGCTTGCATTATCTTATTTTGTGGACTTGTTTACTCAGAAGGGTTTTACCTTCTGAGAGTTATTTTCATATCTTAGCTTTTGTTGCGAGTTTATGTTTCAGGGTTATATCTTTATGAACTCGCGTATTTTCATATTTTGTTGAGCTTCACTGAACCCCTTGTATCCGTGCAGATGGCCTTGAGAGTGATGATGATGATGTTTTTGTCATAAATACATGACCATGTGACTTGGTCGTGTGAGGATCACAACCCGTGGAACAATAACACATCCTCGAGTTAGCTTCACAAATCGATCGACAAGGAGTTCAGGGGAGTGTTGTTTTAATTGCATTTTCACCCACATTATGTTTTTCTTGCATATATTTTTATTGTGCTTACATGTGTACATTGAGGACAATGTACATCTTAAGTGTGGGGGAGGGTTCACCTTATACATGGCCTTTACTTGAGTTTTAATGATCATGCTCATGTTGCCCATGAAGGTTCACCTTAGGGTTGAGAGTTTAATTCTTTGTTTTTGGAGGTGTAAACATTAGGTTTTATCATGCTCTAGTTTTTATCCAATTTTCTTGAAATTTTTGTCCGATTGCTCTTTAATGCACTTCTCTCACTCATTAAACCTATGGAAATTTACTCTAGTTCATTATTGTGGGATTTTCTAGTGTTAGTTTTGTTTAAAAAAAAATCAGAAAATTCAGAAAATTCACAAAAATCAAAATTGTAGTTGTGTTCTGTATATAGGTGGCGGAAAGAGCTACCACCTATGTTGTATGAAGCTACTCTCATAAGTCAGATACTTGTTATGCCCTAATGAGAGAAAGAGTTATCTCATAGGATGCGTGAAACCTACCACCTTCGGTAGAAAGAGCTACCACCTCAAAAGTGTGAAAGCCACTCGGGATGCATCTCGTGAAAGGGCTACCTTTGAGAATGTGTGAAGCTACTATCTATTCTTTTTGTGCATAAATAAATCCCATTGCTAATAAAGACTTTGAGTAATGGATATAGTGTTGACATGAGTTGAGTTTCCACACACACGCTTTCGGACTTTAGTACTTTCATTTTTGATTGGATTATTTGCTAGAGTATTGATTGTTTCATCTATTGTTTGTTTCTCACCATGATTTTAGAATTTTATTCTTGTACCCTCTTGGTGAACCTAAGGCCAAGCACTTCTCTTTGCTTTTCATGAGTTTATGGTTAATTTTGCTTGAGGACAAGCAAAGGCTTAAGTGTGGGGGAGTTTGATAAGTGCTTGAGTATACATGTTTTACCTACTTGTTTTACATACATTGAGCATCATTTTACCATGGATTATGTCTCATAAACTGTATTTTGGTGTTCTTTTATGCAATTAGGTTGTGAAAGTGTTAAAGGAGGAAAAGGAAGCAAAGATGGGTTATAAAAACATATTGTTGGGAGCTTTTGTACAACACAAGTGTCAAGGCACAAGAGGGGATCATGCACATAAGGGTGTGTGCCAACTTCCTGAAAAATTCAAGATAATTTGTGTGATGGAAGGGCACAAAGGCAGTCATACCTTCATGTCCCAAATTGTGTGAAGATAGCTAAAGCTTTCAAATGATAGTTCGATGGAGGAGAAGTCTTATAACTCACCACATGGACGTGTGCCCGACCATGTGCCCTCAAGATAAGAGAGTTTGGATCGCGTTTTATGAAGAGTACTGTAGCAAAACACCGTTCATTTCACTGTAGCAGAAGTTACTGTTCACTTGACCGCGTCAAAATCCCACACGACCGCGTGGAATCTCACGTGGTCGCATGAAGACACGTGACTGGCACGTTTTCAGATTTATAAATACCCCGATTTGCCGATTTTTAAAGGACTTTTTGCGCACGTTTGAAGGCAAGAGCGGCTAGGGTTTCAAGGACGAAGTCTTTGGCGATATTGGGAGTCGTTCTTCACCAACTTCGATAGATCTTTCGACGAGATAGCATCGGGGAGCCATTGGCTACCTAGCTTCGAAGAAGGTTCCTTCGAGATGTTGAACGATTCATCAAGGCCATCATCACGAATTCAAGGGGGTTTACTTTCGTGGATTACATTGCTTTTTACTTCATTATCTTTTGCTTTGTAATAAGCCCCATGGAGGGTTAAACCCTTGTAGATACTTGGGCATGTGAACCCTAGGCTTCGATTCATGTATTGACTTTCTTATTGCTTTCTTTTAATTCCGAGTTAATTTGAGTTTTAATCTTGTTTAATCTTTGCTTGCATGCTTTATTGATTCGTATGGTTGTTTGGTATGTTTGCGTTGTTACCTTAATGAGAGAGAGGTCTCCATTGGGGATTAGAACATACAAGGTTAAAGAGAGTTGAGAGGGTGATGAGTGTGATCTGTACAGGTATTGGAATACGATATGTCCACCGCTACGGTATTTCTACCGCCCAAATCCCCACACGATTGCAGTGGGCCAAGGGAAATCCCTAATTAAGGTCAAACACAACATGTAGGCTCAACCCTAATGGTTGGAGGGGTACGAAATAACCGATAGTCACGGCATATTCGTACATGTATCCCTTCTAAGCTTGGTGAGTCTAACACTAGGGCAATGGTCATGCAACCTAGTATTACCTAAATATTGATACACAAAGTTCTCATGAATACCAAAGCATTCAAATACACCAAACTTAAACCACAAACCACACAAATACCATACATGTAAATCAAGTATTCATACAAGCAAGTTCATCACAAGGTTCACCGGATGCCCGGTGACCTTGGGAGTCTAGTTCATCATCAACAAAGGAGCAAGAGTAAAAGATAAGAAATACAAAGCAAAGCTCAAACAAACTCCCCTAAGATGAAGACTAAAAGGTGGTGATGAGAACTTGATGGATTCGCGCCAACAAGCTCCTAGATCTTCTCCTGGATAGCACTCCTCTTCTCTCTTCGATTTGCACCCTAGATCCGCCTTCTCCCACAACCTTGAAGCTCTAGATGACAATGGTGGAGAATGGTGGCCAAAAGACAAGAGAAATGATGCCCTAAAGGCCTTTAAAAACTAATTCCAGCAACTTATGCGGGCTGGCATACGGCAGACATACGGGGGCACTGTAGCACCCCGAGTTTCGTGTACGTGCTGCAGTGAGTGCTACAGTAAAATGATACAGTATCTGCTACAGTATCGCTGCTACAAGAGCTGTATGCGGCAATCCTGCACCCGTATGGGTGCCCGTATGAAATTCAGACTTACCGTTCCAATCTGAAATACCCGATGGTCACGGCGTATTCGTACATGTATCCCTTCTAAGCTTGGTGAGTCTAACACTAGGGCAATGGTCATGCAACCTAGTATTACCTAAATATTGATACACAGAGTTCTCATGAATACCAAGGCATTCAAATACACCAAACTTAAACCACAAACCACACAAATACCATACATGTAAATCAAGTATTCATACAAGCAAGTTCATCCCAAGGTTCACCGGATGCCCAGTGACCTTGGGAGTCTAGTTCATCATCAACAAAGGAGCAAGAGTAAAAGATAAGAAATACAAAGCAAAGCTCAAACAAACTCCCCTAAGATGAAGACTAAAAGGTGGTGATGAGAACTTGATGGATTCGCGCCAACAAGCTCCTAGATCTTCTCCTTGATAGCACTCCTCTTCTCCTCTTCGATTTGCACCCTAGATCCGCCTTCTCCCACAACCTTGAAGCTCTAGATGACAATGGTGGAGAATGGTGGCCAAAAGACAAGAGAAATGATGCCCTAAAGGCCTTTAAAACCTAATTCCAGCAACTTATGCGGGCTGGCATACGGGCAGACATACGGGGGCACTGTAGCACCCTGAGTTTCGTGTACGTGCTGCAGTGAGTGCTACAGTAAAATGATACAGTATCTGCTACAGTAAATATACTACAGTATCGCTGCTACAAGAGCTGTATGCGGGCAGTCCTACACCCGTATGGGTGCCCGTATGAAATTCCAGACTTAGCCGTTTCGCCAAAATTCTCGTGCTACAGTGATGCTACAGTACCAGAGACTCGAAAATGGTGTTTTCTTTGCCGATTTCTTCTAAAATCTCGTTGTCGAGCTCCCCATGGTATATTTTATACCTGTAACACGAAATAACCAATTTAGACCGAAAACGGGCATCCACACATATAAAAATACTCAAAAAATACACGAACATACATAAATAATACGTACAGTTAGGCGTTTATCAGAGGGTGAGTCTTGAGATAGAGGAGTGTCCCCTTTCCCTTCCGATTGAGTGTTTCCTATCTCCGTATTCCCTAAGTTTTATGCAACCATATGGGGTGTGAGGCGTGAGATTGATAGATTTCTCCGCCGGGACCTTTGTAGGGGGTTAGGGATCTTTCGCCTAGAAGTAGGGTTAGATCTAATTTTAGGAATCGGTTTCACTCTTAGGTATCCCTAAAACTCATTGCGGTCATATGGGGTGTGAGGTGTTGAGATTGAGCGATTTCTCCGCCGGGACCTTGTAGGGGACTAGTATCGGTGGCCTGGAAGCAGGGATCGATTGTTCATGGATTACCTCGACTCATAGAACTCAGTTGAGAAGCATTTAGTTAGTCTTGCACTTCATGATAAAGCCTAGGGGGATCATTGCCCGGGTATCTCATCTTCACTGATAGAGATCTCCTTTACCTTTCCCTTTTACTTGCTTTCTGTCTTGCGATTTTCTTATTTTACACATTACATCCATTGCTTCATATTATTGATTCGACTAGATAACTGAGAATCAGTCATTACTAGTACTTCCGTTCCCTGTGGATTCGACTACCCACTCACCGGGATAATTATTACTTCGACAACCCGTGCACTTGCGGTATACACACGCAAGGGGTGTGTCATCCCCCACAACCGTTACATGTAGTGATGGCTGCAACTCTTGGTGAAGCTAGTGCATCTAGCTTCTTACTCAATGACTCTACTTGTGCCGCCAAAGATGTAACCGCGTTAACTTCATGAATTCCGGCAACCTTCTTTCTGTCCCTTGAATTCCATTGATAGCTATTCATAGCCATCTCCTCTACAAGGTGCCGGTCTTCACCGGGAGTCTTGCTTCCTAGAGTTCCTCCGGCCGCCGCATCTAAGAGTTGCTTGGTACTCGGATTTAACCCGTTGTAGAAGGTGTGAATGATTATCCACTCGGGAAATCCATGTTGCGGGCACTTGCGAAGGAGCTCCTTGAACCTATCCCATGTCTCGAATAGATACTCCAATTCCATTTGCACGAAGGATGATATTTCATTCGGGAGCCTTGCAGATTTTCCTGGTGGAAAGTATCTAGCCAAGAATGCCTCGGCCATCTCCTGACACGTAGTGATGGATGCGCTCGGTAATGAATGAAGCCAATGTCTTGCTTTTCCCTTCAATGAAAATGGGAAGGCTCTCAAACGAATTGCGTCGTCCGTTACTCCATTAATCTTCAACCTGTCACACACTTCGAGGAAATTCTCTATATGACTATGGGGATCTTCATCGGCCAACCCATTAAATTGTGCGTACTGTTATAACATCTGTATGAACGACGGCTTCAACTCAAAATTCATTGCCGTGATTGGATGCCTCACAATGCTCGATTGGGTCCCCATGACTGCGGGTCTAGCAAAATCGGACAATGTCCGTTGTTGTTCATTCTGTTCTGACATTGTTTCTGACCCTTCTGTCTTAATATCGGCTTGATTTGAAGCTTCTTGCATAGGTTCCTTCCCTTGGCGATGTGTTCTTCGTCCAATGTCCGGGTCTCCTTTAACAAGAATCGAAGGGTTCCTACGGGTCATAACCTGTAACCGAAAACCAAGAAAAGAAAAATAAGAACAATGATAGATAAAGAAAATATGAAATAGAATGCGAAGTGAATAGCTACAATAGTGAAAAACAAATATCTAAAATGCCTATTCCCCGTCAACGGCGCCAAAAACTTTGACACGACCCTTGCGTGTATCCCGCAAGTGCACGGGTTGTCGAAGTAATAAAGTTACCCTGGTGAGAGGGTAATCGAATCCACCGGGAATAGGAATTTAGAATATGAGATTTCACTAATAAAGCTATGCGGCGTATGGGAAAGAAATAATAGGATCAATGAGTAAATGTAGAATCAAACAGAATGAAAGACAAGAAGTTAATTAGAAAGATGGAAGATCAGAAAGTGCAAGTAAAAGCGAATAGAGAGGACTAGCAATGAATGAAGTAGCGTATCCGGACAAGCTACCTCTAGGATCTATGCTTCTAGTGCAAGACTATGCTATTATACTTTCCTATTGATGTTAATTAAGTCGAGGATATCCTAAAACTCACGGTCCCAAACCTAAGGACAACCGTGACTAACCCCAATACTATGCCCCGGTATTAGGATTCACGTCACCCTTCACTCTGTCACTCGCACGACTAAGCACCAGGGGAGTATATCTACCTAAACCTCACACTACGTGGGATTGCTTTAAGCTCTAGGGATTCCTAGTGGTAAAACCTGTTCCTATGTGTAGTTCTAACCCTTTGGTCCAGGTGGAAGAACCCTAGTCTAGATTGAGCCCCAGCGCGTAGGATTCACTTCAACCCTTCACTCTGTTACTCGGGTAACTAAGCCCCAGGGGAGTTTATCTGCCTAGCACTTCACTCTATTTCGACCGCTATGAAAATTAAGGAAACGGAGGTAGGGAGAAACCACGTCGGAAGGGAAAGGGTACATCGCTACCTCACAACTCTCCCTATCAACCCTCTTCAATCTTAAGTAGTCTAACCCTAAAGGAGTTGTCACACCTCCAAAGAGTAACCTAAATTGTTCTCAATCCTAGTGTCACATCTAAGAGAAAACATTAGCAAGATGAAATTAAGATTGAAACTCAATTTTTATTCATCAATAATGGAAAAGCATAATAACAATGTCAAAGAAACATAAAAACCCTAGAGTTTACAAGTCCGAATACACTCAAGGGGTTTAGCTCCTCATGGAGCTATACATGTTCATCAAAATAGAAAAGAAAGTACAAATCAAAGACATTGACGAAAACCCCCTTGTATACGGTGTGGCCGTGGTCTTGTGCGGCCGTCGAATGTCGGTGACGATGCCAATGACGCGCGCTAAACCTCCACGAAATCTTCTCCAAAAGCCTAGCCGCACTCCCCAAGTTGAAGAGAAAGGTAGGTCCAAAGATCTCCCAAAAGGTCTCCAAAATCCCCTTTTATAATGTTGAATGGGGCTTTAAAATCGTACTTATCAAGGGCTTCACACGGCCATGTGGAATTTCCACACGCCTGTGTGAAGTTTCTTTCTGGCTGAAAAATCGATTCACACGGCCGTGTTGAATTTCCACATGCCCGTGTGAATTCTCTGAAACCCTGATTTTCGGCAGAAATTGAACAATAGCTTGCTACAGTGTTTTACTGCAGTAACAAAGCTACAGTGCTGCTATAGTAACTTGCCGAAATGCTCCCGGATCCGTTGTCTCTTCATTGAGGCCATTACTTGGGCACACAAACAATGGTAAAGTTGTGCCGATTACTTCAAGTCTCCTTCTTTGTGAAGTTCTTCTAAGCTACACGAGTTTGACTTGTTGTGAATGTGACTGCCTTTGTGCCCCTCCAAAGGAGGTTGGCACACACTCACAATTCCAAGCTCGTGCCTTGTTCCGTACTTGGTCCGAAAACTTCCCAACATCGGCGAACACGACCTAATTTCGTTCTTCTTCTCCAATTTAGCTCCACAAACCTTCAATGCACAAGAGTACACAAATACACACCGTTTAGTGATAAAAACTGATAAAAGATATGCTCAATGTAAGATAATAATGCTTCGCGGTACTATAACACAAGCACTCATCAAATGGCAACATGCTAAAATATCCGAACACGTGTTTAGAAAAATGAGTGAAGCGGAAACCACGTGAACGCGATCAAAATCAAAAATCGTCGCAAACCCCCCGAGGATCCAATTCGGGCGGGAAACTAAAAACCAAGAAATCACCTCGAAGGCACTGAAAGAAATTGAGTGTTGAAAATGTTTTTAACGTTGAAAACGATGGGAGGGAGGTGATAAGATCAAAGCGAGCTCCAAAATGTGGAGAAAAGCCGGAAAGAAAAGCGTTTCGGCAGCAAAACTGGGGCCAGTGTGCGGGGGGTGTGCGGGCCGCACACCAGCCCGCACGGTCTTCTGCCGAGCATGTGCGGCCTGGTGTGCGGCCCGCACACCAGGCCGCACACCCTTCTGGAAGGGGCGTGCGGCCTCTGTGCGGCCGCACAGTGGCCGCACAGAGCCCTACAAAATGCTCAAAAATCAGTTATCTTCAAACCAAAACTAGTCTTCGACAATACAATCGCGACGAAACTCATCTCGAACAATTGATACATGTTGAAAAACACAAAACATACGGGATTTCACCGAGATGGGGAGGAAACAAAGACATACACAATGAAGCATACCAAGAATGAGTGAAGAAGGGAGCTCACAATCCAAACCTAATTCATGCATAACAAAAAAAATACGAAAATGAAAATGTATGGAATTGTAAAAATCATGGGTTACCTCCCACAAGTGCTTGTTTAGCGTCACGAGCCTGACGTTCAAGTTTCTCATCATCAAGGTGGTTCAAAGGCAGAGATTTTACCTGAATTTCCCATGGATGCAAAAGATGACCCCGCCGGCAAATTCAAGGAAAGGAGAGAATCAACATTGTGCATTTCTAGGTCGACGAAGCATGCCATGTGTCCCTTTTCATGAGAGTTCTTGCTTGCTTTGCTAACCTTAGGACTCACCTTTTTCCATGCTCGCTTCCATGATCGTTCTCCTTTGCTTCTCCCTTGTGCCCTGTCCGGACATGTATGAGGAGGGTCTTCTTGTGCCTTCTTTGGTGCTTTTTCCTCCTCAATATCCACATCTTGTAATAATTCATCAAGGGGGTTCATCATAAGGACTTCATGCACACAATCTTCAACTTGTAGTTCTGTATCATCTAGTGCATAGGAAGTGTCATCAAGCTCCTTGGGGTGTTTCATTGCCTCGGGAATTTTAAATGTGGCTTCCTCATTTCCGGCTCGCAAGGTCATTTTCCCATCTTGGATATCCAGCAGGGCACGGGATGTGGCAAGGAAAGGCCGGCCAAGTATGATGGGGACCTCAGTAGCGTCATCAACATCAAGGATAACAAAATCAGCTGGAAAGACTAGACCACCAACCTTCACAATCACATCGCTCACAATGCCACGCGGGCGTCTAACAGTCCGGTTCGCAAGTTGTATGGTGATCCGTGTCGGCTCTAAGTCTTGAAGGCCAAGTTTTAAGAAAAGCTTGTAGGGCATAACATTTATGCTTGCACCGGAATCGGTGAGGGCTTTCTCTACAAGCGAGTCCCCAAAATGACACTCCACAATTAGACCACCCAGGTCTTTGATTTTCTCAGGCAATTTGCTTTGGATAATTGCCGAACAACTCTCGCCAAGAGACACCGTAGATGCTTCTTCAAGTTTCTTCCTGTTTGTAAGCAACTCCTTCATAAACTTGGCATATTTTGGCATTTGAGCAAAGGCCTCGACAAGTGGAAGATTAATGTGAAGTTGCTTGATCATCTCCAAAAATGTTTTGAATTGAGTGTCCCCCTTATCCCTATTGAGTCTTGCCGGATAGGGGACCTTTGGTTGGTGCTCTAGCAATTTTTTTTCTTTGTTTTGAGGTTCAATCAAATTGTCGTGGCTTTCATTAGCTTCATCCCCACCCACGGAGGGAGTGCCTCTTGCCGTGTTCTATTCCTTGTTTTCAGTTGGCCTAGGAGTCGGCCGAACCTCAACCTCTCTACCACTCCTCAAAGTGATAGCTTGTACATGTTCTCGTGGGTTAGTCTCAGTGTTGCTAGGGAGACTACCCGGTGTTCTTTCTGCCATGGATGCCGCAATCTGTCCCAAGTGTTTTTCGATGCCCTGGATTGAAGCTTGCATGTTTCTCACTGTCGTTTCAAGTGTGTTCAACCTTGCATCGGTGATTTGCATGTATTTAGCAAGGACATCTTCAGTAGTGAATTTCCTTTCCGTTGGAGGTGCTTGTGATGACTGTGCCTGAAACCCTGGCGGTTGTGAAAATTTCTGTTGGCCCTGATTTATCCAATTGAAATTTGGGTGATTTCTCCACCCGGGGTTGTATGTCCTACCATAGGGGTTTCCTTGAAATTTCTGCCCCTGATTCACATAGTCAACATGTTCAACTGGGGCGATATCGGGGACTGAAATGGGGCAACTAGCAACATCATCCCCCCTCCACAAGTTCCACAATTCATCACTTGCTTGACACTTGTGCTCGAACGCTCGACTCTTTCGGACATAAGCAAGCTCACGTGCTTCGCTAGTGCTTTGAATTTTGCATCTTGAGCGGTCTTACTATCTATTTCATGAACTCCTCGAGCTTGAGTCATTTTTGCCCTCGAACCCCAATGTGATTCATTTCGTGCCATGTTCTCAATTAATTCTTCAGCATCCTCGGGGAATTTGCTACTCAAGGATCCACCGGCTGCGGCATCAATGAGTTGACGATTCTGGTAGCTCAAACCATTATACAGTATCTGTACTCGCATCCAAGCCTCGAAACCATGATGTGGACATTTTCGCAAGAGATCTTTAAATCTCTCATGGGCTTCAAAGAGGGTTTCAGAATCTCTTTGACTGAAAGCCGAGATCTCTTGCCTTAACCTTGCTGCCTTGCTCGGAGGGAAGTAGCAGTTCATAAACTTGTTCACCATTTCCTCCCATGTCTTTATGGAACTCGGGGCAAGTGAGGTGAGGCACCTATAAGCGGCGCCCTGCAAACTGAATGGGAAAAGACGGAGTCTAGCTACATCACCGGATAGGCCATTGACTTTAAATGTCGAGCACATTTGGAGGAATCGGGATAGGTGCTCATTCGGGTCCTCATAGGCTAAGCCATCGAACTGCACGGTGTTCTGTATCATCCCAATTAGTCTGGCCAAATCAAAATTACCGGCACTGGCAGCCGGAGCTTGCACACTAAACCCTCCCCCGGTAAACTGTGGCCTCTCATAGTCAGACAATGTTCTTCTCTCTTCAGCCATAGCAATAGGAATTGATTCAGGTGCTGCAATTGATCCTTAGGAGGAACCCACCTGAGTTTCCTTCAACCGTTGGTGTATAACGCGCTCGATTTCTTCGTTTGGCTCTACAAACCCAGTGGGGTTTGCACGAGTCATGCACAGAATGCCTGAGAAAACAAAAAGCAAAAAGGGATATTAGTGGATATATATATACAAACGATGAAAACAAAAACAGTAAAAGATGGATAATTACAAATGAAAGTGAAGTGACTAGAGCAATGATCCAAAAGTTTTCCTAGTATTCTCGGATGTTCCTCGGCAACGGCGCCAAAAACTTGATGAGCGAGCACGCGACTAGCTACAGAGCTAGCACGCGACTCCCCGGCCGCAAGTGCACGGGTCGTCAAGTAATAACCTCACAAGGAGGGTCGTATTCCCTAGGGCCCGAGATCTACTATTACTTCCTTTTGGGAGTCACTTTCTAGTCGATCAAAACAAGGTTGAAGCAATATTAAAATAATAAAAACAAGTAAAGAAATGTAAATAAAATAAAGCTCAATCCGGAATAAAGTTAGAGACGAAGTGATAAGTGCCTAAATACATCATGTTTTAGCGATAATGTTCTTGTACTTTCGTGCAACTTATGTGAATTCTCGATGACATTTTGCGCACTTGATGTTTTTATTTTCGTTTCAGGGTTTCGAGGACCAAGTGCGCGTGATCGAACCATTTTCGTGTCGTTTCGGGGAAGATTGAAGAAAAAATGAAGACTTGGAGTACCCCGGAGGCCGACGCGCCGCACACGGAGCCATTTCTCTCGGCCGTGTGCGGCGACTGTGCGGCTCGCACAGTGGCCGCACGGCTCAGCCAGTGAGCTGTGCGGCCTAGTGTGCGGCCGCACACCTGGCCGCACGCCCTGGCCAGAGAGCCGTGCGGCCTAGTGTGCGGCCCGCACACCAGGCCGTACAAGGTGGCCAGAAGAACGCGTGGGCGCGCGTGCGGCCCGCACGCCACCCGCACGCTCTCGGGTTTATATAAGGTTTTTTCAAGGGTTTTTGGGGGAGTTGTTCTCTATCCGGCCTCCACTCCACCATACACCATTCTCATCACCTTTGGAAGGATTTGGAGGGATTTTTGGGCTGATTTGAAGGAGAAAAGAAGGGGAAGATGTGGAGAAGCTTCATAGGGCTCACCGGCGCGGATCCGACGAGCCACACCATCAACCCTAGTCGACATCTTTGAGGGAGTTTTTCTTGTTTTTTATTTGATGGATCCTTTGTATGATGAGCTCCTTAGCTTTGTGATGTCGAACTAAACCTCCCAAGGCCACCGGGCTCCCGGTGAACCTTGGGAGGAGACTTTGTATGAATGACCTTTATGTTGTTTTAAATGAATGTGTTGGTTTGCTTGTTTGGTTTTAATTCATCATCTTGTTGTTCATTCTACAATGGATGGATTCCGTAGAATTGATTCTGAATGATACTTGTTTGGCGGGATGCTAGCTTGTATTAGGTCACGTGGTGAGTTAAGGAGGGATCCCTGTATTAATACGCCGGAGGTTCCGGGTGTTAATAGCCTCCCGCGCGTTTAGGGTTAATTTAGCCGAGTGAGTGCATTAGATTAACCCTAATCAAGACTCCTTGTTCTCATTGACATCGTAGGGGTATTTTCTGGATAGAGAAACCCGTACTGGATTAGGGCTACACTACGGAGGTTCCGGGGTAGTCGACGTCCGAGTCTAGCGGATCAAAACCAAACCAACCTTAGTTTATTGAATTCCATGGTCATTCGTTCTTAGTTTCCTCCCAGGGGAATCCTCGCCCGAGGCCTTCCCCAATTATTGGCTTCTTCATCTCTATCTTTATTCCGGATTGAGCTTTATTTTACTTGCATTTCTTTACTTGTTTTTATTATTTAAATTTGCATCAACCCTGTTTCGATCGACTAGAAAGTGACCCCCAAAAGGAAGTAATAGTAGATCTCAGGCCCTAGGGAATACGACCCTCCTTGTGAGGTTATTACTTGACGACCCGTGCACTTGCGGCCGGGGAGCCGCGTGCTAGCTTTTTAGCCTGTCGCGCGGTCCACTCATCAAGTTTTTGGCGCCGTTGCCGGGGACCATCCGAGAATACTAGGAAAACTTTTGGATCATTGCCCTAGTCATTTCGCTTTCATTTGTAATTATCCATCTTTTGTTGTTGTTGTTTTCATCGTTTGTATACATATTCCCTAATATCTCTTATTGCCTTTTGTTTTCTCAGGCATTCTGTGTATGACTCGCGCAAATCCTAAGGGGTTAGTGGAACCGAACGAAGAAATTGAGCGCGTCGTACATCAAAGATTGAGAGAAACTCAAGTTGGGTCACCCTCAGGATCAGTTGAAGCACCAGAGGAAATTTCTGTTGCAATGGCCGAGGAAAGGAGAACACTATCAGATTATGAGAGACCACAGTTTACGGGTGGAGAATTTAGCGTGAAAGCACCGGTCATTAGTGCTGGAAATTTTGATTTGGCCACACCAATCGGCATGATAAAGAACACAGTACAGTTTGACGGTTTGGCCGATGAGGACCCGATTGAACACCTATCTCGATTCCTCCAAATGTGCTCGACATTTAAAGTCAATGGCCTATCTGACGATGCAGCTAGACTCCGTCTTTTCCCATTCAGTTTGCGGGGCACCGCTTACAGGTGGCTCACATCACTTGCCCCGGGATCCATCAAGACATGGGAGGAAATGGTGAACAAATTTATGGGCCGATACTTCCCCCTGAGCAAAGCTGCAAGATTAAGGCAAGAGATCTCTGCCTTTAGTCAAAGAGACTCCAAAACCCTCTTTGAAGCCCATGAGAGATTTAAAGATCTCTTGCGAAAATGTCCACATCATGGCTTCGAAGCTTGGATGCGAGTACAGATACTGTATAATGGTTTGAGCTACCAGAATCGTCAACTCATTGATGCCGCAGCCGGTGGATCCTTGAGTGGTAAATACCCCGAAGATGCCGAAGAATTAATTGAGAACATGGCACGAAATGAATCACATTGGGGTTCGAGGGCAAAAATGACTCAAACTTCAGGAGTTCATGAAATAGACAGTAAGACCGCTCAAGATGCTAAGCTCAAAGCACTAGCGAAGCAAGTGAGTTTGCTTATGTCCGAAAGAACCGAGCGTTCGAGCACAACTGTCAAGCAAGTAATGAACTGTGGAACTTGTGGAGGGGGGCATGATGTTGCTAGTTGCCCCATTGCAATCCCCGATGTCGCCCCAGTTGAACATGTTGACTATGTGAATAAGGGACAGAAATTTCAAGGAAACTGATAAATGTACGTATTTTATACGTATACTTGCGCATGCTTTTCCGTATTTTGTTGATGAATCGATGCCCGTTTTCGGTCTAAATTGGCTTATTTCGTGTTACAGGTACAAATGTTGCCGTGGGAAGCTCGACAACATGATTTAAGGAGAAATTGGCAAGGAAAATACTATTTTCGAGCCCCTGGTACTGTAGTGGACTGTAGCAACCACTGTAGCACGAACACTTGAAGAAACGGCTTGGTCAGGAAATTCATGCGGGCTACCATGCGGGTACTGCAGAGGCCGCATGCTGTACTGTAGCAGTTCTACTGTAGCATATCTACTGCAGCAATTTCACTGTAGCTGCACTGTAGCAACTTACGCAATTTTCGGGATTTCTCCGGAATTTTCTCTCCCCGCATGCGGGGCCGCATGGGAGGCCGCATAGGTCGCTGGAATTGTTTTTAAGGGCTTTTTTTGTCACATTTTGGAGGGGGATTTTTTTGGTGAGACTTTTGGGCCGCCGCCCCACCCATTTTGGCGGCGATTTCCGGCGATCTACGGCACGAAGCTTCACCAAGAGGGAGACAACGTCGAAGGAGTAGTTTGGAGGGAAGATCCAAGACATTGAGGCATATTTTTAGGGTTTTCATCCATCAAGGGATTCCAAGGCTAGAGGGAGTGGTTCTTGCTTCATTTCTTGTTTTGTTATTCCTTGTAGTTGTATGAGTTTTCCTCTTTCATGAGGAACTAACTTATTTGTGATTTGGGCATGATGAACCTTAGGGTTGGTTGCTTGTAATTTGGATGAACATCTTTATTGATGCATTGTTTGATGTTGTATTTCTTTTATGGAATCTTGTAGTTTGTGGTTCAAGCCTTGTGTACTTTGATGTGTTGATTTGCATGAGAACTCTGTATTTCAACTTCTAGGTTGTACTTGGTTGCGTGACCATCGCCCTTGTACTAGACACACTAGGCTTGGAAGGGATACATGTACGAGTACGCCGTGACCATCGGGTATTTGTACCCCTCCAACCATTAGGGTTGAACCTAGATACTGTGTTTGACTCTAATTTGAGATTTCCCTAGGCGTAAGGCAATCGTGCGAGGATTTGGGCGGAAGTAATTCCGTATTCCAATACTCGTACCGGATTAGGGGTTATCACCGTGACCATCGGGGTGACCTAATTTAGGAATCTCTTGGCCGAACTACCATCATAACATTTCATCCTAAATTCAGGACTTAATGACAACCCTAGGGGGATTCGTTGTCCAAATCACGCCTTCGCATGTTTGATTCTCCCTTGTTTGCTAAATGTGTGTAGTAGTAGCCTGGATTTCATTATAGTTATTTCTTTCTCCATTTTGTAAGTATTGCATGACAATCGAGTTGTTAGGCTAGGAAATAGATAAAGGGGGAGTAATAGTAGTTCCTTGGCCCTTGGGAATACGACCCCCTCGCGCGTGCGTGAGGGGTATTACTTGGCGACCCGTGCGCTTGCGGATCGAATCATCAGAAACCCCTATGGTGAGACATACAACCCTGGGTGGAGAAATCACCCAAATTTCAATTGGGGAAATCAAGGCCAACAGAAATTTTCACAATTGCCAGGGTTTCAGGCACAGTCATCACAAGCACCTCCAACGGAAAAGAAATTCACTACTGAAGATGTCCTAGCTAAATACATGCAAATCACCGATGCAAGGTTGAACACACTTGAAACAACAGTAAGAAACATGCAAGCTTCAATCCAGGGCATCGAAAAACACTTGGGACTGATTGCGGCATCCATGGCAGAAAGAACACCGGGTAGTCTCCCTAGCAACACTGAGACTAACTGAGAAGTGCTTATGTTATAGTAATACGAAGTATTATTATCTTACATTGAGCATTACTTTTCTCAGATTTAATCACTAATTAGTGTGTATTTGTGTTCTTTTATGCATTGAAGGGTTGTGGAGAAGATTTAGAGAAAAAGAAGCAAGAATAGGTTATGTTCGCCATTGTTGAGGAATTCTCGGACAAAGCAAGGAACAAGGCACGAGTCTAGACTTGTGGGTGTGTGCCAACCTCAATTGGAGGGGCACAAGGGCAGTCACACTCACAAAAGTCTATAACTCGTGTGGCATTGGAGAACTTCGCCAATGAAGAGAAATGAAGTAATCGACATAATCTACCATTGATTATGTGCCCAATTCAATGGCCTCGATGAAGAACGATGAATTCGGGAGCATTTCGACGAAGTACTGTAGCAGGAACAATGTAGCAAAGCTACTGTTCACTTTTGCCGAAAATTAGGATTTCAGAGAGTTCACAAGGTACTGTAGCAAAACACTGTTTATAGTTCGCCGAAAATCAACAAAACCGAATTTCCACAGGGCCATATGGAATTAACACATGGGCGTGTGGAACTCCGATTTCAGCCCGATTTCAGCCTATAAATAGCCCGTTTTCAGATCTATTTGGGGACCCTTCCCTTCTATCACTTGGATATCTTTTGGGGGGCTTTTGACTAGGGTTTTTAGAGGTTCTTGGAGGTCTTTGGAGGCGATTAAACGGCATCGACATCGACATCCTTTGGAAGAAAGCTATTGGGGAAGCTCTCATCGGCATTGATTTGTCGAGGTGTGCCTTAGGCTTGAAAAGGGATTCGTTGGGGAAGACACGCGACTACACAAGACCATCGATACGATCTACAAGGGGGTTTTTCTTTATGGTTTTCATGCATATGTTCTTAAACTATTTATTGACTTTGTATTGCTCCATGGAGAGCTATATCCTAGTGGGTATTCGGACTTGTAAACCCTAGGATGATATTGTTTCTATGACTTTTATTATGCTTTCTTAATTTAATGTTCTATTATTGAGTTCCAATCTTGCATGCCGATTGTATGAGATTTTCCCTTAGCCGTGACACTAGGGTTGAGAATCTATTAGGTTATCCTTTGAGGGTGTGACAACCTCTATAGGATTAGACTACACAAGGTTGGAGAGGGTTGAGAGTGAGAGTTGTGAGGTAGCGATGTACCCCTTTCCCCTCCGGTGTGGTTTCTCCCTACCTCCGTTTCCTTGATTCATTAGCAGTCGAGATAAAGTGAAATGCTAGGTAGACAAACTCCCCTGGGGCTTAGTTACGCGAGTAACAGAGTGAAGGGTTTAAGTGAATCCTACGCACTGGAGCTTAATCTAGACTAGGGTTCTTCCACTTGGACCAAAGGGTTAGAACTACACATAGGAACAGGTTTTACCACTAGGAGTCCCTAGAACTTAATGCAATCCCACGTAGTGTGAGGCTTAGGTAGATATACTCCTCTAGGGCTTAGTTGACAGGTCAACGAGAGTCAAGAGTCGTAGTGAATCCTAATGCCGGGGCATAGTGTTGGGGTCAGTCACAGTTGACCTTAGGTTTGGGACCGTGTGTTTAAGGATATCCTCGACTCAATTAGACATCAATTAGAGGGAATAATACTAGTCTTGCACTAGAAGCATTAGTCTTAGGGGGAGCTTTGTCCGGGTACCCCATCGTTATATCGATTACCTCTCCTACCCTCATTATTATTCTTGCACTCTTTTATTTGCTTTTTACATCTATACATATATACTTTTCTCATCATCGATTCCCATCATAGCTAAATAGCGATAACACTTGTTTTTGAACACTATTCCCTATGGATACGACTACCCACTCACCAGGGTATTTTATTACTTCGACAACCCGTGCACTTTCGGGGTACACACGCAAGGGGTGTGTCACTAACCCACGAGAACATGTACAACCTATCACTTTGAGGAGTGGTAGAGAGGTTGAGGTTCGGCCAACTCCTAGGCCAACTGAAAACAAGGAAAAGAACATGGTGAGAGGCACTCCCTCCGTGGGTGGGGATGAAGCTAATGACAGCCATGACAATTCGATTGAACCTCAAAACAAAGAAAAAAAAATGTTAGAGCACCGACCAAAGATCCCCTATCCGGCGAGACTCAATAGGGATAAGGAGGACACTCAATTCAAAAAATTTTTGGAGATGATCAAGCAACTTCACATTAATCTTCCACTTGTCGAGGCCTTTGCTCAAATGCCAAAATATGCCAAGTTTATGAAGGAGTTGCTTACAAATAGGAAGAAACTTGAAGAAGCATCTACGGTGTCTCTTGGTGAGAGTTGTTCGGCAATTATCCAAAGCAAATTTCCCGAGAAAATCAAAGACCCGGGTGGTCTAGTTGTGGAATGTCATTTTGGGGACTCGCTTGTAGAGAAAGCCCTCGCCGATTCCGGTGCAAGCATAAATGTTATGCCCTACAAGCTTTTCTTAAAACTGGGCCTTCAAGACTTAGAGCCGACACGGATCACCATACAACTTGCGGACCGGACTGTTAGACGCCCGCGTGGCATTGTGAGAGATGTGATTGTGAAAGTTGGTGGTCTAGTCTTTCCGGCTGATTTTGTTATCCTTGATGTTGATGACGCCACTGAGGTTCCCATCATACTTGGCCGGCCTTTCCTCGCCACATCCCGTGCCTTGCTGGATATCCAAGATGGGAAAATGACCTTGCGAGCCGGGGATGAGGAAGCCACTTTTAAAATTCCCGAGGCAATGAAGCACCCCAAGGAGCTTGATGACACTTCCTATGCACTAGATGATACAGAGCTACAAGTTGCAGATTGTGTGCATGAAGTCCTTATGATGAACCCCCTTGATGAATTATTACAAGATGTTGATATTGAGGAGGAAGAAGCACCAAAGAAGGCACAAGAAAACCCTCCTCACACATATCCGGACAAGGTACAAGGGAGAAGCAAAGGAGAGCGTTCATGGAAGCGTGCATGGAAAAAAGTGACTCCTAAGGTTAGCAAGGCAAGCACGAACTCTTATGAAAAGGTACACATGGCCTGCTTCGTCGGCTTAGGTATTCATAATGTTGATTCTCTGCTTTCTTTGAATTTGCCGGCGGGGTCATCATTTGCTTCCATGGGAAATTCAGGTAAAATCTCTGCCTTTGAACCACCTTGATGATGAGAAACTTGAACTTCAGGCTCGTGACGCTAAACAAGCGCTTGTGGGAGGTAACCCATGATTTTTACAATTCCGTACTTTTTCATTTTCATATTTTGGTTATGCATGAATTTGGTTTGAATTGTGAGCCCTCCTCTTCATGGGTGACACACCCCTTACGTGTTGATTGACTCGACCCGCAAGTGCACGGGGTCATCAAGTAATACCCCTCACGCACGCGCAAGGCGGTTGTATTCCCAAGGGCCTGAGAATCTACCCTTACTTCCTCTTCGTATGATTTTTTGGCCGATCAAGTCAAGTGTTGTGCAAAAGAAATTGAAAAGATGATTAACATTGACACGACCTTTTGCGTGCGTACCGCAAGTGCACGGCCTTGTCGAAGTAATAAAAGTTACCCCGGTGAGCGGGTAGTCGAATCCACAGGGAATAGGGATTTAAAATACGAGAAGTTACTATTGAGTGGTGTGATGTACGAAAAGAAACAATGATCGGAGTGATGAGTGAATTTATGGGAACTAGAGTAGATGCAAAGCAAATAAATCGAAAGATGAAAGAGAGAAAAGTGCAAGCAACGAGTAAAAAGAGAGAGACTAGTAATAAGTGAAAATAGGGTATCCGGACAAGTTACCTGTAGGACTTATGCTTCTAGTGCAAGACTATGCTATTATACCTTCCTATTGATGTTAATTGAGTCGAGGAAAATCCTGAAACACACGGTCCCAAATCTAAGGTCAACCGTGGCTAACCTCAACACTATGTCCCGGCAATAGGATTCACGTCAACCCTTCACTCTGTTGATTGCTCAACTAAGCCCCAGGGGAGTATTTCTACCTAAGCCTAACACTACGTGGGATTGCTTTAAGCTCTAGGGACTCCTAGTGATAAAACCTGTTCCTATGTGTGATAGTTCTAACCCTTTGGTCCAGGAGGAAGAACCATTGTCTAAATTAAGCCCCAGTGGGTAGGATTCACGTCACCCCAAAACCTTGGGGGAGTTTGTCTACCTAGCACTTCACTCTATTTCGACCTCTAATGACTCAAGGAATCGGAGATAGGGAGAAATCACAACGGAAGGGAAAGGGGTACGGTGCTACCTCACAACTCTCCCTCTCAACCCTCTTCAATTTTAAGTAGTCTAATCCTATAGGAGTTGTCACACCTCCAAAGGATAACCTAGATTGTTCTCAATCCTTAGTGTCACGGCTAAGAGAAAACAATAGCACAAGAAATCTAAAATTGAAACTCAAATTTATTCATCAATTAATGGAAAAGCATAATAACAATGTCAAAGAAACATAATTATCCTAGAGTTTTACAAGTCTGAATACCCACGAGGGGTTTAGCTCCTCATGGAGCTATACATGTTCATCAATTTATGAAAGAAAGAACAAACTAAAGACATCAATGAAAACCCCCTCGCGTATGGTGTGGCCGTGGTCTTGTGCGGCCGTCGAACGTCGGTGACGATGCCAATGACGCGCTCCAATCCTCCACAAAGTCCTCTCCGAAACCCTAGCCGCCCTCTCCAGAAGTTGGGGAGAAAGATAGGTCAAAAGATTCTTTAAAAAGTCTCCAAATCGGCTTTTTATAGGCTGAGTGCGGCTTTAAATTTGAAGTTATCGGGAATTCACACGGCCGTATGGAATTTCCACACGCCCGTGTGAAGTTTCTGTCTTTCTTGAAAATTCCTTCACATGGCCATGTGTTAATTCCACACGCCCGTGTGAAGTTTCTGGCTTGCTGGAAAATCAATCCACACGGCCGTGTGTTAATTCCACACGCCCGTGTGACGTCTCTGGTTTGCTGGAAAATTAGTTCACACGGCCGTGTGTTAATTCCACACGCCCGTGTGAATTCTCTGGAACCTTGACTCTTCGGCAGAAGTGCACAGTAACTTGCTACAGTGATTCGCTACAGTAACTCTCCGAAATGCTCCCGAATATGTTGTTTCTTCATCGAGGCCATTGAATTGGGCACACAATCAATGGTAGATCGTGCCTATTGCTTCGAGTCTCCTTCTTGGTGAAGTTTTCCTAAGCTACACGAGTTAGACTTGTTGTGAATGTGACTGCCTTTGTGCCCCTCCAAAGGAGGTTGGCACACACTATCAAGTCTAACCTCGTGCCTTGTTCCTTGCTTGGTCTGAAAACCTCCCAACAACGGCGAACATGACCTAACTTCGTTCTTCTTTTCCAACTTAGCTCCACGAAACCTACAATGCTCAAGAATACACAAATGCACACTATTTAGTGATAAAATATGATAAAAGTATGTTCATTTGTAAGATAATAACGCTTCGCGTTACTACAACACAAGCACTTATCAAATCCCCCCACATTTAAGCTTTTGCTTGTCCTCAAGCAAAATAGAACGTGAAAGTACTTAGGAAGAACAATTGAAACGTGCTCGGCCTTAGGTTCAACAAAAGCATGCAAAAGAAGTATTCTACAAGTAAGGAGAAATCACAACATTGCATAAGATTATCATTGCTCTAGCTAAAAACATGAATCAAAAAGGAATAACAACTCGAAAACGTGTAAGTGTGTGCGAATTCACTCAAGAAAACCAACGAGTACTCCTCAAACTTTTGTTACAAGGACTTATTTATGTACACTAAGTAAGGAAGTAGTAGCTTCACTCAACCTCTAAGGTAGCCCTTTCCTAGGCGGCCGCCAAAGGTGGCTTTCACACTTTCAAGGAGGTAGCTCTTTCTACCGGAGTGGAAGCTTTCACGCTTCCCATGGGATAGCTCTTTCTCTCATTAGGGCATAACTTGTATCCGACTTATGAGAGTAGCTACATACTTCATAGGAGGTAGCTCTTTCCACCCCAAATGAAAAACTTCAACTAATATTCACAAGTTAAATTTTTTTTTTTTTCAGAGTTTTTACTACATAGAACTTCACAACTTACTAAAGTAATACTAAACTAGTCCTTAAAACTTCAAGATTGAGTTTCCAAAAGATTTCAAGAGTGAGTAGTGCAATAAGGTGTAATCGAGCAAAAATCCCCTAAAATTCAAGTGCAACTAGAATACAATGTTAAAAATTCACCTAAACTCTAAGAATACGAATGTTGCAACTAAGGTGAACCGCCATAGGCTACATGAACATGATCAATTGACCGCACAAGTAAAGGTGTGTGTAATGTGAATTCTCCCCCCCACACTTAAGATGTACATTATCCCCAATGTACGCATGCAAGCATTATAACCAATAAAACAATGAAGAACAATTAGTGTGGAAGTTGCAATTGAAACATTACTCCCCTGAACTCCAAGTGTTGCGTTTGATGGAGCTAGGTCATTGAGAGTTGAGTCTCAATGGTTTGTGGAGCACACACGGTCCAATGACCGTGCCTATGACAATTCCTCAATTTCCTTAAATCCAAGACCATCTGCACACATACGCAAGGGTTCAGTATAGCTCAAAATAAAGCTCGAGTATATAAAGATATGATAATGAAGTACAACTCGAGACAAAACAAATAAAAACATACCCAGAAGGAGAGTCCTTTCTGGGTACTACAAGTCCAACAAAAATAAGAAAACAAAAGTGCGATAAAAGAAAGATAAAATCTACGACGCCTCAGCGTCGGTGTCCTGATGTGTATCCTCTGGTGCTGCTGCTGCTGCTGGTGGTGAATCTGATGCTGATGGAGATGGAGGCGGAGTCGGTGAGTGATGGGTCGACCGTAAGTGCACGGGTCGTCAAGTAATACCCCTCACGCGCGCGCGAGGGGGTCGTATTCCCAAGGGCCCGAGAATCTACCCTTACTTCCTCTTCGTATGATTGTTTGGCCGATCAAGTCAAGTGTTGTGCAAAAGAAAGTAAAAAGATGATTAACATGCAAATAAAGTGTTCTAAGGTGGAGGCAATGAACGAGGGATAAAACAATATAAAGAGAGGGTCACGGATGAGGATTACCAAGGGGGCTACTAAAGTGCGGGGCTTGCCTTAACTAGCATGCAAATGGGTAGTTTGGACCGAGAAACCCGAAGTTAGACCAACCCGATGGTCACGGAAATTGGTCCCTAATCCGGTACAAGTATCGAATACGGAATTCCTTCCGCTCGAATCCTCACACGATTGCAAAGGGAGCAAAAGGTTTCTCAAGTTAGGGAGAAGACACAAACTAGGTCAACCCTAACAATTGGAGGGGTACAAATACCCGATGGTCACGGCGTATTCATACATGTATCCCTACCAAGCTTGGTGAGCCTAATACTAGGGCAATGGTCATGCTTCCTAGCATTATCTAAACAATGATACACAGAGTTCTCATGCATACCAAGCAATCAAATACACCAAACAAGGTTCACAAACAAGTCTCAAATGCATAAATCAAGTCAAGCAAACATCCTACACAAGTTCACGCCCAAGGTTCACCTACATCCGGTGACCTTGGGGTTTAGTTGCCCATGAATACAAAATACACAAGAAAACACATCAAAACAACCAAATACATAGATGAGAACACCCCCTCAAAAGATAGAAGCCGAATGACGTTCCAAAGACGCCACCAAAGGGGTGGCTTCCCTTGTCGATTCTCCTCCAAACTAAGGATCAAGAGGGTGGATCTCGTCGTATGTCGCTCTCCTCGTCATTCTATCCCCGGAAATGGCCTCCGACGGCAGCTCCTAGCTCCGATTTGAAGATGGTGGCAAGTTGGCTCAAGACCCAGGGCTCTCTCCCTCCAAATGAACTCAAAACCCTTAAAAGAAAACTTTTTCCAGTGGGTTATGCGGCCCCCTATGCGGCCCCGCATGCGGGGAGAGAAAATTCCCGAGAAAATCCCGAAATCGCGTAAGTTGCTACAGTGCCGCTACAGTAGAACTGCTACAGTACCGTATGCGGCCTCTGCAGTGCCCGCATGAACCTCCAGACATTGCCATTTTCACCAAAGGATTCGTGCTACAGGATCTGCTACAGTGGTCGCTACAGTCCCCCCGTATGAAATAGTGTTTTCGTTGTCGATTTCTTCTCAAATTCTATCAATGAGCTCAAAGGGGTCACATCAGTACCTGTAACACGAAAGAAACCAATTCAGACCAAAAACGGGTGCCAACTCATAGAAAAATACGTAATACATACACCCGAATACATGGAAAATACGTATGTTTAGGCGTTTATCAAACATCCCCACACCTAAGCATTTGCTTGTCCCCAAGCAAACAAACATGAAGAACAGGGGCAAGAAGATAAACGACTAAATGTACGACCTCAAGCTCAACAGTAGAGGACCCCACTAGCACAGATAGAAGGAAGGACAGATAATGAGTTGTTCTGTTGGCAACTGGGTATGGATGGTCCTGTTTCATCTAAAGTGCACTGGTGAGTGTGTGCTTACTTCCAACCTCATTCTCCATATTATTCACTCCACATACAATGAAAATGGCATTAATCTGTTAAAGACACCCTCAATACCCAGTTAAAAGTCCTTCGGGTCCTGAATGAAACTTTGGCTCTCGAGTGGTTGTGTAACAGGTTCCAAGGGATACGAATAAGATACTATATGCTGTATTTACATATTTGCAAAGGTTTTTTTTTTTTTTTTTTTTTTTTTTACCTGTATACAATATATCTCGTATCCCCTGGTATAAAACCTGTTAACAAACTCACTTGAGGCTAAGGAAACAACAAAGGACCTCAAAAGCTCTTAAAAAGGCATTGAAAGTAGACATTAACAAATTAATGCCGAAAACATTGTAATGGGTTAGTTGGAGTGTATGAGGTGGAAGTACAAGTGTAAAAGTCTGTCAGTGCACTAAAGATAAAGCAGGACATCATTTAGGAACAATAATGAAATACAACTCATAACTGTCGAACCTTCATGCTAGGAAGTCCTAAACTAGGCGTCATTGCTATCATCGGCATAACAAGCATGCAAATAAGAGTAAAGCACTCCATCCCCACACCTAGAATCGTACATTGTCCCTAATGTACATGAATCAGCAGAACATGATGATATGTATGCATTAAAAATAAGGAGATGAAGCAAGAAGACTTCCCCAATTAGTTGATGCAGTGAATTCAAGGTGAACACAAACAGGGGTAAATCACTAGGGCCATGGAGTGTGAAGCATCCTCAACGATCAGTCCTGAAAGCAACAGGAAATGCATCACAACTCGATAAATAAATAAAGAGAGCGAACAAATAAAATCCAAACTACATAAATAAAAAGAAGAAGTTTAGTAGGGCCGAAACCCTAACTAACTGAACGATACAACAAACACCAAAATAAGTCTAAGTGCGCAAAAACAAAATACACACAACAAGAAAAGTAAAAACTGAGAGTCGGTGTCATGAGTCTAATGATTTGGTGGAGGTGGTGAAGCCATGTGATATGTACTCCCGGATGGTATGATCGAGGCTCAAAACCCCCAAGGTTTCCCAATCAATTTGTCGGACAACACCAAAATTCTTCCTCGACAAAGAGGGCATAACGGGTCTTGTGGGCATCGTCGGTGAATCTTGGCTCAAAGACGGGCGGTGGAGAGCTCCTCCGGGATCGCTTTGAAGCCACATGCTTGGTTGACATCCCTACAAGACCATACAAGCTTCATCAAACCAAAAATATATGAAAAGAATGCACAATGGCATCAATGGGCTGAAATCTTAGTGTTGCTACAGTAATTTCGGGAAAATTTTTCAAGAGTTTCTTCTTGTAAAAGTAGCAAACAAATTTTACAAACCTTGAAATTCAACACATACATTCACAAGAAACATTCACAACCACATTCCCAAGAAAATCAGCCCAAAAACACAAAGAAAAGCCCTAGAAATGGAGAGATATGGAACTTACTTCAATCTAGGGCACCAAAGTGAAAATGAAGTGGAATCCGGCTTAAAGCTTGATAAAACCTTGAAAATCTTCCAAAAATTCGTTTGCTAGGATGAGGAGAGTGTTTGGATGCAAAAAGAATGAAGGAAAATGGTGGAGAGATGAAGGAGAAAAGAGAAGAAGTTTGATGAAAATTGAGTGAATAGTGAGGAAGTGGGCTGAAGAGAGGGGGAAATAGGGGCTGGGTGACCATGCGGCCTACCATGCGGCCGCATGGTACCCCGCATAACTCTCTGGAAAATCCATGCGGCCTGCTATGCGGCCGCATGGTACCCCGCATAAGGCTCTGGAAAATCTATGCGGCCTGCTATGCGGCCGCATAGCAGGCCGCATTGCTCTCGGGAAAATTTGTGCGGCCCCTTGTGCGGCCGCATGACAGGCCGCACAAGGCCCAGGAATTTTTCAGCTCAAAACACTCTCAAATCAACCTTTGAACTCAACCTAGCACTCAAAAATTACATGAAAACAAAGCCGAAAACACTCAAAAATCATTGAAAACATGGCGATTGAAGCACCAACTGGTGAGAATGCGTTTGAATCGCTCACCCGCAAGTGCACGGGGTCGCCAAGTAATACCCCTCGCGCGAGCACGAGGGGGTCGTATTCCCAAGGGCCCGAGGAGCTATTCTTACTTCCTTATCACAATGTTGTTTAACCTAGCAATCACTCAAAGGAGATAACTACAAATAATCTACGGATGTATGAAAAGCATACAAATAATAAATACAAATACTGAGGGAAATCAGGGCGAGGGAATGGTCACGGATGAGGATTCCCTCGGGGGCTACTAAAGTGCTAAGGATACCCTAACTAGCATGCACGTTGGTGGTTTGGACCGGGAAACCCTAAATTAGACCAACCCGATGGTCACGGTGTTTGGTCCCTAATCTGGTACAAGTATTGGAATACGGAATTTCTTCCGCCCAAATCCTTGTACGATTGCAATGGGTTTAATGGATTTCCCCAAGCTAGGGTTGAAACACAATCAAGGACAACCCTAACAATTGGAGGGGTACAAATACCCGATGGTCACGGCGTATTCGTACATGTATTCCCTTCCAAGCTTGGTGAGCCTAACACTAGGGCAATGGTCATGCAACCTAGCATTGTCTAGGAATTAACATATAGAGTTCTCATACATATCAAGGCATTCAAGAACCACCAAACAAGGATCTCAAACCAACACACATGCATAAACTAGAAAGGAATCATCCAAAATACACAAGTTCACCCCCAAGGTTCACCTACATCCGGTGACCTTGGGGTTTAGTTGCTCATGATCACAAAGTATGCAAATAAATACATGGAAACAACCAAAAGCATAATAGGAACACTCCCTCAAAGGATCAAGGCCGAATGACGCTTCCAAGGACGCCACCCAAGGAGTGGCTTCCCTTGTCAAACTTCCTCTAAAATCCAAATCGAAGGTGTGGAGTCGTCGTCTCGTGCTCTCCCCGTCGTCCTCTCCTCAAGAATCGCCTCCAAAAGCCGGCCTCAAGCTCCCAAAGAAGGTGGTGAAGTCAAGCTTGCTCAAGGTCTAGCTCTCCAACAAAATGACTTCCCAAAACCCTTAAAAACATCATCCAGAGCGTCATGCGGCCCCGTATGCGACCCCGCATGCGGGGAGAGAAAATCCCGAGAAAAACCCGAAATCATGTAAGTTGCTACAGTGCCGCTACAGTAACTGCTACAGTGCCGTATACGGCCTCTGCAGTGCCCGCATGCCAGACCGCATGACCTCCAGACTTAGCCATTTCGCCAAAGGGGTCGTGCTACAGGATCTGCTACAGTGGTCGCTACAGTACCCCCGTATGAAATAGTGTTTTCGTCGCCGATTTCTTCTCAAATTCTATCAATGAGCTCAAAGGGGTCACATCAGTACCTGTAACATGAAAGAAACCAATTCAGACCAAAAACGGGTGTCAATTCATAGAAAAATACGTAATACATACACCCGAATATATGGAAAATACGTATGTTTAGGCGTTTATCAAACATCCCCACACCTAAGCATTTGCTTGTCCCCAAGCAAACACACATGAAGAACAGGGGCACGGTGATAAACGACTAAACATACGACCTCAAGCTCAACGGTAAAGCACTCCACTAGCACAAGTGAAAAGAAATCTAGAAAGTGAGCTGTATAGTGAGTGATCAAGTAATGGTAGCCCTGTTTTATTCAAAGTGCTTCCGTGAGTGTGTGCTGGCTCCCAACCTTAACCTCCACACCCTGGATTACCCCAGGGGTCCATTCACCCCACATATGGTGAGAGCGGCATTAGACAGCTAAAGACCTCTTCAATACTCAGTTAAAAGTCTTTTGAGTTCCTGAACAAAACTCTAGCACTTAAGCGACTGTGTAAGAAGTTCCAGGGGACGCACAGAGATACTTATTTACCTATTTACAAATACACACATTTTTTTTTTTTTTTTTTTTTTTTTGTTGTGAGTCCGGCTAACATAGGCTGCACAAGAAATCTTTCAGAAGGATGCACATGCTGATTAGGCACAAAAGCCACCCAACCTACTCAATTACAGCCTACATAGACGCATTCATGCTGTGCCAGCAGAGGAATACTGCCATAGACTCCACTTTTTTTTTTTTTTTTTTTTTTTTTTGTACACACTGTATCTCAGTCCCTTGGACACCTGTCACACAAGTCCACTAAAGGCTACAGAAAACAAAACAGGAACTCACAAGCTCTTAAAAGAATATTGAAGAAAGAATTTAACAGTCCAATACCAAAATCATCATAATGGGTTGGTTGGAGTGTATAAGGTAGGAGCAATCATGATAGAGCGTGAGAAAGCACTAAGAATAAAACAGGGCATCATTCAAGCACAGTTTAAAAATACAGCTCATTTCTATCATTCTTTTAAGCTAGGAAGTACAAAACCCTAAAATCATAGCTATCATCGGTATTCATGCATGCAAAACTAGTAAAGTACCCCATCCCCACACCTAAAGTTGTACATTGCCCTCAATGTACATGAATCAGCAGAGTAAGGTGCGAGATAAAAATATAAACATAGAAATACGGGAATGAGGTAAAGAAACTTCCCCAATTGGTCGATGAGATGAACTCCACGTGTGCCTGGACCGGGGGAAAGTTGTGAGGTGCAAGGGGCGTGAATCCTCTACAATGATTAGTCCTGAAAATAGAGAGGAAACATATCACATCCCAAGAAATAAATAGAGAGCCGGACAAGAAAGCACGAATCAAAAACGGGAAAATACAGTTTAGAAGGGTCAGGACCCTTGCTAACTGAAAAGTATAACAATACAAACCAACAAGTCTAGATATAAAAACCATAACAAACAACAGAAAAAAAAAAACTAGAGTGGTGCTGCGAGTCTAGAAATCTGGCGGGAGTGACGGCGCAAGGCACGTGGTAGCTGTGGAGGAGGTGCCGACAGAAGATGAAGCGCCGCGCATGTATGATAAGATCTCGGCCATGCTGCTCTCGATGCGGCTCTGTGATGCGGCTAAATCTCGCACTGATGCTGTCAACACCTCCTGAGAGGTCCCAAGGGTCTGCAACTGCTGACGGACCTCGATGCGGAACTCCGCGAAACTCTCCTCAAGTGATGGTCGACTCCCGCTAGGTGCTGCGTCGGGTACAGGGGCGGACTCTGAATCAGACTCCGATCCTGACTCAGAATCCCGAGAGGTATCGGGGTCATGGGAACTCGTGCCTCCACTGCGCGGGAGGCGGTAAGTGTCTCCCGACCTCTCAACTATCCCAATATGAAGCAAGATCGACAGACTAAGTGGTGCCACGGTGCTCACAATGCTCATGCCCTGGGTGTGCTCAATCAGTCCTAGGCCCCTGATGATGCGTGTAAAATACGGCCCGACAAATATAGCCCCAAGGCGAGTAGAAGTCCCCTGATGCTCAATAAGTCCGGCGAACAGATGGCCCATGTGGATGGGGTACCGCTGAAGAATACTGTACATAATAAGTAGATCGGTACGAGAAACCACCCCAGTAGAATCAGCACGACCGCTCACACTTCTGGATAGTAGGGCCTGTAAGTACCTGTGAATGGGGTCGGCCATCAAAGAAGCCTTCTTCGAAGATGACGAGCGAGCAATAGACCTCCAAAGGGAACTAGGGGACACCGAGCGTGGGAAGTCACGAGGTAAAGCCCTGAGCTCTGAATCGGCAAGGGACTCATAAGTGTGAAACCCAAGGTAAATGGCCAACTGGTCGTCGGTGATCTTGTGCCGCTTACCAAAGGCTCTAAAAGTGATGGTGCTGGCCTGGCGTAAATGAGGAGCATGCCCGGATACCTCAAACGTGCTCAACACTTCCAATGTCAACTCCCAATAAGTGGGCTCCTCGATCTCAAGAATGCCATCCCATCCACCATGGGAGATGAGCCCACGAAAGGTATCGTCAATGTCCAATGTCTTCAAGGCCTCCCAATCAATCACACGCACAGTGCCAAACTTCCTCCTTGACAAGAAAGCGAACCTTGCCTTGTGGGCATCATTCTTGAATGTAGGCTTGCAAAAGGGTGGTGGAGAGCTTCTCCTAATGCGCTTGGAAGCCACGTGTTTGATCGGCATCCCTACAAGACAAGAGAACCATCATCAAGCCAAAAAAACTTGAGAAAATTGGTTAATGAAGAACAAAGGCTGATTTTTGGCTAGTGCTACAGTAATTTCGGGGAAATTTTGGTAGAGTTTCTTCTTGTAAAAGTGACAATCTAAATGTACAAAGCTTGAAATTCAAGAGAAATAATTACAAGAAGCATTCACCATGAAAAGCATCATGTTTTCCCATCATTTCAACCATAAAAAACCAAAGAATGAGTGATAGGAACACAAACCTTGAACTAGGGCACCAATGAGAAGATGAAGTGAAAATCGGCTTAAACCTTGATAAAACCTTGAAAATCTTCCAAAAAGTTGTTTGCTAGGTTGAAGAGAGTTTTTGGATGCAAAAAGAATGAAGAAAAATGGTGGAGAGATGAAGGAGAAAAGAAAAGAAGTTTGATGAAAATGGAGTGAATAGTGAGGGAGTGGAGTGAAGAGGGGGAGATGAAGGTCGGGTGACCATGCGGCCCCCCATGCGGCCGCATGGTTGCCCGCATGGCTCTCGGGAAAAACCATGCGGCCTGCTATGCGGCCGCATAGCAGGCCGCATACCTCTCGGGAAAATTCATGCGGCCTGCTATGCGGCCGCATAGCAGGCCGCATACTTCTCTGGAAAAAATATGCGGCCCCTTGTGCGGCCGCATGGTAGGCCGCACAAGGCCCAGGAATTTTGTTTAGCTCCGAACACTCTCAACACTCAAAAATCACATGAAAACAAAGCCGAAAACACACAAAAATCATTAAAAACATGGAGAATGAGGCACCAACACTCAAGAAAAATACAAAGATCATGAAATCTATGGTGCAACAAGATGAAATAAATTATGGAATTCGGCTAAACAACAACCACAAGCACAAAAATCAACAAGACTCAAACTCACAAGCACCACACAAAAAAAACGAAAAACACACAAACACAACAATGACAACTAAGAAGAAAAATAAATGCAATGAATTTAAAGACTTGGGTTGCCTCCCAAGAAGCGCTTTTTTAATGTCTTTAGCTCGACATGGTTTACCTCAATTCAGGGTGGAACAAAGGGGTGAGAAATACCTCCATTTTTTGATGAAGAGTTGTTACCCAGAAAGTTCAACGAGAGGCATGAAAAAATCTTGAATTTCCCCCGATCATCAAAGAACAAATGGTCAACCTCCTCGGGTGACATTGTAGAAACATTCACCCCCCGCTTTTGCTTCTCTTTTTTCTTCCTCCACAACTTTTTCAAGGCTCTCTTCTCATTGGAATTTGGTGAAGATTTGACCTCTACTTGTGCTAGTTGTTGCAATGGTGGAGGGGGAGGCTCATCATCCACAACATCATCCCCGAGATCTTCAAAGTACTCCTCCAATGGGTTCAAAGCGAGGACTTCCTGCACACAGTCGGAGATAATCACATCAGTTGTATCCGTGAAATAAAGAGTGTCATCGTGATCAAGTGTACGTTTCATAGCTTCGGGGAGGGTGAAGACCACTTGTTCGTCTCCAACCCTCAAAGTCATCTTCCCTCCTTTTACATCAATTAGTGCACCGGCGGTGTTAAGAAATGGACGCCCGAGGATCAATGGAACTTCCACATCATCGTCCACATCAAGAATTACAAAATCCACCGGGATGATCAACTTATCCACCCGAACTAGAACATCTTCAACAATTCCCCGGGGTCTTCGCACTGAACGATCCGCAAGTTGCAAAGTCATTCGTGTGGGTCTTAAATTGTTTAACCCCAACCTCAAGAACAAGTTGTATGGCATTACGTTTATGCTAGCCCCCGAGTCGGCCAGGGCACTTTCTTGCACTCCATCCCCGATCACACAAGGGATGATGAAACTACCCGGATCATTGAGTTTCTTGGGCAATTTCTTTTGGATAACGGCCGAACAATTTCCCGATAAAGTCACCGTCTCTAAGTCTTCAAGCTTCTTCTTATTCGTGAGGAGGTCCTTCATAAATTTAGCATATTTTGGCATTTGTGAGAGGGCCTCCACCAAGGGAATGTTAATGTGGAGTTGCTTGAAGATATTTAAGAATTTATTGAATTGCGCGTCTTCTTTATCTTGTTTGAGCCTAGAAGGATATGGTACCACAGGTTTATACTCGGGCTCCTTCCTAGTTGAAGAACTTGGAACATTTCCCTTGTGCATCCCCTCAATCTCAACAGTTGCATCATTATCTGACTTAGGGTCTTCCCGGTCGGCTACCCTATCGTTGGAGGTACTTGGACCATCCCCGGTCCTTACCTCCAACTGCTTCCCACTCCTGAGCGTCACTGCCTTCAAGTGTTCTCTCGGGTTGCATTCAGTGTTGCTCGGCATGCTACCCAAGGGACGATCTGACTGTGCCCTAGCAAGCTGTCCCACCTGGGTCTCAAGAGACTGAATGGAGGCTTGGACATTTCTCAGTACAGTACCAAATTCATCCAATCTCTTGTCCACATTTTGCAACTTGGCCTCCGTAGTGATCATGAATCGTGCCAATACATCCTCAGTCGAGTATTTCTTCTCTTGGACCTGCTGGGGTTGAAACTGGGAGCCCTGAGGTGGTGGAGGTCTCTGTTGGAATTGGCCTTGATTCCAGGACATGTTCGGGGGATTCCTCCACCCCGAATTATAACTGTTGCTGTACTGGTTCCCCGGTCCCCTAGGTCCTCCGCCAACATAATCCACTGATTCCACGGGTGCAGAAGGGGCAATAAATATGGGGCACTGCGAAGTTGCATGCCCAGCACCGCAAGTATCACAGGACAACACCGCCTTAGGGGAAGAACTGGACCCCAACATAAACTGCTCAAACTTCTGTGTCAATGCACTGACTGCCGTGTTGTTATCTGTGACATTCTTCGATAAGGCCTCAACCTTTGCAGTCAATGCAGTGGTCTCATTCACTTCGAATAGTCCGGCCACCCTTGGTCCCTTTTGTCGAGTGCTCCAGTGGCACTCATTGTTCGCCATGCTGTCAATCAATTTCTCAGCTTCTTCAGGGAGTTTGTCACTCAAAGAGCCACCTGCTGCGGCATCTATGAGTTGCCTTGTACCGTAATTCAAGCCATTACAGAGCATCTGTACTCGCATCCAAGCAGGGAAGCCATGATGAGGGCACCTACGTAACAAGTCTTTAAATCGCTCATGTGCTTCAAATAGGGTTTCAGAATCCCCCTGCCTGAAAGAGGAAATCTCTTGTCTCAATCTTGAGGCCTTGCTCGGCGGGAAATACCGAGCCAAGAATTTCTCGACCATTTCCTTCCAGGTGGTGATGGACCCGGGAGCTAAGGAAGTGAGCCATCTGTATGCTGCTCCCCTCAAACTGAATGGAAACAATCGCAATCTGATAGCATCATCTGATACTGAATTAATCTTGAATGTGGAGCAGATCTGCAGGAATCGGGAAAGATGGGCATGCGGGTCTTCATCAGGTAGACCATCAAACTGGACTGAGCTTTGTATCATCCCAATCGTGCTCGCCTTGATCTCAAAGTTATTCGCCGGGACGGTGGGTACTTGTACACTGAATTCCTCCCCGGTAAATTGTGGTCTCTCGAAATCGGATAAGGTCCTCCTCGGTTCGGCCATAACTGATGGTTCACTAGACTCGACCCAAACCTCTTGTTGCCTAGAACACTCGGTAACCTCTCTTAACCGATGATGAAAAGTGCGTTCGATATCGTTGTCGGGCTCAACTAGAGTTGCTTGATCCGCCCGTGTCATAAGAGGGGTACCTTGCAAAAATAGCTAATGTCAACACAAGCAAAAGAAGTAATGATGAAATATAAACAAGGATGGTAAAAACGAACAAAAGTAAAAATGGTCAAATCAACACGTTTTAAGTTTTCCGAATATTCCTCGTGGGTCCCCGGCAGCGGCGCCAAAAACTTGGTGAGAATGCGTTTGAATCGCTCACCCGCAAGTGCACGGGGTCGCCAAGTAATACCCCTCGCGCGAGCACGAGGGGGTCGTATTCCCAAGGGCCCGAGGAGCTATTCTTACTTCCTTATCACAATGTTGTTTAACCTAGCAATCACTCAAAGGAGATAACTACAAATAATCTACGGATGTATGAAAAGCATACAAATAATAAATACAAATACTGAGGGAAATCAGGGCGAGGGAATGGTCACGGATGAGGATTCCCTCGGGGGCTACTAAAGTGCTAAGGATACCCTAACTAGCATGCACGTGGGTGGTTTGGACCGGGAAACCCTAAATTAGACCAACCCGATGGTCACGGTGTTTGGTCCCTAATCCGGTACAAGTATTGGAATACGGAATTTCATCCGCCCAAATCCTTGTACGATTGCAATGGGTTTAATGGATTTCCCCAAGCTAGGGTTGAAACACAATCAAGGACAACCCTAACAATTGGAGGGGTACAAATACCCGATGGTCACGGCGTATTCGTACATGTATTCCCTTCCAAGCTTGGTGAGCCTAACACTAGGGCAATGGTCATGCAACCTAGCATTGTCTAGGAATTGACATATAGAGTTCTCATACATATCAAGGCATTCAAGAACCACCAAACAAGGATCTCAAACCAACACACATGCATAAACTAGAAAGGAATCATCCAAAATACACAAGTTCACCCCCAAGGTTCACCTACATCCGGTGACCTTGGGGTTTAGTTGCTCATGATCACAAAGTATGCAAATAAATACATGGAAACAACCAAAAGCATAATAGGAACACTCCCTCAAAGGATCAAGGCCGAATGACGCTTCCAAGGACGCCACCCAAGGAGTGGCTTCCCTTGTCAAACTTCCTCTAAAATCTAAATCGAAGGTGTGGAGTCGTCGTCTCGTGCTCTCCCCGTCGTCCTCTCCTCAAGAATCGCCTCCAAAAGCCGGCCTCAAGCTCCCAAAGAAGGTGGTGAAGTCAAGCTTGCTCAAGGTCTAGCTCTCCCCCAAAATGACTTCCCAAAACCCTTAAAAACATCATCCAGAGCGTCATGCGGCCCCGTATGCGACCCCGCATGCGGGGAGAGAAAATCCCGAGAAAAACCCGAAATCGTGTAAGTTGCTACAGTGCCGCTACAGTAACTGCTACAGTGCCGTATACGGCCTCTGCATTGCTCGCATGCCAGACCGCATGACCTCCAGACTTAGCCATTTCGCCAAAGGGGTCGTGCTACAGGATCTGCTACAGTGGTCGCTACAGTACCCCCGTATGAAATAGTGTTTTCGTCGCCGATTTCTTCTCAAATTCTATCAATCAGCTCGAAGGGGTCACATCAGTACCTGTAACATGAAAGAAACCAATTCAGACCAAAAACGGGTGTCAACTCATAGAAAAATACGTAATACATACACCCGAATACATGGAAAATACGTATGTTTAGGCGTTTATCACCAACACTCAAGGAAAAATACAATGATCATTAAACCAAGGGTGTAACATGGTAAAATAAATTAAGGAAAACGACTAAACAACCACCACAATCAAAGAAATCAACAACACTCAAACTCAAAAGCACCACAAAAAATACGAAAAACACCCAAACACAACAACAACTAAGAAGAAAAAAAATAGATGCAATGAATTTAAAGACTTGGGTTGCCTCCCAAGAAGCGCTTGTTTAACGTCTTTAGCTCGACGTCTCTTACCTTGACATCATGGTGGATCAAAGGAAGTCAAATTACCTCCATTCTTGTGTGAAATGTTGTTACCCAAGAAATTCATGGAGAGGCATGAAAAGATCTTGAACTTCCCTTGATTTTCCATGAGTATGTCATCTACATCCATGGGCGGCGATGATACAACCTTCACAACTTTTGTAGGCTTTTTCTTTGTCTTCTTCCACATCTTCTTCAAGGCTTTCTTTTCTTGGTCATGAGGCGGAGGTCGAACCATTACTTGTGCAACTTGTTGCATCGGTATAGGTGTGGCATCACTTTTTTCAATCCCATCGTCATCTAACTCCCCCAAAATCTCATCCAACGGGTTTAAGGCAAGAACTTCCTGCACACAATCGGAAACAATGACATCAGTTAAATCAGTATAGTATAAACTGTCATCATGATCGAGTGTGTGCCGCATTGCTTCGGGGAGAGTAAAGACAACTTGCTCATCACCAACTCTTAATGTCATCCTTCCGCCCTTGACATCAATCAATGCACCCGAAGTATTTAGGAATGGCCGACCGAGAATGATGGGGACCTCAACATCATCATCAACATCAAGTATCACAAAATCAACGGGGATGATGAGCTTGTCAACCCTTACAAGGACATCTTCGACAACACCCCTTGGTCTCCGCACCGAACGGTCGGCAAGTTGTAGGGTCATTCGTGTAGGCCTTAAGTCTTCCAACCCTAGCTTCAAAAATAACTTGTAGGGCATCACATTAATGCTCGCTCCCGAGTCGGCTAAAGCATTCTCTTGTATTCCTTCACCAAGTACACACGGGATGACGAAACTACTGGGATCATTGAGTTTCTTTGGCAACTTCTTTTGAATCAAAGCGGAGCAATTCCCCGATAGTGTCACCGAGTCCACATCTTCTAGTTTTCTTTTGTTCGTGATGAGGTCTTTCATGAACTTGGCATACTTGGGCATTTGTGAAAGGGCCTCAACCAATGGAATATTAATGTGGAGTTGCTTGAATATGTTCAAAAACTTTTCAAATTGGGCATCCTCCTTGTCTTGTTTCAATCTTGTCGGGTAAGGCACCACGGGCTTGTACTCGCTCACCTTTGGGACCGGGGATTTTTGGATATCGTCACCACATTCCTTCCCATTATCCTTACATTCCTTCTTGTTCAAATGTGGGTCTTCCCGATCGGCTACCCTATCATTAGAAGCACTTGGACTCGTCTCGGCCCTTGCTTCCAATTGCTTTCCACTCCTCAGTGTAACGGCTTTCAAGTGTTCCCTAGGGTTACTTTCGGTGTTGCTTGGCAAGCTACCCGAAGGACGATCAGAATGCGCTCGAGCAAGCTGTCCCACTTGGTTCTCAAGGGTTTGCATGGATGCTTGAACATTCCTCAACACAGTACCGAAGTCATCCAACCTTTTCTCGATACATTGAAACCGTTTTTCGTAATTGATCATGAATTTAGCCAAAACATCCTCTGTAGTAAACTTCCTTTCTTGTTGAGGAGGCGCCTGGAACTGACTTCCTTGGGGTGGTGGGGCTCTCTGTTGTGCTTGTCACTGACTCCATGATAAGTTTGGATGGCCCCTCCATCCCGAGTTGTAGGTGTTGCCAAATTGATTCCCAAATCCTCTAGGTCCACCACCAACATAGTCAACATTTTCCACAGGTGCCGAGGGAGCAATGAAAATAGGGCATTGAGAAGTTGCATGCCCAGCACCACAAGTGTCACAAGACATCACTGCCTTAGGAGTGGAGGTAGACCCGAGCATCAACTGTTCAACTTTCTGTGCTAATGTACTAACTAAGGCATTGTTGTCTGAAACATTCTTCGATAAGGCTTCGACCTTAGCAGTCAACGCAGTATTCTCATTCACCTCATACAGGCCTGCAGCCTTTGGTGCATTCTGCCGAGTACTCCAGTGACACTCATTACTAGCCATGTTTTCAATAAGAGCCTCAGCATCCTCAGGTAACTTTGCACTTAGAGATCCTCCTGCTGCAGCATCAATCAGTTGTCTCGTAGCGTAGTTCAACCCATTACAAAACATTTGCACTCTCATCCACGCAGGGAACCCGTGGTGAGGACACTTACGCAGGAGATCCTTGAACCGTTCGTGGGCCTCAAAAAGTGTTTCTGAATCCCCTTGCCTGAAGGATGAAATTTCTTGCCTCAGTCGGGCCGCCTTGCTTGGTGGGAAATATCGGGCAAGGAATTTCTCGACCATCTCCTTCCAAGTAGTGATCGTTCCGGGGGCCAAAGAAGTGAGCCAACGATATGCTGCTCCTCTCAAACTGAACGGGAACAACCTCAATCTTATGGCGTCATCGGACACTGAGTTAATCTTTGATGGGTCGACCGCAAGTGCACGGGTCGTCAAGTAATACCCCTCACGCGCGCGCGAGGGGGTCGTATTCCCAAGGGCCCGAGAATCTACCCTTACTTCCTCTTCGTATGATTGTTTGGCCAATCAAGTCAAGTATTGTGCAAAAGAAAGTAAAAAGATGATTAACATGCAAATAAAGTGTTCTAAGGTGGAGGCAATGAACGAGGGATAAAACAATATAAAGAGAGGGTCACGGATGAGGATTACCAAGGGGGCTACTAAAGTGCGGGGCTTGCCTTAACTAGCATGCAAATGGGTAGTTTGGACCGAGAAACCCGAAGTTAGACCAACCCGATGGTCACGGAAATTGGTCCCTAATCCGGTACAAGTATCGAATACGGAATTCCTTCCGCTCGAATCCTCACACGATTGCAAAGGGAGCAAAAGGTTTCTCAAGTTAGGGAGAAGACACAAACTAGGTCAACCCTAACAATTGGAGGGGTACAAATACCCGATGGTCACGGCGTATTCATACATGTATCCCTACCAAGCTTGGTGAGCCTAATACTAGGGCAATGGTCATGCTTCCTAGCATTATCTAAACAATGATACACAGAGTTCTCATGCATACCAAGCAATCAAATACACCAAACAAGGTTCACAAACAAGTCTCAAATGCATAAATCAAGTCAAGCAAGCATCCTACACAAGTTCACCCCCAAGGTTCACCTACATCCGGTGACCTTGGGGTTTAGTTGCTCATGAATACAAAATACACAAGAAAACACATCAAAACAACCAAATACATAGATGAGAACACCCCCTCAAAAGATAGAAGCCGAATGACGTTCCAAAGACGCCACCAAAGGGGTGGCTTCCCTTGTCGATTCTCCTCCAAACTAAGGATCAAGAGGGTGGATCTCGTCGTATGTCGCTCTCCTCGTCGTTCTCTCCCCGGAAATGGCCTCCGACGGCAGCTCCTAGCTCCGATTTGAAGATGGTGGCAAGTTGGCTCAAGACCTAGGGCTCTCCTCCTTCCAAATGAACTCCCAAAACCCTTAAAAACATCATCCAGAACGTTATGCGGCCCCGTATGCGACCCCGCATGCGGGGAGAGAAAATCCCGAGAAAACCCGAAATCGTGTAAGTTGCTACAGTACCGTATGCGGCCTCTGCAGTGCCCGCATGCCAGACCGCATGAACCTCCAGACTTAGCCATTTCGCCAAAGGATTCGTGCTACAGGATCTGCTACAGTGGTCGCTACAGTAACCCCCTATGAAATAGTGTTTTCGTTGCCGATTTCTTCTCAAATTCTATCAATCAGCTCAAAGGGGTCACATCAGTACCTGTAACACGAAAGAAACCAATTCAGACCAAAAACGGGTGCCAACTCATAGAAAAATATGTAATACATACACCCGAATACATGGAAAATACGTACGTTTAGGCGTTTATCAAACATCCCCACACCTAAGCATTTGCTTGTCCCCAAGCAAACAAACATGAAGAACAGGGGCAAGAAGATAAACGACTAAATGTACGACCTCAAGCTCAACAGTAGAGGACCCCACTAGCACAGATAGAAGGAAGGACAAATAATGAGTTGTTCTGTTGGCAACTGGGTATGGATGGTCCTGTTTCATCTAAAGTGCACTGGTGAGTGTGTGCTTACTTCCAACCTCATTCTCCATACTATTCACTCCACATACAATGAAAATGGCATTAATCTGTTAAAGACACTCTCAATACCCAGTTAAAAGTCCTTCGGGTCCTGAATGAAACTTTGGCTCTCGAGTGGTTGTGTAACAGGTTCCAAGGGATACGAATAAGATACTATATGCTGTATTTACATATTTGCAAAGGTTTTTTTTTTTTTTTTTTTTTTTTTTTTTTTTTTTTTTTTTTTTTTTTTTTGAGTTGAGTCCGACTAACGTAGACTGCACAAAAATCTTTCAGACGGATGCACATGCTGGCCAGGCACAAGAGCCACCCATCCTACTTGATTACAGTCCACATAGACGCATTCATGCTGTACTAGCAGAGGAATACTGTCATAGACTCCACATTTTTTTTTTTTTTTTTTTTTTTTTTTACAATATATCTCGTATCCCCTGGTATAAAACCTGTTAACAAACTCACTTGAGGCTAAGGAAACAACAAAGGACCTCAAAAGCTCTTAAAAAGGCATTGAAAGTAGACATTAACAAATTAATGCCGAAAACATTGTAATGGGTTAGTTGGAGTGTATGAGGTGGAAGTACAAGTGTAAAAGTCTGTCAGTGCACTAAAGATAAAGCAGGACATCATTTAGGAACAATAATGAAATACAACTCATAACTGTCGAACCTTCATGCTAGGAAGTCCTAAACTAGGCGTCATTGCTATCATCGGTATAACAAGCATGCAAATAAGAGTAAAGCACTCCATCCCCACACCTAGAATCGTACATTGTCCCTAATGTACATGAATCAGCAGAACATGATGATATGTATGCAATAAAAATAAGGAGATGAAGCAAGAAGACTTCCCCAATTAGTTGATGCAGTGAATTCAAGGTGAACACAAACAGGGGTAAATCACTAGGGCCATGGAGTGTGAAGCATCCTCAACGATCAGTCCTGAAAGCAACAGGAAATGCATCACAACTCGATAAATAAATAAAGAGAGCGAACAAATAAAATCCAAACTACATAAATAAAAAGTAGTTTAGTAGGGCCGAAACCCTAACAAACTGAACGATATAACAAACACCAAAATAAGTCTAAGTGCGCAAAAACAAAATACACACAACAAGAAAAGTATAAACTAAGAGTCGGTGTCATGAGTCTAATGATTTGGTGGAGGTGGTGAAGCCATGTGATATGTATTCCCGGATGGTATGATCGAGGTTCAAAACCCCCAAGGTTTTCCAATCAATTTGTCGGACAACACCAAAATTCTTCCTCGACAAAGAGGGCATAACGGGTCTTGTGGGCATCGTCGGTGAATCTTGGCTCAAAGACGGGCGGTGGAGAGCTCCTCCGGGATCGCTTTGAAGCCACATGCTTGGTTGACATCCCTACAAGACCATACAAGCTTCATCAAACCAAAAATATATGAAAAGAATGCACAATGGCATCAATGGGCTGAAATCTTATTGTTGCTACAGTAATTTCGGGAAAATTTTTCAAGAGTTTCTTCTTGTAAAAGTAGCAAACAAATTTTACAAACCTTGAAATTCAACACAAACATTCACAAGAAACATTCACAACCACATTCCCAAGAAAATCAGCCCAAAAACACAAAGAAAAGCCCTAGAAATGGAGAGATATGGAACTTACTTCAATCTAGGGCACCAAAGTGAAAATGAAGTGGAATCCGGCTTAAAGCTTGATAAAACCTTGAAAATCTTCCAAAAATTCGTTTGCTAGGATGAGGAGAGTGTTTGGATGCAAAAAGAATGAAGGAAAATGGTGGAGAGATGAAGGAGAAAAGAGAAGAAGTTTGATGAAAATTGAGTGAATAGTGAGGAAATGGGCTGAAGAGAGGGGGAAATAGGGGCTGGGTGACCATGCGGCCTACCATGCGGCCGCATGGTACCCCGCATAGCTCTCTGGAAAATCCATGCGGCCTGCTATGCGGCCGCATAGCAGGCCGCATACCTCTCGGGAAAAATCATGCGGCCTGCTATGCGGCCGCATAGCAGGCCGCACCGCTCTCGGGAAAATTTGTGCGGCCCCTTGTGCGGCCGCATGACAGGCCGCACAAGGCCCAGGAATTTTTCAGCTCAAAACACTCTCAAATCAACCTTTGAACTCAACCTAGCACTCAAAAATTACATGAAAACAAAGCCGAAAACACTCAAAAATCATTGAAAACATGGAGATTGAAGCACCAACACTCAAGGAAAAATACAATGATCATCAAACCAAAGGTGCAACATGGTAAAATAAATTAAGGAAAACGACTAATCAACCACCACAATCAAAGAAATCAACAACACTCAAACTCAAAAGCACCACAAAAAATACGAAAAACACCCAAACACAACAACAACTAAGAAGAAAAAAAAATAGATGCAATGAATTTAAAGACTTGGGTTGCCTCCCAAGAAGCGCTTGTTTAACGTCTTTAGCTCGACGTCTCTTACCTTGACATCATGGTGGATCAAAGGAAGTCAAATTACCTCCATTCTTGTGTGAAATGTTGTTACCTGAGAAATAGTGTTTCAACCGGTGCCCATTAACCTTAAAGGTTCCCAATTGTGAATGAGATATCTCGACGGCGCCGTGAGGGAACACTTGAGTGACGGTGTAGGGGCCATGCCATCGTGATTTTAACTTCCCGGGGAATAATTTTAATCTTGCATTGAATAATAGTACTTGGTCCCCGGGTTGGAAACACTTGGCTCGTTTAATATGCCGGTCATGGTATTCCTTCATTTTCTCCTTGTACCTTATTGATGTGTCATACGCCAAGGACCGCCATTCCTCTAACTCATTTAATTGGAGTTTTCGCTTGCGACCACACAAATGAGGATCAAAGTTAAGTTGCTTTATGGCCCAATAAGCCTTGTGTTCAAGTTCAACCGGCAAGTGACATGTCTTTCCATAGACCAATCTATATGGTGTTGTCCCAATAGGTGTCTTGTATGCGGTTCTATATGCCCAGAGTGCATCATCAAGTTGGTCGGCCCAATCCCTCCTATGGTGACTCACTGTTTTCTCAAGGATGCGCTTCAATTCCCTATTTGATACCTCCACTTGACCATTGGTTTGCGGGTGATAAGCGGTTGAGATTCTATGAGACACACCATATCGTTTCAAAACCTTCTCAAACTGAGAGTTGCAGAAATGAGTGCCTCGGTCACTAATGATTGTTCTAGGTGCTCCGAACCGGGAAAACAATTTTCTTAGAAATTTCACAACAACTCGTGCATCACACGATGGGAGGGCCTGTGCTTCCACCCACTTGGAGACATAGTCCACTGCCACTAGGATATATTTGTTGCCCTGCGAGCTAGGAAACGGCCCCATGAAGTCGATTCCCCAAACATCAAATACTTCGCATGCTTGATTCCATGATTGAGGCATTTCCTCTCTTTTTGAGATATTACCCGTTCTCTGGCACCTGTCACAATGTTGCACCAATGTTTGTGCATCTTGGAACATAGTCGGCCAATAAAACCCCGCATCGAGGGCCTTCCTAGCAGTCCGGTTCCCACTATAATGACCACCTGTCGGCCCAGAATGGCAATGCTTCAAAATATCTTGCCCTTCCTCTAACGAAACACACCTTCTGACAGTCTGATCCGAGCAAACCCTGAATAAATGGGGGTCTTCCCAAATATAATACTTCAGGTCGGCAAAGAATTTCTTCCGTTGTTGGTGAGTGAGCCACTTAGGGAATGTTTTCGCAGCTAGAAAGTTGGCAAAGTCAGCGAACCACGGGGTTTCATTTGTTGCTACCACCTGAATACTACATAATTGTTCTCCAGGAAATGAATCATTGATTTCTCTCTTTTCCAATACGTCGTCATTGGGACCCTCAAGGCGGGAGAGATGGTCAGCAGCAAGGTTTTCTGCCCCTTTTTTATCTCTTATCTCCAAGTCAAATTCCTGAAGAAGTAGCACCCAGCGAATCAGTCGCGGCTTGGCATCCGACTTGCTCAATAGATACTTTAGGGCAGAATGGTCTGTGTAAACAATCACCTTGGACAACACCAAGTATGATCGGAACTTGTCAAATGCAAAGACTACCGCCAACAATTCCTTCTCGGTAGTGGTATAGTTTTCTTGAGCATCATTCAAAGTTTTACTTGCATAGTAGATAGGATGAAAGTGTTTGTCCCTTCGTTGCCCAAGCACTGCACCCACAGCATAGTCACTCGCATCACACATCAGCTCAAATGGCAAACTCCAGTCTGGGGAAACCATGATTGGTGCTTCAACCAGTTTCTTCTTGAGAGTTAAGAAGGCATTCATGCAGTCACTATTGAATTCAAAAGGAGCATCCTTCTCCAACAGTTTTGTCAATGGTCGGGAGATGGAAGAGAAATCTTGCACGAATCTTCTGTAAAACCCAGCATGTCCTAGGAAGCTCCTGATGGCCTTCACTGAAGTTGGAGGAGGAAGTTTTTCAATAGTAGCGACCTTTGCCTTATCCACTTCAATCCCCTGTTTTGAAATTTTGTGTCCCAGGACAATGCCATCCTTGACCATAAAATGACATTTCTCCCAACTAAGCACCAGATTTGTTTCTTCACATCTACTCAGGACCCGTTCAAGGTTTTTGAGGCATAGGTCGAACGAGTCACCGAACACGGAGAAGTCATCCATGAACACTTCCATAATGTCCTCTACCATGTCTTCAAAGATGGCCATCATACACCTCTGAAAAGTGGCCGGTGCATTGCAAAGTCCAAAAGGCATCCGCCGGTAAGCGAAAGTACCATAGGGGCAAGTGAAAGTAGTTTTCTCTTGATCTTCTGGAGCAATAGGAATTTGAAAATATCCAGAGAAACCGTCCAAGAAGCAATAGTAGGAGTGGCCGGCAAGTCGCTCAAGCATCTGATCAATGAAGGGTAAGGGGAAATGATCCTTCCTTGTGGCATCATTAAGCTTTCTGTAGTCTATGCAAACCCTCCATCCTGTTACCGTTCTGGTAGGTATCAATTCATTCTTCTCATTGGTCACGACTGTCATACCCCCTTTCTTGGGTACTACTTGAACTGGACTCACCCATGCACTGTCAGAAATGGGGTAAATAATGCCCGCATCAAGGAGCTTGATGACTTCATTCTTTACTACCTCTTTCATGTTAGGATTCAATCTTCGTTGGGGTATTGCCAAAGGCCTGTGATTGTCTTCCATAAGAATTTTGTGAGTGCAGAATGATGGATTGATCCCCTTAATATCAGCGATTTTCCAAGCAATTGCCTTCTTGTGTTTCTTTAGTACATCCAGGAGCATGTCCTTCTGTTGTCTGGTCAAGTCTGCTGCAATGATAACAGGGAGTGTAGAATTTTCCCCCAAGAAGGCATACTCTAGATGGTCTGGTAGTTGCTTCAATTCCAGTTCAGGGGGTTCTTCAAGCGATGATTTCAATCTCCCATAATTGCTCAAATCATCCTTTTCAACTCTCTGATCTTCCATTTCACATGAACTATCATTCCCCGAGCTGTCTTCCATTTCATGTTGTTCTACTTCAACTGAATTCATGTGCTCCTCCTGTAAATAGTCCTTTCCTTCTGAACTCTCCGACCCTGTTCGATCTGTCTCCTTGTCAACTGGAGCCCACGACCCTAAGTGTTCATCTGAGTTATTCTCTGTCCAATTGTTGACGGAATCGAGCAGGCAGCTAGAGGGTCCAAAAGACTGTACTAGATTCACCCTTTCAGTCTGCATATACTGTTGGAGAATAGACTCAGTGTCGTGATTTTCTGTGGTAAAGCTGGTTGAGTCTTCATAGTGCTGCCTCCTCCACTGATCATCATACAAGCATGGAGGGTTCCATGTAGTCCCTGCGCTTGAGTAGTAAAGGTGCGCCTCCTGAGACCGATAATAATTGCTCCAGTCACCTGATGAAGACATGGTTAAATGATAGATAAGAGATATTTACAAAATAAAAGGAATGAAATAGAATATATATACAGTGGTGAAAAAAAAAACGAAACAAAATAATGGCCAAATCAACCAACTCTAAGTTTTCCGGATATTTCTCGTGGGTCCCCGGCAACGGCGCCAAAAACTTGATGGGTCGACCGCAAGTGCACGGGTCGTCAAGTAATACCCCTCACGCGCGCGCGAGGGGGTCGTATTCCCAAGGGCCCGAGAATCTACCCTTACTTCCTCTTCGTATGATTGTTTGGCCAATCAAGTCAAGTATTGTGCAAAAGAAAGTAAAAAGATGATTAACATGCAAATAAAGTGTTCTAAGGTGGAGGCAATGAACGAGGGATAAAACAATATAAAGAGAGGGTCACGGATGAGGATTACCAAGGGGGCTACTAAAGTGCGGGGCTTGCCTTAACTAGCATGCAAATGGGTAGTTTGGACCGAGAAACCCGAAGTTAGACCAACCCGATGGTCACGGAAATTGGTCCCTAATCCGGTACAAGTATCGAATACGGAATTCCTTCCGCTCGAATCCTCACACGATTGCAAAGGGAGCAAAAGGTTTCTCAAGTTAGGGAGAAGACACAAACTAGGTCAACCCTAACAATTGGAGGGGTACAAATACCCGATGGTCACGGCGTATTCATACATGTATCCCTACCAAGCTTGGTGAGCCTAATACTAGGGCAATGGTCATGCTTCCTAGCATTATCTAAACAATGATACACAGAGTTCTCATGCATACCAAGCAATCAAATACACCAAACAAGGTTCACAAACAAGTCTCAAATGCATAAATCAAGTCAAGCAAGCATCCTACACAAGTTCACCCCCAAGGTTCACCTACATCCGGTGACCTTGGGGTTTAGTTGCTCATGAATACAAAATACACAAGAAAACACATCAAAACAACCAAATACATAGATGAGAACACCCCCTCAAAAGATAGAAGCCGAATGACGTTCCAAAGACGCCACCAAAGGGGTGGCTTCCCTTGTCGATTCTCCTCCAAACTAAGGATCAAGAGGGTGGATCTCGTCGTATGTCGCTCTCCTCGTCGTTCTCTCCCCGGAAATGGCCTCCGACGGCAGCTCCTAGCTCCGATTTGAAGATGGTGGCAAGTTGGCTCAAGACCTAGGGCTCTCCTCCTTCCAAATGAACTCCCAAAACCCTTAAAAACATCATCCAGAACGTTATGCGGCCCCGTATGCGACCCCGCATGCGGGGAGAGAAAATCCCGAGAAAACCCGAAATCGTGTAAGTTGCTACAGTACCGTATGCGGCCTCTGCAGTGCCCGCATGCCAGACCGCATGAACCTCCAGACTTAGCCATTTCGCCAAAGGATTCGTGCTACAGGATCTGCTACAGTGGTCGCTACAGTAACCCCCTATGAAATAGTGTTTTCGTTGCCGATTTCTTCTCAAATTCTATCAATCAGCTCAAAGGGGTCACATCAGTACCTGTAACACAAAAGAAACCAATTCAGACCAAAAACGGGTGCCAACTCATAGAAAAATATGTAATACATACACCCGAATACATGGAAAATACGTACGTTTAGGCGTTTATCAATCTTGAAAGTGGAGCATATTTGGATGAAGCGGGACAGGTGGGCATGTGGGTCTTCATCGGCTAACCCATCGAACTGGACTGAATTTTGAATCATTCCTATTGTGCTTGCCTTGATTTCAAAGTTATTAGCTGGCACAGTTGGGGCTTGCACACTGAACTCCTCACTGGTGAATTGGGGCCTCTCATAATCGGATAATGTTCTTCTTGGTTCGGCCATGACGGAGGGTTCACTAGACTCAACCCGAATTTCTTGTTGCCTTGAACTTTCTGTTGCTTCTCTCAATCGTTGATGCAAGGTTCGTTCAATCTCGTCGTCGGGTTCAACTAAATTTTCTTGACTAGCTCGTGTCATAAGATGGGTACCTCGCAAAATAACAAGAGCCAAGACTTAGAAATTTAAGAAAGCAAGGAAATGAAAATGTAAAAGAAAAAATGATGAAATATATACAATGATGAAAAACACGAAACAAAATAGTGGCCAAATCAACCAACTCTAAGTTTTCCGGATATTTCTCGTGCTTCCCCGGTAACGGCGCCAAAAACTTGATGGGTCGACCGCAAGTGCACGGGTCGTCAAGTAATACCCCTCACGCGCGCGCGAGGGGGTCGTATTCCCAAGGGCCCGAGAATCTACCCTTACTTCCTCTTCGTATGATTGTTTGGCCGATCAAGTCAAGTGTTGTGCAAAAGAAAGTAAAAAGATGATTAATATGCAAATAAAGTGTTCTAAGGTGGAGGCAATGAACGAGGGATAAAACAATATAAAGAGAGGGTCACGGATGAGGATTACCAAGGGGGCTACTAAAGTGCGGGGCTTGCCTTAACTAGCATGCAAATGGGTAGTTTGGACCGAGAAACCCGAAGTTAGACCAACCCGATGGTCAAGGAAATTGGTCCCTAATCCGGTACAAGTATCGAATACGGAATTCCTTCCGCTCGAATCCTCACACGATTGCAAAGGGAGCAAAAGGTTTCTCAAGTTAGGGAGAAGACACAAACTAGGTCAACCCTAACAATTGGAGGGGTACAAATACCCGATGGTCACGGCGTATTCATACATGTATCCCTACCAAGCTTGGTGAGCCTAATACTAGGGCAATGGTCATGCTTCCTAGCATTATCTAAACAATGATACACAGAGTTCTCATGCATACCAAGCAATCAAATACACCAAACAAGGTTCACAAACAAGTCTCAAATGCATAAATCAAGTCAAGCAAACATCCTACACAAGTTCACCCCCAAGGTTCACCTACATCCGGTGACCTTGGGGTTTAGTTGCCCATGAATACAAAATACACAAGAAAACACATCAAAACAACCAAATACATAGATGAGAACACCCCCTTAAAAGATAGAAGCCGAATGACGTTCCAAAGACGCCACCAAAGGGGTGGCTTCCCTTGTCGATTCTCCTCCAAACTAAGGATCAAGCTGGTGGATCTCGTCGTATGTCGCTCTCCTCGTCGTTCTATCCCCGGAAATGGCCTCCGACGGCAGCTCCTAGCTCCGATTTGAAGATGGTGGCAAGTTGGCTCAAGACCTAGGGCTCTCTCCCTCCAAATGAACTCAAAACCCTTAAAAGAAAACTTTTTCCAGTGGGTTATGCTGCCCCCTATGCGGCCCCGCATGCGGGGAGAGAAAATTCCCGAGAAAATCCCGAAATCGCGTAAGTTGCTACAGTGCCGCTACAGTGGAACTGCTACAGTACCGTATGCGGCCTCTACAGTGCCCGCATGACAGCCCGCATGAACCTCCAGACATAGCCATTTTCACCAAAGGATTCGTGCTACAGGATCTGCTACAGTGGTCGCTACAGTACCCCCGTATGAAATAGTGTTTTCGTTGCCGATTTCTTCTCAAATTCTATCAATGAGCTCAAAGGGGTCACATCAGTACCTGTAACACGAAAGAAACCAATTCAGACCAAAAACGGGTGCCAACTCATAGAAAAATACGTAATACATACACCCGAATACATGGAAAATACGTATGTTTAAGCGTTTATTAGTGAGGGAACCCGTCGGGGTCGCACCACAGATCGCTCAAGCAACTGAATCACTGTGGCAAGCTGTGCTGATAAGTGAGCGAACTGTGATGCCTGAGTAGTCCTCAACTCGGCAAACCCTGCTGCCTGTGTGACCCTCAGCTCGGCTAACTCCTGCTGCATGATACCTACAGCATTCTCGAGGCGCTCGAACCTGTCCTGTCCTCGAGAAGGAGAAAAGATACGCACTGGAGGTGGCTCTGGTGCTGTGGGTGGTGCCTCGGCCTCTGCCCCTGCCTCTGTGTCCACTGGTGGTGGCTCTAAGGCTGCCTGTGAGCCCTCGGCCTGCTCTGTCTGGGGAATGGTCCATGTATATACTCCTGGCCCTGTCCTGCGGATCATCCCCATCATCCTCAGTGTATCTGTGCCCAGAGGGATCGGTATACTGGTCTTTTCTGCCCCTCGTACTCCGTCTCTGAGACTCGTCCCTATCAGGAGTCTCAAAATGTAAGGTCCTGCGAAGATCACTCCAACCCTAGGGTACTGGCCCTGATGGCGCAAATACTCTGCTAAGATGTGCCCTAAGTGGAGTGGTACCCTCTGAGCCATCGAATATAGATAAAGAAGCTCCTGGCGACTCAGAACACCAGTGCTATCACCTCGGCCACTCACTGATCTACTAAGAATGGCATGTAAGTATCTGTAGGCCGGGCGAGACAAGCACGTGGCCTTTGAGATCCCTGGCTCATACTGGCCTTCTCCGCACAAATCTCTGTATGCCCTCTGCGGGGTAAGACTGCCCGGGTAGTCTGTAGGAAGATCCCTGTACTCCTCGGTCTGTGTATAGGCCTCATCGTATAGTCCCAGATGGATCGAAAACTGGGTCAAGCTGAAGCTGAAATGCTGGCCTAATACCCTGAACTGAATGGTATCAGGAGTGGAAAAATCCCTGTATGATCTGTCAAACTCAAATGAAGCCAGGAACTCCAGTGTCACCCCTCGAATGGCTTGGTCTCTAATCCTCAATAATCTCCACCAGCCACCCACCGAGAGTAGCTCCTCAACCTCCTCGGCAATACCGTCACCCCCCAGGATCTCTCTGATAATGCTCAGGTCGGGGTATCGTGACTGTCCGAAACAGAGTGGGGATAATCTATCAAACCTGGTCTGGTGCTCAGGTATACTGAACTCTGTCTCCTCTGGAAGGGGTGTGGGCTCACGGGGTCGCTTCCCAGCCGACTTCTTGGACCTGGAAGTCATATCTGCGAGATTGAAAAGAGAATTGATCAAAAACATTAAAATATAACAATCTGCAGAAATCCACACGGCCGTGTGTTAATTCCACACGCCCGTGTGGATCATCGGGCGGGCAAAGCATAACGGCCGCGGGGCCAAAATTCCAAAACTAACAATCTAATTCATTCCAATTCATTCCTAAGCATACTCGCATACTCATTAATCATTCAATATAGGCGAAATCATCAAAAAGAACGAATTAAGTTGAGAATTGACGGAGAAGAAGGCTTTGAAGTCCTTACCGACGGAGTGGATGAAGAAATATTAAGAACCGGCCGGAAAACAACAATAAAAGCCTTAAAAATCCTCTGAGATGGTTGGGGAACTAGTGGAGAGAGTAGAAGAAGAGTTTAGAATTAAAATGGAAGAGGCACGAGTGAAAACCAAAAGAAATCGCGCGGCTTTTGGAGTTCTGGGAATTCACACGGCCGTGTGACAATGCCACACGGCCGTGTGCCTCTGAAATTAGGGTTCACAGGGGCCAACACACGCCCCTGTGTGCATTCTGTTTACTTTCTGGCTATCCCACACGGCCGTGTGGAAATTCCACACGGCCGTGTGCCTTCATAAGGATATCCACAGGGGCTGGTACACGGCCCTGTCGCTTCTTAGGAAAACACAGAAGCTCTCTGAAAAATATCACACGGCCGTGTGCCCAACCTGGCCAAGAACACAAGGCCGGTCACAGGGGCCAACACACGCCCCTGTGGCCTCTCTGATTTGCCCAAAAAATCTAAGTGTTTCACACGGCCGTGTGTTAATTCCACACGGCCGTGTGCCAATCACAAGCTCTTCCACAGGGGCTGTCACACGCCCCTGTGTTTTCTCGGGAAGAAGGGATTTTTCTGTAGAGTTTTCACACGGCCGTGTGTTAATTCCACACGGCCGTGTGCCTTAGCACAGTGGCACTCACAGGGGCACCCACACGCCCCTGTGAACTCTCTGGAAAAGAGTTGAAGTTCTGCGAAAATTCACACGGCCGTGTGTTAATTCCACACGGCCGTGTTCCCCTTCTGAAGTTTTCACAGGGGCAAAGTCACGCCCCTGTGTCTTCTCTGGTTGAGCTCCAATTGGTAACACACGGCCGTGTGTTAATTCCACACGGCCGTGTGTTTTCTCTGGTTTACTTAGAAAATTTTACAGACTCTCAGAAAAATTCAGAAACTCTTTAAAAATACTTAGAGCCTGTAAAAACCATAAAATTACGACCAGAAACCAAAGAAAACACACTCAACCAACCTAAACTTCATCAATTATCGTTAAGGCACACGAAATTCATCAAAAACCCACAAGAAAATCGCAGCGTAAGCACATGAAAAATTCAGGACACCAAAACTAAGACTTTTTATTCAATCTAAAGCTAACTAGGTCCTAGAAAAACTGTAAAGCCTTGGGTTGCCTCCCAAGAAGCGCTTGTTTAACGTCACTAAGCTTGACGTACCTGGCTTACCTTACGGAGGTTCATGAATGGAAGTTGCCCTCTTCCCTATAACCTGGAAGCATGCATTACATAACCTTTGTAGAGTAGAGGGGGAGTTGTCGAGTTTGTTACCACAAAAGGGTGAAGCTTGACGTACCTGGCTTACCTTACGGAGGTTCATGAATGGAAGTTGCCCTCTTCCCTATAACCTGGAAGCATGCATTACATAACCTTTGTAGAGTAGAGGGGGAGTTGTCGAGTTTGTTACCACAAAAGGGTGAATCACCCTTACTCCTTGAATGTTCATTTCCCTTGTTGTTAGGGTTCTTTTTGTGGCGTCTTTTCAACCTTTTCATCCTCCGAAGCATTTTCTTCACACGCTCCGTTTCTTGCTTGAAGTCATCCTTGATTAGACCAATGGAGAGCACTTCTTCTTCAATCTCCAAGTCTTGGTCCGGCCACCCTTCATATGGATCCGGGTTCATCATTTCCTGCACATAATCATCTATTAGTTCATCGATGGTGTCAAGGAAATATAAAGTGTCATCAAAATCGAGAGAGTGTCTCATGGCTTCGGCGAGTCGGTATGTGAGCTTGTCTTCTCCTACTCGCAATGTGAGCTCCCCGCCGTCCATGTCGATCAAGGCCTTGGAAGTACGCAAGAATGGCCTTCCAAGGATCAATGGAACCTCGACATCCTCATCGACATCCAACACTACGAAGTCAACAGGAAATATGTATTTGTCGACTTTCACCAACACATCTTCCACAATCCCTCTCGGATGCCTCACTGATCGGTCCGCGAGTTGAAGTGTCATCCGAGTGGGTCTTGGCTCGCCCAAGCCTAGCTTTTGGAAGAACGTGTAAGGCATGACATTGATGCTTGCCCCTGAGTCGGCCAATGCCATCTCTTCACCCATGTTGCCAATGTTACATGGTATTATGAAACTCCCGGGATCTTTTCTTTTGCTAGGCATGTTCTTTTGCAATACGGCCGAGCAATTGGCATCGAGTATCACAGATGCACTCTCCTCCAATTTCCTCTTGTTGGTTAGGAGGTCTTTCAAGAACTTCGCGTACTTAGGCATTTGGGCTAATGCTTCCGCGAATGGTATGTTGATGTGCAACTGTTTGAAAATTCCCAGAAATTTCTTGTATTGTTCATTGTCTTGGTCATTCTTTAATCTTGAAGGATAGGGGATCCTTGGCTTGTAGGGTGGGGATGCCACCTCTTTTTCGTTTGTTACTCCTTCCTCTACCTCCACTACCTCGGGTGTCTCTTGGGCCTTCTCTAGAGGGAGATTTCTCTCGACCTCTTTCCCACTCCTCAAGGTGATTGCTTTCAATTGTTCCCTCGGATTTGTCTCCGTATTACTAGGCAAACTCCCTTGAGGCCTTTCCGCTAATGTCTTCGCAATTTGCCCCACTTGATTCTCCAAATTATGTAAGGAGGCGGTATGATTACGAAGTGTAGCTTCCACCGACTGGAATCTAGCATCCGATGAAGAAACAAACAGTGTGAGAGCTCTTTCTAGATCAGTTATCTTTCCTTCTATCCCTGTCACTCGGCTTTCTAAATTCGGTGCTTGTTGGTTCTGAAATCCTGGTGGTGTGTTATTCTTTTGTTGTGACTGTCCTTGGTTGCTCCATGAGAAATTTGGGTGATTCCTCCACCCTGGATTGTAAGTGCCACTATACGGGTTGCCTTGGCCTTGTCCTCTGTAGTTATTTCCCACAAAATCAGCCTGCTCCACCGTACTAGCGCCCCCAATAGCAATCGGACAATCACTTGAAGCATGACCTCCCCCACAACCGTTACATGTAGTGATGGCCGCAACTCTTGGTGAATTTAGAGCGTCCAACTTCTTACTCAATGATTCTACTTGTGCCACCAAAGATGTAACTGCATCAACATCATGAATTCCGGCTACCTTCCTTCTGTCCCTTGTGTTCCATTGATAGCTATTCATTGCCATCTCTTCAATAAGGTGCCGGGCTTCATCGGGGGTCTTGCCTCCCAGAGTCCCTCCTGCCGCTGCATCTAAAAGTTGCTTAGTGCTTGGATTCAACCCATTATAAAAAGTATGAATGATCATCCACTCGGGGAATCCGTGTTGCGGGCACTTCCGGAGGAGCTCCTTGAACCTATCCCATGTCTCGAATAGAGACTCCAATTCCACTTGCATGAAGGATGAGATATCATTCCGGAGCCTTGCTGATTTTCCCGGCGGGAAATACCTAGCCAAGAATGCCTCGGCCATCTCTTCCCATGTAGTGGTAGATGCTCTCGGTAATGAATGTAACCAATGTCTTGCTTTCCCCTTCAATGAAAATGGGAAGGCTCACAATCTGATTGCGTCGTCCATTACCCCATTGATCTTCAACATGTCGCACACTTCAAGAAAATTCTCTAGATGGTTGTTGGGATCTTCATCGGCCTACCCATTAAACTGTGCGGACTGTTGCAACATTTGAATGAACGACGGCTTCAACTCAAAGTTATTTGCTGTAATTGGGGGCCTCACAATGCGTGATTGGGTCCCCATTACCGCGGGTCTAGCAAAATCAGCCAATGTCCTTTGTTGTTCGTTCTGTTCTGCCATAGCTTCCGACCCTTCTGAATCTATGCTGGCTTGCTCGGATTGTTCTTCCACAGGCTCTTTCCCTTTACGGTGTATTCTCCTTCCAATGTTCGAGTCTCCTTCAACAAGAATCGAAGGGTTCCCGCGGGTCATAACCTGAAGCCAACACAAAGAAAAGAAAAATAAGAACGATGATAGTTAAAGAAAGTATGAAATAGTCAACGAAGTGAATGACTAAAATAGCAAAAACAAGTATCAAAAATACGCCTATTACCCGGCAACGGCGCCAAAAACTTGACACGACCTTTTGCGTGCGTACCGCAAGTGCACGGCCTTGTCGAAGTAATAAAAGTTACCCCGGTGAGTGGGTAGTCGAATCCACAGGGAATAGGGATTTAAAATACGAAAAGTTGCTATTGAGTCATGTGATGTACGAAAAGAAACAATGATCGGAGTGATGAGTGAATTTATGGGAACTAGAGTAGATGCAAAGCAAATAAATCGAAAGATGAAAGAGAGAAAAGTGCAAGCAACGAGTAAAAAGAGAGAGACTAGTAATAAGTGAAAATAGGGTATCCGGACAAGTTACCTCTAGGACTTATACTTCTAGTGCAAGACTATGCTATTATACCTTCCTATTGATGTTAATTGAGTCGAGGAAAATCCTGAAACACACGGTCCCAAATCTAAGGTCAACCGTGGCTAACCTCAACACTATGTCTCGGCAATAGGATTCACGTCAACCCTTCACTCTGTTGATTGCTCAACTAAGAACCAGGGGAGTATTTCTACCTAAGCCTAACACTACGTGGGATTGCTTTAAGCTCTATGGACTCCTAGTGATAAAACCTGTTCCTATGTGTGATAGTTCTAACCCTTTGGTCCAGGAGGAAGAACCATTGTCTAAATTAAGCCCCAGTGCGTAGGATTCACGTCACCCCAAAACCTTGGGGGAGTTTTTCTGACTAGCACTTCACTCTATTTCGACCTCTAATGACTCAAGGAATCGGAGATAGGGAGAAATCACAATGGAAGGGAAAGGGGTACGGTGCTACCTCACAACTCTCCCTCTCAACCCTCTTCAATTTTAAGTAGTCTAATCCTATTGGAGTTGTCACACCTCCAAAGGATAACCTAGATTGTTCTCAATCCTTAGTGTCATGGCTAAGAGAAAACAATAGCACAAGAAATCTAAAATTGAAACTCGAATTTATTCATCAATTAATGGAAAAGCATAATAACAATGTCAAAGAAACATAATTATCCTAGAGTTTTACAAGTCCGAATACCCACGAGGGGTTTAGCTCCTCATGGAGCTATACATGTTCATCAATTTATGAAAGAAAGAACAAACTAAAGACATCAATGAAAACCCCCTCGCGTATGGTGTGGTCGTGGTCTTGTGCGGCCGTCGAACGTCGGTGACGATGCCGATGACGCGCTCCAATCCTCCACAAAGTCCTCTCTGAAACCCTAGCCGCCCTCTCCAGAAGTTAGGGAGAAAGATAGGTCAAAAGATTCTTTAAAAAGTCTCCAAATCGGCTTTTTATAGGCTGAGTGCAGCTTTAAATTTGAAGTTATCGGGAATTCACACGGCCGTGTGGAATTTCCACACGCCCGTGTGAAGTTTCTGTCTTTCCTGAAAATTACTTCACACGGCCGTGTGTTAATTCCACACGCCCGTTTGAAGTTTCTGGCTTGCTGGAAAATCAATCCACACGGCCGTGTGTTAATTCCACACGCCCGTGTGACGTCTCTGGTTTGCTGGAAAATTAGTTCACACGGCCGTGTGTTAATTCCACACGCCCGTGTGAATTCTCTGGAACCTTGACTCTTCGGCAGAAGTGCACAGTAACTTGCTATAGTGATCCGCTACAGTAACTCTCTGAAATGCTCCCGAATATGTTGTTTCTTCATCGAGGCCATTGAATTGGGCACACAATCAATGGTACATCGTGCCTGACACGACCCCTTGCGTGTATCCCGCAAGTGCACGGGTTTGTCGAAGTAATAAATTTACCTTGGTGAGAAGGTAGTCGAATCCACAGGGAATAGAGAGATAGAATATAAGGTTTCACTAATTAAGCTATGCAGAATACGGAGAACGATAATAAGATTGATGAGTGAAAATAATGCAAAGCAATAAACTAAATAGAGAGATGGAAGAAAGAAGTGCAAGTAGGAAAATCGAGAAGGACTAACAATGAGTAAAGGGGGGTATCCGGACAAGCTACCTCTAGGGTCTATGTTTCAAGTGCAAGACTATAATATTATGCTCTCCTATTAATGTCAATTGAGTCGAGGATATCCTAAGACTCACGGTCCCAAACCTAAGGACAACCGTGACTAACTCCAACACTATGCCCCGGTATTAGGATTCACAACACCCTTCACTCTGTCACCTAGATGACTAAGCCCCATGGGAGTCCATCTGCCTAAACCTCACACTATGTGGAGTTGCATTATGCTCTAGGGATTCCTAGTGATTAAACCTGTTCCTATACGTAATTCTAACCCTTTGGTCCAGGTGGAAGAATCCTAGTCTAGATTGAGCCCCAGCAAATAGGATTCACTACAACCCTCCACTCTATTACTTGCGTAACTAAGCCCTAGGGGAGTTTATCTACCTAATGCTTCACTCTATTTTGACCGCTATTAAATCAAGGAATCGGAGGTAGGGAGAAATCACATCGAAGGGGAAAGGGGTACATTGCTACCTCACAACTCTCCCTCTTAACCCTCGTTAATCTTGAGTAGTCTAATCCTATAGGAGTTGTCACACCTCCAAAGGAAAGCCTAGGTTGCTCTCAACCCTAATGTCACGTTTAAGGGAAAACAATATGAAAGGATAGTCAAGATTAAAAACTCAATTTTATTCATCAATGATGGAAAGCATAATAATCAATGTCAAAGAAACATAAGAAACCCTAAAGTTTACAAGTCCGAATACCCCACGAGGGGTTTAGCTCCTCATAGAACTATACATGTTCATCAACGTGAGAAATAAAGCATAAAACATAGACATCAATGAAAAACCCCCTCGCATTAGTGTGGCCGTGGTCTTGTGCAAACGTCGAACCTCGAAATCGATGCCAACGATGCGCTAGAACCTCCACGAAACCCTCTCCGAAACACTAGCCGCACTCCAGAAAGTTGGGGAAAAGATAGGTCCAAAGATCCCTCCAAAGGTTGCAAAAATCCCCTTTTATATTGTTGAATCGCGGCTTTAAAATTGGACTTATCGGGGGCTTCACATGGCCGTGTGGAATTTCCACACGCCCGTGTGAAGCTTCTGTCTCGGCTGAAAAATTAATTTCACACGGCCGTGTGGAATTTCCACACGCCCGTGTGTCTTCACTGGATGGCTGAAATTGCAAAACACACGGCCGTGTGAAATTTCCACACGCCCGTGTGACTTCTCTGTCTGGCTGGAAAATGGCTCACACGGCCGTGTGGAATTTTCACACGCCCGTGTGACTTCTCTGGAACACTAATCTTCAGCTGAACAGGCTTGGTAACTTGCCGAAACACCTCCCGGGTCCATTGTTCTTCATCGAGGCCATTACTTGGGCACACAAGCAACGGTAGGTCGCGCCGATTGCTTCAAGTCTTCTTCTTTCGCGAGATTCTCCTAAGTAACACGGATTGGACTTGTTGTGAATGTGACTGCCTTTGTGCCCCTCCAAAAGAGGTTGGCACACATCCACAAGTCCAAATACGTGCTTCGTTCCTTGCTTGGTCCGAGAACATCCCAACATTGGCGAACGCGACCTAATTTCATTCTTCTTCTCCAATTAGGCTCCACAATACCTTCAATGCACAAGAGAACACAAATGCACACATTTAGTGATAAAACCTGATAAAAGGTATGCTTAATGTAAGATAATAGCGCTTCGCGATACTATAACACAAGCACTTATCAAACCCCCCCACACTTAAGCTTTTGCTTGTCCTCAAGCAAAATAGAACGTGAAAGTACTTGGGAAGAACAATTGAAAGTGCTTGGCCTTAGGTTCACCAAAAGTATGCAAAAGAAGCATTCTACAAGTAAGGGAAAATTAAAACATTGCATAAGGTTATCAATGCTCTAGCTAAAAACTTGAATCAAAAAGGATGAAAACTCGAAAGCGTGTTGGTGTGTGCGATCTTACTCAAGAGAACCAACGAGTACTCCTCAAACTTTGATTAAAAAGGACTTATTTATATACAAAGATAAAGAAAAATAAAGGTGGAAGTAGTAGCTTCACACATCTTTGAAGGTAGCCCTTTCCTAGGCGGCCGCCAAAGGTGGCTTTCACTCTTTCGAGGAGGTAGCTTTTTCTACCGGGGTAGTAGCTTTCACGCATCCCATGAGATAGCTCTTTCTCTCATTAGGGCATAACTTGTATCCGACTTATGAGAGTAGCTTCATACATCATAGGAGGTAGCTCTTTCCACCCCAAATGCATAATCAAAACAAAGCTAATATTTACAAACTCATATACTTTTTTTTTCTTTTTCTCTTTTCATTTTTCCACTTTTTTTTTTCATTTTTTTTTCTCTCCTTATATATGCATTTTCCAAAGTAAAACTAAGAACAACGATAAACTTGTCCTTAAAAACTTCAAGATTGAGTTTCCAAAAGATTCCAAGAGTAAGTTGTGCAATATGAGAATATCGAGCAAAAAATTCCTAAAATTCAAGTAGAAACTAGAGCATGATAGGATACAATGTTAAAAATTCTCCTAAACTATAAGAATACAACCGTTGCAACTAAGGTGAACCGCCATAGGCTACATTAGCATAAGCAATTGAACGCACAAGTAAAGGTGTGTGCAATGTGAACTCCCCCCCACACTTAAGATGTACATTGTCCTCAATGTACGCATATAAGCACAATAATAAGTGAAAACGATAAAAGCAATTAGTGTGGAAGTGGCAATTGAAACATTACTCCCCTGAACTCCAAGTGTTGCGTTTGATGAAGCTAGGTCATTGAGAGTTGAGTCTCAATGGTTCGTGGAGCACACACGATTCCATGACCGTGTCAATGACTATTCCTCAAAATCCTTACATCCAAGACCATCTGCGCACACATAAACGAGGGTTCAGTAAAGCTCAATAAAACTCGAGTATATAAAATGTAAAGCAATGAATACAACTCGAGATAAAAAGAAAAAGCAAAATAAAAGCTATACTCAGAAGGAGAATCCTTTCTGAGTACTACAAGTCCAAAATAAAGTAAAGATATACAGAAATGACAAATAAAAGAAAAGAATCTAAAAAAGTATATGAGTTTGTAAATATTAGCTTTGTTTTGATTATGCATTTGGGGTGGAAAGAGCTACCTCCTATGATGTATGAAGCTACTCTCATAAGTCGGATACAAGTTATGCCCTAATTAGAGAAAGAGCTATCTCATGGGATGCGTGAAAGCTACTACCCCGGTAGAAAAAGCTACCTCCTCGAAAGAGTGAAAGCCACCTTTGGCGGCCGCCTAGGAAAGGGCTACCTTCAAAGATGTGTGAAGCTACTACTTCCACCTTTATTTTTCTTTATCTTTGTATATAAATAAGTCCTTTTTAATCAAAGTTTGAGGAGTACTCGTTGGTTCTCTTGAGTAAGATCGCACACACCAACACGCTTTCGAGTTTTCATCCTTTTTGATTCAAGTTTTTAGCTAGAGCATTGATAACCTTATGCAATGTTTTAATTTTCCCTTACTTGTAGAATGCTTCTTTTGCATACTTTTGGTGAACCTAAGGCCAAGCACTTTCAATTGTTCTTCCCAAGTACTTTCACGTTCTATTTTGCTTGAGGACAAGCAAAAGCTTAAGTGTGGGGGGGTTTGATAAGTGCTTGTGTTATAGTATCGCGAAGCGCTATTATCTTACATTAAGCATACCTTTTATCAGGTTTTATCACTAAATGTGTGCATTTGTGTTCTCTTGTGCATTGAAGGTATTGTGGAGCCTAATTGGAGAAGAAGAATGAAATTAGGTCGCATTCGCCAATGTTGGGATGTTCTCTGACCAAGCAAGGAACGAAGCACGTATTTGGACTTGTGGATGTGTGCCAACCTCTTTTGGAGGGGCACAAAGGCAGTCACATTCACAACAAGTCCAATCCGTGTTACTTAGGAGAATCTCGCGAAAGAAGAAGACTTGAAGCAATCGGCGCGACCTACCGTTGCTTGTGTGCCCAAGTAATGGCCTCGATGAAGAACAATGGACCCGGGAGGCGTTTCGGCAAGTTACCAAGCCTGTTCAGCTGAAGATTAGTGTTCCAGAGAAGTCACACGGGCGTGTGGAAATTCCACACGGCCGTGTGAAATTAATTTTTCAGCCGAAACAGAAGCTTCACATGGGCGTGTGGAAATTCCACACGGCCGTGTGAAGCCCCCGATAAGTCCAATTTTAAAGCCGCGATTCAACAATATAAAAGGGGATTTTTGCAACCTTTGGAGGGATCTTTGGACCTGTCTTTTCCCCAACTTTCTGGAGTGCGGCTAGGGTTTCGGAGAGGGTTTCGTGGAGGTTCTAGCACGTCGTCGGCATCGATTTCGAGGTTCGACGTTTGCACAAGACCACGGCCACACTAATTCGAGGGGGTTTTTCATTGATGTCTATGTTTTATGCTTTATTTCTCACGTTGATGAACATGTATAGCTCTATGAGGAGCTAAACCCCTCGTGGGGTATTCGGACTTGTAAACTTTAGGGTTTCTTATGTTTCTTTGACATTGATTATTATGCTTTCCATCATTGATGAATAAAATTGAGTTTTTAATCTTGATTATCCTTTCATATTGTTTTCCCTTAAACGTGACATTAGGGTTGAGAGCAATCTAGGCTTTCCTTTGGAGGTGTGACAACTCCTATTGGATTAGACTACTCAAGATTAACGAGGGTTGAGAGAGAGAGTTGTGAGGTAGCAATGTACCCCTTTCCCCTTCGATGTGATTTCTCCCTACCTCCGATTCCTTGATTTAATAGCGGTCGAAATAGAGTGAAGCATTAGGTAGATAAACTCCCCTAGGGCTTAGTTACGCAAGTAATAGAGTGGAGGGTTGTAGTGAATCCTATTTGCTGGGGCTCAATCTAGACTAGGATTCTTCCACCTGGACCAAAGGGTTAGAATTACGTATAGGAATAGGTTTAATCACTAGGAATCCCTAGAGCATAATGCAACTCCACATAGTGTGAGGTTTAGGCAGATGGACTCCCATGGGGCTTAGTCATCTAGGTGACAGAGTGAAGGGTGTTGTGAATCCTAATACCGGGGCATAGTGTTGGAGTTAGTCACGGTTGTCCTTAGGTTTGGGACCGTGAGTCTTAGGATATCCTCGACTCAATTGACATTAATAGGAGAGCATAATATTATAGTCTTGCACTTGAAACATAGACCCTAGAGGTAGCTTGTCCGGATACCCCCCTTTACTCATTGTTAGTCCTTCTCGATTTTCCTACTTGCACTTTTTTCTTCCATCTCTCTATTTAGTTTATTGCTTTGCATTATTTTCACTCATCAATCTTATTATCGTTCTCCGTATTCTGCATAGCTTAATTAGTGAAACCTTATATTCTATCTCCCTATTCCCTGTGGATTCGACTACCTTCTCACCAAGGTAAATTTATTACTTCGACAAACCCGTGCACTTGCGGGATACACGCAAGGGGTCGTGTCAAGTTTTTCGCGCCGTTGCCGGGGAATTGGCATTTTAGATATTTGTTTTTCACTATTTTAGCTATTCACTTCGCATTCTATTTCATATTTTCTTTACCTATCATTGTTCTTATTTTTCTTTTCTTTGTTTTCGGCTCCAGGTTATGACCCGTGGGAACCCTTCAATACTTGTTGAAGGAGACCCAGACATCGAAAGAAGAAGACTTGAAGCAATCGGCGCGACCTACCGTTGCTTGTGTGCCCAAGTAATGGCCTCGATGAAGAACAATGGACCCAGGAGGCGTTTCGGCAAGTTACTGACACACCCTTTTTGCGTGTGTGTACCGCAAGTGCACGGGTTGTCGAAGTAATAATTACCCTGGTGAGTAGGGTAGTCGAATCCACAGGGAACAGGGCTACTAGTACTAACTTCTTCTCTGCAATCTAGCCTAATGACCAATGTGATTTTGTGGTGATCTAGTGTGCATAGAAATTAATACCAGAGATGAATAGGCAAAAGGTAAATAAAGGGAGATCTCAATCAATGAAGATGAGATACCCGGGCAATGCTCCCCCTAGGCTCTATCATGAAGTGCAAGACTAACTAAATGCTTCTAAACCGAGTTCTATGAGTCGAGGTAATTCAAGAATAATCGGTCCCTGCTTCCAGGCCACCGATACTAGTCCCCTACAAGGTCCCGGTGGAGAAATCGCTCAATCTCAACACCTCACACCCCATATGACCGCAATAAGCTTTAGGGATACCTAAAAGTGAAACCGATTCCTAAAATTAGATCTAACCCTACTTCTAGGCGGAAGATCCCTAACCCCCTACAAGGTCCCGGCGGAGAAATCTCTCAAACTCACACCTCACACCAAATATGGTTGCATAGATCTTAGGGAATACGGAGATAGGAAACACTTAATCGGAAGGGAAAGGGGACGCTCCACTATCTCATGACTCACCCTCTCAACCCTCTTCAATCTCATATGTTCTAACCCTAATGGAGACCTCTCTCTCACCAAGGCAACAAATCAAGCATACCAAACAACCATACGAATCAATAAGGCATGCAAGCAATGATAAAACAAGATTGAAACTCAAATAAACTCGGATTTAAAAGAAAGCATAAAGAAAGTCAATACATGAATCGAAACCTAGGGTTCACATGCCCAAGTATCTACTAGGGTTTAGCCCTCCATGGGGCTTATTACAAAGCAAAACATAACACAATGAAAAGCAATGTAAACCATGGAAATAAACCCCCTTGAATTCGTGATGATGGCCTTGATGGGTCGCTCAACGTCTTGAAGGATCCTTCTCCGAAGCTAGGTTGCCAATGACTCCCTCGATGCTATGACGGAGGAAAGAACTATCAAAGTTGGTGAAGAACGGCCCTCCAATTCGGCAAAGACCTCCTCCTCAAACCCTAGCCGCCTCTTCTCTCAAAAGCCACACAAAAAATATCAAAAGAATCGACGAAACGGCCTATTTATAAGTCTGAATCGCGCCAGTCACGTGTCTTCACGCGACCGCGTGAGATCCCACGCGATCGCGTGGGCTGCAGAATTTCCACGCGGTCGCGTGAGATTTTGACGCGGTCGCGTGAACAGTAATTTTGCTACAGTACTGCTACAGTGAAAAGAACAGTGTTTTTGCTACAGTACTCTTCATAAATATGATCCAAACTCTCTCATATTGAGGCCACATGGTCGGGCACACGTCCATATGGTGAGTTATAAGATTTCTTCTTCTTCGAATCATCGTTTGAGAGCTTTAACTATCTTCACACAAGTTGGGACATGAAGGTGTGACTGCCTTTGTGCCCTTCCATCACACAAATCATCTTGAATTCTTAAGGAAGTTGGCACACACCCTCATGTGCATGATCCCCTCTTGTGCCTTGACACTTGTGTTGTACAAAAGCTCCCAACAATACGTCTTTATAACCCATCTTTGCTTCCTTTTCCTCCTTTAACACTTCCACAACCTAATTGCATAAAAGAACACCAAAATACACTTTATGAGACATAATCAATGGTAAAATGATGCTCAATGTATGTAAAACAAGTAGGTAAAACATGTATAATCAAGCACTTATCAAACTCCCCCACACTTAAGCCTTTGCTTGTCCTCAAGCAAAATTAACCATAAACATCATGAAAAGCAAAGAGAAGTGCTTGGCCTTAGGTTCACCAAGAGGGTACGAGAATAAAATTCTAAAATCATGGAGAAAAGCAAACAATAGATGAAACAATCAATACTCTAGCAAATAATCCAATAAAAAATGAAAGTACTAAAGTCCGAAAGCGTGTGTGTGTGAGAGCTCAACTCATGTCAACACTATATCCACTACTCAAAGTTCTTATTAGCAATGGGACTTATTTATGCATAAAAAGAAAAGATAGTAGCTTCACACATCCTCTAAGGTAGCCCTTTCACGAGATGCCTCCCGAGTGGCTTTCACACTTTTGAGGTGGTAGCTCTTTCTACCGAAGGTGGTAGCTTTCACACATCCTATGAGATAGCTCTTTCTCTCATTAGGGCATAACAAGTATCCGACTTATGAGAGTAGCTTCATACAACATAGGCGGTAGCTCTTTCCACCCCCTATATACAAACACAACTGAAATTCTGAATTTTTCTGAATTTTCTGAATTTTCTGATTTTTTTTTTTTTTTTTTTTTTTACATACTCAAATCAAACTAACACTAGATAATCCCGCAATTATGAACTAGAGTAAGTTTCCATAGGTTTAATAAGTGAGCAAAGTGCATTAAAGAGCAATCGGACAAAAATTTCAAGAAAATTGGATAAAAACTAGAGCATGATAAAACCTAATGTTTACAACCTCCAAAAACTAAGAATTAAACTCTCAACCCTAAGGTGAACCTTCATGGGCAACATGAGCATGATCATGAAAACACAAGTAAAGGTCATGTATAAGGTGAACCCTCCCCCACACTTAAGATGTACATTGTCCTCAATGTACACATGTAAGCACAATAAAAATATAAGCAATAAAAGCATGATGTGGGTGGAAATGCAATTAAAACAACACTCCCCTGAACTCCTTATTGATCGATCGGTGAAGCTAACTCGAGGGTGTGTTGTTGTTCCGCGGGTTGTGAAGCTCACACGACCAAGTCACATGGTCATGTGTTTATGACAAGAACATCATCATCATCACTCTCAAGGCCATCTGCACGGATACAAGGGGTTCAGTGAAGCTCAATAAAAATAGAAAAGTTGCACGAGTTCTTACGAATGAAGCAAAATAAAGCACAACTCGCACAATCAAAACAAACTATAAAGATAAATAAAGTCTACAAGATAAAATAAAGAAAACTAGAAATGAAAACTAAAGTAAAGAAAACTAAAGTCTCATGAGTTGGACGCCTCAAGCATTGGCATCATCTGCTGGTGCTGCTGGTGTGTTAGAAGACATGTTCTCATCCAAGGTCAGCTATAAATGATCGAGGCATTTTTGGAGCAAGCTTTTTAGTCCTTGGTGTCATACCTGCAAGAAAATTGCCAAAGAAATGCAAATTTACAAGATATGGCAAGATGCAGGAATCCACATGGGCGTGTGGGCAAGCCACGCGCCCACGTGGGTTAGTCTGCCACGTTTCCAGCCCACGCGGTCGCGTGGGTTAGCCACGCGCCCGCGTGGGCGTGTCCTGGCTCGGCAGAAGGCCCACGCGACCGCGTGGATCAGCCACGCGGTCACGTGGGTGCTTGTTTGGCACCCACGGCAGGCCACGCGGTCGCGTGGCTTGGCCCACGCGGTCGCGTGGTCGCAGGCAGAGGGGCGACCGCGCGGCCGAGGGCCACGCGACCGCGTGACCCCAGCCACGCGGTCGCGTGGCTGGCTTCTCGTGGCCAGCTCCAGCCCACGCGGTCGCGTGGGCTGGTCCACGCGATCGCGTGGACTGGTCCACGCGATCGCGTGGACTGTTGGCCGGCCCACGCGGCCATGTGGCTAGGCCACGCGCCCGCGTGGGCGTCCAACCATGACCAAAGAGCCATAGTTGGACTCCAACGCCTCACTAAACTTCGTTTACATGCTTTCTAAGTGTTTTCACAACGTTTTCCATGAAAAATATCATTCAAGAAACAAGAAAACTCGATGGAATTGAGCATGAAAGCATGGACATGATAGGGGTAGTTGAGGCCTTACCGACGCGAATAGATGGAGAAAACTTGATGTAAATGCCGGCAAAACACTTCTAAATCTCACATAAGTCGAAGAAAAATCTATTTGGAATCTTAAGGATGGGAAGTTTGGAGAGGGGAAGTTGAGGAAATGAAGGGCTCAAGGTTAAGGATGATGAATAGTAACCCTTCAAGCAATTATATAAGCCACATGGGGGTGTGGAAATTCCACACCCCCGCGTGGGTACTGTACACGGCCGCGTGAGAATCTCACGCGGCCACGTGAGCTGCAGAATTTCTGCAGACAGTCCACGCGGCTCTCCAAACTTCAAAATTAACCCTATTCTTCAACAATTATCATGCATTGCACCCTGAATCATGTCATACATGTGAAAAACACTTCAAATCACCAAAAATTTTCCTTGAAAAGTTCAACACCAACAAAAATTAATTAAGGCACACACTCATGGTAATTATTACTATAGAATTTAAAATCTAAACTAGAAAGCAATTAAAAACTTGGGTTGCCTCCCAAGGAGCGCTTGTTTTACGTCACTAAGCTTGACGTACCTCTTCCTTACCTTATGGAGGCTTGAAAAGAGTGTGTTCCTCCCGACTAGACATTGCAAAGCTACTTCCTTTAAACCAAAAATTTACTTGCCGGGGTGGAATTTTCGTTGGAGAGTCCAACCATCTTACCTTTGGCCTCCAAGGAAACAATTTGGGTTGGGAATTGTTCAAGCTTAGCATTGGTGGGTCATTGGATGGTTTAAATATCCTACCCACATCTTCTCCCAAACCCAAAATCTCTTTCTTGCACTCAATGAGTTGATCAATCCGAAAGAAAGGTGCTTGCTCCATTACTTTAGGACTTGCTTCTTCTTGTGTATTTTCAGCTTGAAAGGAACATGATGTTAGCAAATCCCCTTGAAAATTTCGTTGCACACAAGCATAATCTTCATTCAAGCAATCCAAATTCTGAAAATGATGTTCTTCTTCTATCCTTTCAATTTCTGCAGCAATGTACTCAATTTGCCTTTCTTCATCAATGTGGTTCATGGCTTTGTCATGCATGGAAGAAACTTGACTTGCTTGTTCAAATTCTTCTTTTTCCCTAGCAAGTGTGTCTAAAATCTCTCCTATGTGATGCTCAATGTTTTTGATGGAGATTTCATGACATCTTAAGGTGGCTTCAACATTTTCGAAGCGGGCATCGGTTGCTTCAATGAATTTGAGTAATACGCTTTCCAACCGAAGTACATCCTCCTCATGCTTCTCATCCATCTGAAATTCTTCTATAGGTGCTTCCCATTGCTGTCCATAAATATTCCACAAGTGGTTCGGGTAGCTCCATTGATTTGGATGATATGTGCTGCGATATTGGTTGCTTTGTTGTTGTTGTGCAGAAATAAGTCTATCAAGTTTTCCATTGAAATCTTCAATCTGAAAATATAACTTTGTAATTGGATCAATCATCATTCAAGTACCTTGCAAGAAAAGGTAACACAAGTCAAAATAAAACAAATTAGAACGGTGGAAGAAAAAGAAAGTATGAAATAGATAAGATAACGAAAATGATAAATGGCTAGAGCAACAAAGTCCTAGCGTTCCTAGTATCCTATTCCCCGGCAACGGCGCCAAAAACTTGACACACCCTTTTTGCGTGTGTGTACCGCAAGTGCACGGGTTGTCGAAGTAATAATTACCCTGGTGAGTAGGGTAGTCGAATCCACAGGGAACAGGGCTACTAGTACTAACTTCTTCTCTGCAATCTAGCCTAATGACCAATGTGATTTTGTGGTGATCTAGTGTGCATAGAAATTAATACCAGAGATGAATAGGCAAAAGGTAAATAAAGGGAGATCTCAATCAATGAAGATGAGATACCCGGGCAATGCTCCCCCTAGGCTCTATCATGAAGTGCAAGACTAACTAAATGCTTCTAAACCGAGTTCTATGAGTCGAGGTAATTCAAGAATAATCGGTCCCTGCTTCCAGGCCACCGATACTAGTCCCCTACAAGGTCCCGGTGGAGAAATCGCTCAATCTCAACACCTCACACCCCATATGACCGCAATAAGCTTTAGGGATACCTAAAAGTGAAACCGATTCCTAAAATTAGATCTAACCCTACTTCTAGGCGGAAGATCCCTAACCCCCTACAAGGTCCCGGCGGAGAAATCTCTCAAACTCACACCTCACACCAAATATGGTTGCATAGATCTTAGGGAATACGGAGATAGGAAACACTTAATCGGAAGGGAAAGGGGACGCTCCACTATCTCATGACTCACCCTCTCAACCCTCTTCAATCTCATATGTTCTAACCCTAATGGAGACCTCTCTCTCACCAAGGCAACAAATCAAGCATACCAAACAACCATACGAATCAATAAGGCATGCAAGCAATGATAAAACAAGATTGAAACTCAAATAAACTCGGATTTAAAAGAAAGCATAAAGAAAGTCAATACATGAATCGAAACCTAGGGTTCACATGCCCAAGTATCTACTAGGGTTTAGCCCTCCATGGGGCTTATTACAAAGCAAAACATAACACAATGAAAAGCAATGTAAACCATGGAAATAAACCCCCTTGAATTCGTGATGATGGCCTTGATGGGTCGCTCAACGTCTTGAAGGATCCTTCTCCGAAGCTAGGTTGCCAATGACTCCCTCGATGCTATGACGGAGGAAAGAACTATCAAAGTTGGTGAAGAACGGCCCTCCAATTCGGCAAAGACCTCCTCCTCAAACCCTAGCCGCCTCTTCTCTCAAAAGCCACACAAAAGATATCAAAAGAATCGACGAAACGGCCTATTTATAAGTCTGAATCGCGCCAGTCACGTGTCTTCACGCGACCGCGTGAGATCCCACGCGATCGCGTGGGCTGCAGAATTTCCACGCGGTCGCGTGAGATTTTGACGCGGTCGCGTGAACAGTAATTTTGCTACAGTACTGCTACAGTGAAATGAACAGTGTTTTTGCTACAGTACTCTTCATAAATATGATCCAAACTCTCTCATATTGAGGCCACATGGTCGGGCACACGTCCATATGGTGAGTTATAAGATTTCTTCTTCTTCGAATCATCGTTTGAGAGCTTTAACTATCTTCACACAAGTTGGGACATGAAGGTGTGACTGCCTTTGTGCCCTTCCATCACACAAATCATCTTGAATTCTTAAGGAAGTTGGCACACACCCTCATGTGCATGATCCCCTCTTGTGCCTTGACACTTGTGTTGTACAAAAGCTCCCAACAATACGTCTTTATAACCCATCTTTGCTTCCTTTTCCTCCTTTAACACTTCCACAACCTAATTGCATAAAAGAACACCAAAATACACTTTATGAGACATAATCAATGGTAAAATGATGCTCAATGTATGTAAAACAAGTAGGTAAAACATGTATAATCAAGCACTTATCAGTTACCAAGCCTGTTCAGCTGAAAATTAGTGTTCCAGAGAAGTCACACGGGCGTGTGGAAATTCCACACGGCCGTGTGAGCCATTTTCCAGCCAGACAGAGAAGTCACACGGGCGTGTGGAAATTCCACACGGCCGTGTGTTTTGCAATTTCAGCCATCCAGTGAAGACACACGGGCGTGTCGAAATTCCACACGGCCGTGTGAAATTAATTTTTCAGCCGAGACAGAAGCTTCACACGGCCGTGTGGAATTTCCACACGCCCGTGTGAAGCTTCTGTCTCGGCTGAAAAATTAATTTTCACACGCCCGTGTGTCTTCACTGGATGGCTGAAATTGCAAAACACACGGCCGTGTGGAATTTTCACACGCCCGTGTGACTTCTCTGTCTGGCTGGAAAATGGCTCACACAGCCGTGTGGAATTTCCACACGCCCGTGTGACTTCTCTGGAACACTAATCTTCAGCTGAACAAGCTTGGTAACTTGCCGAAACGCCTCCCGGGTCCATTGTTCTTCATCGAGGCCATTACTTGGGCACACAAGCAACGGTAGGTCGCGCCGATTGCTTCAAGTCTTCTTCTTTCGCGAGATTCTCCTAAGTAACACGGATTGGACTTGTTGTGAATGTGACTGCCTTTGTGCCCCTCCAAAAGAGGTTGGCACACATCCACAAGTCCAAATACTTGCTTCGTTCCTTGCTTGGTCCGAGAACATCCCAACATTGGCGAACGCGACCTAATTTCATTCTTCTTCTCCAATTAGGCTCCACAATACCTTCAATGCACAAGAGAACACAAATGCACACTATTTAGTGATAAAATCTGATAAAAGTATGTTCATTTGTAAGATAATAGCGCTTCGCGATACTATAACACAAGCACTTATCAGTGCCTATTGCTTCCAGTCTCCTTCTTGGTGAAGTTTTCCTAAGCTACACGAGTTAGACTTGTTGTGAATGTGACTGCCTTTGTGCCCCTCCAAAGGAGGTTGGCACACACTCACAAGTCTAACCTCATGCCTTGTTCCTTGCTTGGTCTGAAAACCTCCCAACAACGGCGAACACGACCTAACTTCGTTCTTCTTTTCCAACATAGCTCCACGAAACCTACAATGCTCAAGAATACACAAATGCACACTATTTAGTGATAAAATCTGATAAAAGTATGTTCATTTGTAAGATAATAACGCTTCGCGTTACTACAACACAAGCACTTATCAAACATGCAAATAAAATGCTCTAAGGTAGAAGCAATAAACGAGGAGTAAAACAATGTAAAGAGAGGGTCACGGATGAGGATTACCAAGGGGGCTACTAAAGTGCGGGATTTGCCTTAACTAGCATGCAAAAGGGTAGTTTGGACCGAGAAACCCGAAGTTAGACCAACCCGATGGTCACGGAAATTGGCCCCTAATCCGGTACAAGTATCGAATATGGAATTCCTTCCGCTCGAATCCTCACACGATTGCAAAGGGAGCAATAGGTTTCTCAAGTTAGGGAGAAGACACAATCTAGGTCAACCCTAACAATTGGAGGGGTACAAATACCCGATGGTCACGGTGTATTCATACATGTATGCCTACCAAGCTTGGTGAGCCCAATACTAGGGCAATGGTCATGCTTCCTAGCATTTTCTAAACATTGATACACGGAGTTCTCATGCATACCTAGCATTCAAATACACCAAACAAGGTTCACAAACAAGTCCCAAAATGCATAAATCAAGTCAACCAAGCATCCTATAAAAGTTCACCCCCAAGGTTCACCTACATCCGGTGACCTAGGGGTTTAGTTGCCCATGAATACAAAATACACAAGATAGTACATAGAAACAACCAAATACAAAGACAAGAACACTCCCTCAAAAGATACAGGCCGAATGACGTTCCATAGACGCCACCAAATAGGTGGCTTCCCTTGTCGATTCTCCTCTCAACTATGGATCAAGAAGGTGGATCTCGTCGTATGTCGCTCTCCTTGTCGTTCTCTCCCCGGAAATGGCCTCCAACGGCAACTCCTAGCTCCGATTTGAAGATGGTGGCAAGTTTTCTCAAGACCTAGGGCTCCCTCCTCTTGAAAAAATGAACTACTTTCCATTTTAAAACTCAATTCCAGCAACTCATGCGGGCTGCCATACGAGCCGACATACAGGCACTGTAGCACCCTGAGTTTCGTGTAAGTTGCTGCAGTGAGTGCTACAGTAAAATGCTACAGTATCCCCAGCTACAGACTTAGCCGTATGCGGGCTGACCTACAGGAGCTGTATGCGGCAATCCAGCGCCGGTATGGGTGCCCATATGAAATTCCAGACTTAGCCGTTTCGCCAAAATCTCGTGCTACAGTGCTACAGTGCCCCTGGCTCGAAAACGGTCTTTTCTTGTCAATTTCTTCTAAAAATCTCGTTGACGAGCTCCCTGTGGTAACTTCAGTGCCTGTAACACGAAATAAAACAATTTAGACCAAAAACGGGCATCCATTCATATAAAAATACTCGAAGAATACGCGAACATACATAAATTATACGTACAGTTAGGCATTTATCAAACATCCCCACAGCTAAGCGTTTGCTTGTCCCCAAGCAAACAGACATGAAGAACAGGGGAACAACAGATCGATGACTAACTGTACGACCTCAAGCTCAACAGTAGAGGACCCCACTAGCACAGACAGAAGGAAGGACAGATAATGTGTTTTTCTGTTGGCAACTGGGTACGGATGGTCCTGTTTCATCCAAAGTGCACTAGTGAGTGTGTGCTTACTTCCAACCTCATTAATCATACTATTCACTCCACATACAATGAAAACGGCATTAATCTGTTAAAGACACCCTCAATACCCAGTTAAAAGTCCTTCGAGTCCTGAATGAAACTTTGCCTCTCAAGTGATAATGCAACAGGTTCCAGGGGACACAAACAAGATACTTTATTCTTTACCTACATATATACACACTTTTTTTTTTTTTGAGTCCGACTAACATAGACTGCACAAAAATCGTTCAGACGGATACACATGCTGGCCAGGCACAAGAGCCACCCATCCTACTTGATTACAGTCCACATAGACGCATTCATGCTGTACTAGCAGAGGAATACTGTCATAGACTCCACTTTTTTTTTTAGTACATATATACAATGTATCTCGTATCCCCTGGTATAAAACACGTTAAACAATCTCCCTTGAGGCCAAAGAACAACACAGAACCTCAAAGGCTCTTAAAAAGGTATTGAAAGTAGACTTTAACAATTTAATGCCAAAAACATTGCAATGGGTTAGTTGGAGTGTATGAGATGGAAGTAAATGTGCAAAAGTCTGTCGGTGCACTAAAGATAAAGCAGGACCTCATGTAGGTATAGTGAAGAGATACAACTCATAATTGTCGAACCTTCATGCTAAGAAGTCCTAAACTAGGCATCATTGCTATCATCGGTACAACAAGCAAGCAAATAAAAGTAAAGCACTCCATCCCCACACCTAGAATCGTACATTGTCCCTAATGTACATGAATCAGCAGAACATGGTGATATGTATGCAATAAAAATAAGGAGATGAAGCAAGGAGACTTCCCCAATTGGCTGATGCAGTGAATCCAAGGTGAATACAGATAGGGGTAAAAAAACTAGGGCCATGGAGTGTGAAGCATCCTCAACGATAAGTCCTGAAAGCAATAGGAAATGCATCACAACTCAATAAATAAATAAGGAGAGCGAACAAATAAAATCCAAACTACATAAATAAAAAGAAATAGTTTAGTAGGGCCGAAACCCTAACTAACTGAACGATACAACAAATACCAAAATAAGTCTAAGTGCGCAAAAACAAAATACAAACAACATGAAAAGTAAAAACTGAAAGTAGGTGTCATGAGTCTAATGATCCGGTGGAAGTGGTGAGGCCATGCGTGTGGTCGTGGCGACTGAAGTGCCGGCAGATGAAGATGAGCTGCGCAGGAATGTGAGGATCTCAGCAACGCTGCTCTCAATGCGGCTCTGCCCCCTCTCAAGTGTCTGCAGCTGTTGCTGAACCTCGAGGTGAAACTCCGCGAACCTAGCATCAAGAGAAGATGTACTAGTTCCAGTGTCGGGCTCAGGTTCGGGAGTAGACTCTGACTCGGAGTCAGATCCTGTCTTAGAATCCTGCGGGGACTCAGGGTCTCGTGATGTTCCCTCTGCCGGGCGCTTGAGCTGATATGTGGTCCCTGATCTCACAACCATACCCATAGCAAGTAAGGTCGGCAGTCTAAGCGGGGCGACAGTCCCCACAATTTGCATGCCCCGGGTGAGCTCAATCAAACCAAGGCCCCTGATCAGACGTGTAACATATGGGCCAGCAAAAATCATCCCAAGGCGGGTCGAGGTCCCCTGGTGGGTAAAAAAGTCAGCAAGAAGGTAGCCCAGGTGTATGGGGTAACGCTCGATGATGCTGTAGAGCATAAGCAAGTCGATGCGAGTAACTACCCCTGTAGAGTCAGCTCGACCGCTCACACTCCTGGATAGCAAAGCCTGAATGTACCTGTGAGTGGGCTCTGCCATCGTGGAAGCTTTCCTGGATGATGTGCAAGCGATGGACTTCCAGAAGGATCTATGGATGGTTGGGTGCGGGAAATCTCGCGGCAAATTTTTGAACTCCGAAGTGTGAATGTCATCATCCGTGTAGAGTCCAAGACAAAAGGCAAACTTGTCTTAAGACATCTTGTGCTTCTTGCCGAATGCCCTGAATGATACATGGCCGGCCTGCCCGGTGTAGGGGTGTGGACAATATGCCTCAATCGAGCTAAGGACCTCCAATGTAATCTCCTTGTAAGTGGGCTCATCAATCTCAAAAATCTTATCCCAACCACCAAGAGAAATATACTCCCGGATGGCATGATCAAGGTTCAAATACGAAATTGAAATTGAACTTGAAATACGAAATTGAACTTGCAAGGAATTCAAATAATTGGGTTGCCTCCCAAGGAGCGCTTGTTTAACGTCTTTAGTTCGACGTCTCTTACCTTAACATCATGGTGGATCAAAGTGAGTCAAATTACCTCCATCCTTGTGTGAAATGTTGTTACCCGAGAAATTCATTGAGAGGCATGAAAAGATCTTGAACTTCCTTTGATTTTCCATGAGTAAGTCATCTACATCCATGGGCGGCGATGATGCAACCTTCACAACTTTTGTAGGCTTTTTCTTTGTCCCCCTCCACATCTTCTTCAAAGCTTTCTTTTCTTGGTCATGAGGCGGAGGTCGAACCATCATTTGTGCGACTTGTTGCATTGGTATAGGTGTGGCGTCACTTTTTTCAATCTCATTGTCATCTAACTCCCCCAAAATCTCATCCAACGGGTTTAAGGCAAGAACTTCCTGCACATAATCAGAAACAATGACATCAGTTATATCAGTGACACACCCCTTGCGTGTGTGTACCGCAAGTGCACGGGTTGTCGAAGTAATAATTATACCCGGTGAGTAGGGTAGTCGAATCCACAGGGAATAGGGCTACTAGTACTAACTTCTTCTCTGCAATCTAGCCTAACGACTAATGTGATTTTGTGGTGATCTAGTGTGCATAGAAATTAATACCAGAGATGAATAGGCAAAGGGTAAATAAAGGGAGATCTCAATCAATGAAGATGAGATACCCGGGCAATGCTCCCCCTAGGCTCTATCATGAAGTGCAAGACTAACTAAATGCTTCTAACCGAGTTCTATGAGTCGAGGTAATCCAAGAATAATCTGTCCCTGCCTCCAGGCCACCGATACTAGTCCCCTATAAGGTCCCGGAGGAGAAATCGCTCAATCTCAACACCTCACACCCCGTATGACCGCAATGAGTTCTAGGGATACCTAAGAGTGAAACCGATTCCTAAAATTAGATCTAACCCTACTTCTAGGCGGAAGATCCCTAACCCCCTACAAAGGTCCCGGCGGAGAAATCTATCAATCTCACGCCTCACACCCCATATGGTTGCATAAAACTTAGGGAATACAGAGATAGGAAACACTCAATCGGAAGGGAAAGGGGACACTCCTCTATCTCAAGACTCACCCTCTCAACCCTCTTTAACCTTGTATGTTCTAATCCCTAATGGAGACCTCTCTCTCACCAAGGAAACAAATCAAACATACCAAACAACCATACGAATCAATAAGGCATGCAAGCAATGATTAAACAAGATTAAAAATCAAATAAACTCGGACTTAAAAGAAAGCATAAAGAAAGTCAATACATGAATCGAAACCTAGGGTTCACATGCCCAAGTATCTACTAGGGTTTAGCCCTCCATGGGGCTTATTACAAAGCAAAACATAATACAATGAAAAGCAATGTAAACCATGGAAGTAAACCCCCTTGAATTCGTGATGATGGCCTTGATGGGTCGCTCAACGTCTTGAAGGATCCTTCTCCGAAGCTAGGTCGCCAATGACTCCCTCGATACTATGACGGAGGAAAGAACTATCAAAGTTGGTGAAGAACGGCCCTCCAATTCGGCAAAGACCTCCTCCTCAAACCCTAGCCGCTTCACCTCTCAAAAGCCACACAAAAGATACCAAAAGAATCGGCAAAAAGGGCTATTTATAAGCCTGAAACGCGTCAGTCACGTGCCTCCACGCGACCACATGAGATCCCACGCGGTCGTGTGGGATTTTGACGCGGTCGCGTGAACAGTGATTTCTGCTACAGTACACAACAGTGAAATGAACAGTATTTTACTACAGTACTCTTCATGAAACGCGATCCAAACTCTCTTATCTTGAGGCCACATGGTCGGGCACACGTCCATGTTGTGAGGTATAAGACTTCTCTTCCATTGAACCATCATTTGGAAGCTTTAGGTATCTTCACACAAGAAGGGACATGAATGTGTGACTGCTTTGTGCCCTTCCATCACACAAATTGGCTTGAATTCTTCTGGAAGTTAGCACACACCCTCATGTGCATGATCCTCTCTCATGCCTTGACACTTGTGTTGTACAAAAACTCCCAACAATAGGTCTTGATAACCCATCTTTGCTTCCTTTTCGTCCTTCAATACTTTCACAACCTAATTGCATAAAAGAACACCAAAATACACTTTATGAGACATAATCCATGGTAAAATGATGCTCAATGCATGTAAAACAAGTGGATAAAACATGTATACTCAAGCACTTATCAATCAGTATAATACAAACTATCATCATGATCGAGTGTGCCGCATTGCTTCGGGGAGAGTGAAGACAACTTGTTCATCACCAACTCTTAATGTCATCTTTCCACCCTTGACATCAATCAATGCACCAGAAGTGTTTAGGAACGGCCGACCGAGAATGATGGGGACCTCAACATCATCATCAACATCTAGAATCACAAAATCAACGGGGATGATGAGTTTGTCCACCCTAACAAGGACATCTTCAACAACACCCCTTGGTCTCCGCATAGAACGGTCGGCAAGTTGTAGGGTCATTCGTGTAGGCCTTAAGTCCTCCAATCCTAGTTTCAAAAATAACTTGTACAGCATCACATTAATGCTCGCTCCCGAGTCGGCTAAAGCGTTCTCTTGTATTCCCTCACCAAGTACCTACGGGATGATGAAATTACCGGGATCATTGAGTTTCTTGGGCAACTTCTTTTGAATCAAAGCGGAGCAATTCCCTGATAGTGTCACCGATTCCACATCTTCTAGTTTTCTTTTGTTCGTGATGAGGTCTTTCATAAACTTGGCATACTTGGGCATTTGTGAAAGGGCCTCAACCAATGGAATATTAATGTGGAGTTGCTTGAATATGTTCAAAAACTTTTTAAATTGAGCATCTTCCTTATCTTGTTTCAATCTTGTCGGGTAAGGCACCACGGGCTTGTACTCGCTCACCTTTGGGACCGGGGAATTTTGGACATCATCACTACATTCCTTCTTGTTTAAATGAGGGTCTTCCCGATCGGCTACCCTATCATTAGAAGCACTTGGACTCGCCTCGGCCCTTACTTCCAATTGCTTCCCGCTCCTCAGTGTAACGGCTTTTAAGTGTTCCCTCGGGTTGCTTTCGGTGTTGCTTGGCAAGCTACCCGAAGGACGATCAGAATGTGCTCGAGCAAGCTGTCCCACTTGGTTCTCAAGGGTTTGCATGGATGCTTGAACATTCCTCAACACAGTACCGAAGTTATCCAACCTTTTCTCGATACCTTGAAACCGTGCTTCGGAATTAATCATGAATTTAGCCAAAACATCCTCTGTGGTAAACTTCCTTTCTTGTTGAGAAGGCGCCTGGTACTGACTTCCTTGGGGTGGTGGAGCTCTCTGTTGTACTTGTCCCTGATTCCATGATAAGTTTGGATGGCCCCTCCATCTCGAGTTATAGGTGTTGCCATATTGATTCCCAAATCCTCTAGGTCCACCACCAATGTAGTCAACATTTTCCACAGGTGCCGAAGAAGCAATGAATATAGGGCATTGAGAAGTTACATGCCCGGCACCACAAGTGTCATAAGACATCACTGCCTTAGAAGTGGAGCTAGACCCAAGTATCAACTGTTCAACCTTCTGTGCTAATGAACTGACTAGGGCATTATTGTCCGAGAGATTCTTCATCAAGGCCTCAACCTTAGCTGTCAATACTGTGTTTTCATTCACCTCATATAGGCCTGCAGCCTTTAGTGCTTTCTGCCAAGTACTCCAGTGACACTCATTACTGGCCATACTCTCAATCAGATCTTCAGCTTTTTCAGGCAGTTTGTTACTCAAGGATCCACCTGCTGCGGCATCTATTAGTTGCCTTGTTGAATAGTTCAGCCCATTGCAAAACATTTGCACTCTAATCCAAGATTGAAATCCATGGTGAGAACATTTACGCAACAAGTCCTTAAACCTTTCATGTGCTTCAAAGAGTGTTTCGGAATCTCCCTGCCTGAAGGATGATATTTCTTGCCTCAACCTCGCTGCTTTGCTAGGAGGAAAGTATCGGGCCAAGAATTTTTCCACCATATCCTTCCAAGTGGTGATTGAGCCCGGAGCCAAGGATGTGAGCCACCTATAAGCTGCTCCCCTCAAACTGAATGGAAAAAGTCTCAGCCGGATAGCATCGTTAGATACTAAGTTTATCTTGAAGGTTGAACAAATTTGCAAGAAGCGAGATAGATGAGTGTGCGGGTCTTCATCTGCCAAACCGTCAAACTGAACCGAATTCTGAATCATTCCAATTGTGCTCGCTTTAATTTCAAAATTATTGGCTGGAACTGCCGGTGCTTGAACACTGAATTCTTCACCGGTGAATTGTGGCCGCTCATAATCAGACAAGGTCCTCCTTGGTTCGGCCATAATGGTAGGTTCACTTGATTCCACACTAACCTCTTGTCTTCTTTGTCTCGTACTCTCACCCAACTCCCTCAACCTTTGGTGCAAAGTTCTCTCTACTTCGTCGTCGGGTTCTACCAAGTTCGCTTGACTTGAACATGTCATAAAATGGGTACCTTGCAAAACCGAAGTCAAGAATTAGCAATTGATGAGATGTAAGAAAAATAGAAATGCAAAACGATAGATAATGGAATATATACAAAGGATGATAAATGCAAAACAAGAAAATGGTCAAATCAACCAACTCTAAGTTTTCCGGATATCTCTCGTGGTCCCCCGGCAACGGCGCCAAAAACTTGATTGACTCGACCGGCAAGTGCACGGGGTCATCAAGTAATACCCCTCACGCACGCGCGAGGCGGTCGTATTCCCAAGGGCCCGAGAATCTACCCTTACTTCTTCTTCGTATGATTGTTTGGCCGATCAAGTCAAGTGTTGTGCAAAAGAAATTAAAAAGATGATTAACATGCAAATAAAATGCTCTAAGGTGGAAGCAATAAACGAGGAGTAAAACAATGTAAAGAGAGGGTCACGGATGAGGATTACCAAGGGTGCTACTAAAGTGCGGGGTTTGCCTTAACTAGCATGCAAAAGGGTAGTTTGGACCGAGAAACCCGAAGTTAGACCAACCCGATGGTCACAGAAATTAGTCCCTAATCCGGTACAAGTATCGAATACGGAATTCCTTACGCTCGAATCCTCACACGATTGCAAAGGGAGCAAAAGGTTTCTCAAGTTAGGGAGAAGACACAATCTAGGTCAACCCTAACAATTGGAGGGGTACAAATACCCGATGGTCACGGTGTATTCATACATGCATCCCTACCAAGTTTGGTGAGCCCAATACTAGGGTAATGGTCATGCTTCGTAGCATTTTCTAAACATTGATACACGGAGTTCTCATGCATACCAATCATTCAAATACACCAAACAAGGTTCACAAACAAGTCCCAAAATGCATAAATCAAGTCAACCAAGCATCCTACACAAGTTCACCGCCAAGGTTCACCTACATCCGGTGACCTTGGGGTTTAGTTGCCCATGAATACAAAATACACAAGATAGTACATAGAAACAACCAAATACAAAGACAAGAACACTCCCTCAAAAGATAGAGGCCGAATGACGTTCCAAAGACGCCACCAAATAGGTGGCTTTCCTTGTCGATTCTCCTCTCAACTATGGATCAAGAAGGTGGATCTCGTCGTATGTCGCTCTCCTTGTCGTTCTCTCCCCGGAAATGGCCTCCGACGGCAGCTCCTAGCTCCGATTTGAAGATGGTGGCAAGTTTTCTCAAGACCTAGGGCTCCCTCCTCTTGAAAAAATGAACTACTTTCCCTTTTAAAACTCAATTCCAGTAACTCATGTGGGCTGCCATACGGGCCGACATACGGGCACTGTAGCACCCCGAGTTTCGTGTAAGTTGCTGCAGTGAGTGCTACAGTATCCCTGCTACAGTGCTGCTGCTACATGAGCCGTATGTGGCAATCCAGCGCCCGTATGGGTGCCCGTATGAAATTCCAGACTTAGCCGTTTCGCCAAAATCTCGTGCTACAGTGATGCTACAGAACCCCCGGGCTCGAAAATGGTCTTTTCTTGTCAATTTCTTCTAAAAATCTCGTTGACGAGCTCCCTGTGGTAACCTCAGTGCCTGTAACACGAAATAAAATAATTTAGACCGAAAACGGGCATCCACTCATATAAAAATACTCGAAGAATACGTGAACATACATAAATTATACGTACAGTTAGGCATTTATCACGTGTGTACCCCACAAGTGCAAGGGCTGTCGAACTAATAAAATACCCTTATGAGTGGGTAGTCATATCCACAGGAAATAGGGATTTAAGACAAAAGAATTCACTATTTAGCTATGCAGTGTATGATAAGTGTGAAGAGAATCAATGAGTGAGTGTAAAAGCAATTGTAAAGAGCAAGAAATAGAATAGAAATATGGAAGGTAAGAGAGTGCAAGTACGAGTAAATAGAGAAAAACAAATGATGGGTAAAGTTGGGTACCCGGACAAGCTACCCCTAGGACTTATGCTTCTAGTGCAAGACAATGTTAATATGCTCTCCTATTAATGTTAAATGAGTCGAGGATATCCTTAAGCACACAGTCCTAAACCTAAGGTCAGCCGTGACTAACCCCAACACTATACCCCGGCATTAGGTTTCACTACGATCCTTGACTCTTGGTGACCTGTCAACTAAGCCCTAGGGGAGTTCGTTTTCTTAACCCTCACACTGTGTGGAATTGCTTTAAGTTCTAGGGATTCCTAGTGATAAACCCTATTCCTACATACTTATGAGATAGCTCTTTCTCTCATTAGGGCATAACTTGTATCCGACTTATGAGAGTAGCTACATACTTCATAGGAGGTAGCTCTTTCCACCCCAAATGCAAAGATAAAGCTAAACTAATATTCACAAGATCACAAGTTTTCTCTTTTTTTTTTCAACAATATAGAACTTAAAAACTTACTAGAGCAATAATAAACTAGTCCTTAAAAATTTGAGCTTTGAGTTTCCAAAAGATTTCAAGAGTGAGTAGTGCAATAAGAGATAATCGAGCAAAAATTCCCAAAAATTCAAGTGAAACTAGAGCATGATAGGATACAATGTTAAAAATTCTCCTAAACTCTAAGAATACTAATGTTGCAACTAAGATGAACCGCCATAGGCTACATGAGCATAAGCAATTGAACACACAAGTAAAGGTGTGTGCAATGTGAACTCCCCCCACACTTAAGATGTACATTGTCCCCAATGTACGCATGCAAGCACAATGAAATATAAAGCAATGAAAAACAATTAGTGTGGAAGTGGGCAATTGAAACATTACTCCCCTAAACTCCAAGTGTTGCATTTGATGGAGCTAGGTTCATTGAGAGTAGTTTATGGAGCATACACGGTCCCATGACTGTGCTTATGACTAATCCTCAAATTCCTTACATCCAAGACCATCTGTACAGATACACAAGGGGTTCAGTGTAGCTCAAGAAAAATCAAAATAAAACTTGAGTATATAAAGATATAGAAATAAAATACAACTCGAGAAAAATAAAAGCAACAAAAAGATAAACTCAAAAGGAAGATCCTTTCTGAGTGCTACAAGTCTAAAATATAAAGAAAAGTACAAATGAAATCAAAATAAAAATGAAAACTAAAAGAAACTACGACGCCTCAGTGTTGGTGTCCTGTACGGGAGCCTCTGGTGCTACTGCTGTAGGCTCTAAAGTGACTGGTAGATCGGCTGATGGTGGGCTAGACCACAAAAGGTGACGACATGGCCTGCTTGAGTAACCGCTGTATGGTATCAAGCCGTGCCATCGTCTCTGAGTGTTGTATGGTATGAGTCGCTTGCAACTTGGCCACCTCAGTCTGCAGTACACCCACAGCACTCTCAAGGCACTCAAATCGGTCCTGGCCTCGAGAAGGCGAAAAGATGCGCATGAGAGGTGGCTCCGATGCTGTGGGTAGTACCTCTGTCTCTATCTGCTCTAGGGGAAGCTCTAATGCTGCCTGCTCCGACTCGGTGGCTGCTGTTTGGGGAATGATCAGTGTATATACTCCTGGTCCTGATCTGTGGATCATCCCCATCATCCTCAGAGTCTCTGTGCCTAGGGGGACCGATATAACTGTCTTCTCAGCCCCGCGTAACCCGTCTATGAGTCCTAAGCCGATAATCAAACGGGTAATGTACGGGCCTGCGAAGATGACTTTGACCATGGGGTACTGGCCCTGGTGGCGTATGTACTCGCCGATAATGTGCCCCAGGTGGAGTGGCTCGCTCTCCACCATAGAATATAAGTACAAGAGCTCCTGGCGGCTCAGTACCCTAGTACTATCTCCAAGGACATTCACTGAGCGGCTGAGAATGGCATGGAGGTACATGTACGATGCCCTGGATAAGCATGTGGCCTTAGACACCCTGGCTAGTACTGTCCCTGGCCACATAGTCTGCTGTAGGCGCGCTGGGGGGTCAGGGTACCCAGATAATCTGTAGGTAGCAGCGCATACTTCTCCGTCTTAGTGAATGCCTCATCATATAGTCCCATCCGTACTGAGAACTGTGTTATGCTCAAGCTAAAACGCTGACCAAAGGCCTGGAACTGAATAATATCAATATCGATGAAGCTGTCGTACTCTCGGTCAAACTCGAACAATGATAGTACCTCGAGCGTGAGCGATCTAATAGCTGGCTCTTGGATGGACAACAACCTGCTCCAACTTCCTACCGAGAGAAGCTCCTCCACCTCCTCAGCCAACTCTACTCCCCTTGAATGTCTCGCAATAGACTCAAGTCTGGAAACCGGGTCTGTCCAACCTGAGTTCTGATAATCGCTTGAAACGGTCCTGATGCTGGGGTAAAAAAAGATCGATCTGCTCTGGAGGAGGTGAGGGTTCGTGAGGACATTTCTCGGCTGCTTTCTTAGCCCTGGTAGCCATATTTGCAAGATTGGAAAGAAAAACAATCAAATCTAATTCAAGAACACAATCTACAGAAATCCACACGGCCGTGTGGATCGTCGGGCGGACAGAGCCCCACGGCCGTGAGGGTTGAAATTCCATTGTTTTTTTTTACATTCTAATTCATTCCAGATCTATTCTAAGCATATTCACATACACATTACTCATTCAAAACAAGCGAAATAATCAAATAGAACGAATTAAATCAAGAATTGATGAAGAAAAGGGGCTTGAAGTTCTTACCGACGGTGTGGATGAATAAATACTTGAAATCGGCCGGTAAACTCCAAATAAAACCTAAAAATCGCTCAGAGAGGATCGAGGAAGTGAAAGAAAGGGTTAGAGAGTTGTTTAGAATGGAGAGATCAAGAGGCACGAGTGAAAACCAAAAGAAAATCGCGGCTTTTGAAGTTCTGCAAATCCACACGGCCGTGTGCCTCTGGAATTAGGGTTCACAAGGGCCAGCACACGCCCCTGTGTGCACTCTGGTTACACTCTGGACTACCCCACACGGCCGTGTGAAACTTCCACACGGCCATGTGCCTTCACAGGAGAGCTTCACAGCGGCACCGACACGCCCCTGTGTGCTCTCGGGAAAACTCTAAGGTCTCTGAAAATTTTCACACGGCCGGGTGGATATTCCACATGGCCGTGTGCCCAACCTGGCCAAGAACACAAGGCCGGCCATAGGGGCACCCCACACGCCCCTTGTGGCCTCTCTGGCTTGCCCGAGATACTCTAAGTGTTCCACATGGTCGTGTGAACATGCCACATGGCCGTGTGCCATTTACAAGCTCTCTCACAGGGGCTGTCACACGCCCCTGTGTTTTCCTGGGATGGAAGGGAACTCTCAGCAGAATTTCACATGCCCGTTTGAACATTCCACACGGCCCTATGCCTTAACACATGCGCACTCACAGGGGTACCAACACGGCCCCTGTGACTCTCGGGAATGAGAGTTTAAGTTCTGCAAGATTTCACACGGCCGTGTGGAAATTCCACATGGCCGTGTGCCCCTTCTGAGGTTTTCCACAAGGGCAAGGTCACGCCCTTGTGCCGTCACTGGCTAAGCCCTAATTGGTAACACATGACTGTGTGGAAATTCCACACGGCCGTGAGTTTTCTCTGGTTTACTTAGAAAAATTCACAAACTCTCCAGAAAAATTCAGAAACATCAGCACAATAACTAGAGCCTGTAAATACCATAAAAACACGACCAGAGACCATAGAAAACATGCCCAGCTGACTCAAACTTCGTTAAACAATGTTTAGGAACATGAAAACATCAATAATCCACAAAAAATCGCAGCACATGCATTAAAAGGTTAGGACACCAAAACTAAGATTCTTATTCATACTAAATTAGAACTACACCCTAGGAAAGCTGTAAAACCTTGGGTTACCTCCTAAGAAGCACTTGTTTAACGTCACTTAGCTTAACATACCTGTTTAAGCTCATGGGGGCTCATGAATGAGTGTTGCTCTCTTTCCTACCACCTGGAAACATGCATGACATAGCTTATGTAGTCTAGAGGGAGAGTTAGCAATTTTGTTACCGCACAAGGGTGAAACACCCTTACTCCATGATTGCTCATCACCATTGACCTTGGGGCTTTTCGTGTGGTGGCTCTTCGCTCTTTTTATCTTCCTTCTTATCTTCTTCATGAGTCCCGGTTCCGGCTTGACTTCCTTCTCGATTAGACCAAGTAATAGCACTTTTTCTTCAATCTCCGCATCTTGGTCCAGCCACCCATCATATGGATCTGGGTTCATCATTTCTTGCACATAATCATTATTAGTTCATTGGTGGTGTCAAGAAAATACAAAGTATCATCAAAGTCAAGAGAATGTCTCATAGCTTCGGTGAGGCGGTATGTAAGCTTGTCATCTCCAACTCGCAATGTGAGCTCCCCGCTGTCCATGACAATGAGAACCTTAGAAGTGCGCAAGAAAGGCCTTCCAAGGATCAACGACACCTCGACCTCCTCATCAACGTATAACACCATAAAGTCCACAGGAAAGATGCACTTGTCCACTTTCACCAACACATCTTCCACAATCCTAATTGGATGCCTCACCATTCGATCCGCAAGCTGAAGTGTCATCCACGTCGGTCTAGGCTCACCCAAGCCTCACTTTTGGAAGAAGGTATATTGCATGACATTGATGCTTGCCCCAGAATCGACCAACACCATTTCTTCACCCAAGTTGCCAATGTTGCAAGGTATAATAAAACTTATGGGATCTTTTCTCTTACACGGCATGTTATTTTGCAAGACGGCTGAGCAATTGGCATCAAGAACCACAACTGCAGTATCCTCCAATTTCCTCTTGTTGGTAAAGAGGTCCTTCAAGAACTTCGCATACTTGGGCATTTGGGCCAATGCCTCCGCGAATGGTATATTGATGTGCAACTGCTTGAACACACCCAGAAATTTCTTGTATTGCTCATTGTCTTGGTTATTCTTCAATCGTGAAGGATAGGGGACCCTCGGCTTGTAAGGCAGGTGTGCTGCCTCCTTTCCATTTGACGCTTCTTCCTCTACCTCCACGACCTCGGGTGCTTCCTTTGTCTTCTCTAGAGGGAGATTTTTCTCAACCTCTTTGCTACTTCTCAAGGTAATTGCCTTCAACTGCTCCCTCGGATTGGTCTCCGTATTACTAGGTAAACTACCTTAAGGTCTTTTCGCTAATGTCTTCGCAATTTGCCTCACTTGATTCTCCAAATTGTGTAAGGAGGCGGTGTGATTGTGAAGTGTAGCCTCCACCGACTGAAATCTAGCATCCGATGAAAAAACAAACCTCATGAGGGCTCTCTCAAGATCAATCATCTTCCCCTCTAGCACGGTCACTCGGCTTTCTAAGTTCAGTGCTTATTGACCTTGAAATCCCGGTGGTGCATTGTTCTTTTGTTGTGACTGCATTTGATTGCTCCATGAAAAATTTGTGTCATTCTTCCTGCCCGGGTTGTAGGTTCCACTGTACGAGTTACCTTGGCCTTGTCCTCTATATGCATTGCCAACAAAATTGACCTGTTCCACCGCACTAGTGCCTCCAATAGCAATAGGGCAATCATTCGAAGCATGACCTCCCCACAACAGTTACAAGTAGTGATGGCCACAACTCTTAGTGAAGCTAGAGCATCTAGCTTCGTACTCAATGATTCCACTTGTGCCGCCAACGATGCAACCGCATCAACTTTATGAATTTCGGCCATCTTCTATCGATCTCGTGTGTTCCATTGCTTCCTAGAGTTCCTCCTGCCGCTTGGTAGAGGAATCCCGCAAATATACGGGGTTACCAAGTAATACCTAGTGCAAAAGCACAAGGATCATATTCCACGGCGCTAAGGGTCTACTATTACTCCTTGGCTTTTCTCCTCTTTTCTGCCCAAAATATATTTTCACAATCTCCATGGCTTCTACCTGCCCTACAAAGCAAATACGACTCGATTAAGCATAAAAATGGGCACCAAACGTGATCAAATACATGTAAAGTACAACAAATACGTGTACCAGAATGCATACATTTTGACACTTATCACCGCTGCATCTAAGAGTTGCTTGGTACTCGGATTCAACCCATTATGGAAGGTATGAATGATCATCCACTTAGGGAATCCATGTTGCGGGAATTTTTGAAGGAGCTCCTTGAACCTATCCCATGTCTCGAATAGAGACTCCAATCCCATTTTCATGAAGGATGAAATCTCATTCCGGAGCCTCGCTGACTTTCGCGGAGGGAAGTATCTAGCCAAGAATGCCTCGGCCATCTCCTTAAAAGTTGTGATAGATGCTCTTGGTAATGAATGAAGCCAATGTCTTGCTTTTCCCTTCAATGAAAATGGGAAGGCTCTCAAACAAATCGAGTCATCCGTCACTACATTAATCTTCAACATGTCGCATACTTCATGGATGTTTTCTATATGGTTGTTGGGATCTTCATCGGCCAACTCATTAAATTGTGTGCACTGTTGCAACATTTGAATGAACAACGCCTTCAACTCAAAATTCATTGTTGTGATCGTGGGACTCACAATGCTCGACTGGGTTCCCATAACTGTGGGTCTAGCAAAATTGGACAACGTCCTCTGCTGTTCATTTTGTTCTACCATTGCTTCTAACCCTTCTGTATCAATATCGGCTTGATTTGAAGATTCTTTTATAGGTTCTTTTCCCTTACGATGCGTTATTCTACCAATTTCCGGGTCTCCTTCAACAAGAATCGAAGGGTTCCCGTGGGTCATTGATTGTTTCCCCGCAAGTGTACGGGATCGCCAAGTAATACCCTGTGAGTGATATAGGGGTCGTATTCCACTGGGGCCAAGGAAGTACTATTACTCACCCTTCATCTATTTTCTAGCCTAAAATTCAATAGGGGTGGAAAAGAAATAAAACAAACAAACAAATTTAAACTAATCCTATGGCCTCGTAACTAGCACACGGATGTAAATAAATAAGGGAGTATCAAGTACGAGAAGGGAGTGTTTGGATAAGGAATCCACCTATGGTTGTCATTAAGGTCCAAACTAGGATGGTTTAAAATGTGTTAATGGCATTTAAGACCTAGAGATCTCATAAATAGGTTAACCCCAATTTCTCAGCGGTTAACCCCTAATCCCATAGGAGCATTAATCGGAATCTCTCCGTATTAACCCACCTTTGATCGCAAAGAGTTCAAGGAAATCTCTAATAGCAGTAAACCTACTATCCTTCGGCTTAAACCTAGCAATGGAGGGATACCAACACCCAATTTCTCGGCGTGTCGGCACAAGACTCCCCTGGGGCTACAGTACCCCCGCTCAGAAATAAAGCAAAGTGTTAGGTAGATAAACTCCCCTGGGGCTTAGTTGCGCAAGTAACTGAGTGAAGGGTTGACATGAATCCTAAGCACTAGGGCTTAATCTAGACTAGGGTTCTTCCACCTGGACCAAACGGTTAGAACTACACATAGGAACAGGTTTTATCACTAGGAATCCCTAGATCTTAAAGCAATCCCACGTAGTGTTAGGCTTAGGTAGAAATACTATCCTTGGGCTTAGTTGCGTGAGCGACAGAGTGAAGGGTTGACATGAATCCTAATGTCGGGACATAGTGTTGGGGTTAGTCACAATTGACCTTATGTTTGTGACCGTGAGTTTAAGGATATCCTCAACTCAATTAACATCAATAGGAAGGTATAATAGCATAGTCTTGCAGTAGAAGTATAAGTCCAAGAGGTAGCTTGTCCGGATACCCTATTTCATCCATTGGTAGTCTTTCTCTAATCCACTTCTACTTGCACTTTCTTGCCTTCCATCTCTCTATTTAAATTTCTTGTTCATTTTATTCTAATTGCTTCCATAAATCACTCATCAATTTTATTGTCACTTTTCATACACCGCACAACTAAATAGCGAGATCTTGTGTTTTAAATCCTTATTCCTTGTGGATTCGACTACCCACTCACCAGGGTAATTTTATTACTTCGACAAGCCTGTGCACTTGCGGGATACACGCAAGGGGTCATGTCATGTCATGTTTTTGGCGCCGTTGCCGAGGAATAGGCGTATTTTGATACTTGTTTTTGCTACTTTAGTTATTCACTTCGTTTTCTATTTCACACTTTCTTTATCTATCATTGTTCTTATTTTTCTTTTCTTTGATTTTAGCTTCCGAAGGGATGTTTGATTCAAGCGAAGCCTTTGATACACTTGCAGAACTGGTGAAGGATGTGGACCAGAAAATGCAGTTGTTTACTGTACAACCAGTTCCAAAGTATATTGAGGTTGGGCAATCAGTGAGACATCCTTTTACAGAAATAGGGGATATTGTTGATCAATTTTGCATGGGGCAGAACATGAATTATGAATTGGGCAGTGTATTGGATGAATTTGATAAATCAGCCCTAGCTTTTCCAAGTGGTGATACAGAAGAAACCCTAGAAAAGGTCCTTGCACAGTTTGAATCAGGCTATTAGGAGCACAAGCAAGAAGTCTTCTCAATGGGAATTATAGACTTGACAGAGGAAGCTAGTCAGTTGGGGACTACAGGTGGAGCCCCTGGATCAACTCAAGGAGTGTGATTTGGAAAAGGGTTCCAGTTGTGTTAATGAACAGCAAGCTACTCAATTTGAAGAAATTGACAAATTAAAGGAAAGCTGACTTCAACCATCCATTGAAGAGCCACCTGATTTGGAGTTGAAAACACTTCCAAAGCATTTAGAATATGCATTTTTTGCAGAAGAAATGAAGTTCCCCGTGATTATAGCCTTAGCTCTCTCTTTGGAACAAAAGGCTAAGTTGGTGAAGGTGTTGAAGAAACACAAGTCTGTCCTGGCATGGAAAATTGCAGACTTAAAGGGAATAAACCCCTCATTCTGTACGCATAAGATTTTAATGGGAGATAATTTCAAATCAGTGATCCAACCTCAAAAAAGACTAAATCCAAACATTAAGGAAGTTGTAAAGGCAGAGGTGGTGAAACTACTGGATGCAGGGATCATTTATCCTATTTCTGATAGTGCTTGGGTGAGCCCAACGCAAGTGGTTCAGAAGAAAGATGTAATGACAGTAATCAAGAATGAAAGAAATGAACTCATCCTAACAAGAACGGTCATAGGATGAAGAGTTTGCATTGATTACAGAAGGCTGAATGATACGTCCCGAAAGGATCACTTCCCATTGCCTTTTATTGACCAAATGTTGGAGCGATTGGCAAGCATCAGTTCTACTGTTTTCTAGATGGGATGTCAGGATACTTTCAGATTCCTATTGCTCCAGAAGATCAAGAGAAGACAACTTTTACTTATCCCTACGGGACTTTCGCATACAGACGAATGCCATTCGGGCTATGCAACGCGCCTGCCACATTCCAACGTTGTATGACTGCTATTTTTGATGACCTTATTGAAGACATAATGGAAGTATTTATGGATGATTTCTCCGTATTTGGTGACTCCTTTGACATATATTTGAAGAACTTAGAAAGAGTGTTGATAAGGTGTGAGGAGACAAATCTTATGCTAAATTGGGAGAAGTGCCACTTCATGGTTCAGGAAGGCATTGTTCTTGGGCATGAGATTTCCCATATGGGTATGGAGATGGACAAGGCAAAAATTGAAGTCATAGATAAGCTTCCTCCACCAACAAACTTTAAGGGAATTCGGAGTTTTCTGGGGCACACAGGCTTCTATAGGCGGTTCATTAAGGATTTTTTGAAGATCACTCAACCGTTGACTAAGCTCCTTGAAAAAGATGCTATGTTTGATTTTGGGAAAGATTGTGCAGCAGCTTTTAACGTGTTAAAAAAAAACTAGTTCAAGCTCCAATCTTGATCACCCCAGACTGGAACGAACCGTTTGAGCTCATGTGCGATGCTAGTGACTATGCAGTCGGAGCAGTTTTGGGAAAAAGGAAGGACAAGAAATTCCAACCTATTTATTATTCGAGTAAGACTCTCACAGATGTGCAGGAGAATTACACTACTACAGAGAAGGAATTGCGGTGGTGTTCGCCCTCGATAAATTCAGGTCGTATCTTATCTTGTCAAGAGTCATCGTGTTTACATACCATTCAGCCGTCCGTTATCTCATGAACAAAATTGATGCGAAACCAAGATTGATCCATTGCATACTACTTTTACAGGAGTTTGATATGGAAATAAAGGATAAGAAAGGAACTAAAAATGTAGTGGTGGATCACTTGTCGCGGTTAGAAGGTAGCATTGGGCAACAGCCATCAAGCAATGAGATCAATGACTTCTTCCAGGAGGAACACTTGTATTTAATTCAGAAATCAACAACATCAGGTAATACTCCATGGTTTGCAGATTTTGCTAATTACTTGTCAGGGAAGGTCCTCAAACAAGGGCTCACGTTCCAACAAAAGAAGAAGTTCTTTAGTGATTTGAAGAACTATTTCTGGGACGATCCATTCCTCTTCCGCATTTGCGCAGATCACATAGTTCAGAGATTTGTATCGCGGGAGGAAGGATGGGACATCCTTGCTCATTGTCATTTAGGCCCAGTTGGGGGCCATTATGCATCAAGTAGAACTGTAGAAAAAGTCTTGGCTGCAGGATTCTATTAGCCGACACTCTTTCATGATGCGCACCAGTTTGTTCTTTGATGTGATAATTGTCAAAGAGCAGGCAATTTATCTCGGCGGGATGTGATGCCTCAGAACCCTATGTAATTCTATGAGGTCTTCGATATTTGGGGCATTGATTTCATGGGGTCATTTCCAAAGTCTAACGGGAACCAATACATATTAGTGGTAGTCGATTATGTCTGCAAATGGGTGGAAGCACAAGCATTGCCAAGTAATGATGCTAAAACGGTGGTAAAATTTTTGAAGAGGTTGTTCACTAGTACCTCTAAGTTTTTCCCACTCCAAAAACCTCTCCGACCCACGCTATCGATATTCCGACCATCTCTGAGCATTTTTGAGGTTTTATTTGAAGTTTTCCAACCGATTTCGATGTTTCCTCATACACACCGTTGGTAAGAACTTGAAACCCTTTTCCTTTATCAATCCGGATTTAATTCGCTCTTGTTAATTATTCCACTTACTGTGCATGATTAATCTGTTTTTGAATGTGCATACAAAAGTTTTAGAACGAATCTTTGTGTGAATATGGAGCTTGGACTCCATGACCTTTCAGCCATGTCCGCTCGACAATCCACACGAGCGTGTGGATCCCAGCAGAATGAATTATTATGATGGTTTGATTGATTTCCTTTTGAATTCTTATCAGGAATGGCACCTAGGTCAAAGCAAGAAACCAGGAAGAGGACACGTGAACACTCTCCAGAGCCGATAAACTTTGTCACGTCTGAGCACCAAGAAAGGTATAAAAGATTAGCGAAACTTAAGATCTGGCAATCTCCATACTTGGACGTGGACTGTTTAAGAATAGCTGATGGGGGTGATGATATGGCGGACGAGATTGAAGAGCTTGTTGTAGTAGGGAGTTGGAAGAGCTTGCTCTCTATTCGAGACCCAACTAACCGTTTACTTACTTTGGAGATGCTCTCGTCTTTTGAGTTTGATAAACTGAATAGAGATTTGATGAGTGCCAATGCTATACAGTTTCAGGTTTTTGGGACCGAGTACAGTATGTCAGTGACTCAATTTTCTATCCACGGCCAGCCTATAGATACATTCACTCTATTCTAAGTAGGTCCGTTAACGGCAGGGGAGACAGTACCGGGGTCCTGAGCCGCCAGGAGCTCCTACATTTATATTTGATGGTGAAGAGTGAGCCACTCTACCTGGGCACATCTTAGCAGAGTATATCCGCCATCAGAGCCAGTACCCCAGGGTCGGAGTTATCTTCGCAGGCCCATACATCACTCGATTGATTATCGGCTTGGGGCTCAAAGATGGGGTTCGGTGAGTCGAGAAGACGACAGTACCAGCTCCCCTGAGTACAGAGACGTTGAGGATGATGGGGACTGTCCGCAGAGCGGGACCAGGAGCCTACACATGGATCATTCCCCAGTCAGATCAGGCCGAGGGTCACAGGCAACACTATAGCCACCTCGGGTCCCGACAGAGGCTGAGGCACCACCCACACTACCGGAGTCACCTCCAGTGCGTATCTTCTCTCCATCTCGAGGCCAGGATAGATTCCAGGGCCTCGAGAGTGCTGTGGGTGTACTACAGACAAAGTTGGCCAAGGTCAGGGCTGCATACGGGGCACAGCACTCAAAGACGATGACACGGCTTGATACTATATAGCGATTACTTGAGCAGGCCATGTTATCACCATTCGTGTTCCAGCCCAGAGCCCCTACTCCACCACCTTCTCCAGCTCCAGCAGCAGCAGATCCACCCACACCAGTAGAGCCTACAGCAGCACTAGAGGCTACTCCACAGACACTGGTAACGCGCTTGAATCGCTCTCCCGCAAGAACACGAGGTCGCCAAGTAATACCCCTCGCGCGAACACGAGGGGGTCGTATCCCCAAGGTCCCGAGAAGCTATTCTTACTTCCTTATCACAATGTTGTTTGACCTAATCAATCACTTGAAAGAAGAACTACCAATAACCTACTAAAACAAAGAGCATGCAAATAGCAAATATAAATACGGAGGGGAAAACTCAAGGTGAGGGAATGGCCACGGATGAGGATTCCCTCGGGGGCTACTAAAGTGCCAAGGATGCCCTAACTAGCATGCACGTGGGTGGTTTGGACCGGGAAACCCTAGATTAGACCAACCCGATGGTTACGACGTTGGTCCCTAATCCAATACAAGTATTGGAATACGGAATTGCTTCCGCCCAAATCCTTGTACGATTGCAAAGGGTTTAGTGGATTTCCCCAAGCTAGGGTTGAAACACAATCAAGGACAACCCTAACAATTGGAAGGGTACAAATACCCGATGGTCACGGCGTATTCGTACATGTATTCCCTTAAAAGCTTGGTGAGCCTAATACTAGGGCAATGGTCATGCAACCTAGCATTGTCAAGGAATTGACATATAGAGTTCTCATACATATCAAGGCATTCAAGAACCACCAAACAACGATCATAAACCAAACCAAATACATAAACTAGAAAGTAGCATCCAAAATACACAAGTTCACCCCCAAGGTTCACCTACATCCGGTGACCTTGGGGTTAGTTGTTCATGATCACAAAGTAAGCAAGCAAATACATAAAAACAACCAAAAGCATAATGAAAACACCCCCTGAAAAGATCAAGGCCGAATGACGCTCCCAAGGACGCCACCCAAGAAGTGGCTTCCTTTGTCAAACTTCCTCTCAAATGCAAATCGAAGGCATGGATTCGTCGTCTCGTGCTCTCCCCGTCGTCCTCTCCTCAAGAAATGCCTCCAAAAGCCGGCCTCAAGCTCCCAAAGAAGATGGTGAAGTGTAGTGTTCTTCAAGACCTAGCCTCCTCCTTTAAAATGAACTCCAAAACCCTTAAAAAACCTTTTCCAGTGGGTTATGCGGCCCCCTATGCGTCCCCGCATGCGGGGAGAGAAAATTCCCGAGAAAATCCCGAAATCGGGTAAGTTGCTACAGTGTCGCTACAGTGAACTGCTACAGTACCGTATGCGTCCTCTGCAGTGCCCGCATGACAGCCCGCATGAACCTCCAGACTTAGCCATTTTGCCAAAGGGTTCGTGCTACAGGAACCTCTGTCCTAATAGCGAAGTAACCTGGGGTTCTGGCTCCTAACCAGAGTGTTCCTCTCGCCAAAAGCTATAAGGACATGAGCGCGTTTACATGAATGTGCAAAGCTCCAGGTAATGTGGATTTGCAGTTCATGTTAGTCCCGGAAAAGAAAAAGATAAACATATTGCATACAGAAAAATAAATTTCGACTGGTTATTGTTCGAAAATAAGAGGAAGGATCTTTACGACTCTACTAGAAGTATTTCTACCACCTCAAGGCCGTATTCCACTAGGTGGCGTGAATTGCTTCAAGAAGTGGTCCTCGGGGTCCGGTCTACCTTGTTTGGACTACAGGGCTTCGAACTAGGGGACTTGCACACACACAACACGACACGGCCAATGAACGCGTGAATGATCTCAAGTGGTCTTTGCTTAGTATTTTGAGTTTCGCTTTGGCTAGGATACTTTCATCTCTTGCCCGAGGTTGTGTATTTAGTCACTTATCAGTATCCCTGGTTTTCCATGTCCGTTTGCTTGGGGACAAGCAAATGCTTAAGTAGGGGGTATTTGATAAGTGCCTAAATACATCATGTTATAGCTATGATGTTCTTGTACATTCATGCAACTTATGTGTATTTTCGATGAGTTTTTGCGCACTTGATGTTTTATTTTTCATTTCAGGGTTTCAAGGACCAAGTGCGCAAGTTTTGACCATATTCGTGTCATTCCGGGGATGATTGAAGAAGGAACGAAGAGTTGGAGCACCCTGGAAGCCGACGCGCCGCACACGGGCACATTTTTCTCGGCCGTGTGCGGCCACTGTGCGGGCTGCGCAGTGGCCGCACACCCTGGCCAGAAGGGTGTGCGACCACTGTGCGGCCCGCACAGTGACCGCACAAGAGAGACAGAGCAGTGTGCGGCCAGTGTGCGGCCCGCACACTGGCCGCACAGCACAGCCAGAAGGCTGTGCGGGCACTGTGCGGCCCGCACAGTGCCCGCACACCTTCGGGCTATATATGCTTGTTCTGAAGAGTTTTTGAGAGAGCTTTTTTTTCTCATCCGGCCTCCACTTGTCCTAGACTTCATTTCACCATTTCTTGAGGGATTTTGGAAGGATTTTCGGCTAGATTCGAAGGAGAGAAGAAGGGGAAGACGTTGAGAAGCTTCATAGGGCTCGCCGGCGCGGATCCGACGAGCTACGCCATCATCCCTAGTCGACATCTTCGAGGGGGTTTTTCTTGTTTTTATTGGATGGAATTGTTGTATGATGAGCTCCTTAGTTTTGTGATGTTGAACTAAACCTCCCAAGGCCGCCGGGCTCCCGGTGAACCTTGGGAGGAGACTTTGTATGAATGACCTATATTTTGCTTTAAATGAATGTGTTAGTTTGATTGTTTGGTTTTAATTCATCATCATGTTGTTCATTCTACAATGGATGGATTCCGTAGAATTGATTTTGAATGATACTTGTTTGGCGGGATGCTAGCTTGTATTAGGTCCTTTGATGAGTTAAAGAGGGTAACATGTATTAATACACCGGAGGTTCCGGGTGTTAATAGCCTCCCGCGCGATTAGGGTTAATTTAGCCGAGAGCGTGCATTAGATTAACCCTAATCAAGACTCCTTGTTCTCATTGACATCGTAGGGGTATTTTCTGGATAGAGAAACCCGTACTGGATTAGGGCTACACTACGGAGGTTCCGGGGTAGTCGACATCCGAGTCTAGCGGACCGAAACCAAGCTAACCCTAGTTTTATAATTATCTTGGTCATTCGTATTTAGTCTTCTCCCGGGGGAATCCTCGCCCGAGGCCTTCCATAATTATTGGATTCTTCATCTCTATTTTATTCCGGATTGAGTTTTATCTTATTTGCATTCCTTTACTTGTTTTTATTATTTTAATATTGCTTCAACCCTGTTTCGATCGACCAGAAAGTGACTCCCAAAAGGAAGTAATAGTAGATCTCGGGCCCTTGGGAATACGACCCTCCTCGTGAGGTTTATTACTTGACGACCCGTGCACTTGCGGCCGGGGAGTCGCGTGCTAGCTCTGTAGCTAGTCGCGCGCTCGCTCATCACTGTAGCAGAAATTATTGTTCATTTCACTGTAGCATCACTGTAGCAGAAATTACTGTTCACGCGACCGCGTGGGAATTCTGCAGCCCACGCGATCGCGTGGGATCTCACGCGGTCGCGTGAAGACACGTGACTGGCGCGATTCAGACTTATAAATAGGCCGTTTCGTCGATTCTTTTGATATCTTTTGTGTGGCTTTTGAGAGGAGAAGCGGCTAGGGTTTGAGGAGGAGGTCTTTGCCGAATTGGAGGGCCGTTCTTCACCAACTTTGATAGTTCTTTCCTCCGTCATAGCATCGAGGGAGTCATTGGCGACCTAGCTTCGGAGAAGGATCCTTCAAGACGTTGAGCGACCCATCAAGGCCATCGTCACGAATTCAAGGGGGTTTATTTCCATGGTTTACATTGCTTTTCATTGTGTTATGTTTTGCTTTGTAATAAGCCCCATGGAGGGCTAAACCCTAGTAGATACTTGGGCATGTGAACCCTAGGTTTCGATTCATGTATTGACTTTCTTTATGCTTTCTTTTAAATCCGAGTTTATTTGAGTTTCAATCTTGTTTTATCATTGCTTGCATGCCTTATTGATTCGTATGGTTGTTTGGTATGCTTGATTTGTTGCCTTGGTGAGAGAGAGGTCTCCATTAGGGTTAGAACATATGAGATTGAAGAGGGTTGAGAGGGTGAGTCATGAGATAGTGGAGTGTCCCCTTTCCCTTCCGATTAAGTGTTTCCTATCTCCGTATTCCCTAAGATCTATGCAACCATATTTGGTGTGAGGTGTGAGATTAAGAGATTTCTCCGCCGGGACCTTGTAGGGGGTTAGGGATCTTCCGCCTAGAAATAGGGTTAGGTCTAATTTTAGGAATCGGTTTCACTTTTAGGTATCTCTAAAGCTTATTGCGGTCATATTGGGGTGTGAGGTGTTGAGATTGAGCGATTTCTCCGCCGGGACCTTGTAGGGGACTAGTATCGGTGGCCTGGAGGCAGGGACCGATTATTCTTGGATTACCTCGACTCATAGAACTCGGTTTAGAAGCATTTAGTTAGTCTTGCACTTCATGATAGAACCTAGGGGGAGTATTGCCCGGGTATCTCATCTTTATTGATTGAGATCTCCCTTTATTTACCTTTTGCCTATTCATCTCTGGTATTAATTTCTATGCACACTAGATCACCACAAAATCACAGTGGTCATTAGGCTAGATTGCAGAGAAGAAGTTAGTACTAGTAGCCCTGTTCCCTGTGGATTCGACTACCCTACTCACCAAGGTAATTATTACTTCGACAACCCGTGCACTTGCGGTACACACACGCAAAGGGGTGTGTCAAAAACACTGTTCCTGAGCCTGGGGTACTGTAGCAGTCACTGTAGCAATCGCTGTAGCACGAAAGTTCGAAGAATTTGGTCAGGAGATTCATGCGGGTTACCATGCGGGTGCTGTTGAGGCCGCATACGGGGTTGTAGCAGGTTTACTGTAGAAGGTTTACTGTAGCATATTCACTGTAGCGGGGCCGCATGGGAGGCCGCATAGCTCGCTGGAATGGGTTTTTAAGGACTTTTAGGGCATCATTTCTCTTGTCTTTTGGCCACCATTCTCCTCCACCACCATCTAGGGTTTCAAGGGCTTCAAGGGGCTGGAGGAGGCACTTTAGAGGAGCAAATCAAAGGGAGAAGAAGATCACATGCAAGGGAGATCATCTAGGAGTTCGTCGGCATCGATCCTCGAGTTCCCATCACCATCTTCATCTAGTCAACATTAAGGGGATTTTCTTTGGTTTTGATCATTCTTGTATTATATTTTGAAACTTCTTCCTTATTTATGTTGAACTAGACTCCCAAGGTCGCCGGGTATCCGGTGAACCTTGGGATGAACTTGCTTGTATGAATACTTGATTTACATGTATGGTATTTGTGTGGTTTATGGTTCAAGCTTGGTGCACTTTGATGTATTGGTATGCATGAGAACTCTGTGTATCGATTTCTAGGTTATACTAGGTTGCGTGACCATCGCCTTAGTATTAGACACACCAAGTTTGGAAGGGATACATGTACGAATACGCCGTGACCATCGGGTATTTGTACCCCTCCAACCATTAGGGTTGAGCCTAGATGTGTGTTTGACCTTAATTAGGGATTTCCCTAGGCCCATTGCAATCATGTGAGGATTTGGGCGGAAGTGATTCCGTATTCCAATACTTATACCGGATTAGGGGTTATCACCGTGACCATCGGGGTGACCTACCTTTGGACGTCTCTTGGCCTAACCACCTTTACCTGTGTAATTCGAGTATTCTTCTAGCTTTAGTAGTCCTGAGGGGATCCTCGCCCGGGGACCTCGAACTTTCATTGTTACTTGCTTCCTTAGAATGCTATTATGGTGAGCCTTAGTCCACTTGTTTATAGTTTTCTCTTTGTTATTCTTCTTATCTTTCTTTTATCACAAAATTGTTAGGTTAGGAAATAGATGAAGGGGAAGTAATAGTAGTTCCTTGGCCCTTGGGAATACGACCCCCTCGTGCGTGCGTGAGGGGTATTACTTGGCGACCCGTGCGCTTACGGTTGTAGTCATCAACACTATTGCCAACCTGTCACGCACCAAGAAGGCCTCCCAGTTGAAAGACCCCGCCCACAGATACATTCACGCCCTACTGACTCGGAGCATTGGGGGTCGACTGGACTCTATCGGGGTAGTATCATGCACGGACTTACTGATGCTGTACAGCATTATACAGCGGTACCCCCTCCACATGGGTCATTTGGTCGCCGATGTTTTTGCCCACCAAGGCAAGTTTGTCAGCCTGGGATCCATTTACGCCGGGCCCTACATCACACGCTTGATCAAGGGTATGGATCTTCTTGAGGGAACCCAGGGCATGACAGTTGTGGGTGCAGTCGTCCCACTCAGTTTGCAGACTTTGGTATGTATTGGTATGGTTGAGCGGCGGGGCAGTACACACAGAATTTTGCGACGCCAGTCAGACCCCGGCCCATCGCATGACACCGAGTCTGAGTCTCGATCCGAGTCCGAGTCGGACGATGTTGCTGCGCCCAGGGCACCTCGGCATTCATTGGAGGAGAGGTTTGACACGTTCCGAGCAGAGGTCTACGAGCAGTTGCAGATGCTAACTTCTTCGGTGAGCCGCCTTGAGACCGCCACCGCCGACATTTTAGCGTTCCTGCGCAGTTCGTCATCGTCAGTCGGCACCACCTTGGCGGCCACAACTTATGCAGCACCGTCATTCCCTTCTGGCCCTTGACTCGCGTTGCATGCTTGCTATGACACTTTGTTATTTTTATTCCTGTTTTCACTGCATTTTCTATTTCATGTTGTACTCTGTACTTTTAAGTTAGCTAGGGCTTCGCCCTGCTAAACTTTTTCTGGTTGTTTTGAGACTTTTATCATTTGCTCTCTTCTGTATTTTTCATTTCTGGAGTTGTGATCTATACTTCTTGTGCTTTCGGGAGGATTGTCACTGAGTTTCACACTCCGCACCCTCAGTATTCTTTCACCCGACCAACCTTGAGGACCACATGCCATTCTTCATCAGTTGTTGGGGAAGTTTCTTTTCCTCCATTTACTTGTGCTTAAAATGTTTATCCCACCCTGTTCTGCTGACTTATGTACATTGGGGACAATGTACAGCTTTAGGTGTGGGGATGGATTTTTGGAGTATACTTTTATTCTGTGCACGCTTTGATTACCTATGATAGCTATGATTCATATGTTTAGAATTTCCTGGCTTGGTAGAATGATAGTTGTGAGCTGTACCTTTACATGTGCTTGAATGTAGTTCTATTTCACCTCTAGCGTCCCCTATACCTGTAAAAAAAAAAAAAAAAAAATAGAACTGAGTATTGAGGATGCTTTGAACACTTTAATGCCATTTTCATTGTGTGTGGGGTGAATGGTCATTCTAGGGTAATCTAGAATGTGGAGGTCAAGGTGGAAGTCAGCACACACTCACGGGGAACTCTAGGAGAAATAGAACTAATATTACTTGACTATTCATTGATCAGCTCACTTCTTGATTTCTATCCATTCATGCCTGGGGAGTTCTCTACTTTTGAGCTTGAGGTCGTACATTTAGCCATTTATCTTCTTGCCCCTGTTCTTCATGTTTGTTTGCTTGGGGACAAGCAAACGATTAGGTGTGGGGATGTTTGATAAACGTCTAAATGTACTTATTTTATACGTATACTTGCGCATGCTTTTCGTATTTTGTTGATGATTCGATGCCCTTTTGTGGTCTAAATTGTTCTATTTCGTGTTTCAGTACATTATGTGCTTTGGTGACCGTAACGACGCGATTTGAGCAGAAATCTGCACCGAAACTGTCGTTTTAGAGTCCAGGTACTGTAGCATTACTGTAGCAGCCCGAAGCGTGAAGAGTTAGAAGAAGAATGAAGTCTGGAAACCCTCACGGGAAGGCTCACGCACGCGCGAGGGCATCGTATTCCCTGGGGTCCCAAGAGCTGCTATTACTCCCCTCTAGGTGACACTGTCTAGTCTACCAAATATAGATTTGAAACAAGATAAGAAAGATAACAGAAGAGAAAACTATAAACAAGTGGACTAAGGCTCACCACATAAGCATACTAAGGAAGCAAGTAACAATGAAAGTTCGAGGTCCCCGGGCGAGGATCCCCTCGAGACTACTAAAGCTAGAAGGATACTCGAATTACACAGGCAAAGGTGGTTAGGCCAAGAGATGTCCAAAGGTAGGTCACCCCGATGGTCATGGTGATACGGAATTGGAAAACGGAATTGCTTCCGCCCAAATCCTCACACGATTGCAATGCACCTAGGGAAATCCCGAATTAAGGTCAAACACAACATCTAGGACAACCCTAATAGTTGGAGGGGTACAAATACCCGATGGTCACGACGTATTCGTATGTGTATCCCTTCCAAACTTGGCGTGTCTAATACTAAGACGATGGTCACACAACTTAGTATAACCTAGAAATCAATACACAGAGTTCTCATGCATACCAATACATCAAAGTGCACCAAGCTTGAACCATAAACCACACAAATACCATACATGTAAATCAAGTATTCATACAAGCAAGTTCATCCCAAGGTTCACCAGATGCCAGGTGACCTTGGGAGTCTAGTTCAACATCAATAAAGGAGAAAGTATAAAGAACAATAGATACAAGCTAAAGCACATAACAAACTCCCCTAAGATGAAGACTAAAGGTGGTGATGAGAACTTGATGGATCCGCGCCAACAAGCTCCTAGATCTTCTCCTTGATCGCGCTCCTCTTCTCCCCTTCGATTTGCACCCTAGATCAGCCTCTCCAACCCCTTGAAACCCTAGAGAATGATGGTGGAGAGAATGGTGGCCAAAGACAACAAGAAGAATGCCCAAAAAGCCTTTAAAACCTAATTTCGGGATGCTATGCGGCCTCCTATGCGGCCCCGCATGCGGGGAGTGAAAAAGCCTTTAAAACCTAAGTTGCTACAGTGTCCGCTACAGTAAAACTGCAAGGTTTTCAAACCCGGACCGGGCATCGACTCGGAAATGGTTAGGGGTCAGGGATCCAGGCGTTGAACCGGGGTCAATAATTTTTATTAAAAATAATTTAAATTTTAGTTATATCACTTATATATGTGATTAATAAAATCATACATTAAAGAATAAAAATTTTAAAAAATTTAAAATATGACTTTTAAAATTTTAAGCAAACATTCTACATAAATAAATATTGAAATACACCACATTCAAAATGTGAAATACATCAAATAACATAAAAATAAACTCGTACAAAATCAATTGAAAAATATAAAAATATTCAATTAAGAAATAAACAACTAAGAAATCCATAAAAAAAGATGCATAAAAATATTCAATCTTCATAAATTCAAATACATCAAATACCATAAACATAAACTTGTTCAAATCTCCATAAATTAAAATATAAACATAAAATAAACAACTAAATAATCCATAATTGAGAAACATAAAATTGTTCATTCTTTATAAATTAAAACATAAACATGAAAGTTGAAACATAACACAAAAAATATGCTCAAATCTATAAACTTGGATCCATGCCATGATTGTCATAATTTGGAGCCCTTCCTAGTGGCCAATCTTCTGAATCATTGCTTGCATTGCCGACTTCAACAAATGACTCTAAATTCACTTCTTGATCAACAATGTCATCTAGATAAAGAAATAAAAATACAAGTATTAATGTTATGAATTTTTTTTTTTGCTTGACAAACTCATAACTTGTATTTTATTATACTAGAAACTTATTACTAGCCTTGAATATGATCATAATCAAGTATAGGAATAGCATCATTCACATATATTGCTTCTTCTATAATCTCATCATAATCAAGTTCTAGAGGAGATGATTCCTCTTCTTCCATCACCCAAAAATCTACCTCATCAATGTGCTCATAATCAATTGGATCATAACTCCTCTTCTTATGATGATGCCTAGACAAAAAATAAGTAAAAAAAAATTACATATTAACAATTAGTTAAATTGAATAATAATTCTTAATCAATATACAAAGTTAAATACCTATTCTTCAAACGCAAATTGTATGATGCAAAAACAATGTCATTGAGTCTTTGATGCTCTAATCTATTTCTTTTCTTTGTGTGAATGCGCTCAAATACACTCCAATTGCGTTCACATCCAGAAGAGGAAGCGGTTTGGCTTAAAAGCCGGATAGCTAATTGTTGCAAAATTGGAGCACCATAACCAAATAGCTTCCACCATTCATCTTTAAATCAAATAACAAAATGTAAACATTTTTAAAACATTTAATTAAAGCAATAGAAGTAAGAAAAATGATGAGATGTTTAATAATTAACACTTACCTGGTCTCTTTGCTTTATAAGTGTCACTCGCCAACCGACGGCGAAAGCTTTCTTTTCGTTCACGATACATAGCAATCTCATCCATTACTTTGCCACTATCACTAGGCTCTCTACACATGTTTGTCTTTTCAACCACATTCAAGAGACCAAGGATAATTTCTGGAGTATCAATAAATGGTTCGTTGCCATACCTAACCAAAAAAAAAAAAAAAAAAACAAACAGTTAGTATATTAATATATCAATGATATATCAATCTCATCCATTACTTTGTTACCATACATGAAAGCTGGATTCAAAAAGTAAGCTGTAGCATAAATATCACAACTAAAATGCTTTTCCCATCTACTATCAATGATATTAATATATGGAGTGTAAAACTTCTTCTTGTTTCCCAAAGTAGCCATAATTCCTTTACGAATCCTAAGCATGCCTTCATAAACATAACCAAGTGAAGGAGTTTCGTCACCATCCACAATGCGCAAAAGCTTGATTATAGGTGCTGCAATCTTCAGCATAAGCAAACAATCATCCCAAAATTTATTATCTAAAATAATATCATTGACAGCTTTTCCAGTGGCACTTCTAGATAATTTATTATCTCTGTAAAGCTTACTTGTCACCAAAGCTTGCAAGTCATGCTTATGATCATGAATGCTCTTTAAAGTAATAAAGACGATGGCAAAGCGAGTTACCCCTGGCCGCACAATTTCTTTCCAACCATCTCTTTTTCTCAACCAAGACAACGAGAATATATGGTTATACACAAAAATAGTCACTTTTGAAGCATGGTTTGCAAGTAGAACCACATGAGGCATTTTTCCAATATCTTTCAACAACAAATTTAGGCAATGGGCTGCACAAGGAGACCAATAGATGTGCTCATATCTCTCTTGCAATAATTTTCCAGCTTTCATATAGTTACTTGCATTATCAGTAACTAAATGTACTACATTAGAAAGCCCAACCCATTCAACTATTTCTGCAAACAAATTACACAAGTTTGAGGCATCCTTGACAATATCTGACGCATCAATGGACTTGATAAATGTTATTCCAGCAGGGGCAATACACCAAAAAATTAATTAAAGTCCTTTGTCTTTGATCAGTCCAACCATCACCCATAATTGTGCATCCAGAGTTAACCCAATTGCTTCGATAACCATCAATCAGAAGTTGACATTCTTTCTTGCAATTTGCCAACAAATGAATTCTCATATCATTGTAGGATGGGCCCTTATATCCACTACCAATCATAGCAATAGCATCTAAAGCCGACTGAAAGTAAGGAGACCGCAATGTATTAAAAGGAATGCATGAGTCTAAAAACCATCGAGCGATTGCCATATGTGCCTTTTGAATTGCTTGTTTGCCACATAGTACACTTTTCATACTAGGTTGAGACCTTGAACTAGTTTTTGGAATCACATCATCTCTAACTGGATCTTTTGCCTTTCTTTTCCCTAGTAGTTTCTCAAAGGCTGAATTTTTCTCTTGTTGCTTTGGTGGAGGATTTAAATCTTGTAACTTTTCATCATCATCCCCTTCAACAACTTTATATGCATCTTCACATTCTTTCTCCTTCTATTTTAGAGAATTAAGATGTGTCATAAACAGCTCACGAACATCACATGGAACCTTTTTACAAGCCGCAATGTTGGCACGAATTCCAGCTAAATGGTACTTCATTCTGTTAATGCCTCCACCCTCCACCTTGATATTTAGATCCACAATAAAGATATTGAAATTGGTTTCTTCCTTGATCATTAGTGGTTAAAGCAAAATGGTCCCAAGCAGGATCACTCTTTGAATGAATAGAGCTAGAGACCGATGATGATTGTGTATTAGACTCCATTTACTAAAAAAAAAAAAGAATACAAGAGATAAAAAAATTATAGTATGTATACACATTACAACTTGCTATCTCGAAAGTATATATAATATATATAACAAAAATACAAAAGAAATGTATTACCATTATGGTGAGACAAAATATAAAATAAAATAAAAAATAATAATCTGTAGATTCTGTACTTATAAGTTTATAACCAAACAAAATTTTGATGATTTTAAACTTCACAAGTTTCTCCTTCTCTGCTTGTTTTCATTCTCTAATTTAATCACAATCAATGAGTACCTCTCAATTCATAAGAACAAGATGATGATGATGCCTCTAATCAAGTATGACTTTTACTATCAAAGTCTAAACAATCTCTAAGATGAGACAAAGTGGCCTGCATCAATAGGATTTCATGGCTACAGTAGTACTGTTCTTGCAAAGGACTAGTACTTGTCCTTGTCCATCCTTGCTTAGATCCTTTTTTGTATTTTAAGTGAATTATAGGATTGCTAATCATGTTGCATAAACTTGTCACTATTACTTAATCATGTAAATAATTTGCTTTGTTTAAAATATTCACTTCATGGCCGGTGAGAATTACATAAACATGTATCTTGATAAATTTATATATATATATATATATATATATATATATTGTATGATTAGTCTCATATAATAGGCATACATAAAGTCTTGGATAATCTCAAAGCGATGATTAGTCTTATATTAATCTCATATAATAGACATACATATATTCATGTCATTTGTCAAATTTACAGTGAATACTATCCCCTGCTTCCATACCTTCCTAAATCAAAATGCACACAATTCAAACTAGACTTGAATATAATGAAATAAACACAAGAAGAAATAGGGAATTATATAAAACCTACCATTCAGAAGATGCAAGAGAACACACTTATAAGTTATAACATTGACATTTTGATCACTTTGATGGCAATAGATCTGTGAGAAAAGTGAAACAAAAGACATTTTAAGTTACACTCAAAAGCCAAGTATAAAATAAACTACCCACACCATCCCAAACAAAAGACATTTACAATGCAGCAAGTTCTAAGTCTCGAACTCAAGTTAACAAGCATTTCAAGTAAATTATAAAATATCAACATACTTGGAATCTTATTGAAATTTTTAAAGAATCAGGATAATAAATCATAAATCAATGTTATTCAGCAATTTTCATCAGAGAAATGATGATTTATCAAAGAAAATACAAGTTTACATACATTAACAAAACGTATAATGTGAAGATATGTGTAGATGATTAAACTTTAGAACAATAAGAACTGATCCCATAAAAGCCATGAATCAATGAATATTAAGAGGCCTCTTGAACAAAACTCTAGAAAAACACAAAATTATGAACATCAATGAAGAACATTAAGAGATTTCAGCACTGAAAATTGAAAAAATAACAAAAAATCGATAAAAATCTGAGCTTTCGAAGAAGGAATTCCATGTAGTTCACTGTAATGATCAAATTACACAAAGGACTCACCTTGAAGACCAGCCCTTGATGTTGGGAACGAGTGAATGAGAAGTTGGGATGGGATTCAGGATTCTTAGGGACGGCGGGACGGGTGATTCAGAATCTCAGATCTAAGATGAAAGGAATAGGAATACTGAATACCCTTACTTTAGTTTAAACTTTAGTTTACAATTTGTAGTTTAACCCCTCAAATATTAATATATTATAAATTGAATAAAAATTAAAAACAAAATAATACAAACCCGGGTTGGTGACCCGGCCGGGTCACCAGGTCACTGGTCCGATCGGCCGGGTCGCCGGTTCAATCCTGTCTTTTTTAAAATCTGGGTTTATGGCTTGACCCAGACCAGCTTAAAGGCCGGGTTCGGGTCAACCCGGTCCGTTCCGGGTCTGAAAACCTTGGTAAAACTACTACAGTAGGTATGCTGCAGTAGAATTGCTACAGTAATGCATGCGGCCTCCACTGTGCCAGCATGATTTTCTTGACTAAGCCATTCTTCAAGTCTTCGTGCTATAGTGTTTGCTACAGTGGTTGCTACGGTGCACCCGGGCTCCGAAACAGTGTTTTTTGATGCTGATTCTTCTTCAATTCTATCATCGAGCTCACCGGGGCCTCATTGGTACCTGTAACATGAAAGAATCCAATTCAGACCAAAAATGGGCGTCAACTCATATAAAAATACGCAATACATATGCCCGAATACATAGAAAATACGTATATTTAGGCGTTTATCAAACATCCCCACAACTAAGCATTTGCTTGTCCCCAAGCAAAGACACATGAAGAACAGGGGCACGATGATAAACGACTAAACATACGACCTCAAGCTCAATTGTAAAGGACCCCACAAGCGTAGATAGAAGGAAAGACAGATAATGAGTTGTTCTGTTGGCAACTGGGTAAGGATAGTCCTGTTTCATCTAAAGTGCACCTGTCAGTGTGTGCTGACTTCCAACCTCAACCTCCATACCATGGATCACCCGAAGGTGTCCAATCACTCCACACACAATGAAGTCGGCATTAATATGTTAAAAACACCCTCAATACCCAGTTAAGAGTCCTTCGGGTCCTGAATAAAACTTTGGCTCTCAAGTAGCTATGCAACAGGCTCCGAGGGATACAGACAAGATACATTATTCTTTACTTACATATATACATAGTTTTTTTTTCTGAGTCCGACTAACGTAGACTGCACAAAAATCTTTAAGACGGATGCACATGCTGGCCTGGCACAAGAGCCACCCATCCTACTTGATTACAGTCCACATAGACGCATTCATGCTGTAATAGCAGAGGAATACTGTCATAGACTCCACTTTTTTTTTATTATTTTTATTTTTTTATGTATAAATTGTATCTCGTATCCCCTGGTATAAAACCTGTTAAACAAACTCACTTGAGGCCAAAGAAAACAACAATGGACCTCAAAAGCTCTTAAAAAGGCATTGAAAGTAGACTTTAATAAATTAATGCCGAAAACATTGTAATGGGTTAGTTGGAGTGTATGAGGTGGAAGTACATGTGTAAAAGTCTGTCAGTGCACTAAAGATAAAGCAGGACATCATTTAGGAACAATAATGAAATACAACTCATAACTGTCAACCCTTCATGCAAGGAAGTCCTAAACTAGGTATCATTGCTATCATAGGTAGCATGCAATTGCAAAGAAATTTTCAAAGTTCACGAGAAAAACCAAGTCCATCCCCCACTGAAAGATGCACATTGCCCTCAATGTGCCTAAGCGATAGGATGCAATAATATAGACAATAAAAATATAGTAGGAGGGTTTCGTGAACTTCCCCGAGTCTCAAAGCATGAGTCTCGAAGTCCATGAGATCGAGGCGACCACCAAAGCTTCATGTATAAACTCGAGAAGGAGAGTGTGCTTGATGCCCTAATTCCACCATGCAAGGTAGAAAAGAACATCAACTCAAGCCATCCATCACTCACCCAAAAAGAGGATACAACAAGAAACAAGAACACACACAAACATGCAAGCACACAACTAACATAACAAAAACAATTAGACAAGAGATAGTCCAAGCAAGTTCTTTGTGCAATTAAGATCATGAAGTCCAATTCTTTCTATTGCAGGTGTTGTAAGAAATTTACAATGATGCTACAAATGAACAAATAAATTCAAGGGAAATTTCAGCCCAAAGTTACTGTAGCACAGTCTTGAAAGAGATAGAGTTTCCCCTTGTTTTTGAAGCCTAAAAATTTACAAATAATGTTTCAAAATACAAATAAATCAATGATTACAGATTCGTACAACATTCCCCAAAGTTTGAAGCAAGATAAGCATGAAAATCAAGAAAAAGAAACAAGTTTGCTTCAAAACACAAGTTAGGGCTTCAAAGCTTGAATCGGCAAAGATCGGTGAAGATGACGGCAAAACTACAAATAAATCATGCAAATTAAGTCCTTCGAAGTAGGAGATCCGTTTAGAGGAAGAAAAATGGAGAAAAACGGTGAAAGAATGAGGGAAAACGGATGAGAAATGAGAGAGATATGAAGAAAATGGTGAAGAGGTACCGAATATAAAGTTCAGCCCGAGAGTCCATGCGGGCTCCTATGCGGCCGCAATACATCAAAGTGCACCAAGCTTGAACCATAAACCACACAAATACAATACATGTAAATCAAGTATTCATACAAGCAAGTTCATCCCAAGGTTCACCGGATGCCCGGTGACCTTGGGAGTCTACTTCAACATCAATAAAGGAGAAAGTATAAAGAACAATAGATACAAGCTAAAGCACATAACAAACTCCCCTAAGATGAAGACTAGAGGTGGTGATGAGAACTTGATGGATCTGCGCCAACAAGCTCCTAGATCTTCTCCTTGATCGCGCTCCTCTTCTCCCCTTCGATTTGCACCCTAGATCAACCTCTCCAACCCCTTGAAACCCTAGAGAATGATGGTGGAGAGAATGGTGGCCAAAGACAACAAGAAGAATGCCCAAAAAGCCTTTAAAACCTAATTTCGGGATGCTATGCAGCCTCCTATGCGGCCCCGCATGCGGGGAGAGAAAGTTTCTGAGAAATCCCGAAAATCGCGTAAGTTGCTACAGTGTCTGCTATAGTAAAACTACTACAATAGGTATGCTGCAGTAGAATTGCTACAGTAATGCATGCGGCCTCCACTGCGCCCGCATGGTTACCCGCATGATTTTCCTGACTAAGCCATTCTTCAAGTCTTCATGCTATAGTGGTTGCTACAGTGTTTGCTACGATGCACCCAGGCTGCGAAACAGTGTTTTTTTATGCTGATTCTTTTCCAATTCTGTCATTGAGCTCGCCGGGGCCTCATTGGTACCTGTAACATGAAAGAAACTAATTTAGACCAAAAATGGGCATCAACTCATATAAAAATATGCAATACATATGCCTGAATACGTAGAAAATATGTATATTTAGGCGTTTATCAGCAACTAAGAGGGTCACGAAGGTTACTGCTTTCCTAACCTAGGTGTCCAAGGTCCTACATAGGAGGTTAAGTGATGGAATGCCGACAATGACACAAAATTCTTAATGGTGCAAGGTTATGAGTAACTTAGCATCTATCATTGTTCTATACTATCATACACCTACTGCAATCATTAAATGCCATCCTTGGTTTACTAACATGCAAACTATTCAAAAATTCTTAAAGTTCATCAAAATCATGAAAGTCCACCCCCCTACTTAAAGTAGTACATTGTCCCCAATGTACCTAAATCAGCAGTTCAGAGAAATATATGCAATTAAAGCAAAGTAAGAGGGTTTTGTGAACTTCCCTAAGTCTCGAAACATAATTTTTGAGGTCCATGAGATAAGGGTGACCACCGATGATTCCTGTAGATGTTGGGGAAGAAAGATGCATTTGATGTCCTAATTCCACCTGCAAGGTAGAAAAGAACATCATCTCAAGGCATCCATCACACACACAAAAATAAAAACAAACAAACATACAAACAAAGCTAAGAACAAAAGAAACAAGAAACACAAAGCACAATGTGTGGGTGCTCACGTGAAATTTTCCAAATCGTCGATGCATGGAAAAACTTGAAGACAAATGATATAAGCTTATGAATTTTGAAGTTTACAACATTCTTACATCAGAAAACTTGGGAATTAAAACAAATTTAAACAATAAAAATCAATAAAGATGAGAGATACGCTTATACACAAAGCTAGACGACAAAATTCAAAGATGTCGGTGAAAACTTGATGAAAATGATAGATCGACAAAATTAAAACTCAAAAATGATGAGAACTTTAAGATTAATGAAAGGTTGGACAAATGAGGAGGTTATCCAAGAGGAAACATCAAAAAAAAAAATTGGAGAAAAATCGTGTGAAAGGAAGTCGAAGAAATCAGCCCCGAAGATGGTGAAATTTTGTTGAAAAATGGGCTGAAATGGCTGTGTGCAGGGCCGCACACCACCCGCACACACTGGGCTGAAAGGTGTGCGGCCTATGTGTAGGGCCACACACAGGCCGCACACAGCCTCCGGAATGGTGTGCGGCCCGTGTGCAGGGCCGCACACAGGCCACACAAAGGCTCCAGAAGGGTGTGCGGCTTGTGTGCAGGGCCGCATACTGCACGCATACCCCTTAAAATTTGTTTTTCCGGACTTGACATGTCATGAATCACCTCCCAAAAACTAGCATTCTCAACCATACATGTATAAAACTCATCAAAACACAAAGATGATCATAAATCAATGAAAAACAAACCAAGAATTACCAGCATGAATGAAACTACTCATCCAAGCATACAAGCAATAAGAACATGAAATGAATGCAACCACACAAAGTTAAACAAATAAAACTAAGAAAACTAAAACACACAAACAAGCAAAGCAAAATACGGAATTTGAAACCTTGGGTTGCCTCCCAAGAAGCGCTTGTTTAACGTCACGAGCTTGATGTACCTTCTTACCTCATGGAGCTTTGAAGACAGTATGCTCCTCCCAGCCAAATGTGGCATAGATACTACCAAAGAAGATGAAACGTACCTGCCGGGATGGTGCAAGTGTGGAAAGCAAGTAAGAACTATCTTTTGGCCTCCACGGAAAAAGTTTGGGTCGGGAATTGTGCAATTTGAACTTGGGTGGATCCTTGGATGGCTTGAACCTCCTCCCCGCTTCTTCTTTAGTCCCGACAAGTTTTATTTGGAGCACCCCACCAAAGTGTTTTGGCCTCCATGGGAAAAGCTTCGCTCGAGAACTATTCAATCTTGGCATAGGTGGGTTATCGGGTGACTTCAACATTCTACCCACATCTCCTTCCTCAACACTTGCTAAACTACCTTGAATTACGCATAACACTTGTTTAGGCCTCCAAGTAAAAAGTTTTGGTTGGGAATTGTCCAAGGCAGGCATAGGTGGGTTTCTTGATGATTTTATCTTTCTCCCCACATCTTCAAATACAATTCCCAGAATTTTTTGAGTGCACAAGACCAAAATAGGCAGATGGGTTGAATGGTCAATGTTAAGGCAAGTAGCTCCGTCAAATATGGTCGATGGAGCTTCTTCCACTTCCTCACATTCTTCCATGGCCATGATGTCATCCTCCTCTCTTTCTTCTTCAACTTCACCTTGAATTGGAACATCTATCATTTGCTCACAAGGTATAGATGATACCTCAATTGCTTCTTTAACCTCCAACACCTTAATATCAACTTCCACCTCAATTTCATCTTTCTTCTCTTCCAATCTAGTCTCAATATGAGATAGGTCTTCTATAGTGCGTGGCAACTCCGTCGATATATTGGAAGACACTCCTATCTAGTTTTCCATTCTTGGAAGAGATAGATGGCCATTAAAATTTTTGGAATTCAGGGCTTTAAGTTTAGCATCCGTAGTCATCATAAATCTTTCAAGCACATCTTATGTATTGAAACCCCATTCATTAAGTGGCCTACTTTGAACAACTGGAGGGTGGTGACGCCATGGTTCTTGAAAGAAGGGTTCTTGCGGCAATCCTTGGGGAGGGTATTCCCATTGTTGTGAGTGATGATGTTCCAACAAATTTGGGTGGCCTCCCGAGTACGGATTATAAACATTATCGCTCAGATGACGCCATGGATCTTCAAAGGGGGGCTCTTGTAGCAATTCTTGGTTAGAGGGCTCCCAATGTTGTCCATGGTGATGCGATGAATAATCTAGGTGCCCTTGCCAATATGGATTATATACATGTTCAAACTAATTGGTACTGCTTGCTCTCAAGCCCTCACACTCGTTGATCTGCCATTCTTTAAGATGAAAGTTAAACCCACCTGAGGCTTCTCGAAAACTCATTGCCCTGTGCACAAAACAAAATAAAAAAAATTAAGGTATAAAAGAAAACAAGAATATTTACAAAAGAAAAGATAAATGACTAAAGTAGCGAGCTAGAAGTTTTCATAGCATTCTTGGATATCCCCGGCAACGGCGTCAAAAACTTGATGGGCGCCGCGTGACACGCTAAAGAAGCGCGCACGCGCCTCCCCGGCCGCAAGTGCACGGGTCGTCAAGTAATAACCTCTCGCACGAGCACGAGAGGGTCGTATTCCTAAGGGCCCCAAGATCTGCTATTACTTCCTCTTAGGTATCACTATCTAGTATACCAAATCAAGAGTTTGTTGTATAAAAACAAAAATATGAAAATAAATAAAAGAAAAGCTATAAACAAAATGGACTAAGGCACACCATATAAGCAATCTAAAGAGCAAGTAGCAATGAGAACTAGAGGTCTCGGGCGAGGATCCCCTAAGGAGAAGAACAAGTTAGGATAAATATAGGAAATTGAGTGCTGAGTTGGCAAGGTTTGATCCGCTAGACTCGGGACTCGACTACGCCGGAACCTCCGTGGTGTAGCCATAATCCAATACGGGTTCCTCTATCCAGAAGATACCCCTACGATGTCATTGGGAACAGAGAGTCTTGGTTAGGGTTATTCTAATGCGCGCTTTCGGCTAAAATAACCCTAACCACGCGGGGAGCTACTGGCACTCTGAACCTCCGGTGTAGCAGCACATTGAATCCTCCTTCAATCATTGTGTGACCTAATAAATGTAAGCATCCCGCCATACATATATAATTCATCAATCAAAATCTACGAAATCCATCCATTGTAGGGTGAACATCAAAACAATAGATTGAAATCAAATAAACAAGCCAACAATCATTTATAAACAATTATCATCATCCATACAAGTTCTTTTCCCACTGTTCACCGGAGCACGGTGGCCTTGGGAGTCTAGTTTGACATCAAAAGAGAGAACAAACAAAATAATCAATGAAAATGCTCATAAGAAACTCCCTCAGATGTAGGCTAGAAGGCAGTGATTAAGGCTCGCCGGATTCGCACCGATCAAGCTCCGTGATGAAAACCTTGAGTGCTTCTTTTTCTCCCCTTGAGTTTTGCTCTTCAAATTGCCTCTCCAATCCTATGATGATGATGGAAAATGATGGAAATGATGGTGGAGAAGGATGGAGAGGATGATTGCCAAAGACAAGTCTCCCCAAAAGCCCTATCTTCACTTATAAACATTGACAAACCCAGTTCTGCCCGTGTGTGTGCGGGCTGTGTGCGAGGCGGCACACAGCCCGCACACCTTCTGTCTCCCTTATGCGGGTGATGTGCAGAGTCGCACAGTGCCCTCACACTGCTACATTACTGGTGCTACAGTAAACGTCCGCAGTAATGGCGCTACAATGTGGGTCTCAAATCTTCCAGCCCTAACTTTAGAAATAGCTTATACGGCATCACATTTATGCTCGCCCCCGAGTTGGCCAATGCATTCTCTTGCATTCCATCGCCAAGCACACATGGAATAATGAAACTACCGGGATCAGTGAGTTTTTTCGATAGCTTCTTCTGAATCAAGGCAGAGCAGTTCCCTGTCAGTGTCACAGAATCCAATTCTTCCAATTTTCTTTTTTTTGTGAAGAGATCTTTCATGAATTTGGCATACTTAGGCATTTGTGATAGGGCCTCAACAAATGGAATATTGATGTGGAGTTGCTTGAATATGTTCAAAAAAATTTTTCCACTGTGCATCCTCTTTATCTTGTTTCAGTCTTGATGGGTAAGGCACTACGGGCTTGTATTCATTTTCCTTCGGAGTATGGAATTTTTTAACATTTTCCTTATGCTTGTTCTTCTTCTCTTCACTAGCATCTTTGCTAAAATCAGGGTCTTCTTGAACGGCTACCCTATCATTAGAGACACTTGGGCTCCCCACCGCCTTTGCCTCCAACTGCTTTCCACTTCTCAATGTAACAGCCTTTAAGTGCTCCCTCGGGTTATTCTCAGTATTACTTGGCAAGCTGCCCGAGGGTCGATCAGATTTGGCCCTAGCAAGTTGTCCAACCTGGTTCTCAAGTGACTGGATGGAGGCTTGCACATTCCTCAAGATGGCACAAAACTCATCAAGCCTCTTATCGACGTTCTAAAACATTGCTTCGGTATTGATCATGAATTTGGCCAATATGTCCTCGGTGGTGTACTTCCTTTCTTGCGATGGAGGTGCATGGTACTGGCTCCCTTGAGGTGGCGGGGGTCTCTGCGATGCTTGACCTTGGCTCCAAGACATGTTCGGGTGGCTCCTCCACCTCGAGTTATAGGTATTGCCAAATTGGTTCCCCGGTCCTCTAGGTCCCCCACCAACATAATCCACATTCTCCACAGGGGTCGATGGCGCAATAAATATAGGGCATTATGAAGTTGCATGCCCACACCACAAGTATCGCATGACATTACTGCCTTAGGAGTAGAACTAGATCCCAACATCAACTGATCAACTTTCTATGGCAAAGAACTGACCAAGGCATTGTTGTCTGAGAGATTCTTTGTAAAAACCTCAACCTTAGTAGTCAATGTTGTATTTTCATTCACCTCATACAGACATGCAGCCTTCGGTGCTTTCTGTCTAGTACTCCAGTGACACTCATTGCTGGCCATATTCTCAATCAAAGCTTCAGCTTCCTCAGGTAGTTTGTTACTCAGAGACCTCCTACTGCAGCATCAATCAGCTGTCTTGTTACATAAATTAGTCCATTGCAAAACATCTGTACTCTTATCCAAGAAGAGAATCCATGGTGAGGACACCTACGAAATAAATCCTTGAACTGCTTGTGGGCCTCAAAAAGCGTTTCTGAATCCCCTAGCCTAAAAGATGATATCTCCTGCCTCAGTCTCGCGGCCTTACTTGGAGGAAAATATCTAGCAAGGAATTTCTCCACCATGTCCTTCCATGTGGTAATGGATCCCGGAGCTAAAGATGTGAGCCATCTGTATGTTGCTCCCCTTAGACTGAAAGGAAACATTCTCAGTCTTATAGCATCATCTAACATCGAATTAATCTTGAAAGTTGAACAAATTTTATGGAAGTGAGACAGGTGGGCATGTGGGTCTTCATCAGCTAGCCCATCAAACTGAACTGAATTCTGTATCATTCCAATTGTGTTCGTCTTGATTTCAAAATTATTAGCCGGCACAGCAGCCGCTTGCACACTAAATTCATCACCGGTGAATTGTGGTCTTTCATAGTACGAAAACGTCTTCCTAGGTCCAGCCATGACTGAAGGTTCACTTGATTCCACTCTACCCTCTTGTTGTCTTAAACTCTCAGCCACGTCTCTCAACCTCTGATGTAATGTTTTTTGAATTTGATTGTCGGGCTCAACCAAGTTAACTTGACTCGCTCTTGTCATAAGACGGGTACCTCACAAAATTTTGAGTCAAGAATTAGAAACAAAAGAGATACAATAAAATAAAATGCTAATAAAGAAATGACGGAATATATACAAAAGTGGTAAATATGAAACAAGATGATGGTTAAATCAACACGCTTAAAGTTTTCTGAGTATTTCTAGTAGATCCCCGGCAACGGCACCAAAAACTTGATCTTTTTGCTAACCCGCAAGCGCACGGATCATCAAGTAATACCTCTCGTGCGAACATGATGTGTTTGCTAACCCACAAGCACACGGATCGTTAAGTAATACCTCTCGTGTGAACACGAGAGGGTCATATTACCTGGGGCCCGAGAAGCTACCCTTACTTCCTTTTAACAATGTTGTTCAACCGACCGGATTTAAGAGAGTGAATTGAATGCGAAGAAAATAAACAAATAATTAACTAAAGTGAATTGATGAGGACAAGATACGAGATAACTTAGGGCTAGGAGTGGTCATGGATGAGGATTCCCTTCGGGGCTACTAAAGTGAGTAGGATGCTTAGACTAACAAGCAAGTGGCTAGTTGGACCGAGAAAACCCTAGATTAGGCCAATCCGATGGTCACGGTAATTGACCCCTAATCCGGTACGGGTATTGGATACGGTACGTCTACTGGCCAAGATTACCCCTACGATTGCAATGGGTGAAGTGCTTTTCACAAACTAGGGTTAAAATACAAATGAGTATTTAACCCCCTCCGATGGTCACGGCGTATTTATACGTATTTCCCTTCCAAGTTTGGTGAGTCTAACACTAGGGCAATGATCATGAAACCTAGCATTTCCTAAATCTTTGATACATAGAGTTCTCATAAATATCAAGCATGTAAAAACACCAAACAATGAATCACAAACAAGCCACAAACATAAATTAGCACCAAATCATCCAAAACATCACAAGTTCACCCCCAAGGTTCACCTACATCCAGTAACCTTGGGGTTTAGTTCCTCATGCTCAAGAAATACAACACATAGTCCATGAAAACAACCAAAGAAAACATAAGAAAGACTTCCTCAAAAGTGAAGGCCGGAGAAGTTCCAAGAACGCCACTTGTAAGGGTGACTTCCTTGGCTTCAACCTCCAAATGTAAGCTCTAGCTTGGAAATCCTTCCCATAAACTTGCTCTCCTTACCAAATTCTCCACGAAGTTTCCCTCCAAAAGCTTCTTCAACCTCAGATTTTCATATGGTGGTGAGAGGCTCCAAGAAGAGAAAACTTGATGCCCCAAGGAAACCCTAAAAATTTGCATAAAAGGTTGAATTTGTGCCTCTTCACAGGTGATCTCACGGTCCATATATGGCCCGTGAGGTAGCCCGTAATGTGAATTGAAAGAATCCGCAATGTTCTGAAGTTGCTACAGTAACACTGCTACATCACTATCTACCCCTGAATTGCTTGTGGTTAACCTCACGGCCGTGAGCTTGCCCGTAAGGGTTTCCAGACTTAGAGAATTCCTCAAATGTGTGTCCTTTAGGCTGCTACAGTGTTTGCTACAATGCCGGCCACTAAAACGGCGTATTCAGCATAGATTTCTTCTCAAATTGCGTCGTTGGGCTCACTTGGGCTTCTTTTGTACCTGAAAAATGAAATGAACCAAGTTTGACCAAAATGGGCATTGATTTATCAATAAAATATGAAAACTATGTGCACACATACGTATAAAATATGTATATTTAGACATTTATCAAACATCCCCACACCTAAGCTTTTGCTTGTCCCCAAGCAAACAAACATGAAGAACAGGGGCAAGAAGATAAATGGATAAATGTACGACCTCAAGCTCAATAGTAATGAACTCCACAACCACAAATGGACAGAAATCAAGAAAAATGAGCTGTTCAATGAATAGTCAATAAATACTAGCTCTATTTCCTCTAGAGTGCCCCGTGAGTGTGTGCTGACTCCCACCTTGACCTCCACATCCTCGATTACTCCAGGATGACCATTCACCCCACACACAATGAAAACGGCATTAGAATGTTAAAAGCACCCTCAATACTCAGTTAAGAGTCCTTCAGCTCCTAAATAAAACTTTAGCACCTAAGTGACTACACAGCGAGTACCAAGGGATTAAGAGACTTTATTACTCTCTCGTATATACAAACATACACTTTGTTTTTTTTTTTTCTGAGTCCTCTACTAACATAGACTGCACAAAAACCTTTCAGACGGATGCACATGCTGGCCAGGCACAAGAGTCACCCGTCCTACTTGGTTACAGTCTACATAGACACATTCATGCTATACTAGCAGAGGAATACTGTCATAGGCTTCCTTTTTATATATATATATATATATGTACAGACTGTCTCTCAAATCCCCTGGTTAAACCCACTACAATAGTTCACTTTATGCTAAAGAAATCAATGAAGGAACTCGAAAGCTCTTAAAAGAGTATTTAAAATAGAATTTAACAATCTAATGCCAAAATCATTATGATGGGTTGGTTGGAGTGTACAAGGTAGAAGTGATCGTGTACAGGTGTAGGGGTGCACTAAAGGTGAAATAAAACTACATTCTAGCACAAGCAAAGTACAGCTCATAACTATCATTCTGTTAAGCCAGGAAGTTCTAAACAGAGAAATCATAGCTATCATTGGTAATCAAGACATGGACAGATAAAATCAATACTCCAAAAATCCATCCCCACCCCTAAAGTTGTACATTATCCCCAATGTACATAAGTCAGCAGAACAGGGCAAGGTGGGACAAACATGCTAAGTACAAGAAAATGACAAGGCCCTGACTAACTAACAAGCACACACTTCAACACAAAATAGAAAATGTAAACCAAATACAACAACTAAACATAAGTGAAGTGGTGATCATATTGTGTGAGCCGAGTTCGAGAATGGTTGCACCCAAGCCCAAGATCTTCAATACATTCCAATCAATAATTCTAATTGTGTCAAAATTCTTGCGTAAGAAAAGTGCAAATCGACTCTTGTGTTTCTCCAATTTGAGCTTAGGTTGATCGGGGGGGGGGGGCACCGGAGGAGGTTCACTCCGGGCTCTCTTGTAGGCAACGTTCTTCACCCTCATCCTACAAGGTCAAGAGAAGCCCAATTAAGCAAGTTACAAGCAAAAAAATCTTGAAAAAATGAAAGATTGATGAAAATTTTAGTGCTACAGTAATTTCGAAAAAACTTTTCCAGAGTCTTGCTTGAAAACATGATGATCTAGAAATACAAATATGCCAAAACATCATCACAAGTTTATAGCACTCAAGGAGACAAGAATCCGTGCAAAAATCAACCCAAAAAGACATGAAAACCCCCAAGCATCACAAGAAAAGTTTTTTCACCTTAAACCTAGGGTTTATGGATTATTTCTTAGGTTGAATCCGGCCAAATGAGTGATTAATCTTCAAAACTTCAGCACAAAATGTTTTTAGAGCAGGAGGAGAGGAATCTAGGGTAACAAAAATGAAGAAAAATGAAGTAGAGTGGATGGAGAAATGAGGGAGGGAAGTATGGAAGATGATGAATAGGAGGGAAGACCAAAAGAGGGTCTTAAAGCCATAGCCCGCAAGTGCTCATGGGTGGGCTCACGGGTGTGAGCCTACCCATGAGAACTCTCGGGATAGCTCACGGCCAAGGCTCATGGCCGTGAGCTTGCCCGTGAGTGGTCTCGGGATGGCTCTCGGCCTGAGCTCACCGGTGTGAGCTTGGCCGTGAGTGCTCTCTGGATGACTTGCGGCGGAGCTCGCGGACGTGAGCTTGGGCGCAAGGGCTCTCTAGATGGCATAAGGGCTATCACACGGTCATCAGACTGTCCTAGACTGGTTTTGGCATTGAAACATCCTTCTCTAAGCCTTAAAAACTCTTGAAATAAAGCCGAACAAAGCATGAAAACACTCGAAACATGAACCGCATGATATCTAGCCACAAAATGACTCACAACAACACACAACCATGCATGAATGATTAAATGAAAATGATGATAAAGAATACTATAACCTAAAGAAACCCTAGAACACTAACATGCTCCATCACTCCAAGAATACGGAAAAGAACTAAGAAATGCATTCAAATCACAAAAACATGGAATTGCATTGAATTTAAAACTTCGGTTGCCTCCCAACAAGCGCTTGGTTAACGCTATTAGCTTGACGTGTTTTACCTCAAAGTTTATGGTTGGACAAAGGAGGAAAGTTACCTCCATTCTTTGATGATGCATTGTTACCCAAAAAATTCATTGAGAGGTATGAAAAGATCTTTAATTTTCCTCGATTCTCAAAAAGTATTCATAAACACCTAAATGTACGTATTTTTCATGTATGTTTTCATATAAATGAATTATTTTTGTATGTGTGGATGCCCGTTTTTTGGTCTAAATTGGTTTATTTCATGTTACAGGTACAAAAGTCACCATGGGGAGCTCGACAACATGATTTAAGGAGAAATTGGCAAGGAAAACACTATTTTCGAGGCCGGTACTGTAGACCACTGTAGCAACCTCTGTAGCACGAGACTTGAAGAACGGCTTGGTCAGGAGATTCATGCGGGCTACCATGCGGGCGCATAGCAGGCCGCATATGTACTGTAGCAGGGGGTACTGTAGCGTACTATAGCAACTTACGCGATTTTCGGGATTTCTCGGAAACTTTCTCTCCCCGCATGCGGGGCCGCATGGGAGGCCGCATAGCTCGCTGGAATGTGTTTTTAAAGAGGATTAGGGCATTTTTCTTAGGGTCTTTGGCCACCTCTTCTCCTCCATCATCTTCTAGGACATCAACACTGTGGGAGAAGGCATTTCTGAGGAGCAAATCGAAGGGAGAGGAAGATCACACTCAAGGGAAAGCATCTAGGAGTTCGTTGGCTTTGATCCGCCGGATTCCAATCACCATCTTCTTCTAGTCTTCATCTTAGGGGAGTTGTTATGAGCTTTATCTTGTATTTCTTGTTTTGTATACATTCTTTTTTGTTGATGATGAACTAGACTCCCAAGGTCACCGGGCATCCGGTGAACCTTGGGATGAACTTGCTTGTATGAATACTTGATTTACATGTATGGTATTTGTGTGGTTTATGGTTCAAGCTTCGTGCACTTTGATGTATTGGTATGCATGAGAACTCTGTGTATCGATTTCTAGGTTATACTAGGTTGTGTGACCATCGCCTTAGTATTAGACACACCAAGTTTGGAAGGGATACATGTACGAATATGCCGTGACCATCGGGTATTTGTACCCCTCCAACCATTAGGGTTGAGCCTAGATGTGTGCTTGACCTTAATTAGGGATTTCCCTAGGCCCATTGCAATCGTGTGAGGATTTCGGCGGAAGTGATTCCGTATTCCAATACTTATACCGGATTAGGGGTTATCACCGTGACCATCGGTGTGACCTACCTTTGGACGTCTCTTGGCCTAACCACCCTTGCCTGTGTAATTCGAGTATCCTTCTAGCTTTAGTAGTCCCGAGGGGATCCTCGCTCGGGGACCTCGAACTTTCATTGTTACTTGCTTCCTTAGAATGCTATTGTGGTGAGCCTTAGTCCACTTGTTTATAGTTTTCTCTTTGTTACTCTTCTTATCTTACTTTTATCATATAATTACTAGGTTAGGAAATAGATGAAGGGGAAGTAATAGTAGTTCCTTGGCCCTTGGGAATACGACCCCCTCGTGCTTGCACGAGGGGTATTACTTGGCGACCCGTGCGCTTGCGGTTAAGTCATCAATTACCGTAGGGGTATTGCAATCGTAGGGGTAATCTGGTACGGGTATTGGATACGGTACGTCTACCACCAAGATTACCCCTATGATTGCAATAGTTGAAGTGATTTTCTCAAACTAGGGTTAAAATACAAATGAGTATTTAACCCTAGGAATGGAGGGATACAAATACCCAATGGTCACAGTGTATTTATACATATTTCCTTTCAAAGTTTGGTGAGTCTAACACTAGGGCAATGATCATGCAACCTAGCATTTCCTAAATCATTGATACATAGAGTTCTCATACATATCATGTATGTAAAAACACCAAACAATGAATCACAAACAAGCCACAAACATAAATCAGCACCAAATCATCCAAAACATCACAAGTTCACCCCCAAGGTTCACCTACATCCGGTGACCGTGGGGTTTAGTTGCTCATGCTCAAGAAATACAACACATAGTCCAAGAAAACAACCAAAGAAAACATGAGAAAGACCTCATGACTCACCCTCTCAACCCTCGTCAACCTTAAGTATTCTAACCCTATAGGAGTTGTCACACCTCCCAAGGATAACCTAGATTATTCTCCACCCTAGTTTCGCGGCTAAGGGAAATAATTACAGAAGCAATAAGATTGAAACTCAAATTTATTAATCAATAATGGAAAAGCATAATAACAATGTCAAAGAAACATAATAATCCTAGGGTTTACAAGTCTGAATACCCACAAGGGGTTTAGCACCTCATGGAGCTATACAAATCCATCAAAAATATGAAAGTAACCACAAATTGAAAGCATCGATGAAAACCCCCTTGCGTATGATGTGACTGTGGTCTTGTGTGGCCGCTGGACGTCGATGACGATGCCGATGACACGCTCCGAACCTCCACAAAGTCATCTCCAAAACCCTAGCCATGCTCTCCAGAAATTGGGGAGTAAGATTGGTAAAAAGATGTGTAAAAAGTCTCCAAATCGGGCTTTTATAATGTTGAGTCGTGGCTTTAAAACCGGCCTTATCGGGACTTCACACAGTCGTCTGGAATTTCCTCATGCCCATGTGAACTTGCTGGAATGCTAATTTTCATCAAACAGTGAACAATAACATGCTACAATATTTTTACTACAGTAACTTGCTACAATTACCTTGCCAAAACGCTCCCGAATTGACCGTTCTTAATTGAGCCCATTGAATTGGGCACACAATCAATGGTAGATCATGTTGATTGCTTCAAATCTCCTTCTTGGTGAAGTTCTCCTAAGCTACCCGAGTTAGACTTATTGTGAGCGTGACTGCCCTTATGCCCCTCCAAAGGAGGTTGGCACACACTCACAAGTCTAGGTTCATGCCTTGTTCCTTGCTTTTTACGAAAACTCCCCAACAAGCACACAATCAATGGTAGATCGTGCCGATTGCTTCAAATCTCCTTCTTGGTGAAGTTCTCCTAAGCTACACGAGTTAAACTTGTTGTGAATGTGACTGCCTTTGTGCCCCTCCAAAGGAGGTTGGCACATACTCACAAGTCTAAATTCATGCCTTGTTCTTTGCTTGGTCCGAAAACTCCCCAACAATGGCAAGTATGACCTAACTTCGTTCTTCTTCTTCAAAATAACTCCACAAACCTACAATGCATAAGAGTAAACAAATGCACACCATTTAGTGATAGAATCTGATAAAAGAGATGCTCATTGTAAGATAATAACGCTTTGTGTTACTAAAACACAAGCACTTATCATGCATCTCATCCCGACATGATATGTTCCCTGTTCTTTGGCAATGTTCACATGCCTGTATATGCTTCTACGTGTCCTGAAAGATGGTAGGGCAAAAAAATCCACCATCAAGGATCTTTTTAGCTATTCGATTAGTACTGTAATGTCCCCTAGTCGGTCCTTGATAAGTGCTCGTGTTATAATAATGTGAAGTGTTGTTACCTTACAATGAGCATTACTTTCATAAGATTTTATCACTAAATATTGTGCATTTGTATGCTTTTGTGCATTGTAGGGTCGTGAAGCTAATTTGGGGAAAAGGAGCAAAGTTAGATCATGTTCGCCGTTGTTGGGGAGTTTCCGGACTGAGCAAGGATGATAAACGTCTAAATGTACGTATTTTATATGTATACTTGCGCATGCTTTTCGTATTTTGTTTATGATTCGATGCCCTTTTGTGGTCTAAATTGTTTTATTTCGTGTTTCAGGTACATTATGTGCTTTGGTGACCTTAACGACGAGATTTGAGCGAAAATCTGCACCGAAACTGTCGTTTTAGGGTCCCGAGTACTGTAGCATTACTGTAGTTGCCCGAAGCGCGAAGAGTTGGAAGGAAAATGAAGTCTGGAAACCCTCACGGGCAGGCTCACGGCCGTGAGGTCATCTGCGAGCAGTACTGTAGCAGTTACTGTGCAAAATCACAACTTTGCGGTTTCTTGTAGCCCGTATTACAGGCTCCCTCACGGGCCATATATGGACCGTGAGGCCACCCGTGAGCTTGCCCGAACTCATCTTTTAAAGGACTTTGGCTTGGGTTTTCGAGGGCATCTTGAGTTTTCTTCTTAGGCCCTCTCACCACCACCTTCGAATTGAGGAAGAAGAAGCTCTTGGAGGGCGATCTAGGCAAGGATTTGGTGAGGAGAGCAAGGTTTTGGGATGATTCTACATCCTAGGGCTTACATTTGGAGGTTGAAGACTAAGGAAGCCACCCCTTGGAGCGGCGTCTTTGGAACTTCTCCGGCCTTCATCCTTTGAGGGAGTTCTTCTCATGCCTTTGTTGGTTGTTTCCATGCATTTATTGTTGTATTTAGTGAACATGAGAACTTAAACCCCAAGGTCACCGGATGTAGGTGAACCTTGGGGGTGAACTTGTGATGTTTTAGATGATTTTGTTCTATTTATTGTATGTGGCTTGTTTGTGATCCATTGTTTGGTGTTTTACATGCTTGGTATGTATGAGAACTCTATGTATCAAAAGACTTAGGAAATGCTAGGTTGCATGACCATTGCCCTAGTGTTAGACTCACCAAACTTGGAAGGGAAATACATATAAAATACGCCGTGACCATCGGGTATTTGTACCCCTCCACTCCTAGGGTTTAGTACTCTTTTGTATTGTAACCCTAGTTTAAGAAAACCACTTCACCCTTTGCAATCGTAGGGGTAATCTTGGGCGGTATCCGTACCGTATCCAATACCCGAACCGGATTAGGGGCCGACTTCCGTGACCATCGGGTTGGCCTAGTCTAGGGTTTTCTCGGTCCAATTAGCCACTTGCATGTTAGTTCAAGCATCCTACTCACTTTAGTAGCCCCTAAGGGAATCCTCATCCGTGACCACTCCTAGCCCTATTTTACCCCGTATCTTGCCCTCATATGTTAGCTTTGGTTATTTGCTTATCTAGCTTCTTTGCATTATATTCACAATCTTGAGTTGTATTGGTCAAACAACATTGTAAAAGGGAAGTAAGGGTAGCTTCTCGGGCCCCAGGTAATACGACCCCTGTGTCACGCATAGGGTATTACTTGACGACCCGTGCACTTGCGGGATAGCACTCATCAAGTTTTTGGCGCCGTTGCCGGGGACCCACGAGAAATATTCGGAAAACTTTGCGCGTGTTGATTTGACCACTTTCTTGTTTTGCATTTATCATCCTTTGTATATATTCCATTATCTATCGTTTTGCATTTTTTTTTTATTTTCTTACCTCTCGTCGATTGCTAATTCTTGACTCCGGTTTTGCAAGGTACCTATTTTATGACACGTTCGAGTCAACCAAACCTAATTGAACCCGACAACGAAGTAGAGAGAACTCTGCATCAAAGGTTGAGAGAGTTGGGTGAGAGTTCAAGACAAAGAGGACAAGAGTTCGTTTCGGAATCAAGTGAACCTACCATTATGGCCGAACCAAGGAGGACCCTGTCTGATTATGAGCGGCCTCAATTCACCGGTAAAGAATTCAGTGTTCAGGCACCGGCTGTTCCGGCTAACAATTTTGAAATTAAAGCAAGCACGATTGGAATGATTCAGAATTCGGTTCAGTTTGACGTGTTGGCAGATGAAGACCCGCACGCTCATCTATCTCGCTTCTTGCAAATTTGTTCAACCTTCAAGATAAACTCGGTATCTGATGATGCCATCCGGCTGAGACTTTTTCCATTCAGTTTGAGGGGAGCAGCTTATAGGTGGCTCACATCCTTGGCTCCCGGCTCCATGGCCACTTGGAAGGATATGGTGGAAAAATTCTTGGCCCGATATTTTCCTCCTAGCAAAGCAGCGAGGTTGAGGCAAGAAATATCATCCTTCAGGCAGGGAGATTCGGAGACACTCTTTGAAGCACATGAAAGGTTTAAAGACTTGTTGCGCAAATGTCCTCACCATGGATTTCAGTCTTGGATTAGAGTGCAAATGTTTTGCAATGGGATGAATTATTCAACAAGGCAACTGATTGATGCCGTAGCAGGTGGATCCTTGAGTAACAAACTGCCTAAAGAAGCTGAAGCCTTGATTGAAAATATGGCCAGCAATGAGTGCCACTGGAGTACTAGGCAAAAAGCACCAAAGGCTGCAGGGCTATATGAGGTGAATGAAAACATGGCATTGACAGCTAAGGTGGAAGCCTTGACAAAGAATCTCTCAGACAATAATACCTTGGTCAGTTCATTGGCACAGAAGGTTGAGCAATTGATGTTGGGGTCCAATTCCACACCTAAAGCCATGATGTCTTGTGACACATGTGGAGCGGGGCATGCAACGTCACAATGCCCTATATTCATTGCCCCATCTGCACCTGTGGAGTCCGTTGATTATGTTGGAGGTGGATCTAGAGGGCCGGGAAATCAATATAATAACACATACAATCAAGGTTGGAGGAATCCCCCGAACATGCCCTAGGGTCAAGGCCAAGTTCAACAGAGGCCCCCTCCACCTCAAGCAAGCCATTACCAAGCACCACCGCAACAAGAAAGAAAGTATACCACGGAGGATGTTTTGGCCAAATTTATGATTAACACCGAAACACGGTTTCAGGGTATTGAGAAAAGATTGGATGAGTTCGGTACCGTGTTGAGAAATGTTCAAGCATCTATGCAATCCCTTGAGAACCAAGTGGGACAGCTTGCTCGAGCACATTCTGATCGTCCTTCGGGTAGCTTGCCAAGCAACACTGAAAGCAACCCGAGGGAACACTTGAAGGCTGTTACACTAAGGAGCGGAAAGCAATTGGAAGCAAGGGCCGAGACGAGTCCAAGTGCTTCTAATGATAGGGTAACCGATCGGGAAGACCCTCATTTGAACAAGAAAGAATGCAAGGATGATAAGGGGGAATGTAGTTATGATGTCCAAAAATCCCCTGCTCCTAAGGTGAACGAGTACAAGCCCGTGGTACCTTACCCGACAAGATTGAAACAAGACAAGGAGGATGCTCAATTTAAAAAGTTTTTGAACTTATTCAAGCAACTCCACATTAATATCCCATTGGTGGAGGCCCTTTCACAAATGCCCAAGTATGCCAAGTTCATGAAAGACCTCATCACAAACAAAAGAAAACTAGAAGATGTGGACTCGGTGACTCTATCGGGGAATTGCTCCGCCTTAATTCAAAAGAAGTTGCCTGAGAAACTCAATGATCCTGGTAGTTTCATCATCCCTTGCGTACTTGGTGAAGGAATACAAGAGAATGCTTTAGCCGACTCGGGTGCAAGTATTAATGTGATGCCCTACAAGTTGTTCTTGAAACTGGGATTGGAAGATTTAAGGCCTACACGAATGACTCTACAACTAGCAGACCGTTCTATGAGGAGACCAAGGGGTATTATTGAAGATGTCCTTGTAAGGGTTGACAAACTCATCATTCCCATGGATTTTGTGATTTTAGATGTGGATGATGATGTTGAGTTCCCCATCATTCTCGATCGCCCATTCCTAAACACTTTAGGAGCATTGATTGATGTCAAGGGCGGAAAGATGACGTTAAGAGTTGGTGATGAACAAGTGGTCTTTACTCTTCCCGATGCAATGCGGCACACACTTGACCATGATGATAGTCTTTATTTCATGGATAAAACTGATGCAATTATTTCTGATTGTGTACAGGAAGTTCTGGCTTTGAACCCACTTGATGAAATTTTGGAAAAGCTAGAGGAGGAAAAGATAGAAGAAAATGAAGCCCCTCCTCCACCAATGCAACAATTTGCTCAAGTGATGTTAGACTCCCCACTACATGACAAGGAGAAGAAACCCATGAAAAAGGTGTGGAGAAAAACAAAGGAAAAACCAAAGAAAGTTGTAAAGATTGCGACGGCATCACCCGAGGATGCAGATGCCATACTCATGGAAAACCAAGGGAAGTTCAAGATCTTTTCATGCCTCTCCATGAACTTTTCGGGTAACAATGCATCATCAAAGGTTGGAGGTAAATTTCCTCCTTTTGTCCCACCATGATTGTTGAGGTAAAACACTTCAAGCTAACGACGTTAACCAAGCGCTTCTTGGGAGGCAACCCAAGTTTAAATTCATTGCAATTTCATTCTTTTGTGTTTGAGTGTTTGTGCTTCTCTTTTTCGTATTTTTATTGTGTCTTAGCATGTTAGCTCCCTTGGGGTTGTTCTTGTGTGCTCTTATTGTTCATCATTTTGCTTAATTCATATATGCATGCTTGTATGTTGTTGTGAGTTGTCTAATGATTAGGTTTGATGAGATTCATGTTTTAATTGCTTTCATGCTTTATTCAGCTTTAATTTGAGTGTTTTTGAGCTTTGGAGGAGTGTTCGTCAATGCTAAATCAAGTTGAGAACCAATTTTTGTTCACAAGTGTGCCTTTAAGCAAGGGAAAGAACCTTTGCGGGCAAGCTCACGGCCGTGAGCTTGCCCGCAAGCCAAACAGAGAGCACTCACGGCCAAGCTCACGGGCGTGAGCTTGGCCCGTGAGCCAAACAGAGAGCACTCACGGCCAAGCTCACGGCCGTGAGCTTGGCCGTGAGCCAAACTGAGAGCTCTCACGGGTGAGCTCACGCCGGTGAGCTCAGCCGTGAGGTTTTTCGGGAATTGAGTGTTTAAGCCTCACTTGGCCTTTCATTCTATTCATCATCCTCTCCACTTGACACTCTCACTTCCCTCTCATTTCTCCTCCATTTTCTTCCATTTTTCTTGCTTTAAATCGCTCTCACTCTCCTCTAAAAACATTTGGTGCTTAAAATTTGAAGAAAAACCACTCTTTTGGCCAGATTCAACTCAAGTTTCACTCCAAAAACCCTAGGTTTTGAGGTGAGTTTTTGATCTCATGAACTTGGTATTTCCATGGTTGTGTGGGCTGATTTTCCCATGGTTTATTCTCTCCTTGGCTTCTACAAGCTTGTATTATTGTTTAGGAATGATTGTATTTTGAGATCATCAAGTTTGTCCCACCCTGTTCTGCTGACTTATGTACATTGGGGACAATGTACAGCTTTAGGTGTGGGGATGGATTTTTGGAGTATTTTTATTCTGTGCATGCTTTGATTACCTATGATAGCTATGATCTATATGTTTAGAATTTCCTGGCTTGGTAGAATGATAGTTGTGAGCTGTACCTTTACATGTGTTTGAATGTAGTTCTATTTCACCTTTAGTGCAACCCTATACCTGTACACGATAGCTTCTACCTTGTACACTCCAACCAACCCATTATAATGATTTTGGCATTAAATTGTTAAATTCTATTTTCAATACTCTTTTAAGAGCTTTTGTGTTCCTTTATTATTTCTCTAGCCTATTGTGAACTTTTGTAGTGGGTTTAGCCATGGGATTTGAGAGTTAGTCTGTACATATATATATCTAAAAAAAAAAAAAAAAGTCTATGACAGTATTCCTCTGCTAGTACATCATGAATGCGTCTATGTAGACTGTAATCAAGTAAGATTGGTGGCTCCTGTGCCTGGCCAGCATGTGCATCCGTCTGAAAGATTTTTGTGCTGTTTATGTTAGTCGGGGACTCAGTAAAAAAAAAAAAAAAAAAAAAAGTTTGTATATTTGTATATATGTAAGAGTTAAGTATCTTGATTCCCTGGAGCTTGCTACACAGTCACCTCAGTGATAAAGTCTTGTTCAGGAACCGAAAGACTTTTAACTAAGTATTGAGGATGCTTTTAACATTTTAATGCCATTTTCATTGTATGTGGGGTGAATGATCAGCCTGGGGTAATCCAGGGTGTGCAGGTCAAGGTGGAAGTGAGCACACACTCACGGGGCACTCTAGGAGAAATAGAACTAGTATTACTTGACTATTCATTGATCAGCTCACTTCTTGATTTCTGTCCATTCATGCCTGTGGAGTTCTTTACTTTTGAGCTTGAGGTCGTACTTTAGCCGTTTATCTACTTGCCCCTGTTCTTCATGTTTGTTTGCTTGGGGACAAGCAAACGCTTAGGTGTGGGGATGTTTGATAAACGTCTAAATGTACATATTTTATATGTATACTTGGCATGCTTTTCGTATTTTGTTTATGATTCGATGCCCTTTTGTGGTCTAAATTGTTTTATTTTGTGTTTCAGGTACATTATGTGCTTTGGTGACCCTAACGACGCGATTTGAGCGAAAATCTGCACTCGTGAGCTTGCTCGAACTCATCTTTTAAAGGACTTTGGCTTGGGTTTTCAAGGGCATCTTGAGTTTTCTTCTTAGGGCCTCTCACCACCACCTTCGAATTAAGGAAGAAGAAGCTCTTGGAGGGCGATCTAGGCAAGGATTTGGCGAGGAGAGCAAGGTTTTGGGAAGATTCTACATCCTAGTGCTTACATTTGGAGGTTGAAGACTAGGGAAGCCACCCCTTGGAGTGGCGTCTTTGGAACTTCTCCGGCCTTCATCCTTTGAGGGAGTTCTTGACATACCCCTTGCGTGTGTGTACCGCAAGTGCACGGGTTGTCGAAGTAATAATTATACCCGGTGAGTAGGGTAGTCGAATCCACAGGGAACAGGGCTACTAGTACTAACTTCTTCTCTGCAATCTAGCCTAACGACTAATGTTATTTTGTGGTGATCTAGTGTGCATAGAAATTAATACCAGAGATGAATAGGAAAAGGGTAAATAAAGGGAGATCTCAATCAATGAAGATGAGATACCCGGGCAATGCTCCCCCTAGGCTCTATCATGAAGTGCAAGACTAACTAAATGCTTCTAACCGAGTTCTATGAGTCGAGGTAATCCAAGAATAATCGGTCCCTGCCTCCAGGCCACCGATACTAGCCCCCTACAAGGTCCCGGCGGAGAAATCGCTCAATCTCAACACCTCACACCCCATATGACCGCAATGAGTTCTAGGGATACCTAAGAGTGAAACCGATTCCTAAAATTAGATCTAACCCTACTTCTAGGCGAAAGATCCCTAACCCCCTACAAAGGTCCCGGCGGAGAAATCTATCAATCTCACGCCTCACACCGCATATGGTTGCATAACACTTAGGGAATACGGAGATAGGAAACACTCAATCGGAAGGGAAATGGGACACTCCTCTATCTCAAGACTCACCCTCTCAACCCTCTTTAACCTTGTATGTTCTAATCCCTAATGAAGACCTCTCTCTCACCAAGGAAACAAATCAAACATACCAAACAACCATACGAATCAATAAGGCATGCAAGCAATGATTAAACAAGATTAAAACTCAAATAAACTCGGACTTAAAAGAAAGCATAAAGAAAGTCAATACATGAATCGAAACCTAGGATTCACATGCCCAAGTATCTACTAGGGTTTAGCCCTCCATGGGCTTATTACAAAGCAAAACAAAACACAATGAAAAGCAATGTAAACCATGGAAATAAACCCCCTTGAATTCGTGATGAAGGCCTTGATGGGTCGCATGAACAGTAATTTATGCTACAGTACTGCTACAGGGATATGCACAGTGATTTGCTACAGTACTCTTCATAAACGCGATCCAAACTCTCTCATCTTGAGGCTACATGGTCGGGCACACGTCCATGTAGTGAGTTATAAGACTTCTCCTCCTTCGAATCATCATTTGAGAGCTTTAACTATCTTCACACAAGTTGGGACATGAAAGTGTGACTGCCTTTGTGCCCTTCCATTACATAAATCATCTTGAATCCTTCAGGAAGTTGGCACACACCCTCATGTGCATGACCCCCTCTTGTGCCTTGACACTTGTGTTGTACAAAAGTTCCCAACAATATGTCTTTATAACCCATCTTTGCTTCCTTTTCCTTCTTTAACACTTTCACAACCTAATTGCATAAAAGAACACCAAAATACAGTTTATGAGACATAATCCATGGTAAAATGATGCTCAATGTATGTAAAACAAGTAGGTAAAACATGTATAATCAAGCACTTATCAAACTCCCCCACACTTAAGCCTTTGCTTGTCCTCAAGCAAAATTAACCATAAACTCATGAAAAGCAAAGAGAAGTGCTTGGCCTTAGGTTCACCAAGAGGGTAAAAGAATAAAATTCTAAAATCATGGAGAAAAACAAACAATAGATGAAACAATCAATACTCTAGCAAATAATCCAATCAAAAATGAAAGTACTAAAGTCCGAAAGCGTGTGTGTGTGAAAACTCAACTCATGTCAACACTATATCCACTACTCAAAGTTCTTATTAATAATGGAACTTATTTATGCACAAAAAGAAAAGATAGTAGCTTCACACATCCTCTAAGGTAGCCCTTTCACGAGATGCCTCCCGAGTGGCTTTCACACTTTTGAGGTGGTAGCTCTTTCTACCGAAGGTGGTAGCTTTCACACATCCTATGAGATAGCTCTTTCTCTCATTAGGGCATAACAAGTATCCGACTTATGAGAGTAGCTTCATACAACATAGGTGGTAGCTCTTTCCGCCCCCTATATACAGAACACAACTACAATTTTGATTTTTGTGAATTTTTTGAATTTTTTTTTTTTTTTTTTTAACAAATCTAACACTAGAAAATCCCACAATAATGAACTAGAGTAAATTTCCATAGGTTTAATGAGTGAGAGAAGTGCATTAAAGAGCAATCGGACAAAAATTTCAAGGAAATTGGATAAAAACTAGAGCATGATAAAACCTAATGTTTGCAACCTCCAAAAACTAAGAATTAAACTCTCAACCCTAAGGTGAACCTTCATGGGAAACATGAGCATGATCATTAAAACTCAAGTAAAAGCCGTGTATAAGGTGAACCCTCCCCCACACTTAAGATGTACATTGTCCTCAATGTACACATGTAAGCACAATAAAAATATATGCAAGAAAAACATAATGTGGGTGAAAATGCAATTGAAACAATACTCCCCTGAACTCCTTAGTGATCGATTGGTGAAGCTAACTCGAGGATGTGTTATTGTTCCGCGGGTTGTGAAGCTCACACGACCAAGTCACATGGTCATGTGTTTATGACAAAAACATCATCATCATCACTCTCAAGGCCATCTACACGGATACAAGGGGTTCAGTGAAGCTCAATAAAATTAGAAAAGTTGCACGAGTTCTTACGAATGAAACAAAATAAAGCACAACTCGCACAATCAAAATAAAGTATAAAGATAACTAAACTCTAAAAGATAAAATAAAGAAAACTAGAAATGAAAACTAAAGTAAAGAAAACTAAAGTCTCATGAGTGGGACGCCTCAAGCATTGGCATCATCTGTTGGTGTTGCTGGTGTTTTAGAAGGCATGCCCTCATCCAAGGTCAGCTATAAATGATCAAGGCATTTTTGGAGCAAGCTTTTTAGTCCTTGGTGTCATACCTGCAAGAAAATTGCCAAAGAAGTGCAAATTTACATGATATGGCAAGGTGCAGGAATCCACATGGGCTTGCGGGCAAGCCACGCGCCGATATGGCTTAATCTGCCACGTTTCCAGCCCACGCGGTCGTGTGGGTTAGCCACGCGCCCGCGTGGGCGTGTCCTGGCTCGGCAGAAGGGCCACGCGGTCATGTGGCTATTCGGGCGAGAGTCGGTGAGCTCCACGCGGTCGCGTGGGCCAAGCCACGCGCCCGCGTGGGCTGTTGGCCGCTCCACGCGGTCGTGTGGCTAGGCCACGCGCCCGCGTGGGTATCCAACCATGGCCAAAGAGCCATAGTTGGGCTCCAACGCCTCACTAAACTTCGTTTACATATTTTCTAAGTGTTTTCATAATGTTTTCCATGAAAAATATCATCCAAGAAACAAGAAAACTCGATGGAATTGAGCATGAAAGCATGGACATGATAGGGTGAGATGAGGCCTTACCGACGTGAATCGATGGAGAAACTTGATGCAAATGCCGGCAAAACACTTCTAAATCTCGAATAAGTCGAAGAAAAATGGATTTGGAATCTTAAGGATGGGAAGTTTGGAGAGGAAGAGATGAGAAAATGAAGATTTGTAAGTTATGGAAAATGAATAATGACTCTTCATCTCTGTTTATAGGCCACATGGGGTTGTGGAAATTCCACACCCCCGCGTGGGTACTGTACACGGCCGCGTGATAATCTCACGCGGCCACGTGAGCTGCAGAATTTCTGCAGACAGTCCACGCGGCTCTCCAAACTTCAAAATTAACCCTATTCGTCAACAATTAGCATGCATGTCACCCTGAATCATGTCATACATGTGAAAAACACTTCAAATCACCAAAAAATTTCCTTGAAAAGTTCAACACCAACAAAAATTAATCAAGGCACACACTCATGGTAATTATTACTATAGAATTTAAAATCTAAACTAGAAAGCAATTAAAAACTTGGGTTGCCTCCCAAGTAGCGCTTGTTTTACGTCACTAAGCTTGACGTACCTCTTCCTTACCTTATGGAGGCTTGAAAAGAGTGTGTTCCTCCCGACTAGACATTGCATAGCTACTTCCTTTAAACCAAAAATTGACTTGCCGGGGTGGAGTTTTTGTTGGAGAGTCCAACCATCTTACCTTTGGCCTCCAAGCAAACAATTTGGGTTGGGAATTGTCCAAGCTTATCATCGGTGGGTGATAAACGCCTAAACATACGTATTTTCCATGTATTCGGGTGTATGTATTACGTATTTTTCTATGAGTTGACACCCGTTTTTGGTCTGAATTGGTTTCTTTCGCATTACAGGTACTGATGTGACCCCTTCGAGCTGATTGATAGAATTTGAGAAGAAATCGGCGACGAAAACACTATTTCTGAGGGGGGGTTACTGCAGCGACCACTGTAGCAGATCATGTAGCACGAACCCTTTTGCGAAATGGCTAAGTCTGGAGGTCCATGCGGGCTGTCATGCGGGCACTGCAGAGGCCGCATACAGTGCTGTAGCAGTTACTGTAGCGACACTGTAGCAACTTACACGATTTCGGGACTTTCTTGGAATTCTTCTCTCCCCGCATGCGGGGCCGCATAGGGGGCCGCATAACCCACTGGAAAAGGTTTTTTAAGGGTTTTGGGAGTTCATTCTTGAGGGGAGGCTAGGTCTTGAGGGAGGAAACACTTCATCATCTTCTTGGAGAGCTTGAGGCCGGCTTTGGAGGCATTTCTTGAGGAGAGGACGACGGGGAGAGCACGAGACGACGAACCCACGCCTTCGATTTGCGTTTGAGAGGAAGTTTGACAAAGGAAGCCACTCCTTGGGTGGCGTCCTTGGAAGCGTCATTCGGCCTTGATCTTTTCAGGGGGTGTTTTCATTGTGCTTTTAGTTGTTTTCATGTATTTGTTTACTTATTTTGTGATCATGAACAACTAACCCCAAGGTCACCGGATATAGGTGAACCTTGGGGGTGAACTTGTGTATTTTGGATGACTCTTTCTAGTTTATGCATTTGGTTTGGTTTGTGATCCTTGTTTGGTGGTTCTTGAATGCCTTGATATGTATGAGAACTCTATATGTCAATTCCTAGATGACGCTAGGTTGCATGACCATTGCCCTAGTATTAGGCTCACCAAGCTTGGAAGGGAATACATGTACGAATACGCCGTGACCATCGGGTATTTGTACCCCTCCAATTGTTAGGGTTGTCCTTGATTGTGTTTCAACCCTAGCTTGGGGAAATCCACTAAACCCTTTGCAATCGTACAAGGATTTGGGCGAAAGAAATTCCGTATTCCAATACTTGTATTGGATTAGGGACCAATGCCGTGACCATCGGGTTGGTCTAATTTAGGGTTTCCCGGTCCAAACCACCCACGTGCATGCTAGTTAGGGCATCCTTAGCACTTTAGTAGCCCCCGAGGGAATCCTCATCCGTGGCCATTCCCTCACCTTGATTTTTCCCCTCCATATTTATTCTTGCTATTTACATGCTCTTTGTTTAGTAGATTTTTAGTAAGTCTTACTCCAAGTGATCGACTAGGTCAAACAACATTGTGATAAGGAAGTAAGGATAGCTTCTCGGGCCCTTGGGGATACGACCCCGTCGTGTTCGCGCGAGGGGTATTACTTGGCGACCCCGTGCACTTGCGGGTGAGCGATTCAAACGCGTTTCTCACCAAGTTTTTGGCGCCGCTGCCGGGGACCCACGAGGAATATTCGGAAAACTTAAAACGTGTTGATTTGACCATTTTTACTTTTGTTCGTTTTTACCATCCTTGTTTATATTTCATCATTACTTCTTTTGCTTGTGTTGACATTAGCTATTTTTGCAAGGTACCCTTTGACACGACCTTTTGCGTGTGTACCGCAAGTGCACGGCCTTGTCGAAGTAATAAAAATACCCTGGTGAGTGGGTAGTCGTATCCACAGAGAATAGTGTTCAGAAACAAGTGTTATCGCTATTTAGCTATGAAAGAAGTCGATGATGAGAAAAGTATATATATATAAATGTAAAAAGAAAATAAAAGAGTGGAAGAAGAATAATGAGGGTAGGAGAGGTAATCGATATAAAGATGGGGTACCCGGACAAAGCTCCCCCTAAGACTAATGCTTCTAGTGCAAGACTAGTATTATACCCTCTAATTGATGTCTAATTGAGTCGAGGATATCCTTAAACACACGGTCCCAAACCTAAGGTCAACCGTGACTAACCCCAACACTATGCCCCGGCATTAGGATTCACTACGACTCTTGACTCTCGTTGACCTGTCAACTAAGCCCTAGAGGAGTATATCTACCTAAGCCTCACACTACGTGGGATTGCATTAAGTTCTAGGGACTCCTAGTGGTAAAACCTGTTCCTATGTGTAGTTCTAACCCTTTGGTCCAGGTGGAAGAACCCTAGTCTAGATTAAGCCCCAGTGCGTAGGATTCACTTCAACCCTTCACTCTGTTACTCGCGTAACTAAGCCCCAGGGGAGTTTATCTACCTAGCACTTCACTCTATCTTGACCGCTAATGAATCAAGGAAACGGAGGTAGGGAGAAACCACACCGGAGGGGAAAGGGGTACATCGCTACCTCACAACTCTCCCTCTCAACCCTCTCCAACCTTGTGTAGTCTAATCCTATAGAGGTTGTCACACCCTCAAAGGATAACCTAATAGATTCTCAACCCTAGTGTCACGGCTAAGGGAAAATCTCATACAATCGTCATGCAAGATTGGAACTCAATAATAGAACATTAAATTAAGAAAGCATAATAAAAGTCATAGAAACAATATCATCCTAGGGTTTACAAGTCCGAATACCCACTAGGGTTTAGCTCTCCATGGAGCAATATAAAGTCAATAAATAGTTTAAGAATATATGCATGAAAACCATAAAGAAAACCCCCTTGTAGATCGTATCGATGGTCTTGTGTAGTCGCGTGTCTTCTCCAACGAATCCCTTGTCAAGCCTAAGGCACACCTCGACAAATCAATGCCGATGAGAGCTTCCCCAATAGCTTTCTTCCAAAGGATGTCGATGTCGATGTCGATGCCGTTTAATCGCCTCCAAAGACCTCCAAGAACCTCTCCAAACCCTAGCCGAAAGCCCCCCAAAAGATATCCAAGTGATAGAAGAGAAGGGTCCCCAAATAGATATGAAAACGGGCTATTTATAGGCTGAATTCGGGCTGAATTCGGGATGAAATCGGACTTCTGTGAAAATCCAGAAATTCCACACGCCCGTGTGTTAATTCCACACGGCCGTGTGGAAATTCTGGAATCGTGATTTCTCGGCACCTGTGAACAGTGTTTTTGCTACAGTGTTTCTGCTGCAGTATTCCTGCTACAGTACACGGCCGTGTGGAATTTCCACACGCCCGTGTGAACTCTCTGGCTTGCTGGAAAATTAATTCACACGGCCGTGTGAACTCTCTGGAATTCTGAATTTCGGCAGGATGTGAACAGTAGCTGCTACAGTATTTATCTACAGAATTTTTGCTACAGTGCCTGCTACAGTACTTCTCCGAAATACTCCCGAATCCATCGTTCTTCATCGAGGCCGTTGAATTCGGCACACAATCAACGGTAGATTATGTCGATTACTTCATTTCTCTTCATTGGCGAAGTTCTCCAATGCTACACGAGTTATAGACTTTTGTGAGTGTGACTGCCTTTGTGCCCCTCCAATGGAGGTTGGCACACACCCATAAGTCTAGACTCGTGCCTTGTTCCTTGCTTGGTCCGAGAACTCCTCAACAACGGCGAACATAACCTATTCTTCCTTCTTTTTCTCTAGATCTTCTCCACAACCCTTCAATGCACAAAAGTAAACAAATGCACACTTTTTAGTGATAAAATCTGATTAAATTAATGCTCATTGCAAGATAATAACGCTTCTTATTACTATAACACGAGCACTTATCAAATCCCCCCACACTTAAGCTTTTGCTTGTCCTCAAGCAAAATAGAACGTGAAAGTACTTGGGAAGAACAATTGAAAGTGCTCGGCCTTAGGTTCACCAAAAGTATGCAAAAGGAGCATTCTACAAGTAAGGGGAAATCAAAACATTGCATAAGGTTACCAATGCTCTAGCTAAAAACTCGAATCAAAAAGGATGAAAACTCGAAAATGTGTTAGTGTGTGCGATCTTACTCAAGAGAACCAACGAGTACTCCTCAAACTTTGGTTAGAAAGGACTTATTTATATAAAACAAAAAAAACAAAAAAAAAATAGGGAAGGAAGTAGTAGCTTCACACATCCTTGAAGGTAGCCCTTTCCTAGGCGGCCGCCAAAGGTGGCTTTCACTCTTTCGAGGAGGTAGCTCTTTCTACCGGGGTAGTAGCTTTCACGCATCCCATAAGATAGCTCTTTCTCTCATTAGGGCATAACTTGTATCCGACTTATGAGAGTAGCTACATACTTCATAGGTGGTAGCTCTTTCCACCTCAAATGCATACATAAAAGAAAGCAACTATTCACAAACTCGTATTTTTCTCTTTTTTTTTTTTCTTTTTTCATTTTTCCATTTTTTTTTTTTCATTTTCATCAAATTTTTTTTTTTATATATATTTTTCTCTCCTTATATATGCATTTTCCAAAGTAAAACTAAGAACAACGATAAACTTGTCCTTAAAAACTTCAAGATTGAGTTTCCAAAAGATTCCAAGAGTAAGTTGTGCAATATAAGATAATCAAGCAAAAATTCATAAAATTCAAGTAGAAACTAGAGCATGATAGGATACAATGTTAAAAATTCTCCTAAACTATAAGAATACAACCGTTGCAACTAAGGTGAACCGCCATAGGCTACATGAGCAAAAGCAATTGAACGCACAAGTAAAAGTGTGTGCAATGTGAACTCCCCCCCACACTTAAGATGTACATTGTCCTCAATGTACACATGCAAGCACAATAGAAAGTATAACAATCAAAACATAATGTGTGGAGGTGGGCAATTGAAACATTACTCCCCTGAACTCCTAGTGGTACGTTTGATGGAGCTACGTTTATGTGTGGAGGTGGGCAATTGTGAACGAATCTTTGTGTGAATATGGAGCTTGGACTCCATGACCTTTCAGCCATGTCCGCTCGACAATCCACACGAGCGTGTGGATCCCAGCAGAATGAATTGTTATGATGGTTTGATTGATTTCCTTTTGAATTCTTATCAGGAATGGCACCTAGGTCAAAGCAAGAAACTAGGAAGAGGACACGTGAACACTCTCCAGAGCCGATAAACTTTGTCATGTCTGAGCACCAAGAAAGGTATAAAAGATAAGCGAAACTTAAGATCTGGCAATCTCAATACTTGGACGTGGACTGTTTAAGAATAGCTGATGGGGTTGATGATATGGTGGACGAGATTGAAGAGCTTGTTGTAGTAGGGAGTTGGAAGAGCTTGCTCTCTATTCGAGACCCAACTAACCGTTTACTTACTTTGGAGATGCTCTCGTCTTTTGAGTTTGATAAACTGAATAAAGATTTGATGAGTGCCAATGCTATACAGTTTCAGGTTTTTGTGCACGAGTACATTATGTCAGTGACTCAATTTTCTATCCACGGCCAGCCTATAGATACATTCACTCTATTCTAAGTAGGTCCGTTAACGGCCGGGGAGACAGTATCGGGGTCCTGAGCCGCCAGGAGCTCCTACATTTACATTTGATGGTGAAGAGTGAGCCACTCCACCTGGGGCACATCTTAGCAGAGTATATCCGCCATCAGAGCCAGTACCCCAGGGTCGGAGTTATCTTCGCAGGCCCATACATCACTCGATTGATTATCGGCTTGGGGCTCAAAGATGGGGTTCGGGGAGCCGAGAAGACGACAGTACCAGCTCCCCTGAGTACAGAGACGTTGAGGATGATGGGGACTGTCCGCAGAGCGGGACAAGGAACCTACACATGGATCATTCCCCAGTCAGATCAGGCCGAGGGGTCACAGGCAACACTAGAGCCACCTCCGGTCCCGACAGAGGCTGAGGCACCACCCACACTACCGGAGTCACCTCCAGTGCGTATCTTCTCTCCATCTCGAGGCCAGGATAGATTCCAGGGCCTCGAGAGTGCTGTGGGTGTACTACAGACAAAGTTGGCCAAGGTCAGGGCTGCATACGCGGCACAGCACTCAAAGACGATGACACGGCTTGATACTATATAGCGATTACTTGAGCAGGCCATGTTATCACCATTCGTGTTCCAGCCCAGAGCCCCTACTCCACCACCTTCTCCAGCTCCAGCAGCAGCAGATCCACCCACACCAGTATAGCCTACAGCAGCACCAGAGGCTATTCCACAGACACTGGTAACGCGCTTGAATCGCTCTCCAGCAAGTGCACGAGGTCGCCAAGTAATACCCCTCGCGCGAACATGAGGGGGTCGTATCCCCAAGGGCCCGAGAAGCTGTTCTTACTTCCTTATCACAATGTTGTTTGACCTAATCAATCACTTAAAAGAAGAACTACCAATAACCTACTAAAACAAAGAGCATGCAAATAGCAAATATAAATACGGAGGGGAAAGATCAAGGTGAGGGAATGGCCACGGATGAGGATTCCCTCGGGGGCTACTAAAGTGCCAAGGATGTCCTAACTAGCATGCGCGTGGGTGGTTTGGACCGGGAAACCCTACATTAGACCAACCCGATGGTCACGGCGTTGGTCCCTAATCCAATACAAGTATTGGAATACGGAATTGCTTCCGCCCAAATCCTTGTACGATTGCAAAGGGTTTAGTGGATTTCCCCAAGCTAGGGTTGAAACACAATCAAGGACAACCCTAACAATTGGAGGGGTGCAAATACCCGATGGTCACGGCGTATTCGTACATGTATTCCCTTCCAAGCTTGGTGAGCCTAATACTAGGGCAATGGTCATGCAACCTAGCATTGTCTAGGAATTGACATATTGAGTTCTCATACATATCAAGGCATTCAAGAACCACCAAACAAGGATCACAAACCAAACCAAATACATAAACTAGAAAGTAGCATCCAAAATACACAAGTTCACCCCCAAGGTTCACCTACATCCGGTGACCTTGGGGTTAGTTGTTCATGATCACAAAGTAAGCAAGCAAATACATAAAAACAACCAAAAGCATAATGAAAACACCCCCTGAAAAGATCAAGGCCGAATGACGCTTCCAAGGACGCCACCCAAGGAGTGGCTTCCTTTGTCAAACTTCCTCTCAAATGCAAATCGAAGGCGTGGATTCGTCGTCTCGTGCTCTCCCCGTCGTCCTCTCCTCAAGAAATGCCTCCAAAAGCCGGCCTCAAGCTCCCAAAGAAGATGGTGAAGTGTAGTGTTCTTCAAGACCTATCCTCCTCCTTCAAAATAAATTCCAAAACCCTTAAAAAACCTTTTCCAGTGGGTTATGCGGCCCCCTATGCGGCCCCGCATGCGAGGAGAGAAAATTCCCGAGAAAATCCCGAAATCGCGTAAGTTGCTACAGTGTCGCTACAGTAAAGCTGCTACAGTTCGTATGCAGCCTCTGCAGTGCCCGCATGACAGCCCGCTTGAATCTCCAGACTTAGCCATTTCGCCAAAGGGTTCGTGCTACAGGATCTACTATAGTAGTCACTACAGTACCCCCTCAGAAATAGTGTTTTCGTCGCCGATTTCTTCTCAAATTCTATCAATCAGCTCGAAGGGGTCACATCAGTACCTGTAATGCGAAAGAAACCAATTCAGACCAAAAACGGGTGTCAACTCATAGAAAAATACGTAATACATACACCCGAATACATGGAAAATACGTATGTTTAGGCGTTTATCAAACATCCCCACACCTAAGCATTTGCTTGTCCCCAAGCAAACACACATGAAGAACAGGGGCACGATGAAAAACGACTAAACATACGACCTCAAGCTCAACGGTAAAGCACTCCACTAGCACAGGTCAAAAGAAATCTAGAAAGTGAGCTGTACAGTGAGTGATCGAGTAATGGTAGCCCTGTTTTATTCAAAGTGCTTCCGTGAGTGTGTGCCGGCTCCCAACCTTAACCTCCACACCCTGGATTACCCCAGGGGTCCATTCACCCCACATATGGTGAGAGTGGTATTAGGCAGTTAAAGACCTTTTCAATACTCAGTTAAAAGTCTTTTGAGTTCCTGAATAAGACTTTAGCACTTAAGCGACTGTGTAACAAGTTCCAGGGGACGCAACAGAGATACTTATTTACCTATTCACAAATATACAATTTTTTTTATCTGAATCCGGCTAACATAGACTGCACAAGAAATCTTTCAGAAGGATGCACATGCTGATTAGGCACAAAAGCCACCCAACCTACTCAATTACAGCCTACATAGACGCATTCATGCTGTGCCAGCAGAGGAATACTGTTATAGACTCCACTTTTTTTTTTTTTGACTGTACACACTGTATCTCAGTCCCTTGGAAACCTGTCACACAAGTTCACTTAAGGCTACAGAAAACAAAAAAAAGAACTCAAAAGCTCTTAAAAGAATATTGAAGAAAGAATTTAATAGTCCAATACCAAAATCATCATAATGGGTTGGTTAGAGTGTACAAGGTAGGAGCAATCATGATAGAACATGAAAAAGCACTAAAAATAAAACAGGGCATCATTCAAGCACAGTATAAGAATACAACCCACTTCTATCATTCTTTCAAGCTAGGAAGTACTAAACACTAAGATCATGGCTATCATCGGTATTCATGCATGCAAAACTAGTAAAGTACCCCATCCCTACACCTAAAGTTGTACATTACCCTTAATGTACATAAATCAGCAGAGTAAGGTGCGAGGCATGCCAGAAAAGAAATAAAGGAATGAGGTAAAGAAACTTCCCCAAATGGTTGATGAAAGGAACATCCAAATATGCATGAACTGGGGAAAGCTGAGGGGCGCAAGGGGTGCGGAGCTTCTACAGTGATCAGTCCTGAAAATAGAGAGAAAGCAAATCACACCCCAAGAAACAAATAGAGAGCAGGACAAGTAAGCACGAATCAAAAACGGGAAAGTACAGTTTAGGTTGGGTGAGGACCCTCACTAATTGAAAAGTACAACAATACAAACCAACAAGTCTAGAAATAAAAACCAGTACAAACAACAGAAAAAACTAAAGTGGTGCTGCGAGTCTAGAAATCTGGCGGGAGTGATGGCGCAAGGCACGTGGTAGCTGTGGAGGAGATGTCGACAGAAGATGAAGCGCCGCGCATGTATGATAAGATCTCGGCCATGCTGCTCTCGATGCGGCCCTGTGATATGGCTAAATCTCGCACTGATGCTATCAACGCCTCCTGAGAGGTCCCAAGGGTCTGCAACTGCTGACGGACCTCGATGCGGAACTCCGCGAAACTCTCCTCAAGTGATGGTCGACTCCCGCTGGGTGCTGCATCGGGTACAGGGGCGGACTCTGAATCAGACTCGGATCCTGACTCAGAATCCCGAGAGGTGTCGGGGTCATGGGAACTCGTGCCGCCACTGTGCGGGAGGCGGTAAGTGTCTCCCGACCTCTCAACTATCCCAATATGAAGCAGGATCGACAAACTAAGTGGTGAGACGGTGCTCACAACGCTCATGCCCTGGGTAAGCTCAATCAGTCCTAGCCCCCCTGATAATGTGTGTAATGTACGGCCCAGCAAATATAGCTCCAAGACGAGTAGAAGTCCCCTGATGCTCAATAAGTCCGGCGAACAGATGGCCCATGTGGATGGGGTACCGCTGAAGGATACTGTACATCATAAGCAGATCGGTACGGGAAACCACCCCAGTAGAATTAGCGCGACCGTTCACACTTCTGGATAGTAGGGCCTGCAAGTACCTGTGAACGGGGTCTGCCATCAAAGAAGCCTTCTTTGATGATGATGAGCGAGCAATAGACCTCCAAAGGGAACTAGGGGACACCGAGCGTGGGAAGTCACGAGGTAAATTCCTGAGCTCCGAATCGGCGAGGGACTCATAAGTGTGAAACCCAATGTATATGGCCAACTGGTCGTCGGTGATCCTGTGCCGCTTACCAAAGGCTCTAAAAGTAATGGTGCTAGCCTGGCGCATAAGAGGAGCATGCCCGGAGACCTCAAACGTGCTCAACACCTCCAAGGTCAACTCCCGATAAGTGGGCTCATCGATCTCAAGAATGTCATCCCATCCACCACGGGAGATGAGGCCTCGAAAGGTATCATCAATGGCCAATGTCTTCAAGGCCTCCCAATGGATCACACGCACTGTGCCAAACCTCCTCTTCGACAAGAAAGCGAACCTTGCCTTGTGGGCATCGTTCTTGAATGTAGGCTCGCGAACGGGTGGTGGAGAGCTTCTCCTAACTCTCTTGGAAGCCACGTGTTTGATCGGCATCCCTACAAGACAAGAGAACCATCATCAAGCCAAAAAAAACTTGAGAAAATTGGTTAATGAAGAACAAAGGCTGATTTTTGGCTAGTGCTACAGTACTTTCGGGGAAATTTTGGTAGAGTTTCTTCTTGTAAAAGTGACAATCTAAATGTACAAAGCTTGGAATTCAAGAGAAATAATTACAAGAAGCATTCACCATGAAAAACATCATGTTTTGCATCATTTCAATCACCAAAAACCAAAGAATGAATGATAAGAACACAAACCTTAAACTAGGGCACCAATGAGAAGATGAAGTGAAAATCGGCTTAAACCTTGATAAAACCTTAAAAATCTTCCAAAATTATGCTTGCTAGGATGAAGAGAGTGTTTGGATGCAAAAAGAATGAAGAAAAATGGTGGAGAGATGAAGGAGAAAAGAGAAGAAGTTTGATGAAAATTGAGTGAATAGTGAGGGGGTGGAGTGAAGAGAGGTAGAAGAAGAAATCGGGTGACCATGCGGCCCCCTATGCGGCCGCATGGTCCCCCGCATGGCTCTCGGGATAATTCATGTGGCCGGCTATGCGGCCGCATAGCAGGCCGCATACCTCTCTGGAAAATTCATGCGGCCGCACAAGGCTCGGGAAATTTTGTGCGGCCCCTTGTGCGGCCGCATGGCAGGCAGCACAAGGCCCAGGAATTTTCCAGCTCTAAACACTCTCAAATTAAACAATGAACTCAACCTAGCACTCAAAAATCACATGAAAACAAAGCCGAAAACACTCAAAATCATTGAAAACATGGAGAATGAGGCACCAACACTCAAGGAAAAATACAAAGATCATGAAATCTATGGTGCAACAAGATGAAATAAATTATGGAATTCGACTAAACAACAACCACAAGCACAAAAATCAACAAGACTCAAACTCTTAAGTACCACCACAAAAAAAAATACGAAAAACACCCAAACACATAAACAACAACTAAAAAGAATAAATCGATGCAATGAATTGAAAGACTTGGGTTGCTTCCCAAGAAGCGCTTTTTTAATGTCTTTAGCTCGACATGACTTACCCTAATTCAAGTTGGGACAAAGGGGTGAGAAATACCTCCAATTTTCGATGAAGAATTGTTACCCGAAAAGTTCAATGAGAGGCACGAAAAAATCTTGAATTTCCCCCGGTCATCGAAGAACAAATGGTCAACCTCCTCGGGTAACATTGTAGAAACATTCACCCCCCGCTTTTGCTTCTCTTTTTTCTTCCTCCATAACTTTTTCAAGGTTCTCTTCTCATTGGAATGTGGTGAAGATTTAACCTCTACTTGTGCTAGTTGTTGCAATGGTGGAGGGGGAGGCTCATCATCCGCAACATCATCCCCGAGATCTTCAAAGTACTCCTCCAATGGGTTCAAAGCGAGGACTTCCTGCACACAGTCGGAGATAATCACATCAGTTGTATCCGTGAAATAGAGAGTATCATCGTGATCAAGTGTACGTTTCATAGCTTCGGGGAGGGTGAAGACCACTTGTTCATCTCCGACTCTCAAAGTCATTTTTCCTCTTTTTACTTCAATTAGTGTGCCGGCGGTGTTCAGAAATGGATGACCAAGGATCAACGGAACCTCCACATCGTCATCCACATCCAGAATTACAAAATCAACTGGGATGATCAACTTATCTACCCGAACTAGAACATCTTCAACAATTCCCCGGGGTCTTCGCACTGAACGATCCGCAAGTTGCAAAGTCATTCGTGTGGGTCTCAAATTGTCCAACCCCAACCTCAAGAACAAGTTATACGGCATAACATTTATGCTAGCTCCAGAGTCGGCCAAGGCACTTTCTTGCACTCCAACCCCGATCACACAAGGGATAATGAAACTACCCGGATCATTGAGTTTCTTAGGTAATTTCTTTTGGATAATGGCCGAACAATTTCCAGATAGAGTCACCGTCTCCAAGTCTTCAAGCTTCCTCTTATTGGTAAGGAGGTCCTTCATGAATTTAGCATATTTCGGCATTTGTGAAAGTGCCTCCACCAAGGGAATGTTAATGTGAATGATAAGTGCTTGAGTATACATGTTTTACTTACTTGTTTTATATGCATTGAGCATCATTTCACCATGGATTATGTCTCATAAAGTGTATTTTGGTGTTCTTTTATGCAATTAGGTTGCGAAAGTGTTAAAGAAGGAAAAGGAAGCAAAGATGGGTTATAAAGACATATTGTTGGGAACTTTTGTATAACACAAGTGTCAAGGCACAAGAGGGGGTCATGCACATGAGGGTGTGTGCCAACTTCCTGAAGGATTCAAGATGATTTATGTGATGGAAGGGCACAAAGGCAGTCACACCTTCATGTCCCAACTTGTGTGAAGATAGTTAAAGCTCTCAAATGATGATTCGAAGGAGGAGAAGTCTTATAACTCACTACATGGACGTGTGCCCGACCATGTAGCCTCAAGATGAGAGAGTTTGGATCGCGTTTATGAAGAGTACTGCAGCAAAAACACTGTTCATTTCACTGTAGCAGAAAATAACTGTTCACGCGACCGCGTGGGAATTCTGCAGCCCACGCGACTGTGTGGGATCTCACGTGGTCGCGTGAAGACACGTGACTGGCATGTTTTCAGATTTATAAATACCCCGATTTGCCGATTTTTAGAGGATCTTTTGTGTGGTTTTTGATAGGCGAAGCGGCTAGGGTTTAAGAAGGAGGTCTTTGCCGAATTGGAGGGCCGTTCTTCACCAACTTTGATAGTTCTTTCCTCCGTCATAGCATCGAGGGAGTCATTGACGACCTAGCTTCGGAGAAGGATCCTTCAAGACATTGAGCGACCCATCAAGGCCATCATCACGAATTCAAGGGGGTTTACTTCCATGGTTTACATTGCTTTTCATTGTGTTATATTTTGCTTTGTAATAAGCCCCATGGAGGGCTAAACCCTAGTAGATACTTGGGCATGTGAACCCTAGGTTTCGATTCATGTATTGACTTTCTTTATGCTTTCTTTTAAGTCCGAGTTTATTTGAGTTTTAATCTTGTTTAATCATTGCTTGCATGCCTTATTGATTCGTATGGTTGTTTGGTATGTTTGATTTGTTTCCTTGGTGAGAGAGAGGTCTCCATTAGGGATTAGAACATACAAGGTTAAAGAGGGTTGAGAGGGTGAGTCTTGAGATAGAGGAGTGTCCCCTTTCCCTTCCGATTGAGTGTTTCCTATCTCCGTATTCCCTAAGTTGTATGCATTCATATGGGGTGTGAGGCGTGAGATTGATAGATTTCTCCGCCGGGACCTTTGTAGGGGGTTAGGGATCTTCCGCCTAGAAGTAGGGTTAGATCTAATTTTAGGAATCGGCTTCACTCTTAGGTATCCCTAGAAGTCATTGCGGTCATATGGGGTGTGAGGTGTTGAGATTGAGCGATTTCTCTACCGGGACCTTGTAGGGGACTAGTATCGGTGGCCTGGAGGCAGGTACTGATTATTCTTGGATTACCTCTACTCATAGAACTCGGTTAGAAGCATTTAGTTAGTCTTGCACTTCATGATAGAGCCTAGGTGGAGCATTGCCCGGGTATCTCATCTTCATTGATTGAGATCTCCCTTTATTTACCCTTTGCCTATTCATCTCTGGTATTAATTTCTATGCACACTAGATCACCACGAAATCACATTAGTCATTAGGCTAGATTGCAGAGAAGAAGTTAGTACTAGTAGCCCTGTTCCCTGTGGATTCGACTACCCTACTCACCGAGTATAATTATTACTTCGACAACCCGTGCACTTGCGGTACACACACGCAAGGGGTGTGTCAAAGTAATAAAATACGAGAACCAAGTGTGTCTAGTACAAGGGCGATGGTCACGCAACTAAGTACAACCTAGAAATCAAACCACAGAGTTCTCATGCAATTTGATAGATTAAAGAACACAAAGCTTAGACAACAACCAAACCAAAATACCATAAAAGTAAATCACAACATCCATACAAGCAAGTTCATCCAAAGGTTCACCGGATGCCCGGCGACCTTGGGAATCTAGTTCAACATGAATAAGGAAGAGATCTCAAAATACATAACAAACATGATCAAAAACAAAGAAAACCCCCTTAGTGTTGACTAGAAGAAGGTGGTGATGGGAATCCAGCAGATCGATGGCAACGAACTCCTAGATGATTTCCCTTGAGTGTGATCTCCTTCTCCCTTCGATTTGCTCCTCAAATATGCCTTCTCCACCTGAGATGAACCCCTAGATGGTGGTGGAGGAGAAGGGGTGGCCAAAGACCACTTTCAGGATGCCCTAGAAACCCTTTTAAAGATGATCTCGGGATGGCTTACGGGTGGCTTCACGGTCAATATACGCGCCGTGAGGTTGCTCGAAAAATGGGCCAAAAATCTGAACAAGTTGCTACAATACTGCTACAGTAAAACTACTACAGTCAAATCTCTACATTAACTCCGCTACAGTAACTACTATAGTCGTTGTGCTCTAATTTGCTTGCGGCTGACCTCACGGGCGTGAGGTTGCCCATGAGGGTTTCCAAAGCTAGAAAATTCTTCCAATGTGCGTGCTTCAGGCTGGTACAGTATTGCTAAAGTGCTCGGGACCCTAAAATGATGATTTCGGCATGGATTTCTTCTCGAATCGCGTCGTTGAGCTCACCTAAGTATTTTTCACACCTGAAACATGAAATAACCCAATTTAGACTGAAAAGGGCATCGAATCATCAATAAAATATGGAAAGCATGCCCAAGTATATGTATAAAATATGTACATTTAGACCTTTATCATAATGCCTTACTCATTCTTCAAGAAGCTAGGCTTGGGAGAGGCTTGGCCCACTCGGATGACACTTCAGCTCGCCAATCGATCAGTTTGGCATCTGAGAGGCCTAATTGAAGATGTGCTCTTCAAGGTGGATAAATACATCTTTCCTATGGACTTTGTAGTGCTTGATGTGGATGAGGATGTCGATGTACTGTTGATTCTTGGGAGGCCGTTCTTGCGTACTTCCAAGGATTTGATAGACTTGGACGGTGGATTGCTCACATTACGTGTTGGAGATGACAAGCTCACCTATCGCCTCGCCAAAGCCATGAGACATTCTCTAGACTTTGATGATACTCTCTATTATTTTGATGTTACTGATGAACTTGTTGATGAATATGTGCAGGAAATGATGAATCTAAACCCGTATGAAGGATGGCCAGACCAAGATGCGTAGATTGAAGATGTACTATGGTGAGGAATCCCGCAAGTATACGGGGTGGCCAAGTAATACCTAGTGCAAAAGTATGTGTATCATATTCCACAGGGCTAAGGATTTACTATTACTCCTTCATCGCCTATTATCTAACCTAACATCTCAAGCATGATAGTGGTACTCTAATTAAAGCAATGAAACAAGAACGATATGAATAAACAAATTTAAGACTGAATAAAATGGTTGCTAGTGCTATAGTGATGTGTGAAGGCCTATGGATGTGGATCACCTTGAGGGGTCATCATGATATAAGGATGAACAGTAAAAGGGTAGTTTGGATGATTTAGACCGAAGGATCTCAAGATTAGATCAACCACAATTTCTTGGCGATTGAACCCTAATCCCATACGAATGCCGGTTGGAATTTCTCCCTAACCGGTATTCCTACGATTGCATTAAGTACAAGGAGATCCCAACATAAGGGCACCCTAAACCCTAGTTTACCCTTACAATTCGGAGGGCTATTGATATCCAATTTCACGGCATATCAATACATGAAACCCCTTTTAGTTCATTAAAGATCTAATACACGTGAGTAGGTCACATCTACGTGTACAACTCAAGAAAGATCGACCAGTTTCTCCTTTGAGTAGTTCTAGACATGAAGCTCAATGAACCAAATCACAAATCAACCCAAAACATAATATTAAGTGCAAATCATCCAAGATATAAGATGAATCCCCTAAGGTTCACCGACATCTGGTGGCCTTGGGGCCCTAGTGTGCCATCATACAAACAATAACAACAAGGTTAAGTAAATCACTCAAAAAGCTCATAAATGACACTCCTTAGATGAAATGATGAAGGAGATGGTGGAGGTCCGGCTGAATAACGCTTTTCCTCACCCAAGAGATTGCCAAATAACTCTTTCCCTCTGCTTGGAACCTTGCTCCCTTGATGGTGAAGCTCTCCCCTTGTTGATGATGCTCTTGCCTCCTTCTTTCGCTCCAAAGCGTCATCTTCAAAAAGGTGTTTTCGTTCTCCCCTTTAATATGCCGGCCAAAGGTCCCCCTCAATATCCCTAGAACTCCCCATTTATACCCCCAAAGCATACAGGTCATGATAAGTACTCGTGTTATAGTAAGACAAAGTATTATTATGTTATATTGAGCATTAGTTTTATCAGATTTTATCATTAATTTGTGTGCATTTGTGTGCTTTTGTGCATTGTAGGGTTGTGGAGCCAATTTGGAGAAAAAGAAGCAAGAATAGGTTATATTCGCCATTGTTGAGGAGTACTCGGACCAAGCAAGGAACAAGGCACGAGTCTAAACTTGTGGGTGTGTGCTAACCTCCATTGGAGTGCACAAAGGCAGTCAGATTCATAAAAGTCTAACTCGTGTAGGATTGGAGAATTATGCCATGAAGAGAAATGAAGTAATCGACATAATCTACCATTAATTGTGTGCCCAATTCAACGGCCTCGATGAAGAACGATGAATTCGGGAGCATTTCGGTGAAGTACTGTAGTAGTTAATGTAGCAAAATCACTGTAGCAAGTTACTGTTCACAGTCTGCCGAAAATCAGCAAAACAGAATTTCCACACGGCCGTGTGGAATTAACACACGGGCGTGTGGAAATTCTGTAGCCCGTGTGGAAAATCCACAGGGGCGTGTGGAACTCCGATTTCAGCCCGATTTCAGCCTATAAATAGCCCGTTTTCAGATCTATTTGGGGACCCTCCCCTTCTATCTCTTGCCTATCTTTTGGGGGGCTTTCGGCTAGGGTTTGGAAAAGTTCTTGGAGGTCTTTCGAGGCGATTATACGGCATCAGCATCGACATCCATTGGAAGAAAGCTATTGGGGAAGCTTTCGTCGGCATCGATTCGGCGAGGTGTGCCCTAAGCTTGACAAGGGATTCGTTGGAGAAGACGTGCGGCTCCACAAGAACATCGATATGATCTACAAGGGGGTTTTCTTTATGGTTTTCATACATATGTTCTTAAACTCTTTATTGACTTTGTATTGCTCCATGGAGAGCTAAACCCTAGTGGGTATTCGGACTTGTGAACCCTAGGATGCTTGTGTTTCTATAACTTTTATTATGTTTTATTAATTTGTTGTTTTCTTATTGAGTTCCAATCTTCCATGCCGATTGTATGAGATTTTCTCTTAGAAGTGACACTAAGGTTGAGAATCTATTAGGTTATCCTTTGAGGGTGTGACAACCTCTATAGGATTAGACTACACAAGGTTGGAGAGGGTTGAGAGGGTGAGTCGAGAGGTAGCGGAACGTCCCCTTTCCCCTCCGGTGTGAATTTCCCTACCTCCGTATCCCAGAGTTAATCGCGATCGAAGTAGAGTGAAGTATTAGGAGATGAACTCCCTTACGAAGGGTGGACTGAATCCTAGGACTTGGGCTTAACTTAGATTAGGGTTCTTCCACCTGGACCAAAGGGTTAGAACTACAATTAGGGATAGGGTCTTTCACTTGGAATCCCTAGAACTCTATGCAATTTCACACGGTGCTAGGCATTAGTATGATGTACTCTCCTTGGGCTTAGGTGACAGATTATCGAGAGTCAAGGGTCGTAGAGAAGTCTAGAGCTGGGTATAGTGTGGGATTAGTCACGGTTGGCCTTAGGTTTGGGACCGTGTGCTTAAGGATTTCCACGACTCATTAGACATCAATTGTAGAGCATAATACAAGTTTTTGCACTAGAAGCATTTGTCCTAGGGGGACCTTTGTCCGGGTACCTCATCTTTATATCGATTACCTTCTCCTACCCTCATTATTCTTCTTGCACTCTTTTATTTTCTTTTACATATATATATATATATATACTTTTCTCATCATCGATTCCTTTCATAGCTAAATAGTGATAACACTTGTGACTGAACACTATTCCCTGTGGATACGACTACCCACTCACCAGGGTATTTTATTACTTTGACAACCCGTGCACTTGCGGGGTACAGACGCAAAGGGTGTGTCAGGCCATATGGGGGCCCGTAGGGATGTAGATTAGGTCAAGGAAAACCCCAAATCCCGAGCCTCACGTGGGTACTTAACGGGGAAGTGAGGGGTTAATTAGGTAGTTAACAAGGAAGTGAAGCTTAGGTGAAACTCTCTGGAATTTCTTCACGGTGTAGCAGACAGGGCCGTGAGAGCTAGGCAAAAGTTTCTGGAAATTCCTCAAGGGGTAGCATATGGGGCCGTGAGAATTAGGTAAAAGTCTCAGGAGTTTCTTACCCGAAGACCCCCCCTAGGTTCCACAATAATCGATACATTGCATATGCTACAATACTCCAGCTACAGTGATATGCTACAGTACCACAACCTGGTTTTTCTTCTCTTTTCTACCCAAAATATGTTTTCACGATCTCCATGGCTTGTACCTGCCATACAAAGCAAATATGACTCGATTAAGCATAAAAACGGGCACAAAACGTGACAAAATACATGTAAAATGTAAAGAATAAGTATACTAGAATACATACATTTAGACACTTATCATACTAGCACTTGGTCTCATTAAGGAAGTGAAGCCGGCCTCGGGAGTCATGAAAAGGGTGATCCAAAAGATGAGGAGGTCGAGAAGATACCATAAGAAGAGCCCTTGTGTGGTAACAAACACGAGAACTCCCCCTCTACTCTATAAAGATTATGTTTTGCATACTTTCAGGTTGTAGGGAAGAGGGCAATGTTTATTCATGAACCCCCGTGAGCTAAGGCCAAGTATGTAAAGCTAAGTGATGTTAAACAAGTGCTTCTTTGGAGGCAACCCAAGTTTTTATTGTTTTCCTAGGTTTTAGTTTAGTTCTAGCATGAATAAGAGTTTTAGTGTTGATGTCCTGATTTTTCCATACATGTGTTGTGATTTTCTTGTGGATTGTTGATGTTTTCATGTGCCTAAATGTTGATTGAGTGTGTTTTCATGGATCTTTGGTCATGCTTTTATCATCTATATAGGCTCTAAGTGTTAGGAATGTGTTTCTGAAATTTTCTGCAGAGCCTGTGATTTTACTAAGTCATATAGAAAAAACACACGGCAGTGTTGAATTTCCACACGGTAGTGTGATCCATCTCAGAGCTCATCCCTAGCTTCACAGGGGCCGTGTAGCTACCCTTGTGACCGACCCTATGAACGGCACACGGCCGTCTCCATACGGTCGTGTGAATATCTGCAGAACTTGAACTCTCATTCCCGAGCATCACAGGGGTTGTGTGGGTGCCCCTATGAGTGCCTATGTGATACTGCACACAGCCGTGTGGAATTTCCACACAGCCCTGTGAAATTCTGCAGAGAGTGCCCTTCTTTGCCGAGAAAACGCAGGGGCGAGTGGGCGCCCTTGTGGGAGAGCTTGTGAAAGGCACATGGCCGTGTGGATTTCTCACATGCCCGTGTGGAACACTTAGAGTTTTCTCAGATTGATCCAGAGAGGCCACAGGGGAGTGTGGCCGCCCTTGTGTTCTTGGCCAGGTTGGGCACACGGCTGTGTGGAAGTTTTCAGAGACCTCAGGTATTTTCCCGAGAGTCCATCGGGGGATGTGATTGCCCCTTTGAAGTGATGAGCGAGCGCGCGACTAGCTACAGAGCTAGCACGCTACTCCCCGGCCGCAAGTGCACGGGTCATCAAGTAATAACCTCACAAGGAGGGTCGTATTCGCTAGGGCCCGAGATCTACTATTACTTCCTTTTGGGAGTCACTTTCTAGTCGATCGAAACAAGGTTGAAGCAATATTATAATAATAAAAACAAGTAAAGAAATGCAAATAAAATAAAGCTCAATCCGGAATAAAGTTAGAAACGAAGAAGCCAATAATTAGGGAAGGCCTCGGGCGAAGATTCCCCCGGGAGGAGACTAAATATGAAAGACCATGATAATTATAAAACTAGGGTTGGCTTGATTTTGGTCCGCTAGACTCGGATGTCGACTACCCCGGAACCTCCGTAGTGCAGCCCTAATCCAGTACGGGTTTCTCTATCCAGAAAAGACCCCTAAGATGTCAATGAGAACAAGGAGTCTTGATTAGGGTTAATCTAATGCACACTTTCGGCTAAATTAACCCTAAACGTGCGGAAGGCTATTAGCACCCGGAACCTCCGGTGTATTAATACATGAATCCCACTTTAATTCATCAAGTGACCTAATACAAGCTAGCATCCCGCCAAACTAGTATCATTCAAAATCAATTCTACACAATCCATCCATTGTATTATGAGCAACAAGATAATGAATTAAAACCAAACAATCAAACCAACACATTCATTCAAAATAATATAAAGGTCATTCATACAAAGTCTCCTCCCAAGCTTCACCGGGAGCCCGGTGGCCTTGGGAGGTTTAGTTCAACATCACAAAATTAAGGAGCTTATCATACAAAGATTCCATCAAACAAAAACAAGAAAAACTCCCTCTAAGATGTCGGCTAGGGTTGATGGTGTAGCCCTATGAAGCTTCTCCACGTCTTCCCCTTTTTCTCTCCTTCAAAGCTGCCCAAAAATCCCTCCAAATCCCTCCAAAGATGATGAGATTGGTGTGTGGTGGAGTGGAGGCCAGATAGAGAACAACTTCCCCTCAAAAACCCTGAAGAATCTCTATATAATCCCGAGAGCGTGCGGGCAGTGTGCGGGCCGCACATGCGCCTGCACGCTCTTCTGGCCACCCTGTGCGGCCTGGTGTGCGGGCCGCACATGAGGCCGCACAGCTCACTGGCCAGGGTATGCGTCCACTGTGCGGGCAGCACAGTGGCCGCACATGGCCGAGAGAAACGGCCCCTGTGTGCAGTGTGTCAGCTTCCGAGGTGCTCCAAGTCTTCATTTCTTCTTCAATCTTCCCCGAAATGACACGAATATGGTTTGATCACACGCACTTGGTCCTCTAAACCCTGAAACAAAAATAAAAAAATCAATTGCGCAAAATGTCATCGAAAATACACATAAGTAGCATGAAAGTACAAGAACATCATCGCTAAAGCATGATGTATTGAGGCACTTATCAAATACCTCCCACTTAATCATTTGCTTGTCCCCAAGCAAACGGACATGGAAAACTAGGGATACTGATAAGTGACTAAATACACAACCTTAGGCAAGAAATGAAAATATCATAGCCAAAATGAAACTCAAAATACTAAGCAAAGACCACTTGAGATCATTCACTTGCACTTTCTCATCTTCCATCTTTCTATTTAATTTCTCGTCTTTTAGTATAATTGTTTCCATAATTCACTCATGAAATCAATTGATCACTTTTCCGTACTTCGCATGGTTTTAATAGTGAAATCTCGTATTCTAACTCCCTATTCCTTATGGATTCGACTACCCTCTCATCGGGGTAACTTTTATTACTTCGACAAACCCGTGCACTTTCGGGCTGCCTGTCACGCATTCATTGGGCTTGTTGTGCTGTGTGTGTGCAAATCTCCTAGTTCGAAGCCCTGTAGTCCAAACAAGGTAGACAGGACCCCGAGGACCACTTCTTGAAGCAATTCACACCACTTGGTGGAATACGGCCTTGAGGTGGTAGAAATACTTCTAGTAGAGTCCTAAGGATCCTTCCTCTTATTTTCGAACAAGTACCAGTCGAATTTTATTTTTTTGTACACATATGCTTAACTTTTTCTTCTTTTTTTTTGTTTTCCGGGACTAACATGAACTGCAAATCCACATTACCTGGAGCTTTGCACATTCATGTAGACGCACTCATGTCCTTATAGCTTTTGGCGAGGGAAACACTCTGGTTAGGAGCCAGTACCCCAAGTTACTTCGCTATTAGGGCAGAGGAGCACTTTCCACGCTTTTATTCAACTTTCCCTTTTTTTTTTACCGTATTGCAAGAAGAAGGAACAGGAAGAAGGTCCTTAGAACACTATTAGAAGACATTCTAACACATCAAAGCGCGAAACCACTAGTATGGGTTAGCAACTAAGAGGGTCACGAAGGTGCTGTGGTCCCTCACCTAGGTGTCCAAGGTTCTACCTAAGGGAAAAGTGCGAAAAAAAATGACTAGAATGACACGAAAATCTCAAGTGTGCAAGGTCATAAGAAGCTTAGCATTTATCACAATTTCAAGCTATAATACAATCACAATTAGATAAGCCATCCTAGGTTTTACAATCATGCAACAATTCAAAAATTTTCATACAAGTTCACGAAATAAATAATGAAACTAAGACATGTATACCCACCCCCTACTTAAAGCAGTTGATGAGTGCTATCCCGCAAGTGCACGGGTCGTCAAGTAATACCCTGTACGTGACACAGGGGTCGTATTCCCTGGGGCCCGAGAAGCTACCCTTACTTCCCTTTTACAATGTTGTTTGACCGATACAACTCAAGATTGTGAATATAATGCAAAGAAGCTATATAAGTAAATAACCAAAGCTAACATACGAGGGCAAGATACGGGGTAAAATAGGGCTAGGAGTGGTCACGGATGAGGATTCCCTTAGGGGCTACTAAAGTGAGTAGGATGCTTGAACTAACATGCAAGTGGCTAATTGGACCGAGAAAACCCTAGACTACGCCAACCCGATGGTCACGGAAGTCGGCCCCTAATCCGGTACGGGTATTGGATACGGTACGTATACCGCCCAAGATTACCCCTACGATTGCAAAGGATGAAGTGGTTTTCTCAAACTAGGGTTACAATACAAAAGAGTACTAAACCCTAGGAGTGGAGGGGTACAAATACCCGATGGTCACGGCGTATTTATACGTATTTCCCTTCCAAGTTTGGTGAGTCTAACACTATGGCAATGGTCATGCAACCTAGCATTTCCTAAGTCTTTTGATACATAGAGTTCTTATACATACCAAGCATGTAAAACACCAAACAATGGATCACAAACAAGCCACAAACAATAAATAGAACAAAATCATCCAAAACATCACAAGTTCACCCCCAAGGTTCACGTACATCCGGTGACCTTGGGGTTTAAGTGCTCATGTTCACTAAATACAACAATAAATGCATGGAAACAACCAACAAATGCATGAGAAGAACTCCCTCAAAGGATGAAGGCCGGAGAAGTTCCAAAGACGCCACCCCAAGGGGTGGCTTCCCTAGTCTTCAACCTCCAAATGTAAGCCCTAGCATGTAGAATCTTCCCAAAACCTTGCTCTCCTCGCCAAATCCTTGCCTAGATCGCCCTCCAAGAGCTTCTTCTTCCTCAATTCGAAGGTGGTGGTGAGAGGCCTTAAGAAGAAAACTCAAGATACCCCTGAAAACCCAAGCCAAAGTCCTTTAAAAGATGAGTTCGGGCAAGCTCACGGATGGCCTCATGGTCCATATATGGCCCGTGAGGGAGCCTGTAATACGGGCTACAAGAAACCGCAAAGTTGTGATTTTGCACAGTAACTGCTACAGTGACTGCTACATTAAAACTGCTGCAGTACTGCTCGCGGATGACCTCACGGCCGTGAGCCTGCCCGTGAGGGTTTCCAGACTTCATTCTCCTTCCAACTCTTCACGCTTCGGGCAGCTACAGTACTCAGGTCCCTAAAACGACAGTTTCGGTGCAGATTTCCTCTCAAATCGCGTCGTTAGGGTCACCAAAGCATATAATGTACCTGAAACACAAAATAAAACAATTTAACCACAAAAGGGCATCGAATCATCAACAAAATATGGAAAGCATGCGCAAGTATATGTATAAAATACGTACATTTAGACGTTTATCAAACATCACTACAGCTAAGCGTTTGCTTGTCCCCAAGCAAACAAACATGAAGAACAGGGGCAAGAAGATAAACGGCTAAATGTACGACCTCAAGCTCAAAAGTAAAGAACTCCACAGGCATGAATGGATAGAAATCAAGAAGTGAGTTGATCAATGAATAATCAAGTAACACTAGTTCTATTTCTCCTAGAGTGCCCTGTGAGTGTGTGCTGACTTCCACCTTGACCTCCACACCCTGGATTACCCCATGATGACCATTCACCATACATACAATGAAAATGGCATTAAAATGTTAAAAGCATCCTCAATACTCAGTTAAAAGTCTTTCGGTTCCTGAACAAGACTCTAGCACTGAGGTGACTATATAGCAAGCTCCAGGGAATCAAGATACTTAACTCTTACATATATACAAATATACACACCTTTTTTTTTTTTTTAGATATATATATATGTACAGACTAACTCTCAAATCCCTTGGCTAAACCCACTACAATAGTTCATAATAGGCTAGAGAAATAATAAAGGAACACAAAAGCTCTTAAAAGAGTATTGAAAATAGAATTTAACAATTTAATGCCAAAATCATTATAATGGGTTGGTTGGAGTGTACAAGGTAGAAGCTATCGTGTACAGGTATAGGGTTGCACTAAAGGTGAAATAGAACTACATTCAAGCACATGTAAAGGTACAGCTCACAACTATCATTCTACCAAGCCAGGAAATTCTAAACATGTAGATCATAGCTATCATAGGTAATCAAAGCATGCACAGAATAAAAATACTCCAAAAATCCAAAAATCCATCCCCACATCTAAAGTTGTACATTGTCCCCAATGTACATAAGTCAGCAGAACAGGGTGGGACAAACATGGTAAGCACAAGTAAATGGAGTAAAAGAAACTTCCCCAACAACTAATGAAGAATGTCATGTGGTTCTCAAGGTTGGTTGGGCGAAAGAGTACTGAGGGCGCGGAGTGTGAAACTCAGTAACAATTCTCTTGAAAGCACAAGAAGCATAGATCACAACTCCAGAAATTAAAAATAACAGAAGAGAGCAAATAACAAAAGTCTCAAAACAACCAGAAAAAGTTTAGCAGGGCGAAGCCCTAGATAACTCAAGAGTACAAAGTACAACATGAAACAGAAAATGCAGCGAAAAAGGGAATAAAAAACAACAAAGTAACATAGCAAGCATGCAACGTGAGTCTAAGGGCCGGAAGAGAATGACGGTGCTGCACAGGTGGTGGCCACTGAAGTGGTGGCGACTGACGATGACGAGCTGTGCAAAAACGCTAAAATGTCGGCAGAGGCGGTCTCAAGACGGCTCACGGAGGCAGTCAACATCTGCAACTACTCGCAGACCTCAGCACAGAAAGTGTCAAATCTCTCCTCCAAGGAATGTCGAGGTGCCCTGGGTGCAGCAGCATCGTCCGACTCAGACTCGGATCGAGACTCAGACTCAGTGTCATGAGATGGGCCGGGGTCAGACTGGCGTCGCACTATCCTGTGTGTACTGCCCCGGCGCTCAACAATACCAATGCATACCAATGTCTGCAAACTGAGTGGGACGACTGCACCCACAACTGTCATGCCCTGGGTTCCCTCAAGAAGATCCATATCCTTGATCATGCGTGTGATGTAGGGCCCGGTGTAAATGGATCCCAGGCGGACAAACTTGCCTTGGTGGGCAAAGACATCGGCGACCAAATGACCCATGTGGAGGGGGTACCGCTGTATAATGTTGTACAGCATCAGTAAGTCCGTGCGCGATACTACCCCAGTAGAATCCATTCGACCCCCAATGCTCCAAGTCAGTAGGGCGTGAATGTACCTGTGGGCGGGGTCTTTCAACTGGGAGGCCTTCTTGGTACGTGACCGGTTAGCAATAGTGTTCCAATATGTAACATTGGTTACGGGATAAGGGAAATCCCTGCCTAAATCCTTGAATTCCGGCCTTTGGGTGAATGCTTCTGTGTAGAATCCCATGTAAATGCCCAATTGATCTTGAGTGACTCTGTGGCTCTTCCCGAAGGCACGAGATGACACATATCCGGGTTGGCGAGAAAATGGATTGAAGTGATAGATTTCAAAGGTGCTTAACACTTCAAGAGTTAATTCGTTGTATGTGGGTTCGTCAATGGAGAATAATTTATCCCAACCGTCGTGTGTGATGAGCTCCAAAATTGTTTCATCCAAACCCAGGGTTTTTAGAACGTCCCAATCAATCTTCTTGATCGTCCCAAAATTCTTGCGCGAAAGGAGCGCAAATCGATTCTTGTGTTCTTCTTTTTTAAACTTGGGTTGCTCGTGAGGCGGAGGAGGGTCATTCCGGGCTCTCTTGTAGGCAACCTTCTTAGTTCTCATCCTACAAAATTAATGGAAGCTCAATTAGACAAGCTACAAGCAACAAAAGTATTGAAAAATGAAGGAATCATGAAAAATTCTCAGTACTACAGTAATTCCGAAAATTTTTTTCAAGAACCTTGTTTGAAAACTTGATGATCTCAAAATACAACCATTCCAAAATAATAATACAAGCTTGTAGAAGCCAAAGAGAGAATAAACCATGGGAAAATCAGCCTACACAACCATGGAAATACCAAGTTCATGAGATCAAAAACTCACCTCAAAACCTAGGGTTTTTGGAGTGAAACTTGGGTTGAATCAGGCCAAAAGAGTGGTTTTTCTTCAAATCTTAAGCACCAAATGTTTTTAGAGGAGAGTGAGAGTGTTTTAAAGCAAGAAAAATGGAAGAAAATGGAGGAGAAATGAGAGGGAAGTGAGAGTGTTAAGTGGAGAGGATGATGAATAGGAGAAATGGCCAAAAGGGGTTTAAAAAACCTAAGTCCCGAAAAGCCTCACGGGTGAGCTCACTGGCGTGAGCTCACCCGTGAGAGCTCTTGGGTTTGCTCACGGCCAAGCTCACGGCCGTGAGCTTGGCCGTGAGAGCTTTCGGGTTTGCTCACGGGCCAAGCTCACGGGCGTGAGCTTGGCCGTGAGTGCTCTCGGGTTTGCTTGCGGGCAAGCTCACGGCCGTGAGCTTGCCCGCAAGGGTTCTTTCCCTTGCTTAAAGGCACACTTGTGAACAAAAATTGGCTCTCAACTCGATTTAGCAATGAAGAACACTCCTCTAAAACTTAAAAACACTCAAATTAAAGCCGAACAAAGCATGAAAGCAATCAAAACATGAATCTCATGAAATCTAATCATTAGACAACTCACAACAACATACAAGCATGCAAATATGAATTAAACAAAACGATGAACAATAAGAGCACACAAGAACAAACCCTAGGGAGCTAACATGCTAAAACACAACAAAAATACGAAAAAGAGAAACACAAACACTCAAACAACAAAAGAATGAAATTGCAATGAATTTAAACTTAGGTTGCCTCCCAAGAAGCGCTTGGTTAATGTCGTTAGCTTGACGTGTTTTACCTCAACAATCATGGTGGGACAAAAGAAGGAAATTTACCTCCAACCTTTGATGATGCATTGTTACCCGAAAAGTTCATGGAGAGGCATGAAAAGATCTTGAACTTCCCTTTGTTTTCCATGAGTATGTCATCTACTTCCTCGGGTGATGCCGTCGCAATCTTTACAACTTTCTTTGGTTTTTCCTTTGTTTTTCTCCACACCTTTTTCATGGGTTTCTTCTCCTTGTCATGTAGTGGGGAGTCAAACATCACTTGAGCAAATTGTTGCATTGGTGGAGGAGGGGCTTCATTTTCTTATCTCTTTTCCTCCTCTAGCTCATCCAAAATTTCATCAAGTGGGTTTAAAGCCAGAACCTCCTGCACACAATCAGAAATAATTGCATCAGTTTTATCCATGAAATAAAGACTATCATCATGGTCAAGTGTGTGCCGCATTGCATCAGGAAGAGTAAAGACCACTTGTTCATCACCAACTCTTAATGTCATCTTTCCACCCTTGACATCAATCAATGCTCCTGAAGTGTTTAGGAATGGGTGACCGAGAATGATGGGGACCGCAACATCATCATCCACATCTAAAATCACAAAATCCATGGGAATGATGAGTTTGTCAACCCTTACAAGGACATCTTCAACAATACCCCTTGGTCTCCGCATAGAACGGTCGGCTAGTTGTAGAGTCATTCGTGTAGGCCTTAAATCTTCTAATCCCAGTTTCAAGAACAACTTGTAGGGCATCACATTAATACTCGCACCCGAGTCGGCTAAAGCATTCTCTTGTATTCCTTCACCAAGTACGCAAGGGATGATGAAACTACCAGGATCATTGAGTTTCTTGGGCAACTTCTTTTGAATTAAGGCGGAGCAATTCCCTGGTAGTGTCACTGAGTCCACATCTTCTAGTTTTCTTTTGTTTGTGATGAGGTCTTTCATGAACTTGGCATACTTGGGCATTTGTGAAAGGGCCTCAACCAATGGAATATTAATGTGGAGTTGCTTGAATATGTTCAAAAACTTTTTAAATTGAGCATCCTCCTTATCTTGTTTCAATCTTGTCGGGTAAGGTACCACGGGCTTGTACTCGTTCACCTTTGGGATCGGGGATTTTTGGACATCATCACTACATTCCCCCTTATCATCCTTGCATTCTTTCTTGTTCAAATGAGGGTCTTCCCGATCGGTTACCCTACCATTAGAAGCACTTGGACTCGTCTCGGCCCTTGCTTCCAATTGTTTTCCGCTCCTTAGTGTAACAGCTTTCAAGTGTTCCCTCGGGTTGCTTTCAGTGTTGCGTGGCAAGCTACCCGAAGGATGATCAGACTGTGCTCAAGCAAGCTGTCCCACTTGGTTCTCAAGGGATTGCATAGATGCCTGAACATTCCTCAATACAGTGTCGAACTCATCCAATCTTTTCTCAATACCCTGAAACCGTGTTTCGGTATTAATCATAAATTTTGCCAAAACATCTTCCGTGGTATACTTCCTTTCTTGTTCCGGTGGTGCTTGGTACTATGCCCCGGCATTAGGATTCACTACGACTCTTGACTCTCGTTGACCTGTCAACTAAGCCCTAGAGGAGTATATCTACCTAAGCCTCACACTACGTGGAATTGCATTAAGTTCTAGGGACTCCTAGTGGTAAAACCTGTTCCTATGTGTAGTTCTAACCCTTTGGTCCAGGTGGAAGAACCCTAGTCTAGATTAAGCCCCAGTGCGTAGGATTCACTCTGTTACTCGCGTAACTAAGCCCCAGGGGAGTTTATCTACCTAGCACTTCACTCTATCTCGACCGCTAATGAATCAAGGAAACGGAGGTAGGGAGAAACCACGGCGGAGGGGAAAGGGGTACATCGCTACCTCACAACTCTCCCTCTCAACCCTCTCCAACCTTGTGTAGTCTAATCCTATAGAGGTTGTCACACCCTCAAAGGATAACCTAATAGATTCTCAACCCTAGTGTCATGGCTAATGGAAAATCTCATACAATCGGTATGCAAGATTGGAACTCAATAATAGAACATTAAATTAAGAAAGCATAATAAAAGTCATAGAAACAATATCATCCTAGGGTTTACAAGTCCGAATACCCACTAGGGTTTAGCTCTCCATGGAGCAATACAAAGTCAATAAATAGTTTAAGAACATATGCATGAAAACCATAAAGAAAACCCCCTTGTAGATCGTATCGATGGTCTTGTGTAGTCGCGTGTCTTCTCCAACGAATCCCTTGTCAAGCCTAAGGCACACCTCGACAAATCAATGCCGATGAGAGCTTCCCCAATAGCTTTCTTCCAAAGGATGTCGATGTCGATGTCGTTTAATCGCCTCCAAAGACCTCCAAGAACCTCTCCAAACCCTAGCCGACAGCCCCCCAAAAGATATCCAAGTGATAGAAGGAGAGGGTCCCCAAATAGATCTGAAAACGGGCTATTTATAGGCTGAAATCGGTATGAAATCGGAGTTCCACACGCCCCTGTATTAATTCCACACGGCCCTGTGAAAAACCAGGAATTCCACACGCCCGTGTCTTAATTCCACACGGCCGTGTGGAAATTCTGGAATCGTAATTTTTCGGCACTGTAAACAGTAACTTTGCTACAGTGTTTCCACACGCCCGTGTGAGCTCTCTGAAATCCTGATTTTCGGCAACAGTGAACAGTAGCTTGCTACAATATTTTTGCTGCAGTACCACTACAGTACTTAGCCGAAATGCTCCCGAATTCATCGTTCTTCATCGAGGCCATTGAATTGGGCACACAATCAATGGTAGATTATGTCGATTACTTCATTTCTCTTCTTTTACGAAATTCTTCAATGCTACACGAGTTAGACTTTTGTGAATGTGACTGCCCTTGTGCCCCTCCAATGGAGGTTGGCACACACCCACAAGTCTAAACTCGTGCCTTGTTCCTTGCTTGGTCGAAGAACTCATCAACAATGGCGAACATAACCTATTCTTGCTTCATTATTCTCCAAATTGGCTCCACAACCCTACAATGCACAAAAGTAAACAAATGCACACTTTTTAGTGATAAAATCTGATTAAATTAATGCTCATTGCAAGATAATAACGCTTCGCATTACTATAACACGAGCACTTATCCATTGTTGTAGCACGAAAGTTCGAAGAATTTGGTCAGGAGATTCATGCGAGTTACTGTAGCAGTTTCACTGTAGCATTTACGCAACTTTCGGGATTTCTCGGAGACTTTCTCTCCCCGCATGCGGGGCCGCATGGGAGGCCGCATAACTCGCTGGAATTCATTTTTAAGGGTTTTTGGAGAGCATTTTGAAGAGGAGCTAGGTCTTGAGGAGAGCTTCACTTCACCACCTTCTTTGGGAGCTTGAGGCCGGCTTTTGGAGGCGATTCTTGAGGAGAGGATGACGGGGAGAGCACAACACGACGAGTCCACACCTTCAATTCACATTTGAGAGGAAGATTGACAAAGGAAGCCACTCCTTGGCTGGCGTCCTTGGAAGCGTCATTCGGCCTTGATCCTTTGAGGGAGTGTTCTTGTTATGCTTTTGGTTATTTTCATGTATTTTCATACTTGTTTTGTGACCATGAGTAACTAAACCCCAAGGTCACCGGATGTAGGTGAACCTTGGGGGTGAACTTGTGTATTTTGGATGCTTTTTCTAGTTTATTGTATTTGGCTTGGTTTGTGATCCTTGTTTGGTGGTTCTTGATTGCCTTGATATGTATGAGAACTCTATGTATCAATTTCTAGACAATACTAGGCTGCATGACCATTGCCCTAGTATTAGGCTCACCAAGCTTGGAAAGGAATACATGTACGAATACGCCGTGACCTTCGGGTATTTGTACCCCTCCAATTGTTAGGGTTGTCCTTGACTGTGTTTCAACCCTAGCTTGGGAAAATCCACTAAACCCATTGCAATCGCACAAGGATTTGGGCGGAAGCAATTCCGTATTCCAATACTTGCACCGGATTAGGGATCAATACCATGACCATCGGGTTGGTCTATTTTAGGGTTTCCCGGTCCAAACCACTCATGTACATGCTAGTTAGGGCATCCTTGACACTTTAGTAACCCCTGAGGGAATCCTCATCCGTGACCACTTTCTCGCCTTGATACTTTCCTCTATATTTATACTTGTCATTTGCATGTTCTTTGCTTTAGTAGGCTATTTTTAGTCCTTCTTCCAAGTGATTGATTAGGTTAAACAATATTGTGATAAGGAAGTAAGAATAGATTCTCGGGCCCTTGGGAATACGACCCCCTCGTGCTCGCGCGAGGGTATTACTTGGTGACTCCGTGCACTTACGGGTGAGCGATTCAAATGCGTACCAAGTTTTTGGCGCCATTGCCAGGGACCCACGAGGAATATTCTGAAAACTTAGAGCGTGTTTATTTGACCATTTTTTATTTCATTCGCTTTCACCATTCGTGTTTCTTTTCCGTCAGTACTTTGTTTGTATTATATTCTCTTATTTCTTTTCTTCTTTTTAGGTTATGGCTTCGACTAACATTTGGGGCTACAATTGTTTTCCACAGGAACCATATTTCTCCCCTTCTTGCGCACCATTCAAGTCTGACATGATGCACCCTAACAATGATCAGTGGATGGGACTGCCAAGGGATGCCGCGACCGCTGCAGTACACGAAGAACTGGGTAATCAGGCCATTTTTGACCAATTTATGGAGTCTATTGAGGAGCAAACAGTGACGGAGGCGTGCCCACCAAATCACCAACCTGCTACGCTCACTTATGAGCCAAGAGACGACATTGCTTCTCAGGCCGATTCTTTGGTATCTACAGGGTGTGTGGTAGCTCAAGCTTGGGCGGGCAATTCCGAGACAATCACCTATATTCCTACGAGTCATGCTAGTACGATTGGAAGAGTAATTCAATGTGTGGACAACGTAGTGGACATTGATGGCCCAGCAGTGGGGGACGTTAGTGACACCGAACAATCTAGCCTAGGGAATTATGGGAGGCAGAAGTCATCAATTGAGGAACCCCCAGAACTAGAGTTGAAACCCCTCCCCGAGCACTTGGAATATGCTTTCTTGGAAAGGGGATCCAAACTCCCAGTCATTATTGCTTCAGATCTTACTGTTAGGCAGAAGGAACAGCTTCTCGATGTGCTTCGAAGACATAAAAAGGCGATCGTATGGAAAATCTCAGATATTAAGAGGATCAGTCCATGTTTCTGCACTCACAAGATTCTCATGGAGGACGATCATCGACCCCGGGAAATTCCCCAACGAAGGCTCAACCCTAATATGAAAGAGGTCGTGAGGAATGAAGTCATTAAACTTTTGGATGCAGGTATTATTTATCCCATCTCCGACAGTGCATGGGTAAGCTCGGTGCAAGTGGTACCAAAGAAAGAGGGATGACAGTTATTGCTAATGAGAAGAATGAACTTGTTCCTACCAGGACTATCACAGGATGGAGGGTATGCATTGACTATAGGAAACTTAATGATGCCACAAGGAAAGATCACTTTCCATTACCCTTCATTGATCAGATGCTTGAGCGACTAGCGGGACATTCTTACTACTGTTTCTTGGATGGGCTTTCCAGTTATTTCCAAATCCCCATTGCCCCAGAAGATCAGGAGAAGACAACTTTCACATGTCCTTATGGCACATTCGCCTACCGTCATATGCCCTTCGGGTTATGCAATGTACCGGTGACATTTCAGAGATGTATGATGACAATTTTTGAAGATATGGTGGATGACATCATGGAAGTATTTATGGATGATTTTTCTGTTTTTGGTGATTCATTTGAGCTATGCCTTAAGAATTTGGAACGAGTTTTGGATAGATGCGAGGAAACTAATTTGGTGCTTAGTTGGGAGAAATGTCATTTTATGGTCAAGGAAGGCATAGTACTCGGGCATAAAATCTCAAAAAAGGGGATTGAGGTGGATAAGGTAAAAGTCGCAACCATTGAAAAACTCCCTCCTCCCACTTTAGTTAAAATAATCAGAAGTTTTTTGGGGCATGCGGGATTTTATCGAAGGTTCGTGAAGGATTTTTCATCAATTGCTCGACCGCTCACAAAACTGCTTGAGAAGGATGCCCCTTTTGAATACAATGATGATTGCATGAATGCCTTCCTCACCTTGAAAAAGAAGCTTGTGGAAGCACCAATTATGATCTCACTGGACTGGAGCCTGCCGTTTGAGCTAATGTGTGATGCAAGTGACTTTGCAGTAGGGGCCGTTCTAGGGCAGCGACGAGACAACCATTTCCATCCAGTCTATTATGCAAGTAAAACTTTGAATGATGCCCAGGAAAACTACACCACCACTGAAAAGGAGATGCTTGCAGTCGTGTTTGCATTTGATAAATTCCGGTCATATTTGGAACTATCCAAGGTGGTTGTATACACTGATCATTCGACATTGAAGTACCTGCTAAATAAGCCAGACGCCAAGCCCCATCTAATCCGATGGGTCCTGCTGTTACAAGAATTTGATTTAGAGATAAAAGATAAAAAGGGGGCAGAAAATCTAGCAGCTGACCATCTTTCGCGCCTTGAGAATCCATATGAAGGAATCTTGCAAAAAGGAGAAATAAATGACACCTTCCCTGGAGAACAACTGTGTAGCATACAAGTGATTGAGAGTGATGAGGCTCCGTGGTTTGCTGACTTTACGAACTATTTGGCAGCAAAGACCTTCCCGAAGTGGCTCTCATCTCAACAAAGAAAAAAGTTCTTCGCTGACCTGAAGCACTATACATGGGAGGATCCATACCTATTCAGGACGTGCTCCGATCAGATTGTGAGAAGGTGTGTCTCAAAGGATGAGGGTAAGGACATCCTACTGCACTGTCATTTAGGACCTATCGGGGGCCACTACGGAGGGGCCAGGACAGCTAAGAAGGCACTTGATGCTGGATTCTATTGGCCCACCATGTTCCAGGATGCACAGTCATTGGTACAGCATTGTGATAGGTGCCAAAAAGTGGGTAACCTATCAAAAAGGGATGAAATGCCTCAAACCTGGAACCAAGCTTGCGAAGTGTTTGATGTGTGGGGAATCGATTTCATGGGTCCATTTCCTTGTTCCCATGGGAATAAATATATTCTGGTTGCTGTGGACTATGTTTCCAAGTGGGTGGAGGCTCAGGCCTGCTCATCTTGTGATGCAAGGGTAGTTGTGAAATTTCTAAAAAGATTGTTTTCTCGGTTCGGAACTCCTAGGGCGATCATTAGTGACCCAGGGACTCATTTCTGTAACTCCCTATTCGAAAAAGCTCTTGTGAGATATGGGGTATCTCACAGAATATCGACAGCCTACCATCCTCAGACGAGTGGACAGGTTGAAGTGTCGAACAGAGAGTTGAAGCGGATCTTGGAAAAAACCGTTAATCACCACCGAAAAGATTGTGCAAACCAACTTGAGGATGCACTTTGGGCATACAGAACTGCATTCAAATCCCCCACTGGATCGACGCCCTACCGACTGATTTATGGAAAGGCATGCCAGTTGCCGGTGGAGTTGGAACACATAGCATATTGGGCGATAAAGCAACTCAATTTTGACCTGCATCTTTGTGGTCACAAAAGAAAATTCCAACTTAATGAGCTAGAGGAATGGTGGGCTTTGGCATACGAAACTTCTGTCCGGTATAAAGAGAAAATGAAGGAGTACCACGACCGACATATTAAGCAACCCAAGTGCTTCCAAAGTGGGGATCATGTACTTCTTTTCAACGCACGGTTGAAGAGTTTCGCGGGAAAACTAAAGTCAAGATGGCAAGGACCATATACGGTCACTCAAGTGTTCCCTCATGGAGCCGTTGAGATTTCACATCCACAACATGGGACGTTCAAGGTCAATGGTCACCGGTTGAAACATTATTTTCTGGGTAACAATGCATCGTCGAAATTTGGAGGTACTTCTCATCCCTTTGTCCCACCATGAGTTGAGGTAAGCCATGTCGAGCTAAAGACATTAAAAAAGTGCTTCTTGGGAGGCAACCCAAGTCTTTAAATTCATTGCATCAATTTGTTCTTTTTTTTTAGTTGTTGTTGTTGTGTTTGGGTCTTTTTTGTATTTCTTTTTGTGGTGGTGCTATTGAGTTTGAGTGTTGTTGATTTCTTTGATTGTGGTGGTCGATTAGTCATTTTCCTTAATTTATTTTACCATGTTGCACTCTTGGTTTCATGATCATTGTATTTTTCCTTGAATGTTGGTGCCTCGATTTCCATGTTTTCAATGATTTTTGAGTGTTTTCGGCTTTGTTTTCATGTAATTTTTGAGTGCTAAGTTGAGTTCAATGGTTGATTTGAGAGTTTTTTGAGCTGGAGAATTCCAGAACCTTGTGCGGCCTGCCATGCGGCCGCACAAGGGGCCGCACATATTTTCCCGAGAGCAGTGCGGCCTGCTATGTGGCCGCATAGCAGGCCGCATGATTTTTCCCGAGAGCAATGCGGCCTGATATGCGGCCGCATAGCAGGCCGCATGTTTTATCCCGAGAGCTATGCGGGGTACCATGCGGCCGCACAAGGGGCCGCATGGTCACCCGACCTCTACTTGTCCCTCTCTTCATCCCCACACCCTCACTATTCACTCCATTTTCATCAAACTTCTTCTCTTTTCTCCTTCATCTCTCCACCATTTTTCTTTATTCTTTTTGCATCCAAACACTCTCTTTATCCTAGCAAGCAATGTTTTGGAAAATTTTCAAGGTTTTATCAAGGTTTAAGCCGATTTTCATTTCATCTTCTCATTGGTGCCCTAGTTCAAGGTTTGTTTTCTTATCACTAATTCTATGGTTTTTAATGGTTGAAATGATGGGAATACATGATGTTTTACATGGTGAATTCTTCTTGTAATTATTTCTCTTGAATACCAAGCTTTGTACATTTAGATTATCACTTTTTACAAGAAGAAACTCTACCAAAATTTCCCCGAAATTACTGTAGCACTAGCCAAAAATCAGCCTTTGTTCTTCATTAACCAATTTTCTCAAGTTTTTTTTGGCTTGATGATGGTTTTCTTGTCTTGTAGGGATGCCGATCAAACACGTGGCTTCCAAGTGAGTTAGGAGAAGCTCTCCACCACCGGTTTGCGAGCCTACATTCAAGAACGAGGCCCACAAGACAAGGTTTGCTTTCTTGTCGAAGAGGAGGTTTGGCACGGTGCGAGTTATCGATTGGGAGGCCTTGAGGACTTTGGGCCTCAACAGTACCATCCGGGACTCCATCTCTCATGATGGGTGGGATAAAGTATTTGAAATTGACGAGCCCACCTACCGGGAGTTAACTTTGGAAGTATTGAGCACATTTGAGGTTACCGGTCCCGGTCACATAACGCGCCAAACAAGTTCTATCTCTTTTCGGGCTTTCCGCAAGAGGCATAGGATCAATCACGATCAGTTGGGTGTTTATCTTGGGCTCTACACTGATGAGGACACCCAAACTTCTACCTTCACGAATCTACCTCGTGACTTCGCACGCTTGGTGTCCCCTAGTTCTCTTTGGAGGTCTATTGCTCGCTCATCATCATCGAAGAAGGCTTCTTTGATGGCAAACCCCGTTCACAGGTACATGTAGGCCTTACTATCTCGAAGTGTGAACGGTCGCGCTGATTCTACTGGGGTGGTCTCTCGTACCGATCTGCTTATGATGTACAGTATTCTTGAGCGGTACCCCATCCACATGGGCCATCTGTTCGCCGGACTTATTGAGCATCAGGGGACTTCTACTCGCCTTGGAGCTATATTTGCCGGGCCGTATATTACACGCATTATCAGGGGCCTAGGACTGATTGAGCTCACCGAGGGCATGGGCGTTGTGAGCACCGTCGCATCACTTAGTCTGTCGATCCTGCTTCATATTGGGATAGTTGAGAGGTCGGGAGACACTTACCGCCTCCCGCGCAGTGGCGGCATGAGTTCCCAAGACCCGACACCTCTCGGGATTCTGAGTCAGGATCCGAGTCTGATTCAGAGTCTGCCCCTGTACCCGATGTAGCACTTAGCGGGAGTCAACCATCACTTGAGGAGAGTTTTGCGGAGTTCTGCATCGAGGTCCATCAGCAGTTGCAGACCCTTGGGACCTCTCAGGAGGCGTTGACAGCATCAGTGCGAGATTTAGCCGCATCACAGGGCCGCATCGAGAGCAGCATGGCCGAGATCTTATCATACATACGCGGCGCTTCATCTTCTGTCGGCACCTCCTCCACGGCTACCACGTGCTTTGCACCATCACTCCCTCCAGATCTCTAGACTCGCAGCACCACTTTAGTTTTTCTATTGTTTGTACTGGTTTTTATCTCTAGACTTGTTGGTTTGTATTGTTGTACTTTTCAGTTAGTAAGGGTCCTGACCCTCCTAAACTGTACTTTCCCGTTTTTGATTCATGCTTACTTGTCCCGCTCTCTATTTATTTCTTGGGGTGTGATTTGCTTTCTTTCTATTTTCAGGACTGATCACTGTAGAAGTTCCACGCCCCTTGCACCCCTCATCTTTCCCCAGTTCATACGTATTTGGAGTTCATATCATCGACCATTTGGGGAAGTTTCTTTACCTCATTTCTTTATTTTTTCTGGCATGTCTCGCACCTTACTCTGCTGATCTTTGTACATTGAGGGCAATGTACAACTTTAGGTGTGGGGATGGGGTACTTTACTAGTTTTGCATGCATGAATACCGATGATAGCTATGATTTTAGTGTTTAGTACTTCCTAGCTTTAAAGAATGATAGGAGTGAGTTGTATTCTTATACTATGCTTGAATGATGCCCTGTTTTATTTTTAGTGCTTTTTCATGCTCTATCATGATTGCTCCTACCTTGTACACTCTAACCAACCCATTATGATGATTTTGGCATTAGGCGGTTAAATTCTTTCTTCAATAGTCTGTTAAGAGCTTTTGAGTTCCTTCATTGTTTTCTGTAGCCTTAAGTGAAATTTTGTGCCATGTTTCCAAGGGACATGAGATATAGTGAAAAAAAAAAGTGGAGTCTATGACAGTATTCCTCTGCTAGCACAGCATGAATGCGTCTATGTAGACTATAATTGAGTAGGTTGGGTGGCTCTTGTGCCTAATCAGCATGTGCATCCTTCTGAAAGATTTGTTGTGCAGTCTATGTTAGTCGGACTCAAAAAAAAAAAGTGTCTCTACTGCGTCCCTTGGAACTTGTTGCAAAATCACTTAAGTGCTAGAGTTTTATTTAGGAACTCAAAAGTCTCCACAAAAGCCCTATCTTCGCTTATAAACATTGACAAACCCAGTTCTGCCCGTGTGTGTGCGGGCTATGTGTGAGGCATCACACAGCCCGCAGACCCTTCTGTCTCCCTTATGCGGGTGGTGTACGGGGCCGCACAGTGCCCTCACACTGCTATAGTACCGGTACTATAGTAAACGTCCGCAGTAATGGCGCTACAGTGTGGGTCTCAAATCTTCCAGCCCTAACTTCAGAAATAGCTTATACGGCATCACATTTATGCTCGCCCCCGAGTTGGCCAATGCATTCTCTTGCATTTCATCGCCAAGCACACATGGAATAATGAAACTATCGGGATCAGTGAGTTTTTTCGGTAGCTTCTTCTGAATCAAGGCAGAGCAGTTCCCTGTCAGTGTCACAGAATCCAATTCTTCCAATTTTCAATTTTTTTGTGAAGAGATCCTTCATGAATTTGGCTTACTTAGGCATTTGTGATAGGGCCTCAACAAATGGAATATTGATGTGGAGTTGCTTGAATGTGTTCAAAAAATTTTTCAGCTATGCATCCACTTTATCTTATTTCAGTCTTGATGGGTAAGGAACTACGGGCTTGTATTCATTTTCCTTCGGAGTATGGAATTTTTTAACATTTTCCTTATGCTTGTTCTTCTTCTCTTCACTAGCATCTTTGCTCAAATCAGGGTCTTCCTGAATGGCTATCTTATCATTAGAGATACTTGGGCTCCCCACCGCCTTTGCCTCCAACTGCTTTCCACTTCTCAATGTGACAGCCTTTAAGTGCTCCCTCGGGTTACTCTCAGTATTACTTGGCAAGCTGCCCGAGGGTCGATCAGATTGGGCCCTAGCAAGTTGTCCAACCTGGTTCTCAAGTGACTGGATGGAGGCTTGCACATTCCTCAGGATGGCACCAAACTCATCAAGCCTCTTATCGACGTTCTGAAACCTTGCTTCGGTATTGATCATGAATTTGGCCAATATGTCCTTGATGGTGTACTTCCTTTCTTGCGATGGAGGTGCATGGTACTGGCTCCCTTGAGGTGGCGGGGGTCTCTGCGATGCTTGACCTTGGCTCCAAGACATGTTCGGGTGGCTCCTCCACCCCGAGTTATAGGTATTGCCAAATTGGTTCCCTGGTCCTCTAGGTCCCCCACCAAGATAATCCACATTCTCCACAGGGGTCCATGGCGCAATAAATATAGGGTATTATGAAGTTGCATGCCCCACACCACAAGTATCGCATGATATTACTACCTTAGGAGTAGAACTGGATCCCAACATCAACTGATCAACTTTCTATGCCAAAGAACTGACCAAGGCATTGTTGTCTGAGAGATTCTTTGCTAAGGCCTCAACCTTAGTAGTCAATGCTGTATTTTCATTCACCTCACACAGACCTGCAGCCTTCGGTGCTTTCTGTCTAGTACTCTAATGACACTCATTGCTGGCCATACTCTCAATCAAAGCTTCAGCTTCCTCAGGCAGTTTATTACTCAGAGACCCCCTACTGCAGCATCAATCAGCTGTCTTGTTGCATAAATTAGTCCATTACAAAACATCTGTACTCTTATCCAAGAAGGGAATCCATGGTGAGGACACCTACGCAACAAATCCTTGAACCGCTTGTGGGCCTCAAAAAGCGTTTCTGAATCCCCTAGCCTAAAAGATGATATCTCCTGCCTCAGTCTCGCGGCCTTACTTAGAGGAAAATATCTAGCAAGGAATTTCTCCACCATGTCCTTCCACGTGGTAATGGATCCCGGAGCTAAAGATGTGAGCCATCTGTATGTTGCTCCCCTTAGACTGGAAGGAAACAGTCTCAGTCTTATAGCATCATCTAACACCAAATTAATCTTGAAGGTTGAACAAATTTGATGGAAGCGAGACAGGTGGGCATGTGGGTCTTCATCAACTAGCCCATCAAACTGAACTGAATTTTGTATCATTCCAATTGTGTTCGCCTTGATTTCGAAATTATTAGCCGGCACAGCAGGTGGTTGCACACTAAATTCATCACCGGTGAATTGTGGTCTTTCATTGTCCGAAAAAGTCCTCCTAGGTCCGGCCATGACTGAAGGTTCACTTGATTCCACTCTACCCGCTTGTTGTCTTGAACTCTCAGCCACGTCTCTCAACCTCTGATGTAATGTTTTTTCAATTTCATTGTCGGGCTCAACCAAGTTAGCTTGACTCACTCTTGTCATAAGACGGGTACCTCGCAAAATTTTCAGTCAAGAATTAGAAACAAAAGAGATACAATAAAATAAAATGCTAATAAAGAAATGACGGAATATATACAAAAGTGGTAAATATGATCTTTTTGCTAACCCGCAAGCGCACGGATCGTCAAGTAATACCTCTCGTGCGAACAAGATGTGTTTGCTAACCCGCAAGCACACGGATCGTCAAGTAATACCTCTCGTGCGAACATGAGAGGGTCGTATTACCTGGGGCCTGAGAAGCTACCCTTACTTCCTTTTAACAATGTTGTTCAACCGACCGGATATAAGAGAGTGAATTGAATGCGAAGAAAATAAACAAATAATTAACTAAAGTGAATTGATGAGGGCAAGATACGAGATAACTTAGGGCTAGGAGTGATCACGGATGAGGATTCCCTTAGGTGCTACTAAAGTGAGTAGGATGCTTGGACTAACAAGCAAGTGGCTAGTTGGATCGAGAAAATCCTAGACTAGGCCACCCCGATGGTCACGGCAATTGACCCCTAATCCGGTACGGGTATTGGATATGGTGCGTCTACTGCCCAAGATTACCCCTACGATTGCAATGGGTGAAGTGATTTTCATAAACTAGGGTTAAAATACAAATGAGTATTTAACCCCCTCCGATGGTCACGACGTATTTATTGGTATTTCCCTTCCAAGTTTGGTGAGTCTAACACTAGGGCAATGATTATGTAACCTAGCATTTCCTAAATCTTTGATATATAGAGTTCTCATACATATCAAGCATGTAAAAACACCAAACAATGAATCACAAACAAGCCACAAACATAAATTAGCACCAAATCATCCAAAACATCACAAGTTCACCCCCAAGGTTCACCTACATCCGGTAACCTTGGGGTTTAGTTGCTCATGCTCAAGAAATACAACACATAGTCCATGAAAACAACCAAAGAAAACATAAGAAAGACTACCTCAGAAGTGAAGGCCGGAGAAGTTCCAAGAACGCCACTTGTAAGGGTGACTTCCTTGGCTTCAACCTCCAAATGTAAGCTCTAGCTTGGAAATCCTTCCCATAAACTTGCTCTCCTCACCAAATTCTCCACGAAGTTTCCCTCCAAAAGCTTCTTTAACCTCAGATTTTCAGATGGTGGTGAGAGGCTCCAAGAAGAGAAGACTTGATGCCCCAAGGAAACCATAAAAATTCGCATAAAAGGTTGAATTCGTGCCTCTTCACAGGTGATCTAACGGTCCATATATGGCCCGTGAGGTAGCCTATAATTCGTGCCTCTTCACAGGTGAAAGAATCCGCAAAGTTGTGAAGTTGCTACAGTAACACTGCTACATCACTATCTACCCCTGAATTGCTTGTGGTTAACCTCACGGCCGTGAGCTTGCCCGTAAGGGTTTCCAGACTTAGAGAATTCCTCAAATGTGAGTCCTTTAGGCTGCTACAGTGTTTGCTACAGTGCCCGGCCCCTAAAACGGCGTATTCGGCATAGATTTCTTCTCAAATTGCATCGTTAGGCTCACTTGGCCTTCTTTTGTACCTGAAAAATGAAATGAACCAAGTTTGACCAAAACGGGCATTGATTTATCAATAAAATACGAAAACTATGTGCACACATACGTATAAAATATGTATATTTAGACATTTATCAAACATCCCGACACCTAAGCTTTTGCTTGTCCCCAAGCAAACAAACATGGAGAACAGGGGCAAGAAGATAAACCGATAAATGTACGACCTCAAGCTCAATAGTAAAGAACTCCACAACCACAAATGGACAGAAATCAAGAAAAATGAACTGTTCAATGAATAGTCAATAAATTCTAGCTCTATTTCCTCTAGAGTGCCCCGTGAGTGTGTGCTGACTCCCACCTTGACCTCCACATCCTAGATTACCCCAGGATGACCATTCACCCCACACACAGTGAAAATGGCATTAGAATGTTAAAAGTACCCTCAATACTCAGTTAAGAGTCCTTCGACTCCTAAATAAAACTTTAGCACCTAAGTGACTACACAGCGAGTACCAAGGGATTAAGAGACTTTATTACTCTCACGTATATACAAACATACACTTTGTTTTTTTTTTTTTTTTTGAGTCCCCTACTAACATAGACTGCACAAAAATCTTTAAGACGGATGCACATACTGGCCAGGCACAAGAGCCACCCATCGTACTTGATTACAGTCTACATAGACGCATTCATGCTATACTAGCAGAGGAATACTGTCATAGACTTGCTTTTTTTTTTGATATATCTATATCTATATCTATATATATATATATATGTACAGACTGTCTCTTAAATCCCCTGGTTTAACCCACTACAATAGTTCACTTTATGCTAAAGAAAACAATGAAGGAACTCGAAAGCTCTTAAAAGAGTATTTAAAATAGAATTTAACAATCTAATGCCAAAATCATTATGATGGGTTGGTTGGAGTGTACAAGGTAGAAGTGATCGTGTACAGGTGTAGGGGTGCACTAAAGGTGAAATAAAACTACATTCGAGCACAAGTAAAGTACAGCTCATAACTATCATTCTGTTAAGCGAGGAAGTTCTAAATAGAGAAATCATAGCTATCATAGGTAATCAAGACATGCACAGATAAAATCAATACTCCAAAAATCCATCCCCACCCCTAAAGCTATACATTGTCCCCAATGTACATAAGTCAGCAGAATAGGGCAAGGTGGGACAAACATGCTAAGTACAAGAAAATGGAGTAAAAGAAACTTCCCCAAACAGTTGATGAAGTATGTGATGTGATCCCCCAGTTCGTGGGGACAAACAGTGCAACGAGGGAATAGAGTGTGAAAATATTGTAACAATCATCTTGAAAAACACAAAAAGTGCAGATCACAACTCCGGGAATCAAAATAGTAAAAGAGAGGAAGTAGACAAGATCCAGTTTAGCAGGGACAAGGCCCTGACTAACTAACAAGCACACACTTCAACACAAAATAGAAAATTCAAACCAAATACAACAACTAAACATAAGTGAAGTGGTGATCATGTTGTGTGATCCGAGTTCGAGAATGGTTGCACCCAAGCCCAAGATCTTCAATACATTCCAATCAATAATTCTAATTGTGTCAAAATTCTTGCGTAAGAAAAGTGCAAATCGACTCTTGTGTTCCTCCAATTTGAGCTTAGGTTGATCGGGGGAGTGGGGCACCGGAGGAGGTTCACTCCGAGCTCTCTTGTAGGTAACTTTCTTCACCCTCATCCTACAAGGTCAAGAGAAGCCCAATTAAGCAAGTTACAAGCAAAACAATCCTGAAAAAATGAAAGATTGATGAAAATTTTATAGTGCTACAGTAATTTCGAAAAAACTTTTCCAGAGTCTTGCTTGAAAACATGATGATCTAGAAATACAAACATGCCAAAACATCATCACAAGTTTATAGCACTCAAGGAGACAAGAATCCGTGCAAAAATTAACCCAAAAAGCCATGAAAACCCCCAAGCATCACAAGAAAAGTTTTTTCACCTTAAACCTAGGGTTTATGGATTATTTCTTAGGTTGAATCCTGCCAAATGAGTGATTAATCTTCAAAACTTCAGCACAAAATGTTTTTATAGGAGGAGGAGAGGAATCTAGGGTAAGAAAAATGAAGAAAAATGAAGTAGAGTGGAGGGAGAAATGAGGGAGGGAAGTATGGAAGATGATGAATAGGAGGGAAGACCAAAAGAGGGTCTTAAAGCCCTAGCCCGCAAGTGCTCATGGATGGGCTCACGGTCATGAGCCTACCCGTGAGAACTCTCGGGATAGCTCACGGCCAAGGCTCATGGCCGTGAGCTTGGCCGTGAGTGGTCTCGGGATGGCTCTCGGCCTGAGCTCACAGGTGTGAGCTTGGCCTTGAGTGCTCTCTGGATGACTTGTGGCGGAGCTCGCGGGCGTGAGCTTGGGCGCAAGGGCTCTCTGGATGGCATAAGGGCTATCTCACGGTCATCAGACGGCCCTAGACTGGTTTTGGCATTGAAACATCCTCCTCTAAGCCTTAAAAACTCTTGAAATAAAGCCGAACAAAGCATGAAAACACTCAAAACATGAACCGCATGATATCTAGCCACAAAATGACTCACAACAACACACAAGCATGCATGAATGATTAAATAAAAATGATGATAAAGAATACTATAACCTGAAGAAACCCTAGAACATTAACATGCTCCATCACTCCAAGAATACGGAAAAGAACTAAGAAATGCATTCAAATCACAAAAACATGGAATTGCATTGAATTTAAAACTTGGGTTGCCTCCCAACAAGTACTTGGTTAACGCTGTTAGCTTGACGTATTTTTCCTTAAAGTTTATGGTGGGACAAAGGAGGAAAGTTACCTCCATTCATTGATGATGCATTGTTACCCAAAAAATTCATTGAGAGGCATGAAAAGATCTTTAATTTTCCTCGATTCTCAAAAAGTATGCTATCCACTTCCTCGGGTGTGATTGTTGCAAACGTTGCAACTTTCTTTGGCTTTTTCTTCCTTTTTCTCCACATCTTTTTCAGAATTTACTTTTCCTTGCCATGTGGTGGGGAGTCAACCAACACTTGAGCAACTTGTTGCGTTAGCGAAGAAGGGGCTTCTTTTTCGTCAATTTCTTCATCCCCTAACTCTTCCAAAATTTCATCAAGTGGGTTCAAAGCTAGAACTTCCTGCACACAATCAAAAATAATTGCATTAGTTTTATCCATGAAATATAACTATCATCGTGGTCGAGTGTGTGCCGCATTGCTTCCGGGAGGGTGATGATCACTTGTTCCTCCCCCACTCTTAAAGTCATCATACCGCCCTTAACATCAATTAAAGCACTGGAAGTATTAAGGAAAGGGCGTCTAAGGATTATGGGGACCTCCACATCATCGTCCACATCTAATATAACAAAATCCACTGGAATGATAAGTTTATCGACCCTCACAAGAACATCCACGACTACACCTTGTGGTTTTTGAACTGAGCGGTCGGTAAGCTGTAGGGTCATACGTGCTGGTCTCAAATCTTCCAATCCTAGCTTTAGAAACAATTTATATGGCATTACATTTATGCTTGCTCCCGAATCTGCCAAGGCATTCTCTTGCAAACCTTCGGCAAGCACACATAGGATAATGAAACTACCGGGATCGGTGAGTTTTTTTCGCAGTTTCTTCTGAATTAATGCAGAGAAGTTCTCGGACAATGTCACAGAGTCAAGTTCTTCCAATTTTCTTTTGTTCGTGATAAGGTCCTTCATAAACTTGGCGTACTTGGGCATTTGGGATATGGCCTCAACCAATGGGATGTTGATGTGGAGTTGCTTGAATATGTTCAAGAATTTTTTAAACTGGGCATCCTCCTTATCTTGTTTCAGTCTTGATGGATAAGGCACAACGGGCTTGTACTCAATTCCCTTCGGAGCTTGGAAATTTGGACCAGCTTCTCTATGATTGCTCTTATTCTCTTCACTAGTATCCTTGCTCAAAATAGGGTCTTCCTAAATGGCTACCCTATCATTGGAGATACTTGGGCCTCCCTCAGCCCTTGCCTCCAACTGCTTTCCACTTCTCAATGTGACAGCCTTTAAGTGCTTCCTCGGGTTACTGTCGGTATTACTTGGTAAACTGCCTGAGGGTCGTTCAGATTGGGCTCTGGCGAGCTGCCCAACCTTGTTCTCAAGTGACTAAATGGAGGCTTGCACATTCCTTAATATAGTACTGATAAGTGCTTGTGTTATAGTAATGTAAAGCGTTATTATCTTACAATGAGCATACTTTTATCAGATTTTATCACTAAATGGTGTGCATTTGTGTATTCTTGTGCATTGTAGGGTTGTGGAGCCAATTTGGAGAAAAAGAAGAAAGAATAGGTTATGTTTGCCATTCTTGAGGAGTTCTCGGACCAAGCAAGGAACAAGGAACGAGTCTAGAATTTTGGGTGTGTGCCAACCTCCATTGAAGGGGCACAAAGGCAGTCACATTCACAAAAGTCTAACTTGTGCAGGATTGGAGAATTTCTCCAATGAAGAGAAATGAAGTAATCAACATAATCTACCATTGATTGTGTGCCCAATTCAACGGCCTCGATGAAGAACGATGAATTCGGGAGCATTCCGGCCAAGTACTGTAGCCAAAAACACTGTAGCGAGTTACTGTCCACAGTCTGCCGAAAATCAGCCAAAATAGCGAGTACTGTAGCCAAAACACTGTAGCGAATTACTGTTCACAGTCTGCAGGCGGTGTGGAAAATACACAGGGGCGTGTGGAACTCCGATTTCAGCCCGATTTCAGCCTATATGCTTTTCCATAATTGATGAATAATGTTGAGTTTCAATCTTAAATTCTTTTCTTTTATTGTTGTTTTCCCTTAGCTGTGACACTAGGGTTAAGAACAATATAGGTTATCCTTTGGAGGTGCGACAACTCCTATAGAATTAGACTACTTAGGCTTGAAGAGGGTCGAGAGGGTGAGCCGTGAGGTAGCAGAACGTCCCCTTTCCCCTCCGATGTGATTCTCCCTACCTCCATGTTCCATGATTTATTCACGGTCCAGATAGAGTTAGGTGCTAGGCGATAAACTCCCCTAGGGCTTTATTGCGCAAATACCAAAGTATTGGGTTGAAGTGAATCTTAGCACCGAGACTTAATTTAGACTAGGGTTCTCTCACCTGGACCAAAGGGTTAGAACTATACATAGGAACAGGGTTAATCACTAGGAGTCCCTAGAACTTAAGGCAATTCCACATAGTGTGAGGCTTAGGTAGATAGACTCCCCTAGGGCTTACTTGATAGGTCAACGACAGTCAATGGTCGTAGTGAAACCTAATGACCGGAACATAGTGTTGGGATTAGTCACGGTTGACCTTAGGTTTGGGACCGTGTATTTAAGGATATCTTTGACTCAATTAACATTAATAGGAAAGTATAATAGCATTAGTCCTATTGGTAACTTGTCCGGGTACCCCATCTTTATATCGATTACCTCTCCTACTTTATTGCCCTTTTTGCACTCTTTTACTTTCTTATATATATATATATACATATTGAATTCTCCTATCATCGATTCCATTTATAGCTAAAATAGTGATAACATTTGTTTCTGAACACTATTCCCTGTGGATACTACTACCCACTCACCAGGGTATTTTATTACTTCGACAACTCGTGCACTTGTGGGATACACGCAAGGGGTCGTGTCAATACCAAATTCATCAAGCCTCTTCTCACCATTCTAAAACCTTACTTCGGTATTTATCATGAATTTGGCTAATACGTCCTCGGTACTGTTCTTCCTTTCTTGCGGTGGAGGTGCATGATACTAGTTCCCTTGAGGTGGCGGGGTCTCTGCGATGCTTGACCTTGTCTCCAGGACATGTTTGGGTGGCTCCTCCACCCCGAATTATAGGTGTTACCAAATTGGTTCCTCGGTCCTCTAGGCCCGCCGCCAACATAATCGAAATTCTCTACAGGTGGCGATGAGGCAACAAATATGGGGCATTGTGAGGTTGCATGCCCCGCCCCACAGGTATCGCACGACATTACTGCCTTAGGGATGGAACTGGAACCCAACATCAATTGCTCAACTTTCTGTGCCAATGAGCTCACCGAGGTATTATTGTCTGAGAGATTCTTTGTTAAGGGCTCAACCTTAGCTGTCAATGCTGTATTTTCATTTACCTCATACAGGCCTACAACCTTCAGTGCTTTCTACTTAGTACTACAGTGACACTCATTGCTGGCCATACTCTCAATCAAAGCTTCAGCTTCCTTAGGCAATTTGTTACTCAGAGAACCTCCTGCTACAGCATCAATCAGTTGTCTAGTTGCATAGTTTAGCCCATTACAAAACATCTATACTCTTATCCAAGAGAGGAATCCGTGATGAGGACACCTGCTCAACAAATCCTTGAACCGCTTGTGGGCCTCAAAAAGTGTTTCCGAATCCCCCTGCCTGAACGATGATATCTCTTGCCTCAGTCTCGCGGCCTTACTTGGCAGAAAATATCTAGCAAGGAATTTCTCCACCATGTCCTTCCACGTGGTGATGGATCTGGGGGCTAAGGATGTAAGCCATCTGTATGCTACTCCCCTTAGACTGAAAGGAAACAATCTCAGTCTAATAGCATCATCTGACACCAAATTAATCTTGAAAGTTGAACAAATTTGAAGGAAACGAGAAAGGTGTGCATGTGGGTCTTCATCAGCTAGCCAATCAAACTGAACTGAATTTTGTATTATTCCAATTGTGCTTACCTTGATTTCAAAATTATTAGCCAGCACAGCAGGCGCTTGCAAACTAGATTCATCCCCGGTGTATTGTGGTCTTTCAGTGTCTGACAAAGTCCTCCTAGGTTCGGCCATAACTGAAGGTTCACTTGATTCCACTCTACCCTCTCGTTGTCTTGAACTCTTAGCCACGTCTCCCAACCACTGATGTAACATTCTTTCAATTTCACTGTCGGGCTCAACCAAGTTAGCTTGACTCACTCTTGTCGTACGACGGGTACCTTGCAAAATTTGGTGTCAAGAATTAGAAACAAGAGAGACACAATAAAATAAAATGCAAGCAAAGAAATGACGGAATATATACAGAAATGGTAAATATGAAACAAGATGATGGTTAAATCAACATGTGCAAAGTTTTCCGAGTATTTCTCGTGGTTCCTCGGCAATGGCGCTAAAAAACTTGATGTGTTTGCTAACCCGAAAGCGCACGGATTGTCAAGTAATACCTCTCATGCGAACATGAGAGGGTCGTATTCCCTGGGGCCCAAGAAGCTACCCTTACTTCCTTTTAACAATGTTGTTCAACCGATCGGATTTAAGTGAGTGAATTGAATGTGAAGAAACTAAACAAATAATTAACTAAAGTGAATTGATGAGGACAAGGTACGAGATAACTTAGGGCTAGGAGTGGTCACGGATGAGGATTCCCTCAGGGTCAACTAAAGTGAGTAGGATGCTTGGACTAACATGCAAGTGGCTAGTTGGACTGAGAAAACCCTAGACTAGGCCAACCCGATGGTCACGACAATTGACTCCTAATCTGGTACGGGTATTGGATACGGTACGTCTACCCCCCAAGATTACCCCTACGATTGCAATAGGTGAAGTGATTTTCTCAAACTAGGGTTAAAATACAAATGAGTATTTAACCCTAGGAATGGAGGGATACAAATACCCAATAGTCACGGTGTATTTATACATATTTCCTTTCAAAGTTTGGTGAGTCTAACACTAGGGCAATGATCATGCAACCTAGCATTTCCTAAATCTTTGATACATAGAGTTCTCATACATATCATGTATGTAAAAACACCAAACAATGAATCACAAACAAGCAACAAACATAAATCAGCACCAAATCATCCAAAACATCACAAGTTCACCCCCAAGGTTCACCTACATCCGGTGACCGTGGGGTTTAGTTGCTCATGCTCAAGAAATACAACACATAGTCCATGAAAACAACCAAAGAAAACATGAGAAAGACCTCACGACTCACCATCTCAACCCTCGTCAACCTTAAGTATTCTAACCCTATAGGAGTTGTCACACCTTCCAAGGATAACCTAGATTGTTCTCAACCCTAGTGTCACGGCTAAGGGAAAATAATTACAGAAACAATAAGATTGAAACTCAAATTTATTCATCAATAATGGAAAAGCATAATAACAACGTCAAAGAAACATAATAATCCTAGGGTTTACAAGTCCGAATACCCATAAGGGGTTTAGCACCTCATGGTGCTATACAAATCCATCAAAATATGAAAGTAAACACAAATTGAAAGCATCGATGAAAGCCCCCTTGCGTATGATGTGGCCGTCGTCTTGTGCAGTCGCTGGACATCGATGACGATGCTGATGATGCGCTCTGAACCTCCACAAAGTCATCTCCAAAACCCTAGCCACGCTCTCCAGAAGTTGGGGAGTAAGATTGGTAAAAAGATGTGTAAAAAGTCTCCAAATAGGGCTTTTATAATTTTGAGTCGTGGCTTTAAAATCAGCCTTATCGAGATTTCACACAGTCGTCTGGAATTTCCATATGCCCATGTGAACTTGCTGGAATGCTGATTTTCGGCAGACAGTGAATAATAACATGCTACAATATTTTTACTACAGTAACTTGCTACAGTAACCTTGTCAAAACCCTCCCAAATTGACCGTTCTTAATTGAGCCCATTGAATTGGGCACACAATTAATGGTAGATCGTGTCGATTGCTTCAAATCTCCTTCTTAGTGAAGTTCTCCTAAGCTATACTAGTTAGACTTATTGTGAGCGTGACTGCCCTTGTGCCCCTCCAAAGGAGGTTGGCACACACTCATAAGTCTAGGTTCGTGCCTTGTTCCTTGCTTTTTCCGAAAACTCCCTAACAAGCACACAATCAATGGTAGATCGTGCCGATTGCTTCAAATCTCCTTCTTGGTGAAGTTCTCCTAAGCTACATGAGTTAAACTTGTTGTGAATGTGACTGCCTTTGTGCCCCTCCAAAGGAGGTTGGCACATACTCACAAGTCTAAATTCGTGCCTTGTTCCTTGCTTGGTTAGAAAACTCCCCAACAATGGCAAGCACGATCTAACTTCGTTTTTCTTCTTCAAAATAACTCCACAAACCTACAATGCATAAGCGTAAACAAATGCACACCATTTAGTGATAGAATCTGATAAAAGAGATGCTCATTGTAAGATAATAACGCTTCGTGTTACTATAACACAAGCACTTATCATGCATCTCATCCCGACATGATATGTTCCCTGTTCTTTGCCAATGTTCATATACCTGTATATGCTTCTACGTGTCCTGAAAGATGGTAGGCTAGAAAAATCCACCATCAAGGATCTTTTTAGCTATTCGATTAGTACTGTAATGTCCCCTAGTCGGTCCTTGATAAGTGCTCATGTTATAATAATGTGAAGTGTTGTTACCTTACAATGAGCATTACTTTCATCAGATTTTATCACTAAATATTGTGCATTTGTATGCTTTTTTGCATTGTAGGGTCGTGAAGCTAATTTGGAGAAAAGGAGCAAAGTTAGATCATGTTCGCCATTGTTGGGGAGTTTCCGGACTGAGCAAGGAACAAGGCACGAACCTAGACTTGTGAGTGTGTGCCAACCACCTTTGGAGGGGCACAAAGGCAGTCATATTCACAATAAGTCTAACTCATGTAGGATAGGAGAACTTCACCAATAAAGAGAACTGAAGTAATCGGCACGATCTACCATTGATTGTGTGCCCTAATTCAAAGGCCTCGATGAAGAACGATGAATTCAGGAGCATTTCGGTAGAACACTATAGCAAGTACTGTAGAAAGGTACTGTAGCAAGTTACTGTTTACTGTCTGCCGAAATTCAGTAAAATAGAGACTTCACACGGGCGTATGAAAATTCCACACAGTTGTGTGAAATCCCGATTCAGCCTATTTGAAGCCGCGACTCAACATTATAAAAGCCCGATTTTGAGACTTTTTCTGGATCTTTTTGCCAATCTTTCTTCCTGGTTTCTGGAGGGTTGTAGATAGGGTTTCGGAGAGGACTTTGTGGTGGTTTGGAGCGTGTCATCGGCATCATCATCAATGTCCGGCAGCCGCACAAGACCACGGCCACACTATACACAAGGGGGTTTTCATCTATGCTTTTGATTTGTATCTCTTTTCATAGTTTGATTAATTTGTATAGCTTAATGAGGAGCTAAACCCTTTGTGGGGATTCAGATTTGTAAACCCTAGGATGATTATGTTTCTATTACATTGTTATTATATTTTTCCGTTATTGATGAATAAAAATTGAGTTTCAATCTTAATTGCATGTTGTATTGTTTTCCCTTTGCCATGGCACTAGGGTTGAGAATAATCTAGGTTATCCTTTGGAGGTGTGACAACTCCTATAGGGTTAGACTACTTGAGATTGAAGAGGGTCGAGAGGGTGAGTCGTGAGGTAGCGAAACGTCCCCTTTCCCGTCCAGTTTAATTTTTCCTACCGTCATGTTCCACAAGTTCTTAGCGGTTGAAATAGAGTGATGTGCTAGGAGATCAACTCTCCTGGGGGTTAGTTATGCGAGCATCAGAGTGAAGGGTTGAATTGAATCCTAGTGTTGGGGCTTAATTGAGACTAGGATTCTTTGACCTGGACCAAATGGTTAGAGCTATACATAGGAACAGGGTTGATCATTAGGAATCCCTAGAGCTTAAAGCAATCCCACGTAGTGTGAGGCTTAGGAAGATGTACTCCCCTAGGGCTTAGTTGAAAGGTCAAAAAGAGTCAAGGGTCGTAGTGAAAACCTAATGGCGGGGCATTGTGTTGGGGTTAGTCACGGTTGACCTTAGGTTTGGGACCCTGTGTTCAAGGATATCCTCGACTCATTATTATCAATAGGAAAGTATAATAGCATTGTCTTGCACTAGAAGCATACAGCGTAGGGGTAGCTTGTCCGGGTACCCTGTTTTATTCATTGATTGTCCTTCTCTTATTGTTCTTGCTTGCACTCTCTTACTTTTCATATTTCTCTTTATTTTCTTCTTACTTTCGATTACGTTTGCACACACATAATTGACTTACTCTCATTTTCCATATTTCGCATTAGTTAAATAGCAATTGATAGTATCTTTGGTCCTACTCCTTGTGGATTCGACTACCCTCTCACCATGGTACTATTATTACTTCGACAAATCCGTGCACTTGCGGTGCACACACGCAAAGGGATGTGTCAAGTTTTTTGCGCCATTGCCGGGGAGTAGGCGTATTTTAGATACTTACTTTTGGCTATTTTAGCTATTCACTTCGTTTTCTATTTCACACTTTCTTTTCCTATCATCGTTCTTATTTGTTTTCGGCTCAGGTTATGACTCGCGGGAACCCTTTGATTCTTGTTGAAGGAGACCCAGACATTGGTAGAAGAACACATCGAAAAGGAAAGGAACCTGTACAAGAACAGTCTAATCAAGTTGAAATAGAAACAGAAGGGTCAGAAGCAATGACAGAGCAAAATGAACAACAGAGGACATTGTCCGATTTTGCTAAACACGCAGTTATGGGCACCCAATCAAGCATTGTGAGGCCCCCGATCACAGCAATGAATTTTGAGTTGAAGCCGTCATTCATTTAGATGATGCAACAGTTTGCACAATTTAATAGGTTGGCCGATAAAGTTCCCAACAACCATATAGAAAACTTCCTTGAAGTGTGTAACATGTTGAAGATTAATGGAGTGACAGACGACATGATTCATTTGAGAGCCTTCCCATTTTCATTGAAGGGAAAAGCAAGACATTGGCTTCATTCATTACCGAGAGCATCTATTACTACTTGGGAGGAGATGGCCGAGGCATTCTTGGCTACCTACTTTTCTCCGGGAAAATCACCGAGGCTCCGGAACAAGATATCATCCTTCATGCAAATGGAATTGGAGTCTCTATTCGAGACATGAGACAGGTTGAAGGAGCTCTTAGATGCACCAACATGGATTCCCCAAGTGGATTATCATTCATACTTTCTATAATATGTTGAATCCGAGCACCAAGTAACTCTTAGATGCAGCGGCAGGAGGAACTCTAGGAAGCAAGACTCTCGGTGAAGCCCGACACCTTATAGAAGAGATGGCTATGAATAGCTATCAATGGAATATAAGGGACCGAAAGAAGGTGGCCGGAATTCATGAAGTTGACACAGTTACATCATTAGCGGCATAGATGGAATCATTGAGTAAGAAGCTAGATGCTCTAGCTTCACCAAGAGTTGCAACCATCACTACTTGTAACGGTTGTGGTGGAGGTCACGCTCCGAGCGATTGCCCTATTGCTATTAGGGGCATAAGTGCGGTGGAACAGGTCAATTTTGTTGGTAATGCATATAGAGGACAATGCCAAGGCAACCAGTATAGTAGAACCTACAATCAGGGCTGGAAGAACCACCAGAACTTTTCATGGAGCAATTAAGAGCAGTCACAACAAAAGAGCAATGAACCAACGGGATTTCAAAGTCAACAAGCACCGAACTTAGAAAGTCGAGTGACCGTGCTAGAGGGAATGATAACCGATCTAGAGAGAGCCTTCACAAGGTTTGTTTCTGTTGGGATCGATAGGGGTCTACGAGCATGCCAGAAGCAAAATATGCACAGCGGATAACAAACAAAACTAGCATGGACCCTAGCATACAATGGAAGTGAATAAAGATATAAAATTCTAAAATAAATAAATAAATAAATAAATACAATTCCAAGGGTGAAGTCAAAAAAGGGACTGCATATACACGACTCTCCTCTACTCTCACACACACAAGTGGAAAACAATCCGGTATGGATTGCTAGTATCCAACGATAACTCTTATCGAGAAATACGAATAGCAATTAAAATTAGGTCTCAAAAACCTAATCGTAAACATGTGTAAGGAATTGTAAATCCAAAACCGACACTCAGCGAATGTTTCACATGTGAGAATCTTTTGCGAAAAATTCCACAAACATTATGAACTAATCTCAAAAGGCTCTCACTCCGGCGATCTCCATTGATAAAGAAATATCAATGAAAAAGCCGCCCTGTGAACTAACATACATGAATAAACAAGAAAGATCAAAGGAGTGTCGACCTATACTGATAAACGTCTAAATGTACGTATTTTATGCGTATACTTGCGCATGCTTTTCGTATTTTATTGATGATTCGATGCCCTTTTGTGGTCTAAATTGTTCTATTTCGTGTTTAGGTACATTATGTGCTTTGGTGACCCTAACGACGCGATTTGAGTGGAAATCTGCACTGAAACTGTCGTTTTAGGGTCCCGAGTACTGTAGCATTACTGTAGTAGCCCGAAGCGCGAAGTGTTAGAAGGAGAATAAAGTCTGGAAACCCTCACGGCCGCGAGGTCATCCGCGAACAGTACTGTAGCACTCTACTGTAGCAGTTACTGTGCAAAATCACAACTTTGCGGTTTCTTGTTGCCCGTATTACAGGCTCCCTCACGGGCCGTATATGTACCGTGAAGCCACCCGTGAGCTTGCCCGAACCCATCATTTAAAGAGCTTTTACTTCGGTTTTCTAAGGCAATCTTGAGTTCTCTTCTTAGGCCCTCTCACCACCACCTTCGAATTGAGGAAGAAGAAGCTCTTGGAGGGCGATCTAGGCAAGGATTTGGCAAGGAGAGCAAGGTTTTGGGAAGATTCTTCATCCTAGGGCTCACATTTGGAAGTTGAAGACTAGGGAGGCCACCCCTTAGAGTGGCGTCTTTGGAACTTCACCGGCCTTCATCCTTTGAGGGAGTCCTTCTCATGCCTTTGTTGTTTGTTTCCATGCATTCATTGTTGTATTTAGTGAACACGAGCACTTAAACCCCAAGGTCACCAGATGTAGGTGAACCTTGGGGGTGAACTTGTGATGTTTTGGATGATCTTGTTCTAATTGATGTTTGTGGCTTGTTTGTGATCCATTGTTTGGTGTTTTTACATGCTTGGTATGTATGAGAACTCTATGTATCAAAAGAATTAGGAAATGCTAGGTTGCATGACCATTGCCCTAGTGTTAGACTCACCAAACTTGGAAGGGAAATACGTATAAATACGCCGTGACCATCGGGTATTTGTACCCCTCCACTCCTACGGTTGAGTACTCTTTTGTATTGTAACCCTAGTTTAGAAAACCACTTCACCCTTTGCAATCGTAGGGGTAATCTTGGGTGGTATACGTATTGTATCCAATACCCGTACCGGATTAGGGGTCGACTTCCGTGACCATCGGGTTGGCCTAGTCTAGGGTTTTCTCGGTCCAATTAGCCACTTGCATGTTAGTTCAAGTTTCCTACTCACTTTAGTAGCCCCTAAGGGAATCCTCATCCATGACCACTCCTAGCCCTATTTTACCCCGTATCTTGCCCCCGTATGTTAGTTTTGGTTATTTACTTATCTAGCATCTTTACATTACATTCGCAATCTTGAGTTGTATTGGTCAAACAATATTGTAAAAAGGAAGTAAGGATAGCTTCTCGGCCCCAGGGAATACGACCCCTGTGTCACGCACAGGGTATTACTTGATGACCCGTGCACTTGCGGGATAGCACTCATCAAGTTTTTGGCGCCGTTGCCGGGGACCCACGAGAAATATCCAGAAAACTTTGCGCGTGTTGATTTGACCACTTTCTTGTTTTGCAGTTATCATCCTTTGTATATATTCCATTATCTATTGTTTTGCATTTTATCTTTGTTACTGTAGCAGTACTGTATCTTTGTTACTGTAGCAAAACACTGTAGCAAGCTAATGTTCAATTTCTGCCAAAAAATCATGGTTTCAGAGAATTCACACTTGTGTGTGGAAATTCCACACGGCCGTGTGAATTGATTTTTCAGCCAGACAGAAACTTCACACGGGCGTGTGGAAATTCCACACGGCCATGTGAAGCCCCCGATAAGTCCGATTTTAAAACCACGATTCGACATTATAAAAAGGGATTTTAGAGACCTTTTGGGATATCTTTTGACCTATCTTTCGCCTCAACTTGGGAAGTGCGGCTAGGGTTTTGGAGAGGATTTCGTGGGGGTTTAGCGCGTGTCATCGGCATCGTCATCGACGTTCGACGGCCGCACGAGACCACAGCCACACCATATACAAGGGGGTTTTCATCAATGTCTTTGATTTGTACTTTCTTTTCTATTTTGATGAACATGTATAGCTCCATGAGGAGCTAAACCCTTGAGGGTATTCGGACTTGTAAACTCTAGGGTTTTTATGTTTTTTTGACATTGTTATTATGCTTTTCCATTATTGATGAATAAAAATTGAGTTTCAATCTTAATTTCATCTTGTTAATATTTTCCCTTAGACGTGACACTAGGGTTAAGAACAATTTAGGTTACCCTTTGGAGGTGTGACAACTCCTTTAGGGTTAGACTACTTAAGATTGAAGAGGATTGAGAGGGAGAGTTGTGAGGTAGCGATGTACCCCTTTCCCCTTCGATATGGTTTCTCCCTACCTCCGTTTCCTTGATTTCATAGCAGTCGAAATAGAGTGAAGTGCTAGGCAGATAAACTCCCCTGGGGCTTAGTTACGCAAGTAACAGAGTGAAGGGTTGAAGTGAATCTTACGCGCTGGGGCTTAATCTAGACTAGGGTTCTTCCACCTCGACCAAAGGGTTAGAACTACACATAGGAACAGGTTTACCACAAGGAATCCCTAGAGCTTAAAGCAATCCCACGTAGTGTGAGGTTTAGGTAGATATACTCCCCTGGGGCTTAGTCATGCGAGCGACAGAGTGAAAGGTGATGTGAATCCTAATACCGGGGCATAATGATGGGGTTAGTCACGGTTGTCCTTAGGTTTGTGACCATGAGTCTAAGGATTTCCTCGACTCAATTAACATCAATAGGGAAGTATAATAGCATAGTCCTGTACTAGAAGCATAGATCGTAGAGGTAGCTTGTCCGGATACGCTATTTCATTCATTGCTAGTCCTCTCTATTCTCTTTTACTTGCACTCTCTCATCTTCCATCTTTCTATTTAATTTCTTGTCTTTCATTCTGTTTGATTCTATATTCACTCATTGATCCTATTATTGTTTTTCCATACACCGCATAGCTTTATTAGTGAAATCTCATATTCTAAATCCCTATTCCCTGTGGATTCGACTACCCTCTCACCAGGGTACATTTTATTACTTCGACAAACCCGTGCACTTGCGGGATACACACAAGGGGATCGTGTCAAAGTTTTTGGCGCCGTTGCCAGGGAATAGGCATTTTAGATATTTGTTTCTCACTATTTTAGCTATTCACTTCGTTTTCTATTTCACAATTTCTTATTCTTCCATCACTCTAAATTGTTTTCTTTTGTATGTTTACTCTTTCTTGTGAGGAACCTAAATGGAGATTGATCAATCTATTGAGCTATATTCTCAAGTTGAAGCTCTCAGTACAAGGCTTGATAGAATTATTGCTTCACAACAACAAAGCAATCCATGCTATAACATATATCATCCAAATGAAAGGAGCTACCCAAATTTTTCATCGAATAATGATGGATAACATTGGGAAGCACCTCAAGAGCAATTTCAAAAGGATGAGGTACTTGAAGAGGATGCACCTCAGTGGAAAAAATTACTAGATAACTTTATTGAAGCATGCAATGCCTCTTGCCAAAGTATGGAAGCCATGCGAAAGTGTCATGAAGCCTCCTATAACGACCTTGAGCATCAATTGGGATGGATACTTGACACGCTCTCCAAGGAAAATGAAGTATTTGAGCAAGCAACGCAAGTTCCTTGTAGAGATGATGTGGTAGTGAACGATAATGAAGAAATGGGGCAAAACCGACTACATTGCTGTAGAAATTGAAGAGGAAAAAGAAGAACATTATTTGGAGAATTGGGATTGCTTGAATGAAGATAGTGCTTGTGAGCAAGGAAATTTTCAAGGGGATTTGCTAGTGTCATGTTCCTTTCAAGATGAAAATACACAAGAAGAAGCAAACCCTAAGGTAATAGAACAAGCATCTTTCTTTGGGATTGATCAACTTATAGAATGCAAGAAAGAGACATTGGGTTTGGGAGAAGATGTGGGGAGGATATTTAAACCATCCAATGACCCACCTATGCTAATCTTGGACAATTCCCAACACAAATTGTTTCCTTGGAGGCCAAAAGTAAGATCGTTTGACCCTCCAACAAATACTCCACCCCGGCAACTATATTTTTGGTTCAAAGGAAGTAGCTATGCAAATTCTTGTCGGGAGGAACACACTCTTTTCAAGCCGCCACGAGGTAAGAAAGAGGTACGTCAAGCTAAGTGACGTTAAACAAGCGCTTCTTGGGAGGCAACCCAAGTTTCTATTGCTTTTCTAGGCTTTAGTTTAGTTTTTAGCATGAATAATTGCCTAGTTTCGGTGTTTTGATTTTATTATGCTTGTGCTGTGATTTCTTATGGATTATTGGTGTTGTAGTGTGCCTAATTGTGATTATTGAAGTTTTGGATCGTTTGAGTGTGTTTTCATGGATCTCTGGTCGTGTTCTTATCGTCTATACAGGATCTAAGTGTTATAATCGTGTTTCTGAAATTTTCTGTAGAGTTTGTAATGTTTCTAAGTCATCCAGAGAAAACACACGGCCATATAGAATTGCCACACGGCCGTGTGAACCATCTCAGAGCTCATCCCGAGTGTCACAGGGGCTGTGTAGCTACCCCTGTGAGCGACCCAGTGAAGGGCACACGGCCGTGTGAAACTATGCAGAGACTTCCCTTCAATCCTGAGAAAACACAAGGGCATGTGGCCACCCCTGTGAGAGGTCCTGTGAAAAGCACACGGCCGTGTGGATTGTCACACGGCCGTGTGAAACACTTAGAATTTTTCGGGATATCTAGAGAGGCCACAGGGGCACGTGGGTGCCCCTGTTGCCGTCCTTGTGTTGGCCAGGTTGGGCACACGGCCGTGTGGAATTTCCACACGGCCGTATGTATATTCTGGAGAGCAAACAGAGGAAACACAGGGCGTGTCATTGCCCCTGTGACTGATTCCAATGGAGATACACGGCCGATGCGCAAAACACAAAAGGCTGTGGTTTCTTTTAAAAATATATTTGTGCCTTTTCGATTCTAAATGCCTCCACACTCAAAGGATGTTTCCTCCCATCTTCCCAACCCTCTCTTCGTCCTTTTAAGGAGTTTTTAAGTCATTTTCCGGCCATATTCGAAGTTTTTGATTTACATTTTATCGACAAGCATCTTTTCTCCTTTTCTTCGTCAATCTTTTCTTTCTTTTTCAGCACCAGGATCACTATCAACAACATCAACAGCATCGGCACCAATAGAAGACAACACCAACACTTGAGGCGTTTCTAGTTTTATGTTTCTTTTGTTTTATTTTACTTTTGTTGAGCTTCAATGAACCCCTTTTGTGTATACGTGCAGATGGTCTTGGATGTAAGGATTTTGACGAATAGTCATTGGCACGGTCATGGGACCGTGTGTGCTCCACAAACCATTGAGACTCAACTCTCAATGACCTAGCTCCATCAAACGCAACACTTGGAGTTCAGGGGAATAATGTTTCAATTGCCCACTTCCACACTAATTGTTTTTATTTGTTACTTATTATTGTGCTTGCATGCGTACATTGGGGACAATGTACATTTTAAGTGTGGGGGGAGTTCACATTGCACACACCTTTACTTGTGCGTTCAATTGCTCATGCTCATGTAGCATATGGCGGTTCACCTTAGTTGCAACGGTTGTATTCTTAGAGTTTAGGAGAATTTTTAACATTGTATCCTATCATGCTCTAGTTTCTACTTGAATTTTAGTGAATTTTTGCTCGATTATCCTATATTGTACAACTTACCCTTGGAATCTTTTGGAAACTCAATCTTGAAGTTTTTAAGGACATGTTTATCATCGTTTTTAGTTGTACCTTAGAAAATGCATATATAAGAAAAAAAAATTGGAAAAGAGAAAAAAGAAAAAAAAATATATATATATATATATGAGTTTGTGAATAGTTGCTTTGTTTTATGTATGCATTTGGGGTGGAAAGAGCTACCACCTGTGAAGTATGTAGCTACTCTCATAAGTCGGATACAAGTTATGCCCTAATGAGAGAAAGAGCTATCTTATGGGATGCGTGAAAGCTACTACCCCGGTAGAAAGAGCTACCTCCTCGAAAGTGTGAAAGCCACCTTTGGCGGCCGCTTAGGAAAGGGCTACCTTCAAGGATGTGTGAAGCTACTACTTCCTTCTCTTTTTAGTTTTGTTTTTGTATATAAATAAGTCCTTTCTAACAAAAGTTTGAGGAGTACTCGTTGGTTATCTGGAGTGAAATCGCACACACTAGCACATTTTCGAGTTTTTATCCATTTTGACTCGAGTTTTTAGCTAGAGCAATGATAACCTTATGCATTGTTTTGATTTCCCCTTACTTGTAGAATGCTTCTTTTGCATACTTTTGGTGAACCTAAGGCCGAGCACTTTCAATTGTTCTTCCCAAGTACTTTCACATTTTATTTTTTGCTTGAGGACAAGCAAAAGCTTAAGTGTAGGGGGGGGGAGGGGGGGTTTATAAGTGCTTGTGTTATAGTACCGTGAAGCATTATTATCTTACATTGAGCATATCTTTTATCAGTTTTTATCAATAAATGGTGTGTATTTGTGTACTCTTGTACATTGAAGGTTTGTGGAGTTAAATTGGAGAAGAAGAACGAAATTAGGTCGTGTTCGCCAATGTTGGGAAGTTTTCGAACCAAGTAAGGAACAAGGCACGAGCTTGACTTATGAGTGTGTGCCAACCTCCTTTGGAGGGGCACAAAGACAGTCACATTCACAACAAGTCTAACTCGTGTAGCTTAGAAGAACTTCACAAAGAAGGAGACTTGAACTAATTGGCATGACTTATCATTGTTTGTGTGCCCAACCAATGGCCTCGATGAAGAACAACGGATTCGGGAGCATTTCGGCATGTACTGTAGCAGCACTGTATTTTATTGCTGTAGCAAAAACACTGTAGCAATCTAATGTTCAATTTCTGCCGAAAATCAGGGTTTTAGAGAATTCACACGGGCGTGTGGAAATTCCACACGGTCGTGTGAATCGATTTTTCAGCCAGATAGAAACTTCACATGGCCGTGTGAAGCCCCTGATAAGTCCGATTTTAAAGCCGCGATTCAACATTATAAAAAGGGATTTTTGAGACCTTTTGGGATATCTTTTGACCTATCTTTCTCCTCAACTTGGGGTGCGTGGCTAGGGTTTTGGAGAGGATTTCGTGGAGGTTTAGCGCGTGTCATCGGCATCATCATCGACGTTCGACGGCCGCACGAGACCATGACCACACCATATACTAGGGGGTTTTCATCAATATCTTTGATTTGTACTTTCTTTTCTATTTTGATGAACATGTATAGCTCCATGAGAAACTAAACCCCTTGAGGGTATTCAAACTTGTAAACTCTAGGGTTTTTATGTTTCTTTGACATTGTTATTATGTTTTTCCATTATTGATGAATAAAAATTGAGTTTCAATCTTAATTTCATCTTGTTAATATTTTCCCTTAGACGTGACACTAGGGTTGAGAACAATTTAGGTTACCCTTTGGAGGTGTGACAACTCCTTTAGGGTTAGACTACTTAAGATTGAAGAGGGTTGCGAGGGAGAGTTGTGAGGTAGCGATATACCGCTTTCCCCTTCGATATGGTTTCTCCCTACCTCCGTTTCCTTGATTTCATAGCAGTCAAAATAGAGTGAAGTGCTAGGCAGATAAACTCCCCTGGGGCTTAGTTACGCAAGTAACAGAGTGAAGGGTTGAAGTGAATCTTACGCGCTGGGGCTTAATCTAGACTAGGGTTCTTCCACCTGGACCAAAGGGTGAGAACTACACATAGGAACAGGTTTTACCACTAGGAATCCCTAGAGCTTAAAGCAATCCCACGTAGTGTGAGGTTTAGGTAGATATACTCCCCTGGGACTTAGTCGTGTGAGTGACAAAGTGAAGGGTGACGTGAATCCTAATACCGGGGCATAATAATGGGGTTAGTCACGGTTGTCCTTAGGTTTGGGACCATGAGTCTAAGGATTTCCTCGACTCAATTAACATCAATAGGGAAGTATAATAGCATAGTCCTGCACTAGAAGCATAGATCCTAGATGTAGCTTGTCCGGATACCCTATTTCATTCATTGCTAGTCCTCTCTATTCTCTTTTACTTGCACTCTCTCATCTTCCATCTTTCTATTTAATTTCTTGTCTTTCATTCTGTTTGATTCTATATTCACTCATTGATCCTATTATTGTTTTTCCATACGCCGCATAGCTTTATTAGTGAAATCTCATATTCTAAATCCCTATTCCCTGTGGATTCGACTACCCTCTCACCAAGGTACATTTTATTACTTCGACAAATCCGTGCACTTGCGGGATACATGCAAGGGTTCATGTCACCGAGTAAGAGAAAAGATCCAGGAAGTTTATTATACCTTGCAACATTGGCGACTTGGGTGAAGAAATGGAATTGGCCGGCTGGGGGGCAAGTATCAATGTCATGCTGATAAGTGCTTGTGTTATAGTAATACGAAGTATCATTATCTTACTTTGAGCATTACTTTTCTCAGGTTTAATCACTAATTAGTGTGTATTTGTGTTCTTTTGTGCATTGAAGGGTTGTGGAGAAGATCTAGAGGAAAAGAAGCAAGAATAGGTTATGTTCGCCATTGTTGAGGAGTTCTCGGACCAAGCAAGGAACAAGGCATGAGTCTAGACTTGTGGGTGTGTGCCAACCTCCATTTTAGGGGCACAAGGGCAGTCACACTCACAAAAGTCTATAACTCGTGTAGGATTGGAGAATTTCGCCAATGAAGAGAAATGAAGTAATCGACATAATCAACCATTGATTGTGTGCCCAATTCAACGGCCTCGATGAAGAACGATGAATTCGGGAGCATTTCGGTGAGTACTATAGCAGCACTGTAGCTTTGTTATTGTAGCAAAACCACTGTAGCAAGCTACTGTTCACTTTCTGCCAAAAATCAGGATTTCAAAGAGTTCACACAGGCTTGTGGAAATTCCACACGGTCGGGTGAATTAATTTTCCAGCAAGCCAGAAACTTTACACGGGCGTGTGTGACACACCCCTTGCGTGTGTGTACCGCAAGTGCACGGGTTGTCGAAGTAATAATTATACCCGGTGAGTAGGGTAGTCGAGTCCACAGGGAACAGGGCTACTAGTACTAACTTCTTCTCTGCAATCTAGCCTAATGACTAATGTGATTTTGTGGTGATCTAGTGTGCATAGAAATTAATACCAGAGATGAATAGGCAAAGGGTAAATAAAGGGAGATCTCAATTAATGAAGATGAGATACCCGGGCAATGCTCCCCCTAGGCTCTATCATGAAGTGCAAGACTAACTAAATGCTTCTAACCGAGTTCTATCAGCCGAGGTAATCCAAGAATAATCGGTCCCTGCCTCCAGGCCACCGATACTAGTCCCCTACAAGGTCCCGGCAGAGAAATCGCTCAATCTCAACACCTCACACCCCATATGACCGCAATGAGTTCTAGGGATACCTAAGAGTGAAACCGATTCCTAAAATTAGATCTAACCCTACTTCTAGGCGGAAGATCCCTAATCTCCTACAAAGGTCCCGGTGGAGAAATCTATCAATCTCACGCCTCACACCCCATATGGTTGCATAAAACTTAGGGAATACGGAGATAGGAAACACTCAATCAGAAGGGAAAGGGGACACTCCTCTATCTCAAGACTCACCCTCTCAACACTCTTTAACCTTGTATGTTCTAATCCCTAATGGAGACCTCTCTCTCACCAAGGAAACAAATCAGACATACCAAACAACCATACGAATCAATAAGGCATGCAAGCAATGATTAAACAAGATTAAAACTCAAATAAACTCGGACTTAAAAGAAAGCATAAAGAAAGTCAATACATGAATCGAAACCTAGGGTTCACATGCCCAAGTATCTACTAGGGTTTAGCCCTCCATGGGGCTTATTACAAAGCAAAATATAACACAATGAAAAGCAATGTAAACCATGGAAGCAAACCCCCTTGAATTCGTGATGATGGCCTTGATGGGTCGCTCAACGTCTTGAAGGATCCTTCTCCGAAGCTAGGTCGCCAATGACTCCCTCGATGCTATGACGGAGGAAAGAACTATCAAAGTTGGTGAAGAACGGCCCTCCAATTCGGCAAAGACCTCCTCCTCAAACCCTAGCCGCTTCGTCTCTCAAAAGCCACACCAAAGATACAAAAAGAATCGGCAAAAAGGGCTATTTATAAGTCTGAAACGCACCAGTCACGTGTCTTCATGTGACCGCGTGAGATCCCACGCGGTCGCGTGGGCTGCAGAATTCCCACGCGGTCGCGTGGGATTTTGACGCGGTCGCGTGAACAGTAATTCTGCTACAGTACTGTTACAGTGAAATGAACAGTGATTTGCTACAGTACTCTTCATAATCACGATCCAAACTCTCTCATCTTGAGGCCACATGGTCGGGCACACGTCCATGTGGTGAGTTATAAGACTTCTCCTCCTTCGAACCATCATTTGAAAGCTTTAGTTATCTTCACACGAGTTGGGACATGAAGGTATGACTGCCTTTGTGCCCTTCCATCACACAAATCATCTTGAATTCTTCAGGAAGTTGGTACACACCCTCATGTGCATGATCCCCTCTTGTGCCTTGACACTGTAGCAAGTTACTGTTCACATTCGGCCGAAAATCATCAAAACAGAATTTCCACACGGCCGTGTGGAATTAACACACGGTGTGTGGAAATTCTGCAGCCCGTGTGGAAAATCCACAGGGTCGTGTGGAATTCCGATTTCAGCCCAATTTCAGCCTATAAAAGCCCGTTTTCAGATCTATTTGGGGACCCCCCCTTCTATCTCTTGCCTATCTTTTGGGGAGCTTTCGGCTAGGGTTTGGAGAGGTTTTTAGAGGTCTTTGGAGGCGATTATACGGCATCGGCATCGACATCTATTGGAAGATAGCTATTGGGGGAGCTATCATCGGCATCGATTCGGCGAGGTGTACCCTAGGCTTGACAAGGGATTCGTTGGAGAAGACGTGCGACTCCACAAGACCATCAATACGATCAACAAGGGGGTTTTCTTTATGGTTTTTATGCATATGTTCTTAATCTCTTTATTGATTTTGTATTGCTCCATGGAGAGCTAAACCCTAGTGGCTATTCGGACTTGTAAACCCTAGGATGACATTGTTTCTATGACTTTTATTATGCTTTCTTTATTGATGAATTTAATTGAGTTTCAATTTTAATTATCTTGTGCTATTATTTTCCCTTAGCCGTGACACTAAGGTTGAGAGCAATCTAGGTTATCCTTGGGAGGTGTGACAACTCCTATAGGGTTAGACTCCTTAAGATTGAAGAGGGTTGAGAGGGAGAGTTGTGAGGTAGCGACGTACCCCTTTCCCTTCCAGTGTGATTTCTCCCTACCTCCGATTCCTTGATTTATTAGTGGTCGAAATAGAGTGAAGTGTTAGGTAGATAAACTCCCCCAAGGCTTTGGGATGATGTGAATCCTATGCACTGGGGCTTAATTTAGACTAGGGTTCTTCCACCTAGACCAAAGGGTTAGAACTACTACATATAGGAACAGGTTTTATCACTAGAAATCCCTAGAGCTTAAAGCAATTCCACGTAGTGTTAGGCTTAGGTAGATATACTCCCCTGGGGCTTAGTTACGCAAGTAAACGAGTGAAGGGTTGAAGTGAATCCTATTGTCGGTACATAGTGTTGGGGTTAGTCACGGTTGACCTTAGGTTTGGGACCATGTGTTTAAGGATATCCTCGACTCAATAGGCATCAACTGTAGAGAATAATACAAGTTTTGCACTAGAAGCATTACTCCTAGGGGGAGCTTTGTCCGGGTACCCCATCGTTATATCGATTACCTCTCCTACCCTCATTATTCTTCTTGCACTCTTTTATTTGCTTTTACATCTATACATATATACTTTTCTCATCATTGATTCCCATCATAGCTAAATAGCGATAACACTTGTTTCTGAATACTATTCCCTCTGGATACGACTACCCACTCACCAGGGTATTTTATTAGTTCGACAACCCGTGCACTTGCGGGGTACACACGCAAGGGGTGTGTCACATGCTCTATATCTTCTTCCAAAAGCTAGGCTTGAGCGAGGCTAGACCGACACGGATGACACTTCAGCTTGCGGATCGATCGGTGAGGCATCCGAGGGGAATTGTGGAAGATGTGTTGGTGAAAATGGACAAATATATATTTCCTGTTGACTTTGTGGTGTTAGACGTCGATGAGGACATAGAGGTACCATTGGTCCTTGGAAGGCCTTCCTTGCTGACATGACCCCTTGCGTGTATCCCGCAAGTGCACGGGCTTGTCAAAGTAATAAAATTACCCTGGTGAGTGGGTAGTCGAATCCACAGGGAATAGAGATTTAAAACACAAGAATTCGCTATTTAGTTATGCGGTATACGAAAAGTAATAATCGGAGGGATGAGTGAATTTATGGAAGTAATTAGAATAAAAGACAAGAAAGTATATAGAGAGATGAAAGACAAGATAAAACCAAGTAGAAGTTAAAAGAGAAAGACTAGCAATGGATGAGATAGGGTATCCAGACAAGCTACCTCTAGGACTTATGCTTCTAGTGCAAGACTATGCTATTATACTTTCCTATTGATGTTAATTGAGTCGAGGATATCCTTAAACTCACGGTCCCAAAACTTAAGGTCAAACGTGACTAACCCCAACATTATGTCCCGGTATTAGGATTCACTACGACCCTTGACTCTTGTTGACCTATCAACTAAGCCCAGGGGAGTCTATCTTCCTAACCCTAACACTACGTGGGTTTGCTTTAAGCTCTAGGGATTCCTAGTGATAAAACCTGTTCCTCTATGTAGTTCTAACCCTTTGGTCTAGGTGGAAGAACCCTAGTCTAGATTGAGCCCTAACACTCTATCTTGACCGCTAATTGACCAAGGAAACGAAGGTAGGGAGAAATCACACCGGAAGGGAAAGGGGTACATCGCTACCTCACAACTCTCCCTCTCAACCCTCTTCAATCTTAAAGAGACTAACCCTATGGGAGTTATCACACCTCCAAAGGATAACCTACATTGCTCTCAACCTTAGTGTCACAGCTAAGGGGAAAACAATAGCACAAGATAATTAAAATTGAAACTCGATTTATTCATCAATAATGGAAAAGCACAATAGCAGTGTCATAGAAACATAATAATCCTAGGGTTTTACAAGTCCGAATACCCACGAGGGGTTTAGCTCCTCATGGAGCTATACATGTTCATCAAAATATGAAAAAAAGAATAAAGTAAAAGCATTGATGAAATCCCCCTCGCGTATGGTGTGGCCGTGGTCTTGTGCGGCCGTCGAACGTCGATGTCGATGTCGATGACGCGCTCCAATCCTCCACAAAGTCCTCTCCGAAACCCTAGCTGCACTATCCAGAGGTTGGTGAGAAAGGTAGGTCAAAAGATTCGTAAAAAGTCTCAAAATCCAGCTTTCAATAGGCTGAATGCAGCTTTGAATTTGGACTTATCGGGACTTCACACGGCCGTGTGGAATTAACACACGGGCGTGTGAAGTTTCTGTCTGTTGAAAAATTAATTCACACGGCCGTGTGTTAATTCCACATGCCCATGTGAATTCTCTGGAATTCTGAAATTCGGCCGAAAGTGAACGCTAACAAGCTACAGTACTTGCCGAAAACGCTCCCGAATCCGTCATTCTTCATTGAGGCCATTGAATTGGGCACACAATCAATGGTAGATCATGCCGATTGCTTCAAGTCTCCTTCTTGGAGAAGTTCTCCTAAGCAACACGAGTTTAGAATTATTGTGAATGTGACTGCCTTTGTGCCCCTCCAAAGGAGGTTGGCACCCACTCACAAGTCTAAGCTCGTGCCTTGTTCCTTGCTTGGTCGGAAAACCTCCCCAAAAATGGCGAACACGATCTAACTTCGTTTTTCTTTTCCAACTTGGCTCCACAAACCTATAATGCATAAGAATACACAAATGCACACTATTTAGTGATAAAATCTGATAAAATGTATGCTCATTGTAAGATAATAATGCTTGACGTTACTATAACACATGCACTTATCACTTGCGCACTTCTAAGGCTTTTATCGACATGGACAGCGGGGAGCTCATACTGTGAGTTTACTATAATATGAGCACTACTCCCTAAGGATATGACTACTTGACAGAGGCTCGAAAGTGCATCGGTTGTCGAAGTGATAATGTTCCCTGGTGAGTGGGTAGTCGTATCCACAGGGAATAGGGATTTGAGATACAAGTATTCACTATGTAGCTAGTGGGATGTGTGGAAAGAAATCAATGAGTGAGTATGAAAGCAATTAATAAAAACAAGAATAAAAATAGAAGTGTGGAAGGTGAGAGAGTGCAAGTAAGAGTAAAAAGAGTAGGACAAGCAATTAGTAAAGAAGTTAGGTACCCGGATAGGCTACTCCTAGGACTTATGCTTCTAGTGCAAGACAATGCTATTATACTCTCCTATTGATGCTAATTGAGTCAAGGATATGCTTAAACACACGGTCCCAAACCTAAGGTCAACCGTTACTAACTCCAACCGTTACTAACTCCAACACTATGCCCCGGCATTAGGTTTTCACTACGACCCTTGACTCTCGTTGACCTGTCAACTTAGCCCTAGGGGAGTCCGTCTTCCTAAGCCTCACATTACGTGGGATTGCTTTAAGTTCTAGGGATTCCTAGTGATAAACACGGTTCCTATGTATAGTTCTAACCCTTTGGTCCAGGTGAAAGATGTTGGGATCGACAAGGGTCTACGAGCATGCTAGAAGACAAAATATGCACAGCGGATAACAAACAAAAACTAGCATGGAGCCTAGGATGCAATGGAAATGAATAAAGATATAAAAATCTAAAATAAATAAATAAATACAATTCCAGGGGTGTAGTCGAAAAAGGGACTGCATATACGCGACTCCCCTCTACTCTCACACACACACAAGCCGGAAACAATCTGGTATGGATTGCTAGTATCCAACGATAACTCTTATCGAGAAATACGAATAGCAATTAAAATTAGGTCTCAAAACCTAATCGTAAACATGTGTAAGGAATTGTAAATCCAAAAACCGACACTCGGCGAATGTTTCACATGTGAGAATCTTTTGAGAAAAATTCCACAACCATTATGAAATAATCTCAAAAGACCCTCACCCCGGCGATCTCCATTGATAAAGAAATATCAATGAAAAAGCCGGCCTGTGAACTAACATACATGAATAAACAAGAAAGATCAAAGGGGTGTCGACCTATACCTTCGCCGGAGCCGAGTAACGGCAATCCGGATGGAGAAAACTTTCTCCAAAAAGGGGGAAAAGGCGGACAACACCTTTGACTGGCGGCGGCGGCGTCCTCTTGGCTAGGGCAGACCGGCGGTCTCCTTGAGGGAGAGAGGGAGAGGAAAGATTAGGGTTAGGGTTTTCTTTAAAACCCTAAAACCAATCCCAAAGCAATATCAACCATTGATTCCTCTTATTGGATATTAATCATATTAGATCCAACAAGCTAACACTTAATTTCTAAATAAGTCCCTCAATTTTTAAGTTATCTCATAACTCAATCTTTACACATTCGCGGTTAGACCAAATCAACTCTTGATTTATCTAAACTCCATTTTGGCTATTCGACTCATTAGATTGAGTCCGGATGTCACGGCTTTTACGTGTACGATTGATGAGTGCTATCCCGCAAGTGCACGGGCCGTCAAGTAATACCCTGTGCGTGACACAGGGGTCGTATTCCCTGGTGCCCGAGAAGCTACCCTTACTTCCTTATTACAATATTGTTTGACCGAAATGATTCAAAAGAGTGAATATGATGCAAAGAAGTTAAAGAAGTAAATAATCAAAGCAAACATACGAGGGCAAGATACGGGGTAGAAATAGGGCTAGGAGTTGTCACGGATGAGGATTCCCTTAGGGGCTACTAAAGTGAGTAGGAAGGCTTGGACTAACATGCAAGTGGCTAATTGGACCGAGAAAACCCTAGACTAGGTCAACCCGATGGTCACGGAAGTCGACCCCTAATCCGGTACAGGTATTGGATACGGTACGTATACCGCCCAAGATTTCCCTACGATTGCAAAGGGTGAAGTGGTTTTTCTCAAACTAGGGTTACAATACAAAAGAGTACTCAACCCTAGGAGTGGAAGGGTACAAATACCCGATGGTCACGGCGTATTTATATGTATTTCCCTTCCAAGTTTGGTGAGTCTAATACTAGGGCAATGGTCATGCAACCTAGCATTTCCTAAGTCTTTTGATACATAGAGTTCTCATACATACCAAGCATGTAGAACACCAAACAATGGATCACAAACAAGCCACAAACAATGTATATAACAAGATCAACCAAAACATCAAAAGTTCACCCCCAAGGTTCACCTACATCCGGTGACCTTGGGGTTTAAGTGCTCATGTTCACTAAATACAACAATAAATGCATGGAAACAAACGACAAAGGCATGAGAAGGACTCCCTCAAAGGATGAAGGCCGGTGAAGTTCCAAAGACGCCACTCCAAGGGGTGGCTTCCCAAGTCTTCAACCTCCAAATGAAAGCCCTAGGATGAAGGATCTTCCCAAAACCTTGCTCTCCTTGCCAAATCCTTTCCTAGATCGCCCTCCAAGAGCTTCTTCTTCCTCAATTCGAAGGTGGTGGTGAGAGGCCCTAAGAAGAACTCCAAGATGCCCTCTCAAAACCCAAGTAGAGCCCCTTTAAATGATGAGTTCGGGCAAGCTCACGGGTGGCCTCACGGTCCATATACGGCCTGTGAGGGAGCCTATAATACGGGCTGCAAGAAACCGCAAAGATGTGATTTTGCACAGTAACCGATACAGTAAAACTGCTACAGTAAAACTGTTGCAGTAAAGTACTACAGTGAACTGCTCGTGGATGACCTCACGGCCGTGAGCTTGCCCGTGAGGATTCCCAGACTTACAATTTTCTTCAAATCTTCGTGCTTCAGGCTGCTATAGTGTTGCTACAGTGTCAGGGAACCCGAAACGACGATTTCGGTGTCAATTTCTTCTCAAATTGCGTCGTTGAGCTCACTTAGGCTTCTTTTGTACCTGAAACACAAAATAAACCAATTTAGACCTAAAAGGGCATCGATTCATCAACAAAATACGAGAAGCATGCGCATGCACACGTATAAAATACGTATATTTAGACGTTTATCAAACATCCCCACACCTAAGCGTTTGCTTGTCCCCAAGCAAACAAACATGAAGAACAGGGGCAAGAAGATAAACGGCTAAATGTACGACCTCAAGCCCAAAAGTAAAGAACTCCACAGGCACGAATGGACAAAAATCAAGAAGTGAGCTGATCAATGACTAGTCAAGTAATACTAGTTCTATTTCTCCTAGAGTGCCCCGTGAGTATGTGCTAACTTCCACCTTGACCTCCACACCCTGGACTACCCCAGGATGATCATTCACCCCACATATAATGAAAGTGACATTAGAATGCTAAAAACATCCTCAATACTCAGATAAAAGTCTTTCGGTTCCTAGATAAAACTTTAGCTCAAAAGTGACTATGCAGTACGCTCCACGGGATCAAGACATTTTATTACTCTCACATATGTACAAACATACACTTTTTTTTTTCTCTGAGTCCGACTAACGTAGACTGCACAAAAATCTTTCAGACGGATGCACATGTTGGCCAGGCACAAAAGCCACCCATCCTACTTGATTACAGTCAACATAGACGCATTCATGCTGTACTAGCAGAGGAATACTGTCATAGACTCCTTTTTTTTTTTACATGTATAGACTATCTCTCAAATCCCCTAGCTAAACCCACTACAGTATTTCACAAAAAGCTAAAGAAAACAATAAAGGAACACAAAAGCTCTTAAAAGAGTATTGAAAATAGAATTTAACAAATTAATGCCAAAATCATTATAATGGGTTGGTTGGAGTGTACAAGGCAGAAGTAATCGTGTACAGGCATAGGGGGCGCTAAAGGTGAAATAGAACTACATTCAAGCGCATGTAAAGGTACAGCTCACAACTATCATTCTACCAAGCCAGGAAATTCTAAACATGTGAATCATAGCTATCATAGGTAATCAAAGCATGCACAAAATACAAGTATACTCCAAAAATCCATCCCCACACCTAAAGCTGTACATTGTCCCCAATGTACATAAGTCAGCAGAACAGGGTGGGACAAACATTTTAAGCAGAAGTAAATGGAGTAAAAGAAACTTCCCCAACAACTGATGAAGAATGGCATGTGGTCCTCAATGTTGGTGGGGTGAAAGAATACTGAGGGCGCGGAGTGTGAAACTCAGTAACAATTCTCCTGAAAGAACAAGAAGTATAGATCACAACTCCAGAAATGAAAAATGCAGAAGAGAGCAAAATGACAAAAGTCTCAAAACAACCATGAAAAGTTTAGCAGGGCGAAGCCCTAGCTAACTCAAAAGTACAGAGTACAACATGAAAAAGAAAGTGCAGTGGAAACAAAGTATCATAGCAAGCATGCAACGCGAGTCAGGGGCCAGAAGGGAATGACGGAGCTGCACAAGTGGTGGCCGCCGAGGTGGTGCCGACTGACGATGACGAACTGCGCAGGAACGCTAAAATGTCGGTGGTAGCGGTCTCGAGGCGGCTCACCGAAGCAGTCAGCATCTGCAGCTGCTCGCAGACCTCTGCTCGGAACGTGTCAAACCTCTCCTCCAATGAATGCTCGCAACATCGTCCGACTCAGACTCTGATCGAGACTCAGATTCGGTGTCATGAGATGGACCGGGGTCTGACTGGCGTCGTACTACCCTGTGTGTAGTGCTCCGCCGCTCAACCATACCAATACATACCAAAGTCTGCATGCTGAGTGGGATGACTGCACCCACAACTGTCATGCCCTGGGTTCCCTCAAGAAGATCCATACCCTTGATCATGCGTGTGATGTAGGGCCCAGCGTAAATGGATCCCAGGCGGACAAACTTGCCTTGGTGGGTAAAAACATCGGCGAACAAATGACCCATGTGGAGGGGGTACCACTGTATAATGCTATACAGCATCAATAAGTCCGTGTGCGGTACTACCCCAGTAGAATCCAGTCGGCCCCCAATGCTCCTAGTCAGTAAGGCGTGAATGTATCTGTGAGTGGGGTCTTTCAACTGGGAAGCTTTCTTGGTGCGTGACCGGTGAGCAATGGTATTCCAATATGTAGCATTGGTCACGGGGTAAGGGAAGTCCCTACCTAATTCCTTGAATTCCGGCCTTTGGGTGAATGCTTCGGTGTAAAATCCCATGTAAATGCCCAATTGTTCTTGAGTGATCCTGTGGCTCTTCCTGAAGGCACGGAATGACACATATCCGGGTTGGCGAGAGAAAGGGTTGAAGTGATAGATTTCAAAGGTGCTTAACACTTCAAGAGTTAACTCCTTGTATGTGGGTTCGTCAATGGAGAACAATGTATCCCAACCGTCGTGTGTGATGAGTTCCAATATTGTTTCATCCAAACCCAGGGTTTTGAGGACATCCCAATCAATTTTCTTTATCGTCCCAAAGTTCTTGTGCGAAAGAAGCGCAAAACGATTCTTGTGTTCTTCCTTCTTAAACTTGGGTTGTTCGTGAGGCGGAGGAGGGTCATTTCGGGCTCTCTTGTAAGCAACCTTCTTGGTTCTCATCCTACAAAGTGAATGGAAGCTCAATTAGACAAGTTACAAGCAACAAAGATCTTGAAAAATGAAAGAATCATGAAAATTTTTCAGTGCTACAGTAATTCCGAAAATATTTTTCAAGAACTTTGTTTGAAAACTTGAAGATCTCAAAATACAACCATTCCAAAACCTTGATACAAGCTTGTAGAAGCCAAGGAGAGAACAAACCATGAGAAAATAAGCCCACACAACCATGGAAACATCAAGATCATGAGAACAAAAACTCACCTTAAAACCTAGGGTTTTTGGAGTGAAACTTGAGTTGAATCCGGCCAAAAGAGTGGTTATTCTTCAAATCTTAAGCACCAAATGTTTTTAGAGGAGAGTGAGAGCGATTTAAAGCAAGAAAAATGGAAGAAAATGGAGGAGAAATGAGAGGGAAGTGAGAGTGTTAAGTGGAGAGGATGATGAATAGAAGGAATGGCCAAATGAAGCCAATTTAATCAAGTCCCGAAAAGCCTCACGGTTGAGCTCACGGGCGTGAGCTCACCCGTGAGAGGTCTCGGTTTGCCTCACGGCCAAGCTCCCGGCCGTGAGCTTGGCCGTGAGGGCTCTCGGTTTGGCTCACGGCCAAGCTCACGCCCGTGAGCTTGGCCGTGAGAGCCCTCTGTTTTGCTTGCGGGCAAGCTCACGGCCGTGAGCTTGCCCGCAAGTGTTCTTTCCCTTGCTTAAGGGCACAATCATGTACAAAACTTAGCTCTCAACTCGATTTAGCAATGAAGAACACTCCTCTAAAGCTTAAAACCACTCAAAGAAAGGCCGAATAAGGCATGAAAGCAATCAAAACATGAATCTTATGAAAACTAATCATTAAACAATTCACAACAACATACAAGCATGCAACTATGAATTAGACAAAATGATGAGCGATAAGAGCACACAAGAACAAACCCTAGGGTGCTAATATGCTAACACACAACAAAAATACGAAAAAAGAGAAACACAAACACTCAGAACAACAAAAGAATGAAATTGCAATGAAATTAAACTTGGGTTGCCTCCCAAGAAGCGCTTGGTTAACGTCGTTAGCTTGATGTGTGTTACCTCAACAATCATGGTGGGACAAAAGGAGGGAATTTACCTCCAACCTTTGATGATGTATTGTTACCCGAAAAGTTCATGGAGAGGCATGAAAAAATTCTGAACGTTCCTTGGTTCTCCATGAGTATGTCATCTACTTCCTCGGGTGATGCCGTCGAAACCTTTGCAACCTTCTTTGGTTCCTTTGTTTTTCTCCACACCTTTTTTGTGGGTTTCTTCTCCTTGTTATGTAGTGGGGGGTCAAACACCACTTGAGTAGATTGTCGCAATGGTGGAGGGGGGGCATCAAATTCTTCTATCTTTTCCTCCTCTAGCTCATCCAAAATTTCATCAAGTGGGTTCAGAGCGAAAATTTCCTACACACAATCAGAAATAATTGCATCAGTTTTATCCATGAAATAAAGACTATCATCATGGTCAAGTGTGTGCCGCATTGCAGTGGGAAGGGTGAAGACCACTTGTTCATCACCAACTCTTAATGTCATCTTTCCACCCTTGACATCAATCAATGCTCCGGAAGTGTTTAGGAATGGACGGCCAAGAATGATGGGGACCTCAACATCATCATCCACATCTAAAATCACAAAATCCACAGGAATGATGAGTTTGTCAACCCTCACAAGGACATCTTCAACAATACCCCTTGGTCTCCGCAAAGAACGATCGGCAAGTTGTAGAGTCATTCGTGTAGGCCTTAGATCTTCCAGTCCCAATTTCAAAAACAACTTGTAAGGCATCACATTAATACTCGCACCCGAGTCGGCCAAAGCACTCTCTTGTATTCCTTCACCAAGGGTGCAAGGGATGATGAAACTACCGGGATCATTGAGTTTCTTGGGCAACTTCTTTTGAATTAAAGCGGAGCAATTGCCCGATAGTGTCACCGAGTCCACCTCTTCTAGTTTTCTTTTGTTTGTGATGAGGTCTTTCATGAACTTGGCATACTTGGGCATTTGTGAGAGGGCCTCAACCAATGGAATGTTAATGTGGATTGCTTGAATATATTCAAAAATCTTTTAAATTGAGCATCCTCCTTGTCTTTTTTTAACCTTGTTGGGTAAGGTACCACGGGCTTGTACTCGTTCACCTTTGGGACCGGGGATTCGTGGACATCATCACTACATTTCCCTTTATCATCCTTGCATTCTCTCATGTTCAAATGAGGGTCTTCCAGATCGGTTACCCTATCATTAGAAGCACTTGGACTCATCTCGGCCCTTGCTTCCAATTGCTTTCCACTCCTTAGTGTAACAGCCTTCAAGTGTTCCCTCGGGTTGCTTTCAGTGTTGCTTGGTAAGCTACCCGAAGGACGATCAGAATATGCATGAGCAAGCTGTCCCACTTGGTTCTCAAGAGATTGCATAGATGCCTGAGCATTCCTCAACACAGTGCTGAACTCATCCAATCTTTTCTCAATACCCTGAAACCGTGTCTCGGTATTAATCATAAATTTGGCCAAAACATCTTCCGTGGTATACTTTCTTTCTTGTTGTGGTGCTGCTGGGTAATGGCTTGCTTGAGGTGGAGGGGGCCTCTGTTGAACTTGGCCTTGACCCCAGGGCATGTTCGGGGGATTCCTCCAACCTTGATTGTATGTGTTACCATATTGATTTCCCAGCCCTCTAGGTCCACCTCCAACATAATCAACAGACTCCACAGGTGTAGAAGGGGCAATGAATATAGGACACTGTGACGTTGCATGCCCTGCTCCACATGTGTCACAAGACATCACGGCCTTAGGGGTAGAATTGGACCCCAACATCAGTTGCTCAACTTTCTGTGCCAATGAACTGACCAAGGCATTGTTGTCTGAGAGATTCTTTGTCAAGGCCTCAACCTTAGCCGTCAATGCTGTGTTTTCATTCACTTCATAAAGCCCTGCAGCCTTTGGTGCCTTTTGCCTAGTACTCCAGTGGCATTCATTACTGGCCATGTTTTCAATCAAAGCTTCAGCTTCTTCAGGCAGTTTGCTACTCAAGGATCCACCTGCTGCGGCATCAATCAGTTGCCTTGTTGAATAATTCAGTCCATTGCAGAACATTTGCACTCTAATCCAAGACTGAAATCCATGGTGAGGGCACTTGTGCAACAAGTCTTTAAACCTTTCATGTGCTTCAAAGAGTATCTCCGAATCTCCCTGCCTGAAGGATGATATTTCTTGCCTCAACCTCGCTGCTTTGCTAGGAGGAAAGTATCGGGCCAAGAATTTTTCCACCATATCCTTCCAAGTGGTGATGGAGCCGGGAGCCAAGGATGTGAACCACCTATAAGCTGCTCCCCTTAAACTGAATGGAAAAAGTCTTAGCCGAATAGCATCATCAGAGACCGAGTTTATCTTGAAGGTTGAACATATTTGCAAGAAGCGAGATAGATGAGCGTGCGGGTCTTCATCTGCCAACCCGTCAAACTAAACCGAGTTCTGAATCATTCCGATCGTGCTCGCCTTGATTTCAAAATTGTTAGCCGGAACCGCCGGTGCCTGAACACCGAATTCTTCACCGGTGAATTGAGGCCACTAATAATCAGACAGGGTCCTCCTTGGTTCGGCCATAATGGTAGGTTCACTTGATTCCACAACAAACTCTTGTCCTCGTTGTCTTGAACTCTCACCCAACTCTCTCAACCTTTGATGCAAAGTTCTCTCTACTTCGTTGTCTGGTTCAACTAGGTTTGCTTGACTCGAACGTGTCATAAAATAGGTACCTTGCAAAACCGGAGTCAAGAATTAGCAATCGACGAGAGTTAGAAAAAAAATAGAAATGCAAAAAGATAGATAATGGAATATATACAAAGGATGATAAATGCAAAACAAGAAAATGGTCAAATCAACAAGCGCAAAGTTTTCTGGATATTTCTCGTGGGTTCCCCGGCAACGGCGCCAAAAACTTGATGAGTGCCATCCCACAAGTGCACGGGTCGTTAAGTAATACCCTGTGCGTGACACAGGGGTCGTATTCCCTGGGGCCCGAGAAGCTACCCTTACTTCCTTATTACAATATTGTTTGACCGAAATGATTCAAAAGAGTGAATATGATGCAAAGAAGTTAAAGAAGTAAATAATCAAAGCAAACATACGAGGGCAAGATACGGGGTAGAAATAGGGCTAGGAGTGGTCACGGATGAGGATTCCCTTAGGGGCTACTAAAGTGAGTAGGAAGGCTTGGACTAACATGCAAGTGGCTAATTGGACCGAGAAAACCCTAGACTAGGTCAACCCGATGGTCACGGAAGTCGACCCCTAATCCAGTACGGGTATTGGATACGGTACGTATACCGCCCAAGATTTCCCCTACGATTGCAAAGGGTGAAGTGGTTTTTCTCAAACTAGGGTTATAATACAAAAGAGTACTCAACCCTAGGAGTGGAGGGGTACAAATACCCGATGGTCACGGCGTATTTATACGTATTTCCCTTCCAAGTTTGGTGAGTCTAACACTAGGGCAATGGTCATGCAACCTAGCATTTCCTAAGTCTTCTGATACATAGAGTTCTCATACATACCAAGCATGTAAAACACCAAACAATGGATCACAAACAAGCCACAAATAATGTATAGAACAAGATCAACCAAAACATCACAAGTTCACCCCCAAGGTTCACCTACATCCGGTGACCTTGGGGTTTAAGTGCTCATGTTCACTAAATACAACAATAAATGCATGGAAACAAACGACAAAGGCATGAGAAGGACTCCCTCAAAGGATGAAGGCCGGTGAAGTTCCAAAGACGCCACTCCAAGGAGTGGCTTCCCTAGTCTTCAACCTCCAAATGAAAGCCCTAGGATGAAGGATCTTCCCAAAACCTTGCTCTCCTCGCCAAATCCTTGCCTAGATCGCCCTCCAAGAGCTTCTTCTTCCTCAATTCGAAGGTGGTGGTGAGAGGCCCTAAGAAGAACTCCAAGATGCCCTCTCAAAACCCAAGTAGAGCCCCTTTAAATGATGAGTTCGGGCAAGCTCACGGGTGGCCTCACGGTCCATATACGGCCCGTGAGGGAGCCTGTAATACGGGCTGCAAGAAACCGCAAAGATGTGATTTTGCACAGTAACCGATACAGTAAAACTGCTACAGTAAACCTACTACAGTAAAGTACTACAGTAAACTGCTCGCGGATGACCTCATGGCCGTGAGCTTGCCCGTGAGGATTCCCAAACTTAGAATTTTCTTCAAATCTTCGTGCTTCAGGCTGCTACAGTGTTGCTACAGTGTCAGGGAACCCGAAACGACGATTTCGGTGTCAATTTCTTCTCAAATTGCGTCATTGAGCTCACCTAGGCTTCTTTTGTACCTGAAACACAAAATAAACAAATTTAGACCTAAAAGGGCATCGATTCATCAACAAAATACGAGAAGCATGCGCATGCACACGTATAAAATACGTACATTTAGACGTTTACCAACGATCCTGTAGGCCCGTTTTAAAATCGGCAATGGGATTTTAACCTCGTTAAGGCCCATAAGTCACAAATGCAGTCTAGCATGGCAATGTGACTACCCGAATTAACCTTATCCGATTCCTTTGCCAATTGAATATCTCGATCAACATAAGGCATGGAGCTTAGTCATCCCTATTTATTTGTCGATCGATTTCTTGATCCTCGGTGAACTGACTAGGTCAAATAAATGATAACCCTTACCATTTCACTTGGGCGTGGCCACGCACTACTCAGTTTCACCGATCAAGTGGCCAGTGATATTCTCTCTCCTCAGAGAGTGGCAATCCCCTCGCATCGCAAATGTTACTCGCTATGAATCTCGATGCACCCAATCATACCCATACTTGTCACTCTGTTACGAATGACGTTATGCATATGTCAAAGTACACCAACATTCATCCAAGCTCCATAGCGACCTTGAGTCTAAGGATTCAGTATAAGCGTTACACGAGAACCACTTATGACTTTGCAACCATGTAGTGATCTCGTGAGCGGATCGATCCAGACACGCTGTTCACTAACATGTGTCTATGTCTATTGATTGACATCACATGTCCTATAATCCGTAAAACATGATCATCACACAATAGGCATACTAGTCTTAGTTTACTATCATTCCCATGACAGTAATTGACTAGTGATGTTTAGAAAGTTTTTCCTTTACGCACCAAGGTTTTACTGCCCGAATCACGTATTCGGCAACTTGTGCGGAACAAACTCTCAGGGATAGTTCTATCCAAGCACACATGCACAGAAATGTAGTAAGCTAAAACAAGCCAGGTTTTATTAAAAAACATATAACTAGTAAAGGTTCAGATCAACGTAATGGGGCTAGGGCTAACACTAACAATCTCCCACTAGCACTAGTCCCAATCGGCCATAGCCCTAAGACCCATTGATATCATGTGACGGTCATGTTTTGCCTTAACCAACTGCTTGGTCAGGGGGTCAGCTACGTTATCTTCTCCAAGTATCTTGCACATCTTCACATCTCCTCTATCGATGATCTCTCGGATGAGATGGAATTGCCTAAGTATGTGTTTGGACTTCTGATGTGATCGGGGCTCCTTAGCCGGTGCGATGGCCCCATTGTTGTCACAATAGAGGCTAACTAGATCTAGGCTTGATGGAACAACGCCTAACCCAGATAAGAACCTCCGAAGCCAAACAGCCTCCTTAGCAGCATCTGAAGCTGCTATGTACTCAGACTCTTTAGTAGAATCAGCGACGGTGTCTTGCTTTGAGCTTTTCCAGCTAACTTCACCTCCGTTTAAGCAGAACACGTAACCTAATTGTGATTTGCAATCATCTGCGTTGGTTTGAAATGTAGCATCGGTGTAACCAGTTACAACGAGCTCATTCTCACCATCATACACCAAGAAATAATCCTTAGTTCTTCGCAAGTATTTTAGGATATTCTTGACAGCAGTCCAATGGTTTTCACCTGGATCCTGTTGGAACCTGCTCGTCATACTCAGTGCATGAGCGACATCCAATCTAGTACATAACATGGCATACATGATAGATCCTATTACAGAAGCATAAGGAATCCTACTCATGTATTCCCTTTGCTCTTTAGTTTTAGGACAATCCCCTTTACTAAGAGCTACAACCTGAGACAAGGGTAGGAGCCCTTTCTTGGAGTTAGACATGCTGAATCTCTTTAACATCTTGTCTATGTATCTAGATTGACTTAGTCCAAGAAGCCGTTGCGATCTATCTCTATAGATCTTTATCCCTAGGATAGTTTCGGCTTCACCTAAGTCTTTCATTGAAAAACACTTACCCAACCATTGCTTAACACTTAGCAATGTTGGGATATCATTCCCAATGAGTAGAATGTCATCGACGTATAACACTAAGAAGATGACTATGCTCCCACTAGTCTTCTTGTACACACAAGGCTCATCTTCATTTTTGATAAAATCAAACTCTTTGACTGTCTCATCAAATAGAAGATTCCAGCTTTGGGATGCTTGCTTGAGTCCATAAATGGATCTCTGGAGCTTGCAAACCTTTGTAGGATTCTGTTGGTCGACAAAACCCTCAGGATGTGTCATGTACACATCCTCGAGAAGGTTTCCGTTAAGGAAAGCCGTTTTGACGTCCATTTGCCATATCTCATAGTCATAATATGCGGCTATGCCAAGTAGAATCCTAATGGATTTGAGCATGACTACTGGTGAAAAGGTTTTGTCATAGTCTATACCATGAGTTTGTCGAAATCCCTTCGCCACTACTCTACCTTTAAAGGTATTATCGCCTTTACGCTTGAAGATCAATTTGCACTCAATGATCTTCGCACCTTCCGGTGGGTCAACCAAGTTCCATACTTGATTATCATACATTGATTGCATCTCAGATTTCATGGCTCCAAGCCATTTGTCTGAGTCTGGACTCTCAATAGCCTCACGGTAGGTGGTGGGTTCATCCTGATCTACTAGCTCTAAGCTTTGGTCATCAGTTATGAGATAACCATATCTCATAGACTCGTGACGCACCCTACCGGACCTTCTAGGTGCTTGTGTAATGGGTTCGGGTTCCACAACATCTTGTGAATTCGATTCCATTTCCAACCTTTCCTCAGTCGGAGTCTGTGGGACTTGAATCTCTTCAAGTTCAACTCTACTCCCACTATCTTTCTTGAGAAGAAACTCCTCCTTTAAGAAAATAGCATGTCGAGCAACAAACACTTTGTTCTCAATGGGGTTGTAGAATGAATAACCCTTCGTTTCCTTAGGGTATCCCACAAACAGGCATTTGTTTGTTTTGGATGCGAGTTTGTCCGATGTTAACCACTTAACATGACACTCGCACCCCCAGATCTGTAGAAAAGACATATTGGGATTTCGCCCATACCATATCTCATATGGAGTCTTATTTAGTGCCTTAGTTGGAGCACGGTTTAGTAGGAACGCAGCCGTTTCAAGGGCGTATCCCCAAAAGGATCTTGGAAGACTCGTTTGATTCATCATCGATCAGACCATATCTAATAGGGTTCGATTTCTCCTCTCGGACACACCATTCCACTAAGGTGTTCCAGGTGGAGTGAGCTACGAAACAATTCCACACTCTTTGAGATAATGATGAAACTCTTGGCTCAAATATTCGCCACCTCGATTAGATCGAATGGCCTTAATACTTTTGCCAAGATGGTTTTGTACTTCGTTCTTAAATTCTTTGAACTTTTCAAAAGTTTCGGACTTATGCTTTATCAGGTAGACGAATCCAAACCTGCTGAAGTCATCTGTAAAGGTTACGAAATACACATAACCACCTCTGGCCTGCGTGCTCATTGGTCCACATACATCGCTATGTATGAGACACAATAAGTCGCTAGATCTTTCACCAACTTTGGTGAAGGGTCTCTTTGTCATTTTTCCATGCAGACAAGATTCGCATGTGTCAAATGACTCTAAATCAAATGACCCAAGTGCTCCGTCTCTATGGAGTCTTGATATGCGTTTGTCATTTGCATGTCCTAAATGACAATGCCAGATGTAAGATGGATTTAACTCATTTGTTTTTATCCTCTTACCATTTACATTGTAGATTGATTTGTGATTAGTCAAGTCTAGAACGTAAAGACCATTGTTTAGCACACCATTGCCATACAAGATGTTATTACGATGAATGGAAAATTCATTATTCGAAATAACAAAATTGAATCCATCATTGTCTAAACATGAAATCAAAATAATGTTCCTGCTCATAGCAGGTACATAATAAACATTCGATAATTGAATCACTAATCCTGAAGGTAAAGTCAGAGAATAGTCGCCTATCTCCACCGCCGCAACTCTTGCGCCGTTACCTACTCTTAAGTTGACTTCGTCCTTCTTCAATACCCTCCTATTTCTCAGTCCCTGCACATTTGAACAAATGTGAGAACCACATCCGCTATCTAATACCCAAGAAGTAGAAATAGAGAGATTGATCTCTATCATGTAAATACCTAAAGCAGGGGGAACCTTTCCTTTCTTCAAATCTTCCAGATATAGTGGACAGTTCCTCTTCCAGTGGCCAGCTCCCTTGCAGTGAAAGCAGCTGCCTTCCTTTAGAGGCTTGGATTTGGGAGTCTTGGCCGCCTTGCCTTTGGTGTAAGGTCCAACCTTTTCCTTTGGCTTGGCCTTGGCCTTTCCCTTTCCCTTTCCACTTTGACCCTTGTTCTTCTGGAGCATCATCACTGGGACAGTCTTTTTAATACTTGGTTCAGCATTTTTAAGCATCCCATGTAGCTCAACCAAAGACTTATCCATGCCGTGCATATTATAATTTAATATAAATTGATCATAGGCCTCGGGCAAAAACCCAAGAACTAGATCAACGGCAAGCTCCTTACGGATGGGTGCATCAAGTTTCTCTAGGGTATCAATATAACCCTTCATCTTGAGCACATGGGCACTAACCGAAGTACCCAGAGCCATCTTGCAGGAGGTAAGCGCTTTCGTAGTCATGAACCTTTCATGACGGGCTTGCTCTTGGAACATTTCCTTGAGTGACACCATGATGGTATAGGCTTCCATATCTTCGAACTGTTTCTGCAGATCAGGAGTCATGATAGCCAACATCATGCAGGTGACGTCGTTAGAGTCTTTCTTGGCTTTCTGAAAAGCCTCTCGGACGGCAGCCGTAGCGCTTCTACCCGGTGGATCAGGTAGCGGCTTCTCAATGGCCTCTAGCTTCTGCTCTTGCCTAAGAACAATTCTCTTGTTACGAGCCCAGTCTAGAAAGTTTGGCACATTGAGTTTGTCCTTCTTAAGAACAGATCGCAAAAAAAAAGTGTTCTGATTTACGGTTGTCATTGAAACTATACATAAAATGTGTAAAATAGTATTAGTTTTTGGCTATTATAATATTCCCACAAATATTCAAAAAATAATTCATGTTAGTGGTTTTATTGTGGGCCAAGGTCCATATTTCACTTTGTCCTGGTCAAGCTGAGCTTCTACACCCAAGACTCGGTTATTTAGGTAGGAACTCTTTCCAATCACATCACCATGAGACCCTTGGATCAAATGGGATTAACAACTATTATGTTAAAGCACTTCCCCTTTTAATGCCTAGGGCTAGGATGGTCACTACTATCCTTGTTAAGTCGAACCATTACCCAAATGTCGGACATAACATTTATTCCGGCACTTGCCTGACAAAGATAATCTAGCGCACACCAGCGACGGCATGGCGTCCGTTTCGACGATCGATGCCTTGACAAGTTTTGAGTAGTGGAAGGCATTTTAAGACTTACTATTTAATGGGATTTAAATCTTTTACTGCTTAACATGCATCCATTCACAATGAAATAAAAATAAAAACATGAAAAACATGATGACAATCATGAGCCCGAAAAACCTAAACCTAGAGACTATCTCTTGGGCTAGGGCTTCTCGTCTGGATCCGCCTCTTTGAATCTCGCTGTCTTCATAAAAGGAATTAAATGAAAAATAAATAAACGGTACGCATACCGTATACAATGAAAAATGACTCGCAGGCCGTATTAAATTGCCACGACACGCAGGTCGTATCCAAATGTAAAAACGGCACGCAGGCCGTGTCTATCTAAGGCCCATGATAGCAAGAAATAAATCATACATTCATAACATTCACCATACAAATATTCATCATATGAATAAACATTCACACATGCATGCTATCATCAAATGATATAAAACGCATTTTAAATAAACAATTTAATTTAACCCATTTGGAATCATGTGTTCAACTTACCTCATAAGATCAAACCATTTGATCTTAATCGATAAATTTGAACTCACTATTAATTGATTTGTGCTAAAATCAGTCAATCAATTCCATAAACTTTTATGTTTTATTTGAACCAAACAAACATCAAATAATATGAAAGATGAGAACAAATAAAACCAAAGTCCAAAGCATGCAAAAGAAAACCTAGCTCTGGTACCACTGTTGGGATCGAGAAGGGTCTACGAGCATGCTAGAAGACAAAATATGCACAGCGGATAACAAACAAAAACTAGCATGGAGCCTAGCATGCAATGGAAACGAATAAAGATATAAAAATCTAAAATAAATAAATAAATACAATTCCAGGGGTGTAGTCGAAAAAGGGACTGCATATACGCGACTCTCCTCTACTCTCACACACACACAAGCTGGAAACAATCCGATATGGATTGCTAGTATCCAACGATAACTCTTATCGAGAAATACGAATAGCAATTAAAATTAGATCTCAAAACCAAATCGTAAACATGTGTAAGGAATTGTAAATCAAAAAACCGACACTCGGCGAATGTTTCACATGTGAGAATCTTTTGAGAAAATTCCACAACCATTATGAAATAATCTCAAAAGACCCTCACCCCAGCGATCTCCATTGATAAAGAAATATCAATGAAAAAGCCGGCCTGTGAACTAACATACATGAATAAACAAGAAAGATCAAAGGGGTGTCGACCTATACCTTCGCCGGAGCCGAGTAGCGGCAATCCGGATGGAGAAACCTTTCTCCAAAAAGGAGGAAAACGCGGACAACACCTTTGACTGGCCGCGGCGGCGTCCTCTTGGCTAGGGCGGACCGGCGGCCTCCTTGAGGGAGAGAGGGAGAGGAAAGATTAGGGTTAGGGTTTTCTCTAATACACATGTATTTATAAAACCCTAAAACCAATCCTAATGCAATATCAACCATTGATTCCTCTTATTGGATATTAATCATATTAGATCCGATAAGCTAACACTTAATTTCTAATTAAGTCCCTCAATTTTTAAGTTATCTCATAACTCAATCTTTACACATTCGCGGTTAGACCAAATCAACTCTTGATTTATCTAAACTCCATTTAGCTATTCGACTCATTAGATTGAGTCCGGATTTCACGTCTTTTACGTATGCGATCCTGTAGGCTCGTTTTAAAATCGACAATGGGATTTTAACCTCGTTAAGGCCCATAAGTCACAAATGCCTTATCCGATTCCTTTGCCAATTGAATATCTCGATCAACATAAGGCATGGAGCTTAGTCACTCTTATTTATTTGTCGATCGATTTCTTGATCCTCGGTAAACTGACTAGGTCAAATAAATGATAACCCTTACCATTTCACTTGGGTGTGGCCACGCACTACTCAGTTTCACCGATCAAGTGGCCGGTGATATTCTCTTTCCTCAGAGAGTGGCAATCCCCTCGCATCGCAAATGTTATTCGCTATGAATCTCGATGCACCCAATCATACCCACACTTGTCACTCTGTTACGAATGACGTTAGGTGTATGTCAAAGTACACCAACATTCATCCAAGCTAGATAGCGACCTTGAGTCTAAGGATTCAGTATAAGCGTTACACGAGAACCACTTATGACTTTGCAACCATGTAGTGATCTCGTGAGCGGATCGATCCAGACACGCTGTTCACTAACACGTGTCTATGTCTATTGATTGACATCACATGTCCTATAATCCGTAAATCATGATCATCACACAATATGCATACTAGTCATAGTTTACTATCATTCCCATGACAGTAATTGACTAGGGATGTTTAAAAAGTTGTTCCTTTACGCACCAAGGTTTTACTGCCCGAATCACGTATTCAACAACTTGTGCGGAACAAACTCTCAGGGATAGTTCTATCCAAGCACACATGCACAGAAATGTAGTAAGAAAAAACAAGCTAGGTTTTATTAAAAAACATATAACTAATAAAGGTTCAGATCAACGTATTGGGGCTAGGGCTAACACAAACAAAAGAACCCTAGTCTCAATTAAGCCCCAGTACTAGAATTCACTTCAACCCTTCACTGTGTTGCTCGCGCAACTAAGTCCCAGGGGAGTTCCTTTCCTAGCACTTCACTCTATCTCGACCGCTAAGAAATCATGGAACATGGAGGTAGGGAGAATCACACTGGAGGGGAAAGGGGACGTTCCACTACCTCATGATTCACCCTCTCAACCCTCTTCAATCCTAAGTAGTCTAATCCTATAGGAGTTGTCACACCTCCAAAGAATAACCTAGATTGTTCTCAAGACTAGTGTCACAGCTAAGGAAAAACAATAACAAGAAGAAATTAAGATTGTAACTCGAATTTATTCATCAATAATGGAAAATGATAAGTGCTTGTGTTATAGTAATACGAAGTATTATTGTCTAACATTGAGCATTACTTTTCTCATATTTAATCACTAATTAGTGTGTATTTGTGTTCTTTCATGCATTATAGGGTTGTTGGGAAGATTTAAAGAAGAAGGGGCAAGAATAGGTCATGAACGCGATTGTTGAGAGAGTTCTTGGACCGGTCAAGGAACAAGGCACAAGTTGTGGTCAAAGACATGTGAGTGTGTGCCAAACTCCAATTGGGGTTGAGTGAATACGTGATTTGGAGGACACAAAGACAGTCACACTTACATGTTCTGACTTGTGCAACATTATCAAGAGCTTCGTCAATGTGTTTCAAGTGAAGATGCGACGTGATTTACCGTAGATTGTGTGTCCAATTCAACAGCCTCGATGAAGAACGATGAATTCGGGAGCATTCCGACGACGAAGTACTGTAGCAGTGAATGTAGCAAGTTACTGTTCACAGTCTACCGAAAATCGGCGCAACAAAATTTCCACACGACCGTGTGGAATTAACACACGGGCATGTAGAAATTCTGATTTTCCACAGGGCCGTGTGGAAAATCAACAGGGGTGTGTGGAACTCCGATTTCAGCCTAATTTCAGCCTATAAATAGCCCATTTTTAGATCTATTTGGGGACCCCCTTATATCTCTTGCCTATCTTTTGTGGGTCTTTTGCCTAGGGTTTAGAGAGGTTCTTGGAGGTCTTTGGCGGTGATTATACGGCATTGGCATCGACATCCATTGGAAGAAAGCTATTGGGGGAGCTTTCGTCGGCATCGATTCGGCGAGGTGTGCTCTAAGATTGACAAGGGATTCGTTGGAGAAGACGTGCGGCTCCACAAGACCATCGATACGATCTACAAGGGGGTTTTCTTTATGGTTTTTATGCATATGTTCTTAAACTCGTTATTGCTTTTGTATTGCTCTATGGAGAGCTAAACCCCTAGTTGGTATTCGGACTTGTGAACCCTATGATGCTTGTGTTTCTATAACTTTTATTATGCTTTATTAATTTGATGTTTTCTTATTGAGTTCCAATCTTGTATGCCGATTGTATGAGATTTTCCCTTAGCCGTAACACTAGGGTTGAGAATCTATTAGGTTATCCTTTGAGGGTGTGACAACCTTTATAGGATTAGACTACACAAGGTTGGAGAGGGTTGAGAGGGTGAGTCGAGAGGTAGCGAAACGTCCCCTTTTTCCCACCGGTATGAATTTCCCTACCTCCGTATTCTAAGAGTTAATCACGATCAAAGTAAAGTGAAGTACTAGGAGATGAACTCCCTTGCGAAGGGTTGAGTGAATCCTAGGACTCGGGCTTAACTTAGATTAGGGTTATTCCACCTGGACCAAAGGGTTAAACTATAATTAGGGATAGGGTCTTTCACTTGGAATCCCTAGAACTCCATGCAATTTTACATGGTGCTAGGCATTAGTATGAGGTACTCCCCTGGGGATTAGGTGACAGGTCATCGAGAGTCAAGGGTCATAGAGAAGTCTAGAGCCAGGTATAGTGTGGGATTAGTCACGGTTAACCTTAGTTTTGTGACAATGTGCTTAAGGATTTCCATAACTCATTAGACATCAATTAGAGGGTATAATACTAGTCTTGCACTAGAAGCATTAGTACTAGGGGGAGCTTTGTCCGGGTACCCCATCTTTATATCGATTACCTCTCCTACCTTTATTGCCCTTCTTGGACTCTTTTACTTTCTTATATATATACATATTGATTTCTTTTACCATCGATTCCATTTATAGTTAAAATAGTGATAACGCTTGTTTCTGAACACTATTCTCTGTGGATACGACTACCCACTCACCAGGGTAGTTTATTACTTCGACAACACGTTCACTTACAGGGTACACACGCAAGGGGTGTGTCAGAAAAGCATAATAACAATGTCATAGAAACATAATAATCCTAGGGTTTACAAGTACGAATACCCACAAGGTGTTTAGCTTCTCATGAAGCTATACAAATCCATCAAAATATAAAATTAAAAACAAATTGAAAGCATCGATAAAAACCCCCTTGTGTGTGATGTGGCCGTGGTCTTGTGCGGCCGCCAGACGTTGATGTCGACGCCGATGACGCGCTCCAAACCTCCACGAAGTCCTCTCCAAACCCTAGCCGCGCCTCCCCAACAGTTAGGTTAGAAATGAGCCAAAAAGATTTCAAAAACAGTATCCAAAATGGGCTTTTATAATGCTGAGTCACGGCTTTAAATTGGCTAAAATCGGGATTTCACACGGCTGTGTGGAATTTCCACACGCCCGTGTGAAGTTGCTGATTTGCTGATTTTCGGCAGACAGTGAATAGTAACATGCTACAGTATTTTTGCTACATTGTTGTGCCGAAACGCTCCCGAATTCATCGTTCTTCATCGAGCCCATTGAATTGGGCACACAATCAACGGTAGACCATGCCGATTGCTTCAAGTCTCATTATTAGCGGGGTTCTCCTTGTTAACATGAGCTAGACTTATTGTGAATGCGACTGCCTTTGTTCTCCTCCAAAGGAGGTTGGCACACACTCAAAAGTCTATGCCCATGTCTTGTTCCTTGCTTGGTCTGAAAACTCCCCACGATGGCGAACATGATCTAACATAGTTCCTTTTCTTTAATTTATCTTCACAACCCTAAAATGCACAAAAGTAAACAAATGCACACTTTTTAGTGATAAAACCTGATTAAATCAATGCTCATTGCACGATAATAACACTACGCATTACTATAACACGAGCACTTATCAACCCCCCCCCCCTCCCCCACACGATAATAACACCAAAAGTATGCAAAAGAAGCATTCTACAAGTAAGGAGAAATTAAAACATTGCATAAGGTTACCATTGCTCTAGCTAAAAACTCTAATAAAAAAGGATAACAACTCGAAAATGTGTAAGTGTGTGCGAATTCACTCAAGAGAACCAACGAGTACTCCTCAAACTCTTGTTACAAGGACTTATTTATATACACAAAGTAAGGAAGTAGTAGCTTCACTCAACCTCTAAGGTAGCCCTTTCCTAGGTGGCCGCCAAAGGTGGCTTTCATACTTTCGAGGAGGTAGCTCTTTCTACCGGGGTAGTAGCTTTCACGCTTTCCATGATATAGCTCTTTTTCCCATTAGGGCATAACTTGTATACAACTTATGAGAGTAGCTACATACTTCATAGGAGGTAGCTCTTTCCACCCCAAATGCAATGATAAACGCTAAACTAATATTCACAAGCTCACAAGAAAATTTATATTTTATTATTTTATTATTTTATTTTTATATTTATTTTATATTTTTTTAGCTACATAGAAATTCAAAACTTACTAAAGTAGTACTAAACTAGTCCTTAAAACTTCGAGTTTGAGTTTCCAAAATATTTCAAGAGTGAGAAGTGCAATAAGAGATGATCGAGCAAAAATTCCCTAAAATTCAAGTAAAAGTAGAGCATGATAGGATACAATGTTAAAAATTCTCCTAAACTCTAAGAATACAACCGTTGCAACTAAGGTGAACCGCCATAGGCTACATGAGCATAAGCAATTGAACGCACAAGTAAAGGTGTGTGCAAAGTGAACTTCCCCCCACACTTAAGATGTACATTGTCCCCAATGTACGTATGCAAGCACAAGAAAAAGTAAAGAATTGCAAAACAATTAGTGTGGAAGTAGGCAATTGAAACATTACTCTCCTGAACTCCAAGTGTTGCATTTGGTGGAGCCAGATTCATTGAGAGTTAAGTCTCAATGGGTTGTGAAGCACAGACGGTCCCATTACCGTGCCTATGACTATTCCTCAAATTCCTTACATCCAAGACCATCTCCGCACACACACACACAAGGGATTCAGTATAGCTCAAGAAAAACCAAAATAAAGCTCGAGTATATAAAGATAGATAAATAAGATACAACTTGAGAAAAATAAGAAAAATAACAGAAAAACTCAGAAAGAGAATCCTTTTGAGTACTACAAGTCCAAAATATCAAAAATAAAAATGAAAACTAAAATAACTACGACGGCTCAGCGTCAGTGTCCTGTATGTGGGCCTCTGGTGCTGTTGCAGGCTTTGCTGGTGGATCTACTGCTAATGGAGGAGACGGTGGTGGTGTAGTGGAAGCTCGGGGTCGGACCACGAAAGGTGATGTCATGGCTTGCTTGAGTAGCTACTTGACAAGGTCTAATCGAGCCATGACCTCAGTATGCTATGCTGCTTATGCGGTCCTAACCTTGGCCACCTCAGTCTGGAGAACGCCCACAGCACTCTCGAGGCGCTCGAATCTGTCCTAGCCTCGAGAGGGAGAGAAAATGCGCACTGGAGATGGCTCCAGTGCTGTGGGTGTTGCCTCAGCCTCTGCCTACCCTGAGGGTGGCTCCAATGCTGACTGCGATCCCTCGGCCTGATCTCCCTCTGTAGACTCTGAGTGGGGGATGATTAGGGTGTAGACTCTTGGTCCAGATCTGCGGACCATCCCCATCTGTCTCAATGTCTCCATACTGAGGGGGGCTGGTACAATGATCTTCTCCACCACTCTAATAGCGTCTAATAATCCCATCCCCATCAGTAATCTGGTGATGTAGGGGCCTGAAAAGATCACTTCGACCCTGGGATACTGGCCCTAGTGGTGCATCCCCTCTACCGCTATGTGTCCCAGGTGGAGTGGTACTCCTTGCACCACGCAATATAAATATAGTAACTCCTGTCGACTCAGGACTCCAGTGCTATCCCCTCTGCCGCTAATAGATCTACTCATAACTGCAAGCAGATACCTGTAAGCAGGTCTGGAAAGAAAGGATGCCTTGGAGACACCCAGCTCGTACTGACCCTCCACGCACAATACCCTGTAGGCTCTCTGAGGTGTCAATACTCTGGGGTAGTCTGTTGGCAGGCCCTCATACTCCTCAGTCCTGGTGTAAGCCTCATCGTATAATCCCAACCGGTCTGAAAATAGGCTCAAACTCATGCTGTGGCACTGACCCCGCACCCGAAACTGGATAGTGTCTACGCCTATGAAGCTGGTATACCCCCTATCAAACTCAAAGGAGGCCAGTACCTCTAGTGTCAGTGTGCGGATCACCGGCTCTTTAATCGATAGTAAACGGTCCCAACCGCCTACTGCCACTGGCTCCTCAACCTCGCTGGCTAGCTCATCTCCTAACTGTATCCCTCGAAGTGCGCTAATGTCCGGGATCTGAGACTGTCCAAAACAGAGCTGTGATAAACGTTTGAACGGCTCCTGATGCTCAGGTAACAGGAAATCAATCTCCTCAGGTGAGGAAGGCTCACCGGGGCGCTTTCCTGCTAATTTCTTTGACTTGGAAAACATATCTGCAAGATCGAAAAGAAAAATGATAAAAAAATAGTTTAAAAACACAATCTACAGAAATCCACACGGCCGTGTGGAAATTCCACACGCCCTTGTGGATTGTCGGGCGGATAAAGCCCCACGGCCGTGGGGGCTAAAAACTCATTTTTACAATCAATTTTATTCTAATTTCTTTCTAAACAAGTTCGCATACATTATAATCATTCAATCCAAATGAAATAACCAAAAAGAACGAATTAAATCAAGATTTGACGAAGAAAAAGGGTTGAAGTTTCTTACCGACGGTGTGGATGAAGAAATACTAAAATCGGTCAGGAAACTCCAATTTAAACCTCAACGAAGCTCAAAGATGATTGCGGAAGCGAGAGAGAGAGAGTCAGAGAATTATTTAGAGTGAAAGAATAAAGAGGAACGAGTGAAACTTAAAAGAAAATAGCGGCTTTTGAAGTTCTGGGATTCCACAAGGCCATGTGGAAATTCCACACGGCCGTGTGCCTCTGAAATTAGGGTTGACAGGGGCCAACACACGCCCTTGTGTGCACTCTGGTCACTCTCTGGATTACCCCACGACTCACCCTCTCAAAGGGATGGTCCGCTACCTCACGACTCACCCTCTCAACCCTCTTCAATCCTAAGTAGTCTAATCCTATATGATTTGTCACACCTCTAAAGGATAACCAAGATTGTTCTCAACCCTAGTATCACGGCTAAGGGAAAACAATAACAAGAAGCAATTAAGATTGAAACTCGAATTTATTCATCAATAATGGAAAAGGATAATAACAATGTCATAGAAACATAATAATCCTAGGGTTTACAAGTCCGAATACCCAAACGGGGTTTAGCTCCTCATGAAGCTATAAAAATCCATCAAAATATAAAATTGAAAACAAATTGAAAGCATCCATGAAAACCCCTTGTGTGTGATGTGGCCGTTGTCTTGTGCCGACGGTGGATGTTGATGTCGACGCTGATGACGCGTTCCAAATCTCTACGAAGTCCTCTTGAAACCCTAGCCGCGCCTCCCCAGAAGTTAGGTTAGAAGAGAGCCAAAAAGATTTTAAAAACAGTCTCCAAAATGGGCTTTTATAATGCTGAGTCGCGGCTTTCAATTGGCTGAAATCGGTATTTCACACGGGCGTGTGGAATTTCCACACGCCCGTGTGAAGTTGTTGATTTACTGATTTTTGGCAAATAGTGAACAGTAATGTGCTACAGTATTTTCTTCGGTGCCGCTACAGTATTGTGCAGAAATACTCCTGAATTCGTCGTTCTTCATCGTGGCCATCGAATTGGGCACACAATCAATGGTAGACCGTGCTGATTGCTTCAAGTCTCCTTATTGGCGGAGATCTCCATTTTAACACGAGCTAGACTTATTGTGAATGTGACTACGTTTGTGCCCCTCCAAAGGAGGTTGTCACATACTCACAAGTCTATGCCTATGCCTTGTTCCTTGCTTAGTCCGAAAACTCCCCACAACGGCGAACACGATATGACTTGGTTCCTTTTCTTCAATTTATCTTCACAACCCTATAATGCATAAAAGTAAACAAATGCACACTTCACATTACTATAACACGAGCACTTATCAATACCCACTCATCAGGGTACTTTATTACTGTAACGACCCCGCCGACGCCACCGTTCGATCACTCAATCACACGAGAGCGCTTCGACAGAATCGGTGATCCCGCCGTGCTAACTCGACGAAACTTGGCATGAGGATGTTTTATGTGATTCCGAGTGATGCGACGAGGGCGCCAAGTCGTAACGACACCGTCGGCCAGAGGTCCCGCCTGTACCGCCACTCGATCACTCTATCACATAAGCGTGCTCTGATGGAATCAGTGATCCCGCCATACAAACTCAATGAAACTTCGCCGAAAGGGCTTTCATGTGATGTCGAGTGATGCGGCGGGGGCACCTGGCTTGGATGCCGCCGTCGACCGGCACACCCAGGTGGCACTACCTCCCGATTACTCGATCACATGAGTGTGCTTCAACGGAATCGGTTAACTTGCTGTACAAACTAGATGAAACTTTTACCGAGGAGGTTTAATGTGATACCCAGTGATGTGGCCTGGACGCCTGGACGCCTGGCCGGGATTTAGCCGTCGATTGGAAAGCCCCGCTGGTGCCACCTCTCGATCACTTGATCGCACAAGCACGCTCAGATAGAATCAGTGATCCCGCTGTGCAAAGCCGACGAAACTTGCGAGGGGGTTTCATGTGATGCCGAGTGATGAGGCGGGGGCACCGGGCCAGGATGCCACCGTTGACTGGGATGCCCCACAGGTGCCTCCTGTCACACCCTACAAATTTTCTCCATCAACATACAAGGTCAAGGATGACATTTCCTAATATTTTTCATGACTTGCTGGTAGGTGGAGAATGACAGGGGGTTTATGGGGATTATTTTATGTTATTTGGTGGTAGGTGCCACCTACCCCTTTAATGTGAGCCCTTGGATCAAATTGATCCTAACCCTTGGTTTGTTATGTGGAGGGCTGTATAAACCCCTCATGATAATTGTAAAGAGACACAGCTGAGATTCATTACTAGCATCCAATATACAAGAGAGATTTCTCCTCATCTTCTTGCTTGTTCTTTCGCTTGTGTTCTTACATATTTACTTAATTGCTTACTGACACGACCGCTTGCGTGTATCTCGCAAGTGCACGGGTTTGTCGAAGTAATAAATTTACCCTGGTGAGTGGGTAGTCGAATCCACAGGGAATAGGGAATTAGAATATGAGATTTCACTAATTAAGCTATGCGAAGTATGGAAGAGCAATAGTAGGATCAATGAGTAAAAATAGAATAAAGTAGAATGAAAGACAAGAAATTAAAAGAAAGATGGAAGATGAGAGAGTGCTAGTAAAAGAGAATAGAGAAGACTAGTAATGAATGAAGTAGGGCATTCGGCCAAGCAACCTCTAGGGTCTATGCTTCTAGTGCAGGACTATGCTATTATACATTCCTATTGATGTTTAATCGAGTCGAGGATATCCTAAGACTCACGGTCCCAAACCTAAGGACAACCATAACTAACCCCAACACTATGCCCCGGTATTAGGATTCACGTCACCCATCACTCTATCTCTCGCACAACTAAGCCCCAGGGGAGTATATCTACCTAAACCTCACACTACATGGGATTGCTTTAAGCTCTAGGGATTCCTAATGGTAAAAATTATTCCTATGTGTAGTTCTAACCCTTTAGTCCAGGTGGAAGAACCATAGTCTAGATTAAGCCCCAATGCATAGGATTCACTTCAACCCTTCACTCTGTTACTTGCGTAACTAAGCCCCAGGGGAGTTTATCTGCCTAGCACTTCACTCTATTTCGACCGCTATGAAATCAATGAAACGGAGGTAGGGAGAAAACCACGTCGGAGGAGAAAGGGGTACATCGCTACCTCACAACTCTCCCTCTCAACCCTCTTCAATCTTAAGTAGTCTAACCCTAAGGAGTTGTCACACCTCCAAAAGGCAACCTAAATTGTTCTCAATCCTAGTGTCACATCTAAGAGAAAACATTAGCAAGATGAAATTAAGATTGAAACTCAATTTTTTTCATCAATAATGGAAAAGCATAATAACAATGTCAAAGAAACATAATAACCCTAGAGTTTACAAGTCCGAATACCCTTAAGGAGTTTAGCTCCTCATGGAGCTATACATGTTCATCAATGTATGAAAGAAAGCACAAAATAAGGACATCAATGAAAACCCCCTTGCGTATGGTGTGGCGGTGGTCTTGTACGGCCGTCGAACGTCGGTGACGATGCCGATGACCCGCGCTAAACCTCCATGAAATCCTCTCCGAAACCCTAGCCGCACTCCCCAAGTTGAAGAGAAAGATAGGTCAAAAGATATCCCAAAAGGTCTCCAAAATCGCCTTTTATAATGTTGAATCGCGGCTTTAAAATTTGACTTATCGGGGGCTTCACACGGCCGTGTGGAATTAACACACGGGGGTGTGAAGTTTCTGTCTGCTGAAAAATTAATTCACACGGCCGTGTGTTAATTCCACACACCCATGTGAATTCTCTGGAATTCTGAATTTCAGCCGAAAGTAAACAGTAACTTGCTACAGCAACATACTATAGTGCTGCTACAGTACTCGCCCGAAACGCTCCCGAATCCGTCGTTCTTCATCGAGGCCATTGAATTGGGCACACAATCAATGGTAGATCGTGCCGATTGCTTCAAGTCTCCTTCTTGGTGAAGTTCTCCTAAGCCACACGAGTTAGACTTGTTGTGAATGTGACTGCCTTTGTGCCCCTCCAAAGGAGGTTGGCACACACTCACAAGTCCAAGCTCGTGTCTTGTTCTGTGCTTGGTCCAAAAAGTTCCCAACATCGGTGAACACGACCTAATTTCGTTCTTCTTCTCCAATTTAGCTCCACAAACCTTCAATGCACAAGAATACACAAATGCGCGCCATTTAGTGATAAAAACTGATAAAAGATATGCTTAATGTAAGATAATAACGCTTCGTGGTACTATAACACAATCACTTATCGCTTACTTGTATTGCTTTCTTACGATGTTTTACATTTTCATACTTGAATGATTGTAATCTTTAAGTATTCTAAGTGGGAAGGCTGCCTTGGTTTGGTTTGAACCCCTTGAACAAACACGTGATGAGTGAACAAAAACAAACCAATGGGTACATGGAATCTTGTACAAACTAACATGCCCATGACAAGTGGTACCAGAGATTTGGTTTTCTTTACATCTTACTTCTTGAAAATATCAGGGTCTCAAAGCAACATGACCCAAGGTGATAAGGAGATAGCAAGCTCTAGGGATGTCATGGAGGACATGAACACAAGGCTCTCAAAGATGGAGCTTGTGCTAGCTGAGGGGCAAGAGTGTAGTGATGACGTTGAGCATCACATTGAGGGACTCAAGCATCATGTCGAACGGATCGAGCATGTGAATGAGGAGTTCTGGGAGGAGATGCAAGGGGCTCTCAACATCACCGCCTCAAAATGCCTATACCATGTTAAGAGTTTCGAGGATTCTTTCCAACCTTGAGTTGTTCATATGGAGGATGAACTTGTGTGGGTCTACACCAAGTTGTGTGAAAGATTGAAGCAAGTAGAAGAAGAGCTCATAATATGCAAGAGGGCGATTGCCCAAGGAGCAAGTGTGGCTACTTCGGCTACTATCTCGTCATCATCTAAGATCGATGTTCCTAGGCCCAAGCCTTGCAACGGGTCTAGCAATGCCAAGGAGATTGACAATTATTTTTGCGGCCAAGAGCAAAATTTCAAGGCCTATGGCTTGGAGGAAGTGAAGAATGTTGATAATGCGGCTTTATACCTCACCGATGCCGTGATGATTTGGTGGAGACGGTGTTATGGTGACATTGACTAGGGTACCTTGACTATCAAAACTTTTTATGATTTTAAGAAGGACTAAAGAAGTAATACTACGTCGAAAATACAGAGAATGAGGCAAGGGAGAAGCTTCGTCGGGTATCTCACAAAAATAGCATTCAAGAGTACGTGAAGGAGTTCTCCGAGGTACTCTGTCAAATCACCGACTACCCCGACAAGGAAGCTCTCTTCGCCTTCATTGATTGGCTCCAACATTGGGCTATAATGGAGATCCAAAGTAGGGGTGCTCAAGACCTCGACACTGCCATTTCTATTACCGAATCTCTCATCGAGTTCAAGAAACCAGAGAAACCCAAGTCCTTTAAGGACAAGGGGTTTAAGGGCAACAATGGTGGCGAGACCAAGGAGAACTTTTCAAAGTTCTCTAAACCTAAGGAGGGATGTGACACATCCCATGAGAGAATGCTCTGCAAGTGCATTGGTCATCGTAGTAATAAATTACCCTGGTGAATGGGTAGTCATTTCCATAGGGAATACGGCTTAAAGACAAGAGTTATCATTATTTAGCTATAAAGGAAAATAGACAATGGGAGAAATCAATGTGTGTATGGAAAATAAAATGAAAGAACCCAGGAAGAGCAATATAGGAGTTGTCACACCTCTCAAGGATAACCTAGATTGTTCTCAACCCTAGTGTCACGGCTAAGGGAAAACAATACAACAAGCAATTAAGATTGAAACTCAATTTTATTCATCACTAATAGAAATCATAATAACAATGTCATAGAAACATAATCATCCTAGGGTTTACAAGTCCGAATACCCACAAAGGGTTTAGCTCCTCAGGGAACTATACAAATCCATCAATCTAAGAGAATAAACACAAATCAAAAGCATAGATGAAAACCCCCTTGTGTAGAGTGTGGTCGTGGTATTGTGCGGCCGCAGGACGTTGATGTCGATGCCGATGACGCGCTCCAATCTCCACAAAGTCCTCTCCGAAACCCTAGCCGTAACCCTCTAGAAACCAGGGAAAAAAATTGGCAGAAAGATCCAGAAAAAATCTCCAAAATGGGCTTTTATAATGTTGAGTCGCGGCGTTAAGTCGCTGAAAGTGGGATTTCACACGGGTGTGTGGAATGTCCACACGCCTGAGTGAAGTCTCTGTTTTGCTGAATTTTGGCATATAGTAAATAGTAACTTGCTACAGTTTTTTTTTTTTTTTTTTGATACAATACCTTGCTACAGTAGTCTTGCTAAAATGCTCCCGAATTCGTTGTTCTTTATCAAGGCCATTTTGAATTGGGCACACAATCAATGGTAGATCGTGCCGGTTGCTTCAACTCTTCTTATTAGTGAAGTTCTCTAATGCTATACGAGTTAGACTTATTGTGAATATGACTGCCTTTTTGCCCTCCAAAAGAGGTTGGCATACACTCACAAGTCTAGGCTCATACCTTGTTCCTTGCTCGGTCCGGAAAACTTCCCAACAATGGCGACCATAATCTAGCTTTGCTCCTTTTCTCCAAATTAGCTTCACAGCCCAAAAATGCACAAAAGCACACAAATGCACACTATTTAGTGATAAAATCTGATAAAAGTAATGCTCATTGTAAGATAATAACACTTCGCATTATTATAAGCACAAGCACTTATCACAAACATACATACTAGATAAAAACCACACAAAGTTCTACAAAAGGTTTTTTAGGGCATAACCTTTCCCAACTTATTCAAACCAAACAAACACACATGCAGAGAATAAAAAGAAAACATCAAACTGCTCAAATAAAACTAAATGTCAATGCTCAGAAATAAGGTTGATCATAATAGAAATGTGGTGCAGGTGTGGCAGCACAGGATGCGGTGGTCGCCTGTGAGGATGAACTGCATGAAGTAATGTCAAAATGGCGAAAATCTTCTGTGAGGTGGAGCTGTCCTTCTAAGATCTGTAAAGCTGGCCTCGTATCTCGCGCTGCTTGATGACTTGATCACAAGCGCACGGGTCGCCAAGTAATACCCCTCGCGCAAGCACGAGGGGGTCGTATTCCCTGGGGTCCCAAGAGCTGCTATTACTTCCCCCTAGACGGCACTGTCTAATCTACCAAATATATGATAAAAATAAGATAATAAGAATAATAAAGAGAAAACTATGAACAAGTGGACTAAGGCACACCACACAAGCACATTAAGGAAACAATTAGCGATAAGAGTGCGAGGTCCCCGGGCGAGGATCCCCTCGGGACTACTAGAGCTAGAAGGATACTCGAATAACTTAGGCAAAGGTGGTTAGGCCAAGAGATGTCCAAAGGTAGGTCACCCCGATGGTCACGGTGATAACCCCTAATCCGGTACGGGTATTGGAATATGGTATTTTCACCGCTACGGTATTTCTACCGCCCAAATCCCCACACGATTGCAATGGGCCAAGGGAAATCCCTAATTAAGGTCAAACTCAACATCTAGGCTCAACCCTAATGGTTGGAGGGGTACGAAATACCCGATGGTCACGGCGTATTCGTACATGTAACCCTTCTAAGCTTGGTGAGTCTAATACTAGGGCAATGGTCATGCAACCTAGTATTACCTAAATATTGATACACAGAGTTCTCATGCATACCAAAGCATTCAAATACACCAAACTTAAACCACAAACCACACAAATACCATACATGTAAATCAAGTATTCATACAAGCAAGTTCATCCCAAGGTTCACCGGATGCCCGGTGACCTTGGGAGTCTAGTTCATCATCAACAAAGGAGCAAGAGTAAAAGATAAGAAATACAAAGCAAAGCTCAAACAAACTCCCCTAAGATGAAGACTAGAAGAAGATGGTGATGGGAATCCGGCGGATCAAAGAAAACGAACTCCTAGATGCTTTCCCTTGAGTGTGATCTCCCTCTCCCTTCGATTTGCTCCTCAGAAATGCCTTCTCCCACAGCCTTGATGTCCTAGAAGATGATGTAGGAGAAGAGGTGGCCAAAGACAAGAGAAAGGATGCCCTAGAAACCCTTTTAAAGATGATCCCGTGCCTCTTCACGGGTGAGCTCACGGTCCATATATGGCCCGTGAGGTAGCCTGTAATGCGGGACGAAAGAATCTGCAAAGATGCGAAACTGCTACAGTAAAACGACGAATACGGCGTGTGTTTCTCCTCAAATCGCGTCGTTGAGCTCACCTAGGCATCTTTTGTACCTGAAACACGAAATAAACCAATTTAGACCTAAAAGGGCATCAATTCATTAAACAAAATATGAAAAGCATGCGCAAGTATACGTACAAAATACGTACATTTAGACGTTTATCACTGCTTGAACCAAATAGCCTGGATGTCACCCTCCATACCTCACAATCTAGCGTCCAAGTCCGACGGTAGTGTGGTGGCAAGAGTGGGAGTGGGTGTATCATCAGGCTCTGAGTCTGACTCGACTGGCTCATGCATACTAGACTCCCCTGTGGCCAAGTGTCAGGTAATCCTGTAGGTGCTACCTTTCTTTTCCACTAACCCTATCGCTCATAGTATAGCAACTCCAATTGGTGCCTGATAAGTGCCTAAATACATCATGCTTTAGCGATGATGTTCTTGTACTTTCATGCAACTTATGTGTATTTTTTATGACATTTTACGCACTTGATGTTTTTATTTTCGTTTCAGGGTTTCGAGGACCAAGTGCGCATGATCAAACTGTATTCGTGCCGTTTCAGGGAAGATTGAAGAAGAACTGAAGACTTGGAGCACCCCGGAAGTCGACACACCGCACACGGAGCTGTTTCTCTCGGCCATGTGTGGCCACTGTGCGGCCCGCACAGTGGCCGCACACCCTAGCCAATGAGCTGTGCGGCCTAGTGATAAGTGCTCGTGTTATAGTAATGCGAAGTGTTATTATCTTGCAATTAGCATTGATTTAATCAGATTTTATCACTAAAAAGTGTGCATTTGTTTACTTTTGTGCATTGTAGAGTTGTGGAGCCAATTTGGAGAAGAATGAAGCAAGAATAGGTTCTGTTCGCCATTGTTGAGGAGTTTTCGGACTAAGCAAGGAACAAGGCATGAGTTTAGACTTGTGGGTGATAGTAATGCGAAGTGTTATTATCTTGCAATTAGCATTGATTTAATCAGATTTTATCACTAAAAAGTGTGCATTTGTTTACTTTTGTGCATTGTAGGGTTGTGGAGCCAATTTGGAGAAGAATGAAGCAAGAATAGGTTATGTTCGCCATTGTTGAGGAGTTTTCGGACTAAGCAAGGAACAAGGCATGAGTTTAGACTTGTGGGTGTGTGCCAACCTCCATTGGAGGGGCACAAGGCAGTCACATTCACAAAAGTCTAACTCGTGTAGCATTGGAGAACTTCGCCAATGAAGAGAAATGAAGTAATTGACATAATCTACCATTGATTGCCTGCCCAATTCAATGGCCTCAATGAAGAACGATGAATTCGGGAGCATTTCGGCTAAGTACTGTAGTAGTACTGTAGCGAAAGTGCTGTAGCAAACTAATATTCACTGTTCACTGTAGTAAAGTACTGTAACAAAACACTGTAGCAAGTTACTGTTCACAGTGCCGAAAGATCACGATTTCAGAATTTCCACACGGGCGTGTGGAATTCCTGGTTTTACACAGGGCCGTGTGGAATTAACACAGGGGCGTGTGGAACTCCGATTTCAGCCTATAAATAGCCCGTTTTCAGATCTATTTGGGGACCCTCCCCTTCTATCACTTGGATATCTTTTGGGTGGCTTTCGGCTAGGGTTTGGAGAGGTTCTTAGAGGTCTTTAGAGGCGATTAAACGGCATCGACATCGACATCCTTTGGAAGAAAGCTATTGGGGAAGCTCTCATCGGCATTGATTTGTCGAGGTGTGCCTTAGGCTTGATAAGGGATTCGTTGGAGAAGACACGCGACTACACAAGACCATCGATACGATCTACAAAGGGGGTTTTCTTTATGTTTTTCATGCATATGTTCTTAAACTATTTATTGACTTTGTATTGCTCCATGGAGAGCTAAACCCTAGTGGGTATTCGGATTTGTAAACCCTAGGATGATATTGTTTCTATGACTTTTATTATGCTTTCTTAATTTAATGTTCTATTATTGAGTTCCAATCTTGCATGCCGATTGTATGAGATTTTCCCTTAGCCGTGACACTAGAGTTGAGAATCTATTAGGTTATCCTTTGAGGGTGTGACAACCTCTATAGGATTAGACTACACAAGGTTGGAGAGGGTTGAGAGGGAGAGTTGTGAGGTAGCGATGTACCCCTTTCCCCTCCGGTGTGGTTTCTCCCTACCTCCGTTTCCTTGATTCATTAGCGGTCGAGATAGAGTGAAGTGCTGGGTAGATAAACTCCCCTGGGGCTTAGTTACGCGAGTAACAGAGTGAAGGGTTGAAGTGAATCCTACGTACTAGGGCTTAATCTAGACTAGGGTTCTTCCACCTGGACCAAAGGGTTAGAACTACACATAGGAACAGGTTTTACCACTAGGAGTCCCTAGAACTTAATGCAATCCCACGTAGTGTGAGGCTTAGGTTGATATACTCCTCTAGGGCTTAGTTGACAGGTCAACGAGAGTCAAGAGTCGTAGTGAATCCTAATGCCGGGGCATAGTGTTGGGGTCAGTCACGGTTGACCTTAGGTTTGGGACCGTGTGTTTAAGGATATCCTCGACTCAATTAGACATCAATTAGAGGGTATAATACTAGTCTTGCACTAGAAGCATTAGTCTTAGTGGGAGCTTTGTCCGGGTACCCCATCTTTATATCGATTACCTCTCCTACCCTCATTATTCTTCTTGCACTCTTTTATTTTCTTTTACATTTATATATATATATATATATATATATATATATATATATATATATATATATATATATATACTTCTTTCATAATCGACTTCTTTCATAGCTAAATAGCGATAACACTTGTTTCTGAATACTATTCCCTGTGGATACGACTACCCACTCACCAGGGTATTTTTATTACTTCGACAACCCGTGCACTTGCGGGGTACATACGCAAGGGGTATGTCACCTAGTGTGCGGCCCGCACAGTGGCCGCACACCTTGGCCAGTGAGCTGTGCGGCCTGGTGTGCGGCCCGCACACCAGGCCGCACAGGGTGGCCAGAAGAGCGTGCGGGCGCATATGCGGCCCGCACACTGCCCGCACGCTCTCAGGATTATATAGGGATTCTTCAGGGTTTTTGGAAAAGGTTGTTCTCTACCCGGCCTCCACTCCACCACACACCATTCTCATCATCTTTGGAGGGATTTGGAGGGATTTTTGGGCAGATTTGAGGGAGAGAAGAAGGGAAAGACGTGGAGAAGCTTCATAGGGCTCGCCGGCGCGGATCCGACGAGCTACACCATCAACCCTAGCCGACATCTTTGAGGGAGTTTTTCTTGTTTTTGTTTGATGGAATCTTTGTATGATGAGCTCCTTAATTTTCTGATGTCGAACTAAACCTCCCAAGGCCACCGGGCTCCCGGTGAACCTTGGGAGGAGACTTTGTATGAATGACCTTTATATTGTTTTGAATGAATGTGTTGGTTTGATTGTTCGGTTTTAATTCATTATCTTGTTGCTCATTCTACAATGGATGGATTCCATAGAATTGATTTTGAATGATACTTGTTTGGCGGGATGCTAGCTTGTATTAGGCCACTTGATGAGTTAAAAAGAGATTCATGTATTAATACACCGGAGGTTCTGGGTGCTAATAGCCTACCGCGCGTTTAGGGTTAATTTAGCCGAGAGTGTGCATTAGATTAACCCTAATCAAGACTCCTTGTTCTCATTGACATCGTAGGGGTCTTTTCTGGATAGAGAAACCCGTACTGGATTAGGGCTACACTACGGAGGTTCCGGGGTAGTCGACATCCGAGTCTAGCTGACCAAAACCAAGCCAACCCTAGTTTTATAATTATCATGGTCTTTCGTATTTAGTCTCCTCCCGGGGGAATCCTCGGCCGAGGCCTTCCCCAATTATTTGCTTCTTCGTCTCTAACTTTATTCTGGATTGAGCTTTATTTTATTTGCATTTCTTTACTTGTTTTTATTATTTTAATACTGCTTCAACCTTGTTTTGATCGACTAGAAGTGACTCCCAAAAGGAAGTAATAGTATATCTCGGGCCCTTGGGAATACGACCCTCTCGCGCTCGCTTGAGAGGTTATTACTTGACGACCCGTGCACTTGCGGCCGTGGAGTCGTGTGCTCGCTTCTTTAGTGTGTCGCGCGGTGACCATCAAGTTTTTGGCACCGTTACTGGGGAACATCCGAGAATACTAGGAAAACTTTTGGATCATTGCTCTAGTCATTTCGCTTTCATTTGTAATTATCCATCTTTTCTTGATTCTATTTTCTATCCTTTGTACATATCAACTAACATCCCTTTTAAGTTTTTGTTTTACAGGTGCACCGTTATACTTCTCCGCATTGATGGATCGATACTTGAGTGAACCTGCATCACACTATTTGGATCAATGGGTAAGGCAGTTCTTGGTTCATGATGAGATCTTTAACTTAAGCATTCTGGATCAGAAAGAAAGAAACTTTAGCAACAACGAAATTTTCTCTCAGTTCATGAATAAAGCCGAGTGTTTAGATTTTGCAAGAGATAGGACTCATGACTAACTGCCGAGCACAGTTGATGAGTATACCAGCCCTCTACAGTCTAAAGAGTTTGTGTATGAGATGAAAAGGGAATCGGAATCGGAAAGCTCCACAGATGAAATGGAAGAATTTGAGAGAATACAACGTGATAACATGAACAGGTTAAAGCCATCTATCGATGAACCACTGATAAGTGCTTGTGTTATAGTAATGCAAAGCGTTATTATCTTACAATGAGCATACATTTTATCAGATTTTATCACTAAATAGTGTGCATTTGTGTATTCTTGTGCATTGTAGGTTTGTGGAGCTAATTTGGAGAAGAAGAACGAAGTTAGATCGTGTTCACCATTGTTGGAAGGTTTTCGGACCAAGGAAGGAACAAGGCACGAGCCTAGACTTGTGAGTGTGTGCCAACCTCCGTTGGAGGGGCACAAAAGCAGTCACATTCACAACAAGTCTAACTCGTGTGGCTTAGGAGAACTTCACCAAGAAGGAGACTTGAAGCAATCGGCACGATCTACCATTGATTGTGTGCCTAATTCAATGGCCTCGATGAAGAACGACGGATTCGGGAGCTTTTCGAGCGAGTTACTGCAGTAGCAATGTAGCTTGTACGGTAGCAAAACACTGTAGCAAGCTACTGTTCACTTTCGGCCAAATTTCAGAATTCCAGAGAATTCACACGTGTGATAAGTGCTCGTGTTATATTAATACGAAGCGTTATTATCTTGCAATGAGCTTTAATACAATCAGATTTTATCACTAAAAAGTGTGCAATTGTTTACTTTTGTGCATTGTAGGGTTGTGAAGATAAAATGAAGGAAAGGAACGAAGTTAGGTCGTGTTTTGCATTGTTGGGAAGATTTTCGGACCAAGCAAGAAGCAAGGCGTGAGCATAGACTTGTGAGTGTGTGCCAACCTCCTTTGGAGGGGCACAAAGGCAGTCACATTCACAATAAGTCTAACTCATGCCAACAATGAGAACTTCACCAATTAGGCGATTCGAAGCAATATGAATGATCTACCGTTGATTGTGTGCCCAATTCAACGGCCTCGATGAAGAACGACGAATTTGGGAGTGTTTCGGCACAATTATTGTAGCAAAAACACTGTAGCAAGTTACTGTTCGCAGTCGGCCGAAAATCAGAATTCCAGAAACTTCACACGGGCTTGTGGAAATTCCACACGGCCGTGTGAAATCCCGTTTTCAGCAAATTTAAAGCCGCGACTCCACATTATAAAAGCCCGATTTGGAGGACTTTTTGAGATCTTTTTTGACCTATTCTTCTACCTAACTTCTGGGAGTGCGGCTAGGGTTTTGGAGAGGACTTCGTGGAGGTTTAGAGCGCGTCATCGGCATCGTCACCGACGTCCGGCGGCCGCACAAGACCACGGCCACATCATACGCAAAGGGGTTTTCATCTATGTCTTTACTTTGTGTTTTATTTCATACATTGATGAACATGTATAGCTCCATGAGGAGCTAACCCCCTCATTGGTATTCGGACTTGTAAACCCTAGGATTATCATGTTTCTTTGACATTGTTATTATGCTTTTCCATTATTGATGAATAAATTCGATTTTCAATTTTAATTATATTTTGCTATTGTTTTCTCTTAGGCGTGACACTAAGGATTGAGAATAATCTAGGTTATCCTTTGGAGGTGTGACAACTCCTATAGGATTAGACTATTTAAGATTGAAGAGGGCTGAGAGGGAGAGTTGTGAGGTAGCGATGTACCCCTTTCCCCTTCGGTGTGATTTCTCCCTACCTCCGTTTCCTTGATTTATTAGCGATCGAGATACAGTGAAGTGCTAGGTAGATGAACTCCCCTGGGACTTAATTTAAACTATGCACTGGGCTTAATTTAAACTAGGGTTCTTTCACCTGGACCAAAGGGTTAGAACTATACATAGGAACAGGTTTTATCACTAGGAATCCCTAGAACTTAATGCAATCCCGCGTAGTGTGAGGCTTAGGTAGATATACTACTCTAGGGCTTAGTTGACAGGTCAATGAGAGTTAAGAGTCATAGTGAATCCTAATGCCGGGGCATAGTGTTGGGGTTAGTCATGGTTGACCTTAGGTTTGGGACCGTGTGTTTAAGGATATCCTTGACTCAATTAACATCAATAGGAATGTATAATAGCATAGTCTTGCCCTAGAAGCATAAGTCCTAGAGGTAACTTGTCCGGATACCCTATTTTATATTCATTGCTAGTCCTTCTCTGTTTACTCCTGTCTACACTTTCTCACCTATCATCTTTCTATTTTTAATTCTTGTTTCTTTATATTCACACTCACTCATTGATTCTAATCTCACTTTTCGTACACCGCATAGCTAAATAGTGAAATCTTGTGTCTTAAATCCCTATTCCCTATGGATTCGACTACCCACTCACCAGGGTAAAATTTATTACTTCGACAACCCGTGCACTTGCGGGGTACACACGCAAGGGGTGTGTCAAGTTTTTGGCGCCGTTGCCAGGGAATAGGCGTTTTAGAGACATTTGTACTTTGCTATTTTAGCTATTCATCATTCATTCTATTTCACCTTTTCTTATTCTTCCATCATTCTTATTTGTTTTTCTTTTGTTTTGTCTTACTTTTTCTTGCAAGGGGCCTAAATGGAGATTGATGCAATCATTGAGCTATATTCTCAAGTTGAAGCTCTCAGTACAATTCTTGATAGAATTATTACTTCACAACAACAAAGCAATCCAAGCTACAACACATATCATCCAAATGAAAGGAGCTACCAATATTTTTCATTGAATAATGATGGACAACATTAGGAAGCACCTCAAGAGCAATTCCGAAAGGATGATGTACTTGAAGAGGATGCACCTCCGTGGAAAAAAGCGCTAGATAACTTTATTAAAGCATCCGATGCCTCTTGCCAAAGTATGGAAGCCACAAGAAAGTGTCATGAAGCCTCCTATAACAACCTTGAGCATCAATTAGGATGGATATTTGACACACTCTGCAAGGAAAATGAAGTATTTGAGCAAGCAACGCAAGTTCCTTGTAGAGATGATGTGGTATTGAACGATAATGAAGAAACGGGGCAGACCGAGTACGTTGTTGTAGAAATTGAAGAGGAAACAGAAGAAGATCATTTGGAGAATTGGAATTGCTTGAATGAAGATGGTGCTTGTGAGCAAGGAAATTTGCAAGGGGATTTGCTAGTGTCATGTTCTTCCCAAGATTAAAATACACAAGAAGAAGCAAACCCTAAGGTAATGGAACAAGTACCATTCTTTGGGATTGATCAAATCATAGAAAGCAAGAAAGAGACTTTGGGAAGGGAAAAAGATGTGGGGAGGATATTTAAACCATCCAATGACCTACCTATGCTAAGCTTGGACAATTCCCAACCCAAATTGTTTCCTTGGAGGCCAAAAGTAAGATGGTTGGACCCTCCAACAAATACTCCACTCCGGCAAGTAGATTTTTGGTTTAAAGGAAGTAACTATGCAATGTCTTGTCGGGAGGAATACACTCTTTTCAAGCCGCCATAAGGTAAGGAAGAGGTACGTCAAGCTTAGTGACGTTAAACCAGCGCTTCTTGGGAGGCAACCCAAGTTTTTATTGCTTTTCTAGGCTTAATTTAGTTTTAGCATGAATAATTGCCTAGTGTTGGTGTTTTCATTTTATTATGTGTGTGCTGTGATTTTAACATGGATTATTGGTGTTTTAGTGTGCCTAATTATGATTGTCGAACTTTTGGGTCGTTTGAGTGTGTGTTCATGGATCTCTGGTCGAATTTTTATCGTATATACAGGCTCTAAACATTGTATTTAAGTTTCTGAAATTTTCTGCAAAGCCTGTAAATTTTTCTAAGTTGTCCAGAGAAAACACACGGCCGTGTGAAATTTCCACACGGCCGTGTGACTCATCTCAGAGCTCATCCCGAGCATCACAGGGGTCGTGTAGCTGCCCCTGTGAGCGACCCAGTGAAGGGCACACGGCCGTGTGCAATCTCGCAGAACTTCAACTCTTTTCCAGAGAGTCCACAGGGGCGTGTGGATGCCTCTGTGAGTGCCACTGTGCCAAGGCACACGGCCGTGTGGAAATTCCACACGGCCGTGTGAAAACTCTGCAGAGAAACCCCTTCTTCCCGAGAATACACAGGGGCGTGTGTGTGCCCCTGTGGATGAGCTTGGGAAAGACACACGGCCGTGTGGATTATTCACACAGCCGTGTGAAAACACTTGGTATTTCTCGGGCAAGCCAGAGAGGTCACAAGGGCGTGTGATGTGCCCCTGTGGCCAGCTTTGTTCTTGGCCAGGTTGGGCACACGGCCGTGTGGAATTAACACACGGCCGTGTGGAAGTTTTCAGAGACTTGCTGTGTTTTCCCGTAAATCCACAGGGCCATGTAACGGCCCCTGTGGATCTCCCTGTGTAGGCACACGCTCGTGTGGAATTAACACACGGCCGTGTGGGGTAATCAAGTGAGTAAACAGAGTGTACACAGGGGCGTGTGTTGGCCCTTATGAATCATAATTTCAGAGGCACACGGGCGTGTGATATTTCCACACGGCCGTGTGGATCCCCAGGACTTCAAAAGTTATGTGTTTCGTTGTGGATTTCACTCGTGCCTCGTTTTGCTTTGCACTCTGGAACACTTTCAGACCCTCTCTATCACTTCCCCGATCTTCTCTAAGGTTTATTTGGAGTCCTTCGGCCGATTTTAAGTTTTTCTTCATCAACATCACCGGTAAAACCTTCAAACCCTTGTTCTTCGTCAACAACAAATTCACTGCGTTTTTGTTTTGATTTCATTTGATCTGCATGATTTAGTGGCATACGAATACATTCGCGAAGGTTTCGAGAACAACTTTTATGAGAATTTGAGATGCTAACCCCATCACCGTGCAGTGCGTCCGCCTGGAAATCCACACGGCCGTGTGGAATTTCCACACGGCCGTGTGGGATTCTGAGAAATTGAATTTAATGATGAATTAATTTATTTATTTTCAGGAATGGCATCCAGGACAAAGCAAGCAGTTGGCAAGAGGCCCCTCGGGCCATCTAAGGAGTAGATTACCTTCGCCAAGCCCGAGCACCAAACGAGATATAATAGATTGGAGAAACTAAAGTTTGGACAATCTCGATACATAGACTTGAGTTGTTTAAGGACAGCTGAGTGGGGAGACGAAATGGCAGATGAGATTGAAGAACTTTTAGCGGTTGGGCAATGGAAACACTTGTTGACTATAAAAGAACCGGCGAATCGCTCACTTTCTTTGGAAGTACTAGCATCCTTTGAGTTCAACAAATCACATACAGACTTGGTACTTGCCGACACTATACAATTCAGGGCCTTTGGTCACGATTATAACATGTCCATGACGCAATTTTCTATTCGAATGGGTTTGTATGGTCAAGCATATATAGAGTCAGAGGAGTATGGGAACCTTCCGACTGATTATTCTGGCAGTTTGACCCCTCAAGGAGCCTACAGAGTGTTGTGTGGACAAGGGCAATATGAGCCAGGGGTAACGAAAGCCACTTGTCTGTCCCGACCAGCTTACAAATACATTCACGCCATTCTGAGTAGATCAGTAAACGGTCGAGGCAATAGCACGGGAGTCTTAAGCAGGCAGGAGCTCCTTTACCTACATTCAATGGTTAGGAGCGAGCCACTCCATCTTAGGTATATCCTGGCAGATTATATTGGACATCAGGGCCAGTACCCTAGGCTTTGAGCCATTTTTTCAGGGCCATACGTGACAAGACTCATCAAGGGGATGGGCCTTCGTGAAGCAATTAAAGGAATAGAAAAGACAGTTATACCCTCCCCGATTAGCTTGGAGATGCTGAGACAGATGGGCATGGCTAGAAAAGATTATCAGCGCTATATTTTGAACATCCACCAACAAAGGCTAATGGAGAACAGTGAGGTTGGGGAACTACAGCCAACCTTACATCTATTTTTGCCACCCCCAGCGGACACAGAGACCGAGGTACCACCCACCGCGCCAGAGCCACCTCCGGTACGTATCTTCTCGCCTTCTCGAGGCCAGGATCGACTGGAGCGCCTCGAGAGCGCAGTGGGGGTCTACAGACAGAGGTGGCTGAGGTCAGGGCCACACAGGTAGCGCAGCACACAGAGGTCATGGCTCGATTTCACAGCACACAACAGTTACTCGAGCGAGCCATGACTTCACCATTCGTGGTCCGACACCGAGCTTCCACTCCTCCACTACCAGCATCACCAGCACAAGTAGCAGCAGATCCACCATCACCGACAGAGCCTTCAGCAGCACCAGAGGCTTCTATTCAGGACACTGACGCTGAGGCGTCTTAGATTTTATTTTTATTTGATTTTCATTCTTGTATTTTCTATTTTATTTTGGACTAGTATTACTCAGAAAGGACTCTCCTTCTGAGTTTATCTTTTATTTAGCTTTTCTTTTATCTCGAGTTGTATTTCATTTTCATATTTTATATACTCGAGTTTTTACTGAGCTATACTGAACCCTTGTGTATGTGTGCCCAGATGGTCTTGGATGAAAGGAATATAAGGAATAGTCATAAACACGGTCATGGGACCGTGTGTGTTTCACAACCCATTGAGACTCAACTCTCAATACACCTAGCTCCATCAAATGCAGCACTTGGAGTTGAGGGGAGTAATGTTTCAATTGCCTACTTCCACACTAATTATTTTACAATTCTTAATTTTTAATTGTGCTTGCATGCGTACATTGGGGACAATGTATATCTTAAGTGTGGGAGGGAGTTCACGTTGCACACACCTTTACTTGTGCGTTCAATTGCTTATGCTCATGTAGCCTATGACGGTTCACCTTAGTTGCAATGGTTGTATTCTTATAGTTTAGGAGAATTTTTAACATTGTGTCCTATCATGCTCTAGTTTCTACTTGAATTTTAGGGATTTTTTGCTCGATATTCTCATATTGCAAAACTTACTCTTGGAATCTTTTGGAAACTCAATCTTGAAGTTTTTTAGGACAAGTTTATCGTCGTTCTTAGTTTTACTTTGGAAAATGCATAAAAAAAAAAACAAAATTGGAAAAGAGAAAAAGTACAAAAAGTATATGAGTTTATAAATATTAGCTTTGTTTTAATTATGCATTTGGGGTGGAAAGAGCTACCGCCTATGAAGTATGTAGCTACTCTCATAAGTCGGATACAAGTTATGCCCTAATGAGAGAAAGAGCTATCTCATGGGATGCGTGAAAGCTACTACCATGGTAGAAAGAGCTACCTCCTCGAAAGTGTGAAAGCCACCTTTGGCGGCCGCCTAGAAGAGGGCTACCTTCAACGATGTGTGAAGCTACTACTTCTGATAAACGCCTAAACATACGTATTTTCCATGTATTCGGGTGTATGTATTACGTATTTTTCTATGAGTTGACACCCGTTTTTGGTCTGAATTGGTTTCTTTCATGTTACAGGTACTGATGTGACCCCTTCGAGCTGATTGATAGAATTTGAGAAGAAATCGGCGATGAAAACACTATTTCTGAGGGGGGTTACTGTAGCGACTACTGTAGCAGATCCTGTAGCACGACCCCTTTGGCGAAATGGCTAAGTCTGGAGGTCATGTGACACACCCTTTTGCGTGTGTGTACCGCAAGTGCACGGGTTGTCGAAGTAATAATTACCCCGGTGAGTAGGGTAGTCGAATCCACAGGGAACAGGGCTACTAGTACTAACTTCTTCTCTGCAATCTAGCCTAATGATTAATGTGATTTTGTGGTGATCTAGTGTGCATAGAAATTAATACCAGAGACAAATAGACGAAGGGTAAATAAAGGGAGATCTCAATCAATGAAGATGAGATACCCGGGCAATGCTTCCCCTAGGTTCTATCATGAAGTGCAAAACTAACTAAATGCTTCTAAACCGAGTTCTATGAGTCGAGGTAATCCAAGAACAATCGATCCCTGCTTCCAGGCCACCGATACTAGTCCCCTACAAGGTCCCGGCGGAGAATTCACTCAATCTCAACACCTCACACCCTATATGACCGCAATGAGTTTTAAGGATACCTAAAAGTGAAACCGATTCCTAAAATTAGATCTAACCCTACTTCTAGGCGAAAGATCCCTAACCCCTTACAAAGGTCCCGGTGGAGAAATCTATCAATCTCACACCTCACACCCCATATGGTTGCATAACACTTAGGGAATACGGAGATAGGAAACACTCAATCGGAAGGGAAAGGGGACACTCCACTATCTCATGACTCACCCTCTCAACCCTCTTCAATCTCATATGTTCTAACCCTAATGGAGACCTCTCTCACACCAAGGCAACAAATCAAGCATACCAAACAACCATACGAATCAATAAGGCATGCAAGCAATGATAAAACAAGATTAAAACTCAAATTAACTCGGAATTAAAAGGAAGCATCAAGAAAGTTAATACATGAATCGAAACCTAGGGTTCACATGCCCAAGTATCTACTAGGGTTTAGCCCTCCATGGGGCTTATTACAAAGCAAAACATAACACAATGAAAAGCAATGTAAACCATGGAAATAAACCCCCTTGAATTCGTGATGATGGCCGTGATGGGTCGCTCAACGTCTTGAAGGATCCTTCTCCGAAGCTAGGTTGCCGATGACTCCCTCGATGCTATGACGGAGGAAAGAACTATCAAAGTTGGTGAAGAACGGCCCTCCAATTCGGCAAAGACCTCCTCCTCAAACCCTAGCCGCTTCCTCTCTCAAAAGGCACACAAAAGATATCAAAAGAATCGGCGAAACGGCCTATTTATAAGTCTGAATCGCGCCAGTCACGTGTCTTCACGCGACCGCGTGAGATCCCACGCGATCGCGTGGGCTGCAGAATTTCCACGCGGTCGCGTGAGATTTTGACGCGGTCGCGTGAACAGTGTTTTTGCTACAGTACTCTTCATAAACATGATCCAAACTCTCTCATATTGAGGCCACATGGTCGGGCACACGTCCATATGGTGAGTTATAAGATTTCTTCTTCTTCGAATCATCATTTGAGAGCTTTAACTATCTTCACACAAGTTGGGACATGAAGGTGTGACTGCCTTTGTGCCCTTCCATCACACAAATCATCTTGAATTCTTAAGGAAGTTGGCACACACCCTCATGTGCATGATCCCCTCTTGTGCCTTGACACTTGTGTTGTACAAAAGCTCCCAACAATACGTCTTTATAACCCATCTTTGCTTCCTTTTCCTCCTTTAACACTTCCACAACCTAATTGCATAAAAGAACACCAAAATACATTTTATGAGACATAATCAATGGTAAAATGATGCTCAATGTATGTAAAACAAGTAGGTAAAACATGTATAATCAAGCACTTATCATCATGCGGTCTGGCATGCGGGCACTGCAGAGGCCGTATACGGTACTGTAGTACTTTACTGCAGCATACGTTACTGTAGCAGTTTACTGTAGCGGCACTGTAGCAACTTACACGATTTCGGGTTTTTCTCGGGATTTTCTCTCCCCGCATGCGGGGTCGCATACGGGGCCGCATGACGTTCTGGATGATGTTTTTAAGGGTTTTGGGAAGTCATTTTGAGAGAGAGCTAGACCTTGAGCAAGCTGGACTTCACCACCTTCTTTGGGAGCTTGAGGCCGGCTTTTGGAGGCGATTCTTGAGGAGAGGACGACGGGGAGAGCACGAGACGACGACTCCACACCTTCGATTTGGATTTTAGAGGAAGTTTGACAAGGGAAGCCACTCCTTGGGTGGCGTCCTTGGAAGCGTCATTCGGCCTTGATCCTTTGAGGGAGTGTTCTTATTATGCTTTTGGTTGTTTCCATGTATTTATTTGCATACTTTGTGATCATGAGCAACTAAACCCCAAGGTCACCGGATGTAGGTGAACCTTGGGGGTGAACTTGTGTATTTTGGATAATTCCTTTCTAGTTTATGCATGTGTGTTGGTTTGAGATCGTTGTTTGGTGGTTCTTGAATGCCTTGATATGTATGAGAACTCTATATGTCAATTCCTAGACAATGCTAGGTTGCATGACCATTGCCCTAGTATTAGGCTCACCAAGCTTGGAAGGGAATACATGTACGAATACGCCGTGACCATCGGGTATTTGTACCCCTCCAATTGTTAGGGTTGTCCTTGATTGTGTTTCAACCCTAGCTTGGGGAAATCCATTAAACCCATTGCAATCGTACAAGGATTTGGGCGGAAGAAATTCCGTATTCCAATACTTGTACCGGATTAGGGACCAAATGATGAGCGAGCGCGCGACTAGCCACAGAGCTAGCACGCGACTCCCCGGCCGCAAGTGCACGGGTCGTCAAGTAATAAACCTCACGAGGAGGGTCGTATTCCCAAGGGCCCGAGATCTACTATTACTTCCTTTTGGGAGTCACTTTCTAGTCGATCGAAACAGGGTTGAAGCAATATTAAAATAATAAAAACAAGTAAAGGAATGCAAATAAGATAAAACTCAATCCGGAATAAAATAGAGATGAAGAATCCAATAATTATGGAAGGCCTCGGGCGAGGATTCCCCCGGGAGAAGACTAAATACGAATGACCAAGATAATTATAAAACTAGGGTTAGCTTGGTTTCGGTCCGCTAGACTCGGATGTCGACTACCCCGGAACCTCCGTAGTGTAGCCCTAATCCAGTACGGGTTTCTCTATCTAGAAAATACCCCTACGATGTCAATGAGAACAAGGAGTCTTGATTAGGGTTAATCTAATGCACGCTCTCGGCTAAATTAACCCTAATCGCGCGGGAGGCTATTAACACCCGGAACCTCCGGTGTATTAATACATGTTACCCTCTTTAACTCATCAAAGGACCTAATACAAGCTAGCATCCCGCCAAACAAGTATCATTCAAAATCAATTCTACGGAATCCATCCATTGTAGAATGAACAACATGATGATGAATTAAAACCAAACAATCAAACTAACACATTCATTTAAAGCAAAATATAGGTCATTCATACAAAGTCTCCTCCCAAGGTTCACCGGGAGCCCGGCGGCCTTGGGAGGTTTAGTTCAACATCACAAAACTAAGGAGCTCATCATACAACAATTCCATCCAATAAAAACAAGAAAAACCCCCTCGAAGATGTCGACTAGGGTTGATGGCGTAGCTCGTCGGATCCGCGCCGGCGAGCCCTATGAAGCTTCTCAACGTCTTCCCCTTCTTCTCTCCTTCGAATCTAGCCGAAAATCCTTCCAAAATCCCTCAAGAAATGGTGAAATGAAGTCTAGGACAAGTGGAGGCCGGATGAGAAAAAAGATCTCCTCAAAAACTCTTCAGAACAAGCATATATAGCCCGAAGGTGTGCGGGCACTGTGCGGGCCGCACAGTGCCCGCACAGCCTTCTGGCTGTGCTGTGCGGCCAGTGTGCGGGCCGCACACTGGCCGCACACATCTCTGTCTCTCTTGTGCGGTCACTGTGCGGGCCGCACAGTGGTCGCACACCCTTCTGGCCAGGGTGTGCGGCCACTGCGCAGACCGCACAGTGGCCGCACACGGCCGAGAAAAATGTGCCCGTGTGCGGCGCGTCGGCTTCCAGGGTGCTCCAACTCTTCGTTCCTTCTTCAATCATCCCCGGAATGACACGAATATGGTCAAAACTTGCGCACTTGGTCCTTGAAACCCTGAAATGAAAAATAAAACATCAAGTGCGCAAAAACTCATCGAAAATACACATAAGTTGCATGAATGTACAAGAACATCATAGCTATAACATGATGTATTTAGGCACTTATCAAATACCCCCTACTTAAGCATTTGCTTGTCCCCAAGCAAACGGACATGGAAAACCAGGGATACTGATAAGTGACTAAATACACAACCTCGGGCAAGAGATGAAAGTATCATAGCCAAAGCGAAACTCAAAATACTAAGCAAAGACCACTTGAGATCATTCACGCATTCATTGGCCGTGTCGTGTTGTGTGTGTGCAAATCCCCTAGTTCGAAGCCCTGTAGTCTAAACAAGGTAGACAGGACCCCGAGGACCACTTCTTGAAACAATTCACGCCACATTGTGGAATACGGCCTTGAGGTGGTAGAAATACTTCTAGTAGAGTCGTAAGGATCCTTCCTCTTATTATCGAACAGTAACCGGTCAAAATTTATTTTTTTGTACGCAAAATGTTTATCTTTTTTTTTTTTTCTTGATGAGCGAGCGCGCGACTAGCCACAGAGCTAGCACGCGACTCCCCGGCCGCAAGTGCACGGGTCGTCAAGTAATAAACCTTACGAGGAGGGTCGTATTCCCAAGGGCCCGAGATCTACTATTACTTCCTTTTGGGAGTCACTTTCTAGTCGATCGAAACAGGGTTGAAGCAATATTAAAATAATAAAAACAAGTAAAGGAATGCAAATAAGATAAAACTCAATCCGGAATAAAATAGAGATGAAGAATCCAATAATTATGGAAGGCCTCGGGCGAGGATTCCCCCGGGAGAAGACTAAATACGAATGACCAAGATAATTATAAAACTAGGGTTAGCTTGGTTTCGGTCCGCTAGACTCGGATGTCGACTACCCCGGAACCTCCGTAGTGTAGCCCTAATCCAGTACGGGTTTCTCTATCCAGAAAATACCCCTACGATGTCAATGAGAACAAGGAGTCTTGATTAGGGTTAATCTAATGCACGCTCTCGGCTAAATTAACCCTAATCGCGCGGGAGGCTATTAACACCCGGAACCTCCGGTGTATTAATACATGTTACCCTCTTTAACTCATCAAAGGACCTAATACAAGCTAGCATCCCGCCAAACAAGTATCATTCAAAATCAATTCTACGGAATCCATCCATTGTAGAATGAACAACATGATGATGAATTAAAACCAAACAATCAAACTAACACATTCATTTAAAGCAAAATATAGGTCATTCATACAAAGTCTCCTCCCAAGGTTCACCGGGAGCCCGGCGGCCTTGGGAGGTTTAGTTCAACATCACAAAACTAAGGAGCTCATCATACAACAATTCCATCCAATAAAAACAAGAAAAACCCCCTCGAAGATGTCGACTAGGGTTGATGGCGTAGCTCGTCGGATCCGCGCCGGCGAGCCCTATGAAGCTTCTCAACGTCTTCCCCTTCTTCTCTCCTTCGAATCTAGCCGAAAATCCTTCCAAAATCCCTCAAGAAATGGTGAAATGAAGTCTAGGACAAGTGGAGGCCGGATGAGAAAAAAGATCTCCTCGAAAACTCTTCAGAACAAGCATATATAGCCCGAAGGTGTGCGGGCACTGTGCGGGCCGCACAGTGCCCGCACAGCCTTCTGGCTGTGCTGTGCGGCCAGTGTGCGGGCCGCACACTGGCCGCACACTTCTCTGTCTCTCTTGTGCGGTCACTGTGCGGGCCGCACAGTGGTCGCACACCCTTCTGGCCAGGGTGTGCGGCCACTGCGCAGACCGCACAGTGGCCGCACACGGCCGAGAAAAATGTGCCCGTGTGCGGCGCGTCGGCTTCCAGGGTGCTCCAACTCTTCGTTCCTTCTTCAATCATCCCCGGAATGACACGAATATGGTCAAAACTTGCGCACTTGGTCCTTGAAACCCTGAAATGAAAAATAAAACATCAAGTGCGCAAAAACTCATCGAAAATACACATAAGTTGCATGAATGTACAAGAACATCATAGCTATAACATGATGTATTTAGGCACTTATCACCAAACACCGTGACCATCGGGTTGGTCTAATTTAGGGTTTTCCGGTCCAAACCACCCACGTGCATGCTAGTTAGGGTATCCTTAGCACTTTAGTAGCCCCCGAGGGAATCCTCATCCGTGACCATTTCCTCGCCCTGATTTCCCTCAGTATTTGTATTTATTATTTGTATGCTTTTCACACATCCGTAGATTATTTTTGTTTTTTGTATATAAACAAGTCCTTTCTAACCAAAGTTTGAGGAGTACCCGTTGGTTCTCTTGAGTGAAATCGCACACACTAACACATTTTCGAGTTTTTATCCTTTTTGATTCGAGTTTTAAGCTAGAGCAATGATAACCTTATGCAATGTTTTGATTTCCCTTTACTTGTAGAATGCTTCTTTTTTGCATACTTTTGGTGAACCTAAGGCCGAGCACTTTCAATTGTTCTTCCCAAGTACTTTCACGTTCTATTTTTTGCTTGAGGACAAGCAAAAGCTTAAGTGTGGGGGGATTTGATAAGTGCTCGTGTTATAGTAATGCGAAGCGTTATTATCTTGCAATGAGCTTTAATTCAATCAGATTTTATCACTAAAAAGTGTGCAATTTTTTAATTTTGTGCATTGTAGGGTTGTGAAGATAAAATGAAGGAAAGGAACGAAGTTAGGTCGTGTTTGGCATTGTTGGGAAGATTTTCGGACCGAGCAAGGAGCAAGGCGTGAGCATAGACTTGTGAGTGTGTGCCAACCTCCTTTGGAGGGGCACAAAGGCAGTCACATTCACAATAAGTCTAACTCATGCCAACAATGAGAACTTCACCAATTAGGCGATTCGAAGCAATCGGCACGATCTACCGTTGATTGTGTGCCCAATTCAACGGTCTCAATGAAGAACGACGAATTCGGGAGTGTTTTGACACAGTACTATAGCAGTACTGTAGTAAAATACTGTAGCAAGATACTGTTCACAGTCGGCCGAAAATCAGAATTATAGAAACTTCACACGGGCGTGTGGAAATTCCACACGGCCGTGTGAAATCCCGTTTTCAGCAAATTTAAAGCCGCGACTACACAATATAAAAGCCCGATTTGGAGGATTTTTGAGATCTTTTTTGACCTATTCTTCTCCCCAACTTCTGGGAGTGCCGCTAGGGTTTTGTAGAGAACTTCGTGGAGGTTTAGAGCGCGTCATCGGCATTGTCACCGACGTCCGGCGGCCGCACAAGACCACGGCCACATCATACGCAAAGGGGTTTTCATCTATGTCTTTACTTTGTGTTTTATTTCATACATTGATGAACATGTATAGCTCCATGAGGAGCTAAATCCCTCATTGGTATTCGGACTTGTAAACCCTAGGATTATCATGTTTCTTTGACATTGTTATTATGCTTTTCCATTATTGATGAATAAATTCGAGTTTCAATTTTAATTTTCTTTTGCTATTGTTTTCTCTTAGCCGTGACACTAAGGATTGAGAACAATCTAGGTTATCCTTTGGAGGTGTGACAACTCCTATAGGATTAGACTATTTAAGATTGAAGAGGGTTGAGAGGGAGAGTTGTGAGGTAGCGATGTACCCCTTTCCCCTCCGGTGTGATTTCTCCCTACCTCCGTTTCCTTGATTTATTAGCGGTCGAGATAGAGTGAAGTGCTAGGTAGATGAACTCCCATGGGACTTAGTTGCGCAAGCAACAGAGTGAAGGGTTGACGTGAATCCTATGCACTGGGGCTTAATTTAGACTAGGGTTCTTTCACCTGGACCAAAGGGTTAGAACTAAACATAGGAACAGGTTTTATCACTAGGAATCCCTAGAACTTAATGCAATCCAACGTAGTGTGAGGCTTAGGTTGATATACTCCTGTAGGGCTTAGTTGACAGGTCAACGAGAGTCAAGAGTCGTAGTGAATCCTAATGCCGGGGCATAGTGTTGGAGTTAGTCACGGTTGACCTTACATTTGGGACCGTGTGTTTAAGGATATCCTCGACTCAATTAACATCAATAGGAAAGTATAATAGCATAGTCTTGCACTAGAAGCATAAGTCGTAGAGGTAACTTGTCCGGATACCCTATTTCATATTCATTGCTAGTCCTTCTCTGTTTACTCCTGTCTGCACCCTCTCACCTATCATCTTTCTATTTTTAATTCTTGTTTCTTAATATTTGCCTTCACACTCACTCATTGATTCTAATCTCACTTTTTGTACACCGCATAGCTAAATAGTGAAATCTTGTGTCTTAAATCCCTATTCCCTGTGGATTCGACTACCCACTCACCAGGGTAAAATTTATTACTTCGACAACCCGTGCACTTGCGGAGTACACACGCAAGGGGTGTGTCAAGTTTTTGGCGCCGTTGCCGGGGAATAGGCGTTTTAGAGACATTTGTACTGTGCTATTTTAGCTATTCATCATTCATTCTATTTCACCTTTTCTTATTCTTCCATCATTCTTATTTGTTTTTCTTTTGTTTTGTCTTACTTTTTCCTGCAAGGGGCCTAAATGGAGATTGATGCAATCATTGAGCTATATTCTCAAGTTGAAGCTCTCAGTACAAGGCTTGATAGAATTATTGCTTCACAACAACAAAGCAATCCAAGCTACAACACATATCATCCAAATGAAAGGAGCTACCAAAATTTTTCATTGAATAATGATGGACAACATTAGGAAGCACCTCAAGAGCAATTCCGAAAGGATGAGGTACTTGAAGAAGATGCACCTCAGTGGAAAAAAGCGCTAGATAACTTTATTAAAGCATCCGATGCCTCTTGCCAAAGTATGGAAGCCACAAGAAAGTGTCATGAAGCCTCCTATAACAACCTTGAGCATTAATTAGGATGGATATTTGACACACTCTCCAAGGAAAATGAAGTATTTGAGCAAGCAACGCAAGTTCCTTGTAGAGATGATGTGGTATTGAACGGTAATGAAGAAACGGGGCAGACCGAGTACGTTGTTGTAGAAATTGAAGAGGAAACAAAAGAAGATCATTTGGAGAATAGGAATTGCTTGAATGAAGATGGTGCTTGTGAGCAAGGAAATTTGCAAGGGAATTTGCTAGGATTAGACTATTTAAGATTGAAGAGGGTTGAGAGGGAGAGTTGTGAGGTAGCGATGTACCCCTTTCCTCTCCGGTGTGATTTCTCCCTACCTCCGTTCCCTTGATTTATTAGCGATCGAGATAGAGTGAAGTGCTAGGTAGATAAACTCCCCTGGGACTTAGTTGCGCAAGCAACAGAGTGAAGAGTTGACGTGAATCCTATGCACTAGGGCTTAATTTAGACTAGGGTTCTTTCACCTGGACCAAAGGGTTAGAACTATACATATTAACAGGTTTTATCACTAGGTTTCCCTAAAGCTTAAAGCAATCCCACATAGTGTTAGGCATAGGTAGAAATACTCCCCTGGGCTTAGTTACGTGAGCGACAGAGTGAAGGGTTGATCATGTGCATCCTCATTAGCAACGCCATTGAACTGAAAAAAGTTTTGGTGGATGCTGATTGTGCTTGCCTTGATTTCAAAATTATTGGTGGTGATGGTCGGTGCTTGAACACTAAATTCTTCACCCGTCAACTGTGGCCTTTCATACTCGGATAATGTTCATCTTTCTTCGGCCATGATAGATGACGCCAAGTCCTCAACTTTAATGTTTTGTTCAATTGGGTTCTCACCAACTTCTCTTAACCTTCAATGCAAGGTCCTCTCGATTTCATTATCCGGCTCAATTGATAAGTGCTTGTGTTATAGTAACGTGAAGCATTATTATTTTACAATGAGCATCTCTTTTATGCCCAATTCAATGGCCTTGATGAAGAACAACGAATTCGGGAGTGTTTGAGTGAGCATTGTAGCAAAATACTGCAGCAAAACACTGTAGCAAGCTGGTATTCACTTTCAGCCGAAATTCAGAAATCCAGAAAGTTCACACGAGCGTGTGGAAATTCCACATGGCCGTGTGAAATCCTGAAAAGTTCAATTTTAAAGCCACGACTCAATGTTATAAAAGCCCGTTTTGGAGACTTTTTACACATCTTTTGACCTATCTTTCTCCCCAACTTCTGGAGAGTGTGGCTTGGGTTTTGGAGAGGACTTCGTGGGTTTGGAGCACGTCATCGGCATCGTTACCGACGTCCGGCGGCCGTACAAGACCACAGTCACATCATACGCAATGGGGTTTTCATCAATGCTTTCAATTTGTGCTTTCTTTTATATTTTGATGAATTTATATAGCTCCATGAGGAGCTAAACCCCCTTGTGTATATTCGGACTTGTAAACCCTAGGATCATTATGTTTCTATGACATTGTTATTATGCTTTTCCATTATTGATCAATAAATTCGAGTTTTAATCTTAATTATATCTTGTAATTGTTTTCCCTTAGCTGTGACACTAGGGTTAAGAACGATCTAGGTTATCCTTTCGAGGTGTGACAACTCCTATAGGGTTAAACTACTTAAGGTTGAAGAGGATTGAGAGGGTGAGTCGTGAGGCAGCGGAACGTCCCCTTTCCCCTTTGGTATGATTCTTCCTACCTTCATTTTCCATGATTTCTTAGCGGTCGAGATAGAGTAAAGTGCTAGGAGAGGAACTCCCCTGGGGCTTAGTATACATATAGGGTTAAACCCGAGGCATACCGGGGTCAATGATGGGGTCAATACCAAGGTCAATAATGGGGTCAATGATGGGCAGTATGAACTAGTTATCCTTCTCTAGATGGGGTAAACGACCTCTCATATGGCCTCATTAAGGCCGTATACCTCAAATCAAATTCCTGCAATGAAAAATCCTCAAGTGCTACAGTGCCTGTTGCAGTAAATCTGCTGCACTACTTCAGCTACAATGAATGCGCTGTAGTACTGCGACACCTGGTTTTTCTCCTTTTTCTGCCCTAATCGTATTCTTGTGTTCCCCATGGCGTATACATGCCCTACAACGCAAATAATACTTGATTAAGCACAAGACGGGCATCAATTCCTATAAAAATACATTATAAGTGTTTAAAATACATATACTAAAATACATACATTTAGATACTTATCAATAAACTCCTGGTCCACCCCTGCGGATCATACTCATTGATAAACATCTAAATGTACGTATTTTATACGTATACTTGCTCATGCTTTCCATATTTTGTTGATGAATCGATGCCCTTTGTGGTCTAAATTGGTTTATTTCGTGTTTCAGGTACAAAAGAAGCCTACGTGAGCTCAACGACGCAATTTAAGAAGAAATTGACACCGAAATCATCGTTTTAGGGTCCCGGCACTGTAGCAACACTATAGCTACCTGAAGCACGAACATTTGAAGAAGTTTCTAAGTCTGGGCAGCCTCACGGCCGTGAAGTCAACCACAAGCCAATAAACAAAGCAGCACTGTAGTAATCACTGTAGCAACTTACGCGTTTTTCGACAAAATTCAGAGGATCCTCACGACCCGTTTATGGACCGTTAGCCAGGCCGTAAGCCATTCTGAGAGGGCTTTAAATCAAGGGTTAGGGCATCATTTTGAAGGGTCTTTGGCCACCTCTTCTCCTCCATCATCTTCTAGGACATCAAGGCTGTGGGAGAAGACATTTTTGAGGAGCAAATCAAAGGAAGAAGAAAATCATACTCGAGGGAGAGCATCTAGGAGCTTGCCGGTGCGGATCCGACAAGTTCTCATCACCACCTTCTAGTCTTCATTCGAGGGGAGTTGTTATGAGCTTCATCTTGTATTTCTTGTTTTGTATACATTCTCCTTTGTTAATGATGAACTAGGCTCCCAAGGCCATCGGGCATCCGGTGAACTTTCGGATGAACATGCTTGCTTGGATGTTTTGAGTATATTTTTGGTATTTGGTTTGGTTGTGGTCTAAGCTTTGTGTTCTTTATTGTATCAAATTGCATGAGAACTCTGTGGTTGAATTCTAGGTTGTACTTGGTTGCGTGACCATCGCCCTTGTACTAGACACGCTTGGCTTAGAAGGGATACATGTACGAATACGCCATGACCATCGGGTATTTGTACTCCTCCACCTATTGGGGAAGAACCTAGATATTGAGTTTAATCCTAGTTAGAGATTTCCCTAAGTGTAATGCGATCGTAGGAGGATTTGGATGAAAGAGATTCCGTGTTCCAATACTCGTACCGGATTAGGGGTTATCACCGTGACCATCGGGGTGACCTACTTTTGGACATCTCTTGGCCAAACCACCATTGCCTTCGTTACTCTAGCATCCTTCTAGCTTTAGTAGTCCCGAGGGGATCCTTGCCCGGGGACCTCGCACTTTTATTGCTAATTGTTTCCTTAATGTGCTTGTGTGGTGTGCCTTAGTCCATTTGTTTATAGCTTTGCTTTTGTTTGCTTTCTTATCTTGTTTTAAATCTATAGTTGGTAGACTAGACAGTGTCGTCGAGAGGGAAGTAATAGCAGCTCTTGGGACCCTAGGGAATAAGACCATTGTGTCACGCACAGGGTATTACTTGACGACCCGTGCGCTTGCAGACCACGCTTACCACTCATCAGTCTCATCGTCTTAATGCTTAGGGGGGCTGGTATAATAGTCTTCCAGGTCCCTCGAACTCCGTTCCTGAGACCCACACCTATGATGAGTCGAGTGATGTAAGCGCCTGAGAAGACGACTCCACATCTGGGGTACTGGCCCTAATGGCATATGTAATCAGCTAAGATGTGCCCCAAATGGAGTGGCTCGCTCTATACCATCGAATGTAGGTAGAGCAGCAACTGTTGGCTCAGCACTCCCGTACTATCACCTCTATCACTCAATGATAGGCTCAGAATGGCATGTACATATCTGTATGAGGGCCAGGATAGGCATGTCACCTTGCAGACTCCCGGCTCGTACTGACCTTCCCTATATAATACTGCATATGCCCTCTAAGATGTCAGACTTTTGGATAGTCGGTAGGGAGCTGCTCATACTTCTTTGTCTCGATAAACTCCTCATCATAGAGCCCCATCCTAATAGAGAACAGTGTCACACTTATGCGAAAATGCTGACCGAGTGCACGAAACTATATAGTGTCCACATCACCAAAACTGTCATACGCCCGGTCAAACTCAAAGGATGATAGAACCTCAAGTGTAAGAGATCAAATAGCCGGCTCTCGAATGGACAATAGACGGTGCTAGCCACCGAACGCAAGTAACTCCTCTACCTCGTCAGTGATGTTATTTCCCCCCTGTATCCCTCCAACTGTGTTCAAATTTGGATACCACAACTGACCGAACCTGAGTCTTGCTAATCTCTCAAATCGAGCCTGATGCTCGGGTATAGCAAAATCCATCTGCTCGGGGGGTGGAGACTGCTCATGAGGGAGTTTACCGGCCACTTTCTTTGATCTGGAAGCCATATCTACAAGATTTAAAAGAAAAGTGATCAAACAACTTCAATAGTTAAATCTGTAGAAATCCACACGGTTGTGTGGAAATTCTATACCCACACAGCCCGCACACCCTTCTATCTCCTCTTGCGTGCCTTAAACTGGCTGCGCACTGCTACAATAAAATGCTACAGCAAATATGTATACTAAAAGTGATGTATTTAGAGACTTCTCACCTCTCGCCCATATTAAGCCTTGGATTGGATATAGCGCCCGATTGGGGCTGCATTCCCAAACAACTCGACTGATTGACTGCGTGTCGTGTTGCAGTAGGGTTCGGGCACGACGGGGCTCTCACATTCTCATGATGGTTCACTTATTAATATGCTTAAACTTAGCGGGTGGCCCCGCCTAATGTGGGATCGTGGCGTGAGGACCGGTGGAGAGGGGAGGTCATCCCCCTCGTGGTAGGCCTTGTCATCCGTTGGTTGTGCGTAGGGGGCCTTCCCTCACGCAGAATGGGCCCGACAACCTTGGGAACTCGACGCATCACCGGTCCAGCACTCATCGTGCCCCACCCAATACTAGGGAAGGGCTGGCGCTTGTCTTCGGCCTATCACACAGCGGCCGGCTAGTTTTCCTGTCCGGCCACGTGCGTGCGCCGGAGCGACCTATTCGCGTGACGCCCATGCAGGCGTGGCCTCGGCCTAGTGGCCTAGGGCGCAACTTGCGTTCGAAGACTAGATGGTTGACGAGATTCTGCAACTCACACCAAGTATCGCATTGCACTACATTCTTCATCGACGTGAGAACCGAGATATCCATTACTGAGAGTTGTGTAACTTATGTGTCGTTTCTTTATTCCGTACGGCCACTGCTGCTCGCGCATCAAGTCCGAACATCCTCGGCGATTCTAACGCCTGTTGTGGGGTCATGTCCTCTCACCACAATTCAAACACTTTACCAGACTATTAAATCAGTAGGAGTGATGGGCGGTGTATGCAAAGGGCAAGGATGTAGTCAACATGTGCTAATGACTGGCGCTTACTAGGAATTCCCCGTTGAAGACCAACAATTGCAATGATCTATCCCCATCATGATTAAATTTTACAAGATTACCCTGCTTATCGGCTAAGAATATAGACTCATTAAATACATTAGTGTAGCGCTCATGCAGTCCAGAACATCAAAGGGTATCACAATCCCTTTAAGAAGTTAGCAGCGGAGGGATTCCTCCGCATAGCTAGTTAGCAGGCTGAAGTCTTGTTCGTTATCAGAATTAACCGGGCAAATCGCTACACCAACTAAGAATAGCTGACACACCCCTTGCGTGTGTGTACCGCAAGTGCACGGGTTGTCGAAGTAATAATTATACCCGTTGAGTAGGGTAGTCGAATCCACAGGGAACAGGGCTACTAGTACTAACTTCTTCTCTGCAATCTAGCCTAACGACTAATGTGATTTTGTGGTGATCTAGTGTGCATAGAAATTAATACCAGAGATGAATAGGTAAAGGGTAAATAAAGGGAGATCTCAATCAATGAAGATGAGATACCCAGGCAATGCTCCCCTAGGCTCTATCATGAAGTGCAAGACTAACTAAACGCTTCTAACCGAGTTCTATGAGTCGAGGTAATCCAAGAATAATCGGTCCCTGCCTCCAGGCCACCGATACTAGTCCCCTGCAAGGTCCCGGCAGAGAAATCGCTCAATCTCAACACCTCACACCCCATATGACCGCAATGAGTTCTAGGGATACCTAAGAGTGAAACCGATTCCTAAAATTAGATCTAACCTTAGTTCTAGGCGGAAGATCCCTAACCCCCTACAAAGGTCCCGGCGGAGAAATCTATCAATCTCACGCCTCACACCCCATATGGTTACATAAAACTTAGGGAATACGGAGATAGGAAACACTCAATCGGAAGGGAAAGGGGACACTCCTCTATCTCAAGACTCACCCTCTCAACCCTCTTTAACCTTGTATGTTCTAATCCCTAATGGGGACCTCTCTCTCACCAAGGCAACAAATCAAGCATACCAAACAACCATACGAATCAATAAGGCATGCAAGCAATGATTAAACAAGATTAAAACTCAAATTAACTCAGAATTAAAAGAGAGCATAAAGAAAGTCAATACATGAATCGAAACCTAGGGTTCACATGCCCAAGTATCTACTAGGATTTAGCCCTCCATGGGGCTTATTACAAAGCAAAACATAACACAATGAAAAGCAATGTAAACCATGAAAGTAAACCCCCTTGAATTCGTGATGATGGCCTTGATGGGTTGCTCAACGTCTTGAAGGATCCTTCTCTGAAGCTAGGTTGCCAATGACTCCCTCGATGCTATGACGGAGGAAAGAACTATCAAAGTTGGTGAAGAACGGCCCTCCAATTCGGCAAAGACCTCCTCCTCAAACCCTAGCCGCTTCGCCTCTCAAAAGCCACACAAAAGATACAAAAAGAATCGGCAAAAAGGGCTATTTATAAGTCTGAAACGCGCCAGTCACGTGTCTTCACGTGACGGCGTGAGATCCCACGCGGTCGCGTGGACTGCAGAATTCCCACGCGGTCGCGTGGGATTTTGACGCGGTCGCGTGAACAGTAATTCTGCTACAGTACTGTTACCGTGAAATGCACAGTGATTTGCTACAGTACTCTTCATAAACACGATCCAAACTCTCTCATCTTGAGGCCACATGGTCGGGCACACGTCCATGTGGTGAGTTATAAGACTTCTCCTCCTTCGAACCATCATTTGAAAGCTTTAGTTATCTTCACACGAGTTGGGACATGAAGGTATGACTGCCTTTGTGCCCTTCCATCACACAAATCATCTTGAATTCTTTAGGAAGTTGGCACACATCCTCATGTGCATGATCCCCTCTTGTGCCTTGACACTTGTCTTGTACAAAAGCTCCCAACAATACGTCTTTATAACCCATCTTTGCTTCCTTTTCCTCCTTTAACACTTCCACAACCTAATTGCATAAAAGAACACCAAAATACAGTTTATGAGACATAATCCATGGTAAAATGATGCTCAATGTATGTAAAACAAGTAGGTAAAACATGTATAATCAAGCACTTATCAATAGCCATGCACCACCACCCATAGAATCAATAAAGAGCTCTTAGTCTGTCAATCCTTGCTATGTCTGGACCTGGTAAGTTCCAGCTTTGCGACCATAATCTCCCCGGAACCTAAAGACTTTTAGTTCTCATAAAGTGTCGGTGAAGTCCTAAAAGAACATCTGCCGATCCTTGGTCGGCATTGTTTATAGTTAAGACTAGGACGGTATCTGATTGTCTTCGATCCCCGAACTTTTATTCTTGATCAATGAAAACATCCTTGGTAAATGCTTTCGTAGTGGTTCATCTTTCATAAATCCAATAATTTCACCTCTGACTATGAAATATGAATGCCCCTAATTGTCCTTCTCGTGCGGATCCCACAAGTGCACAAGGTCACCAACTAATACCCCTCGCGCAAGCATGAGGGGGTCATATTCCCAAGGGCCCGAGAATCTACCCTTACTTCCTCTTCGTATGATTGTTTGGCCTATCGGTTCGAGTAATGTGAAAAGGAAATAAAATAAAAAATAAAATGGTAGTAAAGAGTTCTAAAGCGGAGATAATAACTAGGGGAAAAATTGCAAGGAAAGGGTCACAAATGAGGATTCCCAAGGGGGCTACTAAAGTGTGAAGGTTGCCTTAACTAGCATGCAAATAAGGGGTTTGGACCGAGAAACCCTAAATTAGACCAACCTGATGGTCACGGAAATTGGTCCCTAATCCGGTACAAGTATTGAATACAGAATTCGTTCCACTCAAATCCTCGCAAGATTGCAATGAGAATGATAGGTTTCTCAAGTTAGGATCAAAACACAATTAAGGTCAACCCTAACAATGGAGGGGTATGACAGTGGTCCGAAAGTACACGGGTTGTCGAAGTAATAAAATACCCTGGTGAGTGGATAGTCGTATCCACAGGGAATAGGGATTTGAGATATAAGTATTCACTATTTAACTAATGCGATGTGTGAAAAGAAATCAGTGAGTGAATTCGAGAATAATTGGTAAAAGCAAGAATTAAAAGAGAAGTGTGGAAGATGAGAGAGTGCAAGTAAGAGTAGAAGAGTAGGATAAGCAATGAGAGAAGATGGGTATCCTGACAAGCTACCCCTAGGACTTATGCTTCTAGTGCAAGACAATGCTATTATACCTTCCTATTGATGTTAATTGAGTCGAGGAGATTCTTAAACACACGGTCCCAAATCTAAGGTCAACCGTGACTAATCCCAACACTATGCCACGACATTAGGTTTCACTACAACCCTTGACTCTCGTTGACCTGTCAACTAAGCCCTAGGGGAGTTCGTCTTCCTAAGCCTCACACTATGAGGAATTGCTTTAGGTTCTAGGGATTCCTAGTGATAAACCCGGTTCCTATATGTAGTTCAAACCCTTTGGTCTAGGTGAGAGAACCCTAGTCTAAATTAAGCCCCAATACTAAGATTCACTATAACCCTTCACTCTGTTGCTCACGCAACTAAGCCCCAGGGGAGTTTATCTCCTAGCACTTCACTATATCTTGACCGCTAATGAATCATGGAACACGAAGGTAGGGAAAATCACATCGGAGGGGAAAGGGGACGTTCAGCTACCTCACGACTCACCCTCTCAACCCTCTTCAATCCTAAGTAGTCTAACCCTATAGGAGTTGTCACACCTCCAAAGGATTACCTAAATTGTTCTCAACTCTAGTGTCACGGCTAAGGGAAAACAATAACAAAATTAATGAAGATTGAAACTGAATTTTATTCATCAATAATGGAAAAGCATAATAACAATGTCAAATAAACATAATAGTCCTAGGGTTTACAAGTCCGAATACCCACAAGGGGTTTAGCTCCTCATGGCGCTATACAAATCCATCAAAATAATAACAAGAACACAAATTCAACGCATAGATGAAAACCCCCTTGTGTGCGATGTGGCCGTGGTCTTGTGCCGCCGTCGGACGTTGATGTCGACGCCGATGACGCGCTTCAAACCTCCACGAAGTCCTCTCCAAACCCTTGTCATTCCTCTCTAGAAGTTAGGGCAAAGAAGAGCCAAAAAGATCCCCCAAAATAGTCTCCAAAACGGGCTTTTATAATGTTGAGTGGCGGCTGAAATTTGACCTTATCGGGATTTTACACGGCCGTGTGGAATTTCCACATGCCCGTGTGAACTTTTTGGTTTTCTGAATTTCAGCCGAAAATAAACAGCAGTTTGCTACAGTGTTTTGCTACAATACTTGCTACGTTGCTGCTACAGTAACTCGTCGAAATACTCCCGAATTCGTCGCTGTTCATCGAGGCCGTTGAATTGGGCACACAATCAACGATAGATCGTGTCGATTGCTTCAAATCTCCTAATTTGGTGAACTTCTTCTTGTTAGCACGAGCTAGACTTATTTTGAATGTGACTGCCTTTGTGCCCCTCCAAAGGAGGTTGGCACACACTCACAAGGCTATATTCATGCCGTGCTCCTTGCATAGTCTGAGAATCTTCCCAATAATGGCAAACACGATCTAACTTTGTTCCTTTCCTTCACTTTATCTTCACAACCCTACAATGCACAAAAGTAAACAAATGCACAATTTTTAGTGATAAAATCTAATTAAATTAATGCTCATTGATAAGTGCTCGTGTTATAGTAATGCGAAGTGTTATTATCTTGCAATGAGCATTGATTTAATCAGATTTCATCACTAAAAAGTGTGCAATTGTTTACTTTTGTGCATTGTAGGGTTGTGAAGATAAAATGAAGGAAAGGAATGAAGTTAGATCATGTTTGCCATTGTTGGGAAGATTTTCGGACTAAGCAAGGAACGAGGCAAGTGCATAGACTTGTGAGTGTGTGCCAACCTCCTTTGGAGGGGCACAAAGGCAGTCACATTCACAACAAGTCTAGCTCATGCTAACAATGAAGACTTCACCAATTAGGAGACTCGAAGCAATCGGCACGATCTACCGTTGATTGTGTGCCCAATTCAACAGCCTCGATGAAGAACGACGAATTCGGGAGCGTTTCGGCACAGTACTGCAGCAGTACTGTATCAAAATAATGTAGCAAGTTACTGTTCACTGTCGGCCGAAATTCAGCATTCCAAAAATTTCACACGGCCGTGTGAAATCCCGATTTCAGCAATTTTAAAGCCGCGACTCAACATTATAAAAGCTCGATTTGGAGACTTTTTAAAGAATCTTTTGACCTATCTTTCTCTGGAACTTCTACAGTGCTGCTAGGGTTTTGGAGAGGACTTCGTGGAGGTTTAGAGCTCGTCTTCGGCATCGTCACCAACGTCCGGCGACCGCACAAGACCACGGCCACACCATACGCAAGGGGGTTTTCATCGATATCTTTATTTTGTGCTTTCTCATACACTTTGATGAACATGTATAGCTCCATGAGGAGCTAAACACCTTGTGGGTATTCGGACTTGTAAACTCTAGTGTTATTATGTTTCTTTGACATTGTTATTATGCTTTTCCATTATTGATGAATAAGAATTGAGTTTCAATCTTGATTTAATCTTGCTATTATTTTCCCTTAGATGTGGCACTAGGGTTGAGAACAATCTAGGTTTTTCTTGGGAGGTGTGACAACTCCTATAGGATTAGACTCTTTTAGATTGAAGAGGGTTGAGAGGGAGAGTTGTGAGGTAGCGATGTACCCCTTTCCCCTCCGGTGTGATTTCTCCCTACCTCCGTTTCCTTAATTTATTAGCGGTCGAGATAGAGTGAAGTGCTAGGTAGATATACTCCCCTGGGGCTTAGTTACGCGAGTAACAGAGTGAAGGGTTGAAGTGAATCCTACGCAGTGGGGCTTAATCGAGACTAGGGTTCTTCCTCCTGGACCAAAGGGTTAGAACTACACATAGGAACAGGTTTTATCACTAGGAGTCCCTAGAACTTAATGCAATTCCACATAGTATGAGGTTTAGGTGATGTACTCCCCTGGGGCTTAATCGTGCGAGCGATAGAGTGAACGGTCGATGTGAATCCTAATACCGGGGCATAATGTTGGGGTTGGTCACGGTTGTCCTTAGGTTTGGGACCGTGAGTCTGAGGATTTCCTCGACTTAATTGGCATCAATAGGAGAGTATAATAGCATAGTCTTGCACTAGAAGCATAGATCCTAGAGGTAGCTTGTCCGGATACCCCGCTTCATTCATTGTTAAATCCTTTCTATTCTCTTTTATTTGCACTTTCTCATCTTCCATCTTTCTTTTAATTTCTCGTCTTTTAGTATAATTGTTTCCATAATTCACTCATCGAATCAATTGATCACTTTTCCTTACTTCGCATAGTTTTAATAGTGAAATCTCGTATTCTAACTCCCTATTCCCTGTGGATTCGACTACCCTCTCACCGGGGTAACTTTTATTACTTCGACAAACCCGTGCACTTTCGGGCCGCCTGTCACTCATTGCAAGATAATAACGCTTCGCCTTACTATAACACGAGCACTTATCAGGGTACAAATACCCGATGGTCACGGCGTATTCGTACATGTATCCCTACTAAGCTTGGTGAGCCTAATACTAGGGCAGTGGTCATGCAACCTAACATTGTCTAGAAATTGATATACCGAGTTCTCATGCATACCAAGCAATTAAGTACACCAACCAAGGTTCACAAACAACCCCAAATGCATTAATCAAGCCAAACAACCATTCTACACAAGTTCACCCCCAAGGTTCACCTACATCCGGTGACCTTGGGGTTTTAGTTGTTTATGAGTACAAAATACTCAAGAAAATGCATACAAGTAACCAAATAATACAATAAAAACACTCTCTCAAAAGATAGAGGCCGAATGACGCTTCTAAGGGCACCACCCAAAGAGTGGCTTCCTTCGTCGATCTTACTCTCAAATGTGGATCAAGGGGGTGGATCTCGTCGTATCTCTCTCCCCTCTCCGTCCTCTCCCCGGAAATGGGCTCCAAAGTCTTCTCCTAGCTTAGATTTGAAGGTGGTGGCAAGAAAGCTCAAGAGCTAGGACTTCTTCTCTCAAAGAAATGAACACAAAACCCTATAAAAAGTAAGTTTTAGAATGCCATGTTGCCTGGCATGCAATCAGTATACAGTACTGTAGCTCCCCGAATTTCACATAAGTTGATACAGTGGAGTGCTACAATAACATAGCTATAGTGAAGTGCCACAGGACAGCATGCGGCCATTTATGCGCCCGGATGATTGCCTGCATGGAATTCCAGACTTAGCCATTTCTTCTAGTTTTTGTGCTACAATGCTGCTACATTTCTGTTGTAGTACCTGGGAATCAAAAATGGTGTTTTCTTGCCAATTTCTCCTTAGATCTTGTTGTTGAGCTCTCCAAAGAATCTTTTGTACCTATAACACGCAAAGAAACAATTTAAACCGAAAACGAGCATCCACACATACAAAAATTATACGCACAAATACATGAATAATATGTACATTTAGGCGTTTATCGCCTTCTTAATAATTACTCTAATCGTAAATGCCAAAAAATAGGACAGGAATCCTACGATGTTATCCTATGTGACACACCCCTTGCGTGTGTGTACCGCAAGTGCACGGGTTGTCGAAGTAATAATTACCTCGGTGAGTGGGTAGTCGAATCCACAGGGAACGGAAGTACTAGTAATGACTGATTCTTAGTTATATAGTCGAATCAATAATATGAAGCAATGGATGTAATGTGTAAAATAAGAGAATCGCAAGAAAGAAAGCAAGTAAAAGGGAAAAGGTAAAGGAGATCTCTATCAATGAAGATGAGATACCCTGGGCAATGATACCCCTAGGCTCTATCATGATGTGCAAGACTAACTAAATGCTTCTCAACCGAGTTCTATGAGTCGAGGTAATCCATGAACAATCGATCCCTGCTTCCAGGCCACCGATACTAGTCCCCTACAAGGTCCCGGCGAAGAAATCGCTCAATCTCAACACCTCACACCCCATATGACCGCAATGAGTTTTAGGGATACCTAAGAGTGAAACCGATTCCTAAAATTAGATCTAACCCTACTTCTAGGCGAAAGATCCCTAACCCCCTACAAAGGTCCCGTCGAAGAAATCTATCAATCTCACGCCTCACACCCCATATGGTTGCATAAAACTTAGGGAATACGGAGATAGGAAACACTCAATCGGAAGGGAAAAGGGACACTCCTCTATCTCAAGACTCACCCTCTCAACCCTCTTTAACCTTGTATGTTCTAATCCCTAATGGAGACCTCTCTCTCACCAAGGAAACAAATCAAGCATACCAAATAACCATACGAATCAATAAGGCATGCAAGCAATGATTAAACAAGATTAAAACTCAAATTAACTCAGAATTAAAATAAAGCAATAAAAAAGTCAATACATGAATTGAAACCTAGGGTTCACATGCCCAAGTATCTACTAGGGTTTAGCCCTCCATGGGGCTTATTACAAAGTAAAAGATAATGAAGTAAAAAGCAATGAAATCCATGAAAGTAAACCCCTCTTGAATTCGTGATGATGGCCTTGATGAATAGTTCAACGTCTCGAAGAAACCTTCTCCGAAGCTAGGTCGCCAATGGCTCCCTGATGCTATCTCGTCGAAAGATCTATCGAAGTTGGTGAAGAACGACTCCCAATATCGCCAAAGACCTCCTCCTTGAAATCCTAGCCGCTCTTGCCTTCAAACGTGGGCAAAAAGTCCTCTAAAAATCGGCAAATCGGGGTATTTATAAATCTGAAAACGTGTCAGTCACGTGTCTTCACGCGACCACGTGAGATCCCACGCGGTCGAGTGGGCTGCAGAATTCTCACGCGGTCGCGTGGGATTTTAACGCGGTCGCATGAGCAGTGTTTTGCTACAGTACTCTTCATAAACGCGATCCAAACTCTCTCATCTCGAGGCTACATGGTCGGTCACTGATAAACGTCTAAATGTACGTATTTTATACGTACACTTGCGCATGCTTCTCATATTTTGTTGATGAATCGATGCCCTTTTAGGTCTAAATTGGTTTATTTTGTGTGTTCAGGTACAAAAGAAGCCTAGGTGAGCTCAACGACGCAATTTGAGAAGAAATTGACATCGAAATCGTCGTTTTGGGTTCTCTGACACTGTAGCAACACTGTAGCAGCCTGAAGCACGAAGATTTGAAGAAAATTCTAAGTCTGGGAATCCTCACGGGCAAGCTCACGGCCGTGAGGTTATCCGCGAGAAGTGCACTGTAGCACTTTACTGTAGCAAAAATCACATCTTTGCGGTTTCTTGCAGCCCGTATTACAGGCTCCCTCACGGGCCATATATGGACCGTGAGGCCACCCGTGAGCTTGCCCGAACTCATCATTTAAAGGGGCTCTACTTGGGTTTTGAAAGGGATCTTGGAGTTCTTCTTAGGGCCTCTTGACACGACCCCTTGCGTGTATCCCGCAAGTGCACGGGTTTGTCGAAGTAATAAATTTACCTTGGTGAGAAGGTAGTCGAATCCACAGGGAATAGGGAGATAGAATATAAGGTTTCACTAGTTAAGCTATGCAGAATACGGAGAACGATAATAAGATTGATGAGTGAAAATAATGCACAGCAATAAACTAAGTAGAGAGATGGAAGAAAGAAGTGCAAGTAGGAAAATCGAGAAGGACTAACAATGAATAAAAGGGGGTATCCGGACAAGCTACCTCTAGGGTCTATGTTTCAAGTGCAAGACTATGATATTATACTCTCCTATTGATGTCAATTGAGTTGAGGATATCCTAAGACTCACGGTCCCTGATGAGCGAGCGCGCGACTAGCTACAGAGCGAGCACGCGACTCCCCGGCCGCAAGTGCACGGGTCGTCAAGTAATAACCTCTCGTGCGAACACAAGAGGGTCGTATTCCCAAGGGCCCCAAGATCTGCTATTACTTCCTCCTAGGTATCACTATCTAGTCTACCAAATCAAGAGTTTAATATAAACACAAATAGGAAAATTAAATAAAAGAAAAGCTATATACAAGATGGACTAAGGCACACCATGCTGGCGAATGAAGATAGCAAGTGACAATAAGCACAAGAGGCCTCGGGCGAGGATCCCCTTGGGAGAAGAACAAGTAAGGATGAATTTAGGAAATGGAGTGCTAAGTTGGCTAGGTTTGGTCCGCTAGACTCGGGAGTCGACTACCCCGGAACCTCCGTGGTGTAGCCCTAATCCAGTACAGGTTCCTCAATCCAGAAGATACCCCTACGATGTCTTTGGGAACAGGGAGTCTTGCCTAGGGTAATTCTAATGCTCGCTCTCGGCTAGAATCACTCTAAAGCTCGCGGGGGGCTACCGGCACCCGGAACCTCCGGTGTACCGATACATTGAATCCCCCTTCAATCTATGTGGATCTAATACATGGTCGCATCCCGCGCATCCAAGTACAATCGACAAGATAAATCACAGAGTTCTCATGCGATTCACAACAATCAAGCACACATAGAATGAAACCAAGCAACAAACCAACAATAATTCATAAACAAAATCATCATCCATATATACAAGTTCTCCTCCCAAGGTTCACCGGATGCCCGGTGGCCTTGGGAGTCTAGTTCCACATCACAAAGAGAGAGAACAAAATATAATCAATGACAAAGCTCATAAAAACTCCCTTAGAAGTAGACTAGAAGGTGGTGACAAGAGTTCGCCGGATCCGCGCCGTCGAGCTCCTCGATGTTCTTCCTTGAGTGTGACCTTCTCCCTCTTGAATTCTTGCTTCTTCAAATCGTCTTCCAACAACCCCTTCTACGGCCGGCGAGATGCTCCGGTGATGGTGGTGGAGAATGGTGGAGGTGATGGTGGAGAGGTGTGGAGGTGATGGTGGCCAAAAGCCCGCTCTCCAAAGCCCTAGAAAACCTTAAATAACCAAAACAAAGCCTCATCAGCCCGTGCGTGTGCGGGCACTGTGCGGGCCGCACAGTGCCCGCACACCCTTCTGTCTACCTTGTGCGGGTGGTGTGCGGGCGCACAGTGCCCGCACACTGCTACAGTGCCGGTGCTACAGTGGATATCTACAGTGCTGGCGCTACAGTACCGATGCTACAGTGACCGCGACTGAAAATCCACCCTTTTCTTGCCCAAAACTTGTCACAAATGGTTCATCCTTGCGCAAATGGTCCTCAAAACCCTGAAACAAAAATAAAACATCAAATGCGCAAAATGTCACCGAAAACTAGCACAAGTTGCATGAAAGTAAATAAACATCATAGCTAAAACGTGATGTATTTAGGCACTTATCAAATACCCCCCACTTAAGCATTTGCTTGTCCCCAAGCAAACGGACATGGAAAACCAGGGATACTGATAAGTGACTAAATACACAACCTCAGGCTAAAAAGGAATGTATCATAGCAAGAATGAAACTCAAAACACCAAGCAAGGACCACTCGAGATTATTCGTGCATTCATCGGCCGTGTCATGATGTGTGTGTGCAAATCCCCTAGTTCGAAGCCCTGTAGTCCAAACAAGGTAGACAGGACCCCGAGGACCACTTCTTGAAGCAATTCACGCCACCTAGTGGAATACGGCCTTGAGGTGGTAGAAATACTTCTAGTAGAGTCGTAAGGATCCTTCCTTTTATTTTCGAACAATAACCGGTCGAAATTTATTTTTCTGTACGCAATATGTTTATCTTTTTCTTTTCCGGGACTAACATGAACTGCAAATCCACATTACCTGGAGCTTTGCACATTCATGTAAACGCGCTCATGTCCTTATAGCTTTTGGCGAGAGGAACACTCTGGTTAGGAGCCAGAACCCCAGGTTACTTCGCTATTAGGACAGAGGAGCACTGTCCATGTTTTTATTCACTTTGCCTCCTTTTTTTTTTTTTTTTTTTTCGACCGTATTGCAAAAAAGAACAAGAAGAAGGTCCTTAAAACCCTATTAGAAGGTATTCTAACACGTCAAGGCGCGAAACCACTAGTATGGGTTAGCAACTAAGAGGGTCACGAAAGTGCTGTGGTCCCTCGCCTAGATGTCCAGGGTTCTACCTAAGGGAATAGTGCGAGAATTGCCTAGAATGACATGAAAATCTCAAGTGTGCAAGGTCCCATGAAGCTTAGCATTTATCACAGTTTCGAGCTATAATACGATCACAATTAAGTATGCCATCCTAGGTTTTACAATCATGCAACAATTCATAGATTTTCAAATAAGTTCACGAAATAAGTAATCAAACCAAAACATGCACACCCACCCCCCACTTAAAGTAGTACATTGCCCTCAATGTACCTAAGTCAGCAGTAGATAAAGAATACACAATGAAAATAGAGGAGGTAGGTTCGTGAACTTCCCTGAGTCTCAAAACATAATCTTGAAGTCCATGAGATCAGGGTGGGCAATGATGAATCCTGTAGATGTTGGGAGAGAAGAAAGGACGAGATGCTCCAATTCCACCTGCAAGGTAGAAAGGAACATCACCTCAAGGTATCCATCACTCACAAGAAGAAAATAAAAACAAACAAACAAACACACAAAGCTAAGAACAAAGAAAACAAGAAATACGAAAAACAATGTGTGGGTGCTCGAGTGAAAATTTCCAAATCAATGCTTGGCAAAACTTGAAAACAAATGATATAAGATTATGCATTTCCAAGTTTACAACATTCTAACATCAATAAGCTTGGGAATTACAACAAATTCAAACAATGAAACACAATAAAGATGAGAGATACGCTTATACCCAAAGCTAGACGACAAAATTCAAACATGTTGGTGAAAACTCGATGAAAACGATAGATCGACAAAATTAAAACTCAAAAATGATGAGAACTTTAAGATCAATGAAAGGTTGGCAAAATGAGGAGGCAAACTAAGAGGATTCACCAAAAAAAAATTGGAGAGAAATCGGGTGAAAGGAAGGCGAAGAAATCAGCCCCGAAGATGCTGAAATTTGGCTGAAAAATGGGCTGAAATGGCTGTGTGCGGGCTGTGCACAGCCCACGCATGTGTGTGCGGGCTGTACACAGCCCGCACACCCTTCTGGTGTCTGTGTGCGGCCTGTGTGCGGCCCCGCACACTGGCCGCACACCCTTCTGTCTGGTGTGTGCGGATAGATGTGCGGGGCGGCACAACAGCCGCACAATGCTCTGGCTAGTGTGTGCGGGCTGTGCACAGCCCGCACACCCATAAAATTTGTTCTTCTGGCGTTGAAATGCTATGAATCACCTCCCAAAAACTAACATTCTCAACCTAACATGCATAATACTCATCAAAACACAAAGATGATCATAAATCAATGATGGACACACCAAGAATCACCAACATGCACGATAACACTCATCCAAGAATCATATGCAATTTGAGTATGAAATGAATACATCCACACAATGCTAAACAACCAAAACTAATAAAACTACAACATACAAACAAACCAATGCAAAATACAGAATTTGACACCTTGGGTTGCCTCCCAAGAAGCGCTTGTTTAACGTCACGAGCTTGACGTACCCCTCTTACCTCATGGAGGCTTGAAAACGGTGTGCTCCTCCCGGCTAGACATGGCATAAGAACTACCAAAAAATACAAAACATACCTGCCGAGATGGAGCAAGTGTGGAGGTCAAGCATGAACTACCTTTTGGCCTCCATGGAAAAAGCTTGGGTCGGGAATTGTGCAGTTTGAACTTGGGCGGATCCTTGGACGGCTTGAACCTCCTCTCCGCTTCTACTTGAGTCCCGACCAAAATTATTTTGAGTATCCCACCAAATTGTTTGGGTCTCCAGGGAAAGAGCATTGGTTGAGAACTATCCAAGCTTGCCACGGGTGGGTTCACGGATGGCTTTAAACTCCTACCCACATATCCTTCCTCAACCACGGTGGGATAATCTCGAATTGCCCACAAAATTTGTTTGGGCCTCCAAGGAAATATTTTTGGCCGGGAATTGTCCAAGCCCGGCATTGGTGGGTTCAAGGATGACCTTATTTTTGTACCCACATCCTCGAAGATAATTCCCGAAATTTTCTTAGTGCACAAGACCAAAATGGGCAAATGGGTGGAATGGTCGATGTTGAGGCAAGTAACATCTTCAATTGCGCTTGATGGACTTGTTTCTACTTCCTCACACCTATCAATGGCCTGGCTTGCTCCAATCTCCCTGTCTTCTTCCATAGCATCTACAGGTAGAACTTCAACAGCTTGCTCATTATTCTTGTTTTCCGCATCCATTAGTTTGAGAAGTTCTACCACTTGTTTTTCGATTCTATGAATAGATGCTTGGACAATTGTCACGCTTTCTTCCAACACATCCAAACGAGAGTCAGTGATTTGCATGAACTTGGCTAAGATATCTTCAGTGGTATACGTCCTCTTCGTTGGTGGTTGTGGGGGTTTTGGCAGCAGTCCAAGGTTAGAGGGCTCCCATTGTTGTCCATAATGATGTGATGAAAAATTTAGGTGCCCTCGCTGATATGGATTGTATACATGTTTGAATTGATTGGTACTGCATGCCCTCAAGGCCTGATATTCATTGATTTGCCATTTTTCAAGATGAAAATTTGCACCACCCGTAGTCTCATGAAAACTCATTGCCCTGTGCACAAAACAAACAAACAAAAAATTAAGGTATAAAAGAAAACAAGAATATTTACAAAACAAAAGATAAATGACTAGAGTAGCAAGCTAGAAGTTTTCCTAGCATTCTCGGATGTCCCCGGCAGCGGCGCCAAAAACTTGATGAGCGAGCGCGCGACTAGCTACAGAGCGAGCACGCGACTCCCCGGCCGCAAGTGCACGGGTCGTCAAGTAATAACCTCTCGTGCGAACACAAGAGGGTCGTATTCCCAAGGGCCCCAAGATCTGCTATTACTTCCTCCTAGGTATCACTATCTAGTCTACCAAATCAAGAGTTTAATATAAACACAAATAGGAAAATTAAATAAAAGAAAAGCTATATACAAGATGGACTAAGGCACACCATGCTGGCGAATGAAGATAGCAAGTGACAATAAGCACAAGAGGCCTCGGGCGAGGATCCCCTTGGGAGAAGAACAAGTAAGGATGAATTTAGGAAATGGAGTGCTAAGTTGGCTAGGTTTGGTCCGCTAGACTCGGGAGTCGACTACCCCGGAACCTCCGTGGTGTAGCCCTAATCCAGTACAGGTTCCTCAATCCAGAAGATACCCCTACGATGTCTTTGGGAACAGGGAGTCTTGCCTAGGGTAATTCTAATGCTCGCTCTCGGCTAGAATCACTCTAAAGCTCGCGGGGGGCTACCGGCACCCGGAACCTCCGGTGTACCGATACATTGAATCCCCCTTCAATCTATGTGGATCTAATACATGGTCGCATCCCGCGCATCCAAGTACAATCGACAAGATAAATCACAGAGTTCTCATGCGATTCACAACAATCAAGCACACATAGAATGAAACCAAGCAACAAACCAACAATAATTCATAAACAAAATCATCATCCATATATACAAGTTCTCCTCCCAAGGTTCACCGGATGCCCGGTGGCCTTGGGAGTCTAGTTCCACATCACAAAGAGAGAGAACAAAATATAATCAATGACAAAGCTCATAAAAACTCCCTTAGAAGTAGACTAGAAGGTGGTGACAAGAGTTCGCCGGATCCGCGCCGTCGAGCTCCTCGATGTTCTTCCTTGAGTGTGACCTTCTCCCTCTTGAATTCTTGCTTCTTCAAATCGTCTTCCAACAACCCCTTCTACGGCCGGCGAGATGCTCCGGTGATGGTGGTGGAGAATGGTGGAGGTGATGGTGGAGAGGTGTGGAGGTGATGGTGGCCAAAAGCCCGCTCTCCAAAGCCCTAGAAAACCTTAAATAACCAAAACAAAGCCTCATCAGCCCGTGCGTGTGCGGGCACTGTGCGGGCCGCACAGTGCCCGCACACCCTTCTGTCTACCTTGTGCGGGTGGTGTGCGGGCGCACAGTGCCCGCACACTGCTACAGTGCCGGTGCTACAGTGGATATCTACAGTGCTGGCGCTACAGTACCGATGCTACAGTGACCGCGACTGAAAATCCACCCTTTTCTTGCCCAAAACTTGTCACAAATGGTTCATCCTTGCGCAAATGGTCCTCAAAACCCTGAAACAAAAATAAAACATCAAATGCGCAAAATGTCACCGAAAACTAGCACAAGTTGCATGAAAGTAAATAAACATCATAGCTAAAACATGATGTATTTAGGCACTTATCAGTCCCAAACCTAAGGACAACCGTGACTAACTCCAACACTATGCCCGGTGTTAGGATTCACAACACCCTTCACTCTGTCACCTAGATGACTAAGCCCCAGGGGAGTCCATCTGCCTAAACCTCACACTATGTGGACTTGCATTATGCTCTAGGGATTCCTAGTAATTAAACCTGTTCCTATACGTAATTCTAACCCTTTGGTCCAGGTGGAAGAACCCTAGTCTAGATTGAGCCCCAGCAAATAGGATTCACTACAACCCTCCACTCTATTACTTGCGTAACTAAGCCCTAGGGGAGTTTATCTACCTATTGCTTCACTCTATTTCGACTGCTATTAAATCAAGGAATCGGAGGTAGGGAGAAATCACATCGAAGGGGAAAGGGGTACATTGCTACCTCACAACTCTCCCTCTCAACCCTCTTTAATCTTGAGTAGTCTAATCCTATAGGAGTTGTCACACCTCCAAAGGAAAGCCTAGATTGCTCTCAACCCTAATGTCACGTTTAAGGGAAAACAATATGAAAGGATAATCAAGATTAAAAACTCAATTTTATTCATCAACGATGGAAAGCATAATAATCAATGTCAAAGAAACATAAGAAACCCTAAAGTTTACAAGTCCGAATACCCCACGAGGGGTTTAGCTCCTCATAGAGCTATACATGTTCATCAACGTGAGAAATAAAGCATAAAACATAGACATCAATGAAAAACCCCCTCGAATTGGTGTGGCCGTGGTCTTGTGCAAACGTCGAACCTCGAAATCGATGCCGACGACGCGCTAGAACCTCCACGAAATCCTCTCCGAAACCCTAGCCGCGCTCCATAAAGTTGGGGAAAAGATAGGTCAAAAGATTTTTCAAAAGGTTGCAAAAATCCCCTTTTATATTGTTGAATTGCGGCTTTAAAATTGGACTTATCGGGGGCTTCACACGGCCGTGTGGAATTTCCACACGCCCGTGTGAAGCTTCTGTCTCGGCTGAAAAATTAATTTCACACGGCCGTGTGGAATTTCCACACGCCCGTGTGTCTTCACTGGATGGCTGAAATCGCAAAACACACGGCCGTGTGGAATTTCCACACGCCCGTGTGACTTCTCTGTCTGGCTGGAAAATGGCTCACACGGCCGTGTGGACTTTCCACACGCCCGTGTGACTTCTCTGGAACACTAATCTTCAGCTGAACAGGCTTGGTAACTTGCCGAAATGCCTCCCGGGTCCATTGTTCTTCATCGAGGCCATTACTTGGGCACACAAGCAACGGTAGGTCGCGCCGATTGCTTCAAGTCTTCTTCTTTCGTGAGATTCTCCTAAGTAACACGGATTGGACTTGTTGTGAATGTGACTGCCTTTGTGCCCCTCCAAAAGAGGTTGGCACACATCCACAAGTCCAAATACGTGCTTCGTTCCTTGCTTGGTCCGAGAACATCCCAACATTGGCGAACGCGACCTAATTTCATTCTTCTTCTCCAAATAGGCTCCACAATACCTTCAATGCACAAGAGAACACAAATGCACACATTTAGTGATAAAACCTGATAAACGGTATGCTTAATGTAAGATAATAGCGCTTCGCGATACTATAACACAAGCACTTATCAAACCCCCCCACACTTAAGCTTTTGCTTGTCCTCAAGCAAAATAAAACGTGAAAGTACTTGGGAAGAACAATTGAAAGTGCTTGGCCTTAGGTTCACCAAAAGTATGCAAAAGAAGCATTCTACAAGTAAGGGAAACTCAAAACATTGCATAAGGTTACCAATGCTCTAGCTAAAAACTCGAATCAAAAAGGATGAAAACTCGAAAATGTGTTAGTGTGTGCGATCTTACTCAAGAGAACCGACGAGTACTCCTCAAACTTTGGTTAGAAAGGACTTATTTATATACAAAAACAAAAATAGTGGTGGAAGTAGTAGCTTCACACATCCTTGAAGGTAGCCCTTTCCTAGGCGGCCGCCAAAGGTGGCTTTCACTCTTTCGAGGAGGTAGCTCTTTCTACCAGGGTAGTAGCTTTCACGCATCCCATGAGATAGCTCTTTCTCTCATTAGGGCATAACTTGTATCCGACTTATGAGAGTAGCTGCATACTTCATAGGCGGTAGCTCTTGCCACCCCAAATGCATAATTAAAACAAAGCTAATATTTACAAACTCATATATATATATATATATATATTTTTTTTTTTCTTTTTCTCTTTTCATTTTTCCACTTTTTTTTTTTTTTTATATGCATTTTCCAAAGTAAAACTAAGAACAACGATAAACTTGTCCTTAAAAACTTCAAGATTGAGTTTCCAAAAGATTCCAAGAGTAAGTTGTGTACTAAGATGATTCGAGCAAAAATTCCCTAAAATTCAAGTAGAGACTAGAGCATGATAGGATACAATGTTGAAAATTCTCCTAAACTATAAGAATACAACCGTTGCAACTGAGGTGAACCGCCATAGGCTACATTAGCATAAGCAATTGAACGCACAAGTAAAGGTGTGTGCAATGTGAACTCCCCCCCACACTTAAGATGTACATTGTCCTCAATGTACGCATATAAGCACAATAATAAGTGAAAACGATAAAAGCAATTAGTGTGGAAGTGGCAATTGAAACATTACTCCCCTGAACTCCAAGTGTTACGTTTGATGAAGCTAGGTTATTGAGAGTTGAGTCTCAATGGTTCGTGGAGCACACACGATTCCATGACCGTGTCAATGACTATTCCTCAAAATCCTTACATCCAAGACCATCTGCGTACACATAAACGAGGGTTCAGTAAAGCTCAATAAAACTCGAGTATATAAAATGTAAAGCAATGAATACAACTCGAGATAAAAATAAAAAGCAAAATAAAAGCTATACTCAGAAGGAGAATCCTTTCTGAGTACTACAAGTCCAAAATAAATGTAAAGATATACAGAAATGACAAATAAAAGAAAAGAATCTAAAATCTAAGACGCCTCAGCGTCGGTGTCCTGAGTGGTGGCCTCTGGTGCTGCTGGAGGCTCTGGATCTGCTGGTGATGCTGGAGCTGCTGGTGCTGAGGGAGATGGAGGTGGTGGAGTGGACACTCGAGGTCGGACCACGAAGGAGGAGGAGGCGACAATCTGCTCGAAGGTCTGTCGCAAGCTCTGCAACTGCGCCATCACCTCCTGGTGCTGTGTAATCTGTGTGGCCCTAACCTCGGCCACCTCAGTCTGTAGGATCCCCACTGCGCTCTCGAGGCGCTCCAGTCTGTCCTGGCCTCGAGATGGTGAAAACATCCGCACTGGAGGTGGCTCCGGCGCGGTGGGGGGTACCTCGGTCTCTGTGTCCTGCGGGGGTGGCTCCAATGCTGCCCGGGATCCCTCGCTCGGGAATGCCTCGGGCCAGTATAGCGTGTAACGCTGGTAATGCCTCCAGGCCATGCCCATCTGTCTCAGCATCTCCAAGTCGATTGGGGAAGGTGTGACTGTCTTTTCCATCCCTCTGATTGCAGCCCGAAGACCCATTCCCTTCATAAGTCTTGTGATGTATGGTCCTGCAAAAATCGTCCCAAGCCTGGGATATTGACTTTGATGACGCATGGACTCGGCGAGTATATACCCAATATGGAGTGGCTCCTTCAGTACCATTGAATATAAATAAAGGAGTTCCTGCCGACTAAGAACTCCTGTACTATCGCCCCGGCCGTTTATTGACCTACTCAGAATGGCATGAATGTATCTATAAGCCGGTCGTAATAGACAAGTAGCTTTTGATACACCTGGCTCATAGTTCCCTCGTCCACATAACACTTTGTAAGCTCTTTGAGGGGTCAAATTTCCGGGGTAGTCAGTTGGGAGGTTCTCGTACTCCTCCGTTTCAGTGAATGCCTCGTCGTACAACCCCATGTAAATGGAAAACTGTGTCACCGACAAATTGTACTCATGCCCACATGCCCGAAACTGTATAGAGTTGGCGCTCATCAACTCTCTACTTGCTTTGTCGAATTTGAATGATGAGAGCACCTCTAAGGTAAGCAAACGATTCGCTGGATCTCGAATTGATAGCAAGCTCTTCCAACTCCCTACCGCAACAAGCTCTTCAATCTCATCCGCCATTTCAATACCCCAATCAGCTGGTTTTACATATTCTACGTCCAGGTATCGAGATTGTCCAATTTTGAGTTTCGCCAATCGTCTATATGTTTCTTGGTGTTCAGATGGGATGTCGTTGATCGGCTCTGGAGAGTGTTCTCGTGTTCTTTTGTTGGTGCCTTTCCTAGGTGCCATTCCTGCAAAGTGGTTTTGAAAGAAAATTAGTCATTTTGGTATAATGAAGATTCACACGGCCGTGTTGAAATTCCACACGCCCGTGTGGAGTATCAGGCGGACACTGATGCAAGGTTGAGAAGCAGAACTCCAAAGTCACACAAAATTTTTCATAGGAACCCTTGTAAACTCATTAGTAGCCAGGTAAACCGTGCAAAACAAACGAAATTCTTATCACAAACGATCAAAATCCGGAATTTAGTAAAGAGGAAGGGCTTGTTGTTCTCACCGACGGTGGGAATGAAGAAAAAAATTCGGAGTTTGGTCGGAGGGCTCGAGAGGAAACCTTAATGACCGAAGATATTGGTCGGGAAAGCAGCAAAAGAGGTCGGAGAGTGTTTTGGAGAGAAAGTGAAAGAGACACGAGTGAATTCCAAAAGAAAAACCTTCGGCCTCTTTTGAAGTTCTGGGAATTCACACGGCCGTGTGAAGTAACCACACGGCCGTGTGCCTCAGAAATTAGGGTTCACAGGGGCCAACACACGCCCCTGTGCGCACTCTGGTCACTCTCTGAACTACCTCGCACGGCCGTGTGTTAATTCCACACGGCCGTGTGCCTCCGCAGGGGTCGACACAGGGCCACCCACACGGGCCTGTGGATTCACGGGAAAATACAGAAGGTCTCTGAAAATTTTCACACGGCCGTGTGTTAATCCCACACGGCCGTGTGCCCAACTTGGCCAAGACACAAGGCCGGCCACATGGGCCAACACACGCCCCTGTGGTCTCTCTGACTTGCCCGAGAAACGCGAAGTATTTCACACGGCCGTGTGAATAATCCACACGGCCGTGTGCCTTGACAAGCTCTACTACAGGGGCTCACACACGCCCCTGTGGTTTCTCGGGATGAAAAGGGAATTCCTGTAGAATTTTTACACGGCCATGTGGAAATCTCACACGGCCGTGTGCCTTAGCACAGTGGCACTCACAGGGGCATCCACACGCCCCTGTGGACTCTCTGGAAGAAAGTTGAAGTTCTACGAAATTTCACACGGCCGTGTGTTAATTCCACACGGCCGTGTGCCCCTTCTGAAATTTTTCACAGGGGCAAAGTCACGCCCCTGTGTCTTCTCTGGTTGAGTTCCAATTGGTAACACACGGCCGTGTGTTAATTCCACACGGCCGTGTGTTTTCTCTGGTTTACTTAGAAAATTCTACAGACTCTCAGAAAAATTCAGAAATTCTTTTAAAACACTTAGAGCCTGTATAAACCATAAAAACACGACCAGAGACCATCGAAAACACGCTCAACCGACTCAAACTTCGTCAATTAACGTTAAGGCACATGTAAATAATCGAAAATCCACACGAAAACTCAGCATATGCACATGAAAATTTGGACACCATTGCTAAGACTTTTATTCAACCCTAAAACTAAACTAGGTCCTAGAAAAACTGCAAAACGCTTGGGTTGCCTCCCAAGAAGCGCTTGTTTAACGTCACTTAGCTTGACGTACCTGTCTTACCTTACGGCGGTTTGAGAAAGAATACCTCCTTGTCATCATTGCACACTTCTCCACTGAAATAGGGCTTCAACCGATGCCCATTCACTTTAAATGTACCCTTCTCCGGGTGAGTGATCTCCACTGCCCCCTGGATGAATACTTGCGTAACAGTATACGGGCCAAACCATCTTGATTTGAGTTTTTCGGGGAAGAGCCGCAATCGCGAGTTGAATAACAACACTTTATCGCCCACTTTGAATTCCTTTGGTGATTTAATGTGTTTATCATGCCACTTTTTGATCTTCTCCTTATAGATTCTAGCATTCTCATATGCTCTCAATCACCACTCGTCAAGTTCATTAAGATGAAGCAACCTCTGCTCACCGGCTTTTTTCAAATCAAAGTTCATTGTCTTGATTGCCCAATATGCCTTGTGTTCAAGCTCCATCGGTAAATGACATGACTTCCCATAAACCAAATTGTATGGAGTAGTCCCTACAGGAGTCTTGTATGCTGTCCGATGGGCCCATAGTGTGTCATCTAACCTTTCAGACCAGTCTCGCTTCCCTTGCTCTACAGATTTTGTTAGGATCCTCTTAAGCTCTCTGTTGGTCACCTCAACTTGTCCACTTGTTTGTGGATGATACGGGGTTGCAAGGCGATGGTGTACTCCGTATCTTTTCAATACCTTATCCAATTGGAGATTACAGAAATGTGTTCCACGATCACTGATAATCACTCGTGGAGTGCCGAACCTAGTGAACAACCGCTTTAAGAATTTTACCACTGTCCTTGCATCATTTGTTGGCAAAGCTTGAGCTTCGACCCATTTAGAGACGTAGTCTACTGCCACCAGTATATATTGATTCCCGTTAGATTTCGGAAACGGTCCCATGAAGTCAATGCCGCATACATCAAAAACTTCGCAGAATTGCATAGGATTCTGAGGCATCTCGTCTCTTCGCGATAGATTCCCTGCCCTTTGGTAGCTATCACATCGAAGAACAAACTGGTGTGCATCTTGGAATAGAGTCGGCCAATAGAATCCTGCGGATAAGACCTTTTCGGCAGTTCTACTCGAGGCATAATGGCCTCCAACCGGACCGGAATGGCAATGAGCAAGAATATCCCATCCTTCTTTTCTTGAGACACATCTCCGAACAACCTGATCCGCACAAATACGGAAAAGGAATGGATCATCCCAGAAGTAATGCTTCAGGTCGCTAAAGAATTTCTTCTTTTGTTGGAATGTAAGCCCTTGCTTGAGTATCTTTCCGGATAGGTAATTGGCAAAGTCTGCGAACCATGGCGCATTATCTGATGGTGAGTCTAGGTCTTTGATTGAGTATAGATGTTCTTCCGGGAAGGAATCATTAATTTCCTTACTCAATGGCTCTTGAACAAAACTCCCTTCTAGCCTAGACAAATGATCTGCTACCACATTTTCAGTCCCCTTCTTGTCCTTTATTTCCATATCAAATTCCTGCAGCAGTAATATCCACCTAATTAACCTTGGCTTTGCATCGGCTTTGTTCATGAGGTAACGGAGAGCTGAATGATCTGAAAAAACAATCACCCTTGACAAGATAAGATACGATCTGAATTTGTCTAGGGCGAACACTACTGCTAACAGTTCTTTTTCTGTGGTGGTGTAATTCTCTTGTGCACCTGTGAGAGTCTTGTTAGCGTAATAAATGGGCTGAAACTGTTTTTCTTTCCTTTGCCCCAAAACTGCTCCAACAGCATAATCACTTGCGTCACACATGATCTCAAAAGGCTCATTCCAATCAGGTGTGATCAAAATTGGAGCTTGCACCAATTTGTCCCTTAACACATTGAATGCCGTCTTACATTCTTCCCCAAAATCAAATGGAGCATCTTTTTCAAGAAGTTTAGTTAGTGGTTGTGTGATTTTTGAGAAATCCTTAATAAATCGTCTATAAAACCCTGCATGACCCAAGAAGCTTCGAATGCCCTTTACATTTGCTGGTGGAGGAAGCTTGTCTATAACTTCAATCTTGGCTTTGTCTACCTCTATACCCTTCCGAGAGATCTTATGTCCTAAAACAATACCTTCTCGTACCATGAAATGACACTTCTCCCAATTGAGAACAAGGTTTGTTTCTTCACACCTTGTTAGCACTCTCTCCAAATTTTTTAAACACAGATCAAAGGAGTCACCAAACACCGAGAAGTCATCCATGAACACCTCCATTATATCTTCCAAAAGGTCATCAAAGATAGCAGTCATACATCGTTGAAACGTTGCGGGTGCGTTGCAAAGTCCGAACGACATTCGTCTATATGCAAACGTACCATAGGGGCAAGTGAAGGTAGTCTTCTCTTGATCTTCCGGGGCTATAGGGATCTGAAAATACCCTGACATCCCGTCGAGGAAACAGTAAAACTCATTCCCGGCTAACCGCTCTAACATTTGATCTATGAAAGGCAATGGAAAATGATCCTTTCGGGTTGCATCGTTCAACCTTCTGTAGTCAATACACACCCTCCATCCTGTGACCGTTCTGGTTGGAATAAGTTCATTCTTTTCATTCTTGATCACTGTCATTCCACCTTTCTTTGGAACCACTTGCGTTGGACTGACCCAAGCACTGTCAGAGATGGGATAAATAATTCCTGCATCCAACAACTTCACCACCTCTGTCTTGACAACCTCTTTCATGTTTGGGTTCAGTCTTCTCTGGGGCTGAATTACTGACTTGAAATTATCCTCCATTAGAATTTTATGTGTGCAAAACGAAGGATTTATTCCCTTCAAATCTGAAATCTTCCAAGCAATAGCAGGCCTGTGCTTCTTTAACATGTTCACCAACTTCTCTTTCTGTTCTAATGAAAGATCAGAGGCTATGATAACAGGGAGTTTCATTCCGTCTGCTAGATATGCATACTCCAGATGCTGCGGTAATGTTTTTAACTCCAAATCAGGTGGTTCTTCAATGGACGGCCGCAACCGGTTCTCTCTCAATCGATCAATCTCTTCAAACTGACATGATTCTTGTTCTTCTACACTTTCCGTGTTGTTCTGTAAAACTTGGCTATTGAGATGATCTTGGGGTTCCACTGCAACCTCTATACTACATGCTTTACGGGTTAAATCAATTGTTTCTACTGAAAAGACCTCATGTTTCTGTTCTTGACAATATGATTCAAACTGGGAGAGAACTCTCTCTAGAGTCTCTCCTGAGTCTTCCCTTGAAGCAGTTGTAGACCTTTCAAATTCATCCAATACCCCATACAATTCACATCCTATGTGCTGTTCCATGCAAGACTGATAAACCTTGGTGTCTTCTTCAACGAAAGGAGTGAGAATTATTTGCTCATACTCAATACCACTCATAACTGCTTGTACTGTGAATGACTGAAATTTCTATTCCACCTCTTCTACAAATCTTATAAGTGTATCGATCATTTCAGTTGCATAAAGCATCCCTTCTTTTCTGTACTTAAGATCAAGTCAGTGCAAACCACTAAGAACAATGGTAGATAAGGAAAATATGAAATAGAATGCGAAGTGAATAGCTAAAATAGTGAAAAACAAATATTTAAAACGCCTATTCCCTGGCAACGGCGCCAAAAACTTGGCACGACCCCTTGCGTGTATCCCGCAAGTGCACGGGTTTGTCGAAGTAATAAATTTACCTTGGTGAGAAGGTAGTCGAATCCACAGGGAATAGGGAGATAGAATATAAGGTTTCACTAGTTAAGCTATGCAGAATACGGAGAACGATAATAAGATTGATGAGTGAAAATAATGCACAGCAATAAACTAAGTAGAGAGATGGAAGAAAGAAGTGCAAGTAGGAAAATCGAGAAGGACTAACAATGAATAAAAGGGGGTATCCGGACAAGCTACCTCTAGGGTCTATGTTTCAAGTGCAAGACTATGATATTATACTCTCCTATTGATGTCAATTGAGTCGAGGATATCCTAAGACTCACGGTCCCAAACCTAAGGACAACCGTGACTAACTCCAACACTATGCCCGGTGTTAGGATTCACAACACCCTTCACTCTGTCACCTAGATGACTAAGCCCCAGGGGAGTCCATCTGCCTAAACCTCACACTATGTGGAGTTGCATTATGCTCTAGGGATTCCTAGTGATTAAACCTGTTCCTATACGTAATTCTAACCCTTTGGTCCAGGTGGAAGAACCCTAGTCTAGATTGAGCCCCAGCAAATAGGATTCACTACAACCCTCCACTCTATTACTTGCGTAACTAAGCCCTAGGGGAGTTTATCTACCTATTGCTTCACTCTATTTCGACTGCTATTAAATCAAGGAATCGGAGGTAGGGAGAAATCACATCGAAGGGGAAAGGGGTACATTGCTACCTCACAACTCTCCCTCTCAACCCTCTTTAATCTTGAGTAGTCTAATCCTATAGGAGTTGTCACACCTCCAAAGGAAAGCCTAGATTGCTCTCAACCCTAATGTCACGTTTAAGGGAAAACAATATGAAAGGATAATCAAGATTAAAAACTCAATTTTATTCATCAACGATGGAAAGCATAATAATCAATGTCAAAGAAACATAAGAAACCCTAAAGTTTACAAGTCCGAATACCCCACGAGGGGTTTAGCTCCTAATAGAGCTATACATGTTCATCAACGTGAGAAATAAAGCATAAAACATAGACATCAATGAAAAACCCCCTCGAATTGGTGTGGCCGTGGTCTTGTGCAAACGTCAAACCTCGAAATCGATGCCGACGACGCGCTAGAACCTCCACGAAATCCTCTCCGAAACCCTAGCCGCGCTCCATAAAGTTGGGGAAAAGATAGGTTAAGAGATTTTTCAAAAGGTTGCAAAAATCCCCTTTTATATTGTTGAATTGCGGCTTTAAAATTGGACTTATCGGGGGCTTCACACGGCCGTGTGGAATTTCCACACGCCCGTGTGAAGCTTCTGTCTCGGCTGAAAAATTAATTTCACACGGCCGTGTGGAATTTCCACACGCCCGTGTGTCTTCACTGGATGGCTGAAATCGCAAAACACACGGCCGTGTGGAATTTCCACACGCCCGTGTGACTTTTCTGTCTGGCTAGAAAATGGCTCACACGGCCGTGTGGACTTTCCACACGCCCGTGTGACTTCTCTGGAACACTAATCTTCAGCTGAACAGGCTTGGTAACTTGCCGAAATGCCTCCCGGGTCCATTGTTCTTCATCGAGGCCATTACTTGGGCACACAAGCAACGGTAGGTCGCGCCGATTGCTTCAAGTCTTCTTCTTTCGTGAGATTCTCCTAAGTAACACGGATTGGACTTGTTGTGAATGTGACTGCCTTTGTGCCCCTCCAAAAGAGGTTGGCACACATCCACAAGTCCAAATACGTGCTTCGTTACTTGCTTGGTCCGAGAACATCCCAACATTGGCGAACGCGACCTAATTTCATTCTTCTTCTCCAAATAGGCTCCACAATACCTTCAATGCACAAGAGAACACAAATGCACACATTTAGTGATAAAACCTGATAAACGGTATGCTTAATGTAAGATAATAGCGCTTCGCGATACTATAACACAAGCACTTATCAAACCCCCCCACACTTAAGCTTTTGCTTGTCCTCAAGCAAAATAAAACGTGAAAGTACTTGGGAAGAACAATTGAAAGTGCTTGGCCTTAGGTTCACCAAAAGTATGCAAAAGAAGCATTCTACAAGTAAGGGAAACTCAAAACATTGCATAAGGTTACCAATGCTCTAGCTAAAAACTCGAATCAAAAAGGATGAAAACTCGAAAATGTGTTAGTGTGTGCGATCTTACTCAAGAGAACCGACGAGTACTCCTCAAACTTTGGTTAGAAAGGACTTATTTATATACAAAAACAAAAATAGTGGTGGAAGTAGTAGCTTCACACATCCTTGAAGGTAGCCCTTTCCTAGGCGGCCGCCAAAGGTGGCTTTCACTCTTTCGAGGAGGTAGCTCTTTCTACCGGGGTAGTAGCTTTCACGCATCCCATGAGATAGCTCTTTCTCTCATTAGGGCATAACTTGTTTTATCCACTTGTTTTACATGCATTAAGCATCATTTTACCATGGATTATGTCTCATAAAGTGTATTTTGGTGTTCTTTAATGCAATTAGGTTGTGAAAGTATTGAAGGAGGAAAAGGAAGCAAAGATGGGTTATAAAGACCTATTGTTGGGAGTTTTTGTACAACACAAGTGTCAAGGCACAAGAGGGGATCATGCACATGAGGGTGTGTGCTAACTTCCAGAAGAATTCAAACCAATTTGTGTCATGGAAGGGCACAAAGCAGTCACACCTTCATGTCCCTTCTTGTGGGAAGATACCTAAAGCTTCCAAATGATGGTTCGATGGAGGAGAAGTCTTATAACTCACCACATGGATGTGTGCCCGACCATGTGGCCTCAAGATAAGAGAGTTTGGATCGTGATTTATGAAGAGTACTGATAAGTGCTTGTGTTGTAGTAACGCGAAGCGTTATTATCTTACAAATGAACATACTTTTATCAGATTTTATCACTAAATAGTGTGCATTTGTGTATTCTTGAGCATTGTAGGTTTCGTGGAGCTAAGTTGGAAAAGAAGAACGAAGTTAGGTCGTGTTCGCCGTTGTTGGGAGGTTTTCAGACCAAGCAAGGAACAAGGCACGAGGTTAGACTTGTGAGTGTGTGCCAACCTCCTTTGGAGGGGCAGAAAGGCAGTCACATTCACAACAAGTCTAACTCGTGTAGCTTAGGAAAACTTCACCAAGAAGGAGACTCGAAGCAATAGGCACGATCTACCATTGATTGTGTGCCCAATTCAATGGCCTCGATGAAGAAACAACATATTCGGGAGCATTTCGGAGAGTGTTGTAGCAACACTGTAGATTGTTACTGTAGCGAATCACTGTAGCAAGTTACTGTGCACTTCTGCCGAAGAGTTAAGGTTCCAGAGAATTCACACGGGCGTGTGGAATTAACACACGGCCGTGTGAACTAATTTTCCAGCAAACCAGAGACGTCACACGGGCGTGTGGAATTAACACACGGCCGTGTGGATTGATTTTCCAGCAAGCCAGAAACTTCACACGGGCGTGTGGAATTAACACACGGCCGTGTGAAGCAATTTTTAGAAAAGACAGAAACTTCACACGGGCGTGTGGAAATTCCACACGGCCGTGTGAATTCCCGATAACTTCAAATTTAAAGCCGCACTCAGCCTATTTAAAGCCGATTGGGAGACTTTTTGAAGAATCTTTTGACCTATCTTTCTCCCCAACTTCTGGAGAGGGAGGCTAGGGTTTCGGAGAGGACTTTGTGGAGGATTGGAGCGCGTCATCGGCATCGTCACCGACGTTCGACGGCCGCACAAGACCACGGCCACACCATACGCGAGGGGGTTTTCATTGATGTCTTTAGTTTGTTCTTTCTTTCATAAATTGATGAACATGTATAGCTCCATGAGGAGCTAAACCCGTCGTGGGTATTCGGACTTGTAAAACTCTAGGATAATTATGTTTCTTTGACATTGTTATTATGCTTTTCCATTAATTGATGAATAAATTCGAGTTTCAATTTTAGATTTCTTGTGCTATTGTTTTCTCTTAGCCGTGACACTAAGGATTGAGAACAATCTAGGTTATCCTTTGGAGGTGTGACAACTCCTATAGGATTAGACTACTTAAAATTGAAGAGGGTTGAGAGGGAGAGTTGTGAGGTAGCACCGTACCCCTTTCCCTTCCGTTGTGATTTCTCCCTACCTCCGATTCCTTGAGTCATTAGAGGTCGAAATAGAGTAAAGTGCTAGGTAGACAAACTCCCCCAAGGTTTTGGGGTGACGTGAATCCTACGCACTGGGGCTTAATTTAGACAATGGTTCTTCCTCCTGGACCAAAGGGTTAGAACTATCACACATAGGAACAGGTTTTATCACTAGGAGTCCCTAGAGCTTAAAGAAATCCCACGTAGTGTTAGGCTTAGGTAGAAATACTCCCCTGGGGCTTAGTTGAGCAATCAACAGAGTGAAGGGTTGACGTGAATCCTATTGCCGGGACATAGTGTTGGGGTTGGCCACGGTTGACCTTAGATTTGGGACCGTGTGTTTCAGGATTTTCCTCGACTCAATTAACATCAATAGGAAGGTATAATAGCATAGTCTTGCACTAGAAGCATAAGTCCTAGAGGTAACTTGTCCGGATACCCTATTTTCACTTATTACTAGTCTCTCTCTTTTTACTCGTTGCTTGCACTTTTCTCTCTTTTATCTTTCAATTTATTTGCTTTGCATCTACTCTAGTTCCCATAAATTCACTCATCACTCCGATCATTGTTTCTTTTCGTACATCACACGACTCAATAGCAACTTCTCGTATTTTAAATCCCTATTCCCTGTGGATTCGACTACCCACTCACCGGGGTAACTTTTATTACTTCGACAAGGCCGTGAACTTGCGGTACGCACGCAAAAGGTCGTGTCAAGTACTATAGCAAATACTGGTCATTTTTTACTGTAGCAGTAGTGTAGCAGAAATCACTGTTCACGCGACCGTGTCAAAATCCTACGCGACCGCGTGGGAATTCTGCAGCCCACGCGACCGCGTGGGATCTTACGTGGTCGCGTGGAGGCACATGACTGACGCGCTTCAGGCTTATAAATAGCCCTTTTTGACGATTCTTTTGGTATCTTTTGTGTGGCTTTTGAGAGGCGAAGCTGCTAGGGTTTGAGGAGGAGGTCTTTGCCGAATTGAAGGGCTGTTCTTCACCAACTTTGATAGTTCTTTCCTTCGTCAGAGCATTGAGGAAGTCATTGGCGACCTAGCTTCGGAGAAGGATCCTTCAAGACGTTGAGCCACCCATCAAGGCTAATCATCACGAATTCAAGGGGGTTTATTTCCATGGTTTACATTACTTTTCATTGTGTTATGTTTTGCTTTGTAATAAGCCCCATGGAGGGCTAAACCCTAGTAGGTATTTGGGTATGTGAACCCTAGGATCTTACTCTTTATATTGATTTACTTCATGATTTCTATTGAATCTGAGTTTATTTGAGTTTCAATCTTGTTTCATCATTGCTTGCATGCCTTATTGATTCGTATGGTTGTTTGGTATGCTTGATTTATTGCCTTGGTGAGAGAGAGTTCTCCATTAGGGATTAGAACATACAAGGTTAAAGAGGGTTGAGATGGTGAGTCTTGAGATAGAGAAGTGTCCCCTTTCCCTTCCGATTGAGTGTTTCCTATTTCTGTATTCCCTAAGTTTATGCAACCATATGGGGTGTGAGGCGTGAGATTGATTGATTTCTCCGCTGGGACCTTTGTAGGGGGTTAGGGATCTTTCACCTAGAAGTAGGGTTAGATCTAATTTTAGGAATCGGTTTCACTCCTAGGTATCCATAAAGTTCATTGCGGTCATATGGGGTGTGAGGTGTTGAGATTGAGCAATTTCTCCACCGGGACCTTGTAGGGGACTAGTATTGGTGGCCTGGAGGCAGGGACCGATTATTCTTGGATTGCCTCGACTCATAGAACTCGGTTTAGAAGCATCTAGTTAGTCTTGAACTTCATGATAGAGACTAGGTGAAGCATTGCCCGGGTATCTCATCTTCATTGATTGAGATCTCCCTTTATTTACCCTTTGCCTATTCATCTCTGGTATTAATTTCTATGCACACTAGATCACCACAAAATCACATTAGTCATTAGGCTAGATTGCAGAGAAGAAGTTAGTACTAGTAGCCTTGTTCCCTGTGGATTCGACTACTCTACTCACCGGGTATAATTATTACTTCGACAGCCCTTGCACTTGTGATACACACACGCAAGGGGTGTGTCAAGTTTTTGGCACCATTGCCGGGGAATAGGATACTAGGAACGCTAAGTCTTTGTTGCTCTAGCCATTTATCGTTTACGTTATCTTGCCTATTTCACACTTTCTTTTTCTTCCACAGTTCTCATTTGTTTTCTTTGACTTGTGTTACTTTTTCTTGCAAGGTACTTGAATGATGATTGATCCAATTACAAAGTTATATTTTCAGATTGAAGATTTCAGTGGAAAACTTGATAGACTTATTTCTGCACAACAACAAAGCAACCAATATCGCAGCACACATCATCCAAATTAATGGAGCTACCCGAACCACTTATGGAATATTGATGGACAGCAATGGGAAGCACCTATAGAAGAATTTCAGATGGATGAGAAGCATGAGGAGGATGTACTTCGGTTGGAAAGCGTATTACTCAAATTCATTGAAGCAACCGATGCCCGCTTCGAAGATGTTGAAGGCACCTTAAGATGTCATGAAATCTCCATCAAGAACATTGAGCATCACATAGGAGAGATTTTAGACACACTTGCTAGGGAAAAAGAAGAATTTGAACAAGCAAGGCAAGTTTCTTCCACGCATGACAAGGCCATGAACCACATTGATGAAGTAGGGCAAATTGAGTACATTGCTGCAGAAATTGAAAGGACAGAAGAAGAACATCATTTTCAGAATTTGGATTGCTTGAATGAAGATTATGCTTGTGTGCAACGAAATTTTCAAGGGGATTTGCTAACATCATGTTCATTTCAAGCTAAAAATACACAAGAAGAAGCAAGCCCTAAGGTAATGGAGCAAGCACCTTTCTTTCGGATTAATCAACTCATTGAATGCAAGAAAGAGATTTTGGGTTTGGGAGAAGATATGGGTAGGATATTTAAACCATCCAATGACCCACCGATGCAAAGCTTGGACAATTCCCAACCCAAATTGTTTCCTTGGAGGCCAAAGGTAAGATGGTTGGACTCTCCAACAAAAAGTCCACCCCGGCAAGTAGATTTTTGGTTTAAAGGAAGTAGCTATGCAATCTCTAGTCGGGAGGAACACACTCTTTTCAAGCCTCCATAAGGTAAGGAAGAGGTACGTCAAGCTTAATGACGTAAAACAAGCGCTACTTGGGAGGAAACCCAAGTTTTTAATTGCTTTCTACTTTAGATTTTAAATTCTATAGTAATAATTACCATGAGTGTGTGCCTTGATTAATTTTTGTTGGTGTTGAACTTTTCAAGGAAAAGTTTTTGGTGATTTGAAGTGTTTTTCACATGTATGACATGATTCAGGGTGCAATGCATGATAATTGTTGAAGAATAGGGTTAATTTTGAAGTTTGGAGAGCCGCGTGGACTGTTTGCAGAAATTCTGCAGCTCACGCGGCCACGTGAGATTCTCTCGTGGCAGTGTACAGTACCCACGCGGGGGTGTGGAATTCCCACACCCCCATGTGGGCTATAATCAAAGATGAAGAGTCATTATTCATTATCCATAACTTACAACTCTTCATTTTCTCATCTCTTCCTCTCCAAACTTCCCATCCTTAAGATTCCAAATCCATTTTTTGTTCAACTTATTTGAGATTTAGAAGTGTTTTTCCGGCATTTGCATCAAGTTTCTCCATCGATTCGCGTCGGTAAGGACTCATCTCCCCCTATCATGTCCATGCTTTCATGTTCAATTCCATCGAGTTTTCTTGTTTCTTGGATGATATTTTTCATGGAAAACATTGTGAAAATACTTAGAAAACATGTAACGAAGCTTAGTGAGGCGTTGGAGCCCAACTATGGCTCTTTGGCCATGGTTGGACATCCACGCGGGAGTGTGGCCTAGCCACACGGCCGCGTGGACCTGCCAACAGCCCACGCGGGCGCATGGAACAGCCCACGCGACCGCGTGGAGCTTACTAACCTTCGGCCAAAAAGCCACGCGACCGCGTGGCCCTTCTGCCGAGCCAGGACACGCCCACGCGGGCTCGTGGCTATCCCACATGCCCGCGTGGGCTGGAAACTTGGGAAATTAAGCCACGTGTGCGCGTGGCTTGCCCACACGCCCATGTGGATTTCTGCATCTTTCCATATCATGTAAATTTGCACTTCTTGGGCAATTTTCTTGCAGGTATGACACCAAGGACTAAAAAGCTTGCTCCAAAAAAGCCTTGATCGCTTATAGCTGACCTTGGATGAGGACATGCCTTCTAACACACCAGCAACACCAGCAGATGATGCTAATGCTTGAGGCGTCCCACTCATGAGACTTTAGTTTTCTTTACTTTAGTTTACATTTCTAGTTTTCTTTATTTTATCTTTTAGACTTCAGTTATCTTTATACTTTGTTTTGATTGTGCGAGTTGTGCTTTATTTTGCTTCATTCGTAAGAACTCGTGCAATTTTTCTATTTTTATTGAGCTTCACTAAACCCCTTGAATCCGTGCAAATGGCCTTGAGAGTGATGATGATGATGTTTTTGTCATACACATGACCATGTGACTTGGTCGTGTGAGCTTCACAACCCGTGGAACAATAACACATCCTCGAGTTAGCTTCACCAATCGATCACTGAGGAGTTCAGGGGAGTATTGTTTCAATTGCATTTTCACCCACATCATATTTTTATTGCTTATATTTTTATTGTGCTTACATGTGTACATTGAGAACAATGTACATCTTAAGTGTGGGGGAGGGTTCACCTTATACATGGCCTTTACTTGTGTTTTCATGATCATGCTCATGTTGCCCATGAAGGTTCACCATAGGGTTGAGAGTTTAATTCTTAATTTTTGGAGGTTGCAAACATTAGGTTTTATCATGCTCTAGTTTTTATCCAATTTCCTTGAAATTTTTGTCCGATTGCTCTTTAATGCACTTTTTCTCACTCATTAAACCTATGGAAATTTACTCTTGTTCATGATTGTGGGATTCTCTAGTGTTAGTTTTAACTTTTGTGTAAAAAAAAAATTCACAAAATTCAGAATTTCAGTTGTGTTTGTATATAGGGGGTGGAAAGAGCTACCGCCTATGTTGTATGAAGCTACTCTCATAAGTTGGATACTTGTTATGCCCTAATGAGAGAAAGAGCTATCTCATAGGATGTGTGAAAGCTACCACCTTCGGTAGAAAGAGCTACCACCACGAAAGTGTGAAAGCCACTCGGGATGCATCTCGGGAAAGGGCTACCTTAGAGAATGTGTGAAGCTACTACCTATTCTTTTTGTTTATAAATAAGTCCCATTGCTAATAAGAACTTTGAGTAGTGGATATAGTGTTGACATGAGTTGAGCTTTCACACACACACACGCTTTCGGACTTTAGTACTTTCATTTTTGATTGGATTATTTACTAGAGTATTGATTGTTTCATCTAGTGTTTGTTTTTCTCCATGATTTTAGAATTTTATTCTTGTACCCTCTTGGTGAACCTAAGGCCAAGCATTTCTCTTTTCTTTTCATGAGTTTATGGTTAATTTTGCTTGAGGACAAGCAAAGGCTTAAGTGTGGGGGAGTTTGATAAGTGCTTGAGTATACATGTTTTATCCACTTGTTTTACATGCATTGAGCATCATTTTACCATGGATTATGTCTCATAAAGTGTATTTTGGTGTTCTTTATGCTTATTACTCAAATTCATTGAAGCAACCGATGCTCGCTTCGAAGATGTTGAAGCCACCTTAAGATGTCATGAAATCTCCATCAAAAACATTGAGCATCATCTGACTATGAGCTTTTTAACTACAATAACTTAAATATTCGCTATTGGAGCTGGAATTACCGCGGATGCTGGCAGCAGACTAGCCCTCCGATGGATCCTTGTTAAGGAATTTAGATTGTACTCATTCCAATTACCAGACCCAAAGGGCCCGATATTGTTATTTATTGTCAATACCTCCCCGTGTCAGGATTGGATAATTTGCACGCCTACTGTCTTCCTTGGATGTGGTAGCCGTTTCTCAGGCACCTTCTCTAGAATCGAACCCTAATTCTCTGTCACCCGTCACCACCATGGTAGGCCCCTATCCTACCATTGAAAGTTAATAGAGCAAAAATTTGAATGACGTGTCGCCGGCACGAGGGTCATGCGATCCATCGAGTTATCATGAATCATCAGAACGGTAAGGCGAGCCCACGTCAGCCTTTTATCTAATAAATGCATCAGTTCTGGAAGTTGGGGAATGTTGCACGTATTGGCTCTAGAATTACTATGGTTATCAAAGTAGCAGGTACCATCAAACAAATTATAACTGATTTAATGAGCGATTCACACTTTCACTGTCTAAATTAGTTCATACTTGCATATGAATGGCTTAATCTTTGAAACAAGCATATGACCACTGGCAAGATCAACCAGGTAGCATCTTCACAGGGGACTCCAAGGGGGCGTCTCCAAGGCACGCCCCCATCGTGCCCACATGTTGCTCCGCAGGCCATTGGTACTGCGGGGGGAGTAGGGGTCTCCGGGATCATTTGGTGGACAACACCGTGGGACGTGCAACAGCCGCGTGTTTCGTGTATCGTGGGAGATCGTGGATGACCACAAGCACAACAAAAATACAAAAAACACACAAACACAATAACAAGAACTACGAAGAAAAAAATAATTGCAACAAATTTAAAGACTTGGGTTGCCTCCCAAGAAGCGCTTTTTTAGTGTCTTTAGCTCAACATGGTTTACCTCAACTCATGGTGGGACAAAGGATGAGAGATATCTCCAATTTTTGGTGAAGAGTTATTACCCGGGAAGTTCATTGAGAGACATGAAAAGATTTTAAATTTCCCGCGGTCCTCAAAGAATAAGTGGTCTACCTCCTCGGGTGACATTGTAGAGACATCCACTCCCCGCTTTTTCTTTTCTTTTATTTTCTTCCACAACTTCTTCAAGGTTCTTTTTTCATTGGAATGTGATGGAGATTTAACCTCTACTTGTGCTAGTTGTTGCAATGGTGGAGGGCGAGACTCATCATCCACAACATCATCCCCGAGATCTTCAAAGTACTCCTCGAAGGGGTTCAAAGCAAGGACTTCCTGCACACAATTAGAGATAATCACGTCAGTTGTATCTGTGAAATAAAGAACATCATCGTGATCAAGTGTACGTTTCATTGCTTCAGGGAGGGTGAAGACCACTTGTTCGTCTCCAACCCTCAAAGTCATTCTTCCTCCTTTTACATCAATTAGTGCGTCAGAGGTGTTAAGAAATGGACTCCCAAGGATCAATGGGACCTCCACATCATCATCCACATCTAGAATTACAAAGTCAACCATAATGATTAGCTTATCAACTCGAACAAGAACACCTTCAACAATTCCCAAGGGTCTTCGCACTGAACTATCCGCAAGTTGCAAAGTCATTCGTGTGGGTCTCAAATTGTCTAACCCCAGCCTCAAGAATAAATTATATGGCATCACGTTTATGCTAGCTCCCGAGTCGGCCAAGGCACTTTCTTGCACTCCATCCCCGATCACACAAGGGATAATGAAGCTACCCGGATCATTGAGTTTCTTGGGTAATTTCTTTTGGATCACGGCCGAGCAATTTCCCGATAGAGTCACAGTCTCCAAGTCTTCAAGTTTCCTCTTATTGGTGAGGAGGTCCTTCAGAATTTCTTGAATTGAGTATCTTCCTTATCTTGCTTGAGCCTAGAAGGATATGGTACCATAGGTTTATATTCGAGCCCTTTTTTAGCCGAAGAACTTGGAACATTTCCCTTGTGCTTCCTCTCAATTTCTTCACTTGCATCAATACTCAACTCAGGGTCTTCCTATGCGGCTACCCTATCATTGGAGGCACTTGGACTCTCCTCGGCCCTTGCCTCCAACTGTTTCCCACTCCTCAGTGTCACCGCCTTCAAGTGTTCCCTCGATTTGCATTCAGTATTACTCAGCAAGCTACCCGAAGGTTGATCTGATTGTGCCCTAGCAAGCTGTCCCATCTAGGTCTCAAGAGACTGAATGGAGGCTTGGATATTCCTCAATATAGTGCCAAACTCATCAAGTCTTCTGTCCACATTTTGGAATTTTGCATCCGTGTGATCATGAATCTTACCAATACATCCTCAGTTGAGTATTTCTTCTCTTGAAGTTGCTGGGGCTGAAATTGGGGGCCCTGGGGTGGTGGAGGCCTCTGTTGGGACTGGCCTTGGTTCCAAGACATGTTCAGGGGATTCCTCCACCCCGAGTTGTAGCTGTTACCGTACTGATTCCCCTGTCCCCTAGGTCCTCCACCAACATAATCCACCATTTACACTGGTGCAGAAGGGGTAATAAATATGGGGCATTGCGAAGTTGCATGCCCGGCACCACAGGTATCACAAGACATCATTGCCTTAGGGGTAGAGCTAGAACCCAACATGAACTGATCAAGTTTCTATGTCAATGCGCTAACTGCCGCGTTGTTATCGGTGACATTCTTCGATAAGGCCTCAACCTTTGCAGTCAATGCGGTGTTCTCATTCACCTCAAACAGGCCTGCAACCCTTGGTTCTTTCTGTTGAGTACACCAGTGGCACTCATTGCTTGCCATGCTCTCAATTAACTTCTCAGCTTCCTCAGGGAGCTTGTAACTCAAGGAGCCACCTGCCGCGGCATCTATAAGTTGCCTTGCAGTATAATTCAGGCCATTACAGAGCATCTGCACTTGCATCCAAGCAGGGAACCCATGGTCATGTGCCTCAAAAAGTGTTTCCGAATCCTCCTGTCTGAAAGAGGAGATCTCTTGTCTCAACCTCGCGGCCTTGCTTGGTGGGAAATACCGTGACAGGAACTTCTTGACCATTTTCTTCCATGTGGTAATGGACCCAGGAGCCAAGGAGGTAAGCCATCTGTATGTTGCTCCCCTCAAATTGAATGGAAACAATCGCAGTCTTATGGCATCATCTGACACAGAATTGATCTTGAAAGTAGAGTAAATCTGCAGGAAACGGGATAGGTGGGCATGTGGATCTTCATCAGGTAGAACATCAAACTGAACTGAATTTTGTATCATCACTATTGTGCTCGCCTTGATCTCAAAATTATTAGCCAGCACCGTGGGCGCTTGCACACTGAATTCTTCCCCGGTGAACTGTGGCCTCTCAAAATCGGATAAAGTTCTTCTTGGTTCGGCCATAACAGATGGTTCACTCGACTCTACCCGAACTTCTTGTTGCCTCGAGCTTTCGGTAACCCCTCTCAACCGTTGGTGCAAGGTACGTTCAATCTCGTCATCAGGCTCAACTAGAGTCGCTTGACCCGCCCGTGTCATAAGATGGGTACCTCACAAAATAACTAGAGTTAAAACAAATAAAAGATGGAATGACGAAATATAAACAGGAATGGTAAAATAAACAAAATAAAATGGTCAAATCAACACGCTTTAAGTTTTCTGAATATTCCTCGTGGGTCTCCTGCAACGACGCCAAAAACTTGATCTCGATTATGTGCTAACCCGCAAGTGCAAAGGGTCGCCAAGTAATACCCCTCGCGCGAGCATGAGGGGGTCGTATTCCCAAGGGCCCGAGAATCTATTCTTACTTCGTTATCACAATGTTGTATAACCTTAGCAATCACTTGATAAAGAGAACTACAAATAATCTACGAATGTAAAAAGCATGTAAATAGCAAATACAAATACGGAGGAAAATCAAGGCAAGGAAATCGGATGAGGATTCCCTCGGGGGCTACTAAAGTGCTAAGGATGCCCTAACTAGCATGCATGTGGGTGGTTTGGACTTAGAAACCCTAAGTTAGACCAACCCGATGGTCACGTTGTTTGGTCCCTAATCTACTATGAGTATTGGAATATGGAATTTCTTCCGCCCAAATCCTCCTACGATCGCATTGGGTGTAGTGGATTTCTCAAGCTAGGGTTGAGACACAATCAAGGACAACCCTAACAATTGGAGGGGTACAAATACCCGATGGTCACGATGTATTCGTACATGTATTCCCTTCCAAGCTTAGTGAGCCTAATACTAGGGCAATGGTCATGCAACCTAGTATTTTCTAGGAATTGATACATAGAGTTCTCATACATACCAAGGCATTCAAGAAACACCAAACATGGATCACAAACCAAAGCAAATGCAAATACTAAGTCAAGCATCTAATCAACACAAGTTCACCCCCAAGGTTCACCTACATCCGGTGATCTTGGGGTTTAGTTACTCCTGATCACAAAATAAGCAAGAAAATACATCAAAATAACCAAATAACATAAAGAGAACACCCCCTCAAAAGATCAAGGCCGAATGACGCTTCCAAGGACGCCACCCAAGGAGTGGCTTCTTCGTCAATCTTCCTCTCAAATGTTGATCAAAGGTGTGGACTCGTCGTGTCGTGCTCTCCTTAAGAATCTCCTCCAAAACCCGGCCTCAAACTCTCAAATGAAGGTGGTGAAGTGAAGCTCTCAAGAGACCTAGGGTTCTTTTCTCAAATTGCTCCAAAATGTCCTTAAAAACACATTCCAGGGCGCCATGCGGTCTCTCATGGGGTCGGCATGCGGACAGAGAAGAATTCCGAGAAATAACAGTTTTGTTTCTCCTAAAGTGCCGCTGTGAGTGTGTGCTATCTCCCACCTTGACCTCCATACCCTGGATTATCCCAGGATGACCATTTACCCCACGCACAATGAGAATGACATTAAAATGTTAAAGACATCCTCAATACTCAATTAAAAGTCTTTCGGTTCCTAAATGAACTCCAGCTTTTTAAGTGACTATGCAGTAAGTACCAGGGGTTCAAGATACTTTATTACTCTTACATATGTATAGACATACACATTTTTTTTTCGAGTCATAGACTAATGTAGGCTGCACAAAAATCTTTCAGACGGATGCACATGCTGATTAGGCACAAGAGCCACCCATCCTACTTGATTACAGTCTACATAGATGCATTCGTACTATACTAGCAAAGGAATACCATCATAGACTTTTTTTTATACTGTACAAACTTTTAATTTCACAAACTGTACATACTGTATCTCAAGCCCCCTAGTATACAACCTACTACAATAGTTCACTTTAAGCTACAAAGAACAATAGAGGAACTCGAAAGCTCTTAAAAGGGTATTGAAGATAGAATTTAACAATCTAATGCCAAAACCATTATGATGGGTTGGTTGGAGTGTACAAGGTGGAAGTAATCGTGAACAAGTATAAGGGCGCACTAAAAGTGAAACAAAACTGCATTCAAGTGCAATTCAAGTATAGCTCACAACTATCATTCTACCAAGCCAGGAAGTCCTTAACAAGTAAATCATAGATATCATAGGTAGTCAAAGCATGCAATGATATAAAGTACTCCAAAAATCCATCACCACACCTAATGCTGTACATTGTCCCCGCTATGCATAATTCAGCAGAATAAGATGGGAAATACATGGTAAGTGCAATAAAGTGGAGTAAAGAAACTTCCCCTGTTTTTCGATGACATGTGCAATAGCTTACTCGAAAAGCTGGGGGAACACACTATAGCAAAGGCAAGGAATGTGGAGCATCCATAAAAATAATCCTGAAATTGACAAAGGAAAACACAGATCACATCTCCAAAAATCTAAAGAATAGAAGAGCATGCATACAAAATTCCCAAAACAAACAAATCAAGTTTAGCAAGGGCAAGGCCCTGACTAACTGACAAGTACAAACAACAATAAATAATAAAAAGTGCAGATAAAATACAACAACTAAACAAAAGAGAAAACAAGGTAATGTTCATGTTTTCATGAGCCTATTGATCACAAGTAATTGAAGATGCCACGCATGAAGTGAAGAATGTCCGTGAGCCCCTTTCATGATAAAAGCGCAAATTATGTCCTATGGTCTTCACTTCGAAACCTTGGCTTGTTGGGGGTGGAGAATGCTATATTGATAAGTGCTTGTCTTATAGTACTGCGAAGCGTTATTATCTTACATTGAGCATATCTTTTATCAGGTTTTATCACTAAATAGCGTGCATTTGTGTATTCTTGTTCATCGAAGGTTTGTAGAGCTAAATTGGAGAAGAAGAATGAAATTAGGTCATGTTCGCCAATGTTGGGATGTTTTCGGACCAAGTACGGAACAAGGCACGAGCTTGGACTGGTGAGTGTGTGCCAACCTCCTTTGGAGGGGCACAAAGGCAGTCACATTCACAACAAGTCTAACTCGTGTAGCTTAGAAGAACTTCACCAAGAAGGAGAATTGAAGCAATCGGCACGACTTACCATTGTTTGTGTGCCCAATCAATGTCCTCGATGAAGAACAACAGATTCGGGAGCGGTTCGGCGAGTTACTGTAGCAAAACAATGTAGCAAGTTAATGTTCAATTTCTGCCGAAAATCAAGGCTTCAGAGAATTCACACGGGCGTGTGGAAATTCCACACGGCTGTGTAAATCAATTTTTCAGCCAAACAAAAACTTCACACGGGCGTGTGGAAATTCCACACGGCCGTGTGAAGCCCCCGATAAGTCCGATTTTAAAGCCGCGATTCAACTATATAAAAAGGGATTTTGGAGACCTTTTGGGATATCTTTTGACCTACCTTTCTCTTCAACTTGGGGAGTGCGGCTAGGGTTTCAGAGAGGATTTCATGGAGGTTTAGCGCGCGTCATCGGCATCGTCACCGACGTTCGACGGCCGCACAAGACCACGGCCACACCATATACAAGTGGGTTTTCATCAATATCTTTGATTTGTATTTTCTTTTCTAATTTGATGAACATGTATAGCTCCATGATGAGCTAAACCCCTTGAGGGTATTCAGACTTGTAAACTCTAGGGTTTTATGTTTCTTTGACATTGTTATTATGCTTTTCCATTATTGATGAATAAAAATTGAGTTTCAATCTTAATTTCATCTTGCTAATGCTTTCTCTTAGATGTGACACTAGGATTGAGAATAATTTAGGTTACCCTTTGGAGGTGTGACAACTCCTTTAGGGTTAGACTACTTAAGATTGAAGAGGGTTGAGAGGGAGAGTTGTGAGGTAGCGATGTACCCCTTTCCCCTTCGATGTGGTTTCTCCCTACCTCCGTTTCCGTGATTTCATAGCGATTGAAATAGAGTGAAGTGCTAGGCAGATAAACTCCCCTGGGGCTTAGTTACTCAAGTAACAGAGTGAAGGGTTGAAGTGAATCCTACGCGCTGGGGCTTAATCTAGACTAGGGTTCTTCCACCTGGACCAAAGGATTAGAACTACACATAAGAACAGGTTTTACCACTAGGAATCCCTAGAGCTTAAAGCAATCCCATGTAGTGTGAGGTTTAAGAAGATATACTCTCCTGGGGCTTAGTCATGCGAGCGACAGAGTGAAGGGTGACGTGAATCCTAATACCGGGGGATAATGATGGGGTTAGTCATGGTTATCCTTAGGTTTGGGACCATGAGTGTAAGGATTTCCTCGACTCAATTAACATCAATAGAGAAGTATAATAGCATAGTCCTGCACTAGAAGCATTGATCCTAGAGGTAGCTTGTCCGGATACCCTATTTCATTCATTGCTAGTCCTCTCTATTCTCTTTTACTTGCACTTTCTGATATTCCATCTTTCTATTTAATTTCCTGTCTTTTATTCTGTTTACTTCTACATTCATTCATTGATCCAGATATTGTTTTTTCATACACCACATAGCTTAATTAGTGAAATCTCGTATTCTAAATCCCTATTCCCTGTGGATTCGACTACCCTCTCACTTGGGTAACTTTTATTACTTCGACAACCTGTGCACTTGCGGGATACACGCAAGGGGTCGTGTCATATATCGATGCTCTCTTGTAGGCTACCTTCTTCACCCTCATGCTACAAGACAAAAGGAACAACTATCAAACAAGTTACAGTCAAAACAAACTTGAAAAAGATGAACAATTGATGATCCACAGGGAACTCCGAAAAATTTTGCAAGAGTTTTGCTTGAAAACATGATGATCCAAAAATACAAACATGTAAAAACATCATTACAAGTTTATTGCAACCTAGGAGAAGAGAATCCATGGAAAAATCACTCCACAAAACCATGAGAACTCAAAGTTTGTAAGAAGAAAACTTACCTTAAACCTAGGGTTTATGGAGTAAATCTTAAGTTGAATTTAGCCAAATGAGTGATTAAACTTCAAATGTTCTGCACAAAATGCTTTTAGAGGAGGAGGAGAGGGTTCTAAGGTAAAGGAATGAAGAAAATTGGAGTAGAATGGAGGGAGGAGTGTGAGAAGTGAAAAAGAAGGTGAACAGCAAAGAAGGGCCAAAGAGGCCCTTAAAACCCTAGAATCGAATGAGCTTACGGATGGGCTCACGGGCGTGAGTCCACCGGTAAGCACTCTCGGCTCATAGGCAAGCTCAAGGCCATGAGCTTGCCTGTGAGAGCTCTCTGGTTCACTCAAGGGCTGATTCACGGGCCATAAACAACCCTCAACTTGTTTTGGCATTGAAACATACTCCTCTAAGCCTTAAAAACACTCGAAACAAAGCCGCATAAAGCATGGAAACACTCAAAACATGAATCTCATGACATCTAATCATTAAACCACTCAAGGCAACACACAAACATGCATGAATGAGTAAGCAAAAATGACGAGAAAAATGATTAATACAAGAAGAAACCTAAGAAGACTAAAACTTCAAACACACCAAGAATATGGAAAATGAATAAGACAAGCATTCAACCAACATGAAAATGAAATTACAACAAATTTAAAAGCTTGGGTTGTCTCCAAGGAAGTGCTTATTTAATGTCGTTAGCTCGACATGAATTACCTCAAAGTTCATGGTGGGACAAAGGGAGGAAAGTTACCTCCGTTCTTTGATGAAGAACTGTTACCTGAAAAGTTCATTGAGAGGCATGAACAAATCTTGAATTTTACTCGATTCTCAAAAAGTATGCTATCCACTTCCTCGGGTATCATTGCGGCAACCTTCATCACCTTCTTTCATTTTTCCTTCATTTTTCTCCATAACTTCTTCTGAGTACTCTTCTCTTTGCCATGTGGTGGGGCTTGTGCTAATTGTTGCATCGGCGAAGAAGGGGCCTTTTTTTCTTCAATTTCATCATCCCCTAACTCTCCCAAGATTTCATCTAGTGGGTTTAGAGCTGGAACTTCCTCCACACAGTCAGAAACGATCAAATCAGTTTTATCTATAAAATATAAGCTGTCATCATGATCAAGTGTGTGCCTCATTGCTTCAGGGAAAGTGATGATCACTTGTTCATCCCCCACTCTTAAACTCATTTTTCTGCACTCAAAATCCACCAGAATGACGAGTTTGTCATCCCTCACAAGAACATCTTTGACCACACCTCACAGTCTCCACACTTAATTATTAGTAAGTTGCAGGGTCATATGTGCGGGTCTCAAATCTTCCAACCCTAATTTCAAAAATAACTTGTATGGCATCACATTAATGCTTGTCCCCTAGTCAGCCAAAACATTCTCTTGCATTCCTTCACCAAGCACAGAGGGGATAATGAAACTACCAGGATCAGTGAGTTTTCTCGAAAGTTTCTTCTGGATCAAAGCAGAACAATTCCCTGATAGCGTCACAGGCCCAAATCTTCTAATTTGTGATAGGGCCTCAACCAATGGAATGCTAATGTGGAGTTGCTTAAATATGTTCAAAAACTTTTTAAACTGGGCATCCTCCGTGTCTTGTTTCAGTCTTGATTGGTAAGGTACCATAGGTTTGTACTCGGTTTCCTTTGAAGTTGGAGATTTTAGGACATCTTCCTTATGCTTATTTTCAATCATTCCACTTGTATTATTGCCCTAATCAGGGTCTTCCAAAACGGTTACACTATCATTGGAAGCACTTGGGCTCTCCTCAGCCGTTTCCTCCAACTGTTTCCCACTTCTCAATGTTACAGCTTTTAAGTGTTCCCTTGGGTTGCTTTCGGTGTTGCTTCGCAAACTACCTGAGTGTCGATCAGATTGTCCCCAGGCAAGCTGCCCAACCTGGTTCTTAAGAGACAGATTGAGGCTTCGACATTTCTCAATATGGTGCCAAACTCATCAAACACTCTATCAATGTTTTGAAACCTTGCTTCTGTATTGATCATGAATTTAGCCAATACATCCTCGGTGGTGTATGACACACCCCTTGCGTGTGTACCCGCAAGTGCACGGGTTGTCGAAGTAATAAAATACCCTGGTGAGTGGGTAGTCATATCCACAGGGAATAGTGTTCAGAAACAAATGTTATCACTATTTTAGCTATAAATGGAATCGATGATAGGAGAATTCAGTACGTAGATATATATAAGAAAGTAAAAGAGTGCAAAAAAAAGAAATAAAGGTAGGAGAGGTAATCGATATAGAGATGGGGTACCCGGACAAAGCTCCCCGTAGGACTAATGCTTCTAGTGCAAGACAAGTATTATACCTTCCAATTGATGATTATTGAGTCGTGGAAATCCTTAAACACACGGTCCCAAACCTAAGGTCAACCGTGACTAATCCCAACATTATACCCCGGCATTAGGTTTGACTACGACCCTTAACTCTCGTTGACCTGTCAACTAAGTCCCAGGGGAGTCTATCTTCCTAAGCCTCATACTACGTGGGATTACATGAAGTTCTAGGGATTCCAAGTGATAAAACCTGTTCCTATGTGTAGTTCTAACCCTTTGGTCCAGGTGGAAGAACCCTAGTCTAGATTAAGCCCCAGTGCGTAGGATTCACTTCAACCCTTCACTCTGTTATTCGCGTAACTAAGCCCCACGGGAGTATATCTACCTAGCACTTCACTCTATCTCGACCGCTAATAAATCAAGAAAATGGAGGTAGGGAGAAATCACACCGGAGGGCAAAGGGGTACATCTCTACCTCACAACTCTCCCTCTCAACCCTCTTCAATCTTAAACAGTCTAACCCTATAGGAGTTGTCACACCTCCAAAGGATAACCTACATGACTCTCAACCCTAGTGTCACATCTAGGGGAAAATCAATACAAGAATAAATCAAGATTGAAACTCAATTAAATTAATCAATAAAGAAAGCATAATAAAAGTCATAGAAACAATATCATCCTAGGGTTTACAAGTCCGAATACCCACTAGGGTTTAGCTCTCCATGGAGCAATACAAAGTCAATAAAGAGTTTAAGAACATATGCATGAAAACCATAAAGAAAACCCCCTTGTAGATTATATCGATGGTCTTGTGTAGTCACGTGTCTTCTCCAACGAATCCCTTGTCAAGCCTAGGGCACACCTCGCCGAATCGATGCCGATGAGAGCTTCCCCTATAGCTTTCTTCCAAAGGAAGTCGATGTCGATGCCGTTTAATCGCCTCCAAAGACCTCCAAGAACCTCTCCAAACCCTAGCCGAAAGCCCCCCAAAAGATATCCAAGTGATAGAAGGGGAGGGTCCCCAAATAGATCTGAAAACGGGCTATTTATAGGCTGAAATCGGAGTTCCACACGTCCCTGTGTTAATTCCACACGGCCCTGTGTAAAACCAGGAATTCCACACGCCCGTGTCTTAATTCCACACGGCCGTGTGGAAATGATTTTCGGTAGACTATGAACAGTGTTTTTGCTAAATGCTCCCGAATTCATCGTTCTTCATCGAGGCCATTGAATTGGACACACAATCAACGGTAGATTATGTCGATTACTTCATTTCTCTTCATTGGCGAAGTTCTCCAATGCCACACGAGTTATAGACTTTTGTGAGTGTGACTGCCCTTGTGCCCTTCCAATGGAGGTTGGCACACACCCACAAGTCTAAACTAGTGCCTTGTTCCTTGCTTTGTCCGAGAACTCCTCAACAATGGCGAACATAACCTATTCTTGCTTCTTTTTCTCTAAATCTTCTCCACAACAGTTCAATGCATAAAAGAACACAAATACACACTAATTAGTGATTAAATCTGAGAAAAGTAATGCTCAATGTAAGATAATAATACTTCGTATTACTATAACATAAGCACTTATCAGTGTACTTCCTCTCTTGCTTTGGAGGAGCATGGTACTGGCGTCCCTGAGATGACGGGGGTCTTTGTTGTGCTTGACCTTGGCTCCAGGACATGTTTGGGTGGTTCCTCCACCCCGAGTTATAGATGTTGCCAGACTATTAGCCCAGTCATCTAGGTCCACCGCCAACGTAATCCACATGCTCCACAGGTGCCTACGGGGTAATAAATAATGGGCATTATGAAGTTGCATGCCCCGCACCACAAGTGTCACATGACATCATTACTTTAGGGGTGGAACTTGACCCCAGCATCATCTGATCAACTTTCTGTGCCAATGAACTGACCAAGGCATTATTATCTGAGAGATTCTTTGTCAAGGCCTTAACCTTAGCAGGTAACGCAATATTATCATTCATCTCATACAGACCCGCAACCCTTGGTGCTTTCTGTTGAGTACTCCAATGGCACTTATTGCTTGCCATATTCTCAGGGAGTTTGTTACTTAAAGAACCACTTACTGCTATGTCAATGAGCTGCATGGTGGCATAATTCAGCCTGTTGCAAAGCATCTGCACTCTCATCCAAGCAGGGAACCCATGGTGAGGACACCTACGCAACAAATCCTTGAACCGCTCATGTGCCTCAAAGAGTGTCTCGTAATCCCCCTGCCTAAAAGATGAGATCTCCTGCTGACAGGGTCCGAAAGTGCACGGGTTGTCGAAGTAATAAAATACCCTGGTGAGTGGGTAGTCGTATCCACAGGGAATAGGGATTTTTGATATAAGTATTCACTATTTAGCTAATGTGATGTGCGAGAGGAAATCAGTGAGTGAGTGCGAGAATAATTTTTAAAAGCAAGAATTAAAAGAGAAGTGTGGAAGATGAGAGAGTGCAAGTAAGAGTAGAAGAGTAGGACAAGCAATGAGAGAAGATGGATATCTGGACAAGCTACCCCTAGGACTTACGCTTCTAGTGCAAGACAATGCTATTATACCTTCCTATTGATGTTAATTGAGTCAAGGAGATCCTTAGACACACGATCCCAAATCTAAGGTCAATCGTGACTAATCCCAACACTATGCCCCGACATTAGGTTTCACTACGACCCTTGACTCTCGTTGACCTGTCAACTAAGCCCTAGGAGAGTTTGTCTTCCTAAGCCTCACACTATGTGGAATTGCTTTAGGTTCTAGGGATTCTTAGTGATAAACTCGGTTCCTATATGTAGTTCAAACCCTTTGGTCCAGGTGAGAGAACCCTAGTCTAGATTAATCCCCAATGCTAAGATTCGCTACAACCCTTCACTCTGTTGCTCGCGCAACTAAGCCCCCGGGGAGTCTCTCTCCTAGCACTTCACTCTATCATGACCGCAAATGAATCATGGAACACGAAGGTAGGGAAAATCACATCGGAGTGGAAAGGGGACGTTCCGCTATCTCACGATTCACCCTCTCAACCCTCTTCAATACTAAGTAGTCTAACACTATAGGAGTTGTCACACCTCCAAAGGATTACCTAAATTGTTCTCAACCCTAGTGTCACGGCTAAGGGAAAACAATAACAAAATAAATCAAGATTGAAACTCACTTTTATTCATCAATAATGGAAAAGCATAATAGCAATGTCAAATAAACATTATAGTCCTAGGGTTCACAAATCCGAATACCCACAAGAGGTTTAGCTCCTCATGGAGCTATACAAATCCATCAAAGTAATAATAAGAATGCAAATTGAATGCATAGATGAAAACTCCTTGTATGCGATGTGGCCGTGGTCTTGTGCCACCGTCGGACGTTGATGTCGATGCCGATGATGAGCTTCAAACCTCCACGAAGTCCTCTCCAACCCCTAGCCGTACCTTTCCAGAAGTTAGGGCAAAGAATAGCCAAAAAGATCCCAAAAATAGTCTCCAAAACGGGCTTTTATAATGTTGAGTTGCGGCGGAAATTTGAGTTTATCGGGATTTCACACGGCCGTGTGGAATTTCCACACGCCCGTGTAAACTTTCTGGTTTTCTGAATTTTGGCCGAAAATGAACAATAGCTTGCTAGAGTATTTTCCTAAAGTAACTTGCTCCATTGCTGCTACAGTAACTTGCCGAAATGCTCCCTAATTCATCGTTCTTCATCAAGGCCGTTGAATTGGGCACACAATCAACGGTAGATTGTGCCGATTGCTTCAAATCGCCTAATTTGATAAAGTTCTCCTTATTAGCACGAGCTAGACTTATTGTGAATGTGACTGCCTTTGTGCCCCTCCAAAGGAGGTTGGCACACACTCACAAGTCTATACTCATGCTGTGCTCCTTGCTTAGTCTGAGAATCTTTCCAACAATGGCGAAAATGATCTAACTTCGTTCCTTTCCTTCACTTTATCTTCACAACCCTACAATGCACAAAAGTAAACAAATGCACAATTTTTAGTGATAAAATCTGATTAAATTAATGCTCATTGCAATATAATAACGCTTCGCATTACTATAACACGAGCACTTATCACCTGCCTTAGTGTCACAGCCTTGCTTGGTCGAAAATATTTGGCAAGGAATCTCTCCACCAAATCCTTCCACGTGGTGATCAATCCGGAAGCTAGGGAAGTAAGCCATCTGTATCCGACTCCCCTCAAACTGAATGGAAACAATCACAGTCTTATTGCATCATCTGATACTGAATTGATCTTGAACGTCGAACAAATTTAAAGGAAGAGAGATAGGTGAGCATATGGGTCTTCATCAGCTAACCCATCAAACTTAACTAAATTATTAGCTGGCACTGCAGGCTCTTGCACATTGAATTCATTACTAGTGAACTGTGGTCGTTCATAATCCGACAATGTCCTCCTAAGCTAGGCCATGACTGATGGTTCGCTCGATTCCACTGTAACATCTTGTTGTCTTGAACTCTCAGACACTTCTCTCAACCTCTAATGCAAAGTTCGTTCAATCTCATCATCAGGCTAAAGTAAGTTAGCTTGAATCGCTCTTGTCATAAGATTGGTACCTCGCAAAATTAGAGTGAAGAATTAAAAGTTGAAGAGAAATAAGAAAATAAAATGAAAATGAAGAAATGATGAGATATATACAAGAATGGTTAACATGAAACAAAATGATGGTCAAATCAACACGCGCTAAATTTTCTTGAGAATTTCTCGTGATCCCCGGCAACAGCACAAAAAACTTAGTGACTACCACTATCCGCAAGCGCGCGGGTTGTCAAGTAATACCCCTCATGCAAGCATGAGGCGGTCGTATTCCCTAGGGCTCTAGAATCTACCCCAATGATAAACGTCTAAATGTACATATTTTATACGTATACTTGCGCATGCTTTTCATATTTTGTTGATGATTCGATGCCCTTTTGTGGTCTAAATTGTTCTATTTCGTGTTTCAGGTACATTATGTGCTTTGGTGACCCTAACGACGCGATTTGAGCGGAAATCTGCACCGAAACTGTCGTTTTAGGGTCCGAGTACTGTAGCATTACTGTAGCAGCCCGAAGCGCGAAGAGTTAGAAGAAGAATGAAGTCTGGAAACCCTCACGGGCAGGCTCACGGCCGCGAGGTCATCAGTACTGTAGCAGTTACTGTGCAAAATCACAACTTTGCGGTTTCTTGTTGCCCGTATTACAGGCTCCCTCACGGGCCGTATATGGACGGTGAAGCCACCCGTGAGCTTGCCCGAACCCATCCTTTAAAGAGCTTTTACTTGGGTTTTCTAGGGCAATCTTGAGTTCTCTTCTTAGGGCAATCTTGAGCTTTAAAGAGCAAGATTTTGGGAAGATTCTTCATCCTAGGGCTCACATTTAGAAGTTGAAGACTAGAGAGGCCACCCCTTGGAGTGGCGTCTTTGGAACTTCACCGGCCTTCATCCTTTGAGGGAGTCCTTCTCATGCCTTTGTTGTTTGTTTCCATGCATTCATTGTTGTATTTAGTGAACATGAGCACTTAAACCCCAAGGTCACCGGATGTAGGTGAACCTTGGGGGTGAACTTGTGATGTTTTGGATGATCTTGTTCTAATTGATGTTTGTGGCTTGTTTGTGATCCATTGTTTGGTGTTTTTACATGCTTGGTATGTATGAGAACTCTATGTATCAAAAGACTTAGGAAATGCTAGCTGCATGACCATTGCCCTAATGTTAAACTCACCAAACTTGGAAGGGAAATACGTATAAATACACCGTGACCATCGGGTATTTATACCCCTCCACTCCTAGGGTTGAGTACTCTTTTGTATTGTAACCCTAGTTGAGAAAACCACTTCACCCTTTGTAATCATAGGGGTAATCTTGGGTGGTATACGTACCATATCCAATACCCGTACCGGATTAGGGGTCGACTTCCGTGACCATCGGGTTGGCCTAGTCTAGGGTTTTCTCAGTCCAATTAGCCACTTGTATGTTAGTTCAAGTTTCCTACTCACTTTAGTAGCCCCTAAGGGAATCCTCATCCATGACCACTCCTAGCCCTATTTTACCCCGTATCTTGCCCCCGTATGTTAGTTTTGGTTATTTACTTATCTAGCTTCTTTACATTACATTCGCAATCTTGAGTTGTATTGGTCAAACAATATTGTAAAAAGGAAGTAAGGATAGCTTCTCGGGCCCCAGCGAATACGACCCCTGTGGAACGCACAGGGTATTACTTGACGACCCGTGCACTTGCGGGATAGCACTCACCAAGTTTTTGGCGCCGCTGCCGGGGACCCACGAGAAATATCCGGAAAACTTTGCTCATGTTGATTTGATCATTTTCTTGTTCCATGTTTTGTTTTCTTTTGTATATATATACTGATCACTTCTAATCCTTATCTTCTTTATCTTCTTACTTCATTCATCTTAGTTGTATTTATATTTTCCCTTGTGTCTTACTATGCTTCCATCCAGTGATCGGACTAATTGCATGTTTTCACAGGAGCCATACCCGTGCTACTTGAACACTGGAACTTCATTTGATCATCCAAACCCCTTTGATGATCATTAAAATATGCAGTATTGTGATGACTCATGATAAGTGCTTGAATATACATGTTTTACCGACTTGTTTTACATACATTGAGCATCATTTTACCATTGATTATGTCTCATAAAGTGTACTTTGGTGTTCTTTTATGCAATCAGGTTGTGGAAGTGTTAAACTAGGAAAAGGAAGCAAAGATGGGTTATAAAGACGTATTGTTGGGAGCTTTTGTACAACACAAGTGTCAAGGCACAAGAAGGGATCATGCACATGAGGGTGTGTGCCAACTTCCTGAAGAATTCAAGATGATTTGTGTGATGGAAGGGCACAAAGGCAGTCACACCTTCATGTCCCAACTTGTGTGAAGATAGTTAAAGCTCTCAAATGATGATTCGAAGAAGGAGAAGTCTTATAACTCACCACATGGACGTGTGCCCGACCATGTGGCCTCAAGATGAGAGAGTTTGGATATGGTTATGGAGAGTACTGTAGCAAAAACACTGTACATTTCACTGTAGCAGTACTGTAGCAGAATTATTGTTCACGCGACTGCGTCAAAATCCCACGCGACCGTGTGGGAATTCTGCAGCCCACGCGATCGCGTGGGATCTCACGCGGTCGCGTGGAGGCACGTGACTGACACGTTTCAGGCTTATAAATAGCCCTTTTTGCCGATTCTTTTGGTATCTTTTGTGTGGCTTTTGAGAGACGAAGCAGCTAGGGTTTGAGGAGGAGGTCTTTGCCGAATTGGAGGGCCGTTCTTCACCAACTTTGATAGTTCTTTCCTCCGTCATAGCATCGAGGGAGTCATTGGTGACCTAGCTTCGGAGAAGGATCCTTCAAGATGTTGAGCGACCCATCAAGGCCATCATCACGAATTCAAGGGGGTTTGCTTCCATGGTTTACATTGCTTTTCATTGTGTTATATTTTGCTTTGTAATAAGCCCCATGGAGGGCTAAACCCTAGTAGATACTTGGGCATGTGAACCCTAGGTTTCGATTCATGTATTGACTTTCTTTATGCTTTCTTTGAAGTCCGAGTTTATTTGAGTTCTAATCTTGTTTAATCATTGCTTGCATGCCTTATTGATTCGTATGGTTGTTTGGTATGTTTGATTTGTTTCCTTGGTGAGAGAGAGGTCTCCATTAGGGATTAGAACATACAAGGTTAAAGAGGGTTGAGAGGGTGAGTCTTGAGATAGAGGAGTGTCCCCTTTTCCTTCCGATTGAGTGTTTCCTATCTCCGTATTCCCTAAGTTTTATGCAACCATATGGGGTGTGAGGCGTGAGATTGATAGATTTCTCCGCCGGGACCTTTGTAGGGGGTTAGGGATCTTCCGCCTAGAAGTAGGGTTAGATCTAATTTTAGGAATCGGTTTCACTCTTAGGTATCCCTAGAACTCATTGCGGTCACATGGGGTGTGAGGTGTTGAGATTGAGCGATTTCTCCGCCGGGACCTTGTAGGGGACTAGTATCGGTGGCCTGGAGGCAGGGACCGATTATTTTTGGATTACCTCGACTCATAGAACTCGGTTAGAAGCATTTAGTTAGTCTTGCACTTCATGATAGAGCCTACGGGGAGCATTGCCCGGGTATCTCATCTTCATTGATTGAGATCTCCCTTTATTTACCCTTTGCCTATTCATCTCTGGTATTAATTTCTATGCACACTAGATCACTACAAAATCACATTAGTTGTTAGGCTAGATTGCAGAGAAGAAGTTAGTACTAGTAGCCCTGTTCCCTGTGGATTCGACTACCCTACTCACCGGGTATAATTATTACTTCGACAACCCGTGCACTTGCGGTACACACACGCAAGGGGTGTGTCAAGTTTTTGGCGCCTCTGCCGGGGAATAGGATACTAGGAACACTAAGTCTTTGTTGCTCTAGCCATTTATCGTTTATGTTATCTTGTCTATTTCACACTTTCTTTTTCTTCCACCGTTCTCATTTGTTTTCTTTGACTTGTGTTACTTTTTCTTGCAAGGTACTTGAATGATGATTGATCCAATTACAAAGTTATATTTTCAGATTGAAGATTTCAGTGGAAAACTTGATAGACTTATTTCTGCACAACAACAAAGCAACCAATATCGCAGCACACATCATCCAAATCAATGGAGCTACCCGAACCACTTATGGAATATTGATGGACAGCAATGGGAAGCACCTATAGAAGAATTTCAGATGGATGAGAAACATGAGGAGGATGTACTTCGGTTGGAAAGCGTATTACTCAAATTCATTGAAGCAACCGATGCCCGCTTCGAAGATGTTGAAGCCACCTAAAGATGTCACGAAATCTCCATCAAAAATATTGAGCATCATATAGGAGACATTTTAGACACACTTGCTAAGGAAAAAGAAGAATTTGAACAAGGAAGGCAAGTTTCTTCCACGCATGACAAGGCCATGAACCACATTGATGAAGTAGGGAAAATTGAGTACATTGCTGCAGAAATTGAAAGGACAGAAGAAGAACATCATTTTCAGAATCTGGATTGCTTGAATGAAGATTATGCTTGTGTGCAACGAAATTTTCAAGGGGATTTGCTAACATCATGTTCATTTCAAGCTGAAAATACACAAGAAGAAGCAAGCCCTAAGGTAATGGAGCAAGCACCTTTCTTTCGGATTAATCAACTCATTGAATGCAAGAAAGAGATTTTGGGTTTGGGAGAAGATATGGGTAGGATATTTAAACCATCCAATGACCCACCGATGATAAGCTTGGACAATTCCCAACCCAAATTGTTTCCTTGGAGGCCAAAGGTAAGATGGTTGGACTCTCCAACAAGAACTCCACCCCGGCAAGTAGATTTTTGGTTTAAAGGAAGTAACTATGCAATGTCTAGTCGGGAGGAACACACTCTTTTCAAGCCTCCATAAGGTAAGGAAGAGGTACGTCAAGCTTAGTGACGTAAAACAAGTGCTACTTGGGAGGCAACCCAAATTTTTAATTGCTTTCTAGTTTAGTTTTTAAATTCTATAGTAATAATTACCATGAGTGTGTGCCTTGATTAATTTTTGTTGGTGTTGAACTTTTCAAGGAAAATTTTTTGTGATTTGAAGTATTTTTCACATGTATGACATGATTCAGGGTGCAATGCATGATAATTGTTGAAGAATAGGGTTAATTGTGAAGTTTGGAGAGCCGCGTGGATTATCTGCAGAAATTCTGCAGCTCACGTGGCCGCGTGAGATTCTCACGCGGCCGTGTACAGTACCCACGCGGGGGTGTGAAATTCCCACACCCCCATGTGGCCTATAAACAGAGATGAAGAGTCATTATTCATTTTCCATAACTTACAAATCTTCATTTTCTCATCTCTTCCTCTCCAAACTTCCCATCCTTAAGATTCCAAATCCATTTTTCTTCGACTTATTCGAGATTTAGAAGTGTTTTGCCGGCATTTGCATCAAGTTTCTCCATCGATTCACGTCGGTAAGGCCTCATCTCACCCTATCATGTCCATGCTTTCATGCTCAATTCCATCGAGTTTTCTTGTTTCTTGGATGATATTTTTCATGGAAAACATTGTGAAAACACTTCGAAAACATGTAAACAAAGTTTAGTGAGACGTTGGAGCCCGACTATGACTCTTTGGTCATGGTTGGACGCCCACGCGGGCGCGTGGCCTAGCCACATGGCCGCGTGGACCAGCCAACAGCCCACGCGGGCGCGTGGCTCGGCCCACGCGACCGCGTGGAGCTCACATACTCTCTGCTGAACAGCCACGCGACCGCGTGGCTGGGTCATGCGGTCGCGTGGCCCTTCTGCCGAGCCAGGACACCCCCACGCGGGCACATGGCTAACCCACGCGCCCGCGTGGGCTGGAAACGTGGCAGTTTAAGCCATGTCGGCGCGTGGCTTGCCCACAAGCCCATGTGGATTCCTGCACACTTGCCATATCATGTAAATTTCCACTTCTTTGGCAATTTTCTTGCAGGTATGACACCAAGGACTAAAAAGCGTGCTCCAAAAATACCTTGACCATTTATAGCTGACCTTGGATGAGGACATGCCTTCTAACACACCAGCACCACCTACAGATGATGCTAATGCTTGAGGCGTCCCACTCATGAGACTTTAGTTTTCTTTAATTTAGTTTTCCTTTCTAGTTTTCTTTATTTTATCTTTTAGACTTTAGTTATCTTTATACTTTGTTTTAATTGTGCGAGTTGTGCTTTATTTTGCTTCATTCGTAAGAACTCGTGCAACTTTTCTATTTTTATTGAGCTTCACTGTACCCCTTGAATCCATGCAGATGGCCTTGAGAGTGATGATGATGATGTTTTTGTCATAAATACATGACCATGTGACTTGGTCGTGTCAGGATCACAACCCGTGGAACAATAACACATCCTCGAGTTAGCTTCACAAATCGATCGACAAGGAGTTCAGGGGAGTGTTGTTTTAATTGCATTTTCACCCACATTATGTTTTTCTTGCATATATTTTTATTGTGCTTACATGTGTACATTGAGGACAATGTACATCTTAAGTGTGGGGGAGGGTTCACCTTATACACGGCTTTTACTTGAGTTTTAATGATCATGCTCATGTTGCCCATGAAGGTTCACCTTCGGGTTGAGAGTTTAATTCTTAGTTTTTGGAGATTGCAAACATTAGGTTTTATCATGCTCTAGTTTTTATCCAATTTTCTTGAAATTTGGGTCCGATTGATCTTTAATGCACTTCTCTCACTCATTAAACCTATGGAAACTTACTCTAGTTCATTATTGTGGGATTATCTAGTGTTAGTTTGATTCGAGTTTATTTGAAAAAAAAAAAAATTCTGGATCAAAAAAAAAAAAAAAAACAGAAAATTCAGAATTTTAGTTTGTTTGTATATAGGGGTGGAAAGAGCTACCACCTATGTTGTATGAAGCTACTCTCATAAGTCGAATACTTGTTATGCCCTAATGACAGAAAGAGCTATCTCATAGGATGTGTGAAAGCTACCACCTTCGGTAGAAAGAGCTACCACCTCAAAAGTGTGAAAGCTACTCGGGAGGCATCTCGTGAAAGAGCTACCTTAGAGGATGTGTGAAGCTACTATCTTTTCTTTTTGTGCATAAATAAGTTCCATTATTAATAAGAACTTTGAGTAGTGGATATAGTGTTGACATGAGTTGAGTTTTCACACACACACGCTTTCGGACTTTAGTACTTTCCTTTTTGATTGGATTATTTGCTAGAGTATTGATTGTTTCATCTATTGTTTGTTTTTCTCCATGATTTTAGAATTTTATTCTTGTACCCTCTTGGTGAACCTAAGGCCAAGCACTTCTCTTTGCTTTTCATGAGTTTATGGTTAATTTTGCTTGAGGACAAGCAAAGGCTTAAGTGTGGGGGAGTTTGATAAGTGCTTGAATATACATGTTTTACCGACTTGTTTTACATACATTGAGCATCATTTTACCATTGATTATGTCTCATAAAGTGTATTTTGGTGTTCTTTTATGCAATCAGGTTGTGGAAGTGTTAAAGGAGGAAAAGGAAGCAAAGATGGGTTATAAAGACGTATTGTTGGGAGCTTTTGTACAACACAAGTGTCAAGGCACAAGAGGGGATCATGCACATGAGGGTGTGTGCCAACTTCCTGAAGAATTCAAGATGATTTGTGTGATGGAAGGGCACAAAGGCAGTCACACCTTCATGTCCCAACTTGTGTGAAGATAGTTAAAGCTCTCAAATGATGATTCGAAGAAGGAGAAGTCTTATAACTCACCACATGGACGTGTGCCCGACCATGTGGCCTCAAGATGAGAGAGTTTGGATATGGTTATGGAGAGTACTGTAGCAAAAACACTGTACATTTCACTGTAGCAGTACTGTAGCAGAATTATTGTTCACGCGACTGCGTCAAAATCCCACGCGACCGTGTGGGAATTCTGCAGCCCACGCGATCGCGTGGGATCTCACGCGGTCGCGTGGAGGCACGTGACTGACACGTTTCAGGCTTATAAATAGCCCTTTTTACCGATTCTTTTGGTATCTTTTGTGTGGCTTTTGAGAGACGAAGCGGCTAGGGTTTGAGGAGGAGGTCTTTGCCGAATTGGAGGGCCGTTCTTCACCAACTTTGATGGTTCTTTCCTCCGTCATAGCATCGAGGGAGTCATTGGCTACCTAGCTTCGGAGAAGGATCCTTCAAGACGTTGAGCGACCCATCAAGGCCATCATCACGAATTCAAGGGGGTTTGCTTCCATGGTTTACATTGCTTTTCATTGTGTTATATTTTGCTTTGTAATAAGCCCCATGGAGGGCTAAACCCTAGTAGATACTTGGGCATGTGAACCCTAGGTTTCGATTCATGTATTGACTTTCTTTATGCTTTCTTTTAAGTCCGAGTTTATTTGAGTTCTAATCTTGTTTAATCATTTCTTGCATGCCTTATTGATTCGTATGGTTGTTTGGTATGTTTGATTTGTTTCCTTGGTGAGAGAGAGGTCTCCATTAGGGATAGAACATACAAGGTTAAAAAGGGTTGAGAGGGTGAGTCTTGAGATAGAGGAGTGTCCCCTTTCCCTTCCGATTGAGTGTTTCCTATCTCCGTATTCCCTAAGTTTTATGCAACCATATGGGCTGTGAGGCGTGAGATTGATAGATTTCTCCGCCGGGACCTTTGTAGAGGGTTAGGGATCTTCCACCTAGAAGTAGGGTTAGATATAATTTTAGGAATCTGTTTCACTCTTAGGTATCCCTAGAACTCATTGCAGTCATATGGGGTGTGAGGTGTTGAGATTGAGCGATTTCTCCGCCGGGACCTTGTAGGGGACTAGTATCGGTGGCCTGGAGGCAGGGACCGATTATTCTTGGATTAACTCGACTCATAGAACTCAGTTAGAAGCATTTAGTTAGTCTTGCACTTCATAATAGAGCCTAGGGGGAGCATTGCCCGGGTATCTCATCTTCATTGATTGAGATCTCCCTTTATTTACCCTTTGCCTATTCATCTCTGGTATTAATTTCTATGCACACTAGATCACCACAAAATCACATTAGTCGTTAGGCTAGATTGCAGAGAAGAAGTTAGTACTAGTAGCCCTGTTCCCTGTGGATTCGACTACCCTACTCACCGGGTATAATTATTAATTCGACAACCCGTGCACTTGCGGTACACACACGCAAGGGGTGTGTCAACTCACCCAACGCAACCCTGGAAAACCGAAACTCTGACTTCGTGCTACAACAGTATTCGCTAACATAAAGAGTGAATAGTGTTGGGTATTCTTGTTCTCCGAACTACCAACCTACCCCCGTCGGTGATTGGTCGAAAAACAATTCAGATGGGTACTTTAGGTCATTAACTCTAATCAAAGGAGGTACTGATCAATCAGGTTCAGACAACTCCGATGGAACGGATTATACACAGATTGGGGATTCAATTGCCATTGAAGCAGAGATCCATGCTTTGGACGATAGTTCAGGGAGTGATTGCTCATCTGATTTCGAGGATCGAAGGGGTGAGAAGAATGATTTAAGGAATTATGGAAGATTGATTTCCTCACTTGAAGAACCTCCTGAATTAGAGCTAAAACCACTTCCTGCTCATTTAGAATATGCTTTCTTGGGGGAAGATTCTACACTCCCAGTTATCATTGCATCTGATTTGACAGGGCAACAGAAAGACAAACTTTTAGATGTACTCAGGAGACACAAGAAGGCAATTGCTTGGAAGATCGCTGATATAAAGGGGATTAATCCATCTTTCTGCACTCACAAAATTCTCATGGAAGACAATCACAAACCAGTGGCAATAACCCAACGAAGGTTGAATCCCAACATGAAGGAGGTAGTAAGGAGTGAAGTCATTAAGCTTCTTGATGCGGGTATCATCTATCCTATCTCCGATAGTGCTTGGGTAAGTCCAGTTCAAGTGGTACCAAAGAAGGGAGGCATGACAGTTGTAACTAATTAGAAAAATGAACTCATCCTTGCCAGAACAGTCACAGGTTGGAGGGTTTGCATTGACTACAGGAAACTTAATGATGCCACAAGAAAAGATCATTTCCCTTTGCCCTTCATCGACCAGATGCTTGAGCGGCTTGCAGGACATGCTTATTATTGTTTTCTAGATGGCTTCTCTGGATATTTTCAGATTCCCATAGCTCCAGAAGATCAGGAGAAGACCACTTTTACCTGTCCTTATGGCACGTTTGCTTACAGGCGGATGCCTTTTGAGCTCTGTAATGCCCCGGCCACTTTCCAAAGATGCATGATGGCTATTTTCGAAGACATGGTGGAAGACGTTATGGAAGTTTTCATGGATGACTTCTCGGTTTTTGGTGATTCTTTTGAACTTTGCCTCAAAAACCTTGAACGGGTATTAAACAGATGTGACGAGACAAATTTAGTACTCAGCTGGGAGAAATGCCATTTTATGGTAAGGGACGGCATAGTCCTTGGACAAAAAATTTCGAAACATGGGATCGAGGTGGACAGAGCTAAGATTGCCACTATCGAGAAACTTCCACCGCCTACTTCAGTGAAAGCAATTAGAAGCTTCTTGGGACATGCCGGTTTTTACAGAAGGTTTGTGCGAGATTTCTCATCCATTGCCTGTCCCTTAACAAAGCTTTTGGAAAAGGATGCTCCTTTCGAATTCACTAGTGAATGTATGCACGCCTTCTTGACACTCAAACAGAAACTAATTGAGGCACCCATTATAGTTTCACCTGACTGGAATTTACCATTCGAGCTAATGTGTGATGCTAGTGACTATGCTGTTGGTGCAGTGCTTGGGCAAAGAAAGGATAAACATTTCCATCCTATCTATTATGCAAGCAAAACGTTGAATGATGCTCAAGAGAACTATACCACTACTGAGAAGAAATTACTAGCAGTGGTCTTTGCATTTGACAAATTCAGGTCCTATTTGGTATTATCCAAAGTAATTGTTTACACAGACCATTCCGCCCTAAAATATCTGTTGAACAAGTCGGATGCCAAGCCTCGACTAATCCGCTGGGTGCTACTTCTTCAAGAATTTGATTTGGAGATAAGAGACAAAAAGGTGAGAGAAAACTTAGCTGCTGATCACCTCTCCCGTCTTGAGGGTCATGATGATGATACGGTAGGGAGAAAGGAGATTAATGACGCATTCCCTGGAGAGCAACTTTGCAGCATTCAGGTGATAGCAGAAGATGAGACTCCATGGTTTGCCGATATTGCAAATTATCTCGCGGCAAAAAACTTTTCCCAAATGGCTCACTTCACAACAAAAGAAAAAGTTCTTCTCTGAGCTGAAGTATTATACCTGGGAGGACCCATACTTATTCAGAATTTGCTCTGATCAGGTTGTCAGGAGATGTGTCTCGAAAATGGAAGGTCAAGACATTCTAAGGCATTGTCATTTTGGGCCAACAGGAGGTCATTATAGTGGGAATCGAACAGCTAAAAAGGCCCTCGATGCTAGATTCTATTGGCCAACTATTTTTCAAGATGCCCAGGTATTAGTGCAGTATTGTGACAGATGCCAACGAACGGGTAATATCTCAAAAAGGGAAGAAATGCCACAATCGTGGAATCAAGAGTGCGAAGTGTTTGATGTTTGGGGTATTGATTTTATGGGCCCATTCCCTAGCTCCCAGGGTAACAAGTATATTCTTGTAGCAGTGGATTATGTCTCTAAGTGGGTGGAAGCGCGTGCCTTTCCATCATGTGACGCAAGAGTTGTGGTGAAATTCTTAAAAAAATTATTTTCCCGATTCGGGACACCTAGGACAATCATCAGTGACCGGGGCACCCACTTTTGCAACTCACAATTCGAGAGAGTCTTGAAACGGTATGGGGTGTCGCACCATGTTTCAACTGCTTATCATCCCCAAACTAGTGGCCAGGTTGAGAATTCAAACAGAGAGCTGAAGCGAATCCTAGAGAAAACAGTCAATCATCACCGGCGGGATTGGGCGGACCAACTTGATGATGCACTGTGGGCTTATAGAACCGCTTTTAAGACACCTATTGGGTCCACTCCTTACCGATTGGTCTTTGGGAAGGCATGCCATCTACCGGTTGAGTTGGAGCATAATGCCTATTGGGCCATAAAGCAGCTTAATGTCGATCCTCATCTTTGTGGTCGAAAAAGAAAACTCCAATTAAACGAGTTAGAGGAATGGCGATCCTTGGCTTATGACACGTCTGTGAAGTATAAAGAGAAGATGAAGGAATATCATGACCGACACATCAAGCAAGCCAAGTGCTTCCAACCCGGGGACCAAGTGTTACTATTCAATGCAAGGTTGAAGTTATTCCCCGGGAAATTAAAGTCATGATGTCATGGCCCCTACACCGTAACTCAAGTGTTCCCCCATGGCGCCGTCGAAATAACTCACCCACAAAATGGAACCTTCAAAGTCAATGGCCACCGCTTGAAGCACTATTTTTTGGGTAACAATGCATCATCAAAGGTTGGAGGTAAATTTCCTCCTTTTGTCCCACCATGATTGTTGAGGTAACACACGTCAAGCTATCGACGTTAACCAAGCGCTTCTTGGGAGGCAACCCAAGTTTAAATTCATTGCAATTTCATTCTTTTGTGTTTGAGTGTTTATGTTTTTCTTTTTCATATTTTTGTTGTGTCTTAGCATGTTAGCTCCCTAGGGTTTGTTCTTGTGTGCTCTTATAGTTCATCGTTTTGTTTAATTCATATATGCATGCTTGTATGTTGTTGTGAGTTGTCTAATGACTAGGTTTCATGAGATTCATGTTTTGATTGCTTTCATGCTTTATTCGGCTATAATCTGAGTGTTTTTGAGCTTTAGAGGAGTGTTCTTCATTGCTAAATCGAGTTGAGAGCCAAGTTTTGTGCATAAGTGTGCCTTTAAGCAAGGGAAAGAACCCTTGCGGGCAAGCTCACGGCCGTGAGCTTGCCCGCAAGCCAAACAGAGAGCACTCACGGCCAAGCTCACGCCCGTGAGCTTGGCCCGTGAGCCAAACCGAGAGCTCTCACTGCCAAGCTCACGGCCGTGAGCTTGGCCGTGAGGCAAACCGAGAGCTCTCATGGGTGAGCTCACGCCCGTGAGCTCACCCGTGAGGCTTTTCGGGCTTTACTTGTTTAAGTCCCTCTTGGCCATTCCTTCTATTCATCATCCTCTCCACTTGACACCCTCACTTCCCTCTCATTTCTCCTCCATTTTCTTCGATTTTTCTTGCTTTAAATCGCTCTCACTCTCCTCTAAAAACATTTGGTGCTTAAGATTTGAAGAAAAAACACTCATTTGACCGGATTCAACTCAATTTTCACTCCAAAAACCCTAGGTTTTGAGGTGAGTTTTTGATCTCATGAACTTGGTATTTCCATGGTTGTGTGGGCTGATTTTCTCATGATTTATTCTCTCCTTGGCTTCTACAAGCTTGTACTATTGTTTTGGAATGGTTGTATTTTAAGATCATCAAGTTTTCAAATAAGGTTCTTGAAAAATTTTTCGGAATTACTGTAGCACTGAGAATTTTTCATGATTCCTTCATTTTTCAAGACTTTTGTTGCTTGTAGCTTGTCTAATTGAGCTTCCATTTATTTTGTAGGATGAGAAATAAGAAGGTTGCCTACAAGAGAGCTCGAAATGACCCTCTTCCACCTCACGAACAACCCAAGTTTAAGAAGGAAGAACACAAGAATCGTTTTGCGCTTCTTTCGCGCAAGAACTTTGGGATGATAAAGAAAATAGATTGGGATGTCCTAAAAGCCCTGGGTTTGGATGAAACAATATTGGAGCTCATCACACACGACGGTTGGGATAAATTATTCTCCATTGACGAGCCCACATACAAGGAATTAACTCTTGAAGTGTTAAGCACCTTTGAAATCTATCACTTCAATCCATTTTCTCGCCAACCCGGATATGTATCATTTTGTACCTTCAGGAAGAGCCACAGAGTCACCCAAGATCAATTGGGCATTTACATGGGATTCTACACTGATGCATTTACCCAAAGGCCGGAATTCAAGGAGTTAGGCAAGGATTTCCCTTACCCCGTGACCAATGTTACTTATTGGAAAACTATTGCCAACCGGTCACGCACCAAGAAGGCCTCCCAGTTGAAAGACCCCGCCCACAGATACCTTCACGCCCTACTGACTCAGTGCATTGGGGGTCGACTGGACTCTACCGGGGTAGTATCGCGCACGGACTTACTGATGCTGTACAACATTATACAGCGGTACCCCCTCCACATGGGTCATTTGGTCGCCGATGTTTTTGCCCACCAAGGCAAGTTTGTCCACCTGGGATCCATTTACGCCAGGCCCTACATCACACTCTTGATCAAGGGTATGGATCTTCTTGAGGGAACCCAGGGCATGACAGTTATGGGTGCAGTCATCCCACTCGGTTTGCAGACTTTGGTATGTATTGGTATGGTTGAGCGGCGGGGCAGTATACACAGAATTTTGCGACGCCAGTCAGACCCCGGCCCATCGCATGACACCGAGTCTGAGTCTCGATCCGAGTCCGAGTCGGACGATGTTGCTGCACCCATGGCACCTCGGCATTCATTGGAGGAGAGGTTTGACACATTCCGAGCAGAGGTCTGCGAGCAGTTGCAGATGCTGACTGCTTCGGTGAGCCACCTTGAGACCGCCACCGCCGACATTTTAGCGTTCCTGCGCAGTTCGTCATCGTCAGTCGGCACCACCTCGGCGGCCACCACTTGTGCAGCACCGTCATTCCCTTCTGGCCCTTGACTCGCGTTGCATGCTTGCTATGACACTTTGTTATTTTTATTCCTGTTTTCACTGCATTTTCTATTTCATGTTGTACTCTGTACTTTTAAGTTAGCTAGGGCTTCGCCCTGCTAAACTTTTTTTGGTTGTTTTGAGACTTTTATCATTTGCTCTCTTCTGTATTTTTCATTTCTGGAGTTGTGATCTATACTTCTTGTGCTTTCAGGAGGATTGTCACTGAGTTTCACACTCTGCGCCCTCAGTATTCTTTCACCCCACCAACCTTGAGGACCACATGCCATTCTTCATCAGTTGTTGGGGAAGTTTCTTTTCCTCCATTTACTTGTGCTTAAAATGTTTATCCCACCCTGTTCTGCTGACTTATGTACATTGGGGACAATGTACAGCTTTAGGTGTGGGGATGGATTTTTGGAGTATACTTTTATTCAGTGCATGCTTTGATTACCTAAGATAGCTATGATTCACATGTTTAGAATTTCCTGGCTTGGTAGAATGATAGTTGTGAGCTGTACCTTTACATGTGCTTGAATGTAGTTCTATTTCACCTCTAGCGCCCCCTATACCTGTACACAATTACTTCTACCTTGTACACTCCAACCAACCCATTATAATGATTTTGGCATTAAATTGTTAAATTCTATTTTCAATACTCTTTTAAGAGCTTTTGTGTTCCTTTATTGTTTTCTTTAGCCTAAAGTGCACTACTGTAATGGGTTTAGCCAGGGGATTTGAGAGTTAGTCTATACAAAAAAAAAAAAAAAAAAAAAGTGAGTCTATGACAGTATTGCTCTGCTAGTATAGCATGAATGCGTCTATGTTGACTGTAATCAAGTTGGATGGGTGGCTCTTGTGCCTGGCCTGCATGTGCATCCATCTGAAAGATTTATGTGCAGTCTACGTTAGTCGGACTCAGAAAAAAAAAAAGGTGTGTATGTTTGTACACATGTTAGAGTAATAAAATGTCTTGATCCCCTGGTGCTCATTGCGTCGTCACTTAAGGGCTAAAGTTTTATCTAGGAACCGAAGGACTCTTAACTGAGTATTGAGGATGCTTTTAACACTTTAATGCCATTTTCATTGTGTGTGGGGTGAATGGTCATTCTAGGGTAATCTAGGATGTGGAGGTCAAGGTGGAAGTCAGCACACACTCACGGGGCACTCTAGGAGAAATAGAACTAATATTACTTGACTATTCATTGATCAGCTCACTTCTTGATTTCTGTCCATTCATGCCTGTGGAGTTCTCTACTTTTGAGCTTAAGGTCGTACATTTAGCCATTTATCTTCTTGCCCCTGTTCTTCATGTTTGTTTGCTTGGGGACAAGCAAACGATTAGGTGTGGGGATGTTTGATAAACGTCTAAATGTACGTATTTTATACGTATACTTGCGCATGCTTTTCGTATTTTGTTGATGATTCGATGCCCTTTTGTGGTCTAAATTGTTCTATTTCGTGTTTCAGGTACATTATGTGCTTTGGTGACCCTAACGACGCGATTTGAGCGGAAATCTGCATCGAAATTGTCATTTTAGGGTCCCGAGTACTGTAGCATTAATGTAGCAGCCCGAAGCGCGAAGAGTTAGAAGAAGAATGAAGTCTGGAAACCCTCACTGGCAGGCTCACGGCCGCGAGGTCATCCGCGAGCAGTTACTGTGCAAAATCACAACTTTGCGGTTTCTTGTTGCCCGTATTACAGGCTCCCTCACGGGCCGTATATGGACCGTGAAGCCACCCGTGAGCTTGCCCGAACCCATCCTTTAAAGAGCTTTTACTTGGGTTTTCTAGGGCAATCTTGAGTTCTCTTCTTAGGGCCTCTCACCACCACCTTCGAATTGAGGAAGAAGAAGCTCTTGGAGGGTGATATAGGCAAGGATTTGGCAAGGAGAGCAAGGTTTTGTGAAGATTCTTCATCCTAGGGCTCACATTTGGAAGTTGAAGACTAGGGAGGCCACCCCTTGGAGTGGCGTCTTTGGAACTTCACCGGCCTTCATCCTTTGAGGGAGTCCTTCTCATGCCTTTGTTGTTTGTTTCCATGCATTCATTGTTGTATTTAGTGAACATGAGCACTTAAACCCCAAGGTCACCGGATGTAAGTGAACCTTGGGGGTGAACTTGTGATGTTTTGGATGATCTTGTTCTAATTGATGTTTGTGGCTTGTTTGTGATCCATTGTTTGGTGTTTTTACATGCTTGGTATGTATGAGAACTCTATGTATCAAAAGACTTAGGAAATGCTAGGTTGCATGACCATTGCCCTAGTGTTAGACTCACCAAACTTGGAAGGGAAATACGTATAAATACACCGTGACCATCGGGTAATTGTACCCCTCCATTCCTAGGGTTGAGTACTCTTTTGTATTGTAACCCTAGTTGAGAAAACCACTTCACCCTTTACAATCGTAGGGGTAATCCTGGGTGGTATACGTATCGTATCCAATACCCGTACCAGATTAGGGGTCGACTTCCGTGACCATCGGGTTGGCCTAGTCTAGGGTTTTCTCGGTCCAATTAGCCACTTGCATGTTAGTTCAAGTTTCCTACTCACTTTAGTAGCCCCTAAGGGAATCCTCATCCATGACCACTCCTAGCCCTATTTTACCCCGTATCTTGCCCCCGTATGTTAGTTTTGGTTATTTACTTATCTAGCTTCTTTACATTACTTTCGCAATCTTGAGTTGTATTGGTCAAACAATATTGTAAAAAGGAAGTAAGGATAGCTTCTCAGGCCCCAGGGAATACGACCCCTGTGTCACTGATAAACGCATAAATATACATATTTTCCATGTATTCGGGTGTATGTATTATGTATTTTTCTATGAGTTGACGGCCGTTTTTGGTCTGAATTGGTTTCTTTCGTGTTACACGTACTGATGTGACCCCTTCGAGCTCATTGATAGAATTTGAGAAGAAATTGGCAACGAAAATACTATTTCATAGGGGGGGTTACTGTAGCGACTAATGTGGCAGATCCTGTAGCACGAACCCTTTGGCGAAACGGCTAAGTCTGGAGCTTCATGCCGGCTGTCATGCGGGAACTGCAGAGGCCGCATACGGTACTGTAGCAGTCCTACTGTAGCAGTTTTTAGTGCTTTCTCATGCTCTATCATGATTGCTCCTACCTTATACACTCCAACCAACCCATTATGATGATTTTGGTATTGGACTGTTAAATTCTTTCTTCAATATTCTTTTAAGAGCTTTTGAGTTCCTTTTTTGTTTTCTGTAGCCTTAAGTGAACTTGTGTGACAGGTTTCCAAGGGACTGAGATACAGTGTGTACAGTCGGAAAAAAAAAAAAGTGTAGTCTATGGCAGTATTCCTCTGCTGGCACAGCATGAATGGGTCTATGTAGGCTGTAATTGAGTAGGTTGGGTGGCTCTTGTGCCTAATCAGCATGTGCATCCTTCTGAAAGATTTCTTGTGCAGCCTATGTTAGCCGGACTCAGAAAAAAAAAATGTATATTTATAAATAGGTAAATAAGTATCTCTGTTGCGTCCCCTGGAACTTCTTACACAGTCGCTTAAGTGCTAGAGTTTTATTCAGGAACTCAAAAGACTTTTAACTGAGTATTGAAGAGGTCTTTAACTGCCTAATACCACTCTCACCATATGTGCGGTGAATGGACCCCTGGGGTAATCCAGGGTGTGGAGGTTAAGGTTGGGAGCCGGCACACACTCACGGAAGCACTTTGAATAAAACAGGGCTACCATTACTCGATCACTCACTGTACAGCTCACTTTCTAGATTTCTTTTCACCTGTGCTAGTGGAGTGCTTTACCGTTGAGCTTGAGGTCGTATGTTTAGTCGTTTTATCATCGTGCCCCTGTTCTTCATGTGTGTTTGCTTGAGGACAAGCAAATGCTTAGGTGTGGGGATGTTTGATAAACGCCTAAACATACGTATTTTCCATGTATTCGGGTGTATGTATTACGTATTTTTCTATGAGTTGACGCCCGTTATTGGTCTGAATTGGTTTCTTTCATGTTACAGGTACTGACGTGACCCCTTCGAGCTCATTGATAGAATTTGAGAAGAAATTGGCAACGAAAACACTATTTCATTGGGGGGGTTACTGTAGCGACTAATGTGGCAGATCCTGTAGCACGAACCCTTTGGCGAAACGGCTAAGTCTGGAGCTTCATGCGGGCTGTCATGCGGGAACTGCAGAGGCCGTATACGGTACTGTAGCAGTCCTACTGTAGCAGTTTTTAGTGCTTTCTCATGCTCTATCATGATTGCTCCTACCTTATACACTCCAACCAACCCATTATGATGATTTTGGTATTGGACTGTTAAATTCTTTCTTCAATATTCTTTTAAGAGCTTTTGAGTTCCTTTTTTGTTTTCTGTAGCCTTAAGTGAACTTGTGTGACAGGTTTCCAAGGGACTGAGATACAGTGTGTACAGTCGAAAAAAAAAAAAAAGTGGAGTCTATGGCAGTATTCCTCTGCTGGCACAGCATGAATGCGTCTATGTAGGCTGTAATTGAGTTGGTTGGGTGGCTCTTGTGCCTAATCAGCATGTGCATCCTTCTGAAAGATTTCTTGTGCAGCCTATGTTAGCCGGACTCAGAAAAAAAAAATGTATATTTGTAAATAGGTAAATAAGTATCTCTGTTGCGTCCCCTGGAACTTCTTACACAGTCGCTTAAGTGCTAGAGTTTTATTCAGGAACTCAAAAGACTTTTAACTGAGTATTGAAGAGGTCTTTAACTGCCTAATACCACTCTCACCATATGTGGGGTGAATGGACCCCTGGGGTAATCCGGGGTGTGGAGGTTAAGGTTGGTAGCCGGCATACACTCACGGAAGTACTTTGAATAAAACAGGGCTACCATTACTCGATCACTCACTGTACAGCTCACTTTCTAGATTTCTTTTCACCTGTGCTAGTGGAGTGCTTTACCGTTGAGCTTGAGGTCGTATGTTTAGTCGTTTTATCATCGTGCCCCTGTTCTTCATGTGTGTTTGCTTGAGGACAAGCAAATGCTTAGGTGTGGGGATGTTTGATAAACGCCTAAACATACGTATTTTCCATGTATTCGGGTGTATGTATTACGTATTTTTCTATGAGTTGACGCCCGTTATTGGTCTGAATTGGTTTCTTTCGTGTTACAGGTACTGACGTGACCCCTTCGAGCTCATTGATAGAATTTGAGAAGAAATTGGCAACGAAAACACTATTTCATAGGGGGGGTTACTGTAGCGACTAATGTGGCAGATCCTGTAGCACGAACCCTTTGGCGAAACGGCTAAGTCTGGAGCTTCATGCGGGCTGGCATGCGGGAACTGCAGAGGCGCATACGGTACTGTAGCAGTCATACTGTAGCAGTTTTTAGTGCTTTCTCATGCTCTATCATGATTGCTCCTACCTTATACACTCCAACCAACCCATTATGATGATTTTGGTATTGGACTGTTAAATTCTTTCTTCAATATTCTTTTAAGAGCTTTTGAGTTCCTTTTTTGTTTTCTGTAGCCTTAAGTGAACTTGTGTGACAGGTTTCCAAGGGACTGAGATACAGTGTGTACAGTCGAAAAAAAAAAAAAGTGTAGTCTATGGCAGTATACCTCTGCTGGCACAGCATGAATGCGTCTATGTAGGCTGTAATTGAGTTGGTTAGGTGGCTCTTGTGCCTAATCAGCATGTGCATCCTTCTGAAAGATTTCTTGTGCAGCCTATGTTAGCCGGACTCAGAAAAAAAAATGTATATTTGTAAATAGGTAAATAAGTATCTCTGTTGCGTCCCCTGGAACTTCTTACACAGTCGCTTAAGTGCGAGAGTTTTATTCAGGAACTCAAAAGACTTTTAACTGAATATTGAAGAGGTCTTTAACTGCCTAATACCACTCTCACCATATGTGGGGTGAATGGACCCCTGGGGTAATCCAGGGTGTGGAGGTTAAGGTTGGGAGCCGGCACACACTCACGGAAGCACTTTGAATAAAACAGGGATACCATTACTCGATCACTCACTGTACAGCTCACTTTCTAGATTTCTTTTCACCTGTGCTAGTGGAGTGCTTTACCGTTGAGCTTGAGGTCGTATGTTTAGTCGTTTTATCATCGTGCCCCTGTTCTTCATGTGTGTTTGCTTGAGGACAAGCAAATGCTTAGGTGTGGGGATGTTTGATAAACGCCTAAACATACGTATTTTCCATGTATTCGGGTGTATGTATTACGTATTTTTCTATGAGTTGACGCCCGTTATTGGTCTGAATTGGTTTCTTTCGTGTTACAGGTACTGACGTGACCCCTTCGAGCTCATTGATAGAATTTGAGAAGAAATTGGCAACGAAAACACTATTTCATAGGGGGGGTTACTGTAGCGACTAATGTAGCAGATCCTGTAGCACGAACCCTTTGGCGAAACGGCTAAGTCTGGAGCTTCATGCGGGCTGGCATGCGGGAACTGCAGAGGCGCATACGGTACTGTAGCAGTCATACTGTAGCAGTTTTTAGTGCTTTCTCATGCTCTATCATGATTGCTCCTACCTTATACACTCCAACCAACCCATTATGATGATTTTGGTATTGGACTGTTAAATTCTTTCTTCAATATTCTTTTAAGAGCTTTTGAGTTCCTTTTTTGTTTTCTGTAGCCTTAAGTGAACTTGTGTGACAGGTTTCCAAGGGACTGAGATACAGTGTGTACAGTTGAAAAAAAAAAAGTGTAGTCTATGGCAGTATACCTCTGCTGGCACAGCATGAATGCGTCTATGTAGGCTGTAATAGACTAGGTTGGGTGGCTCTTGTGCCTAATCAGCATGTGCATCCTTCTGAAAGATTTCTTGTGCAGCCTATGTTAGCCGGACTCAGAAAAAAAAAATGTATATTTGTAAATATGTAAATAAGTATCTCTGTTGCGTCCCCTGGAACTTCTTACACAGTCGCTTAAGTGCTAGAGTTTTATTCAGGAACTCAAAAGACTTTTAACTGAGTATTGAAGAGGTCTTTAACTGCCTAATACCACTCTCACCATATGTGGGGTGAATGGACCCCTGGGGTAATCCAGGGTGTGGAGGTTAAGGTTGGGAGCCGGCACACACTCAGGGAAGCACTTTGAATAAAACATTGCTACCATTACTCGATCACTCACTGTACAGCTCACTTTCTAGATTTCTTTTCATGTGTGCTAGTGGAGTGCTTTACCGTTGAGCTTGAGGTCGTATGTTTAGTCGTTTTATCATCGTGCCCCTGTTCTTCATGTGTGTTTGCTTGAGGACAAGCAAATGCTTAGGTGTGGGGATGTTTGATAAACGCCTAAACATACGTATTTTCCATGTATTCGGGTGTATGTATTACGTATTTTTCTATGAGTTGACGCCCGTTATTGGTCTGAATTGGTTTCTTTCGTGTTACAGGTACTGACGTGACCCCTTCGAGCTCATTGATAGAATTTGAGAAGAAATTGGCAACGAAAACACTATTTCATAGGGGGGGTTGCTGTAGCGACTAATGTGGCAGATCCTGTAGCACGAACCCTTTGGCGAAACGGCTAACTCTGGAGCTTCATGCGGGCTGTCATGCGGGAACTGCAGAGGCCGCATACGGTACTGTAGCAGTTTTTAGTGCTTTCTCATGCTCTATCATGATTGCTCCTACCTTATACACTCCAACCAACCCATTATGATGATTTTGGTATTGGATTGCTAAATTCTTTCTTCAATATTCTTTTAAGAGCTTTTGAGTTCCTTTTTTGTTTTCTGTAGCCTCAAGTGAACTTGTGTGACAGGTTTCCAAGGGACTGAGATACAGTGTGTACAGTTGAAAAAAAAAAAAGTGGAGTCTATGGCAGTATTCCTCTGCTGGCACAGCATGAATGCGTCTATGTAGGCTGTAATTGACTAGGTTGGGTGGCTCTTGTGCCTAATCAGCATGTGCATCCTTCTGAAAGATTTCTTGTGCAGCCTATGTTAGCCGGACTCAGAAAAAAAAAATGTATATTTGTAAATATGTAAATAAGTATCTCTGTTGCGTCCCCTGGAACTTCTTACACAGTCGCTTAAGTGCTAGAGTTTTATTCAGGAACTCAAAAGACTTTTAACTGAGTATTGAAGAGGTCTTTAACTGCCTAATACCACTCTCACCATATGTGGGGTGAATGGACCCCTGGGGTAATCCAGGGTGTGGAGGTTAAGGTTGGGAGCCGGCACACACTCACGGAAGCACTTTGAATAAAACAGGGCTACCATTACTCGATCACTCACTGTACAGCTCACTTTCTAGATTTCTTTTCACCTGTGCTAGTGGAGTGCTTTACCGTTGAGCTTGAGGTCGTATGTTTAGTCGTTTTATCATCGTGCCCCTGTTCTTCATGTGTGTTTGCTTGAGGACAAGCAAATGCTTAGGTGTGGGGATGTTTGATAAACGCCTAAACATACATATTTTCCATGTATTCGGGTGTATGTATTACGTATTTTTCTATGAGTTGACGCCCGTTATTGGTCTGAATTGGTTTCTTTCGTGTTACAGGTACTGATGTGACCCCTTCGAGCTCATTGATAGAATTTGAGAAGAAATTGGCAACGAAAACACTATTTCATAGGGGGGGTTACTGTAGCGACTAATGTGGCAGATCCTGTAGCACGAACCCTTTGGCGAAATGGCTAAGTCTGGAGCTTCATGCGGGCTGTCATGCGGGAACTGCAGTGGCCGCATACGGTACTGTAGCAGTTTTTAGTGCTTTCTCATGCTCTATCATGATTGCTCCTACCTTATACACTCCAACCAACCCATTATGATGATTTTGGTATTGGACTGCTAAATTCTTTCTTCAATATTCTTTTAAAAGCTTTTGAGTTCCTTTTTTGTTTTCTGTAGCCTCAAGTGAACTTGTGTGACAGGTTTCCAAGGGACTGAGATACAGTGTGTACAGTCGAAAAAAAAAAAAAGTGGAGTCTATGGCAGTATTCCTCTGCTGGCACAGCATGAATGCATCTATGTAGGCTGTAATTGAGTAGGTTGGGTGGCTCTTGTGCCTAATCAGCATGTGCATCCTTCTGAAAGATTTCTTGTGCAGCCTATGTTAGCCGGACTCAGAAAAAAAAAATGTATATTTGTAAATAGGTAAATAAGTATCTCTGTTGCGTCCCCTGGAACTTCTTACACAGTCGCTTAAGTGCTAGAGTTTTATTCACGAACTCAAAAGACTTTTAACTGAGTATTGAAGAGGTCTTTAACTGCCTAATACCACTCTCACCATATGTGGGGTGAATGGACCCCTGGGGTAATCCAGGGTGTGGAGGTTAAGGTTGGGACCCGGCACACACTCACGGAAGCACTTTGAATAAAACAGGGCTACCATTACTCGATCACTCACTGTACAGCTCACTTTCTAGATTTCTTTTCACCTGTGCTAGTGGAGTGCTTTATCGTTGAGCTTGAGGTCGTATGTTTAGTCGTTTTATCATCGTGCCCCTGTTCTTCATGTGTGTTTGCTTGAGGATAAGCAAATGCTTAGGTGTGGGGATGTTTGATAAAGGCCTAAACATACGTATTTTCCATGTATTCGGGTGTATGTATTACGTATTTTTCTATGAGTTGACGCCCGTTATTGGTCTGAATTGGTTTCTTTCGTGTTACAGGTACTGATGTGACCCCTTCGAGCTCATTGATAGAATTTGAGATGAAATTGGCAACGAAAACACTATTTCATAGGGGGTGTTACTGTAGCGACTAATGTGGCAGATCCTGTAGCACGAACCCTTTGGCGAAACGGCTAAGTCTGGAGCTTGATGCGGGCTGTCATGCGGGAACTGCAGAGGCCGCATACGGTACTGTAGCAGTTTTTAGTGCTTTCTCATGCTCTATCATGATTGCTCCTACCTTATACACTCCAACCAACCCATTATGATGATTTTGGTATTGGACTGCTAAATTCTTTCTTCAATATTCTTTTAAGAGCTTTTGAGTTCCTTTTTTGTTTTCTGTAGCCTCAAGTGAACTTGTGTGACAAGTTTCCAAGGGACTGAGATACAGTGTGTACAGTCGAAAAAAAAAAAAAGTGGAGTCTATGGCAGTATTCCTCTGCTGGCACAGCATGAATGCATCTATGTAGGCTGTAATTGAGTAGGTTGGGTGGCTCTTGTGCCTAATCAGCATGTGCATCCTTCTGAAAGATTTCTTGTGCAGCCTATGTTAGCCGGACTCAGAAAAAAAAAATGTATATTTGTAAATAGGTAAATAAGTATCTCTGTTGCGTCCCCTGGAACTTCTTACACAGTCGCTTAAGTGCTAGAGTTTTATTCACGAACTCAAAAGACTTTTAACTGAGTATTGAAGAGGTCTTTAACTGCCTAATACCACTCTCACCATATGTGGGGTGAATGGACCCCTGGGGTAATCCAGGGTGTGGAGGTTAAGGTTGGGAGCCGGCACACACTCACGGAAGCACTTTGAATAAAACAGGGCTACCATTACTCGATCACTCACTGTACAGCTCACTTTCTAGATTTCTTTTCACCTGTGCTAGTGGAGTGCTTTACCGTTGAGCTTGAGGTCGTATGTTTAGTCGTTTTATCATCGTGCCCCTGTTCTTCATGTGTGTTTGCTTGAGGACAAGCAAATGCTTAGGTGTGGGGATGTTTGATAAACGCCTAAACATACGTATTTTCCATGTATTCGGGTGTATGTATTACATATTTTTCTATGAGTTGACGCCCGTTATTGGTCTGAATTGGTTTCTTTCGTGTTACAGGTACTGATGTGACCCCTTCGAGCTCATTGATAGAATTTGAGAAGAAATTGGCAACGAAAACACTATTTCATAGGGGGTGTTACTGTAGCGACTAATGTGGCAGATCCTGTAGCACGAACCCTTTGGCGAAACGGCTAAGTCTGGAGCTTCATGCGGGCTGTCATGCGGGAACTGCAGAGGCCGCATACGGTACTGTAGCAGTTTTTAGTGCTTTCTCATGCTCTATCATGATTGCTCCTACCTTATACACTCCAACCAACCCATTATGATGATTTTGGTATTGGATTGCTAAATTCTTTCTTCAATATTCTTTTAAGAGCTTTTGAGTTCCTTTTTTGTTTTCTGTAGCCTCAAGTGAACTTGTGTGACAGGTTTCCAAGGGACTGAGATACAGTGTGTACAGTTGAAAAAAAAAAAAGTGTAGTCTATGGCAGTATACCTCTGCTGGCACAGCATGAATGCGTCTATGTAGGCTGTAATAGACTAGGGTGGGTGGCTCTTGTGCCTAATCAGCATGTGCATCCTTCTGAAAGATTTCTTGTGCAGCCTATGTTAGCCGGACTCAGAAAAAAAAAATGTATATTTGTAAATATGTAAATAAGTATCTCTGTTGCGTCCCCTGGAACTTCTTACACAGTCGCTTAAGTGCTAGAGTTTTATTCAGGAACTCAAAAGACTTTTAACTGAGTATTGAAGAGGTCTTTAACTGCCTAATACCACTCTCACCATATGTGGGGTGAATGGACCCCTGGGGTAATCCAGGGTGTGGAGGTTAAGGTTGGGAGCCGGCACACACTCAGGGAAGCACTTTGAATAAAACATTGCTACCATTACTCGATCACTCACTGTACAGCTCACTTTCTAGATTTCTTTTCATGTGTGCTAGTGGAGTGCTTTACCGTTGAGCTTGAGGTCGTATGTTTAGTCGTTTTATCATCGTGCCCCTGTTCTTCATGTGTGTTTGCTTGAGGACAAGCAAATGCTTATGTGTGGGGATGTTTGATAAACGCCTAAACATACGTATTTTCCATGTATTCGGGTGAATGTATTACGTATTTTTCTATGAGTTGACGCCCGTTATTGGTCTGAATTGGTTTCTTTCGTGTTACAGGTACTGACGTGACCCCTTCGAGCTCATTGATAGAATTTGAGAAGAAATTGGCAACGAAAACACTATTTCATAGGGGGGGTTGCTGTAGCGACTAATGTGGCAGATCCTGTAGCACGAACCCTTTGGCGAAACGGCTAAGTCTGGAGCTTCATGCGGGCTGTCATGCGGGAACTGCAGAGGCCGCATACGGTACTGTAGCAGTTTTTAGTGCTTTCTCATGCTCTATCATGATTGCTCCTACCTTATACACTCCAACCAACCCATTATGATGATTTTGGTATTGGATTGCTAAATTCTTTCTTCAATATTCTTTTAAGAGCTTTTGAGTTCCTTTTTTGTTTTCTGTAGCCTCAAGTGAACTTGTGTGACAGGTTTCCAAGGGACTGAGATACAGTGTGTACAGTCGAAAAAAAAAAAAGTGGAGTCTATGGCAGTATTCCTCTGCTGGCACAGCATGAATGCATCTATGTAGGCTGTAATTGAGTAGGTTGGGTGGCTCTTGTGCCTAATCAGCATGTGCATCCTTCTGAAAGATTTCTTGTGCAGCCTATGTTAGCCGGACTCAGAAAAAAAAATGTATATTTGTAAATAGGTAAATAAGTATCTCTGTTGCGTCCCCTGGAACTTCTTACACAGTCGCTTAAGTGCTAGAGTTTTATTCAGGAACTCAAAAGACTTTTAACTGAGTATTGAAGAGGTCTTTAACTGCCTAATACCACTCTTACCATATGTGGGGTGAATGGACCCCTGGGGTAATCCAGGGTGTGGAGGTTAAGGTTGGGAGCCGGCACACACTCACGGAAGCACTTTGAATAAAACAGGGATACCATTACTCGATCACTCACTGTACAGCTCACTTCCTAGATTTCTTTTCACCTGTGCTAGTGGAGTGCTTTACCGTTGAGCTTGAGGTCGTATGTTTAGTCGTTTTATCATCGTGCCCCTGTTCTTCATGTGTGTTTGCTTGAGGACAAGCAAATGCTTAGGTGTGGGGATGTTTGATAAACGCCTAAACATACGTATTTTCCATGTATTCGGGTGTATTTATTACATATTTTTCTATGAGTTGACACCCGTTTTTGGTCTGAATTGGTTTCTTTCGTGTTACAGGTACTGATGTGACCCCTTCGAGCTCATTGATAGAATTTGAGAAGAAATTGGCAACGAAAACACTATTTCATAGGGGGGTTACTGTAGCGACTAATGTAGCAGATCCTGTAGCACGAACCCTTTAGCTTGAGGTCGTATGTTTAGCGACACTGTAGCAAGTTATGCGATTTCGGGATTTTGTCGGAAATTTTCTCTCCCCGCATGCGAGACCGCATAGGGGGCCGCATAACACACTTGAAAAGGTTTTTAAATGTTTTGGAGTCCATTTTGAGGGAAGGGGGCTAGGTCTTGAGAAACAACACACTTCACCATCTTCTTTGGGAGCTTGAGGCCGGCTTTTGGAGGCATTTCTTGCGGAGAGGACGACGGGGAGAGCACGAGACGACAAATCCACACCTTCGATTTGCATTTGAGAGGAAGTTTGACAAAGGAAGCCACTCCTTGGGTGGCGTCCTTGGAAGCGTCATTCGGCCTTGATCTTTTCAGGGGGTGTTTTCATTATGCTTTTGGTTGTTTTTATGTATTTGATTGCTTACTTTGTGATCATGAACAACTAACCCCAAGGTCACCGGATGTAGGTGAACCTTGGGGGTGAACTTGTGTATTTTGGATGCTTCTTTCTAGTTTATGTATTTGGTTTTGTTTGTGATCCTTGTTTGGTGGTTCTTGAATGCCTTGATATGTATGAGAACTCTATATGTCAATTCCTTGACAATGCTAGGTTGCATGACCATTGCCCTAGTATTAGGCTCACCAAGCTTGGAAGGGAATACATGTACGAATACACCGTGACCATCGGGTATTTGTACCCCTCCAATTGTTAGGGTTATCCTTGTTTGTGTTTCAACCCTAGCTTGGGGAAATCCACTAAACCCTTTGCAATCGTACAAGGATTTGGGCGGAAGCAATTCCGTATTCCAATACTTGTATTGGATTAGGGACCAACGCCGTGACCATCGGGCTGGTCTAATTTAGGGTTTCCCGGTCCAAACCACCCACGTGCATGCTAGTTAGGGCATCCTTAGCACTTTAGTAGCCCCCGAGGGAATCCTCATCCGTGGCCATTCCCTCACCTTGATTTTTCCCCTCCGTATTTATTCTTGCTATTTGCATGCTCTTTGTTTTAGTAGATTATTGGTAGTTCTTATTCCAAGTGATCGATTAGGTCAAACAACATTGTGATAAGGAAGTAAGGATAGCTTCTCGGGCCCTTGGGGATACGACCCCCTCGTGTTCGCGCGAGGGGTATTACTTGGCGACCCCATGCACTTGCGGGTGAGCGATTCAAGCGCGTTTCACCAGTCACGCACAGGGTATTACTTGACGACCCGTGCACTTGCGGGATAGCACTCACCAAGTTTTTGGCGCCGCTGCCGGGGACCCACGAGAAATAACCTGAAAACTTTGCTCATGTTGATTTGATCATTTTCTTGTTCCATGTTTTGTTTTCTTTTGCATATATATACTGATCACTTCTAATCCTTATCTTCTTTATCTTCTTACTTCATTCATCTTAGTTGTATTTATATTTTCCCTTGTGTCTTACTATGCTTCCATCCAGTGATCGGACTAATTACATGTTTTCACAGGAGCCATACCCGTGCTACTTGAACACTGGAACTTCATTTGATCATCCAAACCACTTTGATGATCATTGGAATAGGCAGCATTGTGATGACTCACCCAACGCAACCCTGGAAAACTGAAACTCTGACTTCGTGCTACAACAGTATTCGCTAACAGAAAGAGTGAATAGTGTTGGGTATTCTTGTTCTCCGAACTACCAACCTACCCCCGTCGGTGATTGGTCGAAAAACAATTCAGATGGGTACTTTGGGTCATTAACTCCAATCAAAGGAGGTACTGATCAATCAGGTTCAGACAACTCCGATGGAACGGATTATACACAGATTGGGGATTCAATTGCCATTGAAGCAGAGATCCATGCTTTGGACGATAGTTCAGGGAGTGATTGCTCATCTGATTTCGAGGATCGAAGGGGTGAGAAGAATGATTTAAGGAATTATGGAAGATTGATTTCCTCACTTGAAGAACCTCCTGAATTAGAGCTAAAACCACTTCCTTCTCATTTGGAATATGCTTTCTTGGGGGAAGATTCTACACTCCCAGTTATCATTGCATCCGATTTGATAGGGCAACAGGAAGACAAACTTTTAGATGTACTCAGGAGACACAAGAAGGCAATTGCTTGGAAGATCGCTGATATAAAGGGGATTAATCCATCTTTCTGCACTCACAAAATTCTCATGGAAGACAATCACAAACCAGTGGCAATACCCCAACGAAGGTTGAATCCCAACATGAAGGAGGTAGTAAGGAGTGAAGTCATTAAGCTTCTTGATGCGGGTATCATCTATCCTATCTCCGATAGTGCTTGGGTAAGTCCAATTCAAGTGGTACCAAAGAAGGGAGGCATGACAGTTGTAACTAATGAGAAAAATGAACTCATCCTTGCCAGAACAATCACAGGTTGGAGGGTTTGCATTGACTACAGGAAACTTAATGATGCCACAAGAAAAGATCATTTCCCTTTGCCCTTCATCGACCAGATGCTTGAGCGGCTTGCAGGACATGCTTATTATTGTTTTCTAGATGGCTTCTCTGGATATTTTCAGATTCCCATAGCTCCAGAAGATCAGGAGAAGACCACTTTTACCTGTCCTTACGGCACGTTTGCTTACAGGCGGATGCCTTTTGGGCTCTATAATGCCCCGGCTAATTTCCAAAGATGCATGATGGCTATTTTTGAAGACATGGTGGAAGACATTATGGAAGTTTTCATGGATGACTTCTCGGTTTTTGGTTATTCTTTTGAACTTTGCCTCAAAAACCTTGAACGGGTATTAAACAGATGTGAGGAGACAAATTTAGTACTCAGCTGGGAGAAATGCCATTTTATGGTAAGGGACGGCATAGTCCTTGGACACAAAATTTCGAAACATGGGATCGAGGTGGACAGAGCTAGGATTGCCACTATCGAGAAACTTCCACCCCCTACTTCAGTGAAAGCAATTAGAAGCTTCTTGGGACATGCCGGTTTCTACAGAAGGTTTGTGCAAGATTTCTCATCCATTGCCCGTCCCTTAACAAAGCTTTTGGAAAAGGATGCTCCTTTCGAATTCACTAGTGAATGTATGCACGCCTTCTTGACACTCAAACAAAAACTAATTGAGGCACCCATTATAGTTTCACCTGACTGGAATTTGCCGTTCGAGCTAATGTGTGATGCTAGTGACTATGCTGTTGGTGCAGTGCTTGGACAAAGAAGGGATAAACATTTCCATCCTATCTATTATGCAAGAAAAACGTTGAATGATGCTCAAGAGAACTATACCACTACTGAGAAGAAATTACTGGCAGTGGTCTTTGCATTTGACAAATTCAGGTCCTATTTGGTATTATCCAAAGTAATTGTTTACACAGACCATTCCGCCCTAAAATATCTGTTGAACAAGTCGGATGCCAAGCCTCGACTAATCCGCTGGGTGCTACTTCTTCAAAAATTTGATTTGGAGATAAGAGACAAAAAGGGGACAGAAAACTTAGCTGCTGATCCCCTCTCCCGTCTTGAGGATCCTGATGATGATACGGTAGGGAGAAAGGAGATTAATGACGCATTCCCTGGAGAGCAACTTTGCAGCATTCAGGTGATAGCAGAAGATGAGACTCCATGGTTTGCCGATATTGCAAATTATCTCGCGGCAAAAACTTTTCCCAAATGGCTCACTTCACAACAAAAGAAAAAGTTCTTCTCTGAGCTGAAGTATTATACCTGGGAGGACCCATACTAATTCAGAATTTGCTCTGATCAGGTTGTCAGGAGATGTGTCTCGAAAATGGAAGGTCAAGACATTCTAAGGCATTATCATTTTGGGCCAACAGGAGGTCATTATAGTGGGAATCGAACAGCTAAAAAGGCCCTCGATGCTGGATTCTATTGGCCAACTATTTTTCAAGATGCCCAGGTATTGGTGCAGTATTGTGACAGATGCCAACGAACGGGTAATATCTCAAAAAGTGAAGAAATGCCACAATCGTGGAATCAAGAGTGCGAGGTGTTTGATGTTTGGGGTATTGATTTTATGGGCCCATTCCCTAGCTCCCAGGGTAACAAGTATATTCTTGTAGCAGTGGATTATGCCTCTAAGTGGGTGGAAGCGCGTGCCTTTCCATCATGTGACGCAAGAGTTATGGTGAAATTCTTAAAAAAATTATTTTCCCGATTCGGGACACCTAGGATAATCATCAGTGACCGGGGCACCCACTTTTGCAACTCACAATTCGAGAGAGTCTTGAAACGGTATGGGGTGTCGCACCATGTTTCAACTGCTTATCATCCCCAAACTAGTGGCCAGGTTGAGAATTCAAACAGAGAGCTGAAGCGAATCCTAGAGAAAACAGTCAATCATCACCGGCGGGATTGGGCGGACCAACTTGATGATGCACTGTGGGCTTATAGAACCGCTTTTAAGACACCTATTGGGTCCACTCCTTACCGATTGGTCTTTGGGAAGGCATGCCATCTACTGGTTGAGTTGGAGCATAAAGCCTATTGGGCCATAAAGCAGCTTAATGTCGATCCTCATCTTTGTGGTCGAAAAAGAAAACTCCAATTAAACGAGTTAGAGGAATGGCGATCCTTGGCTTATGACATGTCTGTGAAGTATAAAGAGAAGATGAAGGAATATCATGACTGACACATCAAGCAAGCCAAGTGCTTCCAACCCGGGGACAAAGTGTTACTATTCAATGCAAGGTTGAAGTTATTCCCCGGGAAATTAAAATCACGATGGCATGGCCCCTACACCGTAACTCAAGTGTTCCCCCATGGCGCCGTCGAAATAACTCACCCACAAAATGGAACCTTCAAAGTCAATGGCCACCGCTTGAAGCACTATTTCTTGGGTAACAATGCATCATCAAAGGTTGAAGGTAAATTTCCTCCTTTTGTCCCACCATGATTGTTGAGGTAACACACGTCAAGCTAGCGATGTTAACCAAGCGCTTCTTGGGAGGCAACCTAAGTTTAAATTCATTGCAATTTCATTCTTTTGTGTTTGAGTGTTTGTGTTTTTCTTTTTTGTATTTTTGTTGTGTCTTAGCATGTTAGCTCCCTAGGGTTTGTTCTTGTGTGCTCTTATAGTTCATCGTTTTGTTTAATTCATATATGCATGCTTGTATGTTGTTGTGAGTTGTCTAATGACTAGGTTTCATGAGATTCATGTTTTGATTGCTTTCATGCTTTATTCGGCTCTAATCTGAGTGTTTTTGAGCTTTAGAGGAGTGTTCTTCATTGCTAAATCGAGTTGAGAGCCAAGTTTTATGCATAAGTGTGCCTTTAAGCAAGGGAAAGAACCCTTGCGGGCAAGCTCATGGCCGTGAGCTTGCCCGCAAACCAAACAGAGAGCACTCACGGCCAAGCTCACGCCCGTGAGCTTGGCCCGTGAGCCAAACCGAGAGCTCTCAGGGCCAAGCTCACGGCCATGAGCTTGGCCGTGAGGCAAACCGAGAGCTCTCACGGGTGAGCTCACGCCCGTGACCTCACCCGTGAGGCTTTTCGGGCTTTACTTGTTTAAGTCCCTCTTGGCCATTCCTTCTATTCGTCATCCTCTCCACTTGACACCCTCACTTCCCTCTCATTTCTCCTCCATTTTCTTTGATTTTTCTTGCTTTAAATCGCTCTCACTCTCCTCTAAAAACATTTGGTGCTTAAGATTTGAAGAAAAAACACTCATTTGGCCGGATTCAACTCAATTTTCACTCCAAAAACCCTAGGTTTTGAGGTGAGTTTCCATGGTTGTGTGGGCTGATTTTCTCATGATTTATTCTCTCCTTGACTTCTACAAGCTTGTACTATTGTTTTGGAATGGTTGTATTTTAAGATCATCAAGTTTTAAAACAAGGTTCTTGAAAACTTTTTCGGAATTACTGTAGCACTGAGAATTTTTCATGATTCCTTCATTTTTCAAGACTTTTGTTGCTTGTAGCTTGTCTAATTGAGCTTCCATTTATTTTGTAGGATGAGAACTAAGAAGGTTGCCTACAAGAGAGCCCGAAATGACCCTCCTCCGCCTCACGAACAACCCAAGTTTAAGAAGGAAGAACACAAGAATCGTTTTGCGCTTCTTTCGCGCAAGAACTTTGGGACGATAAAGAAAATAGATTGGGATGTCCTAAAAACCCTGGGTTTGGATGAAACAATATTGGAGCTCATCACACACGACGGTTGGGATAAATTATTCTCCATTGACGAGCCCACATACAAGGAATTAACTCTTGAAGTGTTAAGCACCTTTGAAATCTATCACTTCAATCCATTTTCTCGCCAACCCGGATATGTATCATTTCGTGCCTTCAGGAAGAGCCACAGAGTCACCCAAGATCAATTGGGCATTTACATGGGATTCTACACTGAAGCATTCACCCAAAGGCAGGAATTCAAGGAGTTAGGCAGGGATTTCCCTTACCCCGTGACCAATGTTACTTATTGGAAAACTATTGCCAACCGGTCACGCACCAAGAAGGCCTCCCAGTTGAAAGACCCCGCCCACAGATACATTCACGCCCTACTGACTCGGAGCATTGGGGGTCGACTGGACTCTACCGGGGTAGTATCGCGCACGGACTTACTGATGCTGTACAACATTATACAACGGTACCCCCTCCACATGGGTCATTTGGTCACCGATGTTTTTTCCCACCAAGGCAAGTTTGTCCGCCTGGGATCCATTTACGCCGGGCCCTACATCACACGCTTGATCAAGGGTATGGATCTTCTTGAGGGAACCCAGGGCATGACAGTTTGTGGGTGCAGTCGTCCCACTCAGTTTGCAGACTTTGGTATGTATTGGTATGGTTGAGCGGCGGGGCAGTACACACAGAATTTTGCGACGCCAGTCAGACCCCGGCCCATCGCATGACACCGAGTCTGAGTCTCGATCCGAGTCCGAGTCGGACGATGTTGCTGCACCCAGGGCACCTCGGCATTCATTGGAGGAGAGGTTTGACACGTTCCGAGCAGAGGTCTGCGAGCAGTTGCAGATGCTGACTGCTTCGGTGAGCCGCCTCGAGACCGCCACCGCCGACATTTTAGCGTTCCTGCGTAGTTCGTCATCGTCAGTCGGCACCACCTCGGCGGCCACCACTTATGCAGCACCGTCATTCCCTTATGGCCCTTGACTTGCGTTGCATGCTTGCTATGACACTTTGTTATTTTTATTCCTGTTTTCACTGTATTTTCTATTTCATGTTGTACTCTGTACTTTTAAGTTAGCTAGGGCTTCGCCCTGCTAAACTTTTTCTGGTTGTTTTGAGACTTTTATCATTTGCTCTCTTCTGTATTTTTCATTTCTGGAGTTGTGATCTATACTTCTTGTGCTTTCAGGAGGATTGTCACTGAGTTTCACACTCCGCGCCCTCAGTATTCTTTCACCCCACCAACCTTGAGGACCACATGCCATTCTTCATCAGTTGTTGGGGAAGTTTCTTTTCCTCCATTTACTTGTGCTTAAAATGTTTATCCCACCCTGTTCTGCTGACTTATGTACATTGGGGACAATGTACAGCTTTAGGTGTGGGGATGGATTTTTGGAGTATACTTTTATTCTGTGCACGCTTTGATTACCTATGATAGCTATGATTCACATGTTTAGAATTTCCTGGCTTGGTAGAATGATAGTTGTGAGCTGTACCTTTATATGTGCTTGAATGTAGTTCTATTTCACCTCTAGCGCCCCCTATACCTGTACACGATTGCTTCTACCTTGTACACTCCAACCAACCCATTATAATGATTTTGGCATTAAATTGTTAAATTCTATTTTCAATACTCTTTTAAGAGCTTTTGTGTTCCTTTATTGTTTTCTTTAGCCTAAAGTGCACTACTGTAGAGGGTTTAGCCAGGGGATTTGAGAGTTAGTCTGTACAAAAAAAAAAAAAAAAAAGTGAGTCTATGACAGTATTGCTCTGCTAGTATAGCATGAATGCGTTTATGTTGACTGTAATGAAGTAGGATGGGTGGCTCTTGTGCCTGGCCAGCATGTGCATCCATCTGAAAGATTTTTGTGCAGTCTACGTTAGTCGGACTCAGAAAAAAAAAAAAAAAAAAAAAAAAAAGGTGTGTATGTTTGTACACATGTTAGAGTAATAAAATGTCTTGATCCCCTGGTGCTCATTGCGTCGTCACTTAAGTGCTAAAGTTTTATCTAGGAACCGAAGGACTCTTAACTGAGTATTGAGGATGCTTTTAACACTTTAATGCCATTTTCATTGTGTGTGGGGTGAATGGTCATTCTAGGGTAATCTAGGATGCGGAGGTCAAGGTGGAAGTCAGCACACACTCACGAGGCACTCTAGGAGAAATATAACTAATATTACTTGACTATTCATTGATCAGCTCACTTCTTGATTTCTGTCCATTCATGCCTGTGGAGTTCTCTACTTTTGAGCTTGAGGTAGTACATTTGGCCATTTATCTTCTTGCCCCTGTTCTTCATGTTTGTTTGCTTGGGGACAAGCAAACGATTAGGTGTGGGGATGTTTGATAAACGTCTAAATGTACGTATTTTATACGTATACTTGCGCATGCTTTTCATATTTTGTTGATGATTCGATGCCCGTTTGTGGTCTAAATTGTTCTATTTCGTGTTTCAGGTACATTATGTGCTTTGGTGACCGTAAAGACGCGATTTGAGCGGAAATCTGCACCGTAACTGTCGTTTTAGGGTCCCGAGTACTGTAGCATTACTGTAGCAGCCCGAAGCGCGAAGAGTTAGAAGAAGAATGAAGTCTGGAAACCCTCACGGTCAGGCTCACGGCCGCGAGGTCATCCGCGAGCAGTTACTGTGCAAAATCACAACTTTGCGGTTTCTTGTTGCCCGTATTACAGGCTCCCTCATGGGCCGTATATGGACCGTGAAGCCACCCGTGAGCTTGCCCTAACCCATCCTTTAAAGAGCTTTTACTTGGGTTTTCTAGGGCAATCTTGAGTTCTCTTCTTAGGGCCTCTCACCACCACCTTCGAATTGAGGAAGAAGAAGCTCTTGGAGGGCGATCTAGGCAAGGATTTGGCAAGGAGAGCGAGGTTTTAGGAAGATTCTTCATCCTAGGGCTCACATTTGGAAGTTGAAGACTAGGGAGGCCACCCCTTGGAGTGCTGTCTTTGTAACTTCACCGGCCTTCATCCTTTGAGGGAGTCCTTCTCATGCCTTTGTTGTTTGTTTCCATGCATTCATTGTTGTATTTAGTGAACATGAGCACTTAAACCCCAAGGTCACCGGATGTAGGTGAACCTTGGGGGTGAACTTGTGATGTTTTGGATGATCTTGTTCTAATTGATGTTTGTGGCTTATTTGTGATCCATTGTTTGGTGTTTTTACATGCTTGGTATGTATGAGAACTCTATGTATCAAAAGACTTAGGAAATGCTAGGTTGCATGACCATTGCCCTAGTGTTAGACTCACCAAACTTGGAAGGGAAATACGTATAAATACACCGTGACCATCGGGTATTTGTACCCCTCCACTCCTAGGGTTGAGTACTCTTTTGTATTGTAACCCTAGTTGAGAAAACCACTTCACCCTTTGCAATCGTAGGGGTAATCTTGGGTGGTATACGTACCGTATCCAATACCCGTACCAGATTAGGGGTCGACTTCCGTGACCATCGGGTTGGCCTAGTCTAGGGTTTTCTCGGTCCAATTAGCCACTTGCATGTTAGTTCAAGTTTCCTACTCACTTTAGTAGCCCCTAAGGGAATCCTCATCCATGACCACTCCTAGCCCTATTTTACCCCGTATCTTGCCCCCGTATGTTAGTTTTGGTTATTTACTTATCTAGCTTCTTTACATTACATTCGCAATCTTGAGTTGTATTGGTCAAACAATATTGTAAAAAGGAAGTAAGGATAGCTCCTCGGGCCCCAGGGAATACGACCCCTGTGTCACGCACAGGGTATTACTTGACGACCCGTGCACTTGCGAGATAGCACTCATCACCTTACTTCCTTATCATAATGTCATTTAACCGGCAAGTCTTAAGTGATTAAGTGAAATGCAAAGAAACTAAACAAGTGTTAGATGAATGAATAATTAATGAAGGCAAGATATGGGGAAAATAATGGGTAAGAGTAGTCACGGATGAGGATCCCCTAAGGGGCTACTAAAGTGAGCAGGATACTTGAACTAATATACAAGTGGCTAGTTGAAATGAGAAAACCCTAGATTAGGCAAACCTGGTATGAGTATTGGATAGGGTATTTGTACCACCCAAAATCCTCCAATGATTGCAATGGGTGAAGTGGTTTTCTCAAACTAGGGTTGAAATACAAGTGAGCATTTAACTCAAGCATTTGAGGGGTACAAATACAAGATGGTCACGGAGTATTTATACATATTTCCCTTCCAAGTTTGGTGAGTCTAACACTAGGGCAATGGTCATGCAACCTAGCATTTCCTAGGCAAATGATACATCGAGTTCTCATACATATCAAGTATTCAAAAAAACACCAAACATGGATCACAAATAAGCCATCATGCATTAATTAGAATAAGAAAATCCAAACATCACAAGTTCACCTACATCTGGTGACCTTGGGGTTTAGTTGCTCATCTTCAAGAAATAAAACAAGAAACCCATGAAAACAACCAAGGAAAACTAAAGAGAGACTCCCTCAAAGATGAAGGCCGAAGGAACTTCCAAGAACACCACTCATAGTGGTGGCTTCCCGTGGTCTTCAACCTCTTAATTCCAAGCTCTAACTTGTAGATCTATCCCAAAGACGTGCTCTCCATGCCGAATCTTCTATGAAAATCACCCTCAAAACTATTCTTCTTCCTCAAATCAAGAGTAGTGATGAGAGGCTCGAAGAAGAAGGCCTGGCTCTCTCTAAAAGAATCCCTCAAAACTTCTTTAAAACCTAACTTCGGGGAAGCTCACGGGTGACCTCACGGTCCACATATGGCCTGTGAGGTTGCCTGTAAAGCAGGTCGAAAGAATCTGCAAAAATGTAAAGTTGCTACAGTAAATTGCTACAATGCTGCTACTTTCTGAATTGCTTGTGGATGACCTCACGGCTGTGAGGTAGCCCGTGAGGGTCTCTAGCCTTAGAAAAACTCTTCGAGTCTTTGTGTTTCGGGATGCCACAGTGCTGCTACAGTGCTGCTACAGTGCAGGACCATAAAATGATGAATTCGGTGTAGATTTCTTCTCAAATCGCGTCGCTGAGCTTACCTAGGCTTATTCTGAACCTGAAACATGAAATAAACCAATTTAGACTGAAAAAGGCATCAATTCATCAATAAAATACAAAACCTATGCTTATTCATATGTATAAAATACGTAACGTTGACTCGCGGCTTTAAAATCGGACTTATCAGGATTTCACATGGCCCTGTGGAATTTCCACACGTCCATGTGAACTCTCTGGTTTTCTGAATTTCGGTTGACAGTGAGCAATAACTTGCTACAGTATTTTGCTACAATGCTGCTACAGTAACTCACCGAAAATGCTCCCGAATTCACCGTTCTTCATCGAGGCCATTGAATTTAGCACACAATCAATACTAGATCGTGTCAATTGCTTCAAATCTCCTTCTTGGTGAAGTTCTCCTAAGCTACACAAGTAAGACTTATTGTGAGCGTGACTGGCCTTATTCCCCTCCATAGGAGGTTGGCACACACTCACAAGTCTAGGCTCGTGCCTTGTTCCTTGCTTGGTCCGAAAACTCTCCAACAATGGCAAACACGACCTTACTTTGTTCTTCTTCTTCAAAATAACCCCACAAACCTACAGTGCACAAAAGCACACAAATGCACACAATTTAGTGATAAAATCTGATAAAAGATAAGCTCATTGTAAGATAATAGCGCTTCGCGGTACTATAACTCAAGCACTTATCACTATCCCTTGAGTTCCACTGATAGCTATTCATTGCATCTCTTTTATGAGGTATCGGGCTTCACTGGGGTTCTTGCTTTCTATGGTATCTCCTGCAGCCATATCCAACAATTGTTTGGTGCTTGGATTCAACATGTTGTAGAAAGTGTGAATGATCATCCAGTTGGGGAATCCATGTTGTCGGCACTTCCGCAGGAGCTCCTTGAACCTATCTTATGTCTCAAATAGAGACTCCAATTCTATTTGCACAACGGAAGAAATCTCATTCCTAAGCTTCACTGATTTTTTGGGAGGGAAATATCAGGCCAAGAATGCTTCTACCATCTTCTTCCATGTAGTAGTAGATGCCCTAGGTAATGAGTGCAACCATTGCTTTGCTCTTCGCTTCAAGGAAAATGGAAAGGCTCTAAATCTAATGGCATCATCCGTTAAACCATTGATCTTTAGCATGCCACACAATTCAAGGAAGTTCTCTATATGGTTGTTGGGATCTTTATCAGCTAAACCATTAAACTGTGCGGACTGCTGTAGCATTTGGATGAACGCCGGCTTTAGCTCGAAATTCTGAGTTGTAATTGGGGGCCTCACAATGCTTGATTGTTTCCTTAAAACTGTAGGTTTAGCAAAATCAGATAGGGTCCTCTATTGTTCATGCTGCTCTGCCATTGTTTCTGACCCTTCTGTATCTATCTTAGCTTGACTGGACTGATCTTGCACAGTTTCTTTCCCTTTTCGATGTGTTCTTCTTCCAATATCTTGGTCTCCTTCAACTAGAATCAAAGGGTTCCCACGGGTCATAACCTGGAGCTGAAACCAAAGAAAAAAAAAACAAATAAGAACGATGGAAGAACAAGAAAGCGTGAAATAGAATATGTGTGGTGAATAGCTAAAAATAGCAAAAAAACAAACATCTAAAATACGCATACTCCCCGGCAACATTGGCAAACACTTTTACAGGGGCCCGAAAGTGCATGGGTTGTCGCAGTAATAAAGTACACCGGTGAGAGGGTAGTCAAATCAAGAGGGAGTAGGGATTATAGACACAAGAACTTGCTAATTAGCTAGTGTGAAGTACGAATAGTGAGAGCAAAAATCAATGTGTGTGTACAAGAGTATTATGAGAAATATGAAAATGAAAGAAAAATATGGAAGACAGGAGAATGCAAGTAAAGAGTAAAGAGAGGAACAATCAAGTGTAAAATAGGGTACCCGGACAAGCTCCCCCTAGGACTAATTTTCTAGTGCAAGACTAGCATTATACCCTCCTGTTGATGTTTAATGAGTCGAGGACATCCTTAAGCACACGGTCCAAAACCTAAGGTCAACCGTGACTAATCCCAATACTATGCTCCGTGACACAACCCTTGCCTGTGTGTACCACAAGTGCACGGGTTGTCGAAGTAATAATTACCCCGGTGAGTGGGTAGTCGAATCTACAGGGAACAGAAGTACTAGTAATGGCTGATTCTCAGTTATCTTGTCGAATCAATAATATGAAGCAATGGATGTAATGCGTAAAATAAGAAAATCGCAAGAAACAAAGCAAGTAAAAGAAAAAGGTAAATGAGATCTCTATCAATGAAAATGAGATACCTGGGCAATGATCCCCCTAGGCTCTATCATGAAGTGCAAGACTAACTAAATGCTTCTCAACCGAGTTCTATGAGTTGAGGTAATCTAAGAACAATCGATCCCTGCTTCCAGGCCACCGATACTAGTCCCTACAAGGTCCCGGCAGAGAAATCGCTCAATCTCAACACCTCACACCCCATATGAACGCTGATGAGTGAGCGCGCGACTAGCTACAGAGCTAGCACGCGACTCCCCGGCCGCAAGTGCACGGGTCATCAAGTAATAACCTCATAAGGAGGGTCGTATTCCCTAGGGCCCGAGATCTACTATTACTTCCTTTTGGGAGTCACTTTCTAGTCGATCGAAACAAGGTTGAAGTGATATTAAAATAATAAAAACAAGTAAAGAAATGCAAATAAAATAAAGCTTAATCCGGAATAAAGCTAGAGACGAAGAAGCCAATAATTAGGGAAGGCCTCGGGTGAGGATCCCCCCGGGAGGAGACTAAATGCGAATGACCATGGAGTTCAATAAACTAAGGTTGGCTCGATTTTGGTCCGCTAGACACGGATGTCGACTACCCCGGAACCTCCGTAGTGTAGCCCTAATCCAGTACAGATTTCTTTATCCAGAAAAGACCCCTACGATGTCAATGAGAACAAGGAATCTTGAATAGGCTTAATCTAATGCACACTCTCTGCTAAATTAACCCTAAACGCGCGGAAGGCTATTAGCACCCGGAACCTCCGGTGTATTAATACATGAATCCCTCTTTAACTCGTCAAGTGACCTAATACAAGCTAGCATCCCGCCAAACAAGTATCATTCAAAATCAATTCTACGGAATCCATCCATTGTAGAATGAACAACAAGATTATGAATTAAAACCAAACAATCAAACCAACACATTCATTCAAAACAATATAAAGGTCATTCATACAAGGTCTCCTCCCAAGGTTCATCGGGAGCCCGGTGGCCTTGGGAGGTTTAGTTCGACATCACAAAGCTAAGGAGCTCTTCATACAAAGAATCCATCAAATGAAAACAAGAAAAACTCCCTCAAAGATGTTGACTAGGGTTGATGGTGTAGCTCGTCGGATCCGCGCCGGCGAGCCCTATGAAGCTTCTCCACGTCTTCCCCTTCTCCTCTCCTTTAAATCTGCCCAAAAATCCCTCCAAATCCCTCCAAATATGATGAGAATGGTGTGTGGTGGAGTGGAGGCTGGATAGAAAACAACTCCCTCCAAGAATCCTGAAAAAATGCTTATAAAATCCCGAGACCGTGCGGGCAGTGTGCGGGCCGCACATGCGCCCGCACAGTCTTCTGGCCACTCTGTGCGGCCTGGTGTGCGGGCCGCACAACAAGCTGCACAGCTCACTGGCCAGGGTGTGCGGCCACTATGCGGGCCGCACAGTGGTCGCACATGGCCTAGAGAACCTGCCCCGTGTGCGGCGTGTCGGCTTCCGAGGTGCTCCAAGTCTTCATTTGTTCCTCAGTCTTCCCCGAAATGACACGAATACGGTTCGATCACGCGCACTTGGTCCTCGAAACCTTGAAACGAAAATAAAAACATTGATAAACGCCTAACTGTACGTATTATTTATATATGTTTGCGTATTTATCGAGTATTTTTATATGTGTCGATGCCCATTTTTGGTTTAAATTGGTTTATTTCATGTTACAGGTACAAAAGTCACCGTGGGGAGCTCGACAACGAGATTTTAGAAGAAATCGGCAAGGAAAACAATATTTTCGAGCCCCAGTACTGTAGCGGAACTGTAGTAACCACTTTAGGTTCATGCGGGCACTGCAGAGGCGCATACGGCACTGTAGCTGATCTACTGTAGCGGCACTGTAGCAACTTACACGATTTTCAGGATTTCTCGGAAACTTTCTCTCCCCGCATGCGGGGCCGCATGGGAAGCCGCATAGCTGGCTGGAATGGGTTTTTAAGGACTTTTTGGGCATCATTTCTCTTGTCTTTGGCCACCTCTTCTCCTCCATCATCACCTAGGACATCAAGGCCGCGGGAGAAGGCATTTTTGAGGAGCAAATCAAGGGGAGAAGGAGATCATACTCGAGGGAGAGCATCTAGGAGCTTGTCGGCGCGGATCCGACAAGTTCTCATCACCACCTTCTAGTCTTCATTCGAGGGGAGTTGTTATGAGCTTCATCTTGTATTTCTTGTTTTGTATACATTCTCCTTTGTTGATGATGAACTAGACTCCCAAGGTCACCGGGCATCCGGTGAGCCTTGGGATGAACTTGCTTGTATGGATACTTTGACTATATTTTTGGTATTTGGTTTGGTTGTGGTCTAAGCTTTGTGTTCATTATTGTATCAAATTGCATGAGAACTCTGTGGTTTGAATTCTAGGTTGTACTTGGTTGCGTGACCATCGCCCTTGTACTAGACATGCTTGGCTTAGAAGGGATACATGTACGAATACGCCGTGACCATCGGGTATTTGTGCCCCTCCACCCATTGGGGAAGAACCTAGATATTGAGTTTGACCCTAATTAGAGATTTCCCTAAGGGTAATGCGATCGTAGGAGGATTTGGGTGGAAGAGATTTCGTATTCCAATACTCTTACCGGATTAGGGGTTATCACCGTGACCATCGGGGTGACCTACTTTTGGACGTCTCTTGGCCTAACCACCATTACCTTCATTACTCTAGCATCCTTCTAGCTTTAGTAGTCCCGAGGGGATCCTCGCCCGAGAGCCTCACACTTTTATTGCTAATTGTTTCCTTAATGTGCTTGTGTGGTGTGCCTTAGTCCACTTGTTTATAGTTTTCTCTTTTGCTATTTTTCTTATCTTGTTTCAAAGCTATATTTGGTAGACTAGACAGTGTCATCTAGAGGGGAGTAATAGCAGCTCTTGGGACCCCAGGGAATACGACCCCCTCGAGCTTGCGTGAGGGGTATTACTTGGCGACCCGTGCTCTTGCGGATCGATTCATATCAAACATCAAGTGCGCAAAATGTCATCGAAAATACACATAAGTTGCATGAAAGTACAAGAACATCATCGCTAAAGCATAATGTATTTAGGCACTTATCAACCGCAATGAGTTTTAGGGATACCTAAGAGTGAAACCGATTCCTAAAATTAGATCTAACCCTACTTCTAGACGAAAGATCCCTAACACCCTACAAAGGTCCTGGTGGAGAAATCTATCTATCAAACTACTCACACCCGATATGGTTGCATAAAACTTAGGGAATACGGAGATAGGAAACACTCAATCAGAAGGGAAAAGAGACACTCCTCTATCTCAAGACTCACCCTCTCAACCCTCTTTAGCCTTGTATGTTCTAATCCCCAATGGATACCTCTCTCTCATAAAGGTAGCAACGCAAACATACCAAACAACCATACGAATCAATAAGGCATGCAAGCAATGATTAAACAAGGTTAAAACTCAAATTAACTCGGAATTAAAAGAAAGCATAAAGAAAGTTAATACATGAATTGAAGCCTAGGGTTCACATGCCCAAGTATCTACTAGGGTTTAGCTCTTCATGGGCCTTATTACAAAGCAAAAGCTAATGAAGTAAAAAGCAATGTAATCCATGAGAGTAAACCCCCTCGAATTCGTGATGATGGCCATGATGAATCGTTCAACGTCTCGAAGGAACCTTCTCCGAAGCTAGGTCGCCAATGGCTCCCCGATGCTATCTCGTCGAAAGATCTATCAAAGTTAGTGAAGAACGACTCCCAATATCGCCAAAGACCTCGTCCTTGAAACCCTGGCCGCTCTTGCCTTCAAACGTGCGTAAAAAGTCCTTCAAAAATCGGTAAAATGGGGTATTTATAACTTTGGAAACGCGCCAGTCAAGTGTTTTCACCCGACCACGTGAGATCCCACGCGGTCGAGTGGGCTGCAGAATTCCCACGCGGTCATGTGGGATTTTGACGCGGTCACGCGAACAGTGATTTTTGCTACAGTACTCTTCATAAACATGATCCAAACTCTCTCATATTGAGGCCACATGGTCGGGCACACATCAAAAATTACTGTTCACGCGACCGCGTCAAAATCTCACGCGACCGCGTGGAAATTCTGCAGCCCACGCGATCGCGTGGGATCTCACGCGGTCGCGTGAAGACACGTGACTGGCGCGATTCAGACTTATAAATAGGCCGTTTCGTCGATTCTTTTGATATCTTTTGTGTGCCTTTTGAGAGAGGAAGCGGCTAGGGTTTGAGGAGGAGGTCTTTGCCGAATTGGAGGGCCGTTCTTCACCAACTTTGATAGTTCTTTCCTCCGTCATAGCATCGAGGGAGTCATTGGCAACCTAGCTTCGGAGAAGGATCCTTCAAGACGTTGAGCGACCCATCAAGGCCATCATCACGAATTCAAGGGGGTTTATTTCCATGGTTTACATTGCTTTTCATTGTGTTATGTTTTGCTTTGTAATAAGCCCCATGGAGGGCTAAACCCTAGTAGATACTTGGGCATGTGAACCCTAGGTTTCGATTCATGTATTGACTTTCTTTATGCTTTCTTTTAAATCCGAGTTTATTTGAGTTTCAATCTTGTTTTATCATTGCTTGCATGCCTTATTGATTCGTATGGTTGTTTGGTATGCTTGATTTGTTGCCTTGGTGAGAGAGAGGTCTCCATTAGGGTTAGAACATATGAGATTGAAGAGGGTTGAGAGGGTGAGTCATGAGATAGTGGAGCGTCCCCTTTCCCTTCCGATTAAGTGTTTCCTATCTCCGTATTCCATAAGATCTATGCAACCATATTTGGTGTGAGGTGTGAGATTAAGAGATTTCTCCGCCGGGACCTTGTAGGGGGTTAGGGATCTTCCGCCTAGAAATAGGGTTAGGTCTAATTTTAGGAATCGGTTTAACTTTTAGGTATCCCTAAAGCTTATTGCGGTCATATGGGGTGTGAGGTGTTGAGATTGAGCGATTTCTCCACCGGGACCTTGTAGGGGACTAGTATCGGTGGCCTGGAAGCAGGGACCGATTATTCTTGGATTACCTCGACTCATAGAACTCGGTTTAGAAGCATTTAGTTAGTCTTGCACTTCATGATAGAGCCTAGGGGGAGCATTGCCCGGGTATCTCATCTTCATTGATTGAGATCTCCCTTTATTTACCTTTTGCCTATTCATCTCTGGTATTAATTTCTATGCACACTAGATCACCACAAAATCACATTGGTCATTAGGCTAGATTGCAGAGAAGAAGTTAGTACTAGTAGCCCTGTTCCCTGTGGATTCGACTACCCTACTCACCATGGTAATTATTACTTCGACAACCCGTGCACTTGCGGTACACACACGCAAAAGGGTGTGTCACTAAGCATACAACGAACCATATCCAACAAGGTTCGATTCCTACGCTCAGCTACCCCTGATAAGTGTCTAAATACATCACTTTTATTATTTACATTTTATACACTTTCATGCATTTTTTGTATGACTCCGATGCCCTTTACGTGTTTTATTTGTTGTTATTGTTTCAGGGCATCTGAAGATCATCTACTGCGTGATTGAGCTTCTTTTGGCATACATCGAAGAATTTATTAATGCTCACACGTATCCTCAAGTTTCGGGCAAGAAAAGAGTGGATTTGAGGAAGTTACGGTAGCGATTTTACTGTAGCATTTCCACTGTAGCACCGTTACTGTAGCAGTGTGTGGCCAGTGTGCGGCCGCACAGTACCCGCACAGGACAGACAGAAGGGTGTGCGGGCACTGTGCGGCCCGCACAGTGCCCGCACACGCACGGGCTGATGAGGCTTTGTTTGGGTTATTTAAGGCTTTCTAGGGCTTTGGAGAGCTTGTCTTTTGGCCAGCATCCTCTCCATCCTTCTCCACCATCATCTCCTCCATTCTCCACCATCATCTCCACCCATTTCCACCATCATCACCGGATTGGAGAGGCAATTTGAAGAGCAAAACTCAAGGGGAGAAGAAGGAAGCACTCAAGGTTGTCATCACGGAGCTTGATCGGCGCGGATCCGGCGAGCTTTCATCACCACCTTCTAGCCTACATCTGAGGGAGTTTCTTATGAGCATTTTCATTGATTATCTTGTGTATTATCTCCTTTGATGTGGAACTAGGCTCCCAAGGCCACCGGGCTCCGGTGAACCTTGGGAGGAGAACTTGTATGGATGATGATAATTGTTTATAATTGATTGTTGGCTTGTTTGTTTGATTTCAATCTATTGTTTTAATGTTCAACCTACAATGGATGGATTCCGTAGGTTTTGATTCTTGAATTGTATGTGTATGGCGGGATGCTTGCATGTATTAGGTCGCACATAGATTGAAGGGGGATTCAATGTGCCGGTACACCGGAGGTTCCGGGTGCCGGTAGCTTCCCGCGTGGTTAGGGTTGTTTTAGCCGAAAGCGCGCATTAGAATAACCCTAATCGAGACTCCATGTTCCTAATGACATCGTAGGGGTGTCTTCTGGATAGAGGAACCCGTATTGGATTAGGGCTACACCACGGAGGTTCCGGGGTAGTCGACTCCCGAGTCTAGCGGATCAAACCTAGCCAACTTAGCGCTCAATTTCCTATATTCATCCTAACTTGTTCTTCTCCTTAGGGGATCCTCGCCCGAGGCCTCTAGTTATCATTGCTACTTGTTCTTTACATTGCTTGTATGGTGTGCCTTAGTCCATTTTGTTTATAGCTTTTCTTTTATTTAATTTTCCTATTTGTGTTTATATTAAACTCTTGATTTGGTAGACTAGATAGTGATACCTAGGAGGAAGTAATAGCAGATCTTGGGGCCCTTGGGAATACGACCCTCTTGTGTTCGCACGAGAGGTTATTACTTGACGACCCGTGCACTTGCGGCCGGGGAGTCGCGTGCTCGCTTCTTTAGCGTGTCGCGTGGCGACTCATCAAGTTTTTGGCGCCGCTGCCGGGGAGCATCCAAGAATGCTAGGAAAACTTCTAGCTCGCTACTCTAGTCATTTATATTTTCTTTTGTAAATATTCTTGTTTTCTTTGATACCTTAAATTTTTCTTTGTTTGTTTTGTGCACAGGGCAATGGGTTTTCGAGATGCTTCTGGTGGCACATATTTTCATCTCGAAAAATGGCAAATCAATGAGTATGAGGCCTTGAGGGCATGCAGTACCAATCAATTCGAGCATGTATATAATCCATATCAGCGAGGGCACCTAGATTTTTCATCACATCACCATGGACAACACTGGGAGCACTCTAACTTTGGACTGCTGCCAAAACCCCCACAACCACCAACGAAGAGGACGTTTACCACTGAAGATGTCTTAGCTAAGTACATGCAAGTCACGGACTCTCGGTTGGTAGCGTTGGAAGCAAGCATGCCAATTCTTCAAGCATCTATTGATAGAATTGAGAAACAAGTGGTGGAACTTCTCAAATTAATGGATGAGGAAAAAAGGAGTAATGAGCAAGTTGTAGAAGTTCAACCTGTAGATGCTATGGGAGAAGACAGGGGCATTGTAGAAAACTTGGCCAGAAAAGAGTGTGAGGAAGTAGAAACATGTTCATCAAGCACAATTGAAGAAGCTACTTGCCTCAACATCAACCATTCCACCCAACTGCCCATTTTGGTTTTGTGCACTAAGAAAATTCCGGGAATTGTATTTGAAGATGTGGGTTGCAAGATAAAGCCATCATTGAACCCACCTATGCCTGGACTGGACAATTCCCAACCAAAAATATTCCCTTGGAGGCCCAAGCAAGTTTTGTGGGCAATCCATGATCATCCCACCATGGTTGAGAAAAGAAATGTGGATAGGGTATTGAAGCCGCCCAAGAACCCACCCGTGCCAAGCTTGGATAGTTTTCAACCAAAGCTCTTTCCGTGGAGACCCAAACAATTTGGTGGGATATTCAAAGGTATTTGGGCCGGGAATCAAGAAGAAGCGGAGAGGAGGTTCAAGCCATCCAAGGTTCCGCCCAAGTCTAAATTGCACAATTCCCGACCCAAGCTTTTTCCATGGAGGCCAAAAGGTAGTTCATGCTTGACCTCCACACTCGCTCCATCCCGGCAGGTACATTTTATTTTCTTTGGTAGTTCTTATGCCATGTCTAGCCGGGAGGAGCACACCGTCTTCAAGCCTCCATGAGGTAAGAAAGGTACGTCAAGCTCGTGACGTTAAACAAGCGCTTCTTGGGAGGCAACCCAAGTTGTTAAATTTCGTATTCTTCTTTGTTTGCTTTTGTGTTTTATTTTTTCTTAGTCTTGTGTGCTTGTTTGTATGTGGATGTCTCAATTTCTTGTTTTCATTGCTTGGTAGTTTTACTTGGATATTAATGCTCATGTTGGTGATTCTTGGTTTGTTCTTCATTGTTTATGATCATCTTTGTGTTTTGATGAGTTTTATGCATGTTGGGTCAATAATGTATGTTTTTGGGAGGTGGTTCATGATGTTTAAAAGCCAGAAGAACAAATTTTATGGGTGTGCGGGCTGTGCACAGCCCGCACACACTAGCCAGAGCATTGTGCGGCTGTTGTGCCGCCCCGCACATCTATCCGCACACACCAGACAGAAGGGTGTGCGGCCAGTGTGCGGGGCCGCACACAGGCCACACACAAACACCAGAAGGGTGTGCGGGCTGTGTACAGCCAGCACACGCATGCGTGGGCTGTGTACAGCCCGCACATAGCAATTTTTCAGCCCCTTCAGCCCAATTTCAGCATCTTCGGGGCTGATTTTTCCGTCCTTCTTTCACCCGATTTTTCTTCAATTTTTTTTTTTTTTTGGTGTATCTTCCTTGATTACCTCCTCATTTGGCCAACCTTTCCATGATCTTAAAGTCTCTCATCAATTTTGAGTTTTAATTTTGTCGATCTATCATTTTCATTGAGTTCTCGCCGACATCTTTGAACTTTGTCATCTAGGTTTGGGTTTTTGCGTATCTCTCATCTTTGTTGATTTTCATTGTTTAACATTGTTTTAAATCCCAAACTCTTTGATGTGAGAATGTGGTAAACTTGAATATGCATGCTCTTATATTATTTACTTTCAAGTTTCGCCAAGCATTGAGTTGGTAAGTTTCACTTGGGCACCCACACATTGTATGTCGTCTTCCTTGTTTTCTTTGTTCTTAGCTTTGTGTTTTTCTTTGTTTGTTTTTATTTTCATTTTGTGTATGATGAATGCCTTGAGATGATTTTCATTTCTACTTTGCAGGTGGAATTGGGGCATCAAATGCGACTTTCTCCCCCAACATTTACAAGAATCATTGGTGGTCACCCTGATCTCTTGGACTTCAAGATTATGTTTTGAGACTCAGGGAAGTTCACGAAACCACCCTCGTCACTTTCATTGCTTTATTCTTTCCGTACTGCTGACCCATGTACATTGAGGGCAATGTACTACTTTAAGTGGGGGGTGGGTGTGCATGTTTTGGTTTGATTACTTATTTCGTGAACTTATTTGAAAATCTATGAATTGTTGCATGATTGTAAAACCTAGGATGGCATACTTATTTGTGATCGTATTATAGCTCGAAACTGTGATAAATGCTAAGCTTCATGGGACCTTGCACACTTGAGATTTTCGTGTTATTCTAGGCATTTCTCGCAGCTTTCCCTTAGGTAGAACCCTGGACACCTAGGCGAGGGACAACAGCACCTTCGTGACCCTCTTAGTTGCTAACCCATACTAGTGGTTTCGCGCCTTAACGTGTTAGAATGTCTTCTAATAGGGTTTTAAGGACCTTGTTCTTTTTTGCAATACGGTCGGAAAAAAAAAAAAAAAAAAAAAAAAGTGGACAGTGCCCCTCTGTCCTAATAGTGAAGTAACTTGGGGTTCTGGCTCCTAACCAGAGTGTTCCTCTCGCTAAAAGCTATAAGGACATGAGCGCGTTTATATGAATGTGCAAAGCTCCAGGTAATGTGGATTTGCAATTCATGTTAGTCCCGGAAAAGGAAAAGAAAAAGGTAAAGAATTGTGTACAGAAAAATAAAATTCGACCGGTATTTGTTCGAGAATAAGAGGAAGGATCCTTAGGACTCTACTAGAAGTATTTCTACCACCTCAAGGCCGTACTCTACTAAGTGGCGTGATTTGCTTCAAGAAGTGGTCCTCGGGGTCCCGTCTACCTCGTTTGGACTACAGGGCTTCGAACTAGGGGATTTGCACACACACAACACGACACGGCCAATGAATACATGAATAATCTCAAGTGGTCTTTGCTTAGTATTTTGAGTTCCATTTTAGCTATGATATTTTCCTTTCTAGCCTGAGGTTGTGTATTTAGTCACTTATCAGTCTCCCTTGTTCTCCGTGTACGTTTGCTTGGGGACAAGCAAATGCTTAAGTGGGGGGGGGGTATTTGATAAGTGTCTAAATACATCACTTTTATTATTTACATTTTATACACTTTCATGCATTTTTTGTATGACTCCGATGCCCTTTACGTGTTTTATTTGTTGTTATTGTTTCAGGGCATCTGAAGATCATCTACTGCGTGATTGAGCTTCTTTTGGCATACATCGAAGAATTTATTAATGCTCACACGTATCCTCAAGTTTCGGGCAAGAAAAGAGTGGATTTGAGGAAGTTACGGTAGCGATTTTACTGTAGCAGTGTGCGGCCAGTGTGCGGCCGCACAGTACCCGCACAGGACAGACAGAAGGGTGTGCGGGCACTGTGCGGCCCGCACAGTGCCCGCACACGCACGGGACAGACAGAAGGGTGTGCGGGCACTGTAGCAGTGTGCGGCCAGTGTGCGGCCGCACAGTACCCGCACAGGACAGACAGAAGGGTGTGCGGGCACTGTGCGGCCCGCACAGTGCCCGCACACGCACGGGCTGATGAGGCTTTGTTTGGGTTATTTAAGGCTTTCTAGGGCTTTGGAGAGCTTGTCTTTTGGCCAGCATCCTCTCCATCCTTCTCCACCATCATCTCCTCCATTCTCCACCATCATCTCCACCCATTTCCATCATCATCACCGGATTGGAGAGGCAATTTGAAGAGCAAAACTCAAGGGGAGAAGAAGGAAGCACTCAAGGTTGTCATCACGGAGCTTGATCGGCGCGGATCCGGCGAGCTTTCATCACCACCTTCTAGCCTACATCTGAGGGAGTTTCTTATGAGCATTTTCATTGATTATCTTGTGTATTATCTCCTTTGATGTGGAACTAGGCTCCCAAGGCCACCGGGCTCCGGTGAACCTTGGGAGGAGAACTTGTATGGATGATGATAATTGTTTATAATTGATTGTTGGCTTGTTTGTTTGATTTCAATCTATTGTTTTAATGTTCAACCTACAATGGATGGATTCCGTAGGTTTTGATTCTTGAATTGTATGTGTATGGCGGGATGCTTGCATGTATTAGGTCGCACATAGATTGAAGGGGGATTCAATGTGCCGGTACACCGGAGGTTCCGGGTGTCGGTAGCTCCCCGCGTGGTTAGGGTTGTTTTAGCCGAAAGCGCGCATTAGAATAACCCTAATCGAGACTCCATGTTCCTAATGACATCGTAGGGGTGTCTTCTGGATAGAGGAACCCGTATTGGATTAGGGCTACACCACGGAGGTTCCGGGGTAGTCGACTCCCGAGTCTAGCGGATCAAACCTAGCCAACTTAGCGCTCAATTTCCTATATTCATCCTAACTTGTTCTTCTCCTTAGGGGATCCTCGCCCGAGGCCTCTAGTTATCATTGCTACTTGTTCTTTACATTGCTTGTATGGTGTGCCTTAGTCCATTTTGTTTATAGCTTTTCTTTTATTTAATTTTCCTATTTGTGTTTATATTAAACTCTTGATTTGGTAGACTAGATAGTGATACCTAGGAGGAAGTAATAGCAGATCTTGGGGCCCTTGGGAATACGACCCTCTTGTGTTCACACGAGAGGTTATTACTTGACGACCCGTGCACTTGCGGCCGGGGAGTCGCGTGCTCGCTTCTTTAGCGTGTCGCGTGGCGACTCATCAACCCCATTTAATTGAGGAGTTGCTGGTGGTGTTAATTGTGAAACTATCCCATGTTCTTTTAAGAATAAGTTAAACTCGGTATTCATATACTCACCACCACGATCCGACCGTAGTGTCTTTATATGATGACCAGTTTGATTTTCCACTAAAGCCTTATACTTTCTAAACATGTCAAGTGCATCTGACTTGTTCTTCATTAAGTATACATAACCATACCTAGAATGGTCATCAGTAAAAGTTATAAAATAGTGGAAGCCACTGCGACCCATCTCATTGATCGGCCCACAAACATCTCTAAAACTTGTGATGCCCTCTCAGGATGTCCAATGAAAGGAGATTTGGTCATCTTGCCAAAAAGACAAGACTCACATGTCGGATAGGGATCCACTACCAATGGACTTATATAGCCATCTTTCTCCAACTCATGAATCCTTTGTTCTCCAGCATGACCTAATCTCAAATGCCATACAAGTTTTTGATTTATCTCATGCCTACCATGTCTTTTAGTGATAGCATTCACAACATATTTATTCTGAACATTTAGATAATACAATCCATTTACTAAAGAGGCATTGGCAACTAATTTATTTCCAAAATAAATATTACAGTTAGTTTCACCAAATTTAAAGACATATCCTTTTCTGACTAAAAATGGAATAGAAACAATGTTCTTTAACCCATTCGGTAACACTAAACAATCCTCTAAAAATAAAAACATATCCAGAATATAAAAGAATAGAAGTAGATCCTATGTGAGTTGTTGCGACACTATGTCTGCTTCCCACGTTGATCATCACCTCTCATTCACCCAGCTTCCTTCTTCTTTCCAGATCCTGATTCATAATACAAATATGAGCACTAGCTCCAGAATCAAGAATCCAAGAAGTAGGAAACACAGAAATTGAACAATTTGTTTTGAAAACAAATCGTTTCATACTTGTAGCGCCGCTTGCTCTGAGCTGTGGGCAATCCCGCTTCCAATGACCAGCCTCGCCACTTTGGAAACACTTGCCCACTTGCTTGGAGCTCTCACCCGCATGAACCACACAAGCCTTACCTTTTTTTCTTACCCACTCCTCCCACAGTTTTGGGAGCCAAAGCATTATGCTTCTTCGCCATCTTTTTCTTCTTAGGCTTTGAGGGCCTAGAAGTAGAGATTGTCAAAGCAACAACATCCTTCCCTTTAGTTTTCATTTGAGACTGAGTACTCACTAGCTTGTTAAGAAGACCATCCAGTGTGCACTCAATATCATTCATGTTAAAATTAACAATAAACTGAGAGAAGGAATCAGGAAGAGACTGCAAGATGAGATCAACCTGAAGGTTGTAATCCATGGAAAAGTCAAGAGCTTCCAACCTCTCAATCATAGAGATCATCTTGAGGACATGCTCTCCAACTTCACCACCCTCATTCATCTTTGCCCTAAAAAGCTCCCTCGATATTTCATACCGAGCAGTCCGACTATGCTCTCCATAGAGCTCCTGCAAGTGTAACAGTACCGATCTTGCATCACTTATCTTTTCATGAGAGCTTTGCAGATCACTGCTCATGGAGGCTAACATATAGCTCCTCACTCGCAAGTTGTCCTCAAGCCATTTTAGGTAAATGTCTTGTTCTTCCTTACTTGCCTCGGGTGGAGGTTCGGTAGGAATATCGGCCTCAAGAATATACCCGATTCGCTCTAAATTGAGGACTATCCTCAAATTCCTAAGCCAATCTACATAATTGGTCCCGGTAAGGACATTTTTCTCAAGCAAAATATTAAGTGGGTTATGTGTCATATTGAGAAATAAACTGCAAGAAAATAAATGCCAGATTATTAGTTAATTTATATTATACTCAAGTTATATTTAGGTCTTTAAATAAAACTTGGCTCCCACTACATTTTTCGCAAATCTACACTCCCACTATAGAAATTGGAAATCCTCGTTGGTAGGATTTCGTAGTGAGTGATTGTGTTCTCTATTAAATCCAATGGAACTCAACTCATACAGTATAATTGCACCACTAGAGTTAATAAAGTAGCGTCCCATGCCAACCTATTCCATAGGTAGTCCAATCAATTTTGGCCCATAGTTTACCAAGCCTCAACCCATATAGTTTAATTGGCTCGTAAACTATCTAAGTCAAGCCCACCAACTTCTGTCAATCTAACAATTGAATTCCACCTCCTCAACCCATACAGTATAATTGGGGAGGAATTTGTTTCTACTGACGACATCCAATGCACTAAAGGTTCTTAAAATTATAAGCGAATACATGACCCCCTCATACAGGGAAGATATCATGCACCCTCATAACTCTAATTACCCAAAGCTTGGTGGAGAGCCAGGGCATCCCGTGCCCTTCAACTTAGTGTTTTATTTTGGGAGAATTTATGTTATTAATTAGGTCTCACATTACATCAATCATACATGTATTAAATATGACATACATACATATTCAAACCATCACATGCATACGATCATGAACATCTAAGATTAACCTAATTTAATAGGTTAATCTAAAAATAAAATCCTAATATATTACATGGCTTTGGGCTCCATACAAAAGGGCTTCACACCGGGCTTCTTGTTCCACGTATTCTCGGACTCTTGTGTCACTTGATTATATTTTCTAAAATTTACAAATATATATCCTAGATACAATCTACTTTTGTAAAATTAAAGAAAATTACATTGGACACAATATGTCCCAAATACATAAACGTAAAATAAAATAAATTAAAAAGCCCTAAAATTCATGATCGTATGCCATCCATTCATTCAACACATCAAAAGAAAAAAAAAATAATAATAATCATAAATAATATTGGTGTTGACCCAAATTTATTTAAAATAAAATAAATAATAACAATAACAAATATAATAATAATTCAATAATATAAATAATAAATAAATAAAAGGATTAAACGTGTGGCGGCCATGCACGGCACCATGCTCGCACACTGAGTATTTATTGCATGGGCCCCACATAATTTTATTTTAAAATTTATATATTTAAATATTAAATATATAAATAATTTAAAATTAAATAACTGCGCACAGTGCTTTATCAGCATTGTGAACGAATCTCTTTTTATTTATTTATTATTATTATTATTATTATTATTATTATTATATTTTGATTTGATATAATTATTAAATTTTAATCACCACTTACATTATTTAAAGACCTAGTGCTCATTAAAAACAATTAGCATGGCTCTGATACCACTGTTGGATTATATCGCAAAAATCAATAATATCATTAATAGCATGCAGAAGCAATAATAAATTTGCGATATAGTCTAATTGGTTTAATGAACACCATAAGTTTAATTAATTACAAAGGCCTAGAATATTACCTCGTAATGTTTGAAAGCCTTTCTTTGATGTGTTGAATTTGTCTCTTAGATTGTTGTAAATCTCTCTAGCGTCGAACAAAGGTCCCACACCTCTAGATCACACGCCGGAATTAAGAAACAACCTTCTCTTCTTCTCCAAAAGGCGGCTTGGCTTAGAGAGTAAGAGAGAGCTTAGGGATTCTCACACTAGAGAATTGATCGATAGATTCTAGGGTTAAAGAGGAGTCATATTTATAGAGACTTCATAAAACATGATAATCATTATTTAATTATGAGTTCTATTCAAAATATGAACTTTCATGATAAATATTATCATAGAAGTTCTATTAGGAATATGAGTCCTAATCTAACTAAAACCACTTTCGTCTTTTAGTCCTTATAATTTTGATTATCAATTCGACTCCATCGAATTTAAATCAAAATTTAAACTCAAGAGAAAAATCCTAGACCAATTTACAATTTAACTTATCCCATAAAGTAAAATTGTAAATTGATAATTTTACCCTTGCACTCAAAAACAAGATTGATTCTTTATCCCTTTAAGCGTGACTCCCTAGGTTCGTTCCGATTGGCAATGGGAGGATACTAAAGAACGTGGGTGACACCTAGCTAGCCCCGTGGCCCCAAGTCATAACCCAACAAAACACGAATGAGTAGATCACTACGAACCTTTCCGATTATGATTACCATATGTGTATAAACCTTTCGTTCTTGTATCCCAATCGAGTGAGAGCCATGGTAATTGTCAAACTCACTGAACTCGATCATATGCAAATAGCTATAGTAGGGTGAGATTACCAAACTACCCTTCGTGTCCCACACGATTCGTTTGACTGCCTTGGCCAAGGTCTTCTAATCTCATATACTTATAATCGCATAGGATACTAACTCGTTTATTTCCGAGAGAACGAATTCCTTCTTGGTGATCACTCACAACTGCTACTTGCCCGACATAGTCGCACTTAAAGGTTGGCCCTACCAAAAGGTAAACTGAGCCTAACGACTCTAGTAACAGACTAGACGTCACAAGTACATTGTGATCATGATACCTCAGGTCTAAAGTCCACTCATATGATCATAACCACCAATCTCAATCATTGACTGTCAAAGGGTAAAACCCATGTGATTGGATTGTTGCGAGTCATGTTCAAACACACCAATCCCAATGATGTATTTATGACATATGCTCCCACTATTCCATAGTGTTCAACTAGCACTCTTCGTCAGAGTATATGTCATACAAATGCTTATGAATCTTTAACGCCCAATTAAAGATTCTCCGATTTGCGAACTATTTAAGTGTATAAGTGCCAAACCCTTCTAGTGCTCTCCTCTTTATCGCACAAAGAGTAGAAGGTTTAACTTAATACACATGGACTGTGATATTCAAAACTAATTATAATGCCATCACAAGATTTATATGAATATCAAAATAAGTGCCTATATAATAAATAATTATGTATAATACAAATAAAATGCCCTAATACAAGTATCCTCGTTGGCATTCGAGGGCATAATCCTGACAACACCCTCATGTGCATGATCCCCTCTTGTGCCTTGGTACTTGTGTTGTACAAAAGCTCCCAACAATATGTCTTTATAACCCATCTTTGCTTCCTTTTCCTCCTTTAACACTTCCACAACCTAATTGCATAAAAGAACACCAAAATACAGTTTATGAGACATAATCCATGGTAAAATGATGCTCAATGCATTTAAAACAAGTAGGTAAAACATGTATACTCAAGCACTTATCAAACTCCCCCACACTTAAGCCTTTGCCTGTCCTCAAGCAAAATTAACCATAAACTCAAGAAAAGCAAAGAGAAGTGCTTGGCCTTAGGTTCACCAAGAGGGTACAAGAATAAAATTCTAAAATCATGGAGAGAAACAAACAATAGATGAAACAATCAATACTCTAGCAAATAATCCAATCAAAAATGAAAGTACTAAGGTCCGAAAGAGTGTGTGTGTGAAGACTCAACTCATGTTAACACTATATCACTAGTCAAAGTCTTTATTAGCAATGGGATTTATTTAAAAATAAAAAGAATAGGTAGTAGCTTCACACATCCTCTAAGGTAGCCCTTTCTCGAGAAGCATCCCGTGTGGCTTTCACACTTACGAGGTGGTAGCTCTTTCTACCGAAGGTGGTAGCTTTCACACATCCTATGAGATAGCTCTTTCTCTCATTAGGGCATAACAAGTATCCGACTTATGAGAGTAGCTTCATATAACATAGGTGATAGCTCTTTCCACCTCCTATATACAAACAAACAAGGCTAAAATTCGGAATTCTCTTTTTTTTGAATAAAACTAACACTATAAAATCCCGCAACAATGAACTAGAGTAAGTTTCCATAGGTTTAATGAGTGAGAAAAGTGCATTAAAGAGCAATCGGACAAAAATTTCAAGAAAATTGGATAAAAAATAGAGCATGATAAAACCTAATGTTTACAACCTCCAAAAATTAAGAATTAAACTCTCAATCCTAAGGTGAACCTTCATGGGCAACAATAAGGTGAACCCTCCCCCACACTTAAGATGTACATTGTCCTCAATGTACACATGTAAGCACAAATATAAGCAATAAAAACATGATGTGGGTGAAAATACAATTAAAACAAGACTCCACTGAGCTCCTTATTGATCGATTTGTGAAGCTAACTCAAAGGTGTGTTGTTGTTCCACGGGTTGTGAAGCTCACACGACCAAGTCACATGGTTGTGTGTATGACAAAAAACATCATCATCATCATTCTCAAGGCCATCTGCACGGATTCAAGGGTGATTGTTTCCCCGCAAGTGTACGGGATCGCCAAGTAATACCCTGTGAGTGACACAGGGGTCGTATTCCACTGGGGCCAAGGAAGTACTATTACTCACCCTTCATCTATTTTCTAGCCTACCATTCAATATGAGTAGAGTATAAATAAAACAAACTAACTAAATTGAACTAATCCTATGGCCTGGTAACTAGCACACGGATGTAAATAAACAAGGGAGTATCAAGCAAGAGAAGGGTGTGTTTGGATAAGGAATCCACCTAAGGTTGTCATTAAGTCCAAAACTAGGATGATAAAAAGATGCATTGATGATAGTTGAGACCTAGAGACCTCGTGAGTAGATTAGCCCCGATTTCTCAGCGACTAACCCCTGATCCCATACGAGTGTTAATCGGAATCTCTCCGTATTAACCCACCTATGATCGCAATAAGCTCCGTGAAGTCTCTAATAGGAGTAAACCTACTATCCTTCGGCTAAACCTAGCAATGGAGGGCTACCGACACCCAATCTCTCGGCAATGTCGGCACAAGAATCCCCTTTCAATCTCTCCTAGATCTAGTACACGTGAGTAGGTCACATCTACGCGCACAACTCATAAAAGAATCACGGATTTCTCCACAAATGCGATTCTAGACATGAAGCATGAAAGATTGAACCTCAAACAACCATCAAATTAGATTAACAACAACAATCCAAAGTTCATGCACAAGATAAACCCTAGGGTTCATCCAAATCCAAACACAACAATAAGTTAATCCCTCATGATAAGGGACACTTATACAACATACAAGGAAGATAAAAACATAAAAGAAGCAATGAAAACCCCCTCTAGGTGATGATCTCCTTGAATGGATGAAGCTTCACAAGATTGTCGATGATGGCTTAGATCTTCACTCCAACCCCTTCTCCCTTGCTCCTCTCCCTCTTGGTGATGATGTGTGCTCGTTTCCTATGAAGATCGCCGCCAAAAGGTGGCCGGAAAGCCTCAATAAGGTGCGGTGGCGGCGGCCTCAAAGGCCAAGAAGAAGTCTCTTTAAAAAGCCCTAAAAATGCTCTTTTATATTCCCGCAGTATCCCGGGGTGGATAGATTGATCCCGGGGTGGATAGGTAGGCAAATATAAGGCAAAACATAGCTCATGTGGGGGTGTATCCCGGGGTGGATGGATGGATCCCGGGGTGGATAGGGGGCCGTGAACCCTAGTACAAAATCACTGTCTTTTGATGCTCACGGCCCCTTATACGGCCCCGTATGCTGCACTGTTTACTCTTATGCACTTCCATCATTTCCAGCCCAAAACTCCTCAGGTGCAACAGCAACTGCTACAGTAAGAATGCTACAGTGCTTCATCTACAGTAAATACGCTACAGTGCTGCAACGCCTGAATTTCATCCTTTTTCGCCCAAATTGTATTCTCGTGCACCTCATGGCTCCCCCGTGCCCTACAACATAAATGATACTCAATTAAGTATAAAACGGGCATCCATTCATATAAAAATACATGCTAAGTGTATAAAATACATATACTAAAACATATACATTTAGACACTTATCAAAGGGGTTCAGTGAAGCTCAACAAAATATGAAAATACGCGAGTTAATAAAGATATAACACTGAAACATAAACTCACAACAAAAGGTATGATATGAAAATAACTCTTAGAAGGTAAAACCTTTCTGAGTAAACAAGTCCACAAAATAAGATAATGTAAGAAAATGAAAAACGAAAACTAAAAGAAAATCCCATGAGTGAAAACACCTCAAGCATCGGCGTCTAGTGCTGCTGGTGTTGCTGGGGCATCTGACTCAGTATCAGCGTCCAGAGTCTGCTGAATCTGGTCAAGGCGCTGCATGATCCGCGCCTGGTTCTCGAGGATGGTGGTGACGACAAGTTCGAATCGAGCCAGTCGCTCGTGTACTCGATTGGAAGATGTGCCAGGATCAGCTAATGAAGTCGGTACTGCTGGAGTAACTGTGGGCTCTGCAGGAGGTGGTGCGTCTGGAGCCCCAGCGGACTCGTCATCGTCGGATGACATCTCTACCAATGCGTATCCACCTGATCCTGTACGTCGCACTACTCCCATCAGTCGGAGAGTGACTAGCCCCAAAGGTGACGGACTACTGACTCTCTGATAAGTGATTGTGTTATAGTACCGCGAAGCGTTATTATCTTACATTGAACATATTTTTTATCAGTTTTTATCACTAAATGGCGTGCATTTGTGTATTCTTGTGCATTGAAGGTTTGTGGAGCTAAATTAGAGAAGAAGAACGAAATTAGGTTGTGTTCACCGATGTTGGGAAGTTTTCGGACAAAGCACGGAACAAGGCACGAGCTTGGACTTGTGAGTGTGTGCCAACCTCCTTTGGAAGGGCACAAAGGAAGTCACATTCACAACAAGTCTAACTCGTGTGGCTTAGGAGAACTTCACCAAGAAGGAGACTTGAAGCAATCGGCACAATCTACCATTGATTGTGTGCCCAATTCAATAGCCTCGATGAAGAACGACGGATTCGGGAGCATTTCGGGTGAGTACTGTAGCATTTCGGGAGGTTTAGCGCGCGTCATCGGCATCGTCACCGACGTTCGACGGCCGCACAAGACCACGCCCACACCATACGCAAGGGTTTTCATTGATGTCCTTATTTTGTGCTTTCTTCTATACATTGATGAACATGTATAGCTCCATGAGGAGCTAAACCCCTTAAGGGTATTCGGACTTGTAAACTCTAGGGTTATTATGTTTTTTTGACATTGTTATTATGCTTTCCATTATTGATGAATAAAATTGAGTTTCAATCTTAATTTCATCTTGCTAATGTTTTCTCTTAGATGTGACACTAGGATTTAGAACAATTTAGGTTGCCTTTTGGAGGTGTGACAACTCCTTAGGGTTAGACTACTTAAGATTGAAGAGGGTTGAGAGAGAGACTTGTGATTTAGCGATGTACCCCTTTCCCCTCCGACGTGGTTTCTCCCTACCTCCGTTTCCTTGATTTCATAGCGGTCGAAATAGAGTGAAGTGCTAGGCAGATAAATTCCCCTAGGGCTTAGTTACGCAAGTAACAGAGTGAAGGGTTGAAGTGAATCAATCCTATGCGCTGGGGCTTAATATAGACTAGAGTTCTTCCACCTGGACCAAAGGGTTAGAACTACACATAGGAACAGGTTTTACCACTAGGAATCCTTAGAGCTCAAAGCAATCCCACATAGTGTGAGGTTTAGGTAGAAATACTCCCCTGGGGCTTAGTCATGCGAGCGATAGAGTGAAGGGTGACGTGAATCCTAATACCGGGGCATAGTGTTGGGGTTAGTCACCGTTGTCCTTAGGTTTGTGACCGTGAGTCTTCGGATATCCTCGACTCAATTAAACATCAATAGGAAAATATAATAGCATAGTCCTGCACTAGAAGCATAGACCCTAGAGGTAGCTTGTCCGGATGCCCTATTTCATTCATTACCAGTCCTCTCTATTCTCTCTTACTTGCACTCTCTCATCTTCCATCTTTCTATTTGATTTCTTGTCTTTCATTCTACTTTATTCTATATTCACTCATTGATCCTACTATTGCTTTTCCGTACTCCGCATAGCTTAATTAGTGAAATATCGTATTCTAATTCCCTATTCCCTATGGATTCAACTACCCACTCACCAAGGTAAATTTATTACTTCGACCACCCGTGCACTTGTGGGATACAAGCAAGGGGTCGTGTCACTCTCTCCTCGCCTCTGACTGAACGCATGAGGCGTATCTGGAACATGAGTCGAGTGACATACGGTCCCACAAATAGCACGCCAATACGTAAATACTGACTCTGATGTCGAAAGAAGTCTGTGACAACATATCCAAGATGTATGGGAACACGTTGAGTCATGGAATATAGGTAAAGTAAATCTGCACGGCTCAGTGCACCTGTACCATCTCCCCGTCCAGTGATTGATCTGCTGAGAATAGCATGTACATATCTATGCGTGTGACGTACAAGAGAAGAACCCTTTGACTGACCTGGAACATACCGAGAACCTCCGCATAAATCATGGAAAACCTGGCTCGGAGTGATGTCAGGAGGAAAGTCAGTCAAAAGCTCCCGGTACTCTAAAGTGTCCACATAATCCTGATCATATAATCGAAGTAGTATCGCAAACTGTGTCAGTGACATCTCGTGAAACTGACCGAAAGCTCTAAACCGAATGACATTCTCTGCATCAAAGCTCGCGTCTGGTCGCTCACAGTCAAAGGAGAGCGTCGATAGAACCTCCAATGTAATATCTCGTTGGACAGGCTCATAAATAGATAGAAGTCGGTCCCAACCCCCAACCTGTATCAATCCTCGAACCTCCTCTGAAAGGCCAATTGCGTTGAGTGTCTCAAAACAAATGTAACGCGACTGTCCAATCTTAAGTCTCTGCAAACGCTCGAACCTCTGCCTATATGCAAGATCGACAAACTCAACCTCTGGTGGTGGTGTCGGCTCCATGTCTTGACGAGGACGTTTATGGGCTACTCTCTTTGTCCTAGGTGCCATACCTGCAAGAAAACACAAAATAAATCAGTTCAGCATAATTTCAATGAGTGCAGGAGGAGACCTGCGTGCAAAAGTGTGAAAAACAGCAAAACAAGTATGTTCCCAGCCCACGTGGGCCCGTGAAATGCTCACGCGCCTGCGTGGGTGCGTGTTTGTACAGCAGAAGACCCACGCGACCGCGTGCGTGGATCAGCCACGAGGTCACGTGGTTGCTGGATCAGTACCCTCGGCAGGCCACGCTGTCGCGTGGTCGCAGACAGAGAGTCTGCGTCTCGGCGGAAAGCCAAGCGATTGCGTGGCCCCAGCCACGCGGTCGCGTGGCTGGCTGGTTGTGCCCAGCGCCTGCACACGCGGTCGCGTGGGATGGTCCACGCGATCGCGTGGACTGTTGGCCGACCCACGCGGCCGCGTGGTTCTTTCACGCGCGCACGTGGGCCGTCATCCGTGGCCAAAGGCCATGGATGACCTCCAACAACCCTCCACAACTTAAATCTAAGTTCTCTAAGTGTTTTCACAATATTAACCATGAAAAATAAAGTCTAAGAGATTAGAGAACACCATGGAAATGGAAATTGAGAACTAGGGCAAGAATGGGAGGGGAGAAACCTTACCGATGCGAATCAATATATGAAACTCGATGCAAATGCCGGCAAAACCCTTTTGAATCCCCAAAGAGTCGAAGAAAAATGGATTTGAGACCTTATGGATGAGAAATTTCGAGAGTGGAAGTTGAGGAAATGAAGGGCTCAAGGTAAAGGATGATGAATAGTGATCCTTTAAGTCATATATAAGCCACATGGGGAGTGTACACGGTCACGTGAGAATCTCACGCGACCACGTGAGCTGCAGAATTTCTGCAGACAGTCCACGCGGCATTCCAAACTTGAAAATTAGCCCATTTCTTCAACAATTATCATTAATTAAAACCCGAATCATGCCCAACATGTGAAAAACACTTATAATCACCAAAAATTGTTCATGAAAACTCAGCACCAAGAAAAACTTCATCAAAACACACACTCATGAATTTATTATTGCAGAATTAAATACTAAACTAGAAAACAAGTAAAAACTTGGGTTGCCTTCCAAGGAGCGCTTGTTTAACGTCACTAAGCTTGACGTTCCTGTTCTTACCTCATGGTGGTTCATATAAATGGAGAATATCCTTCTTTGCAACCTGCACGCATGAGGGACATAATTTTTTCATGTTTAAAGAGAATTGCTTAAATATGTTACCAATTGAGGAAGTATAACTCTCTTCTTTTGTGTGCTTATCTCTAGCTGCACATGAACGCTTCCTATGCCGACGCCTTGCTATTTTGACACGACGGAAAATCTGTTTAAGAACCCCTCCTTCCGATTGGTCCTTGAAAAGGCATGATGCTTGATCATGAAGTCTCTCCTCCTCAATAACCGGCCATTCTTCATATGGGTCCGGGTGTGCAATTTCCTGCAAATACTCATTAGCAATCTCATCATTAACATCTAAAAAATAACATGAGTCATCAAAGTCTAGAGAATGCTTCATTGCTTCGGCGAGGCAGTATGTAATCTTTTCTTCTCCAACCCGAAGTGTCATTTCACGTCCATCCATGTCGATGAGCGCCTTGGAGGTTCGTAGAAATGGTCTTCCCAAAATTAATGGAACCTCCACGTCTTCATCCACGTCAAGCACCACAAAATCTGCAGGAAAAATATATTTGTCAACTTTTACCAAAACATCTTCAATTATACCTCTAGGATGGCGAATTGAGCGATCGGCTAATTGTAGAGTCATGCGGGTTGGCCTTGGCTCTCCCAATCCCAATTTCTGAAACAAAGTGTACGGCATGACGTTAATACTAGCTCCCAAATCAGCCAATGCGTTTTCTTCCCCCAAACCTCCAATCACACATGGTATGATAAAACTTCCCGGATCCTTCATCTTGTTCGGCAAATTCTTTTGAAGCAATGCTGAACAATTTCCCTCTAAGACCACAGCCACACTTTCTTCCATTTTCTTCTTGTTGGTCAAGAGATCCTTCAAGAATTTTGCATACCTAGGCATTTGCGACAACGCCCCAACAAAAGATATATTGATGTGTAGTTGCTTAAATAGATCTAGAAATTTTCTGTTTTGCTCATCAGTTTGATCTTTCTTCAAACGCGCCGGATAAGGAATTCTTGGGGCAAATGATAGGGATGGTATAGCTGCCCCCTTCTCCTTGTCATGCACCTTACTCATCGGTTTTTCTTGAGGATTTTTAGCTGTCTTCCCAGTGGGGGTTAACTAGTGAGGAATTTCAGAATTCTTTTCAGCAGTGAGCTTTTCTTGGAGCTCCCGACCACTCCTCAAAGTGATCGCCTTTAAATGCTTTCTTGGGTTTGTCTCGGTGTTACTTAGCAAGATTCCTTGAGGTCTCTCCGCTAATGACTTCGCTATTTGTCCTACTTGATTCTCCAAATTATGTAACGAAGCGGTGTGATTTCAGAGTGTTGCCTCAATATTCTGAAATCTTGTGTCGGTTGATTGAATGAACTTTGACAAAACCTTTTCTAATTCTGAAACTCTCTCCGAAATCGGAGATGGTTGCTGAAATCCTGGTGGGGCAGCAAGCCTTTGCTGCCCTTGATTACTCCATGAGAGATTGGGGTGGTTTCTCCACCCTTGCTTGTAGGTGTTGCTAAAAGGATTACCTTGTCCTCTACCCGAATTCCCCACAAAATCAACTTGTTCAATTGGGGCTGAAGTAGTAATTGAGATAGGACAATCAGTTGGCATATGTGAACCCCCACAACCATCGCAACTAGTAACTGCGGTAACTCTTGAAGAAGTTAAAGTGTCTAATTTCTTGCTCATAGCCTCAACTTGGGCTGCCAATAACGTAACTGCGTCAATTTCATAAATCCCGGCCACTTTCTTCTTCTCTCTTGCATTCCATTGATAACTATTAAGTGCCATCTCTTCGATTAGTTGTCCGGCCTCTTCCGGAGTATTGTTTCCCAATGTTCCTCCCGTGGCGGGATCAAGTAACTATTTGGTGCCCGGGTTCAACATATTATAAAATGTGTGAATAATCATCCATTCGGGGAACCCGTGTTGAGGACACTTCAGCAATAGGTCCTTAAATCGCTCCCATGTCTCAAATAATGACTCTAACTCAATCTGAACATAAGAGGAGATCTCATTCCGAAGCTTTGCAGATTTCCCCGGTGGAAAGTATCTTGCAAGGAAAGCTTCTACCATTTCATTCCATGTTGTGATGGAAGCTCTTGGTAAAGAATGGAGCCACTGTTTGGCTTTTCGTTTTAGTGAGAATGGAAAAGCCCTCAAGTGAATTGCATCATCTGAAACCCCATTAATTTTTAGCAGACTGTTGAAGCATTTGAATGAAGCCCGGCTTCAACTCAAAATTCTGGGCTGCGACTGGTGGCCTAAAAATGCTTGATTGCGAACCACGAATCGTAGGATGAGCAAAATCTAAAAGTGTTCTCTGCTGCCCTACTTGTTCTGCCATGTTTTCAGACTCTTCAATTTCTATTTCTGTAGGAAAATTCTGTGCTACTACAGATTCCTTGCCCTTTCTACGCATTCTACGCTCAATTTCAGGATCTTCTTCAACGAATGTTGAAGGATTTCCTCGGTTCATAACCTGTAGAAAGAATCAAGAAAAGAAGTAATGAGAACGATAAAAGAAAGAAATAAGAAATAGAAAAGAAATAAAATGATGAATGACTAAAGTAACCAAGTCCTAGCGTTCCTAATATCCCGTTCCACAGCAACGGCGCCAAAAACTTGACACACCCCTTGCGTGTGTGTACCGCAAATGCACGGGTTGTCGAAGTAATAATTACCCCGATGAGTGGGTAGTCGAATCCACAGGGAACAGAAGTACTAGTAATGACTGATTCTCAGTTATCTAGTCGAATCAATAACATGAAGCAATGGATGTAATGTGTAAAATAAGAAAATCGCAAGAAAGAAAGCAAGTAAAAGGAAAAGGTAAAGGAGATCTCTATCAATGAAAATGAGATACCCGGGCAATGATCCCCCTTGGCTCTATCATGAAGTGCAAGACTAACTAAATGCTTCTCAACCGAGTTCTATGAGTCGAGGTAATCCAAGAATAATCCATCCCTGCTTCCAAGCCATCAATACTAGTCCCCTACAAGGTCCCGGCGGAGAAATCGCTCAATCTCAACACCTTACACCCCATATGACCGCAATGAGTTTTAGGAATACCTAAGAGTGAAACCAATTCCTAAAATTAGATCTAACCCTACTTCTAGGTGAAAGATCCCTAACCTCCTACAAAGGTCTCGGCGGAGAAATCTATCAATCTCACGCCTCACATCCCATATGGCTGGATAAAACTTAGGGAATACAGAGATAGGAAACACTCAATCGGAAGGGAAAGAAGACACTCCTCTATCTCAAGACTCACCCTCTCAACCCTCTTTAGCCTTGTATGTTCTAATCCCCAATGGAGACCTCTCTCTCATTAAGGTAACAACGTAAACATACCAAACAACCATACGAATCAATAAGGCATGCAAGCAATGATTAAACAAGGTTAAAACTCAAATTAACTCGGAATTAAAAGAGAGCATAAAGAAAGTTAATACATGAATCGAAGCCTAGGGTTGACATGCCCAAGTATCTACTAGGGTTTAGCCCTCCATGGGACTTATGACAAAGCAAAAGATAATGAAGTAAAAAGCAATGTAATCCATGAGAGTAAACCCCCTCGAATTCATGATGATGGCCTTGATGAATCGTTCAACGTCTCGAAGGAACCTTCTCCGGAGATAGGTCGCCAATGGCTCCCCGATGCTATCTCGTCGAAAGATCTATCGAAGTTGGTGAAGAATGACTCCCAATATCGCCAAAGACCTCATCCTTGAAATCCTAGCCGCTCTTGCCTTCAAACGTGCTCAAAAAGTCCTTCAAAAATTGGCAAAATGGGGTATTTATAACTTTGGAAACGTGCCAGTCATGTGTCTTCACGCGACCACGTGAGATCCCATGCGGTCGCGTGGGTTGCAGAATTCCCACGCGATCCAAACTCTCTTATCTTGAGGAACATGGTCGGGCACACGTCCATGTGGTGAGTTATAAGACTTCTCCTCTATCGAACCATCATTTGAATGCTTTAGCTATCTTCACACAAGTTGGGACATGAAGGTGTGACTTCCTTTGTGCCCTTCCATCACACAAATCATCTTGAATTCTTCAGGAAGTTAGCACACACCCTCATGTGCATGATCCCCTCTTGTGCCTTGATACTTGTGTTGGACAAAAGCTCCCAACAATATGTCTTTATAACCCATCTTTGCTTCCTTTTTCTCCTTTAACACTTCCACAACCTAATTGCATAAAAGAACACCAAAATATAGTTTATGAGACATAATCCATGGTAAAATGATGCTCAATGCATGTAAAACAAGTAGATAAAGCATGTATACTCAAGCACTTATCACTTCGGCATTAGGTTTCACAACGACCCTTCACTCTGTTGATCTATCAACTAAGCCCCATGGGAGTCCATCTTCCTAAGACTCACACTACGTGGAATTGCTTTACGTTCTAGGGATTCCAAGTGATAAGTCCTATTCCTAAGTATAGTTCTAACCTTTTGGTCCAGGTGAAAGAACCCTAGTCTCAATTAAGCCCCAGCACTAGGATTCATTACAACCCTTCACTTTATTGCTCGCGCAACTATGCCCTAGGGGAGTTCATCTCCTAGCACTTCGCTCTACTTCAACCGCTAAGAACTCTTGGAACACAGAGGTAGGGAAAATCACACCAGAGGGGAAAGGGGATGTTTCACTACCTCACGACTCACCCTCTCGACCTTCTCCAATCTGGAGTAGTCTAATCCTATAGGACTTATCACACCTCCAAAGGACAACCTAGATGATTCTCAACCCTAGTCTCACGGCTAAGGGAAAATCAATATAATAAGCAATTAAGATTGGAACTCAATTAAAAGCATCAATTAAGAAAGCATAATAAAAGTCATAGAGATAATGTCATCCAAGGGTTTACAAGTCCGAACACCCACAAGGGGTTTAGCTCTCCATGGAGCTATACAAATCCATCAATGTGTATGAATAATCAAGAAAGACAAACATAGATAGAACCCCCTTACGATGTGTGGCGATGGTCTTGTGAGGTCGCTCCGTCCTTGACACGACCCCTTGCGTGTATCCCGCAAGTGCACGGGTTTGTCGAAGTAATAAAAGTTACCCCGGTGAGAGGGTAGTCGAATCCACAGGGAATAGAGAGTTAGAGTATGAGATTTCACTATTAAAACTATGCGAAGTACGGAAAAGTAATAATCGATTCGTGTGTGAATTGTGAGAACAACTATACTAAAAGACAGGAAATTAAATAGAGAGAGGCGAAAGATTAGAGAGTGCAAGAAAAAGAGATTAAGGAGGATTTAACAATGAATGAAGTGGGGTATCCGGACAAGTTACCTCTAGGATCTATGCTTCTAGTGCAAGACTATGCTATTATACCTTCCTATTGATGCTAATTGAGTCGAGGAAATCCTTGGACTCACGGTCCCAAACCTAAGGTCAACCGTGACTAACCCCAATATTATGCCCTGGTATTAGGATTCACATCGACCCTTCACTCTATCGCTCGCACGATTAAGTCCCAGGGGAGTACATCTACCTAAACCTCACACTACGTGTGATTGCATTAAGCTCTAGGGATTCCTAGTGATCAAACCTGTTCCTATGTGCAGTTCTAACCCTTTGGTCGAGGAGGAAGAACCCTAGTCTAGATTAAGCCCCAGTGCATAGGATTCACTTCAACCCTTCACTCTGTTACTCGCGTAACTAAGCCCCAGGGGAGTTTATCTACCTAGCACTTCACTCTATCTTGACCGTTAATAAATCAAGGAAACGGAGGTAGGGAGAAATCACACCGGAATGGAAAGGGGTACATCGCTACCTCACAACTCTCCCTCTCAACCCTCTTCAATCTTGAATAGTCTAATCCTATAGAAGTTATCACACCTCCAAAGGAAAACCTAGATTGCTCTCAACCCTAGTGTCACATCTAAGGGAAAACAATAGCAAAATAAAATCAAGATTAAAACTCAATTCTTATTCATCAATAATGGAAAAGCATAATAACAATGTCAAAGAAACATGATAACCCTAGAATTTACAAGCCCGAATACCCACAAGGGGTTTAGCTCCTCATGGAGCTATACAAGTTCATCAATGTATGAAATAAAACACAAAGTAAAGACATAGATGAAAACCCCCTTGCGTATGGTGTGGCCGTGGTCTTGCGCGGCCGCCGGACGTCGGTGACGATGCCGATGACGCGCTCTAAACCTCCACGAAGTCCTCTCCAAAACCCTAGCCGCACTCCCAGAAGTTGGGGAGAAGAATAGGTCAGAAGATATCTCAAAAAGTCTCCAAATCGGGCTTTTATAATGTGGAGTCGCGGCTTTAAATTTGCTGAAAACGGGATTTTCCACGGCCGTGTGGAATTTCCACATGCCCGTGTGAAGTTTCTGGAATTCTGATTTTCGGCCGACTGTGAATAGTAATTTGCTCCCGGATTCGTTGTTCTTCATCGAGGCCGTTGAATTGGGCACACAATCAACGGTAGATCGTGCCGATTGCTTCGAATCGCCTAATTGGTGAAGTTCTCATTGTTGGCATGAGTTAGACTTATTGTGAATGTGACTGCCTTTGTGCCCCTCCAAAGGAGGTTGGCACACACTCACAAGTTTATGCTCACGCCTTGCTCCTTGCTTGGTCCGAAAATCTTCCCAATAATGCCAAACACGACCTAACTTCGTTCCTTTCCTTCATTTTATCTTTACAACCCTACAATGCACAAAGGTAAACAATTGCACACTTTTTATTGATGAAATCTGATTAAATTAATGCTCATTGCAAGATAATAACACTTTGCATTACTATAACACGAGCACTTATCAAGAATTTTTAACATTGTATCTCATCATGCTCTAGTTTTCACTTGAATTTTAGGGAATTTTTGCTCGATTATTTCTTTTGCACTACTCACTCTTGAAACCTTTTGGAAACTCAAGTTCGATGTTTTTGAGGACTAGTTTATCATTGTTTTAATTAAATTTTTAGTTTTGTTTTGAGATAAAACAAAAATAAAAGAGAAAAACAAAAACAAAAAAGAAACAGTTGTGCGCTTGTGAATCTTTGTTTAGTTTTTATTTGTGCATTTGGGGTGGAAAGAGCTACCTCCTATGAAATATTTAGCTACTCTCATAAGTCGGATACACATTATTCCCTAATGAGAGAAAGAGCTATCTCATTGGATGCGTGAAAGCTACTACTCCGGTAGAAAGAACTACCTCCTCGAAAGTGTGAAAGCCACCTTTGGCGGCCGCCTAGGAAAAGGCTATATTAGAGTTTGTGTGAAGCTACTACCTTCTCCCTTGTGTATAAATAAGTCCTTTTAATAAGAGCTTTGAGGAGTACTTTTTGGGTTAACTTCCCTAAGTTCACATACACTTGCACATAATCAAGCTGTTGTCCTTTTTTATTCAAGTTTTCAACTAGAGCATTTATATCTTGTATGCGATGTTTTAATTTTCCCTTGGCTGTAGAATGCTTCTATTGCATACTTTTGATGAACCTAAGACCGAGCACATTCAATTGTTCTTCCCAAGTACTTTAATGTTTTATTTTTTCCTGAGGACAAGCAAAAGCTTAAGTGTGGGGGAGTTTGATAAGTGCTCGTGTTATAGTAATGCGAAGTGTTATTATCTTACATTGAGCATTACTTTTCTCAGATTTTATCATTAATTTGTGTGCATTTCTGTGCTTTTGTGCATTGTAGGGTTGTGGACCGAATTTGGAGAAGAAAGAAGAAAGAATAGGTTATGTTTGCCATTGTTGAGGAGTTCTCAGACCAAGCAAGGAACAAGGCACAAGTCTAGACTTGTGGGTGTGTGCTAACCTCCATTGGAGTGGCACAAGGGCAATCAAATTCACAAAAGTCTAACTCATGTAGCATTAGAGAACTTTGCCAATGAAGAGAAATAAAGTAATCGACATGATCTATCATTGATTGTGTGGCCAATTCAACGACCTCCATGAAGAATGATGAATTCGGTAGCATTTCGGCGAGAGTACTGTAGCAAGTTACTGTTCACTGGTTGCTGAAAATCAGAAAAACAGAGAATCTACACTCCCATGTGGAAATTCCACACGCCCGTGTGAAAATTCCACAGGGGCGTGTGAAACCACGATTTCAGCTCGATTTCAGCCTATAAATAGCCCGTTTTCACATCTACTTGGGGACCCTGCCTTTCTATCTCTTGTCTATCTTTTGAGGGGCTTTCGGCTAGGGTTTAGAAAGGTTCTTGGAGGTCTTTTGAGGCGATTATATAGCATTGGCATCAACATCCTTTGGAAGATAGCTATTAGGGGAGCTTTTATCCGCATTGATTGGGTGAGGTATGTGACACGACCCCTTGCGTGTATCCCGCAAGTGCACGGGTTTGTCGAAGTAATAAATTTACCTTGGTGAGAAGGTAGTCGAATCCACAGGGAATAGGGAGATAGAATATAAGGTTTCACTAGTTAAGCTATGCAAAATACGGAGAACGATAATAAGATTGATGAGTGAAAATAATGCAAAGCAATAAACTAAGTAGAGAGATGGAAGAAAGAAGTGCAAGTAGGAAAATCGAGAAGGACTAACAATGAATAAAAGAGGGTATCCGGACAAGCTACCTCTAGGGTCTATGTTTCAAGTGCAAGACTATGATATTATACTCTCCTATTGATGTCAATTGAGTCGAGGATATCCTAAGACTCACGGTCCCAAACCTAAGGACAACCGTGACTAACTCCAACACTATGCCCGGTGTTAGGATTCACAACACCCTTCACTCTATCACCTAGATGACTAAGCCCCAGGGGAGTCCATCTACCTAAACCTCACACTATGTGGAGTTGCATTATGCTCTAGGGATTCCTAGTGATTAAACCTGTTCCTATACGTAATTCTAACCCTTTGGTCCAGGTGGAAGAACCCTAGTCTAGATTGAGCCCCAGCAAATAGGATTCACTACAACCCTCCACTCTATTACTTGCGTAACTAAGCCCTAGGGGAGTTTATCTACCTATTGCTTCACTCTATTTCGACTGCTATTAAATCAAGGAATCGGAGGTAGGGAGAAATCACATCGAAGGGGAAAGGGGTACATTGCTACCTCACAACTCTCCCTCTCAACCCTCTTTAATCTTGAGTAGTCTAATCCTATAGGAGTTGTCACACCTCCAAAGGAAAGCCTAGATTGCTCTCAACCCTAATGTCACGTTTAAGGGAAAACAATATGAAAGGATAATCAAGATTAAAAACTCAATTTTTTTCATCAACGATGGAAAGCATAATAATCAATGTCAAAGAAACATAAGAAACCCTAAAGTTTACAAGTCCGAATACCCCACGAGGGGTTTAGCTCCTCATAGAGCTATACATGTTCATCAATGTGAGAAATAAAGCATAAAACATAGACATCAATGAAAAACCCCCTCGAATTGGTGTGGCCGTGGTCTTGTGCAAACGTCGAACCTCGAAATCGATGCCGATGACGCGCTAGAACCTTCACGAAATCCTCTCCGAAACCCTAGCCGCGCTCCAGAAAGTTGGGGAAAAGATAGGTCCAAAGATCCTTCAAAAGGTTGCAAAAATCCCCTTTTATATTGTTGAATTGCGGTTTTAAAATTGGATTTATCGGGGGCTTCACACGGCCGTGTGGAATTTCCACACGCCCGTGTGAAGCTTCTGTCTCGGCTGAAAAATTAATTTAACACGGCCGTGTGGAATTTCCACACGCCCGTGTGTCTTCACTGGATGGCTGAAATCGCAAAACACACGGCCGTGTGGAATTTCCACACGCCCGTGTGACTTCTCTGTCTGGCTGGAAAATGGCTCACACGGCCGTGTGGACTTTCCACACGCCCGTGTGACTTCTCTGGAACACTAATCTTCAGCTGAACAGGCTTGGTAACTTGCCGAAACGCCTCCCGGGTCCATTGTTCTTCATCGAGGCCATTACTTGGGCACACAAGCAACGGTAGGTCGCGCCGATTGCTTCAAGTCTTCTTCTTTCGCGAGATTCTCCTAAGTAACACGGATTGGACTTGTTGTGAATGTGACTGCCTTTGTGCACCTCCAAAAGAGGTTGGCACACATCCACAGGTCCAAATACGTGCTTCGTTCCTTGCTTGGTTCGAGAACATCCCAACATTGGCGAATGCGACCTAATTTCATTCTTCTTCTCCAAATAGGCTCCACAATACCTTCAATGCACAAGAGAACACAAATGCACACATTTAGTGATAAAACCTGATAAAAGGTATGCTTAATGTAAGATAATAGCGCTTCGCGATACTATAACACAAGCACTTATCAAACCCCCCCACACTTAAGCTTTTGCTTGTCCTCAAGCAAAATAAAACGTGAAAGTACTTGGGAAGAACAATTGAAAGTGCTTGGCCTTAGGTTCTCCAAAAGTATGCAAAAGAAGCATTCTACAAGTAAGGGAAACTCAAAACATTGCATAAGGTTACCAATACTCTAGCTAAAAACTCGAATCAAAAAGGATGAAAACTCGAAAATGTGTTAGTGTGTGCGATCTTACTCAAGAGAACCGACGAGTACTCCTCAAACTTTGGTTAGAAAGGACTTATTTATATACAAAAACAAAAATAGTGGTGGAAGTAGTAGCTTCACACATCCTTGAAGGTAGCCCTTTCCTAGGCGGCCGCCAAAGGTGGCTTTCACTCTTTCGAGGAGGTAGCTCTTTCTACCGGGGTAGTAGCTTTCACGCATCCCATGAGATAGCTCTTTCTCTCATTAGGGCATAACTTGTATCCGACTTATGAGAGTAGCTGCATACTTCATAGGCGGTAGCTCTTGCCACCCCAAATGCATAATTAAAACAAAGCTAATATTTACAAACTCATATATATATATATATATATATATATTTTTTTTTTTTTCTTTTTCTTTTTCTCTTTTCATTTTTCCACTTTTTTTTTTTTTTTTTTTTTTTTTTTTTTTTATATGCATTTTCCAAAGTAAAACTAAGAACAACGATAAACTTGTCCTTAAAAACTTCAAGATTGAGTTTCCAAAAGATTCCAAGAGTAAGTTGTGTACTAAGATGATTCGAGCAAAAATTCCCTAAAATTCAAGTAGAGACTAGAGCATGATAGGATACAATGTTGAAAATTCTCCTAAACTATAAGAATACAACCGTTGCAACTGAGGTGAACCGCCATAGGCTACATTAGCATAAGCAATTGAACGCACAAGTAAAGGTGTGTGCAATGCGAACTCCCCCCCACACTTAAGATGTACATTGTCCTCAATGTACGCATATAAGCACAATAATAAGTGAAAAACGATAAAAGCAATTAGTGTGGAAGTGGCAATTGAAACATTACTCCCCTGAACTCCAAGTGTTGCGTTTGATGAAGCTAAGTTATTGAGAGTTGAGTCTCAATGGTTCGTGGAGCACACACGATTCCATGACCGTGTCAATGACTATTCCTCAAAATCCTTACATCCAAGACCATCTGCGCACACATAAACGAGGGTTCAGTAATGCTCAATAAAACTCGAGTATATAAGATGTAAAGCAATGAATACAACTCGAGATAAAAAAAAACAAAATAAAACCTATACTCAGAAGGAGAATCCTTTCTGAGTACTACAAGTCCAAAATAAATGTAAAGATATACAGAAATGACAAATAAAAGAAAAGAATCTAAAATCTAAGACGCCTCAGCGTCGGTGTCCTGAGTGGTGGCCTCTGGTGCTGCTGGAGGCTCTGGATCTGCTGGTGATGCTGGAGCTGCTGGTGCTGAGGGAGATGGAGGTGGTGGAGTGGACACTCGAGGTCGGACCACGAAGGAGGAGGAGGCGACAATCTGCTCGAAGGTCTGTCGCAAGCTCTGGAACTGCGCCATCACCTCCTGGTGCTGTGTAATCTGTGTGGCCCTAACCTCGGCCACCTCGGTCTGTAGGATCCCCACTGCGCTCTCGAGGCGCTCCAGTCTGTCCTGGCCTCGAGACGGTGAAAACATCTGCACTAGAGGTGGCTCCGGCGCGGTGGGGGGTACCTCGGTCTCTGTGTCCTGCGGGGGTGGCTCCAATGCTGCCCGGGATCCCTCGCTCGGGAATGCCTCGGGCCAGTATAGCGTGTAACGCTGGTAATGCCTCCAGGCCATGCCCATCTGTCTCAGCATCTCCAAGTCGATTGGGGAAGGTGTGACTGTCTTTTCCATCCCTCTGATTGCAGCCCGAAGACCCATTCCCTTCATAAGTCTTGTGATGTATGGTCCTGCAAAAATCGTCCCAAGCCTGGGATATTGACTTTGATGACGCATGGACTCGGCGAGTATATACCCAATATGGAGTGGCTCCTTCAGTACCATTGAATATAAATAAAGGAGTTCCTGCCGACTAAGAACTCCTGTACTATCGCCCCGGCCGTTTATTGACCTACTCAGAATGGCATGAATGTATCTATAAGCCGGTCGTAATAGACAAGTAGCTTTTGATACACCTGGCTCATAGTTCCCTCGTCCACATAACACTTTGTAAGCTCTTTGAGGGGTCAAATTTCCGGGGTAGTCAGTTGGGAGGTTCTCGTACTCCTCCGTTTCAGTGAATGCCTTGTCGTACAACCCCATGTAAATGGAAAACTGTGTCACCGACAAATTGTACTCATGCCCGCATGCCCGAAACTGTATAGAGTTGGCGCTCATCGACTCTCTACTTGCTTTGTCGAATTTGAATGATGAGAGCACGTCTAAGGTAAGCAAACGGTTCGCTGGATCTCGAATGGATAGCAAGCTCTTCCAACTCCCTACCGCAACAAGCTCTTCAATCTCATCCACCATTTCAATACCCCAATCAGCTGGTTTTACATATTCTACGTCCAGGTATCGAGATTGTCCAATTTTGAGTTTCGCCAATCGTCTATATGTTTCTTGGTGTTCAGATGGGATGTCGTTGATCGGCTCTGGAGAGTGTTCTCATGTTCTTTTGTTGGTGCCTTTCCTAGGTGCCATTCCTGCAAAGTGGTTTTGAAAGAAAATTAGTCATTTTGGTATAATGAAGATTCACACGGCCGTGTGGAAATTCCACACGCCCGTGTGGAGTATCAGGCGGACACTGATGCAAGGTTGAGAAGCAGAACTCCAAAGTCACACAAAATTTTTCATAGGAACCCTTGTAAACTCATTAGTAGCCAGGTAAACCGTGCAAAACAAACGAAATTCTTATCACAAACGATCAAAATCCGGAATTTAGTAAAGAGGAAGGGCTTGTTGTTCTCACCGACGGTGGGAATGAAGAAAAAAATTCGGAGTTTGGTCGGAGGGCTCGAGAGGAAACCTTAATGACCGAAGATATTGGTCGGGAAAGCAGCAAAAGAGGTCGGAGAGTGTTTTGGAGTGAAAGTGAAAGAGACACGAGTGAATTCCAAAAGAAAAACCTTCGGCCTCTTTTGAAGTTCTGGGAATTCACACGGCCGTGTGAAGTAACCACACGGCCGTGTGCCTCAGAAATTAGGGTTCACAGGGGCCAACACACGCCCCTGTGCGCACTCTGGTCACTCTCTGAACTACCTCGCACGGCCGTGTGTTAATTTCACACGGCCGTGTGCCTCCGCAGGGGTATACACAGGGCCACCCACACGGGCTTGTGGATTCATGGGAAAATACAGAAGGTCTCTGAAAATTTTCACACGGCCGTGTGTTAATTCTACACGGCCGTGTGCCCAACTTGGCCAAGACACAAGGCCGGCCACATGGGCCAACACACGCCCCTGTGGTCTCTCTGACTTGCCCGAGAAACGCTAAGTATTTCACACGGCCGTGTGAATAATCCACACGGCCGTGTGCCTTGACAAGCTCTCCCACAGGGGCTCACACACGCCCCTGTGGTTTCTCGGGATGAAAGGGAATTCCTGCAGAATTTTTCACACGGCCGTGTGCCTTAGCACAGTGGCACTCACAGGGGCATCCACACGCCCCTGTGGACTCTCTGGAAAAGAGTTGAAGTTCTGCGAAATTTCACACGGCCGTGTGTTAATTCCACACGGCCGTGTGCCCCTTATGAAATTTTTCACAGGGGCAAAGTCACGCCCCTGTGTCTTCTCTGGTTGAGCTCCAATTGGTAACACACGGCCGTGTGTTAATTCCACACGGCCGTGTGTTTTCTCTGGTTTACTTAGAAAATTCTACAGACTCTCAGAAAAAATTCAGAAATTCTTTTAAAACACTTAGAACCTGTATAAACCATAAAAACACGACCAGAGACCATCGAACACACTCAACCGACTCAAACTTCGTCTATTAACGTTAAGGCACACGTAAATAATCGAAAATCCACATGAAAACTCAGCATATGCACATGAAAAATTGGGACACCATTGCTAAGACTTTTATTCAACCCTAAAACTAAACTAGATCCTAGAAAAACTGCAAAATGCTTGGGTTGCCTCCCAAGAAGCGCTTGTTTAACGTCACTTAGCTTGACGTACCTGTCTTACCTTACGGAGGTTTGAGAAAGAATACCTCCTTGTCATCATTGCACACTTCTCCACTGAAATAGGGCTTCAACCGATGCCCATTCACTTTAAATGTACCCTTCTCCGGCTGAGTGATCTCCACTGCCCCCTGGGTGAATACTTGCGTAACAGTATACGGGCCAAACCATCTTGATTTGAGTTTTCCGGGGAAGAGCCGCAATCGCGAGTTGAATAACAACACTTTATCGCCCACTTTGAATTCCTTTGGTGATTTAATGTGTTTATCATGCCACTTTTTGATCTTCTCCTTATAGATTCTAGCATTCTCATATGCTCTCAATCTCCACTCGTCAAGTTCATTAAGATGAAGCAACCTCTGCTCACCGGCTTTTTTCAAATCAAAGTTCATTGTCTTGATTGCCCAATATGCCTTGTGTTCAAGCTCCACCGGTAAATGACATGACTTCCCATAAACCAAATTGTATGGAGTAGTCCCTACAGGAGTCTTGTATGCTGTCCGATGGGCCCATAGTGTGTCATCTAACCTTTCAGACCAGTCTCGCTTCCCTTGCTCTACAGATTTTGTTAGGATCCTCTTAAGCTCTCTGTTGGTCACCTCAACTTGTCCACTTGTTTGTGGATGATACGGGGTTGCAAGGCGATGGTGTACTCCGTATCTTTTCAATACCTTATCCAATTGGAGATTACAGAAATGTGTTCCACGATCACTGATAATCACTCGTGGAGTGCCGAACCTAGTGAACAACCGCTTTAAGAATTTTACCACTGTCCTTGCATCATTTGTTGGCAAAGCTTGAGCTTCGACCCATTTAGAGATGTAGTCTACTGCCACCAGTATATATTGATTCCCGTTAGATTTCGGAAACGGTCCCATGAAGTCAATGCCCCATACATCAAAAACTTCGCAGAATTGCATAGGATTCTGAGGCATCTCGTCTCTTCGCGATAGATTCCCTGCCCTTTGGCAGCTATCACATCGAAGAACAAACTGGTGTGCATCTTGGAATAGAGTCGGCCAATAGAATCCTGCGGATAAGACCTTTTCGGCAGTTCTACTCGAGGCATAATGGCCTCCAACCGGACCGGAATGGCAATGAGCAAGAATATCCCATCCTTCTTCTCTTGAGACACATCTCCGAACAACCTGATCCGCACAAATACGGAAAAGGAATGGATCATCCCAGAAGTAATGCTTCAGGTCGCTAAAGAATTTCTTCTTTTGTTGGAATGTAAGCCCTTGCTTGAGTATCTTTCCGGATAGGTAATTGGCAAAGTCTGCGAACCATGGCGCATCATCTGATGGTGAGTCTAGGTCTTTGATTGAGTATAGATGTTCTTCCGGGAAGGAATCATTAATTTCCTTACTCAATGGCTCTTGAACAAAACTCCCTTCTAGCCTAGACAAATGATCTGCTACCACATTTTCAGTCCCCTTCTTGTCCTTTATTTCCATATCAAATTCCTGCAGCAGTAATATCCACCTAATTAACCTTGGCTTTGCATCGGCTTTGTTCATGAGGTAACGGAGAGCTGAATGATCTGAAAAAACGATCACCCTTGACAAGATAAGATACGATCTGAATTTGTCTAGGACGAACACTACTGCTAACAGTTCTTTTTCTGTGGTGGTGTAATTCTCTTGTGCACCTGTGAGAGTCTTGCTAGCGTAATAAATGGGCTGAAACTGTTTTTCTTTCCTTTGCCCCAAAACTGCTCCAACAGCATAATCACTTGCGTCACACATGATCTCAAAAGGCTCATTCCAATCAGGTGTGATCAAAATTGGAGCTTGCACCAATTTGTCTCTTAACACATTGAATGCCGTCTTACATTCTTCCCCAAAATCAAATGGAGCATCTTTTTCAAGAAGTTTAGTTAGTGGTTGTGTGATTTTTGAGAAATCCTTAATAAATCGTCTATAAAACCCTGCATGACCCAAGAAGCTTCGAATGCCCTTTACATTTGCTGGTGGAGGAAGCTTGTCTATAACTTCAATCTTGGCTTTGTCTACCTCTATACCCTTCCGAGAGATCTTATGTCCTAAAACAATACCTTCTCGTACCATAAAATGACACTTCTCCCAATTGAGAACAAGGTTTGTTTCTTCACACCTTGTTAGCACTCTCTCCAAATTTTTTAAACACAGATCAAAGGAGTCACCAAACACCGAGAAGTCATCCATGAACACCTCCATTATATCTTCCAAAAGGTCATCAAAGATAGCAGTCATACATCGTTGAAACGTTGCGGGTGCGTTGCAAAGTCCGAACGGCATTCGTCTATATGCAAACGTACCATAGGGGCAAGTGAAGGTAGTCTTCTCTTGATCTTCCGGGGCTATAGGGATCTGAAAATACCCTGACATCCCGTCGAGGAAACAGTAAAACTCATGCCCGGCTAACCGCTCTAACATTTGATCTATGAAAGGCAATGGAAAATGATCCTTTCGGGTTGCATCGTTCAACCTTCTGTAGTCAATACACACCCTCCATCCTGTGACCGTTCTGGTTGGAATAAGTTCATTATTTTCATTCTTGATCACTGTCATTCCACCTTTCTTTGGAACCACTTGCGTTGGACTGACCCAAGCACTGTCAGAGATGGGATAAATAATTCCTGCATCCAATAACTTCACCACCTCTGCCTTGACAACCTCTTTCATGTTTGGGTTCAGTCTTCTCTGGGGCTGAATTACTGACTTGAAATTATCCTCCATTAGAATTTTATGTGTGCAAAACGAAGGATTTATTCCCTTCAAATCTGAAATCTTCCAAGCAATAGCAGGCCTGTGCTTCTTTAACATGTTCACCAACTTCTCTTTCTGTTCTAATGAAAGATCAGAGGCTATGATAACAGGGAGTTTCATTCCGTCTGCTAGATATGCGTACTCCAGATGCTGCGGTAATGTTTTTAACTCCAAATCAGGTGGTTCTTCAATGGACGGCCGCAAACGGTTCTGTCTCAATCGATCAATCTCTTCAAACTGACGTGATTCTTGTTCTTCTACACTTTCCGTGTTGTTCTGTAAAACTTGGCTATTGAGATGATCTTGGGGTTCCACTGCAACCTCTATACTACATGCTTTACGGGTTAAATCAATTGTTTCTACTGAAAAGACCTCCTGTTTCTGTTCTTGACAATATGATTCAAACTGGGAGAGAACTCTCTCTAGAGTCTCTCCTGACTCTTCCCTTGAAGCGGTTGCAGACCTTTCAAATTCATCCAATACCCCATACAATTCACATCCTATGTGCTGTTCCATGCAAGACTGATAAACCTTGGTGTCTTCTTCAACGAAAGGAGTGAGAATTATTTGCTCATACTCAATACCACTCATAACTGCTTGTACTGTGAATGACTGAAATTTCTATTCCACCTCTTCTACAAATCTTGTAAGTGTATCGATCATTTCAGTTGCATAAAGCATCCCTTCTTTTCTGTACTTAAGATCAAGTCAGTGCAAACCACTAAGAACAATGGTAGATAAGGAAAATATGAAATAGAATGCGAAGTGAATAGCTAAAATAGTGAAAATCAAATATCTAAAACGCCTATTCCCCGGCAACGGCGCCAAAAACTTGACACGACCCCTTGCGTGTATCCCGCAAGTGCACGGGTTTGTCGAAGTAATAAATTTACCTTGGTGAGAAGGTAGTCGAATCCACAGGGAATAGGGAGATAGAATATAAGGATTCACTAGTTAAGCTATGCAAAATATGGAGAACGATAATAAGATTGATGAGTGAAAATAATGCAAAGCAATAAACTAAGTAGAGAGATGGAAGAAAGAAGTGCAAGTAGGAAAATCGAGAAGGACTAACAATGAATAAAATAGGGTATCCGGACAAGCTACCTCTAGGGTCTATGTTTCAAGTGCAAGACTATGATATTATACTCTCCTATTGATGTCAATTGAGTCGAGGATATCCTAAGACTCACGGTCCCAAACCTAAGGACAACCGTGACTAACTCCAACACTATGCCCGGTGTTAGGATTCACAACACCCTTCACTCTATCACCTAGATGACTAAGCCCCAGGGGAGTCCATCTGCCTAAACCTCACACTATGTGGAGTTGCATTATGCTCTAGGGATTCCTAGTGATTAAACCTGTTCCTATACGTAATTCTAACCCTTTGGTCCAGGTGGAAGAACCCTAGTCTAGATTGAGCCCCAGCAAATAGGATTCACTACAACCCTCCACTCTATTACTTGCGTAACTAAGCCCTAGGGGAGTTTATCTACCTATTGCTTCACTCTATTTCGACTGCTATTAAATCAAGGAATCGGAGGTAGGGAGAAATCACATCGAAGGGGAAAGGGGTACATTGCTACCTCACAACTCTCCCTCTCAACCCTCTTTAATCTTGAGTAGTCTAATCCTATAGGAGTTGTCACACCTCCAAAGGAAAGCCTAGATTGCTCTCAACCCTAATGTCACGTTTAAGGGAAAACAATATGAAAGGATAATCAAGATTAAAAACTCAATTTTATTCATCAACGATGGAAAGCATAATAATCAATGTCAAAGAAACATAAGAAACCCTAAAGTTTACAAGTCCGAATACCCTGATAAGTGCCAAAATACATCATATTTTAGCTATGATGTTCTTGTACATTCATGCAACTTATGTGTATTTTTGATGAGTTTTTGCGCACTTGATGTTTTATTTTCATTTCAGGGTTTCGAGGACCAAGTGTGCAAGTTTCAACCGTATTCGTGTCATTCCGGGGAAGATTGAAGAAGAAACGAAGAGTTGGAGCACCCTGGAAGCCGACGCGCCGCACACGGACACATTTTCTCGGCCGTGTGCGGCCACTGTGCGGCCCGCACAGTGGCCGCACAAGGGAGACAGAGAGGTGTGCGGCCAGTGTGCGGCCCGCACACTGGCCGCACAGCACAGCCAGAAGGCTGTGCGGGCACTGCGCGGCCCGCACAGTACCCGCACACCTTCGGGCTATATATGCTTGTTCTGAAGAGTTTTTGAGGGGAATTGGGTTCTCATCCGGCCTCCACTGGTCCTAGACTTCATTTCACCATTTCTTGAGGGATTTTGGAAGGATTTTCGGCTAGATTCGAAGGAGAGAAGAAGGGGAAGACGTTGAGAAGCTTCATAGGGCTCGCCGGCGCGGATCCGACGAGCTACGCCTTCAACCCTAGTCGACATCTTCGAGGGGGTTTTTCTTGTTTTTATTGGATGGAATTGTTGTATGATGAGCCCCTTAGTTTTGTGATGTTGAACTAAACCTCCCAAGGCCGCCGGGCTCCCGGTGAACCTTGGGAGGAGACTTTGTATGAATGACCTATATTTTGCTTTAAATGAATGTGTTGGTTTGATTGTTTGGTTTTAATTCATCATCATGTTGTTCATTCTACAATGGATGGATTCCGTAGAATTGATTTTGAATGATACTTGTTTGGCGGGATGCTAGCTTGTATTAGGTCCTTTGATGAGTTAAAGAGGGTAACATGTATTAATACACCGGAGGTTCCGGGTGTTAATAGCCTCCCACGCGATTAGGGTTAATTTAGCCGAGAGCGTGCATTAGATTAACCCTAATCAAGACTCCTTGTTCTCATTGACATCGTAGGGGTATTTTCTGGATAGAGAAACCCGTACTGGATTAGGGCTACACTACGGAGGTTCTGGGGTAGTCGACATCCGAGTCTAGCGGACCGAAACCAAGCCAACCCTAGTTTTATAATTATCTTGGTCATTCGTATTTAGTCTTCTCCCGGGGGAATCCTCGCCCGAGGCCTTCCATAATTATTGGATTCTTCATCTCTATTTTATTCCGGATTGAGTTTTATCTTATTTGCATTTCTTTACTTGTTTTTATTATTTTAATATTGCTTCAACCCTGTTTCGATTGACTAGAAAGTGACTCCCAAAAGGAAGTAATAGTAGATCTCGGGCCCTTGGGAATACGACCCTCCTCGTGAGGTTTATTACTTGACGACCCGTGCACTTGCGGCCGGGGAGTCGCGTGCTAGCTCTGTAGCTAGTCGCGCGCTCGCTCATCAAGTTTTTGGCGCTGTTGCCGGGGACATCCGAGAATACTAGGAAAACTTTTGGATCATTGCTCTAGTCATTTCGCTTTCATTTGTAATTATTCACTAATATCTCTCTCTTTGTCTCTTGTGCATTTCCAGGTACCCCATTTTAAACCTTCACATCGATGGATCAATACTTGAGTGAACCTACTTCTCACTACTTGGATCAATGGAAAAGGCAGTTTCTGGTTCATAATGAAGGCTCTAATTTGAAGACTACGGATCAGGATGATTGTACTCTCAGCAACAACGAATTTTTTTCGCGATTCATGAGTGGAGCCGAGTATGTAAATTCTGTTCAGAACGGAGCTCACAACCGGCAGCCGACCACAGATCACGAGTTTGCCACTTTTTTGCCTCCTAAGCAGTCTGTGTGCGAGGTGCAAGATGAATCTGAATCTGACAACTCTATTGATGATGAGATGGAAGAATTTGAGAGAATACAATGTGATAACATGAACAGACTAAAGCCATCTGTCGATGAACCACCAGAATTGGAGTTGAAGGAATTACCCCCACACCTTGAATACGCATTTCTTGATGGAAATCTTAAGTTACCAGTGATAATTTCCTCTAGCCTGTCAACAGAGCACAAGAATGAACTCTTAAAGGTGTTAAAGAGGCACAAGCGGGCGTTGGCGTGGAAGATTTCAGATATCCGGGGGATAAATCCATCTTTCTGCACTCATAAAATTCTAATGGAAGACAACCACAAGCCGTCGGCCCTCCCGCAACGGAGGTTAAACCCGAATATGAAAGAAGTGGTAAAAGCTGAAGTGATCAAACTGCTAGACGCCGGCATAATCTACCCAATCTCTGATAGTGCTTGGGTCAGTCCCACCCAGGTGGTACCAAAGAAAGGGGGCATGACAGTAGTGACTAACGAGAAGAATGAGCTCATCCCTACTAGGCAGGTCACTGGTTGGAGAGTCTGTATTGATTATAGAAAGCTCAATGACGCCACTCGCAAGGATCATTTCCCTCTTCCGTTCATTGATCAGATGCTCGAAAGGTTGGCCGGACACGAATACTATTGCTTTCTTGATGGTTTTTCCGGGTACTTTCAAATTCCCATAGCCCCTGAAGACCAAGAGAAAACCACTTTCACCTGCCCTTATGGTACATTTGCTTACCGCAGAATGCCTTTCGGGTTGTGCAATGCCCCTGCCACATTTCAGAGATGCATGCTTGCTATCTTCGAGGACATGGTTGAAAACACGATGGAAGTGTTCATGGATGACTTCTCAGTGTATGGGAGCTCATTTGACTTGTGTTTGAAAAACTTGGAGCGTGTTCTGGAACGATGTGAGGAAACCAACTTGGTGCTGAGCTGGGAAAAATGCCACTTTATGGTAAAGGAGGGTATAGTTCTGGGACATAAAATTTCAGGTGATGGCATTGAAGTAGACAAGGCAAAAATCTCTGCCATTGAGAAGCTCCCTCCTCCAACATGTGTCAAGGCAATTAGAAGTTTTCTGGGGCATGCCGGGTTTTACAGGAGATTTATAAGAGATTTTTCTAAGATTGCAAAACCGCTGACTAAGCTCCTTGAGAAGGATGTGCCGTTCAATTTCACCCCGGAGTGTTTGACTGCCTTCACTACACTAAAGAATCAACTTATCCGGGCACCTATCCTCATCGCACCAAACTGGGAGCTACCATTCGAATTAATGTGTGACGCTAGTGATTTTGCAGTGGGAGCAGTTCTGGGGCAAAGGAAAGACAAACATTTCCATCCTATTTATTATGCAAGCAAAACTCTCACCGGGGCTCAGGAAAATTATACGACCACTGAAAAAGAACTCCTTGCGGTGGTCTTTGCTTTCGACAAGTTCAGGCCTTATTTGGTGCTTTCCAAAGTTGTGGTTTACACTGATCATTCTGCACTTCGATATCTCCTGAGTAAGACTGATGCTAAGCCGCGTTTGATCCGTTGGGTGCTCCTGCTGCAGGAATTCGATCTGGAAATCAAGGACAAAAGAGGTGCTGAAAATTTAGCTGCTGATCATTTGTCTCGACTTGAGAACAACTACTCATCATCTACCATAGATGGTGAGATCAATGACTCCTTTCCGGAAGAACAATTGTTTTGTGTTCAGGTGGCTCAGGAAGAAGATCAACCCTGGTTCGCAGACATTGCTAATTATCTGGCAGCGGGCATTCTCCCAAAGTGGTTTAGTTACCAACAAAGGAAGAAATTTTTCGCTGATCTGAAGCATTATATTTGGGAGGAACCTTACTTGTTCCGCGTCTGTGCCGATCAGGTGGTTAGGCGGTGCGTATCTCGACAAGAAGGAGTGCACATTATCAAACATTGCCATGAAGGCCCAACCGGGGGGCATTATAGCACCAATCGAACAGCTAAAAAAATTCTTGACGCTGGATTCTTTTGGCCCACTATTTTTCTAGACGCACAGATCCATATTCGATGCTGCGATCGATGCCAAAGAGCAGGGAACATTTCATGCCGGGACGAAATGCCTCAGAGTGCCATCCAAGTTTGTGAGGTTTTTGATGTGTGGGGGATCGATTTCATGGGTCCCTTTCCAAACTCCCGGGGGCACAAGTTTATTCTAGTTGCTGTGGATTACGCATCCCGCTGGGTGGAAGCTCAATCGTTGCCGTCTAGTGATGCCCGTGTTGTTGTGCAATTCTTGAGAAGGTTGTTCTCGAGGTTTGGGGCGCCGCGAACAATTATCAGTGACCGAGGAGCACACTTTTGTAATTCCCAGTTTGCGAAGATCTTGAAAAGATACGGTGTCTCCCATTATACATCTACCGCTTATCATCCACAAACTAGTGGTCAAGTCGAAGTTTCCAACCGAGAACTCAAGCGAATTTTGGAAAAAACTGTTGCTCATCATCGCAAGGACTGGGCAGACCATCTGGATGATGCACTTTGGGCCTACCGTACAACATATAAAACACCTACGGGGAGCAGTCCGTATCGCCTAGTTTATGGCAAGGCTTGCCATCTCCCTGTTGAGCTGGAGCACAAAGCATATTGGGCCACCAAATTCCTGAATTTTGATTTCAACCTGGTTGGGGAGAAAAGGAAGATGCAACTGAATGAACTTGAGGAATGGAGGGTTCTGTCCTACGAGAATTCAAGATTATACAAAGAAAAAGTGAAGCGATTCCACGACAAAAATATAAAACAGGGCAAGAAGTTGGAGGAAGGGGATCAAGTGTTGCTATACAATGCCCGACTTCGCCTATTTCCAGGGAAGCTCAAATCGCGATGGACAGGACCGTACACGGTCATGAGTGTCTCACCTCAGGGAGTAGTCGAAATCAACCACCCGGAGAAAGGTCGGTTCAAGGTAAACGGGCATCGCCTCAAGCTATATTTCGGTAAGAGCTCGTTTTTGCCCGATTCGTCAGGTAAAATCTTTCCCTTTGAACCTCATTAATTCGGGACACTCATGCTTCGAGCTCGCGACGCTTAGCGAGCACTCTTGGGAGGTATCCCAAGCCTTTTTTTTTTTTTTTTTCGTATTCTTGTTTTCCTTGTTGTTTTTGTGTGTTTGTTAGAATCTCGAGTTTAATCCTCCTCTCCCTCGTATTTTTTCTTGTCGGTGCGTCTTGTCTTAATCATCTCGGTGCCGATTTTTTGTTCTTTCTCGTATTCATTGTTTAAAATACTTTATCCCATGAGGTAATTACTCGTTTGCAATTGTTGTATCCATGTTTGCATTCCAAGGGGGTGAAAATTTCCAATTTCCTGAAGCCTTGTGCGGCCACTGTGCGGCCCGCACAGTGGCCGCATGACACAGACAGAAGCCCATGCGGCTGGTGTGCGGCCCGCACACCAGCCGCACACTTGAGACAGAGCCTTGTGCGGTTGGTGTGCGGCCCGCCCACCCCCGCACACCAACGAGTGACAAGTGGCTGATTCTTGCCACTTGTCCACCATCTTGCCATGCTTAGTGTCCTCTTTAGTCTTATCCCTTTCAAAGACTTCTTTTCAGCCCCTATTCTCCATCTTTGACTCTTAAGCACTGAAATTTCTCCAAGACTCACCTCCATCACCTTGGCCGACCATCTCCAAAACTAGCTCCCTGATTTCCCTCTTCTTCTTCCAAGCTCGTCCTCGTCCTCACTAGCTCTTCAACCTCATCTTGTTTGTTTTCCCTTGCCCTTAAGGTCTGTTTCATCTTACTTCTTTTTCTTGACATCTTGGAGAACTTGCTACTTCATTGTGGTACTTGTTACATTTATTTGTGAGTGATTAATCTTGGAGAGTTTGATTTCCCTTTTTGGGTGTAATTTTTGTAGCTCACTGTTGTCTTGAGTGGAATGTTTCCTCATGGTGTTGTTTCAAAGTTGTTCCACATTTATACTAATTTCTATGGTGAATTTAGGATGTTATGCTTGCTTTTAAGAAATCTTTGTTTCCATCCTCTATTTTGATCTCACATGCCTTGTTTTCATGCTAGTAAACTATTGTACTCACCCTTGTTGCCTTTGTTTGATTTTGTAGTCTCCTTTCTTATCTTTCCATATTGTTAATGTATTATGATAATATTAATTCTTGTGTCATACCTATCTTGTCGCACTTGCTATTATGGGATGAAATTTGATTTTATCTAAATTGTGTGATTATAGATATGGCACCGAAGGCTTCTAACAAGCGCGCATTGGCCCAAGCTAGCTCTTCATCCGAGATCCAATTCAATGACAATGTATTCCAGGAACGCTACGATTCACTTAGCACAAAGCCATTTGGCCAAACCCGAATAATTGATTGGGAACTACTTGAACAATTGGGTTTGGCCGATGGTGTTCAGCAATTAGTTGGGTTTGATCAGTGGCTCACCGTTTTTGATATCAACGAACCTATTTATCGCGAGCTCACCCTCGAAGTTCTGAGCACCTTTGAATTTAACAAGACCTATGCCCGTCTTCATCGCCCAGGAGGAATTTCATTCCAAGTCCATGGTGAACGTAAATCCATTAGTCTCCGTGACTTTGCCAACCACTTGGGCATTTATGACTGGGAGTTCCTGAAAAGTATGCACTACCCCACCTTACCACTTGATTTTCCCCCGCATGTCGAGCCAAGGCACTTTTGGCGTTCTATTACACTTGCTGCCGGTCAGGATTCCAAGAAAGCGTCACTCCTTCGTAGTCCCGCCCACCGTTATGTACACGCATTGATGAGCCGATCTATCACCGGGCGTGCCGACAGCACTGGGGTAGTATCTCGCATGGACCTGCTCATTCTATACAGTATGATTAACCATTATCCCATCAATTTGGCGTGTGTGCTAGCAGAATGCATTGCCCGACATAATCAACACCCCCCGATCGGGGTCATCTTCGCCGGACCATATATCACACGCCTTGTGAGGGGCATGCAGGCTCTTGGCCGTATTCGTTCCATGAAGAGGGTTGGGGGAACGATTGCATTGGGGATTCAAACCTTACTCGCGATTGGTATTATCAAGCGCCGAGGATCATCCTATTTTGTCGTTTCTCATGAGAGCCTCCTCAATTCCGACGACAACCAGAGTACACCGGATATTCCTCAGGGTGACCAAGCTCAATCGAGTTCCAATCGCACCGTTTCCCCTGCAGAGTTACAGCGTGATATACAAGATTTGCGAGACATACAGCGGCGTCAGGGAGAAGATATTTCTCGGATCATCCAGGGGCAACTTAACCTTTTGCAGGGCCAACAGGACATCCTGGCCCTCTTACAGCATCAACCCCACTCTCCACCATTTTCTGCACCACCAGCTTCTACTGACGACTGGGATGACTGGGATTGAGGCTCCCAGGCTCTCCTCTGTTCCTGTTCTTTTTATTGCTATTTCCGTTTCTGTTCTTTTTATTGTTGTCTCTTGTGTGCTTGCGTTTGTTGTATTAATCTAGTTGTCTAGGGCTTATCCTTACAACTTAGTTTGTTGAGTGTTGTTTTATTCTATCGCTTAAAAACTCTTGTTGCTCTTGTAAACCGTGTTTCTTGTCTTCAATTTCTGTGTGGTTGATGGATGCTTGACTCGACGTCTTTTCTCCTTGTAGGTAGACCAAGACGTCCATTTTTCTTCCTCTCCACTTCGCTTGTAGCCATGGTGATGGTCACCCCGAGCTCGTGCCTTGCAAAGCTCATTACCAATTTCTCGGGGAAGTTCATGACACCACCCTCTTTATTTTCCATGCATAAATTTTTCTGTACTGCTGATCAATGTACATTGAGGGCAATGTACTGCTTTAAGTGGGGGGTGGCTATGCATGTCTGATCTTCGTTACTTGTTGCATGATTGTAAACCTAGGATGGCGTACTTAATTGTGATTGTATTATAGCTCGAAATCATGATAAATGCTAAGCTTTTTATGACCCTGCACACTTGAGATTTTCATGTCATTCTAGGCAATTCTCGCACTATTCCCTTAGGTAGAACCCTGGACATCTAGGCGAGGAACCACAGCACTTTCGTGACCCTCTTAGTTGCTAACCCATACTAGTGGTTTCGCGCCTTGACGTGTTAGAAGTGTTAGAATACCTTCTAATAGGGTTTTAAGGACCTTCTTCTTGTTCTTTTTTTTGCAATACGGTCGAAAAAAAAAAAAAAAAAAAAAAAAGAGGCAAAGTGAATAAAAACGTGGACAGTGCTCCTCTGTCCTAATAGCGAAGTAACCTGGGGTTCTGGCTCCTAACCAGAGTGTTCCTCTCGCCAAAAGCTATAAGGACATGAGCGCGTTTACATGAATGTGCAAAGCTCCAGGTAATGTGGATTTGCAGTTCATGTTAGTCTCGGAAAAGAAAAAGATAAACATATTGCGTACAGAAAAATAAATTTCGACCGGTTATTGTTCGAAAAAAAAAGGAAGGATCCTTACGACTCTACTAGAAGTATTTCTACCACCTCAAGGCCGTATTCCACTAAGTGGCATGAATTGCTTCAAGAAGTGGTCCTCGGGGTCCTGTCTACCTTGTTTGGACTACAGGGCTTCGAACTAGGGGATTTGCACACACACAGCACGACACGGCCAATGAATGCGTGAATCATCTCAAGTGGTCTTTGCTTAATATTTTGAGTTTCACTTTGGCTATGATACTTCCATCTCTGGCCGGAGGTTATGTATTTTGTCACTTATGATTATCTCTGGTTCTCCATGTCCGTTTGCTTGGGGACAAGCAAATGCTTAAGTGGGGGGTATTTGATAAGTGCCAAAATACATCATGTTTTAGCTATGATGTTCTTGTACATTCATGCAACTTATGTGTATTTTCGATGAGTTTTTGCGCACTTGATGTTTTATTTTCATTTCAGGGTTTCGAGGACCAAGTGTGCAAGTTTCAACCGTATTCGTGTCATTCCGGGGAAGATTGAAGAAGAAACGAAGAGTTGGAGCACCCTGGAAGCCGACGCGCCGCACACGGACACATTTTCTCGGCCGTGTGCGGCCACTGTGCGGCCCGCACAGTGGCCGCACAAGGGAGACAGAGAGGTGTGCGGCCAGTGTGCGGCCCGCACACTGGCCGCACAGCACAGCCAGAAGGCTGTGCGGGCACTGCGCGGCCCGCACAGTACCCGCACACCTTCGGGCTATATATGCTTGTTCTGAAGAGTTTTTGAGGGGAATTGGGTTCTCATCCGGCCTCCACTGGTCCTAGACTTCATTTCACCATTTCTTGAGGGATTTTTGAAGGATTTTCGGCTAGATTCGAAGGAGAGAAGAAGGGGAAGACGTTGAGAAGCTTCATAGGGCTCGCCGGCGCGGATCCGACGAGCTACGCCTTCAACCCTAGTCGACATCTTCGAGGGGGTTTTTCTTGTTTTTATTGGATGGAATTGTTGTATGATGAGCCCCTTAGTTTTGTGATGTTGAACTAAACCTCCCAAGGCCGCCGGGCTCCCGGTGAACCTTGGGAGGAGACTTTGTATGAATGACCTATATTTTGCTTTAAATGAATGTGTTGGTTTGATTGTTTGGTTTTAATTCATCATCATGTTGTTCATTCTACAATGGATGGATTCCGTAGAATTGATTTTGAATGATACTTGTTTGGTGGGATGCTAGCTTGTATTAGGTCCTTTGATGAGTTAAAGAGGGTAACATGTATTAATACACCGGAGGTTCCGGGTGTTAATAGCCTCCCGCGCGATTAGGGTTAATTTAGCCGAGAGCGTGCATTAGATTAACCCTAATCAAGACTCCTTGTTCTCATTGACATCGTAGGGGTATTTTCTGGATAGAGAAACCCGTACTGGATTAGGGCTACACTACGGAGGTTCTGGGGTAGTCGACATCCGAGTCTAGCGGACCGAAACCAAGCCAACCCTAGTTTTATAATTATCTTGGTCATTCGTATTTAGTCTTCTCCCGGGGGAATCCTCGCCCGAGGCCTTCCATAATTATTGGATTCTTCATCTCTATTTTATTCCGGATTGAGTTTTATCTTATTTGCATTTCTTTACTTGTTTTTATTATTTTAATATTGCTTCAACCCTGTTTCGATTGACTAGAAAGTGACTCCCAAAAGGAAGTAATAGTAGATCTCGGGCCCTTGGGAATACGACCCTCCTCGTGAGGTTTATTACTTGACGACCCGTGCACTTGCGGCCGGGGAGTCGCGTGCTAGCTCTGTAGCTAGTCGCGCGCTCGCTCATCATACCCCACGAGGGGTTTAGCTCCTCATAGAGCTATACATGTTCATCAATGTGAGAAATAAAGCATAAAACATAAACATCAATGAAAAACCCCCTCGAATTGGTGTGGCCGTGGTCTTGTGCAAACGTCGAACCTCGAAATCGATGCCGATGACGCGCTAGAACCTTCACGAAATCCTCTCCGAAACCCTAGCCGCGCTCCAGAAAGTTGGGGAAAAGATAGGTCCAAAGATCCTTCAAAAGGTTGCAAAAATCCCCTTTTATATTGTTGAATTGCGGTTTTAAAATTGGATTTATCGGGGGCTTCACACGGCCGTGTGGAATTTCCACACGCCCGTGTGAAGCTTCTGTCTCGGCTGAAAAATTAATTTAACACGGCCGTGTGGAATTTCCACACGCCCGTGTGTCTTCACTGGATGGCTGAAATCGCAAAACACACGGCCGTGTGGAATTTCCACACGCCCGTGTGACTTCTCTGTCTGGCTGGAAAATGGCTCACACGGCCGTGTGGACTTTCCACACGCCCGTGTGACTTCTCTAGAACACTAATCTTCAGCTGAACAGGCTTGGTAACTTGCCGAAACGCCTCCCGGGTCCATTGTTCTTCATCGAGGCCATTACTTGGGCACACAAGCAACGGTAGGTCGCGCCGATTGCTTCAAGTCTTCTTCTTTCGCGAGATTCTCCTAAGTAACACGGATTGGACTTGTTGTAAATGTGACTGCCTTTGTGCCCCTCCAAAAGAGGTTGGCACACATCCACAAGTCCAAATACGTGCTTCGTTCCTTGCTTGGTCCGAGAACATCCCAACATTGGCGAACGCGACCTAATTTCATTCTTCTTCTCCAAATAGGCTCCACAATACCTTCAATGCACAAGAGAACACAAATGCACACATTTAGTGATAAAACCTGATAAAAGGTATGCTTAATGTAAGATAATAGCGCTTCGCGATACTATAACACAAGCACTTATCAGTATGCCCTTGGCTTGACAAGGATTTTGTTGGAGAAGACAGGAGGCTCCACAAGACTATCGATATAATCTGCAAGAGGGTTTTCTTTATGGTTTTTATGCATATGTTCTTAATCACTTTATTAATTTTGTATTGCTCCATGGAGAGCTAAACCCTAGTGGGTATTCGGACTTGTAAACCATAGGATGATAATGTTTCTATGACTTTTATTATGCTTTCTTTATTGATGAATTTAATTGAGTTCCAATCTTGATTTATTCTTGTATTGATTTTCCCTTAGATGTGACACTAGGGTTGAGAATCATCTAGGTTGTCCTTTGAAGGTGTGACAACTCCTATAGGATTAGACTACTCGAGATTGGAGAGGGTTGAAAGGGTGAGTCATGAGGTAGCAAAACATCCTTTTTTCCCTCCGGTGTGAATTTTCCTACCTCCATGTTCCAAGAGTTCTTTGTGGTCGAAGTAGAGTGCAGTGCTAGAAGATGGACTCCCCTAACATAGTGAAGGGTTGTAGTAAATCTAGTGTTGGGCTTAACTGAGACTAGGGTTCTTTCACCTGGACCAAAGGGTAAGAACTATACTTAGGAACATGGTCTTTCACTTGGAATCCCTAGAACCCCAAGCGGTTCCACGTAGTGTGAGGCTTACGATGTGGACTCCCCTGGGGCTTAGTTGACAGGTCAATGAGAGTTAAGGGCCGTAGTGAATCCTAATGCCAGGGCATAATGTTGGAACTAGTCACGGTTGACCTTAGGCTTGGGACCATGTGCTTAAGGATTTTGATAAGTGCTTGTGCTATAGTAATGTGAAGCGTTATTATCTTACAATGAGCATCTCTTTTATCAGATTTTATCACTAAATGGTGTGTATTTGTGTACTCTTATGCATTGCAGGTTTGTGGAGCTATTTTGAAGAAGAAGAACGAAGTTAGATCGTGTTTGCCACGGTTGGGGAGTTTTTAGACCAAGCAAGGAAAAAGGCATGAGTTTAGACTTCTGAGTGTGTGCCAACCTTCTTTGGAGGGGCACAAAGGCAGTCACATTCACAACAAGTTTAACTCATATAGCTTAGGAGAACTTTACCAAGAAGGAGATTTGAAGCAATCCGCACGATCTACCATTGATTATGTGCCCAATTCAATGGCCTCAATGAAGAACAATGAATTCGGGAGCGTTTTGGCGAGTACTGTAGTAGCACTGTAGCAAATATTATAGCAGAACACTGTAGCAAGCTACTATTTACATTCAGCCGAAATTCAGAAATCCAGAAAGTTCACACGGGCTTGTGAAAATTCAATAAGGCCGTGTAAAATTCCGATAAGTTCAATCTTAAAGCCACGAGCCAACGTGATAAAAGCCCAATTTGGAGACTTTTGACACATCTTTTGACCTATTTTTCTCCCCAACTTCTGGAGAGCACGGCTAGGGTTTCGGAGAAGACTTCGTGGAGGTTTGGAGTGTGTCATCGGCATCATTACTGACGTCTGGCGGCCGCACAAGACCATGGCCACATCATACGCAAGGGGGTTTTCATCAATGCTTTCAATTTGTGCTTTCTTTTATATTTTGATGAATTTGTATAGCTCCATGAGGAGCTAAACCCATTGTGGGTTTTCAGACTTGTAAACCCTAGGATCATTATGTTTGTATGACATTATTATTCTGCTTTTCTGATAAGTGCTCCTGTTATAGTAATGCGAAGCGTTATTATCTTACAATGAGCATTAATTTAATCAGATTTTATCACTAAAAGGTGTGCATTTGTTTACTTTTGTGCATTGTAGGGTTGTGAAGATAAAGTGAAGGAAATGAATGAAGTTAGATCGTGTTCGCCATTGTTGGGAAGATTCTTGGACTAAGCAAAGAGCACGGCATGAGTAGAGACTTGTGAGTGTGTGCTAACCTCCTTTGGAGGGACACAAAGGCAGTCACCTTCATAATAAGTCTAACTCATACTAACAAGGAGAACTTCACCAATTAGGGGATTTGAAGCAATCGGCACGATCTACCATTGATTGTGTGCCCAATTTAACGGCCTCAACGAAGAACGATGGATTCGGGAGCGTTTCGGGACAATTACTGTAGCAAGTTAATGTAGCAAAAATACTATAGCAAGCTACTGTTCATCTTCGGCCGAAATTCAGAATTCCAGAGAATTCACATAGGCGTGTGGAAATTCAACACAGCCGTGTGAATTAATTTCCCAGCATGCCAGAGAATTCACACGCCCGTGTCGAAATTCCACACGGCCGTGTGAATTAATTTTCCAACAAGCCAGAGAATTCACACGGCCGTGTGGAAATTCCACACGGCCGTGTGAATTAATTCATCGGCATCGTCATCAACGTCCGGCGCCCGCACAAGACCACGGCCACACCATACGCAAGTGGGTTTACATCGATGTCTTTACTTTGTGCTAGACAAGACCCGGATCCATATGAAGGGTGGCCGGACCAAGACATGGAGATTGAAGAAGAAGTACTCTCCCTTGGTCTAGTCAAGAATGACTTCAAGCAAGAAACAAAGCGTATGAAGAAGATGCTTCGGAGGATGAAGAGGTCAAAAAGACGCCACAAGAAGAACCCCAACAAAAAGGGGGATGTGCATTCAAGGAGTAAGGGTGTTTCACCCTTTTGTGGTAACAAATTTGACAACTCCACCTCTACTCTACAAAGATTATATAATGCATGCTTTCAGGTTGTATGGAAGAGGCCAATCTTCATTCATGAACCTCCATAAGGTAAGCCAGGTACGTCAAGCTAAGTGACGTTAAACAAACGCTTCTTGGGAGGCAACCCAAGGTTTTACATGCTTTTCTAGGATCTAGTCCAGCTTAGTTTAGTTCTACCATGAATAAAAGTCTTAGTTTTGGTGTCCTATTATTTTCAATACATGTGCTGTGATTTTATTATGGAATGTTGATGTTTTCGTGTGCCTAAACGATAATTGATGAAGTTTGAGTCGGTTGAGCATGTTTTCCATGGTATATGGTTGTGTTTTGATTGTTTTCACAGGCTCTGAACGTCCTAATTGTGTTTCTGAATTTTTCATTGAGTTTGTGAATTTTTCTAAGTAAACCAAAGATCCACACGGGCGTGTGGAATTAACACACGGGCTTGTGTTACCAAATAGGGCCCAGCCAGAGAGGACACAGGGGCGTGACGTAGCCCCTGTGAAAAACCTCAGAAGGGGAACACGGCCGTGTGTAATTTCCACACGATTGTGTGAGAATCTGCATAACTTAAGCTCTCGTTCCAAAGAATCCACACGGGCGTGTGGAATTTCCACATGGCCGTGTGAAACTTTGCAGAACACACTCTTTTTCCCGAGAAACCACAGGGGTGTGTGGCTGCCCCTGTGGGAGTGCTTGTGAAAGGCACACGGCCGTGTGGAGTATCCACACGGCCGTGTGGAACACTTAGACAATTCTCGGGATGAACCAGAGAAGTCACAGGGGCGTGTGAGGTGCCCTTGTGACCAGCCTTGTGTTCTTGGCTAGGTTGGGCACACGGCCGTGTGGAATTTTCACACGGCCGTGTGAATATTTTCAGAGACCTTTTGTATTTTCCTGTGAATCCAAAGGGGCGTGTACTAGCCCCTGTGGAGTGTCCTGTGAAGGCACACGGCCGTGTGGATGTCTTACACGGCCGTGTCGGGTAGTTCATAAAGTGACCAGAGTACGTACAGGGGCGTGGGTTGGCCCCTGTGAACCCTAATTTTAGAGGCACACGGCCGTGTGAATTCCCAAAACTTCATAAGCCGCGCTTTTTCTTATAGATTTCACTTGTACCTCTTTATCTAACACTCAAAAACTCTCTTCAAACTTCTCTACTAGTTTCCCGACCATCTCATCATGTTTTTGTGGGATTTAGACGAGTTTTCCGGCCGATTTCTAAAGCTTCTTTTGTCACTCCGGCTGTAAGAACTTCAATCCCTTTTTCTTCATCAATTCTTTATTTGATTCGTTCTATTATATGATTTCACTTGGATTGAATGATATAAATATGTGTGAACCTGCTTATTAAGAAACTAGAACAAAATTTGATGTAAATTTGGAATATTTAGCCCCACAGCTCTAAGGCTCTGTCCGCCAGAAGCTCCACAGGCCCGTGTGGAATTAACACACGACTGTGTGGATTTTTGCAGATTGTGTTTTTGAACTGCTTTTTAACCGTTTTCTTTTGCAACTTTGCAAAGATGACTTCCAGGTCTAAGAAATCGGTAGGGAAGCGACCATGGGAGCCCGCCCCACCCCCTGAAGAGTTGGATTTTGATATACTGGAGCACAGGGAAAGATTTAAGAAGTTATCAGCGCTCCGCTTTGGACAGTCGCGCTACCCGGATTTGAGCACATTGAGAGAGATACAGGGGGTGACGCTATAGCTATCGAGGTGGAGGGGCTACTAGCAGTTGGTAGTTAGGACCGTTTGCTGTCTATCAGAGAGCCAGCGACCCGAGCACTCACACTTGAGGTTTTATCGACCTTTGAGTTCGATCGAGGGTACGACAGCTTCACACATGGCGAGATGATCCAGTTTCGTGCCCTCGGTCGACATTTCAACCTGAGTATCACCCAGTTCTCGATTTTGATGGACCTTTACGATCAGGCATTTACAGAGACAGAGGAGTATGCGCTACTGCCCACCGATTACTGATGAGTGCTATCCCGCAAGTGCACGGGTCGTCAAGTAATACCCTGTGCGTGACACAGGGGTCGTATTCCCTGGGGCCCGAGAAGCTACCCTTACTTCCTTATTAAAATATTGTTTGACCGAAATGATTCAAAAGAGTGAATATGATGCAAAGAAGTTAAAGAAGTAAATAATCAAAGCAAACATACGAGGGCAAGATACGGGGTAGAAATAGGGCTAGGAGTGGTCACGGATGAGGATTCCCTTAGGGGCTACTAAAGTGAGTAGGAAGGCTTGGACTAACATGGAAGTGGCTAATTGGACCGAGAAAACCCTAGACTAGGTCAACCCGATGGTCACGGAAGTCGACACCTAATCCGGTACGGGTATTAGATACGGTACGTATACCGCCCAAGATTTCCCCTACGATTGCAAAGGGTGAAGTGGTTTTCTCAAACTAGGGTTACAATACAAAAGAGTACTCAACCCTAGGTGTGGAGGGGTACAAATACCCGATGGTCACGGCGTATTTATACGTATTTCCCTTCCAAGTTTGATGAGTCTAACACTAGGGCAATGGTCATGCAACCTAGCATTTCCTAAGTCTTTTGATACATAGAGTTCTCATACATACCAAGCATGTAAAACACCAAACAATGGATCACAAACAAGCCACAAACAATGTATAGAACAAGATCAACCAAAACATCACAAGTTCACCCCCAAGGTTCACCTACATCCGGTGACCTTGGGGTTTAAGTGCTCATGTTCACTAAATACAACAATAAATGCATGGAAACAAACGACAAAGGCATGAGAAGGACTCTCTCAAAGGATGAAGACCGGTGAAGTTCCAAAGACGCCACTCCAAGGGGTGGCTTCCCTAGTCTTCAACCTCCAAATGAAAGCCCTAGGATGAAGGATCTTCCCAAAACCTTGCTCTCCTCGCAAAATCCTTGCCTAGATCGCCCTCCAAGAGCTTCTTCTTCCTCAATTCGAAGATGGTGGTGAGAGGCCCTAAGAAGAACTCCAAGATGCCCTCTCAAAACCCAAGTAGAGCCCCCTTAAATGATGAGTTCGGGCAAGCTCACGGGTGGCCTCACGGTCCATATACGGCCCGTGAGGGAGCCTGTAATACGGGCTGCAAGAAACCGCAAAGATGTGATTTTGCACAGTAACCGCTACAGCAAAACTGCTACAGTAAAGTACTACAGTGAACTGCTCGCGGATGACCTCACGGCCGTGAGCTTGCCCGTGAGGATTCCCAAACTTAGAATTTTCTTCAAATCTTCGTGCTTCAGGCTGCTACAGTGTTGCTACAGTGTCAGGGAAAACCGAAACAACGATTTCGGTGTCAATTTCTTCTCAAATTGCGTCGTTGAGCTCACCTAGGCTTCTTTTGTACCTGAAACACAAAATAAACCAATTTAGACCTAAAAGGGCATCGATTCATCAACAAAATACGAGAAGCATGCGCATGCACACGTATAAAATACCCCGTGAGTGTGTGCTAACTTCCACCTTGACCTCCACACCCTGGACTACCCCAGGATGACCATTCACCCCACGTATAATGAAAGTGACATTAGAATGCTAAAAACATCCTCAATACTCAGATAAAAGTCTTTCGGTTCCTAGATAAAACTTTAGCTCAAAAGTGACTATGCAGTACGCTCCAGGGGATCAAGACATTTTATTACTCTCACATATGTACAAACATACACTTTTTTTTTTTCCCTGAGTCCGACTAACGTAGACTGCACAAAAATCTTTCAGACGGATGCACATGCTGGCCAGGCACAAGAGCCACCCATCCTACTTGATTACAGTCAACATAGACGCATTCATGTTGTACTAGCAGAGGAATACTGTCATAGACTCCTTTTTTTTTTTTTTTTTTTTTTTTACATGTATAGACTATCTCTCAAATCCCCTGGCTAAACCCACTACAGTATTTCACAAAAAGCTAAAGAAAACAATAAAGGAGCACAAAAGCTCTTAAAAGAGTATTGAAAATAGAATTTAACAAATTAATGCCAAAATCATTATTGACACGACCTTTTGCGTGTGTACCGCAAGTGCACGGCCTTGTCGAAGTAATAATTACCCTGGTGAGTAGGGTAGTCGAATCCACAGGGAACAGGGCTACTAGTACTAACTTCTTCTCTGCAATCTAGCCTAATGACCAATGTGATTTTGTGGTGATCTAGTGTGCATAGAAATTAATACCAGAGATGAATAGGCAAAAGGTAAATAAAGGGAGATCTCAATCAATGAAGATGAGATACCCGGGCAATGCTCCCCCTAGGCTCTATCATGAAGTGCAAGACTAACTAAATGCTTCTAAACCGAGTTCTATGAGTCGAGGTAATCCAAGAATAATCGGTCCCTGCTTCCAGGCCACCGATACTAGTCCCCTACAAGGTCCCGGTGGAGAAATCGCTCAATCTCAACACCTCACACCCCATATGACCGCAATAAGCTTTAGGGATACCTAAAAGTGAAACCGATTCCTAAAATTAGATCTAACCCTACTTCTAGGCGGAAGATCCCTAACCCCCTACAAGGTCCCGGCGGAGAAATCTCTCAAACTCACACCTCACACCAAATATGGTTGCATAGATCTTAGGGAATACGGAGATAGGAAACACTTAATCGGAAGGGAAAGGGGACGCTCCACTATCTCATGACTCACCCTCTCAACCCTCTTCAATCTCATATGTTCTAACCCTAATGGAGACCTCTCTCTCACCAAGGCAACAAATCAAGCATACCAAACAACCATACGAATCAATAAGGCATGCAAGCAATGATAAAACAAGATTGAAACTCAAATAAACTCGGATTTAAAAGAAAGCATAAAGAAAGTCAATACATGAATCGAAACCTAGGGTTCACATGCCCAAGTATCTACTAGGGTTTAGCCCTCCATGGGGCTTATTACAAAGCAAAACATAACACAATGAAAAGCAATGTAAACCATGGAAATAAACCCCCTTGAATTCGTGATGATGGCCTTGATGGGTCGCTCAACGTCTTGAAGGATCCTTCTCCGAAGCTAGGTTGCCAATGACTCCCTCGATGCTATGACGGAGGAAAGAACTATCAAAGTTGGTGAAGAACGGCCCTCCAATTCGGCAAAGACCTCCTCCTCAAACCCTAGCCGCTTCCTCTCTCAAAAGGCACACAAAAGATATCAAAAGAATCGACGAAACGGCCTATTTATAAGTCTGAATCGCGCCAGTCACGTGTCTTCACGCGATCGCGTGGGCTGCAGAATTCCCACGCGGTCGCGTGGGATTTTGACGCGGTCGCGTGAACAGTAATTTCGCTACAGTACTGCTACAGTGAAATGAACAGTATTTTTGCTACAGTACTCTTCATAACCATGATCCAAACTCTCTCATCTTGAGGCCACATGGTCGGGCACACGCCCATGTGGTGAGTTATAAGACTTCTCCTTCTTCGAATCATCCTTTGAGAGCTTTAACTATCTTCACACAAGTTGGGACATGAAGGTGTGACTGCCTTTGTGCCCTTCCATCACACAAATTATCTTGAATTCTTCAGGAAGTTGGCACACACCCTCATGTGCATGATCCCCTCTTGTGCCTTGACACTTGTGTTGTACAAAAGCTCCCAACAATAGGTCTTTATAACCCATCTTTGCTTCCTTTTCCTCCTTTAACACTTCCACAGCCTAATTGCATGAAAGAACACCAAAATACACTTTATGAGACATAATCAATGGTAAAATGATGCTCAATGTATGTAAAACAAGTCGGTAAAACATGTATAATCAAGCACTTATCAATTATAATGGGTTGGTTGGAGTGTACAAGGCAGAAGTAATCGTGTACAGCATAGGGGGCGCTAAAGGTGAAATAGAACTACATTCAAGCGCATGTAAAGGTACAGCTCACAACTATCATTCTACCAAGCCAGGGAATTCTAAACATGTGAATCATAGCTATCATAGGTAATCAAAGCATGCACAAAATACAAGTATACTCCAAAAATCCATCCCCACACCTAAAGCTGTACATTGTCCCCAATGTACATAAGTCAGCAGAACAGGGTGGGACAAACATTTTAAGCACAAGTAAATGGAGTAAAAGAAACTTCCCCAACAATTGATGAAGAATGGCATGTGGTCCTCAATGTTAGTGGGGTGAAAGAATACTGAGGGCGCGGAGTGTGAAACTCAGTAACAATTCTCCTGAAAGCACAAGAAGTATAGATCACAACTCCAGAAATGAAAAATGCAGAAGAGAGCAAAATGACAAAAGTCTCAAAACAACCATGAAAAGTTTAGTAACGAACTGACGATGACGATGACGAACTGACGACAAAAGTCTCAAAACAACCAGGGCGAGGTAGTGCCGACTGACGATGACGAACTGCGCAGGAACGCTAAAATGTCGGTGGTAGCGGTCTCAAGGCGGCTCACCGAAGCAGTCAGCATCTGCAGCTGCTCGCAGACCTCTGCTCGGAACGTGTCAAACCTCTCCTCCAATGAATGCTGAGGTGCCCGGGGTGCAGCAACATCGTCCGACTCAGACTCTGATCGAGACTCAGACTCGGTGTCATGAGATGGGCCGGGGTCTGACTGGCGTCGTACTACCCTGTGTGTAGTGCCCCGCCGCTCAACCATACCAATACATACCAATGTCTGCATGCTGAGTGGGATGACTGCACCCACAACTGTCATTCCCTGGGTTCCCTCAAGAAGATCCATACCCTTGATCATGCGTGTGATGTAGGGCCCAGCATAAATGGATCCCAGGCGGACAAACTTGCCTTGGTGGGCAAAAACATCGGCGAACAAATGACCCATGTGGAGGGGGTACCGCTGTATAATGCTATACAGCATCAATAAGTCCGTGCGCGATACTACCCCGGTAGAATCCAGTCGGCCCCCAATGCTCCTAGTCAGTAAGGCATGAATGTATCTGTGAAGCTTTCTTGGTGCGTGACCAGTGAGCAATGGTATTCCAATATGTAGCATTGGTCACGGGGTAAGGGAAGTCCCTACCTAATTCCTTGAATTCCGGCCTTTGGGTGAATGCTTCGGTGTAAAATCCCATGTAAATGCCCAATTGGTCTTGAGTGATCCTGCGGCTCTTCCCGAAGGCACGGAATGACACATATCCGGGTTGGCGAGAGAAAGGGTTGAAGTGATAGATTTCAAAGGTGCTTAACACTTCAAGAGTTAACTCCTTGTATGTGGGTTCGTCAATGGAGAACAATGTATCCCAACTGTCGTGTGTGATGAGTTCCAATATTGTTTCATCCAAACCCAGGGTTTTGAGGACATCCCAATCAATTTTCTTTATCGTCCCAAAGTTCTTGCGCGAAAGAAGCGCAAAACGATTCTTGTGTTCTTCCTTCTTAAACTTAGGTTGTTCGTGAGGCGGAGGAGGGTCATTTCGGGCTCTCTTGTAAGCAACCTTCTTGGTTCTCAGCCTACAAAGTGAATGGAAGCTCAATTAGACAAGTTACAAGCAACAAAGATCTTGAAAAATGAAAGAATCATGAAAATTTCTCAGTGCTACAGTAATTCCGAAAATTTTTTCAAGAACTTTGTTTGAAAACTTGAAGATCTCAAAATACAACCATTCCAAAACCTTGATACAAGCTTGTAGAAGCCAAGGAGAGAACAAACCATGAGAAAATAAGCCCACACAACCATGGAAACATCAAGATCATGAGAACAAAAACTCACCTTAAAACCTAGGGTTTTTGGAGTGAAACTTGAGTTGAATCCGGCCAAAAGAGTGGTTATTCTTCAAATCTTAGGCACCAAATGTTTTTAGAGGAGAGTGAGAGCGATTTAAAGCAAGAAAAATGGAAGAAAATGGAGGAGAAATGAGAGGGAAGTGAGAGTGTTAAGTGGAGAGGATGATGAATAGAAGGAATGGCCAAATGAAGCCAATTTAATCAAGTCCCGAAAAGCCTCACGGGTGAGCTCACGGGCGTGAGCTCACCCGTGAGAGCTCTCGGTTTGCCTCACGGCCAAGCTCACGGCTTGGCCGTGAGGGCTCTCGGTTTGGCTTACGGCCAAGCTCACGCCCGTGAGCTTGGCCGTGAGAGCCCTCTGTTTTGCTTGCGGCCGTGAGCTTGCCCGCAAGGGTTCTTTCCCTTGGTTAAGGGCACAATCATGTACAAAACTTAGCTCTCAACTCGATTTAGCAATGAAGAACACTCCTCTAAAGCTTAAAACCACTCAAAGAAAGGCCGAATAAGGCATGAAAGCAATCAAAACATTAATCTCATGAAAACTAATCATTAAACAATTCATAACAACATACAAGCATGCAACTATGAATTAGACAAAATGATGAGCGATAAGAGCACACAAGAACAAACCCTAGGGTGCTAATATGCTAACACACAACAAAAATACGAAAAAGAGAAACACAAACACTCAGAACAACAAAAGAATGAAATTGCAATGAAATTAAACTTGGGTTGCCTCCCAAGAAGCGCTTGGTTAACGTCGTTAGCTTGATGTGTGTTACCTCAACAATCATGGTGGGACAAAAGGAGGGAATTTACCTCCAACATTTGATGATGTATTGTTACCCGAAAAGTAGTGCTTCAAGCGGTGGCCATTGACTTTGAAGGTTCCATTTTGAGGGTGAGTAATTTCAATGGCCCCATGAGGAAACACTTGAGTCACAGCGTAGGGGCCATGCCATCGTGATTTTAATTTCCCGGGGAATAACTTCAATCTTGCATTGAATAGTAACACTTGGTCCCCGGGTTGGAAGCACTTGGCTTGTTTGATGTGTCGGTCATGATATTCCTTCATCCTCTCTTTATACTTCACAGATGTGTCATAAGCCAAGGATTGCCATTCCTCTAGCTCATTTAATTGGAGCTTTCTTTTTCGACCACAAAGATGATGATCGACATTAAGTTGCTTTATGACCCAATAGGCTTTATGCTCCAGTTCGACCGGCAGATGGCAAGCCTTTCCATAGACCAAACGGTAAGGAGTGGACCCAATAGGTGTCTTGAAAGCGGTTCTATATGCCCACAATGCATCATCAAGTTGGTCTGCCCAATCCCGCCTGTGATGATTGACTATCTTCTCTAGGATTCGCTTCAACTCTCTATTCGAATTCTCAACCTGGCCACTAGTTTGGGGATGGTAAGCAGTCGAAACATGGTGTGATACCCCATATCGTTTCAAGACTCTCTCGAATTGTGAGTTGCAAAAGTGGGTGCCCCGGTCACTGATGATTGTTCTAGGTGTCCCAAATCGGGAGAACAATTTTTTTAAGAATTTCACCACAACTCTTGCATCACATGATGGAAAGGCACGTGCTTCCACCCACTTGGAGACATAATCCACTGCCACAAGAATGTACTTGTTACCCTGGGAACTAGGGAATGGGCCCATAAAGTCGATACCCCAAACGTCAAATACTTCGCACGCTTGATTCCACGATTGTGGCATTTCATCCCTTTTTGAGATACTACCCGTTCGCTGGCATCTGTCACAGTGTTGCACCAAAGCCTGGGTATCTTGAAATATAGTTTGGCCAATAGAACCCAGCATCAAGGGCCTTTTTAGCTGTTCGACTTCCACTATAGTGACCTCCTGTTGGTCCAGAATGACAATGCCTTAGAATGTCTTGACCTTCCACTTTTGAGACACATCTCCTGACAACCTGATCAGAGCTCAACCTGAATAAGTATGGATCCTCCCAGGTATAATACTTCAATTCAGAAAAGAACTTTTTCCTTTGTTGTGAAGTGAGCCATTTGGGACAAGTTTTTGCCGCGAGATAATTTGCAATATCAGCAAACCATGGAGTCTCGTCTTCTGCTATCACTTGAATACTGCAAAGTTGCTCTCCAGGGAATGCATCATTAATCTCTTTCCTTCCTACCGTATCATCATCAGGACCCTCAAGGCGGGAGAGGTGATCAGCAGCTAATTTTTCCGCCCCTTTTTGGTCTCTTATCTCCAAATCAAATTCTTGAAGAAGTAGCACCCAGCGTATTAATCGAGGCTTGGCGTCCGACTTGTTCAATAGATATTTTAGTGCAGAATGGTCTGTGTAAACGATTACTTTGGATAACACCAAGTATGACCAAAATTTGTCAAATGCGAAGACTACCGCCAGTAATTCCTTCTTAGTAGTGGTATAGTTCTCTTAAGCATCATTCAAAGTTTTGCTTGCATAATAGATAGGATGGAAATGTTTATCCCTTCGCTGTCCAAGCACTGCTCCAACGGCATAGTCACTAGCATCACACATTAGCTCGAATGGCAAATTCCAGTCAGGTCAAACAATAATGGGTGCCTCGATTAGTTTCTGTTTGAGTGTCAAGAAGGCGTGCATACATTCACTAGTGAATTCAAAAGGGACATCCTTTTCGAACAGCTTTGTTAAGGGTCGGGCAATGGATGAGAAATCTTGCACAAACCTTCTGTAGAAACCGGCATGTCCCAAGAAGCTTCTTATTGTTTTCACTGAAGTAGGGGGTGGAAGTTTCTCGATAGTGGCAATCTTAGCTCTGTCCACCTCGATCCCATGTTTCGAAATTTTGTGTCCAAGGACTATGCCGTCCCTTACCATAAAATGGCATTTCTCCCAGCTGAGCACTAAATTTGTCTCCTCACATCTGTTCAATACCCGTTCAAGGTTTCTGAGGCAAAGTTCAAAAGAATCACCAAAAACTAAGAAGTCATCCATAAAAACTTCCATAATGTCTTCCACCATGTCTTCGAAAATAGCCAACATGCATCTTTGGAAAGTGGTCGGGGCATTACATAGCCCAAAAGGCATCCGCTTGTAAGCAAACGTGCCATAAGGACAGGTAAAAGTGGTCTTCTCCTGATCTTCTGGAGCTATGGGAATCTGAAAATATCCAGAGAAGCCATCTAGAAAACAATAATAAGCATGTCCTGCAAGCCGCTCAAGCATCTGATCGATGAAGGGCAAAGGGAAATGATCTTTTCTTGTGGCATCGTTAAGTTTCCTGTAGTCAATGCAAACCCTCCAACCTGTAACTGTTCTGGCAGGGATGAGTTCATTTCTCTCATTAGTTACAACTGTCATGTCTCCCTTCTTTGGTACCACTTGAACTGGACTTACCCAAGCACTATCGGAGATAGGATAGATGATACCCGCATCAAGAAGCTTAATGACCTCACTCCTTACTACCTCCTTCATGTTGGGATTCAACCTTCGTTGGGGTATTGCCACTGGTTTGTGATTATCTTCCATGAGAATTTTGTGAGTGCAGAAAGATGGATTAATCCCCTTTATATCAGTGATCTTCCAAGCAATTGCCTTCTTGTGTCTCCTGAGTACATCTAAAAGTTTGTCTTTCTGTTGTCCTGTCAAATCGGATGCAATGATAACCGGGAGTGTAGAATCTTCCCCCAAGAAAGCGTATTCCAAATGAACAGGAAGTGGTTTTAGCTCTAATTCAGGAGGTTCTTCAAGTGATGAAATCAGCCTTCCATAATTCCTTAAATCATTCTTCTCACCCCTTCGATCCTCCAAATCAGATGAGCAATCACTCCCTGAACTATCGTCCAAAGCATGGATCTCTGCTTCAATGGCAATAGAATCCCCAATCTGTGTATAATCCGTTCCATCGGAGCTGTCTGAAACTGATTGATCAGTACCTCCTTTGACTGGAGTTGATGACCCAAAGTACCTATCTAAATTGTTTTTCGACCAATCACTGACAGGGGTAGGTTGGTAGATCGGAGAACAAGAATACCCAACACTATTCACTCTTTCTGTTAGCGAATACTGTTGTAGCACGAAGTCAAAGTTTCGGTTTTCCAGGATTGCGTTGGGTGAGTCATCACAATACTGCCTTTTCCAATGATCATCAAAGAGGTTTGGATGATCCAATGAAATTCCAGTGTTCAAGTACCACGGGTAAGGCTCCTGTGAAAACATGCAATTAGTCAGATCACTAGATGGAAGCATAGTGAGACACAAAGGGGAAATATAAATACAACTAAAATGAATGAAGTAAGAAGATAAAGAAGATAAGGATTAGAAGTGATCAGTCTATATACAAAAGAAAACAAAACATGGAACAAGAAAATGATCAAATCAACACGCGCAAAGTTTTCCGGATATTTCTCATGGGGTCCCCGGCAATGGCGCCAAAAACTTGATGAGTGCTATCCCGCAAGTACACAGGTCATCAAGTAATACCCTGTGCGTGACACAGGGGTCGTATTTGATGAGTGCTATCCCGCAAGTGCACGGGTCGTCAAGTAATACCCTGTGCGTGACACAGGGGTCGTTGATAAGTGCTTGTGTTGTAGTAACGCGAAGCGTTATTATCTTACAAATGAACATACTTTTATCAGATTTTATCACTAAATAGTGTGCATTTGTGTATTCTTGAGCATTGTAGGTTTCGTGGAGCTAAGTTGGAAAAGAAGAACGAAGTTAGGTCATGTTCGCCGTTGTTGGGAGGTTTTCAGACCAACCAAGGAACAAGGCACGAGGTTAGACTTGTGAGTGTGTGCCAACCTCCTTTGGAGGGGCACAAAGGCAGTCACATTCACAACAAGTCTAACTCGTGTAGCTTAGGAAAACTTCACCAAGAAGGAGGCTCAAAGCAATAGGCACGATCTACCATTGATTGTGTGCCCAATTCAATGGCCTCGATGAAGAAACAACATATTCGGGAGCATTTCGGAGACTACTGTAGCTTGTAACTGTAGCGAATCACTGTAGCAAGTTACTGTGCACTTCTGCCGAAGAGTCAAGGTTCCAGAGAATTCACACAGGCGTGTGGAATTAACACACGGCCGTATGAACTAATTTTCCAGCAAACCAGAGACATCACACGGGCGTGTGGAATTAACACACGGCCGTGTGAACTAATTTTCCAGCAAACCAGAGACATCACACGGGCGTGTGGAATTAACACACGGCCGTGTGGATTGATTTTCCAGCAAGCCAGAAACTTCACACGGGCGTGTGGAATTAACACACGGCCGTGTGAAGTAATTTTCAGGAAAGACAGAAACTTCACACGGGCGTGTGGAAATTCCACACGGCCGTGTGAATTCCCGATAACTTCAAATTTAAAGCCGCACTCAGCCTATTAAAAGCCGATTTGGAGACTTTTTGAAGAATCTTTTGACCTATCTTTCTCCCCAACTTCTGGAGAGGGCGGTTAGGGTTTCGGAGAGGACTTTGTGGAGGATTGGAGCGCGTCATCGGCATCGTCACCGATGTTCGACGGCCGCACAAGACCACGGCCACAAAATACGCAAGGGGGTTTTCATTGATGTCTTTAGTTTGTTCTTTCTTTCATAAATTGATGAACATGTATAGCTCCATGAGGAGCTAAACCCCTCGTGGGTATTCGGACTTGTAAAACTCTAGGATAATTATGTTTCTTTGACATTGTTATTATGCTTTTCCATTAATTGATGAATAAATTCGAGTTTCAATTTTAGATTTCTTGTGCTATTGTTTTCTCTTAGCCGTGACACTAAGGATTGAGAACAATCTAGGTTATCCTTTGGAGGTGTGACAACTCCTATAGGATTAGACTACTTAAAATTGAAGAGGGTTGAGAGGGAGAGTTGTGAGGTAGCACCGTACCCCTTTCCCTTCCGTTGTGATTTCTCCCTACCTCCGATTCCTTGAGTCATTAGAGGTCGAAATAGAGTGAAGTGCTAGGTAGACAAACTCCCCCAACGTTTTGGGGTGACGTGAATCCTACGCACTAGGGCTTAATTTAGACAATGGTTCTTCCTCCTGGACCAAAGGGTTTGAACTATCACACATAGGAACAGGTTTTATCACTAGGAGTCCCTAGAGCTTAAAGCAATCCCACGTAGTGTTAGGCTTAGGTAGAAATACTCCCCTGGGGCTTAGTTGAGCAATCAACAGAGTGAACGGTTGACGTGAATCCTATTGCCGGGACATAGTGTTGGGGTTAGCCACGGTTGACCATAGATTTGGGACCGTGTGTTTCAGGATTTTCCTCGACTCAATTAACATCAATAGGAAGGTATAATAGCATAGTCTTGCACTAGAAGCATAAGTCCTAGAGGTAACTTGTCCGGATACCCTATTTTCACTTATTACTAGTCTCTCTCTTTTTACTCGTTGCTTGCACTTTTCTCTCTTTCATCTTTCGATTTATTTGCTTTGCATCTACTCTAGTTCCCATAAATTCACTCATCACTCCGATCATTGTTTCTTTTCGTGCATCACACGACTCAATAGCAACTTCTCGTATTTTAAATCCCTATTCCCTGTGGATTCGACTACCCACTCACCGGGGTAATTTTTATTATTTCGACAAGGCCGTGCACTTGCGGTACAAACGCAAAAGGTCGTGTCAGTCGTAGGATGAAGGATCTTCCCAAAACCTTGCTCTCCCAAAACCTTGCCCTAGGATGAAGGATCTTCCCAAAACCTTGCTCTCCTTGCCAAATCCTTGCCTAGATCGCCCTCCAAGAGCTTCTTCTTCCTCAATTCGAAGGTGGTGGTGAGAGGCCCTAAGAAGAACTCCAAGATCTCCTTCAAAACCCAAGTAGAGCCCCTTTAAATGATGAGTTCGGGCAAGCTCACGGGTGGCCTCACGGTCCATATACGGCCCGTGAGGGAGCTTGTAGCAGCCTGTAATCGATGCCCTTTTTGCACAGTAAAGTGCTACAGTGAACTGCTCGCGGATGACCTCACGGCCGTGAGCTTGCCCGTGAGGATTCCCAGACTTAGAATTTTCTTCAAATCTTCATGCTTCGGGCTGCTACAGTATTGCTACAGTGCCATGGAACCCAAAACGACGATTTCGGTGTCAATTTCTTCTCAAATTACGTCGTTGAGCTCACCTAGGTTTCTTTTGTACCTGAAACACAAAATAAACCAATTTAGACCTAAAAGGGCATCGATTCATCAACAAAATACGAGAAGCATGCGCAAGTGTGCGTATAAAATATGTACATTTAGACGTTTATCAAACATCCCCACACCTAAGCGTTTGCTTGTCCCCAAGCAAACAAACATGAAGAACAGGGGCAGGAAGATAAACGGCTAAATGTACGACCTCAAGCTCAAAAGTAAAGAACTCCACAGGCACGAATGGACAGAAATCAACAAGTGAGCTGATCAATGACTAGTCAAGTAATACTAGTTCCATTTCTCCTAGAGTGCCCCGTGAGTGTGTGCTAACTTCCACCTTGACCTCCACACCCTGGATTACCCCAGGATGACAATTCACCCCACGTATAATGAAAGTGACATTAGAATGCTAAAAACATGCTCAATACTCAGATAAAAGTCTTTCGGTTCCTAGATAAAACTTTAGCTCAAAAGTGACTATGCAGTACGCTCCAGGGGATCAAGACATTTTATTACTCTCACATACGCACAAACTTTTTCTGAGTCCGACTAACGTAGATTGCACAAAAATCTTTCAGACGGATGCACATGCTGGCCAGGCACAAGAGCCACCCATCCTACTTGATTACAGTCAACATAGACGCATTCATTCTGTACTAGCAGAGGAATACTGTCATAGACTCCCTTTTTTTTTTTTTTACATGTATAGACTATCTCTCAAATCCCCTGGCTAAACCCACTACAGTAGTTCACAAAAAGCTAAAGAAAACAATAAAGGAACACAAAAGCTCTTAAAAGAGTATTGAAAATAGAATTTAACAAATTAATGCCAAAATCATTACAATTGGTTGGTAGGAGTGTACAAGGCGGAAGTAATCGTGTACAGGCATAGGGGGCGCTAAAGGTGAAATAGAACTACATTCAAGCGCATGTAAAAGTACAACTCACAACTATCATTCTTACCAAGCCAGGAAATTCTAAACATGTGAATCATAGCTATCATAGGTAATCCAAGCATGCACAAAATACAAGTATACTCCAAAAATCCATCCCCACAGCTAAAGCTATACATTGTCCCCAATGTACATAAGTCAGCAGAACAGGGTGGGACAAACATTTTAAGCACAAGTAAATGGAGTAAAAGAAACTTCCCCAACAACTGATGAAGAATGGCATGTGGTCCTCAATGTTGGTGGGGTGAAAGAAAACTGAGGGCGCGGAGTGTGAAACTCAGTAACAATTCTCCTGAAAGCACAAGAAGTATAAATCACAACTCCAGAAATGAAAAATATGAAAGAGAGCAAAATGACAAAAGTCTCAAAACAACCATGAAAAGTTTAGCAGGGCGAAGCCCTAGCTAACTCAAAAGTACAGAGTACAACATGAAAAAGAAAATGCAGTGGAAACAAAGTATCATAGCAAGCATGCAACGCGAGTCAGGGGCCAGAAGGGAATGATGGAGCTGCACAAGTGGTGGCCGCCGAGGTGGTGCCGACTGATGATGACGAACTGCGCAGGAACGCTAAAATGTCGGCGGTAGCGGTCTCAAGGCGGCTCACCGAAGCAGTCAGCATCTGCAGTTGCTCGCAGACCTCTGCTCGGAACGTGTCAAACCTCTCCTCCAATGAATGCTGAGGTGCCCGGGGTGCAGCAACATCGTCCGACTCAGACTCTGATCGAGAATCAGACTCGGTGTCATGAGATGGGCTGGGGTCTGACTGGCGTCATACTACCCTGTGTGTAGTGCCCCGCCGCTCAACCATACCAATACATACCAAAGTCTGCATGCTGAGTGGGACGACTGCACCCACAACTGTCATGCCCTGGGTTCCCTCAAGAAGATCCATACCCTTGATCATGCGTGTGATGTAGGGCCCAGCGTAAATGGATCCCAGGCGGACAAATTTGCCTTGGTGGGCAAAAACATCGGCGAACAAATGACCCATGTGGAGGGGGTACCGCTGTATAATGCTATACAGCATCAATAAGTCCGTGCGCGATACTACCCCGGTAGAATCCAGTCGGCCCCCAATGCTCCTAGTCAGTAAGGCGTGAATGTATCTGTGAGCGGGGTCTTTCAACTGGGAAGCTTTCTTGGTGCGTGACCGGTGAGCAATGGTATTCCCATATGTAGCATTGGTCACGGGGTAAGGCAAGTCCCTACCTAATTCCTTGAATTCTGGCCTTTGGGTGAATGCTTCGGTGTAAAATCCCATGTAAATGCCCAATTGGTCTTGAGTGATCCTGTGGCTCTTCCCGAAGGCACGGAATGACACATATCCGGGTTGGCGAGAGAAAGGGTTGAAGTGATAGATTTCAAAGGTGGTTAACACTTCAAGAGTCAACTCCTTGTATGTGGGTTCGTCAATGGAGAACAATGTATCCCAACCGTCGTGTGTGATGAGTTCCAATATTATTTCATCCAAACCCAGGGTTTTGAGGACATCCCAATCAATTTTCTTTATCGTCCCAAAGTTCTTGCGTGAAAGAAGCGCAAAACGATTCTTGTGTTCTACCTTCTTAAACTTGGGTTGTTCATGAGGCGGAGGAGGGTCAGTTCGGGCTCTCTTGTAAGCAACCTTCTTGGTTCTCATCCTACAAAGTGAATGGAAGCTCAATTAGACAAGTTACAAGCAACAAAAATCTTGAAAAATGAAAGAATCATGAAGATTTCTCAGTGCTACAGTAATTCCGAAAAAAATTTTCAAGAACTTTGTTTGAAAACTTGAAGATCTCAAAATACAACCATTCCAAAACCTTGATACAAGCTTGTAGAAGCCAAGGAGAGAACAAACCATGAGAAAATAAGCCCCAACAACCATAGAAACATCAAGATCATGAGAACAAAAATTCACCTTAAAACCTAGGGTTTTTGGAGTGAAACTTGAGTTGAATCCGGCCAAAAGAGTGGTTATTCTTCAAATCTTAGGCACCAAATGTTTTTAGAGGAGAGTGAGAGCAATTTAAAGCAAGAAAAATGAAAGAAAATGGAGGAGAAATGAGAGGGAAGTGAGAGTGTTAAGTGGAGAGGATGATGAATAGAAGGAATGGCCAAATGAAGCCAATTTGATCAAGTCCCGAAAAGCCTCACGGGTGAGCTCACGGGCGTGAGCTCACCCGTGAGAGCTCTCGGTTTGCCTCACGGCCAAGCTCACGGCCGTGAGCTTGGCCGTGAGGGCTCTCCGTTTGGCTCACGGCCAACCTCACGCTCGTGAGCTTGGCCGTGAGAGCCCTCTGTTTTGCTTGCGGGCAAGCTCACGGCCGTGAGCTTGCCCGCAAGGGTTCTTTCCCTTGCTTAAGGGCACAATCATGTACAAAACTTAGCTCTCAACTCGATTTAGCAATGAAGAACACTCCTCTAAAGCTTAAAACCACTCAAAGAAAGGCCGAATAAGGCATGAAAGCAATCAAAACATGAATCTCATGAAAACTAATCATTAAACAATTCACAACAACATACAAGCATGCAACTATGAATTAGACAAAATGATGAGCGATAAGAGCACACAAGAACAAACCCTAGGGTGCTAATATGCTAACACACAACAAAAAATACGAAAAAGAGAAACACAAACACTCAAAACAACAAAAGAATGAAATTGCAATGAAATTAAACTTGGGTTGCCTCCCAAGAAGCGCTTGGTTAACGTCGTTAGCTTGACGTGTGTTACCTCAACAATCATGGTGGGACAAAAGGAGGGAATTTACCTCCAATCTTTGATGATGTATTGTTACCCGAAAAGTTCATGGAGAGGCATGAAAAAATTCTGAACTTCCCTTGGTTCTCCATGAGTATGTCATCTACTTCCTCGGGTGATACCGTTGAAACCTTTGCAACCTTCTTTGATTCCTTTGTTTTTCTCCACACCTTTTTTGTGGGTTTCTTCTCCTTGTTATGTAGTGGGGGGTCAAACACCACTTGAGTAGATTGTCGCAATGGTGGAGGGGGGGCATCAAATTCTTCTATCTTTTCCTCCTCTAGCTCATCCAAAATTTCATCAAGTGGGTTCAGAGCGAAAATTTCCTGCACACAATCAGAAATAATTGCATCAGTTTTATCCATGAAATAAAGACTATCATCATGGTCAAGTGTGTGCCGCATTGCAGCGGGAAGGGTGAAGACCACTTGCTCATCACCAACTCTTAATATCATCTTTCCACCCTTGACATCAATCAATGCTCCAGAAGTGTTTAGGAATGGACGGCCGAGAATGATGGGGACCTCAACATCATCATCCACATCTAAAATCACAAAATCCACAGGAATGATGAGTTTGTCAACCCTCACAAGGACATCTTCAACAATACCCCTTGGTCTCCGCAAAGAACGATCGGCAAGTTGTAGAGTCATTCGTGTAGGCCTTAGATCTTCCAGTCCCAATTTCAAAAACAACTTGTAAGGCATCACATTAATACTCGCACCCGAGTCGGCCAAAGCATTCTCTTGTATTCCTTCACCAAGGGTGCAAGGGATGATGAAACTACCGGGATCATTGAGTTTCTTAGGCAACTTCTTTTGAATTAAAGCGGAGCAATTCCCCGATAGTGTCACCGAGTCCACCTCTTCTAGTTTTCTTTTATTTGTGATGAGGTCTTTCATGAACTTGGCATACTTGGGCATTTGTGAGAGGGCCTCAACCAAAGGAATGTTAATGTGGAGTTGCTTGAATATATTCAAAAATCTTTTAAATTGAGCATCCTCCTTGTCTTTTTTCAACCTTGTTGGGTAAGGTACCACGGGCTTGTACTCGTTCACCTTTGGGATCGGGGATTCGTGGACATCATTACTACATTTCCCCTTATCATCCTTGCATTCCCTCAAGTTCAAATGAGGGTCTTCCAGATCGGTTACCGTATTATTAGAAGCACTTGGGCTCGTCTCGGCCCTTGCTTCCAATTGCTTTCCGCTCCTTAGTGTAACAGCCTTCAAGTGTTCCCTCGGGTTGCTTTCAGTGTTGCTTGGTGATAGCTTCCCCGCAAGTGTACGGGATCGCCAAGTAATACCCTGTGAGTGACACAGGGGTCGTATTCCACTGGGGCCAAGGAAGTACTATTACTCACCCTTCATCTATTTTCTAGCCTACCATTCAATATAAGTGGATAAGAAATAAAACAAATAAACTAATGTAAACTAATCCTATGGCCGGGTCACTAGCACACGGATGTAAGCAAACAAGGGAGTGTCAAGCATGAAAAGGGTGTGTTTGGATAAGGAGTCCACCTAGGGTTGTCATTAAGTCCCAAACTAGGATGATATAAAGATGCATTGATGATAGTTGAGACCTAGAGACCTCGTGAGTAGATTAGCCCCGATTTCTCGGTGACTAACCCCTGATCCCATACGAGTGTTAATCAGAATCTCTCCGTATTAACCCACCTATGATCGCAATGAGCTCCGTGAAGTCTCTAATAGGAATAAACCTACTATCCTTCGGCTTAAACCTAGCAATGGAGGGCTACCAACACCCAATTTCTCGGCGTGTCGGCACAAGAATCCCCTTTCAATCTTTCCTAGATCTAGTACACGTGAGTAGGTCACATCTACGCATACAACTCATAAAAGAATTACGGATTTCTCCACAAATGTAATTCTAGACATTAAAGCATGAAAGATTGAATCTCAAACAACCATCAAACTAGATTAATAAAAACATCCAAAGTTCATACACAAGATGAACCCTAGGGTTCATCCAAATCCAAACACAATGATAAGTTAATCCCTCATGACAAGGGATACATGAACAACATACAAGGAAGATAAAAACATAAAAGAAGCAATGAAAACCCCCTCTAGGTGATGATCTCCTTGAATGGATGAAGCTTCAAAGGTTTGTCAATGGTGGCTTAGATCTTCACTCCAACACCTTCTCCTTTGCTCCTCTCCCTCTTGGTGATGATGTGTGCTCGTTTCCTATGAAGATCGCCGCCGAAATGTGGCCGGAAAGCCTCAAGAAGGTGTGGTGGCGGCGGCCTCAAAGGCCAAGAAAAAGTCTCTTACTTGTGTGCCCTAAAAACAACCTTAAATATGCCCGCAATATCCCGGGGTGGATAGATCCATCCCGGGGTGGATAGGTAGGCAAAACTTGGCTTATGTGGGGGTGTATCCCGGGGTGGAAGAATGGATCCCGGGGTGGATAGGGGGCCGTGAACCCTAGTATAAAATCACTGTCTTTTGATGCTCACGGCCCCTTATACGGCCCCGTATGATGCACTGTTTACTCTTATGCACTTCCATCATTTCCAGCCCAAAACTCCTCAGGTGCAACGGCAACTACTACAGTAAGAATGCTACAGTGCTCCAGCTACAGTAAATACGCTACAGTGCTGCGACGCCTGAATTTCATCCTTTTTCGCCCAAATTGTATTCTCGTGCTCCTCATGGCTCCCCCGTGTCCTACAACATAAATAATAGTCGATTAAGCACAAAACGGGCATCAATTCTTAACAAAATACATGCTAAGTGTACAGAGTACGTATATTAAAACATTTACATTTAGACACTTATCAAATATCCCCACACCTAAGAGTTTGCTTGTCCCCAAGCAAACAAATCATGAAAAATAAAGGGAATGATAAGTGGCTAAATGTACATCTCCGGCTCAAATGAATACAAGATTATACAAGTATAGAATAATGATATACAAATGTTGAGTTACAGTCAATACGTACAACAAATAGATCTTGTCTCACCTCTTATATGTCTGTACAGTTTAATGAATCTTTCATCTCATTTGCCCTGACATGGCCTAGCCCTATGACTTCAATTAGTACAGCTCTAGATGCTAATCACTCCACAAGTACAGAGTACCAAGTCTTAAAATGCTAAGTGCCACTTCAATGAACAGATAAGATGCTTCTAAGTCTATACTTGAAACTAAATCCCCTTTCTTCTCAAAACACCAGGTAGGCAGTCTAAGTGATCACTAGGGTTTTATTTACATGTATGAACAATTTTTTTTTTTTTTTTTTTTTTTTTTTTTTTTTTTTTTTTTTTTTTAAGTCCGACTAACGTAGACTGCACAAAAATAATCTTTCAGACGGATGCACATGCTGGCCAGGCACAAGAGCCACCCATCCTACTTGATTACAGTCTACATAGACGCATTCGTGCTATACTAGCAGAGGAATACTGTCATAGACTCTTTTTTTTTTTCATTTCATTTTTTTTTTTTCATTTTCACCCTAGATCATGTCTTTAGACTGCGCTACAAGTCACAAAACTAGGACTAGCTCACCAGGCTTAGAAGTTCTTAAGAGTTCATTGAAGGATAGAACTTAGTCTCCTAACGCCAAGTACTCAAGGTTGTGTGTTAAGCATACAAGAGAGTTAAGAAAGTCAAGCAGGCTATTCCCAGGGCATCAACAAAAGACTCAGTGCACAGAACAATACTAGAGGTGAAACAAGATTCAATAGAGCTCAAAAATATGTAACTCACATCAATCATTAGTTCATGCTTGAAGAATCTAACAAGAATGAACAAAGCCATCATTGATAACCCTAGCATGCAAATATGGCACTAAACATGTAATACACCCATCCCCACACTTAGTGTTGTACATTGTCCTCAATGTACACTATTCATGAATAACATGGCAATATAACCAACAAAAACAATAGAGGAGGGTGAAAATGAACTTCCCCGGTTTATCTTGTGCAACTAGCGATGTGTGACCCGAACATAGAGTACGGCGAGTTATACATGTCGGGTCCAATCTCCATTGTTTTCGGAGAAGCTCACCAAATTTCCCTTAATGCCCTACAAGGCAAAAAAGGCACATCATCATTCCAAAAAAAATTAACAAAGGAGAGATGGGGAGTAGTCATGCAAAGACTCAAACAAAACACAAAAATAAAACAAAAGCTACAAACTAAAGTCTAAGACAACAAAACAAAGTGTCCATGCTAGTCCTTGTCGTTGATTTCTTGTCGATTCCTTCTTCCTCTACATTCCTACAAATCATGAAAAATCTAATCAAGCATAGAGGAAACCAAGACAAACCAAAATGTGGTGCAAAGGATGGAGAAAAAAATTTGGGTAAAATGATGAATAGTACCTATACGGCCGTATGGGGGCCGTATGGGTACTGTTCACTCCGAAAGAACCTCCCCAAAAACATGAAAATCCAAAATTTTTTACATAAAATCAATTGAAACCATATCCATAACCATCACACCACCAAAATCAAGCAAAATTCTTGAAAACATCCACACAAAAGCTCCAAGAATGCAAGAAAAATGAAAAATATAAAGTTAGGGCACCAAAGAGCTTACCGATGAAAACTTGAGAAAACTAGAGTTAAGCTCGAAGAAAACCATTAGATCGACTTCTCAAAGAGGTTAGGAGGTGATCTAGGAGAAGAAATGAGAAGATTTGGCCAAGATTCGGTGGAGAAAGAAAAGAAAAAAAATAGTGTGGGAAGAAGGAGAAATGAAGAGAGAAAGAGAGAGAGAGGTAATATGATGAGGATGAACAGTATCTATCCCCCCCCTCATGGGCCGTATGGGGGGCCGTATACCCTAGGCAAATCTCACTGGTTTTTGCAAAATGGCCTCCCATACGGCCCCATTGAGGCCGTGAGAACCTGGGAAGCTTCAAAAACTCAGAAATTACTTCTCCAATTGACTAAGTAAGGCAATGAAGTGATTTAGAACACCTCCAACTTGAAAGAAATGCTTAAAAACACGATCTAAAACATGACATAACATCAAAAATATGCTCCTCAAGATGGTTAATAATTAAAACACAAAAACGACGATGAGAAAAATGTACAAGGCAAATAAGCAGGGACTTATTCAAACAAACAAAAAATATGAAAGAAACACAAATACACAAAACACACTCAACTAAAAACACAAAAAGAAAAAAAAATGAAGAAATTTAAGCTTGGGTTGCCTCCCAAGAAGCGCTTGTTTAACGTCATTAGCTCGACGTACCTTATTCTTACCTAGGGAGGCTTGAAAAAGGTGTGTTCATCCCGGCCACATGTAGCATAGCTACTTCCATGAAAGAAAAGAATTACCTTCCGGGATGATAAGCTTGTGGAGACCAAGAACATGTTACCTTTAGGCCTCCATGGGAAAAGCTTGGGCCGGGAGTTGTGCAATTTAAACTTCGGCGGATCCTTAGACGGCTTGAACCTCCTCCCCGCTTCTTCTTTGTTCCCGGCAAGAATTCCCTTGAGCACCCCACCACAAAGTTGCTTGGGCCTCCATGGGAAAAGTTTTGGTCGAGAGTTATTTAAGCTTGGCACGGGTGGGTCCTTGGATGGTTTCCACCTCCTACCCACATGTTCTTCCTCGACTCTTATTAAATGTCCTTGAACTACCCATATGTGTTGTTTGGGTCTCCAAGGGAACAAGTTGGGTTGAGAACTTGTCAAGCTTTGCATGGGTGGATCAATTGGAGGCTTCAACAACTTATCCATAATCTTTTTCTCAACCCTGTGGTGATGAACTTCAATTGCCCATAAAATGTTCTTGGGCCGCCAAGGAAAAATTTTTGGTTGGGAATTGTCCAAGCCCGGCATTGGTGGGTTCAAGGATGGCCTTAGCTTCCTTCCCACATCTTCAAATACAATTCCCGGAGCCTCTTTTCTGCACTTGAAAATTATTGATTGGTTTGTTGAATGATCAATGTTGAGGCAAGTAGCGTCTTCAAATGTGGTCGATTGAGCTTCTTCCACTTCCTCACATGTTTCCATTGCCATGATGTCATCCTCCTCTCTTTCTTCTTCAACTTCACCTTGAGATGGAACATCTATCATTTGCTCACAAGGTATTGATGCAACATCATTTGCTTTAACGTCCAATACCTCAAAATACACTTCCACCTCAAGTTCACCTTTGTGCTCTTCCCTTCTAGTGTCATTCTCAGATAGGTCTTCTAAAATGTGTGGCAACTTGGTTGATGTACTAGAAGACACTCCTATCTGGCTTTCCATGCTTTGAAGAGATGGTTGGGCATTAAAATTTGCGGCAGTCAAGGCTTCAGGTTCAGCATCCGCATTCATCATGAATCTCTCAAGCACATCTTGTGTATTGAGATCCCATCCAATAAATGGTTTACTTTGAAATACTGGAAGGGGGTGATGCCATGATTCTTGAAAGGAGGGCTCTTGTGGCAATCCTTGGTAAGGGTGCTCCCATTGTTGAGTATGATGATGTGTCGAAAAATTTTGGTACCCTTGCCAATATGGATTGTAGTCATTTTGGGGTGGATTGCATTGGCGTGCTTTCAAGGCAAGGAACTTTTCTATCTTCTCTTCAAGTGCAAAAATTTTGGCGGCCAACAACTTTTCTTGGAAATCCATGGCCCTGTGTAAATGATCAAAACTAAAAACAATAAGCTAAAAAATAAAATAAGCAAGAAGTAAAATAAATAAATATGCACAAAACGGTAAAAGATACATACAAAAACAAATATTTACAAAGCAAATGACTAGAGCAATAGACTACAAGCTTTCCTAGTATTCCTTGAATGTCCCCGGCAGCGGCGCCAAAAACTTGATTGCTTCCCCGCAAGTGTACGGGATCGCCAAGTAATACCCTGTGAGTGACACAGGGGTCGTATTCCACTGGGGCCAAGGAAGTACTATTACTCACCCTTCATCTATTTTCTAGCCTACCATTCAATATAAGTGGATAAGAAATAAAACAAATAAACTAATGTAAACTAATCCTATGGCCGGGTCACTAGCACACGGATGTAAGCAAACAAGGGAGTGTCAAGCATGAAAAGGGTGTGTTTGGATAAGGAGTCCACCTAGGGTTGTCATTAAGTCCCAAACTAGGATGATATAAAGATGCATTGATGATAGTTGAGACCTAGAGACCTCGTGAGTAGATTAGCCCCGATTTCTCGGTGACTAACCCCTGATCCCATACGAGTGTTAATCAGAATCTCTCCGTATTAACCCACCTATGATCGCAATGAGCTCCGTGAAGTCTCTAATAGGAATAAACCTACTATCCTTCGGCTTAAACCTAGCAATGGAGGGCTACCAACACCCAATTTCTCGGCGTGTCGGCACAAGAATCCCCTTTCAATCTTTCCTAGATCTAGTACACGTGAGTAGGTCACATCTACGCATACAACTCATAAAAGAATTACGGATTTCTCCACAAATGTAATTCTAGACATTAAAGCATGAAAGATTGAATCTCAAACAACCATCAAACTAGATTAATAAAAACATCCAAAGTTCATACACAAGATGAACCCTAGGGTTCATCCAAATCCAAACACAATGATAAGTTAATCCCTCATGACAAGGGATACATGAACAACATACAAGGAAGATAAAAACATAAAAGAAGCAATGAAAACCCCCTCTAGGTGATGATCTCCTTGAATGGATGAAGCTTCAAAGGTTTGTCAATGGTGGCTTAGATCTTCACTCCAACACCTTCTCCTTTGCTCCTCTCCCTCTTGGTGATGATGTGTGCTCGTTTCCTATGAAGATCGCCGCCGAAATGTGGCCGGAAAGCCTCAAGAAGGTGTGGTGGCGGCGGCCTCAAAGGCCAAGAAAAAGTCTCTTACTTGTGTGCCCTAAAAACAACCTTAAATATGCCCGCAATATCCCGGGGTGGATAGATCCATCCCGGGGTGGATAGGTAGGCAAAACTTGGCTTATGTGGGGGTGTATCCCGGGGTGGAAGAATGGATCCCGGGGTGGATAGGGGGCCGTGAACCCTAGTATAAAATCACTGTCTTTTGATGCTCACGGCCCCTTATACGGCCCCGTATGATGCACTGTTTACTCTTATGCACTTCCATCATTTCCAGCCCAAAACTCCTCAGGTGCAACAGCAACTACTACAGTAAGAATGCTACAGTGCTCCAGCTACAGTAAATACGCTACAGTGCTGCGACGCCTGAATTTCATCCTTTTTCGCCCAAATTGTATTCTCGTGCTCCTCATGGCTCCCCCGTGTCCTACAACATAAATAATAGTCGATTAAGCACAAAACGGGCATCAATTCTTAACAAAATACATGCTAAGTGTACAGAGTACGTATATTAAAACATTTACATTTAGACACTTATCACTTGGTAAGCTCCCCGAAGGACGATCAGAATGCGCTCGAGCAAGCTGTCCCACTTGGTTCTCAAGAGATTGCATAGATGCCTGAACATTCCTCAACACAGTGCCGAACTCATCCATTCTTTTCTCAATACCCTGAAACCGTGTCTCGGTATTTATCATAAATTTGGCCAAAACATCTTCCGTGGTATACTTTCTTTCTTGTTGTGGTGCTGCTGGGTAATGGCTTGCTTGAGGTGGAGGGGGCCTCTGTTGAACTTGGCCTTGACCCCAGGGCATGTTCGGGGGGTTCCTCCAACCTTGATTGTATGTGTTACCATATTGATTTCCCGGCCCTTTAGGTCCACCTCCAACATAATCAACAGACTCCACAGGTGTAGAAGGGGCAATGAATATAGGACACTGTGACGTTGCATGACCTGCTCCACATGTGTCACAGGACATCACGGCCTTAGGGGTAGAATTGGACCCCAACATCAGTTGCTCAACTTTCTGTGCCAATGAACTGACCAAGGCATTGTTGTCTGAGAGATTCTTTGTCAAGGCCTCAACCTTAGCCGTCAATGCTGTGTTTTCATTAACTTCATAAAGCCCTGCAGCCTTTGGTGCCTTTTGCCTAGTACTCCAGTGGCATTCATTACTGGCCATGTTTTCAATCAAAGCTTCAGCTTCTTCAGGCAGTTTGCTACTCAAGGATCCACCTGCTGCGGCATCAATCAGTTGCCTTGTTGAATAATTCAGTCCATTGCAGAACATTTGCACTCTAATCCAAGACTGAAATCCATGGTGAGGGCACTTGCGCAACAAGTCCTTAAACCTTTCATGTGCTTCAAAGAGTGTCTCCGAATCTCCCTGCCTGAAGGATGATATTTCTTGCCTCAACCTCGCTGCTTTGCTAGGAGGAAAGTATCGGGCCAAGAATTTTTCCACCATATCCTTCCAAGTAGTGATGGAGCCGGGAGCCAAGGATGTGAGCCACCTATAAGCTGCTCCCCTTAAACTGAATGGAAAAAGTCTCAGCCGAATAGCATCATCAGAGACCGAGTTTATCTTGAAGGTTGAACATATTTGCAAGAAGCGAGATAGATGAGCGTGCTGGTCTTCATCTGCCAACCCGTCAAACTGAACCGAGTTCTGAATCATTCCAATCGTGCTCGCCTTGATTTCAAAATTGTTAGCCGGAACCGCCGGTGCCTGAACACTTAATTCTTCACTGGTGAATTGAGGCCGCTCATAATCAGACAGGGTCCTCCTTGGTTCGGCCATAACGGTAGGTTCACTTGATTCCACAACAAACTCTTGTCCTCGTTGTCTTGAACTCTCAGCCAACTCTCTCAACCTTTGATGCAAAGTTCTCTCTACTTCGTTGTCGGGTTCAACTAGGTTTGCTTGACTCGAACGTGTCATAAAATAGGTACCTTGCAAAACCGGAGTCAAGAATTAGCAATCGACGAGAGGTAAAAAAAAATAGAAATACAAAACGATAGATAATGGAATATATACAAAGGATGATAAATGCAAAACAAGAAAATGGTCAAATCAACATGCGCAAAGTTTTCCGGATATTTCTCGTGGGTCCCCGGCAACGGCGCCAAAAACTTGATAAGTGCTATCCAGCAAGTGCACGGGTCGTCAAGTAATACCCTGTGCGTGACACAGGGGTCGTATTCCCTGGGGCCCGAGAAGCTACCCTTACTTCTTTATTACAATATTGTTTGACCGAAATGATTCAAAAGAGTGAATATGATGCAAAGAAGTTAAAGAAGTAAATAATCAAAGCAAACATACGAGGGCAAGATACGGGGTAGAAATAGGGCTAGGAGTGGTCACGGATGAGGATTCCCTTAGGGGCTACTAAAGTGAGTAGGAAGGCCTGGACTAACATGCAAGTGGCTAATTGGAACGAGAAAACCCTAGACTAGGTCAACCCGATGGTCACGGAAGTCGACCCCTAATCCGGTACGGGTATTGGATACGGTACGTATACCGCCCAAGATTTCCCCTACGATTGCAAAGGGTGAAGTGGTTTTCTCAAACTAGGGTTACAATACAAAAGGGTACTCAACCCTAGGTGTGGAGGGGTACAAATACCCAATGGTCACGGCGTATTTATACGTATTTCCCTTCCAAGTTTGGTGAGTCTAACACTAGGGCAATGGTCATGCAACCTAGCATTTCCTAAGTCTTTTGATACATAGAGTTCTCATACATACCAAGCATGTAAAACACCAAACAATGGATCACAAACAAGCCACAAACAATGTATAGAACAAGATCAACCAAAACATCACAAGTTCACCCCCAAGGTTCACCTACATCCGGTGACCTTGGGGTTTAAGTGCTCATGTTCACTAAATACAACAATAAATGCATGGAAACAAACGACAAAGGCATGAGAAAGACTCCCTCAAAGGATGAAGACCGGTGAAGTTCCAAAGACGCCACTCCAAGGGGTGGCTTCCCTAGTCTTCAACCTCCAAATGAAAGCCCTAGGATGAAGGATCTTCCCAAAACCTTGCTCTCCTCGCCAAATCCTTGCCTAGATCGCCCTCCAAGAGCTTCTTCTTCCTCAATTCGAAGGTGGTGGTGAGAGGCCCTAAGAAGAACTCCAAGATGCCCTCTCAAAACCCAAGTAGAGCCCCCTTAAATGATGAGTTCGGGCAAGCTCACGGGTGGCCTCACGGTCCATATACGGCCTGTGAGGGAGCCTGTAATACATGCTGCAAGAAACCGCAAAGATGTGATTTTGCACAGTAACGCTACAGTAAAACTGCTACAGTAAGTACTACAGTGAACTGCTCGCGGATGACCTCACGGCCGTGAGCTTGCCCGTGAGGATTCCCAGACTTAGAATTTTCTTCAAATCTTCGTGCTTCAGGCTGCTACAGTGTTGCTACAGTGTCAGAGAACCCGAAACGACGATTTCGGTGTCAATTTCTTCTCAAATTGCATCGTTGAGCTCACCTAGGCTTCTTTTGTACCTGAAACACAAAATAAACCAATTTAGACCTAAAAGGGCATCGATTCATCAACAAAATACGAGAAGCATGCGCATGCACACGTATAAAATACGTACATTTAGACGTTTATCAATTACCCGGGGACCCTGACACCTCAGAGGGTCTACACGTCATTGTACGGGGACGGGCAGTATGAGCCGGGGGTTTCGAAGGTGACATTTCTCTCCCGGCCAGCGTACAGGTACATCCATGTTATATTGAGCAGGTCGGTGAGCGGCAGAGGGGACAGCACAGGGGTGCTGAGTAGACAGGAGATGCTCTACTTACACTCCATGGTACAGAGTGAGCCACTCCTTCTGGGGCACGTTCTAGCTAAGTACATGCGCCACCAGGGCCAGTACCCCAGGGTTGGAGTTATTTTTGTAGGCCCCTACATCACACGCCTCATCATAGGCTTGGGACTCAGAGATAGGATACGCAGGGGCGAGAAGGTTGCTACACCAGCCCCACTTACTAGAGATTCATTGAGACTGATGGGTATGGTCCGCAGATCAGGGCCAGGAGTATATACCATGATCATACCCAGTCAGATCAGGCCGAGGGGTCACAAGCAGCGATAGAGCCACCTCCAGCAAATACAGAGGCACAAGCACCACCCACAGCACCAGAGCCACCTCCAGTGCGCATGTTCTCGCCCTCTAGAGGCCAAGATAGACTGGAGCGCCACGAGAGCGTCGTGGGTGTCCTTCAGACTGAGATGGCGGCGGTAGGGCCACTCAGACCACACAGCATCAGGAGGTGATGGCTCAGTTCCAGAGATTGCAGTAGATAGTTGAGAAGGACATTACCTCCCCCTTTGTAGTCTGACCTCGGGCCCCTACTCTACCATCGTCCCCAGCCCTATCAGAAGTAGATCCGCCTACAGATCCACCAGCAGCAGTAGTAGCACCAGAGGATCCACAGCAGGACACCGACGCTGAGGCGTCATAGTTTTATTTTCATTTTTTCGGTTGCACTTTTATTTTCATATTCTGTTGGACTTGTAGTACCCAGAAAGGACTCTCCTTCTGGGTTTGTTTTTATTTTTCATTTATTTTTATTTTTTTCTCGAGTTGTATTTCATTATTGTATCTTTATATACTCGAGCTTTGTTTTGGTTTTTCTTGAGCTATACTGAACCCTTACGTATGTGTGCTGATGGTCTTGGATTTAAGGAATTTGAGGAATAGTCATAGGCATGGTCATGAGACCGTGTATGCTCCACAAAACCATTAAGACTCAACTCTCAATGAACCTAGCTCCATCAAACGTAACACTTGGAGTTCAGAGGAGTAATGTTTCAATTGCCCACTTCCACATTAATTGTTTTTCATTGTTTTTTTTTATTGTGCTTGCATGCGTACATTGGGGACAATGTACATTGATAAACGCCTAACTGTACATATTTTTTATGTATGTTTGCGTATTTATAGAGTATTTTTGTATGTGTGGATGCCCGTTTTCGGTCTAAATTGGTTTATTTCGTGTTACAGGCACAGAAGATACCGTGGGGAGCTCGACAATATGATTTTAGAAGAAATTGGCAGGAAAAAGACCATTTTTGAGCTCCGATACTGTAGCTGAATACTGTAGCAGCACTGTAGCACGAAACCTTTGGCAAAACGGCTAAGTCTGGAAGATCATGCGGGCTACCATGCGGGCACTGCAGAGGCTGCACACGACTGTAGCAATTCCACTGTAGCAAACCTACTGTAGCGGCACTGTAGTAACTTACGCGATTTTCTGGATTTCTCGAAAACTTTCTCTCCCCGCATGGGTGACCGCATAGCATCCCGAAATTAGGTTTTAAAGGCCTTTTGGGCATTCTTCTTGTTATCTTTTGGCCACCATTCTCCTCCATCATCTTCTTGGACTTCAAGGCTGCGGGAGAAGGCATTTTTGAGGAGCAAATCGTGGGGAGAAGAAGATCACACACTCAAGGGCGAGCATCTAGGAGCTTGTTGGCGCGGATCCTTCAAGTTCTCATCACCATCTTCTTCTAGTCTTCATCTTAGGGGAGTTGTTATGAGCTTTACTTTGTATTTCTTGTTTTGTAGGCATTCTCCTTTGTTGATGATGAACTAGACTCCCAAGGTCGCTGGGCATCCGGTGAACCTTGGGATGAACTTGCTTGTTTGGATACTTGATTTATATGTATGGCATTTGTGTGGTTTGTGGTTTAAGTTTGGTGTATTTGAATGCCTTGGTATGCATGAGAACTCTGTGTATCAATTTTTAGGTAATACTAGGTTGCATGACCATTGCCCTAGTGTTAGACTCACCAAGCTTAGAAGGGATACATGTACAAATACGCCGTGACCATCGGGTATTTGTACCCCTCCAACCATTAGGGTTGAGCCTAGATATTGTGTTTGACTCTAATTTGAGATTTCCCTAGGCCCTTAGCAATCGTGTGGGGATTTGGGCGGTAGAAATACCGTAGCGGTGGAAATTCCATATTCCAATACCCATACTGGATTAGGGGTCATCACCGTGACCATCGGGGTGACCTATCTTTGGATGTCTCTTGGCCTAACCACCTTTGCCTGTGTGATTCGAGTATTCTTCTAGCTTTAGTAGTCCCGAGGGGATCCTCGCCCGCGGCCTCGTTCATTTATTGCTCATTGTTTCCTTAATGCGCTTGTTTGGTGTGCCTTAGATCACTTGTTTATAGTTTTATCTTTTGTTTGTTCCCTTATCTTGTTTTAAATCTATATCTGGTAGACTAGACAGTGTCATCTAGAGGGAAGTAATAGCAGCTCTTGGGACCCCAGGGAATACGACCCCCTCGCGCGTGCGTGAGGGGTATTACTTGGCGACCCGTGCACTTGCGGATCGATCATATCATACATCTTAAGTGTGGGGGGGATTCACATTGCACACACCTTTACTTGGGCATTCAATTGCTCATGCTCATGTAGCCTATGGCGGTTCACCTTAGTTGCAATGTTTGTATTCTTAGAGTTTAGGAGAATTTTTAACGTTGTATCCTATCATGCTCTAGTTTCTACTTGAATTTTTAGGGAATTTTTGCTCGATTATCTTATATTGCACAACTTACTCTTGGAATCTTTTGGAAACTCAATCTTGAAGTTTTTAAGGACAAGTTTATCATCATTCTTAGTTTTACTTTGGAAAATGCATATATAAAAAAAATGGAAAAGAGAAAAAGAAAAAAATATATATGAGTTTGTGAATAGTTGCTTTGTTTCATGTATGCATTTGAGGTGGAAAGAGCTACCACCCATGAAGTATGTAGCTAGTCTCATAAGTCGGATACAAGTTATACCCTAATGAGAAAAAGAGCTATCTCATGGGATACGTGAAAGCTACTACCCCGGTAGAAAGAGCTACCTCCTCGAAAGAGTGAAAGCCACCTTTGGGGGCCGCCTAGGAAAGGGCTACCTTCAAGGTTGTGTGAAGCTACTACTTCCTTTCTTATTTTTAATATATAAATAAGTCCTTATTAACAAAAGTTTGAGGAGTACTCATTTGGTTGTCTTGAGTGAGTTCACACACACTTACACATTTTCGAGTTGATTAACCCTTTTTATTCATGTTTTTAGCGATAGCATTGGTAACCTTATGCAATGTTTTGAGTTCCCCTTATTTGTAGAATGCTTCTTTTGCACTTTTGGTGAACCTAACACTGAGCACTTCCAATTGTTCTTCCCAAGTACTTTCACGTTTTATTTTTACTTGAGGACAAGCAAAAGCTTAAGTGTGGGGGAGTCTGATAAGTGCTTGTGATATAGTAACGCGAAGCGTTATTATCTTATAATGAACATATCTTTTATCAGATTTTAACACTAAATAGTGTGCATTTGTGTATTCTTATGCATTATAGGTTTGTGGAGCTAATTTGGAGAAGAAGAACGAAGTTAGATCGTGTTCGCCGTTGTTGGGCGGTTTTTGGACCAAGCAAGGAACAAGGCACGAGATTAGACTTGTTAGTGTGTGCCAACCTCCTTTGGAGGGGCACAAAGGCAGTCGCATTCACAACAAATCTAACTTATATAGCTTAGGAGAACTTCGCCAAGAAAGAGACTTGAAGCAATCGGCATGATCTACCATTGATTGTGTGCCCAATTCAATGGCCTCGATGAAAAACGACGGACTCGGGAGCGTTTCGGCACTGCAGTTTGTTAATGCAGCAAAACACTGTAGTAAGCTATTGTTCACTTTCGGCCGAATTTCAGAATTTCAGAGAATTCACACGGGCGTGTGGAATTAACACACGGCCGTGTGAATCAATTTTTCAGCAGACAGAAACTTCACATGCCCGTGTGTTAATTCCACACGGCCGTGTGAAATCCCGATAAGTCCAAAATTTAAACCCGTACTCAGCATTATAAAAGCCCGATTTGGAGACTTTTGACATATCTTTTGACCTATCTTTCTCCCGAACTTCTGGAGAGTGCGGCTAGGGTTTCAGAGAGGACTTCGTGGAGGTTTGGAGCTCGTCATCGGCATCGTCACTGACGTCCGACGGCCGCACAAGACCACGGCCACATCTTACGCGAGGGGGTTTTCATCAATGCTTTTTATTTATACTTTCTTCTATATTTTGATGAACATGTATAACTCCATGAGGAGCTAAACCCCTCGTGGGTATTCAGACTTGTAAAACCCTAGGATTCTTATGTTTCTATGACATTGCTATTATGCTTTTTGATAAACACATAAACATACGTATTTCTTATGTATCCGGGCGTATACATTGCGTATTTTTATATGAATTGATTCCCGTTTTTGGTTTGAATTGGTTTCTTTCGTGTTACAGGTACCAATGAGGCCCCGGTGAGCTCAATGACAGAATTGGAGAAGAATCGGCATCAGAAACACTGTTTCGGAGCCCGGGACCATTGTAGCAACACTGTAGCATGAAGAATTGAAGATAGGCCTGGTCAGGAGATTCATGTGGGCACATAGCAGGTCGCATGAGTACTATAGCAGTTCTACTGTAGCAGTTTACTGTAGCGGAACTGTAGCAACTTACACGGTTTTCGGGCTTTTTCGAAAACTTTCTCTCCCCGCATGCGGGGCCGCATGGGAGGACGCATAGCTCGCTGGAATTGGTTTTAAGGGCTTTTTGGAACATTCTTTGAGGGGGGAACCTAGGTCTTGGGAGAGCTTGACTTCACCACTTTTCTTGGGAGCTTGAGGCCAGCTTTTGGAGGCAATTCTTGAGGAGAGGACGACGGGGAGAGCACGACATAACGAGTCCACGCCTTCGATTTGTATTTGAGAGGAAGATTGACAAAGGAAGCCACTCCTTGGGTGGCGTCCTTGGAAGCGTCATTCAGCCTTGATCCTTTGACGGAGTGTTCTTATTATGCATTTGGTTGTTTTCATGTATTTTCTTGCCTATTTTGTGATGATGAGCAACTAAACCCCAAGGTCACCAGATGTAGGTGAACCTTGGGGGTGAACTTGTGTATTTTGGATGCTTGTTCTAGTTTTATGTATTTGGTGTGGTTTGTGATCCTTGTTTGGTGATTTTCGAATGCCTTGGTATGTATGAGAACTTTATATATCAATCCTAGACAATACTAGGTTGCATGACCATTGTCCTAGTATTTGGCTCACCAAGCTTGGAAGGGAATACACGTACGAATATGCCGTGACCATCAGGTATTTGTACCCCTCCAATTATTAGGGTTGTCCTTGATTGTGTCTCAATCCTAGCTTGGGGAAATCCACTAAACCCATTGCGATCGTACGAGGATTTGGGCAGAAGTAATTCCGTATTCTAATACTTGTACCGGATTAGGGACCAACACCGTGACCATCGGGTTGGTCTAATTTAGGGTTTCCCGGTCCAAACCACCCACGTGCATGCTAGTTAGGGCATCCTTAGCACTTTAGTAACCCCCGAAGGAATCCTTATCTGTGACTATTCCTTCACCATGATCTTTCCCTCCGTATTTATACTTACTATTTGCATGCTCTTTGCTTTAGTAGATTATTTGTAGTTCTTCTTTCAAGTGATTATTTGTAGTTCTTCTTTCAAGTGACAACAATTATTTGTATTATTTGGCGGCCCCGTGCACTTGCGGGTGAGAAATCACTTTTCCATTATTGATAAATAAATCGATTTTCAATTTTAATTATCTTGTGCTATTGTTTTTCCCTTAGCCGTGACACTAAGGTTGAGAGCAATCTAGGTTATCCCTTGGAGGTTTGACAACTCCTATAGGGTTAGACTCCTTAAGATTGAAGAGGGTTGAGAGGGAGAGTTGTGAGGTAGCGATGTACCGCTTTCCCCTCCGGTGTGATTTCTCCCTACCTCCGTTTTCTTGGTTAATTAGCAGTCAAGATAAAGTGTTAGGGCTCCATCTAGACTAGGGTTCTTCCACCTAGACCAAAGGGTTAGAACTACATAGAGGAACAGGTTTTATCACTAGGAATCCCTAGAGCTTAAAGCAATCCCACATAGTGTTAGGGTCAGGAAGATAGACTCCCCTGGGGCTTAGTTGACAGGTCAACAAGAGTCAAGGGTCGTAGTGAATCCTAATACCGGGACATAATGATGGGGTTAGTCACGATTGACCTTTAGTTTTGGGACCGTGAGTTTAAGGATATCCTCGACTCAATTAAACGTCAATAGGAAAGCATAATAGCATAGTCTTGCACTAGAAGCATAAGTCCTAAAGGTAGCTTGTCCGGATACCCTATTTCACCCATTGCTAGTCTTTCTTTCATAACTCCTACTTGCTTTTCTCTTGTCTTCCATCTCTCTGTTTAAATTCATGTCTTTTAGCATAATTGATTTCGTAATCTACTCACCAATTCGATTATCACTTCTCGTATATCGCATAACTAAATAGCAAATTCTTGTGTTTTAAATCCCTATTCCTTGTGGATTCAGCTACCCACTCACCAGGGTAATTTTATTACTTCGACAAGCCCATACACTACGGGACACATGCAAGGGGTCATGTCAGAACTCCCCTGGGGCTTAGTTGCATGAGCAATAGAGTGAAAGGTTGAAGTGAATCCTAGTGCTGAGGCCTAATTTAGACTAGGGTTCTTCCACTTGGACCAAAGGGTTAGAACTACACATAGGAACTGGTTTTATCACTAGGAATCCGTAGAACTTAAAGCAATCTCACGTAGTGTGAGGCTTAGGAAGACGTACTCCTCTAGGGCTTAGTTGATAGGTCAACGAGAGTCAAGAGTCGTAGTGAAAACCTAATGCCGGGGCATAGTGTTGGGGTTAGTCACGGTTGACCTTAGGTTTGGGACCGTGTGTTTAAGGATATCCTCGACTCAATTAACATCAATAGAAAAGTATAATAGCATAGTCTTGCACAAGAAGCATAAGTCCTATGGGTAGCTTGTCCGGGTATCCTATTTTATCTATTGCTAGTCCTTCTCTATTTACTCGTTCTTGCATTCTCTTGCCTTCCATCTTTCTATTTAATTTCTTGTTTCTTTATATTGCTTTCCTATTCACTCATTCATTCTTTTCACACCCACCGTACATTACTTAGCTAATTAGTAAACCTCGTGTCTTAAGTCCCTATTCCCTGTGGATTTGACTACCCACTTACCAAGATAAATTTATTACTTCGACAAGCCCGTGCACTTGCGGGTTACACTCAAGGGGTCGTGTCAGATTTCCACAACTCATTAGACATCAATTAGAGGGTATAATACTAGTCTTGCACTAGAAGTATTAGTCCTAGGGGTAGCTTTGTCCGGGTATCCCATCTTTATATCGATTACCTCTCTTACCCTCATTACTTTTCTTGCGCTTTTTTATTTTCTTTTACATTTATATATACATATATATTTCTCTCACCATCGACTTCCTTCATAGTTAAATAGCGATAAGATTTGTTTCTAAACACTATTCCCTGTGGATACGACTACCTACTCACCAGGATATTTTATTAATTCGACAACCCGTACACTTGCTAGGTACACACACAAGGGGTATGTCAGATTTCCACGACTCATTAAACATCAATAAGGGAGTATAATACTAGTCCTCCACCAGAAGCATTAGTTCTAGGGGGAGCTTATCCGGTTACCACATATTTGCATTGATTGTCTCCTTCTACTCTTTGGTTGCATTCTTCTTTCTTCCATATTTCTTTTCCTTTTCTTGCATACACACATTGTTTTCTCTCACCCCTGTTGTTTTTGCACTAGCTAAGTATTAATTTCTCTTATCTTAAATCACTACTCCCTGTGGATTCGACTTTCCTCTCACCAGGGTATTATTATTTTGACAACCCGTGCACTTTTTGGGCTCACTCGAAAGGGTGTTTGTCACTCATTGAGCTGAAGTATTCTCTGTTTCCCCGCTTTACTCAAATCAAAATTCATCGCCTTGATTGCCCAATATGGCTTGTGTTCAAGCTTATTAGGTAAATGGCATGACTTTCTGTAGACTAAATTGTAGGGAGCGGTCCTATTAGAGTCTTGTATGCTGTCTGGTGAGCCCAAAATGTGTTATCCAAGAACTCTAACCAATCCCGCTTTCCTTGTTCCACTTATTTTGTCAGAATACTCTTGAGCTCTCTTTTAGTGATCTCCATCTGACCACTAGTCTGTGGGTGATAAGGAGTAGCAAGTCGGTGATGCACCCCATACCTCTTTAATACATTTTCAAGCTGAGCGTTATAGAAATGAGTTCCTTGATCACTAATAATAATCCGTGGGGTTCCACAAAGTGCAAAGAGCTTTTTCAAGAATTTCACCACTGTTCAAGCATTATTGGTCGGTAGTGCTTGAGCCTCGCCCAACTTGGAGACATAATCTATGGCCACTAGAATGTATTGATTGCCATTAGATTTTGGAAATGGTCCCATAAAGTCAATGCCCCACACATCAAATATTTCACAAAATTGCATTGGGTTCTGAGGCATTTCATCCAGTCGAGATAAATTCTCTGGTCTTTACAATTGTCGCATCGAAGAACAAACTGGTATGCATCTTGAAATAAAGTTGGCCAATAAAACCCATCAGCCAAAACTTTTTCAGCCATTCTACTTGAACCGCAATGCCCTCCAATAGGTCCTGAGTGACAATGTGCAAGGATATCCCATCCTTCTTCCGCTGATACACATCTCTGAACCACATGGTCTGCATAGATGAGGAATAGAAACGGATCATTGGAAAAATAATTCTTCAAATCACTAAAGAATTTTTTCTTTTGTTAGAATGCAAGCCCTTACTTAAGAACCTTCCCTGACATATAATTTGCAAAATCAGTGAACCAAGCAGACAAATGATCCACCACCATATTTTCAGCACTTTTCTTGTCCTTCACAACCTTCTAAGCATGACAAATGATCCACCACCACATTTTCAGTACCTTTCTTGTCTTTTATTTCCATGTCAAACTCTTGCAAAAGTAGTATCTACTGGATCAACCTTAGCTTAGCATCAGCCTTGTTCATGAGATAACGAAGTGTCGAATGATCAGTGAATACAGTGACCCTAGACATAATGAGATAATGTCTGAACTTGTCAAAGGAAAACATGACTACTAGTAACTCTTTCTCTGTAGTAGTGTAATTTTCTTGAGCACCTATGAGAGTCTTACTAGCGTAATATATTGGTTGGAACTGTTTACCCTTTTTTTACCCCAAAACTGCTCCAATAACATAATCACTCGCATTGCACATGATCTCAAATGGTTCGTTCCAATCCGATGTGATCAAAATTGGAGTGTTGACTAGTTTCTCCTTGAACAATTTAAAGACAGCCAAACAATCATTCCCAAAATCAACAGAGCATCTTTTTCTAGAAGCTTTGTTAATGGTTGTGTGATCTTTGAGAAATCCTTGATAAATCGCTTGTAAAAATCTGTTTTCCCTAAGAAACTCTGAACTCCCTTAACACTTATTGGTGGAGGAAGTTTATCCATGACTTCAATTGATGAGCGAGCGCGCGACTAGCCACAGAGCTAGCACGCGACTCCCCGGCCGCAAGTGCACGGGTCGTCAAGTAATAAACCTCACGAGGAGGGTCGTATTCCCAAGGGCCCGAGATCTACTATTACTTCCTTTTGGGAGTCACTTTCTAGTCGATCGAAACAGGGTTGAAGCAATATTAAAATAATAAAAACAAGTAAAGGAATGCAAATAAGATAAAACTCAATCCGGAATAAAATAGAGATGAAGAATCCAATAATTATGGAAGGCCTCGGGCGAGGATTCCCCCGGGAGAAGACTAAATACGAATGACCAAGATAATTATAAAACTAGGGTTAGCTTGGTTTCGGTCCGCTAGACTCGGATGTCGACTACCCCGGAACCTCCGTAGTGTAGCCCTAATCCAGTACGGGTTTCTCTATCCAGAAAATACCCCTACGATGTCAATGAGAACAAGGAGTCTTGATTAGGGTTAATCTAATGCACGCTCTCGGCTAAATTAACCCTAATCGCGCGGGAGGCTATTAACACCCGGAACCTCCGGTGTATTAATACATGTTACCCTCTTTAACTCATCAAAGGACCTAATACAAGCTAGCATCCCGCCAAACAAGTATCATTCAAAATCAATTCTACGGAATCCATCCATTGTAGAATGAACAACATGATGATGAATTAAAACCAAACAATCAAACTAACACATTCATTTAAAGCAAAATATAGGTCATTCATACAAAGTCTCCTCCCAAGGTTCACCGGGAGCCCGGCGGCCTTGGGAGGTTTAGTTCAACATCACAAAACTAAGGAGCTCATCATACAACAATTCCATCCAATAAAAACAAGAAAAACCCCCTCGAAGATGTCGACTAGGGTTGATGGCGTAGCTCGTCGGATCCGCGCCGGCGAGCCCTATGAAGCTTCTCAACGTCTTCCCCTTCTTCTCTCCTTCGAATCTAGCCGAAAATCCTTCCAAAATCCCTCAAGAAATGGTGAAATGAAGTCTAGGACAAGTGGAGGCCGGATGAGAAAAAAGATCTTCTCAAAAACTCTTCAGAACAAGCATATATAGCCCGAAGGTGTGCGGGCACTGTGCGGGCCGCACAGTGCCCGCACAGCCTTCTGGCTGTGCTGTGCGGCCAGTGTGCGGGCCGCACACTGGCCGCACACTTCTCTGTCTCTCTTGTGCGGTCACTGTGCGGGCCGCACAGTGGTCGCACACCCTTCTGGCCAGGGTGTGCGGCCACTGCGCAGCCCGCACAGTGGCCGCACACGGCCGAGAAAAAATGTGCCCGTGTGCGGCGCGTCGGCTTCCAGGGTGCTCCAACTCTTCGTTCCTTCTTCAATCATCCCCGGAATGACACGAATATGGTCAAAACTTGCGCACTTGGTCCTTGAAACCCTGAAATGAAAAATAAAACATCAAGTGCGCAAAAACTCGTCGAAAATACACATAAGTTGCATGAATGTACAAGAACATCATAGCTATAACATGATGTATTTAGGCACTTATCAAATACCCCCTACTTAAGCATTTGCTTGTCCCCAAGCAAACGGACATGGAAAACCAGGGATACTGATAAGTGACTAAATACACAACCTCGGGCAAGAGATGAAAGTATCATAGCCAAAGCGAAATTCAAAATACTAAGCAAAGACCACTTGAGATCATTCACGCATTCATTGGCCGTGTCGTGTTGTGTGTGTGCAATTCCCCTAGTTCGAAGCCCTGTAGTCTAAACAAGGTAGACAGGACCCCGAGGACCACTTCTTGAAACAATTCACGCCACATTGTGGAATACGGCCTTGAGGTGGTAGAAATACTTCTAGTAGAGTCGTAAGGATCCTTCCTCTTATTATCGAACAATAACCGGTCAAAATTTATTTTTCTGTACGCAAAATGTTTATCTTTTTTTCTTTTCCGGGACTAACATGAACTGCAAATCCACATTACCTGGAGCTTTGCACATTCATGTAAACGCGCTCATGTCCTTATAGCTTTTGGCGAGAGGAACACTCTGGTTAGGAGCCAGAACCCCAGGTTACTTCGCTATTAGGACAGAGGAGCACTGTCCACGTTTTTATTCACTTTGCCTTTTTTTTTTTTTCGACCGTATTGCAAAAAAAAGAACAAGAAGAAGGTCCTCAAAACCCTATTAGAAGGTATTCTAACACGTCAAGGCGCGAAACCACTAGTATGGGTTAGCAACTAAGAGGGTCACGAAAGTGCTGTGGTTCCTCGCCTAGATGTCCAGGGTTCTACCTAAGGGAATAGTGCGAGAATTGCCTAGAATGACATGAAAATCTCAAGTGTGCAGGGTCATAAAAAGCTTAGCATTTATCATGATTTCGAGCTATAATACAATCACAATTAAGTACGCCATCCTAGGTTTACAATCATGCAACAAGTCAAGAATTATCAAAAATTTTCATACAAGTTCACGAAACAAGTAACGAAGATCAGACATGCATAGCCACCCCCCCACTTAAAGCAGTACATTGCCCTCAATGTACATTGATCAGCAGTACAGAAAAAATTTATGCATGGAAAATAAAGAGGGTGGTGTCATGAACTTCCCCGAGAAATTGGTAATGAGCTTTGCAAGGCACGAGCTCGGGGTGACCATCACCATGGCTACAAGCGAAGTGGAGAGGAAGAAAAATGGACGTCTTGTTCTACCTACAAGGAGAAAAGACGTCGAGTCAAGCATCCATCAACCACACAGAGATTGAAAACAAGAAACACGGTTTACAAGAGCAAACAAGAGTTTTTAAGCGATAGAATAAAACAACACTCAACAAACTAAGTTGTAAGGATAAGCCTTAGACAACTAGATTAATACAACAAACGCAAGCACACAAGAGACAACAATAAAAAGAACAGAAACGGAAATAGCAATAAAAAGAACAGGAACAGCGGAAAGCCTGGGAGCCTCAATCCCAGTCATCCCAGTCATCAGTAGAAGCTGGTGGTGCAGAAAATGGTGGAGAGTGGGGTTGATGCTGCAGGAGGGCCAGGATGTCCTGTTGGCCCTGAAGAAGGTTAAGTTGCCCCTGGATGATCCGAGAAATATCTTCTCCCTGACGCCGCTGTATGTCTCGCAAATCTTGTATATCACGCTGTAACTCTGCAGGGGAAACGGTGCGAGTGGAACTCGATTGAGCTTGGTCACCCTGAGGAATATCCGATGTACTCTGGTTGTCGTCGGAATTGAGGAGGCTCTCATGAGAAACGACATAATAGGATGATCCTCGGCGCTTGATAATACCAATCGCGAGTAAGGTTTGAATCCCCAATGCAATCGTTCCCCCAACCCTCTTCATTGAACGAATACGGCCAAGAACCTGCATGCCCCTCACAAGGCGTGTGATATATGGTCCGGCGAAGATGACCCCGATCGGGGGGTGTTGATTATGTCGGGCAATGCATTCTGCTAGCACACACGCCAAATTGATGGGATAACGGTTAATCATACTGTATAGAATGAGCAGGTCCATGCGAGATACTACCCCAGTGCTGTCGGCGCGCCCGGTGATAGATCGGCTCATCAATGCGTGTACATAACGGTGGGCGGGACTACGAAGGAGTGACGCTTTCTTGGAATCTTGACCGGCAGCAAGGGTAATAGAACGCCAAAAGTGCCTTGGCTCGACATGCGGGGGAAAATCAAGTGGTAAGATGGGGTAGTCCATACTTTTCAGAAACTCCCAGTCATAAATGCCCAAGTGGTTGGCAAAGTCACGGAGACTAATGGATTTATGTTCACCATGGACTTGGAATGAAATTCCTCCTGGGCGATGAAGACGGGCATAGGTCTTGTTAAATTCAAAGGTGCTCAGAACTTCGAGGGTGAGCTCGCGATAAACAGGTTCGTTGATATCAAAAACGGTGAGCCACTGATCAAACCCAACTAATTGCCGAACATCATCGGCCAAACCCAATTGTTCAAGTAGTTCCCAATCAATTATTCGGGTTTGGCCGAATGGCTTTGTGCTAAGTGAATCGTAGCGTTCTTGGAATACATTGTCATTGAATTGGATCTCGGATGAAGAGCTAGCTCGGGCCAATGCGCGCTTGTTAGAAGCCTTCGGTGCCATATCTATAATCACACAATTTAGATAAAATCAAATCTCATCCCATAATAGCAAGTGCGACAAGATAGGTATGACACAAGAATTAATATTATCATAATACATTAACAATATGGAAAGATAAGAAAGGAGACTACAAAATCAAACAAAGGCAACAAGGGTGAGTACAATAGTTTACTAGCATGAAAACAAGGCATGTGAGATCAAAATAGAGGATGGAAACAAAGATTTCTTAAAAGCAAGCATAACATCCTAAATTCACCATAGAAATTTGTACAATTGTGAACAACTTTGAAACAACACCATGAGGAGACATTCCACTCAAGACAACAATGAGCTACAAAAATTACACCCAAAAAGGGAAATCAAACTCTCCAAGATTAAACACTCACAAATAAATGTAACAAATACCACAATGAAGTAGCAAGATCTCCAAGATCTCAAGAAAAAGAAGTAAGATAAAACAAACCTTAAGGGCAAGGGAGAACAAGCAAGATGAGGTTGAAGAGCTAGTGAGGACGAGGACGAGCTTGGAAGAAGAAGAGGAAAATCAGGGAGCTAGTTTTGGAGATGGTCGGCCAAGGTGATGGAGGTGAGTCTTGGAGAAATTCAGTGCTTAAGAGTCAAAGATGGAGAATAGGGGCTGAAAAGAAGTCTTTGAAAGGGATAAGACTAAAGAGGACACTGAGCAAGGCAAGATGGTGGACAAGTGGCAAGAATCAGCCACTTGTCACTCGTTGGTGTGCGGGGGGCACACCAACCGCATATGATGTGTGCGGTTGGTGCGCGGCCCGCACACCCACCGCACAAGGCTCTGTCTCAAGTGTGCGGCTGGTGTGCGGGCCGCACACCAGCCGCATGGGCTTCTGTCTCAAGTGTGCGGCTGGTGTGCGGGCCGCACACCAACCGCATGGGCTTCTGTCTATGTCATGCGGCCACTGTGCGGGCCGCACAGTGGCCGCACAAGGCTTCAGGAAATTGGAAATTTTCACCCCTTTGGAATGCAAACAAGGATACAACAATTGCACCGACAAGATAAAATACGAGGGAGAGGAGGATTAAACTCGAGATTCTAACAAACACACAAAAACAACAAAGAAAACAAGAATACGAACAAAAAGAAAACAAAGGCTTGGGCTACCTCCCAAGAGTGCTCGTTTAGCGTCGCGAGCACGAAGCATGAGTGTCCCGAATTAATGAGGTTCAAAGAGAAAGATTTTACCTGACGGATCGGGCAAAAATGAGCTCTTACCGAAATATAGCTTGAGGCGATGCCCGTTTACCTTGAACCGACCTTTCTCCGGGTGGTTGATTTCGACTACTCCCTGAGGTGAGACACTCATGACCGTGTACGGTCCTGTCCATCGCGATTTGAGCTTCCCTGGAAATAGGCGAAGTCGGGCATTGTATAGCAACACTTGATCCCCTTCCTCCAACTTCTTGCCCTGTTTTATATTTTTGTCGTGGAATCGCTTCACTTTTTCTTTGTATAATCTTGAATTCTCGTAGGACAGAACCCTCCATTCCTCAAGTTCATTCAGTTGCATCTTCCTTTTCTCCCCAACCAAGTTGAAATCAAAATTCAGGAATTTGGTGGCCCAATATGCTTTGTGTTCCAGCTCAACAGGGAGATGGCAAGCCTTGCCATAAACTAGGCGATACGGACTGCTCCCCGTAGGTGTTTTATATGCTGTACGGTAGGCCCAAAGTGCATCATCCAGATGGTCTGCCCAGTCCTTGCGATGATGAGCAACAGTTTTTTCCAAAATTCGCTTGAGTTCTCGGTTGGAAACTTCGACTTGACCACTAGTTTGTGGATGATAAGCGGTAGATGTATAATGGGAGACACCGTATCTTTTCAAGATCTTCGCAAACCGGGAATTACAAAAGTGTGCTCCTCGGTCACTGATAATTGTTCGCGGCGCCCCAAACCTCGAGAACAACCTCTTCAAGAATTGCACAACAACACGGGCATCATTAGACGGCAACGATTGAGCTTCCACCCAGCGGGATGCGTAATCCACAGCAACTAGAATAAACTTGTGCCCCCGGGAGTTTGGAAAGGGACCCATGAAATCGATCCCCCACACATCAAAAACCTCACAAACTTGGATAGCATTCTGAGGCATTTCGTCCCGGCGCGAAATGTTCCCTGCTCTCTGGCATCGATCGCAGCATTGAATATGGCTTTGTGCATCTAGAAAAATAGTGGGCCAAAAGAATCCAGCGTCAAGAATTTTTTTAGCTGTTCGATTGGTGCTGTAATGCCCCCCGGTTGGGCCTTCATGGCAATGTTTGATAATGTGCACTCCTTCTTGTCGAGATACGCACCGCCTAACCACCTGATCGGCACAGACGCGGAACAAGTAAGGTTCCTCCCAAATATAATGCTTCAGATCAGCGAAAAATTTCTTCCTTTGTTGGTAACTAAACCACTTTGGGAGAATGCCCGCTGCCAGATAATTAGCAATGTCTGCGAACCAGGGTTGATCTTCTTCCTGAGTCACCTGAACACGAAACAGTTGTTCTTCCGGAAAGGAGTCATTGATCTCACCATCTATGGTAGATGATGAGTAGTTGTTCTCAAGTCGAGACAAATGATCAGCAGCTAAATTTTCAGCACCGCTTTTGTCCTTGATTTCCAAATCGAATTCCTGCAGCAGGAGCACCCAACGGATCAGACGCGGCTTAGCATCAGTCTTACTCAGGAGATATCGAAGTGCAGAATGATCAGTGTAAACCACAACTTTGGAAAGCACCAAATAAGGCCTGAACTTGTCGAAAGCAAAGACCACCGCAAGGAGTTCTTTTTCAGTGGTAGTATAATTTTCTTGAGCCCCCGTGAGAGTTTTGCTTGCATAATAAATAGGATGGAAATGTTTGTCTTTCCTTTGCCCCAGAACTGCTCCCACTGCAAAATCGCTAGCGTCACACATTAATTCGAATGGTAGCTCCCAGTTTGGTGCGATGAGGATAGGTGCCCGGATAAGTTGATTCTTTAGTGTAGTGAAGGCAGTCAAACACTCCGGGGTGAAATTGAACGGCACATCCTTCTCAAGGAGCTTAGTCAACTGATAAACGCCTAACTGTACGTATTATTTATATATGTTTGCGTATTTCTAGAGTAATTTTGTATGTGTGGATGCCCATTTTCGGTCTAAATTGGTTTATTTTGTATTACAGGCACAGAAGATACCGTGGGGAGCTCAATAATATGATTTTAGAAGAAATCGGCAGGAAAAAGACCATTTTTGAGCTCCGATACTGTAGCGTGGACACTGTAGCAGCACTGTAGCACGAAACCTTTGGCAAAACGGCTAAGTCTGAAAGATCATGCGGGCTACCATGCGGGCACTGCAGAGGCCGCATACGTATTGTAGCAATTCTACTGTAGCAGGGGTACTGTAGCAACATTACTGTAGCGGCACTGTAGCAACTTACGCAATTTTCGGGATTTCTCGGAAACTTTCTCTCCCCGCATGCGGGGCCGCATGGGAGGCCGCATAGCTCGCTGGAATTGGTTTTAAGGGCTTTTTTGTCACTTTTGAAGGAGATTCTTTTGGGGAGACTTTTGGGCCGCCGCCCCACCCATTTTGGCGGCGATTTCCGGCGATCTACGGCACGAAGCTTCACCAAGAGGGAGACAACGTCGAAGGAGGAGTTTGGAGGGAAGATCCAAGACATTGAGGCATATTTTTAGGGTTTTCATCCATCAAGGGATTCCAAGGCTAGAGGGAGTGGTTCTTGCTTCATTTCTTGTTTTGTTATTCCTTGTAGTTGTATGAGTTTTCCTCTTTCATGAGGAACTAACTTATTTGTGATTTGGGCATGATGAACCTTAGGGTTGGTTGCTTGTAATTTGGATGAACATCTTTATTGATGCATTGTTTGATGTTGTATTTCTTTTATGGAATCTTGTAGTTTGTGGTTCAAGCCTTGTGTACTTTGATGTGTTGATTTGCATGAGAACTCTGTATTTCAACTTCTAGGTTGTACTCGGTTGCGTGACCATCGCCCTTGTACTAGACACACTAGGCTTGGAAGGGATACATGTACGAATACGCCGTGACCATCGGGTATTTGTACCCCTCCAACCATTAGGGCTTGACCTAGGTTGAGTTCGGCCCTAATTTGAGATTTCCCTAGGCGTAAGGCAATCGTACGAGGATTTGGGCGGAAGTGATTCCGTATTCCAATACTCGTACCGGATTAGGGGTTATCACCGTGACCATCGGGGTGACCTAATTTAGGAATCTCTTGGCCCAACTACCATCATAACATTTCATCCTAAATTCAGGACTTAATGACAACCCTAGGGGGATTCGTTGTCCAAATCACGCCTTCGCATGTTTGATTCTCCCTTGTTTGCTAAATGTGTGTAGTAGTAGCCTGGATTTCATTATAGTTATTTCTTTCTCCATTTTGTAAGTATTGCATGACAATCGAGTTGTTAGGCTAGGAAATAGATAAAAGGGGAGTAATAGTAGTTCCTTGGCCCTTGGGAATACGACCCCCTCGCACGTGCGTGAGGGGTATTACTTGGCGACCCGTGCGCTTGCGGATCGATTCAATCAAGTTTTTGGCGCCGTTGCCGGGGACCTCACAAGGAATACTAGGAAAACCTGTAGTCTATTGCTCTAGCCACTTTGTTTTTTTTTTCTTGTTGTACATACTGTTTTGTTATCTATTTTGTTTGTTTAATTTTTCTTTGTTTCACTTTGTGTTTTCTTTCTTTTTTGTGCGAGGTACACTATTCTTGACAAATGCAAGCTCAAAATTGCCCTCCAAGTCCTAACCATGGAGCATCGCAAGAAAGGAGATATACTACTGAGGAGGTCTTGGCACGATTCATGATCACCACGGAGGCAAAGTTTGAAAGGATAGAAAAAAGGTTCTATGAATTTGGCACAATTCTAAGGAATGTCCAAGCCTCTATTCATTCCCTTGAGAGCCAGGTTGGACATCTTGCTAGGGCCCAATCCGAACAACACTCGGTCCTTGATGCCAAATATGAAGCTAGATTTGAGGTCGTTCATGCCGCACTTTCGGCTATGCAAGCATCTCTCCACAAGCTAGAGAGCCGGGTTGAACAACAAATTCGTGAATCAGTAATGGAAGGCCCAACTACAACCTATATTGAAAAGGAAGAGAACTTTGGTATTTTGGAGGTTGAGGGAGTCAAAAGAGCACCATTGATAACACTTGAGCACGCCATTTGCATAAAAGCTAACAAGAAAACCAAGCACAAGAAAGAAGTATTTGGGACAAAAGAAATTGTGGGAAGGAGGTTCAAGCCATCCAATGACCCACCTATGCCGAGGTTAGACACGTCCCAACCAAAACTATTTCCTTGGAGGCCCAAACGATTCTTGTGGGTGATTAAAGGAAGACTGACAATGGTTGAAGAAGGAGATGTGGGTAGGAGGTTTACACCCCCCAAGGACCCACCCATGCCGAGTTTGAAATTTCTTCAATCTTCTTTATTCTCTTGGAGGCCAAAACAAGCTTTGTGGATGCTCCAAGGAAATCCAGCCGGGACTAAAGTAGAGGCGAGGAGGAGGTTCAAGCCGTCCAAGGATCCGCCAAAGTTTAGATTGTGCAATGCCCGGCCAAAGCTTTTTCCGTGGAGGCCAAAAGGTAACTCATGCTTGGTCTCTACTTTGACACCATCCCGGAAGGTACGCTTCACTTTTCTTGGTAGTTCTTATGCCACTTCTAGCCGGGAGGAACACACCGTCTTCAAGCCCCCTTGAGGTAAAACACGTCGAGCTAATGACGTTAAACAAGCGCTTCTTGGGAGGCAACCCAAGCATAAAAATTCATTGCATGTGTGTTTTTCGTATTTTGGTGTGTTTGGTTACTTTAGTGTTCTTTGTTTTCATGTGTGTGATTGTGGCTAGTTAGTCATTTTCATAATTTATTTACTTGTGTTTGTTCATGATACTTGTGAGTTCTTTGTGTTATCATTCATCTTCATGCATCAAACATCATGTTTTGGGTGTTGTGGGTGAATTCGGCATTGTTTTGATGCGATTTTGGGGTGTTTGGAGCCCGTATTTGCATGCAGAGAGTTGTGCGGCCTGCTATGCGACCGCATAGCAGGCCGCATGTTTTTTCCCGAGCCTTGTGCGGCCTGTCATGCGGCCGCACAAGGGGCCGCATGAATTTTCCCGAGCCTGATGCGGGGTACCATGCGGCCGCACAAGGGGCCGCATGGACACTCGGGCTGAATGATAAGTTGGTACCCCTTCACCATTTTCTTCATATCTCCCTCATTTCTCATCCATTTTCCCTCATTCTTTCACCGTTTTTCTCCATTTTTCTTCCTCTATATGAATCTTCTACTTCCAAGGACTTAATTTGCATGATTTATTGGGAGTTTTGCCGTCATCTTCACCGATCCTCGCCGATTCAAGCTTTGAAGCCCTAACTTGTGTCTTGAAGCAAACTTTTTTCTTTTTCTTGATTTTCATGCTTATCTTGCTTCAAACTTTGGGGAATGATGTATGAATGTGTAATCTCTGATTTATTTGTATTTTGAGACATTGTTTGTAAATTTTTGGGCTCCAAAAACAAGGGGAAACTCTGCCTTTTTCAAGACTGTGCTACAGTAACTTTGGGCTGAAATTTCTCTTGAATTTATTTGTTCACTTGTAGCATCATTGTAAATATCCTACAACACTTGAAATGAAAAGAATTGGATTTCATGATCTTGATTGCACAAAGAACTTGCTTGGATCATTTCTTGTTTAGTTGTTCTTGTGATGTTACTTGTTTGCTTGCATGTTTGTGTGTGTTCTTGTTTCTTTTCGTATTTTCTTTTTAGGTGTGTGATTTGATGCCTTGAGTTGATGTTCTTGTCTACCTTTCAGGGTGGAATTTGGACATCAAGCACACTTCCCGTCTCCTATATCTACCATGAAGCTTCGGTGGTCACCCCGATCTCATGGACTTAAAGACTCATGTTTTGAGACTCGGGGAAGTTCACGAAACCCTCCTACTATGTTTTTATTGTCAATATTATTACATTTCATTGCTTAGGCACATTGAGGGCAATGTGCATCTTTAAGTGGGGGGTGGAGTTGGATTTTCGTGAACTTTTAAAATTTTTGCAAGTGCATGCTTGAATTACCTATGATAGCTATGATTTTATTGTTAAGGACTTCCTAGCTTGGTAGAATGATGGTTGTGAGCTATCCTTTACTTGTGCTTGAATGTAGTTCTGTTTCATCTTTAGTACACCCATATACTTGTTCATGATCACTTCCACCTTGTACATTCCAACCAACCCATTGCAGTGTTTTTGGCATTTAATTGTTAAAGTCTATTTTCAATGCACTTTTAAGAGCCTTTGAGGTCCTCTATTGTTTTCTTTAGCCTCAAGTGAAATTGTTTAACAGGTTTTATGCCAGGGGATACGAGATACATTGTATATATGTTAAAAAAAAAAAAAAAAAAAAAAGAGAAAAAAGTGGAGTCTATGACAGTATTCCTCTGCTAGTACAGCATGAATGCGTCTATGTGGACTGTAATCAAGTAGGATGGGTGGCTCTTGTGCCTGGCCAGCATGTGCATCCGTCTGAAAGATTTTTGTGCAGTCCACGTTAGTCGGACTCAGAAAAAAAAAAAAAAAAAAAAAGTAAAGTAAAAGAAAGTATATATGTAAGTAGGAATAAAGCATCTCGTTTGTATCCCCTGAAACCTGTTGCTTGATCACTTAAGAGCCAGAGTTTTCTTTAGGACCCAAAGGACTCTTAACTGGGTATTGAGGGTGTCTTTAACACTTTAATGCCTTATTCATTGTACGTGGGGTGAATGGTCATCCTGGGGTAATCCAGGGTGTGGATGACAAGGTGGGAGTTAGCACACACTCACGGGGGCACTTGAGGAGAAACAGAACTAATATTACTTGACTATTCATTGAACAGCTCACTTCTTAATTTCTGTCCATTTGTGCTCGTGAAGTTCTTTACTATTGAGCTTGAGGTCATACAGTTAGTCGTTTATCTTCTTGCCCCTGTTCTTCATGTTTGTTTGCTTGGGGACAAGCAAACACTTAGGTGTGGGGATGTTTGATAAACGCCTAACTGTACGTATTATTTATATATGTTTGCGTATTTCTAGAGTAATTTTGTATGTGTGGATGCCCATTTTCGGTCTAAATTGGTTTATTTTGTATTACAGGCACAGAAGATACCGTGGGGAGCTCAATAATATGATTTTAGAAGAAATCGGCAGGAAAAAGACCATTTTTGAGCTCCGATACTGTAGCGTGGACACTGTAGCAGCACTGTAGCACGAAACCTTTGGCAAAACGGCTAAGTCTGAAAGATCATGCGGGCTACCATGCGGGCACTGCAGAGGCCGCATACGTATTGTAGCAATTCTACTGTAGCAGGGGGTAAAAATCGCTTGTAAAAATCTGTTTTCCCTAAGAAACTCTGAACTCCCTTAACACTTATTGGTGGAGGAAGTTTATCCATGACTTCAATTGATGAGCGAGCGCGCGACTAGCCACAGAGCTAGCACGCGACTCCCCGGCCGCAAGTGCACGGGTCGTGAAGTAATAAACCTCACGAGGAGGGTCGTATTCCCAAGGGCCCGAGATCTACTATTACTTCCTTTTGGGAGTCACTTTCTAGTCGATCGAAACAGGGTTGAAGCAATATTAAAATAATAAAAACAAGTAAAGGAATGCAAATAAGATAAAACTCAATCCGGAATAAAATAGAGATGAAGAATCCAATAATTATGGAAGGCCTCGGGCGAGGATTCCCCCGGGAGAAGACTAAATACGAATGACCAAGATAATTATAAAACTAGGGTTAGCTTGGTTTCGGTCCGCTAGACTCGGATGTCGACTACCCCGGAACCTCCGTAGTGTAGCCCTAATCCAGTACGGGTTTCTCTATCCAGAAAATACCCCTACGATGTCAATGAGAACAAGGAGTCTTGATTAGGGTTAATCTAATGCACGCTCTCGGCTAAATTAACCCTAATCGCGCGGGAGGCTATTAACACCCGGAACCTCCGGTGTATTAATACATGTTACCCTCTTTAACTCATCAAAGGACCTAATACAAGCTAGCATCCCGCCAAACAAGTATCATTCAAAATCAATTCTACGGAATCCATCCATTGTAGAATGAACAACATGATGATGAATTAAAACCAAACAATCAAACTAACACATTCATTTAAAGCAAAATATAGGTCATTCATACAAAGTCTCCTCCCAAGGTTCACCGGGAGCCCGGCGGCCTTGGGAGGTTTAGTTCAACATCACAAAACTAAGGAGCTCATCATACAACAATTCCATCCAATAAAAACAAGAAAAACCCCCTCGAAGATGTCGACTAGGGTTGATGGCGTAGCTCGTCGGATCCGCGCCGGCGAGCCCTATGAAGCTTCTCAACGTCTTCCCCTTCTTCTCTCCTTCGAATCTAGCCGAAAATCCTTCCAAAATCCCTCAAGAAATGGTGAAATGAAGTCTAGGACAAGTGGAGGCCGGATGAGAAAAAAGATCTTCTCAAAAACTCTTCAGAACAAGCATATATAGCCCGAAGGTGTGCGGGCACTGTGCGGGCCGCACAGTGCCCGCACAGCCTTCTGGCTGTGCTGTGCGGCCAGTGTGCGGGCCGCACACTGGCCGCACACTTCTCTGTCTCTCTTGTGCGGTCACTGTGCGGGCCGCACAGTGGTCGCACACCCTTCTGGCCAGGGTGTGCGGCCACTGCGCAGCCCGCACAGTGGCCGCACACGGCCGAGAAAAAATGTGCCCGTGTGCGGCGCGTCGGCTTCCAGGGTGCTCCAACTCTTCGTTCCTTCTTCAATCATCCCCGGAATGACACGAATATGGTCAAAACTTGCGCACTTGGTCCTTGAAACCCTGAAATGAAAAATAAAACATCAAGTGCGCAAAAACTCGTCGAAAATACACATAAGTTGCATGAATGTACAAGAACATCATAGCTATAACATGATGTATTTAGGCACTTATCATCAATCTTTGCCTTATCTACCTCCATCCCCATTTGGGAAATCTTGTGACCAAGTACAATGCCTTTTTCGACCATGAAGTGGCACTTTTCCCAATTAAGCAATAGATTTGTCTCTTCACATCTCATCAATACTCTTTCCAAGTTTTTCAAACATATGTCAAAAGAATCACCAAACACCAAAAAATCATCCATAAATAGCTCCATGATATCCTCCAAAAGATCATTAAAATGGCGGTCATACATAATCTGAAAGTCATCCTTCTATAAGCAAAAGTCCCATAGGGATAAGTGAATGTTGTCTTCTCCTGATCTTTTGGGGCGATAGGAATCTAAAAATACCCTAACATACCATCAAGGAAGCAATAAAACTGATGCCCAGCCAATTGCTCCAACATCTGATCAATAAAAGGCAGCATGAAGTGATCTTTTTGAGTTGCATCATTTAGTCTTCTATAATCAATGCATACTTTCCAACTTGTAACTATTCTAGTCGGGTTGAGTTCATTCTTTTCATTCTTTACCACTGTCATCCCTTCTTTCTTTGGAACCACTTTTGTTGGCCTAACCCAAGAACTATATGAGATTGGGTAAATCATTCCTCCATCTAACAGTTTCACCACTTCTACCTTGATGAATTCCTTCATGTTCAGGTTCAATCTTCTTTGAGGTTAGATTATAGACTTGAACTTATCCTTCATTAGAATTTTATGAGTGCAAAATGAAGGACTGATGCCCTTTAAACCAGAAATATTCCAAGAAATGGCAGATTTATGTTTTTTCAGCATGCTCACAAGTTTGTCCTTCTAATTACTAGAAAGATTTAATGCTATAATGACAGGGAGCTTTGACTTTTTTGCCAAGAACTCATACTCCAAATGTGTCTGCAGAGTCATTAGCTCCAAATCATGCTATTCTTCAATCAATGGTCGCAATCGGCTCTCCTTCAATCTATCAATCTCCTCAAATTAGACTGATTCTTGTTCAACAGCTTTCTCTAAACTATCTTCTAGTGCTTGATGGTTTGAGTGGTCCTTAGCACTTTCTGGAATTCCTATCTCACAAGTTTCCTCAATTATACTTATAATGCCCATCGAGAAAATTTCCTGCCTTTATTTTAGATAACACGATTCAAACTATGAAAGAACCCTGTCTAAACTTTCTTCAGAATCATAGTTTGAAGAAGAAGACAATGCCAATTGCTTGAATTGATTTAACACACTGACTAGTTCATAACTCGAGTCCTCCTTCCCATCAAGATGATCAATAATCACTTCCTCTGTAGAATGGCTAATCATGGGTTGGTCAATCACAAAATAGCTTGAAATTGATTGTATTGTGAGCAACTGCATTTTCTGTTTTGCATCCTTTACCATTCCTGTGATAGTATCAAATAAATCAGTTGTGTTAATCATTTTCCTTGAAGCTGAAATCAAAGAGAGAAAAACACATAATAATGATGGAAGAAAATAAAAGTGTGAAATAGAATGAATGATGACTAGCTAAAATAGCAAAGTGTAAATATCTCTAAAATGCCTACTCCCCCCGCCAACGGCGCCAAAAATTTTGACACACCCCTTACGTGAGTGTTCCGCAAGTACATAGCTCATCACAGTAATAAAATTTACCCCGCTGAGTCGGCAGTTGACACGACCCCTTGCGTGTATCCCGCAAGTGCACGGGCTTGTCGAAGTAATAAATTTACCCTGGTGAGTGGGTAGTCGAATCCACAGGGAATAGTGACTTAAGACACGAGATTTCACTATTTAGCTATGCGGTGTACGAAAAGTGATAATAGAATCGATGAGTGAATATGGAAGCAAATATAATAAAAGGCAAGAAATTAAATAGAGAGATGGAAGGCAAGAAAGTGCAAGTAGAAGTGAATAGAGAAGGACTAGAAATGGATTAAATAGGGTATCCGGACAAGCTACCTCTAGGACTTATGCTTCTAGTGCAAGACTACTTTTCTATTAATGTTAATTGAGTTGAGGATATCCTTAAACTCACGGTCCCAAACCTAAGGTCAACCGTGACTAACCCCAACACTATGCTCCGGCATTAGGATTCACGTCAACCCTTCACTCTGTTGCTCACGCTGGGGAGTATATTTACCTAAGCCTCACACTACGTGGGATTGTTTTAAGCTCCAGGGATTCCTAGTGATAAAACATGTTTCTATGTATAGTTCTAACCCTTTGGTCCAGGTGGAAGAACCCTAGTCTAGATTAAGCCCCAGTGCTTAGGATTCACGTCAACCCTTCACTTTGTTGCTTGTGCAACTAAGCCCAAGGAAGTTTATCTACCTAGCACTTCACTCTATCTCGACCGCTAAGAAATCAAGGAATACAGAGGTAGGGAGAAATCACGCAGGAGGAGAAATGGGACGCTTCGCTACCTCACGACTCACCCTCTCAACCCTCTTAAATATTAAGTAGTCTAATCCTATAGGAGGTGTCACACTTCGAAAGGACAACCTAGATTGTTCTCAACCCTAGTGTCACGGCTAAGGGAAAACAATTGCAAGAGATAATTAAAATTGAAAATTGAATTTATTCATCAATAATGGAAAAGCATAATAGCAATGTCATAGAAACATAATAATCCTAGGGTTTACAAGTCTGAATACCCAAGAGTGGCTTAGCTCCTCATAGAGCTATACATGTTCATCAAAATATAAAAGAAAGCACAACCTAAAGGCATTGATGAAACTCCCTTGCGTATGATGTGGTCGTGGTCTTGTGCGGCCGCCGAACGTCGGTGACGATGCCGATGACGTGCTTCGAACCTCCACAAAGTCTTCTTCGAAACTCTAGACGTAATCTCCAGAAGTTGGGGAGAAAGTTAGGTCAAAAGATGTGTAAAAAGTCTACAAATCGGGCTTTTATAATGTTGAGTCGCGGCTTTAAAATTGGACTTATCGGGTTTTCACACGGCCGTGTGGAATTTCCACACGCCTGTGTGAACTCTCTGGTTTTCTGAATTTCGGCTGAAAGCGAATAGTAGCTTGCTACAGTGTTTGCTACATTAACTTGCTACAGTGCTGCTGCAGCACTTGCTGAAATGCTCCCGAATTCGTTGTTCTTCATTGAGCCCATTGAATTGGGCACACAATCAATGGTAGATCGTGCCGATTGCTTCAAATCTCCTTCTTGGTAAAGTTCTCCTAAGCTACATGAGTTAAACTTGTTCTGAATGTGACTGCCTTTGTGCCCCTCCAAAGGAGGTTGGCACACACTCACAAGTCTAAATTCGTGCCTTGTTCGTTGCTTGGTCCAAAAACTCCCCAACAATAGTGAACACGATCTAACTTCGTTCCTTTTCTCCAAATTAGCTCCACAAATCTACAATGCACTATAGCACACAAATGCACACAATTTAGTGATAAAATCTGATAAAAGATATGCTCATTTTAAGATAATAACGCTTCGTGGTAGTATAACACAAGCACTTATCAAACTCCCCCACACTTAAGCTTTTGCTTGTCCTCAAGCAAAAATAACCCGTGAAAGTACTTAGGAAGAACAATTGGAAGTGCTCGGCCTTAGGTTTACCAAAAGTGCAAAAAAAGCATTCTACAAGTAAAGGAAACTCAAAACATTGCATAAGGATATCAATGCTCTAGCTAAAAACTCGAATAAAAAAGAACAATCAACACGAAAATGTGTAAGTGTGTGTAGACTCACTCAAGACAACCCAAAGAGTACTCCTCAAACTCTTGTTAACAAGGACTTATTTATAAACGAGAAGGAAGGAAGTAGTAACTTCACACAACCTCGAAGGTAGCCCTTTCCTAGGCGGCCGTCAAAGGTGGCTTTCACGCTTTCGATGTGGTAGCTCTTTCTACTGGGGTAGTAGCTTTCACGCATCCCATGAGATAGCTCTTTCTCTCATTAGGGTATAACTTGTATCCGACTTATGAGAGTAGCTACATATTTTATAGGTGGTAGCTCTTTCCACCTCAAATGCATATTTAAAACAAAGCAAATATTCACAACTCATTTTTTTTAATATGCATTTTCCAAAGTAATACTAAAAACAATAATAAACTTATCCTTAAAAACTTCAATACTGAGTTCCAAAAGATTCCAAGAGTAAGTTGTGCAATATAAGATAATCAAGCAAAAATTACCTAAAATTCAAGTAAAAACTAGAGCATGATAGGACACAATGTTAAAAATTCTCCTAAACTCTAAGAATACAAATGTTGCAACTAAGGTGAACCACCATAGGCTACGTGAGCATAATCAATTGAAAGCACAAGTAAAGGTGTGTGTAAAGTGAACTCCCCCATACACTTAAGATGTACATTGTCCCCAATGTACGCATGCAAGCACAATGAAAAATAAAAAATTAAAAAACAATTAGTGTGGAAGTGGGTAATTGAAACATTACTCCCCTGAACTCCAAGTGTTGCATTTGATGGAGCTAGGTTCATTGAGAGTTAAGTCTCAATGGTTTGTGGAGCACACACGGTCTCATGACCGTGCTTATGACTATTCCTCAAATTCCTTACATCCAAGACCTTCTGCACACATACACAAGGGTTCAATATAGCTCAAGAAAAACCAAAATAAAACTCGAGTATATAAAGATAGAGAAATGAAATACAACTTGAGACAAAATAAAAGAAGAATAAAAGCAAACCCAGAAGGAGAGTCCTTTTCTGAGTACTACAAGTCCAACGGAATACGAAAATAAATGTGCAATAGAAAGAAAAACTAAAATAAACTATGACGCCTCAGCATCGGTGTCCTATTATGGACCCTCTGGTGCTGTTGCTGGTGCTGGTGGATCTGCTGCTGGTGGAGGCAATGGTGGTAGTGGGGTAGAGGCCATGTGACACATCCCTTGCGTGTGTGTACCGCAAGTGCACGGGTTGTCGAAGTAATAATTACCCCGGTGAGTGGGTAGTCGAATCCACAGGGAACGGAAGTACTAGTAGTGACTAATTCTCATTTATCTAGTTGAATTGATAATGTGAAGCAATGGATGCAATGTGTAAAATAAGAAAATCGCAAGCAAACAAGTAAAGGGAAAGGTAAAGTAGATCTCTATCAATGAAGATGAGATACCCGGGCAATACTCCCCCTAGGCTCTATCATGAAGTGTAAGACTAACTAAATGCTTCTAAACCGAGTTCTATGAGTCGAGGTAATCCAGGAATAATCGATCCCTGCTTCCAGGCCACCGATACTAGTCCCCTACAAGGTCCCGGTGGAGAAATCACTTAATCTCAACACCTTACACCCCATATGACCGCAATGAGCTTTAGGGATACCTAAGAGTGAAACCGATTCCTAAAATTAGATCTAACCCTACTTCTAGGTGAAAGATCCCTAACCCCCTACAAAGGTCCCGGCCGATAAATCTATCAATCTCACGCCTCACACCCCATATGGTTGCATGAAACTTAGGGAATACGGAGATAGGAAACACTCAATTGGAAGAGAAAGGGGACACTCCTCTATCTCAAGACTCACCCTCTCAACCCTCTTTAACCTTTTATGTTCTAATCCCCAATGGAGACCTCTTTCTCACTAAGGCAACAAATCAAACATACCAAACAACCATATAAATCAATAAGGCATGCAATCAATGATTAAACAAGATTAAAACTCAAATTAACTTGGAATTAAAAGAAAGCATAAAGAAAGTCAATACATGAATCGAAACCTAGGGTTCACATGCCCAAGTATCTACTAGGGTTTAGCCCTCCATTTAGCTTATTACAAAGCAAAAGATAATGAAATAAAAAGCAATGTAATCCATGAAAGTAAACCCCCTCGAATTCGTGATGATGGCCTTGATGAATCGTTCAACGTCTCGAAGGAACCTTCTCTGAAGCTAGGTCGCCAATGGCTCCACGATGCTATCTCGTCGAAGGATCTATCGAAGTTGGTAATGAATGACTCCCAATATCGCCAAAGACCTCGTCCTTAAAACCCTAGCCACTCTTTCCTTCAAACATGCACAAAAAGTCCTCTAAAAATCGGCAAAATAGGGTATTTATAACTTTGAAAATGCGCCAGTCACGTGTCTTCATGCGACCACGTGAGATCCCATGCGGTCGCGTGGGCTGCAGAATTCGGATTTTGACGCGGTCGTGTGAACAGTGAGATCCCATGCTACAGTACTCTTCATAAATCACAATCCAAACTCTCTTATCTTGAGGCCACATGGTCGGGCACACGTCCATGTGGTGAGTTATAAGACTTCTCCTCCATCAAACCATCATTTGGAAGCTTTAGATATCTTCACACAATAAGGGACATGAAGATGTGACTGCTTTGTGCCCCTCCATCACACAAATTGGCTTGAATTCTTCTGGAAGTTAGCACACACCCTCATGTGCATGATACCCTCTCGTGCCTTGACACTTGTGTTGTACAAAAACTCCCAACAATAGGTCTTTATAATCCATCTTTGCTTCCTTTTTCTCCATCAATGCTTTCACAACCTAATTGCACAAAAGAACACCAAAATACACTTTATGAAACATAGTCCATGGTAAAATGATGCTTAATGTGTGTAAAACAAGTAGGTAAAACATGTATACTCAAGCACTTATCACCCTGGCTGGACCACAAACGGAGAGTTAATGGCCTGCTCAAATAACTGGCGCAAGATCTGGAATTGGGCCATAACCTCCTGGTGCTGTGTAGTTTGAGTGGCCCTGACCTCAGCCACCTTTGGCTACAAGACACCCACAACACTCTCGAGGCGCTCCAGTCGATCCTGGCGTCATGTGGGTGAAAACATGTGCACTGGAGGTGGCTCCGGTGCTGTGGGTGGTGCCTCAGCCTCTGTCGGGACCGGGCGTGGCTCTAATGTTGCCTGTGATCCCTCGGCCTGATCCTCCTGTGCGGCTGTTGTCTGGGGGATGATCAGTGTATAGATTTCTGGCCCGATCTACGGACCATCCCATCACCCTCAAAGTCTCTCTGCTAAGCGGAGCTGGGACAGAAATCTTCTCGGCCCTGCGCACTCCGTCTCGGAGACCCATCCTGATGATGAGTCTCGTGATGTAGGGCCCTGAGAAGATCACTCCCTGATGACTTAACCGCAAGCGCACGGGTCGCCAAGTAATACCCCTCGTGCAAGCACAAGGGGGTCGTATTCTCTGGGGTCCCAAGAGCTGCTATTACTCCCCTCTAGATGATACTGTCTAGTCTACCAAATATATATTTAAAACAAGATAAGAGAAATAATAAAGAGAAAACTATGAACACATGGACTAAGGCTCACCACATAAGCATACTAAGGAAGCAAGTGACAATGAAAGTTCGAGGTCCCCGGGCGAGGATCCCCTCGGGACTACTAAAGCTAGAAGGATACTCGAATAACATAGGCAAAGGTGGTTAGGCGAAGAGATGTCCAAAGGTAGGTCACCCCGATGGTCATGGTGATAACCCCTAATCAGGTACAAGTATTGGAATACGGAATCACTTCTGCCCAAATCCTCACACGATTGCAATGCGCCTAAGGAAATCCCTAATTAAGGTCAAACACAATGTCTAGGTTCAACCCTAATGGTTGGAGGGGTACGAAATACCCGATGGTCACGGCGTATTCATACATGAATCCCTTCCAAACTTGGTGTGTCTAATACTAAGGCGATGGTCACGCAACCTAGTATAACCTAGAAATCGATACGCAGAGTTTTCATGCATACCAAGACATCAAAGTGCACCAAGCTTGAACCATAAACCACACAAATAACATACATGTAAATCAAGTATTCATACAAGCAAGTTCATCCCAAGGTTCACCGGATGCCCGGCGACCTTGGGAGTCTAGTTCCTCATCAACAATAGAGAGAGTAAAGAAAACAAGAAATACAACAAAAAGCTCATAAAACTTCCCCTAAGATGAAGACTAGGAGGTGGTGATGAGAATCCGATGGATAGGCGCCGACGAAATCCTAGATGTGCTCCTTGATAGATCCCTCTTCTCCCCTTGATTTGCCCTTCAGATCTGTCTTCTCCAACCCCTTGAAGCCCAATAAGATGATGGTGGAGAAATGGTGGCCAAAAGTCAAGAGAAATGATGCCCTCAAGGACTTTAAAACCTAATTCCAGTAACTTATGCGGGCTTGCATACGGGCCGACATATGGGAACTGTAGCAACCGAGTTTCGTGTAAGTTGCTACAGTGAGTGCTGCAGTGAATGCTACAATACTCTACTACAGTAAATCTGCTCCAGTACCGCTGCTACAGAAGCTGTATACGGGCAGTCCAGCGCCCGTATGAAATTCCAGACTTAGCCGTTTGGCCAAAATTCTCGTGCTACAGTGCTGCTACAGTGCCCCTGGCCTCGAAAATGGTCTTTTCTTCTCGATTTCTTCTAAAAGCGTCATTGATGAGCTCTCCACAGTATCTTTTGTACCTGTAACACGAAATAAACTAATTAAGACCGAAAACGGACATCCACACATATAAAAATACTTAAAAAATAGATAAACATACATAAATAATACATACAGTTAGGCGTTTATCACTCCCACCCTAGGGTACTGGCCCTGGTGGCGCAGGTACTTGACTAAGATGTGCCCTAGGTGGACTAGCTCACTCTGTACAATGGAATGCAGGTAAAGCAGCTCCTGTCGGCTCAAAACACCTGTACTATCCCCCCGGCCGTTCACTAATCGGCTAAGTACTGCGTGAATGTATTTGTAGGCTGGGCGGGACAGGCATGTAGGCGTCAAGACCCCCGGTTCATACTGCTCATCCCCGCAAAGAGCACTGTAAGCTCTCTGAGGTGTCAAAATCCCTGGATAGTCCATGGGCAGTAATGAGTACTCCTCTGTCTCAGTAAATGCCTCATTGTAGAGGCCCATCATAACTGAAAACTGAGTAACGCTCATACTGAAATGCTGACCGAGAGCACGGAATTGTATGGTATCTGTATTTGTAAAGCTGTCGTATCCTCGGTCGAAGTCGAAGGTCGATAAGACCTCGAGTGTAAGTGCTCGAATGGCCGGGTCTCGGATAGACAGCAGATGGTCCCAACTAGTTACTACTAGCAGCTCCTCTACCTCGGCAGCAATAGTGTCACCTCCTTGTATCTCTCTCAGTGCGCTCAGATCAGGGTAGCACGACTGACCAAAGCGGAGTGTCGAGAGTCGCTTGTACCACTCTCGATGCTCAGGTAACGGGAAATCTACCTCCTCGGGGGATGGGAAAGGCTCTCAGGGGTGCTTCCCTACCGATTTCTTGGTCCTGGAAGTCATATCTCCAAGATTGAAAAGAAAAATGGTCAAAAACAGTTCAAAAGCACAATCTGCAGAAATCCACACGGTCATGTCAAAATTCCACATGCCCGTGTGGAACTTCTGACAGACAGAGCCCCACGGCCGTGGGGACTAAAAACCAAATTTTACATCTAAATTCATTCTAATTTCTTTCTGAGCATGTTCGCATACACATTAACCATTCTCAACAAGCAAAATCATCAAAAAGAATGAATTAAATCAAGAATTGACGAAGAAAAAGGGTTTGAAGTTCTTACCAACGGTGTGGATGAAGAAAATCATGAAATCGGCCGGAAAACCTCAAATAAAATCCCTAGAAAGCTTTGAGAAGATCAGGGAAGCGAGAGGGAGGATTGGAGAGTGTTTTAGAGTGAAGAATCAACGAGGCACGAGTGAAATCCAAAAGAAAATCACGGCTTTTGAAGTTCTGGGACGTTGCCGATGACGCGCTCCAAACCTCGACGAAGTCCTCTCCGAAACCCTAGCCGCACTCTCCAAAAGTTGGGAAGAAAGATAGGTCAAAAAGATTTCTAAATTCGTGCTTTGTTCCTTGCTTGGTCCAAAAACTCTCCAACAATGGCAAACATGATCTAACTTCATTCTTCTTCTTCAAAATAGCTCCACAAACCAACAATGCATAAGAGTAAACAAATGCACACCATTTAGTGATAGAATCTGATAAAAGAGATGCTCGATGTAAGATAATAACGCTTCCTGTTATTATAACACAAGCACTTATCAAACTCCCCCAGACTTAAGCTTTTGCTTGTCCTCAAGCAAAAATAACCCATGAAAGTACTTGGGAAGAACAATTGAAAGTGCTCGGCCTTAGGTTCACCAAAAGTGTGCAAAAGAAGCATTCTACAAGTAAGGAGAAATCAAAACATTCCATAAGGTTACCATTGCTCTAGCTAAAAACTCGAATAAAAAAGGACAGCAACTCGAAAATGTGTAAGTGTGTGCGAATTCACTCAAGAGAACCAGCGAATACTCCTTAAACTCTTGTTTATATACATAAAGTAAGGAAGTAGTAGCTTCACTCAACCTCTAAGGTAGCCCTTTCCTAGGCGGCCGCTAAAGGTGGCTTTCACACTTTCGAGAAGGTAGCTTTTTCTACTGGAGTGGTAGCTTTCACGCTTCCCATGAGATAGCTCTTTCTCTCATTAGGGCATAACTTGTATTCGACTTATGAGAGTAGCTACATACTTCATAGGAGGTAGCTCTTTCCACACCAAATGCAATTATAAACGTTAAACTAATATTCACAAGTTCACAAGTTTTTTTTTTTAGCTACATAGAACTTCACAACTTACTAAAGTAATACTAAACTAGTCCTTAAAACTTCGAGTTCGAGTTTCCAAAAGATTTCAAGAGTGAGTAGTGCAAGAAGAGATAATCGAGCAAAAATCCCCTAAAATTAAATTAAAACTAGAGAATGATAGGATACAATGTTAAAAATTATCCTAAACTCTAAGAATACTAATGTTGCAACTAAGGTCAACCGCCATAGGCTACATGAGCATAAGCAATTGAATGCACAAGTAAAGGTGTGTGCAAAGTGAACTCCCCCCACACTTAAGGTGTACATTGTCCCCAATGTACGCATGCAAGCATAATGAAAAATAAAACTTGTGAAAAACAATTAGTGTGGAAGTAGGCAATTGAAACGTTACTCCCCTGAACTCCAAGGGTTGTGTTTGATGGAGCTAGGTTCATTCAGAGTTGAGTCTCAATGGTTTGTGGAGCTCACATGGTCCCATGACCGTGCCTATGACTATTCCTCAAATTCCTTACATCCAAGAGCATCTGCACACATACGCAAGGGTTCAGTATAGCTTAAGAAAAACCAAAATAAAACTCGAGTATATAAAGATAGAGAAATGAAATACAACTTGAGACAAATAAAAGAAAAGAAAAATAAAAGATAAACTTAGAAAGAGAGTCTTTTCTGAGTGCTACAAGTCCAACAGAATACCTCGGCCAACTCCGTCTGGAGAATGATAAGTGCCTAAATACATCATGTTTAGTTATAAAATTTGTTTACTTTCATGCAACTTATTTTCATTTCGATGACATTTGCTGCGATGAAGATACATATTTGATTTGTTCCAGAGTGAAATGAGGAAGAAAGAAAATCGTTACATGTTCCGGACGCCAAGCGACGCATGCGCAATGCTCACACTGAGCATTTGTGCTGTCACTTTGCAGCCCTGCACAGTGGCCGCACACAGCCTCCAGAAGCCTGTGCAGCCTGTGTACTGGGCCGCACACTAGTCGCACACCACGGCCATAATTGTGTGCAGCTGGTGTGCAGCCCCGCACACTAGCCGCACAATACAGCCAGAAGGCTGTGCGGCCCCGTACAGTGCCCGCACAGCTTCGGGGTATTTAAGCTGCTCTTCAAGGATTTTGGAGGGCATTCTTGGGTTGTTGGTTCTCATCCGACCCCCACTGTCCATCAGGTCATTCTCTGTCTGATAAGTGCTTGAATATACATGTTTTACCGACTTGTTTTACATACATTGAGCATCATTTTACCATTGATTATGTCTCATAAAGTGTATTTTGGTGTTCTTTTATGCAATTAGGTTGTGGAAGTGTTAAAGGAGGAAAAGGAAGCAAAGATGGGTTATAAAGACGTATTGTTGGGAGCTTTTGTACAACACAAGTGTCAAGGCACAAGAGGGGATCATGCACATGAGGGTGTGTGCCAACTTCCTTAAGAATTCAAGATGATTTGTGTGATGGAAGGGCACAAAGGCAGTCACACCTTCATGTCCCAACTTGTGTGAAGATAGTTAAAGCTCTCAAATGATGATTCGAAGAAGAAGAAATCTTATAACTCACCATATGGACGTGTGCCCGACCATGTGGCCTCAATATGAGAGAGTTTGGATCATATTTATGAAGAGTACTGTAGCAAAAACACTGTTCATTTCACTGTAGCAGTACTGTAGCAAAATTACTGTTCACGCGACCGCGTCAAAATCTCACGCGACCGCGTGGAAATTCTGCAGCCCACGCGATCGCGTGGGATCTCACGCGGTCGCGTGAAGACACGCAGTTGGCGCGATTCAGGCTTATAAATAGCCCTTCTCGCTGATTCTTTTATAACTTTTTTCGCACATTTGAAGGCAAGAGCGGCTAGGGTTTCTAGGACGAGGTCTTTGGCGATATTGGGAGTTGTTCTTCACCAACTTCGATAGATCTTTCGACGAGATAGCATCGGGGAGCCATTGGTGACCTAGCTTCGGAGAAGGTTCCTTCGAGACGTTGAACAATTCATCAAGGCTATCATCACGAATTTGAGGGGGTTTATTTTCATGGATTACATTGCTTTTTACTTCATTATCTTTTGCTTTGTAATAAGTCCCATGGAGGGCTAAACCCTAGTAGATACTTGGGCATGTGAACCTTAGGTTTCGATTCATGTATTGACTTTCTTTATGCTTTCTTTTAATTCCAAGTTTATTTGAGTTTTAATCTTGTTTAATCATTGCTTGCATGCCTTATTAATTCGTATGGTTGTTTGGTATGCTTGATTTGTTTCCTTGGTGAGAGAGAGATCTCCATTAGGGATTAGAACATACAAGATTAAAGAGGGTTGAGAGGGTGAGTCTTGAGATAGAGGAGTGTCCCCTTTCCCTTCCGATTGAGTGTTTCCTATCTCCGTATTCCCTAAGTTTTATGCAACCATATGGGGTGTGAGGTGTGAGATTGATAGATTTCTCCGCCGGGACTTTTGTAAGGGGTTAGGGATCTTTCGCCTAGAAGTAGGGTTAGATCTAATTTTAGGAATCGGTTTCACTCTTAGGTATCCCTAAAACTCATTGCAGTCATATAGGGTGTGAGGTGTTGAGATTGAGTGAATTCTCTGCTGGGACCTTGTAGGGGACTAGTATCGGTGGCCTGGAAGCAGGGATCGATTGTTCTTGGATTACCTCGACTCATAGAACTTGGTTTAGAAGCATTTAGTTAGTTTTGCACTTCATGATAGAACCTAGGGGGATCATTGCCCGAGTATCTCATTTTCATTGATTGAGATCTCCTTTACCTTTTCCTTTTATTTGTTTTCTTTCTTGCGATTTTCTTATTTTACATATTACATTCAATTGCTCCATATTATTGTTTCGACTAGATAACTAAGAATCAGTCATTACTAGTACTTCCGTTCCCTGTGGATTCGACTACCCACTCACCGGGGTAATTATTACTTCGACAACCCGTGCACTTGCGGTACACACACGCAAAAGGGTGTGTCAAGTTTTTGGCGCCGTTGCCGGGGAACGGGATATTAGGAACGCTAGGATTTAGTTACTTTAGTCATTCATCATTTTATTTCCATTCCATACGTCTTACTTCCACCATTCTTATTCTTTTTATTGGTTTTCTCTTTGTGAACAATAATTCCAGTATCTACTCTTTAATCTCAGGATCATGTTTATTGAATCGTCAATTATCGAGAAGATACAGGATATGATGGCATCTACTGAGAGAAAAATAGAGCATTTGGTAGCATGTTTCGATTCTAGAGAGCAGCATGAGGAAGTTTTCGAATTGGGAACAGTTGGGTTGAAAGGGATGAAGGAAGAATTCAGTTTACATTATCAAGGGGCTGAGTTATCAAGACTATTGGAGTGTTTCGAAAAATCTGCATTCACAGCTCTTCAAAATGGGGAAAACTGTGAATTTAGACAGATACCCACATTCTTTTCGGCAACATTTGGGACAGATTTTGATGAGCAAGAATCTGAATTAGATGTTGAAGGAGAAATTTCAGCCTGCATTGAATCAGTCTCATCAATTGAAGTGTTGAAATTGGACATTCCAGAGAATGCTTTGGACAGTGAACAAGAGATTAAAGGAGAGGACAACCTTACAGGATTTGAGGACATCGAGCAAAAACAAGCAAATCGGTTGCGGCCATCAGTGGAAGATCCTCCCGATTTAGAACTTAAAGCATTACCCAACCATTTGGAGTACGCTTTCCTTGCCGACGGATCAAAATTACCGGTAATCATCTCCTCGAATCTGTCCCATAAACAGAAAGAACAATTGGTTAACATGTTGAAGTTGCACAAGGCGGCCATAGCTTGGAAAATTTCAGACATTAAGGGAATTAACCCATCCTTTTGTACTCACAAGATTCTGATGGAAGACAACTATAAAACAGTGATTCAACCACAACGAAGATTGAACCCGAACATGAAGGAGGTAGTGAAAGCAGAAGTAGTGAAGTTACTTGATGCCGGCATCATTTATCCTATCTCAGATAGTGCTTGGGTGAGCCCAACACAAGTAGTACCTAAAAAGGGTGGTATGACAGTAGTGAAGAATGAGCAGAACGAGTTGATACCTACGAGAACGGTAACAGGATGGCGGGTCTGCATAGATTACCGAAGATTGAATGATGCTACAAGAAAAGATCATTTCCCATTGCCATTCATTGACCAAATGTTGGAACGTCTAGCTGGTCACGAATTTTATTGCTTCTTAGATGGCATGTCAGGGTACTTCCAAATTCCGATTGCTCCTGAAGACCAAGAAAAGACTACCTTTACTTGTCCTTTTGGCACTTTTGCATATAGAAGAATGCCTTTCGGACTTTGCAACGCACCCGCTACTTTCCAAAGATGCATGACGGCAATTTTTGATGATTTGTTGGAGGATGTGATGGAAGTATTCATGGATGATTTCTCAGTTTTTGGGGATTCATTCGAAGTATGTTTGAGGAATCTTGAGAAGGTGCTTATGAGATGTGAAGAGACAAACTTGGCTTTAAATTGGGAGAAATGTCATTTTATGGTCCAAGAAGGGATTGTACTTGGTCACAAAATTTCTAACAAAGGAATTGAGGTAGATAGAGCTAAAATTGAAACTATTGAGAAATTACCTCCTCCTACAAATGTTAAAGGAATTCGGAGTTTCTTGGGACATGCGGGGTTTTATCGCCGTTTTATCAAAGATTTTTCTAAGATAACTCAACCATTAACCAAGTTGTTAGAAAAGGATACACCGTTTGAGTTTAATGAAGAGTGCTTGGTTGCTTTCAAATCGTTAAAGGAGAAACTTACACAAGCACCTATCCTTATTTCGCCGGATTGGAGTCGTCCATTTGAACTTATGTGTGACGCAAGTGATTACGCCGTGGGGGCAGTTTTGGGCCAAAGAAAGGATAAACATTTTCAGCCAATCTACTATGCTAGCAAGAGTTTGACAAGCGCTCAAGAGAACTACACCACAACTGAAAAAGAATTATTAGCTGTGGTATTTGCATTTGACAAATTCAGATCATATCTCATCTTGTCACAAGTGGTTGTTTTCACGGACCATTCAGCACTACGGTATCTAATGAATAAATCCGATGCAAAGCCTAGACTAATCCGTTGGGTTTTACTTTTGCAGGAATTTGATGTGGAAATCAAGGATAAGAGAGGAGCTGAAAATGTAGCTGCAGACCATCTTTCTCGCCTTGAAGGTTTAGATGAGGAAGATTCATGGAAAACAGAAATTAATGATTCATTTCCAGAAGAACATTTGTATAAATTGCAGGAAATTTCAGAATTAGGCACACCATGGTTTGCTGATTTTGCGAATTACCTTTCTGGGAAAATTCTTCCCAAGGGACTTACATTCCAACAAAAGAAGAAATTCTTTTCTGATCTGAAGCATTTTTCTTGGGAGGACCCATTTCTGTTCCGAATGTGTGCAGATCACATAGTGCGACGATGTGTTTCACGAGAAGAAGGCTGGGATGTTCTTCGTCATTGTCATTCAGGGCCAATTGGAGGGCATTATGCTGCGAATAGGACAGCTGAGAAGGTCTTAGCTGCTGGCTTCTATTGGCCAACCATTTTCCAAGACGCTCGGCAGTTTGTGCAAAAGTGTGACCAATGTCAACGAGCAGGAAATCTTTCTAGACGTGATGAAATGCCGCAGAATCCAATTCAGTTTTGTGAGGTTTTCGATGTGTGGGGTATTGATTTCATGGGGCCATTTCCAAGTTCTAATGGGAATCGTTATATTTTGGTCGCTGTGGATTATGTATCTAAATGGGTGGAGGCTCAAGCTCTTCCCACAAATGATGCCAGAACTGTAGTACGATTTCTCAAAAAGTTGTTCACTCGTTTTGGGGCTCCAAGGCTCATCATAAGTGATAGAGGAACTCACTTTTGCAATTCTCAACTTGAGAAAATTCTGAAAAGATATGGTGTAAACCATAGGCTTGCTACTCCATATCATCCACAAACAAGTGGACAAGTTGAAGTAACCAACCGGGAATTAAAAAGAATTCTGTCCAAATCAGTGGAACACAACCGAAAGGATTGGTCAGAGAGGTTAGATGACGCATTATGGGCACACCGTACAGCATATAAAACTCCGGTTGGTACTACACCATACAATTTGGTTTATGGTAAGGCATGCCATTTGCCGGTGGAACTCGAGCACAAGGCATATTGGGCGATCAAAGCAATGAATTTCAACCTTGTGCAAGCCGGAGAACAAAGGAAACTTCAATTAAATGAACTAGATGAATGGAGATTGAGAGCTTATGAGAATGCAAGAATTTATAAGGAGAGAATGCGTCAATGGCATGATAAACATATAAAATTGAATAAAGACTTCAAGGTAGGTGACCAAGTGCTACTTTTCAACTCCCGACTGAAATTATTTCCGGGAAAATTGAGATCAAGGTGGTCAGGTCCATATCAGATCACTCAGGTATTCCCTTATGGCTCTATTGAAATCACACATCCAGAAAAAGGGACATTCAAGGTAAATGGACATAGGTTGAAACTTTACTATGAAGGCTTAACACCAAATGTAGAAAAAGAAATTCTTCATTTACATGAACCACCATGAGGTAAGAACAGGTACGTCAAGCTTAGTGACGTTAAACAAGCGCTCCTTGGGAGGCAACCCAAGTTTTTACTTGTTTTCTAGTTAGTTTTTAAATTCTGCAGTAATAAATTCATGAGTGTGCGTTTTGATGAAATTTTTCGTGGTGTTGAGTTTTCATGAACAATTTTTGGTGATTATAAGTGTTTTTCACATATTGGGCATGATTCGGGTTTTAATTCATGATAATTGTTGAAGAATTGGGCGAATTTTGAAGTTTGGAGAGCCGCGTGGACTGTCTGCAGAAATTCTGCAGTTCACGTGGTCGCGTGAAATTCTCACGCGACCGTGTACAGTACCCACGCGGGGGTGTGGGATTTCCACACCCCCATGTGGCTTATATAAGGACTTGAAGAGTCACTATTCATCATCCTTGTCATTGAACCATTCATTTCCTCACACTTCCCCTCTCCAAATTTCTCATCCATAAAGGTTCCAAATCATTTTTCTTCAACTCTTTGGGGATTCAAAAAGGTTTTTCCGGCATTTGCATCAAGTTTCATACATTGATTCGCATCGGTAAGGTTTCTTCCCTTCCTTTCATGCCCTAGCTTCAAACTTTCATTTCCATGGTGTTCTTTACATTCCTAGACTTGCTTTTGCATGGTTAATTGGTGAGAAAACACTTAGAGAACTTAGATTTAGTGGTAGAGGGTTAAATGGTGACCAAAGGACCAAGAGTGACCGCCCGCGCGTGCGTGTGGCCGAGCCACACGGCCATGAGGGCTGCCCAACAGCCCACGCGGTCGCGTGGATCAGCCCACGCGGTCGCGTGGCCCGCGGCCGAGCCCAGCTCTCGGCCTGCGACCACGCGACCGCGTGGCTCAGGCCACGCGACCGCGTGGCTCAGGCCACGCGACCGCGTGGCCTGCCGCGGGTGCCAAACAAGCACCCACGCGACCGCGTGGCTAGCCCACGCGGTCGCGTGGGTCTTCTGCCGTGCGAACACGCCCCCACGCGGGCGCGTGGGCTGTCCACGCGCCCATGTGGGCTGGAAACGCATTATTTTTGGCTATTTTACACACTTTTGCACGCAGGTTTCCTCCTGCACTCATTGAAATGATGCCGAATTGATTTATTTTGTGTTTTCTTGCAGGAATGGCACCTAGGACAAAGAGAGTGGCCCATAAACGCCTTCGTCACGACAGGGAGTCGACACCACCACCTGAGGTTGAGTTTGTTGATACTACACATAGGCATAGGTACGAGCGTCTGCAGGGACTTAAGATCGGACAGTCGCGTTACATTTGCTTCGAGACGCTCGATGCTATTGGCCTTTCAGAGGAGGTTCGAGGATTGATCCAGGTTGGGGGTTGGGACCGACTCCTATCTGTTCATGAGCCTATCCGACGAGATATCACTCTGGAGGTTCTGTCGACATTCTCTTTTGACCGTGAGCGACCAGATGCTAGTTTTGATGCGGAGAATGTCATTCGATTTAGGGATTTCGGTCAGTTTCACGGGATGTCACTGACGCAGTTTGCGACATTGCTCGGATTATATGATCAGGATTATGTGGACACATTGGAGTATCGGGAGCTTTTGACTGACTTTCCTTCGGACGTTACTCCGGGTCAGGTTTTCCACGATTTATGCAGGGGCGCTCGATATGTTCCAGGTCAGTCGAAGGGCTCTTCTCTCGTACGTCACGCACATAGGTATGTACATGCTGTGCTCAGCAGGTCGATCACTGGACGGGGAGATGGCACAGGTGCACTTAGCCGAGCAGATCTACTCTACCTGTACTCCATGACCCAGAGAGTTCCCATACATCTTGGATACGTCGTCGCAGACTTCTTTCGACATCAGAGTCAGTATCTGCGCATTGGCGCACTATTTGTGGGACCGTATATCACTCGACTCATGTTTCGGATGCATCTCCTGCGTTCAGTTATAGGCGAGGAGAGAGTCAGTAGTCCGTCACCTTTGGGGCTAGTCACTCTCCGACTGATGGGAGTAGTGCGACGTACAGCATCAGGTGGATATGCATTGGTAGAGGTGTCATCCGATGATGACGAGTCTGCGGAGACTCCAGACGCACCACCTCCCGCAGAGCCCACAGCCACTCCAGCAGCACCGATTTCATCAGCGGACCCTAGTACATCCTCAGATCGAGTACATGAGCGACTGGCTCGACTCGAGGCTGCAGTCGCCACCATCCTCGAGAACCAGGCGCGGATCATGCAGCGCCTTGACCAGATTCAGCAGACTCTGGACGCTGAGACTGAGTCGGATTCCCCAGCGACACCAGCAGCACCACCAGACGCTGATGCTTGAAGCGTTTTCACTCATGGGATTTTCTCTTAGTTTTTGTTTTTCTTTATTTTACTTGCATTATCTTATTTTGTGTGGACTTGTATACTCAGAAAGGTTATGCCTTCTGAGAGTTATCTTCATATTTTAGCTTTCGTTGCGAGTTTATGTTTCAGTGTTATATCATTATGAACTCGTATATTTTTATTTTATTGAGCTTCACTGAACCCCTTAAATCCGTGCAGATGGCCTTGAGAGTGATGATGATGATGTTTTTGTCATACGCACAACCATGTGACTTGGTCGTGTGCGCTTCACAACCCGTTGAACAACAACACACCCTCGAGTTAGCTTCACCGATCGATCAATAAGGAGTTCAGGGGAGTGTTGTTTTAATTGCATCTTTACCCACATCATGTTTTATTGCTTATATTTTTATTGTGCTTACATGTGTACATTGAGGACAATGTACATCTTAAGTGTGGGGGAGGGTTCACCTTATACATGGCCTTTACTTGTGTTTCTAATGATCATGCTCATGTTGCCCATGAAGGTTCACTTAGGGTTGAGAGTTTAATTCTTAAGTTTTTGGAGATTGCAAACATTAGGTTTTATCATGCTCTAGTTTTTATCCAATTTTCTTGAAATTTTGGTCCGATTGCTCTTTAATGCACTTCTCTCACTCATTAAACCTATGGAAACTTACTCTAGTTCATTATTGTGGGATTATCTAGTGTTAGTTTGATTCGAGTTATTTAATAAAAAAAAAAAAAAAAAAAAAAAAACAAAATCAGAAAATTCAGAATTTTAGTTTGTTTGTATATAGGGGGTGGAAAGAGCTACCACCTATGTTGTATGAAGCTACTCTCATAAGTCGGATACTTGTTATGCCCTAATGAGAGAAAGAGCTATCTCATAGGATGTGTGAAAGCTACCACCTTCGGTAGAAAGAGCTACCACCTCAAAAGTGTGAAAGCCACTCGGGAGGCATCTCAGGAAAGGGCTACCTTAGAGGATGTGTGAAGCTACTATCTATTCTTTTTGTTATAAATAAGTCCCATTGCTAATAAAACTTTGAGTAGTGGATATAGTGTTGACATGAGTTGAGTTCTACACACACACACGCTTTCGGACTTTAGGTACTTTCATTTTTGATTGGATTATTTGCTAGAGTATTGATTGTTTCATCTAGTGTTTGTTTTCTCTCCATGATTTTAGAATTTTATTCTCGTACCCTCTTGGTGAACCTAAGGCCAAGCACTTCTCTTTGCTTTTCATGATGTTTATGGTTAATTTTGCTTGAGGACAAGCAAAGGCTTAAGTGTGGGGGAGTTTGATAAGTGCTTGAATATACATGTTTTACCGACTTGTTTTACATACATTGAGCATCATTTTACCATTGATTATGTCTCATAAAGTGTATTTTGGTGTTCTTTTATGCAATTAAGGTTGTGGAAGTGTTAAAGGAGGAAAAGGAAGCAAAGATGGGTTATAAAGACGTATTGTTGGGAGCTTTTGTACAACACAAGTGTCAAGGCACAAGAGGGGATCATGCACATGAGGGTGTGTGCCAACTTCCTGAAGAATTCAAGATGATTTGTGTGATGGAAGGGCACAAAGGCAGTCACACCTTCATGTCCCAACTTGTGTGAAGATAGTTAAAGCTCTCAAATGATGATTCGAAGAAGGAAGAAGTCTTATAACTCACCATATGGACGTGTGCCCGACCATGTGGCCTCAATATGAGAGAGTTTGGATCATAGGTTATGAAGAGTACTGTAGCAAAAACACTGTTCATTTCACTGTAGCAGTACTGTAGCAAAATTACTGTTCACGCGACCGCGTCAAAATCTCACGCGACCGCGTGGAAATTCTGCAGCCCACGCGATCGCGTGGGATCTCACGCGGTCGCGTGAAGACACGCAGTTGGCGCGATTCAGGCTTATAAATAGCCCTTCTCGCTGATTCTTTTATAACTTTTTTCGCACATTTGAAGGCAAGAGCGGCTAGGGTTTCTAGGACGAGGTCTTTGGCGATATTGGGAGTTGTTCTTCACCAACTTCGATAGATCTTTCGACGAGATAGCATCGGGGAGCCATTGGTGACCTAGCTTCGGAGAAGGTTCCTTCGAGACGTTGAACAATTCATCAAGGCTATCATCACGAATTTGAGGGGGTTTATTTTCATGGATTACATTGCTTTTTACTTCATTATCTTTTGCTTTGTAATAAGTCCCATGGAGGGCTAAACCCTAGTAGATACTTGGGCATGTGAACCTTAGGTTTCGATTCATGTATTGACTTTCTTTATGCTTTCTTTTAATTCCAAGTTTATTTGAGTTTTAATCTTGTTTAATCATTGCTTGCATGCCTTATTAATTCGTATGGTTGTTTGGTATGCTTGATTTGTTTCCTTGGTGAGAGAGAGATCTCCATTAGGGATTAGAACATACAAGATTAAAGAGGGATTGAGAGGGTGAGTCTTGAGATAGAGGAGTGTCCCCTTTCCCTTCCGATTGAGTGTTTCCTATCTCCGTATTCCCTAAGTTTTATGCAACCATATGGGGTGTGAGGTGTGAGATTGATAGATTTCTCCGCCGGGACCTTTGTAAGGGGTTAGGGATCTTTCGCCTAGAAGTAGGGTTAGATCTAATTTTAGGAATCGGTTTCACTCTTAGGTATCCCTAAAACTCATTGCGGTCATATAGGGTGTGAGGTGTTGAGATTGAGTGAATTCTCCTGCTGGGACCTTGTAGGGGACTAGTATCGGTGGCCTGGAAGCAGGGATCGATTGTTCTTGGATTACCTCGACTCATAGAACTCGGTTTAGAAGCATTTAGTTAGTTCTTGCACTTCATGATAGAGCCTAGGGGGATCATTGCCCGGTATCTCATCTTCATTGATTGAGATCTCCTTTACCTTTTCCTTTTATTTGTTTTCTTTCTTGCGATTTTCTTATTTTACACTATTACATCCATTGCTCATATTCATTATTTCGACTAGATAACTAAGAATCAGTCATTACTAGTACTTCCGTTCCCTGTGGATTCGACTACCCACTCACCGGGGTAATTATTACTTCGACAACCCGTGCACTTGCGGAACACACACGCAAAGGGTGTGTCAAGTTTTTGGCGCCGTTGCCGGGGAACGGGATATTAGGAACGCTAGGACTTGGTTACTTTAGTCATTCATCATTTTATTTCCATTCCATACGTCTTACTTCCACCATTCTTATTTTTATTTATTTTCTTTTTGTGAACAGTAATTTCAGTAGTCTACTCTTTAATCTCAGGATCATGTTTCTTGAATCGTCAATTATCGAGAAGATACAGGATATGATGGCATCTACTGAGAGGAAAATAGAGCATTTGGTAGCATGTTTCGATTCTAGAGAGCAGCATGAGGAAGTTTTCGAATTGGGAACAGTTGGGTTGAAAGGGATGAAGGAAGAATTCAGTTTACATTATCAAGGGGCTGAGTTATCAAGACTATTGGAGTGTTTCGAAAAATCTGCATTCACAGCTCTTCAAAATGGGGAAAACTGTGAATTTAGACAGATACCCACATTCTTTTCGGCAACATTTGGGACAGATTTTGATGAGCAAGAATCTGAATTAGATGTTGAAGGAGAAATTTCAGCCTGCATTGAATCAGTCTCATCAATTGAAGTGTTGAAATCGGACATTCCAGAGAATGCTTTGGACAGTGACAAGAGATTGAAGGAGAGGACAACCTTACAGGATTTGAGGACATCGAGCAAAAACAAGCAAATCGGTTGCGGCCATCAGTGGAAGATCCTCCCGATTTAGAACTTAAAGCATTACCCAACCATTTGGAGTACGCTTTCCTTGCCGACGGATCAAAATTACCGGTAATCATCTCCTCGAATCTGTCCCATAAACAGAAAGAACAATTGGTTAACATGTTGAAGTTGCACAAGGCGGCCATAGCTTGGAAAATTTCAGACATTAAGGGAATTAACCCATCCTTTTGTACTCACAAGATTCTGATGGAAGACAACTATAAAACAGTGATTCAACCACAACGAAGATTGAACCCGAACATGAAGGAGGTAGTGAAAGCAGAAGTAGTGAAGTTACTTGATGCCGGCATCATTTATCCCTATCTCAGATAGTGCTTGGGTGAGCCCAACACAAGTAGTACCTAAAAAGGGTGGTATGACAGTAGTGAAGAATGAGCAGAACGAGTTGATACCTACGAGAACGGTAACAGGATGGCGGGTCTGCATAGATTACCGAAGATTGAATGATGCTACAAGAAAAGATCATTTCCCATTGCCATTCATTGACCAAATGTTGGAACGTCTAGCTGGTCACGAATTTTATTGCTTCTTAGATGGCATGTCAGGGTACTTCCAAATTCCGATTGCTCCTGAAGACCAAGAAAAGACTACCTTTACTTGTCCTTTTGGCACTTTTGCATATAGAAGAATGCCTTTCGGACTTTGCAACGCACCAGCTACTTTCCAAAGATGCATGACGGCAATTTTTGATGATTTGTTGGAGGATGTGATGGAAGTATTCATGGATGATTTCTCAGTTTTTGGGGATTCATTCGAAGTATGTTTGAGGAATCTTGAGAAGGTGCTTATGAGATGTGAAGAGACAAACTTGGCTTTAAATTGGGAGAAATGTCATTTCATGGTCCAAGAAGGGATTGTACTTGGTCACAAAATTTCTAACAAAGGAATTGAGGTAGATAGAGCTAAAATTGAAACTATTGAGAAATTACCTCCTCCTACAAATGTTAAAGGAATTAGGAGTTTCTTGGGACACTGCGGGGTTTTATCGCCGTTTTATCAAAGATTTTTCTAAGATAACTCAACCATTAACCAAGTTGTTAGAAAAGGATGCACCGTTTGATTTTAATGAAGAGTGCTTGGTTGCTTTCAAATCGTTAAAGGAGAAACTTACACAAGCACCTATCCTTATTTCGCCGGATTGGAGTCGTCCATTTGAACTTATGTGTGACGCAAGTGACTACGCCGTGGGGGCAGTTTTGGGCCAAAGAAAGGATAAACATTTTCAGCCAATCTACTATGCTAGCAAGAGTTTGACAAGCGCTCAAGAGAACTACACCACAACTGAAAAAGAATTATTAGCTGTAGTATTTGCATTTGACAAATTCAGATCATATCTCATCTTGTCACAAGTGGTTGTTTTCACGGACCATTCAGCACTACGGTATCTAATGAATAAATCCGATGCAAAGCCTAGGACTAATCCGTTGGGTCTTACTTTTGCAGGAATTTGATGTGGAAATCAAGGATAAGAGAGGAGCTGAAAATGTAGCTGCAGACCATCTCTCTCGCCTTGAAGGTTTAGATGAGGAAGATTCATGGAAAACAGAAATTAATGATTCATTTCCAGAAGAACATTTGTATAAATTGCAGGAAATTTCAGAATTAGGCACACCATGGTTTGCTGATTTTGCGAACTACCTTTCTGGGAAAATTCTTCCCAAGGGACTTACATTCCAACAAAAGAAGAAATTCTTTTCTGATCTGAAGCATTTCTCTTGGGAGGACCCATTTCTGTTCCGAATGTGTGCAGATCACATAGTGCGAAGATGTGTTTCACGAGAAGAAGGCTGGGATGTTCTTCGTCATTGTCATTCAGGGCCAATTGGAGGGCATTATGCTGCGAATAGGACAGCTGAGAAGGTCTTAGCTGCTGGCTTCTATTGGCCAACCATTTTCCAAGACGCTCGGCAGTTTGTTCAAAAGTGTGACCAATGTCAACGAGCAGGAAATCTTTCTAGACGTGATGAAATGCCGCAGAATCCAATTCAGTTTTGTGAGGTTTTCGATGTGTGGGGTATTGATTTCATGGGGCCATTTCCAAGTTCTAATGGGAATCGTTATATTTTGGTCGCTGTGGATTATGTATCTAAGTGGGTGGAGGCTCAAGCTCTTCCCACAAATGATGCCAGAACTGTAGTACGATTTCTCAAAAAGTTATTCACTCGTTTTGGGGCTCCAAGGCTCATCATAAGTGATAGAGGAACTCACTTTTGCAATTCTCAACTTGAGAAAATTCTGAAAAGATATGGTGTAAACCATAGGCTTGCTACTCCGTATCATCCACAAACAAGTGGACAAGTTGAAGTAACCAACCGGGAATTAAAAAGGATTCTATCCAAATCAGTGGAACACAACCGGAAGGATTGGTCGGAGAGGTTAGATGACGCATTATGGGCACACCGTACAGCATATAAAACTCCGGTCGGTACTACACCGTACAATTTGGTTTATGGTAAGGCATGCCATTTGCCGGTGGAACTCGAGCACAAGGCATATTGGGCAATCAAGGCAATGAATTTCAACCTTGGGCAAGCCGGAGAACAAAGGAAACTTCAATTAAATGAACTAGATGAATGGAGATTGAGAGCTTATGAGAATGCAAGAATTTATAAGGAGAGAATGCGTCAATGGCATGATAAACATATAAAGTTGAACAAAGACTTCAAGGTAGGTGACCAAGTGCTACTTTTCAACTCCCGACTGAAATTGTTTCCGGGAAAATTGAGATCAAGGTGGTCAGGTCCATATCAGATCACTCAGGTATCCCCTTATGGCGCTATTGAAATCACACATCCAGAAAAGGGGACATTCAAGGTAAATGGACATAGGTTGAAACTTTATTATGAAGGCTTAACACCAAATGTAGAAAAAGAAATTCTCCATTTACATGAGCCACCATGAGGTAAGAACAGGTACGTCAAGCTTAGTGACGTTAAACAAGCGCTCCTTGGGAGGCAACCCAAGTTTTTACTTGTTTTCTAGTTAGTTTTTAAATTCTGCAGTAATAAATTCATGAGTGTGCGTTTTGATGAAATTTTTCGTGGTGCTGAGTTTTCATGAACAATTTTTGGTGATTATAAGTGTTTTTCACATATTGGGCATGATTCGGGTTTTAATTCATGATAATTGTTGAAGAATTGGGCGAATTTTGAAGTTTGGAGAGCCGCGTGGACTGTCTGCAGAAATTCTGCAGTTCACGTGGTCGCGTGAAATTCTCATGCGACCGTGTACAGTACCCACGCGGGGGTGTGGGATTTCCACACCCCCATGTGGCTTATATAAGGACTTGAAGAGTCACTATTCATCATCCTTGTCATTGAACCATTCATTTCCTCACACTTCCCCTCTCCAAATTTCTCATCCATAAAGGTTCCAAATCATTTTTCTTCAACTCTTTGGGGATTCAAAAGGTTTTTCCGGCATTTGCATCAAGTTTCATACATTGATTCGCATCGGTAAGGTTTCTTCCCTTCCTTTCATGCCCTAGCTTCAAACTTTCATTTCCATGGTGTTCTTTACATTCCTAGACTTGCTTTTGCATGGTTAATTGGTGAGAAAACACTTAGAGAACTTAGATTTAGTGGTAGAGGGTTAAATGGTGACCAAAGGACCAAGAGTGACCGCCCGCGCGTGCGTGTGGCCGAGCCACACGGCCATGAGGGCTGCCCAACAGCCCACGCGGTCGCGTGGATCAGCCCACGCGGTCGCGTGGCCCGCGGCCGAGCCCAGCTCTCGGCCTGCGACCACGCGACCGCGTGGCTCAGGCCACGCGACCGCGTGGCCTGCCGCGGGTGCCAAACAAGCACCCACGCGACCGCGTGGCTAGCCCACGCGGTCGCGTGGGTCTTCTGCCGTGCGAACACGCCCCCACGCGGGCGCGTGGGCTGTCCACGCGCCCATGTGGGCTGGAAACGCATTATTTTTGGCTATTTTACACACTTTTGCACGCAGGTTTCCTCCTGCACTCATTGAAATGATGCCGAATTGATTTATTTTGTGTTTTCTTGCAGGAATGGCACCTAGGACAAAGAAAGTGGCCCATAAACGCCCTCGTCACGACAGGGAGTCGACACCACCACCTGAGGTTGAGTTTGTCGATCCTACACATAGGCATAGGTACGAGCGTCTGCAGGGACTTAAGATTGGACAGTCGCGTTACATTTGCTTCGAGACGCTCGACGCTATTGGCCTTTCAGAGGAGGTTCGCGGATTGATACAGGTTGGGGGTTGGGACCGACTCCTATCTATTTCTGAGCCCGTCCGACGAGATGTTACTTTGGAGGTTCTATCGACTTTTTCCTTTGATCGTGAGCGACCAGACGCGAGCTTTGATGCAGAGAACGTCATCCGATTCAGAGTTTTTGGTCAGCATCACGAGATGTCACTGACACAGTTTGCGATATTACTTTCAGTTATATGATCAGGATTATGTGGACACTTTAGAGTACCGAGAGCTTTTGACTGACTTCCCCCCTGATATTACTCCGAGCCAGGTATTCCATGACTTATGCGGCGGTGCTCGGTATGTTCCAGGTCAGTCAAAGGGTTCTTTTCTTATACGTCACGCGCATAGATATATACATGCTGTTCTCAGCAGATCGATCACAGGACGGGGAGATGGTACAGGTGCATTGAGCCGTACAGATTTACTTTACCTGTATTCCATGACTCAGCGTGTTCCCATACATCTTGGATACGTCGTCGCAGACTTCTTTCGACATCAGAGTCAGTATTTACGTATTGGCGCGCTATTTGTGGGACCGTATATCACTCGACTCATGTTACGGATGCAGTCTCATACGTTCGGTCATAGGCGAGCAGAGAGTCAGTAGTCCGTCACCTTTGGGGCTAGTCACTCTCCGACTGATGGGAGTAGTGCGACGTACAGCATCAGGTGGATATGCATTGGTAGAGGTGTCATCCGACTGATGACGAGTCCTGCTGAGACTCCAGACGCACCACCTCCTGCAGAGCCCACAGCCACTCCAGCAGCACCGATTTCATCAGCGGACCCTAGTACATCCTCAGATCGAGTACATGAGCGACTGGCTCGACTCGAGGCTGCAGTCGCCACCATCCTCGAGAACCAGGCGCGGATCATGCAGCGCCTTGACCAGATTCTGCAGACTCTGGACGCTGAGACTGAGTCGGATTCCCCAGCGACACCAGCAGCACCACCAGACGCTGATGCTTGAAGCGTTTTCACTCATGGGATTTCTCTTAGTTTTTGTTTTTCTTTATTTTACTTGCATTATCTTATTTTGTGTGGACTTGTATACTCAGAAAGGTTATGCCTTCTGAGAGTTATCTTCATATTTTAGCTTTCGTTGCGAGTTTATGTTTCAGTGTTATATCATTATGAACTCGTATATTTTTATTTTATTGAGCTTCACTGAACCCCTTAAATCCGTGCAGATGGCCTTGAGAGTGATGATGATGATGTTTTTGTCATACGCACAACCATGTGACTTGGTCGTGTGCGCTTCACAACCCGTTGAACAATAACACACCCTCGAGTTAGCTTCACCGATCGATCAATAAGGAGTTCAGGGGAGTGTTGTTTTAATTGCATTTCCACCCACATCATGCTTTTATTGCTTATATTTTTATTGTGCTTACATGTGTACATTGAGGACAATGTACATCTTAAGTGTGGGGGAGGGTTCACCTTATACATGGCCTTTACTTGTGTTTTCATGATCATGCTCATGTTGCCCATGAAGGTTCACCTTAGGGTTGAGAGTTTAATTCTTAGTTTTTGGAGGTTGTAAACATTAGGTTTTATCATGCTCTAGTTTTTATCCAATTTCCTTGAAATTTTTGTCCGATTGCTCTTTAATGCACTTTGCTCACTTATTAAACCTATGGAAACTTACTCTAGTTCATAATTGCGGGATTATCTAGTGTTAGTTTGATTTGAGTATGTAAAAAAAAAAAAAAAAAAAAAAAAAAAAAAAAAAAAAAATCAGAAAATCAGAAAATTCAGAAAAATTCATAATTTTAGTTTGTTTGTATATAGGGGGTGGAAAGAGCTACCACCTATGTTGTATGAAGCTACTCTCATAAGTCGGATACTTGTTATGCCCTAATGAGAGAAAGAGCTATCTAATAGGATGTGTGAAAGCTACCACCTTCGGTAGAAAGAGCTACCACCTCAAAAGTGTGAAAGCCACTCGGGAGGCATCTCAAGAAAGGGCTACCTTAGAGGATGTGTGAAGCTACTACCTATTCTTTTTGTTATAAATAAGTCCCATTGCTAATAAGAACTTTGAGTAGTGGATATAGTGTTGACATGAGTTGAGTTCTACACACACACACGCTTTCGGACTTTGGTACTTTCATTTTTGATTGGATTATTTGCTAGAGTATTGATTGTTTCATCTAGTGTTTGTTTCTCTCCATGATTTTAGAATTTTATTCTCGTACCCTCTTGGTGAACCTAAGGCCAAGCACTTCTCTTTGCTTTTCATGATGTTTATGGTTAATTTTGCTTGAGGACAAGCAAAGGCTTAAGTGTGGGGGAGTTTGATAAGTGCTTGAATATACATGTTTTACCGACTTGTTTTACATACATTGAGCATCATTTTACCATTGATTATGTCTCATAAAGTGTATTTTGGTGTTCTTTTATGCAATTAGGTTGTGGAAGTGTTAAAGGAGGAAAAGGAAGCAAAGATGGGTTATAAAGACGTATTGTTGGGAGCTTTTGTACAACACAAGTGTCAAGGCACAAGAGGGGATCATGCACATGAGGGTGTGTGCCAACTTCCTTAAGAATTCAAGATGATTTGTGTGATGGAAGGGCACAAAGGCAGTCACACCTTCATGTCCCAACTTGTGTGAAGATAGTTAAAGCTCTCAAATGATGATTCGAAGAAGAAGAAAGTCTTATAACTCACCATATGGACGTGTGCCCGACCATGTGGCCTCAATATGAGAGAGTTTGGATCATAGTTATGAAGAGTACTGTAGCAAAAACACTGTTCATTTCACTGTAGCAGTACTGTAGCAAAATTACTGTTCACGCGACCGCGTCAAAATCTCACGCGACCGCGTGGAAATTCTGCAGCCCACGCGATCGCGTGGGATCTCACGCGGTCGCGTGAAGACACGCAGTTGGCGCGATTCAGGCTTATAAATAGCCCTTCTCGCTGATTCTTTTATAACTTTTTTCGCACATTTGAAGGCAAGAGCGGCTAGGGTTTCTAGGACGAGGTCTTTGGCGATATTGGGAGTTGTTCTTCACCAACTTCGATAGATCTTTCGACGAGATAGCATCGGGGAGCCATTGGTGACCTAGCTTCGGAGAAGGTTCCTTCGAGACGTTGAACAATTCATCAAGGCTATCATCACGAATTTGAGGGGGTTTATTTTCATGGATTACATTGCTTTTTACTTCATTATCTTTTGCTTTGTAATAAGTCCCATGGAGGGCTAAACCCTAGTAGATACTTGGGCATGTGAACCTTAGGTTTCGATTCATGTATTGACTTTCTTTATGCTTTCTTTTAATTCCAAGTTTATTTGAGTTTTAATCTTGTTTAATCATTGCTTGCATGCCTTATTAATTCGTATGGTTGTTTGGTATGATTGATTTGTTTCCTTGGTGAGAGAGAGATCTCCATTAGGGATTAGAACATACAAGATTAAAGAGGGTTGAGAGGGTGAGTCTTGAGATAGAGGAGTGTCCCCTTTCCCTTCCGATTGAGTGTTTCCTATCTCCGTATTCCCTAAGTTTTATGCAACCATATGGGGTGTGAGGTGTGAGATTGATAGATTTCTCCGCCGGGACTTTTGTAAGGGGTTAGGGATCTTTCGCCTAGAAGTAGGGTTAGATCTAATTTTAGGAATCGGTTTCACTCTTAGGTATCCCTAAAACTCATTGCAGTCATATAGGGTGTGAGGTGTTGAGATTGAGTGAATTCTCTGCTGGGACCTTGTAGGGGACTAGTATCGGTGGCCTGGAAGCAGGGATCGATTGTTCTTGGATTACCTCGACTCATAGAACTTGGTTTAGAAGCATTTAGTTAGTTTTGCACTTCATGATAGAACCTAGGGGGATCATTGCCCGAGTATCTCATTTTCATTGATTGAGATTTCCTTTACCTTTTCCTTTTATTTGTTTTCTTTCTTGCGATTTTCTTATTTTACATATTACATTCAATTGCTCCATATTATTGTTTCGACTAGATAACTAAGAATCAGTCATTACTAGTACTTCCGTTCCCTGTGGATTCGACTACCCACTCACCGGGGTAATTATTACTTCGACAACCCGTGCACTTGCGGTACACACACGCAAAAGGGTGTGTCACTGTCATTCTTGGGGTGAATTCGGTGGGAATTGTAGGAGAGAAGAAGGGGAGAACATGGAGAAGCATCAAGAGCTTGCCAGCGCGGATCCGACGAGCTACCATCATTACCTTCTAGTCGACATTTCAAGGGGAGTTTTCTTGTTGTTTGTATGATGAACCATATGTATTGTGAGCTCTCCTATTTTGTTATGGTGAACTAAACTTCCAAGGCCACCGGGATCTCGGTGAACCTTGGGAGGAGACTTTTGTATGGATGACTTTATTTCTCTTTGAATGAATGTGTTTGGCTTGTGTGTTTGGTTTTAATTCATCATTATCTTGTTCATTCTATAATTGATGGATTCCGTAGAATTGATTGTGAAAAATAATTGTTTGGCAGGATGTTAGCTTGTATTAGGTCTTATGATAATTAAAGAGGGTTTCAATGTATTAATACACCGGAGGTTCAGGGTGTTAGTAGCCTCTCACGCGATTAGGGTTATTTTAGCCGAGAGTGTGCATTAGAATAACCTTGATCGAGACTCCTTGTTCTCATTGACATCATAGGGGTTTCTCCTGGATAGGGGAATCCATACTGGATTAGGGCTAGACCACGGAGTTTCCGGGGTAGTCGACATTCGAGTCTAGCGGACCAAAACCAAGCCAACTCTATCTTTCTAATTATTATCGTCATCTGTACTCGGACCCTTGGGAATATGATCCTCACGTGCGTGCACGAGAGGTTATTAGTTGACGACCCGTGCACTTGCAGCCGGGGAGTTGCGTGCTCGCTCTTTAGCGTGTCGCGCGCCGTCCATCAAGTTTTTGGCACCGTTGCCGGGGACCCTCTGAGAATACTAGGAAAACTTTTGGATCAATGTTCTAGTCACTTCACTTCCATTTGTATTTATTCACCAATCTTTTATTTTCTGTTTTATTTCTTTGTGTACATACCAACTAATTTCTCTACCCTTCTCCTATTCTTCTAGGTACTTTGTGCATGACTTGCGCAAATCCCACTGGGTTTGTGGAACCAAACGAAGAGATTAAGAGCGTCGTACACCAAAGATTGAGAGAAACCCAAGTTGGTTCACCTTCAAGATCAATTGAGGTAATGGAGGAAATTTCTGTTGCAATGGCCGAGGAGAGAAGGACACTATCAGACTATGAGAGGCTACAATTCACAGGAGGAGAATTCAGTGTGAAAGCATCGGCCATCAGTACAGGAAACTTTGATTTGGCTGGACCAATTGGTATGATACAGAACACAGTACAATTTGATGGGCCAACTGATGAGGACCCTAATGAGCACTTATCCCGGTTTGTTCAGATGTGCTCGATATTCAAGGTCAATGGGTTGTCAGATGACGCAGCAAGACTTCGCCTATTCCCATTCAGTTTACGGGGCGCCGCTTATAGATGGCTCACGTCACTTGCCACGGGATCCATTAAGGCTTGGGAAGATATGCTGAGCAAGTTCTTGGCTAGATACTTTTCCCCAAGTAACACTGCCAGATTGAGATAAGAGATCTCAGCATTTAGTCAGAGAGATTCTAAAACACTCTTTGAAGCTCATGAGAGATTTAAAGATCTCCTGCGAAAGTGGCCGCATCATGGGCTCGAGGCTTGGATGCGAGTGCAGATACTATACAATGGGTTGAGTTACCAGAACTGTCAACTCATTAATGCCGCAGCTGGTGGCTCCTTGAGTAGTAAATTCCCCGAAGATGCAGAAGAGTTGATTAAAAACATGGCGAGGAACGAGTCACATTGGGGCTCCAGGGTGAAGATGACTCAATCTCGAGGAGTTCATGAAGTGGACAGCAAAACAGCCCAGGAGGCCAAGCTCAAGGCATTAGCCAAGTAAGTGAGTTTTCTCATGTCTGAAAGAACTGATCGTGCAAGCTCAACTGTAAATCAAGTTTTGAGCTGCGGAACTTGTGGAGGAGGGCACAATGCCGTTAATTGCCCAAATTCAGTGCCCGGCGCTACCCCAATCGAACATGTTGATTATGTGAACCAAGGACAGAAATTTCAAGGAAACCCCTATGCTGGAACATACAACCCCAGGTGGAGAAATTACCCAAATTTCAATTGGGGGAATCAAAGCCAACAAAAGTTTTCACAACCACCAGGGTTCCAAGCACAACAACAGCAAGCACCCCCAACAGAACGTAAGTTTACCACTGAGAATGTCCTAGCAAAATACATGCAAATTACGGATGCCAGATTGAACACATTAGAAACAACAGTGATGAACATGCAAGCTTCAATTCAGGGCATTGAGAAATATTTGGGACAAATCACGACATCATTGGCTGAGAGGCCGCAAGGTAGCCTCCCTAGCAACACTGAAACCAACCCACGGGAACACTTGCAAGCCATCACACTATGGAGTGGCAAGGAGGTCGAGGTTCGGCCGAACACTAGGCCAAATGAGGATAAAATGAAGAACATGGTGAGAAGCCACACATCCATTGCTAGGGATGAATCTAATGATAGCCATGATGAGATAAGTGAACCTCGTGACAGAGAGAAACAATTGCGTGAGCATCAACAAAAAATTCCTTATCCGGCGAGACTTCAAAGGGACAAGGATGAAACACAATTCAAAAAGTTCTTGGAACTGATTAAACAACTTTATATCAACGTACCACTAGTCGAAGCCTTCGCTCAAATGCCAAAATATGCAAAGTTTATGAAGGAGTTGGTCACAAACCGTAAAAAACTTGAAGAAACTTCCATGGTTTCCCTTGGTGAGAATTGCTTGGCCATTATACAAAGCAAGCTACCTAGAAAGATCAAGGACCCGGGCAATCTAATTGTCGAGTGTCACTTTGGGGATTCAATTGTTGAGAAAGCCCTCGCCTACTCCGGCGCAAGTATTAATGTAATGCCCTACAAGCTTTTTCTCAAGCTGGGTGTTCAAGATTTAGAGCCGACACGAATCACCATCCAACTTGCTGATCGAACTGTTAAACGCCCACATGGTCTCGTGAGCGATGTTATCGACAAAGTGGGTGGCTTGGTCTTCCCGACTGATTTTGTCATTCTGGATGTGGATGAAGACACTGAGGTCCCCATTATTCTCGAGCGACCATTCCTTTCCACCTTTCGAGCTCTTTTGGATATTGAAGATGGGAAAATGACTTTGCACCCCGGCAATGACGAAGCTACTTTAAAAATTGATAAGTGTCTAAATGTATATGTTTTAGTATATGTATTTTATACACTTAGCATGTATTTTTATATGAATGGATGCCCGTTTTATACTTAATTGAGTATCATTTATGTTGTAGGGCACGGGGGAGCCATGAGGTGCACGAGAATACAATTTGGGCGAAAAAGGATGAAATTCAGGCGGCGCAGCACTGTAGCGTATTTACTGTAGCTGAAGTACTGTAGCATTCTTACTGTAGCAGTTGCTGTTGCACCTGAGGAGTTTTGGGCTGGAAATGATGGAAGTGCATAAGAGTAAACAGTGCAGCATACGGGGCCGTATAAGGGGCCGTGAGCATCAAAAGACAGTGATTTTGTACTAGGGTTCACGGCCCCCTATCCACCCCGGGATCCATCCATCCACCCCGGGATACACCCCCACATGAGCTATGTTTTGCCTTATATTTGCCTACCTATCCACCCCGGGATCAATCTATCCACCCCGGGATACTGCGGGAATATAAAAGAGCATTTTTAGGGCTTTTTAAAGAGACTTTTCCTTGGCCTTTTGGGCCGCCGCCACCACTTCATCTTGAGGCTTTCCGGCCACCTTTCGGCGGGGATCAAAGTGGGAAACAAGAACACATCATCACCAAGAGGGAGAGGAGCAAAGGAGAAGGAGTTGGAGTGAAGATCTAAGCCACCATTGATAAACCTTTGAAGCTTCATCCATTCAAGGGGATCAAGACCTAGAGGGAGTTTTCATTGCTTCTTTTATGTTTTTGTCTTCCTTGTATGTTGTTCATGTATCTCTTGTCATGAGGGATTAACTTGTCATTGTGTTTGGATTTGGATGAACCCTAGGGTTAATCTTGTGTATGAACTTTGGATGTTGTTATTAATTTAGTTTGATGGTTGTTTGAGATTCAATCTTTCATGCTTTCATGACTAGAATTACATTTGTGGAGAAATCCCTAATTCTTTTATGAGTTGTATGCGTAGATGTGACCTACTCACGTGTACTAGATCTTGGAGAGATTGAAAGGGGATTCTTGTGCTGACACGCCGAGAAATTGGGTGCCGGTAGCCCTCCATTGCTAGGTTTAAGCCGAAGGATAGTAGGTTTACTCCTATTAGAGACTTCACAGAGCTCATTGCGATCATAGGTGGGTTAATACGGAGAGATTCCGATTAACACTCGTATGGGATCAGGGGTTAGTCACCGAGAAATCGGGGCTAATCTATTCAGGAGGTCTCTAGGTCTCAACTATCATTAATGCATCTTTATATCATCCTTGTTCTGGACTAAATGACAACCCTAGGTGGATCCCTTGTCCAAACACACCCTTCTCATGCTTGATACTCCCTTGATTGTTTACATCCGTGTGCTAGTTACCAGGCCATAGGATTAGTTTAAATTAATTTGTTTGCTTTATTTCTTATCAACTCATATTGAATGGTAGGCTAGAAAATAGATGAAGGGTGAGTAATAGTACTTCCTTGGACCCAGTGGAATACGACCCCTGTGTCACTCACAGGGTATTACTTGGCGATCCCGTACACTTGCGGGGAAGCAATCAAAAATCCCCGAGGCCATGAAGCATCCCATGAAGCTTGATGGCACTTCCTATGCACTCGATGATACAGAATTGTTAGTGGAAGATTGTGTGCAGGAGGTGCTTATGATGGGTCCATTGGATGATTACCTGCAAGGGATTGATGATGAAGGGGAAATTGTATCGATGCAATCACAGGATGCCCTTCCTCCAATACCACTGGACAAGATGCAGGGAAATAGCAAAGGAGAAAGATCATGGAAACGAGCATGGAAAAAGGTGAGTCCTAGGGCTAGCAAAGCAAGCAAAAACTCTAAGGATAAGACAAAAATGGTATGCTTCATCGACCTAAGTATGAGCAACATCGATTCTCTCCTCTCCTTAAATTTATCGGCCGTGTCATCATTTGCATCCATGACCACTTTAGGTAAAGTCCCTTCCTTTGAACCACCCTGATCATGTGAGACTTTAACGTCAGGCTCGTGACGCTAAACGAGAGCTTTTGGGAGGCAACCCAAAATTTTTACATTTCCGTACTCGTTTATTTTCATATTTTAGTTGCATTTGTGTTGTGTTTGTTTTGTGAGCTCTTTCCCCCTTTCGTTCTTTTTGTTTCGTAATTTGTGTATCATCGTTTCTTTTTCTTTCTGGCAAACTTGGTTGTGTTTTTAGTTTTAAAGGCTTGTACTAGATCCCAAAGTGAGCTTATGATTCATCTGCACACTTTTTTGCTTGTTTTGGGGGGTGAGAGCTGGTTTTCGCACACTATCACGGCATGTGTGCGGCCACTGTGCAGCCCCGCACAGTGGCCACACAACCTTGCTAGAACCGTGTGCGGTTGGTGTGCAGCCCCTCACACCCCTACCAGAAGCGTGTGCGGCTGGTGTGCGGGACTGCACACCACCCGAACACCTTTGGCAGAGGGGCACCAACTCTGATTTTCTTCGCGCTTTTGAATTATGTTATTTTGATCCTTCGTCTCTTGACCGGTTTGCCTTTCACATTATTTTATTTTCTTGCTTTTGAGCTCACTTTCCTTTAGTTTTCTTTTCTTGCTTTTGGTGTGCTTTTGTGTGTTGTTTGTTTTGTTGTACTCTAGTGGAATTGGGCCTATCCCTGCCACTTTTATGGGTTTCATGGGTGCTTGATTCGGCGTCTTTTCCCCATGTAGGATGAATTAGACGTCATATATTCTCTTCTCTCCAACTTTTGAGATATTTTTATTTGCAAGGCCACCTCGAACTCATGCTCCTCGAGTCTCACGACACTTCTTTCGGGGAAGTTCATGAACCACCTTCTTTATTTTCATTGTATATTTGTTCTTCGCTGCTGACTTAGGTACATTGAGGGCAATTTACTACTCTAAGTGGGGGGTGGGTGTGTATGTTCTGGTCTACTTATGTTTTTCATGAACTTGTATGAAAATTTCTGAATTGTTGCATGATTGTTAAACCAAGGACGGCATGCTTAGTTGTGAATGTATTATAGCACTCTTATGATTTTTGTGTCATTCTTGGCATTCCTTGCACTTCCTCCCTAGGTAGAACCTTGAACACCCAGGCGAGGAACAGCAGTTACCTTCGTGACCCTCTTAGTTGCTAACCCATTCTAGTAGTTTCGCGCCTTGATGTGTTAGGCATACTTTCTAATAAACTCTTAAGGACCTTCCTTTTCATTTTTCTTGCAATATGGTCAAAAAAAAATGGGAAATGTAACTAAGATAAGGGATAGTGCTCCTCTGCCCTACTAACGAACTAACCTAGGGTTCTTGCTCCTAACCAGAGTGTTCCCCTCTCCAAAAGCTATAAAGGCATGAGCGCGTTTATATGAATGTGCAAAGCTCCAAGTAATGTGGATTTGCAGTTCATGTTAGTCTCGAAGAAAAATATAAAAACATATGTGTATAGCAAAATAATATTTTATGACCGGTATTTGCTCGAATAGAAGAGGAAAGATCTTTGGGGGTTTACTAGGAGTATCCCTACAATCTCAAAGCCGAATTCCACTATGTGCCGTGAATTGCCTCAAGTAGTGGTCCTAGGGGTCCTGTCTACCTTGCTTGGACTGCAGGGTTTCGAACTAGGAATGTTGCACACACACATCATGATACGGCCAATGAATGCATGGAAAATCCTAATTGGTTCTGGCTTGGTGTTTTGAGTTCTACTTTTGGTTTAATACTACTTGCTAGCCTGAGGTTGTGTATTTAGTCACTTATCTACCCTTGTTATTCTTCATGGTTGTTTGCTTGGGGACAAGCAAATACTCAAGTAGGGGGTATTTGATAAGTGCCTAAATACATCATGTTTTATTTATAAAATTTGTTTACTTTCATGCAACTTATTTTCATTTCGATGACATTTAATGTGCTTGATGTGTTTATTTTCTGTTTCAGGGTTTCATGGACCGTTGTCGCGATGAAGATACGTATTTGATTTGTTCCAGAGAGAAATGAGGAAAAAAAGAAAATGGTTACATGCTCCGGACGCCAAGCGACACGTGCGCAACGCTCACACTGAGCATTTGTGCGACCACTGTGCAGCCCCGAACAATGGCCGCACACAGCCTCCAGAAGCCTGTGCGGCGTGTGAGCTGGGCCGCACACTGGTCATAAATATGTGCGACTGGAGTGCAGTCCCGCACACAAGCCGCACAACACAGCCAGAAGGGTGTGCGGCTACTGTGCGGCATCGCACAGTGCCCGCACAGCCTCGGGGTATTTAAGCTGCTTTTCAAGGGTTTTGGAGGACATACTTAGGCTGTTGGTTCTCATCCGACCCCCACTCTTCATCAGTTCATTATCTATCATTTTTGGGGTGAATTCGGCGGGAATTGTAGGAGAGAAGTGGGGAGAACGTGGAGAAGCATCAAGAGCTTGCCGTCGCGGATCCGACGGGCTACCATCATTACCTTCTAGCCGACATTTTAAGGGGATTTTTCTTGTTGTTTGTATGATGAACCATATGTATTGTGAGCTTTCCTATTTTGTTATGGCGAACTAAACTTCCAAGGCCTTCGGCCTCCCGGTGAACCTTGGGAGGAGACTTTTTTATGGATGACTTTATTTCTCTTTGAATGAATGTGTTTGGCTCGTGTGTTTGGTTTTAACTCATCATTATCTTATTCATTCTACAATGGATGGATTCCGTAGAATTGATTGTGAAAAATACTCATTTGGCGGGATGCTAGCTTGTATTAGGTCTTATGATAATTAAAGAGGGTTTCATTGTATTAATACACTGGAGGTTCCGGGATTACGGCTACACCACGGAGGTTCCGGGGTAGTCGACATCCGAGTCTAGTGGACCAAAACCAAGCCAACTCTATTTTTCTAATTGTTATCATCATTTGTACTCGGTCTTCTCCCAGGGGAATCCTTGCACGTGGCCTTCCTCGATTATTGGGTTTTTTATCCCCATTTCCGTCCGGATCGCATTTTGTTTTACTTTTACTTTCTCGTTATTTATTTTATTTTCAATTTTATAATCACTCCAAACCTGTTTCGTTTGACTAGATAGTGAACCCCAAAGGGAAGTAATAGTAGATCTCGGGACCCTTGGGAATACGACCCTCTCGTACTTGCACGAGAGGTTATTACTTGACGACCCGTGCACTTGCACGGGCTTGTCGAAGTAATAATAGTAACCTGATGAGAGGGTAGTCGAATCCACAGGGAGTAGGGATCAAAGATACAAGCAATTGCTATTTAACTAATGTGAAATATGGAAAGCGAGAGCAAGGTTAATTGTGTGTATGAAAAGATAATTGAAAACAAGAATATAATAAAGAGAAATATGAAAGGTAAGAGAGTGCAAGCAAGAATGATAAGAGAAAGACAATCAATGAATGAAATAGGGTGCCCGGACAAGCTACACCTAGGATTTATGATTCTAATGCAAGATAATGCTATTATACTGTCCTATTGATGATTAATGAGTTGAGGATATCCTCAAATACATGTTCCCAAACCTAAGGTCAACCGTGACTAATCCCAACATCATACCCCGGCATTAAGTTTCACTACGACCCTTGACTCTTGTTGACCTGTCAACTAAGCCCTAGGGGAGTCAATCTTCCTAAGCCTCACACTATATGGGATTGCTTTAAGTTCTAGGGATTCCTAGTGATTAACCCTTTTCCTATGTATAGCTCTAACCCTTTGCTCCAGGTGAAAGAACCCTAGTCTCAATTAAGCACCAGCACTAGGATTCACTACAACCCTTCATTCTGTTGCTCACACAACTAAGCCCTAGGGGAGTTCATCGCCTTGCACTTCACTCTATTTCGACCGCTAAGAACTCGTGGAACATGGAGGTAGAGGAAATCACCCCGAAGAAGAAAGGGGACGTTTTGCTACCTCACGACTTATCCTCTCAACCCTCTTTAATCTTAAGTAGTCTAACCCTATAGGAGTTGTCACACTTCCCAAGGATAACCTAGACGATACTCAACCCTATTGTCACGACTAAGGGAAAATTGATACAAGATGCAATTAAGATTGAAACTCAATTTTATTCATCAATAATGAAAAGCATAATAACATGTCATAGAAACATAATCATCCTAGGGTTTACAAGTCCGAATACACATAAGGCATTTAGCCACCGGACGTTGATGTCGATGCAGATGGTGTGATTCAATCCTTCCCAAGGTCCTCTCCAAACCCTAGTCGCAACCCCCCAGAAGATAGGAGAAAAGATTGGCAAAAAGATCCAGAAAAAGTCTCCAAAATGCCTTTAAATAATGTTGAGTCGCGGCTTAAAATCGTCTGAATCGGGATTTCACACGGCCGTGTAGAATTTCCACAAGCCCGTGTGAAGTCTCTATTTTGTTGAATATTGGCAAACAGTGAACAGTAACTTGCTACAGTGCTGTTATAGTACTTTTGCTGAAACGCTCCCGAATTCATCGGTCTTCATCGAGGCCATTGAATTGGACACACAATCAATGGTAGATCGTGCCGATTGCTTCAATTCTCCTTATTGGCAATGTTTCCTATGCTACACGAGTTAGACTTGTTGTGAATGTGAATGCCTTTGTGTCCCTCCAAAGGAGGTTGGCACACATCCACAAGTCTAGACTCGTGCCTTGTTCCTTGCTTGGTCCGAGAATTCCCCAACAACAACGAACACGATCTAACTTTGCTCTTTTTTCCTCCAAACTAGCTTCACAACCATACAATGCACAAAAGCACACAAATGCACACTATTTAATGATAAAATCTGATAAAAGTAATTGCTCAATGTATGATAATAACACTTTGCATTATTATAACACAAGCACTTATCAAACTCTCCCACACTTAAGCTTTTGCTTGTCGTCAAGCAAAACTAAAACGTGAAAGTACTTGGGAAGAACAATTGAAAGTGATCGGCCTTAGGTTCACCAAAAGTATGCAAAGGAAGTATTCTACAAGTATGGGGAAATCAAAACATTGCATAAAGATACCATTGCTCTAGCTAAAAACTTTAATCAAAATGGACAACTCAAAAATGTGTAAGTGTGTGCGAACTCACTCAAGATAACCCAAAAAGTACTCCTCAAACTCTTGTTTAAAAGGACTTATTTATATACAAAAGGTGGCTTTCACACATTCGAGGAGGTAGCTCTTTCTACCGAGGTAGTAGCTTTCATGCATCCCATGAGATAGCTCTTTCTCTCATTAGGGCATAACTAGTATCCGACTTATGAGAGTAGCTACATACTTCATAGGAGGTAGCTCTTTCCACCCCAAATGCTCAATTAAAACTAGACAAATATTCACAAGCTCACAAGTGTTTTTTTCCTTATGTATTTCTCAAAACAAAACTAAAAACTGCTAAAACGATGATAAACTAGTCCTTAAAACTTCGAGCTCGAGTTTCCAAAAGATTGCAAGAGTGAGTAGTGCAATAAGAGATAATCGAGCAAAAATTCCCTAAAATTCAAGTAAAAACTAGAGCATGATGAGATACAATGTTAAAAATTCTCCTAGACTCTAAGAATACTAACATTGCAACTAAGGTGAACCGCCACGGGCTACATGAGCTTAAGAAAGGTGTGTGCAATGTGAACTCCCCCCCCCCCCCCAACACTTAAGATGTACATTGTCCCTAATATACGCATGAAAGCACAATAAAATTATAGCAATTAAAACAATTAGTGGGAAATGGGCAATTGAAACATTACTCCCCTGAACTCCAAGTGTTGTGTTTGATGGAGCTAGGTTTATTGAGAGTTGAGTCTCAATGGATTGTTAAGCACACACGGTCCCATGACCGTGCCTATGACTATTTGTCAAATTCCTTACGTCCAAGACCATCTGCACACATACACAAGGGATTCAGTGTAGCTCAATAAAACTCGAGTATATAAAGATAGAGAAATGAAATAAAACTCGAGGAAAAATAAACAAAAAAAACAAAAGATAAACTCAGAAGGACAGTCCTTTCTGAGTGCTACAAGTCCAAAATATGAAATAAAAGTACAAAAGAAATCAAAATAGCAGAAAAATAAAGCTAAGCTATGACGCCTCAGCGTTAGTGTCCTGTGGTGGAGCCTCTGGTGCTGTAGCAGGCTCTGAAGGTACTGGTGGATCGATAGGTGATGATACTGCTGGTGATGGTGGTGGAGTAGAGGCTCGGGGTCGGACCCCGAAAGGTGAGGTTATTGCTCGCTCGAGTAGCTACTGGACAATATCTAATCAAGCCATAACGTCTGTATGCTGCGCTGCCTATGTGGCCCTGACCTCAACCACCTCGCTCTGTAGGACACCCACCGCACTCTCAAGGAGCTCAAGTCTGTCCTGGCCTCGAGAGGGCAAAAAGATGCACACTGGAGGTGGCTCCTGCGCTATGGGTTGTACCTGTGTATCTGTCTGTAGGGGAGGTGGCTCTAAAGTCAGCTGCGAGCTCTCTGCATCCTTACCCTAATCAGACTGGTGTATGATCATGAAGTAGACTCCCGTTCCCGATTTGTGGATCATCACTATGAGTCCCATCGCCTCTACACCAAGAGGGGATGGTATAGTCACCTTCTCAGTCCCGCGTACTTCGTCTGCGAGACCCATGCCGATAAGGAGTCACGTGATGTAGGTGCCTGAGAATATGACACCCACTCTGGCGTAATGACTTTGATGGCGCAGGTACTCCGCCAAAATATGTTCCAAGTACAGCAGCTCCCTTTGGACTATGGAGTGTAGGTATAATAACTCCTGCCTGCTCAACACTCCTGTACTATCCACCCGGCCGCTCACTGATTGGCTCAACACTATGGTATATATCTGTAGGCCGGGTGGGAAAGGCATGTAGCCGTCAAAACCCGCAGCTCGTACTACCCCTGGCCAGATAAAGCTCGTTATACTCGCTAGGGGGTAAGAATGCGCGGGTAGTCTGTAAGGAGCTACTCGTACTCCTCGGTGCTAGTGTATGTCGTGTCATATAACCCTAATCAGAGCAAAAACTATGTGACGCTCATACTATGGTGCTATCCGAGAACTCTTAACTGAATAGCATCAACCGAGCCAAAACTGGAATATGAGCGATCGAACTCAAAGGATGCGAGGAACTCTAGTGTCAGTGCACGGATAACTGGCTCCTTTATCTGCAACAAACACTCCCAGCCACCAACTGAAATAAGTCTCTCAACATCCTCTGCAATATCTTCACCTCCCTGTACTGCTCTAAGTGATCTCGAGTCAGGGTAGCGCAACTGACCAAATCGGAGTGCTGATAACCGCTTGAACCTGTCCCGATGCTCTGGTATAGCAAATTCCATCTCCTCGAGGGGTCGAGAAGGCTCACGAGGCTCACCAGGGTGTTTCCCGGCCTGTTTCTTCGCTCTGGAGGCCATATGACACACTCCTTGTGTGTGTACCCCGTAAGTGCACGGGTTGTCGAACTAATAAAATACCCTGGTGATAAATGCCTAAACATACGTATTTTCCATGTATTCGAGTGTATGTATTACGTATTTTTCTATGAGTTGGCACCCGTTTTTGGTCTGAATTGGTTTCTTTCGTGTTACAGGTACTGATGTGACCCCTTTGAGCTCATTGATAGAATTTGAGAAGAAATCGGTAACGAAAACACTATTTCATAGGGGGGTACTGTAGCGACCACTGTAGCAGATCCTGTAGCACGAATCCTTTGGTGAAAATGGCCATGTCTGGAGGTTCATGCGGGCTGTCATGCGGGCTGTCATGCGGGCACTACAGAGGCCGCATACGGTGCTGTAGCAGTTCCACTGTAGCGGCACTGTAGCAACTTACGCGATTTCGGGATTTTCTCGGGAATTTTCTCTCCCCGCATGCGGGGCCGCATAACCCACTGGAAAAAGTTTTCTTTTAAGGGTTTTGAGTTCATTTGGAGGAGAGAGCCCTAGGTCTTGAGCCAACTTGCCACCATCCTCAAATCGGAGCTAGGAGCTGCCGTCGGAGGCCATTTCCGGGGAGAGAACGACGAGGAGAGCGACATACGACAAGATCCACCCTCTTGATCCTTAGTTTGGAGGAGAATCGACAAGGGAAGCCACCCCTTTGGTGGCGTCTTTGGAACGTCATTCGGCTTCTATCTTTTGAGGGGGTGTTCTCATCTATGTATTTGGTTGTTTTGATGTGTTTTCTTGTGTATTTTGTATTCATGGGCAACTAAACCCCAAGGTCACCGGATGTAGGTGAACCTTGGGGGTGAACTTGTGTAGGATGCTTGCTTGACTTGATTTATGCATTTGAGACTTGTTTGTGAACCTTGTTTGGTGTATTTGATTGCTTGGTATGCATGAGAACTCTGTGTATCATTGTTTAGATAATGCTAGGAAGCATGACCATTGCCCTAGTATTAGGCTCACCAAGCATGGTAGGGATACATGTATGAATACGCCGTGACCATCGGGTATTTGTACCCCTCCAATTGTTAGGGTTGACCTAGTTTGTGTCTTCTCCCTAACTTGAGAAACCTTTTGCTCCCTTTGCAATCATGTGAGGATTCGAGCGGAAGGAATTCCGTATTCGATACTTGTACCGGATTAGGGACCAATTTCCGTGACCATCGGGTTGGTCTAACTTCGGGTTTCTCGGTCCAAACTACCCATTTGCATGCTAGTTAAGGCAAGCCCCGCACTTTAGTAGCCCCCTTGGTAATCCTTATCCGTGACCCTCTCTTTATATTTTTTTATCCCTCGTTCATTGCCTCCACCTTAGAACACTTTATTTGCATGTTAATCATCTTTTTACTTTCTTTTGCACAACACTTGACTTGATCGGCCAAACAATCATACGAAGAGGAAGTAAGGGTAGATTCTCGGGCCCTTGGGAATACGACCCCCTCGCGCACGTGTGAGGGGTATTACTTGACGACCCGTGCACTTGCGGTCGACCCATCAAGTTTTTGGCGCCGTTGCCGGGGAGCCACGAGAAATATCCGAAAAACTTAGAGTTGGTTGATTTGGCCACTATTTTGTTTCGTGTTTTTCATCATTGTATATATTTCGTCATTTTTTCTTTTACATTTTCATTTCCTTACTTTCTTAAATTTCTAAGTCTTGGCTCTTGTTATTTTGCGAGGTACCCATCTTATGACACGAGCTAGTCAAGAAACTTTAGTTGAACCCGACGACGAGATTGAACGAACCTTGCATCAACAATTGAGAGAAGCAACAGAAAGTTCAAGGCAACAAGAAATTCGGGTCGAGTCTAGTGAACCCTCCGTTATGGCTGAACCAAGAAGAACATTATCCGATTATGAGAGGCCCCAATTCACCGGTGAGGAGTTCAGTGTGCAAGCCCCAACTGTGCCAGCTAATAACTTTGAAATCAAGGCAAGCACAATAGGAATGATTCAAAATTCAGTCCAGTTCGATGGGTTAGCCGATGAAGACCCACATGCCCACCTGTCCCGCTTCCTCCAAATATGCTCCACTTTCAAGATTAACTCAGTGTCCGATGACGCCATAAGATTGAGGTTGTTCTCGTTCAGTTTGAGAGGAGCAGCATATCGTTGGCTCACTTCTTTGGCCCCCGGATCAATCACTACTTGGAAGGAGATGGTCGAGAAATTCCTTGCCCGATATTTTCCACCAAGCAGGGCGGCCCGACTGAGGCAAGAAATTTCATCCTTCAGGCAAGGGGATTCAGAAACACTTTTTGAGGCCCACGAACGGTTCAAGGATCTCCTGCGTAAGTGTCCTCACCACGGGTTCCATGCGTGGATGAGAGTGCAAATGTTTTGTAATGGGTTGAACTACGCTGCGAGACAACTGATTGATGCTGCAGCAGGAGGATCTCTAAGTGCAAAGTTACCTGAGGATGCTGAGGCTCTTATTGAAAACATGGCTAGTAATGAGTGTCACTGGAGTACTCGGCAGAAGGCACCAAAGGCTGCAGGCCTGTATGAGGTGAATGAGAATACTGCGTTGACTGCTAAGGTTGAAGCCTTATCGAAGAATGTTTCAGACAACAATGCCTTAGTCAGTACATTAGCACAGAAAGTTGAACAGTTGATGCTCGGGTCTAGCTCCACTCCTAAGGCAGTGATGTCTTGTGACACTTGTGGTGCCGGGCATGCAACTTCTCAATGCCCTATTTTCATTGCTCCCTCGGCACCTGTGGAAAATGTTGACTACGTTGGTGGTGGACCTAGAGGATTTGGGAATCAATTTGGCAACACCTACAACTCGGGATGGAGGGGCCATCCAAACTTATCATGGAGTCAGGGACAAGCACAACAGAGAGCCCCACCACCCCAAGGAAGTCAGTTCCGGGCGCCTCCTCAACAAGAAAGGAAGTTTACTACAGAGGATGTTTTGGCTAAATTCATGATCAATTCTGAAAAACGGTTTCAATGTATCGAGAAAAGGTTGGATGACTTCGGTACTGTGTTGAGGAATGTTCAAGCATCCATGCAAACCCTTGAGAACCAAGTGGGACAGCTTGCTCGAGCGCATTCTGATCGTCCTTCGGGTAGCTTGCCAAGCAACACCGAAAGCAACCCTAGGGAACACTTGAAAGCCGTTACATTGACGAGTGGAAAGCAATTGGAAGCAAGGGCCGAGACGAGTCCAAGTGCTTCTAATGATAGGGTAGCCGATCGGGAAGACCCTCATTTGAACAAGAAGGAATGTAAGGATAATGGGAAGGAATGTGGTGACGATATCCAAAAATCCCCGGTCCCAAAGGTGAGCGAGTACAAGCCCGTGGTGCCTTACCCGACAAGATTGAAACAAGACAAGGAGGATGCCCAATTTAAAAAGTTTTTGAACATATTCAAGCAACTCCACATTAATATTCCATTGGTTGAGGCCCTTTCACAAATGCCCAAGTATGCCAAGTTCATGAAAGACCTCATCACGAACAAAAGAAAACTAGAAGATGTGGACTCGGTGACACTATCGGGGAATTGCTCCGCTTTGATTCAAAAGAAGTTGCCAAAGAAACTCAATGAGCCCGGTAGTTTCGTCATCCCGTGTGTACTTGGTGAAGGAATACAAGAGAATGCTTTAGCCGACTCGGGAGCGAGCATTAATGTGATGCCCTACAAGTTATTTTTGAAGCTAGGGTTGGAAGACTTAAGGCCTACACGAATGACCCTACAACTTGCCGACCGTTCGGTGCGGAGACCAAGGGGTGTTGTCGAAGATGTCCTTGTAAGGGTTGACAAGCTCATCATCCCCGTTGAGTTTGTGATACTTGATGTTGATGATGATGTTGAGGTCCCCATCATTCTCGGTCGGCCATTCCTAAATACTTCGGGTGCATTGATTGATGTCAAGGGCGGAAGGATGACATTAAGAGTTGGTGATGAGCAAGTTGTCTTTACTCTCCCCGAAGCAATGCGGCACACACTCGATCATGATGACAGTTTATACTATACTGATTTAACTGATGTCATTGTTTCCGATTGTGTGCAGGAAGTTCTTGCCTTAAACCCGTTGGATGAGATTTTGGGGGAGTTAGATGACGATGGGATTGAAAAACGTGATGCCACACCTATACCGATGCAACAAGTTGCACAAGTAATGGTTCGACCTCCGCCTCATGACCAAGAAAAGAAAGCCTTGAAGAAGATGTGGAAGAAGACAAAGAAAAAGCCTACAAAAGTTGTGAAGGTTGTATCATCGCCGCCCATGGATGTAGATGACATACTCATGGAAAATCAAGGGAAGTTCAAGATCTTTTCATGCCTCTCCATGAATTTCTCGGGTAACAACATTTCACACAAGAATGGAGGTAATTTGACTTCCTTTGATCCACCATGATGTCAAGGTAAGAGACGTCGAGCTAAAGACGTTAAACAAGCGCTTCTTGGGAGGCAACCCAAGTCTTTAAATTCATTACATCTATTTTTTTTCTTCTTAGTTGTTGTTGTGTTTGGGTGTTTTTCGTATTTTTTGTGGTGCTTTTGAGTTTGAGTGTTGTTGATTTCTTTGATTGTGGTGGTTGTTTAGTCGTTTTCCTTAATTTATTTTACCATGTTGCACCCTTGGTTTGATGATCATTGTATTTTTTCTTGAGTGTTGGTGCTTCAATCTCCATGTTTTCAATGATTTTTGAGTGTTTTCGGCTTTGTTTTCATGTAATTTTTGAGTGCTAGGTTGAGTTCAAAGGTTGATTTGAGAGTGTTTTGAGCTGAAAAATTCCTGGGCCTTGTGCGGCCTGTCATGCGGCCGCACAAGGGGCCGCACAAATTTTCCCGAGAGCAATGCGGCCTGCTATGCGGCCGCATAGCAGGCCGCATAGATTTTCCAGAGCCTTATGCGGGGTACCATGCGGCCGCATAGCAGGCCGCATGGTCACCCAGCCCCTATTTCCCCCTCTCTTCAGCCCACTTCCTCACTATTCACTCAATTTTCATCAAACTTCTTCTCTTTTCTCCTTCATCTCTCCACCATTTTCCTTCATTCTTTTTGCATCCAAACACTCTCCTCATCCTAGCAAACGAATTTTTGGAAGATTTTCAAGGTTTTATCAAGCTTTAAGCCGGATTCCACTTCATTTTCAATTTGGTGCCCTAGATTGAAGTAAGTTCCATATCTCTCCATTTCTAGGGCTTTTCTTTGTGTTTTTGGGCTGATTTTCTTGGGAATGTGGTTGTGAATGTTTCTTGTGAATGTATGTGTTGAATTTCAAGGTTTGTAAAATTTGTTTGCTACTTTTACAAGAAGAAACTCTTGAAAAATTTTTCAGAAATTACTGTAGCAACAATAAGATTTCAGCCCATTGATGCCATTGTGCATTCTTTTCATATATTTTTGGTTTGATGAAGCTTGTATGATCTTGTAGGGATGTCAACCAAGCATGTGGCTTCAAAGCGATCCAGGAGGAGCTCTCCACCGCCCGTCTTTGAGCCAAGATTCACCGACGATGCCCACAAGACCCGTTATGCCCTCTTTGTCGAGGAAGAATTTTGGTGTTGTCCGAAAAAATTGATTGGGAAACCTTGGGGGTTTTGAGCCTCGATCATACCATCCGGGAGTACATATCACATGGCTTCACCACCTCCACCAAATCATTAGACTCATGACACCGACTCTCAGTTTTTACTTTTCTTGTTGTGTGTATTTTGTTGTTGCGCACTTAGACTTATTTGTTTGTTTGTTATATCGTTCAGTTTGTTAGGGTTTCGGCCCTACTAAACTACTTCTTTTTATTTATGTAGTTTGGATTTTATTTGTTCGCTCTCTTTATTTATTTATCGAGTTGTGATACATTTCCTGTTGCTTTCAGGACTGATCGTTGAGGATGCTTCACACTCCATGGCCCTAGTGATTTACCCCTGTTTGTGTTCACCTTGAATTCACTGCATCAACTAATTGGGGAAGTCTTCTTGCTTCATCTCCTTATTTTTATTGCATACATATCATCATGTTCTGCTGATTCATGTACATTAGGGACAATGTACGATTCTAGGTGTGGGGATGGAGTGCTTTACTCTTATTTGCATGCTTGTTATGCCGATGATAGCAATGACGCCTAGTTTAGGACTTCCTAGCATGAAGGTTCGACAGTTATGAGTTGTATTTCATTATTGTTCCTAGATGATGTCCTGCTTTATCTTTAGTGCACTGACAGACTTTTACACTTGTACTTCCACCTCATACACTCCAACTAACCCATTACAATGTTTTCGGCATTAATTTGTTAATGTCTACTTTCAATGCCTTTTTAAGAGCTTTTGAGGTCCTTTGTTGTTTCCTTAGCCTCAAGTGAGTTTGTTAACAGGTTTTATACCAGGGGATACGAGATATATTGTATACAGGTAAAAAAAAAAAAAAAAAAAAATGTGGAGTCTATGACAGTATTCCTCTGCTAGTACAGCATGAATGCGTCTATGTGGACTGTAATCAAGTAGGATGGGTGGCTCTTGTGCCTGGCCAGCATGTGCATCCGTCTGAAAGTTTTTTGTGCAGTCTACGTTAGTCGGACTCAACTCAAAAAAAAAAAAAAAAAAAAAAAAAAAAAAAAAAAAAAAAACCTTTGCAAATATGTAAATACAGCATATAGTATCTTATTCGTATCCCTTGGAATCTGTTACACAACCACTCGAGAGCCAAAGTTTCATTCAGGACCCGAAGGACTTTTAACTGGGTATTGAGGGTGTCTTTAACAGATTAATGCCATTTTCATTGTATGTGGAGTGAATAATATGGAGAATGAGGTTGGAAGTAAGCACACACTCACCAGTGCACTTTAGATGAAACAAGACCATCCATACCCAGTTGCCAACAGAACAACTCATTATCTGTCCTTCCTTCTATCTGTGCTAGTGGGGTCCTCTACTGTTGAGCTTGAGGTCGTACATTTAGTCGTTTATCTTCTTGCCCCTGTTCTTCATGTTTGTTTGCTTGGGGACAAGCAAATGCTTAGGTGTGGGGATGTTTGATAAACGCCTAAACATACGTATTTTCCATGTATTCGGGTGTATGTATTACGTATTTTTCTATGAGTTGGCACCCGTTTTTGGTCTGAATTGGTTTCTTTCGTGTTACAGGTACTGATGTGACCCCTTTGAGCTCATTGATAGAATTTGAGAAGAAATCGGCAACGAAAACACTATTTCATAGGGGATACTGTAGCGACCACTGTAGCAGATCCTGTAGCACGAATCCTTTGGTGAAAATGGCCATGTCTGGAGGTTCATGCGGGCACTGCAGAGGCCGCTTACGGTACTGTAGCAGTTCTACTGTAGCGGCACTGTAGCAACTTACGCGATTTCGGGATTTTCTCGGGAATTTTCTCTCCCCGCATGCGGGGCCGCATAGGGGGCCGCATAACCCACTGGAAAAAGATTTCTTTTAAGGGTTTGAGTTCATTTGGAGGAGAGAGCCCTAGGTCTTGAGCCAACTTGCCACCATCTTCAAATCGGAGCTAGGAGCTGCCGTCGGAGGCCATTTCCGGGGAGAGAACGACGAGGAGAGCGACATACGACGAGATCCACCCTCTTGATCCTTAGTTTGGAGGAGAATCGACAAGGGAAGCCACCCCTTTGGTGGCGTCTTTGGAACGTCATTCGGCTTCTATCTTTTGAGGGGGTGTTCTCATCTATGTATTTGGTTGTTTTGATGTGTTTTCTTGTGTATTTTGTATTCATGGGCAACTAAACCCCAAGGTCACCGGATGTAGGTGAACCTTGGGGGTGAACTTGTGTAGGATGCTTGCTTGACTTGATTTATGCATTTGAGACTTGTTTGTGAACCTTGTTTGGTGTATTTGATTGCTTGGTATGCATGAGAACTCTGTGTATCATTGTTTAGATAATGCTAGGAAGCATGACCATTGCCCTAGTATTAGGCTCGCCAAGCTTGGTAGGGATACATGTATGAATACGCCGTGACCATCGGGTATTTGTACCCCTCCAATTGTTAGGGTTGACCTAGTTTGTGTCTTCTCCCTAACTTGAGAAACCTTTTGCTCCCTTTGCAATCGTGTGAGGATTCGAGCGGAAGGAATTCCGTATTCGATACTTGTACCGGATTAGGGACCAATTTCCGTGACCATCGGGTTGGTCTAACTTCGGGTTTCTCGGTCCAAACTACCCATTTGCATGCTAGTTAAGGCAAGCCCCGCACTTTAGTAGCCCCCTTGGTAATCCTCATCCGTGACCCTCTCTTTATATTGTTTTATCCCTCGTTCATTGCCTCCACCTTAGAACACTTTATTTGCATGTTAATCATCTTTTTACTTTCTTTTGCACAACACTTGACTTGATCGGCCAAACAATCATACGAAGAGGAAGTAAGGGTAGATTCTCGGGCCCTTGGGAATACGACCCCCTCGCGCACGCGTGAGGGGTATTACTTGACGACCCGTGCACTTGCGGTCGACCCATCACCTGGTGAGTGGGTAGTTGTATCCATAGGGAATATTGTTCAGAAACAAGCATTATCACTATTTAGCTATAAATAGAATCGATGGTAAGAGAAATCAATATGTATATATATATATAATAAAGTAAAAGAGACCAAGAAGTGCAATAAAGGTAGGAGAGGTAATCGATATAAAGATGGGGTACCCGGACAAAGTTTCCCCTAGGACTAATGCTTCTAGTGCAAGACTAGTATTATACCCTCTAATTGATGTCATATGCGTCGTGGAAATCCTTAAGCACACGGTTCCAAACTGACACGACCCCTTGCGTGTATCCCGTAAGTGCACGGGTTTGTTGAAGTAATAAATTTATCCTGGTGAGTGGGTAGTCGAATCCACAGGGAATAGGGAATTAGAATACGAGATTTCACTAATTAAGCTATGCGAAGTATGGAAGAGCAATAGTAGGATCAATGAGTAAAAATAGAATAAAGTGGAATAAAAGACAAGAAATTAAAAGAAAGATGGAAGATGAGAGAGTGCAAGTAAAAGAGAATATAGAGGACTAGTAATGAATGAAGTAGGGCATCCGGACAAGCTACCTCTAGGGTCTATGCTTCTGGTGCAGGACTATGCTATTATACTTTCCTATTGATATTTAATCGAGTCGAGGATATCCTAAGACTCACGGTCCCAAACCTAACGACAAACGTGACTAACCCCAACACTATGCCCGGGTATTAGGATTCACGTCACCCTTCACTCTATCGCTCGCACGACTAAGCCCCAGGGGAGTATATCTACCTAAACCTCACACTACGTGGGATTGCTTTAAGCACTAGGGATTCCTAATGGTAAAACCTGTTCCTATGTGTAGTTCTAACCCTTTGGTCCAGGTGGAAGAACCCTAGTCTAGATTAAGCCCCAATGCATAGGATTCACTTCAACCCTTCACTCTATTACTTGCGTAACTAAGCCCTAGGGGAGTTTATCTGCCTAGCACTTCACTCTATTTCGACCGCTGTGAAATCAAGGAAACGGAGGTAGGGAGAAACCACGTCGGAGGGGAAAGAGGTACATCGCTACCTCACAACTCTCCCTCTCAACCCTCTTTAATCTTAAGTAGTCTAACCCTAAGGAGTTGTCACACCTACAAAAGGCAACCTAAATTGTTCTCAATCCTAGTGTCACATCTAAGAGAAAACATTGGCAAGATGAAATTAAGATTGAAACTCAATTTTATTCATCAATAATGGAAAAGCATAATAATAATGTCAAAGAAACATAATAACCCTAGAGTTTACAAATCTGAATACCCTTAAGGGGTTTAGCTCCTCATGGAGCTATACATGTTCATCAATGTATGAAAGAAAGTACAAAATAAGGACATCAATGAAAACCCCCTTGTGTATGGTGTGGCCGTGGTCTTGTGCGGCCGTCGAACGTCGGTGACGATGCCGATGACGCGCGCTAAACCTCCACGAAATCCTCTCTGAAACCCTAGCTGCACTCCCCAAGTTGAAGAGAAAGATAGGTCAAAAGATATCCCAAAAGGTCTCCAAAATCACCTTTTATAATGTTGAATTGCGGCTTTAAAATTTGACTTATCGGGGGCTTCACACGGCCGTGTGGAATTAACACACGGGCGTGTGAAGTTTCTGTCTGCTTGAAAATTAATTCACACGGCCGTGTGTTAATTCCACACGCTCGTGTGAATTCTCTGGAATTCTGAATTTCGGCCGAAAGTGAACAGTAACGTGCTGCAGTGTTTTGCTACAGCAACAAACTGCAGTGCTACTACAGTACTCGCCTCGAAACGCTGCCGAATCCGTCGTTCTTCATCGAGGCCATTGAATTGGTCACACAATCAATGGTAGATCGTGCCGATTGCTTCAAGTCTCCTTCTTGGTGAAGTTCTCCTAAGCCACACGAGTTAGACTTGTTATGAATGTGACTGCCTTTGTTCCCCTCCAAAGGAGGTTGGCACACACTCACAAGTCCAAGCTCGTGCCTTGTTCTGTGCTTGGTTCGAAAACTTCCCAACATCGGCGAACATGACCTAGTTTCATTATTCTTCTCCAATTTAGCTCCACAAACCTTCAATGGACAAGAATACACAAATGCACGCCATTTAGTGATAAAAACTGATAAAAGATATGCTCAATGTAAGATAATAACGCTTCGCGGTATTATAACACAAGCACTTATCACAAACCTAAGGTCAACCGTGACTAGTTCCAACATTATGCCCTGGCATTAGGTTTCACTACGACCCTTAACTCTCGTTGACCTGTAAACTAAACCCCATGGACGTCCATTATCCTAAGCCTCACACTAAGTGGAACTGCTTGGGGTTCTAGGGATTCCAGGTGAAAGACCCTATCCTTAATTATAGTTCTACCCCTTTGGTACAGGTGGAAGAACCCTAATCTAAGTTAAGCCCCAGTCCTAGGATTCACTCTACCCTTTGCATGGGAGTTCATCTCCTAGTACTTCACTCTACTTCGATCGTGATTAACTCTTGGGATACGGAGGTAGGAAAGTTCACACCGGAGGGGAAAAGGGGATGTTTCACTACCTCTCGACTCACCCTCTCAATCCTATCCAACCTTGTGTAGTCTAATCCTATAGAGGTTGTCATACCCTCAAAAGATAACCTAATAGATTCTCAACTCTAGTGTCACGGCTAAGGTAAAATCTCATACAATCGGCATGTAAGACTGGAACTCAATAAGAAAACATCAAATTAATAAAGCATAATAAAAGTTATAGAAATACAAGCATCCTAGGGTTCACAAGTCCGAATACCCACTAGGGGTTTAGCTCTCCATGGAGCAATACAAAATCAATAATGAGTTTAAGAACATATGCATAAAAACCATAAAGAAAACCCCCTTGTAGATCATATCGATGGTCTTGTGGAGCCGTGTGGCTTCTCCAACGAATCTCTTGTCAAGCCTAGGGCACAGCTCACCAAATCGATGCCGACGAAAGCTCCCCCAATAGCTTTCTTCCAAAAGGATGTCGACGTTGAGGCCGTATAATCGCCTCCAAAGACCTCCAAGAACCTCTCCAAACAATAGCCGAAAGCCCCCCAAAAGATAAGCAAGAGATGGAAGGGGAGTCCCAAAATAGATCTGAAAACGGGCTATTTATATGCTGAAATCGGGCTGAAATAGGAGTTCCACATGCCTGACACGACCCCTTGCGTGTATCCCGCAAGTGCATGGGTTTGTCGAAGTAATAAATTCACCCTGGTGAGTGGGTAGTCGAATCCACAGGGAATAGGGAATTAGAATACGAGATTTCACTAATAAAGCTATGCGGAGTACGAAAAAGCAATAGTGGGATCAATGAGTGAATATAAAATCAAACAGAATGAAAAGCAAGAAATTAAATAGAAAGATGGAAGATGAGAGAGTGCAAGTAAAAGAGAATAGAGAGGATTACTAATGAATGAAATAGGGCATCCGGACAAGCTAGCTCTAGGGTCTATGTTTCTAGTGCAGGACTATACTATTATACTCTCCTATTGATGTTTAATTAAGTCGAGGATATCCTAAGACTCACGGTCCCAAACCTAAGGACAACCGTGACTAACCCCAACACAATGCATTAGTATTAGGATTCACATCACCCTTCACTCTGTCGCTCGCACGACTAAGCCCCAGGGGAGTATATCTACCTAACCCTCACACTACGTGGGATTGCTTTAAGCCTTAGGGATTCCTAGTGGTAAAACCTGTTCCTATGTGTAGTTCTAACCCTTTGGTCCATGTGTAAGAACCCTAGTCTAGATTAAGCCCTAATGCGTAGGATTCACTTCAACCCTTCACTCAATTACTTGCGTAACTAAGCCCCAGGGGAGTTTATCTGCCTAGCACTTGACTCTATTTCGACCGCTGTGAAATCAAAGAAACGGAGGTAGGGAGAAACCACGTTGGAGGGGAAAGGGGTACATCGCTACCTCACAACTCTCCCTCTCAACCCTCTTCAATCTTAAGTAGTCTAACCCTAAGGAGTTGTCACACCTCCAAAAGATAACCTAAATTGTTCTAAATCCTAGTGTCACATCTAAGAGAAAACAATAGAAATATGAAATTAAGATTGAAACTCAGTTTTATTCATCAATAATGGAAAAGCATAATAACAATGGCAAAGAAACATAATAACCCTAGAGTTTACAAGTCCGAATACCCTTAAGGGGTTTAGCTCCTTGACACGACCTTTTGCGTGTGTACCGCAAGTGCACGGCCTTGTCGAAGTAATAAATTTACCTTGGTGAGAAGGTAGTCGAATCCACAGGGAATAGGGAGATAGAATATAAGGTTTCACTAATTAAGCTATGCGAAATACGGGAAACGATAATAGGATTGATGAGTGAAAAATAATGCAAAGCAATAAACTAAATAGAAGGATGAAAGTAAGAGGTGCAAATAGGAAAATCGAGAAGGACTTGCAATGAGTAAAAGGGGGTATCCGGACAAGCTACCTCTAGGATCTATGTTTCAAGTGCAAGACTATGATATTATACTCTCCTATTGATGTCAATTAAGTCGAGGAAATCCTAAGACTCACGGTCCCAAACCTAAGGACAACCGTGACTAACCCCAACGCTATGCCTTGGTATTAGGATTCACAACACCCTTCGCTCTGTCACCTAGATGATTAAGCCCCAGGGGAGTCCATCTACCTAAACCTCACACTATATGGGATTGCATTATGCTCTAGGGATTCCTAGTGATTAAACCTGTTCCTACAAAAATAGTTCTAACCCTTTGGTCCAGGTGGAAGAACCCTAGTCTAGATTAAGCCCCAGCATATAGGATTCACTACAACCCTTCACTCTATTGCTTGCGCAATTAAGCCCTAGGGGAGTTTATCTACCTATTGCTTTACTCTATTTCGACCGCTATTAAATCAAGGAATCGGAGGTAGGGAGAAATCACATCGGAAGGGAAAGGGGTACATTGCTACCTCACAACTCTCCCTCTCAACCCTCTTTAATCTTAAGTAGTCTAATCCTATAGGAGTTGTCACACCTCCAAAGGAAAACCTAGATTGCTCTCAACCCTAATGTCACGTTTAAGGGAAAACAATATCAAGAGATAATTAAGATTAAAACTCAATTTATTCATCAACGATGGAAAGCATAATAATCAATGTCAAAGAAACATAAGAACCCTAAAGTTTACAAGTCCGAATACCCCGCGAGGAGTTTAGCTCCTCATAGAGCTATACATGTTCATCAATGTGAAAATTAAAGCATAAAACATAGACATAGATGAAAACCCCCTCGAAGTTGGTGTGGCCGTGGTCTTGTGCAAACGTCGAACCTCGGAATCGATGCCGACGATGTGCTAGAACCTCCACGAAACCCTCTCCGAAACCCTAGCCGCACTCCAGAAAGTTGGGGAAAAGTTCGGTTCCAAGATCTCCCAAAAGGTTGCAAAAATCCCCTTTTATAATGTTGAATCGCGGCTTTAAAATTGGACTTATCGGGGGCTTCACACGGCCGTGTGGAATATCCACACGCCCGTATGAAGCTTCTGTCTCGGCTGAAAAATTAATTTCACACGGCCGTGTGGAATTTCCACACGCCCGTGTGTCTTCACTGGATGGCTGAAATTGCAAAACACACGGCCGTGTGGAATTTCCACACGCCCGTGTGACTTCTCTGGAACACTGGTCTTCAGCTGAACAGGCTTGGTAACTTGCCGAAACGCCTCCCGGGTCCATTGTTCTTCATCGAGGCCATTACTTGGGCACACAAGCAACGGTAGGTCGCGCTGATTTCTTCAAGTCTTCTTCTTTCGCGAAATTCTCCTAAGTAACACGGATTGGACTTGTTGTGAATGTGACTGCCTTTGTGCCCCTCCAAAGGAGGTTGGCACACATCCACAAGTCCAAATACGTGCTTCGTTCCTTGCTTGGTCCGAGAACATCTCAACATTGGCAAACGCGACCTAATTTCATTCTTCTTCTCCAATTAGGCTCCACAATACCTTCAATGCACAAGAGAACACAAATGCACACATTTAGTGATAAAATCTGATAAAAGGTATGCTTAATGTAAGATAATAGCGCTTCGCGATACTATAACACAAGCACTTATCACTCCTCATGGAGCTATACATGTTCATCAATGTAGAAAAGAAAGCACAAAGTGAAGACATCAATGAAAACACCCTTGTGTATGGTGTGGCTGTGGTCTTGTGCGGCCGTCGAATGTCGGTGACGATGCCGATGACGCGCGCTAAACCTCCATGGAATCCTCTCCGAAACCCTAGCTGCACTCCCCCAAGTTGGAGAGAAAGATAGGTCAAAAGATATCCCAAAAGTCTCCAAAATCGCCTTTTATAATGTTGAGTCGCGACTTTAAAATGTGACTTATCGGGGGCTTCACACGGCCGTGTGGAATTAACACACGGGCGTGTGAAATTCCTGTCTGCTGAAAAATTAATTCACACGGCCGTGTGAACTCTCTGGAATTCTGAATTTCGGCTGAAAGTGAACAGTAACTTACTACATTTTTTGCTACAGTAACAAACTGCAGTGCTGCTACAGTGCACGCCCCGAAACGCTCCCGAGTCCATCGTTCTTCATCGAGGGCATTGAATTGGGCACACAATCAATGGTAGATCATGCCGATTGCTTCAAGTCTCCTTCTTGGTGAAGTTCTCCCAAGCTACACGAGTTAGACTTGTTGTGAATGTGACTGCCTTTGTGCCCCTCCAAAGGAGGTTGGCACACACTCACAAGTCCAAGCTCCATTTGGTTCTTCTTCTCCAACATCGGCGAACACGACCTAATTTCGTTCTTTTTCTCCAATTTAGCTCCACAAACCTTCAATGCACAAGAATACACAGATGCACGCCATTTAGTGATAAAAACTGATAAAAGATATGCTTAATGTAAGATAATAACGCTTCGTGGTACTACAACACAAGCACTTATCAACGCCCCTATAGATTTTCCACACGGGACTGCAGAATTTTTATACAACCGTGTGGAATTTCCAAACGGGTGTGTGGATTCACTGTTTTTCCGATTTTCGGCCGGCAGTGAACAGTAACTTGCTACAGTGTTTTTGTTACAGTAATTGCTACAGTGCTTCACCGAAATGCTCCCGAATTCATCGTAAGTGCTTCACCGAAATGCTACAGTGCACACACCCACAAGTCTAGACTTGTACTGACAAGACCTTTTGCATGTGTACCGCAAGTGCACGGCCTTGTCGAAGTAATAAAATTACCCCCGTGAGTGGGTAGTTGAATCCACAGGGAATAGGGATTAAAAATACGAGAAATTGCTATTCAGTCGTACGATATATGAGAAAACAATAATCGGAGTGATAAGTGGATTTCTGGAAATTAGAATAAAAGCAAGGGAAATGAATAGAAAGATGAAAGAAAGAAGAGTGCAAGTAAAGAGTAAAAGAGAGAGACTACTAATGAATGAAAATAGGGTATCCGGACAAGTTACCTCTAGGACTTATGCTTCTAGTGCAAGACTATGCTATTATACTTTCCTATTGATGTTAATTGAGTCGAGGAAAATCATTAAACACACGGTCCCAAACCTAAGGTCAACCGTGACTAACCCCAACACTATGTCCCGGCAATAGGATTCACGTCAACCCTTCACTCTGTTTATTGCTCAACTAAGCCCCAGGGGAGTATTTCTACCTAAGCCTAACACTACGTGGAATTGCTTTAAGTTCTAGGGACTCCTAGTGATAAAACCTGTTCCTATGTGTAGTAGTTCTAACCCTTTGGTCCAGGTGGAAGAACCCTAGTCTAAATTAAGCCCCAGTGCATAGGATTCACGTCACCCCAAAGCCTTGGGGGAGTATGTCTACCTAGCACTTCACTCTATTTCGACCGCTAATAAATCAAAGAATCAGAGGTAGGGAGAAATCACATCGAAAGGGAAAGGGGTACGGTGCTACCTCACAACTCTCCCTCTCAACCCTCTTCAATTTTAAGTAGTCTAATCCTATAGGAGTTGTCACACCTCCAAAGGATAACCTAGATTGTTCTCAATCCTTGGTGTCACGGCTAAGAGAAAACAATAGCAAAAGATAATTAAAATCAAAACTCGAATTTATTCATCAAAATTGGAAAAGCATAATAACATTGTCATAGAAACATAATTATCCTACAGTTTTACAAGTCCGAATACCCACGAGGGGTTTAGCTCCTCATGGAGCTATACATGTTCATCAATTTATGAAAGAAAGCACAAACTAAAGACATCAATAAACCCCCCCCCCCCCCCCCCCCCCCCCCCGCGTATGGTGTGGCCGTGGTCTTGTGCGGCCGTCGAACGTCGGTGATGATGCCGATGGCGTGCTCCAATCCTCCACAAAATCCTCTCCGAAACCCTAGCCGCACCCTCCAGAAGTTGAGAAGAAAGATAGGTCAAAAAGATGGCCAAAAAGTCTCCAAATCGGGCTTTAAATAGGCTGAGTGCGGTTTTAACTTTTGAACTTATCGGGGCTTCACACGGCCGTGTGGAATTTCCACACGCCCGTGTGAAGCTTCTGTCTTTCCTGAAAAATTACTTCACACGGCCGTGTGGAATTTCCACACGCCCGTGTGAAGTCTCTGGCTTGCTGGAAAATATTTCACACGGCCGTGTGTTAATTCCACACGCCCGTGTGAACTCTCTGAACTCCCGATCTTCGGCAAAAAATGCACAGAAACTTGCTACAACGAATTGCTACAGTAACACGCTACAGTGTTGCTACGGTAACTTGCCGAAATGCTTCCGAATACGTTGTTCTTCATCGAGGCCATTGAATTGGGGACACAATCAATGGTAGATCATGTCGATTGCTTCAAGTCTTCTCTTTGGTAGACTTCTCCTAAGCTACACAAGTCGGACTTGTTGTGAATGTAACTATCTTTGTGCCCCTCCAAAAGGAGGTTGGCACACACTCACAAGTCCGGGCTTGTGCATTGTCCTTGTTTGGTCCGAAAACTCCCCAACAACGGCGAACACGATCTAATTTCGTTCCTATTCTCCAAATTAGCTCCATAAACCTACAATGCGCAAAAGTAAACAAATGCACACAATTTAGTGATAAAATATGATTAAATTAATGCTTATTGCAAGATAATAATGCTTCGCATCAGTACAACACGAGCACTCATCATGTACCTTGTTCCTTGCTTGGTCCGAGAACTCCTCAACAATGGCGAACATAACCAATTCTTGCTTCTTTTTCTCCAAATTGGCTCCACAACCCTACAATCCACAAAAGCACACAAATGCACACACATTAATGATGAAATCTGATTAAAGTAATGCTTAATGTAAGATAATAATACTTCGTATTACTATAACACGAGCACTTATCACACTCCCCCACACTTAAGCTTTTGTTTGTCCTCAAGAAAAAATAGAACGTGAAAGTACTTGGGAAGAATAATTGAAAGTTCTCGGCCTTAGGTTAACCAAACGTGTACAATAAAACATTCTACAAGGGGAAATCAAAACATTGCATAAAAATATCAATGCTCTAGCTAAAAACTTGAATAAAAAAGGACAATAACTCGAAAATGCGTAAGTGTGTGTGAACTCCCAAAAAGTACTCCTCAAACTCTTGTTAAAAAGGACTTATTTATATACAAAAACAAAGAAGGTAGTAGCTTCACACAACCTCTAAGGTAGCCCTTTCCTAGGCGGCTGCCAAAGGTGGCTTTCACACTTTTGAGGAGGTAGCTCTTTCTACCGGGGTAGTAGCTTTCACGCTTTCCATGAGATAGCTCTTTCTCTCATTAGGGCATAACTAGTATCTGACTTATGAGAGTAGCTTCATATTCATGGGAGGTAGCTCTTTCCACCCCAAATGCACAAAGAAAAGAAAGCAAATATTCACAAACTCATTTTTTTCTTTTTTCCATATTTTTTTTTTCATTTTTTTCATCTTTTTCATTTCATTTTTTTATTTATTTCTCAAAACAAAACTAAGAACTTACTAAAATGATGATAAACTAGTCCTTAAAAACATCAAGCTTGAGTTTCCAAAAGATTCCAAGAGTGAGTTGTGCAATATAAGATAATCGAGCAAAAATTCCCTAAAATTCAAATAGAAACTAGAGCATGATGAGATACAATGTTAAAAATTCTCCTAGACTCTAAGAATACTAACATTGCAACTAAAGTGAACCGCCACGGGCTATATGAGCATAAGCAATTGAACGCACAAGTAAAGTTGTGTGCAATGTGAACTCCCCCCCACACTTAAGATGTACATTGTCCCCAATGTACGCATATAAGCACAATAATAATATAGCAATCAAACAAAAATAAGTGGGAATGGGCAATTGAAACAATACTCCCCTGAACTCCAAGTGTTGCATTTGATAGAGTGGTAGAGGAATCCTGCAAGTGTACGGGGTCACCAAGTAATACCTAGTGCAAAAGCACAAGGATAGTATTCCACGGGGCTAAGGGTCTACTATTACTCCTTTATCACCTATTTTCTAACCTAACATCTTAAGCATGATTGTGAGTACTCTAATTAAAGTAAAGAAACAAGAAAAATATGTAAAGACAAACTTAAAGTCAAACACAATGGTTGTAGGTGCTACAGTGAAATGTGAAGGCCTATGGATGCAGATCCCCTTGAGGGGTCATAATGAAACATGGATGAATCGTAAAAAGATAGTTCGGGTGATTTAGACCGAAGGATCTCAAGATTAGATCAACACAATTTCTCGGCGATTGAACCCTAATCCCATACGAATACCTAGTGGAATTTCTTCCTAACCGGCATTCCTATGATTGCATTAAGTACAAGGAGATCCCAATATAAGAGTACCCTAAACCCTAGCTTACCCTTATAGATCGGAGGGCTATTGATACCCAATTTCTCGGCAATACCAATAAAAAAAACCCCTTTTTGTTCATGAAAGATCTAATACACGCGTGTAGGTCACGTCTACGTGTATAACTCAATAAAGAGCTACGGATTTCTCCTTCAAGTAGCTCTAGGCATGAAATACAATGAACAAAATCATAAATCAACCCAAACATAGTATTAAGTGCAAATCATCCAAAATACATGATGAACCCCCCAAGGTTCACTAACATCCGGTGGCATTGGGGGTCTAGTCTTCCATTATCCAAACAACAATAACAAAGTAAGGTAAATCACTCAAAAAACTCATAAATGACACTGCCTAGATGAAATGATGAAGATGATGGTGGAGATCTGGCCGAATGACGCTTTCCCTCGCCCAAAAGGTTACCAAATGACACTTCCCCTCGGCTTGGTACCTTGCTCCCTTGATGGTGGAGCTTCCTCCTTGTTGATGATGCTCTTGCCTCTTTCTTTGGCTCCAAATCATCATCTTCTAAAAGGTATCTGATAAGTGCTCGTGTTATAGTAATGCGAAGCGTTATTATCTTGCAATGAGCATTAATTTAATTAGATTTTATCACTAAAAATTGTGCATTTGTTTACTTTTGTGCATTGTAGGGTTGTGAAGATAAAGTGAAGGAAAGAAACGAAGTTAGATCGTGTTCGCCATTGTTGGGATGATTATCAGACTAAGCAAAGAGCACAGCATGAGTATAGACTTGTGAATGTGTACCAACCTCCTTTGGAGGGGCACAAAGGCAGTCATATTCACAATAAGTCTAGCTCGTGCTAACAAGGAGAACTTCACCAAATTAGGAGATTTGAAGCAATCGGCACCATGTACCGTTGATTGTGTGCCCAATTCAATGGCCTCGATGAAGAACGATGATTGTAGCAAAAACACTGTAGCAAACTACTATTCATTTTCGGCTGAAATTCAGAAAACCAGAAAGTTCACACGGGCATGTGGAAATTCCACACGGCCTTGTGAAATCTCGACAAGTTCAAATTTCAGCCGCTACTCAACATTATAAAAGCTTGTTTTGGATACTATTTTGGGAATCCTTTTGGCTCTTATTTGCCCTAACTTCAGGAGAGGAACGGCGAGGGTTTGGAGGGGACTTCGTGGAGGTTTGAAGCTCGTCATCGGCGTCGACATAAACATCCGACGGCGGCACAAGAACACGGCCACATCACTCACAAGGGGGTTTTCATCTATGCATTCAATTTGTGTTCTTATTATTACTTTGATGGATTTGTATAGCTCCATAAGGAGCTAAATCCCTTGTGGGTATTCGGATTTGTAAATCCTAGGATTATTATGTTTCTTTGACATTGTTATTATGCTTTTCCATTATTGATGAATAAAAGTGAGTTTTGATAAGTGCCTAAATACATCATGTTTTAGCTATGATGTTTATTTACTTTCATGCAACTTGTGTTAGTTTTCGGTGACATTTTGCGCATTTGATGTTTTATTTTTGTTTCAGGGTTTCGAGAACCAATTGCGCAAGGATGAACCATATTTGACAAGTTTTGGTCTAGAAAAGAGAGGATTTTCAGTCACCGGTCACTGTAGCAGCGGTACTGTAGCACCGTACTGTAGATATCCACTGTAGCACCGGCACTGTAGCAGTGTGCTAGCAATGTGCGCCCGCACACCACCCGCACAAGGTCGACAGAAGGGTGTGCGGGCTGTGTGCGGCCCGCACACAGCCCGCACACGCACGGGCTGAAGAGATGCATTTGGTTATAAAATGGGCTTTCTAGGTCATTTTGAGGGGTCTTTTGGCCACCATCACCTCCATACCTCTCCACCATCACCTCCACCATTCTCCACCACCATCACCGGAGCATCTCGCCGGCCGTAGAAGGGGTTGTTGGAAGACGATTTGAAGAAGCAAGAATTCAAGAGGGAGAAGGTCACACTCAAGGAAGAACATCGAGGAGCTCGACGGCGCGGATCCGGCGAACTCTTGTCACCACCTTCTAGTCTACTTCTAAGGGAGTTTTTATGAGCTTTGTCATTGATTATATTTTGTTCTCTCTCTTTGTGATGTGGAACTAGACTCCCAAGGCCACCGGGCATCCGGTGAACCTTGGGAGGAGAACTTGTATATATGGATGATGATTTTGTTTATGAATTATTGTTGGTTTGTTGCTTGGTTTCATTCTATGTGTGCTTGATTGTTGTGAATCGCATGAGAACTCTGTGATTTATCTTGTCGATTGTACTTGGATGCGCGGGATGCGACCATGTATTAGATCCACATAGATTGAAGGGGGATTCAATGTATCGGTACACCGGAGGTTCCGGGTGCCGGTAGCCCCCCGCGAGCTTTAGAGTGATTCTAGCCGAGAGCGAGCATTAGAATTACCCTAGGCAAGACTCCCTGTTCCCAAAGACATCGTAGGGGTATCTTCTGGATAGAGGAACCTGTACTGGATTAGGGCTACACCACGGAGGTTCCGGGGTAGTCGACTCCCGAGTCTAGCGGACCAAACCTAGCCAACTTAGCACTCCATTTCCTAAATTCATCCTTACTTGTTCTTCTCCCAAGGGGATCCTCGCCCGAGGCCTCTTGTGCTTATTGTCACTTGCTATCTTCATTCGCCAGCATGGTGTGCCTTAGTCCATCTTGTATATAGCTTTTCTTTTATTTAATTTTCCTATTTGTGTTTATATTAAACTCTTGATTTGGTAGACTAGATAGTGATACCTAGGAGGAAGTAATAGCAGATCTTGGGGCCCTTGGGAATACGACCCTCTTGTGTTCGCACGAGAGGTTATTACTTGACGACCCGTGCACTTGCGGCCGGGGAGTCGCGTGCTCGCTCTTTAGCGTGTCGCGCGGCGACTCACCAAGTTTTTGGCGCCGTTGCCGGGGAACATCCAAGAATGCTAGGAAAACTTCTAGCTCGCTACTCTAGTTATTTAACTGTTCTTTTGTAAATATTCTTCTTTTGTTTTATACCTTAATTTTTTTTTATTTTGTTTTGTGCACAGGGCAATGAGTTATCAAGGAGGCTCAGGTGGTTTCCCTTTTCATCTTGAGAAATGGCAGATTAATGAGTATGAGGCCTTGAGAGCAAGAAGTACCAATCAATTTGAACATGTGTATGATCCTTATTGGCAAGGGCACCTAGATTTTTCATCGCATCCACATGGACAACATTGGGAGCCCTCTAACCAAGAATTGCTACAAGAGCCCTCCTTTCAAGAACCATGGCGTCACCCCCCTCCAGTTGTTCAAAGTAGGCCACTTAATGAATGGGGTTTCAATACAGAAAATGTGCTTGAAAGATTTATGATGAATGCGGATGCTCATTTTGAAGCCTTGATTGCCGCAAATTTTAATGCCCAACCATCTCTTCAAAGCATGGAAAGCCAGATAGGAGTATCTTCCAATACCTCGACCAAGTTGCCACACACTATAGAAGACCTATCTGAGAATGACACTAGAAGGGAAGAGAATAAAAGTGAATTTGAGGTGGAAGTGGAAATTGAGGTATTTGAGGCTGAAAAAGAAAATAAAGTGGCATCAATACCCAGTGGACAAATAGTAGAAGTTTCACCTCAAGATGAAATTGAAGAAGAAAAGGGAGAGGATCAAATAGTGGCTGTGGAAAAGTGTGAGGAAGTAGAAACAAGTCCATCAAGCGCAATTGAAGATGTTACTTGCCTCAACATCGACCATTCCACCCATTTGCCCATTTTGGTCTTGTGCACTAAGAAAATTTCGGGAATTATCTTCGAGGATGTGGGTACGAAAATAAGGTCATCCTTGAACCCACCAATGCCGGGCTTGGACAATTCCCGGCCAAAAATATTTCCTTGGAGGCCCAAACAAATTTTGTGGGCAATTCGAGATTATCCCACCGTGGTTGAGGAAGGATATGTGGGTAGGAGTTTAAAGCCATCCGTGAACCCACCCGTGGCAAGCTTGGATAGTTCTCAACCAATGCTCTTTCCCTGGAGACCCAAACAATTTGGTGGGATACTCAAAATAATTTTGGTCGGGACTCAAGTAGAAGCGGAGAGGAGGTTCAAGCCGTCCAAGGATCCGCCCAAGTTCAAACTGCACAACTCCCGACCCAAGCTTTTTCCATGGAGGCCAAAAGGTAGTTCATGCTTGACCTCCACACTTGCTCCATCTCGGCAGGTATGTTTTGTATTTTTTGGTAGTTCTTATGCCATGTCTAGCCGGGAGGAGCACACCGTTTTCAAGCCTCCATGAGGTAAGAGAGGTACGTCAAGCTCGTGACGTTAAACAAGCGCTTCTTGGGAGGCAACCCAAGGTGTCAAATTCCGTATTTTGCATTGGTTTGTTTGTATGTTGTAGTTTTATTAGTTTTGGTTGTTTAGCATTGTGTGGATGTATTCATTTCATACTCAAATTGCATATGATTCTTGGATGAGTGTCATCGTGCATGTTGGTGATTCTTGGTGTGTCCATCATTGATTTATGATCATCTTTGTGTTTTGATGAGTATTATGCATGTTAGGTTGAGAATGTTAGTTTTTGGGAGGTGATTCATAGCATTTCAAAGCCAGAAGAACAAATTTTATGGGTGTGCGGGCTGTGCACAGCCCGCACACACTAGCCAGAGCATTGTGCGGCTGTTGTGCCGCCCCGCACATCTATCCGCACACACCAGACAGAAGGGTGTGCGGCCAGTGTGCGGGGCCGCACACAGGCCGCACACAGACACCAGAAGGGTGTGCGGGCTGTGTACAGCCCGCACACGCATGCGTGGGCTGTGCACAGCCCGCACACAGCCATTTCAGCCCATTTTTCAGCCAAATTTCAGCATCTTCGGGGCTGATTTCTTCGCCTTCCTTTCACCCGATTTCTCTCCAATTTTTTTTGGTGAATCCTCTTAGTTTGCCTCCTCATTTGGCCAACCTTTCATTGATCTTAAAGTTCTCATCATTTTTGAGTTTTAATTTTGTCGATCTATCGTTTTCATCGAGTTTTCACCAACATGTTTGAATTTTGTCGTCTAGCTTTGGGTTTAAGCGTATCTCTCATCTTTATTGGGTTTCATTGTTTGAATTTTTTTTTTTTGTAATTCCCAAGATTCTTGATGTTAGAATGTTGTAAACTTGAAAATGCATAATCTTATATCATTTGTTTTCAAGTTTTGCCAAGCATTGAGTTAGAAACTTTCACTCGAGCACCCACACATTGTTTTTCGTGTTTCTTGCTTCTTTTGTTCTTAGATTTGTTTGTTTATTTGTTTGTTTGTTTTTATTTTTGTGTGTGTGATGGATGCCTTGAGATGATGTTCTTTTCTACCTTGCAGGTGGATTTGGGGCATCAAATGCGACTTTCTCCCCCGACATCTACAGGAATCATTGGTGGTCACCCTGATCTCATGGACTTCAAGATTATGTTTTGAGACTCAGGGAAGTTCACGAAACCACCCTCCTTATTTTCCATGCATAAATTTTTTTGTACTGCTGATCCATGTACATTGAGGGCAATGTACTGCTTTGAGTGGGGGGTGGGTATGCATGTCTGAGCTTTACTACTTGTTTCGTGAACTTGTATGAAAATTGTTGAATTATTGCATGATTGTAAAACCTAGGATGGCATACTTATTTGTGATCGTATTATAGCTCGAAACTGTGATAAATGCTAAGCTTCATGGGACCTTGCACACTTGAGATTTTCATGTCATTCTAGGCAATTCTCGCACTATTCCCTTAGGTAGAACCCTGGACATCTAGGCGAGGGACCACAGCACTTTCGTGACCCTCTTAGTTGCTAACCCATACTAGTGGTTTCGCGCCTTGACGTGTTAGAATACCTTCTAATAGGGTTTTAAGGACCTTCTTCTTGTTCTTTTTTGCAATACGGTCGGAAAAAAAAAAAAAAAAAAAAAAAAAAAAAAAAAAAAAAAAAAGGCAAAGTGAATAAAAACATGGACAGTGCTCCTCTGTCCTAATAGCGAAGTAACCTGGGGTTCTGGCTCCTAACCAGAGTGTTCCTCTCGCCAAAAACTATAAGGACATGAGCGCGTTTACATGAATGTGCAAAGCTCCAGGTAATGTGGATTTGCAGTTCATGTTAGTCCCGGAAAAGAAAAAGATAAACATATTGCGTACAGAGAAATAAATTTCGACCGGTTATTGTTCGAAAATAAAAGGAAGGATCCTTACGACTCTACTAGAAGTATTTCTACCACCTCAAGGCCGTATTCCACTAAGTGGCGTGAATTGCTTCAAGACGTGGTCCTCGGGGTCCTGTCTACCTTGTTTGGACTACAGGGCTTTGAACTAGGGGATTTGCACACACACATCATGACACGGCCGATGAATGCACGAATAATCTCGAGTGGTCCTTGCTTGGTGTTTTGAGTTTCATTCTTGCTATGATACATTCCTTTTTAGCCTGAGGTTATGTATTTAGTCACTTATCAGTATCCCTGGTTTTCCATGTCCGTTTGCTTGGGGACAAGCAAATGCTTAAGTGGGGGGTATTTGATAAGTGCCTAAATACATCATGTTTTAGCTATGATGTTTATTTACTTTCATGCAACTTGTGTTAGTTTTCGGTGACATTTTGCGCATTTGATGTTTTATTTTTGTTTCAGGGTTTCGAGAACCAATTGCGCAAGGATGAACCATATTTGACAAGTTTTGGTCTAGAAAAGAGAGGATTTTCAGTCACCGGTCACTGTAGCAGCGGTACTGTAGCACCGTATTGTAGATATCCACTGTAGCACCGGCACTGTAGCAGTGTGCGGGCAATGTGCGCCCGCACACCACCCGCACAAGGTCGACAGAAGGGTGTGCGGGCTGTGTGCGGCCCGCACACAGCCCGCACACGCACGGGCTGAAGAGATGCATTTGGTTATAAAATGGGCTTTCTAGGTCATTTTGAGGGGTCTTTTGGCCACCATCACCTCCATACCTCTCCACCATCACCTCCACCATTCTCCACCACCATCACCGGAGCATCTCGCCGGCCGTAGAAGGGGTTGTTGGAAGACGATTTGAAGAAGCAAGAATTCAAGAGGGAGAAGGTCACACTCAAGGAAGAACATCGAGGAGCTCGACGGCGCGGATTCGGCGAACTCTTGTCACCACCTTCTAGTCTACTTCTAAGGGAGTTTTTATGAGCTTTGTCATTGATTATATTTTGTTCTCTCTCTTTGTGATGTGGAACTAGACTCCCAAGGCCACCGGGCATCCGGTGAACCTTGGGAGGAGAACTTGTATATATGGATGATGATTTTGTTTATGAATTATTGTTGGTTTGTTGCTTGGTTTCATTCTATGTGTGCTTGATTGTTGTGAATCGCATGAGAACTCTGTGATTTATCTTGTCGATTGTACTTGGATGCGCGGGATGCGACCATGTATTAGATCCACATAGATTGAAGGGGGATTCAATGTATCGGTACACCGGAGGTTCCGGGTGCCGGTAGCCCCCCGCAAGCTTTAGAGTGATTCTAGCCGAGAGCGAGCATTAGAATTACCCTAGGCAAGACTCCCTGTTCCCAAAGACATCGTAGGGGTATCTTCTGGATAGAGGAACCTGTACTGGATTAGGGCTACACCACGGAGGTTCCGGGGTAGTCGACTCCCGAGTCTAGCGGACCAAACCTAGCCAACTTAGCACTCCATTTCCTAAATTCATCCTTACTTGTTCTTCTCCCAAGGGGATCCTCGCCCGAGGCCTCTTGTGCTTATTGTCACTTGCTATCTTCATTCGCCAGCATGGTGTGCCTTAGTCCATCTTGTATATAGCTTTTCTTTTATTTAATTTTCCTATTTGTGTTTATATTAAACTCTTGATTTGGTAGACTAGATAGTGATACCTAGGAGGAAGTAATAGCAGATCTTGGGGCCCTTGGGAATACGACCCTCTTGTGTTCGCACGAGAGGTTATTACTTGACGACCCGTGCACTTGCGGCCGGGGAGTCGCGTGCTCGCTCTTTAGCGTGTCGCGCGGCGACTCACCAAGTTTCAATCTTGATTTATTTTGTTATTATTTTCCCTTAGCCGTGACACTAGGGTTGAGAACAATTTAGGTAATCCTTTGGAGGTGTAACAACTCCTATAGGGTTAGACTACTTAGGATTGAAGAGGGTTGAGAGGATGAGTCGTGAGGTAGCGGAACGTCCCCTTTCACCTTCGATGAGATTTTCCCTATCTTCGTGTTCCATGATTCATTAGTGGTCAAGATAGAGTGAAGTGCTAGGAGATAACCTCCCCTTGGGCTTAGTTGCTCGAGTAACAGAGTGAAGGGTTATAGTGAATCTTAGTATTGGGGCTTAATCTAGACTAGGGTTCTCTCACCAGGACCAAAGTGTTTGAACTACATATAGGAACCGGGTCTATCACTAGGAATCCCTAGAACCTAAAGCAATTCCACATAGTTTGAGGCTTAGGAAGATGAACTCCCCTAAGGCTTAGTTGACAGGTTAACGAGAGTCAAGGGTTGTAATGAAACCTAATGCCGGGGCATAGTGTTGGGATTAGTCACGGTTGACCTTAGATTTGGGACCGTGTGTCTAAGGATTTCCTCGACTCAATTAACATCAATAGGAAGGTATAATAGCATTGTCTTGCACTAGAAGCATAAGTCCAAGGGGTATCTTGTCCGGATACCCATCTTCTCTTATTGCTTGTCCTACTCTTCTACTCTTACTTGCACTCTCTCGACTTCCACACTTCTCTTTTAATTTTTGGTTTTACCAATTATTCTCGCACTCACTCACTGATTTCCTTTCGCACATCGCGTTAGCTAAATAGTGAATACTTATATCTCAAATCCCTATTCACTATGGATACGACTAAACACTCACCAGGGTATTTTATTACTTCGACAACCCGTGTACTTTCGGGCCCCTGTCAGTATCTTTATTTTCTCCTTCAATATGCCGGCCAAAAGTCCCTTTTAAAAGCCCTAGAACTTCCCATTTATACCCCCGAAGCATACGGGCCGTATGGAGGGCCGTATGGATGTAGATTACGTCAAGAAAGCCCCAAATCCCGAGCCTTACGGGGTAGTTAACTAGGTAGTTAACTGGGTAGTGAAGGGTAGGCAAAAAGTTCTTGAAACTCTTCACTGGGTCGCAGACTAGGCCATGAGACTTAGGGTAAGTATTCTGGATAGTCCTCACGGGGTAGCAGACGGGGCCGTGAGGCTTAGGCAAAAATCTCGGATTTTCAAGCACGAAGACCCTTTAAGTGCTACAATAACTGCTACAGTCCTTTGCCTTCGTTAGATCTGCTACAATACCACAACCTGGTTTTTTTCTTTTTTCTGCCCAAAATATGTTTTCGCGATCTCCATGGCTTCTACCTACCCTACAAAGCAAATAAGACTCAATTAAGCATAAAAATGGGCACCAAACGTGATCAAATACATGCAAAGTGCAACAAATACGTGTACTAGAATGCATATATTTAGACACTTATCATGGAGCTATGTTCATTGAGAGTTAAGTCTCAATGGGTTGTGGAGCACACACGGTCCCATGACCGTGCCTATGACTAGTACTCAAATTCCTTACATCCAAGACCATCTGCACATATACAAAAGGGGGTTCAGTGAAGCTCAATAAAAGTAAAATAACACAAAAGAAACATAAAGCTAAAAACGCCTCAAGCGTCGATGTCATCTGCTATTGGTGCCGATGATGCTACTGCTATTGATGGTGATCCTGGTGTTGAAAAAAAAAAGAAAAGATTGACGAAGAAAAAGAGAAAAGATGCTTACCGACGAAGTGGAAATTAAAAACTTTGAATATGGCTGTAAAAAAACATAAAAACTCCTTAAATAGACGAAGAAAGGGTTGGGAAGATGGTAGGAAGCATCCCATAAGTGTCGAGGAATTTAGAATTGAAGAGGCAAAAAGGATTTTAAAAAGAAGTCACAGCCTATTCTGTTTTGTGTAACCACACGGCCGTGTGGAAATTCTACACGGCCGTGTGGAAATTCTACACGGCCGTGTGCCTCCACTGGAACCATTCATAGGAGCAATGACACGCCCTGTGTTTCCTCTATTTGCTTTCTAGAACATCCACACGGCCGTGTACCCAACCTGGCCAACATAAGGTCGGCCACAGGGGCACCCACACGTCCCTGTGGCTTCTCTGGATCTCAAGAAAATCATCTAAGTATTCCACACGGCCCTGTGCCATGTACACGCTCACCCACAATGGCACTCGCACGTTCCCTGTGAGCCTCTAGATGAAATTCTTATTCCGCAGACTGATAAGTGCTTGTGTTATAGTGACGCGAAGCGTTATTATCTTACTATGAGCATCTCTTTTATTGGATTTTATCACTAAATAGTGTGCATTTGTGTATTCTTGTACATTATAGGTTTGTGGAGCTAAGTTGGAAAAGAAGAACAAAGTTAGATCGTGATTCGCCGTTGTTGGGAGGTTTTCGGACCAAGCAAGGAACAAGGCACGAACTTGGACTTATGAGTGTGTGCCAACCTCCTTTGGAGGGGCACAAAGGCAGTCACATTCACAACAAGTCTAACTTGTGTAGCCTAGGGAACTTCACCAAGAAGGAGACTTGAAGCAATCGGCACGATCTACCATTGATTGTGTGCCCAATTCAATGGCCTTGATGAAGAACAACATATTCGGGAGCGTTTTGGCAAGTTACTGTGTATTTTCTGCCGAAGATCAAGTTTCCAGAGAATTCACACGGGTGTGTGGAATTAACATACGGCCGTGTGAATCATTTTCCAGCAAGCCAGAGACTTCACACGGGCATGTGGAAATTCCACACGGTCGTCTGAACTAATTTTTTAGGAAGACAGAAACTTCACACTGGCGTGTGGAAATTCCACACGGCCGTGTGAAGTCCCGATAAGTTCAAATTTAAAGCCGCACTCAGCCTATTTAAAGCCCGATTGGGAGACTTTTTGAGTGTCTTTTGACCTAACTTTCTCTCCAACTTTGAGAGGATGCGGCTAGGGTTTCGGAGAGGACTTTGTGGAGGATTGGAGCACGCCAACGGCATCGTCATCGACATCCGACGGCATCACAAGACCACGGCCACATCACACGCGAGGGGGTTTTCATTGATGTTCTTATTTTGCAATTTATTTTACACTTTGATGAACATGTATAGCTCCATGAGGAGCTAAACCCCTCGTGGCTATTCAGACTTATAAAACCCTAGGATCATTATGTTTCTATGACATTGTTATTATGCTTTTCCAATATTGATGAATAAATTCGAGTTTCAGTTTTAATTATCTTTTGCTATTGTTCTTCCTTAGCCGTGACACTAGGGTTGAGAACAATCTAGGTTATCTTTTGGAGGTGTGACAACTCCTATAGGATTAGACTACTTAAAACTAAAGAGGGTTGAGAGGGAGAGATGTGAGGTAGCAATGTACCCTTTTCCCTTCTGGTGTGATTTCTCCCTACCTCCATTTCCTTGGTTAATTAGCGGTCAAGATAGAGTTTTAGGGCTCAATCTAGACTAGGGTTCTTCCACCTGGACCAAAGGGTTAGAACTACATAGAGGAATAGGTTTTATCACTAGGAATCCTAATACCGGGACATAATGTTGGGGTTAGTCACGGTTGACCTTAAGTTTTGGGACCGTGAGCTTAAGGATATCCTCAACTCAATTAACATCAATAGGAAAGTATAATAGCATAGTCTTGCACTAGAAGCATAAGTCCTAGAGGTAGCTTGTCCGGATACCCTATCTCACCCATTGCTAGTCTTTCTCTTTTAACTTCTATTTGCTTTTCTCTTTTCTTCCATCTGTCTATTTACTTTCTTGTCGTTTATTTTAATTGTTTCCATAAATTCACTCATCACTCCGATTATTTCTTTTCGTACACCGCATAACTAAATAGTGAATTCTTGTGTTCTAAATCCCTATTCCCTGTGGATTCGACTACCCACTCACCAGGGTAATTTTATTACTTCGACAAGGCCGTGCACTTACGGTACACACGCAAAAGGTTGTGTCAAGTTTTTGGCGCCGTTGCCGGGGAATAGGCATATTTTTAATACTAGTTTTTTGTTACTTTAGTTATTCACTTTGTTGTCTATTTCACATTTTCTTTATCTATCACCGTTCTTATTTTTCTTTTCTTTGTGTTGGTTTCAGGTTATGACCCACGGGAATCCTTCAATTCTTGTTGAAGGAGACCCGGACATTGGTAGAAGAACGCACCATAAGGGGAAAGAGCCTGTGGAAGAACAATCCAAGCAAGCCAGCATAGATTCAGAAGGGTTGGAAGCTATGGAAGAACAGAACGAACAACAAAGGACGTTAGCCGATTTTGCTAGACCCGCGGTAATGGGGACCCAATCAAGCATTGTGAGGCCCCCAATTACCGCAAATAACTTTGAGTTGAAGCTGTCGTTCATTCAAATGTTGCAACAGTCTGCACAGTTTAATGGGTTGGCCGACGAAGATCCCAACAACCATCTTGAGAACTTTCTTGAAGTGTGCGACATGTTGAAGATCAATGGAGTAACAGATGACACAATCAGATTGAGAGCCTTCCCATTTTCGTTAAAGGGAAAAGCGAGACATTGGTTACATTCATTACCGAGAGCATCTATTACTACATGGGAGTAGATGGCCGAGGCATTCTTGGTTAGATACTTTCCCCCGGGAAAATCAGCGAGGCTCCGAAATGAAATCTCATCCTTCATGCAAGTGGAATTGGAGTCTCTATTCGAGACATGGGATAGGTTCAAGGAGCTCCTCCGAAAGTGCCCGTAACATGGATTCCCCGAGTGGATGATCATCCATACCTTCTACAACGGGTTGAATCCAAGCACCAAGCAACTTTTAGATGCGGCGGCAGGAGGGACTCTAGGAAGTAAGACTCCCGATGAAGCCCGGCACCTTATTGAAGAGATGGCAATGAATAGCTATCAATGGAACACAAGGGATCAAAAGAGGGTAGCCGGAATTCATGAGGTTGATGCAGTTACATCTTTGGCGGCACAAGTAGAATCATTGAGTAAGAAGTTGGATGTTCTAACTTTACCATGAGTTGCGGCCATCACTACTTGTAACAGTTGTGGGGGAGGTCACACTTGAAGTGATTGTCCGATTGCTATTGGAGGTGCTAGTACGGTGGAGTAGGCTGATTTTGTGGGAAATAACTATAGAGGACAAGGCCAAGGCAACCCGTATAGTGGTACTTACAATTCAGGGTGGAGGAATCACCCAAATTTCTCATGGAGAAACCAAGGACAGTCACAACAAAAAAATAACACACCACCAGGATTTCAAGGTCAACAAGCACCGAATTTAGAAAGCCGAGTGACTGGGATAGAGGGAAAGATGACTGATCTTGAGAAAGCCCTTACAAGGTTTATTTCTTCGTCGGATGCTAGGTTCCAATCGGTGGAAGCTACACTTTGCAATCACACCGCCTCCCTACACAACTTGGAAAATCAAGTGGGGCAAATTGTGAAGACATTGGCGGAAAGACCTCAAGGTAGTTTGCCTAGTAACACGGAGACCAATCCGAGGGAACAATTGAAGGCAATTATCTTGAGGAGTGGAAAAGAGGTCGAGAGAAATCTTCCTCTAGAAAAGACACAAGAGACACCCGAGGTAGTGGAGGTAAAGGAAGGTGCGACAAATGAAAAAGAGGTGGCATCCCCACCCTACAAGCCAAGGATCCGCTATCCTTCACGATTAAAGAATGACCAAGAGAACGAACAGTACAAGAAATTTCTGGGGATTTTCAAACAGTTGCACATCAACATCCCATTCGCGGAAGCATTGGCCCAAATGCCTAAGTACGCGAAGTTCTTGAAGGACCTTTTGACCAACAAGAGGAAATTGGAGGAGAGTGCGTCCGTGATCCTTGATGCCAATTGCTCGGCGGTATTCCAAGAGAATATGCCGAGCAAAAGAAAAGATCCTGGGAGTTTCATAATACCATGTAACATTGGCGACTTGGGTGAAGAGATGGCATTAGCTGACTCGGGGGTAAGTATCAATGTAATGTCCTACACGTTCTTCCAAAAGCTAGGCCTGGGCGAGCCTAGACCTACGCGGATGACACTTCAACTCGTGGACCGATCGGTGAGGCATCCGAGGGGAATTGTGGAGGACGTCCTAGTAAAAGTCGACAAATACATATTTCCTGTTGACTTCGTGGTGTTGGATGTCGATGAGGATGTCGAGGTTCCTTTGATCCTTGGAAGGCCATTCTTGCGCACTTCTAAGGCTTTGACTGATGTGGATGGCGGGGAGCTCACATTGCGAGTGGGAGAAGACAAGCTTACATACCGCCTCGCCGAAGCCATGAGACACTCTCTTGACTTTGATGATACTTTATATTTTCTTGACACTACTGATAAACTAATTGATGATTATGTGCAGGAGATATTGAACCCAGATCCATATGAAGATTGGCCGGACCAAGACATTGAGAACAAGGAAGAAGTGCTTTCACTTGATCTAATCAAGAAGGAAGTCAAGCCGGACCCGGGAGCCATGAAAAAGATGAGGAGAAGAATGAAGAGAACAAGGAGGCGCCACACGGAAAAACCCAAGAACAACGGGGATGAGCAAGAACGGAGTAAGGGTGGTTCACCCTTGTGTGGTAACAGAACTACTAATTCTCCCTCTATTCTACAAAGGTTATGTAATGCATGTTTTCAGGTTGTAGGAAAGAGGTCAACCTTCATTCATGAACCTCCGTAAGGTAAGCCAGGTACGTCAAGCTAAGTGACGTTAAACAAGCGCTTCTTAGGAGGCAACCCAAGGTTTACATGTTTTTCTAGGATCTAGTTTAGTTTTAGAATGAATAAAAGTCTTAGTTTTGGTGTCCTGAAGTTTTAATGCATGTGTTGCGATTTTTAGTGTGGATTGTTGACTTTCGTGTGCCTTACTGTTAATTGACGAAATTTAAGTCGGTTGAGTATGTTTTCAATGGTCTCTGATCGTGTTTTTATGATTTATACAGGCTCTAAGTGGTTTAAAAGAGTTTCTGAATTTTTGGAAGAGTCTGTGAATTTTTCTAAGTAAACTAGAGAAAACACACGGCCGTGTGGAATTTCCACACGGGCGTGTGTTACCAACTAGAGCTCAACCACTGAGGGCACAGGGGCGTGTCTATGCCCCTGTGAAACAACCTCAGAAGGGGCACACGACCGTGTGGAAAATTCGCAGAACTCAAACTCTTTTCCAGAGAGTCCACAGGGTCGTGTGAGTGCCCCTGTAAGTGCGACTGTGCAAGGCACACAGCCATGTGGGATTAACACACGACCGTGTGAATACTCTGCAGAAACCCCTCTTCCTCCCGAGAATTCACAGGGGCATGTCGCTGCCCCTGTGAGAGAGCTTGTGAACGGCACACGGCCGTGTGGAATATTCACACGGCCGTGTGGTATACTTAGCAATTCCCAGGATGATCCAGTGAAGCCACAAGGGCGTGTGAGGTGCCCCTGTGGCTGGCCTTGTGTTCTTGGCCAGGTTGGGCACACGGCCGTGTGGAATTAACACACGGCCGTGTGAAAATTTTCAGAGACCTTCTGTATTTTCCCGTGAATCCACAGGGCCGTGTGAGAGCCCCTGTGGATCCCCCTGTGAAGGCACACGGCCGTGTGTATTGTTCACACGGCCGTGTGGGGTAGCCTAGAGAGTGAACAAAATGCACATAGGAGCGTGTGATGGCCCTTGTGAATCCTAATTTCAGAGGCACATGGCCGTGTGGAATTTCACACGGCCATGTGATTTCCCAGAACGTCGAAAGCCGCGCGATTTCTTTAAGTTTTCACTTGTGCCTCTTGACATTGTCACTCTAAACTCTTCTCTACCCTCTCTATTACTCTCCCGACTTTCTCTGGACCTTTTGAAGGATTTTATTGGAGTTTTCCGGCCGATTTCCTTGGTTTTTCACTTCACACCGTCGATAAGCTCTCCCTCCCTCTTTTCTTCGTCAATTCTTAATTTGATTCGTGTGGAATTAACACACGGGCGTGTGAAGTTTCTGTCTGCTGAAAAATTAATTCACACGGCCGTGTGTTAATTCCACACGCTCGTGTGAATTCTCTGGAATTCTGAATTTCGGTCGAAAGCGAACAGTAACTTGCTACACTGTTTTGCTACAGTAACAAGCACCTGTGCTGCTACAGTACTCGCCCAGAAACACTCCTTAATCCATCGTTCTTCATCGAGGCCATTGAATTAGGCACACAATTAATGGTAGATCGTGCCGATTGCTTCAAGTCTCCTTCTTGGTGAAGTTCTCCTAAGCCACACGAGTTAGACTTGTTGTGAATGTGATTGCTTTTGTGCCCCTCTAAAGGAGGTTGGCACACACTCACAAGTCCAAGCTCGTGCCTTGTTCCGTGCTTGGTCCGAAAACTTCCCAACATTGGTGAACATGACCTAATTTCGTTCTTCTTCTCCAATTTAGCTCCACAAACCTTCAATGCACAAGAATACACAAATACACCCCATTTAGTGATAAAAACTGATAAAAGATATGCTCAATGTAAAATAATAACGCTTCGCGGTACTATAACACAAGCACTTATCAACCATCCTCATCAGTCTCAATGTATCTCTGGTAAGCGGGGCTGGTGTAGCGATCTTCTCGACCCCGAGCACCCCATCTCTGAGTCCCAAGCCTATGATGAGGATTGTGATGTAGGGACCTACAAAGATGACTCCAACCCTGGGGTACTGTCCCTGGTGGCGCATGTACTCGGCTAGAATGTGCCCCAGGTGGCGTGGCTCGCTCTGTAACATGGAATGCAAGTATAGCAGCTCTTATCTGCTCAGTACCCCTGTACTGTCCCCTCTGCAACTGATAGACCTGCTCAAGATGGCATGAATGTACTTGTACACTGGACGGGAAAGAAATGTCACCTTCCAAACCCCCGGCTCGTACTGCCATCCCCGCACAACGTCCTATCGATCCTCTGAAGTGTCAGGGTCCCTGGGTAATCGGTGGGCAGTAGTGCGTACTCCTCTGTCTCGGTATATGCTTGATCATACAGACCCATCACGATCGAGAACTGGGTAACACTCATGCTGAAGTGTCGACCAATGGCACGAAACTGGATCGTCTCGCCATTTGTGAAGCTGTCATACCCTCGGTTGAACTCAAAACTCGACAGGACCTCGAGGGTGAGTGCTCGAGTCACTGCTCTCTGATCGATAACAAACGGTCCTAACTACCTACGGCCAGCAACTCCTCAATCTCTGTGGCTATGGCATCACCCCCTTGTATGTCTCTCAATACACTCAAATCAGGGTAGCGCAACTGTCTGAATCGAAGTACTGAGAGTTTCTTGAACCATTCCCTGTGCTCTGGTGAATTAAACTCCATCTCTTCGGAAGGTGGAGTAGCCTCTCGTGGACGCTTCCCTGCCGATTTCTTAGACCTAGAAGTCATATCTGCAAAGTTGCAAAAGAAAATTTTCAAAAATCAGTTCAAAAACTCATTCTGCAGAAATCCATACGGGCGTGTGGAAATTCCACACGCCCGTGTGGATCATCGGGCGGGCAGAGCATAACGGCCGTGGAGTCTAAAAATTTCAAATTTACATCACAATTCACTCTAATTTCATTGTAAATATGTTTATATGCATTATAATCACTCGAAATAAGCGAAACAATTGAAAAGAATTAATCGAATCATGGTTTGATGAAGAAAAAGGGATTGAAGTTCTTACCGATGGTGTGAATATGAAAAGCTTAAAAATCGGCCTGAAAACTTGTCTAAATCCTTCAAAAATATGAGGAGAAAGTCGGGAGAGCAGTAGAGAGAGTCGGAGAGTGTTTAGAGTGGAAGAATGAAGAGATACGAGTGAATTCCAAAAGAAACCGTTCGGCTTTTGAAGTTTTGGGAATTCACACGGCCGTGTGAACATGTCACACGGCCGTGTGCCTCTGAAATTAGGGTTCACAGGGGCCAACCCACACCCCTGTGTGCACTCTGGTCACTCTCTGAACTACCTCACACGGCCTTGTGAGACATCCACACGGCCGTGTGCCTTCACAAGAGACTCCACAGGGGCTGGTATACGCCCCTGTGGATTCTCGTGAAAACTCAGAAGGTCTTTGAAAATATTCACACGGCCGTGTGTTAATTCCACACGGCTGTGTGCCCAACCTGGCTAAGAACACAAAGTCAGCCACAAGGGCTCCCACACGCCCCTGCGGCTTCTCTGGTTTATCCCGAGATTTGCTAAGTGTTCCACATAGTCGTGTGTTAATTCCAAATGGCCGCGTGCCTTTCACTAGCCCTCCTACAGGAGCAGCCACATGCCCCTGTGGTTTCTCGGGAAAAATAGAGGGATTTCTGCAGAGTTTCACACGGCCGTGTGAATAATACATACGGTCGTGTGCCAAAACACAAGGTTTCTCAAAAGGGAACCCACATGCCACTGTGGACTCTCTGGAACGAGAGCTTAAGTTCTGTAAATTCTCACACGGCCATGTGGAAATTCCACACGGCCGTGTGCCACTTCTGAAGTTTTTCACAGGGGGAAGGTCACGCCCCTGTGTCTTCTCTGGCTGAGCCCTATTTGGTACCACACGGCCGTGTGCCTTCTCTGGTTTACTTAGAAAAATTCACAGACTTTACAGAAAAATTCAGAAACAAAACTATGATGCTTAGAGCCTGTGAAAACCATCAAAACACGACCAGATACCGAGGAAAACATGCTCAACTAGCTAAAACTTCATCAATCATCGTTTAGGCACACAAAAACATCAACAATCCACAATAAAATCATAGCTTAAGCATTAAAAATTTAGGATACTAATACTAAGACTTTTATTCATGCTAAAGCTAAACTAGATCCTAGAAAAGTTGTAAAACCCTTGGGTTGCCTCCCAAGAAGAGCTTGTTTAACGTCACTTAGCTTGACGTACCTGGCTTACCTTATGGAGGTTCATGAATGAAGGTTGACCTCTTTCCTACAACCTGAAAACATGCATTACATAACCTTTGTAGAATAGAGGGAGAGTTAGCGATTCTATTACCACACAAGGGTGAACCACCCTTACTCTGTTCTTACTCATCCCCATTGTTCTTGGGTCTTTTTGTGTGGCACCTCCTTGCCCTCTTCATCATTCTCCTCATCTTTTTCATGGCTCCCGGGTCCGGCTTGACGTCCTTCTCGATTAGACCAAGTGAAAGCACTTCTTCCTTGTTCTCCATGTCTTGATCTGACCAAGTGAAAGCATTACTGTAGCACGAGCATTTTGGCAAGACGGCTAAGTCTGGAATTTCATACGGGCACCCAAACGGGCGCTGGACTGCCCGCATACAGCTCCTGTAGCAGCGATACTGTAGCACGTTTACTACAACAGAGATAATGTAGCAGGTACTGTAGCATTTTACTGTAGCACTCACTACAGCAACTTACACAAAACTCGTGCGTGCAACAGTGCCCGTATGTCGGCCTGTATGCCAGCCCGCATAAGTTGCTGGAATAAGGTTTTAAAAGCCTTTAGGGCATCATTTCTCTTGTCTTTTGGCCACCATTCTCCACCATTGTCATCTAGAGCTTCAAGGTTGCGGGAGAAGGCGGATCTAAGGTGCAAATCGAAGGGGAGAAGAGGAGTGCCATAAAGGAGAAGATCTAGGAGCTTGTTGGCACGGATCCATCAAGTTCTCATCACCACCTTCTAGTCTTCATCTTAGGGGAGTTTGTTTGAGCTTTGCTTTGTATTTTTTATCTTTTACTCTTGCTCCTTTGTTGATGATGAACTAGACTCCCAAGGTCACCGGGCATCCGGTGAACCTTGGGATGAACTTGCTTGTATGAATACTTGATTTACATGTATGGTATTTGTGTGGTTTGGGGTTTAATTTTGGTGTATTTGAATGCTTTGGTATGCATGAGAACTCTGTGTATCAATATTTAGGTAATACTAGGTTGCATGACCATTGCCCTAGTGTTAGACTCACCAAGCTTAGAAGGGATACATGTACGAATACGCCGTGACCATCGGGTATTTCATACCCCTCCAACCATTAGGGTTGAGCCCAGATGTTGTGTTTGACCTTAATTAGGGATTTCCCTTAGCCCACTGCAATCGTGTGAGGATTTGGGTCGTAGAAATACGGTAGCGGTGGACATACTGTATTAGCGATTTTCCTTGGGCCACTGCAATCGTGTGGGGATTTGGGCCGTATGAATATAACTCGAGATAACAAGAAAAGCAAACTAAAATATAAACTCAGAAGGAGAATCCTTTCTGAGTACTGCAAGTGCAAAATAGAATAAAATGTACAAGAATGAAAATCAAAAACAAATAAAAGCTAAAACTAAGATGCCTCAGCGTCGGTGTCCTCAGTGGTGGCCTCTGGTGCTGCTGGAGGCTCTGAATATGTTTGTGGATCTGGGGGCCCGGGGCTGGACTACGAAAGGTGATGACACGGCCTGCTCGAGTAGTCTCTATATGGCATCGAGCCGCGTCATCGTCTCTAAGTGCTGTGCAGCCTGTGTGGCCCTCACCTCGGCCACCTCGGTCTGTAGCATCCCCACTGCGCTCTCGAGGCGCTCCAAACTGTCCTGGCCTCGGGAGGGAGACAAAATGCGCACCGGGGTGGTTCCGGTGCTGTGGGTGGTGCCTCGGCCTCTGTGTCTGTCAGGGGTGGCTCCAAGGCTGCCTGGGACCCCTCTTCCTGATCTGACTGGGGTATGATCCAAATATAGGTCCCTGATCCCACTCTGCGGATCATCCCCATCATCCTCAGTGTATCTGCGCCCAGAGGAGCCGGTACACTGGTCTTCTCTGCCCCTCGCACTCCGTCTCTGAGACTCGTCCCGATCAGAAGTCTCGAAATGTAGGGTCTTGCGAAGATCACTCCCACCCTAGGATACTGGCCCTGATGGCACAAATACTCTGCTAGGATGTACCCTAGGTGGAGTGGTACCCTCTAAGCCATAGAGTATAGATAGAGAAGCTCCTGCCGACTCAGAACTCCAGTGCTATCACCCCGGCCACTCACTGATCTACTCAGAATGGCATGTATGTAGCTGTAGGCCGGGCAGGATAAGCACGTGGCCTTCGAGATCCCTGGCTCATACTGGCCCTCTCCGCACAAATCCCTGTAGGTCCTCTACGGAGTAAGACTGCCCGGGTAGTCTGTAGGAAGACCCTTATACTCCTCTGTCTGTGTGTAGGCCTCGTCATATAACCCCATATGGATAAAAAACTGGGTCACGCTGAGGCTAAAATCCTGGCCTAATAACCTCAACTGAATCACGTCAGGAGTAGAGAAGTCCCTGTGCGATCTGTCAAACTCGAACGAGGCCAAGTACTCAAGTGTCACTCCCCGAATGGCTGGATCTCTGATCCTCAGTAATCTCCTCCAACTACCCACCGAGTGTAGCTCCTCAACCTCATCGGCAATACTGTCACCCCCCTGAATCTTTCTGATAATGCTCAGGTCGGGGTATCGTGACTGGCCAAACCGCAGTGTATATAACCGCTCCAACCTGGCCTGGTGCTCAGGTATACTGAACTCGGTCCCCTCTAGAGGGTGCGTCGGCTCACGGGGCCACTTCCCAGCCGATTTCTTGGACCTGGAAGCCATATCTGCAAGATTGAAAAGAGAATCGATTAAAAACAGTTAAAAAGAACAATCTGCAGAAATCCACACGGTCGTGTGTAATTTCCACACGCCTGTGTGGAGCTTCTAGAGGACAGAGCCCACGGCCGTGGGGGCTAAAAATAAAAAATTTACATTGTAATTCGTTCTAATTCATCTCTAAACATGTTCGCACACATAATAAGCATTCAAAACAAGCAAAATCACCCAACAGAATGAATCAAATTAAGAATTAACGAAGAAGAAAGCTTTGAAGTCCTTACCGACGGAGTGGATGAAGGAATACTTAGAATCGGCCGGAAAAACTCCAATAAATCCTCAAATATCATCTGAGACGGTCGGGAAAGTAGTAGAGAGGGTAAGAGAGGAGTTTAGAGTGGAAGAATCAAGAGGCACGAGTGAAATATAAATGAAAACGCGCGTCTTTTAAAGTTCTGGGAATTCACACGGCCGTGTGGAAATTTCACACGGCCGTGTGGAAATTCCACACGGCCGTGTGATAAGTGCCTAAATACATCATGTTATAGCTATGATGTTCTTGTACATTCATGCAACTTATGTGTATTTTCGATGAGTTTTTGCGCACTTGATGTTTTATTTTTCATTTCAGGGTTTCAAGGACCAAGTGCGCAAGTTTTGACCATATTCGTGTCATTCCGGGGATGATTGAAGAAGGAACGAAGAGTTGGAGCACCCTGGAAGCCGACGCGCCGCACACGGGCACATTTTTCTCGGCCGTGTGCGGCCACTGTGCGGGCTGCGCAGTGGCCGCACACCCTGGCCAGAAGGGTGTGCGACCACTGTGCGGCCCGCACAGTGACCGCACAAGAGAGACAGAGCAGTGTGCGGCCAGTGTGCGGCCCGCACACTGGCCGCACAGCACAGCCAGAAGGCTGTGCGGGCACTGTGCGGCCCGCACAGTGCCCGCACACCTTCGGGCTATATATGCTTGTTCTGAAGAGTTTTTGGGAGAGCTTTTTTTCTCATCCGGCCTCCACTTGTCCCAGACTTCATTTCACCATTTCTTGAGGGATTTTGGAAGGATTTTCGGCTAGATTCGAAGGAGAGAAGAAGGGGAAGACGTTGAGAAGCTTCATAGGGCTCGCCGGCGCGGATCCGACGAGCTACGCCATCATCCCTAGTCGACATCTTCGAGGGGGTTTTTCTTGTTTTTATTGGATGGAATTGTTGTATGATGAGCTCCTTAGTTTTGTGATGTTGAACTAAACCTCCCAAGGCCGCCGGGCTCCCGGTGAACCTTGGGAGGAGACTTTGTATGAATGACCTATATTTTGCTTTAAATGAATGTGTTAGTTTGATTGTTTGGTTTTAATTCATCATCATGTTGTTCATTCTACAATGGATGGATTCCGTAGAATTGATTTTGAATGATACTTGTTTGGCGGGATGCTAGCTTGTATTAGGTCCTTTGATGAGTTAAAGAGGGTAACATGTATTAATACACCGGAGGTTCCGGGTGTTAATAGCCTCCCGCGCGATTAGGGTTAATTTAGCCGAGAGCGTGCATTAGATTAACCCTAATCAAGACTCCTTGTTCTCATTGACATCGTAGGGGTATTTTCTGGATAGAGAAACCTGTACTGGATTAGGGCTACACTACGGAGGTTCCGGGGTAGTCGACATCCGAGTCTAGCGGACCGAAACCAAGCTAACCCTAGTTTTATAATTATCTTGGTCATTCGTATTTAGTCTTCTCCCAGGGGAATCCTCGCCCGAGGCCTTCCATAATTATTGGATTCTTCATCTCTATTTTATTCCGGATTGAGTTTTATCTTATTTGCATTCCTTTACTTGTTTTTATTATTTTAATATTGCTTCAACCCTGTTTCGATCGACCAGAAAGTGACTGCCAAAAGGAAGTAATAGTAGATCTCGGGCCCTTGGGAATACGACCCTCCTCGTGAGGTTTATTACTTGACGACCCGTGCACTTGCGGCCGGGGAGTCGCGTGCTAGCTCTGTAGCTAGTCGCGCGCTCGCTCATCAAGTTTTTGGCGCCGTTGCCGGGGAGCATCCGAGAATACTAGGAAAACTTTTGGATCATTGCTCTAGTCATTTCGCTTTCATTTGTAATTATCCATCTTTTATTGTTTTTGTTTTCGTCATTTTTATATATTCACTAATATCTCTTTTGTCTTTTGTTTTCTCAGGCGTTCTGTGCATGACTCGTGCAAACCCCACTGGGTTTGTAGAGCCGAACGAAGAAATTGAACGCGTCATACACCAACGGTTGAGAGAAACTCAAGTGGGTTCCTCCTCGGGATCAGTTGCTGCACCTGAATCAGTTCCTATAGCTATGGCCGAAGAGAGAAGAACTTTGTCTGACTATGAGAGGCCGCAGTTTACTGGGGGAGGGTTTAGTGTGCAAGCTCCGGCTGCCAGTGCAAGTAATTTTGATTTGGCTAGACCAATCGGCATGATACAGAATTCAGTGCAGTTCGATGGCTTGGCCGATGAGGACCCGAATGAGCACCTATCCCGATTCCTCCAAATGTGCTCAACTTTCAAAGTCAATGGCCTATCTGATGATGCAGCTAGACTCCGTCTTTTCCCATTCAGTTTGCGGGGCGCCGCTTACAGGTGGCTCACATCACTCGCCCCGGGTTCCATAAAGACATGGGAGGAGATGGTAAACAAGTTTATGGGCCGCTATTTTCCTCCAAGCAAGGCTGCTAGATTAAGGCAAGAGATCTCGGCCTTCAGTCAAAGAGATTCCGAAACCCTCTTTGAAGCTCATGAGAGATTTAAAGACCTCTTGAGAAAATGCCCACATCATGGTTTTGAAGCTTGGATGCGAATACAGATACTGTATAATGGCTTGAGCTACCAGAATCGTCAACTCATTGATGCCGCAGCCGGTGGATCCTTGAGTAGCAAATACCCCGAAGATGCCGAAGAATTAATTGAGAACATGGCACGAAATGAATCACATTGGGGTTCAAGGGCAAAATTGACTCAAGCTCGAGGGGTTCATGAAATCGACAGTAAAACCGCTCAAGATGCGAAGCTCGAAGCACTAGCGAAGCAAGTGAGTTTGCTTATGTCCGAAAGAACCGAGCGTTCGAGCACAAGTGTCAAGCAAGTGATGAATTGTGGAACTTGTGGAGGGGGGCATGATGTTGCTAGTTGCCCCATTTCAGTCCCCGATGTCACCCCACTCGAACATGTTGACTATGTGAATCAGGGGCAAAAATTTCAAGGAAACCCCTATGGTGGAACATACAACCCCGGGTGGAGAAATCACCCAAATTTCAATTGGGGAAATCAAGGCCAACAAAAATTTACGCAACCACCAGGGTTTCAGGCACAATCATCACATGCACCTCCAACGGAAAGGAAATTCACTACTGAGGATGTCCTAGCTAAATACATGCAAATCACCGATGCAAGGTTGAACACACTTGAGACAACAGTGAGGAATATGCAAGCTTCAATCCAGGGCATCGAAAAACACTTGGGACAGATCGCGGCATCTATGGCGGAAAGGACACCGGGTAGTCTCCCTAGCAACACTGAGACTAACCCACGAGAACATGTGCAAGCTATCACTTTGAGGAGTGGTAGAGAGGTTGAGGTTCGGCCGACTCCTAGGCCAATTGATAACAAGGAAAAGAACGTGGTGAGAGGCACTTCCTCCGTAGGTGGGGATGAAGCTAATGACAGCCATGACAATTCAATTGAACCTCAAAACAAAGAGAAAAAATTGCTAGAGCACCAACCGAAGGTCCCCTATCCGGCAAGACTCAATCGGGACAAGGAGGACACTCAATTCAAAAAATTTTTGGAGATGATAAAGCAACTTCACATCAATCTTCCACTTGTAGAGGCCTTTTCTCAAATGCCAAAATATGCCAAGTTTATGAAGGAGTTGCTTACAAACAGGAAGAAACTTGAAGTAGCATCTACGGTGTCTCTAGGGGAGAGTTGTTCGGCAATTCTCCAAAGCAAATTGCCCGAAAAAATCAAAGACCCGGGTGGTCTAATTGTGGAGTGTCATTTTGGGAACTCGCTTGTAGAGAAAGCCCTTGCCGATTCCGGTGCAAGCATAAATGTTATGCCCTACAAGCTTTTCTTAAAACTGGGCCTTCAAGACTTAGAGCCGACGCGGATCACCATACAACTTGCGGACCGAACTGTTAGACGCCCGCGTGGCATTGTGAGCGATGTGATTGTGAAAGTTGGTGGTCTAGTTTTTCCGGCTGATTTTGTCATTCTTGATGTTGATGATGCTACTGAGGTCCCCATCATTCTTGGCCGGCCTTTCCTTGCCACATCCCGTGCCCTGCTGGATATTCAAGATGGGAAAATGACCTTGCGGGCCGGGAATGAAGAAGCCATTTTTAAAATTCCCGAGGCAATGAAACACCCCAAGGAGCTTGATGACACTTCTTATGCACTTGATGATACAGAATTACTAGTTCAAGATTGTGTGCATGAGGTCCTTATGATGAACCCCCTTGATGAATTCTTACAAGATGTTGTTCTTGAGGAGGAAGAGGCACCAAAGAAGGCACAAGAAGACCCTCCTCCTATATCCCCGGTCAAGTCACAAGGGCGAAGCAAAGGAGAGCGCTCGTGGAAGCGAGCATGGAAAAAGATAACCCCCAAGGTCAACAAAGCAAGCAAGAATTTTCATGACGAGGTACACACGGCATGCTTCGTCGACCTAGGTATGCACAGCATCGATTCCCTCCTCTCCTTGAATTTGCCGGTTGGATCATCATTTGCATCCATTGGGACCTCAGGTAAAACTTCTTCTTTTAAACCACCATGAGTTGAGAAACTTGAACGTCAGGCTCGTGACGCTAAACAAGCGCTTATGGGAGGCAACCCATAAATTTTTACAATTCTGTACTTTTCAATTTTCGTATTTTGGTTATGCTATGTTTGGGTTGTGAGCTCTTCACTTCATTCGTTCTTGGTATGCGTTTATCGTGTATGACATTGTTTCCTCCCCATCTCGGTGAATTCCCATTTGTTTTGTGTTTATATATGTGTATCCTTTGTCCGAGATGAGTTTTGTAACGTTTTTAATGTCGGAGACTTGCTTTGGTTTGAAGAAAGCCATTTTCTGAAAATTTACAGGGCTCTGTGCGGCCACTGTGCGGCCGCACAGAGGCCGCACACCCCTGGCAGAAGGGTGTGCGGCTGGTGTGCGGCCCGCACACCACCCGCACACCCCAGACAGAGAGGTGTGCGGCTGGTGTGCCGCCCGCACACCACCCGCACACCGGCCCCAGTTTTACTGCTGTTATGCTCTTCTTTCCGGCTTTCCTCCACATTTTCGCACTTGTTTTGATCATACCACATCCCTCGCATCGTTTCAACGTTAAAAATATTTTCAGAACTCAATTTATTTGCATACCTTCGAGGTGATTTCTTGGTTTTTAATTTCCTATCCGAATTGGATCTTCGGGGGATTATCGATGGTTTTCGATTTTGATCGCGATCGCGTTGTTTCCACTCCACTCATTTTTCTAAACTCGTGTTCGTGCATTTTAGCGTGTTGCCATGGCTTGATCTTTATTTTTCGAGACGTAGGTCATCTTTCTGATCGAGCCCGTTGGAGGAGACACAGAAGACCTTGAGCGGCTTCATCAGTCCTTTCACTCCGAGAGCTCACTTTCGCTTTCATTCCTTGTTTCTTTTCTTTGTTTTTGTGTGGTTGATGGATGCTTGACTCGACGTTTTTCCCTTGTAGGTAGACCAAGACGTCCATTTTTCTTCCTCTCCACTTCGCTTGTAGCCATGGTGATGGTCACCCCGAGCTCGTGCCTTGCAAAGCTCATTACCAATTTCTCGGGGAAGTTCATGACACCACCCTCTTTATTTTCCATGCATAAATTTTTCTGTACTGCTAATCAATGTACATTGAGGGCAATGTACTGCTTTAAGTGGGGGGTGGCTATGCATGTCTGATCTTCGTTACTTGTTTCGTGAACTTGTATGAAAATTTTTGATAATTCTTGACTTGTTGCATGATTGTAAACCTAGGATGGCGTACTTAATTGTGATTGTATTATAGCTCGAAATCATGATAAATGCTAAGCTTTTTATGACCCTGCACACTTGAGATTTTCATGTCATTCTAGGCAATTCTCGCACTATTCCCTTAGGTAGAACCCTGGACATCTAGGCGAGTAACCACAGCACTTTCGTGACCCTCTTAGTTGCTAACCCATACTAGTGGTTTCGCGCCTTGACGTGTTAGAATACCTTCTAATAGGGTTTTAAGGACCTTCTTCTTGTTCTTTTTTTTGCAATACGGTCGAAAAAAAAAAAAAAAAAAAAAAAAAAAGGCAAAGTGAATAAAAACGTGGACAGTGCTCCTCTGTCCTAATAGCGAAGTAACCTGGGGTTCTGGCTCCTAACCAGAGTGTTCCTCTCGCCAAAAGCTATAAGGACATGAGCGCGTTTACATGAATGTGCAAAGCTCCAGGTAATGTGGATTTGCAGTTCATGTTAGTCCCGGAAAAGAAAAAGATAAACATATTGCATACAGAAAAATAAATTTCGACTGGTTATTGTTCGAAAATAAGAGGAAGGATCCTTACGACTCTACTAGAAGTATTTCTACCACCTCAAGGCCGTATTCCACTTGGTGGCGTGAATTGCTTCAAGAAGTGGTCCTCGGGGTCCTGTCTACCTTGTTTGGACTACAGGGCTTCGAACTAGGGGACTTGCACACACACAACACGACACGGCCAATGAACGCGTGAATGATCTCAAGTGGTCTTTGCTTAGTATTTTGAGTTTCGCTTTGGTTAGGATACTTTCATCTCTTGCCCGAGGTTGTGTATTTAGTCACTTATCAGTATCCCTGGTTTTCCATGTCCGTTTGCTTGGGGACAAGCAAATGCTTAAGTAGGGGGTATTTGATAAGTGCCTAAATACATCATGTTATAGCTATGATGTTCTTGTACATTCATGCAACTTATGTGTATTTTCGATGAGTTTTTGCGCACTTGATGTTTTATTTTTCATTTCAGGGTTTCAAGGACCAAGTGCGCAAGTTTTGACCATATTCGTGTCATTCCGGGGATGATTGAAGAAGGAACGAAGAGTTGGAGCACCCTGGAAGCCGACGCGCCGCACACGGGCACATTTTTCTCGGCCGTGTGCGGCCACTGTGCGGGCTGCGCAGTGGCCGCACACCCTGGCCAGAAGGGTGTGCGACCACTGTGCGGCCCGCACAGTGACCGCACAAGAGAGACAGAGCAGTGTGCGGCCAGTGTGCGGCCCGCACACTGGCCGCACAGCACAGCCAGAAGGCTGTGCGGGCACTGTGCGGCCCGCACAGTGCCCGCACACCTTCGGGCTATATATGCTTGTTCTGAAGAGTTTTTGGGAGAGCTTTTTTTCTCATCCGGCCTCCACTTGTCCCAGACTTCATTTCACCATTTCTTGAGGGATTTTGGAAGGATTTTCGGCTAGATTCGAAGGAGAGAAGAAGGGGAAGACGTTGAGAAGCTTCATAGGGCTCGCCGGCGCGGATCCGACGAGCTACGCCATCAACCCTAGTCGACATCTTCGAGGGGGTTTTTCTTGTTTTTATTGGATGGAATTGTTGTATGATGAGCTCCTTAGTTTTGTGATGTTGAACTAAACCTCCCAAGGCCGCCGGGCTCCCGGTGAACCTTGGGAGGAGACTTTGTATGAATGACCTATATTTTGCTTTAAATGAATGTGTTAGTTTGATTGCTTGGTTTTAATTCATCATCATGTTGTTCATTCTACAATGGATGGATTCCGTAGAATTGATTTTGAATGATACTTGTTTGGCGGGATGCTAGCTTGTATTAGGTCCTTTGATGAGTTAAAGAGGGTAACATGTATTAATACACCGGAGGTTCCGGGTGTTAATAGCCTCCCGCGCGATTAGGGTTAATTTAGCCGAGAGCGTGCATTAGATTAACCCTAATCAAGACTCCTTGTTCTCATTGACATCGTAGGGGTATTTTCTGGATAGAGAAACCTGTACTGGATTAGGGCTACACTACGGAGGTTCCGGGGTAGTCGACATCCGAGTCTAGCGGACCGAAACCAAGCTAACCCTAGTTTTATAATTATCTTGGTCATTCGTATTTAGTCTTCTCCCGGGGGAATCCTCGCCCGAGGCCTTCCATAATTATTGGATTCTTCATCTCTATTTTATTCCGGATTGAGTTTTATCTTATTTGCATTCCTTTACTTGTTTTTATTATTTTAATATTGCTTCAACCCTGTTTCGATCGACCAGAAAGTGACTCCCAAAAGGAAGTAATAGTAGATCTCGGGCCCTTGGGAATACGACCCTCCTCGTGAGGTTTATTACTTGACGACCCGTGCACTTGCGGCCGGGGAGTCGCGTGCTAGCTCTGTAGCTAGTCGCGCGCTCGCTCATCACCGTGTGCCTCTGAAATTAGGGTTCACAGGAGCCAACACACGCCCCTGTGCGCACTCTGGTTGCTCTCTGAACTACCCCACACGGCCGTGTACCTTCACAGGGGGATCCACAGGGGCACCCACATGGCCCTGTGGATTCACGGGAAAACTTCGAAAGTCTCTGAAAAATTTCACACGGCCGTATGGAAATTCCACACGGCCGTGTACCAAACCTGGCCAAGAACACAAGGCCGGCCACAGGGGCACCCACACGCCCGTGTGGCCTCTCTGACTCGCCCGAGAAATGCTAAGTATTCCACACGGCCGTGTGGATAATCCACACGGCCGTGTGCCTTATGCAAGTTCTTCCACAGGGGCACACACACGCCCCTGTGTATTCTCGTGAAGAAGGGTTTTCTCTGCTGAATTTCACACGGCCATGTGGAATTTCCACACGGCCTTGTGCCTTAGCACAGTGGCACTCACAGAGGCACCCACACGCCCTTGTGGACTCTCTGGAAAAAGAGTTGAAGTTCTACGAGATGCCACACGGCCGTGTGGAAATTCCACACGGCCGTGTGCCCCTTCTGAGGTTGTTCGCAGGGGCATACACACGCCCCTTGACACACCCCTTGCGTGTGTGTTCCGCAAGTGCACGGGTTGTCGAAGTAATAATTACCCCGGTGAGTGGGTAGTCGAATCCACAGGGAACGGAAGTACTAGTAATGACTGATTCTTAGTTATCTAGTCGAAATAATGATATAGAGCAATGGATGTAATGTGTAAAATAAGAAAATCGCAAGAAAGAAAACAAATAAAAGGAAAAGGTAAAGGAGATCTCAATCAATGAAGATGAGATACCCGGGCAATGATCCCCCTAGGCTCTATCATGAAGTGCAAGACTAACTAAATGCTTCTAACCGAGTTCTATGAGTTGAGGTAATCCAAGAACAATCAATCCCTGCTTCCAGGCCACCGATACTAGTCCCCTACAAGGTCCCGGCGGAGAAATCACTCAATCTCAACACCTCACACCCTATATGACCGCAATGAGTTTTGGGATACCTAAGAGTGAAACCGATTCCTAAAATTAGATCTAACCCTACTTTTAGGCGAAAGATCCCTAACCCCTCACAAAGGTCCCGGCAGAGAAATCTATCAATCTCACACCTCACACCCCATATGGTTGCATAAAACTTAGGGAATACGGAGATAGGAAACACTCAATCGGAAGGGAAAGGGGACACTCTTCTATCTCAATACTCACCCTCTCAACCCTCTTTAACCTTGTATGTTCTAATCCCTAATGGAGATCTCTCTCTCACCAAGGAAACAAATCAAGCATACCAAACAACCATACGAATCAATAAGGCATGCAAAAAATTATTAAACAAGATTAAAACTCAAATAAACTTGGAATTAAAAGAAAGCATAAAGAAAGTCAATACATGAATCGAAACCTAGGGTTTACATGCCCAAGTATCTACTAGGGTTTAGCCCTCCATGGGACTTATTACAAAGCAAAAGATAATGAAGAAAAAAGTAATGTAATCCATGAAAATAAAACCCCTCGAATTCGTGATGATGGCCTTGATGAATCGTTCAACGTCTCGAAGGAACCTTCTCCGAAGCTAGGTTGCCAATGGCTCCCCGACGCTATATCGTCGAAAGATCTATCGAAGTTGGTGAAGAACGACTCCCAATATCGCCAAAGACCTCGTCCTTGAAACCCTAGCCGCGGTACTGCAGCAAATTTACTGTAGCACTCACTGCAGCAACTTACACGAAACTCGGGCGCTACAGTGCCCGTATGTCGGCCCGTATGCCAGCCCGCATAAGTTGTTGGAATTAGGTTTTAAAGGCCTTTAGGGCATCATTTCTCTTGTCTTTTGGCCACCATTCTCCACCATTGTCATCTAGAGTTTCAAGGTTGCGGGAGAAGGCGGATCTAGGGTTCAAATCGAAGGGGAGAAGAGGAGTGCTATCAAGGAGAAGATCTAGGAGCTTGTTGGCGCGGATCCATCAAGTTCTCATCACCACCTTCTAGTCTTCATCTTAGGGGAGTTTGTTTGAGCTTTGCTTTGTATTTCTTATCTTTTCCTCTTGCTCCTTTGTTGATGATGAACTAGACTCCCAAGGTCACCGGGCATCCGGTGAACCTTGGGATGAACTTGCTTGTATGAATACTTGATTTACATGTATGGTATTTGTGTGGTTTGTGGTTTAAGTTTGGTTTATTTGAATGCTTTGGTATGCATGAGAACTCTGTGTATCAATATTTATGTAATACTAGGTTGCATGACCATTGCCCTAGTGTTAGACTCACCAAGCTTAGAAGGGATACATGTCAAATACGCCGTGACCATCGGGTATTTCGTACCCCTCCAACCATTAGGGTTGAGCCCAGATGTTATGTTTGACCTTAATTAGGGATTTTCCTTTGCCCACTGCAATCGTGTGGGGATTTGGGCGGTAGAAATACCGTAGCGGTGGACATACCGTATTCCAATACCCGTACCGGATTAGGGGTTATCACCGTGACCATCGGGGTGACCTACTTTTGGACATCTCTTGGCCTAGCCACCTCTGCCTGTGTAATTCAAGTATCCTTCTAGCTTTAGTAGTCCCGAGGGGATACTCGCTCGGGGACCTCGCACTTTCATTGTTACTTGCTTCCTTAGTATGCTTAAGTGGTGAGCCTTAGTCCACTTGTTCATAGTTTTCTCTTATTATTCTTATTATCTTGTTTTTATCATATAACTGTTAGACTAGATAGTGCCATCTAGGGGCAAGTAATAGCAGCTCTTGGGACCCTAGTAATACGACCCCTGTGTCACGCACAGGGTATTACTTGACGACCCGTGCGATTGCGGATCACACTCATCATGATCATACTAGGATTTGGGCGGAAGCAATTCCGTATTCCAATACTCGTACCGGATTAGGGACCAACACCGTGACCATCGGGTTGGTCTAACTTAGGGTTTCCCGATCCAAAGCACCCACCTGCATGCTAGTTAAGGCATCCTTAGCACTTTAGTAACCCCCGAGGGGATCCTCATCCGTGACCATTCCCTCACCTTGATTTTTCCCTCCGTATTTATACTTACTATTTGCATGCTCTTTGCTTTAGTAGATTATTTGTAGTTCTTCTTCGAAGTGATTGACTAGGTCGGACAACATTATGATAAGTAAGTAAGAATAGCTTCTCGGGCCCTTGGGAATACGACCAGAGTTCGAGGCAACAAGAGGTTCCGGTTGAATCTAGTGAACCATCAGTCATGGCCGAACCAAGGCGAACTTTATCCGATTTTGAGAGACCCCAGTTCACCGGGGATGAATTTAGTGTGCAAGCGCCTACAGTCCCGGTGAAAAACTTTGAGATTAAGGCAAGCACAATTGGGATGATACAAAATTCGGTTCAGTTTGATTGTCTAGCCGATGAAGACCCGCATGACCATCTATCCCGCTTCTTGCATATTTGCTCTACTTTCAAGATCAATTCGGTGTCAGATGATGCTATTAGACTACGATTGTTTCCATTCAGTTTGAGTGGAGCAGCATACAGATGGCTCACTTCCTTAGCCCCCAGGTTCATTACCACCTGGAAGGAAATGGTCGAGAAATTCTTGGCACGGTATTTCCCACAGAGCAAGGCTGTAAGACTGAGACAAGAGATCTTCTCTTTCTGGCAAGGGGATTCGGAAACCCTTTTCGAGGCACATGAAAGGTTCAAGGACTTGTTACGTAGGTGTCCTCACCATGGCTTCCCTGCTTGGATGCGAGTGCAGATGCTCTGTAATGGCTTAAATTACGGTACAAGGCAACTCATAGATGCCACGGCAGGTGGCTCTTTGAGTGACAAGCTCCCTGAAGAAGCTGAGAAATTGATTGAGAGCATGGCGAACAATGAGTGCCACTGGAGCACTCGGAAGAAAGGACCAAGGGTTGCAGGCCTATTCGAGGTGAATGAGAACACCGCATTGACTGCAAAGGTTGAAGCCCTATTAAAGAATGTCACCGATAATAATGCGGCGGTCAGTGCGCTGACACAGAAACTTGATCAGTTCATGTTGGGGTCTAGCTCTACCCCTAAGGCAGTGATGTCCTGTGATACCTGTGGTGCCGGGCATGCAACTTCGCAATGCACCATATTTATTGCTCCTTCTGCAATGGTGAAAACAGTGGACTATGTTGGCGGAGGACCCAGGGGACCGGGAAACCAGTACAGCAACAGTTATAATTCGGGGTGGAGGAATCCCCCGAACATGTCATGGAACCAAGGCCAATTCCAACAGAGGCCTCCACCACCCCAAGGACCCCAATTTTAGCCCCAGCAGATTCAAGAGAAGAAATACTCAACTGAGGATGTATTGGCACAGCTCATGATCACCACAGAGGCAAAATTCTAGAATGTGGACAAGAGATTTGATGAATTTGGCACTATATTGAGAAATGTCCAAGCCTCCATTCAGTCCCTTGAGACCAAGGTGGGACAGCTTGCTAGGGCACAATCAAACAGACCTTCGAGTAGCATACCGAGCAACACTGAATGCAACCCGAGGGAACACTTAAAGGCGGTGACACTAAGGAGTGGAAAGCAGTTGGAGGTAAGGACCAGGGATGGTCCAAGTGCCTCCAACGATAGGGTAGCCGACCGGGAAGACCCTAAGTCAAGTAATGATGCAACTGATGAGATTGAGGGGAAGCACAAGGGAAATGTTCCAAGTTCTTAAACTAAGAAGGAGCCCGAGTATAAACTTGTGGTACCGTACCCTTCTAGGCTCAAACAAGATAAAGAAGATGCTCAATTTAAGAAATTCCTAAACATCTTTAAGCAGCTTCACATAAACATTCCCTTGGTTGAGGCCCTCTCACAAATGCCGAAATACACTAAATTCATGAAGGACCTCCTCACTAATAAGAGGAAGCTTGAAGACTTGGAGACGGTGACTCTTTCAGGAAATTGTTCGGCCGTAATTCAAAAGAAATTACCCAAGAAACTTAATGATCCGGGTAGCTTCATCATCCCTTGTGTGATAGGGGATGGAGTGCAAGAAAGCGCCTTGGTTGACTCGGGAGCTAGCATAAACGTTATGCCATATAACTTGTTCTTGAGGTTGGGGTTAGACAATTTAAGACCCAAGCGAATAACTTTCCAACTTGCGGATCGTTCAGTGCGAAGACCCCGGGGAATTGTTGAAGATGTTCTTATTCGAGTTGATAAGCTAATCATCCCGGTTGACTTTGTAATCCTAGATGTGGATGATGATGTGGAGGTCCCATTGATCCTCGGGCGTCCATTTCTTAACACCGCCGGTGCACTGATCGATGTTAAAGGAGGAAAGATGACTTTAAGGGTTGGGGACGAACAAGTGGTCTTCACCCTCCCCGAAGCAATGAAACGTACACTTGATCATGATGATGCTCTTTACTTCACGGATACTACTGATGTGATTATCTCCGATTGTGTGCAGGAAGTCCTCGCTTTGAACCCCTTGGAGGAGTACTTTGTAGATCTCGGGGACAATGTTGCAGATGATGAGCCTCCCCCTCCACCATTGCAACAACTAGCACAAGTAGAGGTTAAATCTTCACCACATTCCAATGAGAAGAGAACCTTGAAGAAGTTGTGTTGAAAGAAAAAAGAGACGCAAAAGCGGGGGGTGAATGTTTCTACAATGTCACCCGAGGAGGTTGACCATTTGTTCTTTGATGACCGGGGGAAATTCAAGATTTTTTCGTGCCTCACGTTGAACTTTCCGGGTAACAATTCTTCGTCGAAAAATGGAGGTATCTCTCACCCCTTTGTCCCACCATGAGTCGAGGTAAAACATGTCGAGCTAAAGACATTAAAAAAGCGCTTCTTAGGAGGCAACCCAAGTCTTTAAATTCATTGCACTTATTTTTCTTCTTAATTGTTGTTATTGTGTTTGGGTGGTTTTCGTATTTTTTGTGGTGCTTGTGAGTTTGAGTGTTGTTGATTTTTGTGATTATGGTGGTTGTTTAGTCGTTTTATCTAATTTATTTCATCATGTTGCACCATAGATTTCATGATATTTATATTTTTCCTTGAGTGTTGGTGCCTCATTTTCCATGTTTTCAATGATTTTGAGTGTTTTCGGCTTTGTTTTCATGTGATTTTTGGGTGCTAGAATGAGTACGGTGCTTTGTTGAGAGTTTTTTGAGTTTTTTTTTTTTTTTGCATTTGGAGCCAGCCAGAGGGCCATGCGGTCTGCTATGCGCCCGCATAGCAGGCCGCAAAACCATCCAGTGGCCTATGCGGCCTGCTATGCGCCCGCATGGCCACCCAGTGGGCTATGCGGTCCCTTATGCGGCCGCATAGGGGGCCGCATAAACCACCAGCCCCTTTCCTCTTCATTTTCACCCCATTTCATCACTATTCATCCATTTTTCATTCTTCTTCTTCTCTTTTCCCCTCCATCTCTCCACCATTTTCCTTCATTCTTTTTGCATCAAAACACTCTCCTCATCCTAGCAAACAAGTTTTTGGGAGATTTTCAAAGTTTTATCAAGCTTTTAGCCGATTTTCACTCCATCTTCTCATTGGTGCCCTAGATCAAGGTAAGCTCATTTCTTCTTCATTCTAGGGCTTTTATTGGTTTAATGGTTGGGAAAACTTTGTGTTGATCATGGTGAATGCTTCTTGTAATTGTTTTTCTTGAATTCAAAGCCTTGTACATTTAGATTATCACTTTTACAAGAAGAAACTCTACCAAAATTTTCCCGAAATTACTGTAGCACTGGCCAAAAATCAGCATTGTTTCTTCATTAAGCATTTTTCTCACAAATTCTTGGCTTGATGAAGGTTCTCTTGTCTTGTAGGGATGCCGACCAAACACGTGGCCTCCAAACTAGTGAGGAGAAGCTCTCCACCACCCGTTTGCGAGCCTACCTTCAAGAGCGAAGCCCACAAGACAAGATTCGCGTTCTTGTCGAAAAGGGGGTTCGGCAACGTGAAAGTCATCGATTGGAACACCTTGAAGACTTTGGGCATCGACGAGACCGTCCGGGACCTCATTTCTCAAGGTGGATGGGATAGCATACTTGAGATCGATGAGCCCACCTATAGGGAGTTGACTTGGAAGTGTTGAGCACATTTGAGGTTTCCGGGTATTCTCACCTCGCGCGCCAAGCAAGTACCGTCACTTACAGAGCTTTTGGTAAGCTGCATAGGATCACCGACAACCAGTTGGGCATGTACCTTGGGTTTTACACACCCGAGTCCCTCATCAGTTCGGAGCTCAGGGACTTGCCTCGTGATCTTCCACGCTCGGTCTCCCATGATTCTTTTTGGAAAGCCATTGCTTGCACAACATCGAAGAAGGCTTCTACGATGGCGGACCCCGTTCACAGATACATTCAGGTGCTGTTATCCAGAAGTGTGAACGGTCGCGCTGATTCTACCGGGGTAGTGACACGTACCGACTTGCTGATGATGTACAGTATCTTTGAGCGGTACCCTATCCACATGGGACATCTGTTTGCCGGACTTATCGCACATCAGGGGCCCTCTACTCGCCTTGGAGCTATATTTGCCGGACCGTATATTACGCGCATTATCAGGGGCCTAGGATTGATTGAGCTCACTCGAGGTATTAGTGTTGTGGGCTCCGTCGCACCGCTTGGTCTGTCGATTCTGCTTTCTATCGGGATAGTTGAGAGGTCGGGAGACACTTATCACCTCCCGCACACCCATGACCCCGACACCTCTCGAGATTCTGAGACAGGATCTGAGTCTAATTCAGAGTCTTCCCCTGTACCTGACGCAGCACCCAGCAGGAGTCGATCATCATTGGAGGCCAGTTTCGCTGAGTTCCACATAGAGGTCCGTCAGCAGTTGCAGACTATCGGGACATCGCAGGAGGTGCTGGCGACATCAATGAGGGACTTGGCCACATCACAGAGCCGCATAAAGAGTAGCATGGCCGAGATCCTATCCGATTTGCGCAGCTCATCGTCGTCTGTCGGCACCTCCTCCACGGCAACCACATGCTTCGCACCATCGATCCCTCTAGATCTCTAGACTCGCAGCACCACTTTTTAGTTTCCTGTCATTTGTGTTTGTTTTTATTTGCAGACTTGTTGGTTTGTATTGTTGTACTTTTCAGTTAGCAAGGGTCCTGACCCTTCTACACTGTACTTTCCCATTTTTTATTCGTGCTTACTTGTCCGGCTTTCTATTTATTTCTTGGGGTGTGATATGTTTTCTTTTTTACTTTCAGGACTGATCATTGTAGAGGATTCACGCCCCTTGTGCCTCACAACTTTCCCCGGTACATGCACCCTTGGAGTTCATCTCATCGACCAATTGGGGAAGTTTCTTTACCTCATTCCCGTATTTCTGTTTTTATATTTTTATCTCGCACCTTACTCTACTGATCCACATACATTGAGGGCAATGTACAACTTTAGGTGTGGGGATGGGGTACTTTACTTGTTTTGCATGCATGAGTACCATGATAGCTATGATTTTAGTGTTTAGCACTTCCTAGTTTGAAAGAATGATAGAAGTGAGCTGTATTCTTGTACTGTGCCTGAATGATGCCCTGTCTTATCCTTAGTGCTTTTCCATGCTCTATCATGATTACTTCCATCTTGTACTCTCCAACCAACCCATTATGATGATTTTGGCATTAGACTGTTAAATTCTTTCTTCAATTTCCTTTTAAGAGCTTTTGAGTTCCTTCTTTCTTTTCTGTAGCCTTAAGTGAACTTTTGTGACAGGTTGCCAAGGGACATGAGATACAGTGTGTACAGTAAAAAAAAAAAGTGGAGTCTATGATAGTATTCCTCTGCTAGTACAGCATGAATGCGTCTATGTAGACTGTAATTGAGTAGGTTGGGTGGCTCTTGTGCCTAATCAGCATGTGCATCCTTCTGAAAGATTTGTTGTGCAGTCTATGTTAGTCGGACTCAGAAAAAAAAATTTGTATATTTGTGAAAAAGGAAATAAGTATCTCTACTGCGTCCCGTGGAACTTGTTGCACAGTCACTTAAGTGCTAGAGTTTTGTTTAGGAACCCAAAGGACTTTTAACTGAGTATTGAAGAGGTCTTTAACTGTCTAGTGCCACTCTCACCATATGTGGGGTGAATGGACCCCTGGGGTAAACCAAGGTGTGGAGGTTAAGGTTGGGAGCCAGCACACACTCACGGAAGCACTTTAGATAAAACAGGGCCACCATTACTCGATCACTCACTGTGCAGCTCACTTTCTAGATTCCTTTACACCTGTGCTAGTGGGATACTTTACAGATGAGCTTGAGGTCATATGTTTAGTCGTTTATCATCGTGCCCCTGTTCTTCATGTGTGTTTGCTTGGGGACAAGCAAATGCTTAGGTGTGGGGATGTTTGATAAAGGCCTAAACATACGTATTTCCTATGTATTCGGGCGTATGTATTGCATATTTTTATATGAGTTAATGCCCGTTTTTGGTCTGAATTGGTTTCTTTCGTGTTACAGTTACCAATGTGACCCCTTCGAGCTCGTTGACAGAATTTGAGAAGCTGATACGGTACTGTAGCAGATTTACTGTAGCACCTTACGCGATTTCGGGATTTCTCGGGAATTTTCTCTCCCCGCATGGGGGACCGCATAACTCACTGGATCATGTTTTTAAGGGTTTTTAGTCCATTTTGAGATGGGGGAACCGTAGCTCTTGAGAGAGCTTAACTTCACCATCTTCTTTGGGAGCTTGAGGCCGGGTTTTGGAGACAATCCTTGAGGAGAGGACGACGGGGAGAGCACGACACGACGAATCCACGCCTCCGATTTGCATTTGAGAGGAAGATTGACAAAGGAAGCCACTTCTTGGGTGGCATCCTTGGAAGCGTCATTCGGCCTTGATCTTTTGAGGGAGTGTTTTCATTATGCATTTGGTTGTTTTTATGTATTTTCTTGTCTACTTTGAGATCATGAGCAACTAAACCCCTAGGTCACCGAATGTAGGTGAACCTTGGGGGTGAACTTGTGTATTTTGGATGCTTGTTCTAGTTTTATGTATTTGGTGTGGTTTGTGATCCTTGTTTGGTGATTCTTGAATGCCTTGGTATGTATGAGAACTCTATGTATCAATTCCTAGACAATACTAGGGTGCATGACCATTACCCTAGTGTTAGGCTTACCAAGCTTGGAAGGGAATACACGTACGAATACGCCGTGACCATCGGGTATTTGTACCCCTCCAATTGTTAGGGTTGTCCTTGGTTGTGTCTCAACCCTAGCTCGGGGAAATCCACTAAACCCATTGCGATCGTACTAGGATTTGGGCGGAAGCAATTCCGTATTCCAATACTCGTACCGGATTAGGGACCAACACCGTGACCATCGGGTTGGTCTAACTTAGGGTTTCCCGGTCCAAACCACCCACGTGCATGCTAGTTAGGGCATCCTTAGCACTTTAGTAAACCCCGAGGGAATCGTCATCCGTGACCATTCCCTCGCCTTGATTTTTCCTCCGTATTTATACTTACTATTTGCATGCTATTTGCTTTAGTAGATTATTTGTAGTTCTTCTTCCAAGCGATTGACTAGGTCGGACAACATTGTGATAAGAAAGTAAGAATAGCTTCTCGGGCCCTTGGGAATACGACCCCCTCGTGCTCGCGCAAGGGGTATTACTTGGCGACCCCGTGCACTTGCGGGTGAGCGATTCAAACGCATATTCACCAAAAGCTATTTATAGCCATCTCCTCTACAATTTGCCGGGCTTCACCGGGAGTCTTGCTTCCTAGAGTTCCTCCGGCCGCCGCATCTAGGAGTTGTTTGGTACTTGGATTCAACCCGTTATAGAAGGTGTGAATAATCATCCACTCGGGAAATCCATGTTGCGGGCACTTGCGAAGAAGCTCCTTGAACCTATCCCATGTCTAGAATGGAGACTCCAATTCCATTTTCACAAAGGATGATATCTCATTCCGGAGCCTCGCTGACTTTCCCGGCGGAAAGTATCTAGCCAAGAATGCCTCGGCCATCTCCTCCCACGTAGTAATGGAAGCTCTCGGTAATGAATGAAGCCAATGTCCTGCTTTTCCCTTCAATGAAAATGGGAAGGCTCTCAAACGAATCGCATCGTCCGTAACTCCATTAATCTTCAACATGTCGCACACTTCAAGGAAATTCTCTATGTGACTGTTGGGATCTTCATCGGCCAACCCATTAAATTGTGCGGACTATTGTAACATTTGGATGAACGACGGCTTCAATTCGAAGTTCATAGCCGTGATTGGGGGCCTCACAATGCTCGATTGGGTCCCCATGACTGCGGGTCTAGCAAAATCGGCCAACGTCCTCTACTGTAAATTCTGTTCTGCCATTGTTTCTGACGCCAAGGCAACCCGTATAGTGGTACATACAATCCGGGATGGAAGAACCATCCGAACTTCTCTTGGAGCAATCAAGGACAGTCACAACAGAACAAAAATAGTGCACCACCGGGATTTCAAAGTCAACAAGCTCCGAATTTAGAAAGCCGAGTGACCGGGTTGGAGGAAAAGATGACTGACCTAGAGAGAGCCCTCACACGGTTCGTTTCTTCTTCAGACGCAAGGTTCCAATCGGTGGAAGCTACTCTTCGTAATCACACCGCCTCCCTACACAACTTGGAGAACCAAGTAGGGCAAATTGCGAAGACTTTGGCGGAGAGACCTCAAGGTAGTTTGCCTAGCAATACGGAGACCAACCCAAGAGAACAACTAAAGGCAATTACCTTGAGAAGTGGTAAGGAGATTGAGGGACATCTCCCTCTTGAGAAGACTAAGGACTCACCCGAAGTCGTGGAAATAGAGGATGGAGCACCAAAGGAGAAAGAGGTGGCACCCCCACCTTACAAGCCGAGAATTCCCTATCCTTCACGATTGAAGAATGACCAAGACAATGAGCAATACAAGAAATTTCTGGGTGTCTTCAAGCAATTGCACATCAACATTCCATTCGCGGAAGCATTAGCCCAAATGACCAAGTACGCGAAGTTCTTAAAAGACCTCTTGACCAATAAGAGAAGTTAGAGGAAAGTGCATCCGTCATCCTCGATGCAAACTGTTCGGCAGTGCTACAGAAGAATATGCCAAGCAAGAGGAAGGACCCCGGAAGTTTTATCATACCGTGCAATATTGGTGATATGGGTGAGGAGATGGCATTAGCCGACTCGGGGGCAAGCATCAATGTCATGCCCTACATGTTCTTCCAAAAGCTAGGCTTGGGCGAGCCTAGACCTACCCGGATGACACTTCAGCTTGCGGATAGATCGGTGAGGCATCCGAGGGGTATTGTTGAAGATGTGTTGGTGAAAGTGGATAAGTACATTTTCCCGGTCGACTTTGTAGTGCTCGATGTAGACGAGGATGTCGAGGTGCCGCTGATCCTTGGGAGGCCGTTCTTGCGCACTTCCAAAGCTTTGATAGACATGGACGGTGGAGAGCTCACACTTAGGGTTGGGGACGACAAGCTCACTTACCGCCTCGCCGAAGCCATGTGACATTCTCTTGATTTTGATGATGCTCTATATTATCTTGATGTCACTGATGATTGCATTGATGAATATATGCAGGATATGTTTAACCCGGATCCATATGAAGGGTGGTCGGAACAAGATATGGAGACTGAAGAGGAAGAAGTGCTCGCGCTTGTTTCAGTTGAAACAGACATCAAGAAGGAGAAGGAGCTTAGAAAGAAAGTCCTTCGGAGATTGAAGAGGTCGAGACGTCGCCACAAAAAGAACCCCAACAAGAAAGGGGATGAGCATTCACGGAGTAAGGGTGTTTCACCCATGTGTGGTAACAAACTCGATAATTCTCCCTCTACCTTGCAACGATTATGCAATGCTTGCTTTCAAATTATAGGGAAGAGGGCAAATTCCACTCATGAACCTCCGTAAGGTAAGACAGGTACGTTAAGCTAAGTGACGTTAAACAAGCGCTTCTTGGGAGGCAACCCAAGCGTTTTGCAGTTTTTCTAGGACCTAGTTTAGTTTTAGGGTTGAATAAAAGTCTTAGCAATGGTGTCCCAATTTTCATGTGCATATGCTGAGTTTTCATGTGGATTTTCGATTATTTACGTGTGCCTTAACGTTAATTGACGAAGTTTGAGTCGGTTGAGTGTGTTTTCGATAGTCTCTGGTCGTGTTTTTATGGTTTATACAGGCTCTAAGTGTTTTAAAAGAGTTTCTGAATTTTTCTGAGAGTCTGTAAAATTTTCTAAGTAAACCAGAGAAAACACACGGCCGTGTGGAATTAACACACGGCCGTGTGTTACCAATTGGAGCTCAACCAGAGAAGACACAGGGGCGTGACTTTGCCCCTGTGAAAAACTTCAGAAGGGGCACACGGCCGTGTGGAATTAACACACGGCCGTGTGAAATTTCGCAGAACTTCAACTCTTTTCCAGAGAGTCCACAGGGGCGTGTGGATGCCCCTGTGAGTGCCACTGTGCTAAGGCACACGGCCGTGTGAGATTTTCACACGGCCGTGTGAAAATTCTGCAGGAATTCCCTTTCATCCCGAGAAACCACAGGGGCGTGTGTGAGCCCCTGTGGGAGAGCTTGTCAAGGCACACGGCCGTGTGGATTATTCACACGGCCGTGTGAAACATTTATTGTTTCTCGGGCGAGTCAGAGAAGCCACAAGGGCGTGTGAGGTGCCCCTGTGGACGGCCTTGTGTTCTTGGCCAAGTTGGACACACGGCCGTGTGGATGTTGCACACGGCCGTGTGAAAATTTTTCAGAGAGCGTCTGTGTTTTCCCGAGAGTCCACAGGCCCGTGTGGGTGGCCCTGTGTAGACCCCTGTGGAGGCACACGGCCGTGTGGAATTAACACACGGCCGTGTGAGGTAGTTCAGAGAATGACCAGAGTGCGCACAGGGGCGTGTGTTGGCCCCTGTGAACCCTAATTTCTGAGGCACACGGCCGTGTGGTTACTTCACACGGCCGTGTGAATTTCCAGAACTTCAAAAGCCGCGCGTTTTTCTTATAAAAATCACTTGTGCCTCTTCATTCTTCACTCTAAACTTCTCTCCTACCCTCTCTATCACTTCCCCGACTTTCTCTGAGGTTTTTGAAGGAATTTGTTTGAGTTTTCCGGCCGTATTACTTTGTTTTTCATCTTCACCGCCGGTGAGACCTTCAGTACCTTTTTCTTCGTCAATTCTTGATTCAATTCGTTCTTTTATACAATTTTGCTTGGTTTGAATGTTTACATTACATACGAGCATGCTTAGAATGAAATTAGAACGAATTTAGATGTAAATTGTGGATTTTTAACCCCACGGCCGTGATGCTTTGCCCGTCAGAAACTCCACACGGGCGTGTGGAATTAACACACGGCCGTGTAGATTTCTGCAGATTGGTTATTTTGAACTGTTTTTGATTGTTTTCTTTTCCAATCTTACAGGAATGTCTTCTAAACCCAGGAAATCGACAGGGAAGCGTCTCCGTGAGCCAACACCTCCTCCAGCAGAGACAGAGTTCAGTATAACCGAGCATCAGGTTCGGTTCGAGCATTTATCAGGACTCCGTTTTGGACAGACGAGATATTTGGATTTGAGTATAGTGAGGAGTATTCAGGGGGGAGACAGCGTCGCAGATGAGATTGGCGAGCTGCTCTCAGTCGGTAGCTGGGAGAGATTGTTGGTTATCCGGGACTCGGTGATCCGACCGCTCACCTTAGAGGTCCTGGCGTCGTTTGAGTTCGACCGGGGGTACAGCAGTTTCACCGAGGGCACCACAGTTCAGTTCAGAGCCCTCGGTCGACATTACAGCCTCAGTATGAGCCAGTTTTCGATTGGGATGGATCTATATGATGAGGCATACACTGAGACAGAGGAGTACTCATTGCTCCCCACAGACTACCCGGGTACCGTGACACCGCAGCAGGCGTATAGCAGACTTTGTGGTCAGGGTCAGTACGAGCCGGGTGTCTCCAAGGCTTCATGCCTTTCTCGACCTGCCTATAGATGTCTACACGCAGTTATGAGCAGATCTATTAGTGGCAGGGGAGACAGTACTGGTGTTCTGAGTCGCCAGGAGCTCCTCTACTTGTATTCGATGGTGGAGAGTGAGCCACTCCACCTGGGGCACATTGTGGCCGACTACATTCGCCATCAGGGCCACTACCCGAGGGTAGGAGTTATCTTTGCAGGTCCCTACATCACCAGACTTCTCATTGGCCTGGGGCTCAGAGATGGAGTCAGGGGAGCAGAGAAGACGAGTGTACCAGTTCCCCTGGGCACAGATACCTTGAGGATGATGGGTATGATCCGCAGAGGAGGATCAGGGACGTATACCTGGACCATACCCCAGACGGAGCAGACTCAGGGTACACAGGCAGCTTTAGAGCCACCCCCGACGGATACACAGACCGAGGTACCCCCCACCGCGCCGGAGCTACCTCCGGTGCGGATGTTTTCACCGTCTCGAGGCCAGGACAGACTGGAGCGCCTCGAGAGCGCAGTGGGGATCCTACAGACCGAGGTGGCCGAGGTTAGGGCCACACAGATTACACAGCACCAGGAGGTGATGGCGCAGTTCCAGAGCTTGCGACAGATCTTCGAGCAGATTGTCGCCTCCTCCTCCTTCGTGGTCCGACCTCCGGTTTCTCCTCCACCACCTTCTCCCCCGACATCAGCCGATCCACCAGCAGATCCAGAGCCTCCAGCAGCACCAGAGGCCACCACTCAGGACACCGACGCTGAGGCGTCTTAGATTTTAGATTCTTTTCTTTTATTTGTCATTTCTGTATATCTTTACTTTATTTTGGACTTGTAGTACTCAGAAAGGATTCTCCTTCTGAGTATAGCTTTTATTTTGCTTTTTTCTTTTTATCTCGAGTTGTATTCATTGCTTTACATTTTATATACTTGAGTTTTATTGAGCTTTACTGAACCCTCGTTTATGTGTGCGCAGATGGTCTTGGATGTAAGGATTTTGAGGAATAGTCATTGACACGGTCATGGAATCGTGTGTGCTCCACGAACCATTGAGACTCAACTCTCAATGACCTAGCTTCATCAAACGCAACACTTGGAGTTCAGGGGAGTAATGTTTCAATTGCCACTTCCACACTAATTGCTTTTATCGTTTTCACTTATTATTGTGCTTATATGCGTACATTGAGGACAATGTACATCTTAAGTGTGGGGGGGAGTTCACATTGCACACACCTTTACTTGTGCGTTCAATTGCTTATGCTAATGTAGCCTATGGCGGTTCACCTCAGTTGCAACGGTTGTATTCTTATAGTTTAGGAGAATTTTCAACATTGTATCCTATCATACTCTAGTTTTCACTTGAATTTTAGGGAATTTTTGCTCGAATCATCTTAGTACACAACTTACTCTTGGAATCTTTTGGAAACTCAATCTTGAAGTTTTTTTAAGGACAAGTTTATCATCGTTCTTAGTTTTACTTTGGAAAATGCAAAAAAAAAAAAAAAAAAAAAAAAAAAAAAGTATATGAGTTTGTAAATATTAGCTTTGTTTTAATTATGCATTTGGGGTGGCAAGAGCTACCTCCTATGATGTACGAAGCTACTCTCATAAGTCGGATACAAGTTATGCCCTAATGAGAGAAAGAGCTATCTCATGGGATGCGTGAAAGCTACTACCCCGGTAGAAAGAGCTACCTCCTCGAAAGAGTGAAAGCCACCTTTGGCAGCCGCCTAGGAAAGGGCTACCTTCAAGGATGTGTGAAGCTACTACTTCCACCACTATTTTTTGTTTTTGTATATAAATAAGTCCTTTCTAACCAAAGTTTGAGGAGTGCTTGTGTTATAGTATCGCGAAGCGCTATTATCTTACATTAAGCATACCTTTTATCAGGTTTTATCACTAAATGTGTGCATTTGTGTTCTCTTGTGCATTGAAGGTATTGTGGAGCCTAATTAGAGAAGAAGAATGAAATTAGGTCGCGTTCGCCAATGTTGGGATGTTCTCGGACCAAGCAAGGAACGAAGCACGTATTTGGACTTGTGGATGTGTGCCAACCTCTTTTGGAGGGGCACAAAGGCAGTCACATTCACAACAAGTCCAATCCGTGTTACTTAGGAGAATCTCGCGAAAGAAGAAGACTTGAAGCAATCGGCGCGACCTACCGTTGCTTGTGTGCCCAAGTAATGGCCTCAATGAAGAACAATGGACCCGGGAGGCGTTTCGGCAAGTTACCAAGCCTGTTCAGCTGAAGATTAGTGTTCCAGAGAAGTCACACGGGCGTGTGGAAATTCCACACGGCCGTGTGAGCCATTTTCCAGCCAGACAGAGAAGTCACACGGGCGTGTGGAAATTCCACACGGCCGTGTGTTTTGCAATTTCAGCCATCCAGTGAAGACACACGGGCGTGTGGAAATTCCACACGGCCGTGTGAAATTAATTTTTCAGCCGAGACAGAAGCTTCACACGGGCGTGTGGAAATTCCACACGGCCGTGTGAAGCCCCCGATAAGTCCAATTTTAAAGCCGCGATTCAACAATATAAAAGGGGATTTTTGCAACCTTTGGAGGGATCTTTTGACCTATCTTTTCCCCAACTTTCTGGAGTGCGGCTAGGGTTTCGGAGAGGGTTTCGTGGAGGTTCTAGCACGTCGTCGGCATCGATTTTGAGTTTCGACGTTTGCACAAGACTACGGCCACACTAATTCGAGGGGGTTTTTCATTGATGTCTATGTTTTATGCTTTATTTCTCACGTTGATGAACATGTATAGCTCTATGAGGAGCTAAACCCCTCGTGGGGTATTCGGACTTGTAAACTTTAGGGTTTCTTATGTTTCTTTGACATTGATTATTATGCTTTCCATCATTGATGAATAAAATTGAGTTTTTAATCTTGATTATCCGTTCATATTGTTTTCCCTTAAATGTGACATTAGGGTTGAGAGCAATCTAGGCTTTCCTTTGGAGGTGTGACAACTCCTATAGGATTAGACTACTCAAGATTAAAGAGGGTTGAGAGGGAGAGTTGTGAGGTAGCAATGTACCCCTTTCCCCTTCGATGTGATTTCTCCCTACCTCCGATTCCTTGATTTAATAGCGGTCGAAATAGAGTGAAGCAATAGGTAGATAAACTCCCCTAGGGCTTAGTTATGCAAGTAATAGAGTGGAGGGTTGTAGTGAATCCTATTTGCTGGGGCTCAATCTAGACTAGGGTTCTTCCACCTGGACCAAAGGGTTAGAATTACGTATAGGAACAGGTTTAATCACTAGGAATCCCTAGAGCATAATGCAACTCCACATAGTGTGAGGTTTAGGCAGATGGACTCCCCTGGGGCTTAGTCATCTAGGTGACAGAGTGAAGGGTGTTGTGAATCCTAACACCGGGGCATAGTGTTGGAGTTAGTCACGGTTGTCCTTAGGTTTGGGACCGTGAGTCTTAGGATATCCTCGACTCAATTGACATCAATAGGAGAGTATAATATCATAGTCTTGCACTTGAAACATAGACCCTAGAGGTAGCTTGTCCGGATACCCCCCTTTACTCATTGTTAGTCCTTCTCGATTTTCCTACTTGCACTTCTTTCTTCCATCTCTCTATTTAGTTTATTGCTTTGCATTATTTTCACTCATCAATCTTATTATCGTTCTCCGTATTCTGCATAGCTTAATTAGTGAAACCTTATATTCTATCTCCCTATTCCCTGTGGATTCGACTACCTTCTCACCAAGGTAAATTTATTACTTCGACAAACCCGTGCACTTGCGGGATACACGCAAGGGGTAGTGTCAGTTTGGCCCATACACAGTCACTCAGGTATCACCCCAAGGTTCAATTGAGATTACTCATCCGGAGAAGGGCACGTTCAAAGTAAACGGACACCGGCTTAAACCATACTTTGGCGGAGAGGTTTGCAACAATGACAAAGAAATATTTTTCCTTCAACCGCCTTAAGGTAAGCCAGGTACGTCAAGCTTAGTGACGTTAAACAAGCGCTTCTTGGGAGGCAACCCAAGGTTTTACAGTTTTTCTAGGACTTAGTTAGCTTTAGATTGAATAAAAGTCTTGGTTTTGGTGTCCTGAATTTTTCATGTGCTTACACTGCAATTTTCTTGAGGGTTTTTGATGAATCACGTGTGCCTTAATGATAATTGACGAAGTTTAAGTCGGTTGAGTGTGTTTTCTGTGATCTCTGGTCGTGTTTTCATGATTTTTACATGTTCTAAGTGTCATACAAGAATTTCTGAATTTTTCTGAGAAGTCTGTAAATTTTCTAAGTAAACCAGAGAAAACACACGGCCGTGTGTTACCAATTAGGACTCAACCAGAGGAGACACAGGGGCGTCACCTTGCCCGTGTGAAAAACTCCAGAAAGGGCACACGGCCGTGTGGAATTAACACACGGCCGTGTGGGTTTTCGCAGAACTTTTACTCTCATCCCAAAGAGTCCACAGGGGCGTGTGGGTGCCCCTGTGAGTGCCACTGTGCCAAGGCACACGGCCGTGTGCAAGTTCCACACGGCCGTGTGAAACTCTGCGGAAAAAAAAACCCTTCTCCCCGAGAATACACAGGGGCGTGTAACAGCCCCTGTGAAAGAGCTTGTGATGGGCACACGGCCGTGTGGATTATTCACACGGCCGTGTGAAAATACTTAGTGTTTCTCGGGCAAGTCAGAGAGGCCACAGGGGCATGTGAGGTGCCCCTGTGGCTGGCTTTGCGTTCTTGACCAGGTTGGGCACACGGCCGTGTGAACAGTTTCAGAAAACCTTCTGAATTCTCCCGAGAACTCACAGGGGCGTGAACCAGCCCCTGTGAATTCCCCTGTGAAGTTACACGACCGTGTAGATGGTTTCACACCGTCGTGTGAGGTAGTTCAGAGAGCGAACAGAGTGCGCACAGGGGCGTGTGTTGGCCCCTGTGAACCCTAATTAAAGAGGCACACGGCCATGTACCAAGTTCACACGGTTGTGTGAATTCCCAGAACTTCAAAACGCCGAAGGTTTTTCTTTTGGAATTCACTCGTGTCTCTTTCACTTTCACTCCAAAACACTCTCCGACCACTTTTGCTGCTTTCCTGACCAGTACCTTCGGTCATTAAGGTTTCTTCTCGAGTTCTCCGACCAAACTCCGAATTTTTCTTCATCCACACCGTCAGAATGGCACCCAGGAAAGGCACCAACAAAAGAGCACGAGAACACTCTCCAGATCCGATCAACGACATCCCATCTGAACACCAAGAAACATCTAGAAGATTGGCGAAACTCAAAATTGGACAATCTCGATACTTGGACATAGAATGTGTAAAACCAGCTTATTGGGGTATTGAAATGGCAGATGAGATTGAAGAGCTTGTTGTAGTAGGAAGTTGGAAGAGCTTGCTATCAATTCGAGATCCAGCAAACCGTCTGCTTACTTTAGAGGTGCTATCATCATTCAAATTCGACAAAGCAAGTAGAGAGTCGATGAGCGCCAATTCTATGCAGTTTCAGGTATGTGGGCATGAGTACAATTTGTCGGTGACACAGTTTTCCATTTACATGGGGTTGTACGACGAGGCATTCACTAAAACAGAGGAGTACGAGAACCTTCCAACTGACTACCCCAGAAATTTGACTCCTCAAAGAGCTTACAAAGTATTATGTGGATGAGGGAACTATGAGCCAGGTGTATCAAAAGCTACTTGTCTATCACGACCGGCTTATAGATACATTCATGCCATTCTGAGTAGGTCAATAAACGGCCTGGGCGATAGTACAGGAGTTCTTAGTCGGCAAGAACTCCTTTACTTATATTCAATGGTACAGAAGGAGCCACTCTATATTGGGTACATACTCGCCGAGTCCATGTGTCATCAAAGTCAGTACCCCAGGCTTAGGATGATTTTTGCAGGACCATACATCACAAGACTAATGAAGGGAATGGGTCTTCGTGATGCAATAAGAGGGGTAGAAAAGACAGTCACACCTTCCCCAATCGACTTGGAGATGTTGAGACAGATGGGCATGGCCTGGAGACATTACCAGTGTTACACGCTATACTGGCCCGAGACAGACCAGGCCGAGGGCTCACAGGCAGCCTTAGAGCTACCACCAATGGACACATAGGCAGGGGCAGAGACCGAGGCACCACCCACAGCACCGGAGCCACCTCCAGTGCGTATCTTTTCTCCATCTCGAGGATAGGACAGGTTCGAGCGCCTCGAGAGTGCTGTGGGTATCATGCAGCAGGAGTTAGCAGAGCTGAGGGTCGCACAGGCAGCAAGGTTTGCCGAGTTGAGGACCACTCAGGCATCACAGTTCGCTCACCTGTCGGCACAGCTTGCCACAGTGATCCAGTTGTTTGAGCGATCTGTGGTGCGACCTCGACGGGTCCCCTCACCGACTCCACCTACATCTCCATCAGCATCAGATCCACCAGTAGCAGCAACAGCAGCAGTACCAGAGGATACTCATCAGGACACCGACGCTGAGGCGTAATAGTTTTTATCTTTCTTTTGTCGCACTTTTATTTTCTTATTTTGTTGGACTTATAGTACCCAGAAAGGACTCTCTTTCTGGATTTGCTTTTATTTTTCCTTTACTTTGTCTCGAGTTATATCGCACTATCATATCCTTATATACTCGAGCTTTATTTTGGTTTTTCTTGAGCTATACTGAACCCTTGCGTATGTGTGCAGATTGTCTTGGATTTAAGGAAATTGAGGAATTGTCATTGGCACGGTCATGGGACCGTGTGTTCTCCACAAACCATTGAGACTCAAATCTCAATGACCTAGCTCCATCAAACGCAACACTTGGAGTTCAGGGGAGTAATGTTTCAATTGCCACTTCCACACTAATTGTTTTTCATTGTTCCCCAATGTACATCTTAAGTGTTGGGGGGGGGGGGGGGGGGGGGATTCACATTGCACACACCTTTACTTGTGCGTTCAATTGTTCATGTTCATGTAGCCTATGGCGGTTCACCTTAGTTGCAACATTCGTATTCTTAGAGTTTAGGAGAATTTTTAACATTATATTCTATCTTGTTCTAGTTCTACTTGAATTTTAGGGGATTTTTGCTCGATTACACCTTCTTGCACTACTCACTCTTAAAATCTTTTGGAAACTCGATCTTGAAGTTTTAAGGACTACTTTAGTATTACTTTAGTAAGTTGTGAAGTTCTATGTAGCAAAAAAAAAAAAAAAAACTATTAGCTTGTGAATATTAGTTTAAGCTTTTCATTTGGGTTGGAAAGAGCTACCTCCTATGAAGTATGAAGCTACTCTTATAAGTCGGATACAAGTTATGCCCTAATGAGAGAAAGAGCTATCTCATGGGAAGCGTGAAAGATAACACTCAGGTAGAAAGAGCTACCTCCTCGAAAGTGTGAAAGCCACCTTTGGCGGCCGCCTAGGAAAGGGCTACCTTAGAGGTTGAGTGAAGCTGCTACTTCCTTACTTAGTATATATAAATAAGTCCTTGTAACAAGAGTTTGAGGAGTACTCGTTGGTTCTCTTGAGTGAATTCGCACACACTTACACGTTTTCGAGTTTTTATCCTTTTAGATTCAAGTTTTTAGCTAGAGCAACGATAACCATATGTAATGTTTTGATTTCCCCTTACTTGTAGAATACTTCTTTTGCATACTTTTGGTGAACCTAAGGCCGAGCACTTTCAATTGTTCTTCCCAAGTACTTTCACTTTCTATTTTGCTTGAGGACAAGCAAAAGCTTAAGTGTGGGGGGATTTGATAAGTGATTGTGTTGTAGTAACGCGAAGCGTTATTATCTTACAATGAACATACTTTTTATCAGATTCTATCACTAAATAGTGTGCATTTGTGTATTCTTGTGCATTGTAGGTTCGTGGAGCTAAGTTGGGAAAGAAGAACGAAGTTAGGTCGTGTTCCCCACTGTAGCTTAGACTTGTGAGTGTGTGCCAACCTCTATTGGAGGGGCACAAAGGCAGTCACATTCACAACAAGTCCAACTCGTGTAGCTTAGGAAAACATCACCAAGAAGGAGACTTGAAGTAATAGGCACGATCTACCATTGATTGTGTGCCCAATTCAATGGCCTCGATGAAGAACAATGTATTCGGGAGCATTTCGGAGAGTTACTGTAGCAGCAACGTATCTTGTTACTGTAGCAAAACCACTGTAGCAAGTACTGTGCACTTCTGCCGAAAATCAAGATTCCAGAGAATTCACACGGGCGTGTGGAATTAACACACGGCCGTGTGAATTAATTTTCCAGCAACCAGAGACCTCACACGGGTGTGTGGAATTAACACACGGCCATGTGAATTGATTTCCCAGTAAGCCAGAGACTTCACACGGGCGTGTGGAAATTCCACACGGCCGTGTGAAGTAATTTTTCAAGAAAGATAGAAACTTCACACGGGCGTGTGAAAATTCCACACGGCCGTGTGAAGCCCCGATAACTTCAAATTTAAAGCCGCACTCAACCTATTTAAATCCCGATTTGGAGACTTTTTGAGAATCTTGGAACCTATCTTTCTCCCCAACTTCTGGAGAGTGCGGCTAGGGTTTCGGAGAGGACTTTGTGGAGGATTGGAGTGCGCCATCGGCATCGTCACCGACGTTCGACGGCCACACAAGACCATGGCCACACCATACGCGAGGGGGTTTTCATTGATGTCTTTAGTTTGTGTTTTATTTCATACATTGATGAACATGTATAGCTCCATGAGGAGCTAAACCCCTCGTGGGTATTCGGACTTGTAAAACTCTAGGATAATTATGTTTCTTTGACATTGTTATTATGCTTTTCCATTAATTGATGAATAAATTCGAGTTTCAATTTTAGATATCTTGTGCTCTTGTTTTCTCTTAGCCGTGACACTAAGGATTGAGAACAATCTAGGTTATCCTTTGGAGGTATGACAACTCCTATAGGATTAGACTACTTAAAATTGAACAGGGTTGAGAGGGAGAGTTGTGAGGTAGCACTGTACCCCTTTCCCTTCCGATGTGATTTCTCCCTACCTCCGATTCCTTGATTTATTAGCGGTCAAAATAGAGTGAAGTGCTAGGAAGACATACTCCCCCAAGGCTTTGGGGTGACGTGAATCCTACGCACTGGGGCTTAATTTAGACTACGGTTCTTCCTCCTGGACCAAAGGGTTAGAACTACTGCACATAGGAACAGGTTTTATCACTAGGAGTCCCTAAAGCTCAAAGCAATTCCACGTAGTGTTAGGTTTAGGTAGAAATACTCCCATGGGGCTTAGTTGAGCAATCAACAGAGTGAAGGGTTGACGTGAATCCTATTGCCGGGACATAGTGTTGGGGGTTAGTCACGGTTGACCTTAGATTTGGGACTGTGTGTTTAAGGATTTTCCTCGACTCAATTAACATCAATAGGAAAGTATAATAGCATAGTCTTGCACTAGAAGCATAAGTCCTAGAGGTAACTTGTCCGGATACCCTATTCTCACTTATTGCTAGTCTCTCTTTTTACTCGTTGCTTGCACTTTTCTCTCTTTCATCTTTCTATTTACTTGCCTTGCATCTACTCTAATTTTCATAAACTCACTCATCATGCCGATCATTGTTTCTTTTCGTATATCGCACGATTGAATAGCAATTTCTCGTATTTTAAATACCTATTCTCTGTGGATTCGACTATCCACTCACCGGGGTAATTTTATTACTTCGACAAAGCCGTGCACTTGCGGTACACACGCAAAAGGTCATGTCAAGAACTTGCATAGCTACTTCCTCTAAACCAAAAATCGACTTGCCGAGGTGGAGTATTTGCTGGAGGGTCCAACCATCTTGCTTTTGGCCTCCAAGGAAACAATTTGGGTTGGGAATTGTCCAAGGTTAGCATAGGTGGGTCATGGGATGGTTTAAATATCCTCCCCACATCTTTTTCCCTTCCCAAAGTCTCTTTCTTGCTTTTTATGAGTTGATCAATCCCAAAGAGCGGTGCTTGTTCCATTACCTTAGGGGTTGCTTCTTCTTGTGTATTTTCATCTTGAAAGGAACATGACACTAGCAAATCCCCTCGAGGATTTTCTTGCTCACAAGCACCATATTCATTCAAGTAATCCCAATTCTCCAAATGACATTCTACTTTTTCCTCTTCAATTTCTATAACAACATACTCGGTATGCCCCATTTCTTCATTATCATTCACGACCACATCATCTCTACAAGGGTCTTGCTTTACTTGCTCAAATACTTCATGTTCCTTGGAGAGTGTGTCAAGTATCCATCCTAATTGATGTTTAAGGTTGTTGTAGGAGGCTTCATGACACTTTCGTGTGGCTTCCATACTTTGGCAAGAGGCATCGGATGTTTCAATAAAGTTATCTAGTACCTTTCTCCACGGAGGTGCATCCTCTTCGAGTCTCTCATCCTTTTGAAATCACTCTTGAGGTGCTTCCCAATGTTGTCCATCGTTATTCCATAAAAAATTTTGGTAGCTCCTTTCATTTGGATGATATGTGTTGTAGCTTGGATTGCTTTGTTGTTGTGAAGCAATAATTCTATCAAGCCTTGTACTGAGAGCTTCAACTTGAGAATATAGCTCAATGATTGCATCAATCTCCATTTAGGCCCCTAGCAAGAAAAAGTAGGACAAAACAAAAGAAAAACAAATAAGAATGATGGAAGAATAAGAAAAGGTGAAATAGAATGAATGATGAATAGCTAAAATAGCAAAGTACAAATGTCTCTAAAACGCCTATTCCCCGGCAACGGCGCCAAAAACTTGACACACCCCTTGCGTGTGTACCCCGCAAGTGCACGGGTTGTCGAAGTAATAAAAATACCCTGGTGAGTGGGTAGTCGTATCCACAGAAATAGTGTTCAGAAACAAGTGTTATCGCTATTTAGCTATGAAAGAAGTCGATGATGAAAGAAGTATATATATATATATAAATGTAAAAGAAAATAAAAGAGTGCAAGAAGAATAATGAGGGTAGGAGAGGTAATCGATATAAAGATGCGGTACCCGGACAAAGCTCCCCCTAAGACTAATGCTTCTAGTGCAAGACTAGTATTATACCCTCTAATTGATGTCCAATTGAGTCGAGGATATCCTTAAACACACGGTCCCAAACCTAAGGTCAACCGTGACTGACCCCAACACTATGCCCCGGCATTAGGATTCACTATGACTCTTGACTCTCGTTGACCTATCAACTAAGCCCTAGAGGAGTATATCTACCTAAGCCTCACACTACGTGGGATTGCATTAAGTTCTAGGGACTCCTAGTGGTAAAACCTGTTCCTATGTGTAGTTCTAACCCTTTGGTCAAGGTGGAAGAACCCTAGTCTAGATTAAGACCCAGTGCGTAGGATTCACTTCAACCCTTCACTCTGTTACTCACGTAACTAAGCCCCAGGGGAGTTTATCTACCTAGCACTCCATTCTATCTCGACCGCTAATGAATCAAGGAAACGGAGGTAGGGAGAAACCACACCGGAAGGGAAAGGGGTACATCGCTACCTCACAACTCTCCCTCTCAACCCTCTCCAACCTTGTGTAGTCTAATCCTATAGAGGTTGTCACACCCTCAAAGGATAACCTAATAGATTCTCAACCCTAGTGTCACGGCTAAGGGAAAATCTCATACAATCGGCATGCAAGATTGGAACTCAATAATAGAACATTAAATTAAGAAAGCATAATAAAAGTCATAGAAACAATATCATCCTAGGATTTACAAGTCCGAATACCCACTAGGGTTTAGCTCTCCATGGAGCAATACAAAGTCAATAAATAGTTTAAGAACATAAGCATGAAAAACATAAAGAAAACCCCCTTGTAGATCGTATCGATGGTCTTCTGTAGTCGCGTGTCTTCTCCAACGAATCCCTTGTCAAGCCTAAGGCACACCTCGACAAATCAATGCCGATGAGAGCTCCCCCAATAGCTTTCTTCCAAAGGATGTCGATGTCGATGCCGTTTAATCGCCTCCAAAGACCTCCAAGAACCTCTCCAAACCCTAGCCGAAAGCCCCCCAAAAGATATCCAAGTGATAGAAGGGGAGGGTCCCCAAATAGATCTGAAAACGGGCTATTTATAGGCTGAAATCGGAGTTCCACATGCCCCTGTGTTAATTCCACTCGGCCCTGTGTAAATCCAGGAATTCCACAAGCCTGTGTCTTAATTCCACACGGCCGTGTGGAAATTCTGAAATCGTGATTTTTCGGCACTGTGAACAATAACTTTGCTACAGTGTTTTAGCTACAGTACTTTGCTTCGCGGCCGTGTGGAATTTCCACACTCCCATGTGAAGTTTCTGGCTTGCTAGAAAATTAATTCACACGTCCGTGTGGAATTTCCACACGCCCGTGTGAACTCTCTGAAATCCTGATTTTCGGCAACAGTGAACACTATTTTACTACAGTAACTGCTATAGTACTTAGCCGAAATGCTCCCGAATTCAGCGTTCTTCATCGAGGCCATTGAATTAGGCACGCAATCAATGGTAGATTATGTCGATTACTTCATTTCTCTTCATTGGCGAAGTTCTCCAATGCTACACGAGTTAGACTTTTGTGAATGTGACTGCCCTTGTGCCCTACAATGGACGTTGGCACACACCCACAAGTCTAAACTCATGTCTTGTTCCTTGCTTAGTCCGAAAACTCCTCAACAATGGCGAACATAACCTATTCTTGCTTCATTCTTCTCCAAATTGGCTCCACAACCCTACAATGCACAAAAGTAAACAAATGCACACTTTTTAGTGATAAAATCTTATTAAATCAATGCTCATTGCAAGATAATAACACTTTGCATTACTATAACACGAGCACTTATCACCTATCTTCGGCAAAAAATGCACAGTAACTTGCTACAATGAATTGCTACAGTAACAAGCTACAATGCTGCTACAGTACTTGCCAAAAATGCTTCCGAATACGTTGTTCTTCATTGAGTCCATTGAATTGGGCACACAATCAATGGTAGATCGTGTCGATTGCTTCATGTCTTCTCTTTGGTAGAGTTCTCCTAAGCTACACAAGTCGGACTTATTGTGAATGTGACTGCGTTTGTGCCCCTCCAAAAGGAGGTTGGCACACACTCACAAGTCTGGGCTTGTGCCTTGTCCTTGTTTGGTCTGAAAACTCCCCAACAACGGCGAACACGATCTAATTTCGTTCCTATTCTCCAAATTAGCTCCATAAACCTACAATGCGCAAAAGTAAACAAATGCACACTATTTAGTGATAAAATCTGATTAAATTAATGCTTATTGCAAAATAATAATGCTTCGCATCATTACAACACGAGCACTCATCAAATCCCCCCACACTTAAGCTTTTGCTTGTCCTCAAGCAAGATAGAACGTGAAAGTACTTGGAAAGAACAATTGAAAGTGCTCGGCCTTAGGTTCACCAAAAGTATGCAAAAGAAGCATTCTACAAGTAAGGGGAAATCAAAATATTGCATAAGATTACCAATACTCTAGTCAAAAACTCGAATCAAAAAGGATAATAACTCGAAAACGTGTAAGTGTGTGCGAGTTTTCACTCAAGAGAACCAACGAGTACTCCCCAAACTCTTGTTATAAGGACTTATTCATATACACAAAGTAAGGAAGTAGTAGCTTCACTCAACCTCTAAGGTAGCCCTTTCCTAGGCGGCCGCCAAAGGTGGCTTTCACACTTTCGAGGAGGTAGCTCTTTCTACCGGGGTAGTAGCTTTCACGCTTCCCATGAGATAGCTCTTTCTCTCATTAGGGCATAACTTGTATCCGACTTATGAGAGTAGCTTCATACTTCATAGGAGGTAGCTCTTTCCACCCCAAATGCACAAATAAAAGCTATAATAATATTCACAAGCTAGTTTTTTTTTTTTTTTTAGCTACATAAGACTTCACAACTTACTAAAGTAGTACTAAACTAGTCCTTAAAACTTCGAGCTCAAGTTTCCAAAAGATTTCAAGAGTGAGTAGTGCAATGAGTTGTAATAAAAAAAAATTCCCTAGAAATTCAAGTAAAACTAGAGCATGATAGATACAATGTTAAAAATTCTCCTAGACTCTAAGAATACAACCGTTGCAACTAAGGTGAACGGCCATAGGCTACATAAGCATAAACAATTGAGCGCACAAGTAAAAGTGTGTGTAATGTGAACTCCCCCCCACACTTAAGATGTACATTGTCCCCAATGTACGCATGTAAGCACAATAATGAGTAAACATTTAAAAACAATTAGTGTGGAAGTGGGCAATTGAAACATTACTCCCCTGAACTCCAAGTGTTGCGTTTGATGGAGCTAGGTCATTGAGAGTTGAGTCTCAATGGTTTGTGGAGCACACATGGTCCTTGACCGTGCCTATGACTATTCCTCAAATTCCTTACATCCAAGACCATGTGCGCACACATACACAAGGGTTCAGTATAACTCAGTAAAAACTAAAATAAAGCTTGAGTATATAAAGATATGATAATGAGATACAACTCGAGACAAAATAAGAGAAAAATAAATGCAAACCCAGAGGGAGAGTCCTTTCTGGGTACTACAAGTCCAACAGAATATGAAAATAAAAGTGCAACAAAAGTGAAATAGAATAAAACTACGACGCCTCAGCATCGGTGTCCTGCTGTGGATCCTCTGGTGCTGCTGCTACTGCTGGGACTGGTGGATCTGATCGCTCGAACAACTGTATCACTGTGGCAAGCTATGCCGATAGCTGAGCGAACTGCGATGCCTGAGTGGCCCTCAACTCGACAAACCCTGCTACCTGTGCGGCCCTCATCTCGGCCATCTCTATCTGCATAATACCCACGGCGCTCTCAAGGCAGTCGAACCTGTCCTGGCCTCGAGAGGGAGAAAAAATGCGCACTGGAGGTGGCTCCAGTGCTGTGGGGGGTGCCTCGGCCTCTGCCCCTGCCTCTGTATCCATTGGGGGTGGCTCTAACGCTGCATGGGACCCCTCGGCCTGCTCTGACTAGGGTATGATCATAGTATAGACTCCCGGCCCTGATTTGCGGACCATCCCCATTAGTCTCAATGTCTCTCTGGTGAGCGGGACTGGTGTAGCGATCTTCTCGGCCCCGCGCACACCATCTCTGAGCACCAGGCCTATGATGAGGCGTGTGATGTAGGGACCTGCAAAGATGACTCCAACCCTGGGGTACTGGCCCTGGTGGCGCATGTACTTGGCTAGAATGTGCCCCTGGTGGAGTGGCTCACCCTGTACCATGGAGTGTAAGTATAGCAGCTCCTGTCTGCTCAGTACCCCTGTACTGTCCCTTCGGCCACTGATAGACCTGCTCAGGATGGCATGAATGTACCTGTATGCTGGCCGGGAAAGAAATGTAGCCTTCAAAACCCCCGGCTCGTACTGCCCATCCCCGCACAACGCCCTATAGATCCTCGGAGGTGTCAGGGTCCCCGGATAATCAGTGGGCAGTAACGCTGATGCCTGATCATACAGGCCCATCACGATCGAGAACTGGGTAACGCTGATGCTGAAGTGTCGACCAAGGGCACGAAACTGGATCGTCTTGCCATTTGTGAAGCTATCATACCCTCGGTCGAACTCGAATGTCGATAAAACCTCGAGAGTGATTGCTCGAGTTGCTGGCTCTCGAATAGATAACATTCGACCCCAACAGCCTACAGCCAGCAACTCCTCCACCTCTGTGGCTATGGCATCGCCCCCCTGTATGTCTCTCAATACGCTCAAATCCGGGTAGCGCGACTGTCCAAATCGAAGTGCCGAAAATTTCTTGAACCGTTCTCTGTGCTCGGGTAAATTAAACTCCATCTCCTCGGGGGGTGGAGTAGCTACTCATGGACGCTTGGCGACCGATTTCCTAGGCCTAGTAGACATATCTGCAAGATTGAAAGAGAAAGAGATCAAAAACAAGTTAAAATACTCAATCTGCAGAAATCCACACGGCCGTGTGTTAATTCCACACGCCCGTGTGGATCATCGGGCGGATAGAGCATCACGGCCGTGGGAGTTAAAATCTTCGATTCCCATTCTAATTCGTTCTAGATTCATTTTAAATACATTCACATACATTATGGGCATTAAAAACAAGCGAAATAATCCAAAAGAATGAATCCAATCAAGAAGAATCGAAGAAAATAGGCTTGAAGTTCTTACCGACGGAGTGGATGAAGAATTACTTAGAATTGGCCGGAAAAAACTCCAATAAAACCTCAAAAATCCTCTGAGACGGTCGGGAAACTAGTAGAGAGGGTAATAGAGAAGTTTAGAGTGGAAGAATCAAGAGGCACGAGTGAACTATAAATGAAAATGCGTGGCTTTTGAAGTTCTGGAAATTCACACGACCGTGTGAACATATTACACGGCCGTGTGCCTCTGAAATTAGGGTTCACAGGGGCCAACACACGCCCCTGTGCGCACTCTGTTCACTCTCTGGACTACCTTACATGGCCGTGTGTTAATTCCACACGGCCGTGTGCCTTCACAGGGGTTCTCACAGGGGCTGGTCCACGCCCCTGTGGATTCACGGGAAAATTCAGAATGCCTCTATCATATTTCACACGGCCGTGTGTTAATTGCACACGGCCGTGTGCCCAACCTGGCCAAGAACACAAGGCTAGCCACAGGGGCACCCACACGCCCCTGTGGCTTCTCTGGTTCATCCCGAGAATTGCTAAGTAGTCCACAAGGCCGTGTGCCATTCACCAGTCCTCTCACAGGGGCAGCCACACGCCCCTGTGAATTCTCGGGAGAAAGAGGGATTATGCAGTGTATTCACACGGCCGTGTGCCATAGCACAAGGTTTCTCACAGGGGCACCCACACGCCCCTGTGGACTCTCTGGGATGAGAGTATAAGTTCTGCAAAAATCCACACGGCCGTGTGTTAATTCCACACGGCCGTGTGCCCCTTCTGGAGTTTTTCACAGGGGCAAGGTCACGCCCCTGTGGCTTCACTGGTTGAGCCCTGATGGTAACACACGGCTGTGTGTTTTCTCTGGTTTACTTAGAAAATTTCACAGACTTTACAAAAAAATCAGAAACAAAACTATGATGCTCAGAGCTTGTGAAAACCATTAAAACATGACCAGATACCATGGAAAACACACTCAACCGACTCAAACTTCATCGGTTATCATTTAGGCACACGGAAACATCAAAATTCCACAAAAATTTTGCAGCTTAATCATAAAAAATTCAGGACACCAATACTAAGAATTTTATTCATGCAAAACTAAACTAAACTAGAATAAATCCTAGGAAAGCATGTAAAACCTTGGGTTGCCTCCCAAGAAGCGCTTGTTTAACGTCACTTAGCTTGAGTTCAGAGTGTGTCATCCAACCGTTCAGACCAGTCTCGCTTTCCTTGTTCCACAAATTTGGTCAAGATTCGCTTGAGTTCTCTATTGGTGACTTCCACTTGACCACTAGTTTGAGGATGATATGGAGTGGCAAGGCGGTGGCGTACCCCGTATCTTTTCAACACTTTTTCTAATTGGGCATTACAAAAGTGGGTCCCTCGATCACTAATGAGGATTCGCGGAGTTCCAAACCGAGTGAACAACCTTTTTAAGAATTTCACCACCGTTCTAGCATCATTACTTGGCAATGCTTGTGCTTCAACCCATTTGGAGACATAGTCAATTGCTACTAGTATGTACTGGTTCCCGTTAGACTTTGGAAACGGCCCCATGAAATCAATGCCCCAGACATTGAATACCTCACAAAATTGCATAGGATTCTGAGGCATCTCATCCAGTCGAGACAAGTTCCCTGCCCTCTGACAATTGTCACATCCAAGAACGAATTGGTGCGCATCGTGAAAGAGAGTTGGCCAATAAAATCCTGCCGCCAAGACTTTTTCTGCGGTCCTACTTGATGCATAATGGCCTCCAACTGGCCTTGAATGACAATGAGCAAGGATGTCCCATCCTTCCTTCCTCGATACGCATCTCCGAACTACATGATCGGCACAGATATGGAAGAGGAACGGATCATCCCAGAAGTAATTCTTTTAATCACTGAAGAACTTCTTCTTTTGCTGGAATGTGAGCCCTTGTTTGAGGACCTTCCCTGACAAGTAGTTAGCAAAATCCACAAACCATGGAGTGTTACCTGATGATGTTGATTTCTGAATCGAATACAAGTGCTCCTCCGGGAAGAAGTCATTAATTTCCTTGCTTGATGGCTCTTGTCCAATGCTACCCTCTAACCGTGACAAGTGATCCGCCACTACATTTTCAGTTCCCTTCTTATCCCTTATCTCCATATCAAACTCCAGTAAGAGTAATATCCAGCGGATCAATCTTGGTTTCGCATCAACTTTGTTCATGAGGTAACGGAGAGCTGAATGGTCTGTAAATACAATAACTCTTGATAAAATGAGATATGATCTGAACTTATCAAGTGCAAACACCACTGCTAACAATTCCTTCTCTGTAGTAGTGTAATTCTCCTACGCATCTGTGAGAGTCTTGCTCGCGTAATAGATGGGTTGGAATTGCTTACCTCTCCTTTGCCCCAAAACTGCTCCAACAGCATAGTCACTAGCATCACACATAAGCTCAAATGGTTCATCCCAGTCCAGGGTGATTAGAATCGGAGCTTGAACCAGTTTTTCTTTTAAGACTTTAAAAGCTACTGCACAATCTTCCCAAAGTCAAATGAAGCATCTTTTTCGAGAAGTTTGGTTAACGGCTGAGTAATCTTTGAAAAATCCTTGATGAACCGCCTGTAGAAGCCTGCATGCCCCAGAAAACTTCAGATTCCCTTAACATTTGTCGGTGGAGGGAGTTTATCTATGACTTCGATTTTTGCCTTATCCACCTCCATACCCATACTGGAAATCTTGTGTCCGAGAACGATACCTTCTTGAACCATGAAGTGACACTTCTCCCAATTTAGCATGAGATTTGTCTCCTCACATCTTGTCAGCACTCGCTCTAAGTTTCTTAAACATATATCAAAAGAGTCACCAAACACAGAGAAGTCATCCATGAACACTTCCATTATGTCTTCGATAAGGTCATCGAAAATAGCAGTCATACAACGTTGAAATGTAGCAGGTGAATTACATAAACCGAACGGCTTTCGTCTGTACGCAAATGTTCCATAGGGGCAAGTAAAAGTTGTCTTCTCTTGATCTTCCGGGGCAATAGGAATCTGAAAATATCCTGACATTCCATCCAGAAAACAGTAAAATTGATGCCCTGCTAATCGCTCCAACATTTGATCTATAAAAGGCAACGGAAATTGATCCTTTCGGGTTGCGTCATTTAACCTTCTGTAATCAATGTAAACTCTCCATCCTGTGACTGTTCTAGTTGGGATGAGTTCATTCTTTTCATTCTTACTTACTGTCATCCCACCCTTCTTCGGAACCACCTGAGTTGGGCTTACCCAAGCACTATCGGAGATGGGGTAAATAATTGCTGCATCCAATAGTTTTACCACCTCTGCCTTCACAACCTCTTTCATGTTTGGGTTTAGTCTTCTTTGAGGTTGGATCACCGATTTGAAGTTATCCTCCATTAAAATCTTATGTGTGTAGAATGAGGGGTTTATTCCTTTTAGGTCTGCGATTTTCCATGCCAGCGCAGACTTGTGTTTCTTCAACACGTTTACTAGTTTATCTTTTTGTTCCTGAGAGAGATTTGATGCTATAATCACGGGAAACTTCATCTCTTCTGCCAAAAATGCATATTCTAAGTGCTCTGGAAGTGTTTTTAACTCTAAATCGGGTGGCTCATCGATGGAAGGTTGAAGTCGGCCCCCCTTTGGTCTGTCAATTTCTTTGAATTTAGTGTCTTGTTGTTCATTAATGCATCCTGAAACCTTCTCTAGATCACACTTCTTAAGTTGGTTTTGGGACCCCAATCTAACTCCCAACTCACAAGCTTCCTCTATTAGGGTTGCAATCCCCATTGAAAAGACTTCTTGCTTGTGTTCCCAATAACCTGATTCAAACTGTGCAAGAACCTTCTCAAGGGTTTCTTCTGTGTCACCATTTGAAGAAGCTTGAGCTGATTTATCAAATTCGTCCAACACACTGCCCAATTCATAATTCATGTTCTGCTCCTTGTAGAATTGATCGATACTATCCACTATCTCTGTACAAGGTTGTCTCACTGATTGCTCACACTCGGTATAATTTGGAAATGGTTGAGCGATAAACAACTGCATTTTCTGCTCAACTTCCTCCACTAGTCCCAAGAGTGTATCAAAAGCTTCACTTGCGTTAAACATTCCCTCGGTAAACTGAGATTAACGAGAGAAAAATTGGTAAGAATAGTGGTAGATAAAAAAAGTGTGAAATAAACAACGAAGGGAATGACCGAAGTGACAAAAACAAGTATAAAAAATATGCCTATTCCCCGGCAACGGCACCAAAAACTTGACACGACCTTTTGCGTCTGTACCGCAAGTGCACGGCCTTGTCGAAGTAATAAAATTACCTCGGTGAGTGGGTAGTCGAATCCACAGGGAATAGGGATTAAAAATACGAGAAATTGCTATTCAGTCGTATGATATATGAGAAAACAATAATCGGAGTGATACGTGGATTTTTGGAAATTAGAATAAAAGCAAGGGAAATGAATAGAAAGATGAAAGAAAGAAGAGTGCAAGTAAAGAGTAAAAGATAGAGACTAGTAATGAATGAAAATAGGGTATCCGGACAAGTTACCTCTAGGACTTATACTTCTAGTGCAAGACTATGCTATTATACTTTCCTATTGATGTTAATTGAGTCGAGGAAAATCGTTAAACACACGGTCCCAAACCTAAGGTCAACCGTGACTAACCCCAACACTATGTCCCGACAATAGGATTCACGCCAACTTTTCACTCTGTTGATTGCTCAACTAAGCCCAGGGGAGTATTTCTACCTAAACCTAACACTATGTGGAATTGCTTTAAGTTCTAGGGACTCCTAGTGATAAAACCTGTTCCTATGTGTAGTAGTTATAACCCTTTGGTCCAGGTGGAAGAACCCTAGTCTAAATTAAGCCCCAGTGCATAGGATTCACGTCACCCCAAAGCCTTGGGGGAGTATGTCTACCTAGCACTTCACTCTATTTCGACCGCTAATAAATCAAGGAATCGTAGGTAGGGAGAAATCACATCGGAAGGGAAAGGGGTACGGTGCTACCTCACAACTCTCCCTCTCAACCCTCTTCAATTTTAAGTAGTCTAATCCTATAGGAGTTGTCACACCTCCAAAGGATAACCTAGATTGTTCTCAATCCTTAGTGTCACGGCTAAGAGAAAACAATAGCAAAAGATAATTAAAATAAAAACTCGAATTTATTCATCAAAATTGGAAAAGCATAATAACATTGTCATAGAAACATAATTATCCTAGAGTTTTACAAGTCCGAATACCCACGAGGGGTTTAGCTCCTCATGGAGCTATACATGTTCATCAATTTATGAAAGAAAGCACAAACTAAAGACATCAATGAAAACCCCCTCGCGTATGGTGTGGCGGTGGTCTTGTGCGGCCGTCGAACATCGGTGACGATGATGATGGCACACTCCAATCCTCCACAAAATCCTCTCCGAAACCCTAGCCGCACCCTCCAGAAGTTGAGAAGAAAGATAGGTCCAAAAGATGCCCAAAAAGTCTCCAAATTGGGCTTTAAATAGGCTGAGTGCGGCTTTAATTTTTGAACTTATCGGGGCTTCACACGGCCATGTGGAATTTCCAGACGCCCGTGTGAAGCTTCTGTCTTTCCTGAAAAATTACTTCACACGGCCGTGTGGAATTTCCACACGCTCGTGTGAAGTTTCTGTCTTTCTTGAAAAATTACTTCACACGGCCGTGTGGAATTTCCACACGCTCGTGTGAAGTTTTTGTCTTTCTTGAAAAATTACTTCACACGGCTGTGTGGAATTTCCACACGCCCGTGTGAAGTCTCTGGCTTGCTGGAAAATATTTCACACGGCCGTGTGTTAATTCCACACGCCCGTGTGAACTCTCTGAACTCCCGATCTTCGGCAAAAATGCACAGTAACTTGCTACAATGAATTGCTACAGTAACAAGCTACAGTGCTGCTACAGTGCTTGCGAAAATGCTTCCGAATACGTTGTTCTTCATCGAGGCCATTGAATTGGCACACAATCAATGGTAGATCGTGTCAATTGCTTCAAGTCTTCTCTTTGGTAGAGTTCTCCTAAGCTACACAAGTCGGACTTATTGTGAATGTGACTGCCTTTGTGCCCCTCCAAAAGGAGGTTGGCACACACTCGCAAGTCCGGGCTTGTGCCTTGTCCTTGTTTGGTCTGAAAACTCCCCAACAACGGCGAACACGATCTAATTTCGTTCCTATTCTCCAAATTAGCTCCATAAACCTACAATGCGCAAAAGTAAACAAATGCACACTATTTAGTGATAAAATCTGATTAAATTAATGCTTATTGCAAGATAATAATGCTTCGCATCATTACAACATGAGCACTCATCAGTGATCGGGGATGGAGTACAAGAAAGTGCCTTGGCCGACTCGGGAGCTAGCATAAATGTGATGACATATAATTTGTTCTTGAGGCTGGGGTTAGACAATTTGAAACCCACGCGAATGACTTTGCAACTTGCAGACCGTTCAGTGCGAAGACCCTGGGGGATTGTTGAAGATGTTCTTGTTCGAGTTGATAAGCTAATCATTCCGGTTGACTTTGTAATTCTAGATGTGGATGATGACGTGGAGGTCCCATTGATCCTTGGGCGTCCATTTTTTAACACCTCCGGCGCACTAATCAATGTAAAAGGAGGAAAAATGACTCTGAGGGTTGGAGATGAACAAGTGGTTTTCACCCTCCCCGAAGCAATGAAACGCACACTTGATCACGATGATTCCCTTGGAGGAGTACTTTGAAGATCTCGGGGAGGATGTTGTGGAAGAGGAGTCTCCCCCTCCACCATTGCAATAACTAGCACAAGTATAGGTTAAATCTCCATCACACTCCAAGGAAAAGAGAACCTTGAAGAAATTGTGGAAGAAAAAAAGAGAAAAGCAAAAGTGGGGAGTGGATGTCTCTACAATGTCACCCGAGGAGGTAGACCGCTTATTCTTTGAGGACCGTAAGAAATTTAATATCTTTTCGTGCCTCTCAATTAACCTCCCGGGTAAAAACTCTTCATCGAGAAATGGAGGTATCTCTCATCCCTTTGTCCCACCATGAGTTGAGGTAAAGCATGTCGAGATAAAGACATTAAAAAAGCGCTTCTTGGGAGGCAACCCAAGTCTTTAAATTCATTGCAATTATTTCCCTTCATAGTTCTTGTAGTTGTGTTTGTGTGTTTTTCGTATTTTTGTGGTGCTTGTGAGCTTGAGTGTTGTTGTATTTTTGTGGTTGTGGTGGTTGTTTAGTCATTTCCCATAATTTATTTCATCATGTTGCACCATAGTTTTTGTGAATTTTATATTTTCTCTTGATTATTGGTGCTTCACTTTCCATGTTTTCAATGCTATGAGTGTTTTCGGCTTTTCTTTCATGTGATTTTTTAGTGCTAGGATGAATACATTGTTTTGTCGGGTTGGTTTTTGAGCATTTTTAGTGCATGGGGGCTCTCCAGCCAACCATGCGGCCTATTATACGCCCGCATAACAGGCCGCGTGCCATCTAGAGACTTGTGCGGCCTGCTATGCGGCAGCACAAGAGCCCGCATTGTCAACCCAGTGACTTGTGCGGCCTGCTATGCGGCCGCAAAAGAGCCACGTGCCATCTAGAGACTTGTGCGGCCTGCTATGCGACTGCACAAGAGCCCGCATAAGCCATCCAGTGACTTGTGCGGCCTGCTATGCGGCCGCACAAGAGACCGCATGGGCACCCGACCCATTTACTTCATCTCCTCCACTTCATTTGAACACTATTCACTCATTTTCCATCATTCTTCTTCTTTTTTCCTCTTCATCTCTCCACCATTTTCCTTCATTCGTTTTGCATTAAAACACTCTCCTCATCCTAGCAAACGATTTTTTGGGAGATTTTCAAGGTTTTATCAAGCTTTTAGCCGAATTCCACCCCATCTTCTATTTGGTGCCCTAGTTCAAGGTAAACTCCATATCTCACTCATTCTAGGCTTTTTCTTGGTTTAAATGGAGGAAAATCTTTGTGGTTGTCATGGTGAATGCTTCTTGTGATTGTTTATCTTGAATTCAAAGCTGTGTACATTTAGATTGCCACTTTTACAAGAAGAAACTCTACCAAATGTTTCCCGAAATTACTGTAGCACTTGCCAAAAATGAGCCTTGTTTCTTCATTAACTATTTTTATCATAAAATTTTGGCTTGATGAAGATTGTATTGTCTTGTAGGGATGCCAACTAAGCATGTTGCCTCCAAGCGAGTTAGGAGAAGCTCTCCGCCGCCCGTTTGCCAGCCTACATTTAAGAATGAAGCCCACAAGACGAGGTTTGCGTTGTTGTCAAGAAGGAAGTTCGGCACCGTTCGAATTATTGATTGGGAAGCCTTGAGGGTTTTGGGTCTCGATAGTACCATTTAGTATCTCATCTATCATGATGGGTGGGATAGCGTATTGGAGATTAATGAGCCCACCTATCGAGAGTTAACCTTGGAAGTGTTGAGCACGATTGAGGTTACCGGTTATTGTCACGTCACGCGCCAAGCAATTACTGTATCCTTCAGAGCTTTTGGTAAGAGGCACAGGATCACTCAAGACCAGCTGGGGGTATACCTTGGGCTTTACACATATGAGTTCTCCCAAACTCCCGAGTTTAAAAGCTTTCCCCAAGATTTCCCAAGCCCAGTCTTCCATGATTGTTTTTGGAAATCCATTGCTTGCACATTGACATGACCCCTTGTGTGTATCCCGCAAGTGCATGGGTTTGTCGAAGTAATAAAATTTACCCTGGTAAGAGGGTAGTCGAATCCACAGCGAATAGGGATTTAGAATATGAGATTTCACTAATAAAGCTATGCGGTGTATGGCAAAGCAATAAAAGGATCAATGAGTGAATATAGAATCAAACAAAATGAAAGACAAGAAATTAAATAGAAAGATGGAAGATGAGAGAGTGCAAGTAAAAGAGAATAGAGAGGACTAGCAATGAATGAAATAGGGTATCCGGACAAGCTACCTCTAGGATCTATGCTTCTAGTGCAGGACTATGCTATTATACTTCTCTATTGATGTTAATCGAGTCGAGGATATCCTAAAACTCACGGTCCCAAACCTAAGGACAACCATGACTAACCCCAACACTATGCCTCGGTATTAGGATTTACGTCAACCCTTCACTCTGTCGCTCGCACGACTAAGCCCCAGGGGAGCATATCTACCTAAACCTCACACTGCGTGGGATTGCTTTAAGCTCTAGGGATTTCTAGTGGTAAAACCTGTTCCTATGTGTAGATCTAACCCTTTGGTCCAGGTGGAAGAACCCTAGTCTAGATTAAGTCCCAGCGCGTATGATTCACTTCAACCCTTCACTCTGTTACTTGCGTAACTAAGACCTAGGGGAGTTCATCTGCCTAGCACTTCACTCTATTTCGACCACTTTGAAGTCAAGGAAACGGAGGTAGGGAGAAACCATGTCGGAAGGGAAAGGGGTATATCACTATCTCACAACTCTCCCTCTCAACCCTCTTCAATCTTAAGTAGTCTAACCCTAAAGGAGTTGTCACACCTCCAAAGGGTAGCCTAAATTGTTCTCAACCCTAGTGTCACGTCTAAGGGAAAACATTAACAAGATGAAATTAAGATTGAAACTCAATTTTTATTCATCAATAATGGAAAAGCATAATAACAATGTCAAAGAAACATAAAAACCCTAGAGTTTACAAGTCCAAATACCCTCAAGGGGTTTAGCTCCTCATGGAGCTATACATGTTCATCAAAATAGAAAAGAAAGTACAAATCAAAGACATTGATGAAAACCCCCTTGTATATGGTGTGGCCGTGGTCTTGTGTGGCCGTCGAACGTCGGTAACGATGCCGATGACGCGCGCTAAACCTCCATGAAATCCTCTCCAAAACCCTAGCCGCACTCCCCAAAGTTGAAGAGAAAGATAGGTCAAAAGATATCCCAAAAGGTCTCCAAAATCCCCTTTTATCATGTTGAATCGCGGCTTTAAAATCAGACTTATCAGGGGCTTCACACGGCCGTGTGAAGTTTCTGTCTGGCTGAAAAATCCCGTGTGAAGTTTCTGTCTGGCTGAAAAATCGATTTACACGGCCGTGAGGAATTTCCACAAGCCCGTGTGAATTCTCTGAAACCCTGATTTTCGGCAGAAATTGAACAGTAGCTTGCTACAGTGTTTTTGCTACAGTGCTGCTGCAGTAACTTGCCGAAATGCTCCCGAATCCGTTGTTCTTCATTGAGGCCATTGGTTGGGCACACAAACAATGGTAAGTCATGCCGATTACTTCAAGTCTCCTTCTTTGTGAAGTTCTTCTAAGCTACACGAGTTAGACTTATTGTGAATGTGCCTGCCTTTGTGCTCCTCCAAAGGAGGTTGGCACACACTCACAAGTCAAGCTCGTGCCTTGTTCTTTACTTGGTCTGAAAACTTCCCAACATCGGTGAACACGACCTAATTTCGTTTTTCTTCTCCAATTTAGCTCCACAAACCTTCAATGCACAAGAGTACACAAATACACACCATTTAGTGATAAAAACTGATAAAAGATATGCTCAATGTAAGACAATAACGCTTCGCGGTACTATAACACAAGCACTTATCACACATCATCGAAGAAGGCTTCTACGATGGCATACGTCGTCCATAGATACATTCAGGCTTTGCTATCCAGAAGTGTGAATGGTCGCGCTGATTCTACCGGGGTAGTTACACGTACCGACTTGCTTATGATGTACAGTATCCTTGGGCGGTACCCCATCCACATGGCCATATTTTTGCCGGACTTATTGCACATCAGGGGACTTCCTACTCACCTTGGAGCTATATTTGGCGGACCGTACATTACGTGCATCATCAGGGGCCTAGGCTTGATTGAGCTCACTCGAGGCATAAATGTTGTGGGCTCCGTCACACCGCTTGGTCTGTGGACCCTACTTTATATTGGGATAGTTGAGAGGTCGGGAGACACTTATCGCCTCCCGCGTAGGGGAGGCAGGAGCGCCCATGATCCCGACACCTCTCAAGATTCTAAGATAGGATCCGATTCTGATTCAGAGTCTTCCCCTGTGCCTGACACAGCACCAAGTGGGAGTCGACCATCAATTGAGGCCAGTTTCGTGGAGTTTCGCATCGAGGTCCGTCAGCAGTTGCAGACCCTTAGGACATTACAGGAGGTGTTGGCGACATCAGTGAGGGACTTGGCCACATCACAGAGCCGCATATAGAGTAGCATGGCCGAGATCCTATCATATTTGCGCAGCTCATCATCATCTGTCGGCACCTCCTCCACAGCCACCACGTGCTTTGCACCATCGCTCCCTCCAGATCTCTAGACTCATATCACCACTTTTTAGTTTCTTGTTGTTTGTATTTATTTTTATTTCTAGACTTGTTTGCTTGTATTTTTGTACTTTTCAGTTAGCAAGGGTCCTGACACTCCTAACTGTACCTCCCCGTTTTTGATTCGTGCTTATTCATCTCGCTCTCTATTTATTTTCTAGGGTGTGATATGTTTTCTTTTTACTTTCAGGACTGATCATAGTGGAAGCTTCACACCCCTTGCACCTCACAACTTTCCCCGGTTTGTGCACATTTGGAGTTCATCTCATCGACTAATTGGGGAAGTTTCTTTACCTCATCCCTTTATTTTTATGGCATGTCTCACACCTTGCTCTGTTGATCTACATACATTGATGGCAATGTACAACTTTAGGTGTGGGGATGGGGTACTTTATTTGTTTTGCATGCATGATTACCGATGATAGCTATGATTTTAGTGTTTAGCACTTCCTAGCTTGAAAGAATGGTAGAAGTGAGTTGTATTTTTATACTATGCTTGAATGATGCCCTGCTTTATCTTTAGTGCTTTTCCATATTCTATCATGATTGCTTCCACCTTATACACTCCAACCAACCAACTATGATGATTTTGGCATTAGACTGTTAAATTCTTTCTTCAATATTCTTTTAAGAGCTTTTGAGTTCTTTCGTTTTTTTCTGTAGCCTTAAGTGAACTATTGTAACAGGATACCAAGGGACCTGAGATACAGTTTGTACAGTTGAAAAAAAAGTGGAGTCTATGACAGTATTCCTCTGCTAGTACTGCATGAATGCGTCTATGTAGACTGTAATTGAGTATGTTGGGTGGCTCTTGTGCCTAATCAGCATGTGCACCCTTCTGAAAGATTAGTTGTGCAGTCTATGTTAGTCGGACTCAAGAAAAAAAATTGTATATTTGCAAAAAAGGAAATAAGTATCTCTACTACCTCCCCTGGAACCTGTCGCATAGTCATTAAGAGCTACAATTTTACTTAGGAACCTAAAAGACTTTTAACTGAGTATTGAAGATATCTTTAACTGTCTAATGCCACTCTCACCGTATATGGAGTGAATGGACCCCTGGGGTAATCCATGGTGTGAAGGTTAGGGTTGGGAGCCAGCAGACTCTCACGGAAGCACTTTGGATAAAACAGGGCTACCATTACTTGATTACTAATAGAGCAGCTGACTTTCTAGATTTCTTTCCACCTGTGCTAGTGGAGTTCTTTTCAATTAAGCTTGAGGTCATATGTTTAGTCGTTTATCATCTTGCCCCTGTTCTTCATGTGTGTTTGGTTGGGGACAAGCGAATGCTTAGGTGTGGGGATGTTTGATAAAGGCCTAAATATACGTATTTTATACATATTCGGGTGTATGTATTGCATATTTTCATATGAGTTGATACCTGTTTTTGGTCTAAATTGGTCTCTTTCATGTTACAAGTACCGATGTGACCCTAGTGAGCTCGATGACAAAATTGGAGAAGAAATCAGCATCGAAAACATTGTTTCTTAGACGGCACTGTAGTGATACTGTAGCAAGCAATGTAGCACGAAGACTTGAAGAATTAGCTTGGTCAGGAAGTTCATGCGGGTAACCATGCGAGCGCAGTGGAGGAAGCATGTAGTACTGTAGCTGTTCTATTGTATCAGTACTGTAACGGCCCCTGTAGCAACTTACGTGATTTTCGGGATTTCTCAGAATTCTTCTCTGTGCACATGCCGACCGCATGAGAGGCCGCATAGCTCCCTGGAATGGGTTTTTTAGGGCTTTTTGGAGCAATTTTAAGAAGGAGCCCTAGGTCTCTTGAAAGCTTCTCTTCACCACCTTCTTTTGGGAGTTTGAGGCCAGGTTTTGGAGGAAATTCTTGAGGAGAGCATGATGGGAGAGCACGACATGATGAGTCCACACCTTTGATCTACATTTGAGAGGAAGATCGACGAAGGAAGCCACTCCTTGGGTGGCATCCTTGGAAGCGTCATTCGGTCTTGATCTTTTGAGGGAGTGTTCTCATTATGTATTTGGTTGTTTTCATGTATTTTCTTGCTTACTTTGTGATCATGAGTAACTAAACCCCAAGGTCACCAGATATAGGTGAACCTTGGGGGTTAATTTGTGTTATTTGGATGCTTGACTTAGTATTTGCATTTGTTTTGGTTTGTGATCCATGTTTGGTGTTTCTTGAATGCCTTGGTATGTATGAGAACTCTATGTATCAATTCCAAGAAATACTAGGTTGCATGACCATTGCCCTAGTATTAGGCTCACCAAGCTTGGAAGGGAATACATGTATGAATACACCGTGACCATCGGGTATATGTACCCCTCCAATTGTTAGGGTTGTCCTTGATTGTGTCTCAACATTAGCTTGAGAAATCCACTACACCCAATGCAATGGTAGGAGGATTTGGGCGAAAGAATTTCCGTATTCCAATACTCGTGCCGGATTAGGGACCAAACACCGTGACCATCGGGTTGGTCTAACTTAGGGTTTCTAGGTCCAAACCACCCACATGCATGCTAGTTAGGGCATCGTTTGCACTTTAGTAACCACCGAGGGAATCCTCATCCGTGACCTTGTCCTTGCCTTGATTTTTCTCCGTAATTGTAGTTCTCCACCAAGTCCCTTGTTATGGTTAGACAACATTGCGATAAGGAAGTAAGAATAGATTCTCTAGCCTTTGGGAATACGACCCCCTCGTGTTTGTGCGAGGGGTATTACTTGGCGACCCCGTGCACTTGCGGGTTAGCAATTGGTACGCGTTTGAATCGCTCAACCGCAAGTGCACGGGGTCGCCAAGTAATACCCCTCGCGCGAACACGAGGGGGTCATATTCCCAAGGGCCCAAGAATCTATTCCTACTTCCTTATCACAATGTTGTCCAACCTAATCAATCACTTGGAAGAAGGACTACAAATAATCTACTAAAGCAGAGAACATGCAAATGGCAAGTATAAATACGGAGGAAAGTATCAAGGTGAGGAAGTGGCCACGGATGAGGATTCCCTCGGGATTTACTAAAGTGACAAGGATGACCTAACTAGCATGCACGTGGGTGGTTTGGACCGGGAAAACCTAAATTAGACCAACCCGATGGTCACGGTGTTGGTCCCTAATCCAGTACGAGTATTGGAATACGGAAATAATTCCAGCCAAATCCTTGTACGATTGCAATGGGTTTAGTGGATTTCCCCAAACTAGGGTTGAAACACAATCAAGGACAACCCTAACAATTGGAGGGGCACAAATACCCGATGGTCACGGCGTATTCATACATGTATTCCCTTCCAAGCTTGGTGAGCCTAATACTAGGGCAATGGTCATGCAACCTAGTATTGTCTAGGAATTGATACATAGAGTTCTCATACATACCAAGGCATTCAAGAATCACCAAACAAGAATCACAAACCACACCAAATGCATAAAACTAGAACAAGCATCCAAAATACACAAGTTCACCCCTAAGGTTCACCTACATCCGGTGACCTTGAGGTTTAGTTACTCATGATCACAAAACAAGTAGAAAAATACATGAAAACAACCAAAAGCATAACAAGAACACTCCCTCAAAGGATCGAGGCGGAATGATGCTTCCAAGGACGCCACCCAAGGAGTGGCTTCCTTTGTCAATCTTCCTCTCAAATGTGAATCGAAGGTGTGGACTCGTCATGTCGTGCTCTCCCTATCGTCCTCTCCTCAAGAATTGCCTCCAAAACCCGGCTCTCCCAAGACCTAGGCTCTCCCCTCTCAAAATGGACTCAAAACCCTTAAAAACAAGATTTTGCGAGTTATGCGGGGAGAGAAAGTCTCCGAGAAAATCCCGAAAGTCGCGTAAATGCTATAGTGAAACTGCTACAGTGAAACTGCTACAGTCGTATGCGTCCTCAACAGCGTCCGCATGGATCTCCTGACCAAGTCCTCCAAGTTTTCGTGCTATAGTGATCGCTACAGTGCCCCCCGGCCTCAGCAACAGTGTTTTTGATGCCGATTTCTTCTAAAATTCTGTCAACGAGCTCAAAGGGGTCTCATTGGTACCTGTAACACGAAAGAAACCAATTCAGACCAAAAACGGGCGTAAACTCATAGAAAAATACGCAATATGTACGCCCTGAATACATAGAAAATACATATTCTTAGGCATTTATCAAACATCCCCACACCTATGCATTTGCTTGTCCCCAAGAAAACATACATGAAGAACAGTGGCGCGATGATAAATGACTAAACATATGACCTCAAGCTCAACTGTAAAGTACACCACTAGCACAGGTGGAAAGAAATCTAGAAAGTGAGCTGTACAGTGAGTGATCGAATAATGGTAGCCCTGTTTTATCTAAAGTGCTTCTGTGAGTGTGTGCTAGCTCCCAACCTTAACCTCCACACCCTGGATTACCCCAGGGGCCCATTCACCCCACATATGGTGAGAGTGGCATGAGACAGTTAAATACATCTTCAATACTCAGTTAAGAGTCTTTTGGGTTCCTAAATAAAACTCTAGCACTTAAGTGACTGCGCAAAAAGTCCCAGGGGACGAAGTAGAGATACCAAAATTCTTCTTTTGTTTTTTTTTTTTTTGTGAGTCCGACTAACATAGACTGCACAACAAATCTTTCAGAAGGATGCACATGCTAATTAGGCACAGGAGCCACCCAACCTACTCAATTACAGTCTACATAGATGCATTCATGCTGTACTAGCAGAGGAATACTGTCATAGACTCCACTTTTTTTTTTTTTTTTTTTTTTGTACACACTGTATCTCATGTCCCTTGGTAACATGTCATAATAGTTCACTTAAGGCTACAGAAAACAACGAAGGAACTCAAAAGCTCTTAACAGACTATTGAAGAAGGAATTTAACAGTCTAATGCCAAAATAATCATAATGGGTTGGTTAGAGTATACAAGGTGGGAGCAATCATGATAGATCATGAAAAAGCACTAAAAATAAAATAGGGCATCATTCAAGCACAGTATAAGAATACAACTCACTTCTATCATTCTTTCAAGCTAGGAAGTGCTAAACACTAAAATCATAGCTATCATCGGTATTCATGCATGCAAAACAAGTAAAGTACCCCATCCCCACACCTAAAGTTGTACATTGCCCTCAATGTACATAGATCAGCAGAGTAAGGTGCGAGACATGCCAGAGAAATAAAGGAATGAGGTAAAGAAACTTCCCCAAGTAGTCGATGAGATGAACTCCAAATACGCATGAACCGGGGAAAGTTGAGGGGCGCAAGGGGTGTGGAGCTTCTACAGTGAGCAGTCTTGAAATTAGAAAGGAAGCAAATCACACCCCAAGGAATAAATAGAGAGCGGGAAAAGTAAGCACGAATCAAAAACGGGAAAGTGCAGTTTAGGAGGGTCAGGACCCTTGCTAACTGAAAAGTACAACAATACAAACAAACAAGTCTAAAAATAAAAACCAGTGCAAACAACAGAAAACTAAAAGTGGTGCTGTGAGTCTAGAGATCTGGGGGGAGTGATGGTGCAAAGCACGTGGTAGCTGTGGAGGAGGTGCCGACAGATGATGAAGCGCAGCGCATGTATGATAAGATCTCGACCATGCTGCTCTTGATGCATCCCTGTGATGTGGTTAAATCTCTCACTGATGCTGCCAGTGCCTCCTGAGATGTCCCAAAGGTCTGCAACTGCTGACGAACCTCGATGCGGAACTCCGCGAAACTGTCCTCAAGTGATGGTCGACTCCCGCTAGGTGCTGCGTCGGGAACAGGGGCAGACTCTGAATCGGACTCGGATCCTGTCTCAGAATCCCGAGAGCTGTCACCGCAGCGCGAGAGGTGGTAAGTGTCTCCCGACCTCTCAACTATCCCAATATGAAGCATGATCGACAGACTGAGTGGCGTGACGGTGCACATAACGCTCATGCCCTGGGTGAGCTTAATCAATCCTAGGCCCCTGATAATGCGTGTAATATACGGTCCGACAAATATAGCTCCAAGGGAGTAGAAGTCCCCTGATGCTCAATAAGTTTGGCAAAAAGATGGCCCAGGTGGATGGGGTACCGCTGAAGGATACTGTACATCATAAGCAAATCGGTACGAGAAACCACCCTAGTAGAATCAGCGCGACCGTTCACACTTCTGGATAGCAAGGCCTGCATGTGCACGGGGTCACCAAAAACTTGGTACGTGTTTGAATCGCTCACCCGCAAGTGCACGAGGTCGCCAAGTAATACCCTTCGAGTGAACACGAGGGGGTCGTATTCCCAAGGGCACGAGAATCTATTCCTAGTTCCTTATCACAATGTTATCCAACCTAATTAATCACTTGGAAGAAGGACTACAAATAATCTACTAAAGCAAAGAACATGCAAATGGCAAGTATAAATACGGAGGAAAGTATCAAGGTGAGGAAGTGGGGTGAAGAGAGGGAGAGGTAAGGGTCGGGTGACCATGCGGCCCCTTGTGCGGCCGCATGGTACCCCGCATGCGGCTCGGGAAAAATCTTATGGCCTGCTATGCAGCCACATAGCAGGCCGCAACCCTCTCTGGCAGGCCATGCGGCCCCATAGCAGGCCGCACTACTCTCGGGAAAAAACATGCGGCCCCTTGTGCGGCCGCATAGCAGGCCGCACAAGTGCCAGGAATTCTCCAGCACAAGACTGGCTCAAAAAATCTCAAATTAACCATCGAACTTAACCTAGCACTCACAAAATACATGAAAACAAAGCTGAAAACACTAAAAAATCATTGAAAACATGGAACTTGAAGCACCAACATTCAAGGAAAAATACAATGATCATGAAACCAAGGGTGCAACATGGTAAAATAAATTAAGGAAAACGACTAAACAACCACCACAATCAAAGAAATCAACAACACTCAAACTCAAAAGCACCACATAAAAAAAAAATATGAAAAACACCCAAACACAACAACAATAACTAAGAAGAAAAAATAGATGCAATGAATTTAAAGATTTGAGTTGCCTCCCAAGAAGCGCTTTTTTAATGTCTTTAGCTTGACATGGCTTACCTCAACTCATGGTGGAACAAAGGGGTGAGGATACCTGCAATTTTTGATGACGCATTGTTGCCAGGAAAATTAAATGAGAGACACGAAAAAATCTTGAATTTCCCACGGTCATCAAAGAATAAGTGGTCAACCTCTTCGGGTGGCATCGTCGAGATATTCATCCCCCGCTTTTGCTTGTCTTTTCTCTTCCTCCATAGCTTCTTCAAGGTCCTCTTCTCATGAGAATGTGGTGAAGATTTAACCTCTACTTGTGCTAGTTGTTGCATTGGTGGAGGGGGGATCTCATCATCCACTACATCATCTCCGAAATCATCAAAGTACTCCTCCAAAGGGTTCAAAGCGAGGACTTCCTGCACATAATCAGAGATAATCACATCAGTAGTATCCGTGAAATACAAAGTATCATTGTGATCAAGTGTACGCTTCATTGCTTCGGGGAGGGTAAAAACCACTTGTTCATCCCCAACCCTCAAAATCATTTTTCCTCCTTTTACATCAATTGGTGCTCCGGCGGTATTAAGAAATGGACGCCCGAGGATCAAGGGGACTGACACGACCCCTTGCGTGTATCCCGCAAGTGCACGGGTTTGTCGAAGTAATAAATTTACCTTGGTGAGAAGGTAGTCGAATCCACAGGGAATAGGGAGATAGAGTATAAGAATTCACTAATTAAGCTATGCGAAATATGGAAAACAATGGTGATATTAATGAATGAATGTATTTCAAAACAATAAACTAAATAGAAGGATGAAAGTAAGAAATGCAAATAGAAAAATCGAGAAGGACTTGCAATGAGTAAAAGGGGGGTATCCGGACAAGCTACCTCTAGGGTCTATGTTTCAAGTGCAAGACTATGATATTATACTCTCCTATTGATGTCAATTGAGTCGAGGAAATCCTAAGACTCACGGTCCCAAACCTAAGGACAACCGTGACTAACCCCAATGCTATGCTTTGGTATTAGGATTCACAACACCCTTCACTCTGTCACCTAGATGATTAAGCCCCAGGGGAGTCCATCTACCTAAACCTCACACTATATGGGATTGCATTATGCTCTAGGGATTCCTAGTGATTAAACCTGTTCCTACAACAATAGTTCTAACCCTTTGGTCCAGGTGAAAGAACCCTAGTCTAGATTAAGCCCCAGCATATAGGATTCACTACAACCCTTCACTCTATTACTTGCGCAATTAAGCCCTAGGGGAGTTTATCTACCTATTGCTTCACTCTATTTCGACCGCTATTAAATCAAGGAATCGGAGGTAGGGAGAAATCACATCGGAAGGGAAAGGGGTACATTGCTACCTCACAACTCTCCCTCTCAACCCTCTTTAGTCTTAAGTAGTCTAATCCTATAGGAGTTGTCACACCTCCAAAGGAAAACCTAGATTGCTCTCAACCCTAATGTCACGTTTAAGGGAAAACAATATCAAGAGATAATTAAGATTAAAACTCAATTTTATTCATCAACGATGGAAAGCATAATAATCAATGTCAAAGAAACATAAGAACCCTAAAGTTTACAAGTCCGAATACCCCACGAAGGGTTTAGCTCCTCATAGAGCTATACATGTTCATCAATGTGGAAAATAAAGCATAAAACATAGACATAGATGAAAACCCCCTCGAAGTTAGTGTGGCCGTGGTCTTGTGCAAACGTCGAAACTCGAAATCGATGCCGACGATGTGCTAGAACCTCCACGAAATCCTCTCCGAAACCCTAGCCGCACTCCAGAAAGTTGGGAAAAGTTAGGTCCAAAGATCTCCCAAAAGGTTGCAAAAATCCCCTTTTATAATGTTGAATCGCGGCTTTAAAATTGGACTTATCGGGGGCTTCACACGGCCGTGTGGAATATCCACACGCCCGTGTGAAGCTTCTGTCTCGGCTGAAAAATTAATTTCACACGCCCGTGTGTCTTCACTGGATGGCTGAAATTGCAAAACACACGGCCGTGTGGAATTTCCACACGCCCGTGTGACTTCTCTGGAACACTGGTCTTCAGCTGAACAGGCTTGGTAACTTGCCGAAACGCCTCCCGGGTCCATTGTTCTTCATCGAGGCCATTACTTGGGCACACAAGCAACGGTAGGTCGCGCCGATTGCTTCAAGTCTTCTTCTTTCGCGAAATTCTCCTAAGTAACACGGATTGGACTTGTTGTGAATGTGACTGCCTTTGTGCCCCTCCAAGGGAGGTTGGCACACATCCACAAGTCCAAATACGTGCTTCGTTCCTTGCTTGGTCCGAGAACATCTCAACATTGGCAAACGCGACCTAATTTCATTCTTCTTCTCCAATTAGGCTCCACAATACCTTCAATGCACAAGAGAACACAAATGCACACATTTAGTGATAAAATCTGATAAAAGGTATGCTTAATGTAAGATAATAGCGCTTCGCGATACTATAACACAAGCACTTATCAAACTCCCCCGCACTTAAGCTTTTGCTTGTCCTTAAGCAAAAATAAAACGTGAAAGTACTTGGGAAGAACAATTGAAAGTGCTTGGCCTTAGGTTCACCAAAAGTGCAAAAGAAGCATTCTACAAGTAAGGGGAAATCAAAACATTGCATAAGGTTATCAATGCTCTAGCTAAAAACATGAATTAAAAAGGATGAAAACTCGAAAATGTGTTAGTGTGTGCGATCTTACTCAAGAGAACCGACGAGTACTCCTCAAACTTTGGTTAGAAAGGACTTATTTATATACAAAAACAAAAATAGTGGTGGAAGTAGTAGCTTCACACATCCTTGAAGGTAGCCCTTTCCTAGGCGGCCGCCAAAGGTGGCTTTCACTCTTTCGAGGAGGTAGCTCTTTCTACCGGGGTAGTAGCTTTCACGCATCCCATGAGATAGCTCTTTCTCTCATTAGGGCATAACTTGTATCCGACTTATGAGAGTAGCTGCATACTTCATAGGCGGTAGCTCTTGCCACCCCAAATGCATAATTAAAACAAAGCTAATATTTACAAACTCATATATTTTTTTTTTCTTTTTCTCTTTTCATTTTTCCACTTTTTTTTTTTTTTTTTTTTTTCATATTTTTCTCTCCTTATATATGCATTTTCCAAAGTAAAACTAAGAACAACGATAAACTTGTCCTTAAAAACTTCAAGATTGAGTTTCCAAAAGATTCCAAGAGTAAGTTGTGCAATATAAGATAATCGAGCAAAAATTCCCTAAAATTCAAGTAGAGACTAGAGCATGATAGGATACAATGTTAAAAATTCTCCTAAACTATAAGAATACACCGTTGCAACTAAGGTGAACCGCCATAGGCTACATAAGCATAAGCAATTGAACGCACAAGTAAAAGTGTGTGCAATGTGAACTCCCCCCCACACTTAAGATGTACATTGTCCTCAATGTACGCATATAAGCACAATAATAAGTGAAAACGATAAAAGCAATTAGTGTGGAAGTGGCAATTGAAACATTACTCCCCTGAACTCCAAGTGTTTCGTTTGATGAAGCTAGGTCATTGAGAGTTGAGTCTCAATGGTTCGTGGAGCACACACGATTCCATGACCGTGTCAATGACTATTCCTCAAAATCCTTACATCCAAGACCATCTGCGCACACATAAACGAGGGTTCAGTAAAGCTCAATAAAACTCGAGTATATAAAATGTAAAGCAATGAATACAACTCGAGACAAAATAAAAAGCAAAATAAAAGCTATACTCAGAGGGAGAATCCCTTCTGAGTACTACAAGTCCAAAATAAAGTAAAGATATACAGAATGACAAATAAAAGAAAAGAATCTAAAATCTAGGACGCCTCAGCGTCGGTGTCCTGAGTGGTGGCCTCTGGTGCTGCTGGAGGCTCTGTATCTGCTGGTGGATCGGCTAATGTCGGTGCAGGTGGATCTGCTGGTGATGCAGGAGATGGAGGTGGTGGAGTGGAAACTCGAGGTCGGACCACGAAGGAGGAGGAGGCAATCTGCTCGAAGGTCTGTCGTAAGCTCTGGAACTGCGCCATCACCTCCTGGTGCTGTGAAATCTGTGTGGCCCTAACCTCAGCCACCTCGGTCTGTAGGATCCCCACTGCGCTCTCGAGGCTCTCCAGTCTGTCCTGGCCTCGAGACGGTGAAAACATCCGCACCGGAGGTGGCTCCGGTGCGGTGGGGGGTACCTCAGCCTCTGCCCCTGTCTCTGTGTCCTGCGGGGGTGGCTCCAATGCTGCCTGGGAGCCCTCGGCCTGCGCTGTCTGGGGTATGATCATAGTATAGACTCCTGGTCCTGATCTGCGGATCATACCCATCAGTCTCAGTGTCTCTCTGGTGAGCGGGGCTGGTGTAGCGATCTTTTCGGCCCCGCGCACCCCATCTCTGAGCCCTAGGCCTATAGCGAGGCGTGTGATGTAGGGCCCTGAAAAAATGACTCCAACCCTGGGGTACTGGCCCTGGTGGCGAATGTACTCGGCTAGAACGTGCCCCAGGTGAAGTGGCTCACTCTGCACCATGGAGTGCAAGTATAGCAGCTCCTGTCTGCTCAGTACCCCTGTACTGTCCCCTCGGCCACTAATAGACCTGCTCAGGATAGCATGAAGGTACCTGTATGCTGGCCGGGAAAGGAATGTCGCTTTCGAAACCCCCGGCTCATACTGACCATCCCCGCATAATGTCTCGTAAATCGTCTGTGGTGTGAGGGTACCTGGATACTCGGTGGGTAGCAAAACATACTCCTCTGTCTCGGTGTATGCCCGATCGTACAGGCCCATCAGGACTGAGAACTGAGTGACACTCATGCTGAAGTGTCTACCGAGGGCACGGAACTGAATCGTCTGGCTATCCGTGAAGCTATCATACCCTCGGTTGAATTCGAATGTCGATAGGACCTCGAGGGTGATGTCTCGAGTTGCTGGCTCTCGAATAGATAACAATCGGTCCCAACTCCCCACAGCCAGCAACTCCTCCACCTCTGTAGCTATGGCGTCGCCCCCCTGTATATCTCTCAATACGCTCAAATCAGGGTAGCGCGACTGTCCAAATCGAAGTGGGGAGAGTTTCTTGTACCGCTCCCTGTGCTCGGGTAAATCAAACTCCATTTCGTCGGGGGGTGGAGTAGCTGCTCGCGGACGCTTGCCGACCGATTTCCTAGGCCTAGTAGACATCTCTGCAAGATTGAAAGAGAAAGAGATCAAAAACAAGTTAAAATACTCAATCTGCAGGAATCCACACGGCCGTGTGTTAATTCCACACGCCCGTGTGGATCATCGGGCGGACAGAGTATAACGGCCGTGGGTTGAAAAATTTAAAATTTACAATCTAATTTGCTTTAATTCATTCTTAAGCAACATTGAATACTCAGAAATTAATTAATAAAGGCGAAATCATCAAAAGAACGAATTAAATTGAGAATCGACGAAGAAAAAGGCTTTGAAGTTCTTACCGACGGAGTGGATGAAGAAATACTAAGAATCGGCCGGAAAACTCCAATAAAAAGCCTCAAAAATCCTCTGAGATGGTTGGCGAACTAGTGGAGAGGGTAGGAGAAGAGTTTAGAATGGAAATAGAAGAGGCACGAGTGAAAACCAAAAGAAATCACGCGGCTTTTGGAGTTCTGGGGATTCACACGGCCGTGTCACGATTCCACACGCCCGTGTGCCTCTCAAATTAGGGTTCACAGGGGCCAACCCACGCCCCCTGTGTGCATTCTGTTTGTTCTCTGACTACCCCACACGGCTGTGTGTTAATTCCACACGGCCGTGTGCCTTCACAAAGATATCCACAGGGGCTGGTACACGGCCCTGTGGAGTCTCGGGAGAACAATAAAAGTCTCTGAAAAACTTCACACGGCCGTGTGGAATTTCCACACGCCCGTGTCCCCAACCTGGCCAAGAACACAAGGCCGGTCACAGGGGCATGTCACACGCCCCTGTGACCTCTCTGGATTGCCCGAGAAAACTAAGTGTTTCACACGGCCGTGTGAATGAACCACACGGCCGTGTGCCTTGACAAGCTCTCCCACAGGGGCTCACACACGCCCCTGTGGTTTCTCGGGAAGTTTGGGGTTCTTTCTGCAGAGTTTCACACGGCCGTGTGGAAATTCCACACGGCCGTGTGCCGTGGCACAGCGGCACTCACAGGGGCATCCACACGCCCCTGTGGACTCTCTGGAAAAGAGTTGAAATTCTGCGGAATTTCGCACGGCCGTGTGTTAATTCCACACGGCCGTGTGCCCCTTCAGAAGTTTTTTCACAGGGGCAAAGTCACGCCCCTGTGTCTTCTCTGGTTGAGCTCCAATTGGTAACACACGGCCGTGTGTGTTCTCTGGTTTACTTAGAAAATTTTACAGACTCTCAGAAAAATTCAGAAACTCTTTTAAAAACACTTAGAGCCTGGATAACCCATAAAAACATGACCAGAGATTATCGAAAACACACTCAACCAACTCAGACTTCGTCAATTAACGTTAAGGCACATGTAAATAATCGAAAATCCACAAGAAAACCCAGCATATGCACATGAAAATTGGGACACCATTGCTAAGACTTTTATTCAATCCTAAAACTAAACTAAGTACTAGAAAACTATAAAAACGCTTGGGTTGCCTCCCAAGAAGCGCTTGTTTAACGTCACTTAGCTTGACGTACCTGTCTTACCTTACGGAGGTTCATGAGTGGAATTTGCCCTCTTCCCTAAAATTTGAAAGCAAGCATTGCATAATCGTTGCAAGGTAGAGGGAGAATTATCGAGTTTGTTACCACACACGGGTGAAACACCCTTACTCCGTGAATGCTCATCCCCTTTCTTGTTGGGGTTCTTGTTGTGGCGACGTCTCGACCGCTTCAATCTCCGAAGGACTTTCTTCCTAAGCTCCTTCTCCTTCTTGATGTCTATCTCAACTGAAACAAGCGCGAGCACTTCTTCCTCTTCAGTCTCTATGTCTTGGTCCGGCCACCCTTCATATGGATCCGGGTTAAACATATCCTGCATATATTCATCAATGCAATCATCAGTGACATCAAGATAATATAGAGCATCATCAAAATCAAGAGAATGTCGCATGGCTTCGGCGAGGCGGTAGGTGAGCTTGTCGTCTCCAACCCTAAGTGTGAGCTCTCCACCGTCCATGTCTATCAAAGCCTTGGAAGTGCGCAAGAACGGCCTCCCAAGAATCAGCGGTACCTCGACATCCTCGTCTACATCGAGCACTACAAAGTCTACCGGGAAAATGTACTTATCCACTTTCACCAACACATCTTCAACGACACCCCTCGGATGCCTCACCGATCTATCTGCAAGCTGAAGTGTCATCCGGGTAGGTCTAGGCTCGCCCAAGCCTAGCTTTTGGAAGAACGTGTAGGGCATGACATTGATGCTTGCCCCCGAGTCGGCTAGTGCCATCTCCTCACCCATATCACCAATATTGCACGGTATGATAAAACTTCCGGGGTCCTTCCTCTTGCATGGCATATTCTTCTGTAGCACTGCCGAACAGTTTGCATCGAGGATGACGGATGCACTTTCTTCTAATTTCCTCTTATTGGTTAAGAGGTCTTTTAAGAATTTCGCGTACTTGGGCATTTGGGCTAATGCTTCCGCGAATGGAATGTTGATGTGCAACTGCTTGAAGACACCCAGAAATTTCTTGTATTGCTCATTGTCTTGGTCATTCTTCAATCGTGAAGGATAGGGAATTCTCGGCTTGTAAGGTGGGGGTGCCACCTCTTTCTCCTTTGGTGCTCCATCCTCTATTTCCACGACTTCGGGTGAGTCCTTAGTCTTCTCAAGAGGGAGATGTCCCTCAACCTCCTTACCACTTCTCAAGGTAATTGCCTTTAGTTGTTCTCTTGGGTTGGTCTCCGTATTGCTAGGCAAACTACCTTGAGGTCTCTCCGCCAAAGTCTTCGCAATTTGCCCTACTTGGTTCTCCAAGTTGTGTAGAGAGGCGGTGTGATTGCGAAGAGTAGCTTCCACCGATTGAAACCTTGCATCCGAAGAAGAAACGAACCGTGTAAGGGCTCTCTCTAGGTCAGTCATCTTTCCCTCCAACCCAGTCACTCGGCTTTCTAAATTCGGAGCTTGTTGACTTTGAAATCCCGGTGGTGCACTATTTTTGTTCTGTTGTGATTGTCCTTGATTGCTCCAAGAGAAGTTCGGATAGTTCTTCCATCCCGGATTGTATGTACCACTATACGGGTTGCCTTGGCCTTGTCCGCGATATGAGTTCCCCACAAAATCGGCCTGCTCCACCGTACTAGTGCCTCCAATAGCAATAGGACAATCGCTTGAAGCATGTCCTCCCCCACAACCGTTACAAGTAGTGATGGCCGCAACTCTTGGCGAAGCTAGAGCATCTAGCTTCTTACTTAATAATTCCACTTGTGCTGCCAACGATGTAACCGCATCAACCTCATGAATTCCGGCAACCTTTTTTCTATCCCTTGAGTTCCATTGATAGCTATTCATAGCCATCTCCTCTACAAGGTGCCGAGCTTCACCGGGAGTCTTGCTTCCAAGAGTCCCTCCGGCCGCCGCATCTAAGAGTTGCTTTGTACTCGGATTCAGCCCGTTGTAAAATGTGTGAATAATCATCCACTCGGGAAATCCATGTTGCGGACATTTGCGAAGGAGCTCCTTGAACCTGTCCCATGTCTCGAATAGAGACTCCAATTCCATCTGTACAAAGGATGATATCTCATTCCGGAGTCTTGCAGATTTCCCCGGTGGAAAGTATCTAGCCAAGAATGCCTCGGCCATTTCCTCCCACGTAGTAATGGAGGCTCTCGGTAATGAGTGCAACCAATGCCTTGCTTTTCCTTTCAGTGAAAATGGGAAGGCTCTCAATCGAATTGCGTCGTCCGTCACTCCATTTATCTTCAACATGTCACACACTTCCAAAAAATTTTCTATGTGACTATTAGGGTCTTCATCGGCTAACCCATTAAACTGTGCAGACTGTTGCAACATCTGAATGAACGACGGCTTCAATTCGAAATTCATTGCTGTAATTGGGGGCCTCACAATGCTTGATTGGGTCCCCATAACTGCGGGTCTAGCAAAATCGGACAACGTTCGCTGCTGCTCGTTCTGTTCTGCCATTGTCTCTGACCCTTCTGTCTCAATATCGGCTTGATTTGATGCTTCTTGTGCAGGTTCTTTCCCTTTACGATGTGTTCTTCTTCCAATGTCTGGGTCTCCTTCAACAAGTATTGAAGGGTTTCCACGGGTCATAACCTGGAGCCGAAAACAAAGAAAAGAAAAATAAGAACAATGATAGGTAAAGAAGTTATGAAATAGAATGCGAAGTGAATAGCTAAAGTAGTGAAAAACAAATATCTAAAACACCTATTCCCCGGCAACGGCGCCAAAAACTTGACACGACCCCTTGCGTGTATCCCGCAAGTGCACGGGTTTGTCGAAGTAATAAATTTACCTTGGTGAGAAGGTAGTCGAATCCACAGGGAATAGGGAGATAGAGTATAAGAATTCACTAATTAAGCTATGCGAAATATGGAAAACAATGGTGATATTAATGAATGAATGTATTTCAAAACAATAAACTAAATAGAAGGATGAAAGTAAGAAATGCAAATAGAAAAATCGAGAAGGACTTGCAATGAGTAAAAGGGGGGTATCCGGACAAGCTACCTCTAGGGTCTATGTTTCAAGTGCAAGACTATGATATTATACTCTCCTATTGATGTCAATTGAGTCGAGGAAATCCTAAGACTCACGGTCCCAAACCTAAGGACAACCGTGACTAACCCCAATGCTATGCTTTGGTATTAGGATTCACAACACCCTTCACTCTGTCACCTAGATGATTAAGCCCCAGGGGAGTCCATCTACCTAAACCTCACACTATATGGGATTGCATTATGCTCTAGGGATTCCTAGTGATTAAACCTGTTCCTACAACAATAGTTCTAACCCTTTGGTCCAGGTGAAAGAACCCTAGTCTAGATTAAGCCCCAGCATATAGGATTCACTACAACCCTTCACTCTATTACTTGCGCAATTAAGCCCTAGGGGAGTTTATCTACCTATTGCTTCACTCTATTTCGACCGCTATTAAATCAAGGAATCGGAGGTAGGGAGAAATCACATCGGAAGGGAAAGGAGTACATTGCTACCTCACAACTCTCCCTCTCAACCCTCTTTAGTCTTAAGTAGTCTAATCCTATAGGAGTTGTCACACCTCCAAAGGAAAACCTAGATTGCTCTCAACCCTAATGTCACGTTTAAGGGAAAACAATATCAAGAGATAATTAAGATTAAAACTCAATTTTATTCATCAACGATGGAAAGCATAATAATCAATGTCAAAGAAACATAAGAACCCTAAAGTTTACAAGTCCGAATACCCCACGAAGGGTTTAGCTCCTCATAGAGCTATACATGTTCATCAATGTGGAAAATAAAGCATAAAACATAGACATAGATGAAAACCCCCTCGAAGTTAGTGTGGCCGTGGTCTTGTGCAAACGTCGAAACTCGAAATCGATGCCGACGATGTGCTAGAACCTCCACGAAATCCTCTCCGAAACCCTAGCCGCACTCCAGAAAGTTGGGAAAAGTTAGGTCCAAAGATCTCCCAAAAGGTTGCAAAAATCCCCTTTTATAATGTTGAATCGCGGCTTTAAAATTGGACTTATCGGGGGCTTCACACGGCCGTGTGGAATATCCACACGCCCGTGTGAAGCTTCTGTCTCGGCTGAAAAATTAATTTCACACGGCCGTGTGGAATTTCCACACGCCCGTGTGTGGATGGCTGAAATTGCAAAACACACGGCCGTGTGGAATTTCCACACGCCCGTGTGACTTCTCTGGAACACTGGTCTTCAGCTGAACAGGCTTGGTAACTTACCGAAACGCCTCCCGGGTCCATTGTTCTTCATCGAGGCCATTACTTGGGCACACAAGCAACGGTAGGTCGCGCCGATTGCTTCAAGTCTTCTTCTTTCGCGAAATTCTCCTAAGTAACACGGATTGGACTTGTTGTGAATGTGACTGCCTTTGTGCCCCTCCAAGGGAGGTTGGCACACATCCACAAGTCCAAATACGTGCTTCGTTCCTTGCTTGGTCCGAGAACATCTCAACATTGGCAAACGCGACCTAATTTCATTCTTCTTCTCCAATTAGGCTCCACAATACCTTCAATGCACAAGAGAACACAAATGCACACATTTAGTGATAAAATCTGATAAAAGGTATGCTTAATGTAAGATAATAGCGCTTCGCGATACTATAACACAAGCACTTATCAGGGACCTCCACATCATCATCCACATCTAGAATTATGAAGTCAACCGGGATGATAAGCTTATCAACTTGAACAAGAACGTCCTCCACAATTCCCCGGGGTCTTCGCACTGAACGATCCGCAAGTTGCAAAGTCATCCGTGTGGGTCTCAAGTTGTCTAACCCCAACCTCAAGAACAAGTTGTACGGCATGACGTTTATGCTAGCTCCCGAGTCGGCCAAGGCGCTTTCTTGCACTCCATCCCCAATCACACAAGCGATGATGAAGCTACCAGGATCATTAAGTTTCTTGGGTAGTTTCTTTTGAATTATGGCCGAGCAATTTCCCGACAGAGTCACCGTCTCCAAGTCCTCAAGCTTCCTCTTATTGGTGAGGAGGTCCTTCATGAATTTAGCGTATTTCGGCATTTGTGAAAGGGCCTCAACCAAAGGAATGTTTATGTGAAGTTGCTTAAAGATGCTCAAGAATTTCTTGAATTGAGCGTCTTCTTTATCTTGTTTGAGCCTTGAAGGATATGGTACCACAGGTTTATACTCAGGCTCCTTCTTAGTCAAGGACCTTGGAACATTTCCATTGTGCTTCCCCTCCATCTCATCAATCTCATCATTACTTGCCTTAGGGTCTTCCCGGTCGGCTACCCTATCGTTGGAGGCACTTGGACCATCCCGGTCGTTACCTCCAACTGCTTTCCACTCCTTAGTGTCACCGCCTTTAAGTGTTTCCTTGGGTTGCATTCAGTGTTGCTAGGCAAGCTACCCGAGGGACGATCTGACTGTGCCCTAGCAAGCTGTCCCACCTGGGTCTCAAGAGACTGAATGGAGGCTTAGACGTTTCTCAATATAGTACCGAATTCATCAAATCTCTTGTCTACATTTTGGAATTTTGCCTCCGTAGAAATCATGAATCGAGCCAAAACATCTTCAGTCGAGTATTTCTTCTCTTGGACCTGCTGGGGCAGAAGTTGGGGTCCTTGGGGTGGTGGAGGTCTCTGTTGGAATTGGCCTTGCTTCCATGACATGTTTGGGGGATTCCTCCATCCCGAGTTGTAGCTATTACCGTATTGATTCCCCGGTCCCCAAGGACCTCCACCAACATAATCCACCGATTCCACGGGTGCAGGGGGAGCAATAAAAATTGGACACTGCGAGGTTGCATGTCCTGCACCACAAGTCTCACAGGACAACACTGCCTTAGGGGTAGAACTAGACCCCAACATGAACTGATCAAATTTCTGTGTCAAAGCACTGACTGCAGCGTTGTTATCAGTGACATTCTTTGATAAGGCCTCAACCTTTGTTGTCAATGTCGTGGTCTCATTCACCTCGAACAGGCCAGCAACCCTTGGTCCCTTCTGCCGAGTGCTCCAATGGCACTCATTGCTTGCCATGTTCTCAATCAGTTTCTCAGCTTCCTCAGGGAGCTTGTCACTCAAGGAGCCACCCGGCGTGGCGTCAATGAGTTGTCTCACAGCATAATTCAACCCATTACAGAGCATCTGCACTCGCATCCAAGCAGGGAAGCCATGATGAGGGCACCTACGTAACAAGTCTTTGAACCGCTCGTGCGCCTCAAAAAGGGTTTCAGAATCCCCCTGTCTGAAAGAGGAGATCTCTTGTCTCAATCTTGCGGCCTTGCTCGGCGGGAAATACCGGGCCAAGAATTTCTCAACCATTTCCTTCCAGGTGGTGATGGACCCGGGAGCTAAGGAAGTGAGCCATCTGTACGCTGCCCCCCTCAAACTGAATGGAAACAATCGCAGTCAAATAGCATCATCGGACACAGAGTTGATCTTGAAAGTAGAGCAAATTTGCAGGAAATGGGATAGGTGAGCATGCGGATTCTCATCATCTAAACCATCAAACTGAACTGAATTTTGTATCATCCCGATCGTGCTCGCCTGGATCTCAAAGGTGTTCACCGGGACTGTGGGACCTTGCACACTGAATTCTTCCCCGGTGAACTGTGGTCTCTCAAAATCGGATAAAGTTCTCCTTGGTTCGGCCATAACTGTTGATTCACTAGATTCGACCCGAACATCTTGTTGCCTCGAACTCTCAGTGACCTCTCTCAATCGTTGATGCAAAGTGCGTTCGATCTCATCGTCGGGCTCAACAAGAGTTGCTTGACCCGCTCAAGTCATACGATGGGTACCTCGCAAAATAATTAATAGTCAAAATAAGCAAACGATGGAATGATGAAATATAAACAAGAATGGTAAAAATGAGCAAAAATAAAATGGTCAAATCAACACGCTTTAAGTTTTCAGAATATTCCTCGTGGGTCCCCGGCAACGGCGCCAAAAACTTGGTGCTCTCCCCGTCGTCCTTTCCTCAAGAATCGCCTCCAAAACTCGGCCTCAAGCTCCCAAGGAAGGTGGTGAAGTCAAGCTCTCCCAAGACGTAGGCTCTCCCCTCTCAAAATGGACTCAAAACCCTTAAAAACAAGATCCTGCGAGTTATGCGGCCCTCCATGCGGCCCCGCATGAGGGTAGAGAAAGTCTCCGAGAAAATCCCGAAAGTCGTGTAAATGCTACAGTGAAACTGCTGCAGTACCGTATGCGGCCTCAACAGCGCCCGCATGGAACCCCGCATGGATCTCCTGACCAAGTCCTCCAAGATTTTGTGCTACTGTGCTCGCTACAGTACCCCCCGGGCTCAGCAACAGTGTTTTCGATGCCGATTTCTTCTAAAATTCTGTCAACAAACTCAAAGGCGTCTCATTGGTACTTGTAACACGAAAGAAACCAATTCAGACCAAAAACAAGCATTAACTCATAGAAAAATACGCAATATGTACGCCCGAATACATAGAAAATACGTATGTTTAGGCATTTATCAGCAATCAGCCTCTCCGTCTTCTCTACCAAGTCCCTTGTTAAGCCTAGGGCATGTCTCGCAGAATCGATGCCGATGAAAACTCCCTTAATAGCTATCTTCCAAAGGAGGCCGATGTCGATGTCGATGAACACTATAAAAGCCCTCCAAAATCCTCTCTGAACCTTAGCAGCGAGCTCTCCAGAAGTTCAGCGAAAAATAGGTCGAAAAGTTTCCAAAATAAATCTGAATCATGGTATTTATAGGATGAAATCAATTTCTGCCGCAAAATGAACAGTAAACTGCTATAGTGAACTACTACAGTGCTCGCACCCAAGTTGTTCCCGACTTCATTTTCTTCATCGAGACCGTTGAATTGGGCACACAACCAACGATAGATCATGTTATTTCATCTTTTCTCTTTATTAACGAAGTTCTTCCATGTTACACGGGCTAAATGACATGACCCCTTGCGTGTATCCCGCAAGTGCACGGGCTTGTCGAAGTAATAAATTTACCCTGGTGAGTGGGTAGTCGAATCCACAGGGAATAGGGACTTAAGACACGAGGTATCACTAATTAGCTAAGTAATGTACGGTGGGTGTGAAGAGCATTAATGAGTGAATAGGAAAGCAATATAAAGAAACAAGAAATTAAATAGAAAGATGGAAGGTAAGAGAGTGCAAGAACCAGTAAATAGAGAAGCACTAGCAATGGATAAAATAGGATACCCGGAGAAGCTAACCCTAGGACTTATGCTTCTAGTGCAAGACTATGCTATTATACTTTCCTATTGATGTTAATTGAGTCGAGGATATCCTTAAACACACGGTCCCAAACCTAAGGTCTACCGTGACTAACCCTAACACTATGCCTCGGCATTAGGTTTTCACTACGACTCTTGACCCTTGTTGACCTGTCAACTAAGCCCTAGAGGAGTACGTCTTCCTAAGCCTCACACTACATGGGATTGCTGTAAGTTCTAGGGATTCCTAGTGATAAAACCAGTTCCTATGTATAGTTCTAACCCTTTGGTCCAGGTGGAAGAACCCTAGTATAAATTAAGCCGCAGCACTAGGATTCACTTCAACCCTTCACTCTGTTGCTTGTGCAACTAAGCCCTAAGGGAGTTCCTCTCCTAGAACTTTATTCTACCTTGACCGCTAAGAAATCATGGAACATGAAGGTAGGAAGAATCACACTGGAGGGGAAAGGGGACGTTCCGCTACCTCACGACTCACCCTCTCAACCCTCTTCAACCTTAAGTAGTCTAACCCTATAAGAGTTGTCACACCTCCAAAGGATAACCTAGATTGTTCTCAACCCTAGTGTCACGGCTAAGGGAAAACAATTACAAGAGATAATTAAGATTGAAACTCGAATTTATTCATCAATAATGGAAAAGCATAATAACAATGTCATAGAAACATAATGATCCTAGGGTTTACAAGTCCGAATACCCATGAGGGGTTTAACTCCTCATGGAGCTATACAAATTCATCAAAATATAAAAGAAAGCACAAATTGAAAGCATCGATGAAAACCCCCTTGCGTATGATGTGGCCGTGGTCTTGTGCGGCCGCCAGACGTTGGTGACAATGCCGATGACGTGCTCTAAACCTCCACGAAGTCCTCTCCGAAGCCCTAGCCGCGCTCTCCAGAAGTTGGGGAGAAAGATAGGTCAAAAGATGTGTCAAAAGTCTCCAAATCGGGCTTTTATAACATTGAGTCGCAGCTTTAAAATTGAACTTATTGTGATTTCACACGGCCGTGTGGAATTTCCACACGCCCGTGTGAACTCTCTAGTTTTCTGAATTTCGGCCGAAAGTGAATAGTATCTTGCTACAGTGTTTTTCTACAGTGCTCACCGAAACGTTCCCGAATTCGTTGTTCGTCATCGAGGCCATTGAATTGGGCACAAAATCAATGGTAGATCGTGCCGATTGCTTCAAATCTCCTTCTTTGGTAAAGTTCTCCTAAGCTCCACGAGTTAGACTTATTGTGAATGTGACTGCCCTTGTGCCCCTCCAAATTAAGTTGGCACACACTCACAAGTCTAGGCTCATGCCTTGTTCCTTGCTTGTTCCGAAAACTCTCCAACAATGGCAAACACGACCTAACTTCATTTTTTTTCCTTCAAAATAACCCCCACAAACCTACAATGCACTAAAGCACACAAATGCACACAATTTAGTGATAAAATCTGATAAAAGATATGCTCATTGTAAGATAATAATAATTCGTATTTGTATAACACGAGCACTTATCACTAAACTTTATAAGTATGACTGCCTTTGTGGCCCTCCAAATCATAGAACAATTTGAGCACATTGGAGGTTGGCACACATCCACAATTCTAGAACCCGTGCCTTGATCCTTGTTTGGTCCAAGAAACTCCTCAACAAATGTGGACATGACCTAATTTTGCTCCTTTTTCTCTAACTCTTCTCCACAACCCTGCATGCATTAAAGAACACAAATGCACACAAATCAATGATAAAATCTGAGAAAAGTAATGCTCAATGTAAGAAAATAATACTTCATATTACTTAAACATGAGCACTTATCAACTAATCAAAACATAATAAACTTTCAAAAGAGAATAAGATGATAAGTCCATAGTGTTTCTCAAGCATCATAATGCACAAATATGCATATATATAAATATATATACATATAGGTTTAGGTATTCTTCCAATAGAACTATGCTTATTAATCCCACTCACAAAACATAGGTGAGTATAGCCCGAGAGAATGATACTCCTCCACCGGCACCTTGCTTCGAGCCGAACCCTCACCACCTAACCAACCACACGCACACATACACACAATCAAGAATAGAGTAAGCCAAGGAAAACCCTAAGATTAAGCATGAAAAACAACCTCAACAAGGTCAAGGGTTAGCTCAAAACTAAGACCAAAGATTTGCAAAGAATTCCGAACGTTCTAGGCTTTCCTCTAAGCCAATGAAACCAAGAAAATAAGGGGAACTCACTTGTGCTACAGTAATCCCGAAAATCCAAGAACAAAGTTCACTTAAGATTCCAACAATGTTTGAAAATGAAACAAGGGGATCATACTCCAACAACCTTTCTAGCTTCAAGAGAGAAGAATGAACAAAATATGGATCTTCAATCTATCAAGGGAAAGATTTTTCATTCAAGGTCTCCTTCTCCAAGAGAAAACAAGAAGAACTGAAAGGAAACCATGGTTTTAAAAGACATGGCATTGAAATGACAAAGCATGGATGGAAATGACAAGGAATGGCTTGGAAATGACAAGGCATAGCCTTGAGTTGACGTGGTATGGATTTGAAATGACAAGGGTATGGTTGGGGGTATGGCAAAAAGAAAAGACATGGAAAAAGACCAAATTACCCTCAAGCATTTGAAACAAGGACTAGAGTGAATAGGCATTTGGCAAAAAACAACAATGCCCTTGAACATTCAAGAAAAGACATACGTGAGTAAGCTTGCGTGATAATTAATCAAATGACCCCAACTAGCATAATAAATGCCATGACAACCCTTACCCTCCTAACAGCCAAAGAAGATGAAATGGGAACGAGGGTAATGAGCAAGGTACCACATTGACGAAGAGTGTCATGGACAACAGTGCATTGGCAGTGATGTCTTTTCTTGAATCAGTTTATGTTGGGGTCCAGTTCAAATCCGAAGGTAGTGATGTCATGTGATACTTGTGGTGCTGGGCATGCAATGTTATAGTGTCCCATATTTATTTCCCTCTCGACACCAGTGGAGATTGTGGACTATCTAGGTGGAGGACCAAGAGGACCGGGGAATTAGTATGGCAAACCTATAATTCAGAGTGGAGGAATCACCCGAACCTGTCTTGGAACCAAGGACAATCACAGCATAGGCCTCTACCGCCTCAGGGAAGTCAGTATTAAGCTCCTCTATAACAAGAGAGAAGGTACAACACTGAAGATATCTTAGCCAAATTCATGATTAACACAAAGGCAAGATTTGTGAATGGGGACAAAAGGGTTGATGAATTAGGCACAGTGTTGAGAAATGTCAAAGCTTCTATTTAGTCTCTCAAGAATCAGGTTGGCAAGCTTGCTAGGGCACAATCTGAATGCCCCTCAAGCAGTTTGCCAAGTAACAACAAAAGTAACCCAGGGGAACATTTGAAAGCTGTCACACTAAGAAATGGGAAACAGTTGAAGACAAGGGCCAAGGAGAGCCTAAGTGCCTCCAATGAAGGGGTAGCCATTCGGGAAGACCCTAGCTCAAGTGAAGATACAAGTAAAAAGAATGAGAAGAACCCTGATGAAGATGTTCCTAAATCTAAAATTTCAAAGGGGCCTGAGTGTAAACTTGTAGTGCCATATCCCTCTAGGCTCAGCAAGACAAGGAAGATGCTTAATTCAAAAAAGTTTCTCAACATCTTCAAGCAACTCCATATAAACATCCCACTGGTCGAAGCTCTCTCACAGATGCCCAAGTATGTTAAATTCATGAAGGATCTCCTCACCAACAAGAGGAAGCTAGAAGACTTGGAGACTATATCTCTATTATGGAACTGTTCTGTTGTAATCTAAAAGAAACTGCCCAAGAAACACACTGATCTTGGCAGCTTCATCATATCTTGTTTGATCGGGGAAATGAAGGAAGAAAATGCTCTAGCCAATTTTGTTGCAAGCATAAATGTGATGTCATACGATTTGTTTTTGAAGCCAGGATAGGAGGATCTGAGACCTATGATGACTTATCCGCAAGTGCACAGGTCACCAAGTAATACCCCTCGTGCGAGCACTAGGTGGTCGTATTCCCAAAGGCCAAGGAACTACTATTACTTCCCCTTCATCTATTTCCTAACCTAGCAATTTGATTGTCAAGCAATAATTACAAAATGGAGAAAGAAATAACTATAATGAAATCCGGACCACTACTACACTCATTTAGCAAACAAGGAAGAATCAAACGTGCGAAGGCGTGATTTGGACAACGAATGCCCCTAGGGTTGTCAATAAGCCTTGAATTTAGGATGAAATATTATGATGGTAGTTGGGCCAAGAGATTCCTAAACTAGGTCACCCCGATGGTCACGGTGATAACCCCTAATCCGGTACGAGTATTGGAATACGGAATCACTTCCGGCCAAATCCTCGCACGATTGCCTTACGCCTAGGGAAATCTCAAATTAGAGTCAAACACAATATCTAGGTTCAACCCTAATGGTTGGAGGGGTACAAATACCCGATGGTCACGGCATATTCGTACATGTATCCCTTCCAAGCCTAGTGTGTCTAGCACAAGGGCGATGGTCATGCAACCGAGTACAACCTAGAAGTTGAAATACAGAGTTCTCATGCAAATCAAGACATCAAAGTACACAAGGCTTGAACCACAAATTACAAGATTCCATAAAAGAAATACAACATCAAACAATGCATCAATAAAGATGATCATCCAAATTACAAACATCCAACCCCAAGGTTCATCATGTCCAAATCACAAATAAGTTAGTTCCTCATGAAAGAGGAAAACTCATACAACCCCAAGGAATAACAAAACAAGAAATGAAGCAAGAAATACTCCCTCTAGCCTTGGAAACCCTTGGATGGATGAAAACCTTGAAAATATGCCTCAATGTCTTGGATCTTCCCTCCAATCTCCTCCTTTGATGTTGCCTCCCTCTTGGTGAAGCTTTGTGCCGTAGATCGCCAGAAATCGCCGCCAAAAGGGGTGGGGCGACAGCCGAAGAATCTCCCAAAAGTCCCCAAAAAGTCCCCAAAAAGCCCTCCCTCAAAATGATCCAAAAAACTCTTAAAAACCAATTCCAGCGAGCTATGAGGCCTCCCATGCGGCCTCCCATGCGGGGAGAGAAAGTTTTCGAGAAATCCCGAAAATCGCGCAAGTTGCTACAGTGCCGCTACAGTGACCATGCTGCAGTGAAACTACTACACTACCGTATGCGGCCTGCAATGGGCCCGCATGGTAACCCGCATGAACCTCCAGACCACGCCGTTTCTTCAAGTGTTCGTGCTACAGTGGTTGCTACAGTTCGCTACCGTACCGGGGCTCGAAAATAGTGTTTTCCTTGCTAATTTCTCCTTAAATCATGTTGTCGAGCTCTCCATGGTAACTTTTGTACCTGTAACACGAAATAAACCAATTTAGACCGAAAACGGCCATCCACATATATAAAAATACTCATTTTATACGTACACATACATGAATAAAACGTACATTTAGGCATTTATCAACCTACATGAATGACCCTACAGCTTGCAGATCAGTTAGTACGAAGACCTCGAGGAGTGATTGAGGATGTTCTCGTTAGAGTTAACAAGCTTATTATTCCAATGGACTTTGTGATTTTAGATGTGGATGAGGATGTTGAAGTCCCTTTGATTCTCGAAAGTCCATCCCTTAATACTTTTGGTGCTTTAATTAATGTCATGCGAAGCAAGATGACCTTGAGAGTTAAAGAGGATCAAGTGGTCTTCACCCTCCCTGAAGCAATGAAACACACACTTGATCATGATGATACTTTATATTTCATAGGTACGACCAACTTGATCATTTTCGATTGTGTGCAGGAAGTCCTCCCTATGAATCCCTTGGATGAATACTGGAAAGAGTACAGGGATAAAGAAGTTGAAGAGGAGATCCCCCCCCTCCACCAATACAACAAGTGACCCAAGTGGAGGTTAACTCACCACCACATGGCAAGAAAAAGAAAGCTTTGAAGAAAATGTGGAGAAAATTGAATGAAAGATTAAAAAGAGAAATGAATGTTTCCATAATGCCACAGTAGGAGGTAGATAGTTTATTCTTTGAGAGCTGAGGTAAGTTTCAAATTTTTTCATGTCTCTCAATGAAATTTTCAAGTAACAACTCTTCGCCAAAGAATGGATGTAACTCACCCCCGTTTGTTCCACCATGATAATGAGGTACAACAAGTCAAGCTAACGAAGTTAAACAAGTGCTTCTTGGGAGGCAATCTAAGCTCTTTTAAATTCAATGCATTTCCATTTTCATATCCTCAAGTGCTTAGTGTTCTTATTTTCGTATTCTTTGAGTGTTTGTGGTTTATGTTTTTAGTTGATGTTCATGTTCTAGTGTTTTGTTCATCGTTTTTACTTAGCCTTCCATTGCATGGTTTTATGATGCCTCGAGTTATTTAATGTTTAGATGTCATGAGAATTACTTCTTTAGTGTTTATGTGCTTACTACAACTTTGTTTTCATTATATTTAGGGTTTTGATGAGGCTGAGTTGATGAAAATAAGGAAGTTGGCCATTTTTGGACCGTGAGAACAACCGTAACCCATCCAAAGAAGGCTTACGGACAGGCTTGCACCCGCAAGCTTACCCATGAGCAAGATAGAGATGCTTTACGGGTGAACTTGCTGCCAAAAGCCCACCTGTAAGCCAAACTGAGAACCCTCATGGGCATGCTTGCGAGCACAAGCATGCCCACAAGGGCTCGGGTCCTTATAGGTCCATGTTTGGTTTTCAAGTTTGCACTATTCTCTCATCTTATCCACTTTTTTCTATCATTTCTCCTTTAATTTTCCACCAAATCCCTCCATTCTTTTTGCTATAAATCACTCTCCTCCTCCTCTAAACTTGTTTAGTGAAGAAAATTTTAAGATTATACACACTTTTGGCCAGTTTACACAATTTAATCCCTCCACATACTCTAGGGCATAGGTAAGCTTCTTCAATACTAAATCCAGGTGCTTTTAATTGTTTTGTGGGGTGAATTCTATAGGATTTTAGTTCTCCTTGCATGCTAAAACATTGTTTGAATGATTCTCCATGGTTGTAAATTTGGTTGGCTACTTTTACAAGCAAAACTCTTGCAAAATCTTCTCTAGTTTATTGTAGCATCGGGGATTTTTCACTAGTTTTTCAATCTTTTGAGTTTAATTTTCTTTTAACTTGGTTAATTGGTTTCTTCTTCATCTTATAGGCATAGGAACCAAGAAAGTGGCTTACAAGAGGGCACAAAGAGATTGTTCTCCACCCGCCGATGAGCCAAGGTTCAAGAATGAGAATCATAAGAGACGGTTCGCACTTTTGTCACAAAAAAGATTAGGTACCACCTGGAGAATTGATTAGGATGTGTTGAAGAGTTTGGAATTGGATGGTATTGTCTTGAAGCTCATTTCTCATGATGGATGAGATAGGTTGTTCTCCACAAAAAAGCCCACCTACAAGGAACTCACTTTAGAAATGTTAAGCACCGTCGAGGTTGCGAAGCATTGTCCATTCATTCACCAGCTGAGCTCTATCTCTTTTCATGCATTTGGGAAGAATCGTCAGGTTACTCAAGATCATTTGGCTATGCTTTTAGGACTCTACATTGAAGCATACACATGCACATCCGGTTATAAGGACTTACCACAAGACTTCTCATACCAAGTAACGAGTTAGACATATTGGGCCTCCATTGCCACCAGCTAGAGGATAAGGAAAGTATCCCAGTTGTTGAACCCCCACACATCGCTATGTACATGCACTGTTGATGAGAGACATCAGGGGTCGACTGGACTCGATAGGGGTGGTGTCATGCACAAACTTATTGATGATTTATAGCATTATTGAGTGTTTCCCACTCCGTATGGGACGCCATATCGCGGAGGTCGTAGCATATTAGAGGCAATTTGCTCACCTTGGGGCTAACTTTGTCGGACCATATATTACATGAATGATCAGAGGCATGGGTCTTATTGAGCATACCTAGGGTATGATAGTCGTTGGCACTATTGACTGCTCGGGATACAAACTGTCATATATTTTGTTATAGTTGAGCGATGGGGCAGTATTTACCTACTTGTATGGTGTCAGGACACAAATCTATAAGACCCCGATCCTTCGTACGAGGCAGAGTCCACTTTTGAGTCTGAATCCAAGCATAAGCCTGATGATGGACATCGCGCGACAGGCTAAAAAGCTAGCACGCGACTCCCCAGCCGTAAGTACACGGATCATCAAGTAATAACCTCTCGTGCTAGCACGAGTGGGTCGTATTCCCTAGGTTCCCGAGATCTACTATTACTTCCTTTTAAGAGTCACTGTCTAGTCGATCGAAACAAAGTTGTTTCAATTATATAAACTAAGAACAAAAAAACGAACAAGAAAACTATTGATTCGAACAAGAATAAGGATGAAGAATCCAGATATTAGGGAAGGCCTTTTGCGAGGATTTCCCTGGGAGAAAACTGAGTACGGATGACAATACACTTTTAAAGATAAGGTTGGCTTAGTTATGGTCCACTAGACTCGGATGTCGACTACCCCGGAACCTCCGTAGTGTAGCCCTAATCCAGTACAGTTTCCTTGACAGTGTCTGGAAAGTGCACGAGTTGTTTCAGTAATAATAGTACCCTAGTGACAAGCTAGTCGAATTCACAGGGATTACGGATCAAAGATACAAGTGTTTGCTCATTAGCTAGTGCGATGTATGGAAAGTGAAAACAGAATTAGTGTGTGTATGCAAGAGTAATTAAATGAAACAAGAATTAAAAGAGAAGTATGGAAGACAGGAGAGTGCAAGCAAAAAGTGAGAGAAGGACAATCAATGAATAAAATAGGGTACCCGGACAAGCTACCCCTAGGATTAATGCTTCTAGTGCAAGACAATGCTATTATACTCTCCTATTGATATTTAATGAGTCGAGGATATCCCTAAATACACGGTCCGAAACCTAAGGTCAACCGTGACTAATCCCAATCATTATGCCCCGGCATTAGGTTTCACTATAACCCTTAACTCTTGTTAACCTGTCAACTAAGTCCCAAGGGAGTCCATTTTCCCAATCCTCACACTATGCGGGATTGCTTTAAGTTTTAGGGATTCCTAGTGATTAGCCCTGTTCCTAAGTGTAGTCCTAACCTTTTGGTCCAGGTGAACGAACCCTAGTCTCAATTAAGCCCCAGCACTAGGACTCACTACAATCTTTCACTCTGTTGCTCGCGCAACTAAGCCCCAGGAGAGTTCATGACACACCCCTTGCATGTGTGCACCGCACGTACATGGGCTCTCGAAGTAATAATAGTACCCCGGTGAGAGGGTAGTTGAATCTTTAGGGAGTAGGGATCAGAGACACAAGTGTTTACTATTTAGCTAGTGCGTTGTACGGAAAGTAAGAATAGAATCAATGTGTGGGTACAAAAGTAATTTAGAAAAACAAGAAATAAAAGAGACATACGGAAGACAGAAGAGTGCAAGCAAAAAGTAAGAGCAGGACAATAAACGAGTGAAATAGGGTACCCGGACAAGCTACCCCTAGGATTTATGCTTCAAGTGCAAGACAATGCTATTATACTCTCCTATTGATGATTAATGAGTCGAGGATATCCTTAAACACACGATCCCAAACCTAAGGTCAATCGTGACTAACCCCAACACAATGCCTAGGCATTAGGTTTCACTAGGACTCTTGACTCTTGTTGAACTATTGACTAAGACCTATGGCAGTCTATCATCCTAAGCCTCATACTACGTGGGATTTCTTTAAGTTCTAGGGATTTCTAGTGATAAACACTATTCCTATATATAGCTCTAACACTTTGGTCCAGGTGAAAAAACCCTAGTTTCAATTAAGCCCCAGCACTAGGATTCACTACAACCCTTCACTCTGTTGCTCATGCAACTAAGCCCCGGGGGAGTTCATCTCCTAGCACTTCACTCTATTTCGATGATGTCAATGCCGATAGTGCACTTCGATCCTCCGCAAGGTCCTCTCCAAACCCTAGCCACAACCCTCCAGAAACTAAGGAAAACGATTGGCAAAAAGATCCAAAAAAAGTCTCGAAAAGGGGCTCTAAATACTGTTCAGTCGCGGCATCTGACACGACCTTTTGCGTGTGTACCGCAAGTGCACGGCCTTGTCGAAGTAATAAAAATACCCTGGTGAGTGGGTAGTCGTATCCACAGGGAATAGTGTTCAGAAACAAGTGTTATCGCTATTTAGCTATGAAAGAAGTCGATGATGAGAAAGGTATATATATATAAATGTAAAAAGAAAATAAAAGAGTGCAAGAAGAATAATGAGGGTAGGAGAGGTAATCGATATAAAGATGGGGTACCCGGACAAAGCTCCACCTAAGACTAATGCTTCTAGTGCAAGACTAGTATTATACCCTCTAATTGATGTCTAATTGAGTCGAGGATATCCTTAAACACACGGTCCCAAACCTAAGGTCAACCGTGACTAACCCCAACACTATGCCCCGGCATTAGGATTCACTACGACTCTTGACTCTCGTTGACCTGCCAACTAAGCCCTAGAGGAGTATATCTACCTAAGCCTCACACTACGTGGGATTGCATTAAGTTCTAGGGACTCCTAGTGGTAAAACCTGTTCCTATGTGTAGTTCTAACCCTTTGGTCCAGGTGGAAGAACCCTAGTCTAGATTAAGCCCCAGTGCGTACGATTCACTTCAACCCTTCACTCTGTTACTCGCGTAACTAAGCCCCAGGGGAGTTTATCTACCTAGCACTTCACTCTATCTTGACCGCTAATGAATCAAGGAAACGGAGGTAGGGAGAAACCACACCGGAGGGGAAAGGGGTACATCGCTACCTCACAACTCTCCCTCTCAACCCTCTCCAACCTTGTGTAGTCTAATCCTATAGAGGTTGTCACACCCTCAAAGGATAACCTAATAGATTCTCAACCCTAGTGTCACGGCTAAGGGAAAATCTCATACAATCGTCATGCAAGATTGGAACTCAATAATAGAACATTAAATTAAGAAAGCATAATAAAAGTCATAGAAACAATATCATCCTAGGGTTTACAAGTCCGAATACCCACTAGAGTTTAGCTCTCCATGGAACAATATAAAGTCAATAAATAGTTTAAGAACATATGCATGAAAACCATAAAGAAAACCCCCTTGTAGATCGTATCGATGGTCTTGTGTAGTCGCGTGTCTTCTCCAACGAATCCCTTGTCAAGCCTAAGGCACAACTCGACAAATCAATGCTGATGAGAGCTTCCCCAATAGCTTTCTTCCAAAGGATGTCGATGTCGATGTCGATGCCGTTTAATCGCCTCCAAAGACCTCCAAGAACCTCTCCAAACCCTAGCCGAAAGCCCCCCAAAAGATATCCAAGTGATAGAAGAGAAGGGTGTGGGCCCCAGCTTTTTTGTCCCCTTTCATTTGTAAAAGTCATGCAAGCCTTAATTCCTGCACCTTATTTCCATGCAAGCCTTGATTTTGGGGAGCTTGTCTTTAAACTTTTCCTTGCTTTTGCTATGCATCCTGGGGTTGTTGAGTTAAGCCATGAGAAATCTCCTCCTCTTACCCATCTTCCCTGGTTGTGTGTGTGTGCCTTAGAGAGAGAGAGAGAGAGAGAGAATCTGGTCGGACTGGAACCTCCGGCGAACCTCCGGCGAACTCCGACGATGAGGATGTGAACACAACCACATAGATTTCCTTGCCTCATCTTTCACTCTTCCAAGTAATCATCTAGCCTTTTATCTTCAAGATTGGGTAGTGTGGTGGTTGTAAATGCTTGGGTTAATATTATCCTTGATGCCTTAGCTAGTAGTGGTTTATTTGATGTTTATCTTGCCTTACTTTGTGCTAAGGATTATTGCTTGATATTCATGTTTATAGCATAGCATTTATCTCCTAGAGATGATCTAAGCTGCACCTTTCTTTTCCCTCCCTTTGATCTGGCTATAACCTATATATATACAACTATATGTATATACTTGCATGATGCATGGCCTGCAACATCTAAGCAAACATAGTGAGATATATATATATACATATTTTGTATATGCATTGATTCTACATCATGGTTATGCATGCATATATAGATATATGTTAAGCTACCACTTGGAGATTTTAATGCATTTATATATATATATATGTTGAGCTGCATCATGGTTTTGTATACATGCATATATAGATATATGTTAAGCTACCACTTGGAGATTTTAATGCATTTACATATATATATAAGTTGCATCATGGTTAGATTGTGCATTTTGCTTTCCTCCTATAAGATTCACATACATTGGACCTCTTGATATTTTTGAAAACCCATGCCAACACCTTCTTTGTCCTAGTGGTGCAAGGTTGCACAACCCTTTTATGAGATGCCTATATTGTATTTTAGTGGATGCTTTGGGTGCTTATAGGTGGTGACCCTAGCTTAAATGCAAGTTTTACTAGTTGATTGTTGTTGCTTAAAGTTCTGTATATATCTTGGCTTCCTTGTAGGCGATATAGTTTCGAGGAATGTTAGTTTTGTCGTAGGACCTCTTCAGGAGGGGCTTGAAATTGTTGTTCGGATAGGGTTTGGAATTTCGTCTTGTACTAGGTAAGTAATCCACCGTCAACCTCGTATTTTCAGTATTTGATAATTATTGGCAAGATAATTGCCTATTATTTCGTTATGGAATTTTATTTCAAATACATGTATTTTTGTTAATATTGAAATTATTTATTTTTGAATAAATATTATAAGATATTTTTATTTAATTGTTTTAATTAAGTGATTACTTTTCACTTTGTTTTGGTAATCGATTTATTATTTATGCTAGTATTGGGATTCCATTTAATTGATTATATTAAATGTTTTAAACTGTGTATTTCATATGTACCCAGATGTTGGTATAATATGCTATTATTTGGGCTAATTTAATTATGCTCATTATTTGTTTATTTGTATATTTGTTTTGCTTTAGTTTGGAGAAATTAATATTTTGAATAATTTTAAATGTTTTGTTTGCTTAATCTTTAATTCTCGTATTTTTTATCCCTAAAATGGGATCCTGAAATTTTGAATTTCTACTCAATTGAATATTCTGCACCTCGACTTTGAGTTTTTGCATCTGAATGATTTTGGGTCTCCAAATGAGCTTTGTGCAACCCTGTCAGTGGGGTGTTAAACCCTGACCTTGTCGACAAGGAATTTTGGAAAATGAGACTGCAGTTTCGCACCGTGTCCGTTCGGTGAAATAATCAACGGCCACCTGATATTCAGTCTCGGGTCACCGAGGGTAAACAAATGACCTCTGTTATTCTGGCTCGGGTCACCGAGGGTAAAGAAATGGCCTCTGGCAGCTATAGCAAATTTGGAGACACACTCAGGAATATGTTACATCTTGCTTCGTCTCTTGATTTTGTTTACACTATTTTGTGTTTCTGATTTTGTGCAAGTTTTAGTTTTGAACTTTCGTTTCAGTTTACTGTTTTGGATTACTTACTGGGCTAGTGAGCTCATGGATTTGTTTTAAATCCTTTTCAGATCAAGGACGGTAGACCAGTGTGGACTTTGAAAGGCTATTTGTAGGTGTTGTCTTGTTCCAATGTATAATTTAAGCTCTTGTCATTGTCTAATCCTGTATTTCTGTATTTGGTAATTTGTACTTTTTGTACCCCTGCTTTGTATACTCTGTAGAGTCTGTAGTCCTGTAACTCAGTTGGTTTGTTTTAGTTTTGTCTACTCTGTATCAAGTTCTGAGGCCTTGCAGGCCTATGGGGTTCACGCCCTGTAGGTCTGCGGCCGTTTGTCCGCGCGCCGGGTCCGGCGAGCCGGGTTCGGGGCGTGACAAAGGGTCCCCAAATAGATATGAAAACGGGCTATTTATAGGCTGAAATCGGGCTGAATTCGGGATGAAATCGGACTTCAGTGAAAATCCAGAAATTCCACACGCCCGTGTGGAAATTCTGGAATCGTGATTTCTCGGCACCTGTGAACAGTTTTTTTGCTACAGTGTTTTCGCTACAGTATTTCTGCTACAGTACGCGGCCGTGTGGAATTTCCACACGCCCGTGTGAACTCTCTGGAATTCTGAATTTCGGCAGAATGTGAACAGTAGCTGCTACAGTATTTATCTACAGTTGCTACAGTGCCTGCTACAATACTTCTCCGAAATACTCCCGAATCCATCGTTCTTCATCGAGGCCGTTGAATTGGGCACACAATCAACGGTAGATTATGTCGATTACTTCATTTCTCTTCATTGGCGAAGTTCTCCAATGCTACACGAGTTATAGACTTTTGTGAGTGTGACTGCCTTTGTGCCCCTCCAATGGAGGTTGGCACACACCCATAAGTCTAGACTCGTGCCTTGTTCCTTGCTTGGTCCGAGAACTCCTCAACAACGGCGAACATAACCTATTCTTCCTTCTTTTTCTGTAGATCTTCTCCACAACCCTTCAATGCACAAAAGTAAACAAATGCACACTTTTTAGTGATAAAATCTGATTAAATTAATGCTCATTGCAAGATAATAACGCTTCACATTACTATAACACGAGCACTTATCAGCATCAAATCGGCTTAATCGGGATTTCACATGGCCATGTGGAATTATCACATGCCCATGTGAAGTATCTGTTTTGCTGAATTTCGGCAAACCGTGAACAGTAACTTGCTACAATATTTTTGTTGCAGTAACTTGCTACAGTAATTTTGCCACAACGCTCCCGAATTCATCGTTCTTCATCGAGGCTGTTGAATTAGGCACATAATCAATGGTAGATCATGTCGATTGCTTCAATCCTCCTCCTTGGTGAAATCCTCCAATGCTACACAAGTTAGACTTATTGTGAATGTGACTGCCTTTGTGCCCCTTGAAAAGAGGTTGGCACACACCCACAAGTCTAGACTTGTGCCTTGTTCCTTGTTTGGTCCGAGAATTCCCCATCAACGGCGAACACGATCTAACTTTGCTCTTTTCCTCCAAACTAGCTTCACAACCCTAAAATGCACAAAAGTACACAAATTGCGCACAATTTAATGATAAAATTTGATTAAAGTAGTGGTCAATGTAAGACAATAATACTTCGCATTATCATAACACGAGCACTCATCAACTCCCTCATATACTTCGCATTAAAGTACTTGGGAAGAACAATTCAAAGTGCTCGGCCTTAGGTTCACCAAAAGTATGCAAAGGAAGCATTCTACAAGGGGAAATCAGAACATTGCATAAAGATATCATTGCTCTAGCTAAAAACTTGAATAAAAAATGACAACAACTCGAAAATGTGTAAGTGTGTGCGAACTCACTTGAGATAACCTAAAAAAGTGCTCCTCAAACTCTTGTTTAAAAGGACTTATTTATATACAAAAAGAAAGGAGGTAGTAGTTTCACATAACCTCTAAGGTAGCCCTTTCCTAGGCGGGCACCAACGGTGGCTTTCACACTTTCGAGGAGGTAGCTCTTTCTACCGGGTAGTAGCTTTCACCCATCCCATGAGATAGCTATTTCTCTCATTAGGGCATAAATAGTATCCAACTTATGAGAGTAGCTACGTACTTCATAGGAGGTAGTTCTTTCAATCCCAAATGCACAATTAAAACTAGACAAATATTCACAAGTTCACAAATTTTTTTTTATGTATTTCTCAAAACAAAATGAAAAACTGCTAAAATGATGATAAACTAGTCCTTAAACAACAAGCTTGAGTTTCAAAGGATTCCAAGAGTGAGTAGTGCAATATGAGATAATCGAGCCAAAATTCCCTAAAATTCAAGTAAAAATTAGAGCATGATGAGATACAATGTTAAAAATTCTCCTAGACTCTAAGAATATTAACGTTGCAACTAAGGTGATCTGCCACGAGATATATGAGCATAAGCAATTGAATGCACAAGTAAAGGTGTGTGCAATGTGAACTTCCCCCCCCCCCCCCCCCCCCACAACCCACACTTAAGATATACATTGTCCCCAATGTACGCATGCAAGCACAATGAAAAGTATAATAATTAACACAATTAACGTAGGGGTAGGTAATTGAAACATTACTCCCCTAAACTCCAAGTGTTGCATTTTATGGAGCTAGGTTCATTGAGAGTTGATTCTCAATGGGTTGCGAAGCACACACGGTCCCATGACCGTGCCTATGACTATTCCTCAAATTCCTTACATCCAAGACCATCTGCACACATACACAAGGGGTTCAATGTAGCTCAAGAAAAATCAAAATAAAACTTGAGTATATAAAGATAGAGACATGAAGGTCCTTTCTGAGTGCTACAAGCCCAAAATATGAAATAAAGGTACAAAACGACAAAAACTAAAGCAAACTATGACGCCTCAGCGTCGGTGTCCTATGCTGCTGGCTCAGGTGCCGTGGCAGGCTCTGTGGATAATGGTGGATTTACCTGTGGTGCTGGAGATTGTGAGGGTGGTGAAGTAGAGGCTTGTGGTCGGACCACAAAAGGTGAGGTCATGGCTCGCTCGAGTAGCTGTTGGATAATGTTTAATCGAGCCATGACCTCTCTGTGCTATGCTGCCTTGGTGGTCCTAACCTCTACCACCTCCTTCTATAGCACACCCACAGCACTCTCGAGGCGCTCTAACCTATCCTGGCCTTGAGATGGGAAAAAATACGCACTGGAGGTGGCTTCGGCGCTGTGGGAGGTGCCTGTGTATCTGCCTGTGCTGGAGGCTGCTCCAATGCTGGCTCCTATGGGTGCTTGTTTAGAATATAGCACTGATAATATTTCCCAGCCATACCCATCTGTTTCAATATCTACACGCTAATCGGGTGAGGGTATGACTGTCTTCTCCATCCCTCTAATTGCCTCTCGAAGGCCCATCCCCTTGATAAGTCTCGTAACATATGACCCTGAAAAGATAGCCTCAAGCCAAGGGTACTAGCCCTGATAACGCACGTACTCTGTGAGAATATAACCAAGGTGGAGCGGCTCGCTCTATACCATCAAATGGAGGTAAAGGAGATCCTGCCGGCTTAGGACTCCTGTACTACCACCCCGGCCGCTCACTGATCTACTCAGAATGGCGTGAATATATTTGTAAGCCAGCCGAGAAAGACAAGTAGCCTTCGATATCCCTGGCTCGTATTGCCCCTATCTGCACAACACTTGGTAAGCTACATGAAGAGTCAAACTGTCGAGGTAATCGGTCGGAAGGCTCTCGTACTCCTCTATCTCAGTAAAGGCTTCTTTATATAAACCCATGCGAATGGAATACTGTGTCACTAACATGCTGTAATCGTGTTCAAAAGCCCTAAACTGCATAGCATCGGCAGTCATCAAATCTTTTCTTGATCTGTCAAACTCAAAGGTCGCGAGTACCTCCAAAGTAAGTGAGCGGTTAGCTGGTTCTCGAATAGACAGCAAGCTCTTCCAACTCCTCACTGCTATAAGCTCTTCAATCTCTTCCGCCATATCGTCACCCCACTCAGCTGTTCTTAAATAGCTTAAATCCATGTATCAAGACTGTTCGAGCTTGAGCTTGGCCAATCTGTCATGTCTTGGTCGGTGCTCGGGTTTGGCAAAGCGAACCTACTCGATAGATGGCTCGAAGGGTCTCTTACTGGTCACTTGCTTTGACCTGGGTTCCATTCCAAAAAAAATTAAAAGAGAATCAGTCAATCCATCATTAAAATTCATTCTACAGGGATCGACAAGGCCATGTGGAATTTCCACACGCCCGTGTGGATTGTCGGGCGGACACAGCCGCACGGTCATGGAGCTAAAATTCCATAGTTATACATAAATTCATTCTCAATCCTTTCTAGGTGCATTCACAAACAATTTAATCATGCAAACCAAGTGAAATAATCAAAAGAACAAATTAAACCAAGATTGAGAAAGAAAAGAAGGTTGAAGTTCTTACCGATGGTGTGAATGAGGAAATCTTTGAAATCGGCCGGAAAATAACATCAATAAGCTTTAAAATGCTGAGAGATGGTTGGGAGAGTGAGAGAGTGTTTTAGAGTGCAAAGGTCAAGAGGCATGAGTGAAATCAAAAGAAGAATTTCAGCTTTTTGAAGTTCTGCAAATTCACACGGCCGTGTGCCTCTACAATTAGGGTTTCACAGGGGCAGACACACGCCCCTGTGTGCACTCCAGTTCCTCTCTGAACTACCCCACACGGCCATGAGCCTTCACAGGGGAGCTTCATAGGGTCAGTCACACGTCCTTGTGGACTCTCAGGAAAACACCTAAGGTCTCTAAAAACTTGTACATAGCCGTGTGGAAATTCCATATGGCCATGTGCCCAACCTGGCCAAAATCACAAGGCCGGCCATAGGGGCACCCACATGCCCCTGTGGCTTCTCTGGTTCATCCCGAGAAACTCTAAGTGTTCCACACGGCCGTGTGAATAATCCACATGGTCGTGTGCCATTCACAAGCTCTCCCATAGGGGCGGCCACACACCCCTGTGTTTTCTTGAGAAAGAAGGAAACTCTCTGCAGAGATCCACATGGCCGTGTGAAAATGCCACACGGCCATGTGCCGTAACACATGGTTGCTCATAGGGGCATCCACATTGATAAGTGCTTGTGTTATAGTAACGCGAAGCATTATTATCTTACAATAAGCATCTCTTTTATCATATTTTATCACTAAATGGTGTGCATTTGTGTACTCTTATGCATTGTAGGTTTGTGGAGCTATTTTGAAGAAGAAGAATGAAGTTAGATCATGTTTTCCATGGCTGGGGAGTTTTCAGACCAAGCAAGGAAAAAGGCATGAGTTTAGACTTGTGAGTGTGTGCCAACCTCCTTTGGAGGGGCACAAAGGCAGTCACATTCACAAAGTGCATGTGTTATAGTAACGTGAAGCGTTATTATCTTACAATAAGCATCTCTTTTATCAGATTTTATCACTAAATGGTGTGCATTTGTGTACTCTTATGCATTGTAGGTTTATGGAGCTATTTTGAAGAAGAAGAACGAAGTTAGATCATGTTTACCATAGTTGGGGAGTTTTCAGACCAAGCATGGAAAAGGCACGAGTTTAGACTTGTGAGTGTGTGCCAATCTCCTTTGGAGGGACACAAACGCAGTCACATTCACAACAAGTTTAACTCGTGCAGCTTAGGAGAACTTCCCCAAGAAGGAGATTTAAAGCAATCGGCACGATCTACCATTGATTGTGTGTGCAATTCAATGGCCTCGATGAAGAACAACGAATTCGGAAGCATTTCAGTGAGCACTGTAGCAGCACTAAAGTAAGCTACTGTTCACTTTCAGCCAAAATTCTGAAATCCAGAAAGTTCACAAGGGTGTGTGGAAATTCCACACGGTCGTGTGAAATCCTGATAAGTTCAATTTTAAAGCCGCGACTCAACGTTATAAAAGCCCAATTTGGAGACTTTTTACATATCTCTTGACCTATCTTTCTCCCAAACTTCTGGAGAGCGCGGCTAGGGTTTTACAGAGGACTTCGTGGAGGTTTGGAGCGCGTCATCGGCATTGTTACCGATGTCTGGCGGCCACACAAGACCACGGCCACATCATACGCAAGGCGGTTGACAGGCGGCCCGAAAATGCACGGGTTTGTCGAAGTAATAAAAGTTACCCCGGTGAGAGGATAGTCGAATCCACAGGGAATAGCGAGTTAGAATATGAGATTTCACTATTAAAACTATGCGAAGTACAGAAAAGTGATCAATTGATTCGATGAGTGAATTATGGAAACAATTATACTAAAAGACAAGAAATTAAATAGAAAAATGGAAGATGAGAAAGTGCAAGTAAAAGAGAATAGAGAGGATTTAACAATGAATGAAACAGAGTATCTGGACAAGCTACCTCTAGGATCTATGCTTCTAGTGCAAGACTATACTATTATACTCTCCTATTGATGCCAATTGAGTCGAGGAAATCCTCAGTCTCACGGTCCCAAACCTAAGGACAACCGTGACTAACCGCAACATTATGTCCCGGTATTAGGATTCACATCGACCCTTCACTCTATCGCTCGCACGATTAAGCTCTAGAGGAGTACATCTACCTAAACCTCACACTATGTGGAATTGCATTAAGTTCTAGGGACTCCTAGTGATAAAACCAGTTCCTATGTGTAGTTCTAACCCTTTGGTCCAGGAGGAAGAACCCTAGTCTTGATTAAGCCCCAGTGCGTAGGATTCACATCAACCCTTCACTTTGTTACTCGCGTAACTAAGCCCCAGGGGAGTATATGTACCTAGCACTTCACTCTATCTCAACCGCTAATAAATCAAGGAAACAGAGGTAGGGAGAAATCACACCGGAGGGGAAAGGGGTACATCGCTACCTCACAACTCTCCCTCTCAACCCTCTTCAATCTTAAAGAGTCTAATCCTATAAGAGTTGTCACACCTCCCAAGGAAAACCTAGATTGTTCTCAACCCTAGTGTCACATCTAAAGGAAAACAATAGCATGATAAAATCAAGATTGAAACTCAATTCTTATTCATCAATAATGGAAAAGCATAATAACAATGTCAAAGAAACATAATAACCCTAGAGTTTACAAGTCCGACTACCCACAAGGGGTTTAGCTCCTCATCGAGCTATACATGTTCATCAAAGTATATAAGAAAGCACAAAATAGAGACATCGATGAAAACCCCCTTGTGTATGGTGTGGCCGTGGTCTTGTGCGGTCGCCGGACGTCGGTGACGATGCCGAAGACGCGCTCTAAACATCCACGAAGTCCTCTCCAAAACCCTACCCGTACTCCAGAAGTTGAAGAGAAAGATAGGTCAAAAGATTTTTCAAAAAGTCTCCAAATCGGACTTTTATAATGTTGAGTTGCGTCTTTAAAATTGCTGAAATCGGGATTTCACACAGCCGTGTGGAATTTCCACACGCCCGTGTGAAATTTTTGGAATGCTGAATTTTGGCAGACAGAGAACAGTAACTTGCTACAGTAATTTGCTACAATAATATGCCGAAACGCTCCTGAATTCGTCGTTCTTCATCAAGGCCGTTGAGTTGGGCACACAATCAACGGTAGATCGTGCCATTTGCTTTGACTCTCCTAATTGGTGAAGTCTTCATTGTTAGCATGAGCTAGACTTATTGTGAATGTGACTGCCTTTGTGCCCCTCCAAAGGAGGTTGGCAAAAACTCACAAGTCTATGCTCATGACTCGTTCCTTGCTTAGTCCGAAAATCTTCCCAACAATGGCAAACACGATCTAACTTCATTTTATCTTCACAACCCTACAATGCACAAAAGTAAACAATTGCACACTTTTTAGTGATGAAATCTGATTAAATCAATGCTCATTGCAAGATAATAACACTTCGCATTACTATAACACGAGCACTTATCAAATCCTCCGACACTTAAGCTTTTGCTTGTCCTCAAGCAAAAATAAAACATGAAAGTACTTGGGAAGAACAATTGAATGTGCTCGGCCTTAGGTTCACCAAAAATATGCAAAAGAAGCATTCTACAAGTAAGGGGAAATCCAAACAATGCATAAGGTTATCATTGTTCTAGCTAAAAACTCGAATCAAAAAGGATAAAAACTCGGAAATGTGTTAGTGTGTGCGATTTCACTCAAGAGAACCAACGAGTACTCCTCAAACTTTTGTTAGAAAGGACTTATTTATATACAAAAAACAAAACTAAAGATAAAAGGAAGTAGTATCTTCACACATCCTTGAAGGTAGCCCTTTCCTAGGCGGCCGCCAAAGGTGGCTTTCACACTTTCGAGGTGGTAGCTCTTTCTATCGAGGTAGTAGCTTTCACGCATCCCATTAGATAGCTCTTTCTCTCATTAGGGCATAACTTGTATTCGACTTAAGAGAGTAGCTACATACTTCATAAGTGGTAGCTCTTTCCACCCCAAATGCATATATAGAACAAAGCAACTATTCACAAACTCATATATATATATATATTTCATTTTTAATATATGCATTTTCCAAAGTGAAACTAAGAATGATGATAAACTTGTCCTTAAAAACTTCAAGATTGAGTTTTCAAAAGATTCCAAGAGTAAGTTGTGCAATATAAGATAATCGAGCAAAAATTCCCTAAAAATTCAAGTAGAAACTAGAGCATGATAGGATACAATGTTAAAAATTCTCCTAAACTATAAGAATACAACCGTTGCAACTAAGGTGAACCGCCATAGGCTACATGAGCATAAGTAATTGAACGCACAAGTAAAGGTGTGTGCAATGTGAACTCCCCCCACACTTAAGATGTACATTGTCCCTAATGTACGCATGTAAGCACAATAAAAGTTAAGAATTGTAAAACAATTAGTGTGGAAGTAGGCAATTGAAACATTACTCCCCTGAACTCCAGCGTTTGATGGAGCAAGGTGCATTGAGAGTTGAGTCTCAATGGGTTGTGAAGCACACACGGTCCCATGCCCGTGTTTATGACTATTCCTTAGATTCCTTTCATCCAAGACCATCTACGCACACATACACAAGGGTTCAGTATAGCTCAATAAAAACTCGAGTATATAAAATATGAAGCAATGAATACAACTCGAGATAACAAGAAAAGCAAACTAAAAGATAAACTCAGAAGGAGAATCCTTTCTGAGTACTACAAGTCCAAAATAGAATAAAAAGTACAAGAATGAAAATCAAAAACAAATATAAGCTAAAACTAAGACACCTCAGCGTCAGTGTCCTCAGTGGTGGCCTCTGGTGCTGCTGGAGGCTCTGAATACGTCTGTGGATCTGCTGCTGCTGGTGCTGGTGCTAGGGGAGATGGTGGTGGAGGAGTGGGGGCCCGGGGCTGGACTACGAAAGGTGATGACACGGCATGCTCGAGTAGTCTCTGTATGGCACCGAGCCGCGTCATCGTCTCTAAGTGCTGTGCAGCCTGTGTGGCCCTCACCTCGGCCACCTCGGTCTGTAGCACCCCCACTGTGCTCTCGAGGCGCTCCAACCTGTCCTGGCCTCGAGAGGAAGAGAAAATGCGCACCGGGGGTGGCTCTGGTGCTGTGGGTAGTGCCTCGGCCTCTCTGTCTATCGGAGGTGGCAAAAGTAGATGTACTGCTGGTCGCGAGCCCTCGACCTCACCGTCTTCCATTGTTCTTTGTGGGTGTCTGTTCAAAATATAGCACTGATCATATTTCCTGGCCATGCCCATCTGCCTCAACATCTCCAAGCTAATCGGGGAAGGTATAACTGTCCTTTCTATTCCTTTTATTGCTTCCCGAAGGCCCATCCCTTTAATGAGTCTTGTAACATATGGCCCTGAAAAAATAGCTCTAAGCCTCGGGTACTGGCCCTGATGCCACATGTAATCTGCCAGGATATGTCCAAGATGGAGCGGCTCGCTACGATCCATTGAATGTAGGTAAAGGAGCTCCTGCCGACTTAAGACTCCCATGCTGTCACCCCGGCCGTTCACTGATCTACTCAAAATGGCGTGAATGTATCTGTAGGCTGGTCGTGACAAACAAGTGGCTTTCGATACCCCTGGCTCATATTACCCTTGTCCACATAACACTCTCTAAGCTCCTTGAGGGGTCAAACTGCCAGAATAATCAATCGGAAGGTTCTCATACTTCTCTAATTCTGTATATGCTTGATCATATAAACCCATTCGAATAGAAAACTGCGTCACTGACATGCTATAATCGTGACTAAAGGCCTTGAATTGTATAGTGTCGGTATTTGTCAAGTCTTTATGTGATTTGTTGAACTCAAAAGACGCTAGTACTTCCAAAGAAAGTGAGTGGTTCGCCGGTTCTTTAATAGCCAACAAACACTTCCAACTTCCGACCGCTAAAAGTTCCTCAATATCATCTGCCATCTCGTCTCCCCACTCGGCTGTTCTCAAATAACTCAAGTCTATGTATCGAGATTGTCCAAACTTGAGTTTCTCCAGTCTATCATGTCTCGCTCGGTGTTCGGGCTTACCGAAAGCAAACTGTTCGCTAGATGGTTCAAAAGGCCTCTTACTAGTTGCTTGCTTTGTCCAGAATGCCATTCTTGAAATAAAATCAAGTAACCCATCGTTAAATTCCATTTTTCAGGACCCCACACGATCGTGTGGAAAATCCACACGGCCGTGTGGATTGTCAGGCGGACACACTCCACGGTTATGGAGTTAGCATTTCAACTTCACAAAGGCATTTGTTCTCCAAAACCCTGTGAATGTATTCGCATGTCATTCAATCATGCAAATCAAGCGAAATCACAAACAAAACTGGAATGAATTAATATTGACTAAGAACAAGGGTTTGAAGTTCTTACCGGTGATGTTGATGAAGAAAACCTTAAATCGGCTGGAAAACTCCGAATAAAACCTCAGGGAAGATCAGGAAAGTGATAAAGAGGATCGGAGAGTTTTTTAGAGTGTAAAACAATTAAGGCATGAGTAAAATCCACAAAGAGATGCATGGCTTTTGAAGCACTGGGGATCCACACGGTCGCGTGGATATACCACACGGCCGTGTGCCTCTAAAAATATATTCCACAGGGGCCAACACACGCCCCTGTGCGCACTCTGGTTGCTCTCTGAACTACCCCACACGGCCGTGTGCCTTTACAGGGGATGCATAGGGGCACCCACACGGCCCTGTGGATTCACGGGAAAACTTCGAAAGTCTCTGAAAAATTTCACACGGCTGTGTGGAAATTCCACACGGCCGTGTGCCAAACCTAGCCAAGAACACAAGGCCGGCCACAGGGGTACCCACACGCCCCTGTGGCCTCTCTGACTCGCCCGAGAAACGCTAAGTATTCCACACGGCCATGTAAATAATCCACACGGCCGTGTGCCTTTCACAAGTTCTCCCATAGGGGCACACACACGCCCCTTTGTATTCTCGGGAAGAAGGTTTTTCTCTGCAGAATTTCACACGGCCGTGTGGAATTTTTACATGGCCATGTGGAATTTTCACACGGCCGTGTACCTTAGCATAGTGGCACTCACAGGGGCACCCACACGCCCCTGTGGACTCTCTGGAAAAAAAGTTGAAGTTCTGCGAGATGTCACACGGCCGTGTGGAAATTCCACATGGCCGTGTGCCCCTTCTGAGGTTGGGCATACACATGCCCCTGTGTCCTCACTGGTTGAGTTCTGATTTGGTAACACACGCCCGTGTGAAAATTCCACACGGCCGTGTGTTTTCTCTGGTTTACTCAGAAAAATTCACTGACTCTTTGACACACCCCTTGCGTGTGTGACACACCCCTTGCGTGTGTGTTCCGCAAGTGCATGGGTTGTCAAAGTAATAATTACCCCGGTGAGTGGGTAGTCGAATCCACAGGGAACGGAAGTACTAGTAATGACTGATTCTTAGTTATCTAGTCGAAACAATGATATAGAGCAATGGATGTAATGTGTAAAATAAGAAAATCGCAAGAAAGAAAACAAATAAAAGGAAAAGGTAAAGGAGATCTCAATCAATGAAGATGAGATACCCGGGCAATGATCCCCCTAGACTCTATCATGAAGTGCAAGACTAACTAAATGCTTATAAACCGAGTTCTATGTGTCGAGGCAATCCAAGAATAATCGCTCCCTGCCTCCAGGCCACCGATACTAGTCCCCTACAAGGTCCCGGCGGAGAAATCGCTCAATCTCAACACCTCACACCCCATATGACCGCAATGAACTTTAGGGATACCTAGGAGTGAAACCGATTCCTAAAATTAGATCTAACCCTACTTCTAGGTGAAAGATCCCTAACCCCCTACAAAGGTCCCGGCGGAGAAATTTATCAATCGCACGCCTCACACCCCATATGGTTGCATAAAACTTAGGGAATACGGAAATAGGAAACACTCAATCGGAAGGGAAAGGGGACACTCCTCTATCTCAAGACTCACCCTCTCAACCCTCTTTAACCTTGTATGTTCTAATCCCTAATGGAGACCTCTCTCTCACCAAGGCAACAAGTCAAGCATACCAAACAACCATACGAATCAATAAGGCATGCAAGTAATGATTAAACAAGATTAAAACTCAAATTAACTCAGAATTAAAAGGAAGCATAAAGAAAGTCAATACATGAATCGAAACCTAGGGTTCACATGCCCAACTATCTACTAGGGTTTAGCCCTCCATGGGACTTATTACAAAGCAAAAGATAATGAAGTAAAAAGCAATGTAATCCATGAAAATAAACCCCCTCGAATTCGTGATGATGGCCTTGATGAAAATAAACCCCCTCCATGGCGCCAAAAACTTTGACAGGCGGCCCGAAAGTACACGGGTTTGTCGAAGTAATAAAAGTTACCCCGGTGAGAGGGTAGTCGAATCCACAGGGAATAGGGAGTTAGAATACGAGATTTCACTATTAAAACTATGCGAAGTACGGAAAAGTGATCAATTGATTCAATGAGTAAATTATGGAAACAATTATACTAAAAGTCGAGAAATTAAATAGAAAGATAGAAGATGAGAAAGTGCAAGTAAAAGAGAATAGAGAGGATTTAACAATGAATGAAGCGGGGTATCCGGACAAGCTACCTCTAGGATCTATGCTTCTAGTGCAAGACTATGCTATTATACTCTCCTATTGATGCCAATTGAGTCGAGGAAATCCTCAGTCTCACGGTCCCAAACCTAAGGACAACCGTGACTAACCCCAACATTATGCCCCGGTATTAGGATTAACATCGACCCTTCACTCTATCGCTCGCACAATTAAGCCCCAGGGGAGTACATCTACCTAAACCTCACACTATGTGGAATTGCATTAAGTTCTAGGGACTCCTAGTGATAAAACCAGTTCCTATGTGTAGTTCTAACCCTTTGGTCCAGGAGGAAGAACCCTAGTCTTGATTAAGCCCCAGTGCGTAGCATTCACTTCAATCCTTCACTCTGTTACTCGCGTAACTAAGCCCCAGGGGAGTATATCTACCTAGCACTTCACTCTATCTCGACCTCTAATAAATCAAGAAAACGGGGGTAGGGAGAAATCACACCGGAGGGGAAAGAGGTACAATGCTACCTCACAACTCTCCCTCTCAACCCTCTTCAATCTTAAAGAGTCTAATCCTATAGGAGTTGTCACACCTCCCAAGGAAAACCTAGATTGTTCTCAACCCTAGTGTCATATCTAAGGGAAAACAATAGCAAGATAAATTCAAGATTGAAACTCAATTATTATTCATCAATAATGGAAAAGCATAATAACAATGTCAAAGAAACATAATAACCCTAGAGTTTACAAGTCCGAATACCCACAAGGGGTTTAGCTCCTAATGGATCTATACATGTTCATCAAAGTATATAAGAAAGCACAAAATAGAGACATCGATGAAAACCCCCTTGTGTATGGTGTGGCCGTGGTCTTGTGCGGTCGACGAACGTCGGTGACGATGCCGAAGACGCGCTCTAAACCTCCACGAAGTCCTCTCCAAAACACTAGCCGCACTCCAGAAGTTGGAGAGAAAGATAGGTCAAAAGATTTTTCAAAAAGTCTCCAAATCGGGCTTTTATAATGTTGAATCGCGGATTTAAAATTGCTGAAATCGGGATTTCACACGGCCGCGTGGAATTTCCACACGCCGGTGTGAAATTTCTGGAATGCTGAATTTCGGCCGACATTGAACATTAACTTGCTACAGGTTTTGCTACAGTATTTTGTTGCAGTGCTGCTACAGTACTGTGCCGAAACGCTCCCGAATTCGTCGTTCTTCATCAAGGCCATTGAATTGGGCACACAATCAACGGTAGATCATGCCAATTGCTTCGAGTCTCCTAATTGGTGAAGTCTTCATTGTTAGCATGAGCTAGACTTATTGTGAATGTGACTGCCTTTATGCCCCTCCAAGGGAGGTTGGCACACACTCACAAATCTATGCTCATGCCTCGTTCCTTGCTTAGTCCGAAAATCTTCCCAACAATGGCAAACACGATCTAACTTCGTTCCTTTCATTCATTTTATCTTCACAACCCTACAATGCATAAAAGTAAACAATTGCACACTTTTTATTGATGAAATCTGATTAAACCAATGCTCATTGCAAGATAATAACACTTCGCATTACTATAACACAAGCACTTATCAGGGGTTTTCATCAATGCTTTCAATTTGTGTTTACTTTCATATTTTGATCGATTTGTATAGCTCCATGTGAAGTTAAACCCCTTGTGGGTATGAAGACTTGTAAACCCTAGGATTATTATGTTTCTTTGACATTGTTATTATATTTTTCTATTATTGATGAATAAATTTGAGTTTTAATCTTAATTGCTTTTTGTAATTGTTTTCCCTTAGCCGTGACACTAGGGTTGAGAACAATTTAGGTTATCCTTTAGAGGTGTGACAACTCCTATAGGGTTAGACTACTTAAGATTGAAAAGGGTTGAGAGGGTGAGTCATGAGGTAGCGGAACGTCCCCTTTCACCTCCGGTGTGATTCTTCCAACCTTCATTTTTCATGATTTCATAGTGGTCGAGATAAAGTAAACTGCTAGGAGAGGAACGCCATTGGGGATTAGTGCGCGAGCAATAGAGTGAAGGGTTGAAGTGAATCCTAGTGCTAGGGTTTAATTTAGACTAGGGTTCTTCCACCTGGACCAAACGGTTACAACTACACATAGGAACTGGTTTTATCACAAGGAATCCCTAGAACTTGAAGCAATCCCATGTAGTGTGAGGCTTAGGAAGACATACTCCTCTAGGGCTTAGTTGACAGGTTAACGACAGTCAAGAGTCATAGTGAAAACCTAATGCCGTGGCATAGTGTTGGGGTTAGTCACGGTTGACCTTAGGTTTGGCACCGTGTGTTTAAGGATATCCTCAACTCAATTAACATCAATAGGAAAGTATAATAGCATAGTCTTGCACTAGAAGCATAAGTCCTAGGGGTAGTTTGTTCGGGTACCCTATTTCATCCATTGCTAGTCCTTCTCTATTTACTCATTCTTGCATTTTCTTGCCTTCCATCTTTCTATTTAATTTCTTGTTTCTTTATATTGCTCTCCTATTCACTCATTAATTCTTTTCACACCTACCATACATTACTTAGCTAATTAGTGAAACCTCGTGTCTTAAGTCCCTATTCCCTGTGGATTCGACTACCCACTAACCAGGGTAAATTTCTTACTTCAAAAAGCCCGTGCACTTGCTGGAAAACACAAGAGGTCGTGTCACATATGCCCTTGTGGACTCTCGGCAAAGAGAGTTTAAGTTCTATAGGATTTCACACGGCCGTGTGAAAATTCCACACTGCTGTGTGCCCCTTCTGAGGTTTTCACACGGCCAGACTCACGCCCTGTGCCCTTTTTATTTGAGCCCTAATTGGTGATACACGCCCATGTGGAAATTCCACACGGCATTGTGTCTTCTCTGGATTATTTAGAAAATTCACAGACTCTGTAGAGAAATTCAGAAACGCAAACACAATACCTAGAGTCTATATATACAATAAAAACATGACCAGAGATCACAGAAAACATGCTAAAACGACTCAAACTTCATCAATCAACGTTTGGGCACACGAAAACATCAACGATCCACAAGAAAAATACAGCATATGCACATATAAATCAAGACACCAAAACTAAAGCTCTTATTAATGCTAGAACTAAACTAAACCAACTTCTAGAAAAACAGTAAAAGCTTGGGTTGCCTCCCAAGAAACGCTTGTTTAACGTCACTTAGGTTGACGTACCCTGCCTTACCTGACGGAGGGTGAAGAAAGAAGATTTCCTTATCCTTGTTACAAACCTCGCCGCCAAAGTATGGCTTCAGCCGATGCCCATTTACTTTGAATGTACCCTTCTCTAGATGAGTGATCTTAATTAACCCATGGGGTGATACTTGAGTAACTGTGTATGTGCCAAACCATCTAGACTTCACTTTTTCAAGGAAAAGTCACAACCGTGAATTGAATAACAATACTTGGTCCCCTATTTGGAACTCGTTGGGAAGTTTGATATGCTTGTCATGCAACTTCCGAATCTTTTCTTTGTAAATTCTAGCATTCTCATATACCTTCAACCTCCATTCATCGAGCTCATTCAGATAAAGCAGTCTTTGTTCACCGGCTTTTCTCAAATCAAAGTTTATTGCCTTGATTGGCCAATATGCTTTATGTTCAAGTTCCACAGATAGATGACATGACTTTTCATGGACAAAATTATACGGAGTTGTTCCTATTGGAGTCTTGTATGCTGTTCAATGAGCCCAGAGTGTATCATCTAAATGCTCAGACCAATCTCGCTTCCCTTGCTCAACTGATTTTGTCAAGATCCTCTTAAACTCTCTATTTGTAACCTCCATTTGACCACTAGTTTGTGGATGGTAAGGAGTGGCCAGGCGGTGGTGTACTCCATATCTTTTTAGCACTTTTTCTAATTGGGAGTTGCAAAAATGGGTTCCTCGATCACTAATGATAATTCGCAGAGTTCCAAACCGAGTAAACAACATCTTAATAAATTTCACCATAATTCTAGCATCATTAGTTAGCAATGCTTGAGCTTCAACCCATTTAGAGACATAGTCAACTGCCACTAATATGTATTTGTTCCCATTAGACTTTGGAAATGGCCCCATGAAGTCAATGCCCCAAACATCGAATACCTCACAAAATTGCATAGGGTTCTAAAGCATCTCATGCCGCTGAGATAGATTTCCTGCCCTCTGACAATTGTCACATCGAAGAACAAATTGGTGTGCATCCTAGAAGATAGTCAGGCAATAAAATCCCATAGCCAAAACCTTTTCTGCAGTTCTACTTGATGCATAAAGGCCTCCAACCGGTCCTGAATGGCAATGAGTAAGGATATCCCATCCTTCCTCCCTTGATACACATCTTCAAACTACATGGTCTGCACAGATGCGGAAAAGGAACGAATCATCCCAAAAGTAATTCTTCAAATCACTAAAGAACTTCTTCTTTTGTTAAAATGTAAGCCCTTGTTTAAGAACATTTCCTTACAAATAATTGGCAAAGTCTGCAAACCATGGAGTATCATCTGACGATTCTAAATCCTGGATCAAGTACAAATGTTCCTCAGGGAAGGAATCATTAATCCTTTTGCTTGATGGCAATTGCCCAATACTGCCCTCTAACTGAGACAAATGATCTGCCACCATGTTTTCAGTCCCTTTCTTGTCCTTAATCTCCATATCAAACTCTTATAGGAGTAATATCCACCAGATCAATCACGGTTTTGCATCAGCCTTGTTCATGAGGTAACGGAGAGCTGAGTGATCTGTAAATACAATGACTCTTGACAAGATGAGATACAGCCTGAATTTATCGAGGGCGAACAAACTACTAGTAACTCTTTCTTTATAGTGGCATAATTTTCTTGAGCACCTGTGAGAGTCTTACTAGCATAATATATCATTTGGAACTGCTTGCCCTTTCTCTGTCCCAAAACTGCTCCAATCGCATAGTCACTTGCATCGCACATAAGCTCGAAAGGTTCATTCCAATCTGGTGTAATCAAAATTGGGGCTTGGACTAGCTTCTCTTTTATGTCATTAAATGTCGTCTTTTCGAGGAGCTTAGTCAATGGTTGTGTAATTTTCGAAAAATCCTTGATGAATCACCTATAGAACCCTGCATGACCCAAGAAGCTTCGAACTCCCTTAACATTTGTTGGTAGAGAAAGTTTATTTATGACTTCAATCTTGGCTTTATCTACCTCCATGCCCATTCGAGAGATCTTGTTCCCTAGAACGATGCCTTCTTGAACCATGAAGTGGCACTTCTCCCAATTTAGCACAAGGTGTCATCAATACTCTCTCCAGGTTTTTCAAACATATATTAAAAGAATCACCAAACACAGAAAAATCATCCATGAACACCTCCATGATATCCTCCAAAGGTCATAAAAAATGGCAGTCATACATCATTGCTTTGCATAGTCCAAACGACATTCGTCTATATGCAAAGGTCCCGTAAGGACAAGTAAATGTTGTCTTCTCTTAATCTTCCAGAGCAATAGGTATTTGAAAGTATCCTGACATCCCATCAAGGAAATAGTAAAACTGATGCCTAGCCAATCGCTCTAACATTTGATCAATAAAAGGCAATGGGAAGTGATCCTTCCGTGTTGCATCATTCAGTCTTCTATAATCAATGCACACCCTCCATCCTGTGACTGTTCTAATTGGAATGATTTCATTCTTTTCATTCTTGATCACTGTCATCCCCTCTTTCTTCAGAACCACTTACGTTGGGCTTACCCAAGCAAATATCTAAAATACGCCTACTCCCCAGTAACGGCGCAAAAAACAAACTTGACACACCCCTTGCATGTTGATGAATGTATTTTATATCACGTTTCTTGCCTTTTATCATAGTCTTTTCTCTGTCCTTAAGCATATTTACTGATTGGAATTGGTGGTATTTAAGGTATTTTACTCCTTGTTTAGGAATCTGGGGCCCGAGTCAATTTGATATGAAATTGAGGACGTTTCCCGCGTGTGCAGTGGCTAAAGGTTCAGAACTGGCTGACATGGGCATGAAACGCCCGTGCCCCTAGTGCTGCAAGTCCCAGCCTGGAGTGTAGAAGAGCTAAAACCCTGACACGGGAGTGTCCCAGGGCGGACACGGTCACCACACACCCGAATCCCATGCGCTGCAAATCTCAGGAGACGTTCTCTCAAGAACGACACGGGCACATTGCCCAGTATATCGTTGTGTGCTATGTAACACGGGGGACGCACGCCTGTGTCCCAACTACTGCAAACCTTAGGAGTGTCACCACAGGATTTCCTAGAAAAATACACGGTCGGAACACGCCCGTGTCCAGACCTTGTCAGGCCCCCAATCAGCCATTTTAATTCCAAAAATTAGGATTCTTTCTCATCTTTTGTTCAGGGATTCATCTCTTCACCGGGAGAACGTTGATGAGATCGAAGATCAAGCTTCACCAAACTACCTAATGAGATGAAGGACTTGTAGAAGACATTGCAAGAGGTGGAGAGTTGGCGCAAGGACACTACAAGGGAAGACATCTTGAGAATTAAAGGGGGTTCTTTCTCTCTTTCTTTGTTCTATCTTTTATCTCACCTTGTGTACCAGCCCTCAAAGGCTAACTGACCATAGTGTCTTGGTTGTGGACAATTGTCAGACTGTATTGCTTATAAACTCATTATATTTGACAATGGAGTTCTAATTGATGCTTGTGTTAAATCCTGTTTTGCATAACTGTGGTGTGTTTGGAGTGCATAGTTATTAGGTTGCCATAGCAAAACTGCAGTGTATCTATGAACACATAGATGCAATATTGCTATTGAGCACACACAAACATTATTGGAATGTACCGAGGTAGTCAACTAGGATGAGATAGTGTGCACGAGTCATTGGAGACTTCCGAAGGGATTTATTCTTGTGATTGCTGAGTACTTGGTCCTAATCTCCTCCATTATCATCACCATCACCTTTTATTCATTGTTGTTATGATCCCATACGTTTTCTATTTGTTTCACTAGACATCAAAGGATCAACGAGTACTTTAAGTATAGCTCCCTGAAGTTTGACAACCCTACTCTTAATTGAGTACCACTTTATTACATCTTGTGACCCATACACTTGCAGAGAGCGCATCACATGTGTGTACCACAAGTGCATGGGCTGTCAAATTAATAATAGTACCCTTGTGAGATGATAGTTGAATCCTCAGTGAGTAGGGATCAGAGACACAAGTGTTTGCTATTTAGCTAGTGCGATGTACGGAAAGTAAGAATAGAATCAATGTGTGGGTGCAAAAGTAATTTATAAAAACAAGAAATAAAAGAGAAATATGGAAGATAGGAGAGTGCGAGCAAAAAGTAAGAGAAGGATAATCAATGAGTGAAATAGTGTACCGGGACAAGCTACCTCTAGGATTTATGCTTCTAGTGCAAGACAATCCAATCATACTCTCCTATTGATGATTAATGAGTCGAGGATATCCTTAAACACACGGTCCCAAACCTATGGTCAACCGTGACTAACCCCAACACTATGCCCCGTCATTAGGTTTCACTATGACCCTTGACTCTTGTTGACCTATCAATTAAGCCCTAGGGGAGTCCATCATCCTAAGCCTCACTACATGGGATTCTTTTAAGTTCTAGGGATTCATATTGATAAATCCGATTCCTATGTATAGCTCTAACCCTTTGGTCCAGGTGAAAAAACCCTAGTCTCAATTAAGCACCAGCACTAGGATTCACTACAACCCTTCATTCTGTTGCTCGCGCAACTAAGCCCCAGGGGAGTTCTTCTCCTATCACTTTGCTCTATTTCGACCGCTAAGAACTTGTGGAACATAGAGGTAGGGAAAATCACACCGGAGGAAAAAGGGGATGTTTCACTACCTCATGATGAACCCTCTCGACCCTCTTCAATCTTAAGTAGTCTAACCCTATAGCAGTTGTCACACCTCCAAAGGATAACCTAGATGATTCTCAACCCTAGTGTCATGGCTAAGGGAAAACCAATACAAGATGCAATTAAGATTGAAACTCAATTTTATTCATTAATAAAGAAAAGCATAATAACATGTCATAGAAACATAATTATCCTAGGGTTATATGTCAGAATAACCACTAGGGGTTTAGCTCCTCATGGAGCTATACAAATCCATAAAATTTATGAGAATAAGCACAAATCAAAAGCATGATGAAAACCCCTTGTGTAAAGTGTGGCCGTGGACTTGTGCCGGCGCCGGACATTGGTTACACGTTTGAATCGCTCACCAGCAAGTGCACGGGGTCGCCAAGTAATACCCCTCGCGCGAACACGAGGAGGTCGTATTCCCAAGGGCTCGAGAATCTATTCTTACTTCCTTATCGCAATATTGTTTAACCTAATAAATCACTTAGAAGAAGAACTAAAAATAGCCACGGATGAGGATTCCCTCGGGGGTTACTAAAGTGTCAAGGATTCCCTAACTAGCATGCACGTGGGTGGTTTGGACCGGGAAACCCTAAAATAGACCAACCCGATGGTCACGGTATTGATCCCTAATCCGGTGCAAGTATTGGAATACGGAATCGCTTCCACCCAAATCCTTGTACGATTTCAATGGGTTTAGTGGATTTCCCCAAGCTAGGGTTGAAACACAATCAAGGACAACCCTAACAATTGGAGGGGTACAAATACCCGATGGTCACGGCGTATTCGTACATGTATTCCCTTCCAAGTTTGGTGAGCCTAATACTAGGGCAATGGTCATGCAACCTAGCATTGTCTAGAAATTGATACATAGAGTTCTCATACATATCAAGGCAATCAAGAACCACCAAACAAGGATCACAAACCAAGCCAAATGCAATAAACTAGAAAAAACATCCAAAATACACAAGTTCACCCCCGAGATTCACCTACATCCGGTGACCTTGGGGTTTAGTTACTCATGGTCACAAAACAAGTATGAAAATACATGAAAATAACCAAAAGCATAACAAGAACACTCCCTCAAAGGATCAAGGGCCGAATGACGCTTCCAAGGATGCCACCCAAGGAGTGGCTTCCTTTGTCAATCTTCCTCTCAAATGTGAATCGAAGGTGTGGACTCGTCGTGTTGTGCTCTCCCCATCGTCCTATCCTCAAGAATCGCCTCCAAAAGCCGGCCTCAAGCTCCCAAAGAAGGTGGTGAAGTCAAGCTCTCCTCAAGACCTAGCTCCCTCCCCTCAAAATGCTCTCAAAAACCCTTAAAAACGAATTCCAGCGAGTTATGCGGCCTCCCATGCGGCCCCGCATGCGGGGAGAGAAAGTCTCCGAGAAATCCCGAAAGTCGCGTAACTGCTACAGTGAAACTGCTATAGTACCGTATGCGCCCTCAACAACACCCGCATGGTAGCCCGCATGAATCTCCTGACCAAATTCTTCGAACTTTTCGTGCTACAGTGATTGCTACAGACTATTGAAGAAAGAATTTAACAGCCTAATGCCAAAATCATCATAATGGGTTGGTTAGAGTGTACAAGGTAGGAGCAATCATGATAGAGCATGAAAAAGCACTAGAAATAAAACAGGGCATCATTCAAGCACAGTATAAGAATACATCTCACTTCTATCATTCTTTCAAGCTAGGAAGTGCTAAACACTAAAATCATGGCTATCATCGGTATTCATGCATGCAAAACTAGTAAAGTACCTGATGAGTGCTCGTGTAGTAATGATGCAAAGCATTATTATCTTGCAATAAGCATTAATTTAATCAGATTTTATCACTAAATAGTGTGCATTTGTTTACTTTTGCGCATTGTAGGTTTATGGAGCTAATTTGGAGAATAGGAACGAAATTAGATCATGTTCGCCGTTGTTGGGGAGTTTTCGGACCAAACAAGGACAAGGCACAAGCCCGGACTTGTGAGTGTGTGCCAACCTCCTTTTGGAGGGGCACAAAGGCCGTCACATTCACAACAAGTCTGACTTGTGTAACTTAGGAGAACTCTACCAAAGAGAAGACTTGAAGCAATTGACATGATCTACCATTGATTGTGTGCCCAGATCAATGGCCTCGGTGAAGAACAACGTATTCGGAAGCATTTCGGCTTGTTACCGTAGCAGCAATGTAGCTTGTTACTGTAGCAATTCACTGTGGCAAGTTACTGTGCATTTTCTGCCGAAAATCGGGAGTCCAGAAAGTTCACACGGGCGTGTGAAATTAACACACGACCGTGTGAAATATTTTCCAGCAAGCCAGAGACTTCACACGGGTGTGTGGAAATTCCACACGGCCGTGTGAAGTCCCGATAAGTTCAAAATTAAAGCCGCACTCAACCTATTTAAAGCCCGATTTGGAGACTTTTTGGGGATCTTTTGACCTATCTTTCTTCTTAACTCCTGGAGGGTGCGCTAGGGTTTCAGAGAGGATTTTGTGGAGGATTGGAGCGCGCCATCGGCATCGTCACTGACGTTCGACGGCCGCAGAAGACCACGGCCACACCATATGCGAGGGGGTTTTCATTGATGTCTTTAGTTTGTGCTTTCTTTCATAAATTGATGAACATGCATAGCTCCATGAGGAGCTAAACCCCTCGTGGGTATTCGGACTTGTAAAACTCTAGGGTAAATTCGAGTTTTGATTTTAATTATCTTTTGCTATTGTTTTCTCTTAGCCGTGACACTAAGGATTGAGAACAATCTAGGTTATCCTTTGGAGGTGTGACAACTCCTATAGGATTAGACTACTTAAAATTGAAGAGGGTTGAGAGGGAGAGTTGTGAGGTAGCACCGTACCCCTTTCCCTTCCGATGTGATTTCTCCCTACCTCCGATTCCTTGATTTATTAGCGGTCGAAATAGAGTGAAGTGCTAGGTTGACATACTCCCCCAAGGCTTTGGGGTGACGTGAATCCTATGCACTGGGGCTTAATTTAGACTAGAGTTCTTCCACCTGGACCAAAGGGTTAGAACTACTACACATAGGAACAGGTTTTATCACTAGGAGTCCCTAGAACTTAAAGCAATTCCACGTAGTGTTAGGCTTAGGTAGAAATACTCCCCTAGGGCTTAGTTGAGCAATCAACAGAGTGAAGGGTTGACGTGAATCCTATTGCCGGGACATAGTGTTGGGGTTAGTCACGGTTGACCTTAGGTTTGGGACCGTGTGTTTAAGGATTTTCCTCGACTCAATTAACATCAAAAGGAAAGTATAATAGCATAGTCCTGCACTAGAAGCATAAGTCCTAGAGGTAACTTGTCCGGATACCCTATTTTCATTCATTGCTAGTCTCTCTCTACTTGCACTTTTCTTTCTTTCATCTTTCTATTCATTTCCCTTCCTTTTATTCTAATTTCCATAAATCCACTTATCACTCCGATTATTGTTTTCTCATATATCGTACGACTGAATAGCAATTTCTCGTATTTTTAATCCCTATTCCCTGTGGATTCGACTACCCACTCACCGGGGTAATTTTATTACTTCGACAAGGCCGTGCACTTGCGGTACACACGCAAAAGGTCGTGTCAAGTTTTTGGCGCCGTTACCGGGGAATAGGCGTATTTTTTATACTTTTTTTTGTTACTTCAGTCATTCACTTCGTTATCTATTTCATATTTTCTTTGACTATCATCGTTCTTATTTTTCTTTTCTTCGTGTTGGCTTCAGGTTATGACCCGCGGAAACCCTTCGATTCTCGTTGAAGGAGACCCGGACATTGGTAGGTGAACGCACCGTAAAGGGAAAGAGCCTGTGGAAGAACAATCCAAGCAAGCGAGCATAGATTCAGAAGGGTCGGAAGCTATGGCAGAACATAACGAACAACAAAGGACATTGGCCGATTTTGCTAGACCCGCAGTAATGGGGACCCAATCAAGCATTGTGAGGCCCCCAATTACCGCAAATAACTTTGAGTTGAAGCCGTCGTTCATTCAAATGTTGCAACAGTCTGCACAGTTTAATGGGTTGGCCGATGAAGATCCCAACAACCATCTAGAGAACTTTCTTGAAGTGTGCGACATGTTGAAGATCAATGGAGTAACGGACGACGCAATCAAGTTGAGAGCCTTCCCATTTTCATTGAAGGGAAAAGCAAGACATTGGTTACATTCACTACCGAGAGCATCTATTACTACATGGGAAGAGTGGCCGAGGCGTTCTTGGCTAGGTATTTCCCTCCGGGAAAATCGGCTAGGCTCCGGAATGAAATCTTATCCTTCATGCAAGTGGAATTGGAGTCTCTATTCGAGACATGGGATGGGTTCAAGGAGCTCCTCCGAAAGTGCCCGCAACATGGATTCCCCGAGTGGATGATTATTCATACCTTCTACAACGGGTTGAATCCAAGCACTAAGCAACTTTTAGATGCGGCGGCAGGAGGGACTCTAGGAAGCAAGACTCCTGATGAAGCCCGGCACCTTATTGAAGAGATGGCGATGAATAGCTATCAATGGAATACAAGGGACTGAAAGAAGGTGGCCGGAATTCATGAGGTTGATGCAGTTACATCTTTGGCGGCACAAGTAGAGTCATTGAGTAAGAAGTTGGATGCTCTAACTTTACCAAGAGTTGCGGCCATCACTACGTGTAACGGTTGTGGGGGAGGTCATACTTCAAGTGATTGTCCGATTGCTATTGGGGGCGCTAGTCCGGTGGAACAGGCTGATTTTGTGGGAAATAATTATAGAGGACAAGGCCAAGGCAACCCGTACAGCGGAACATACAATCCGGGGTGGAAGAACCACCCAAATTTCTCTTGGAGCAATCAAGGGCAGTCACAACAAAAGAATAATGCACCACCGGGATTTCAAGGTCAACAAGCACCGAATTTAGAAAGCCGAGTGACAGGGTTAGAAGGGAAGATGACCGATCTAGAAAGAGCTCTCACACGGTTTGTTTCTTCATCGGATGCTAGATTTCAGTCGGTGGAAGCTACACTTCGCAATCACACCGCCTCCTTACACAATTTGGAAAATCAAGTGGGGTAAATTGCGAAGACATTAGCGGAAAGACCTCAAGGGAGTTTGCCCAGTAATACAGAGACTAATCCAAGGGAGCAACTAAAGGCAATCACCTTGAGGAGTGGGAAAGTGGTCGAGAGAAATCTCCCTCTAGAGAAGAGAGAATCACCCGAACTTGAAGAGGTAGCCGGAGAAGTAACAAAGGAAAAATAGGTGCCACCCCCACCGTACAAGCCGAGGATTCCCTACCCTTCAAGATTGAAGAATGATCAAGACAACGAACAATACAAGAAATTTCTGGGTATTTTCAAGCAATTACACATCAACATCCCATTCACGGAGGCATTGGCCCAAATGCCTAAGTACGCGAAGTTCTTGAAGGACCTCTTGACCAATAAGAGGAAATTGGAGGAGAGTGCATCTGTAGTCCTTGATGCCAATTGCTCGGCCGTATTGCAAAAGAACATGCCGAGCAAAAGAAAAGATCCCGGGAGTTTCATAATACCATGTAACATTGGCAACATGGGTGAGGAGATGGCATTGGCCGACTCGGGGGCAAGTATCAATGTTATGCCCTACACATTCTTCCAAAAGCTAGGCCTCGGCGAGCCAAGACCCACTCGGATGACACTTCAACTCGCGGACCGATCGGTGAGGCATCCGAGGGGGATTGTGGAAGATGTGTTGGTGAAAGTCGACAAATACATATTTCCTGTTGACTTCGTGGTGTTGGATATCGATGAGGATGTCGAGGTTCCATTGATCCTTGGAAGACCATTCTTGCGCACTTCCAAGGCCTTGATTGACATGGACGGCGGGGAGCTCACATTGCGAGTGGGAGAAGACAAACTTACATACCGCCTCGCCGAAGCCATGAGACATTCTCTTGATTTTGATGATAACTTATATTTCCTTGACACCACCGATGGACTAATAGATGATTATGTGCAGGAAATGATAAACCCAGATTCATATGAAGGTTGGCCGGAACAAGACTTGGAGATTGAAGAAGAAGTACTCTCCATCGGTCTAGTCAAGGGCGACTTCAAGCAAGAAACGGAGCGTATGAAGAAGATGCTTCGGAGGATGAAGAGGTCGAAAAGACGCCACAAGAAGAACCCCAACAACAAGGGGAATGAACATTCAAGGAATAGGGGTGATTCGCCTTTTGGTGGTAACAAATTCGACAACTCCCACTCTGCTCTACAAAAGTTATGTAATGCATGCTTTCAGGTTGTAGGGAAGAGGGCAAACTTCATTCATGAACCTCCATAAGGTAAGAAAGGTACGTCAAGCTAAGTGACATTAAACAAGCGCTTCTTGGGAGGCAACCCAAGGTTTTACAGTTTTTCTAGGATCTAGTTTAGCTTTAGATTGAATAAAAGTCTTAGTTTTGGTGTCCTGAATTTTTTTTTCATGTGCTTACGCTGCGATTTTCTTGTGGGTTTTTGATGAATTACGTGTGCCTTAATGATAATTGACGAAGTTTAAGTCGGTTGAGTGTGTTTTCTGTGGTCTCTGGTCATATTTTCATGATTTTTACAGGTTTTAAGTGTTGTACAAGAGTTTCTAAATTTTTCTGAGAAGTCTGTAAAATTTTCTAAGTAAACCAGAGAAAACACACGGTCGTGTGGAATTAACACACGGCCGTGTGTTACCATCAGGGCTCAACCAGTGAAGCCATAGGGGCGTGACCTTGCCCCTGTGAAAAACTCCAGAAAGGGCACACGGCCGTGTGGAATTAACACACGGCTGTGTTGATTTTTGCAGAACTTATACTCTCATCCCAGAGAGTCCACAGGGGCGTGTGGGTGCCCCTGTGAGAAACCTTGTGCTATGGCACACGACCGTGTGGAATTAACACACGGCTGTGTGAATACTCTGCATAACCCCTCTTTCTCCCGAGAATTCACAGGGGCATGTGGCTGCCCCTGTGAGAGGACTTGTGAATGGCACACGGCCGTGTGGAGTTTTCACACGGCCGTGTGGACTACTTAGCAATTCTCGGAATGAACCAGAGAAGCCACAGGGGCGTGTGGGTGCCCCTGTGGCTGGCCTTATGTTCTTGGCCAGGTTGGGCACACGGCCGTGTGCAATTAACACACGGCCGTGTGAAATATGATAGAGGCCTTCTAAATTTTCCCGTGAATCCACAGGGGCGTGGACCAGCCCCTGTGAGAACCCCTGTGAAGGCACACGGCCGTGTGGAATTAACACACGGCCGTGTAAGGTAGTCCAGAGAGTGAACAGAGTACGCACAGGGGCGTGTATTGGCCCCTGTGAACCCTAATTTCAGAGGCACACGGCCGTGTAACATGTTCACACGGCCGTGTGAATTCCCAGAACTTCAAAAGCCGCGCGTTTTCGGTGGTTCTTCACTTGTGCCTCTTCATCATTCCACTTTAAATCACTCCCCAACTCCCTTCTCTGTTCCCCCGACCTTCTTAGAGGATTTGAGAGGATTTTATTGAAGTTTTTCGGGCCGATTTTAAGTTTTTCACATTCACTCCGTTGGTATGAACTTCAAAACCTTTTTCTTCGTTAATTCTCAATTTGATTAGTTCTTAGTTGATTATTTCGCTTGTTTTTAATGATTGTCATGTATGCGAATGTGTTTAGAATGAGTTTAGAATAAATTTGGATGTAAATTTTGGATTCTTCAACCCACGGCCGTGAGGCTCTCTCCGCCAGAAGCTCCACAGGGTCGTGTGGAATTCTGCAGAATAAGTTTTTGGACTGATTCTTGAAAATTTTCTTTTGCAACTTTGCAGATATGTCTTCTAGGTCGAAGAAAGCGGCAGGCAAGCGTCCACGAGTAGCTACTCCACCCCCCGAGGAGATGGAGTTTGATATACCCGAGCACAGAGAACGGTTCAAGAAACTTTCGGCACTTCGATTTGGACAGTCGCGCTACCCAGATTTGAGCGTATTGGGAGACATACAGGGGGGCGATGCCATAGCCACAGAGGTGGAGGAGTTGCTGGCTGTAGGCAGTTGGGGTCGAATGTTATCTATTCGAGAGCCAGCAATTCGAGCGATCACTCTCGAGGTTTTATCAACATTTGAGTTCGACCGAGGATATGATAGCTTCACAAATGGCGAGACGATCCAGTTTCGTGCCCTTGGTCAACACTTCAGTATCAGCGTAACCCAGTTCTCGATCGTGATGGGCCTGTATGATCAGGCATATACCGAGACAGAGGAGTACGCATTACTGCCCACTGATTATCTGGAATTTTCACACGGGGCGTACTATAGCAAGTTACTGTTCACAGTCGGCCGAAAATCAGTTTTCCAGAATTTTCACACGGGCATGTGGAAATTCCACATGGCCGTGTGAAATCCCGATTTTAGCAAATTTAAAGCCGCGACTCCACATTATAAAAGCCCGATTTGGAGACTTTTTGAGATGATCTTTGACCTAATTTTCTCCACAACTTTGGAGAGGGCGGCTAGGGTTTTGGAGAGCACTTCGTGGAGGTTTGGAGCGCGTCATCGGCATCGTCATCGACGTCCGGCGGGCGCACAAGACCACGGCCACACCATACGCAAGGGGGTTTTCATCTATGTCTTTACTTCTTGTTTTATTATATACATTGATGAACATGTATAGCTCCATGAGGAGCTAAACCCCTTGTGGGTATTCGGACTTCTAAAACTCTAGGGTTATTATGTTTCTTTGACATTGTTATTATGCTTTTCCATTATTGATGAATAAGAATTGAGTTTCGATCTTAATTTTATCTTGCTATTGTTTTCCCTTAGATGTGACACTAGGGTTGAGAGCAATCTAGGTTTTCCTTTAGAGGTGTGACAACTCCTATAGGATTAGACTCTTTAATATTGAAGAGGGTTGAGAGGGAGAGTTGTGAGGTAGCGATGTACCCCTTTGCCCTCCGGTGTGATTTCTCCCTACCTCCGTTTCCTTGATTTAATAGCGGTCAAGATAGAGTGAAGTGCTAGGTAGATAAACTCCCCTGGGGCTTAGTTACGCGAGTAACGGAGTGAAGGGTTGAAGTGAATCCTATGCACTGGGGCTTAATCTAGATTAGGGTTCTTCCTCCTGGACCAAAGGGTTTGAACTACACATAGGAACAGGTTTAATCACTAGGAGTCCCTAACACTTAATGCAATCCCACGTAGTGTGAGGTTTAGGTAGATGTACTCCCCTGGGACTTAATCGTGTAAGCGATAGAGTGAAGGGTTGTTGTGAATCCTAATACCGGGGCATAGTGTCGGGGTTAGTCACGGTTGACCTTAGGTTTGGGACCGTGAGTCTAAGGATTTCCTCGACTCAATTAGCATCAATAGGAAGGTATAATAGCATAGTCTTGCACTAGAAGCATAGATCCTAGAGATAACTTGTCCGGATACCCCACTTCATTAATTGTGAAATCCTCTTTAATCTCTTTTCTTGCGATTTCTAATCTTTCACCTTTCTCTATTTAATTTCCTGTCTTTAGTATAATTGTTCTCGCAATTCACACACAGATCGATTACTACTTTTCCGTACTTCGCATAGTATTAATAGTGAAATCTCGTATTCTAACTCTCTATTCCCTATGGATTCGACTACCTTCTCACCGGGGTAACTTTTATTACTTCGACAAACCCGTGCACTTTCGGGGAGCCTGTCAAAGTTTTTGGCGCCGTTGCCGGGGAATAGGCATTTTAGATATTTGTTTTTTACTATTTTAGCTATTCACTTCACTTTCTATTCCATATTTTCTTCATCTATCATTGTTCTTACCTCCTTCCTTTTGTTTTTGGTCTCAGCTTGAGAAGAAAGTGGATGTTTGATGCAACTGAAATTTTTGACACACTTACAGGAATGGTGGAGGTGGTGGAACAGAAAATTCAATTGTTCCCAGTACATGTGGTTGTGAATAGCATTGAGTACTGGCAATCATTTAATAGTACCTCCATGGAAAGAGAAACAGTTGTCGATCATCCTTGTGTAGGACAGGCCATGGAGTGTGAGTTAGGCACTGTGTTAGATGACTTCGAGAGATCGGCTTTGGCTTCTTTGAGAGAGGATTCAGAAGAGAATTTAGAAAGAGTCCTTGTTCAGTTTGAATCAGGTTATATCGAAAAAAGTCAAGAGGTCTTTTTAGTGGGAATCATTGACTTAACTAAGGAAGCATGTGAGATAGAGGCTACGAAGGGAACCCAAGAACATCTCAACAGCCAGGTTTTACAGAACATCGCAGAAAGTATTGGGGAACAAAGAACGATTCAGTTTGAAGATATTGATCGATTGTAGGAAAGCCGTCTGCGGCCATTTATTGAAGAACCACCTGATTTGGAATTAAAGGCATTACCAACACATTTGGAGTATGCATATCTAGCAGAAGAAATGAAACTCCCCGTTATCATAGCTTCTTCTCTCTCCCCGGATCAGAAGGGAAGGTTGGTTGAAATGTTGAAGAAGTACAAATCTGCCATTGCTTGGAAAATCTCAGATTTGAAGGGAATAAATCCTTCATTTTGTACACATAAAATCCTAATGGAGGACAATTTCAAGTCGGTAATTCAACCTCAAAGAATGCTAAATCCAAATATGAAGGAGGTTGTTAAGGCAAAAGTGGTGAAACTGTTGGATGCAGGCATTATCTATCCTATCTCTGACAGCGCTTGGGTGAGCCCAACGCAAGTGGTTCCAAATAAAGGAGGGATGACAATGATCAAGAATGAATGAAATGAACTCATTCTAGTCACCGGATGGAGGGTGTGCATTGATTACAGAAGGTTGAATGACGCAACCCGAAAGGATCATTTTCCACTGCCTTTTATTGATCAAATGTTGGAGCGGCTGGCCGGACATCAATATTACTGCTTCTTAGATGGGATGTCAGGTTATTTTCAGATCCCTATAGCCCCAGAAGATCAAGAGAAGACAACTTTCACTTGTCCCTACGGGACGTTTGCATATAGAAGGATGTCGTTCGGACTGTGTAATGCACCCGCAACATTCCAACGGTGCATGACTGCTATTTTTGATGATTTTCTGGAAGATATAATGGAGGTATTCATGGATGGCTTTTAAGTGTTGGGTGATTCCTTTGATCTATGCTTGAAAAATTTGGAAAGAGTGCTAACGAGGTGTGAAGAAACAAACCTTGTACTTAATTGGGAGAAATGTCATTTCATGGTTCAGGAAGGTATTGTTTTAGGGCACAAGATCTCTCGGTAAGGTATGGAGGTAGACAAAGCCAAGATCGAAGTGATAGACAAGCTACCACCACCAGCGAATGTTAAGGGGATTCAGAGTTTCTTGGGTCATGCAGGATTTTATAGATGGTTTATCAAGGACTTTTTGAAAATCACACAACCATTGACCAAACTCCTCGAAAAAGATGCCCAGTTTGATTTCAATGAGGAATGTACGACGGCCTTCGATGCGCTTAAACAGAAACTGGTGCAAGCCCCAATTCTAGTTACACCTGATTGGAACGAGCCATTCGAGCTCATGTGCGATGCAAGTGATCACGCTATTGGAGCAGTTTTGGGGCAAAGAAGGGGTAAACATTTCCAACCTATCTATTATGCAAGTAAGACTCTCACAGGGGCTCAAGAGAACTACACCACCACGGAGAAGGAGTTGCTAGCAGTGGTTTTTGCCCTCGACAAATTCAGACCATATCTCATCCTGTCGAGAGTCACTATTTTTACAGACCATTTAGCTCTTCGTTACCTCATGAGCAAAGCAGACGCGAAGCCAAGGTTGATCAGATGGATACTGCTACTGTAAGAGTTTGACATGGAGATAATGGACAAGAAAGGGACTGAAAACGTGGTGGCAGATCACTTGTCTCCGTTAGAGGGAAGTGTTGGACAAGAGCCATCAAGTAAGGAAATCAACGATTCTTTCCCGGAGGAACACCTATACTCACTTGAGAATTCAGAATTATCATCAGATGAGATCCCATGGTTTGTAGACTTTGCCAATTACTTGTCAGGGAAGGTGCTCAAACAAGGGCTGACATTCCAACAGAAAAAGAAATTCTTTAGTGATCTGAAGCATTATTTCTGGAATGATCCATACCTTTTTCGTATTTGTGCAGACCATGTGGTTCAGAGATGTGTCTCGAGGAAGGAAGGATGGGATATCCTTGCTCACTGTCATTCTGGACCGGTTGGAGGCCATTATGCATCAAGTAGAACTGCAGAGACAGTTTTGGCTGCAGGGTTCTATTGGCCGAATTTATTCCAGGATGCTCACCAATTTGGCCTTCGATGTGATAGCTGCCAGAGGTCAGGAAATTTGTCACGGCGAGATGAGATGCCTCAGAACCCTATGTAATTTTGTGAGGTATTTGATGTTTGGGGCATCGATTTCATGGGACCGTTTCCGACGTCCAATGGGAACCAATACATATTGGTGGCAGTCGATTATGTTTCAAAATGTGTCGAAGCTCAAGCACTGCCGACTAATGATGCTAGGACAGTGGTAAAATTTCTAAAGAGGCTGTTTGCTCGATTTGGGACCCCGAGGGTTATCATCAGTGATCGAGGAACACATTTTTGCAACTTCCAATTGGAGAAAGTGCTTAGGTATGGAGGTATTGTTTTAGGGCACAAGATCTCTCGGCAACGTATGGAGGTAGACAAAGCCGAGATCGAAGTGATAGACAAGCTACCACCACCAGCAAATGTTAAGGGGATTCGGAGTTTCTTGGCTCATGCAGGATTTTATAGACGGTTTATCAAGGACTTTTCAAAAATCACACAACCATTGACCAAACTCATCGAAAAAGATGCTCTGTTTGATTTCAATGAGGAATGTACGACGGCCTTCAATGCGCTTAAACAGAAACTGGTGCAAGCCCCAATTCTAGTTACACCTGATTGGAACGAGCCATTCGAGCTCATGTGCGATGCAAGTGATCACGCTATTGGAGCAGTTTTGGGGCAAAGAAGGGGTAAACATTTCCAACCTATCTATTATGCAAGTAAGACTCTCACAGGGGCTCAAGAGAACTACACCACCACGGAGAAGGAGTTGCTAGCAGTGGTATTTGCCCTTGACAAATTCAGACCGTATCTCATCCTGCCGAGAGTCACTGTTTTTACAGACCATTCAGCGCTTCGTTACCTCATGAGCAAAGCAGACGCGAAGCCAAGGTTGATCAGATGGATACTGCTACTGCAAGAGTTTGACATGGAGATAAAGGACAAGAAAGAGACTGAAAACGTGGTGGCAGATCACTTTTCTCGGTTAGAGGGAAGTGTTGGACAAGAGCCATCAAGTAAGGAAATCAACGATTCTTTCCCGGAGGAACACCTATACTCACTTGAGAATTCAGAATTATCATCAGATGAGTTCCCATGGTTTGTAGACTTTGCCAATTACTTGTCAGGGAAGGTGCTCAAACAAGGGCTGACATTCCAACAGAAAAAGAAATTCTTTAGTGATCTGAAGCATTATTTCTGGAATGATCCATACCTTTTTTGTATTTGTGCAGACCATGTGGTTTGGAGATGCGTCTCGAGGAAGGAAGGATGGGATATCCTTGCTCACTGTCATTCTGGACCGGTTGGAGGCCATTATGCATCAAGTAGAACTGCAGAGAAAGTTTTGGCTGCAGGGTTCTATTGGCCGAATTTATTCCAGGATGCTCACCAATTTGTCCTTTGACGTGATAGCTGCCAGAGGTCGGGAAATTTGTCACGGCGAGACGAGATGCCTCAGAACCCTATGCAATTTTGTGAGGTATTTGATGTTTGGGGCATCGATTTCATGGGGGCGTTTCCGAAGTCCAATGGGAACCAATACATATTGGTGGCAGTCGATTATGTTTCAAAATGGGTCGAAGCTCAAGCATTGCCGACTAATGATGTTAGGACAGTGGTAAAATTTCTAAAGAGGCTGTTTGCTCGATTTGGGACCCCGAGGGTTATCATCAGTGATCGAGGAACACATTTTTGCAACTTCCAATTGGAGAAAGTGCTTAAAAGATACGGAGTACACCATCGCCTTGCGACCCCGTACCACCCACAAACTAGTGGACAAGTTGAGGTGACCAATAGAGAACTCAAGAGGATTCTGACGAAATCTGTAGAGCAAGGAAAGAGAGATTGGTCTGAACGGTTGGATGATACACACTGGGCTTATCGAACAGCATTCAAGACTCTGATAGTAACTACTCCATACAGTTTGGTTTATGGGAAGTCATGTCATTTGCCAGTGGAGCTCGAACATAAGGTATATTGGGCAATAAAGGCGATGAACTTTGATTTGAGCAAGACCAGTGGGCAAAGATTGCTCCATCTCAATGAGCTTGATGAGTGGAGGTTGAAAGCATATGAGAATGCTCGAATCTATAAAGAAAGGATCAGACGTTGGCACGATAAACACATTAAGTCACCTAAAGAATTCAAAGTGGGCGACAAGGTATTATTGTTCAACTCACGGTTGCGACTCTTCCCGGGGAAATTGAAATCGAGATGGTTTGGTCCTTACACGGTTACGCATGTATCACCCAATGGGGCAGTTGAAATCACTCATCCAGAGAAGGGTACGTTTAAGGTGAATAGGCATCGGTTGAAGCCTTATTTTGGTGGTGAAGTGTGCGATGACAACAAGGAGGTATTATTTCTCAAGCCCCCATAAGGTAAGATCAGGTACGTCAAGCTAAGTGACGTTAAACAAGCGCTTCTTGGGAGGCAACCCAAGGTTTTACTGTTTTTCAAGGACCTAGTTTAGTTTTAGGATAAATAAAAGTCTTAGTGTTGGTGTCTTGAATTTTTAATGCATGTGCTGCGGTTTCTTTTGTGGACTTTTCATATTTTCGTGTGCCTTAATGTTAACTGACAAAGTTTGAGTCGGTTGAGTGTGTTTTCTACGGTCTCTGGTCATGTTTTTATGGTTTATACAGGCTCTAAGTGGTTTAAAAGAGTTTCTGAATTTTTTGGAAGAGTCTATAAATTTTTCTGAGTAACCAGAGAAAACACACGGCCGTGTGGAAATTCCACACGGCCGTGTGTTACCTAATCCGAGCTCAACCAGTGAGGGCACAGGGGCGTGTGTGTGCCCCTATGAATAACCTCAGAAGGGGCACACGGTCGTGTGGAATTAACACACGGTCGTGTGGATTCTCGCAGAACAACAACTCTTTTCCAGAGAGTCCACAGGGGTGTGTGGATGCCCCTGTGAGTGCCACTGTGCTAAGGCACACGGCCGTGTGAAACTCTGCAGAGAAAACCCTTTCTTCCCGAGAATACACAGGGGCGTGTGTGAGCCCTTGTGAGAGAGCTTGTGAAAGGCACACGGCCGTGTGGAGTATTCACACGGCCGTGTGAAACAGTTAGTGTTTCTCGGGCGAGTCAGAGAAGCCACAGTTTCCTTGATTTAATAGCGGTCAAGATAGAGTGAAGTGCTAGGTAGATAAACACCCCTGGGGCTTAGTTACGCGAGTAACGGAGTGAAGGGTTGAAGTGAATCCTATGCATTGGGGCTTAATCTAGATTAGGGTTCTTCCTCCTAGACCAAAGGGTTAGAACTACACATAGGAACAGGTTTAATCACTAGGAGTCCCTAAAACTTAATGCAATCCCACGTAGTGTGACGTTTAGGTAGATGTACTCCCCTAGGACTTAATCGTGTGAGCGATAGAGTGAAGGGTTGTTGTGAATCCTAATACCGGGGCATAGTGTTGGGGTTAGTCACGGTTGACCTTAGGTTTGGGACCGTGAGTCTAATTATTTCCTCGACTCAATTAGCATCAATAGGAAGGTATAATAGCATAGTCTTGCACTAGAAGCATAGATCCTAGAGATAACTTGTCCGGATACCACACTTCATTAATTGTTAAATCCTCTTTAATCTCTTTTCTTGCGATTTCTAATCTTTCACCTTTCTCTATTTAATTTCCTGTCTTTAGTATAATTGTTCTCGCAATTCACACACAGATCGATTACTACTTTTCCATACTTCGCATAGTCTTAATAGTGAAATCTCGTATTCTAACTCTCTATTCCCTATGGATTCGACTACCCTCTCACCGGGGTAACTTTTATTACTTCGACAAACCCGTGCACTTTCGGGGAGCCTGTCAGAACCTAAGGCCGAGCACTTTCAATTGTTCTTCCCAAGTACTTTCACGTTCTATCTTGCTTGAGGACAAGCAAAAGCTTAAGTGTGGGGGGATTTGATGAGTGCTTGTGTAGTAATGATGCGAAGCATTATTATCTTGCAATATGCATTAATTTAATCAGATTTTATCACTAAATAGTGTGCATTTGTTTACTTTTGCGCATTGTAGGTTTATGGAGCTAATTTGGAGAATAGGAACGAAATTAGATCATGTTCGCCGTTGTTGGGGAGTTTTCGGACCAAACAAGGACAAGGCTCAAGCCCGGACTTGTGAGTGTGTGCCAACCTCCTTTTGGAGGGGCACAAAGGCAGTCACATTCACAACAAGTCCGACTTGTGTAACTTAGGAGAACTCTACCAAAGAGAAGACTTGAAGCAATTGACATGATCTACCATTGATTGTGTGCCCAATTTAATGGCCTCGGTGAAGAACAACGTATCCGGAAGCATTTCGGCAAGTACTGTAGCAGCACTGTAGCTTGTTACTATAGCAATTCACTGTGGCAAGTTACTGTGCATTTTCTGCCGAAAATCGGGAGTCCAGAAAGTTCACACGGGCGTGTGGAATTAACACACGGCCGTGTGAAATATTTTCCAGCAAGCCAGAGACTTCACACGGGTGTGTGGAAATTCCACACGGCCGTGTGAAGTCCCGATAAGTTCAAAATTAAAGCCGCACCCAACCTATTTAAAGCCCGATTTGGAGACTTTTTGGGGATCTTTTGACCTATCTTTCTTCTTAACTCCTGGAGGGTGCGGCTAGGGTTTCAAAGTGGATTTTGTGGAGGATTGGAGCGCGCCATCGGCATCGTCACCGACGTTCGACGGCCGCACAAGACCACAGCCACACCATACGCGAGGGGGTTTTCATTGATGTCTTTAGTTTGTGCTTTCTTTCATAAATTGATGAACATGCATAGCTCCATGAGGAGGTAAACCCCTCGTGGGTATTCGGACTTGTAAAACTCTAGGATAAATATATTTCTATGACAATGTTATTATGCTTTTCCAATTTTGATGAATAAATTCGAGTTTTGATTTTAATTATCTTTTGCTATTGTTTTCTCTTAGCCATGACACTAAGGATTGAGAACAATCTAGGTTATCCTTTGGAGGTGTGACAACTCCTATAGGATTAGACTTCTTAAAATTGAAGAGGGTTGAGAGGGAGAGTTGTGAGGTAGCACCGTACCCCTTTCCCTTCCGATGTGATTTCTCCCTACCTCCGATTCCTTGATTTATTAGCGGTCAAAATAGAGTGAAGTGATAGGTAGACATACTCCCCCAAGGCTTTGGGGTGACGTGAATCCTATGCACTAGGGCTTAATTTAGACTAGGGTTCTTTCATTTGGACCAAAGGGTTAGAACTACTACACATAGGAACAGGTTTTATCACTAGGAGTCCCTAGAACTTAAAGCAATTCCATGTAGTGTTATGCTTAGGTAGAAATACTCCGCTGGGGCTTAGTTGAGCAATCAACAGAGTGAAGCGTTGACGTGAATCCTATTGCCGGGACATAGTGTTGGGGTTAGTCACGGTTGACCTTAGGTTTGGGACCGTGTGTTTAAGGATTTTCCTCGACTCAATTAACATCAATAGGAAAGTATAATAGCATAGTCCTGCACTAGAAGCATAAGTCCTAGAGGTAACTTGTCCGGATACCCTATTTTCATTCATTGCTAGTCTCTCTCTTTTACTCTTTACTTGCACTTTTCTTTCTTTCATCTTTCTATTCATTTTCCTTGCTTTTATTCTAATTTCCATAAATCCACTTATCACTCCGATTATTGTTTTCTCATATATTGTACGACTGAATAGCAATTTCTCGTATTTTTAATCCCTATTTTCTGTGGATTCAACTACCCACTCACCGGGGTAATTTTATTACTTCGACAAGGCCGTGCACTTGTGGTACACACGCAAAAGGTCGTGTCAGTACCCCATCCCCACACCTAAAGTTGTACTTCCTAGCTTGAAAGAATGATAGAAGTGGGTTGTATTCTTATACTGTGCTTGAATGATGCCCTGTTTTATTTTTAGTACTTTTTCATGTTCTATCATGATTGCTCCTACCTTGTACACTCTAACCAACCCATTATGATGATTTTGGTATTGGACTGTTAAATTCTTTCTTCAATATTCTTTTAAGAGCTTTTGAGTTCCTTTTTTGTTTTCTGTAGCCTTAAGTGAACTTATGTGACAGGTTTCCAAGGGACTGAGATACAGTGTGTACAGTCGAAAAAAAAAAAGTGGAGTCTATGACAGTATTCCTCTGCTGGCACAGCATGAATGCGTCTATGTAGGCTGTAATTGAGTAGGTTGGGTGGCTCTTGTGCCTAATCAGCATGTGCATCCTTCTGAAAGATTTCTTGTGCAGTCTATGTTAGCCGGACTCAAAAAAAAAAAATTGTATATTTGTGAATAGGTAAATAAGTATCTCTGTTGCGTCCCCTGGAACTTGTTACACAGTCACTTAAGTGCTAGAGTCTTATTCAGGAACTCAAAAGACTTTTAACTGAGTATTGAAGAGGTCTTTAACTGCCTAATACCACTCTCACCATATGTGGGGTGAATGGACCCCTGGGGTAATCCAAGGTGTGGAGGTTAAGGTTGGGAGCCGGCACACACTCACGGAAGCACTTTGAATAAAACAGGGCTACCATTACTTGATCACTCACTGTACAGCTCACTTTCTAGATTTCTTTTCACCTGTGCTAGTGAAGTGCTTTACCGTTGAGCTTGAGGTCGTATGTTTAGTCATTTATCATCGTGCCCCTGTTCTTCATGTGTGTTTGCTTGGGGACAAGCAAATGCTTAGGTGTGGGGATGTTTGATAAACGCCTAAACATACATATTTTCCATGTATTCGGGTGTATGTATTACGTATTTTTCTATGAGTTGACGCCCGTTTTTGGTCTGAATTGGTTTCTTTCGTGTTACAGGTACTGATGTGACCCCTTCGAGCTCGTTGATAGAATTTGAGAAGAAATCGGCGACGAAAACACTATTTCTGAGGGGGGTACTGCAGCAGTTCCACTGTAGCAGTTTTACTGTAGCGACACTGTAGCAACTTACGCGATTTCGGGATTTTCTCGGGAATTTTCTCTCCCCGCATGCGGGGCCGCATAACCCATTGGAAAAGGTTTTTTAAGGGTTTTGGAGTGTTTTTTGAAAGAGGAGGCTAGGTCTTGAAGAACACTACACTTCACCATCTTCTTTGGGAGCTTGAGGCCGGCTTTTGGAGGCATTTCTTGAGGAGAGGACGATGGGGAGAGCACGAGACGACGAATCCACACCTTCGATTTGCATTTGAGAGGAATTTTGGCAAAGGAAGCCACTCCTTGGGTGGCGTCCTTGGAAGCGTCATTCGGCCTTGATCTTTTCAGGGGGTGTTTTCATTATGCTTTTGGTTGTTTTTATGTATTTGCTTGCTTACTTTGTGATCATGAACAACTAGCCCCAAGGTCACCGGATGTAGGTGAACCTTGGGGGTGAACTTGTGTATTTTGGATGCTACTTTCTAGTTTATGTATTTGGTTTGGTTTGTGATCCTTGTTTGGTGGTTCTTGAATGCCTTGATATGTATGAGAACTCTATATGTCAATTCCTAGATGATGCTAGGTTGCATGACCATTGCCCTAGTATTAGGCTCACCAAGCTTGTAAGGGAATACATGTACGAATACGCCGTGACCATCGGGTATTTGTACCCCTCCAATTGTTAGGGTTGTCCTTGATTGTGTTTCAACCCTAGCTTGGGGAAATCCACTAAACCCTTTGCAATCGTACAAGGATTTGGGCGGAAGCAATTCTGTATTCCAATACTTGTATTGGATTAGGGACCAACGCCGTGACCATCGGGTTGGTCTAATCTAGGGTTTCCCGGTCCAAACCACCCACGTGCATGCTAGTTAGGGCATCCTTGGCACTTTAGTAGCCCCCGAGGGAATCCTCATCCGTGGCCATTCCCTCACCTTGATTTTTCCCCTCCGTATTTATATTTGCTATTTGCATGCTCTTTGTTTTAGTAGATTATTGGTAGTTCTTCTTTCAAGTGATTGATTAGGTCAAACAACATTGTGATAAGGAAGTAAGAATAGCTTCTCGGGCCCTTGGGGATACGACCCCCTCGTGTTCGCGCGAGGGGTATTACTTGGCGACCCCGTGCACTTGCGGGAGAGCGATTCAAGCGCGTTACCAAGTTTTTGGCGCCGTTGCCGGGGAACCACGAGGAATATTCGGAAAACTTATAACGTGTTGATTTGATCATTTCATTTTGTTTGTTTTACCATTCCTGTATATATATATTCCGTCATTTCTTTGTTTGTATTTTATTTTCTTGTCTCTCCTTCATTTCTAATTCTTGACTCAACTTTTTGCAAGGCACCTATCTTATGACAAGAGCGAGTCAAGCCAATTTGATTGAGACCGACGACGAAATTGAAAGAACATTGCATGAGAGATTGAAAGAATTGGCTGAGAACTCAAGACAACAAGAGGTTAGAGTGGAATCAAGTGAACCCTCAGTCATGGCCGAACCTAGGAGGACTTTGTCGGACTATGAGAGACCGCAATTCACCGGAACCGAGTTTAGTGTGCATGCGCCCGCTGTGCCGGCTAATAATTTCGAAATCAAGGCGAGCACAATTGGAATGATACAAAATTCGGTTCAGCTTGATGGGCTTGCTGATGAAGACCCACATGCCCACCTATCCCGCTTCTTGCAGATTTGCTCTACATTCAAGATCAATTCGGTGTCAGATGATGCTATCAGATTACGACTATTTCCATTCAGTTTGAGGGTAGCAGCATATAGATGGCTCACTTCCTTGGCTCCCGGGTCCATCACCACCTGGAAGGAAATGGTTGAGAAATTCTTGGCCCGATATTTCCCACCGAGTAAGGCTGCGAGACTGAGATAGGAGATATCATCTTTTCGGCAGGGAGATTCTGAGACACTGTTTGAGGCCCATGAAAGATTCAAGGATTTGCTGCGCAGGTGTCCTCACCATGGATTCCAGTCTTGGATGAGAGTACAGATGTTCTGCAACGGGTTGAATTATTCAGTAAGGCAACTGATTGATGCTGCTGCAAGTGGATCCCTGAGTAACAAATTGCCTGAAGAAGCTGAGGCCTTAATTGAGAGCATGGCGAGCAATGAGTGCCACTGGAGCACTCGGCAGAAGGGACCAAAGGTTGCCGGCCTGTTCGAGGTGAATGAGACCAATGCATTGACTGCAAAGGTTGAGGCTTTATCGAAGAATGTCACCGATAACAACGCGGCAGTCAGTGCATTGACACAGAAATTTGAGCAGTTCATGTTGGGGTCCAGTTCTACCCCTAAGGCAGTGTTGTCCTGTGATACTTGCGGTGCTGGGCATGCAACTTCACAGTGCCCCATATTTATTGCTCCTTATGCACCCGTGGAATCAGTGGATTATGTTGGTGGAGGTCCTCGAGGACCGGGAAATCAATACGGCAATAGCTACAACTCGGGGTGGAGTAATCCCCCGAACATGTCTTGGAACCAAGGACAGTCTCAGCAGAGACCTCCACCACCCCAGGGCACCCAATTTTAACCCCAGCAGGTCCAAGAAAAGAAATACTCGACTGAGGATGTATTGGCACTATTCATGATCACTACGGAGGCCAAGTTGCAGAATGTGGACAAAAGATTGGATGAATTTGGTACTGTAATGAGGAATGTCCAAGCCTCCATTTAGTCTCTCGAGACCCAGGTGGGACAACTTGCTAGGGCACAGTCAGATCGCCCATTGGGTAGCATGCCGAGCAACACTGAGTGCAACCCGAGGGAACACCTAAAGGCAGTGACACTAAGGAGTGGAAAGCAGTTGGAGGTAAGGACCGGGGATGGTCCAAGTGCCTCCAACGATAGGGTAGCCGACCGGGAAGACCCTAAGCCAAGTGATGAGGTAACTGATGAGATTGAGGGGAAGCACAAGGGCAATGTTCCGAGTTCTTCAACTACGAGGGAGCCTGAGTATAAACCTGTGGTACCATATCCTTCTAGGCTCAAACAAGATAAAGAGGACGCTCAATTCAAGAAATTCTTGAACATCTTCAAGCAGCTTCACATAAACATTCCCTTGGTGGAGGCACTTTCACAAATGCCGAAATACGCTAAATTCATGAAGGACCTCCTTACCAATAAGAGGAAGCTTGAAGACTTGGAGACGGTGACTCTATCTTGAAATTGTTCGGCCATTATCCAAAAGAAATTACCTAAGAAACTCAATGATCCGGGTAGTTTCATTATCCCTTGTGTGATCGGGGATGGAGTGCAAGAAAGTGCCTTGGCCGACTCGGGAGCTAGCATAAATGTTATGCTGTATAACTTGTTCTTGAGGTTGGGGTTGGACAATTTGAGACCCACACGAATGACTTTGCAACTTCCGGATCGTTCAGTGCGAAGACCCCAGGGAATTGTTGAAGATGTTCTAGTTCGGGTAGATAAGTTGATCATCCCAGTTGATTTTGTAATTCTGGATGTGGATGACGATGTGGAGGTTCCGTTGATCCTTAGTCGTCCATTTCTGAACACCGCCGGCGCACTAATTGATGTAAAAGGAGGAAAAATGACTTTGACGGTCGGAGATGAACAAGTGGTCTTCACCCTCCCCGAAGCTATGAAACGTACACTTGATCACGATGATACTCTCTATTTCACGGATACAACTGATGTGATTATCTCCGACTGTATGCAGGAAGTCCTCGCTTTGAACCCATTGGAGGAGTACTTTGAAGATCTCGGGGATGATGTTGCGGATGATGAGCCTCCCCCTCCACCATTGCAACAACTAGCACAAGTAGAGGTTAAATCTTCACCACATTCCAATGAGAAGAGAACCTTGAAAAAGTTATGGAGGAAGAAAAAAGAGAAGCAAAAGCGGGGGGTGAATGTTTCTACAATGTCACCCGAGGAGGTTGACCATTTGTTCTTCGATGACCGGGGGAAATTCAAGATTTTTTCGTGCCTCTCATTGAACTTTCCGAGTAACAATTCTTCATCAAAAATTGGAGGTATTTCTCACCCCTTTGTCCCACCTTGAATTGAGGTAATTCATGTCGAGCTAAAGACATTAAAAAAGCCCTTAATGGGAGGCAACCCAAGTCTTTCAATTCATTGCAATAATTCTTTCTTTTTATTCTTTGCGGTTGTGTTTAGGTTTTTTTTTTCGTATTTTTGTGTGGTTCTTATGAGTTTGAGTGTTGTTGATTTTTGTGCTTGTGGTTGTTGTTTAGTCGAATTCCATAATTTATTTCATCTTGTTGCACCATAGATTTCATGATCTTTGTATTTTTCCTTGAGTGTTGGTGCCTCATTCTCCATGTTTTCAATGATTTTTGAGTGTTTTCCGCTTTGTTTTCATGTGATTTTTGAGTGCTAGGTTGAGTTCATTGTTTAATTTGAGAGTGTTTGGAGCTAAAAAAATTCCTGGGCCTTGTGCGGCCTGTCATGCGGCCGCACAAGGGGCCGCATACTTTTTCCAGAAAGGTATGCGGCCTGCTATGCGGCCGCATAGCAGGCCGCATGATTTATCCCGAGAGCCATGCGGGCGACCATGCAGCCGCATAGGGGGCCGCATGGTCACCCGATTTCTTCTTCTACCTCTCTTCACTCCACCCCCTCACTATTCACTCAATTTTCATCAAACTTCTTCTCTTTTCTCCTTCATCTCTCCACCATTTTTCTTCATTCTTTTTGCATCCAAACACTCTCTTCATCCTAGCAAGCATAATTTTGGAAGATTTTCAAGGCTTTATCAAGGTTTAAGCCGATTTTCACTTCATCTTCTCATTGGTGCCCTAGTTCAAGGTTTGTGTTCTTATCATTCATTCTTTGGTTTTTGGTGGTTGAAATGATGGGAAAACATGATGTTTTTCATGGTGAATGCTTCTTGTAATTATTTCTCTTGAATTCCAAGCTTTGTACATTTAGATTGTCACTTTTACAAGAAGAAACTCTACCAAAATTTCCCCGAAATTACTGTAGCACTAGCCAAAAATCAGCCTTTGTTCTTCATTAACCAATTTTCTCAAGTTTTTTTTTGGCTTGATGATGGTTCTCTTGTCTTGTAGGGATGCCGATCAAACACGTGGCTTCCAAGTGAGTTAGGAGAAGTTCTCCACCACCCGTTTGCGAGCCTACATTCAAGAACGATGCCCACAAGGCAAGGTTCGCTTTCTTGTCGAAGAGGAGGTTTGGCACAGTGCGTGTGATCGATTGGGAGGCCTTGAAGACATTGGGCATTGACGATACCTTTCGAGGCCTCATTTCCCGTGGTGGATGGGATGACATTCTTGAGATCGATGAGCCCACTTATCGGGAGTTGACCTTGGAGGTGTTGAGCACGTTTGAGGTCTCCGAGCATGCTCCTCTTATGCGCCAGGCTAGCACCATTACTTTTAGAGCCTTTGGTAAGCGGCACAGGATCACCGACGACCAGTTGGCCATATACCTTGGGTTTCACACTTATGAGTCCCTCGCCGATTCGGAGCTCAGGAATTTAGCTCGTGACTTCCCATGCTCAGTGTCCCCTAGTTCCCTTTGGAGGTCTATTGCTCGCTCATCATCATCGAAGAAGGCTTCTTTGATGGCAGACCCCGTTCACAGGTACTTGCAGGCCCTACTATCCAGAAGTGTGAACGGTCGCGCTGATTCTACTGGGGTGGTTTCCCGTACCGATCTGCTTATGATGTACAGTATCCTTCAGCGATACCCCATCCACATGGGCCATCTGTTCGCCGGACTTATTGAGCATCAGGGGAATTCTACTCGTCTTGGAGCTATATTTGCTGGGCCGTACATTACACGCATTATCAGGGGCCTAGGACTGATTGAGCTTACCCAGGGCATGAGCGTTGTGAGCACCGTTGCACCACTTAGTTTGTCGATCCTGCTTCATATTGGGATAGTTGAGAGGTCGGGAGACACTTACCGCCTCCCGCGCAGTGGCGGCACGAGTTCCCATGACCCTGACACCTCTCGGGATTCTGAGTCAGGATCCGAGTCTGATTCAGAGTCCGCCCCTGTACCCGATGCAGCACCCAGCGGTAGTCGACCATCACTTGAGGAGAGTTTCGCGGAGTTCCGCATCGAGGTCCGTCAGTAGTTGCAGACCCTTGGGACCTCTCAGGAGGCGTTGACAGCATCAGTGCGAGATTTAGCCATATCATAGGGCCGCATCGAGAGCAGCATGGCCGAGATCTTATCATACATGCGCGGCGCTTCATCTTCTGTCGGCACCTCCTCCACAGCTACCACGTGCCTTGCGCCATCACTCCCGCCAGATTTCTAGACTCGCAGCACCACTTTAGTTTTTTCTGTTGTTTGTACTGGTTTTTATTTCTAGACTTGTTGGTTTGTATTGTTGTACTTGTCAGTTAGTGAGGGTCCTCACCCTCCTAAACTGTACTTTCCCGTTTTTGATTCGTGCTTACTTGTCCTGCTCTCTATTTGTTTCTTGGGGTGTGATTTGCTTTCTCTCTATTTTCAGGACTGATCACTGTAGAAGCTCCGCACCCCTTGCGCCCCTCAGCTTTCCCCAGTTCATGCATATTTGGATGTTCCTTTCATCAACCATTTGGGGAAGTTTCTTTACCTCATTCCTTTATTTCTTTTCTGGCATGCCTCGCACCTTACTCTGCTGATTTATGTACATTGACGGCAATGTACAACTTTAGGTGTAGGGATGGGGTATTTTACTAGTTTTGCATGCATGAATACCGATGATAGCCATGATCTTAGTGTTTAGTACTTCCTAGCTTGAAAGAATGATAGAAGTGGGTTGTATTCTTATACTGTGCTTGAATGATGCCCTGTTTTATTTTTAGTGCTTTTTCATGTTCTATCATGATTGCTCCTACCTTGTACACTCTAACCAACCCATTATGATGATTTTGGTATTGGACTGTTAAATTATTTCTTCAATATTCTTTTAAGAGCTTTTGAGTTCCTTTTTTGTTTTCTGTAGCCTTAAGTGAACTTATGTGACAGGTTTCCAAGGGACTGAGATACAGTCTGTATAGTCGAAAAAAAAAAAGTGGAGTCTATGACAGTATTCCTTTACTGGCACAGCATGAATGCGTCTATGTAGGCTGTAATTGAGTAGGTTGGGTGGCTCTTGTGCCTAATCAGCATGTGCATCCTTCTGAAAGATTTCTTGTGCAGTCTATGTTAGCCGGACTCAGAAAAAAAAAATTGTATATTTGTGAATAGGTAAATAAGTATCTCTGTTGCGTCCCCTGGAACTTGTTACACAGTCACTTAAGTGCTAGAGTCTTATTCAGGAACTCAAAAGACTTTTAACTGAGTATTGAAGAGGTCTTTAACTGCCTAATACCACTCTCACCATATGTGGGGTGAATGGACCCCTGGGGTAATCCAGGGTGTGGAGGTTAAGGTTGGGAGCCGGCACACACTCACCGAAGCACTTTGAATAAAACAGGGTTATCATTACTTGATCACTCACTGTACAGCTCACTTTTTAGATTTCTTTTCACCTGTGCTAGTGGAGTGCTTTACCGTTGAGCTTGAGGTCGTATGTTTAGTCGTTTATCATCGTGCCCCTGTTCTTCATGTGTGTTTGCTTGGGGACAAGCAAATGCTTAGGTGTGGGGATGTTTGATAAATGCCTAAACATACATATTTTCCATGTATTCGGGTGTATGTATTACGTATTTTTCTATGAGTAGACGCCCGTTTTTGGTCTGAATTGGTTTCTTTCGTGTTACAGGTACTGATGTGACCCCTTCGAGCTCGTTGATAGAATTTGAGAAGAAATCGGCGACGAAAACACTATTTCTGAGGGGCGGTACTGCAGCAGTTTCACTGTAGTAGTTTTACTGTAGCGACACTGTAGCAACTTACGCGATTTCGGGATTTTCTCGGGAATTTTCTCTCCTCGCATGCGGGGCCGCATAACCCACTGGAAAAGGTTTTTTAAGGGTTTTGGAGTTTTTTTTTAAAGAGGAGGCTAGGTCTTGAAGAACACTACACTTCACCATCTTCTTTGGGAGCTTGAGGCCGGCTTTTGGAGGCATTTCTTGAGGAGAGGACGATGGGGAGAAGACGAGACGATGAATCCACGCCTTCGATTTGCATTTGAGAGGAAGTTTGACAAAGGAAGCCACTCCTTGGGTGGCATCCTTGGAAGCGTCATTCGGCCTTGATCTTTTCAGGGGGTGTTTTCATTATGCTTTTGGTTGTTTTTATGTATTTGCTTGCTTACTTTGTGATCATGAACAACTAGCCCCAAGGTCACCGGATGTAGGTGAACCTTGGGGGTGAACTTGTGTATTTTGGATGCTACTTTCTAGTTTATGTATTTGGTTTGGTTTGTGATCCTTGTTTGGTGGTTCTTGAATGCCTTGATATGTATGAGAACTCTATATGTCAATTCCTAGACAATGCTAGGTTGCATGACCATTGCCCTAGTATTAGGCTCACCAAGCTTAGAAGGGAATACATGTACAAATACGCCGTGACCATCGGGTATTTGTACCCTTCCAATTGTTAGGGTTATCCTTGATTGTGTTTCAACCCTAGCTTGGGGAAATCCACTAAACCCTTTGCAATCGTACAAGGATTTGGGCGGAAGCAATTCCGTATTCCAATACTTGTATTGGATTAGGGACCAACGCCGTGACCATCGGGTTGGTCTAATCTAGGGTTTCCCGGTCCAAACCACCCACGTGCATGCTAGTTAGGGCATCCTTGGCACTTTAGTAGCCCCGAGGGAATCCTCATCCGTGGCCATTCCCTCACCTTGATTTTTCCCCTCCGTATTTATATTTGCTATTTGCATGCTCTTTGTTTTAGTAGGTTATTGGTAGTTCTTCTTTCAAGTGATTGATTAGGTCAAACAACATTGTGATAAGGAAGTAAGAATAGCTTCTCGGGCCCTTGGGGATACGACCCCCTCGTGTTCGCGCAATGGGTATTACTTGGCGACCCCGTGCACTTGCGGGAGAGCGATTCAAGCGCGTTACCAGCGCAAGGGGCGTGGAGCTTCTACAGTGATCAGTCCTGAAAATAGAAAGAAAGCAAATCACACCCCAATAAATAAATAGAGAGCGGGATAAGTAAGCACGAATCAAAAACGGGAAAGTACCGTTTAGGAGGGTCAGGACCCTTACTATCAGAAAAGTACAACAATACAAACAGACAAACAAGTCTAGAAATAATTAAAAAAACAGTACAAACAACAGAAATAACTAAAGTGGTGCTGCAAGTCTAGTGATTTGGAGGGAGTGATGGTGCAAAGCATGTGGTAGCCGTGGAGGAGGTGCCGACAGATGATGAAGCGCCTCGCATGTATGATAAGATCTCGGCCATGCTGTTCTCGATGCGGCCCTGTGATGTGGCTAAATCACGCACTGATACTGTCAACGCCTCCTGAGAAGTCCCAAGGGTCTGTAACTGCTGACGGACCTCGATGCTGAACTCCACAAAACTCTCCTCAAGTGATGGTCGACTCCCGCTAGGTGCTGCGTCGGGTACAGGGACAGACTCTGAATCAGACTCGGATCCTGTCTTAGAGTCCCGAGAGGTGTCTGGGTCATGGATGCTCGTGCCACCGCTACGCGAGAGGCGATAAGTGTCTCCCGATCTCTCAACTATCCTAATATGAAGCAGGATCGACAGACTAAGTGGCACGACGGTGCTCACAACGCTCATGCCCTGGGTGAGCTCAATCAGTCCTAGGCCCCTGATAATGCGTGTAATATACGACCCGGCAAATATAGCTCCAAGGCGAGTAGAAGTCCCCTGATGCTCAATAAGTCCGGCGAACAGATGGCCAATGTGGATGGGGTACCGCTCAAGAATACTGTACATCATAAGCAGATCGGTACGAGAGACCACCCCAGTAGAATCAGCGCGACCATTCACACTTTTGGATAGTAAGGTCTGCATGTACCTGTGAACGGGGTCTGCCATCATAGAAGCCTCTTCAATGATGATGAGCGAGCAATAGACCTCCAAAGGGAACTAGGGGACACCGAGCGTGGGAAATCACGAGGTAAATTCGCGAAGGTAGAAGTTTGGGTGTCTTCATCAGTGTAGAGCCCAAGATAAACACCCAACTGATCGTGATTGATCTTATGCCTCTTGCCAAAAGCCCGAAAAGAGATAGCACTTGTTTGGCGCGCAATGTGACCGGGACCGGTAACCTCAAATGTGCTCAATACTTCCAAAGTCAACTCTCGGTAGGTAGGCTCATCAATTTCAAATACCTTATCCCACCCCTCATGAGAGATGGAGTCCCGGATGGTACTGTCGAGGCCCAAAGTCCTCGAGGCCTCCCAATCGAGAACTCGTACCGTGCCAAACCTCCTTTTCGACAAGAAAGCAAACCTTGTCTTGTGGGCCTCGCTCTTGAAGGTAGGCTCGCAAACGGGTGGTGGAGAGCTTCTCCTAACTCTCTTGGAGGTCACGTGTTTGATCGGCATCCCTACAAGTCAAGAGAACCATCATCAAGCCAAAAAAAAACTTGAGAAAATTGGTTAATGAAGAACAAAGGCTGATTTTTGGCTAGTGCTACAGTAATTTTCGGGAAAATTTTGGTAGAGTTTCTTCTTGTAAAAGTGATGATCGAAATGTACAAAGCTTGAAATTCAAGAGAAATAATTACAAGAAGCATTCACCATGAATAGACCATGATTTCCCATCATTTCAACCATCAAAAACAATAGAATGAGTGATAAGAAAACAAACCTTGAACTAGGGCACCAATGAGAAGATGAAGTGAAAATCGGCTTAAACCTTGATAAAACCTTGAAAATCTTCAAAATATTTGCTTGCTAGGATGAAGAGAGTGTTTGGATGAAAAAAGAATGAAGAAAAATGGTGGAGAGATGAAGGAGAATAAAGAAGAAGTTTGATGAAAATGGAGTGAATAGTGAGGGAGTGGGATGAAGAGAGGGAGAAGTAGAGGTCGGATGACCATGCGGCCCCTTGTGCGGCTGCATGGTACCCCGCATCAGGCTTGGGAAAAAACGTGTGGCCTGCTATGCGGCCGCATAGCAGGCCGCATTGCTCTCGGGAAAAATCATGCGGCCTGCTATGCGGCCGCATAGTAGGCCGCACTGCTCTCGGGAAATTTAGTGCGGCCCCTTGTGCGGCCGCATGGCAGGCCGCACAAGGTTCTGGAATTCTCCAGCTCAAAAAACTCTCAAGTTAACCATTGAACTCAACCTAGCACTCAAAATTTACATGAAAACAAAGCCGAAAACACTCAAAAATCATTGAAAACATGGAAATTGAAGCACCAACATTCAAAGAAAAATACAATGATCATGAAACCAAGGGTGCAACATGGTAAAATAAATTAAGGAAAACGACTAAACGACCACCACAATCAAAGAAATCAACAACACTTAAACTCAAAAGCACCAACACAAAAAATACGAAAAACAACGAAACACAACAACAACAACTAAGAAGAAAAAATTGATGCAGTGAATTTAAAGACTTGGGTTGCCTCCCAAGAAGCGCTTTTTTAATGTCTTTAGCTCGACATGATTTACCCCAATTCATGGTGGGACAAAGGGGTGAGAAATACCTCCAAATTTCAATGACGCATTGTCACCCGGAAAATAATGTTTCAACCGGTGACCATTGACCTTGAACGTCCCATTTGTGGATCAGAAATCTCAACGGCGCCATGAGGGAACACTTGAGTGACCGTATATGGTCCATGCCATCGTGACTTTAGTTTTCCCGGGAAAAGTTTCAACCGTGCATTGAAAAGAAGTACATGATCCCCACTTTGGAAGCACTTGGGTTGCTTAATATGTCGGTCGTGGTACTTCTTCATTTTCTCTTTATAGCGGACAGAAGTTTCGTACGCCAAAGCTCGCCATTCCTCTAGCTCATTCAGTTGGAATTTTCTTTTGTGGCCACAAAGATGAGGGTCAAAATTAAGTTGCTTTATCGCCCAATATGCTCTGTGTTCTAATTCCACCGGCAAATGGCATGCCTTTCCATAAACTAGTCGGTAGGGCGTCGATCCAGTGGGAGTCTTGAATGCAGTTCTGTATGCCCAAAGTGCATCCCCAAGTTGGTTTGCCCAATCTTTTCGGTGGTGATTAACAGTCTTTTCCAAGATCCGCTTCAACTCTCTGTTCGACACTTCAACTTGTCCACTTATTTGAGGATGGTAGGTTGTCGATATTCTGTGGGATACCCCGTATCTCGTAAGAGCTTTTTTGAACAGGGAGTTGCAGAAATGAGTCCCCCGGGCACTAATGATCGCCCTGGGAGTTCCAAACCGAGAAAACAATCTTTTTAGAAATTTCACAACTACCCTTGCATCACAAGATGAGCAGGCTTGAGCCTCCACCCACTTGGAAACATAGTCCACAGCAACCAGAATATATTTGTTCCCTTGGGAACTAGGAAATGGACCCATGAAATCGATTCCCCACACATCAAACACTTCGCAAGCTTGGTTCCAGGTTTGAGGCATTTCATCCCTTTTTGATAGGTTACCCACTTTTTGGCACCTATCACAATGCTGTACCAATGACTGCGCATCCTGGAACATGGTGGGCCAATAGAATCCATCATCAAGTGCCTTCTTAGCTGTCCTGGTCCCTCCGTAGTGGCCCCGGTAGGTCCTGAGTGACAGTGCAGTAGGATGACCTTACCCTCGTCCTTTGAGACACACCTTCTCACAATCTGATCGGAGCACATCCTGAATAGTTATGGATCCTCCCATGTATAGTGCTTCAGGTCAGCGAAGAATTTTTTTCTTTGTTGAGATGAGAGCCACTTCGGGAAGGTTTTTGCTGCCAAATAGTTCGCAAAGTCAGCAAACCACGGAGCCTCATCACTCTCAATCACTTGTATGCTACAAAGTTGCTCTCCAGGGAAGGTGTCATTTATTTCCCCTTTTTGCAAGATTCCCTCATATGGATTCTCAAGGCGCGAAAGATGGTCGGTTGCTAGATTTTCTGCCCCCTTTTTATCTCTTATCTCTAAATCAAATTCTTGTAATAGCAGGACCCATCGGATTAGACGAGGCTTGGCGTCTGACTTATTCAGTAGACGAGGCTTGGCGTCTGACTTATTCAGTAGGTACTTTAATGTCGAATGATCAGTGTATACAACCACCTTGGATAGCACCGAATATGACCGGAATTTATCAAATGCAAAAACGACTGCAAGCATCTCCTTTTCAGTGGTGGTGTAGTTTTCCTGGGCATCATTCAAAGTTTTGCTTGCATAATAGACTGGATGGAAATGGTTGTCTCGTCGCTGCCCCAGTACGGCCCCTACTGCAAAGTCACTTGCATCACACATTAGCTCAAACGGCAGGCTCCAGTCCGGTGAGATCATAATTGGTGCTTCCACAAGCTTCTTTTTCAAGGTGAGGAAGGCATTCATACAGCCATCATTGAATTCAAAAGGGGCATCCGTCTCAAGCAGTTTTTTAAGCGGTCGAGCAATTGATGAAAAATCCTTCACGAATCTTCGATAAAACCCCGCATGCCCCAAAAAACTTCTGATTGCTTTAACTGAAGTGGGAGGAGGGAGTTTTTCAATGGTTGCGACTTTTGCCTTATCCACCTCAATCCCTTTTTTTTGAGATTTTATGCCTGAGCACTATGCCTTCCTTGACCATAAAATGACATTTCTCCCAACTAAGCACCAAATTAGTTTCCTTGCATCTATCCAAAACTTGTTCCAAATTCTTAAGGCATAGCTCAAATGAATCACCAAAAACGGAAAAATCATCCATAAATACTTCCATGATGTCTTCCACCATATCTTCAAAAATTGCCATCATACATCTCTGAAATGTCGCCGGTGCATTGCATAACCCGAAGGGCATACGACGTATGCGAATGTGCCATAAGGACAGGTGAAAGTTGTTTTTTCCTGATCTTCTGGGGCAATGGGGATTTGGAAATAACCGGAAAGCCCATCCAAGAAACAGTAGTAAGAATGTCCCGCTAGTCGCTCAAGCATCTGATCAATGAAGGGTAATGGAAAGTGATCTTTCCTTGTGGCATCATTAAGTTTCCTGTAGTCAATGCATACCCTCCATCCTGTGATAGTCCTGGTAGGAACAAGTTCATTCTTCTCATTGGCAATAACTGTCATCCCCCCCTTCTTTGGTACCACTTGCATCGGGCTTACCCATGCACTGTCAGAAATGGGATAAATAATACCTGCATCCAAAAGTTTAATGACTTCATTCCTCAAAACCTTTTTCATGTTAGGGTTGAGCCTTCGTTGGGGAATTTCCCGGGGTCGATGATCGTCCTCCATGAGAATCTTATAAGTGCAGAAAGATGGACTGATCCCCTTAATATCTGAGATTTTCCACGCTATCGCCTTTTTATGTCTTCGAAGCACATCAAGAAGCTGTTCCTTCTGCCTAACAGTGAGATCTGAAGCAATAATGACTGGGAGTTTGGACCCCCTTTCCAAGTGTTCGGGGAGGGGCTTCAACTCTAGTTCTGGGGGTTCCTCAATTGATGACTTCTGCCTCCCATAATTCCCCAAGCTAGATTGTTCAGTGTCATTACCGTCCCCTACTGCTGGGCCATCAATGTCCACTACGTTGTCCACACATTGAAGCACACTTCCAATTGCACTAGCATTACTCGTAGGCATATGGGTGATTGAATCGATCCGCAAGCGCATGGGTCACCAAGTAATACCCCTCACGCACGCGCGAGGGGGTCGTATTCCCAAGGGCCAAGGAACTACTATTAGTCCCCCTTCATCTATTTCCTAACGTAGCAATTCGATTGTCATGCAATAATTACAAAATGGAGAAAGAAATAACTAAAATGAGATCCGGGCTACTACTACACACATTTAGCAAACAAGGGAGAATCAAACATGCGAAGGCGTGATTTGGACAGGGAATCCCCCTAGGGTTGTCATTAAGCCCTGAATTTAGGATGAAATGTTATGATGGTAGTTGGGCCAAGAGATTCCTAAATTAGGTCACCCCGATGGTCACGGTGATAACCCCTAATCCGGTATGAGTATTGGAATACGGAATCACTTCCGCCCAAATCCTCGTACGATTGCCTTACACCTAGGGAAATCTCAAATTAGGGCCGAACTCAACCTAGGTCAAGCCCTAATGGTTGGAGGGGTACAAATACCCGATGGTCACGGCGTATTCATACATGTATCCCTTCCAAGCCTAGTGTGTCTAGTACAAGGGCGATGGTCACGCAACCGAGTACAACCTAGAAGTTGAGATACAAAGTTCTCATGCAAATCAACACATCAAAGTACACAAGGCATGAACCACAAACTACAAGATTCCATAAAAGAAATACAACATCAAATAATGCATCAATAAAGATGATCATCCAAAATACAAACTACCAACCCCAAGGTTCATCATGTCCAAATCACAAATAAGTTAGTTCCTCATTGAAGAGGAAAACTCATACAAATACAAGGAATAACAAAACAAGAAATGAAGCAAGAAACACTCCCTCTAGCCTTGGAATCCCTTGATGGATGAAAACCTTGAAAATATGCCTTAATGCCTTGGATCTTCCCTCCAATCTCCTCCTTCGACGTTGTCTCCCTCTTGGTCAAGCTTCGTGCCGTAGATCGCCGGAAATCGCCGCCAAAATGGGTGGGGCGGCGGCCCAAAAGTCTCCCAAAAGAATCCCCCTTTCAAAAGTGACAAAAAAGCCCTTAAAACCAATTCCAGCGAGCTATGCGGCCTCCCATGCGGCCCAGCATGCGGGGAGAGAAAATTCCCGAGAAATCCCGAAAATCGCGTAAGTTGCTACAATACCGCTACAGTAAGATGCTACAGTGAAATAGCTACAGTAGCTCATGCGGCCTCTGCAGTGCCCGCATGGTAGCCCGCATGAAACTCTAGACTTAGCCAGTTTGCCAAAGTTTTCGTGCTACAATGATGCTACAGTGCTGCTACAGTACCATGCTCAAAAATGGTCTTTTCCCTGCCGATTTCTTCTAAAATCATATTGTTGAGCTCCCCACGGTATCATCTGTGCCTGTAACACGAAATAAACTAATTTAGACCGAAAACGGGCATCCACACATACGAAAATACTCTATAAGTACGCAATACATACATAAATAATACGTACAGTTAGGCGTTTATCAAACATCCCCACACCTAAGCGATTGCTTGTCCCCAAGCAAACAAACATGAAGAACAGGGGCAAGAGGATAAACATGAAGAACAGGGGCAAGAGGAGAAACCATAGAAGGAAAGACAGATAATGAGTTGTTCTATCGGCAACCGGGTAAAGATAGTCTTGTTTTATCTAAAGTGCACCTGTGAGTGTGTGCTAACTTCCAACCTCAACCTCCATACCATGGATCACCCGAAGGTGTCCAATCACTTCACACACAATGAAGTCGGCATTAATATGTTAAAAACACCCTCAATACCCAGTTAAGAGTCCTTCGGGTCCTGAATAATACTTTGGCTCTCAAGTGGCTATGGAACAGGCTCCAAGGGATACAGACAAGATACCTTATTCTTTACTTACATATATACAAGGTTTTTTTTTTTTTTTTTTTTTGCTGAGTCTGACTAACGTAGACTGCACAAAAATCTTTCAGACGGATGCACATGCTGGCCAGGCACAAGAGCCACCCATTCTACTTGATTACAGTCCACATAAACGCATTCATGCTGTAATAGCAGAGGAATACTGTCATAGACTCCACTTTTTTTTTTTACTTGTATCTCGTGCCCCCCGGTATAAAACCTGTTAAACAAACTCACTTGAGGCCAAAGAAAACAACAAAGGACCTCAAAAGCTCTTAAAAAGGCATTGAAAGTAGACTTTAACAAATTAATGCCGAAAACATTGTAATGGGTTAGTTGGAGTGTATGAGGTGGAAGTACATGTGTAAAAGTCTGTCAGTGCACTAAAGATAAAGCAAGACATCATTTAGGCACAATAATGAAATACAACTCATAACTGTCAACACTTCATGCTAGGAAGTCCTAAACTAAGTATCATTGCTATCATAGGTGAAACAAGCATGCCTTTGCAAAGAAATTTTCAAAGTTCACGAGAAAAACCAAATCCACCCCCCACTTTAAGATGCGCATTGCCCCCAATGTGCCTAAGTATTAGCATGTAAAAATATAGACAATAAAAACATAGTAAGAGGGTTTCGTGAACTTCCCCGAGTCTCAAAACATTAGTCTTGAAGTCCATGAGATCGGGGTGACCACCGAAGTTTCGAGTATAAAATGGAGGAGGAGAGTGTGCTTGATGTTCAAATTTCACCCTGAAAGATAGACAAGAACATCATCTCAAGGCATCTAATCACACACCCAAAAATAAAATATGAAAAGAAACAAGAACACACACAAACATGCAAGCAAACAACTAACATCACAAGAACAACTAAACAAGAAATGATCCAAGCAAGTTCTTTGTGCAATCAAGATCATGAAATCCAATTCTTTTCATTTCCAGTGTTGTAGGATATTTACAATGATGCTACAAGTGAACAAATAAATTCAAGAGAAATTTCAGCCCAAAGTTACTATAGCACAGTCTTGAAAGAGACAGAGTTTCCCCTTGTTTTTGAAGCCCAAAAATTTACAAACAATGTCTCAAAATACAAATAAATCAGAGATTACACATTCATACATCATTCCCCAAATTTTGAAGCAAGATAAGCATGAAAATCAAGAAAAAGAAACAAGTTTTCTTCAAAACATAAGTTAGGGCTTCAAAGCTTGAATTGGTGAAGATCGGTGAAGATGATGGCAAAACTCCCAATAAATCATGAAAATTAAGTCCTTGGAAGTAGAAGATCCGTGTAAAGGAAGAAAAATGGAGAAAAACGGTGAAAGAATGAGGGAAAACAGATGAGAAATGAGAGAGATATGAGGAAAATGGTGAAGGGGTACACAACTTATCATTCAGCCCGAGTGTCCATGCGGCCCCTTGTGCGGCCGCATGGTACCCCGCATCAGGCTCGGGAAAATTCATGCGGTTCCTTGTGTGGCCGCATGACAGGCTGCACAATGCTCGGGAAAAAACATGAGGCCTGCTATGCGGCCGCATAGCAGGCCGCACAACTCTCTGCATGCAAATATGGTCACCAAACACCCCAAAATCGCATAAAAACAATGCCGAAATCACCCACAACACCCAAAACATGATGTTTGATGCATGAAGATGAATGATAACACAAAGAACTCGCAAAAACAATGAACAAACACAAGTAAATAAATTATGAAAAATGACTAACTAACCACAATCACAAACTTAAAAACAAAGAACACTAAAGCAACCAAACACACCAAAAATACGAAAACACACATGCAATGAATTTTTATGCTTGGGTTGCCTCCCAAGAAGCGCTTGTTTAACGTCATTAGCTCAACGTGTTTTACCTCAAGGGGGCTTGAAGATGGTGTGTTCCTCCCGGCTAGAAGTGGCATAAGAACTACCAAGAAAAGTGAAGCGTACCTTCCGGGATGGTGCCAAAGTGGAGACCAAGCATGAGTTACCTTTTGGCCTCCATGGAAAGAGCTTGGGCCGGGCATTACACAATTTAAACTTTGGTGGATCCTTGGATGGCTTGAACCTCCTCCTCGCCTCTACTTTGGTCCCGGCTGAATTTCCTTGGAGCATCCGCAAAGCTTGTTTTGGCCTCCAAGAGAATAAGTAAGGTTGAAAAAATCTCAAGCTTGGCATGGGTGGGTCCTTGGGGGGTGTAAACCTCGTACCCACATCTCCTTCTTCAACCAATGTCAATCTTCCTTTAATTACCCAAAAGAATCATTTGGGCCTCCAAGGAAATAGTTTTGGTTGGGACGTGTCTAACCTCGGCATAGGTGGGTCATTGGATGGCTTCAACCCCCAACCCACGATTTTTTTTGTCCCAAGTGGTTTTTTCTTGTGCTTGGTTTTCTTGTTAGATTTTATGCAAACGGCTTGCTCAAGTGCTATCAATGGTGCTCTTTTGACTCCTTCAACCTCCAATATACCAAAGTTCTCTTCCTTGTCATTATAGGTTGTAGTTGGGCCTTCCATTATTGGTTCACGAATTTGTTGTTCAACTCGGCTCTCTAGCTTGTGGAGAGATGCTTGCATAGCCGAAAGTGCGGCATGAACCACCTCAAATCTAGCTTCATATTCGGCAACAAGGACCGAGTGTTGTTCAGATTGGGCCCTAGCAAGATGTGCAACCTGACTCTCAAGGGAATGAATAGAGGCTTGGACATTTCTCAATACGGTGCCAAATTCATCAAACCTTCTGTCTATTCTCTGAAATTTTAACTCCGTGGCGACCATGAATCTTGCCAAAACATCCTCAGTATTATATCTCCTTTCTTGCGATGCTCCATGGTTAGGACTTGGAGGGCAATTTTGAGCTTGCATTTGTCAAGAATAGTGTACCTCGCACAAAAAAGAAAGAAAACACAAAGTTAAACAAAGAAAAACTAAACAAACAAAATAGATAACAAAACAGTATGTACAACAAGAAAAAAAGCAAAGTGGCTAGAGCAATAGACTACAGGTTTTCCTAGTATTCCTTGTGAGGTCCCCGGCAACGGTGCCAAAAACTTGATTGAATCGATCCTCAAGCGCACGGGTCGCCAAGTAATAGCCCTCACGCATGCGCGAGGGGGTCGTATTCCCAAGGGCCAAGGAACTACTATTACTCCCCCTTCATCTATTTCCTAACCTAGCAATTCGATTGTCATGCAATAATTACAAAATGGAGAAAGAAATAACTAAAATGAGATCCGGGCTACTACTACACACATTTAGCAAACAAGGGAGAATCAAACATGCGAAGGCGTGATTTGGACAGCGAATCCCCCTAGGGTTGTCATTAAGCCCTGAATTTAGGATGAAATGTTATGATGGTAGTTGGGCCAAGAGATTCCTAAATTAGGTCACCCCGATGGTCACGGTGATAACCCCTAATCCTGTACGAGTATTGGAATACGGAATCACTTCCGCCCAAATCCTCGTACGATTGCCTTACACCTAGGGAAATCTCAAATTAGGGCCGAACTCAACCTAGGTCAAGCCCTAATGGTTGGAGGGGTACAAATACCCGATGGTCACAGTGTATTCGTACATGTATCCCTTCCAAGCCTAGTGTGTCTAGTACAAGGGCGATGGTCACGCAACCGAGTACAACCTAGAAGTTGAAATACAGAGTTCTCATGCAAATCAACACATCAAAGTACACAAGGCATGAAGCACAAACTACAAGATTCCATAAAAGAAATACAACATCAAACAATGCATCAATAAAGATGATCATCCAAAATACAAACTACCAACCCCAAGGTTCATCATGTCCAAATCACAAATAAGTTAGTTCCTCATTGAAGAGGAAAACTCTTACAAATACAAGGAATAACAAAACAAGAAATGAAGCAAGAAACACTCCCTCTAGCCTTGAAATCCCTTGATGGATGAAAACCTTGAAAATATGCCTTAATGCCTTGGATCTTCCCTCCAATCTCCTCCTTCGACGTTGTCTCCCTCTTGGTGAAGCTTCGTGTCGTAGATCGCCGGAAATCGCCGCCAAAATGGGTGGGGCGGCGGCCCAAAAATCTCCCAAAAGAATCCCCCTTTCAAAAGTGACAAAAAAGCCCTTAAAACCAATTCCAGCGAGCTATGCGGCCTCCCATGCGGCCCCGCATGCAGGGAGAGAAAATTCCCGAGAAATCCCGAAAATCGCGTAAGTTGCTACAGTGCCGCTACAGTAATTTCGCTGCGATAAGATGCTACAGTGAAATAGCTACAGTACCTCATGCGGCCTCCGCAGTGCCCGCATGGTAGCCCGCATGAAACTCTAGACTTAGCCGGTTTGCCAAAGTTTTCGTGCTACAATGATGCTACAGTGCTGCTACAGTACCATGCTCGAAAATGGTCTTTTCCCTGCCGATTTCTTCTAAAATCATATTGTTGAGCTCCCCACGGTATCTTCTGTGCCTGTAACACGAAATAAACTAATTTAGACCGAAAACTGGCATCCACACATACAAAAATACTCTATAAGTACGCAATACATACATAAATAATACGTACAGTTAGGCGTTTATCAATGGGTGATTGCCTTGGAATTGCCAGCCCAAGCTTGATCTACCACACACCCTGTAGAAACCAAAGAATCGGCCTGAGACGCAACGTCGTCTCTTGGCTCACGAGTGAGGGTAGCAGGTTGGTGACTTGGTGGGCACGCCTCCGTCACTGTTTGCTCCTCAATAGACTCCATAAATCAGTCAAAATGGCCTGATTACCCAGTTCTTCGTGTACTGCAGCGGTCGTGGCATCCCCTGGCAGTCCCATCCACTGATCATTGTTAGGGTGCATCACGCCGGACCTGAATGGTGCGCAAGAAGGAGAGAAATATGGTTCCTGTGGAAAACAATTGTAGCCCCAAATGTTAGTCGAAGCCATAACCTAAAAAGAAGAAAATAAATAAGAAAATAAAATACAAACAAAGTACTGACGGAAAAGAAACACGAATGGTGAAAGTGAAGAAAAAAAAAATTAAAAAAAAAAAATTGTCAAATCAACACGCTCTAAGTTTTCAGAATATTCCTCGTGGGTCCCCGGCAACGGCGCCAAAATTTTGGTGACGCGTTTGAATCGCTCACCCGCAAGTGCACGAGGGGGTCATATTCCCAAGGGCCCGAGAATCTATTCTTACTTCCTTATCACAATATTGTTTAACCTAATCAATCACTTAGAAGAAGAACTAAAAATAGCCTACTAAAGCAAAGAACATGCAAATGACAAATATAAATACGGAGGAAAGTAACATGGTGAGAAAGTGGTCACGGATGAGGATTCCCTCGGGGGTTACTAAAGTGTCAAGGATGCCCTAACTAGCATGCACGTGGGTGGTTTGGATCGGGAAACCATAAAATAGACCAACCCGATGGTCACGGTATTGATCCCTAATCCGGTGCAAGTATTGGAATACGGAATCGCTTCTGCCCAAATCCTTGTACGATTGCAATGGGTTTAGTGGATTTCCCCAAGCTAGGGTTGAAACACAATCAAGGACAATCCTAACAATTGGAGGGGTACAAATACCCGATGGTCACGGCGTATTCGTACATGTATTCCCTTCCAAGCTTGGTGAGCTTAATACTAGGGCAATGGTCATGCAACCTAGCATTGTCTAGAAATTGATACATAGAGTTCTCATACATATCAAGGCAATCAAGAACCACCAAACAAGGATCACAAACCAAGCCAAATGCAATAAACTAGAAAAAACATCCAAAATACACAAGTTCACCCCCGAGATTCACCTACATCCGGTGACCTTGGGGTTTAGTTACTCATGGTCACAAAACAAGTATGAAAATACATGAAAATAACCAAAAGCATAACAAGAACACTCCCTCAAATGATCAAGGGCCGAATGACGCTTCCAAGGACGCCACCCAAGGAGTGGCTTCCTTTGTCAATCTTCCTCTCAAATGTGAATCGAAGGTGTGGACTCGTCGTGTTGTGCTCTCCCCGTCGTCCTCTCCTCAAGAATCGCCTCCAAAAGCCGACCTCAAGCTCCCAAAGAAGGTGGTGAAGTCAAGCTCTCCTCAAGACCTAGCTCCCCCACTCAAAATGCTCTCCAAAACCCTTAAAAACGAATTCCAGCGAGTTATGCGGCCTCCCATGTGGGGAGAGAAAGTCTTCGAGAAGTCCCGAAAGTCGCGTAAATGCTACAATGAACACGATCTAACTTTGCTTGGTCTGAGAATTCCCCAACAACGGCGATCACGATCTAACTTTGCTTGGTCTAACTTTGCTACAGTGAACACGATCTAACTTTGCTTGGTCTGAGAAGTCCCGAAAGTCGCGTAAATGCTCAGAGAAAGTTTAGACTCGTGCCTTGTTCCTTGCTTGGTCTGAGAATTCCCCAACAACGGCGAACACGATCTAACTTTGCTCTTTTCCTCCAAACTAGCTTCACAACCCACAATGCACAAAAGTACACAAATTGCACACAATTTAATGATAAAATCTGATTAAGGTAATGCTCAATGTAATACATTAATACTTCACATTATCATAACACGAGCACTTATCAGTTCATCTCCTAGCACTTTGCTCTATTTTGACCTCTAAAAACTCATGGAACACAGAGGTAGGGAAAATCACACCAGAGTGGAAAGAGAATATTTCGCTACCCCACGACTCAGCCACTCAACCCTCTACAATCTCAAGTAGTCTAACCCTATAGGAGTTGTCACACCTCCAAAGGATAACCTAGACGATTTTCAACCCTAGTGTCACGGCTAAGGGAAAAATCAATACAATATGAAATTAAGATTGAAAGTCCATTAAATTCATCAATAAAGAAAGCATAATTATCTGTCAAAGAAACATAATCATCCTCGGGTTTACAAGTTTGAATACCCACAAGGGGTTTAGCTCCTCATGGAGTGACACGACCCATTGCGTGTGTCCCACAAGTGCACGGGCTTGTCGAAATAATAAATTTACCCTGGTGAGTGGGTAGTCGTATCCACAGGGAATAGGGATTTAAGACAAGAGATTTCTCTATTTAGCTAAGCGGTGTATAGTGAGTGTGAAGAGAATCAATGAGTGAGTATGAAAGCAATTAAAAAGAGACAAGAAATAAAACAAAATATGGAAGGTAAGAGAGTGCAAGTAGAAGTAAATAGAGAAGGACAAGCAATGAGAAAAGATGGGCACCCGGACAAGCTACCCCTAGGACTTATGCTTCTAGTGCTAGACAATGCTATTATACTTTCCTATTAATGTTATTTGAGTTGAGGATATCTTTAAACTCACGGTCCCAAACCTAATGTCAACCATGACTAACCCCAATACTATGCCCCGGCATTAGGTTTTCACTACGACCCTTGACTCTCGTTGACCTGTCAACTAAGCCCTAGTTGAGGTCATCTTCCTAAACCTCACACTACGTGGGATTGCTTTAAGTTCTAGGGATTCCTCGTGATAAACCCTGTTCCTATGTATAGTTCTAACCCTTTGGTCCAGGTGGAAGAACCGTAGTCTCAATTATGCCCTAGTACTAGGATTCACGTCAACCCTTCACTCTATTGCTCGCTCAACTAAGCCCAGGGGAGTTCCTCTCCTAGCACTTCACTCTATCTCAACCGCTAAGAAATCATGGAAAACGGAGATAGGAAGAATCACACCAGAGGGGAAAAGGGACGTTCCACTACCTCACGACTCACCCTCTCAACCATCTTCAATCTCAAGTAGTCTAACCCTATAGGAGTTGTCACACCTCCAAAGGATAACATAGATTGTTCTCGACCCTAGTGTCACGACTAAGGGAAAACAATTACAAGAAGCAATTAAGATTGAAACTCGAATTTATTCATCAAAAATGGAAAAGCATAATAACAATGTCAAAGAAACATAATAATCCTACGGTTTACAAGTCCGAATATCCACAAGGGGTTTTGCTCCTCATGGAGCTATACAAATCCATCAAAATATGAAAGTAAACACAAATTGAAAGCATTGATGAAAACCCCCTTATGTATGATATGGCCGTGGTCTTGTGCGGCCGCCAGACGTCGATGACGATGCCGATGACGCGCTCCGAACCTTCATAATGTCCTATTCGAAACCCTAGCCGTGCTCTCCAGAAGTTTTGGAGAAAGATTGGAAAAAAGGATGTGTAAAAAGTCTCCAAATCGGGCTTTTGTAATGTTGAGTCACGGCTTTAAAATCAGCCTTATCGGGATTTCACATGGCCATGTGGAATTTCCACACGCTGGTGTGAAGTTGCTGGAAAGCTGATTTTCTAGAGACAATTAACAGTAACTTGCTATAGTATTTTTACTACTGTAACTTGCTACAATGCTGCTGCAGTAACCATGCCGAAACGCTCCCGAATTCACCGTTCTTCATTGAGGCCATTAAATTGGGCACACAATCAATGGTAGATCGTGTCGATTGCTTCAAATCTCCTTCATGGTGAAGTTCTCCTAAGCTACATGAGTTAGACATATTGTGAGCATGACTACCCTTGTGCCCCTCCAAAGGAGGTTGGCACACACTCACAAGTCTAGGCTCGTGCCTTGTTCTTTGCTTGGCCCAAAAACTCTCCAATAATGGCAAACACGATCTAACTTTGTTCTTCTTCTTCAAATTAGCTCCACAAACCTACAATGCACAAAATCACACAAATACACACAATTTAGTGATAAAATCTTATAAAAGATATGCTTGTTGTAAGATAATAACGCTTTGCGGTACTATAACACAAGCACTTATCATGGAGCTATACAAATCCATCAATGTATAAGGTAAAACAAGAAAGCTAGACATAGATGAAAACCACCTTGTGTAGCGTGTGGCTGTGGTCTTGTGCGGCCGCTGGGCTTTGATGTCGATGCCGATGGCGCGCTCAAAACCTCCACAAAGTCATCTCTAAACCCTAGCCGCGACCCTCTAGAAGTTAGGCGAAAAAGGTCAAGAAAAAGTTCCAAAAGGGGCCTTAAATAGTGTTGAGTTGCGGCTTTCAAATCGCTAAAATCAGGATTTCACACGCCCGTATATAATTTCCACACGCCTGTGTGAAGTTTCTGTTTTATTGAATTTCGGCGAGAAGTGAACAGTAACTTGCTATAGTATTTCACTATAGTGCTCTTGCTGAAATGCTCCCGAATTCATCGTTCTTCATCGAGGCCGTTGAATTGGACACACAATCAATGGTAGATCATGTCGATTGCTTCAATCCTCCTCCTTGGCCAAATTCTTCTATACTACATGAGTTAGACTTATTATCAATGTGACTGCCTTTGTGCCCCTCCAAAGAAGTTTGGCACACATCCATAAGTCTAGACTCGTGCCTTGTTCCTTGCTTGGTCCGAGAATTCTCCAACAATGATGAACACGATCTAACTTTGCTCTTTTTCTCCAAACTAGCTCGACAACCCTACAATGCACAAAAGTACACAAATACACACAATTTAATGATAAAATCTGATGAAAGTAATGTTCAATGTAAGACAATAATACTTCGCATTATTATAAAATGAGCACTTATCATTCCTCTATCTAGTAGATATCACCACGATGTCTTTGGGAGCAGGGAGTCTTGGCTAGGGTTATTGTAATGCACGCTTTTGGCAAAAGTAACCCTAGCCGCGCAGGAGATTATCAATACCTGGAAACTCCGGTGTATCAGTATAATAAATCCCTCTTTAAACAATACATGACCTAATACAAGCTAGCATCCCACAAAACAAGTATTTTTCAAAATCAATTCTATGGAATCCATCCATTGTATATTGAACAAGCTAATGATAGATTAAAGCCAACAACACAAGCCACACACATTCATTTATAAAATAGCAAAGTCATCCATACAAAGTCTACTCCCAAGGTTCACCGGGAGCCCAGTGGCCTTGGGGGTCCAGGTCGACATAATAAAATGGGAGAGCTCGCAATACATGAAAATTGATAAACGCCTAAACATACGTATTTTCCACGTATTCGGGTGTATGTATTACGTATTTTTTTATGAGTTGACACCCGTTTTTGGTCTGAATTGGTTTCTTTCGTGTTACAGGTACTGATGTGACCCCTTCGAGCTAATTGATAGAATTTGAGAAGAAATCGGCGACGAAAACATTATTTCTGGGGGCTACTGTAGCGACTACTGTAGCAGATCCTGTAGCACGAACCCTTTGGCAAAATGGCTAAGTCTGTAGGTCATGCGGGCACTGCAGAGGCCGTATAAAGTACTGTAGCAGTTTACTGTAGCGACGCTGTAGCAACTTACACGATTTCGGGACTTTCTTGGAATTCTTCTCTCCCCGCATGCGGGGCCGCATAGGGGGCCGCATAACCCACTGGAAAAGGTTTTTTAAGGGTTTTGGGAGTTCATTCTTGAGAAGGGGCGAGGTCTTGAGGGAGGAAACACTTCATCATCTTCTTGGAGAGCTTAAGGCCGGCCTTTGGAGGCATTTCTTGAGGAGAGGACGACGGGGAGAGCATGAGACGACGAACCCACGCCTTCGATTTGCATTTGAGAGGAAGTTTGACAAAGGAAGCCACTCCTTGGGTGGCGTCCTTGGAAGCGTCATTCGGCCTTGATCTTTTCAGGGGGTGTTTTCATTATGCTTTTAGTTGTTTTCATGTATTTGTTTACTTATTTTGTGATCATGAACAACCAACCCCAAGGTCACCGGATGTAGGTGAACCTTGGGGGTGAACTTGTGTATTTTGGATGACTCTTTCTAGTTTATGCATTTGGTTTGGTTTGTGATCCTTGTTTGGTGGTTCTTGAATGCCTTGATATGTATGAGAACTCTATATGTCAATTCCTAGATGATGCTAGGTTGCATGACCATTGCCCTAGTATTAGGCTCACCAAGCTTGGAAGGGAATACATGTACGAATACGCCGTGACCATCGGGTATTTGTACCCCTCCAATTGTTAGGGTTGTCCTTGATTGTGTTTCAACCCTAGCTTGGGGAAATCCACTAAACCCTTTGCAATCGTACAAGGATTTGGGCGGAAGAAATTCCGTATTCCAATACTTGTATTGGATTAGGGACCAATGCCGTGACCATCGGGTTGGTCTAATTTAGGGTTTCCCGGTCCAAACCACCCACGTGCATGCTAGTTAGGGCATCCTTAGCACTTTAGTAGCCCCCGAGGGAATCCTCATCCGTCGTCATTCCCTCACCTTGATTTTTCCCTTCCATATTTATTCTTTCTATTTACATGCTCTTTGTTTAGTAGATTTTTAGTAAGTCTTACTCCAAGTGATTGACTAGGTCAAACAACATTGTGATAAGGAAGTAAGGATAGCTTCTCGGGCCCTTGGGGATACAACCCCCTCGTGTTCGCGCGAGGGTATTACTTGGCGACCCCGTGCACTTGCGGGTGAGCGATTCAAACGCGTTTCTCACCAAAAATCATCATACAAACAATGAGAAAACTCCCCTCGAACTATCACCTAGAAGGTGTTGATGGGAACTCACTGGATCTGCGCCGCCGAGCTCTTCGATGCTTTCCTAGGTTCTCTCTTTCTTCTCTCCTTCAATCCTTGCCGAAAATGGCTCCAAAGATGATGAGATAGACTTGAGGGTGTGTGAAAGTCGGTTGAGAACAAGCTCTCTTAAAAACCCTACAAATTCCCTTATATAACCCCGAGGCTGTGCGGGCACTGTGCGGGGCCGTACAGTGGCCGCACAGCTCACTGGTTGGTGTGTGCGGCCAGTGTGTGGCCACACACTAGCCTTGATGAATCATTCAACGTCTCGAAGGAACCTTCTCCGAAGCTAGGTCGCTAATGGCTCCCCGATGCTATCTCGTCGAAGGATCTATCAAAGTTGGCGAAGAACGACCCCCAATATCTCCAAAGACCTTGTCCTTCAAACCCTAGCCTCTCCTGCCTTCAAACGTGCTCAAAAAGTCCTCTAAAAATCAGCAAAATGGGGTATTTATAACTTTGAAAACGTGCCAGTCACATGTCTCCAAGTGACCACATGAGATCCCACACGGTCACGTGGGTTGCAGACTATCACGCGGTCATGTGGGACTTTCACACGGTCACATGAATAGTGATTTATGCTACAGTGCTGCTACATTAAAAACAAACAGTATTTTGCTATAGTACTCTTCATAAAACGCGATCCAAACTCTCTTATCTTGAGGCCACATGGCTGGGCACACGTCCATATGGTGAGTTATAAGACTTTTCCTCCATCAAACCATCATTTGGAAGCTTTAGCTATCTTCACACAAGTAGGGACCTGAAATTGTGACTGCTTTGTGCCCTTCCATCACAAAAATCGTCTTCAATTCTTCTGGAAGTTAGCACACACCCTCATGTGCATGATCCCCTCTTGTGCCTTGACACTTGTGTTGTACAAAAGCTCCCAACAATAGGTCTTTATAACCCATCTTTGCTTCTTTTTTCCTCCTTCAATACTTTCACAACCTAAATGCACAGAAGGACAGCAAAATACACTTTATGAGACATAATCCATGGTAAAATGATGCTCAATGCATATAAAACAAGTAGATAAAACATCTCTACTCAAGCACTTATCAGTTTTATATCAAGGGATACAAGATATAGTATGTACAAATGAAAAAAAAAACAAAAATGAAGAAAAGGAGTTTATGGCAGTATTCCTCTGCTAGTATAGCATGAATACGTCTATGTAGACTGTAATCATGTAGGTTGGGTGGCTCTTATGCCTAACCAACATTTGCATCCTTCTAAAAGACTTTTGTGCAATTTACGTTAGTTGAACTAAGAAGAATGGGTAGTAGCTTCACACATCCTCTAAGGTAGCCCTTTCTCGAGATGCATCCCGAGTGGCTTTCACACTTTCGAGGTGGTAGCTCTTTCTACCGAAGGTGGTAGCTTTCACGTATCCTATGAGATAGCTCTTTCTCACATTAGGGCATAACAAGTATTCAACTTATGAGAGTAGCTTTATACAACATAGGCGGTAGCTCTTTCCACCCCCTATATACAAACAAACAAAACCAAATTTCTGATTTTTTTTTATTTTTTTTTAACACACGAATAAAACTATCACTAGAAAATCCCACAATAATGAACTAGATTAAGTTTCCATAGGTTTAATGAGTGAGAGAAGTGTATTAAAGAGCAATCGGACAAAAATTTCAAGAAAATTGGGTAAAAACTAGAGCATGATAAAACCTAATGTTTATAGCGTCCAAAAACGAAGAATTAAACTCTCAACCCTGAGGTGAACTTTCATGGGCAACATGAGCATGATCATGAAAACACAAGTAAAGGCCATGTATAAGGTGAACCCTCCCCCACACTTAAGATGTACATTGTCCTCAATGTGCACATGTAAACACATTAAAAATATAAGCAATAAAAGCATGACGTGGGTGAAAATGCAATTGAAACAATACTCCCCTGAACTCCTTAGTGATCGATTGTTGAAGCTAACTCCAGGGTGTGTTATTGTTCCACGGGTTGTGAAGCTCACACGACCAAGTCACATGGTCATGTGTATGACAAAAAACATCATCATCATCACTCTCAAGGCCATCTGCACGGATTCAAGGGGTTCAGTGAAGCTCAACAAAATAAAAAAAATACATGAGTTCATAAAGATACAACACTGAAGCATAAACTCGCAACAAAAACTAAGATATGAAGATAAATCTTAGAAGGCAAAACCTTTCTTAGTAAACAAGTCCACAAAATAAAATAATGCAAGTAAAATGAAAATGAAAACTAAAAGATAGTCCCATGAGTGAAAACGCCTTAAGCATCGGCGCCTGGTGCTGCTGGTGTCACTGGTGAATCTGACTCAGTATCAGCGTCCAGTGTCTGCTGAATACGGTCAAGGCACTCCATGATCCGCGCCTGGTTCTCGAGGATAGTGGCGTCAACAGCTTCAAGTCGAGCCAGTCACTTGTGTACTAGATCAGAAGTTGTGCCAGGATCGGCCGATGAAATCGGTGCTGTCGGAGTAACTGTGGGCTCTGCGGGAGATGGTGCGTCTGGAGCCCCAATAGACTCGTCATCGTCGGATGACATCTCTACTAATGCATATCCACCAGATCCTGTACGTCGCACTACTCCCATCATTCGGAGAATGACTAGCCCCAAAAGTGATAGATTACTAACTTTTTCCTTGCCTTTAACCGAACGCATGAGACGCATCTGGAACATAAGTCCAGTAACATACGGTCCCACGAATAGCGCACCAATGCATAAATACTGACTCTGATGCCGACAGAAGTCTGCGATGACATATCCAAGATGAATGGAAACTCGCTGAGTCATGGAGTACAGGTAAAATAGATCTACACGGCTAAGTGCACCTGTACCATCTCCCCGTCCAGTAATCGACCTATGTGCATGACGTAAGAGAGAAGAACCCTTCGATTGACTAGGAACATACCGAGCACCTCCGCATAAATCATGGAAAATCTGGCTCGGAGTGATATCAAGAGGGAAATCAGTCAAAATCTCCCGATACTCCAATGTGTCCACATAATCCCGATTATACAGTCCAAGTAATATCACAAACTGCGTCAGTGACATCCCATGAAACTTACCGAAAGCCCTAAATTGAATGACGTTCTCCGCATCAAAACTCGCATCTGGTTGCTCACGGTCAAAGAAGAACGTCAACAAAACCTCCAAGGTAATGTCTCAACGGACAGGCTCATAAATAGACAGAAGTCGGTCCCAACCTCCAACCTGTATCAATCCTCGAACTTCCTCTGTAAGGTCAACTGCGTCGAGTGTCTCAAAACAAATGTAGCGTGACAGCCCAATCTTAAGTTTCTTGACATGCTCAAACCTCTGCCTATGTGTAGTATTAGTAAACTCAACCTCAGGTGGTGGTGTCGGCTCCCTGTCTTGACAAGGGCGTTTATGTGCTACCGTCTTTGTCCTAGGTGCCATACCTGCAAGAAAACATCAAATAAATCAGTTCAGCATGATTTCTATGAGTGCAGGAGGGAACCCGCGTGCAAAAGTGTGAAAAACTACAACACCAAGTGCGTTCCCAGCCCACGCGGTCGAATGAAATAGTCACGCGCCCGCGTGGGCGCGTGTTCGCACGGCAGGGAACCCACCCGACCGCGTGGGTCAGCCACGCTGTCACGTGGCTGCTAGGTCGACACAGCTCGGCAGGCCACGTGGTCACGTGGCTTGCTCACGCGCCCGCGTGGGCGCATGGCAGAAAGTTAAGCTCTCGGCCGAGGAACCACGCGGTCTCGTGGCTGGCTAGCCAAGCAAAACCAGCCCACGCGGTCGCGTGGGCTGCTCACGCGCGCGTGTGGGCGGTCATCCATGGCCAAAGACCATGGATGACCTCCAATAACTCTCTACAACTCAAATCTAAGTCATCTAACTGTTATCACAACATCAACCATGAAAAATAGAGTCAAAGATATTAGAAAAAACCATGGAAATGGAAATTGAAAACTAGGGCATGAAAAGGGAAGGAATAGCCTTACCGATGCGAATCAATATATGAAACTCGATGCAAATGCCGGCAAAACCCTCTTGAATCCCTAAAGAGTCGAAGAAAAATGGATTTGAAACCTTATGGATGAGAAATTTGGAGAGGAAAAGATGAGGAAATGAAGAGCTCAAGGTGAAAGATGATGAATAGTGACTCTTCAAATAATTATATAAGCCACATGGGGGTGTGGAAATTCCACACCCCCGCGTGGGTACTGTACACGATCACATGAAAATCTCACGTGACCACGTGAGCTATAGAATTTGTGCAGACAGTCCACGCGGCTCTCCAAACTTCAAAATTAGCCCATTTCTTCAACAATTATCATGAATTAAAACCCGAATCATGCCCAACATGTGAAAAACACTTATAATCACCAAAAAATGTTCATGAAAACTCAGCACCAAGAAAAATTTCATCAAAACGCACACTCATGAATTTATTACTGCAGAATTGAAAACTAAGACTAGAAAACAAGTAAAAAGTTGGGTTGCCTCCCAAGAAGCGCTTGTTTAATGTCACTAAGCTTGTCGTACCTGTTCTTACCTTATGCTGGCTCATGCAAATAGAAAATTTCCTTCTTTGTAACCTGCACGCATGAGGGACAGAATTGTTTCATGTTTAAAGAGAATTGCTTAAATATGTTACCAATTGAGGAAGTATAACTCTCTTCTTCTGTGTGCTTGTCTCCAGCTGCACATGAATGCTTCCTAGGATGACGCCTTGCTCTTTTGACACGATGGAAAATATGTTTAAGCACTCCTCCTTCCGATTGATCCTTGAAAAGGCATGCCGCTTGATTATGAAGCTTTTAATCCTTAATAACCGGCCATTCTTCATATGGGTCCGGGTGTGCCATTTCCTGCAAATACTCATTAGCAATCTCATCGTTAACATCTAAAAAATAACATGAATCATCAAAGTCTAGATGATAAATGCCTAAATATACGTATTTTCTATGTATTTGGGCGTACATATTGCGTATTTTTCTATGAGTTGACGCCCGTTTTTGGTCTAAATTGGGTTCTTTCGTGTTACAGGTACCAATGAGACCCCTTTGAGCTCGTTGACAGAATTTTAGAAGAAATCGGCATCGAAAACACTGTAGCACGAAAACTTGGAGGACTTGGTCAAGAGATCCATGCGGGGTTCCATGCGGGCGCTGTTGAGGCTGCTGAGGGTATTATAGCAGTTCACTTTAGCAGTTTCACTGTAGCATTTACGTGACTTTCGGGATTTTCTCGGAGACTTTCTCTCCCCGCATACGGGGCCGCATGGGAGGCCGCATAGCTCGCTGGAATGGGTTTTTAAGGACTTTTAGGGCATCATTTCTCTTGTCTTTGGCCACCTCTTCTCCTCCATCATCACCTAGGACATCAAGGCTGCGGGAGAAGGCATTTTTGAGGAGCAAATCAAGGGGAGAAGGAGATCATACTCGAGGGAGAGCATCTAGGAGCTTGTCGGCGTGGATCCGACAAGTTCTCAACACCACATTCTAGTCTTCATTCGAGGGGAGTTGTTATGAGCTTCATCTTGTATTTCTTGTTTTGTATACATTCTCCTTTGTTGATGATGAACTAGACTCCCAAGGTCACCGGGCATCCGGTGAACCTTGGAATGAACTTGCTTGTTTGTATATTTTGAGTATATTTTTGGTATTTGGTTTGGTTGTGGTTTAAGCTTGGTGTTCTTTATTGTATCAAATTGCATGAGAACTCTGTGGTTTGAATTCTAGGTTGTACTTGGTTGCATGACCATCGCCCGTGTACTAGACATGCTTGGCTTAGAAGGGATACATGTATGAATACGCCGTGACCATCGGGTATTTGTGCCCCTCCACCCATTGGGGAAGAGCCTAGATATTGAGTTTGACCCTAATTAGAGATTTCCCTAAGCGTAATGCGATCGTAGGAGGATTTGGGTGGAAGAGATTCTGTATTCGAATACTCTTACCTGATTAGGGGTTATCACGGTGACCATCGGGGTGACCTACTTTTGGACGTCTCTTGGCCTATCCACCATTATCTTCATTACTCTAGCATCCTTCTAGCTTTAGTAGTCCCGAGGGGATCCTCGCTCGGGGACCTCACACTTTTATTTCTAATTGTTTCCTTAACGTGCTTGTGTGGTGTGCCTTAGTCCACTTGTTTATAGTTTTCTCTTTTGTTATTTTTCTTATCTTGTTTCAAAGCTATATTTGGTAGACTAGACAGTGTCATCTAGAGGGGAGTAATAGCAGCTCTTGGGACCCCAGGGAATACGACCCCCTCGCGCATGCGTGAGGGGTATTACTTAGCGACCCGTGCGCTTGCGGATCGATTCAATCACTAGAGAATGCTTCATTGCTTCAGCGAGGCGGTATGTAATCTTTTCTTCTCCAACCCGAAGTGTCATTTCGCCTCCATCCATGTCGATGAGTGCCTTGGAGGTTCGTAGAAATGGTCTCCCCAAAACTAATGGGACCTCCACTTCTTCATCTACATCTAGTACCACAAAATCTGCAGGAAAAATATATTTGTCAACATTTACCAAAACATCTTAAATTATACCTCTAGGATGACGAACTGAACGATCAGCTAATTCTAGGGTCATGCGGGTTGGCTTTGGCTCTCCTAATCCCAATTTCTGAAACAAAGTGTACGGCATGACGTTAATACTAGCCCCCGAATCGGCCAATGCTTTTTCTTCCCCCAAATCTCCGATCACACATGGTATGATGAAACTTCCTGGATCTTGCATCTTGTTCGGCAAATTCTTTTGAAGTAATGTCGAGCAATTTCCTTCTAAGAACACAACCACACTCTCTTCCATTTTTCTTTTGTTGGTCAAAAGATCCTTCAAGAATTTTGCATACCTAGGCATTTGTGACATCGCCTCAACAAAAGTTATATTGATGTGTTGTTGCTTAAATAGATCCAGAAATTTTCTATTTTGCTCATCAGTTTGATCTTTCTTCAAATGCGCCGGATAAGGAATTCTTGGAGTAAATTATGGGGATGGTATAGCTGCCCCCTTCTCCTTGTCATGCTCCTTGTTAATCGGTTTCTCTTGAGGATTTTCATCTGTCTTCCCAGTGGAGGATAACTCGTGAGGGATTTCAGAATTCTTTTCAGCAGTGAGCTTTTCTTGGAGCTCCCGACCACTCCTCAAAGTGATCGCCTTTACATGCTCTCTTGGATTTGTCTCGTTGTTACTTGGCAAGCTTCCTTGAGGTCTCTCCGCTAACGACTTCGCTATTTGTCCTACTTGATTCTCCAAATTATGTAACCAAGCGGTGTGATTTCTGAGTGTTCCCTCAATATTCTAAAATCTTGTGTCGGTTGATTGAATGAACTTTGACAAAACCTTTTCTAATTCTGAAACTCTCTCCTGAATCGGATGTGTTTGCTGAAATCCTGGTGGGCCAGTAGGCCTCTGCTGTCCTTGATTACTCCATGAGAGATTGTGGTGGTTTCTCCACCCCTGGTTGTAAGTGTTGCTCAAAGGATTACCTTGTCCTCTACCCGAATTCCACACAAAATCAACTTGTTCAATTGGGGCTGAAGTAGTAATCGAGATAGGACAATCAGTTGGCATATGTGAACCCCCACAACCATCGCAACTAGTGACTGCGGCAACTGTTGAAGAAGTTACAGTGTCTAATTTCTTGCTCATTGCCTCAACTTGGGCTACCAATGACATAACTGCGTCAATTTCGTGAATCCCGGTCACTTTCTTCTTCTCCCTTGCATTCCATTGATAGCTATTGAGTGCCATTTCTTTGATTAGTTGTTGGGCCTCTTCCGGAGTCTTATTTCCCAATGTTCCTCCTGCGGCGGCATCAAGTAACTGTTTGGTAACCGGGTTCAGCCCATTATAAAATGTGTGAATAATCATCCATTCGGGGAACCCGTGTTGAGGACACTTCCGCAAGAGGTCCTTAAATCGCTCCCAAATCTCAAACAATGATTTAAACTCAATCTGAACATTTGAAGAGATCTCATTTTGAAGCTTTACCGATTTCCCGGTGGAAAGTATCTTGCAAGGAAGGCTTCTACCATTTCATTCAATGTTGTGATGGAAGCTCTTAGTAAAGAATGGAGCCACTATTTGGCTTTTCCTTTTAGCGAGGATGGAAAAGCTCTCAAGCGAATTGCATCATCCAAAACCCCATTAATTTTCAGCATGTCACACAGTTCAAGGAAACTCTCGATATGACTATTCGGATCTTCATCTGCTAATCCATTGAACAGTGCGGACTGTTGAAGCATTTGAATGAAGCCCGGCTTCAACTCAAAATTCTGGGCTGCGACTAGTGGCCTAACAATGCCCGATTGTGACCCACGAATCGTAGGACGAGCAAAATTTGAAAGTGTTCTCTGCTGCCCTGCTTGTTCTGCCATGTTTTCAGACTCCTCAACTTCTATTTCTGTAGAAAAATTCTGTGCTACTGCAAATTCCTTGTCCTTTCTACGCAATCTGTGCTCAAAATCAGGAACTTCTTCAATGAATGTCGAAGGATTTCCTCGGGTCATAACCTGTAGGAAGAATCAAGAAAAGAGTTAATGAGAACGATGAAAGAAAGAAATATGGAATAGAAAAGAAATAAAATGATGAATGACTAAAGTAACCAAGTCCTAGCGATCCTAATATCCCGTTCCCTGACAACGGTGCCAAAAACTTGACACACCCCTTGAGTGTGTGTACCGCAAGTGCATGGGTTGTCGAAGTAATAATTACCCCGGTGAGTGGGTAGTCGAATCCACAGGGAATGAAAGTACTAGTAATGACTAATTCTCAGTTATCTAGTCGAATCGATAATATGAAGCAATGGATGTAATGTGTAAAATAAGAAAATCGCAAGCAAGAAAGTAAAAGAAAAAGATAAAGGAGATCTCTATCAATGAAGATGAGATACCTGGGCAATGCTCCCCCTAGGCTCTATCATGAAGTGCAAGACTAACTAAATGCTTCTAAACCGAGTTCTATGAGTCAAGGCAATCTAAGAATAATCGATCCCTGCCTCCAGGCCACCGATACTAGTCCCCTACAAGATCTCGGCGGAGAAATCGCTCATTCTCAACACCTCACACCCCATATGACTGCAATGAACTTTAGGGATACCTAAGAGTGAAACCGATTCCTAAAATTAGATTTAATCCTACTTCTAGGTGAAAGATCCCTAACCCCCTACAAGGTCCTGGAGGAGAAATCTATCAATCTCGCGCCTCACACCCCATATGGTTGCATAAAACTTAGGGAAAACGAGATAGGAATCACTCAATCGAAAGGGAAAGGGGACACTCCTCTATCTCAAGACTCACCCTCTCAACCTTCATTAACCTTGTATGTTCTAATCCCCAATGGAGACCTCTCTCTCATTAAGGTAACAACTCAAGAATGAACAATCAATTACAATGATAAACATGTCAAGCAAGCAATGATTAAACAAGGTTAAAACTCAAATTAACTCGGAATTAAAAAAAAAAACATAAAGAAAGTCAATACATGAATCGAAACCTAGAGCTCACATGCCCAAGTATCTACTAGGGTTTAGCCCTACATGGAAAGCAAAAGTAAATGAAATAAAGAGAATTGTAATCCATGAAGGTAAACCCCCTCGAATTCGTGACGATAGCCTTGATGAATCGTTCAACGTCTCGAAGGGTCCTTCTCCAAAACTAGGTCGCCAATGGCTCCACGATGCTATCTCATCGAAGGATCTATCAAAGTTAGTAAAGAACGATCCCCAATATCTCCAAAGACCATGTCCTTCAAACCCTAGCCGCTCTTGCCTTCAAACATGCGCAAAAAGTCCTCTAAAAATCGGCAAAATGGGGTATTTATAACTTTGAAAACGCGCTAGTCACGTGTCTCCAGGCGACCATGTGAGATCCCACGCAGTCGCGTGGGCTGCAGAATTCCCACGCGGTCACGCGAACAGTGATTTATGCTATAGTGCTACTATAGTAAAAACAGTATCTTGCTACAGTACTCTTCATAAAACGTGATCCAAACTCTCTTATCTTGAGGCCACATGGTTGGGCACACGTACATGTGGTGAGTTATAAGACTTTTCCTACATCAAACCATCATTTAGAAGCTTTAGCTATCTTCACACAAGTACGGACATGAAAGTGTGACTGCTTTGTGCCCTTCCATCACAAAAATCGTCTTCAATTCTTCTGGAAGTTAGCATACACCCTCATGTGCATGATCCCCTCTTGTGCCTTGACACTTGTGTTGTATAAAAGCTCCCAACAATAGGTCTTTAGAACCCATCTTTGCTTCCTTTTTCCTCGTTCAATACTTTCACAACCTAAATGCACAAAAGGACATCAAAATACACTTTATGAGACATAATCCATGGTAAAATGATGCTCAATGCATGTAAAACAAGAAGATAGAACATATCTACTCAAGCACTTATCAGTTTTATATCAGGAGATACAAGATATAGTATGTACAAATAAAAAAAAATACAAAAATGAATAAAAGGAGTCTATGGCACTATTCCTCTGCTAGTATAGCATGAATGCGTCTTTGTAGACTGTAATTATGTAGGTTGGGTGGCTCTTATGCCTAACCAACATGTGCATCCCTCTAAAAGACTTTTGTGTAATTTACGTTAGTTGGACTCAGAAAAAAAAATGTGCATGTCTATATATATATGAGAGTAATAAACTATCTTGATCCCTTAGAGCTTGCTGCGTAGTCAATTAAGAGTTAGAGTTTTATCTAGCAACTGAAGGCCTTTCAACTAAGTATTGATGATGTCTTTAACATTTTAATGACATTTTCATTATGCGTGGAGTGAATGGACATCCTAGGGTAACCCAGGGTATGGAGGTCAAGGTGGGATTTAGCACACACTCACAAGAGCACTATAAAGATAACAGAGCTAGTATTACTTGACTATTCATTGAACAGCTCACTTCTTGATTTCTGACCGTGGGTTCTTGTGGAGTCCTTTACTATTGAGCTTGAGGTCATGCATTTAGTTGTTTATCTTCTTTCCCCTGTTCTTTATGTTTGTTTGCTTAGGGACAGGTAAACAGTTAAGTGGGGGGATATTTGATAAACGTGATAAGTGCTTGTGTTATAATAACGAGAAGTGTTATTGTCTTACATTGAGCATTACTTTTATTAGATTTTATCACTAAATTGTGTGCATTTGTGTGCTTTTGTGCATTGTAGGTTTGTGGAGCTATTTTGTAGAAAATGAGTAAGGTTGGATCATGTTTGACATTGTTGGAGAGTTTTCGGACCAAGAATGATCAAGGCACGAGTCCGGACTTATGGGTGTGTGCTAACCTCCCTTGGAGGGGCACAAAAGCAGTCACATTCACAATAGATCAAACTCGTGTGGCATAGGACAATTTCACAAAGGAGGAAAATTGAAGTAATCGGCATGATCCACCGTTGATTGTGTGCCAAATTCAACGGCCTCGATGAAGAACGATGAATTCGGGAGCATTTCGGCAAAAGTACTATAGCAGCACTAGCATGTTACTGTAACAAAGATGTTGTAGCAAGTTACTGTTCACTGTTTGCCGAAATTCAACAAAACAGAAACTTCACACGCGCGTGTGGAAATTCCACACGGCCATGTGAAATTCCAATTCAGCTTATTTGAAGCTACGACCCAACAGTATTTATAGGCGTTTTGGAGACTTTCTCTGTATCTTTTTGGCCAATCTTTTCTCCTATCTTCTGGAGGGTTGCAGCTAGGATTTGGAGATTACCTTGTGGAGGATTGAAGTGCGTCATCGGGGTCGTCATCGATGTCTAGTGACCGCACAAGACCACGACCATACTATACGCAAGGGGGTTTTCATCTATGCTTTTGATTTGTGTTTATTCTCATATTTTGATGGATTTATATAGCTCTATGAGGAGCTAAACCCCTTGTGGGTATTAGTTTTAATCTTAATTGTATCTTGTATCGATTTTTCGTTAGCTATGACACTAGGGTTGAGAATCGTCTAGGTTATCCTTTGGAGGTGTGACAACTCCAATAGGGTTAGACTACAAAAGATTGAAGAGGGTTGAGAGGGTGAGTCGTGAGGTAGCGAAACGTCCCATTTCCCCTCTGGTGTGATTTTCCCTACCTTCATGTTCCACGAGTTCTTAACGGTCGAAATAGAGCAAAGTGTTAAGAGATGAACTCCCCTGGGGCTTAGTTGCGCGAGCAACAGAGTGAAGGGTTGAAGTGAATCCTAGTGCTGGAGCTTAATTGTGACTAGGGTTCTTTTACCTGGACCAAAGGGTTAGAGCTTTACATAGGAACAGGGTTAATCACTAGGAATCCCTAGAGCTTAAAGCAATCCCACGTAGTGTGAGGCTTAGGAAGATGGACTCCCCTAGGGCTTAGTTGACAGGTGAACAAGAGTCAAGGGTCGTAGTGAAACCTAATGACGGGGAATAATGTTGGGGTTAGTCACGGTTGACCATAGGATTGGGACTGTGTGTTTACGGATATCCTCGACTCCTTAATCATCAATAGGAAAGTATAATAGAATTGTCTTGCACTAGAAGTATACATCCTAAGGGTAGCTTGTCTGGGTACCCTATTTCATTTATTGATTGTCCTTCTCTTATTGTTCGTGCTTGCACTCTCCTACCTTCCATATTTCTCTTGATTTTCTTCTTGCTTTCGATTACCGTTGCACATACACAATTGACTTGCTCTCGTTTTCCATATTTCACATTAGTTCAATAACAATTGCTTGTATCTTTGATCCCTACTCCCTGTGGATTCGACTACCATCTCACCCAGTTATCATTATTACTTTGACAAACTCGTGCACTTGCAGTACACACATACAAGGGGTGTATCAAAATGTCTATATGTAAGTATTTTAAACGCATGTGTGTGCATGATTTACCTATTTTATTGATGAATCGATGCCATTTATGATCTAAATTTCTTTCTTTCATGTTTTATGGATAAAAGAAGCCTAGGTGAGCTTTATAACGCGATTCAAGAATTAATTCAGCACTGAAAATGGTGTTTTAGAATGTGGTACTATAGTAGCCTAAAGCACGGAGATTTGAAGAAAATTTGTAAGTATGGAAATCCTTACGGGCAACCTCACGGGCGAGAAGTCAACCATAAGAAATTCAAAGAGCAGCAGTATTGTAGCAGTTTTACTATAACAGTAATGTAGCAACTTATTGACATTTTTGGCCCTTTTTTCTGGCAACCTTCTGGCCGTGAAGCCTCCTAACACACCCCTTGAAGTGAGTGTTCCGCAAGTGCACAGGTCGTCATAGTAATAAAATATACCCTAGTGAGTTGGTAGTTGTATCCATAGGGAATCATGCTTAGAAACAAAAATTATCACTATTTAGCTATAGAGAAAATTGATGGTGAGAAAGATTAATATATGAGTGCAAAGAAAGGTAAAAGTGAAAAAAAAAATGAGTAAAAGTAAACGAAAGAATAATCAATTATAACATGGGGCACCCTAAACAATGCTCATGTAGGATTATTGTTTCAAGTGTAAAACTAGTACTATACATCCTAATTGATGTTTAATGAGTCGTGCAAATCCAATGACACAAGATCCCAAACCTATGGTCAATACTGACTAGCCCTCTACACTATGCCCCGGTGGAAAGGGATACTCTCAACACCTCACACTGTGTGGGACTGCTTGGGGTTTTGGGGATTCCATGTGATAAACCGTATTCCCTAATATAGTTCTAACCCTTTGGTCCTGGCGAAAGATCCCAAATCGCAATTAAGCCTCACATTTATATTCACTACAACACTTCACTCTATTGCTCGTTGACATGACCCTTGCGTGTATCCCGCAAGTGCACGAGTTTGTCGAAGTAATAATAATACCCTGGTGAGAGGGTAGTCGAAGCCTCACAAGTAAATTGATGAAAAGCAAACAAGCAAGTATGAAATAAATGCAAGATGACTAAGGCAAAATACGGGAAATTCAATGGTTAGGAGTGGTCACGGATGAGGATTCCCTTAGGGGCTACTAAAGTGTGTTTGGAAGCTTGATCTAACATGCATGTGGCAATGATGGACCGAGAAAACCCTAGACTAGGCCAATCCCGATGATCACGGAAATTGACCCCTAATCCGGTACAGGTATTGGAATACAGTATTTCCACCGCTACGGTATTTCTACCACCCAAATCCCCACACGATTGTTAAGGGTACAATGGCTTTCTCAAACTAGGGTTAAAGCAACAACTCGGTTCTTAACCCTAGGAGTGGAGTGGTACATATACCCGATGGTCACGGCGTATTTATATGTATTTCCCTTCCAAAGTTGGTGAGTCTAATACTAGGGCAATGGTCATGCAACCTAGCATTTCCTAGATCAATGGATACATAGAGTTCTCATACATATCAAGCAATTAAAACACCAAGCAATGGATTACAAACATGCCACAAACAATGAATTAGAACAAAACATCCAAAATACACAAGTTCACCCCTAAGGTTCACCTACATCCGGTGACCTTGGGGTTTAGTTACCCATGATCAAGAAATACAACATAAAATACATGAAACCAAACACCAAAAGCATAAGAAGAACTTCTTCAAAAGATGAAGGCCGGAGAAGTTCCAAAGACGCAACACAAAGGGGTGGCTTTCCTTGTCTTCAACCTTCCAAATCCAAGCTCTAGGGTGAAGATCCTTCCCAAAACCTTGCTCTCCTCACCAAATCCTTGCCTAGATCGCCCTCCAAATGCTTCTCCTTCCTCAGAATTTGAGTGGTGGTGAGAGCTCTAAGAAGAAGACACTTGATGCCCTTGAAAACCCTAGCCAAAGTTCCTTAAAAGATGAATTCGGGCAAGTTCACGGGTGATCTCACGGTCCATATATGGCCCGTGAGGGAAGCCTGTAATACGGGCTACGAGAAACCGCAAAGTTGTGATTTTGCATAGCGAATGCTACAGTAAAACTGCTACAGTAGACTGCTCGCGGACGACCTCACGGCCGTGAGCCTGCCCGTGAGGGTTTCCAGATTTCATTTTCCTTCCAACTCTTCGCGCTTCAGGCAGCTACAGTAATGCTACAGTACTATGGACCATAAAATAACGGTTTCGGTGCAGATTTCCTCTTAAATCGCGTCGTTAGGTTCACCAAAGCATAAATGTACCTGAAACACGAAATAAAACAATTTAGACCAAAAAGGGCATCGATTTAATAATAAAACACCGAAATACATGCGCGTTAATACGTGCAAAATACGTACATTTAGACGTTTATCAAACATCCCCACACCTAAGCGTTTGCTTGTCCCCAAGCAAACACACATGAAGAACAGGGGCAGAAAGATAAAGGACTAAATACACGACCTCAAGCTCAAAAGTGAAGGACTCCACGGGCACACTGGACAGAAATCAAGAAGTGAGCTGTTTTAGTGATAGTCGGGTAATGATAGCTCTGTCTCTCGTAAAGTGCCCTCAGTGAGTGTGTGCTGACTTCCACCTTGTTCTCGACACCCTTGAATTATCCCAGGATGTCTATTCACTCCACACACAATAATAATGACATTAAAGTGTTAAAAACATCCTCAGTACTCAGTTAAAAGTCTTTTGGTTCCTAAGTAAAACTTTAGCACCTCAAGTGATTACGCAGCAGGTTCCAGGGGATCAAGATGCCACAACTTACTTACTTATGTACAACATACACACTTTTTTTTTTCTGAGTCCCCGACTAACATAGACTGCCCAAAAATCTTTCAGACAGATGCACATGCTGGTTAGGCACAAGAGTCACCCATCGTACTTGATTACAGTCTACATAGACGCATTCGTGCTGAACTAGCAGAGGAATACTGTCATAGACTCGTTTCTTTTTTTTTTTTTTTTTTTGAATCTTAAACCCCTTGAACAACTTGCTACAATGGTCACTTTCAGGCTAAAGCAAACAACAAAGGAACTCAAAAGCTTTTAAAAGAATATTGGAGATAGAATTTAACACATTAATGTCAAAATAATTGTGATGGGTTAGTAAGAGTATACAAAATGTAAGTGCTCATGAACATGTATAAAGGTGCACTAAAGGTGAAACAGAGCTACAATTAAGTACAGATAAGATACAGCTCACGACTATCATTCTACCAAGCCTGGAAGTTCTAAGCAATGAAATCATAGCTATCATAGGTATCATATGCATGTAAAGGCATGTAGCAATAAAAACTACTCCTAGAAGGTATCATACGCATGTAAAGGCATGTAGCAATAAAAACTACTCCTAGAAGGTATCATACGCATGTAAAGGCATGTAGCAATAAAAACTACTCCTAGAAATCCATCCCCACACCTAAAGCTGTACATTGCCCCCAATGTACAAAGGTCAGCAGCACAGGGTGGGAAAATAAACATGTAAAGTGCATAATAGGAGTAAAGAAACTTCCCCAGTCAGCTAATGCAGTTTGTGAATTGATCCTGTAGACTGGGAGACAAATGGGCAAGAGAGGGCCTGGAGTGCGCAACCATAATATCCTCAACCTGAAAATACAGCAAGCGCAGATCATGACTCTAGAAATAATAAAATCAGAGGAAAGCAAGCAACAAAAGTTCCACACACATAACATAAGTTTAGTAGGGATGAAGCCCTGACTAACTCACAAGTACGGAATGCAACTAAAAGTAAAAGTACACACAAATACAAAACAAACAGAATGAAAGTAAAAAGAACAGGTGTGGTGTGCAGTCTAGGGGTCGGAGGGAAAAGAAGGTGCCGCGTAGGTCGTGGCCGCAGAGGTGTTGCCGACAGACGATGAAGAACTGCGCAAGAGCGCCAAGATGTCGGCAGTGGTAGCCTCGATGCGGCCTACAGAGGCAGCAAGGTCTCGATGTCTCCTGTCTAAAATCTGAAATTGCTCGTGGACCTCAGCACGAAATGATTCAAACCTTTCCTCCAAAGAGGGTCTATGCTCCCGGTCTCGGTGTGGTGCTCGGGCTCCGACTCAAAGTGGGTGTCATTATCTGTGTCATCGGTGTCGTGAGATGGACTGGTATCATCCTGTTGTCGCGCGAGTCGATAGGAAGAACCCCGTCGCTCAACCATACCGATACTAAACAATGTCTGCATGGCGAGTGGAGCAATAGTGCCAACGACAGTCATGCCTTGGGTGTGTTCAATGAGCCCCATGCCCTTGATCATCCTCGTAATGTAGGGCCCCGCGAATATGGCTCCAAAGCGAACAAACTTTCATTGATGGTCAAGGACCTCTGCAATCAAATGTCGCAAGTGAAGGGGGTACCGCTGTATAATGCTGTATATCATCAATAAGTCCGTGCGGGAAACCACCCCTGTAGAGTCCAACCGGCCCCCAACACCCCGTGTCAACAATGCGTGAATATATCAATGGGCTGGGTCCTTTAATTAGGATGCTTTCTTGGTCCGGGACTTGCGAGCGATAATGGTGCAATAGGATGCCGTATTCACCGAGCGCGGGAAATCCTTGCCAAGATTCTTGAACTTGGGCCTCTAGGTGAATGCTTCGGTGTAGAAGCCCATGTAGACTCCTAACTGTTCATGTGTGATCCTGTAGCTCTTTCCAAAGGCACAAAATGAAACGTAGCCGGGTTGGCAGAAGAAGGGGTTGTACTTGTAAATTTCGAAAGTGCTCAACACTTCGAGGGTCAATTCTTTATATGAAGGTTCTTCAATGGAGAGTAGCTTGTCCCAACCCCCATGTGAAATGAGCTCAAACACGGCTTCATCCAACCCAATAATCTTCAATGTGTCCCAATCAATCGTTCGAATGGTTCCAAAGTTCTTGCGTGATAGTAGAGCAAATCGGGTCTTGTGATTTTCCTTCTTGAACCGTGGTTGCTCGGGAGGCGGAGTAGGCTCACTCCGGGCTTTCTTATGCGCAACTTTCTTTACCCGCATCCTACAATGTCATAGGACCCTTCATTAGTCATCAAACAAGCAAAACTAGGTTGAAAAATTGAAAATTCAATGAAAACCTAGCAGTGCTACAGTACCCCCGAGAAATTTTTGCAAGAACCTTGCTTGGAAAATGGCCAATCCAAGAATACAAACAATCCAAAATACCAAAACAAAGTCATGGCATACCAAGAGACAAAGATCACATAACAAACACCCCAAACAACCATGAAAACACCATGATCTCAAGAAAAAGTGTTCACCAAAAACCTAGGGTTTTATGAGCAAACCATAGAGTGAATCCGGCCCAAAGAGGAGTTTTTCTTCAAAGTTTTTGCACACAATGAGTTTGGAGGAGGAGGAGAGTGATTTAATGCAAAAAAAATGAGAAAAAATGGTGGAGAAGTGAGGGAGAAATGAGAGGAAGAGGTGAGTGAATGAGTGGGGAAGAAGAGGGATCAAAGGGGGCTTAAGAGAGCCCAAGCCCGAGGGTCTCACGGGATGGCTCACGGCCAAGCTCACGGCCGTGAGCTTGGCCGTGAGCCCCTAGAGACTCACTTGGCCAATGTTTGAACACTCAAAAACGATTCTCCACTTGGTTTGGCAATGAAATACACTCAACCAAAGCTCAAAAACACTCAAAATGAGGCCGAATAAAGCATGAAAACATTCAAAACATGGTGATCATGAAGTCTAAAACATAAAGCAACTAGCACAACACACAAACATACAAATACAATTTAAATAAAACAATGAACAAGAAGAACACACAAGAACATACCCTAGGGAGCTAACATGCTAAGACATAACGAAAATACGAAAAAAAAAAGAAGCACAAGCACTCAAACAACAAGAGAATGAAATTGCAATGAATTTAAAACTTGGGTTGCCTCCCAAGAAGCGCTTGTTTAATGTCGTTAGCTTGATGTGCATTACCTCCATGTTCATGGTGGGACAAAAGGAGGGAACTTACCTCCAATCTTCGATGATGAAATATTACCCGAAAAATTCATGGAGAGGCATGAAAAAATCTTGAACTTCCCTTGATTTTCCATGAGTATGTCATCTACATCCAAGGGCGGCGATGATACAACCTTCACAACTTTCGTAGGCTTTTTCTTTGTCTTCCTCCACATCTTCTTCAAAACTTTCTTTTCTTGGTCATGAGGCGGAGGTCGAACCATCACTTGTGCAACTTGTTGCATTGGTATAGGTGTGGCATCATTTTTTTCAATCTCATTGTCATCTAACTCCCCCAAAATCTCATCCAACGGATTCAAGGCTAGAACTTCCTGCACGCAATCGGAAATAATGACATCAGTTATATCGGTATAATACAAACTATCATCATGATCGAGTGTGTGCCGCATTGCTTCGGGGAGAGTAAAAACAACTTGTTCATCACCAACTCTTAATGTCATCTTTCTACCTTTGACATCAATCAATGCACCCGAAGTGTTTATGAATGGCCGACCGAGAATGATGGGGACCTCAACATCATCATCCACATCTAGAATTACAAAATCCATGGGGATGATGAGTTTGTCAACCCTTACAAGGACATCTTCAACAACACCCCTTGGTCTCCGCATAGAATGGTCGGCAAGTTGTAGGGTCATTCGTGTGGGCCTTAAATCCTCTAATCCTAGTTTCAGAAACAACTTGTACGGCATCACATTAATGCTCGCTCCCGAGTCCGCTAAAGCATTCTCTTGTATTCCTTCACCAAGTATGCAAGGGATGATGAAACTGCTGGGATCATTGAGTTTCTTGGGCAACTTCTTTTGAATTAAATCGGAGCAATTCCGCGATAGTGTCACCGAATCCACATCCTCTAGTTTTCTTTTGTTCGTGATGAGGTCTTTCATGAACTTGGCATACTTGGGCATTTGTGAAAGGGCCTCAACCAATGGAATATTAATGTGGAGTTGCTTGAATATGTTCAAAAACTTTTTAAATTGAGCATCCTCCTTGTCTTGTTTCAATCTTGTTGGGTAAGGTACCACGGGCTTGTAGTCGTTCACCTTTGGGACAGGGGATTTTTGGATATCATCACTACATTCCTTTTCATTGTCCTTACATTCCTTCTTATTCAAATGAGGGTCTTCCCTATCGGCTACCCTATCATTAGAAGCACTTGGACTCACCTCGGCCCTTGCTTCCAATTTCTTTCAACTCCTCAGTGTAACAGCTTTCAAGTGTTCCCTCAGGTTGCTTTTGGTGTTGCTTGGCAAGCTACCCGAAGGACGATTAGAATGTGCTCGAGCAAGCTGTCCCACTTGGTTCTCAAGGGATTGCATGGATGCTTGAACATTCCTCAACACAGTATCGAATTCATCTAATCTTTTCTCGACACCTTGAAACCGTGCTTCGGTATTAATCATGAATTTAGCCAACACATCCTCGGTGGTATACTTCCTTTCTTGTTGCGGTGGTGCTTGGTAATGGTTTGCTTGAGGTGGAGGGGGCCTCTGTTGAGCTTGGCGTTGACCCCAGGGCATGTTCGGGGGATTCCTCCAACCTTGATTGTATGTGTTACTATATTGATTTCCCTGCCCTCTAGATCCACCTCCAACATAATCAACAGACTCCACAGGCGCAGATGGGGCAATGAATATAGGGCATTGTGATGTTGCATGCCCCGCTCCACATGTGTCACAAGACATCACGGCCTTAGAGATAGAGCTGGATCCTAGCATTAATTGCTCAACTTTCTGTGCCAAAGTGCTGACCAATACCGTGTTGTCTGAAAGATTCTTTGTAAGGGCCTCCACCTTAGCCGCCAACACGGTATTCTCATTCACTTCATACAACCCCGCAGCCTTAGGTGCCTTCTGTCGAGTGCTCCAATGGCACTCATTGCTCGCCATCTTCTCAATCAAAGCTTCAGCATCTTCAGGTAGTTTGTTACTCAAGGATCAAACTGCTGTGGCATCTATTAGTTACCTTGTTGAATAGTTCAGCCCATTGCAAAACATTTGCACTCTAATCCAAGATTGAAATCCATGGTGAGGACATTTGCGCAACAAGTCTTTAAACTTTTCATGTGCTTCAAAGAGTGTTTCTGAATCTCCCTTCCTGAAGGATGAGATCTCCTACCTCAATCTCGCTGCCTTGCTAGGAGGAAAATATCGGGCCAAGAATTTTTCCACCATATCCTTCCAAGTGGTGATGGAGCCGGGAGCCAAGGATATGAGCCATCTATATGCTGCTCCCCTCAAACTGAATGGAAAAAGTCTCAATCGGATAGCATCATCAGATACCGAGTTTATCTAGAAGGTTGAACAAATTTGGAAGAAGCGAGATAGATGAGCGTGCGGGTCTTTATCTGCCAACCCGTCAAACTGAACTGAATTCTGAATCATTCCAATTGTGCTCGCTTTAATTTCAAAATTGTTAGCTGGAACCGCCGGTGCTTGAACACTGAATTCTTCACCGGTGAATTGTGGCCGTTCATAATCAGACAGGGTCCTCCTTGGTTCGGCCATAACGTTAGGTTCACTTGATTCCACACTAACCTCTTGTCCTTTTTGTCTTGAACTCTCACCCAACTCTCTCAACCTCTGATGCAAAGTTCTCTCTATTTCGTTGTTGGGTTCAACCAAGTTTGCTTGACTCGATCGTGTCATTAAATAGGTACCTTGCAAAACCGGAGACAAGAATTAGCAATTGACGAGAGGTAAGAAAATAAAAATGCAAAACGATAGATAACGGAATATATACAAAGTGACACACCCTTTTTGCGTGTGTGTACCGCAAGTGCACGGGTTGTCGAAGTAATAATTACCCTGGTGAGTAGGGTAGTCGAATCCACAGGGAACAGGGCTACTAGTACTAACTTCTTCTCTGCAATCTAGCCTAATGACCAATGTGATTTTGTGGTGATCTAGTGTGCATAGAAATTAATACCAGAGATGAATAGGCAAAAGGTAAATAAAGGGAGATCTCAATCAATGAAGATGAGATACCCGGGCAATGCTCCCCCTAGGCTCTATCATGAAGTGCAAGACTAACTAAATGCTTCTAAACCGAGTTCTATGAGTCGAGGTAATCCAAGAATAATCGGTCCCTGCTTCCAGGCCACCGATACTAGTCCCCTACAAGGTCCCGGTGGAGAAATCGCTCAATCTCAACACCTCACACCCCATATGACCGCAATAAGCTTTAGGGATACCTAAAAGTGAAACCGATTCCTAAAATTAGATCTAACCCTACTTCTAGGCGGAAGATCCCTAACCCCCTACAAGGTCCCGGCGGAGAAATCTCTCAAACTCACACCTCACACCAAATATGGTTGCATAGATCTTAGGGAATACGGAGATAGGAAACACTTAATCGGAAGGGAAAGGGGACGCTCCACTATCTCATGACTCACCCTCTCAACCCTCTTCAATCTCATATGTTCTAACCCTAATGGAGACCTCTCTCCCACCAAGGCAACAAATCAAGCATACCAAACAACCATACATTCATAAGGCATGCAAGCAATGATAAAACAAGATTGAAACTCAAATAAACTCGGATTTAAAAGAAAGCATAAAGAAAGTCAATACATGAATCGAAACCTAGGGTTCACATGCCCAAGTATCTACTAGGGTTTAGCCCTCCATGGGGCTTATTACAAAGCAAAACATAACACAATGAAAAGCAATGTAAACCATGGAAATAAACCCCCTCGAATTCGTGATGATGGCCTTGATGGGTCGCTCAACGTCTTGAAGGATCCTTCTCCGAAGCTAGGTTGCCAATGACTCCCTCGATGCTATGACGGAGGAAAGAACTATCAAAGTTGGTGAAGAACGGCCCTCCAATTCGGCAAAGACCTCCTCCTCAAACCCTAGCCGCTTCTCCTCTCAAAAGCCACACAAAAGATATCAAAAGAATCGACGAAACGGCCTATTTATAAGTCTGAATCGCGCCAGTCACGTGTCTTCACGCGATCGCGTGAGATCCCACGCGATCGCGTGGGCTGCAGAATTCCCACGCGGTCGCGTGGGATTTTGACGCGGTCGCGTGAACAGTAATTCTGCTACAGTGATGCTACAGTGAAATGAACAGTGTTTTTGCTACAGTACTCTTCATAGCCATGATCCAAACTCTCTCATCTTGAGGCCACATGGTCGGGCACACGTCCATGTGGTGAGTTATAAGACTTCTCCTTCTTCGAATCATCATTTGAGAGCTTTAACTATCTTCACACAAGTTGGGACATGAAGGTGTGACTGCCTTTGTGCCCTTCCATCACATAAATCATCTTGAATTCTTCAGGAAGTTGGCACACACCCTCATGTGCATGATCCCCTCTTGTGCCTTGCCACTTGTGTTGTACAAAAGCTCCCAACAATACGTCTTTATAACCCATCTTTGCTTCCTTTTCCTCCTTTAACACTTCCACAACCTAATTGCATAAAAGAACACCAAAATACATTTTATGAGACATAATCAATGGTAAAATGATGCTCAATGTATGTAAAACAAGTAGGTAAAACATGTATAATCAAGCACTTATCACAAAGGATGAAAAATGCAAGACAAGAAAATGATCAAATCAACACGCGCTAAGTTTTCCGAGTATTTCTCGTGGGTCCCCGGCAAAGGCGCGAAAAACTTGATGGATCACCCGCAAGTGCACGGGGTCGCCAAGTAATACCTCTCACGCACGCGTGAGGGGGTCGTATTCCCAAGGGCCCGAGAATCTACCCTTACTTCCTCTTTGTAATGTTGTTTAATCGATAAAGCTTGAGTTAAGGAAATTGATGAAAAGCAAACAAGCAAGTATGAAATAAATGCAAGATGACTAAGGCAAAATACGGGAAATTCAATGGTTAGGAGTGGTCACGGATGAGGATTGCCTTAGGGGCTACTAAAGTGTGTTTGGAAGCTTGATCTAACATGCATGTGGCAATGATGGACAGAGAAAACCCTAGACTAGGCCAATCCCGATGGTCACGGAAATTGACCCCTAATCCGGTACGGGTATTGGAATACGGTATTTCCACCGCTACGGTATTTCTACCGCCAAATCCCCACACGATTGCTAAGGGTACAATGGCTTTCTCAAACTAGGGTTAAAGCAACAACTCGGTACTTAACCCTAGGAGTGGAGGGGTACAAATACCCGATTGTCACGGCGTATTTATACGTATTTCCCTTCCAAAGTTAGTGAGTTTAATACTAGGGCAATGGTCATGCAACCTAGCATTTCCTAGATCAATGGATACATAGAGTTCTCATACATATCAAGCAATTAAAACACCATGCAATGGATCACAAACATGCCACAAACAATGAATTAGAACAAAACATCCAAAATACACAAGTTCACCCCCAAGGTTCACCTACATCCGGTGACCTTAGGGTTTAGTTCCTCATGATCAAGAAATACAACATAAAATACATGAAACCAAACACCAAAAGCATAAGAAGAACTCCCTCAAAAGATGAAGGCCGGAGAAGTTCCAAAGACGCCACACAAAGGGGTGGCTTTCCTTGTCTTCAACCTTCCAAATACAAGCTCTAGGGTGAAGATCCTTCCAAAAACCTTGCCCTCCTCACCAAATCCTTGCCTAGATCGCCCTCCAAAGGCTTCTCTTTCCTCAAAATTTGAGTGGTGGTGAGAGCTCTAAGAAGAAGACACTTGATGCCCTTGAAAACCGTAGCCAAAGTTCCTTAAAAAATGAATTCGGGCAAGTTCACGGGTGACCTCACAGTCCATATACGGCCCATAAGGAAGCCTATAATACGGGCTACGAGAAACCGCAAAATTGTGGTTTTGCACAGTAAACTGCTACAGTAGACTGCTCGCGGACGGCCTCACGGCCGTGAGCCTGCCCGTGAGGGTTTCCAAATTTCATTTTCCTTCCAACTCTGCGCGCTTCAGGCAGCTACAGTATGCTATAGTACTCGGTACCCTAAAACGACGGTTTCGGTGCAGATTTCCTTTCAAATCACGTCGTTAGGGTCACCAAAGCATAAATGTACCTGAAACACGAAATAAAACAATTTAGACTGAAAAGGGCATCGATTCATTAATAAAACACCAAAATACATGCGCGTACATACGTGCAAAATACGTACATTTAGACATTTATCAACGACCCTTGACTCTTGTTGACCTGTCAACTAAGCCCTATGGGAGTCTATCTTCCTAAGCCTCACACTGCATGTGATTGCTTTAAGTTCTAGGGATTCCTAGTGATAAATCCTGTTCCTATGTATAGCTTTAACCCTTTGGTCCAGGTGAAAGAACCCAAGTCTAAATTAAGCCCCGGCACTAAGATTCACTCGTTTGCTTGCACAACTAAGCCCCATGGGAGTTTATCTACTAGCACTTCACTCTATCTTGACCGCTAAGAAATCATGGAACACAGAGGTAGGGAGAATCACATCGGAGGGGAAAGGGGACGTTGCGCTACCTCACGACTTACCCTCTCGACCCTCTCCAATCCTAAGTAGTCTAACCCTATAGGAGTTGTTACACCTCCAAAGGATAACCTAGATTGTTCTTGACCCTAGTGTCATGGCTAAGGGAAAACAATTACAAGAACCAATTAAGATTGAAACTTAATTTTATTCATCAATAATGGAAGAGCACAATAATAATGTCAAAGAAAAAACATAATAATCCTAGGGTTTACAAGTCCGAATACCCACAAGGGGTTTAGCTCCTCATGGAGCTATATAAATCCATCAAAATATGAAAAGGAATACAAATTGAAAGAATAGATGAAAACCCCCTTGCGTATGGTGTGACCGTGGTTTTGTGTGGCCGCCGGACGTCGATGACGATGCCGATGACTCAGTTCGATCCTCCACAAAGTCCTCAGTGAAACCCTAGCCGCAAGCCTCCAGAAGTTTTGAGAAAAGATTGGCAAAAAAATATTGATAAAGTCTCCAAAACGGGCTTTAATAACGTTGAGTCACGGCTTAAAATCAGTTGAATCGGGATTTCACACGGCCGTGTCGAATTTCCACACGTCCGTGTGAAGTCACTGTTTTGCAACAGTACTCTTGCCGAAACACTCCTGAATTCGTTGTTCTTCATCGAGGGCATTGAATTAGTCAAACAATCAATGGTAGATCATGCCAATTATTTCAAATCTAATTATTGATGAAGTTCTCCTAAGTTGCACGAGTTAGACTTATTGTGAATGTGACTGCCCTTGTGCCCCTCCAAAGGATGTTGGCACACACTCACAAGTCTAGGCTCGTGCCTTGTTCCTTGCTTGGTCTAAAAAATCCCCAACAGCAGCAAACACGATCTAATTTTGTTCTTCTTCTTCAAATTAGCTCCACAAACCTACAATGCATAAAAGCACACAAATGCACACAATTTAGTGATAAAATCTGATAAAAGAGATGCTCATTGTAAGATAATAATGCTTCACGTTACTATAACACAAGCACTTATCAAACTCCCCCACACTTAAGCTTTTGCTTGTCCTCAAGCAAAACTAAAACATGAAACTACTTTGGGAAGAACATTTGAAGGTGCTCGGCCTTAGGTTCACCAAAAGTGTGCAAAAGAAGCATTCTACAAGTAAGGGGAAATCAGAACATTGCATAAAGATATCAGTGCTCTAGCTAAAAACTTGAATCAAAAAGGTTAATCAACTCGAAAATGTGTAAGTGTGTCTGAACTCACTCAAGACAACCCAAAAGGTACTCCTCAAACTCTTGTTAAAAGGACTTATTTATATATAGAAAGAAAGGAAGTAGTAGCTTCACACAACCTCTAAGGTAGCCCTTTCCTAGGCGGCCGCCAAAGGTGGCTTTCACACTTTCGAGGAGGTAGCTCTTTCTACCGGGGTAGTAGCTTTCACGTATCCCATGAGATAGCTCTTTCTCTTATTAGGGCATAACTTGTATCCGACTTATGAGAGTAGCTACATACTTCATAGGTAGTAGCTCTTTCCACCCCAAATGCGCAAATAAAACAAAGCAAATATTCACAAACTCTTTTTTTGCTTTTTTCTCTTTTTCCATATTTTTTTCATTTTTTCGTCTTTTTTATTTTTTTTCATGTATTTCTCAAAACAAAACTAAGAACTCACTAAAACAAAGAAAAACTTGTCTTTAAAAACATCAAGCTTGAGTTTCCAAAAGATTCCAAGAGTGAGTTATGCAATATGAGATAATCGAGCAAAAATTCTCTAAAATTCAAGTGAAACTAGAGCATGATTGGATACAATGTTAAAAATTCTCCTAAACTCTAAGAATACAACCGTTGCAACTAATGTGAACCGCCATAGGCTACATGAGCATAAGCTATTGAACGCACAAGTAAAGGTGTGTGCAATGTGAACCACCCCCCCCCCTCCGGCAAACTTAAGATGTACATTGTCCCCAATATATGCATGCAAGCATAATAAAAAGTCAAACAATTAACACAAGTAATGTAGGGGTAGGCAATTGAAACGTTTCTCCCTTGAACTCCAAGTGTTGCGTTTGATGGAGCTAGGTTCATTGAGAGTTGAGTCTCAATGGTTTGTGGAGCACACACGGTCCCATGACCGTGCCTATGACTATTCCTCAAATTCCTTACACCTAGCACCATCTGCACACATACACAAGGGGTTCAATATAGCTCAACAAGAATCAAAATAAAACTCAAGTATATAAAGATATAGAAATGAAATACAACTCAAGAAAAATAAAAGAAAAATAAAAGATAAACTCAGAAGGAGAATCCTTTCTAAGTACTACAAGTCCAAAATAAAAGTGCAAAAAATGATAAAAACTAAAATAAACTATGACGCCTCAGCGTTGGTGTCCTGTGGTGGAGCCTCTGGTGCTGTGGGAGGCTCTGAAGATGTTGGTGGATCGGCTGGTGGTGATGCTGGTGCCGGTGATCGAGTGGAAGCTCGGGGCCGGACCACGAAAGGAGATAACACGAATCGCTCGAGTAACTATCTGATAGTGTCGAGCCGTGCCATCGTCTCTGAGTGTTGTGTGACCTGGGTGGCCCTGATCTCGGCCACCTTTGTTTGCAGGACACCCATAGCACTCTCGAGGCACTCTAACCTGTCCTGGCCTCGAGAGGGAGAAAATATCCGCACTAGAGGTGGCTCCGGTGCTATGGGTGGTGCCTCAGCCTTTGTCTCCTCAGGGGGGTGCATCGAGTGCTGGTTGTGACCCCTCGGTGGCTGCTATTTGGGGAATGATCAGTGTATAGATTCCCGGTCCTTATCTGCAGGCCATCCCCATCATCCTCAAAGTCTCTGTGCCAAGGGGGCAGGTACTATCTCCTTCGCAGCCCCCCTGATCCCGTCTACTAGACCCATACCCATAGCTAGTTGAGTGATATACGGTGCTGCGAATATCACTCTAACTAAAACATACTATCCCTAATATCGAATGTAATCTGCCAGAATATGCCCGAGGTGAAGTGGCTTGGTCTTTGCCATCGAGTACAGATATAGTAGCTCCTGCCGACTCAAGACGCCTATGCTGTCACCCCGGCCGCTAACTGATCTGCACAAAACTGCGTGTATATATCGATGAGTCGGAAGGGTGAGACAAGTCGCCTTCGACACTCCCGGCTCGTACTGCCCCTGTCCACATAAAGTACTATAGGCTCTCTGAAGGGCAGGCTACCGGGATAATCTGTCGGGAGGCCCTCGTACTCCTTTGTCTCGGTATAGGTCTTGTCGTATAGGCCCCTGTGTAGGGAGAACTGGGTCACTGACATACTGAAAAACTGGCCGAAGTCCATGAAATGTATCGCGTCGGTACTCGAAAAATCTCTGTAGGATGTGTCAAACTCGAATGATGTGTGCACCTCCAGTGTCAGTGCCTGGATAGCTGGTTCTCTGATCGACAATAACTGGCGCCAACCACCCACGGAGAGCAGCTCGTCTAACTTCTCTGCCAACGCAACACCCTCTTGAATCTCCCTCACAATACTCAAATCAATGTAGCATGACTGGTCGAATCTCAACTTCGAGAGATGCTTGAACCGTTCTTGGTGCTCAGGAACCAAAAATTAGACCTCAATCTGTTCAGGAGATTGCTCCCAATGACACTTACCAGCTGCATGCTTCATCTGGGAGGCCATACCTGCAAGAATTCAACAAGAAAAATGATCAAATTCATTACAAAGCAGTTCTGCAGGAATCCACACGGCCATGTGGAAATTCCACACGCCCGTGTGGATCTTCGGGATCCACTAGCCACACGGCCGTGGGGCTAAAATCTACTAAAAATTACACCTTATCATTTCTAAACTCTCTACATTAGTGTAATAGGCATAAACACATGTAGAGCAAGCAATCAAACATGAAATAGATCAAAGAATCATGGATTAACGAAGTAGATTAGAGGGAAAAAGATTACTGTCGAGGGTGAAGTGAAAGTTGATGCAATCGGCCAAAGAAACACCGAAAAACTCCTCAAATTAATAGCGGGATGGTCAGAGAGTGAAAACACAAGTGTTCTTTCTTAGTTTGAGGTGATAACAATTGAGAAATTGAAAGCATTTAGAAGAAAACTCGCGGCTTTTCATGTTTAGGAATCCACACAGCCGTGTGTCTCTACAGGGATTAGGTCACAGGGGCGCCCACACGCCCCTATGTTCTTACTGGTTTGCAGCTAGAACACCCACACGGCCGTGTGGAAATTGTACACGGCCGTGTGCCCGACCTGGCCAAGAACACAAGGCCGGCCACAGGGGCACCCACAAGCCCCTGTGGCTTCACTAGACCTACCCGAGATTTGTCTAAGTGTTCCACATTACCGTGTGAATACTCCACATGGCCGTGTGCCGTTCACAAGTTCTCCCACAAGGCTGGCCACACGCACCTGTGTTTTCTCGGGAAAGAAGGAAACTCTCTGTAGACATTCACATGGGCTGTGTGTCTTATCAGAAGGGCACTCACAGGAGTACCCACACGGCCCCTGTGACGCTCGGGAATGAAAGCTCAAGTTCTGCAGACATTCACATGGCGGTGTGCCCTTCACAGGGTTGGTCATAGGGGCAGTTGACGATCATGATGAGCTCTGAGATGATTCACATGGCCGTGTGTTTTCTCTGGATGACTTAGAAAAATCACAGACTATACTGTAAATTTTAGAAACACGATTATAACACTTAGAGCCTGCATCGACGATAAAAACACAACCAGAGATCCATGAAAACATACTCAAATGACCCAAAACTTCATCAATCAACAATTACGTACACGAAATCCACAAGAAAAAAAAAACACAACACATGTATGGAAAATTCAGGACACCAACACAAAAACTCTTATTCATGCTAGAACTAAAATAAAAAGTAGGAAAACAGTAAAAACTTGGGTTACCTCCCAAGAAGCGCTTGTTTAACATCACTAAGTTTGACATACCTAGCCTTACCTCACAGGAGTAATATCCACTGAATTAGTCTCAGTTTCACATCAGCCTTGTTCATGATGTAACGGAGAGCTGAGTGATCTGTAAACACAATGACTCTTGACAAGATGAGATACGGTCTTAATTTATCGAGGGCGAACACAACTGCTAATAACTCCTTTTCTGTAGTGGTATAATTTTCTTGAGCACATGTGAGAGTCTTACTAGCATAGTATATCAGTTGGAACTGCTTGCCCTTTCTTTGCCCTAAAATTGCTCCAATCGCATAGTCACTTGCATCGCACATTAGCTTGAAAGGTTCATTCCAATCTGGTATAATCAAAATTGGGGCTTGAACTATGATAAGTGCTTGTCTTATACTACCGCGAAGCGTTATTATCTTACATTGAGCATATCTTTTATCAGGTGTTAACACTAAATGGCGTGCAATTATGTATTCTTGTGCATTGAAGGTTTGTGGAGCTAAATTGGAGAAGAAGAATGAAATTAGGTTGTGTTCGCCGATGTTGGGAAGTTTTCAGACCAAGTACGGAACAAGGCACGAGCTTGGACTTGTGAGTGTGTGCCAACCTCCTTTCGAGGGGCACAAAGGCAGTCACATTCACAATAAGTCTAACTCATGTAGCTTAGAAGAACTTCACCAAGAAGGAGACTTGAAGCAATCGGCATGACCTACCATTGTTTGTGTGCCCAATTAATGGCGTCGATGAAGAACAACGGATTCGGGAGCGTTTCGGCGAGTACTGTAGCAGCACTGTAGGTTGTTACTGTAGCGTTTCGACAATTTTGGAGACCTTTTGGGATATCTTTTGACCTATCTTTCTCCTCAACTTTGGGGAGTGCGGCTAGAGTTTTGGAGAGGATTTCGTGGAGGTTTAGCGCGTGTCATCGCCATCATCACCGACGTTCGACGGCTGCACAAGACCACAGCCACACCATATACAAGGGGGTTTTCATCAATGTCTTTGATTTATACTTTCTTTTATATTTTGATGAACATGTATAGCTCCATGAGGAGCTAAACCCCTTGAGGGAATTTGGACTTGTAAACTCTAGGGTTATTTTGTTTCTTTGACATTGTTATTATGCTTTTCCATTATTGATGAATAAAAATTGAGTTTCAATCTTAATTTCATCTTGCTAATGTTTTCTCTTAGATGTGACACTAGGATTGAGAATAATTTAGGTTACCCTTTGGAGGTGTGACAACCCCTTTAATGTTAGACAACTTAAGATTGAAGAGGGTTGAGAGGGAGAGTTGTGAGGTAGCGATGTACCCCTTTCCCCTCCGACGTGGTTTCTCCCTACCTCCATTTCCTTGATTTCATAGCAGTCAAAATAGAGTGAAGTGCTAGGCAGATAAACTCCCCTGGGGTTTAGTTATGGAAGTAACAGAGTTAAGGGTTGAAGTGAATCCTACGCGCTGGGGCTTAATCTAGACTAGGGTTCTTCCACCTGGACCAAAGGGTTAGAACTACACATAGGAACAGGTTTTACTACTAGGAATCCCTAGAGCTTAAAGCAATCCCACGTAGTGTGAGGTTTAGGTAGATATACTCCCCTTGGGCTTAGTCGTGCGAGCGACAGAGTGAAGGGTGACGTGAATCCTAATACCGGGGCATAGTGTTCAGGTTAGTCACGGTTGTTCTTATGTTTTGGACCGTGAGTTTTAGGATATCCTCGACTCAATTAACATCAATAGGGAAGTATAATAGCATAGTCCTGCACTAGAAGCATAGATCCTAGAGGTAGCTTGTCCGGATACCCTATTTCATTCATTGATAGTCCTCTATATTCTCTTTTACTTGCACTTTTTGATCTTCCATCTTTCTATTTAATTTCTTGTCTTTTATTCTGTTTGCTTCTACATTCACTCATTGATCCAGATATTACTTTTCCATACACCACATAGCTTAATTAGTGAAATCTTGTATTCTAAATCGCTATTCCCTGTGGATTCGACTACCCTCTCGCCAGGATAAATTTTATTACTTCGACAAACCTGTGCACTTGCAGGATACATGCAAGGGGTGTGTCAAACTAGCTTCTCTTTTAAAACATTGAATGCCATCTTACATTCATCCCCAAAGTCAAATGGAGCATCCTTTTCAAGAACTTAGTCAACGGTTGTGTAATTTTCAAAAAATCCTTAATGGACCACTTATAGAACCCTGCATGCCCCAAGAAGCTTCGAATTCCCTTAACATTTGTTGGTGAAGGAAGTTTATCTATGACCTCAATCTTGGCTTTATCTATCTCCATGCAGATTCGAGAGATCTTGCGCCCTAGAATGATGCCTTCTTGAACCATGAAGTGGCACTTCTCCCAATTTAGCACAAGGTTTGTCTCCTCACATCTCATCAAAACTCTCTCCAAGTTTTTCAAGCATATATCAAAGGAGTCACCAAACATAGAAAAATCATCCATGAACACTTCCATGATATCCTCTAAAAGGTCATAAAAAATGGCCGTCATACACCGTTGGAATGTGGTGGGTACATTGCATAATCGGAACGGCATTCGTCTGTATGCAAAAGTCTTGTAAGGACAAGTAAATGTTGTCTTCTCTTGATCTTCTAAAGCAATAGGAATTTGAAAGTAGCCTGACATCCCATCTAAGAAATAGTAAAACTGATGCCCAGCCAATCGCTCCAAGATTTGATCAATAATAGGCAATGGAAAGTGGTCCTTTCGGGTTGCATCATTTAGTCTAATGTAATCAATGCACACCCTCCATCCTGTGACTGTTCTAGTTGGAATGAGTTCATTCTTTTTATTCTTGATCACTGTCATTCCCTCTTTCTTTGGAACCACTTTCGTTGGGCTCACCCAAGCACTATCAGAGATAGGATAAATAATACCTGCATCCAGCAATTTCGCCTCCTCTGCCTTGACAACTTCCTTCATATTCAGGTTCAATCTCTTTCGAGGTTGGATTACGGACTTGAAGTTATCTTCCATTAAGATTTTATTTGTACAAAATGAGGGATTAATGCCTTTCAAATCTGAAATTTTCCACGCAAGGGCAAACTTGTGTTTCTTCAGCATATTCACCAACTTAGCCTTCTGATCTGAAGATAGATCTGATGCTATAATCACGGAAGCTTCATACCTTCTACCAAGAATCCATATTCCAAGTGTTCTGGTAGTGTTTTCAATTCCAAATCAGGTGGTTCTTCAGTAGATGGTCACAATCGACTCTCCTTTAATCTATAAATTTCTTCAAACTGAGTTGATTCCTATTAAATAATACTATTTGACTTGGTCTCCAAAACATGGTAGTTGATATGATCCGGAGATCCCACTGTTACTCCTACTTCATAAGCTTCCTCAATTAAATAACATGTTTCAAAATTAGCAAGGACCCTCTCTAAGCTTTCTTCTGTATCATCACTCAAAAAGGCTAAGGCGGATTTCCCAAATTCGTCTAGCACACTGCTCAGTTCACAACTGATAAGTGCTTGTGTTATAGTAACGCAAAGCGTTATTATCTTACAATGAATATATCTTTTATCAATTTTTATCACTAAATAGTGTGCACTTGTGTATTCTTATGCATTGTAGGTTTGTGGAGCTAATTTGGAGAAAAAGAACGAAGTTAGATCATGTTCGCCGTTGTTGGGAGGTTTTCAGACCAAGTAAGGAACAAGGCACGAGATTAGACTTGTGAGTGTGTGCCAACCTCCTTTGGAGGGGCGTAAAGGCAGTCACATTCACAACAAGTCTAACTTGTGTAGCTTAGGAGAACTTTGCCAAGAAGGAGACTTGAAGCAATCAGCATGATTTACCATTGATTTTGTGCCCAATTCAATGGCCTCTAATTGCTCACCTGCAAGTGCACGGGGTCGCCAAGTAATACCCCTCGCGCAAGCACGAGGGGGTCGTATTCCGAAGGGCCCGAGAAGCTACTCTTACTTCCTTATCACAATGTTGTCCAACCTAGTCAATCACTTGGAAGAAGAACTACAGATAATCTACTAAAGCAAAGAGCATGCAAATAGTAAGTATAAATACGGAGGGAAATATCAAGGCGAGGAAATGGTCACGGATGAGGATTTCCTCGGGGGTTACTAAAGTGCTAATGATGCTCTAACTAGCATGCACGTGGCTGGTTTGGACCGAGAAACCCTAAATTAGACCAACCCGATGGTCACGGTGTTGGTCCCTAATCCGGTACGAGTATTGGAATATGGAATTGCTTCCGCCCAAATCCTCGTACGATCGTAATGGGTTTAGTGGATTTCCCCAAGCTAGGGTTGAGACACAATCAAGGACAACCCTAACAATTGGAGGGCTACAAATACACGATGTTCACGGCGTATTTGTACGTGTATTCCCTTCCAAGCTTGGTGAGCCTAATAATAGGGCAATGGTCATGCAACATAGTATTGTCTAGGAATTGATACATAGAGTTCTCATACATACCAAGGCATTCAAGAATCACCAAACAAGGATCACAAACCACACCAAATGCATAAAACTAGAACAAGTATCCAAAATACACAAGTTCACCCCCAAGGTTCACCTACATCTGGTGACCTTGGGGTTTAGTTGCTCATGATCACAAAATAGGCAAGAAAATACATGAAAATAACCAAAAGCATAATAAGAACACTCCCTCAAATGATCAAGGCCGAATGACACTTCCAAGGACGCCACCCAAGGAGTGGCTTCCTTTGTCAATCTTCTTCTCAAATGCAAATCGAAGGAGTGGACTGGTCGTGTCGTGCTCTCCACGTCGTCCTCTCCTCAAAAATTGCCTCCAGAACCCGGCCTCAAGCTTGCAAGGAAAGTGGTGAAGTCAAGCTCTCTCAAGACCTAGGTTCTCCTTCTCAAAATGCTCTAAAAACCCTTGAAAACGAATTCCAGTGAGTTATGCGGCCTCCCATGCGGCCCTGCATGCGGGGAGAGAAAGTTTCCGAGAAATCCCGAAAGTCGCGTAAGTTGCTACAGTGCCCGCATGGTATCCTGCATGAACCTCCTGACCCAGCCGATCTTCAAGTTTCCGTGCTACAGTGCTCCAGGGCTTAGAAACAGTGTTTTCGATGTCGATTTCTTCTCCAATTCTGTCATTAAGCTCGCTGGGGCCTCATTAGTACCTGTCACACGAAAGAAACCAATTCAGACCAAAAACGGGTGTTAACTCATATAAAAATACGCAATATATACACCCACATACGAAGAAAATACGTATATTTAGGCGTTTATCAGCCTCGATGAAGAACGACGGACTCGGAAGCGTTTTGGCGAGTACTGTAGCAAAACACTGTAGCAAGCTATTGTTCGCTTTCGGCCAAATTTCAGAATTCCAGAGAATTCACACGGGCGTGTGGAATTAACATACGGCCGTTTGAATCAATTTTTTAGCAGACAGAAACTTTACACGCCCGTGTGTTAATTCCACATGGTCGTGTGAAGTCCCGATAAGTCCAAAATTTAAAGCTGCACTCAGCATTATAAAAGCCCGATTTGGAGAGTTTTGACATATCTTTTGACCTATCTTTCTCCCGAACTTCTGGAGAGTGCGGCTAGGTTTTGGAGAGGACTTCGTGGAGGTTTGGAGCGCGTCATCGGCATCGTCACCGACGTCCGGCGGCCTCACAAGACCACGACCACATCTTACGCGATGGGGTTTTCATCAATGCTTTTATTTATACTTTCTTTTATATTTTGATGAACATGTATAACTCCATGAGCTAAACCCCTCGACGGTATTTGGACTTGTAAACCCGAGGATTATTATGTTTCTATGACATTGTTATTATGCTTTTCCATTATTGATGAATAAATTCGAGTTTCAATTTTAATTATCTGGTGCTATTGTTTTCTCTTAGCCGTGACACTAAGGATTGAGAACAATCTAGGTTATCCTTTGGAGGTGTGATAACTCCTATAGGGTTAGACTACTTAAGATTGAAGAAGGTTGAGAGGGAGAGTTGTGAGGTAGCGATGTATCCCCTTTCCCTTCCGATGTGATTTCTCCCTACCTCCGTTTCCTTGATTTATTAGCGGTCGAAATAGAGTGAAGTGCTAGATAGATAATCTCCCCTGGGGCTTAGTTGTGCAATGGACAGAGTGAAGGGTTGACGTGAATCCTACACACTGGGGCTTAATTTAGACTAGGGTTCTTTCACCTGGACCAAAGGGTTAGAACTATACATAGGAACAGGTTTTATCACTAGGAATCCCTAAAGCTTAAAGCAATCCCACGTAGTGTTAGGCTTAGGTAGAAATACTCCCCTGGGGCTTAGTTGCGTGAGCGACAGAGTGAAGGGTTGACGTGAATCCTAATACCGGGACATAGTGTTGGGGTTAGTCACGGTTGACCTTAGGTTTGGGACCGTGTGTTTAAGGATATCCTCGACTCAATTAACATCAATAGAAAAGTATAATAGCATAGTCTTGCACTAGAAGCATAAGTCCTAGAGGTAACTTGTCCGGATACCCTATTTCATTTATTGCTGGTCTTTCTCCTTCTACCTTTACTTGCACTCTCTTGTCTCCCATCTCTCTATTAACTTTCTTGTCTTTTATTTTAATTGATTCCATAATTCTCTCATCAAACCGATTATCACTTTTCGTACACCGCATAACTAAATAGCGAATTCTTGTGTTCCAAATCCCTATTCCCTGTGGATTCGACTACCCACTCACCAGGGTAATTTTATTACTTCGACAAGCCCGTGTACTTGCGGGATACACGTAAGGGGTCGTGTCAACAACTCATGATCTACTCTATACAAGAATGATCAATAGTGGTTTCTTCTTCCACAAAAGATATGCTCCTTGTTTGCTCATACTTAATGCAATTCGTAACTGACTGTACCATAAACAACTGCATTTTCTGTTCCACATCTTTTACTATTCCTGTAAGTGCATCAAGAATTATAGTTGTATCAAACATCCCTTTTGAAGCTAAAATCAAAGAAAAGAAAACAAGTGAGAACGATGATAAACAAAGAAGGTGTGAAATATAAAGTAAAGTGATAAGTGCTCGTGTTATAGTAAAGTGTTATTATCTTGCAAGGAGCATTGATTTAATCAAATTTTATCACTAAAAAGTGTGCATTTGTTTACTTTTGTGCATTGTAGGGTTGTGAAGATAAATTGAAGAAAAAGAACGAAGTTAGATCATGTTTGCCGTTGTTGGGGAGTTTTTGGACTAAGCAAGAAACAAGGCATGAGCATAGACTTGTTAGAGTACTGTAGCAGGCACTGCAGCATTTTACTATAGCACTAACTGCGACAACTTACACGAAACTCGGGGTGATACAGTGCCCGTATGTCGGCCCGTATCCCAGCCCGCATGAGTTGCTGGAATTGAGTTTTAAAGGGCTTTTGGAGAGCATTTTGGGAGAGAGCCTAGGTCTTGAGAGAACAAAACTTCACCACCTTCCTTGAGAGCTTGAGACCGGGTTTTGGAGGTAATTCTTGAGGAGAGAATGACGGGGAGAGCACAACACGACGAGTCCACACCTTCGATTCACATTTGAGAGGAAGATTGACAAAGGAAGCCACTCCTTGGGTGGCGTCCTTGGAAGCGTCATTCGGCCTTGATCCTTTGAGGGAGTGTTCTTGTTATGCTTTTGGTTGTTTTCATGTATTTTCTTACTTGTTTTGTGATCATGAGTAACTAAACCCCAAGGTCACCGGATGTAGGTGAACCTTGGGGGTGAACTTGTGTATTTTGGATGCTTTTCCTAGTTTTATGGATTTGGCTTGGTTTGTGATCTTGTTTGGTGGTTCTTGATTGCCTTGATATGTATGAGAACTCTATATATCAATTCCTAGACAATGCTAGGTTGCATGACCATTGCCCTAGTATTAGGCTCACCAAGCTTGGATGGGAATACATGTACGAATACGCCGTGACCATCAGGTATTTGTACCCCTCCAATTGTTAGGGTTATCCTTGATTGTGGTTCAACCCTAGCTTGGGGAAATCCACTAAACCCATTGTAATCGTACAAGGATTTGGACGGAAGTAATTCCGTATTCCAATACTCGTACCGGATTAGGGACCAACACCGTGACCATCGGGTTAGTCTAATTTAGGGTTTCCCGGTCCAAACCATCCACGTGCATGCTATTTAGGGCATCCTTGTCACTTTAGTAACCCCCAAGGGAATCCTCATCCGTGACCACTTCCTTACCTTGATACTTTCCTCCGTATTTATACTTGCCATTTGCATGCTCTTTGCTTTAGTAGGTGATTTTTAGGTCTTCTTCGAAGTGATTGATTAGGTTAAACAACATTGTGATAAGGAACTAAGAATAGATTCTCGGGCACTTGGGAATATGACCCCCTCGTGTTCGTGCGAGGGGTATTACTTGGCGACCCCATGCACTTGCGGGTGAGCGATTTAAACGCGTATCAATGGATTTGTATAGCTCCATAAGGAGCTAAACCCCTTGTGGGTATTCGGACTTGTAAACCCTAGGATTATTATGTTTCTATGACATTGTTATTATGCTTTTCCATTATTGATGAACAAATTCGAGTTTCAATCTTAATTGCTTCTTGTTATTGTTTTTCCTTAGCCGTGACACTAGGGTTGAGAACAATCTAGGTTATCCTTTGGAGGTGTGACAACTCCTATAGGATTAGACTACTTAGGATTGAAGAGGGTTGAGAGGGTGAATCGTGAGGTAGCAGAACGTCCCTTTTTCCCTCCGATGTGATTCTTCTTACATCCATATTCCATGATTTATTCGCGGTCAAAATAGAGTGAAGCTCTAGGAGATAAACTCCCTGGGGCTTAGTTGCGCGAGCAACATAGTGAAGTGTTGAAGTGAATCTTAGTGCTGGAACTTAATTTAGACTAGGGTTCTTTCACCTGGACCAAAGTGTTAGAACTATACATAGGAACAGGGTTAATCACTAGGAATCCCTAGAACTCAAAACAATTCCACGCAGTGTGAGGCTTAGGAAGATAGACTCCCTTAGGGCTTAGTTCACAGGTCAACGAGAGTCAAGGGTGGTAGTGAAAACCTAATGCCGAGGCATAGTATTGGGGTTAGTCACGATTGACCTTAGGTTTGGGACCGTGTATTTAAGGATATCCTCGACTCAATTAGCATCAATAGCAGAGTATAATAGCATTCACTTGCACTAGAAGCATAAGTCCTAGGGGTAGCCTATCCGGGTACCAAACTTTACTAATTTCTTGTCCTACTCTTTTTACTCCTACTTGCACTCTCTCCTCTTCCACACTTCTATTTTAATTCTTGTTTTTATTAATTGCTTTCACACTCACTCATTGATTTCTTTCCACACATCGTACTAGCTACATAGTGAATACTTGTATATCAAATCCCTATTCCCTGTGGATACGATTACCCACTCACCAGGTTATATTATTACTTCGACAACCAGTACACTTTCGAGCCCCTGTCATAAAGTGAATAGCTAAAATAGAGAAAAGCAAATGTCTAAAATACGCCTATTCCCTGGCAACAGTGCCAAAAACATGACACGACCCCTTGCGTGTATCCCACAAGTGCACAGGTTTGTCAAAGTAATAATAATACCCTGGTGAGAGGGAAGTCGAATCCTCAGTGAATAGGGATTAAAGACAGAAGTAATCTCTATTTAGCTAGTGTGTTGTACGAAAAGTGTGAATTGAATCAATGAGTGAGTGTAAAAGCAATTATAAAGAACAAGAAATAAAATAGAAGTATGGAAGGTAAGAGAGTGCAAGTAGGAGTAAATAGAGAAGGACAATCAATGAGTAAAGTGGGGTACCCGGACAAGCTACCCCTAGGACTTATGCTTCTAGTGCAAGACAATGCTATTATACTCTCCTATTGATGTTAATTGAGTCGAGCAAATCCTTTAACACACGGTCCCAAACCTAAGGTCAACCGTGACTAACCCCGACACTATGCCCCGGCATTAGGTTTCACTACGACCCTTGACTCTTGTTGACCTGTCAACTAAGCCCTAGGGGAGTCTATCTTCCTAAGCCTCACACTGCATGGGATTACTTTAAGTTCTAGGGATTCCTAGTGATAAACCCTGTGCATATGTATAGCTCTAACCCTTTAGTCCAGGTGAAAGAACCCTAGTCTAAATAAGCCCCAGCAGTAAGATTCACTCAACTAAGCCCTAAGGGAGTTTATCTCCTAGCACTTCACTCTATCTTGACCGCTAAGAAATCATGGAACACGGAGGTAGGGAGAATCACATCGGAGTAGAAAGGCGACGCTTCTCTACCTCACGACTCACCGTCTCAATCTTCTCTAATCCTATGTAGTCTAACCCTATAGGAGTTGTCACACCTCCAAAGAATAACCTAGATTGTTCTCAACCCTAGTGTCACGGCTAAGGGAAAACAATTATAAGAAGCAATTAAGATTGAAACTCAATTTTATTCATCAATAATAGAAGAGCATAATAACAATATCAAAGAAACATAATAATCGTAGGGTTTACAAGTCTGAGTACCCACAAGGGGTTTAGCTCCTCATGGAACTATACAAATCCATCAAAATATGAAAAGGAATACAAATTGAAAGCATAGATGAAAACCCCTTGCGTATGGTGTGGCTGTGGTCTTTTGCGGCCGCCGGACGTTGATGACAATGCCGATGATGCGCTTCGATCCTCCACAAAGTCCTCTCCAAAACCCTAGCCGCAACTCTTCAGAAGTTAGGAGAAAAGATTGGCAAAAAGATATTGAAAAAGTCTCCAAAACAAGCTTTTATAACGTTGAGTCGCGGCTTAAAATCGGCTGAATCGAGATTTCACACGGCCGTGTGAAGTCTCTGTTTTGCTGAATTTCGGCAGACAGTGAACATTAACATGCTACAGTACTCTTACCAGAACGCTCCCGAACAATAGCAAACACGATCTAACTTTGTTTTTATTCTTCAAATTAGCTCCACAAACCTACAATGAATAAAAGCACACAAATGCACACAATTTAGTGATAAAATCTGATAAAAGAGATGCTCATTGTAAGATAATAACGCTTCGCGTTACTATAACATAAGCACTTATCGAACTCCCCCACACTTAAGTTTTTGCTTGTCCTCAAGCAAAAATAAAATGTGAAAGTACTTTAGGAAGAACAATTGAAAGTGCTCGGCCTTAGGTTCACCAAAAGTGTGCAAAAGAAGCATTCTACTAGTAAGGGGAAATCAAAACATTGCATAAAGATATCAATGCTCTAGCTAAAAACTTGAATCAAAAAGGACAATCAACTCGAAATGTGTAAGTGTGTGTGAACTCACTTAAGACAACCCAAAAAGTACTCCTCAAACTCTTGTTAAAAAGACTTATTTATATACAGAAAGAAAGGAAGTAGTAGCTTCACACAACCTCTAAGGTAGCCTTTTCCTAGGCGGCCGCCAAAGGTGGCTTTCATACTTTCGAGGAGGTAGCTCTTTCTAACGGGGTAGTAGCTTTCACACATCCCATGAGATAGCTCTTTCTCTCATTAGGGCATAACTTGTATCCGACTTATGAGAGTAGCTACATACTTCATAGGTGGTATCTCTTTCCACCCCAAATGCATAAATAAAACAAAACAAACCTACAATGCATAAAAGCACACAAATGAACACAATTTAGTGATAAAATCTGATAAAAGAGATGCTCATTGTAAGATAATAACGCTTCGTGTTACTATAACACAAGCACTTATCACTCGTGCAACTAAGCCCTAGTGAAGTTCATCTCTTAGCACTTTACTCTATTGTGAGTGCAAAGTACTCTTGCAACGTGGAGATAGGATAAATCACATCGGAAGGGTAACAGGACGTTCCGCTACCTCTCGACTCACCCTCTCCACCCTCTTCAATCTTACTTAGTCTAACCCTAATGAAGTTGTCACACCTTCAAAGGATTTCCTAGATGGATTCTCGACCCTAGTGACAAGGGTACGAAAGTGCATAGTTTGTCATAGTAATAAAGTACCTCGGTGAAAGGGTAGTCCAATCCATAGGGAGTAGGGATTAGGGACACATGAAATTGCTACTTAGCTAGTGCAATACGATGATGGTAAAAAAATCAATATGTGTGCAAGAAAATGAAAGAGAAATATGAAAGACAGGAAAGTGCAAGCAAAGAGCAAAGAGTGGAACAATCAATGTAAAATAGGGTACCCGGACAAGCTTCCCCTAGGGCTAATGTTCTAGTGCAAGACAAAGTATTATGCTCTCCTATTGATCTTTAATGAGTCATGGATATCCTTAAACACATGGTCCCAAACCTAAGATCAACCGTGACTAGTCCCAACATTATGCCGCGTCATTAGGTTTCACTACAATCCTTCACTCTGTTGATCTATTAACTAAGCCCCAAGGGAGTCCATCTTCCTAAGCCTCACACTACGCAGAACTGCATTACGATCTAAGGATTCCAAGTGAAAGATCCTATTCCTAAGTATATTTCTAACTCTTTTGTCTAGGTGAAAGAAACCTAGTATTAGTCAAGTCCCAACACTAGAATTCACTACAACCCTTCACTCTGTTTCTCAAACAACTAAGCCCCAGGGGAGTTCATCTCCTAGCACTTCACTCTACTTTGACCGCTAAGAACTCTTGGAATGTGGAGATAGGGAAAATCACACCGGAGGAGAAAGGGGACGTTTTGCTACCTCACGACTCACACTCTCGACCCTCTCCAATCTCGAGTAGTCTAATCCTATAGAAGTTGTCACACATTTAAAGGATAAGCTAGATGATTCTAAGCCCTAGTATCATGGCTAAGGGAAAATCAATACAATAAGCAATCAAGATTGGAACTCAATTAAAAGCATCAATTAAGAAAGCGTAATAAAAGTCATAGAAACATTGTCATCCTAGGGTTTACAAATCCGAATACCCACAAGGGGTTTAGCTCTCCATGGAGCTATACAAATCCATCAATGTATATGAAATAACAAGAATAAAAAACATAAATGAAACCCCCTTGTGAAGCATAGCGATGGTCTTGTGCGGCCGCTCCGTCTCTCCACCAAGCCCCTTGTCATGCGAAAGGCACATCTCGCCGGATCGGTGCCGACGAAAGCTCCCCCAGTAGCTATCATCCAATGAACTTCGATGTCGATATCGTAGACGCGCTCCAAGCCTCCACAAAATCATCTCCAATCCCTAGCCGTGACCCTCTAGAAATTGGGGAAAAAGATCCTTGACAAATCCCAAAAAAGTACTATTTATAGTGTTGAGGCACGGCTGTAAAATCGGCTGAAATCGGGCATCCACATGGTCGTATGGAATTTCCACAGGTCCGTGTGGATTCTCTGGAATTGGTTTTCTGGCGCACAGTTAACAGTAAACTACTACAGCAATTGCTGCAATAACTGCTATAGTGCTCACACATCGAATTTTCCCGATTTCATCGTTCTTCATCGAGGCCGTTGAATTAGGCACACAATCAATGATAGATCATATCGATTACTTCATTTCTCCTCATTGACGAAGTTCCCCAATGCTACAAGAGTTAGACTTTTATGAGTGTGACTACCTTTATTCCTCTCTAACTGAGGTTGGCACACACCCACAAGTCTATAACTCGTGCCTCGTTCCTTGCTTGGTCCAAGAACTCCCCAACAACGGCGAACATGACCTAATTTTTCTCTTTCTTCTTCAAATCTACTCCGTAACCCTACATGCACAAAACAACACAAATGCACAACAATTAATAATAAAATCTAAGAAAAGTAAAGCTCAATATAAGACAATAATACTTCGCATTACTATAACACAAGCACTTGTCACCTAGTGTCATATCTAAAGGAAAATCATGCAATTAACATTCAAGATTTAAACTCAATTAAAATCATCAATTAAAGAAGCATAATAAAAGTCAATGAAACAAAGTCATCCTAGGGTTTACAAGTTCAAACATCCACTAGGGGTTTAGCTCTACATGGAGCAATACCAAATCAATGAATAGATTGAAAATATGTGCATAGAAACCATAAAGAAAACATCCTTGTAGTTCGTATTGGTGGTTTTGTGGAGTGGCCTCGTCTTCTCCAAAGGTTCCTTGTCAAACCTAAGGTACACCTCAGTGAATCGATGCCGATGAAAGCTTCCCAATAGCTCTTTTCCAAAGAAACTCGATGTTGGTGCCGTAGAACCACTCCAAAAGCCATGCAAAAATCTCTCCAAACCCGAGCTGCACTCTCCTAGAAAGTTTGGCAAAAGATAGAAAAAGGATCTGCAAATAAATCTCAAATCACAGTATTTAAAGAACTGAAATCGGGCATCCACACGTCCATGTGGAATTTCCACACGCCCGTGTGATTCTCTAGACTCTGATTTTCTGCACGCTGTGAATATTACCTTCTACAGTAAATTGCTAAAGTGTTTTACTACAGTAAACTACTACAGTACTCACGCCAAAATTACTCTCAACTTCATTTTCTTCATCGAGGCTGCCAAGTTGGGCACACAACTACATGGTAGATCACGTCATCTCTTGCTTTTGAGACATTAATGAAGCTCTTCAATGTTACACAAGTTGGACTATATGACTGTGACTGCCTTTGTGCCTCTCCAATTTTTATGATCTCTTGAGCACTTTAGAGGTTGGCACACACTCATATGTCTACAACTTGTGGCTTGGTCGTTGCTTAGTCTGAGAGTCTTCTCAAACATTACGTCTATGATCTATTTTTGCTTTTTTTCCTTTCAATTTGTCTCCACAAGCCTAAATGCACAAAAGAACACAAATACACACGAATCAATGATAAAACCTGATAAAAATAATATTCAATGTAAGAAAAGCATACTTCATATTACTTATACATGAGTGCTTATCAAACTCCCCCACACTTAAGCTTTTGCTTGTCCTCAAGCAAAAATAAAACATTAAAGCACTTACAAAGAACAATTGAAAGTGCTCGGCCATAGGTTCACAAAAAGCGTTCAAAAGAAGCATTCTACAAGTAAAAGAAAACTAAAACATTTAATAAAAGAAATCATTGCTTTATCTAAAAACTTGAATCGAGAAGGACAACAAACCCGATATTGTGCAAGTGTGTAAACTGACTCAATTCAACCCAAAAAGTACTCCTCAAAGCTCTTATTAGAAGGACTTATTTATGTACAAGAAAAGGAAGGTAGTAGCTTCACACATCCTCTAAGGTAGCCCTTTCTAGGATGGCCGCCAAAGGTGGCTTTCACACTTTCGAGGTGGTAGCTCTTTCTACTGGGGTAGTAGCCTTCACTCATTCCATGATATAGCTCTTTCTCCCATTAGGAAATAACTAGTGTCCGACTTATGGGAATAGCTTCATACTTCATAGGTGGTAGCTCTTTCCACCCACAATGCACTAATAAAGCCAACAATATCTACACAAGGTTTTTTTAGAAAAACAAAGCTAAAACTCAAATTAAAATAGAGATAAAATCATCCATAAAATGTTAAACTCGAGTTTCCAAAAGATTTCATGAGTGAGTAGTGCAACAAAAGAAAATCAGGCAAAAATTCAATAAAATTCATGTAAAAACTAGAGCGTGATGGAATACAATGTTAAAAATTCTTCTAAACTTAAGAATACAGCTGTTGAAACTAAGGTGAACAGCCATTGGCTACATGAGCATGAACAATTGAACACATAAGTATAAAGAAAGTGTAATGTGAACTCCAGCCCACACTTAAGATGTACATTACCCTCAATGTATGCATGCAAGCATAATAAAGAATATGACAAAGGCACGAAAGTGCACGGGTTGCCACAGTAATAAAATACCCTGGTGAGAGGGTAGTTGAATCCACAGGGAGTAGGGATTATAGACACAAGAGCTTGCTATTTAGCTAGTGTGAAGTACAAATGGTGAGAGCAAAAATCGATGTGTGTGTGTGCAAGAGTATTCAAGAGAAATATGCAAATGAAAGAGAAATATGGAATACAGGAGAATGCAAGTGATGTGATTCCCTACAAGTATACGGGATCACCAAGTAATACTGTGCGTGACACAGGGGTCGTATTCCATGAGGCCAAGGAAATACTATTACTCACCCTTCATTTATTATCTAGCATACGATTCTTAGTAAAAAGAACAAAGTAAAGTAAACTAACTAACCTAATGGCCGGGTCAGTGGCACACAGATGTAAATAAACAAGAGAGTATCAAGCATGAAAAGGGAGTGTATGGATAAGGAATCCACCTAGGGTTGTCGTTAAGGTCAAAACTAGGATGGTTTAAAGTGTGTTAACGTCATTTAAGATCTAGAAATCTCATAAATAGGTTAACCCCAATTTTTCTGCGGCTAACCACTAATCCCATATGAGTGTTAATCAGAATCTCTTCCGGATCAACCCACCTACGATTACAAAGAGTTCAAGGAAATCTCTAACAGGAGTAAACCTACTATCCTTCGGCTTAAACCTAGCAATGGAGGGCTACCGGCTGATAAGTGTCTAAATACATCACATTTATTATATATATTTTATACACTTTCATGCATTTTTCTATGACTCCGATGCCCTTTACGCGCTTTTCTTGTTAATTATCATTTCAGGGCATCTGAAGATCATCTACTGCGTGATTGAGCTTCTTTCGGCATACATCGAAGAATTTATTAATGCTCATACGTATCCTCAAGTTTCGGGCAAGAAAAGAGTGGATTTGAGGAAGTTACTGTAGCGATTTTACTGTAGCATTTCCACTGTAGCACAGTTACTGTAGCAGTGTGCGGCCAGTGTGCGGCCGCACAGTACCCGCACAGGACAGACAGAAGGGTGTGCGGGCACTGTGCGGCCCGCACAGTGCCCGCACACGCACGGGCTGATGAGGCTTTGTTTGGGTTATTTAAGGCTTTCTAGGGCTTGGGAGAGCTGGTCTTTGGCCACCATCACCTCCACACCTCTCCACCATCACCTCCACCATTCTCCACCACCATCACCGGAGCATCTCGCCGGCCGTAGAAGGGGTTGTTGGAAGACGATTTGAAGAAGCAAGAATTCAAGAGGGAGAAGGTCACACTCAAGGAAGAACATCGAGGAGCTCGACGGCGCGGATCCGGCGAACTCTTGTCACCACCTTCTAGTCTACTTCTAAGGGAGTTTTTATGAGCTTTGTCATTGATTATATTTTGTTCTCTCTCTTTGTGATGTGGAACTAGACTCCCAAGGCCACCGGGCATCCGGTGAACCTTGGGAGGAGAACTTGTATATATGGATGATGATTTTGTTTATGAATTATTGTTGGTTTGTTGCTTGGTTTCATTCTATGTGTGCTTGATTGTTGTGAATCGCATGAGAACTCTGTGATTTATCTTGTCGATTGTACTTGGATGCGCGGGATGCGACCATGTATTAGATCCACATAGATTGAAGGGGGATTCAATGTATCGGTACACCGGAGGTTCCGGGTGCCGGTAGCCCCCCGCGAGCTTTAGAGTGATTCTAGCCGAGAGCGAGCATTAGAATTACCCTAGGCAAGACTCCCTGTTCCCAAAGACATCGTAGGGGTATCTTCTGGATAGAGGAACCTGTACTGGATTAGGGCTACACCACGGAGGTTCCGGGGTAGTCGACTCCCGAGTCTAGCGGACCAAACCTAGCCAACTTAGCACTCCATTTCCTAAATTCATCCTTACTTGTTCTTCTCCCAAGGGGATCCTCGCCCGAGGCCTCTTGTGCTTATTGTCACTTGCTATCTTCATTCGCCAGCATGGTGTGCCTTAGTCCGCTTTGTTTATAGTCTTTCTTTTATTTATTTATTTTCATATTTGTGTTTTATACAACTATCCTTGTTTGGTAGACTAGATAGTGATACCTAGGAGGAAGTAATAGCAGATCTTGGGGCCCTTGGGAATACGACCCTCTCGTGCACATACGAGAGGTTATTACTTGACGACCCGTGCACTTGCGGCCGGGGAGTCGCGTGCTCGCTCTTTAGCGTGTCGCGCGGCGACTCATCACCGGCCCCTTTCAATCTCACCTAGATCTAGTACACATGAGTAGGTCACATCTATGTGTACAACTCATAAAATAATCACGGATTTCTCCACAAATGTAATTCTAGACATGAAAGCATAAAAGATTGAATCTCAAACAACCATCAAATTAAATGATTATCAACATCACAAGTTCATACATAAGAATAAACCCTAGGATTCATCCACATCCAAACACCAAAATAAGTTAATCCCTCATGATAAGGGATACTTATGCAACATACAAGGTAAAGAAAGACAATAAAGAAGTTAGAAAACTCCCTCTACTATCTTGATCTCCTTGAATCGGTGAAGCCTTAATGATGATGCAATGGTGGCTTACAACTTCACTCCAACTCCTTCTCCTTTGCTCCTCTCTCTCTTGGTGATGATGTATGCTTGTTTCCCACAAGGATCGTCACCAGAAGATGGTCGGAAGGCTCTAAGATAAAGTGGTAGCGGCAGCCCAAAAGGCCAAGAAGAGGTCCCTCAAGAAAGCCCTAGACATGTGTTTATATACACCAAAACCCAAGCCATACCGGGGTCAGTGATGCGGTCAATACCGAGGTCAATGATGGGGTCATGGAGGCAGTATGAATTAGTTATTCTTCTCTAGATGAGGCAGACGTCCTCAATACCGACCACTATTCAGGCCGTATGTCTCAAATATGCTTTTATCCCCGAAACTTCACCACATGCTACAGTGTCTGCTACAACCAACATGCTATAGTAAATCTACAACAGTACTCCAGCTGCAGTAAATGCGCTACAGTACTGCGACACCTGGTTTTTCTCCTTTTTCTGCCCTAATCATATCCCCGTGTTCCCCGTGGCTCCTCCATTCCCTACAACACAAATAATACTTGATTAAGCATTAAATTGTCATCTATTCCTACAAAAATACATGCCAAGTGCATAAAATACATATACTAAAATACATACATTTAGACACTTATCAGCAACAAAAAAGTAAAAAGAGGAACAATCAAGTGTAAAATAGGGTATCCGGACAAGCTCCCCTCAGGACTAATGTTCTAGTGCGAGACAAAGTATTATAATCTCCTATTGATGTTTAATATGTCATGGACGTCCAAAAACACACGGTCCCAAACCTAAGATCAACCGTGACTAATCCCAATACTATGCCACGGCATTAGGTTTCACTACGACCCTTAACTCTATTGATCTTTCAACTAAGCCGCAGGGGATTCCATCTTCCTAAGCCTCACACTACGCGGAACTGCATTACATTCTACGGATTCCAAGTGAAAGACCCTATCCCTAAGTATAGTTCTAAACATTTTGTCCAGGTGGAAGAACCCTAGTCTCAGTTAAGCTCCAGCACTAGAATTCACTACAACCCTTCACTCTATTTCTCACCCAACTAAGACCCAAGGGAGTTCATCTCCTAGCACTTCACTCTATTTTGACCGCTAAGAACTCTTGGAACACAGAGGTAGGGAAAATCACACCATAGGGGAAAGGAGACATTTCGCTACCTCACGACTTATCCTCTCGATCCTCTCCAATCTCGAGTAATCTAATCCTATAGGAGTTGTCACACCTCCAAAGGACAACCTAAATGATCCTCAAACCTAGTGTCACGGCTAAGGGAAAATCAATGCAATAAGCAATCAAGATTGGAACTCAATTAAAAGAATCGATTAAGTAAGCATAATAAAAGTCATAGAAACAATGTCATCCTAGGGTTTACATGTCCGAATACTCACAGGGGGTTTAGCTCTCCATGGAGCTATACAAATCCATCAATGTGCATGAATAAAAAAGAAAGGTAAACATAGATGAAACCCCCTTGTGATGTGTGGTGATGGCTTTGTGAGGTCGCTCTATCTTCTCCACCAAACCTTTTGTCAAGCCTAGGGCACACCTCGCCGGATCGGTGCCGATGAAAGCTCCCCCAATAACTATCTTCCAATGGGCTTCGATGTCGATGCTAAGAACTCACTCCAATCCTCCACAAAGTCCTCTAAAAACCCTAGTCACGACCCTCCAAATATTAGGCCATAAGATCCTTTAAAAAGCCCAAAAAAGTTCCTTAAATAGTGTTTAGTCGAGGCTTTAAATCGGCTAAAATCGGGAATCCACACAGCAATGTGGAATTTTCACACGCCCGTGTGGATTTCCTGGACTCAGTTTTCTAGCACGCAGTAAACAGTAAACTGCTATAGTAATTGCTACAGTACCACTACAATACTCGCACATCAAATGTTCCCAATTTCATCGTTCATCATCGAGGCCATTGAATTGGGCACACAATCAACGATAAATCATTTCTCCTCATTAACGAAGTTCCCCAATGCTACATGAGTTAGACTTTTACGAGTGTGACTACATTTGCGCCCCTCCAAGGGAGGTTGGCATAGACTCACAAGTCTATAACTCGTACCTCATTTCTTGCTTGGTGAAAGAACTCCCCAACAACGGCGAATATGACCTAAGTTTGCTCTTTCTTGTCCAAATCTACTCTACAACCCTACATGTACAAAAGAACACAAATGCACACCAATTAATGATAAAATCTGAGAAAAGTAATGCTCAATCTACTCAATCTAAGACAATAACACTTTGTATTACTATAACACGAGCACTTATCAAACTCCCCCACACTTAAGCTTTTGCTTGTCCTCAAGCAAAAATAAAACATTAAAGTATTTGTGAAGAACAATTGAAAGTACTCGAACTTAGTTTCAGAAAAAGTACGCAAAAGAAGCATTCTACAAGTAAGGGGAAATCAAAACATTGCATAAAGGTATCATTGTTCTAGCTAAAAAATTGAATCAAAAAGGACAACAACTCAAAAATGTGTATGTGTATGTGAATTCACTCAAGTCAACCCAAAACGTACTCCTCAAAACTCTTATTAAAAGGACTTATTTATATACAAAAGTAGGGAAGGTTGTAGCTTCACACAACCTCTAAGGTAGCCTTTTCCTAGGCGGCCATCAAAGGTGGCTTTCATGCTTTCGAGGAGGTAGCTCTTTCTACCGGGGTAGTAGCTTTCACGCATCCCATAAAATAACTCTTTCTCTCATTAGGGTATAACTTGTATCCAACTTATGAGAATAGCTTCATACTTCATAGGAGGTAGCTCTTTCCACCCCAAATGCACAAATAAAACTAAACAAATATATACAAGCTCACAAGTTTTTTTCCCCAAAACAAAACTAAGAACTCACTAAAACGATGATAAACTAGTCTTTAAAACATTGAGCTTGAGTTTCCAAAAGATTTCAAGAGTGAGTTGTGCAATATGAAATACTCTAGCAAAAATTCCCTGAAATTCAAGTAGAAACTAGTGCATGATGAGATATAGTGTTAAGAATTCTCCTAGACTCTAACAATACAACTATTGCAACTAAGGTGAACCACCACGGGCTAATGAGCATACGCAATTGATCGCACAAGTAAAGGTGTGTGCAATGTGAACTTCCCCCCACACTTAAGATGTACATTGCTCCCAATGTACGCATGCAAGCACAATAAAATGTAAAACAATTAAAACAATTAATCTGGAAGTGGGCAATTGAAACATTACTCCCCTGAACTCCAAGTGTTGCGTTTGATGGAGCTATATTCATTGAGAGTTGAGTCTCAATGGGTTGTGAAGCACACACGGTCCGATGACCGTGCCTATGACTATTCCTTATAATCCAAACATCCAAGACCATCTGCACACATACACAAGGGGTTCAGTGCAGCTTAAGAAAAATCAAAATAAATCTCGAGTATATAAAGATAAAGCAATGAAATATAACTCAAGAAAAATAAATGCAACAGAAAATAAACTCAGAAGAAGAATCTTTTCTGAGTACTACAAGTCCAAAATAAGAAATGAAAGTACAAAATGAAATCAAATAAAAGAAATCTAAGACGCCTCAGCGTCGGTGTCCTCAGTAGTAGCCTCTAGTGCTGCTATAGGTTCTACTGGTGCCAATGGATCGGCTGGTGGTGACGCAAGTGATGGTGGCGCAGGGAAGACTCGAGGTCACATCACGAATGGTGAAGTCACGGCCTGCTCTAATAGCTGATGAAGACTGTAAAACTGAGCCATGACCTCGTTGTGCTGCGTAGCCTATGTGGCCCTAATCTCGGCCACCTTTATATGTAATAGCCCCATAACACTTTCGAGGCGCTCTAGCCTGTCCCAGCCTAGAGATAGAGAAAATATACGCGCAGGTGATGGCTCCCGCACTATGGGTGGTGCCTTACTCTCAGGCGGTGGTGGAAGTAACTGCAAGGTCAGTTGTGATCCCCCGGCCTCGTCTCCCTCTGCTGGCTTCGGTGGGGGCCTATTCATCACATAGTGCTGATAATATTTCCTGGCCATGTCCATCTGTCTCAACATCTCCAAAGTAATGGGGGAGGGCATGAATGTCTTCTCGATCCCCCTAATCACCTCCCGGAGGCCCATCCCACTGATAAGTCTCATAACGTATGGCCCCGAAAGATGGCCCCAAGCCAAGAGTATTGGCCTTGATGACATATGTACTATGCAAGAATATTCCCGAGGTGGAGCGGCTCACTCCGTCCATCGAATGGAGATAAAGGAGCTCCTACCGGCTCAGGACTCCTGTATTGTCACCATAGCCATTCACTTATGTACTCAGAATGGCATGAATGTACCTGTAGGCCGGCCATGATAAACAAGTAGCCTTCGATATCCTTAGCTCGTATTGCCCCTGCCCGCAAAACACTCAGTAGGCTCCCTGAGGGTTTAGACTGCCAGGGTAATCGGTCGGAAGGCTCTCGAACTCCTCTATCTTAGTAAAGGCTTCGTCGTATAAACCCATGCAAATGGAGAACCGCGTCACCGACATACTGTAACAATGCCCGAGAGCTCTAAACTATATAGCATCGGCCCACGTCAAATATGATCTGTCAAATTCAAAAGACGCGAGCACCTCCAAAGTAAGTGAGAGGTTAGCTGGCTCTCGAATAAACAATAGCCGTTGTTAACTCCCCACTGCTATAAGTTCTTCAACCTCGTCTGCCATATCGTTACCCCACTCAGCTATCCTTAAACAGCTTAGGTCTATGTCTCGAGACTGTCCGATCATGAGCTTTTCCAACCTCTCATATCTTGCCTGGTGCTCGGGTGTAGCAAAGTCTAACTATTCTGTAGAGGGCTTAAGGGGTCTCTTACCGGTCACTTGCTTTGATCTAGGTGTCATTCCTGCAAAAATTTAAAATCAATCAATCAATATCACTATTAAAACTTGTTCTGCAGGAATCCAAATGGGCGTGTGGAAATTCCACACGCCCGTGTGGATCTTCGGGCCAAGACAGGGACACGGCCGTAGCAGCAAGCAATTTCCACAACCCACTCCAAATCGTTTCGTAACCTTCCCCATTTATTTACAAAGTAACTATGCATGCATTCTTAGTGAAAGAACACCCAAATATGCAAAAAGAATAGAATTGATGAAGTAAAATTGGAGAAAGAGGTTAACCAAAAATGTAAGAATCACAAACTTGGAAATTAGCCGGAAAACCTTCTAAAACCAGTGAAATCGTCGAAAAGACCGTTAGGAATGCGAAGGGAAGTGTTCTTCCATGCATAGAGGTGTCTAAGAATGAAAGGTTGAAGAGATTATAAAAGAAGGTTGCACCCTTTTGAGTTCTGTACAACCAAACAGCCGTGTGATAAGGCCACATGGCCGTGTGCCTCTACTGTGAGGGTTCACAGGGACAGTCACATGCTCCTGTGTTCTTTTTGGTTGCTTTCTGAACACTCCCACACGGCCATGTGCCTTCATTGGGGAACCTCACAGGGGCACCCACACGCCACTGTGTGCTCTCGGGAAACACTTAAAGGCTCTGCGCACATCCACACGCCCGTGTGCCTAACCTGGCTAGAAAACAAGGCCAATCAAAGGGGTACCCACACGTCCCTGTGGTCTCTCTTGATCTCCTGAGAAAACTTTGAGTGTTTCACACGGCCGTGTGAAACATCCACATGGCCGTGTGCCTTTCATAAGGTCTTTCACAATGGTAGTCACACGATACTGTGTTTTCTTGGGATGGAAAGGAAGTCTCAGCAGAGTTTCACACGGCCGTGTGGAAATTACACACGGCCATGTGCCTTAACACAAGGGCACTCACACACCCCTGTAGACTCTCGGGAATGAGAGTTGAAGTTCTGTAGGATTCCACACGGCCATGTGCCCTTTTGAGGGTCATTTACAGGGGCATGGACAAGCCCCTGTGCCCTCTCTGTTTGAGCTCTAAATGGCGACACACGCCCGTGTGGAAATTCCACACTGTCGTGTGTCTTATCTGGATGACTTAGAAAAATTCCAAGCTCTGTAGAAAATTTCAGAAACGCATTTATAACACTTAGAGACTATATAGACGATAAAAACACGACTAGAGATCCATGGAAACATGCTCAAACGACTCAAAACTTTGTCAATCAACATCTGGGCACATGTAAACATCAAAAGATCCATGAGAAATCATAGCACATGCAAATAAAAATCAGGACACCAACACTAAGACTATTATTCCAACTAAAACTAAACTAACTACTAGAAAACAATAAAAGCTTGGGTTGCCTCCCATGAAGCGCTTGTTTAACGTCACTTAGCTTGACGTACCTGGTCTTACCTCACGGGGGTTCATGAATAAAAGTTGCCCTCTTCCCTACGACCCGAAAGCATGCTTGACATAATTTTCATAGTTTAGAGGGGGTATTATCGAGATTATTATTATTACCACACAAGGGCGAAACACCCTTACTCCTTTAATGCGCATCCCCATTTGTGTTGGGGCTCTTCTTGTGGTGTCTCCTTGACCTCCTCATCTTCTGGATCATCCTCTTCATGACTCCCTGGGCCGGCTTCACTTTCTCCACAAGACCAAGTGATAGAACATCTTTAATCTCCATATCTTGGTCTGGCCACCTCTCATAAGGGTCCAGATTCATCATTTCCTACACATAATCATTCACAAGCTCATTAATAGCATCAAGATAATAAAGACTATAATCAAAGTCTGTAAATTTTCTAAGTCATCCAGAGAAGACAAACGCCCGTATGGAAATTTCACACGGGCGTGTGTCACCATTTAACACTCAAAAAGAGAGGGCACAGGGGAGTGTTTATGCCCCTATGAATAACCTCAGAAGGGGCACACAGCCGTGCGAAATTTCCACACGGCCGTGTGAAATCCTGTAAAACTTAAATTCTCTTTCCCAAGAGTCCACAATGGCGTGTGGGTGCGCATGTGTTAAGGCACATGGCCGTGTGGAATTTTCACACGGCCGTGTGAAACTCTGCAGAGACTTCCCTTCCATCCCAAGAAAACACAGGAGCGTGTGGGCGCCCTTGTGGAAGAGCTTGTGAAAGGCACACTGCCATGTGGGTTTTCACACGAGCGTGTGGAATACTTAGACAATTCTCTGGTTGATCCAGAAAGGCCACAAGGGCGTGTGGTTACCCCTGTGGCCGGCCTTGTGTTCTTGGCTAGGCTGGGCGCACAGCTGTGTGGAATTCCCACATGGCCGTGTGGAAGTTTTCAGAGACTTTAGTCATTTTTCCGAGAGCACACAGTGGCGTGTGACTGTCCTTGTGAAGCTCTCTTATGAAGGCACATAGCCTTGTGGGGGTGTTCAAAGAGTAAACTAAGAGGACACAAGGGCGTGCATTTGCCCCTGTGAACCCTTACAGTAGAGGCACAAGGCCGTGTAGAATTTTCACACGCTCGCCTGAATGTGCAGAACGCTAAAAGCCACGACTTTCTTTTTAGTTTCACTCATACCGCTCAATTCTTTTACTCTCAAACACTCCTTGAGCACACCTCTCGCATTCCTGATGGATCACCCGAAAGTGCACGGGGTCACCAAGTAATACCCCTCAAGCACGCGTGAGGGGGTCGTATTCCCAAGGGCCCGAGAATCTACCCTTACTTCCTCTTTGCAATGTTGTTTAACCGATACGGCTTGACTTAAAGAAATTGATGAAAAGAAAACAAGAAAATATAAAATAAATGCAAGATGACTAAGGCAAAATATGGGAAATTCAATGGTTAGGAGTGGTCACGGATGAGGATTCCCTTAGGGGCTACTAAAGTGCGTTTGAAGGCTTGAACTAACATGCATGTGGCAATGATGGACCGAGAAAACCCTAGACTAGGCCAACCCGATGGTCACGGAAATTGACCCCTAATCCGGTACGGGTATTGGAATATGGAATTTCCACCGCTACGGTATTTCTACCGCCCAAATCCCCACACGATTGCTAAGGGTACAATGGCTTTCTCAAACTAGAGTTAAACCAACAACTCGGTGCTTAACCCTAGGAGTGGACGGGTACAAATGCCCGATGGTCATGACGTATTTATATGTATTTCCCTTCCAAAGTTGGTGAGTCTAACACTAGGGCAATGGTCATGCAACCTAGCATTTCCTAGATCAATTGATACATAGAGTTCTCATACATATCAAGCAATTAAAACACAAAGCAATGGATCACAAACATGCCACAAACAATGACTTAGAACAAAGCATCCAAAATACACAAGTTCACCCCCAAGGTTCACCTACATCCGGTGACCTTGGTGTTTAGTTCCTCATGATCAAGAAATACAACACAAAATACATGAAACCAAACTCCAAAAGCATAAGAAGAACTCCCTCAAGAGATGAAGGCCGGAGAAGTTCCAAAGACGCCACACAAAGGGGTGGCTTTCCTTGTCTTCAAACTTCCAAATCCAAGCTCTACTGTGAAGATCCTTCCCAAAATCTTGCTCTCCTCGCCAAATCCTTGCCTAGATCACCCTCCAAATACTTCTCCTCCCTCAGAATTTGACTGGTGATGAGAGCTCTAAGAAGAAGACACTTGATGCCCTTGAAAACCCTAGCCAAAGTCCCTTAAAAGATGAATTCGGGCAAGTTCACGGGTGACCTCACGGTCCATATATGGCCCGTGAGGGAGCCTGTAATACGGGCTACAAGAAACCGCAAAGTTGTGATTTCGCACAATAAACTGATACAGTACTCTGCCCTGAATTCCTTGCGGTTGACCTCACAGCCGTGCGGTTGCCTGTGAGGGTTTCCAGACTTAGAAAAATCTCCAAATGTGCGTGCTTCAAGATGCTACAGTGTTGCTACAGTGCGGGGGACCGTAAACCAATGAATACGGCGTGTATTTCTCCTCAAATCGCGTCGTTCAGCTCACATAAGCATCTTTTGTACTTGAAACATGAAATAAACCAATTTAGACCTAAAAGGGTATCGATTCATTAACAAAACACCGAAATACATGCACGTACATATGTGTAAAATATGTACATTTAGACGTTTATCAATTCCCGACTCTCTCACTTGATTATAGAGGTTTTAGAGATTGTTTTCTGGTTGATTTCAAGGTTTTCAGTTCTTATTTCGTCGGTAAGCCCCCCTCTTATCTCTCTCTTTATCAATCTTGATTCAATTCATTTTTTATGGTTGTTTCACTTGATTTGCATGCTTTATTCACTTGCAAACTCAATTAGGCAGGATTCAGAGTTATTTAGAATGTAAATTTATTGTTTTGGGGCCGCACGGCTATGCCGGCCCGAAGATTTACTCGGGCGTGTGGATTTCTGCAGATTGTGTTTTGAAGTAGATTTGATAGTTTTCTCTTTTAAATTTTGCAGATATGGCCTCTAGGACCAAGAAAGTAGCTGGTAAGTGTCCTCACGAGCCATCACCCCCATCAGAAAAGGTTGAGTTTGCTATACCTGGGCACCAGGTCAGGTTCGAGCGATTATCGACACTTAGGTTCGGGCAAATGAGTTATCCTGACTTGAGTGCATTGAGGGCAATACAGGGAAGCAAGGCCATTGTAGATGACATTGAGGAGCTCATTTCAGTGGGTAGTTGGGAGTAGTTATTGCATATTTGGGAGCTAGATATTCGCATATTGACGCTAGAGGTCCTCGCGTTATTCGAGTTCGATCGTTGGTACTCCAGTTTTGGTTCTGTTGATGCTAGAGACCCTCGGACAGCACCACAGTATGAGTATCACAGAGTTCTCGATCTGATTAGGGCTATATGACACGGCGTATACTGGTACAGAGGAGTACGGGCGATTACCTACGGACTACCCAGGCATTCTTACTCCCTAGAGAGCTTACGGAGCTTTATATAGCAAGGGCCAGTACGAGCTAGGGGTTTCGAAGGGTACATGCCTGTCCCGCCCGGCTTACAGATATGTATATGCCGTATTGAGCTGATCCATGCGCGGCCGTGGGGATAGTACCGGAGTGTTGAGCCGGCATGAGCTATTATACCTACACTCCATGGTCCAAAGGGAGCCACTGCACTTGGGACACATTCTGGCAGAGTACCTGCGTCATCAGGGTCATTATGCTAGAGTTGGTGTCATCTTCTCAGGCCCCTAAATTATGAGACTCCTCATTGTCATGCGTCTCCTGGATGGGTTATGCGGGGTTGAGAAGGTAACTATACCGGCTCATCTTGGTACAGAGACGATGAGACTCATGGGGATGATCTGCAAATGTGGACCAGGATTGTACTCTATGATCATTTCCCAGTCAGAGTCAACAAAAGGGAAGTAGGTTGAGGGTCCGCAGCCGACTTTAGAGCCATCTCCCGAGCAGGCAGAGGCACAGGTACCACCTACAACACCGGAGCCACCTCCAGTGCGTATTTTCTCCCCATCTCGAGGCCAAGACAGACTTGAGCACCTCAAGAGTGCTGTAGGGGTCCTTCAGACTGAGGTGGCCGAGGTCAGGGCTACCCAGATCGCGTAGCACCTGGAGGTCATGGCCCAATTTCACAGCATCCATTAGTTACTCACACAAGCCATGACCTCTCCTTTCATAGTTCAGCCTCGAGCTTCTCCCGCACCACCGGCCGATCGACCAGCACCCACTGAGACAGTGATAGCACTTGAGCCTCGCAGGACACCGACACTGAGGTGTCGTAGTTTACTTTATTTTTCTGTTATTCTTGATTTTTGGACTTGCAGTATTCAGAAAGGATCTTCTTTCTGAGTTCTTTTTTATTGCTTTTATTTTTATCAAGTTGTATTTCATTGCTCTATCTTTATATACTCAAGTTTTATTTTATTTTTCTTGAGCTACACTGAACCCCTTATGTATGTGTGCAGATGGTCTTGGATGTTTGGAAATTGAGGAGTAGTCATAGGCACGGTCATGGGACCGTGTGTGCATCACAAACCATTGAGACTCAACTCTCAATGAACCTAGCTCCATCAAACGCAACCATTGGAGTTTAGGGGAGTAATGTTTCAACTGTCCACTCCCACATTAATTGTTTTCATTATTATAAATTTTATTGTGCTTGCATGCGTACATTAGGGACAATGTACATCTTAAGTGTGGGAGGGAGTTCACATTGCAAACACCTTTACTTATGCGTTCAATTGTTTATGCTCATGTAGACCGTGGCGGTTCACTTTAGTTGCAACGGTTGTATTCTTAGAGTTTAGGAGAATTTTTAACATTGTATCTCATCATGCTCTAATTTCTACTTGAATTTTAGCCAATTTTGCTCCATTATCTCATATTGCACTACTCACTCTTGAAATCTTTTGGAAACTCAAGCTTGATGTTTAAGAACTAGTTCTAACATCATCTTAGTAGAGTTTTAAATTCTATTTGCTGAAAAAAAAAATGGCTTATGAGTTTGTAAATATTTGTTTAGTTTTTAATTGTGCATTTCGGGTGGAAAGAGTTACCTCCTATGAAGTATGTAGCTACTCTCAAAAGTTGGATACAAGTTACGCTCTAATGAGAGAAAGAGCTATCTCATGGGAAGCGTGAAAGCTACTACACAGGTAGAGAGAGCTACCTCCTTACAATTGTGAAAGCCACCTTTGGCAGCCTCCTAGGAAAGGGCTACCTTAGAGGTTGTGTGAAGCTACTTCATCCCTACTTTTGTATATAAATAAGTCCTTGTAACAAGAGCTTGAGGAGTACTTTTTGGGTAATCTTGAGTGAGTTCGCACACACTTAAACATTTTCGAGTTGTTGCTCTTTTTTATTCAAGTTTTTAGCTAGACCAATGATAACTTTATGCAATGTTTTGATTTCCCCTTACTTGTAGAATGCTTCTTTTGCATCTTTTGGTGAACCTAAGGCTGAGCACTTTCAGTTGTTCTTCCCAAGTACTTTAATGTTTTATATTTGCTTGAGGATAAGCAAAAGCTTAAGTGCGGGGGAGTTTGATAAGTGCTCGTGTTATAATAATGCGAAGTGTTATTGTCTTACATTGAGCATTACTTTTATTAGATTTTATCATTAATTTGTGTGCATTTGTGTACTTTTGTGCATTATAGGGTTGTGAAGCCAATTTGGAGAAAAAGAGCAAAGTTAGGTCATGTTCGCCATTGTTGGGGAGTTTTCGGAGCAAGCAAGAAACAAGGCGCGAGTCTAGACTTGTGGGTGTGTGCCAACCTCCTTTGGTGGGGCACAAAGGCAGTCACATTCACAATAAGTCTAACCCGTGTAGCATAGGAGAACTTCGCTAATGAGGAGAATTGAAGCAATCGACATGATCTATCATTGATTGTGTGTCCAATTCAATGGCCTCGATGAAGAACGATGAAATCTGGAGCATTTGATGCGCGAGTGCTGCAGCAATTGCTGTAGCAATTTACTGTTCACTGCACGCCAGAAATCCAAATCTAGAAAATCCACAAAGGCGTGTGGAAATTTCAGACTATTTAAAGGCATTTTTGGGGACTTTTTCGGGATCTTTTCGCCTATTCTCTAGAGGGTTGCGACTAGGGTTTGGAGAGGACTTTGTGGAGGATTGGAGCACGTCATCGGCATCGATGATAAGTGTTCATGTTATAGTAATGCGAAGCGTTATTATCTTGCAGTGAGCATTAATTTAATCAGATTTTATCACTAAAAAGCGTGCATTTATTTACTTTTGTGCATTGTAGGGTTGTGAAGATAAAGTGAAGGAAATGAACGAAGTTAGATCGTGTTCACCATTGTTGGGAAGATTCTTGGACTAAGCAAGGAGCACGACATGAGTAGAGACTTGTGAGTGTGTGCCAACCTCCTCCGGAGGGGCACAAAGGCAGTCACATTCACAATAAGTCTAACTCATGCTAGCAAGAAGAACTTTACTAGTTAGGAGATTTGAAGCAATCGGCACGATCTACCGTTGATTGTGTGCCCAATTCAACGGCCTCAATGAAGAACGACGAATTCGGGAGCTATTGTAGTAAGTTAATGTAGTAAAAATACTGTAGTAAGCTACTGTTCATCTTTCGGCCGAAATTCAGAATTCCAAAAAATTCACACGGGCGTGTGGAAATTCCACACGGCCGTGTGAATTAATTTTCCAGCAAGCCAGAAACTTCACACGCCCGTGTGGAAATTCCACACGGCTGTGTGAAGTCCCGATAAGTCTGATTTTTAAAACCATACTCAAAAATATAAAGAGGGATTTTTGAGACTTTTAAGTGATATTTTGACCTATCTTTCTGCCCAACTTCTGGAGAGTGCGGCTAGGGTTTTGGAGAGGACTTCATGGAGGTTTAGAGCGCCTCATCAGCATCGTCACCGACGTCAGGCGGCCGCACAAGACCACGGCCACACCATACGAAAGGGGGTTTTCATCGATGTCTTTACCTTGTGCTTTCTTTTATATTTTGATGAACATGTATAAATCCATGAGGAGCTAAACCCCTTGTGGGTATTCGGACTTGTAAACTCTAGGGTTATTATGTTTCTTTGAAGTTGTTGTTATGCTTTTCCATTATTGATGAATAAAAATTGAGTTTCGATCTTAATTTTATCTTGTTAATGTTTTCCTTTAGACGTGACAGACACTAGGGTTGAGAACAATCTAGGTTGTCCTTTGGAGGTGTGACAACTCCTATAGGATTAGACTATTTAAGATTGAAGAGGGTTGAGAGGGTGAGTCGTGAGGTAGCGAAGCGTCCCCTTTTCCTTCCGATGTGGTTTCTCCCTACCTCCGTTTCCTTGATTTCTTAGCGGTCAAGATAGAGTGAAGTGCTAGGTAGATAAACTCCCCTGGGGCTTAGTTACGCAATGATAAGTGTCTAAATGTATATGTTTTAGTATATGTATTTTATACACTTAGCATGTATTTTTATATGAATGGATGCCCGTTTTATACTTAATTGAGTATCATTTATGTTGTAGGGCACGGGGGAGCCATGAGGTGCATGAGAATACAATTTGGGCGAAAAAGGATGAAATTCAGGCGTCGCAGCACTGTAGCGTATTTACTGTAGCTGAAGCACTGTAGCATTCTTACTGTAGCAGTTGCTGTTGCACCTGAGGAGTTTTGGGCTGGAAATGATGGAAGTGCATAAGAATGAACAGTGTAGCATACGGGGCCGTATAAGGGGCCGTGAGCATCAAAAGACAGTGATTTTGTACTAGGGTTCACGGCCCCCTATCCACCCCGGGATCCATCCATCCACCCCGGGATACACCCCCACATGAGCCATGTTTTGCCTTATCTTTGCCTACCTATCCACCCCGGGATCAATCTATCCACCCCGGGATACTGCGGGAATATAAAAGAGCATTTTTAGGGCTTTTTAGAGAGACTTCTTCTTGGCCTTGGAGGCCGCCGCCACCGCACCTTATTGAGGCTTTCCGGCCACCTTTTGGCGGCGATCTTCATAGGAAACGAGCACACATCATCACCAAGAGGGAGAGGAGCAAGGGAGAAGGAGTTGGAGTGAAGATCTAAGCCACCATTGACAAACCTTTGAAGCTTCATCCATTCAAGGGGATTAAGACCTAGAGGGAGTTTTCATTGCTTCTTTTATGTTTTTGTCTTCCTTGTATGTTGTTTAAGTGTCCCTTGTAATGAGGGATTAACTTATTGTTGTGTTTGGATTTGGATGAACCCTAGGGTTTATCTTGTGTATGAACTTTGGATTGTTGCTTTTAATCTAGTTTGATGGTTGTTTGAGGTTCAATCTTTCATGCTTTCATGTCTAGAATTACATCCATGGAGAAATCCGTAATTCTTTTATGAGTTGTGCACGTAGACGTGACCTACTCACGCGCACTAGATCTAGGAGAGATTGAAAGGGGATTCTTGTGCCGACACGCCGAGAAATTGGGTGTCGGTAGCCCTCCATTGCTAGGTTTAAGCCGAAGGATAGTAGGTTTACTCCTATTAGAGATTTCACAGAGCTTAATGCGATCGTAGGTGGGTTAATACGGAGAGATTCCGGTTAACACTCGTATGGGATTAGGGGTTAGTCACCGAGAGATCGGGGCTAATCTACTCACGAGGTCTCTAGGTCTCAACTATCATCAATGCATCTTTATATCATCCTAGTTTTGGACTTAATGACAACCCTAGGTGGATTCCTTATCCAAACACACCCTTCTCATGCTTGATACTCCCTTGATTGTTTACATCCGTGTGTTAGTTACCAGGCCATAGGATTAGTTTAGGTTAGTTAGTTAGTTTTATTTTATTCCCACTTTTATCAAATTGTAGGCTAGGAAATAGATGAAGAGTGAGTAATAATACTTCCTTGGCCCCGTGGAATACGACCCCTGTGTCACTCACAGGGTATTACTTGGCGATCCCGTACACTTGCGGGGAAGCAATCAAGTTTTTGGCGCCGTTGCCGGGGACATTCAAGGAATATTAGGAAAGCTTGTAGTCTATTGCTCTAGTCATTTGCTTTGTAAATATTTGTCTTTGTATGTATCTTTTACCATTTTGTGCATATTTATTTATTTTACTTCTTTCTTATTTTCTTTGTTAGCTTATTGTTTTTAGTTTTGATTATTTATACAGGCCCATGGATTTCCAAGAAAAGCTTTTGGCCGCCAAAATCTTTGCACTTGAAGAGAAGATAGAAAAGTTCATTGCCATGAAAGCACGCCAATGCAATCCACCACAACCCCAAGTTCTCCGATTTCTGCCCCAACCACAACAAGTGAGAAAGTACACCACTGAAGAAGTCTTGGCTACATTTATGATCCACACAGAAACAGGGTTTCGGAATATAGACAAAAGGTTTGATGAATTTGGAACCATATTGAGAAATGTCCAAGATTCTATTCAATCTCTCGAGAACCAAGTCTGGCAACTTGTTAAGGAAAATTCCGAGCATTCTTCAAGTAGCCCATCGAGCAATATCGAAAATTTCCCAATCGAGCACTTGAGGGCCATCACTCCTATGATTGGGAAGCAAATAGAGGTTGGGGCCAAAGAGAGTCCAAGTGTCATGGAAGATGGGGTCAAGCAAGAAAGAGAGGAGGATGTCATCATGGCAATGGAAACATGTGAGGAAGTGGAAGAAGCTCAATCGCCCACATTTGAAGACGCTACTTGCCTCAACATTGATCATTCAACAAACCAATCAATAATTTTCAAGTGCAGAAAAGAGGCTCCGGGAATTGTATTTGAAGATGTGGGAAGGAAGCTAAGGCCATCCTTGAACCCACCAATGCCGGGCTTGGACAATTCCCAACCAAAAATTTTTTCTTGGCGGCCCAAGAACATTTTATGGGCAATTGAAGTTCATCACCACAGGGTTGAGAAAAAGATTGTGGATAAGTTGTTGAAGCCTCCAATTGATCCACCCATGCAAAGCTTGACAAGTTCTCAACCAAATTTGTTCCCTTGGAGACCCAAACAACACTTATGGGTAGTTCAAGGAAGTTTTAGATGGGTCGAGGAAGAAGATGTGGGTAGGAGGTGGAAACCGTCCAAGGACCCACCCATGACTAGCTTGAATTGTTCTCGACCGAAACTTTTTCCATGGAGGCCCAAGCAACTTTGTGGTGGGTTACTCAAAGGAATTCTTGCCGGGAACAAAGTTGAAGCGGAGAGGATGTTCAAGCCATCTAAGGATCCGCCCAAGTTTAAATTGCACAACTCCCGGCCCAAGCTTTTTCCATGGAGGCCAAAAGGTGACTCATTCTTGACCTCCAAATTTTCATCATCCCGGAAGGTAAATTTCGTATTTCTTGGTAGTTCTTATGCCACTTCTAGCCGGGATGAACACACTATTTTCAAGCCTCCTTAGGTAAGAATAAGGTACGTCGAGCTAATGACGTTAAACAAGCGCTTCTTGGGAGGCAACCCAAGCTTCAATTTCTTCATTTTCTTCTTTTTGTGTTTTAGTTGAATGTGGTTTGTATGTTTGTGTTTCTTTCAAGTCCATGCTTGTTTTCCTTGTGTATTTTTCTCATCATTGCTTTTGTGCTTTAATTGATAAATATCTTGAGAAGCATGTTTTTGATGATATGCCATTCATTAGATCGAATTTTTACGCATTACTTTCAAGTAGGAGGTGTTGTTAATCACTTCATGACCTTCATTGGGTGTTTTGGGCTGCTTTTGAAAGATTTCCTGATTTTTCCAGGTCCTCACGGCCCTAAGGGGGCCGTTTGGAGGGCCGTGAGACAATTCCAGTGAAGTTTGCTTAGCTCTCACGGCCCCCCTCACGGCCGTATATGGGGCCGTGACAAAATTCCAGTGAAAATGGCCTAGGCCATGCGGCCCCCTTCACGGCCGTGAGAGGGGCCGTATGCCACGGGTCCTGGACCTATATCCTCACCATTTTCTTCATAACTCTCTCATTTCTCATCCGTTTTCCCTCATTCTTTCGCCGTTTTTCTTCATTTTTCTTCCTCTAAACGAATAATCTACTCCCAAGGACCTAATTTGCATGATTGTTTGGGAGTTTTGCCATCATCTTCACCTATCCTCAAAGGTACCCCTTTCAAAACCCTAGGTGTTGGTCATGAATGTTTCTTCTTCCTCTCTCATAATTTTTCAAGTTGAATGGATGCCAATGTTGTGGGGGATTGATTGTTTGTTGTTTTTGTGGGTTTTTGGAGTAATTTGTAGGCTTTGTAAAATTTTTATGCTCCATGTACAAGGGAAGCTCTTGCAATTTTTTTTTGGGAAGTTACTGTAGCACATCTTGAACTCTTTCACACTCCCATCATGAAAACCCTTGATTTTTCTTTTATTTGGGTCTGCTATTGTATCATATTTTTATCCCTTTGCAACACTTGCAATAAGAGAGAATTGGGCATCATGATATTGAATAAGCATGGACTTGCTTGGATGATCTTTTGTTCCATTGTTTTTCTTTTGTTAATTGTTTGTTGTGTTTGTGTTTGTTCTTTTTGTGTTTTGTTTTAGTTCTTGCATGATTATTCCCCGTCTCTCCTTTGTAAATTTTGTGGATTGATGATGTGCCCTTTTTGCCTTGTAGGGCATTAAGGGAAGTTTGGTGAGCTTCTTCACATTCAATGGAGATTGGACCCGACATGTATAGCTCGCCGTACTCTATGTTCGGGTCACACATCGCCGTTTGCGCAACAAGAACCGGGGAAGTTCATTTTCACCCTCCTCCTTTGTTATTATTGTGTATATTGCCTCTATTTTCATGAATAATGTACATTGAGGGCAATGTACAACACTAAGTGTGGGGATGGGTGTATTACTTGTTTAGTGGCCATATCTACATGCTAGTGTTATCAATGATGGCTTTGTTCATTCTTGTTAGATTCTTCAAGTATGAATTAATGATTGATGTGAGTTACATTTCTTTTGTTGTGCTCTATTGAATCCTGTTTCACCTCTAGTATTATTCTGTGCACTGAGTCTTTTGTTGATGCCCTGGGAATAGCCTGCTTGACTTTCTTAACTCTCTTGTATGCTTAACACACAATTTTGAGTACTTAGCCTTAGACTACTAAGTTCTATCCTTCAATGAACTCTTAAGAACTTCTAAGTCTTTTTGAGCTAGTCCTAATTTTGTAACTTGTAGTGCAGTCTAGGGTGAATATAAAAAAAAAAAAAAAAAAAAAAAAAGGAGAAAATGAGTCTATGACAGTATTCCTCTGCTAGTATAGCACGAATGCGTCTATGTAGACTGTAATCAAGTAGGATGGGTGGCTCTTGTGCCTGGCCAGCATGTGCATCCGTCTGAAAGATTATTTTTGTGCAGTCTACGTTAGTCGGACTTAAAAAAAAAAAAAAAAAAAAAAAAAAAAAAAAAATGTATATACATGTATTAAAACCCTAGTGATCTCTTGGACTGCCTACTTGAGTTCGTGAGTGGAAATGGAATTTAGTCTCAAGTTATAGACTTAGAAGGATCTTATTTGTTCATTGAAGTGGCACTTAGCATTTTAAGACTTGGTACTCTGTACATGTGGGGTGATTAGCATATAGAGCTTTACTGATTGAAGTCATAGGGCTAGACCATGTCAGGGCAAATGAAATGAAAGATTCACTTACACTGTACAGACATATAAGAGGTGAGGCAGGATCTGTTTGTTGTACATATTGACTGTAACTCAACATCTATATTTCATTACTCTATACTTGTAGAATCTCGTATTTGTTTGAGCCGGAGATGTACATTTAGCCACTTATCATTCCCTTTGTTTTTCATGATTTGTTTGCTTGGGGACAAGCAAACGCTTAGGTGTGGGGATGTTTGATAAGTGTCTAAATGTATATGTTTTAGTATATGTATTTTATACACTTAGCATGTATTTTTATATGAATGGATGCCCGTTTTATACTTAATTGAGTATCATTTATGTTGTAGGGCACGGGGGAGCCATGAGGTGCATGAGAATACAATTTGGGCGAAAAAGGATGAAATTCAGGCGTCGCAGCACTGTAGCGTATTTACTGTAGCTGAAGCACTGTAGCATTCTTACTGTAGCAGTTGCTGTTGCACCTGAGGAGTTTTGGGCTGGAAATGATGGAAGTGCATAAGAATGAACAGTGTAGCATACGGGGCCGTATAAGGGGCCGTGAGCATCAAAAGACAGTGATTTTGTACTAGGGTTCACGGCCCCCTATCCACCCCGGGATCCATCCATCCACCCCGGGATACACCCCCACATGAGCCATGTTTTGCCTTATCTTTGCCTACCTATCCACCCCGGGATCAATCTATCCACCCCGGGATACTGCGGGAATATAAAAGAGCATTTTTAGGGCTTTTTAGAGAGACTTCTTCTTGGCCTTGGAGGCCGCCGCCACCGCACCTTATTGAGGCTTTCCGGCCACCTTTTGGCGGCGATCTTCATAGGAAACGAGCACACATCATCACCAAGAGGGAGAGGAGCAAGGGAGAAGGAGTTGGAGTGAAGATCTAAGCCACCATTGACAAACCTTTGAAGCTTCATCCATTCAAGGGGATTAAGACCTAGAGGGAGTTTTCATTGCTTCTTTTATGTTTTTGTCTTCCTTGTATGTTGTTTAAGTGTCCCTTGTAATGAGGGATTAACTTATTGTTGTGTTTGGATTTGGATGAACCCTAGGGTTTATCTTGTGTATGAACTTTGGATTGTTGCTTTTAATCTAGTTTGATGGTTGTTTGAGGTTCAATCTTTCATGCTTTCATGTCTAGAATTACATCCATGGAGAAATCCGTAATTCTTTTATGAGTTGTGCACGTAGACGTGACCTACTCACGCGCACTAGATCTAGGAGAGATTGAAAGGGGATTCTTGTGCCGACACGCCGAGAAATTGGGTGTCGGTAGCCCTCCATTGCTAGGTTTAAGCCGAAGGATAGTAGGTTTACTCCTATTAGAGATTTCACAGAGCTTAATGCGATCGTAGGTGGGTTAATACGGAGAGATTCCGGTTAACACTCGTATGGGATTAGGGGTTAGTCACCGAGAGATCGGGGCTAATCTACTCACGAGGTCTCTAGGTCTCAACTATCATCAATGCATCTTTATATCATCCTAGTTTTGGACTTAATGACAACCCTAGGTGGATTCCTTATCCAAACACACCCTTCTCATGCTTGATACTCCCTTGATTGTTTACATCCGTGTGTTAGTTACCAGGCCATAGGATTAGTTTAGGTTAGTTAGTTAGTTTTATTTTATTCCCACTTTTATCAAATTGTAGGCTAGGAAATAGATGAAGAGTGAGTAATAATACTTCCTTGGCCCCGTGGAATACGACCCCTGTGTCACTCACAGGGTATTACTTGGCGATCCCGTACACTTGCGGGGAAGCAATCACGCAAGCTGGACCAAAGGGTTAGAACTACACATAGGAAAAGGTTTTACCACTAGGAGTCCCTAGAACTTAAAGCAATCCCATATAGTGCGAGGTTTAGGTAGATATACTCCCCTGGGGCTTAATCGTGCCAGCGACAGAGTGAAGGGTTTATGTGAATCCTAACACCGGGGCATAATATTGGGGTTAGTCACGGTTGTCCTTAGGTTTGGGACCATGTATCTAAGGATTTCCTCGACTCAATTGACATCAATAGGAAAGTATAATAGCATCGTCTTGCACTAGAAGCAAAGATCCTAGAGGTAGCTTGTCCGGATACCCTATTTCATCCATTGCCAGTTTCTCTCTATTCCCTTTTACTTACACTTTCTTATCTTCCATCTTTCTATTCAATTTCTTGTCTTTTATTATATTTGCTTCCATATTCACACATCAATTCTATTCTTATCTTTCCATACTCCACATAGCTTAAATAATGAAATCTAGTATTTTAACTCCCTATTCCATGTGGATTCGACTACCCACTCACCGGGGTAAATTTTATTACTTCGACAAACCCGTGCACTTTCCGGGTGTTGTCAAAGGTTTTGGCGCCGTTGCCGGGGAATAGGCGTTTTAGATATTTGTTTTTCAATATTTTAGTTATTCACTTTACTTTCTATTTCACACTTTCTTTATCTATCATTGTTCTTATTTTTCTTTCCTTTGCTTTGGCTTCAGGTTATGACCTGCGGGAACCCTTTGATTCTTGTTGAAGGAGATCCGGACATTTGACGAAGAACACATCGCAAGGGTAAAGAACCTGCGCAAGAAGCTTTTAATCAAGCCGATATTGAGACAGAAGGGTCAGAAACAATGGCAGAACAGAATGAACAGGAGAGGACATTGCCCGATTTTGCTAGACCTGCAGTCATGGGGACCCAATCGAGCATTGTGAGTCCCCCAATTAGGCAATGAATTTTGAGTTGAAGCCGTCGTTCATTCAGATGTGCAACAGTCCGCACAATTTAATGGTTTGGCCGATGAAGATCCCAACAGTCATATAGAGAATTTCCATGAAGTGTGCGACATGTTGAAGATTAATGGAGTGACGGACTGATGAGTGCTATCCCGCAAGTGCACGGGTCGTCAAGTAATACCCCGTGCGTAACACAGGGGTCGTATTCCCTGCGGCTCGAGAAGCTACCCTTACTTCCCTTTTACAATGTTGTTTGACCGATACAACTCAAGATTTTGAATATAATCCAAAGAAGCTAGATAAATAAATAACGAAAGCTAACATACGAGGGCAAGATACAGGGTAAAATAGGGCTAGGAGTGGTCACGGATGAGGATTCCGTTAGGGGCTACTAAAGTGAGTAGGATGCTTGAACTAACATGCAAGTGGCTAATTGGACCGAGAAAACCCTAGACTAGACCAACCCGATGGTCACGGAAGTCGACCCCTAATCCGGTACGGGTATTGGATACGGTACGTATACCGCCCAAGATTACCCCTACGATTGCAAAGGGTGAAGTGGTTTTCTCAAACTAGGGTTACAATACAAAAGAGTACTAAACCCTAGGAGTGGAGGGGTACAAATACCCGATGGTCACGGCGTATTTATACGTATTTCCCTTCCAAGTTTGGTGAGTCTAACACTAGGGCAATGGTCATGCAACCTAGCATTTCCTAAGTCTTTTGATACATAGAGTTCTCATGCATACCAAGCATGTAAAAAACCAAACAATGGATCACAAACAAGCCACAAACAATAAATAGAACAAAATCATCCAAAACATCACAAGTTCACCCCCAAGGTTCACCTACATCCGGTGACCTTGGGGTTTAAGTGCTCATGTTCACTAGATACAACAATAAATGCATGGAAACAACCAACAAAGGCATGAGAAGAACTCCCACAAAGGATGAAGGCCGGAGAAGTTCCAAAGACGCCACTCCAAGAGGTGGCTTCGCTAGTCTTCAACCTCCAAATGTATGCCCTAGGATGTAGAATTTTCCCAAAACCTTGCTCTCCTCGCCAAATCCTTGCCTAGATCGCCCTCCAAGAGCTTCTTCTTCCTCAATTCGAAGGTGGTGGTGAGAGGCCTTAAGAAGAAAACTCAAGATGCCCTTGAAAACCCAAGCCAAAGTCCTTTAAAAGATGAGTTCGGGCAAGCTCACGGGTGGCCTCATGGTCCATATACGGCCCTTGAGGGAGCCTATAATACGGGCTACAGGAAACCGCAAAGTTGTGATTTTACACAGTAACTGCTACAGTACTACTCGCGGATGACCTCGCGGCCGTGAGCCTGCCCGTGAGGGTTTCCAGACTTCATTCTCCTTCCAACTCTTCGCGCTTTGGGAAGCTACAGTAACGCTACAGTACTCGGGACCCTAAAACGACATTTTCGGTGTAAATTTCCTCTCAAATCGCGTCGTTAGGGTCACCAAAGCATATAATGTACCTGAAACACGAAATAAAACAATTTAGACCACAAAAGGGCATCGAATCATCAACAAAATACGAAAAGCATGGGCAAGTATACGTATAAAATACGTATATTTAGACGTTTATCATACGGCATAACGTTTATGCTAGCTCCCGAGTCGGGCAAGGTGCTTTCTTGCACTACATCCCCAATCACACAAGGGATGATGAAGCTACCAGGATCATTAAGTTTCTTGGGTAATTTCTTTTGAATTACGGCCGAGCAATTTCCCGATAGAGTCACCGTCTCCAAGTCTTCAAGCTTCCTTTTATTGGTGAGGAGGTCCTTCATGAATTTAGCGTATTTCGGCATTTGTGAGAGGGCCTCAACCAAGGGAATGTGTATGTGAAGTTGCTTAAAGATGTTCAAGAATTTCTTGAATTGAGCGTCTTCTTTATCTTGTTTGAGCCTAGAAGGATATGGTACCAAAGGTTTATACTCAGGCTCCTTCTTAGTCGAGGAACTTGGAACATTTCCCTTGTGCTTCCCGTCAATCTCATCAATTGCATCATTATTTTACTTAGGGTCTTCTTGGTCGGCTACCCTATCGTTGGAGGTACTTGGACTATCCCCGGTCCTTACCTTTAACTGCTTTCCACTACTTAGTGTCACCGCCTTCAAGTGTTCCCTCGGGTTGCATTCATTGTTGCTCGGCAAGCTACCCGAGGGACCATCTGACTGTGCCCTAGCAAGATGTCCCACCTGGGTCTCAAGAGACAGAATGGAGGCTTGGACGTTTCTCAATATAGTACCAAATTCATCAAATCTCTTGTCTACATTCTGGAATTTTGCCTCTGTAGTGATCATGAATCATACCAATACATCCTCAGTCGAGTATTTCTTCTCTTGGACCTGCTGGGGCTGAAATTGGGGGCCCTGGGGTGGTGGAGGTCTCTGTTGGAACTGGCCTTGGTTCCAAGACATGTTCGGAGGATTCCTCCACCCTGAGTTGTAGCTATTACCGTATTGATTCCCCGGTCCCCGAGGTCCTCCACCAACATAATCCACCGATTCCACGGGTGTAGAGGGAGCAATAAATATGGGGCACTGCGAAGTTGCATGCACTGCACCGCAAGTATTACAAGACATCACTATCTTAAGGGTAGAACTAGACCCCAGCATGAACTGATCAAATTTCTGTGTCAGTGCACTGACTGCTGCGTTGTTATCGGTGACATTCTTCGATAAGGCCTCAACCTTTGCAGTCAATGTTGTGGTCTCATTCACCTCGAACAGGCCTGCAACCCTTGGTCCTTTCTGCCGAGTGCTTCAGTGGCACTCATTGCTTGCCATGTTCTCAATTAATTTCTCAGCTTCTTCAGGGAGCTTATCACTCAAGGAGCCACCTGCCACGGCATCTATGAGTTGCCTTGTAGCGTAATTCAAGCCATTACAGAGCATCTGTACTCGTATCCAAGCAGGGAAGCCATGGTGAGGGCACCTACGTAACAAATCCTTGAACCGATCGTGTGCCTCAAAAAGGGTTTCCAAATCCCCCTGTCTGAAAGAGGAGATCTCTTGTCTCAATCTTGTGGCTTTGCTTGGTGGGAAATATTGGGCCAAGAATTTCTCAACCATTTCCTTCCAGGTGGTAATGGACCCGGGAGCCAAGGAAGTGAGCCATCTATAAGTTGCTCTCCTCAAACTAAATGGAAACAATTACAGTCTAATAGCATCATCTGACATGGAGTTGATCTTGAAAGTAGAGCAAATCTGTAGGAAGCGGGATAGATGGGCATGCGGGTCCTCATCAGGAAGTCCATCAAACTGAACTGAGTTTTGTATCATCGCTATTGTGCTCGCCTTGATCTCAAAGTTATTCGCTGGGATTGAGGGCGCTTACACACTGAATTCTTCCTCGGTGAACTGTGGTCTCTCAAAATCGGATAAAGTTCTCCTTGGTTCGGCCATAACTGATGGTTCACTAGACTCGACCCGAACTTCCTGTTGCCTCGAACTCTCGGTAACCTCTCTCAACCGTTGATGCAAAGTGCGTTCGATCTTGTCGTCAGGCTCAACTAGAGTTGCTTGTCCCGCCCGTGTCATAAGATGGGTACCTCGCAAAATAACTAAAGTCAAAACGAGCAAAAGGTGAAATGATGAAGTATAAACAAGAATGGTAAAAACGAACAAAAATAAAATGGTCAAATCAACACGCTATAAGTTTTCAAAATATTCCTCATGGGTCCCCGGCAACGGCGCCAAAAACTCGGTATGCGTTTGATTCACTCACCCGCAAGTGCCTGGGGTCGCTAAGTAATATCTCTCGCGCGAGCACGAGGGGGTCGTATTCCCAAGGGCCCGAGAATCTATTCTTACTTCCTTATCACAATGTTGTCCAACCTAGTAATTACTTGATAGAGATAATGACACGACCCCTTGCGTGTATCCCGCAAGTGCACGGCTTCTCGAAGTAATAAAAGTTACTCTGGTGAGAGGGTAGTCGAATCTACAGGGAATAGGGATTTAGAATACGAGATTTCACTAATTAAGCTATGTGGTGTATGAAAAGGCAATATCTGGATCAATGAATGAATGTAGAAGTAAACAGAATAAAAGACAAGAATTTAAATAGAAAGATGGAAGATCAGAAAGTGCAAGTAAAAGAGAATAGAGAGGACTAGCAATAAATGAAATAGGATATCCGGACAAGCTACCTCTAGGATCTATGCTTCTAGTGCAGGACTATGCTATTATACTTCCTTATTGACATTAATTGAGTCGAGGAAATCCTTTCGCTCATGGTCCCAAACCTAAGGAAAACTGTGACTAACCCCATCATTATGCCCCGGTATTAGGATTCACGTCACCCTTCACTCTGTCGCTCGCACGACTAAGCCCCAGGGGAGTATATCTACCTAAACCTCACACTACGTGGGATTGCTTTAAGCTCTAGGGATTCCTAGTGGCAAAACCTGTTCCTGTGTGTAGTTCTAACCCTTTGGTCTAGCTGGAAGAACCCTAGTCTAGATTAAGCCCCAGCGCGTAGGATTCACTTCAACCCTTCACTCTGTTACTTGCGTAACTAAGCCCCAGGGGAGTATATCTTCCTAGCACTTCACTCTATTTTGACCTCTATGAAATCACGGAAACGGAGGTAGGGAGAAACCACATCAAATAGGAAAGGGGTACATCGCTACCTCACAACTCTCCCTCTAAAGGAGTTATCACACCTCCAAAGGGTAACCTAAATTATTCTCAATCCTAGTGTCACATCTAAGAGAGAACATTAGCAAGATGAAATTAAGATTGAAACTCAATTTTTATTCATCAATAATGGAAAAGCATAATAACAATGTCAAAAAAACATAATATTCCTAGAGTTTACAAGTCCGAATACCCTCAAGGGGTTTAGCTCCTCATGGAGCTATACATGTTCATCAAAATAGAAAAGAAAGTACAGATCAAAGACATCGATGAAAACATCCTTGTATATGGTGTGGCCTGTTAGTGTTAGCCCTAGCCCCAATATGTTGATCTGAACCTTTATTAGTTATATGTTTTTTAATAAAACCTGGCTTGTTTTATCTTACTACATTTCTGTGCATGTGTGCTTGGATAGAACTATCCCTGAGAGTTTGTTCCGCACAAGTTGCCGAATACGTGATTCGGGCAGTAAAACCTTGGTGCGTAAATGAACAACTTTCTAAACATCCCTAGTCAATTACTGTCATGGGAATGATAGTAAACTAAGACTAGTATGCCTATTGTGTGATGATCATGTTTTACGGATTATAGGACATGTGATGTCAATCAATAGACATAGACACGTGTTAGTGAACAGCGTGTCTAGATCGATCCGCTCACGAGATCACTACATGGTTGCAAAGTCATAAGTGGTTCTCGTGTAACGCTTATACTGAATCCTTAGACTCAAGGTCGCTATGGAGCTTGGATGAATGTTGGTGTACTTTGACATACGCCTAACGTCATTCGTAACAGAGTGACAAGTATGGGTATGATTGGGTGCATCGAGATTCATAGCGAGTAACATTTGCGATGCGAGGGGATTGCCACTCTCTAAGGAGAGAGAATATCACCGACCACTTGATCGGTGAAACTGAGTAGTGCGTGGCCACGCCCAAGTGAAATGGTAAGGGTTATCATTTATTTGACCTAGTCAGTTCACCGAGGATCAAGAAATTGATCGACAAATAAATAAGGGTGACTAAGCTCCATGCCTTATGTTGATCGAGATATTCAATTGGCAAAGGAATCAGATAAGGTTACGAGGTTAGTTGATTACCCAGTCGACCTCCGTTTTAATTCGGGTTGTCACATTGCCATGCTAGACGGCATTTGTGACTTATGGGCCTTAACGAGGTTAAAATCCCATTGCCGATTTTAAAACGGGCCTACAGGATCGCACACGTAAAAGCCATGAAATCCGGACTCAATCTAATGAGTCGAATAGCTAAATGGAGTTTATATAAATCAAGAGTTGATTTGGTCTAACCGCGAATGTGTAAAGATTGAGTTATGAGATAACTTAAAAATTGAGGGACTTAATTAGAAATTAAGTGTTAGCTTATTGGATCTAATATGATTAATATCCAATAAGAGGAATCAACGGTTGATATTTCATTGGGATTGGTTTTAGGGTTTTATAAATACATGTGTATTAGAGAAAACCCTAACCTTAATCTTTCCTCTCCCTCTCTCCCTCAAGGAGGCCGCCGGTCCGCCCTAGCTAAGAGGACGCCGCCGCAGCCGCCTGTCAAAGGTGTTGTCCGCCTTTTCCCCCTTTTTGAAGAAAGGTTTCTCCATCCGGATTGCCGCTACTCGGCTCCGGCGAAGGTATAGGTCGGCACCACTTTGATCTTTCTTGTTTATTCATGTATGTTAGTTCACAGGCCGGCTTTTTCATTGATATTTCTTTATCAATGGAGATCGTCGGGGTGAGGGTCTTTTGAGATTATTTCATAATGGTTGTGGAATTTTTTTCAAAAGATTCTCACATATGAAACATTCGCCGAGTGTTGGTTTTGGATTTACAATTCCCTACACATGTTTACGATTAGGATTTTGAGACCTAATTTTAATTGCTATTCGTATTTCTCGATAAGAGTTATCGTTGGATACTAGCAATCCATACCGGATTGTTTCTGGCTTGTGTGTGTGTGAGAGTAGAGGGGAGTCGCATATATGCATTCCCTTTTTCGACTACACCCCTGGAATTGTATTTATTTATTTATTTTAGATTTTTATATCTTTATTCGTTTCATTGCATGCTAGGGTCCATGCTAGTTTTGTTTGTTATCCGCTGTGCATATTTTGTCTTCTAGCATGCTCGTAGACCCTTGACGATCCCAACAGTGGTACCAGAGCTAGGTTTTCTGTTGCATGCTTTGGACTTTGGTTTTATTTGTTCTCATCTTTCATATTATTTGATGTTTGTTTGGTTCAAATAAAACATAAAAGTTTATGGAATTGATTGATTGATTTTAGCACAAATCAATTAATAGTGAGTTCAAATTTATCGACTGAGATCAAATGGTTTGATCTTATGGGGTAACTTGAACACATGATTCCAAACGGCTTAAATTAAATTGTTTATTTAAAATGCGTTTTATATCATGTGATGATAGCATGCATGTGTGAATGTTTATTCTTATGATGAATATTTGTATGGTGAATGTTATGAATGTATGATTTATTTCGTGCTATCATGGGCCTTAGATAGACACGGCCTGCGTGCCGTTTTTACATTTGGATACGACCTGCGTGTCGTGGTAATTTAATACGACCTGCGAGTCATTTTTTATTGTATATGGTATGCATACTGTTTATTTATTTTTCATTTAATTCCTTTTATGAAGACGGCGAGATTCAAAGAGGCGGATCCAGACGAGAAGCCCTAGCCCAAGAGATAGTCTCTAGGTTTAGGTTTTTTGGGCTCATGATTGTCACCATGTTTTTCATGTTTTTATTTTTATTACATTGTGAATGGATGCATGTTAAGCCGTAAAAGATTTAAATCCCATTAAATAGTAAGTCTTAAAATGCCTTCCACTACTCAAAACTTGTCAAGGCATCGATCGTCGAAACGGACGCCATGCCGTCGTTGGTGTGCGCCAGATTATCTTTGTGAGGCAAGTGCCGGAATAAATGTTATGTCCGACATTTGGGTAATGGATTGACTTAACAAGGGTAGTAGTGACCGTCCTAGCCCTAGGCATTAAAATGGGAAGTGCTTTAACATAATAGTTGTTAATCCCATTTGATCCAAGGGTCTCATGGTGATGTGACTGGGAAGAGTTCCTACCTAAATAACCGAGTCTTGGGTGTACAACCTCAGCTTGACCAGGACAAAGTGAAATATGGACCTTGGCCCACAATAAAATCACTAACACGAATTATTTTTTGAATATTTGTGGGAATGTTTTAATAGCCAAAAAAACTAATACTATTTTGCACATTTACTGTATAGTTTCAATGTCAACCGTAAATCAGAACAGTTTTTCTTTGCGATCTGTTCTTGAGAAAAACAAGGGTCAAAGTAGAAAGGGAAAGGGAAAGGCCAAGGCCATGCCAAAGGAAAAGGTTGGACCTTACACCAAAGGCAAGGCGGCCAAGACTCCCAAATCCAAGCCTCTAAAGGAAGGCAGCTGCTTTCACTGCAAGGGAGCTGGCCACTGGAAGAGGAACTGTCCACTATATCTGGAAGATTTGAAGAAAGGAAAGGTTCCCCCTGCTTCAGGTATTTACATGATAGAGATCAATCTCTCTATTTCTACTTCTTGGGTATTAGATACCGGATGTGGTTCTCACATTTGTTCAAATGTGTAGGGACTGAGAAATAGGAGGGTATTGAAGAAGGGCGAAGTCGACCTAAGAGTAGGTAAAGGCGCAAGAGTTGCGGCGGTGGAGATAGGCGACTATTCTCTGACTTTACCTTCAGAATTAGTGATTCAATTATCGAATGTTTATTATGTACCTGCTATGAGAAGGAACATTATTTCGATTTCATGTTTAGACAATGATGGATTCAATTTTGTTATTTCGAATAATGAATTTTCCATTCATCGTAATAAAATCTTGTATGGCAATGGTGTGCTAAACAATGGTTTTACGTTCTAGACTTGACTAATCACAAATCAATCTACAATGTAAATGGTAAGAGGATAAAAACAAATGAGTTAAATCCATCTTACATCTGGCATTGTCGTTTAGGACATGCAAATGACAAACGCATCTCAAGACTCTATAGAGACGGAGCACTTGGGTCATTTGATTTAGAGTCATTTGACACATGCGAATCTTGTCTGCATGGAAAAATGACAAAGAGACCCTTCACCAAAGTTGGTGAAAGATCTAGCGACTTATTGTGTCTCATACATAGCGATGTATGTGGACCAATGAGCACGCAGGCCAGAGGTGGTTATGTGTATTTCGTAACCTTTACGGATGACTTCAGCAGGTTTGGATACGTCTACCTGATAAAGCATAAGTCCGAAACCTTTGAAAAGTTCAAAGAATTTAAGAACGAAGTACAAAACCAGCTTGGCAAAAGTATTAAGGCCATTTGATCTGATCGAGGCGGCGAATATTTTAGCCAAGAGTTTGATCATTATCTCAAAGAGTGTGGAATTGTTTCGCAGCTCACTCCACCTGGAACACCTTAGTGGAATGGTGTGTCCGAGAGGAGAAATCGAACCCTATTAGATATGGTCCGATCGATGATGAATCAAACGAGTCTTCCAAGATCCTTTTGGGGATACGCCCTTGAAACGGCTGTGTTCCTACTAAACCGAACTCCAACTAAGGCACTAAATAAGACTCCTTATGAGATATGGTATGGGTGAAAGCCCAATATGTCTTTTCTAAAGATCTGGGGGTGCGAGTGTCATGTTAAGCGGTTAACATCGGACAAACTCGCATCCAAAATAGACAAATGCCTGTTTGTGGGATACCCTAAGGAAACGAAGGGTTATTCATTCTACAACCCCACTGAGAACAAAGTGTTTGTTGCTCAACATGCTATTTTCTTAGAGAAGGAGTTTCTTCTCAAGAAAGATAGTGGGAGTAGAGTTGAACTTGAAGAGATTCAAGTCCCACAGACTCCGACTGAGGAAAGGTTGGAAATGGAATCGAATTCACAAGATGTTGTGGAACCCGAACCCATTAAACAAGCACCTAGAAGGTCCGGTAGGATGCGTCACGAGTATATGAGATATGGTTATCTCATAACTGATGACCAAAGCTTAGAGCTGGTGGATCAGGATGAACCCACCACCTACCGTGAGGCTATTGGGAGTCTAGACTCAGACAAATGGCTTGGAGCCATGAAATCTGAGATGCAATCAATGTATGATAATCAAGTTTGGAACTTGGTTGACCCACCGGAAGGTGCGAAGATCATTGAGTGCAAATGGATCTTCAAGCGTAAAGGCGATAATACCTTCAAAGGTAGACTAGTGGCGAAGGGATTTCGACAAACTCATGGTATAGACTATGACGAAACCTTTTCACCAGTAGTCATGCTCAAATCCATTAGGATTCTACTTGCCATAGCTGCATATTATGACTATGAGTTATGGAAAATGGAAGTCAAAACGGCTTTCCTTAACGGAAACCTTCTCGAGGATGTGTACATGACACAGCCTGAGGGTTTTGTCGACCAACAGAATCCTACAAAGGTTTGCAAGCTCCAGAGATCCATTTATGGACTCAAGCAAGCATCCCGAAGCTGGAATCTTCGATTTGATGAGACAATCAAAGAGTTTTATTTTATCAAAAATGAAGATGAGCCTTGTGTGTACAAGAAGACTAGTGGGAGCATAGTCATCTTCTTAGTGTTATACGTTGATGACATTCTACTCATTGGGAATGACATCCCAACATTACTAAGTGTTAAGCAATGGTTGGGTAAGTGTTTCTCAATGAAAGACTTAGGTGAAGCCGAAACTATCCTAGGGATAAAGATCTATAGAGATAGATCGCAACGGCTTCTTGGACTAAGTCAATCTAGATACATCGACAAGATGTTGAAGAGATTCAGCATGTCTAACTCAAAGAAAGGGTTCCTATCCTTGTCTCAGGGAGTAGTTCTTAGTAAAGGGGATTGTCCTAAAACTAAAGAGCAAAGGGAATACATGAGTAGGATTCCTTATACTTCTGCAATAGGATCTATCATGTATGCCATGTTATGTACTAGATTGGATGTCGCTCATGCACTGAGTATGACGAGCAGGTTCCAACAGGATCCAGGTGAAAACCATTGGACTACTGTCAAGAATATCCTAAAATACTTGCGAAGAACTAAGGATTATTTCTTGGTGTATGGTGGTGAGAATGAGCTCGTTGTAACTGGTTACACAGATGCTGCATTTCAAACCAATGCAGATGATTGCAAATCACAATCAGGTTACGTGTTCTGCTTAAACGGAGGTGCTGTTAGCTGGAAAAGCTCAAAACAAGACACCGTCGCTGATTCTACTACAGAGTCTGAGTACATAGCAGCTTCAGATGCTGCTAAGGAGGCTGTTTGGCTTCGGAGGTTCTTATCTGGGTTAGGCGTTGTTCCATCAAGCCTAGATCCAGTTAGCCTCTATTATGACAACAACGGGGCCATCGCACAGGCTAAGGATACCCGATCACATCAGAAGTCCAAACACATACTCAGGCGATTCCATCTCATCCGAGAGATCGTCGACAAAGGAGATGTGAAGGTGTGTAAGATAGTTGGAGAAGATAACGTAGCTGACCCCCTGACCAAGTAGTTGGTTAAGGCAAAACATGACCGTCACAAGATATCAATGGGTCTTAGGGCTATGCCCGATTGGGACTAGTGCTAGTGGGAGATTGTTAGTGTTAGCCCTAGCCCCAATATGTTGATCTGAACCTTTATTAGTTATATGTTTTTTAATAAAACTTGGCTTGTTTTATCTTACTACATTTCTGTGCATGTGTGCTTGGATAGAACTATCCCGGAGAGTTTTTTCCGCACAAGTTGCCGAATACGTGATTTGGGCAGTAAAACCTTGGTGCGTAAATGAACAACTTTCTAAACATCCCTAGTCAATTACTATCATGGGAATGATAGTAAACTAATACTAGTATGCCTATTGTGTGATGATCTTGTTTTACGGATTATAGATATAGACACGTGTTAGTGAACAGCGTGTCTAGATCGATCCGCTCATGAGATCACTACATGGTTGCAAAGTCATAAGTGGTTCTCATGTAACGCTTATACTGAATCCTTAGACTCAAGGTCGCTATGGAGCTTGGATGAATGTTGGTGTACTTTGACATACGCCTAACGTCATTCGTAACAGAGTGACAAGTATGGGTATGATTGGGTGCATCGAGATTCATAGCGAGTAACATTTGCGATGTGAGGGGATTGCCACTCTCTAAGGAGAGAGAATATCACCGGCCAGTTGATCGGTGAAACTGAGTAGTGCGTGGCCATGCCCAAGTCAAATGGTAAGGGTTATCATTTATTTGACCTAGTCAGTTCACCGAGGATCAAGAAATCGATCGACAAATAAATAAGGGTGACTAAGCTCCATGCCTTATGTTGATCGAGATATTCAATTGGCAAAGGAATCGGATAAGGTTACGAGGTTAGTTGATTACCCAGTCGACCTCCGTTTTAATTCGGGTAGTCACATTGCCATGCTAGACGGCATTTGTGACTTATGGGCCTTAACGAGGATCGCACACGTAAAAGCCGTGAAATCCGGACTCAATCTAATGAGTCGAATAGCTAAATGGAGTTTATATAAATCAAGAGTTGATTTGGTCTAACCGCGAATGTGTAAAGATTGAGTTATGAGATAACTTAAAAATTGAGGGACTTAATTAGAAATTAAGTGTTAGCTTATTGGATCTAATATGATTAATATCCAATAAGAGGAATCAATGGTTGATATTTCATTGGGATTGGTTTTAGGGTTTTATAAATACATGTGTATTAGAGAAAACTCTAACCCTAATCTTTCCTCTCCCTCTCTTCCTCAAGGAGGCCGCCGGTCCGCCCTAGCTAAGAGGACGCCGCCGCCGCCGCCTGTCAAAGGTGTTGTCCGCCTTTTCCCCCTTTTTGAAGAAAGGTTTCTCCATCCGGATTGCCGCTACTCGGCTCCGGCGAAGGTATAGGTCGACACCCCTTTGATCTTTCTTGTTTATTCATGTATGTTAGTTCACAGGCCGGCTTTTTCATTGATATTTCTTTATCAATGGAGATCGCCGGGGTGAGGGTCTTTTGAGATTATTTCATAATGGTTGTGGAATTTTTCTCAAAAGATTCTCACATGTGAAACATTCGCCGAGTGTCGGTTTTGGATTTACAATTCCTTACACATGTTTACGATTAGGTTTTTGAGACCTAATTTTAATTGCTATTCGTATTTCTCGATAAGAGTTATCGTTGGATACTAGCAATCCATACCGGATTGTTTCTGGCTTGTATGTGTGTGAGAGTAGAGGGGAGTCGCGTATATGCAGTCCCTTTTTCGACTACACCCCTGGAATTGTATTTATTTATTTATTTTAGATTTTTAAATCTTTATTCGTTTCATTGCATGCTAGGGTCCATGCTAGTTTTGTTTGTTATCCGCTGTGCATATTTTGTCTTCTAGCATGCTCGTAGACCCTTGACAATCCCAACTTGGCCGTGGTCTTGTGCAGCCGTCGAACGTCGGTGACGATGCCGATGACGAGCGCTAAACCTCCATGAAATCCTCTCCGAAACCCTAGCCGCACTAGCCCAGTTGAAGAGAAAAGTAGGTCAAAAGAAATCCCAAAGGGTCTCCAAAATCCCTCTTTATATAGTTGAATAGTAGCTTTAGAATCGGACTTATCGGGGGTTTCACACGACCGTGTGGAATTTCCACAGGCCCGTGTGAATTCTCTGAAACCTTGATTTTCGGCAGGAATTGAACAGTAGCATTGATAAGTGCTTGAATATACATGTTTTACCGACTTGTTTTACATACATTGAGCATCATTTTACCATTGATTATGTCTCATAAAGTGTATTTTGGTGTTTTTTTATGCAATCAGGTTGTGGAAGTGTTAAAGGAGGAAAAGGAAGCAAAGATGGGTTATAAAGACGTATTGTTGGGAGCTTTTGTACAACACAAATGTCAAGGCACAAGAGGGGATCATGCACATGAGGGTGTGTGCCAACTTCCTGAAGAATTCAAGATGATTTGTGTGATGGAAGGGCACAAAGGCAGTCACACCTTCATGTCCCAACTTGTGTGAAGACAGTTAAAGCTCTCAAATGATGATTCGAAGAAGGAGAAGTCTTATAACTCACCACATGGACGTGTGCCCGACCATGTGGCCTCAAGATGAGAGAGTTTGGATCATGGTTATGGAGAGTACTGCAGGAAAACACTGTTCATTTCACTGTAGTAGTGTTGTAGCAGAATTACTGTTCACGCGACCGCGTGGGAATTCTGCAGCCCACGCGATCGCGTGGGATCTCACGCGGTCGCGTGGAGGCACGTGACTGACGCGTTTCAGGCTTATAAATAGCCCTTTTTGCCGATTCTTTTGGTATCTTTTGTGTGGCTTTTGAGAGGCGAAGCGGCTAGGGTTTGAGGAGGAGGTCTTTGCCGAACTGGAGGGCCGTTCTTCACCAACTTTGATAGTTCTTTCCTCCGTCATAGCATCGAGGGAGTCATTGGCAACCTAGCTTCGGAGAAGGATCCTTCAAGACGTTGAGCGACCCATCAAGGCCATCATCACGAATTCAAGGGGGTTTATTTCCATGGTTTACATTGCTTTTCATTGTGTTTTGTTTTGCTTTGTAATAAGCCCCATGGAGGGCTAAACCCTAGTAGATACTTGGGCATGTGAACCCTAGGTCTCGATTCATGTATTAACTTTTCTTTATGCTTTCTTTTAAATCCGAGTTTATTTGAGTTTCAATCTTGTTTTATCATTGCTTGTATGCCTTATTGATTCGTATGGTTGTTTGGTATGCTTGATTTGTTACCTTAATGAGAGAGAGGTCTCCATTAGGGTTAGAACATATGAGATTGAAGAGGGTTGAGAGGGTGAGTCATGAGATAGTGGAGTGTCCCCTTTCCCTTCCGATTGAGTGTTTCCTATCTCCGTATTCCCTAAGATCTATGCAACCATATTTGGTGTGAGGCGTGAGATTGAGAGATTTCTCCATCGGGACCTTGTACGGGGTTAGGGATCTTTCACCTAGAAGTAGGGTTAGATCTAATTTTAGGAATCGGTTTCACTCTTAGGTTTCCCTAAAGTTCATTGCGGTCATATGGGATGTGAGGTGTTGAGATTGCGTGATTTCTCCGCCGGGATCTCGTAGGGGACTAGTATCGGTGGCCTGGAGGCAGGGACCCATTATTCTTGGATTGCCTCGACTCATAGAACTCGGTTTAGAAGCATTTAGTTAGTCTTGCACTTCATGATAGAACTTAGGGGGAGCATTGCCCGGGTATCTCATCTTCATTGATTGAGATCTCCCTTTATTTACCCTTCGGCTATTCATCTCTGGTATTAATTTCTATGCACACTAGATCACCACAAAATCACATTGGTCATTAGGCTAGATTGCGGAGAATAAGTTAGTACTAGTAGCCCTGTTCCCTGTGGATTCGACTACCCTACTCACCAGGGTAATTATTACTTCGACAACCCGTGCACTTGCGGTACACACACGCAAGGGGTGTGTCAAGTTTTTGGCGCCGTTGCCGGGGAATAGGATACTAGGAACGCTAAGTCTTTGTTGCTCTAGCCATTTATCGTTTCCGTTATCTTGTCTATTTCATACTTTCTTTTACTTCCACCGTTCTCATTTGTTTTATTTTGACTTGTGTTACTTTTTCTTGCAAGGTACTTGAATGATGATTGATCCATTTACAAAGTTATATTTTCAGATTGAAGATTTCAGTGGAAAACTTGATAGACTTATTTCTGCACAACAACAAAGCAACCAATATCGCAGCACACATCATCCAAATCAATGGAGCTACCCGAACCACTTATGGAATATTGATGGACATCAATGGGAAGCACCTATAGAAGAATTTCAGATGGATGAGAAGCATGAGGAGGATGTACTTCGGTTGGAAAGCGTATTACTCAAATTCATTGAAGCAACCGATGCCCGCTTCAAAAATGTTGAAGCCACCTTAAGATGTCATGAAATCTCCATCAAAAACATTGAGCATCACATAGGAGAGATTTTAGACACACTTGCTAGGGAAAAAGAAGAATTTGAACAAGCAAGTCAAGTTCCTTCCATGCATGACAAAGCCATGAACCACATTGATGAAGAAAGGCAAATTAAGTACATTGCTGCAGAAATTGAAAGGATAGAAGAAGAACATCATTTTCAGAATTTGGATTGCTTGAATGAAGAGTATGCTTGTGTGCAACGAAATTTTCAAGGGGATTTGCTAACATCATGTTCATTTCAAGTTGAAAATACGCATGAAGAAGCAAACCCTAAGGTAATGGAGCAAGCACCTTTCTTTCGGATTAATCAACTCATTGAATGCAAGAAAGACATTTTGGGTTTGGGAGAAGATGTGGGTAGGATATTTAAACCATCCAATGACCCACCGATGCTAAGCTTGGACAATTCCCAACACAAATTGTTTCCTTGGAGGCCAAAGGTAAGATGGTTGGACTCTCCAACAAAAACTCCACCCCGGCAAGTCAATTTTTGGTTTAAAGGAAGTAGCTATGCAATGTCTAGTCGGGAGGAACACACTCTTTTCAAGCCTCCATAAGGTAAGGAAGAGGTATGTCAAGCTTAGTGACGTAAAACAAGCGCTACTTGGGAGGCAACCCAAGTTTTTAATTGCTTTCTAGTTTAGATTTTAAATTCTATAGTAATAATTACCATGAGTGTGTGCCTTGATTAATTTTTGTTGGTGTTGAACTTTTCAAGGAAAATTTTTGGTGATTTGAAGTGTTTTTCACATGCATGACATGATTCAGGGTGCCATGCATGCTAATTGTTGACGAATAGGGTTAATTTTGAAGTTTGGAGAGCCGCGTGGACTGTCTGCAGAAATTCTGCAGCTCACGTGGCCGCGTGAGATTCTCACGCGGCCGTGTATAGTACCCACGCGGGGGTGTGAAATTTCCACACCCCCATGTGGCCTATAAACAGAGATGAAGAGTCATTATTCATTTTCCATAACTTACAAATCTTCATTTTCTCATCTCTTCCTCTCCAAACTTCCCATCCTTAAGATTCCAAATCCATTTTTCTTCGACTTATTCGAGATTTAGAAGTGTTTTGCCGGCATTTGCATCAAGTTTCTCCATCGATTCACGTCGGTAAGGCCTCATCTCACCCTATCATGTCCTTGCTTTCATGCTCAATTCCATCGAGTTTTCTTGTTTCTTGGATGATATTTTTCATGGAAAACATTGTGAAAACACTTAGAAAACATGTAAACAAAGTTTAGTGAGACGTTGAAGCCCGACTATGACTCTTTGGTCATGGTTGGACGCCCACGCGGGCGCGTGGCCTAGCCACACGGCCGCGTGGACCGGCCAACAGCCCACGCGGGCGCGTGGCTCAACCCACGCGACCGTGTGGAGCTCACCACATCTCGGCCGAAAAGCCACGCGGTCGCGTGGCCCTTCTGCCGAGCCAGGACACGCCCACGCGACCGCGTGGGCTGGAAACGTGGCAGATTAAGCCATGTCGGCGCGTGGCTTGCCCACAAGCCCATGTGGATTCCTGCACCTTGCCATATCATGTAAATTTGCACTTCTTTGGCAATTTTCTTGCAGGTATGACACCAAGGACTAAAAAGCTTGCTCCAAAAATGCCTTGATCGTTTATAGCTGACCTTGGATGAGGACATGACTTCTAACACACCAGCAGCACCAGCAGATGATGCCAATGCTTGAGGCGTCCCACTCATGAGACTTTAGTTTTCTTTAACAAGGACTTATTTATATGTAGTATGTGTGGACTCACTCAAGACAACCCAAAAAGTAATCCTCAAACTCTTGTTAACAAGGACTTATTTATATATAAGAAGAAAGGAAGTAGTAGCTTCACACAACCTCTAAGGTAGCCTTTTCCTAGGCGGCCTGGTATGCGTTTGATTCGCTCACCCGCAAGTGCACAGGGTCGCCAAGTAATACCCCTCGCGCGAGCACGAGGGGGTCGTATTCCCAAGGGCTCGAGAATCTATTCTTACTTCCTTATCACAATGTTGTCCAACCTAGCAATTACTTGATAGAGATAACTACAAATAATCTACGGATATAAAAAGCATGCAAATAGTAAATACAAATACGGAGAGAAATCAAGGCGAGGGAATGGTCACAGATGAGGATTCCCTCGGGGGCTACTAAAGTGCTAATGATGCCCTAACTAGCATGCACGTGGGTGGTTTAGACCGAGAAACCCTAAATTAGACCAACCCGATGGTCACGGTGTTTGGTCCCTAATCCGGTACGAGTATTGGAATACGGAATTGCTTCCGCCCAAATCCTCCTATGATTGCAATGAGTCTAGTAGATTTCTCAAGTTAGGGTTGAAACACAATCAAGGACAACCCTAACAATTGGAGGGGTACAAATACCCGATGGTCACGGCGTATTCGTACATGTATTCCCTTCCAAGCTTGGTGAGCCTAATACTAGGGCAATGGTCATGCAACCTAGCATTGTCTAGGAATTGATACATAGAGTTCTCATACATATCAAGGCAATCAAGAACCACCAAACAAGGATCACAAACCAAGCCAAATGAATAAACTAGAAAGAAGCATCCAAATAACACAAGTTCACCCCCAAGGTTCACCTACATCCGGTGACCTTGGGGTTTAGTTGCTCATTATCACAAAGTAAGCAAGAAAATACATAGAAACAACCAAATGCATAATGAAAACACCCCCTGCAAAGATCAAGGCCGAATGACGCTTCCAAGGATGCCACCCAAGGAGTGGCTTCCTTTGTCATTCTTCCTCTCGAATGCAAATCGAAGGCGTGGATTCATCGTGTCATGCTCTTCCCGTCGTCTTTTCCTCAAGAATTGCCTCCAAAACCCGGCCTCAAGCTCCCAAAGAAAGTGGTGAAGTCAAGCTCTCCCAAGACCTAGGTTCTTCCTCTCTCAAAATGCACTCAAAACCCTTAAAAACAAGTTCCAGCGAGTTATGAGGCTCCCCTTGCGGGGAGAGAAAATTCCTGAGAAATCCCGAAATCGCGTAAGTTGTTACAGTGTCGCTACAGTAAAACCGCTACAGTATAACTGCTATAGTACGTATGCAGCCTCTACTGCGCCCGCATGGTAGCCCGCATGAATCTCCTGACCAAGTTGTTCTTCAAGTCTTCGTGATACAGTGGTTGCTACATTGTTCGCTATAGTACCCCCCGGGCTCAGAGACAGTGTTTTCGATGCCGATTTCTTCTCAAATTCTGTCAACGAGCTCGAAGGGGTCTCATTGGTACCTGTAACATGAAAGAAACCAATTCAGACCAAAAACGGGTGTCAACTCATATAAAAATATGCAATACATACGCCCGAATACATAGGAAATACATATGTTTAGGCATTTATCACAGCCGCCAAAGGTGGCTTTCACGCTTTCGAGGAGGTAGCTCTTTCTACCGGGGTAGTAGCTTTCACGCATCCCATGAGATAGCTCTTTCTCTCATTAGGGCATAACCTCTTTCTCTCATTAGGGCATAACTTGTATCCGACTTATGAGAGTAGCTACATACTTCATAGGTGGTAGCTCTTTCAACCCCAAATGCATAAATAAAACAAAGCAAATATTCACAACTCATTTTTTTTCTTTTTCTCTTTTTCATTTTTTTTTTCATTCTTTTTATTTTTTTCTTCTTTTTTTCGGTTTTTTATATGCATTTTCCAAAGTAAAACTAAAAACTTACTAAGAACGATGATAAACTTGTCCTTAAAAACTTCAAGCTTGAGTTTCCAAAAGATTCCAAGAGTGAGTTGTACAAGATATGATAATTGACGAGTGCTTGTGTTATAGTACCGCGAAGCGTTATTATCTTACATTCAGCATATCTTTTATCAGTTTTTATCACTAAACGGTGTGTATTTGTGTACTCTTGTGCATTGAAGGTTTGTGGAGCTAAATTGGAGAAGAAGAACGAAATTAGGTCGTGTTCACCGATGTTGGGAAGTTTTCAGACCAAGTACGGAACAAGGCACGAGCTTGGACTTGTGAGTGTGTGCCAACCTCATTTGGAGGGGCACAAAGGCAGTCACATTCACAACAAGTCTAACTCGTGTAGCTTAGAAAAACTTCACAAAGAAGGAGACCTGAAGTAATCGGCACGACTTACCATTATTTGTGTGCCCAACCATTGGCCTTACTGAAGATACAATGGATTCGAGCATTTCGGCAAGTACTGTAGCAGCAATGCAGCTTGCTACTGCAGCAAAAACACTGTAGCAAGCTACTGTTCAATTTTTGCCGAAAATCAGGGTTTCAGAGAATTCACACGGGCGTGTGGAAATTCCACACGGCCGTGTGAATCGATTTTTCAGCCAGACAGAAACTTCACATGGGCGTGTGGAAATTCCACACGGCCGTGTGAAGCCCCCGATAAATCCGATTTTAAAGCCGCGATTCAAGATTATAAAAGGGGATTTTGGAGACCTTTTGGGATATCTTTGGACCTACTTTTCTCTTCAAATTGGGGAGTGCGGCTAGGGTTTTGGAGTAGATTTCGTGGAGGTTTAGCGCGCGTCATCGGCATCGTCACCGACGTTCGACGGCCGCACAAGACAACACCCACACCGTATAAAAGGGGGTTTTCATCAATGTCTTTGATTTGTATTTTTTTTTCTATTTTGATGAACATGTATAGCTCTATGAGTAGCTAAACCCTTTGAGAGTATTCGGACTTGTAAACTCTAGGGTTTTTATGTTTCTTTGACATTGTTATTATGCTTTTCCATTATTGATGAATAAAAATTGAGTTTCAATCTTAATTTCATCTTGCTAATGTTTCCTCTTAGATGTGACACTAGGATTGCGAATAATTTAGGTTACACTTTGGAGGTGTGACAACTCCTTTAGTGTTAGACTACTTAAGATTGAAGAGGGTTGATAGGAAGAGTTGTGAGGTAGCGATGTACCCCTTTCCCCTTAGATGTGGTTTCTCTCTACCTCCGTTTTCGTGATTTCATAGCGGTCGAAATAGAGTGAAGTGCTAGGCAAATAAACTCCCTTGGGACTTAGTTACACAAGTAACAGAGTGAAGGGTTGAAGTGAATCCTACGCGCTGGGGCTTAATCTAAACTAGGGTTCTTCCACCTGGACCAAAGGCCTAGAACTACACATAGGAACAGGTTTTACCACTAGGAATCCCTAGAGCATAAAGCAATCCCACATAGTGTGAGGTTTAGGTAGATATACTCCCCTGGGGCTTAGTCGTGCGAGCGACAGAGTGAAGGGTGACGTGAATCCTAATACTGGGGCATAATGAAGGGGTTAGTCACGGTTGTCCTTAGATTTGGGACCGTGAGTCTAAGGATTTCCTTGACTCAATTAACATCAATGGAGAAGTATAATAGCATAGTCCTGCACTAGAAGCATAGATCCTAGAGGTAGCTTGTCCGGATACCCTATTTCATTCATTGCTAGTCCTCTCTATTCTCTTTTACTTGTACTTTCTGATATTCCATCTTTCTGTTTAATTTCTTGTTTTTTATTCTGTTTACTTCTACATTCATTCATTGATCCAGATATTGCTTTTCCATACACCACATAGCTTAATTAGTGAAATCTCGTTTTCTAAATCCCTATTCCCTGTGGATTCGACTACCCTCTCACCAGGGTAACTTTTATTACTTCAATAACCCGTGCACTTGCGGGATACCCGCAAGGGGTCATGTCAAGATTTTTGGTGCCGTTGTCGGGGAATAGGAATTTTAGATATTTGTTTTTCATTATTTTAGCTATTCACTTCGCATTCTATTTCATATTTTCTTTATCTATCATTGTTCTTATTTTTCTTTTCTTGGTTTTCTGTTACAGATTATGACCCGTGGGAACCCTTCAATTCTTGGTGATGTAGACCCAGGCATTGGACGAAGAACACATCGCAAGGGGAAGGAACCTATGCAAGAAGCTTCAAATCAAGCCGATATTGAGACAGAAGGGTTAGAAACAATGGCAGAACAGAATGAACAACAACGGACATTGTCCGATTTTGCTAGACCCGCAGTCATGGGGACCCAATTACGGCAATGAATTTGAGTTGAAGCCGTCGTTCATACAGATGTTGCAACAGTCTGCACAATTTAATGGGTTGGCCGATGAAGATCCCAACAGTCATATAGGGAATTTCCTCGAAGTGTGTGACATGTTGAAGATTAATGGAGTAACGGATGACATAATTCGTTTGAGAGCCTTCCCATTTTCATTGAAGGGAAAAGCAAGACATTGGCTTCATTCATTACTGAGAGCATCCATCACTACGTGGGAGGAGATGGCCGAGGCATTCTTGGCTAGATACTTTCCGCCGGGAAAATTTGCAAGGCTCCGGAATGAAATATCATCCTTCGTGCAAATGGAATTGGAGTCTCTATTCGAGACATGGGATAGGTTCAAGGAGCACCTTCGCAAGTGCCCGCAACATGGATTTCCTGAGTGGATGATCATTCACACCTTCTACAACGGGTTAAATCCGAGTACCAAGCAACTCTTAGATGCGCCGGCCGAAGGAACTCTAGGAAGCAAGACTCCCGGTGAAGCCCGGCACCTTGTAGAGGAGATGGCTATGAATAGCTATCAATGGAACTCAAGGGACAGGAAAAAGGTGGCCGGAATTCATGAAGTTGACGCGGTTACATCTTTGGTGGCACAAGTAGAGTCATTCAGTAAGAAGCTAGATGCACTAGCTTCACCAAGAGTTGCGGCCATCACTACATGTAATTGTTGTGGGGGAGGACATGCTTCGAGTGATTGTCCTATTGCTATTAGAGGCACAAGTGCGGTGGAGCAGGCTGATTTTGTTGGAATTTCTTATAGAGGACAAGGCCAAGGTAACCCGTACAGTGGAACATACAATCCGGGGTGGAAGAACCATCCAAATTTCTCTTGGAGCAATCAAGGGCAGTCACAACAGAAAAATAGTACACCACCGGGATTTCAAGGTCAACAAGCTCCGAATCTAGAAAGCCGAGTGACCGGGTTGGAAGGGAAAATGACCGACCTAGAGAGAGCCTTCACACGGTTTGTTTTTTCATCGGATGCTAGGTTTCAGTCGGTGGAGGCTACTCTTCGCAATCACACCGCCTTCCTACACAATTTGGAAAATCAAGTATGGCAAATTGCGAAGACATTGGCAGAAAGACCTCAAGGTAGCTTGCCTAGCAATACTGAGACTAATCAAAGGGAGCAATTAAAGGCAATCACCTTGAGAAGTGGTAAAGAGGTCGAGAGAAATCTCCCTCTAGAGAAGACGAAAGAATCACCCGAAGTTGAAGAAGTAAGGGGAGAAGCACCAAAAGAAAAAGAGATGGCACCACCACCCTACAAAACATGGATCCCCTACCCTTCGAGGTTGAAGAATGACCAAGACAATAAGCAATACAAGAAATTTCTGGGTATCTTCAAACAATTGCACATCAACATACCATTCGCGGAAGCATTAGCCCAAATGCCCAAGCACGCGAAGTTCCTGAAGGACCTCTTAACCAATAAGAGGAAGTTGAAGGAGAGTGCAGCTATAATTCTTGATGCTAATTGCTTGGCCGTCTTACAAAAGAACATGCCGAGTAAGAGAAAAGATCCCGGGAGTTTCATCATACCTTGCGACATCGGCAATTTGGGTGAAGAGATGGCATTGGCCGATTCGGGGGCAAGCATCAATGTCATGCCCTATACCTTCTTCCAAAAGCTAGGCTTGGGCAAGCCTAGACCCACTCGGATGACACTTTAACTCACGGATCGATCGGTGAGGTATCCGAGGGGAATTGTGGAAGATGTCTTGCTAAAAGTAGACAAGTACATCTTTCCGGTGGACTTCGTTGTGCTTGATGTGGACGAGGATGCCGAGGTGCCGCTGATTCTTGGGAGGCCGTTCTTGCACACTTCCAAGGCTTTGATAGACATGGACGGTGGGGAGCTCACACTTAGAGTTGGATGATACTCTTGATTTTTGCTTGAGGACAAGCAAAAGCTTAAGTGTGCGGGGATTTGATAAGTGCTTGTGTTATAGTACCGCGAAGCGTTATTATCTTACATTGAGCATATCTTTTATCAGCTTTTATCACTAAATAGCGTGCATTTGTGTATTCTTGTGCATTGAAGGTTTGTGGAGCTAAATTGGAGAAGAAGAACGAAATTAGGTCGTGTTCGCCGATGTTGGGAAGTTTTCGGACCAAATACGGAACAAGGCACGAGCTTGGACTTGTGAGTGTGTGCCAACCTCCTTTGGAGGGGAACAAAGGCAGTCACATTCACAACAAGTCTAACTCGTGTAGCTTAGAAGAACTTCACCAAGAAGGAGACTTGAAGCAATCGGGATGACTTACCATTGTTTGTGTGTCCAATCAATGGCCTCGATGAAGAACAACGGATTCGGGAGCGTTTCGGCGAGCACTGTAGCTTGTTATTGTAGCAAAACACTGTAGCAAGTTACTGTCCAATTTCTACCGAAAATCAGGGTTTCAGAGAAGTCACACGGGTGTGTGGAAATTCCACACGGCCGTGTGAAGCCCCCGATAAGTCCGATTTTTAAGCCGCGATTCAACTATATAAATAGGGATTTTGGAGACCTTTTGGGATATCTTTTGACCTAGCTTTCTCTTCAACTTGGGGAGTGTGGCTAGGGTTTCGGAGAGGATTTCGTGGAGGTTTAGCACGCATCATCTTCATTGTCACTGACGTTCGACGGCCGCACAAGACCACGGCCACACCATATACAAGGGGGTTTTCATCAATGTCTTTGATTTGTATTTTCTTTTCTAATTTGATGAATATGTATAGCTCCATGATGAGCTAAACCCCTTGATTGTATTCGGACTTGTAAACTCTAGGGTTTTTATGTTTCTTTGACATTGTTATTATGCTTTTCCATTATTGATGAATAAAAATTTGGTTTCAATCTTAATTTCATCTTGCTAATGTTTTCTCTTAGATGTGACACTAGGATTGAGAATAATTTAGGTTACCCTTTGGAGGTGTGACAACTCCTTTAGGGTTAGACTACTTAAGATTGAAGAGGGTTGAGAGGGAGAGTTGTGAGGTAGCGATGTACCCTTTTCCCGTTCGATGTGGTTTCTCCCTACCTCCATTTCCGTGATTTCATAGCGGTCGAAATAGAGTGAAGTACTAGGCAGATAAACTCCCTTGGGACTTAGTTACACAAGTAACAGAGTGAAGGGTTGAAGTGAATCCTACGCGCTGGGGCTTAATCTAAACTAGGGTTCTTCCACCAGGACCAAAGGCTTAGAACTACACATAGGAATAGGTTTTACCACTAGGAATCCCTAGAGCATAAAGCAATCCCACATAGTGTGAGGTTTAGGTAGATATACTCCCCTGGGGCTTAGTCGTGCGAGGGACAGAGTGAAGGATGACGTGAATCCTAATACCGGGGCATAATGATGGGGTTAGTCACGGTTGTCCTTAGATTTGGGACCGTGAGTCTAAGGATTTCCTCGACTCAATTAACATCAATAGAGAAGTATAATAGCATAGTCCTGCACTAGAAGCATAGATTCTAGAGGTAGCTTGTCCGGATACCCTATTTCATTCATTGCTAGTCCTCTCTATTCTCTTTTACTTGCACTTTCTAATATTCCATCTTTCTGTTTAATTTCTTGTCTTTTATTCTGTTTACTTCTACATTCATTCATTGATCCAGATATTGCTTTTCCATACACCACATAGCTTAATTAGTGAAATCTCGTATTCTAAATCCCTATGCCTGTGGATTCGACTACCCTCTCACCAAGGTAACTTTTATTAGTTCGACAACCCGTGCACTTGCGGGATACACGCAAGGGGTCGTGTCAACCGACCTCAAGAGAGCCCTCACACGGTTTGTTTCTTCATCGGATGCTAGGTTTCAGTCAGTGGAGGCTACTCTTCGCAATCACACCGCCTCCCTACACAATTTGGAAAATCAAGTATGGCAAATTGCGAAGATGATTGCTTCCCCGCAAGTGTACGGGATCGCCAAGTAATACCTCGCACAAAAGCACGAGGATCGTATTCCACGGGGCTAAGGAGCTACTCTTACTCCTCCATCGCCTATTATCTAACCTAACCACACAAGCATGGATGTATGTTCTACTGAAGCAAAGAAATAAATACGATATAATTAAATAGAATTGAAAGCATACAATGTGGTTGCAAGTGCTACAATGAAGAGTAAAGGCCTATGGATGTGGATCCCCTTGAGGGGTCATCATGATACATGGATGAAGGATAAAAGGTAGCTTGGTTGATTTAGACCGAAGGATCTCAAGATTAGATCAACCCCAATTTCTCGGCGATTGAGCCCTAATCCTATACGGATATCGGTTGGAATCTCTTCCTAACCAACATCCCTACGATTGCATTAAGTACAAGGAGATCCCAAAATAAGGATACACTAAACCCTAGTCTATCCTTATAGCTCGGAGGGCTATCGACACCCAATTTCTCGGTGTGCCGATACAAGTAAACCCTTTTAGTTCATTAATGACCTAATACACGTGAGTAGGTCACATCTACGTGTATAACTCAAAAAAGAACTACGGATCTCTCCATATGGTAGTTCTAGACATAAAGCACAATGAACTAAATCTTAAACCAAACCAAGCTTGCAATTAAGTAAAGATCATCCAAAATACATGATAAACCCCCCCAAGGTTCACCAACATCCGGTGGCCTTGGGGGTCTAGTGTGCCATCAAGCAAGTAACAACAAAAATACAAAGTAAATCTCTTAAAAAGCTCATAAATGACACTCCCTAGATGAAATGATGAAGGAGGAGGTGGAGGTCCGGCCGAATGACGCTTTCCCCCATCCAAGAGATGCCGAATGACGCTTCCCTTGACTTGGATCCTTGCCTCCTTGATGGTGAAGCTTCTCCCCTTAAAAATGATGTTCTTGCCTCCTTCCTTGGCTCCAAATTGTCATCCTCTCAAGATTTCTTCGTTTCTTTTCTTTTAGTTGCCGGCCAAGAAGTTCCCCTTTTGTGCCCTCAAAAACATCTATAAATACTCTCGCAGTATCTCGGGGTGGATGGATGGATCCCGGGGTGGATACGTAGGAAAAGACAAGGCAAAACTTGTCTCATGTGGGGGTGTATCCCGGGGTGGATAGGGGGGCGTGAACCCTAGTATAAAATCACTGTCTTTTGATGCTCACGGCCCCTTATACGGCCCCGTATGCTGCACTGTTTACTCTTATGCACTTCCATCATTTCCAGCCCAAAACTCCTCAGATGCAACAGCAACTGCTACAGTAAGAATGCTACAGTGCTCCGGCTACAGTAAATACGCTACAGCTCTGCGACGCCTGAATTTCATCCTTTTTCGCCCAAATTGCATTCTCGTGCTCCTCATGGCTCCCCCGTGTCCTACAACATAAATAGTAGTCGATTAAGCACAAAACGGGCATCAATTCTTAACAAAATACATGCTAAGTGTACAGAATACGTATATTAAAACATATACATTTAGACACTTATCAAATATCCCAACACCTAAGCGTTTGCTTGTCTCAAGCAAACAAATCATGAAAAATAAGGAGACAGATAAGTGGCTAAATGTACATCTCTGGCTCAGACAAATACGAGATTCCACAAGTATAGAGTAATGATACACAGATGTTGAGTTACAGTCAATACGTACAACAAACAGATCCTGTCTCACCTCTTATATGTCTGTACAGTGTAAGTGAATCTTTCATCTCATTTGCACTGACATGGTCTAGCCCTATGACTTCAATCAGTACAGCTCTATATGCTAATCACTCCACAAGTACAGAGTACTAAGTCTTGAAAAGCTAAGTGCCACTCCAATGAACAATTAAGATCCTTCTAATTCTACAACTTGAGACTAAATCCCATTTCCACTCACGAACTCAAGTAGGCAGTCCAAGAGATCACTAGGTTTTTTTTTTTCGAGTCCGCCTAACGTAGACTGCACAAAAATCTTTCAGGAGGATGCACATGCTGGTTAGGCACAAGAGTCACCCAACTACTCGATTACAGTCTACATAGATGCATTCATGCTCCATTAGCAGAGGAATACTGACATACTCTTTTTTTTTTTTTTTTTAATTTTCACCCTAGATCAAACCTTTAGACTGCACTACAAGTAACAAAACTAGGACTAGCTCAAAAAGACTTACAAGTTCTTAAGAGTTCATTAAAGAAAAGAACTTAGTAGTCTAAGGCTAAGTATTCAAAATTGTGTGTTAAGCATACAAGAGAGTTAAGAAAGTCAAGCAGGCTATTCCCAAGGCATCAACAAAAGACTCAGTGCACAAAACAATACTAGGGGTGAAACAGGATTCAATAGAGCACAATAAGAAATGTAACTCACATCAATCATTAATTCATACTTGAAGAATCTCACAAGAAAGTAACAAGCCATCATTGATGACACTAGCATGTAAAGTTGACCTAATACATGTAAATACACCCATCCCCACAGCTAGTGTTGTACATTGCCCTCAATGTACACTAATCATGAAAATAGAGGCAATATACACAATAATTACAAAGGAGGAGGGTGAAAACGAACTTCCCCGGTTTATTTTGTACAAATGGCGAAATGTGACCCGACAAAAGTGTACGGCGAGCTTTACATGTCGGGTCTGGCTCCCACAAAATGTGGAGATGCTCACCAAATTCCCCTCAATGCCCTGCAAAGCACAAGGGCAAAACCATCATTCCAAAAAAAATAAAATAGGAAAGAATAATACTAGGGAGCGGTCAAACACAACTAAATAAAAGAAACCAGAGTTCTACAAAGTGTTGTTCAGGGTATAACCCTTCCCAACTTATTCAAAACAAACAAACACACGTGCAGAAAATAAAGAAAACAACAATAAATAGAAACAACATGCTGCTAAAAGAAAAATAAGTGTCCATGCTCAAGAATGAAACGGCTCGTCGATAACAGGTGGGACAGGTGTGTCGGTGCAGGATGCGGTGCCAGTCCGTGAAGATGAACCGCGAGCAGAGATGGTAAACTGGCGAAAGTCCTCGGTGAGCAGGCGCTGACCCTCTATGATCTGGTACAGCTGTCCGCGCATCTCACGCTGCTCGTGACGGATGGCCTGAATATCGCTCTCCAATCCTTGCAACCTAGCTTCGAAGCCCGATGATGATGTGGTGCCAGGAGTGGGAGTGGGCGTGTCATCAGGATTGGAGTCAATGTCTGCTGGCAAACTGGACTCCCCGGCCGATGACTGTCGGGAAAGTCGGTAGCGGGCACCTCTCTTTTCAACTAGACCAACAGCAAGCAAGACATTCGCGCCAAGGGCCGCAGCACCACCCACAATCGTCATATCACAAGCGCGGTCCAACAATTTCATACCGTGAATCAACCTGGTGATGTATGGACAAGAAAATAGCACCTAACCGCGAGCACTGTGCGTGATGAATAAATGCTTCAGCCACAAGATGCCCAAGGTGAAGGGGGCACTGCTCAAAAATCCCAAACAAAATCAGTAGATCAGAGTTGGACACCACTCCAGTACTATCCTTTCGGCCCCCTATGGAACGAGTAATTAGGGCATGCACATATCTCATGATAGGATCAGCAATCCGGGACACCTTGCGAGTGTTTTTAGTGTCGCCTGAGGCTATGGTGGCCCAATATTGATTCGCATTCACATGCGGTGGAAAATCGACTCGGATTTGGGCGATCGGAATGGAGTTCATGTATTCCTCGTCATAGAGCCCCAAGTAACTTGCGAATTCGACGTGAGTCAACTCGCGGAGTCTTCCAAAAGCTTGGAAGTGAATAGTTCCCTGTTTCTGACAAATGATGCGTCGCCGGTCTTGTTGTGCCTCAAAGGTGCTCAAAACCTCCAAAGTGAGCTGCCGGTATGTTGGTTCATCGATAGTAAATAAATTCACCCAACCATTTTGAGATAGAACCTCCCTCACTTGGTCGGCAATCCCAAGCTCTTCCAAAAAATTCCAATCAATACGTCGGACGGTGCCAAAGGGTTTAGTCTTCAATATTTCGTAATGTGCCATGTGAAGGGGGTGCGTGAACGTAGGTTCCTCGGGAATTTGTGTTGAAGCTCGTGGACGTTTTGAAGCAACCCTCTTGAAGTTTGGCATCCCTACAACACATAAGATTCTCATCAAGCCTAAACCAATCCAATATAACACCGAAGATAACACAGGAAGCAAGAAACAAATGAAAAATGGCCATGAATAGGGTCCATACGGCCGTATATGGGGCCGTATGGACACTATTCATGGTGTAGCATTTCATTACCATCATGAAAATTGAAAAATTTTTACAAGAATTCAATGGAAATTGAACAAACAACAATCACACCACCAACACATGATAAAAGCATGAAATTATCCACCAACAAGCTCCATGAACGCAAGAGAAAATGAGAAAGAGAAATCTAGGGCATCAAAAAGCTTACCAGTGAATCCTTGGTGGAACTTGCTTGAAGCACTTGGTAAATCACTAGATCGATGTCACAAAATGTCTAGGAGGTGATCTAGGATGAAAAATGGAGAGATATGGTTGAGAAATGATGGAAAGAGGGGAGGAGAAATGATGGAGATGAAGGGAGAATGGAGAAGAAGACCCAAAGGACCAAAGAATGGGGGGGTTTAAGATACTAGGCCGAGCCTCACGGCCCCTCTCACGGCCGTGAGAAGGGCCGTGAAGCCTAGTACAAAACCCCAGCCCGCAAAATATTTCCACTAGCCAGCGTCTCACGGCCCCCCATACGGCCGTGAGGGGGGCCGTGAACCCTAGTGTAATTTTACTGGAAATTCGTTCACGGCCTCTCTCACGGCCCCTTTAGGGCCGTGAGGACCTGAGGAAGCTGGTTTGGGGTCTCAACGCACTCTAGAACTCTCCGGGAAAGTAATAACATGATCCAAAACACCTCCTACTCGAAAGAAATACGCAAAAGACTCGAATAAACTCATAAATTGACAATAAAACAAGTAGGCACAACAAGGAAAAAATATAAAACAACACACATGATGAGAGTAAAATTTTGAGGATGGACTTATTCAAATGCAAAATAGATAAGGAAACTAGCACATTGCAAAGTAGATATGAACAACTAAAAAGAATGAAAATTGAATTTAAAAACCCCTGAACACTTGGGTTGCCTCCCAAGAAGCGCTTGTTTAACATCACGAGCCTGACGTACCTTCTCACTTACCTCATGGGGGTTCAAAAAGTTTGAAGTTACCCCCGGTCATCCTTGGAATGTTGCTATTGTTGCCAGGTAAGTTCAATGACATCAAAGAGAAAACATTACACTTTTCATGAGTAAAGAGGGGTTCGAACTTTACCTTCCCTCCTAGAGACTTTGAACGACGAGGGTTGGTACCTTTTCTTTTCTTTCCTCGGACCTCCCTCCAAATTTTCTTCAACATTGATTCTTTTTTCTCTTTTTCCTTGGCATTGGTACATATCGCTTCCTCTTTTGGTTTCTTCAAATTGTGACTTGGAGGGGAATTGTGGGGTTCTTCTTGTTCTTTGTCCTCCACCTCCTCTAAGTATTCATCCAAAGGATTTAATGATAATACCTCCTGCACACAAGTAGAAATTAACCGATCAGTTTCATCAACAAAATACAATGTGTCATCATGGTCAAGGGAATGTTTCATGGCCGCCGGTAATGTGTAAATTACTTCTTCCTCCCCAACCCTTAAAGTCAATTTTCCTCCTTTTAAATCGATGAGAGCTCCAGAAGTGGTTAGAAAGGGGCGACCGAGGATCAGAGGTATCTCCACATCTTCATCTATGTCCATGATCGCAAAGTCTACAGGAAACACCAATTTGTTCACCCGGACAATCACATCTTCCACAATCCCACGGGGTTTTCTTGTGGATCGATCCGCTAATTGCAAAGTCATCCTTGTAGGTCTGAGCTCTTCCAGACCAAGCTTCAAGTACATGGTGTAAGGCATAACGTTGATGCTTGCCTCCGAATCCGCTAGTGCATTTTCATTCCCTCCCCCCTCAAGCACACATGGGATTACAAAGCTACCCGGATCTTTCAATTTTTGTGGGAGCTTCTTTTCCAAAATGGCCGAGCAATTTCCCGAGAGTGCCACGGTGCCTTCTTCTTCAAGTTTTCTTTTATTTGTGAGGAGCTCTTTCAGAAACTTGGCATACTTCGGCATTTGTGTCAAAGCCTCGACGATTGGGATATTGATGTGGAGTTGCTTGAAAATATTGATGAATTTTCTAAATTGGACATCCTCCTTGTCTTGCTTCAATCTCACCGGATAAGGAATTTGGGGCTTGTACTCCGGTGGCTTTGAGTGTTCCCGAGAGTGAGCTTCATTATTTTCCTTTCGAGCAACCTCCTTAGCAATTTTTTCAGCTGGATGGGGATCTTCCTCAATGGCTATCCCGGTTTCTTTGACACTTGGGTTAACTTCAACCCTTGTCTCAATTTGTTTTCCGCTTCTAAGGGCAATGGCCTTTAAGTGCTCCCTTGGATTCTCCTCGGTCTTGCTAGGGAGACTTCCCGAAGGTCATTCTGCATTTGCCTTGGCGAGTTGCCCCACTTGATGCTTAAGAGATTGCACCGAGGCTTGAAGATTTCTCAAGATGGAGCCAAAGTCACTGAGTTGAGAATTCACACTGTTAAATCTTGATTCGGTGCCAATCATGAACTTGGCAAGTACATCTTCGGTGGTAAACCTCTTCTCTTGCAAAGGTGGTTGTGCTTGAGGATTCTGAGGGGGGCCACCCTTTTGTTGTTGTCCTTGATTCCAAGAGAAGTTAGGGTGGTATTTCCACCCCGGATTGTAGGTGGAGCTATAAGGGTTTCCTTGTGGTCTTGGACCCCCAATGTAGTCAACAGTCTCAATGGGTGCCACAGAGGAGCTAGCAATAGGGCATTGAGTGGTGGCATGTCCACCTCCACAAGTGCTACAACTCATGACGGTTTCAGACTTGGAACTGCTACCCATGAGTGTATCAATCTTCCTGGACAACATCTCGACCTTTGCGGCTAGAGCATCATCGGCCTTAATTTCATAAATCCCGGCCCCTTTCTGTGGTGTTCCTCTTGAGGCCCAATGAGATTCATTACTTGCCATATTCTCAAGTAGTTGTTCGGCTACCTCGGGGTACTTGTTGCTAAGGGATCCACCTGCTGCGGCATTAATTAATTGGCGGGTTGAATAGTTCAGTCCATTGTAGACAATTTGTACCCGCATCCACGAAGCATAACCATGATGAGGACATCTTCTAAGGAGATCCTTGAATCTTTCATAAGCTTCAAATAAAGTCTCGGACTCCCCTTGTTTAAAAGCTGAAATTTCTTGCCTCAACTTCGCCGCCTTACTTGGGGGAAAGTATCTCCCAAGGAATTTTTCTACCATGTCTTTCCAAGTTTTAATCGACCCCGAGGGTAGAGACGTGAGCCACCGATATGCACCATCCCTTAGGCTGAATGGGAATAGTCACAATCGAATTGCATCATCCGTCACTCCATTTATCTTGAAGGTAGAGCAAATTTGGAGAAAACGGGCGAGGTGATCATGTGCGTCTTCATTTGCAAGACCATTGAATTGCACCGAATTTTTAATCATGCCAATTGTGCTTGCTTTTATTTCAAAATTGTTGGTGGCGATGGTGGGTGCTTGGACACTAAATTCTTCACCCGTGAATTGTGGCCTCTCGTATTCGGATAAAGTTCGTCTCTATTCGGCCATGATTGACGATTCACTAGTCTCAACTTGAACGCCTTGTCCAATCGGGTCTTCACCAATTTCTCTCAACCTCCGATGCAAGGTCCTTTCAATCTCACTATCCGACTCCACCAAGTTTGATGGATTTCCACGTGTCATACACAGTACCTTGCACAAATCAAGAAAGATAGAACAAGTCAAGCTCAAAAGAAATGAAAATAAGAGAAAAGAACAGAAACAAAAAGTAAATGGCTAGAGCAATAGGCTAGAAGTTTCTCATAATTCCTTAGAAAGTCCCCGGCAACGGCGCCAAAAACTTGATTGCTTCCCCGCAAGTGTACGGGATCGCCAAGTAATACCTCGCACAAAAGCACGAGGATCGTATTCCACGAGGCTAAGGAGCTACTCTTACTCCTCCATCGCCTATTATCTAACCTAACCACACAAGCATGGATGTATGTTCTACTGAAGCAAAGAAATAAATATGATATAATTAAATAGAATTGAAAGCATACAATGTGGTTGCAAGTGCTACAATGAAGAGTAAAGGCCTATGGATGTGGATCCCCTTGAGGGGTCATCATGATACATGGATGAAGGATAAAAGGTAGCTTGGTTGATTTAGACCGAAGGATCTCAAGATTAGATCAACCCCAATTTCTCGGCGATTGAGCCCTAATCCTATATGGATATCGGTTGGAATCTCTTCCTAACCAACATCCCTACGATTGCATTAAGTACAAGGAGATCCCAAAATAAGGATACACTAAACCCTAGTCTATCCTTATAGCTCGGAGGGCTATCGACACCCAATTTCTCGGTGTGCCGATACAAGTAAACCCTTTTAGTTCATTAATGACCTAATACACGTGAGTAGGTCACATCTACGTGTATAATTCAAGAAAGAACTACGGATCTCTCCATATGGTAGTTCTAGACATAAAGTACAATGAACTAAATCTTAAACCAAACCAAGCTTGCAATTAAGTAAAGATCATCCAAAATACATGATAAACCCCCCCAAGGTTCACCAACATCCGGTGCCCTTGGGGGTCTAGTTTGCCATCAAGCAAGTAACAACAAAAATACAAAGAAAATCTCTTAAAAAGCTCATAAATGACACTCCCTAGATGAAATGATGAAGAAGGAGGTGGAGGTCCCGCCGAATGACGCTTTCCCCCGTCCAAGAGATGCCGAATGACGCTTCCCTTGACTTGGATCCTTGCCTCCTTGATGGTGAACCTTCTCCCCTTCAAAATGATGTTCTTGCCTCCTTCCTTGGCTCCAAATTGTCATCCTCTTAAGATTTCTTCGTTTCTTTTCTTTTAGATGCCGGCCAAGAAGTTCCCCTTTTGTGCCCTAAAAAACATCTATAAATACTCCCGCAGTATCCCGGGGTGGATGGATGGATCCCGGGGTGGATAGGTAGGAAAAGACAAGGCAAAACTTGTCTCATGTGGGGGTGTATCCCGGGGTGGATAGATGGATCCCGGGGTGGATAGGGGGCCGTGAACCCTAGTATAAAATCACTGTCTTTTGATGCTCACGGCCCCTTATACGACCCCGTATGCTGCACTGTTTACTCTTATGCACTTCCATCATTTCCAGCCCAAAACTCCTCAGATGCAACAACAACTGCTACAGTAAGAATGCTACAGTGCTTCGTCTACAGTAAATACGCTACAATTCTACGACGCCTGAATTTCATCCTTTTTCGCCCAAATTGCATTCTCGTGCTCCTCATGGCTCCCCCGTGTCCTACAACATAAATAGTAGTCGATTAAGCACAAAACGGGCATCAATTCTTAACAAAATACATGCTAAGTGTACAGAATACATATATTAAAACATATACATTTAGACACTTATCAGAAGACATTGGCGGAATAACCTCAAGGTAGCTTGCCTAGCAATACGGAGACTAATCCAAGGGTGCAATTGAAGGCAATCATCTTGAGAAGTAGTAAAGAGGTCGAGAGAAATCTCTCTCTAGAGAAGACGAAAGAATCACCCGAAGTTGAAGAAGTAGTTGGAGAAGCACCAAAAGAGAAAGAGGTGGCACCACCACCCTACAAACCAAGGATCCCCTACCCTTTGAGGTTGAAGAATGACCAAGATAATGAGCAATATAAGAAATTTCTGGGTATCTTCAAACAATTGCACATTAACATACCATTCGCGGAAGCATTAGCCCAAATGCCCAAGTACGCGAAGTTCCTGAAGGACCTCTTAACCAATAAGAGGAAGTTGTAGGAGAGTGCAGCTATAGTTCTTGATGCTAATTGCTCGGCCGTCTTACAAAAGAACATACCGAGTAAGAGAAAAGATCCCGGGAGCTTCATCATACCTTGTAACATCGGCAATTTGGGTGAAGAGATGGCATTGGCCGATTCGGGGGCAAGCATCAATGTCATACCCTATACCTTCTTCCAAAAGCTAGGCTTGGGCGAGCCTTGACCCACTCGGATGACACTTCAACTCGCGGATCGATCGGTGAGGCATCCGAGGGGAATTGTAGAAGATGTCTTGGTGAAAGTAGACAAGTACATCTTTCCGGTGGACTTTGTTGTGCTTGATGTAGACGAGGATGTCGAGTTGCCACCGATTCTTGGGAGGTCATTCTTGCGCACTTCCAAGGCTTTGATAGACATGGACGGTGGGGAGCTCACACTTAGAGTTGGAGATGATAAGCTCACCTATCGCCTCGGCGAAGCCATGAGACATTCCCTTGATTTTGATGATACTCTTATTATCTTGATGTTACTGATGAGTGTATTGATGAATATGTGCAGGAAATGTTAAACCCAGATCCGTATGAAGGATGGCCGGACCAAGACGTGGAGATAGAAGAAGAAGAAGTACTTGCACTTGGTCGAGTCAAGATGGAGAAGGAGCGTATGAAGAAGATGTTTAAAAGGGTGAACAGGTCGAAAAGATGCCATAAGAAGAACCCCAACAAGAAAGGGGATGAACATTCATGGAGTAAGGGTGTGACACCCTTTTGTGGTAACAAATTCGACAACTCTCCCTCTACTCTACAAAGATTATGTAACGCATGCTTTCAGGTTGTAGGGAAGAGGGCAACTTCAATTCATGAACCTCCATAAGGTAAGACAGGTACGTCAAGCTAAGTGACATTAAACAAGTGCTTCTTGGGAGGAAAGCCAAGGTTTTACAGTTTTTCTAGGACTTAGCTTAGTTTAGGTTGAATAAGAGTTTTAGTTTTGTTGTCCTGAAGTTTTAATGCATGCGTTGCGATTTTTATTGTGGATTGTTGACGTTTTCGTGTGTCTAGATGATTATTGACGAAGTTTGAGTTGGTTGAGCATATTTTCCATGGTATTTGGTCGTGTTTTGATGGTTTTTACATGCTCCAAACATCGTATTTGTGTTTCTGATTTTTTGTGAGAGTCTGTAAATTTTTCTAAGTAAACCAGAGAAAACACACGCCCGTGTGGAAATTCCACACGGGCGTGTGTCACCACTTATGTCTCAGCCAGAGAGGGCACAGGGGCGTGTCCATGCCCCTGTGAACAAACTCAGAAGGGGCACACGGCCGTGTGGAAATTCCACAGGGCCGTGTGAGATATCGCAGAACTTAAACTCTTTTCCAGAGAGTCCACAGGGGCGTGTGGGTGCCCCTGTGAGTGCCATTGTGCTAAGGCACACGGCCGTGTGGAAATTCCACACGGCCATATGAAACTCTGTAAAGACAACCCTTTGATGAGTGTGATCCGCAAGCGCACGGGTCGTCAAGTAATACCCTGTGCGTGACACAGGGGTCGTATTCCTAGGGTCCCAAGAGCTGCTGATAAACGCCTAAATGTACGTATTATTCATGTATGTGTATGTATATGATGAGAATCGCTCACCCGCAAGTGCACGGGGTCGCCAAGTAATACCCCTCGCGCGAGCACGAGGGGGTCGTATTCCCAAGGGCCCGAGGAGCTATTCTTACTTCCTTATCACAATGTTGTTTGATAAGTGCCTAAATACATCATGTTTTAGCTATGATGTTTATTTACTTTCATGCAACTTGTGTTAGTTTTCGGTGACATTTTGCGCATTTGATGTTTTATTTTTGTTTCAGGGTTTCGAGAACCAATTGCGCAAGGATGAACCATATTTGACAAGTTTTGGTCTAGAAAAGGGTGGATTTTCAGTCGCGGTCACTGTAGCATCGGAACTGTAGCGCCAGCACTGTAGATATCCACTGTAGCACCGGCACTGTAGCAGTGTGCGGGCACTGTGCGCCCGCACACCACCCGCACAAGGTAGACAGAAGGGTGTGCGGGCACTGTGCGGCCCGCACAGTGCCCGCACACGCACGGGCTGATGAGGCTTTGTTTTGGTTATTTAAGGCTTTCTAGGTCATTTTGAGCCTGGTCTTTGGCCACCATTCTCTCCACCCTTCTCCACCAGCATCTCCTCCATTCTCACCATCATCTCCATCATTCTCCATCATCATCAAGGGATTGGAGAGGCGATTTGAAGATCAAGAACTCAAAGGGAGAAGAAGGAAGCGCTCAAGGAACACATCAAGGGGCTCATCGGCGCGGATCCGGCGAGTCTTCGTCTCCACCTTCTAGCCTACATCTGAGGGAGTTTCTTATGAGCATTTTCATTGATTATATCTTGTATTTCTTCCTTTGATGTGGAACTAGCCTCCCAAGGTCTCCGGGCTCCGGTGAACCTTGGGAGAGGAACTTGTTTGTATGGATGGATGATGATTGTTAATTAATTGATTGTTGGCATGTTTGTTGGTTTCATTCTATTGTTTTCATGTTCAACCTACAATGGATGGATTCCGTAGGTTTTGATTCTTGAATGATGCTTGTATAGCGGGATGCTTGCATGTATTAGGTCGCACAATGTTTGAAGGGGGATTCAATGTATCGGTACACCGGAGGTTCCGGGTGCCGGTAGCTCCCCGCGAGCCTTAGGGTGGTTCTAGCCGAGAGCGCGCATTAGAATTACCCTAGGCAAGACTCCCTATTCCTAATGACATCGTAGGGGTATCTTCTGGATAGAGGAACCTGTACTGGATTAGGGCTACACTACGGAGGTTCCGGGGTAGTCGATATCCGAGTCTAGCGGACCAACTCTAGCCAACTTAGCACTTAATTTCCTAAGTTCATCCATTCTATCTTGTTCTTCCCCCGAGGGGATCCTTGCCCGAGGCCTCTAATCCTCATCGCCACTTATCTTTCAAATTGTCTGTTTGGTGTGCCTTAGTCCATTTTGTTTATAGCTTTTCTTTTATTTAATTTTCCTATTTGTGTTTATATTAAACTCTTGATTTGGTAGACTAGATAGTGATACCTAGGAGGAAGTAATAGCAGATCTTGGGGCCCTTGGGAATACGACCCTCTTGTGTTCGCACGAGAGGTTATTACTTGACGACCCGTGCACTTGCGGCCGGGGAGTCGCGTGCTCGCTTCTTTAGCGTGTCGCGCGGCGACTCATCAAGTTTTTGGCGCCGTTGCCGGGGACATCCGAGAATGCTAGGAAAACTTCTAGCTTGCTACTCTAGTCATTTATCTTTTGTTTTGTAAATATTCTTGTTTTCTTTTATACCTTAATTTTTTGTTTGTTTGTTTTGTGCACAGGGCAATGAGTTTTCATGAGACTACGGGTGGTGCAAATTTTCATCTTGAAAAATGGCAAATCAATGAATATCAGGCCTTGAGGGCATGCAGTACCAATCAATTCGAACATGTATACAATCCATATCAGCGAGGGCACCTAAATTTTTCATCACATCATTATGGACAACAATGGGAGCCCTCTAACCTTGGACTGCTGCCAAAACCCCCACAACCACCAACGAAGAGGACGTATACCACTGAAGATATCTTAGCCAAGTTCATGCAAATCACTGACTCTCGTTTGGATGTGTTGGAAGAAAGCGTGACAATTGTCCAAGCATCTATTCATAGAATCGAAAAACAAGTGGTAGAACTTCTCAAACTAATGGATGCGGAAAACAAGAATAATGAGCAAGCTGTTGAAGTTCTACCTGTAGATGCTATGGAAGAAGACAGGGAGATTGGAGCAAGCCAGGCCATTGATAGGTGTGAGGAAGTAGAATCAAGTCCGTCAATCACAAATGAAGAAGCTACTTGCCTCAACATTGACCATTCCACCCACCTGTCCATTTTGGTTTTGTGCACTAAAAAATTTTCGGGAATTGTCTTTGATGATGTGGGTAGAAAAATGATGCCGCCCATTAACCCACCAATGCCAGGCTTGGACAATTCCCGACCAAAAATATTTCCTTGGAGGCCTAAACAAGTGGTATGGGTAATTCAAGGTAGTTTAGCAAGTGTCGAGGAAGGAGATGTGGGTAGGATGTTGAAGTCATCCGATGACCCACCTATGCCAAGATTGAATAGTTCTCGACCGAAGCTTTTCCCATGGAGGCCAAAATACCTTGGTGGGGTGCTCCAAATAAATCTTGTCGGGACTAAGGAAGAAGCGGGGAGGAGGTTCAAGCCATTCAAGGATCCGCCCAAGTTCAAATTGCACAATTCCCGGCCCAAGCTTTTTCCTTGGAGGCCGAAAGGTAATTCATCCTTAACCTCCAACTCGGCACCATCCCGGCAGGTACGTTTCATTTTTTTTGGTAGTAGCTATGCCACAATTGGCCGGGAGGAGCACACCGTCTTCAAGCCTCCATGAGGTAAGAAGGTACGTCAAGCTCGTGACGTTAAACAAGCGCTTCTTGGGAGGCAACCCAAGGTTTCAAATTTCGTATTTTGTTTGGTTTGTTTGTATGTTGTAGTTTTCTTAGTTTTGGTTGTTTAGCTTTGTGTGGTTGCATTCATTTCATGCTCCTATTTCTTGTTGTGCTTGGATTGGTATTTTAATTCATGTTGGTGATTCTTGGTGTTTTCTTCATTGATTTATGATCATATTTGTGTTTTCATGAATTTTATGCATGTAGGGTTGAGAATACTAGGTTTTGGGAGGAGTTTTAAAACATTTCAAGGCCAAAAGCACAGATTTTAGGGGTGTGCGGGCAGTGTGCGGCCCTGCACACCACCCGCACACACCAGACAGAGCCCTGTGCGGGCTGTGTGCAGCCCCGCACATCAACCGCACACACCAGGCTGTAGGGTGTGCGGCCAGTGTGCGGGGCCGCACACAGGCCGCACACAGGCACCAGAAGGGTGTGCGGGCTGCACACAGCCCGCACACGCATGCGTGGGCTGTGTACAGCCCGCACACAGCCATTTCAGCCCATTTTCAACTCAATTTTCAGCATCTTTTGGGCTGACTTCTTCGCCTTCCTTTCACCCGATTTCTCTCCAATTTTTTTTGGTGTATCCTCTGAGTTTGCCTCCTCATTTGTTTAACCTTTCATTGATCTTAAAGTTCTCATCATTTTTTGAGTTTTAATTTTGTCGATCTATCATTTTCATCGAGTTTTCACCGACATCTTTGAGTTTTGTCGTCTAGCTTTGGGTATAAGCGTATCTCTTATCTTTATTGATTTTCATTGCTTAAATTTGTTTTAATTCCCAAGCCTTTTGATGTAAGAATGTTGTAAACTTGAAAATGCATGCTCTTACATCATTTCCATTCAAGTTTTGCCAAGCATTGAGTTTGAAAGTTTCACTTGGGCACCCACACATTGTGTCTTGTGTTTCTTGTTTCCTTTGTTCTTAGCTTTGTTGTTTGTTTGTGTGTTAGTTTTATTTTCTTTGTGTGTGTGATGGATACCTTGAGATGATGTTCTCTTCCACCTTGCAGGTGGAATTGGGGCATCAAGCGCATCTTTCTCCCCCGACATCTACAGGAATCATTGGTGGTCACCCTGATCTCATGGACTTCAAGATTATGTTTTGAGACTCAGGGAAGTTCACGAAACCACCCTCCTTATTTTCCATGCATAAATTTTTCTGTACTGCTGATCCATGTACATTGAGGGCAATGTACTGCTTTGAGTGGGGGGTGGGTATGCATGTCTGAGCTTTACTACTTGTTTCGTGAACTTGTATGAAAATTGTTGAATTTTTGCATGATTGTAAAACCTAGGATGGCATACTTATTTGTGATCGTATTATAGCTCGAAACTGTGATAAATGCTAAGCTTCATGGGACCTTGCACACTTGAGATTTTCATGTCATTCTAGGCAATTCTCGCACTTTTCCCTTAGGTAGAACCCTGGACATCTAGGTGAGGGACCATAGTTCCTTCGTGACCCTCTTAGTTGCTAACCCATACTAGTGGGCTTGCGCCTTGACGTGTTAGAATGTCTTCTAATAGAGTTTTAAGGACCTTCTTCTTGTTCTTTTTTGCAATACGGTCGAAAAAAAAAAAAAAAAAAAAAAAAAAAAAAAAAAGCAAAGTGAATAAAAACGTGGACAGTGCTCCTCTGTCCTAATAGCGAAGTAACCTGGGGTTCTGGCTCCTAACCAGAGTGTTCCTCTCGCCAAAAGCTATAAGGACATGAGCGCGTTTACATGAATGTGCAAAGCTCCAGGTAATGTGGATTTGCAGTTCATGTTAGTCCCGGAAAAGAAAAAGATAAACTTTTTGCGTACAGAAAAATAAATTTCGACCGGTTATTGTTCGAAAATAAGAGGAAGGATCCTTACGACTCTACTAGAAGTATTTCTACCACCTCAAGGCCGTATTCCACTAGGTGGCGTGAATTGCTTCAAGAAGTGGTCCTCGGGGTCCTGTCTACCTTGTTTGGACTACAGGGCTTCGAACTAGGGGATTTGCACACACACATCATGACACGGCCGATGAATGCACGAATAATCTCGAGTGGTCCTTGCTTGGTGTTTTGAGTTTCATTCTTGCTATGATACATTCCTTTTTAGCCTGAGGTTATGTATTTAGTCACTTATCAGTATCCCTGGTTTTCCATGTCCGTTTGCTTGGGGACAAGCAAATGCTTAAGTGGGGGGTATTTGATAAGTGCCTAAATACATCATGTTTTAGCTATGATGTTTATTTACTTTCATGCAACTTGTGTTAGTTTTCGGTGACATTTTGCGCATTTGATGTTTTATTTTTGTTTCAGGGTTTCGAGAACCAATTGCGCAAGGATGAACCATATTTGACAAGTTTTGGTCTAGAAAAGGGTGGATTTTCAGTCGCGGTCACTGTAGCATCGGTACTGTAGCGCCAGCACTGTAGATATCCACTGTAGCACCGGCACTGTAGCAGTGTGCGGGCACTGTGCGCCCGCACACCACCCGCACAAGGTAGACAGAAGGGTGTGCGGGCACTGTGCGGCCCGCACAGTGCCCGCACACGCACGGGCTGATGAGGCTTTGTTTTGGTTATTTAAGGCTTTCTAGGTCATTTTGAGCCTGGTCTTTGGCCACCATTCTCTCCACCCTTCTCCACCAGCATCTCCTCCATTCTCACCATCATCTCCATCATTCTCCATCATCATCAAGGGATTGGAGAGGCGATTTGAAGATCAAGAACTCAAAGGGAGAAGAAGGAAGCGCTCAAGGAACACATCAAGGGGCTCATCGGCGCGGATCCGGCGAGTCTTCGTCTCCACCTTCTAGCCTACATCTGAGGGAGTTTCTTATGAGCATTTTCATTGATTATATCTTGTATTTCTTCCTTTGATGTGGAACTAGCCTCCCAAGGTCTCCGGGCTCCGGTGAACCTTGGGAGAGGAACTTGTTTGTATGGATGGATGATGATTGTTAATTAATTGATTGTTGGCATGTTTGTTGGTTTCATTCTATTGTTTTCATGTTCAACCTACAATGGATGGATTCCGTAGGTTTTGATTCTTGAATGATGCTTGTATAGCGGGATGCTTGCATGTATTAGGTCGCACAATGTTTGAAGGGGGATTCAATGTATCGGTACACCGGAGGTTCCGGGTGCCGGTAGCTCCCCGCGAGCCTTAGGGTGGTTCTAGCCGAGAGCGCGCATTAGAATTACCCTAGGCAAGACTCCCTATTCCTAATGACATCGTAGGGGTATCTTCTGGATAGAGGAACCTGTACTGGATTAGGGCTACACTACGGAGGTTCCGGGGTAGTCGATATCCGAGTCTAGCGGACCAACTCTAGCCAACTTAGCACTTAATTTCCTAAGTTCATCCATTCTATCTTGTTCTTCCCCCGAGGGGATCCTTGCCCGAGGCCTCTAATCCTCATCGCCACTTATCTTTCAAATTGTCTGTTTGGTGTGCCTTAGTCCATTTTGTTTATAGCTTTTCTTTTATTTAATTTTCCTATTTGTGTTTATATTAAACTCTTGATTTGGTAGACTAGATAGTGATACCTAGGAGGAAGTAATAGCAGATCTTGGGGCCCTTGGGAATACGACCCTCTTGTGTTCGCACGAGAGGTTATTACTTGACGACCCGTGCACTTGCGGCCGGGGAGTCGCGTGCTCGCTTCTTTAGCGTGTCGCGCGGCGACTCATCATTGTTTAACCTAGCAAACACTCAAAGGAGATAACTACAAATAATCTACGGATGTGTGAAAAGCATACAAATAATAATTACAAATACTGAGGGAAATCAGGGCGAGGAAATGGTCACGGATGAGGATTCCCTCGGGGGCTACTAAAGTGCTAAGGATACCCTAACTAGCATGCACGTGGGTGGTTTGGACCGGAAAACCCTAAATTAGACCAACCCGATGGTCACGGTGTTTGGTCCCTAATCCGGTACAAGTATTGGAATACGGAATTTCTTCCGCCCAAATCCTTGTACGATTGCAATGGGTTTAATGGATTTCCCCAAGCTAGGGTTGAAACACAATCAAGGACAACCCAACAATTGGAGGGGTACAAATACCCGATGGTCACGGCATATTCGTACATGTATTCCCTTCCAAGCTTGGTGAGCCTAATACTAGGGCAATGGTCATGCAACCTAGCATTGTCTAGGAATTGACATATAGAGTTCTCATACATATCAAGGCATTCAAGAACCACCAAACAAGGATCTCAAACCAACACACATGCATAAACTAGAAAGGAATCATCCAAAATACACAAGTTCACCCCCAAGGTTCACCTACATCCGGTGACCTTGGGGTTTAGTTGCTCATGATCACAAAATATGCAAATAAATACATGGAAACAACCAAAAGCATAATAAGAACACTCCCTCAAAGGATCAAGGCCGAATGACGCTTCCAAGGACGCCACCCAAGGAGTGGCTTCCCTTGTCAAACTTCCTCTAAAATCCAAATCGAAGGTGTGGAGTCGTCGTCTCGTGCTCTCCCCGTCGTCCTCTCCTCAAGAATCGCCTCCAAAAGCCGGCCTCAAGCTCCCAAAGAAGGTGGTGAAGTCAAGCTTGCTCAAGGTCTAGCTCTCCCCCAAAATGACTTCCCAAAACCCTTAAAAACATCATCCAGAGCGTCATGCGGCCCCGTATGCGACCCCGCATGCGGAGAGAGAAAATCCCGAGAAAAACCCGAAATCGTGTAAGTTGCTACAGTGCCGCTACAGTAAACTGCTACATTACGTATACTACAGTAAACTGCTACAGTAGTCGCTACAATAACCCCCCCTCAAAAATAGTGTTTTCATCGCCGATTTCTTCTCAAATTCTATCAATCAGCTCGAAGGGGTCACATCAGTACCTGTAACATGAAAGAAACCAATTCAGACCAAAAACGGGTGTCAACTCATAGAAAAATACGTAATACATACACCTGAATACATGGAAAATACGTATGTTTAGGCGTTTATCAGTATAAATAGAGTATTTTTGTATGTGTGGATGCCCGTTTTCGGTCTAAATTGGTTTATTTCGTGTTACAGGTTCAAAAGTTACCGTGGGGAGCTCGACAACATGATTTAAGGAGAATTTGGCAAGAAAAACACTATTTTCCAGCCTCGGTACTGTAGCGGACTGTAGCAAACACTGTAGCATGAACACTTGAAGAAACGGCCTGGTCAGGAGATTCATGCCGGTTACCATGCGGCCACATAGCAGGCCGCATAAGTACTGTAGCCATTCTACTGTAGCAACATACGCGGTTTTCGGTCTTTTTCGGAAATTTTCTCTCCCCGCATGCGGGGCCGCATGGGAGGCCGCATAGCTCGCTGGAATTAGTTTTTAAGGGTTTCTAGGGCATCATTTGGAAGGATCTTTGGCCACCTCTTCTCCTCCATCATCATCTAGGACATCAAGGCTGCGGGAGAAGGCATTTTTGAGGAGCAAATCAAAGGGAGAAGGAGATCATACTCGAGGGAGAGCATCTAGGAGCTTGCCGGCGCGGATCCGACGAGTTCTCATCACCACCTTCTAGTCTTCATTCGAGGGGAGTTGTTATGAGCTTCATCTTGTATTTCTTGTTTTGTATACATCCTCCTTTGTTGATGACGAACTAGACTCCCAAGGTCGCCGGGTATCCGGTGAACCTTGGGATGAACTTGCTTGTATTGATGTTTTGATTGCATTTATGGCATTTGTGTGGTTTGTGTCTAAGTGATAAACGTCTAAATGTACGTATTTTATACATGTGCATGCGCATGCTTCTCATATTTTGTTGATGAATCGATGCCCTTTTAGGTCTAAATTGGTTTATTTTGTGTTTCAGGTACAAAAGAAGCCTAGGTGAGCTCAACGACGCAATTTGAGAAGAAATTGACACCGAAATCGTCGTTTCGGGTTCCCTGACACTGTAGCAACACTGTAGCAGCCTGAAGCACGAAGATTTGAAGAAAATTCTAAGTCTGGGAATCCTCACCGGCAAGCTCACATCTTTGCGGTTTCTTGCAGCCTGTATTACTTTACTGTAGTACTTTACTGTAGTACTTTACTGTAGTACTTTACTGTAGTACTTTACTGTAGTACTTTACTGTAGCAGTTTTGCTGTAGCAGTTTTACTATAGCGGTTACTGTGCAAAATCACATCTTTGCGGTTTCTTGCAGCCTGTATTACAGGCTCCCTCACGGGCCGTATATGGACCGTGAGGCCACCCGTGAGCTTGCCCGAACTCATCATTTAAAGGGGCTCTACTTGGGTTTTGAGAGGGCATCTTGGAGTTCTTCTTAGGGCCTCTCACCACCACCTTCGAATTGAGGAAGAAGAAGCTCTTGGAGGGCAATCTAGGCAAGGATTTGGCGAGGAGAGCAAAGTTTTGGGAAGATCCTTCATCCTAGGGCTTTCTCATATTTTTTATGTTGAATGGATGATAATGTTGTGGGAGATTGGTTGTTTGTTGTTTTTGTGGGTTTTTGGAGTAATTTGAAAGCTTTGTAAAAATTTTTGTGCTCCATGTACAAGAGAAGCTCTTGCAAATTTTTTTTTGGGAATTACTGTAGCACTTCTTGAACTCATTCATATCCCATCATGAGAAACCATTTCTTCTCTTGTATTTGTCCTGATTTTGTAGCATCCTTGTAAACTCTTATCCCCCACAACACTTGCATTAAAGAAAATTGGACTTCATGTTTTTGATTGTGCAAAGGACTTGCTTGGATCATTCTTGTTTAGTTGTTCTTGTGATGTTTGTTATTTGTTTATTTGTGTGTTTTATTTTCTTTGTGTGTGATGGATGCCTTGAGATGATGTTCTTGTCTACCTTTCAGGGTGAAATTTGGACATCAAGCACACTCTCTTCCTCCATTTTATTCTTGAAGCTTTGGTGGTCACCCCTATCTCATGGACTTCAAGCCTCATGTGTTGAGACTCGGGGAAGTTCACGAAACCCTCCTACTATGTTTTTATTGCCTATATTGTTGCATTTCATTGCTTAGGCACATTGAGGGCAATGTGCAACTTTAAGTGGGGGGTGGAGTTGGATCTTCGTGAACTTTTAAAATTTTTGCAATTGTATGCTTGGATTACCTATGATAGCTATGATTGTATTGTTTAGGACTTCCTAGCTTGGTAGAATGATAGTTGTGAGCTGTACTTTACTTGTGCTTGAATGTAGTTCTATTTCATCTTTAGTGCACTCTTATACTTGTTCACGATCACTTTCACCTTGTACATTCCAACCAACCCATTGCAATGTTTTTGTCATTAAATTGTTAAAGTCTATTTTCAATGCACTTTTAAGAGCCTTTGAGGTCCTTTCTTGTTTTCTATGGCCTCAAGTGAGATTGTTTAACAAGTTCTATTCCAGGGGATACGAGATACTTGTTTGTGAAAAAAAAAAAAAAAAAAAAAAAAAGAGAAAAAAAGTGGAGTCTATGACAGTATTCCTCTGCTAGTACAGCATGAATGCGTCTATGTGGACTGTAATCAAGTAGGATGGGTGGCTCTTGTGCCTAGCCAGCATGTGCATCCGTCTGAAAGATTTTTTGTGCAGTCTACGTTAGTCGGACTCAGAGAAAAAATAAAAAAACATAATAAGTAAAGTAAAAGAATGTATATATGCAAGTAAGGAATAAAAGCATCTCGTATGTGTCCCCTGAAACCTGTTGCATGATCACTTAAGAGCCAAAGTTTTATTTAGGACCCGAAGGACTCTTAACTGGGTATTGAGGGTGTCTTTAACACTTTAATGCCTTATTCATTGTACGTGGGGTGAATGGTCATCCTGGGGTAATCCAGGGTGTGGAGGTCAAGGTGGGAGTTAGCACACACTCACGGGGGCACTTGAGGAGAAACAGAACTAATATTACTTGACTATTCATTGAACAACTCACTTCTTAATTTCTGTCCATTTGTGCTCGTGAAGTTCTTTACTATTGAGCTTGAGGTTTTACAGTTAGTCGTTTATCTTCTTGCCCCTGTTCTTCATGTTTGTTTGCTTGGGGACAAGCAAACGCTTAGGTGTGGGGATGTTTGATAAACGCCTAACTGTACGTATTTTTTATGTATGTTTGCGTATTTATAGAGTATTTTTGTATGTGTGGATGCCCGTTTTCGGTCTAAATTGGTTTATTTCATGTTACAGGCACAGAAGATACCGTGGGGAGCTCGACAATATGATTTTAGAAGAAATTGGCAGGAAAAAGACCATTTTTGAGCTCCGGTACTGTAGCTGAATACTGTAGCAGCACTGTAGCACGAAACCTTTGGCAAAACGGCTAAGTCTGGAAGATCATGCGGGCTACCATGCGGGCACTGCAGAGGCCGCATACGCTGTAGCAATCCCACTGTAGCTAAACTACTGTAGCGGGGGCACTGTAGCAACTTACGCGATTTTCTGGATTTCTCGGAAACTTTCTCTCCCCGCATGCGGGGCCGCATGGGTGACCGCATAGCATCCCGAAATTAGGTTTTAAAGGCCTTTTGGGCATTCTTCTTGTTATCTTTTGGCCACCATTCTCCTCCATCATCTTCTTGGACTTTAAGGCTGCGGGAGAAGGCATTTTTGAGGAGGAAATCGAAGGGAGAAGAAGATCACACACTCAAGGGCGAGCATCTAGGAGCTTGTTGGCGCGGATCCTTCAAGTTCTCATCACCATCTTCTTCTAGTCTTCATAGTAGGGGAGTTGTTATGAGCTTTACTTTGTATTCCTTGTTTTGTAGGCATTCTCCTTTGTTGATGATGAACTAGACTCCCAAGGTCGCCGGGCATCCGGTGAACCTTGGAATGAACTTGCTTGTTTGGATACTTGATTTATATGTATGGTATTTGTGTGGTTTGTGGTTTAAGTTTGGTGTATTTGAATGCCTTGGTATGCATGAGAACTCTGTGTATCAATTTTTAGGTAATACTAGGTTGCATGACGATTGCCCTAGTGTTAGACTCACCAAGCTTAGAAGGGATACATGTACAAATACGCCGTGACCATCGGGTATTTTGTACCCCTCCAACCATTAGGGTTGAGCCTAGATATTGTGTTTGACTCTAATTTGAGATTTCCCTAGGCCCTTAGCAATCTTGTGGGGATTTGGGCGGTAGAAATACTGTAGCGGTGGAAATTCCATATTCCAATACCCATACTGGATTAGGGGTCATCACCGTGACCATCGGGGTGACCTATCTTTAGATGTCTCTTGGCCTAACCACCTTTGCCTGTGTGATTCGAGTATTCTTCTAGCTTTAGTAGTCCCGAGGGGATCCTCGCCCGCGGCCTCGTTCATTTATTGCTCATTGTTTCCTTAATGCGCTTGTTTGGTGTGCCTTAGATCACTTGTTTATAGTTTTATCTTTTGTTTGTTTCCTTATCTTGTTTTAAATCTATATTTGGTAGACTAGACAGTGTCATCTAGAGGGAAGTAATAGCAGCTCTTGGGACCCCAGGGAATACGACCCCCTCGCGCGTGCGTGAGGGGTATTACTTGGCGACCCGTGCACTTGCGGTAATCATCAGTTGGAGGGGTACGAAACACCCGATGGTCACGGCATATTCGTACATGTATCCCTTCTAAGCTTGGTGAGTCTAACACTAGGGCAATGGTCATGCAACCTAGTATTACCTAAATATTGATACATAGAGTTCTCATGCATACCAAAGCATTCAAATACACCAAACTTAAACCACAAACCACACAAATACCATACATGTAAATCAAGTATTCATACAAGCAAGTTCATCCCAAGGTTCACCGGATGCCCGGTGACCTTGGGAGTCTAGTTCATCATCAACAAAGGAGCAAGAGTAAAAGATAAGAAATACAAAGCAAAGCTCAAACAAACTCCCCTAAGATGGAGACTAGAAGGTGGTGATGAGAACTTGATGGATCCGCGCCAACAAGCTCCTAGATCTTCTCCTTGATAGAACTCCTCTTCTCCCCTTCGATTTGCACCCTAGATCCGCCATCTCCCGCAACCTTGAAGCTCTAGATGACAATGGTGGAGAATGGTGGCCAAAAGACAAGAGAAATGATGCCCTAAAGGCCTTTAAAACCAAATTCCAGCAACTAATGCTGGCTGGCATACGGGGCGACATGCGGGCACTGTAGCACCCCGAGTTTTGTGTAAGTTGCAATAGTGAGTGCTACAGTAAAATGGTGTTTTCTTTGCTGATTTCTTCTAAAATCTCGTTGTCGAGCTCCCCACGGTATCTTTTGTACCTGTAACACGAAATAAACCAATTTAGAAAGAAAACGGACATCCACACATATAAAAATACTCGAAAAATACGCGAACATACATAAATAATATGTACAGTTAGGCGTTTATCAAACATCCCCACACCTAAGCGTTTGCTTGTCCCCAAGCAAACAAACATGAAGAACAGGGGCAAGAAGATAAACGGCTAAATGTACGACCTCAAGCTCAATAGTAAAGAACTCCGCAAGCACAAATAGACAGAAATGAAGAAGTGAGCTGTTCAATGAATAGTGATGTAATATTAGTTCTGTTTCTGCTAGAGTGCCGCCGTGAGTGTGTGCAAACTCCCACCTTGACCTCCACACCCTAGATTACCCCAGGATGACCATTCACCCCACGCACAATGAAGACGGCATTAAAGTGTTAAAGACACCCTCAATACCCAGTTAAGAGTCCTTTGGGGTCCTAAATAACACTTTGGCTCTCAAGTGGCAGTGCAACAGGTTCCAGGGGACACATACAAGATACTTTATTCTTTTCCTACATATATACATACTTTTTCTCTTTTTTTTTTTTTCTGAGTCCGACTAACATAGACTGCACAAAAATCTTTCAGACAAGTGCACATGCTGGCCAGGCACAAGAGCCACCCATCCTACTTGATTACAGTCCACATAGACGCATTCATGCTGTACTAGCAGAGGAATAGTGTCATAGACTCCACTTTATTTTTATACATATATACAATGTATCTCGTATCCCCTGGTATAAAACCTGTTAAACAACCTCACTTAAGGCCAAAGAAAACAACAAAGGACCTAAAAAGCTCTTAAAAGAGCATTGAAAGTAGACTTTAACATTTTAGTGCCAACAACATTGCAATGGGTTGGTTGGAGTGTACAAGGTGAAAGTGATCGTGAAGAAGTATAAGGGTATACTAAAGATGAAACAGAACTACATTCAAGCACAGGTAAAGTACATATCACAACTATCATTCTACCAAGCTAGGAAGTCTTTAACAATAAAATCATAGCTATCATAGGTAATTCAAGCATGCAATTGCAAAAATTTTCAAAGTTCACAAAAATCCAACTCCACCCCCCACTTTAAGATGCACATTGCCCTCAATGTGCATAACAATAAAATGCAACAAGATAGACAATAAAAAACATAGTAGGAGGGTTTTGTGAACTTCCCCGAGTCTCAAAGCATGAGTCTTGAAATCCATGAGATCGGGGTGACCACCAACGGTTCTTGTATAAAATAGAGAAAGAAAGTGTGCTTGATGCCCCCATTCCACCCTGCAAGGTAGAAAGGAACATCATCTCAGGGTATCCATTCCATCACACACAAAGAAAAAGAACACACACAAACAACACAAAAACAATTAAACAAGAGATAATCCAAGCAAGTTCTTTGAGCAATCAAGATCATGAAGTCCAATTCTTTTTATTGCAAGTGTTGTAGAATATTCACAATGATGCTACAAGTGAACAAATAAATTCAAGAGAAATTCAGTCCAAAGTTACTGTAGCACAGTGTTGAAAGAGGTAGAGTTTCCCCTAGTTTTTGAAGCCCAAAAATTTACAAATAATGTCTCAAAATACAAATAAATCAAAGATTACACATTCATACATCATTCCCCAAAGTTTGAAGCAAGATAAGCATGAAAATCAAGAGAAACAAACAAGTTTGCTTCAAAACACAAGTTAGGGCTTCAAAGCTTGAATCGGCGAAGATCGGTGAAGATGATGGTGAAACCTCCAATAAATCATGCAAATTAAGTCCTAGGAAGTAGGAGATTCATGTAGAGGAAGAAAAACAGAGGAAAACGGTGAATGAATGAGGGAAAACGGATGAGAAATGAGAGAGATATGAAGGAAATGGTGAAGAGGTACCCATTTTAAAGTTCAGCCCGAGCATCCATGCGGGCAAGCATACGGGCATATGCATGCCCGCATGACTTTCTGGATTTTTTATATGGGCAAGCATATGCTCAAGAAATGGGCGGGTTTCAGGATTTTCATCAAGGACTCATCCAAATACCCTAAAAGCTCATAAAAACAAAGCCGAATTCACCCACAACAACCAAAAACATGATATTTGATACATGAAGATGAATGAAAACACAAAGAACTCACAAGTACCATTGAAGAACATGATCGAAAAAATTAAGAAAAATGGCTAAACAATCACAACAACACACTTGAAATCTAAAGAACACTCAAGCAAGAAAACATACCAAAATACGAAAACGCACATGTCATGAATTTTAATGCTTGGGTTGCCTCCCAAGAAGCGCTTGTTTAACGTCATTAGCTCGACGTACCTTTTTCTTACCAAAGGAGGCTTGAAAACAGTGTGTTCATCCCGGCAAGAGGTTGCATAGGAACTACCAAGAAATATGAAACATACCTTCCGGGATGATGAAAATTTGGAGGCTAAGCGTGAGCTACCTTTTGGCCTCCATGGAAAAAGCTTGGGCCAGGAGTTGTGCAACTTAATCTTGGGCGGATCCTTAGACGGCTTAAACCTCCTCCCCGCTTCCTCTTTGGGCCTCCATGGAAAAAGTTTCGGTCGAGAACAATTCAAGCTAGTCATGGGTGGGTCCTTGGATGGTTTCCACCTCCTACCCACATCTTCTTCCTCGACACTTATTAGATGTCCTTGAACTACCCATGAGTGTTATTTGGGTCTCCAAGGGAACAAGTTGGGTTGAGAACTTGTCAAGCTTGGCATGGGTGGATTAATTGGTGGCTTTAACATCCTTTCCACATTTCTTCTCTCAACCCCTCTTGAATATTCAACCATTGCCCACAAAATTTGCTTAGGCCGCCATGGGAAAATTTTTGGTTGGGAATTGCCCAAGCCCGGCATTGGTGGGTTCAAAGATGGTCTTAGCTTCCTTCCCACATCATCAAATACAATTCCCGGAATTCTTTCTCGGCACTTGAAAATTATAGATTGGCTTGTTGAATAATCAATGTTAAGGCAAGTGGCATCTTCAAATATTGTCGATGGAGCTTCTTCCACTTCCTCACATTCTTCCATGGCCATGATGTCATCCTCCTCTCTTTCTTCTTCAACTTCACCTTGAATTGGAACATCTATCATTTGCTCATGAGGTATAGATGACACCTCTATTGCTTCTTCAATATCCCACACCTCAACATCAATTTTCACCTCAAATTCACCTATGTTCTCTTTCAAACTAATGCCAATCTGAGGTAGGTCTTCACTAGTGCGTGGCAACTCCGTCGATATATTGGAAGACACTCCTATCTTGTTTTCCATGCTTGGAAGAGATGGTTGGGCATTAAAATTTGTGGCAGTCAAGGCTTCAAGTTCAGCATCCGCATTCATCATGAATCTTTCAAACACATCTTGTGTATTGAAGCCAAATTCATTAAGTGGCCTACTTTGAACGACTGGAGGGTGGTAATGCCATGGTTCTTGAAAGGAGGGTTCTTGTGGCAATCCTTGGTAAGGGTGCTCCTGATAAGTGCCTAAATACATCATGTTTTAGCGATAATGTTCTTGTACTTTCGTGCAACTTATGTGAATTCTCGATGGCATTTTGCGCACTTGATGTTTTTATTTTCGTTTCAGGGTTTCGAGGACCAAGTGCGCGTGATCGAACCGTTTTCGTGTCATTTTGGGGAAGATTGAAGAAGAAATGAAGACTTGGAGTACCCCGGAAGCTGACGCGCCGCACACGGAGCCATTTCTCTCTGCCGTGTGCGGCGACTGTGCGGCCCGCACAGTGGCCGCACGGCTCAGCCAGTGAGCTGTACGGCCTAGTGTGCGGCCGCACACCTGGCCGCACGCCCTGGCCAGAGAGCCGTGCGGCCTAGTGTGCGGCCCGCACACCAGGCCGCAAAAGGTGGCCAGAAGAGTGCGCTGGCGCGCGTGCGGCCCGCATGCCACCCGCACGCTCTCGGGTTTATATAAGGTTTCTTCAAGGGTTTTTGAAGGGAGTTGTTCTCTATTCGGCCACCACTCCACCATACACCATTCTCATCACCTATGGAAGGATTTGGAGGGAGTTTTGGGCTGATTTGAAGGAGAGAAGAAGGGGAAGACGTGGAGAAGCTTCATAGGGCTCACCGGCGCGGATCCGACGAGCCACACCATCAACCCTAGTCGACATCTTTGAGGGAGTTTTTCTTGTTTTTTTTTTATTTGATGGATCCTTTGTATGATGAGCTCCTTAGCATTGTGATGTCGAGCTAAACCTCCCAAGGCCACCGGGCTCCTGGTGAACCTTGGGAGGAGACTTTGTATGAATGACCTTTATGTTGTTTTAAATGAATGTGTTGGTTTGCTTGTTTGGTTTTAATTTATCATCTTGTTTTTCATTCTACAATGGATGGATTCGGTAGAATTGATTCTGAATGATACTTGTTTGGCGGGATGCTAGCTTGTATTAGGTCACGTGGTGAGTTAAAGAGGGATCCCTGTATTAATACGCCGGAGGTTCCGGGTGTTAATAGCTTCCCGTGCGTTTAGGGTTAATTTAGCCGAGAGAGTGCATTAGATTAACCCTAATCAAGACTCCTTGTTCTCATTGACATCGTAGGGGTATTTTCTGGATAGAGAAACCCGTACTGGATTAGGGCTACACTACGGAGGTTCCGGGGTAGTCGACGTCCGAGTCTAGCGGATCAAAACAAAACCAACCTTAGTTTATTGAATTCCATGGTCATTCGTTCTTAGTTTCCTCCCAGGGGAATCCTCGCCCGAGGCCTTCCCCAATTATTGGCTTCTTCATCTCTATCTTTATTCTGGATTGAGCTTTATTTTACTTGCATTTCTTTACTTGTTTTTATTATTTAAATTTGCATCAACCCTGTTTCGATCGACTAGAAAGTGATCCCCAAAAGGAAGTAATAGTAGATCTCGGGCCCTAGGAATACGACCCTCCTTGTGAGGTTATTACTTGACGACCCGTGCACTTGTGGCTGGGGAGCCGCGTGCTAGCTTTTTAGCCTGTCGCGCGGCCACTCATCAAGTTTTTGGCGCCGCTGCCGGGGAGCATCCGAGAATACTAGGAAAACTTTTGGATCATTGCTCTAGTCATTTCGCTTTCATTTGTAATTATCCATCTTTTGTTGTTTTTGTTTTCATCATTTGTATACATATTCCCTAATATCTCTTATTGCCTTTTGTTTTCTCAGGCATTCTGTGTATGACTCGCGCAAATCCTAAGGGGTTGGTGGAATTGAATGAAGAAATTGAGCGCGTCGTACATCAAAGATTGAGAGAAACTCAAGTTGGGTCACCCTCAGGATCAGTTGAAGCACCAGAGGAAATTTTAGTTGCAATGGCCGAGGAAAGGAGAACACTATCAGATTATAAGAGACCACAGTTTACGGGTGGAGAATTTAGCGTGAAAGCACCGGCCGTTAGTGCTGGAAATTTTGATTTGGCCAGACCAATCGGCATGATACAGAACACAGTACAGTTTGACGGTTTGGCCGATGAGGACCCGAATGAACACCTATCTCGATTTCTCCAAATGTGCTCGACATTTAAAGTCAATGGCCTATCTGACAATGCAGCTAGACTCCGTCTTTTCCCATTCAGTTTGCGGGGCGCCGCTTACAGGTGGCTCACATCACTTGCCCCGGGATCCATCAAGACATGGGAGGAAATGGTGAACAAATTTATGGGCCGATACTTCCCCCCGAGGAAAGCTGCAAGATTAAGGCAAGAGATCTCTGCCTTTAGTCAAAGAGACTCTGAAACCCTCTTTGAAGCCCATGAGAGATTTAAAGATCTCTTGCGAAAATGTCCACATCATGGCTTCGAAGCTTGGATGCGAGTACAGATACTGTATAATGGTTTGAGCTACCAGAATTGTCAACTCATTGATGCTGTAGCTGGTGGATCCTTGAGTGGTAAATACCTCGAAGATGCCGAAGAATTAATTGAGAACATGGCATGAAATGAATCACATTGGGGTTCGAGGGCAAAAATGACTCAAGCTCGAGGAGTTCATGAAGTAGACAGTAAGACCGCTCAAGATGCGAAGCTCGAAGCACTTGCGAAGCAAGTGAGTTTGCTTATGTCTGAAAGAACCGAGCGTTCGAGCACAAGTGTCAAGCAAGTAATGAACTGTGGAACTTGTGGAGGGGGGCATGATGTTGCTAGTTGCCCCATTGCAGTCCCCGATGTCGCCCCAGTTGAACATGTTTACTATGTAAATCAGGGACAGAAATTTCAAGGAAACCCCTATGGTGGAACATACAACCCCGGGTGGAGAAATCACCCAAATTTCAATTGGGGAAATCAAGGCCAACAGAAATTTTCACAACCGCCAGGGTTTCAGGCACAGTCATCACAAGCACCTCCAACGGAAAAGAAATTTACTACTGAAGATGTCCTAGCTAAATACATGCAAATCACCGATGCAAGGTTGAACACACTTGAAACAACAGTGAGAAACATGCAAGCTTCAATCCAGGGCATCGAAAAACACTTGGGACAGATTACGGCATCCATGGCAGAAAGAACACCGGGTAGTCTCCCTAGCAACACTGAGACTAAACCACGAGAACATGTACAAGCTATCACTTTGAGGAGTGGTAGAGAGGTTGAGGTTCGGCCAACTCCTAGGCCAATTGAAAACAAGGAAAAGAACATGGTGAGAGGCACTCCCTCAGTGGGTGGGGATGAAGCTAATGACAGCCATGACAATTCGATTGAACCTCAAAACAAAGAAAAAAAATTGTTAGAGCACCGACCAAAGATCCCCTATCCGGCGAGACTCAATAGGGATAAGGAGGACACTCAATTCAAAAAATTTTTGGAGATGATCAAGCAACTTCACATTAATCTTCCACTTGTCGAGGCCTTTGCTCAAATGCCAAAATATGCCAAGTTTATGAAGGAGTTGCTTACAAATAGGAAGAAACTTGAAGAAGCATCTACGGTGTCTCTTGGTGAGAGTTGTTCGGTAATTATCCAAAGCAAATTGCCCGAGAAAATCAAAGACCCGGGTGGTCTAGTTGTGGAATGTCATTTTGGGGACTCACTTGTAGAGAAAGCTGATAAGTGCTTGTGTTATAGTATCGCGAAGCACTATTATCTTACATTAAGCATACCTTTTATCAGGTTTTATCACTAAATGTGTGCATTTGTGTTCTCTTGTGCATTGAAGGTATTGTGGAGCCTAATTGGAGAAGAAGAATGAAATTAGGTCGCGTTCGCCAATGTTGGGATGTTCTCGGACCAAGCAAGGAACGAAGCACGTATTTGGACTTGTGGATGTGTGCCAACCTCCTTTGGAAGGGCACAAAGGCAGTCACATTCACAACAAGTCCAATCCGTGTTACTTAGGAGAATTTCGCGAAAGAAGAAGACTTGAAGCAATCGGCGCGACCTACCGTTGCTTGTGTGCCCAAGTAATGGCCTCGATGAAGAACAATGAACCCGGGAGGTGTTTCGGCAAGTTACAATCCTGTTCAGCTGAAGATTAGAATTCCAGAGAAGTCACACGGGCGTGTGGAAATTCCACACGGCCGTGTGAACCAGTTTCCAGCCAGACTGAGAAGTCACACGGGCGTGTGGAAATTCCACACGGCCGTGTGTTTGTGCAATTTCAGCCATCCAGTGAAGACACACGGGCGTGTGGAAATTCCACACGGCCGTGTGAAATTAATTTTTCAGCCGAGACAGAAGCTTCACACGGGCGTGTGGAAATCCCATACGGCCGTGTGAAGCCCCCGATAAGTCTAATTTTAAAGCCGCGATTCAACATTATAAAAGGGGATTTTTGCAACCTTTTGAGGCATCTTTTCGACCTATCTTTTCCCCAACTTTCTGGAGTGCGGCTAGGGTTTCGGAGAGGATTTCGTGGAGGTTCTAGCGCGTCGTCGGCATCGATTTCGAGGTTCGACGTTTGCACAAGACCACGGCCACACCAATTCGAGGGGGTTTCATTGATGTCTATGTTTTATGCTTTATTTCTCACATTGATGAACATGTATAGCTCTATGAGGAGCTAAACCCCTCATGGGGTATTCGGACTTGTAAACTTTAGGGTTTCTTATGTTTCTTTGACATTGATTATTATGCTTTCCATCGTTGATGAATAAAATTGAGTTTTTAATCTTGATTATCCTTTCATATTGTTTTCCCTTAAACGTGACATTAGGGTTGAGAGCAATCTAGGCTTTCCTTTGGAGGTGTGACAACTCCTATAGGATCAGACTACTCAAGATTAAAGAGGGTTGAGAGGGAGAGTTGTGAGGTAGCAATGTACCCCTTTCCCCTTCGATGTGATTTCTCCCTACCTCCGATTCCTTGATTTAATAGCGGTCGAAATAGAGTGAAGCAATAGGTAGATAAACTCCCCTAGGGCTTAGTTATGCAAGTAATAGAGTGGAGGGTTGTAGTGAATCCTATTTGCTGGGGCTCAATCTATACTAGGGTTCTTCCACCTGGACCAAAGGGTTAGAATTACGTATAGGAACAGGTTTAATCACTAGGAATCCCTAGAGCATAATGCAACTCCACATAGTGTGAGGTTTAGGCAGATGGACTCCCCTGGGGCTTAGTCATCTAGGTGACAGAGTGAAGGGTGTTGTGAATCCTAATACCGGGGCATAGTGTTGGAGTTAGTCACGGTTGTCCTTAGGTTTGGGACCGTGAGTCTTAGGATATCCTTGACACACCCCTTTGCGTGTGTGTACCGCAAGTGCACGGGTTGTCGAAGTAATAATTACCCTGGTGAGTAGGGTAGTCGAATCCACAGGGAACAGGGCTACTAGTACTAACTTCTTCTCTGCAATCTAGCCTAATGACCAATGTGATTTTGTGGTGATCTAGTGTGCATAGAAATTAATACCAGAGATGAATAGGCAAAAGGTAAATAAAGGGAGATCTCAATCAATGAAGATGAGATACCCGGGCAATGCTCCCCCTAGGCTCTATCATGAAGTGCAAGACTAACTAAATGCTTCTAAACCGAGTTCTATGAGTCGAGGTAATCCAAGAATAATCGGTCCCTGCTTCCAGGCCACCGATACTAGTCCCCTACAAGGTCCCGGTGGAGAAATCGCTCAATCTCAACACCTCACACCCCATATGACCGCAATAAGCTTTAGGGATACCTAAAAGTGAAACCGATTCCTAAAATTAGATCTAACCCTACTTCTAGGCGGAAGATCCCTAACCCCCTACAAGGTCCCGGCGGAGAAATCTCTCAAACTCACACCTCACACCAAATATGGTTGCATAGATCTTAGGGAATACGGAGATAGGAAACACTTAATCGGAAGGGAAAGGGGACGCTCCACTATCTCATGACTCACCCTCTCAACCCTCTTCAATCTCATATGTTCTAACCCTAATGGAGACCTCTCTCTCACCAAGGAAACAAATCAAGCATACCAAACAACCATACGAATCAATAAGGCATGCAAGCAATGATAAAACAAGATTGAAACTCAAATAAACTCGGATTTAAAAGAAAGCATAAAGAAAGTCAATACATGAATCGAAACCTAGGGTTCACATGCCCAAGTATCTACTAGGATTTAGCCCTCCATGGGGCTTATTACAAAGCAAAACATAACACAATGAAAAGCAATGTAAACCATGGAAATAAACCCCCTTGAATTCGTGATGATGGCCTTGATGGGTCGCTCAACGTCTTGAAGGATCCTTCTCCGAAGCTAGGTTGCCAATGACTCCCTCGATGCTATGACGGAGGAAAGAACTATCAAAGTTGGTGAAGAACGGCCCTCCAATTCGGCAAAGACCTCCTCCTCAAACCCTAGCCGCTTCCTCTCTCAAAAGGCACACAAAAGATATCAAAAGAATCGACGAAACGGCCTATTTATAAGTCTGAATCGCGCCAGTCACGTGTCTTCACGCGACCGCGTGAGATCCCACGCGATCGCGTGGGCTGCAGAATTCCCACGCGGTCGCGTGGGATTTTGACGCGGTCGCGTGAACAGTAATTCTGCTACAGTGATGCTACAGTGAAATGAACAGTGTTTTTGCTGCAGTACTCTTCATAGCCATGATCCAAACTCTCTCATCTTGAGGCCACATGGTCGGGCACACGTCCATGTGGTGAGTTATAAGACTTCTCCTTCTTCGAATCATCATTTGAGAGCTTTAACTATCTTCACACAAGTTGGGACATGAAGGTGTGACTGCCTTTGTGCCCTTCCATCACATAAATCATCTTGAATTCTTCAGGAAGTTGGCACACACCCTCATGTGCATGATCCCCTCTTGTGCCTTGCCACTTGTGTTGTACAAAAGCTCCCAACAATACGTCTTTATAACCCATCTTTGCTTCCTTTTCCTCCTTTAACACTTCCACAACCTAATTGCATAAAAGAACACCAAAATACATTTTATGAGACATAATCAATGGTAAAATGATGCTCAATGTATGTAAAACAAGTAGGTAAAACATGTATAATCAAGCACTTATCAAACTCCCCCACACTTAAGCCTTTGCTTGTCCTCAAGCAAAATTAACCATAAACATCATGAAAAGCAAAGAGAAGTGCTTGGCCTTAGGTTCACCAAGAGGGTACGAGAATAAAATTCTAAAATCATGGAGAGAAACAAACACTAGATGAAACAATCAATACTCTAGCAAATAATCCAATCAAAAATGAAAGTACTAAAGTCCGAAAGCGTGTGTGTGTGTAGACTCAACTCATGTCAACACTATATCCACTACTCAAAGTTTTTATTAGCAATGGGATTTATTTATAAACAAAAAGAATAGGTAGTAGCTTCACACATCCTCTAAGGTAGCCCTTTCTTGAGATGCCTCCCGAGTGGCTTTCACACTTTTGAGGTGGTAGCTCTTTCTACCGAAGGTGGTAGCTTTCACACATCCTATTAGATAGCTCTTTCTCTCATTAGGGCATAACAAGTATCCGACTTATGAGAGTAGCTTCATACAACATAGGTGGTAGCTCTTTCCACCCCCTATATACAAACAAACTAAAATTCTGAATTTTTCTGAATTTTCTGATTTTTTTTTTTTTTTTTTTTTTTTTTTTTTTTAACATACTCAAATCAAACTAACACTAGATAATCCCGCAATTATGAACTAGAGTAAGTTTCCATAGGTTTAATAAGTGAGCAAAGTGCATTAAAGAGCAATCGGACAAAAATTTCAAGGAAATTGGATAAAAACTAGAGCATGATAAAACCTAATGTTTACAACCTCCAAAAATTAAGAATTAAACTCTCAACCCTAAGGTGAACCTTCATGGGCAACATGAGCATGATCATGAAAACACAAGTAAAGGCCATGTATAAGGTGAACCCTCCCCCACACTTAAGATGTACATTGTCCTCAATGTACACATGTAAGCACAATAAAAATATAAGCAATAAAAGCATGATGTGGGTGGAAATGCAATTAAAACAACACTCCCCTGAACTCCTTATTGATCGATCGGTGAAGCTAACTCGAGGGTGTGTTGTTGTTCAACGGGTTGTGAAGCGCACACGACCAAGTCACATGGTTGTGCGTATGACATCATCATCATCACTCTCAAGGCCATCTGCACGGATTCAACGGGTTCAGTGAAGCTCAATAAAAATAGAAAAGTTGCACGAGTTCTTACGAATGAAGCAAAATAAAGCACAACTCGCACAATCAAAACAAACTATAAAGATAACTAAAGTCTTCAAGATAAAATAAAGAAAACTAGAAATGAAAACTGAAGTAAAGAAAACTAAAGTCTCATGAGTGGGACGCCTCAAGCATTGGCATCATCTGTTGGTGCTGCTGGTGTGTTAGAAGGCATATCCTCATCCAAGGTCAGCTATAAACGATCAAGGCATTTTTGGAGCAAGCTTTTTAGTCCTTGGTGTCATACCTGCAAGAAAATTGCAAAAGAAGTGCAAATTTACATGATATGGCAAGATGCAGGAATCCACATAGGCACGTGGGCAAGCCACGCGCCCACGTGGCTTAATCTGCCATATTTCCAGCCTACGCGGGCGTGTGGGAAACCCACGTGCCCGCGTGGGCGCGTTTTGGCTCAGCAGAAGACCCACGCGACCGCGTGGATCAGCCACGCGGTCGCGTGGGTGCTTGTTTGGCACCCACGGCAGGCCACGCGGTCGCGTGGTCGCAGGCAGAGGGGCGACCGCGCAGCCGAGGGCCACGCGACCGCGTGACCCCAGCCACGCGGTCGCGTGGCTGGCTTCTCGTGGCCAGCTCCAGCCCACGCGGTCGCGTGGGCTGGTCCACGCGATCGCGTGGACTGTTGGCCGGCCCACGCGGCCATGTGGCTAGGCCACGAGCTCGCGTGGGCGTCCAACCATGACCAAAGAGCCATAGTTGGACTCCAACGCCTCACTAAACTTCGTTTACATGTTTTCTAAGTGTTTTCACAACGTTTTCCATGAAAAATATCATTCAAGAAACAAGAAAACTCGATGGAATTGAGCATGAAAGCATGGACATGATAGGGGTAGTTGAGGCCTTACCGACGCGAATAGATGGAGAAAACTTGATGTAAATGCCGGCAAAACACTTCTAAATCTCACATAAGTCGAAGAAAAATGGATTTGGAATCTTAAGGATGGGAAGTTTGGAGAGGGGAAGTTGAGGAAATGAAGGGCTCAAGGTTAAGGATGATGAATAGTAACCCTTCAAGCCATTATATAAGCCACATGGGGGTGTGGAAATTCCACACCCCCGCGTGGGCACTGTACACGGCCGCGTGAGAATCTCACGCGGCCACGTGAGCTGCAGAATTTCTGCAGATAGTCCACGCGGCTCTCCAAACTTCAAAATTAACCCTATTCTTCAACAATTATCATGCATTGCACCCTGAATCATGTCATACATGTGAAAAACACTTCAAATAAACAAAAATTTTCCTTGAAAAGTTCAACACCAACAAAAATTAATTAAGGCACACACTCATGGTAATTATTACTATAGAATTTAAAATCTAAACTAGAAAGCAATTAAAACTTGGGTTGCCTCCCAAGTAGCGCTTGTTTTACGTCACTAAGCTTGACGTACCTCTTCCTTACCTTATGGAGGCTTGAAAAGAGTGTGTTCCTCCCGACTAGACATTGCATAGCTACTTCCTTTAAACCAAAAATTTACTTGCCGGGGTGGAATTTTCGTTGGAGAGTCCAACCATCTTACCTTTGGTCTCCAAGGAAACAATTTGGGTTGGGAATTGTTCAAGCTTAGCATTGGTGGGTCATTGGATGGTTTAAATATCCTACCCACATCTTCTCCCAAACCCAAAATCTCTTTCTTGCACTCAATGAGTTGATCAATCCGAAAGAAAGGTGCTTGCTCCATTACCTTAGGACTTGCTTCTTCTTGTGTATTTTCAGCTTGAAAGGAACATGATGTTAGCAAATCCCCTTGAAAATTTCGTTGCACACAAGCATAATCTTCATTCAAGCAATCCAAATTCTGAAAATGATGTTCTTCTTCTATCCTTTCAATTTCTGCAGCAATGTACTCAATTTGCCTTTCTTCATCAATGTGGTTCATGGCTTTGTCATGCATGGAAGAAACTTGACTTGCTTGTTCAAATTCTTCTTTTTCCCTAGCAAGTGTGTCTAAAATCTCTCCTATGTGATGCTCAATGTTTTTGATGGAGATTTCATGACATCTTAAGGTGGCTTCAACATTTTCGAAGCGGGCATCGGTTGCTTCAATGAATTTGAGTAATACGCTTTCCAACCGAAGTACATCCTCCTCATGCTTCTCATCCATCTGAAATTCTTCTATAGGTGCTTCCCATTGCTGTCCATCAATATTCCACAAGTGGTTCGGGTAGCTCCATTGATTTGGATGACATGTGCTGCGATATTGGTTGCTTTGTTGTTGTGCAGAAATAAGTCTATCAAGTTTTCCACTGAAATCTTCAATCTGAAAATATAACTTTGTAATTGGATCAATCATCATTCAAGTACCTTGCAAGAAAAATTAACACAAGTCAAAATAAAACAACTTAGAACGGTGGAAGAAAAAGAAAGTATGAAATAGATAAGATAACGAAAATGATAAATGGCTAGAGCAACAAAGTCCTAGCGTTCCTAGTATCCTATTCCCCGGCAACGGCGCCAAAAACTTGACACACCCCTTTGCGTGTGTGTACCGCAAGTGCACGGGTTGTCGAAGTAATAATTACCCTGGTGAGTAGGGTAGTCGAATCCACAGGGAACAGGGCTACTAGTACTAACTTCTTCTCTGCAATCTAGCCTAATGACCAATGTGATTTTGTGGTGATCTAGTGTGCATAGAAATTAATACCAGAGATGAATAGGCAAAAGGTAAATAAAGGGAGATCTCAATCAATGAAGATGAGATACCCGGGCAATGCTCCCCCTAGGCTCTATCATGAAGTGCAAGACTAACTAAATGCTTCTAAACCGAGTTCTATGAGTCGAGGTAATCCAAGAATAATCGGTCCCTGCTTCCAGGCCACCGATACTAGTCCCCTACAAGGTCCCGGTGGAGAAATCGCTCAATCTCAACACCTCACACCCCATATGACCGCAATAAGCTTTAGGGATACCTAAAAGTGAAACCGATTCCTAAAATTAGATCTAACCCTACTTCTAGGCGGAAGATCCCTAACCCCCTACAAGGTCCCGGCGGAGAAATCTCTCAAACTCACTGTTGTTAATAATCTCGACCTGGTTAAGTGCAATCAAGTGCATATAGGTCTGCATATTGTGTGCGTGCATATGTTTCAAAATCAGAAGATTAGTGTTGATAATAACAGAATCTAGGATAGAGTTTATCTAATAAATTTCAAAGTTTGTTAGGATTCAGTTAGCAGTTTGATAGGCCAGTTTGTTGCTTATTTATATTCTAAAAAGTTTGTTAATGAGATTGAGACGAATAATTGTTTCAAGAGTTTGCAGTCTTCTGTATTTTTCCTTCTGTTTTTTTTTCTGCAGATTCTGGGAATCACCTTACATTTGGTATCAGAGCTTGTGTATGCCAAAATATCCGAGGTTTGAGCGAATGGCTATCACCACACAGCATGCGATGAAGGAGGGTGGTGTCTCGTTACATTACCCGATGTTGTCTTCTTCAAATTATTCCACTTGGGTGATCAAGATGGAAGTGTTCATGGAGGCCCAAGGGATCTGGGACGCCATTGAACCCGCGGCCGGGGTGATCGTGGATAGGAAGAAGGACATGATGGCACTGGCTTGCATCTATCAAGCTGTTCCAGAGGACGTGTTGCTGCAACTTGCTAAGAAGAAAACGGCCAGAGAGGCGTGGGAAAGCTTGAAGACAAGGTTTCTCGGGGCCGATCGAGTGAAAAAAGCAAGAATTCAAACCTTGAAGAGTGAGTTCGAGGCTTTGCGAATGAAGGAAACCGAATCCATTGATGAGTTTGCTGGGAAGATTAGTGCCTTGGCAAGCAAATTCAATGGATTAGGGGCCATCATGGAGGATAATGAGCTCGTCAAAAAGCTGCTTGATTCTGTACCTGACAAATACTTACAGGTGGTCGCTGCAATCGAGCAATTTTCAGATATGGACAACATGCCATTCGAGGAAGCGATTGGACGTCTCAAGGCATACGAGGAGCGCACACAGAGACGGAGTGACAGCAACAATAATGGGCAACTCTTGATCACTCATGGAGGATGGCAAGCGCAGCAAAAGAACCATGGCGAGGACTCGTTGCTAAGTGGAAAGGGTCGTAACGTTGGCATCTCATATGGATATGGCCGGGGCAGAGGACGTGGCAAGGGACGCGGCCGTGGCAAGGGAGGTCATGGCACTAACACACCACGTCAGGTTGGTTCCGGTGGTACAGGGAATAGCAAAGACAAGAGCCATATCAAATGCTTTAGTTGTAACAATATGGGGCATTACGCTTCTGATTGTCCCAGCAAGCGTCGTGACGTGGAAGTGAACCTCACACGCACCCCTGATGATGAACCAGCTCTATTACTGTCCGAATGCACAAAGGATTTGCGCACCATGTTCTTGCTGAATGAAGACAACCACATACCTGAGTTACGTAAAGGGGATCAGATAAACAACAAGTCGGATGTGTGGTACTTGGACAATGGAGCAAGTAATCATATGACCGGGGAGCGGTCCAACTTCAAGGAACTAGACGAACGCATCTGTGGCCAAGTGAAATTTGGAGATGGTTAGATAGTATACATAAAGGGGAAAGGCTCCATCTTGTTCCAGTGCAAGAACGGCGAACAGTGGCTCCTACCAGAGGTATATTATATACCTGATTTATGCAACAATATTATAAGTCTTGGTCAACTAACCGAAGAGGGTAGTAAAGTTGTTTTGCAAGGTGAATTCTTGTGGGTGTATGACAGGAATGAGAGGCTACTGATGAAAGTTAGTAGATCTAACAACCGAATGTACAAGATTCTATTAGAAACTTGCAACCCCAAATGCTTGGCAGTAAGTCTTGAAGACCCAACATGGTTGTGGCATACCAGGTTAGGGCATGTGAATTTTCAAGTACTGAAACTCATGTCTGAGAAAGAAATGGTTGTGGGACTGCCGAAGATCGATCATCCAACGCAGTTTTGTGAAGGATGCTTAGTTGCCAAGCAAACAAGAATCCCGTTTCCTCCACAAGCAAGCTACAGAGCTGAGCGTCCATTGCAATTAGTGCATGCTGATTTATGTGGGCCGATCACACCACAAACATGTGCTGGTAACAAGTATTTTCTTCTCTTGGTTGATGATTTTAGCAGGATGATGTGGGTATATGTGATCAAAGCAAAGAATGAGGCATTTACTGCATTCAAAAGATTCAAAACATTGGTGGAGAACCAGACAGAACACAAACTCAAGATTCTGCGGACTGATCGAGGAGGTGAATTCCGATCTCACGAGTTTGTGGAGTTGTGTGAGAAATATGGAATTGATAGGCAGTTCACAGCTCCATACACTCCCCAGCAAAATGGAGTGGTGGAGAGAAGAAATCGCACAGTGATGGCAACTGCTCGTAGCCTACTCAAGAGCAAGAAGATGCCTGGACAAATGTGGGGAGAAGCAGTGCGGCATGCAGTTTATATACTTAATCGTGTGCCAACCAAAGCTGTAGTTGGTCGCACCCCATACGAAGCTTGGTCAGGAAAGAAGCCGCAGATTGAACATTTAAGGGTTTTTGGTTGTGTAGGACATGTCAAAGTGCCCAGTTTACAACTGAAGAAACTAGATGATCGGAGTGTGGCCATGGTGTATTTGGGTGCAGAAGAAGGAAGTAAAGCCTATCGTATGTACGAGCCTCAATCCAAGAAGTTGCACATAAGCAGAGATGTAATCTTTGACGAAGAGAAGACATGGGAGTGGGGTAAGACTGCTGATCATAATCCACAAGAGTGGGTTATTTTTTCTGTTGATGATTGTGCAGGTTGCTCTGATGAGGATATGAATGCTGCAGACGCAGTGATTTCATTACCGCAGGACAAGATAGCAACCCCAGTGACACCGTCATCACCTACAACACCTGGAAGCTCCAGCACTTCATCCTCAGAAAGAGAGTTGCATAAATATCGCACTCTCAGTGAAATTTACACGGAGACTGAAGAAGTGCAACTCGATGATGAATTGTTCCTTCTAGCCTCTGAGGAACCAGCATCATATCGAGAAGCGACAGAAGAGAAGGAGTGGCAAACAGCGATGCAGCAAGAAATTGACGCCATTGAGAAGAACAAGACTTGGACACTAACAGAATTACCAAGTGGCCATAAAGCTATTGGAGTTAAGTGGGTGTACAAATTGAAGAAGGATCCAAATGGCAAGATCATCAAGCACAAAGCTAGATTGGTGGCAAAGGGGTATGTGCAGCAAAAGGGGATCAACTACGATGAAGTTTTTGCTCCTGTGACAAGGCTAGAGACTGTGAGACTTATTCTAGCACTTTCAGCACAACAAGGATGGCCTGTGCATCATCTGGACGTCAAATCAGCGTTCTTGAATGGTAATCTTCAAGAGGAGGTGTACATCAAGCAACCAGAAGGTTTTGTGCAAGTTGGCCAAGAACACAAAGTATACAGATTGTCAAAAGCACTCTATGGTTTGCGTCAGGCGCCGAGAGCATGGAATATTCGACTTGACAAATACTTGGTGAGTCTTGGTTTTGTGAAATGCCCACAGGAGCAGGCGGTCTATAAGAGAAACAAAGAAGACAAGATGTTATTAGTTGGTGTGTATGTTGACGATTTAATTGTCACTGGGACATGTCCTACTGAGATTAAGGAATTCAAAAAGCAGATGAAAGCGGAGTTTGAAATGAGTGATTTGGGACTACTCTCGTATTATCTTGGGATTGAGGTGGATCAGTCCAAGCACTGCATCAAATTGAAGCAAGCTTCTTATGCTAAAAAGATACTACAACAAGCAGGAATGGATGAGTGTAACTCCACAAAGTACCCAATGGAGACTAAATTGAAGCTTGGGAGAGATGAAGGGGGGGCACCAGTAGATCCAACTCAGTACAGGAGAATTATTGGAAGCTTGAGATATCTAATTCACACCAGGCCAGACCTTGCTTATTCTGTTGGCATGGTGAGCAGGTACATGGAGAGACCAACAAGCTTGCATCTCCAGGCTGTGAAGCAAATTCTAAGGTATGTGAGAGGAACCTTAGAATTTGGACTGATTTACGAGAAGGTAGAAGCAACGGAGGTGTTGACTGGTTATTGTGACAGCAACTTGGCCGGCGACATCGATGACCGACGAAGCACGAGTGGATTGGTGTTCTACTTTTTTGGGAAAATAGTTGCATGGGGCTCACAAAAGCAAAAGAGTGTTGCTTTATCCTCCTGTGAAGCAGAATTCATGGCAGCAACGACAGCAGCCTGCCAAGGTATTTGGCTTAGAAGTTTGATAAGCGAGTTGATCGGATTGTCATTGGAGCCAATCAGCCTATATGTTGATAATAAGTCAGCTATTGCTTTGATGAAAAACCCAGTGTTTCATGGGAGAAGTAAACATATAGACACTCGGTTCCATTTCATCCGTGAGTGTATTGAAAAGAAGCTTATCATCGTCAAACATGTTCGCACGGAGGAGCAACGAGCTGACATACTCACGAAGGCACTTCCCAGAGTCAAATTCTGTGAGATGCGTGACTTGCTGGGAATAAGAAACTTTGAATAGTCAAGTCAAGATTAGGAGGGAAAATGTTGTTAATAATCTCGACCTGGTTAAGTGCAATCAAGTGCATATAGGTCTGCATATTGTGTGCGTGCATATGTTTCAAAATCAGAAGATTAGTGTTGATAATAACAGAATCTAGGATAGAGTTTATCTAATAAATTTCAAAGTTTGTTAGGATTCAGTTAGCAGTTTGATAGGCCAGTTTGTTGCTTATTTATATTCTAAAAAGTTTGTTAATGAGATTGAGACGAATAATTGTTTCAAGAGTTTGCAGTCTTCTGTATTTTTCCTTCTGTTTTTTTTTCTGCAGATTCTGGGAATCACCTTACACTCACACCTCACACCAAATATGGTTGCATAGATCTTAGGGAATACGGAGATAGGAAACACTTAATCGGAAGGGAAAGGGGACGCTCCACTATCTCATGACTCACCCTCTCAACCCTCTTCAATCTCATATGTTCTAACCCTAATGGAGACCTCTCTCTCACCAAGGAAACAAATCAAGCATACCAAACAACCATACGAATCAATAAGGCATGCAAGCAATGATAAAACAAGATTGAAACTCAAATAAACTCGGATTTAAAAGAAAGCATAAAGAAAGTCAATACATGAATCGAAACCTAGGGTTCACATGCCCAAGTATCTACTAGGATTTAGCCCTCCATGGGGCTTATTACAAAGCAAAACATAACACAATGAAAAGCAATGTAAACCATGGAAATAAACCCCCTTGAATTCGTGATGATGGCCTTGATGGGTCGCTCAACGTCTTGAAGGATCCTTCTCCGAAGCTAGGTTGCCAATGACTCCCTCGATGCTATGACGGAGGAAAGAACTATCAAAGTTGGTGAAGAACGGCCCTCCAATTCGGCAAAGACCTCCTCCTCAAACCCTAGCCGCTTCCTCTCTCAAAAGGCACACAAAAGATATCAAAAGAATCGACGAAACGGCCTATTTATAAGTCTGAATCGCGCCAGTCACGTGTCTTCACGCGACCGCGTGAGATCCCACGCGATCGCGTGGGCTGCAGAATTCCCACGCGGTCGCGTGGGATTTTGACGCGGTCGCGTGAACAGTAATTCTGCTGCAGTGATGCTACAGTGAAATGAACAGTGTTTTTGCTGCAGTACTCTTCATAGCCATGATCCAAACTCTCTCATCTTGAGGCCACATGGTCGGGCACACGTCCATGTGGTGAGTTATAAGACTTCTCCTTCTTCGAATCATCATTTGAGAGCTTTAACTATCTTCACACAAGTTGGGACATGAAGGTGTGACTGCCTTTGTGCCCTTCCATCACATAAATCATCTTGAATTCTTCAGGAAGTTGGCACACACCCTCATGTGCATGATCCCCTCTTGTGCCTTGCCACTTGTGTTGTACAAAAGCTCCCAACAATACGTCTTTATAACCCATCTTTGCTTCCTTTTCCTCCTTTAACACTTCCACAACCTAATTGCATAAAAGAACACCAAAATACATTTTATGAGACATAATCAATGGTAAAATGATGCTCAATGTATGTAAAACAAGTAGGTAAAACATGTATAATCAAGCACTTATCAATCCTCGACTCATCTGACATTAATAGGAGAGTATAATATCATAGTCTTGCACTTGAAACATAGACCCTAGAGGTAGCTTGTCCGGATACCCCCCTTTATTCATTGTTAGTCCTTCTCGATTTTCCTACTTGCACTTCTTTCTTCCATCTCTCTATTTAGTTTATTGCTTTGCATTATTTTCACTCATCAATCTTATTATCGTTCTCCGTATTTTGCATAGCTTAATTAGTGAAACCTTATATTCTATCTCCCTATTCCCTGTGGATTCGACTACCTTCTCACCAAGGTAAATGTTATGCCCTACAAGCTTTTCTTAAAACTGGGCCTTCAATACTTAGAGCCGACACGGATCACCATACAACTTGCGGACCGGACTGTTAGACGCCCGCGTGGCATTGTGAGCGATGTGATTGTGAAAGTTGGTGGTCTAGTCTTTCCGGCTAATTTTGTTATCCTTGATGTTGATGACGCTACTGAGGTCGCCATCATACTTGGCCGGCCTTTCCTCGCCACATCCCGTGCCTTGCTGGATATCCAAGACGGGAAAATGACCTTGTGAGCCGGGGATGAGGAAGCCACTTTTAAAATTCCCGAGGCAATAAAGCACCCCAAGGAGCTTGATGACACTTCCTATGCACTAGATGATATAGAGCTACAAGTTGCAGATTGTGTACATGAAGTCCTTATGATGAACCCCCTTGATGAATTATTACAAGATGTTGATATTGAGGAGGAAGAAGCACCAAAGAAGGCACAAGAAAACCCTCCTCACACATATCCGGACAAGGCACAAGGGAGAAGCAAAGAAGAACATTCATGGAAGCGAGCATGGAAAAAAGTGACTCCTAAGGTTAGCAAGGCAAGCACGAACTCTCATGAAAAAGTACACATGGCCTGCTTCGTCGGCTTAGGTATGCATAATGTTGATTCTCTCCTTTCCTTGAATTTGCCGGCGGGGTCATCATTTGCTTCCATGGGAAATTCAGGTAAAATCTCTGCCTTTGAACCACCTTGATGATGAGAAACTTGAACGTCAGGCTCGTGACGCTAAACAAGCGCTTGTGGGAGGCAACCCATGATTTTTACAATTCCGTACTTTTTCATTTTCGTATTTTGGTTATGCATGAATTTGGTTTGAATTGTGAGCCCTCCTCTTCATTCATTCTTGGTATGCTTTATTGTGTATGTCTTTGTTTCCTCCCCATCTCTGTGAAATCCCATTTGTTTTGTGTTTTTCAACATGTATCGATTGTCCGAGATGAGTTTTCTTGCGTTTGTATTGTCGAAGAATCATTTTGGTGTGGAGATAGCTTTTCTCTGAGATTTTTCAGGGGCTCTGTGCGGCCATTGCGCGGGCCGCACAGTGCCGGCGCGCCTCTGCCAGAAGAGCGTGTGGCCTTGTGTGCGGCCCGCACACCAGCCGCACGCCCCTGCTAGAGATGCGTGCGGCCTGGTGTGCGGCCCGCACACCTGGCCGCACAAGGGCGTGCGGATGGTCTGCCACCCGCACGCTGGCCCCAGTTTTCCTGCAACAATGCTTTTCTTTCTGGCTTTTCTCCACCTTTTGGCTCGCATTTTGATCGTATCACCTCCCTCGCATCGTTTCAACGTTAAAAACATTTTCAAAACCCCATTTCCTTTCATATTTTTGAGGTGATTTTTTGGAACTTCGCGGGAGTTGTTATGTTCCACCCCTTCTTTTGAAGTCATTGCTCGCACATTTCAGATATTTTGCCATTGCTTGATCTTTATTTTTAAAGATGTAGGCCAACTGCCCGATCAAGCCACTTGGAGGACACCGAAGACCTTGTGTGACTCCACCAGTCCTTTCCTTCCGAGAGCTCACTTTCCTTTTCACTTTCTATTTCTTTTCGCTATTTTTCTTGGTTGATGGATGCTTCACTCGACGTCATTTCTCCTTGTAGGTAGAACATGACGTCCATTTTTCTTCCTCTCCGCATTGTATTCTGCCATGGTGATGGCCACCCCGAGCTCATGCCCTACACGTTTTGCCACTAATATCTCGGGGATGTTCACGAAACCATCCTCCTTATTTTCAATGCATTAATTATTTCTATACTTCTGATCCCTATACATTGAGGGCAATGTACTGCTTTAAGTGGTGGGTGGGTATGCATGTCTTAGTCTCATCACTTTTCTCGTGAACTTGTATGAAAATTCTTGAAATTTCTGAATTGTTGCATGACTGTAAAACCTAGGATGGCGTATTTAATTGTGATTATATTGTAGCTCGAAAGCATGATAAATGCTAAGCTTCTTATGACCTTGCACACTTGAGATTTTCGTGTTGATAAGTGCTTGAATATACATGTTTTACCGACTTGTTTTACATACATTGAGCATCATTTTACCATTGATTATGTCTCATAAAGTGTATTTTGGTGTTCTTTTATGCAATTAGGTTGTGAAAGTGTTAAAGAAGGAAAAGGAAGCAAAGATGGGTTATAAAGACATATTGTTGGGAACTTTTGTACAACACAAGTGTCAAGGCACAAGAGGGGGTCATGCACATGAGGGTGTGTGCCAACTTCCTGAAGGATTCAAGATGATTTATGTGATGGAAGGGCACAAAGGCAGTCACACCTTCATGTCCCAACTTGTGTGAAGATAGTTAAAGCTCTCAAATGATGATTCGAAGGAGGAGAAGTCTTATAACTCACTACATGGACGTGTGCATATCACTGTAGCAGTACTGTAGCAGAAATTACTGTTCACGTGACCGCGTCAAAATCCCACGCGACCACGTGGGATCTCACATGGTCGCGTGGAGGCACGTGACTGCTGCGTTTCAGGCTTATAAATAGCCCTTTTTGCCGATTCTTTTGGTATCTATTGTGTGGCTTTTGAGAGGCAAAGCGGCTAGGGTTTGAGGAGGAGGTCTTTGCTGAATTGGAGGGCCGTTCTTCACCAACTTTGATAGTTCTTTCCTCCGTCATAGCATCGAGGGAGTCATTGGTGACCTAGCTTTGGAGAAGGATCCTTCAGGACGTTGAGCGACCCATCAAGGCCATCATCACGAATTCAAGGGGGTTTACTTCCATGGTTTACATTGCTTTTCATTGTGTTTTGTTTTGCTTTGTAATAAGCCCCATGGAGGGCTAAACCCTAGTAGATACTTGGGCATGTGAACCCTAGGTTTCGATTCATGTATTGACTTTCTTTATGCTTTCTTTTAAGTCCGAGTTTATTTGAGTTTTAATCTTGTTTAATCATTGCTTACATGCCTTATTGATTCGTATGGTTGTTTGGTATGTTTGATTTGTTTCCTTGGTGAGAGAGAGGTCTCCATTAGGGATTAGAACATACAAGGTTAAAGAGGGTTGAGAGGGTGAGTCTTGAGATAGAGGAGTGTCCCCTTTCCCTTCCGATTGAGTGTTTCCTATCTCCGTATTCCCTAAGTTTTATGCAACCATATGGGGTGTGAGGTGTGAGATTGATAGATTTCTCCACCGGGACCTTTGTAGGGGGTTAGGGATCTTCCGCCTAGAAGTAGGGTTAGATCTAATTTTAGGAATCGGTTTCACTCTTAGGTATCCCTAGAACTCATTGCGGTCATATGGGGTGTGAGGTGTTGAGATTGAGCGATTTCTCCGCCGGGACCTTGTAGGGGACTAGTATCGGTGGCCTGGAGGAAGGGACCGATTATTCTTGGATTACCTCGACTCATAGAACTCGGTTAGAAGCATTTAGTTAGTCTTGCACTTCATGATAGAGCCTAGGGGGAGCATTGCCCGGGTATCTCATCTTCATTGATTGAGATCTCCCTTTATTTACCCTTTGCCTATTCATCTCTGGTATTAATTTCTATGCACACTAGATCACCACAAAATCACATTAGTCGTTAGGCTAGATTGCAGAGAAGAAGTTAGTACTAGTAGCCCTGTTCCCTGTGGATTCGACTACCCTACTCACCGGGTATAATTATTACTTCGACAACCCGTGCACTTGCGGTACACACACGCAAGGGGTGTGTCACGTGTCATTCTAGGCATTTCTCGCACTATTCCCCTAGGTAGAACCCTGGACATCTATGCGAGGGACCACAACACCTTCGTGACCCTCTTAGTTGCTAACCCATTCTAGTGGATTCACACCTTGGCGTGTTAGAATGTCTTCTAATAGAGTTTTAAGGACCTTCTTCCTGTTTTTTTTGCAATGCGGTCAAAAAATAAAAAATAAAAAATAAAAAAATAAAAAAACTTGGACAGTGCTCCTCTGCCCTAATAGCGAAGTAACTTGGGGTTCTGGCTCCTAACCAGAGTGTTCCTCTCGCAAAAAGCTATTAGGACATGAGCGCGTTTACATGAATGTGCAAAGCTCTAGGTAATGTGGATTTGCAATTCATGTTAGTCCCGAAAAAAAAAAAAGAAAAAGTTAAGCAATTGTGTACAGAAAATTAAAATTTGACCGGTGCTTGTTCGATAATAAGAGGAAGGATCCTTAGGACTCTACTAGAAGTATTTCTACCACCTCAAGGCCATATTCCACTAAGTGGCGTGAATTGCTTCAAGAAGTGGTCCTCGGGGTCCTGTTTACCTCGTCTGGACTACAGGGCTTCGAACTAGGGAATTTACACACACACAGCACAACACGGCCAATGAATGCGTGAATGATCTCAAATGGTCTTTGCTTAGTATTTTTGAGTTTCGTTTTGGCTACGATATTTTCATCTCTTGCCTGAGGTTGTGTATTTAGTCACTTATCAGTATCCCTAGTTTTCATGTCCGTTTGCTTGGGGACAAGCAAATGCTTAAGTGGAGGGTATTTGATAAGTGCCTAAATACATCATGTTTTAGCGATAATGTTCTTGTACTTTCGTGCAACTTATGTGAATTCTCTGATAAGTGCCAAAATACATCATGTTTTAGCTATGATGTTCTTGTACATTCATGCAACTTATGTGTATTTTTGATGAGTTTTTGCGCACTTGATGTTTTATTTTCATTTCAGGGTTTCGAGGACCAAGTGCGCAAGTTTCGACCGTATTCGTGTCATTCCGGGGAAGATTGAAGAAGAAACGAAGAGTTGGAGCACCCTGGAAGCCGACGCGCCGCACACGGACACATTTTCTCGGCCGTGTGCGGCCACTGTGCGGCCCGCGCAGTGGCCGCACAAGGGAGACAGAGAGGTGTGCGGCCAGTGTGCGGCCCGCACACTGGCCGCACAGCACAGCCAGAAGGCTGTGCGGGCACTGTGCGGCCCGCACAGTGCCCGCACACCTTCGGGCTATATATGCTTGTTCTGAAGAGTTTTTGAAGAAAAATTGGGTTCTCATCCGGCCTCCACTTGTCCTAGACTTCATTTCATCATTTCTTGAGGGATTCTGGAAGGATTTTCGGCTAGATTCGAAGGAGAGAAGAAGGGGAAGACGTTGAGAAGCTTCATAGGGCTCGCCGGCGCGGATCCGACGAGCTACGCCTTCAACTCTAGTCGATATCTTCGAGGGGGTTTTTCTTGTTTTTATTGGATGGAATTGTTGTATGATGAGCTCCTTAGTTTTGTGATGTTGAACTAAACCTCCCAAGGCCGCCGGGCTCCCGGTGAACCTTGGGAGGAGACTTTGTATGAATGACCTATATTTTTGCTTTAAATGAATGTGTTAGTTTGATTGTTTGGTTTTAATTCATCTTCATGTTGTTCATTCTACAATGGATGGATTCCGTAGAATTGATTTTGAATGATAATTGTTTGGCGGGATGCTAGCTTGTATTAGGTCCTTTGATGAGTTAAAGAGGGTAACATGTATTAATACACCGGAGGTTCCGGGTGTTAATAGCCTCCCGCGCGATTAGGGTTAATTTAGCCGAGAGCGTGCATTAGATTAACCCTAATCAAGACTCCTTGTTCTCATTGACATCGTAGGGGTATTTTCTGGATAGAGAAACCCGTACTGGATTAGGGCTACACTACGGAGGTTCCGGGGTAGTCGACATCCGAGTCTAGCGGACCGAAACCAAGCCAACCCTAGTTTTATAATTATCTTGGTCATTCGTATTTAGTCTTCTCCCGGGGGAATCCTCGCCCGAGGCCTTCCATAATTATTGGATTCTTCATCTCTATTTTATTCCGGATTGAGTTTTATCTTATTTGCATTTCTTTACTTGTTTTTATTATTTTAATATTGCTTCAACCCTGTTTCGATCGACTAGAAAGTGACTCCCAAAAGGAAGTAATAGTAGATCTCGGGCCCTTGGGAATACGACCCTCCTCGTGAGGTTTATTACTTGACGACCCGTGCACTTGCGGCCGGGGAGTCGCGTGCTAGCTCTGTAGCTAGTCGCGCGCTCGCTCATCAAGTTTTTAGCGCCGTTGCCGGGGAACATCCGAGAATACTAGGAAAACTTTTGGATCATTGCTCTAGTCATTTCGCTTTCATTTGTAATTATTCACTAATATCTCTCTCTTTGTCTCTTGTGCATTTCCAGGTACCCCATTTTAAACCTTCACATCGATGGATCAATACTTGAGTGAACCTACTTCTCACTAGTTGGATCAATGGAAAAGGCAGTTTCTGGTTCATAATGAAGGCTCTAATTTGAAGACTACGGATCAGGATGATTGTACTCTCAGCAACAACGAATTTTTTTCGCGATTCATGAGTAGAGCCGAGTATGTAAATTCTGTTCAGAACGGAGCTCACAACCGGCAGCCGACCACAGTTCACGAGTTTACCACTTTTTTGTCTCCTAAGCAGTCTGTGTGCGAGGTGCAAGATGAATCTGAATCTGACAACTCTATTGATGATGAGATGGAAGAATTTGAGAGAATACAACGTGATAACATGAACAGACTAAAGCCATCTGTCGATGAACCACCAGAATTGGAGTTGAAGGAATTACCCCCACACCTTGAATACGCATTTCTTGATGGAAATCTTAAGTTACCAGTGATAATTTCCTCTAGCCTGTCAACAGAGCACAAGAATGAACTCTTAAAGGTGTTAAAGAGGCACAAGCGGGCGTTGGCGTGGAAGATTTCAGATATCCGGGGAATAAATCCATCTTTCTGCACTCATAAAATTCTAATGGAAGACAACCACAAGCCGTCAGCCCTCCCGCAACGGAGGTTAAACCCGAATATGAAAGAAGTGGTAAAAGCTGAAGTGATCAAACTGCTAGACGCCGGCATAATCTACCCAATCTCTGATAGTGCTTGGGTCAGTCCCACCCAGGTGGTACCAAAGAAAGGGGGCATGACAGTAGTGACTAACGAGAAGAATGAGCTCATCCCTACTAGGCAGGTCACTGGTTGGAGAGTCTGTATTGATTATAGAAAGCTCAATGACGCCACTCGCAAGGATCATTTCCCTCTTCCGTTCATTGATCAGATGCTCGAAAGGTTGGCCGGACACGAATACTATTGCTTTCTTGATGGTTTTTCCGGGTACTTTCAAATTCCCATAGCCCCTGAAGACCAAGAGAAAACCACTTTCACCTGCCCTTATGGTACATTTGCTTACCGCAGAATGCCTTTCGGGTTGTGCAATGCCCCTGCCACATTTCAGAGATGCATGCTTGCTATCTTCGAGGACATGGTTGAAAACACGATGGAAGTGTTCATGGATGACTTCTCAGTGTATGGGAGCTCATTTGACTTGTGTTTGAAAAACTTGGAGCGTGTTCTGGAACGATGTGAGGAAACCAACTTGGTGCTGAGCTGGGAAAAATGCCACTTCATGGTAAAGGAGGGTATAGTTCTGGGACATAAAATTTCAGGTGATGGCATTGAAGTAGACAAGGCAAAAATCTCTGCCATTGAGAAGCTCCCTCCTCCAACATGTGTCAAGGCAATTAGAAGTTTTCTGGGGCATGCCGGGTTTTACAGGAGATTTATAAGAGATTTTTCTAAGATTGCAAAACCGTTGACTAAGCTCCTTGAGAAGGATGTGCCGTTCAATTTCACCCCGGAGTGTTTGACTGCCTTCACTACACTAAAGAATCAACTTATCCGGGCACCTATCCTCATCGCACCAAACTGGGAGCTACCATTCGAATTAATGTGTGACGCTAGTGATTTTGCAGTGGGAGCAGTTCTGGGGCAAAGGAAAGACAAACATTTCCATCCTATTTATTATGCAAGCAAAACTCTCACCGGGGCTCAGGAAAATTATACTACCACTAAAAAAGAACTCCTTGCGGTGGTCTTTGCTTTCGACAAGTTCAGGCCTTATTTGGTGCTTTCCAAAGTTGTAGTTTACACTGATCATTCTGCACTTCGATATCTCCTGAGTAAGACTGATGCTAAGCCGCGTTTGATCCGTTGGGTGCTCCTGCTACAGGAATTCGATTTGGAAATCAAGGACAAAAGAGGTGCTGAAAATTTAGCTGCTGATCATTTGTCTCGACTTGAGAACAACTACTCATCATCTACCATAGATGGTGAGATCAATGACTCCTTTCCGGAAGAACAACTGTTTTGTGTTCAGGTGACTCAGGAAGAAGATCAACCCTGGTTCGCAGACATTGCTAATTATCTGGCAGCGGGCATTCTCCCAAAGTGGTTTAGTTACCAACAAAGGAAGAAATTTTTCACTGATCTGAAGCATTATATTTGGGAGGAACCTTACTTGTTCCGCGTCTGTGCCGATCAGGTGGTTAGGCGGTGCGTATCTCGACAAGAAGGAGTGCACATTATTAAACATTGCCATGAAGGCCCAACCGGGGGGCATTATAGCACCAATCGAACAGCTAAAAAAATTCTTGACGCTGGATTCTTTTGGCCCACTATTTTTCTAGACGCACAGATCCATATTCGATGCTGCGATCGATGCCAAAGAGCAGGGAACATTTCGTGCCGGGACGAAATGCCTCAGAGTGCTATCCAAGTTTGTGAGGTTTTTGATGTGTGGGGGATCGATTTCATGGGTCCCTTTCCAAACTCCCGGGGGTACAAGTTTATTCTAGTTGCTGTGGATTACGCATCCCGCTGGGTGGAAGCTCAATCGTTGCCGTCTAGTGATGCCCGTGTTGTTGTGCAATTCTTGAAGAGGTTGTTCTCGAGGTTTGGGGCGCCGCGAACAATTATCAGTGACCGAGGAGCACACTTTTGTAATTCCCAGTTTGCGAAGATCTTGAAAAGATACGGTGTCTCCCATTATACATCTACCGCTTATCATCCACAAACTAGTGGTCAAGTCGAAGTTTCCAACCGAGAACTCAAGCGAATTTTGGAAAAAACTGTTGCTCATCATCGCAAGGACTGGGCAGACCATCTGGATGATGCACTTTGGGCCTACCGTACAGCATATAAAACACCTACGGGGAGCAGTCCGTATCGCCTAGTTTATGGCAAGGCTTGCCATCTCCCTGTTGAGCTGGAGCACAAAGCATATTGGACCACCAAATTCCTGAATTTTGATTTCAACCTGGTTGGGGAGAAAAGGAAGATGCAACTGAATGAACTTGAGGAATGGAGGGTTCTGTCCTACGAGAATTCAAGATTATACAAAGAAAAAGTGAAGCGATTCCACGACAAAAATATAAAACAGGGCAAGAAGTTGGAGGAAGGGGATCAAGTGTTGCTATACAATGCCCGACTTCGCCTATTTCCAGGGAAGCTCAAATCGCGATGGACAGGACCGTACACGGTCATGAGTGTCTCACCTCAGGGAGTAGTCGAAATCAACCACCCGGAGAAAGGTCGGTTCAAGGTAAACGGGCATCGCCTCAAGCTATATTTCGGTAAGAGCTCGTTTTTGCCCGACTCGTCAGGTAAAATCTTTCCCTTTGAACCTCATTAATTCGGGACACTCATGCTTCGAGCTCGCGACGCTTAGCGAGCACTCTTGGGAGGTAACCCAAGCCTTTTTTTTTTTTTTTTTTTTTTCGTATTCTTGTTTTCTTTGTTGTTTTTGTGTGTTTGTTAGAATCTCGAGTTTAATCCTCCTCTCCCTCGTATTTTATCTTGTCGGTGCGTCTTGTCTTAATCATCTCGGTGCCGATTTTTTGTTCTTTCTCGTATTCATTGTTTAAAATACTTTATCCCATGAGGTAATTACTCGTTTGCAATTGTTGTATCCTTGTTTGCATTCCAAGGGGGTGAAAATTTCCAATTTCCTGAAGCCTTGTGCGGCCACTGTGCGGCCCGCACAGTGGCCGCATGACACAGACAGAAGCCCATGCGGCTGGTGTGCGGCCCGCACACCAGCCGCACACTTGAGACAGAGCCTTGTGCGGTTGGTGTGCGGGCCGCGCACCACCCGCACACATCATATGCGGTTGGTGTGCGGCCCGCACACCAACGAGTGACAAGTGGCTGATTCTTGCCACTTGTCCACCATCTTGCCTTGCTCAGTGTCCTCTTTAGTCTTATCCCTTTCAAAGACTTCTTTTCAGCCCCTATTCTCCATCTTTGACTCTTAAGCACTGAAATTTCTCCAAGACTCACCTCCATCACCTTGGCCGACCATCTCCAAAACTAGCTCCCTGATTTCCCTCTTCTTCTTCCAAGCTCGTCCTCGTCCTCACTAGCTCTTCAACCTCATCTTGCTTGTTTTCCCTTGCCCTTAAGGTCTGTTTCATCTTACTTCTTTTTCTTGAGATCTTGGAGAACTTGCTACTTCATTGTGGTACTTGTTACATTTATTTGTGAGTGTTTAATCTTGGAGAGTTTGATTTCCCTTTTTGGGTGTAATTTTTGTAGCTCACTGTTGTCTTGAGTGGAATGTTTCCTCATGGTGTTGTTTCAAAGTTGTTCCACATTTATACTAATTTCTATGGTGAATTTAGGATGTTATGCTTGCTTTTAAGAAATCTTTGTTTCCATCCTCTATTTTGATCTCACATGCCTTGTTTTCATGCTAGTAAACTATTGTACTCACCCTTGTTGCCTTTGTTTGATTTTGTAGTCTCCTTTCTTATCTTTCCATATTGTTAATGTATTATGATAATATTAATTCTTGTGTCATACCTATCTTGTCGCACTTGCTATTATGGGATGAAATTTGATTTTATCTAAATTGTGTGATTATAGATATGGCACCGAAGGCTTCTAACAAGCGCGCATTGGCCCGAGCTAGCTCTTCATCCGAGATCCAATTCAATGACAATGTATTCCAGGAACGCTACGATTCACTTAGCACAAAGCCATTTGGCCAAACCCGAATAATTGATTGGGAACTACTTGAACAATTGGGTTTGGCCGATGGTGTTCGGCAATTAGTTGGGTTTGATCAGTGGCTCACCATTTTTGATATCAACGAACCTGTTTATCGCGAGCTCACCCTCGAAGTTCTGAGCACCTTTGAATTTAACAAGACCTATGCCCGTCTTCATCGCCCAGGAGGAATTTCATTCCAAGTCCATGGTGAACATAAATCCATTAGTCTCCGTGACTTTGCCAACCACTTGGGCATTTATGACTGGGAGTTCCTGAAAAGTATGCACTACCCCACCTTACCACTTGATTTTCCCCCGCATGTCGAGCCAAGGCACTTTTGGCGTTCTATTACACTTGCTGCCGGTCAAGATTCCAAGAAAGCGTCACTCCTTCGTAGTCCCGCCCACCGTTATTGATGATTACCGCAAGTGCACGGGTCGCCAAGTAATACCCCTCACGCACGCGCGAGGGGGTCGTATTCCCTGGGGTCCCAAGAGCTGCTATTACTTCCCTCTAGATGACACTGTCTAGTCTACCAAATATAGATTTAAAACAAGATAAGGAAACAAACAAAAGATAAAACTATAAACAAGTGATCTAAGGCACACCAAACAAGCACATTAAGGAAACAATGAGCAATAAATGAACGAGGCCGCGGGCGAGGATCCCCTCGGGACTACTAAAGCTAGAAGAATACTCGAATCACACAGGCAAAGGTGGTTAGGCCAAGAGACATCCAAAGATAGGTCACCCCGATGGTCACGGTGATGACCCCTAATCCAGTATGGGTATTGGAATACGGAATTTCCACCGCTACGGTATTTCTACCGCCCAAATCCCCACACGATTGCTAAGGGCCTAGGGAAATCTCAAATTAGAGTCAAACACAATATCTAGGCTCAACCCTAATGGTTGGAGGGGTACAAAATACCCGATGGTCACGGTGTATTTGTACATGTATCCCTTCTAAGCTTGGTGAGTCTAACACTAGGGCAATGGTCATGCAACCTAGTATTACCTAAAAATTGATACACAGAGTTCTCATGCATACCAAGGCATTCAAATACACCAAACTTAAACCACAAACCACATAAATACCATACATATAAATCAAGTATCCAAACAAGCAAGTTCATCCCAAGGTTCACCGGATGCCCGGCGACCTTGGGAGTCTAGTTCATCATCAACAAAGGAGAATGCCTACAAAACAAGAAATACAAAGTAAAGCTCATAACAACTCCCCTAAGATGAAGACTAGAAGAAGATGGTGATGAGAACTTGAAGGATCCGCGCCAACAAGCTCCTAGATGCTCGCCCTTGAGTGTGTGATCTTCTTCTCCCCTCGATTTGCTCCTCAAAAATGCCTTCTCCCGCAGCCTTGAAGTCCAAGAAGATGATGGAGGAGAATGGTGGCCAAAAGATCCTTCCAAATGATGCCCTAATCCCCTTTAAAAACAACTTTCGGGATGCTATGCGGCCTCCCATGCGGCCCCGTATGCGGGGAGAGAGAGTTTCCGAAAAAAGCCCGAAAACCGCGTAAGTTGCTACAGTGCCGCTACAGTGAATTTGCTACAGTGCTGCTGCTACAGTAGAACACTACAGTCTCATGCTGCCTGCGATGCGCCCGCATGGTAGCCCGCATGAACCTCCAGACTTAGAAAATTCTTCAAATCTTCGTGCTTCAGGCTGCTACAGTATTGCTACAGTCAGGGAACCCAAAACGACGATTTCGGTGTCAATTTCTTCTCAAATTGCGTCGTTGAGCTCACCTAGGCCTCTTTTGTACCTGAAACACGAAATAAACCAATTTAGACCAAAAAGGGCATCGACTCATCAACAAAATACGGAAAAGCATGCGCAAGTATACGTATAAAATACGTACATTTAGACGTTTATCAAACATCCCCACACCTAAGTGTTTGCTTGTCCCCAAGCAAACAAACGTGAAAAACAGGGGCAAGAAGATAAATGGCTAAATGTACGACCTCAAGCTCAAAAGTAAAGAACTCCACAAGCACAAATGGACAGAAATTAAGAAGTGAGCTGTTCAATGAATAGTCAACTAATATTAGTTCTGTTTCTCCTAGAGTGCTCCCGTGAGTGTGTGCTAACTCCCACCTTGACCTCCACACCCTGGATTACCCCAGGATGACCATTCACCCCACGCACAATGAGGACAGCATTAAAGTATTAAAGACACCCTCAATACTCAGTCAAGAGTCCTTTGGTTCCTAGATAAAACTTTAGCTCTTAAGTGACTACGCAGCGAGTACCAGGGGATTAAGATACTTTATTACTTCTCATATATATACATACATACACTATATTTTCATTTTTTTTTTTTTTTTTCTGAGTCCGACTAACGTAGACTGCGCAAAAATCTTTCAGACGGATGCACATGCTGGCCAGGCACAAGAGCCACCCATCCTACTTGATTACAGTCTACATAGACGCATTCATGCTATATTAGCAGAGGAATACTGTCATAGACTCCTTTTTTTCAATATTTTTTTTTTCATGTACAGACTATCTCTCAAATCCCCTGGTTAAACCCACTACAATAGTTCACTGCAGGCTAAAGAAAACAATGAAGGAACTCAAAAGCTCTTAAAAGAGTATTGAACGTAGAATTTAACAATCTAATGCCAAAATCATTATGATGGGTTGGTTGGAGTATACAAAGTGGAAGTGATCATGAACAAGTATAAGGATGCACTAAAGGTGAAACAGAGCTACATTCAAGCACAGGTAAAGTACAGCTCACAACTATCATTCTACCAAGCTAGGAAGTCCTTAACACATAAATCATAGCTATCATGGGTAGTCAAAACATGCAATTGCAAAAATTGTCAAAGTTCACAAAAATCCATCTACACCCCCCACTTAAAGATACACATTGCCCTCAATGTGCCAAAGTATTAGCATGCAAAAATATAGACAATAAAAACATAGTAGGAGGGTTTCGTGAACTTCCCCGAGTCTCAAAGCATGAGTCTTGAAATCCATGAGATCGGGGTGACCACCAACGGTTCATGTATAGAATGGAGAAGGAGAGTGTGCTTGATGCCCAAATTCCACCCTGCAAGGTAGAAACGAACATCAACTCAAGGCATCTGATCACAAACAATGAAAATAAAACACACAAATAAACAAACAACTAACATCACAAGAACAACTAACTAAGAAATGATCCAAGCAAGTCCTTTGTGCAATCAAAAACATGAAGTCCAATTTTCTTTAATGCAAGTGTTGTGGGGGATAAGAGGTTACAAGGGTGCAAAAAAATCAGGACAAATACAAGAGAAGAAATGGTTTCTCATGATGGGAAATGAATGAGTTCAAGAAGTGCTACAGTAATTCCCAAAAAAAATTTTGCAAGAGCTTCTCTTGTACATGGAGCACAAAAATTTTTACAAAGCTTTCAAATTACTCCAAAAAACCACAAAAACAACAAACAACCAATCTCCCACAACATTATCATCCATTCAACATGAAAAATAGGAGAAAGGAAGAAGAACCAATCATGCTCAAAACTAGGGCTTAGAGAAAGGTACCAAGGAAAGTCGGTGAGGATGATGGAAAACCTCCCAAAAAATCATGCAAATTAAGTCCTTGGAAGTAGGAGATTCGTGTAGAGGAAGAAAAATGGAGAAAAACGGTGGAAGAATGAGGGAAAACGGATGAGAAATGAGAGAGATATGAAGAAAACGGCGAAGGGGTACCATCTTTAAAATGCTGCCCGTGAGTCATGCGGGGTCTTGTGCGGCCGCATGGTACCCCGCATGGGGCTCGGGAAAAAACATGCGGCCTGCTATGCGGCCGCATAGCAGGCCGCAACGCTCTCGGGAAAAATCATGCGGCCCCTTGTGCGGCCGCATAGCAGGCCGCACAAGTGTCAGGAATTCTCCAACACACAAGACTGGCTCAAAAACTCTCAAATTAACCATCGAACTCAACCTAGCACTCAAAAATCACATGAAAACAAAGCCGAATTCACCCACAACCAAAACATGATATTGAATGCATGAAGATGAATGATAACACAAAGAACTCACAAGTATCATGAATGAACACAAGTAAATAAATTATGAGAAACACTAACTAATCCACAATCACACACTTGAAAACAAGGAACACTCAAGCAATCAAACACACCAAAATACGAAAACACACATGTTATGAATTTTTATGCTTGGGTTGCCTCCCAAGAAGCGCTTGTTTAACGTCATTAGCTCGACGTACCTTTTTCTTACCTAAGGAGGCTTGAAAACGGTGTGTTCATCCCGGCAAGAGGTTGCATAAGAACTACCAAGGAATATAAAACATACCTTCCGGGATGATGAAAATTTGGAGGCAATGAATGAGATACCTTTTGGCCTCCAGGGAAAAAGCTTGGGCCGGGAGTTGTGCAACTTAAACTTGGGCGGATCCTTAGATGGCTTGAACCTCCTCCCCGCTTCTTCTTTGTTCCCGGCAAGAATTCCTTTGAGATGCCCTTGAACTACCCACAAGTGTTGTTTGGGTTTCCAAGGGAACAAGTTGGGTTGAGAACTTGTCAATCTTTGCATAGGTGGATCGATTTGTGGCTTTAACATCCTTTCCACATTTCTTCTCCCAACCCCTCTTGAATAGTCAACCATTGCCCAAAAAATTTGCTTGGGCCGCCACGGAAATATTTTTGGTTGGGAATTGTCCAAGCCCGGCATTGGTGGGTTCAAGGATGACCTTAGCCTCTCCCCCACATCTTCAAATACAATTCCCGGAATTTTCTCTCGGCACTTGAAAATTATTGATTCATTGATGGAATGGTCAATATTGAGGCAAGTAGCTTCTTCAAATGTGGTCGATGGAGCTTCTTCTACTTCCTCACATTCTTCCATGGCCATGATGTCATCCTCCTCTCGCTCTTCTTCAACTACACCTTGAATTGGAACGTCTATCATTTGCTCACAAGGTATAGATGATACCTCAACCGCTTCTTCAATCTCCCACACCTCAACATCAATTTCCACCTCAATTTCACCAATGTTCTCTTCCAAACTTGTGTCAATTTGAGGTAGGTCTTCTCTAGTGCGTGGCAACTCTGTCGATATGTTGGAAGACACTCCTATCTTGTTTTCCATGCTTGGAAGAGATGGTTGGGCATTAAAATTTGTGGAATTGAGGGCTTCAAAGTCAGGATCCGTATTCATCATGAATCTTTCAAACACATCTTGTGTATTGAAACCCCATTCATTAAGTGGTCTTCTTTGAAGGACTGGAGGGTGGAAATGCCATGGTTCTTGAAAGGAGGGTTCTTGTGGCAATCCTTGGTAAGGGTTCTCCCATGGTTGAGTATAATGATGTGTCGAAAAATTTTGGTGCCCTTGCCAATATGGATAGTAGTCATTAGGGTGTGGATTGCTCTGGCGTGCTGTCATGGCCAAATATTCATCCATCGCTTTCTCAAGTGCAGAGTTTTTTGTGGCCAACAATCTTTCTATGTGGTCCATGGCCCTGTATAAGGAAACAGAATTAAAATCAATAAGATATGAAAGAAAACAAGAAAGAAGTAAAATAAATAAATATGCACAAAATGGAAAAAAGACACATACAAAGACAAAAATTTACAAAAGGAAATAAAAATGACTAAATCAGTGAACTAAAGGTTTTCCTAGCATCCTTGGAAGTCCCCGGCAACGGCGCCAAAAACTTGATGACTTCGACCGCAAGTGCACGGGTCGCCAAGTAATACCCCTCACGCACGCGCGAGGGGGTCGTATTCCCTGGGGTCCCAAGAGCTGCTATTACTTCCCTCTAGATGACACTGTCTAGTCTACCAAATATAGATTTAAAACAAGATAAGGAAACAAACAAAAGATAAAACTATAAACAAGTGATCTAAGGCACACCAAACAAGCACATTAAGGAAACAATGAGCAATAAATGAACGAGGCCGCGGGCGAGGATCCCCTCGGGACTACTAAAGCTAGAAGAATACTCGAATCACACAGGCAAAGGTGGTTAGGCCAAGAGACATCCAAAGATAGGTCACCCCGATGGTCACGGTGATGACCCCTAATCCAGTATGGGTATTGGAATACGGAATTTCCACCGCTACGGTATTTCTACCGCCCAAATCCCCACACGATTGCTAAGGGCCTAGGGAAATCTCAAATTAGAGTCAAACACAATATCTAGGCTCAACCCTAATGGTTGGAGGGGTACAAAATACCCGATGGTCACGGTGTATTTGTACATGTATCCCTTCTAAGCTTGGTGAGTCTAACACTAGGGCAATGGTCATGCAACCTAGTATTACCTAAAAATTGATACACAGAGTTCTCATGCATACCAAGGCATTCAAATACACCAAACTTAAACCACAAACCACATAAATACCATACATATAAATCAAGTATCCAAACAAGCAAGTTCATCCCAAGGTTCACCGGATGCCCGGCGACCTTGGGAGTCTAGTTCATCATCAACAAAGGAGAATGCCTACAAAACAAGAAATACAAAGTAAAGCTCATAACAACTCCCCTAAGATGAAGACTAGAAGAAGATGGTGATGAGAACTTGAAGGATCCGCGCCAACAAGCTCCTAGATGCTCGCCCTTGAGTGTGTGATCTTCTTCTCCCCTCGATTTGCTCCTCAAAAATGCCTTCTCCCGCAGCCTTGAAGTCCAAGAAGATGATGGAGGAGAATGGTGGCCAAAAGATCCTTCCAAATGATGCCCTAATCCCCTTTAAAAACAACTTTCGGGATGCTATGCGGCCTCCCATGCGGCCCCGTATGCGGGGAGAGAGAGTTTCCGAAAAAAGCCCGAAAACCGCGTAAGTTGCTACAGTGCCGCTACAGTGAATTTACTACAGTGCTGCTGCTACAGTAGAACACTACAGTCTCATGCTGCCTGCGATGCGCCCGCATGGTAGCCCGCATGAACCTCCAGACTTAGAAAATTCTTCAAATCTTCGTGCTTCAGGCTGCTACAGTATTGCTACAGTCCAGGGAACCCAAAACGACGATTTCGGTGTCAATTTCTTCTCAAATTGCGTCGTTGAGCTCACCTAGGCCTCTTTTGTACCTGAAACACGAAATAAACCAATTTAGACCAAAAAGGGCATCGACTCATCAACAAAATACGGAAAAGCATGCGCAAGTATACGTATAAAATACGTACATTTAGACGTTTATCAGTTATGTACACGCATTGATGAGCCGATCTATCACCGGGCGCGCCGACAGCACTGGGGTAGTATCTCGCATGGACCTGCTCATTCTATACAGTATGATTAACCATTATCCCATCAATTTGGCGTGTGTGCTAGCAGAATGCATTGCCCAACATAATCAACACCCCCCGATCGGGGTCATCTTCGCCGGACCATACATCATACGCCTTGTGAGGGGCATGCAGGTTCTTGGCCGTATTCGTTCAATGAAGAGGGTTGGGGGAACGATTGCATTGGGGATTCAAACCTTACTCGCGATTGGTATTATCAAGCGCCGAGGATCATCCTATTTTGTCGTTTCTCATGAGAGCCTCCTCAATTCCGACGACAACCAGAGTACACCGGATATTCCTCAGGGTGACCAAGCTCAATCGAGTTCCAATCGCACCGTTTCCCCTGCAGAGTTACAGCGTGATATACAAGATTTGCGAGACATACAGCGGCGTCAGGGAGAAGATATTTCTCGGATCATCCAGGGGCAACTTAACCTTTTTCAGGGCCAACAGGACATCCTGGCCCTCTTGCAGCATCAACCCCACTCTCCACCATTTTCTGCACCACCAGCTTCTACTGACGACTGGGATGACTGGGATTGAGGCTCCCAGGCTTTCCTCTGTTCCTGTTCTTTTTATTGCTATTTCCGTTTCTGTTCTTTTTATTGTTGTCTCTTGTGTGCTTGCGTTTGTTGTATTAATCTAGTTGTCTAGGGCTTATCCTTACAACTTAGTTTGTTGAGTGTTGTTTTATTCTATCGCTTAAAAACTCTTGTTTGCTCTTGTAAACCGTGTTTCTTGTCTTCAATTTCTATGTGGTTGATGGATGCTTGACTCGACGTCTTTTCTCCTTGTAGGTAGACCAAGACGTCCATTTTTCTTCCTCTCCACTTCGCTTGTAGCCATGGTGATGGTCACCCCGAGCTCGTGCCTTGCAAAGCTCATTACCAATTTCTCGGGGAAGTTCATGACACCACCCTCTTTATTTTCCATGCATAAATTTTTCTGTACTGCTGATCAATGTACATTGAGGGCAATGTACTGCTTTAAGTGGGGGGTGGCTATGCATGTCTGATCTTCGTTACTTGTTTCGTGAACTTGTATGAAAATTTTTGATAATTCTTGACTTGTTGCATGATTGTAAACCTAGGATGGCGTACTTAATTGTGATTGTATTATAGCTCGAAATCATAATAAATGCTAAGCTTTTCATGACCCTGCACACTTGAGATTTTCATGTCATTCTAGGCAATTCTCGCACTATTCCCTTAGGTAGAACCCTGGACATCTAGGCGAGGAACCACAGCACTTTCGTGACCCTCTTAGTTGCTAACCCATACTAGTGGTTTCGCGCCTTGACGTGTTAGAATACCTTCTAATAGGGTTTTAAGGACCTTCTTCTTGTTCTTTTTTGCAATACGGTCGAAAAAAAAAAAAAAAAAAAAAAAAAAAAAGAGGCAAAGTGAATAAAAACGTGGACAGTGCTCCTCTGTCCTAATAGCGAAGTAACCTGGGGTTCTGGCTCCTAACCAGAGTGTTCCTCTCGCCAAAAGCTATAAGGACATGAGCACGTTTACATGAATGTGCAAAGCTCCAGGTAATGTGGATTTGCAGTTCATGTTAGTCCCGGAAAAGAAAAAGATAAACATATTGCGTACAGAAAAATAAATTTCGACCGGTTATTGTTCGAAAATAAAAGGAAGGATCCTTACGACTCTACTAGAAGTATTTCTACCACCCCAAGGCCGTATTCCACTAGGTGGCGTGAATTGCTTCAAGAAGTGGTCCTCGGGGTCCTGTCTACCTTGTTTGGACTACAGGGCTTCGAACTAGGGGATTTGCACACACACAGCACGACACGGCCAATGAATGCGTGAATCATCTCAAGTGGTCTTTGCTTAATATTTTGAGTTTCACTTTGGCTATGATACTTCCATCTCTGGCCGGAGGTTATGTATTTTGTCACTTATGATTATCTCTGGTTCTCCATGTCCGTTTGCTTGGGGACAAGCAAATGCTTAAGTGGGGGGTATTTGATAAGTGCCAAAATACATCATGTTTTAGCTATGATGTTCTTGTACATTCATGCAACTTATGTGTATTTTCGATGAGTTTTTGCGCACTTGATGTTTTATTTTCATTTCAGGGTTTCGAGGACCAAGTGCGCAAGTTTCGACCGTATTCGTGTCATTCCGGGGAAGATTGAAGAAGAAACGAAGAGTTGGAGCACCCTGGAAGCCGACGCGCCGCACACGGACACATTTTCTCGGCCGTGTGCGGCCACTGTGCGGCCCGCACAGTGGCCGCACAAGGGAGACAGAGAGGTGTGCGGCCAGTGTGCGGCCCGCACACTGGCCGCACAGCACAGCCAGAAGGCTGTGCGGGCACTGTGCGGCCCGCACAGTGCCCGCACACCTTCGGGCTATATATGCTTGTTCTGAAGAGTTTTTGAAGAAAAATTGGGTTCTCATCCGGCCTCCACTTGTCCTAGACTTCATTTCATCATTTCTTGAGGGATTCTGGAAGGATTTTTGGCTAGATTCGAACGAGAGAAGAAGGGGAAGACGTTGAGAAGCTTCATAGGGCTCGCCGGCGCGGATCCGACGAGCTACGCCTTCAACCCTAGTCGACATCTTCGAGGGGGTTTTTCTTGTTTTTATTGGATGGAATTGTTGTATGATGAGCTCCTTAGTTTTGTGATGTTGAACTAAACCTCCCAAGGCCTCCGGGCTCCCGGTGAACCTTGGGAGGAGACTTTGTATGAATGACCTATATTTTTGCTTTAAATGAATGTGTTAGTTTGATTGTTTGGTTTTAATTCATCATCATGTTGTTCATTCTACAATGGATGGATTCCGTAGAATTGATTTTGAATGATACTTGTTTGGCGGGATGCTAGCTTGTATTAGGTCCTTTGATGAGTTAAAGAGGGTAACATGTATTAATACACCGGAGGTTCCGGGTGTTAATAGCCTCCCGCGCGATTAGGGTTAATTTAGCCGAGAGTGTGCATTAGATTAACCCTAATCAAGACTCCTTGTTCTCATTGACATCGTAGGGGTATTTTCTGGATAGAGAAACCCGTACTGGATTAGGGCTACACTACGGAGGTTCCGGGGTAGTCGACATCCGAGTCTAGCGGACCGAAACCAAGCCAACCCTAGTTTTATAATTATCTTGGTCATTCGTATTTAGTCTTCTCCCAGGGGAATCCTCGCCCGAGGCCTTCCATAATTATTGGATTCTTCATCTCTATTTTATTCCGGATTGAGTTTTATCTTATTTGCATTTCTTTACTTGTTTTTATTATTTTAATATTGCTTCAACCCTGTTTCGATCGACTAGAAAGTGACTCCCAAAAGGAAGTAATAGTAGATCTCGGGCCCTTGGGAATACGACCCTCCTCGTGAGGTTTATTACTTGACGACCCGTGCACTTGCGGCCGGGGAGTCGCGTGCTAGCTCTGTAGCTAGTCGCGCGCTCGCTCATCATTCTCGATGACATTTTGTACACTTGATGTTTTTATTTTCGTTTCAGGGTTTTGAGGACCAAGTGCGCGTGATCGAACCGTTTTCATGTCGTTTCGGGGAAGATTGAAGAAGAAATGAAGAGTTGGAGTACCCCGGAAGCCGACGCGCCGCACACGGAGCCATTTCTCTCGGCCGTGTGCGGCGACTGTGCGGCCCGCACAGTGGCCGCACACTCAGCCAGTGAGCTGTGCGTCCTAGTATGCGGCCACACACCTGGCCGCACGCCCTGGGCAGAGAGCCGTGCGGCCTAGTGTGCGGCCCGCACACCAGGCCGCATAAGGTGGCCAGAAGAGCGTGCGGGCGCGCGTGCGGCCCGCACGCCACCCGCACGCTCTCGGGTTTATATAAGGTTTCTTCAAGGGTTTTTGAAGGGAGTTGTTCTCTATCCGGCCTCCACTCCACCATACACCATTCTCATCACCTATGGAAGGATTTGGAGGGATTTTTGGGCTGATTTGAAGGAGAGAAGAAGGGGAAGACGTGGAGAAGCTTCATAGGGCTCACCGGCGCGGATCCGACGAGCCACACCATCAACCCTAGTCGACATCTTTGAGGGAGTTTTTCTTGTTTTTTTTTTTATTTGATGGATCCTTTGTATGATGAGCTCCTTAGCATTGTGATGTCGAGCTAAACCTCCCAAGGCCACCTGGCTCCTGGTGAACCTTGGGAGGAGACTTTGTATGAATGACCTTTATGTTGTTTTAAATGAATGTGTTGGTTTGCTTGTTTGGTTTTAATTTATCATCTTGTTTTTCATTCTACAATGGATGGATTCGGTAGAATTGATTCTGAATGATACTTGTTTGGTGGGATGCTAGCTTGTATTAGGTCACGTGGTGAGTTAAAGAGGGATCCCTGTATTAATACGCCGGAGGTTCCGGGTGTTAATAGCTTCCCGTGCGTTTAGGGTTAATTTAGCCGAGAGAGTGCATTAGATTAACCCTAATCAAGACTCCTTGTTCTCATTGACATCGTAGGGGTATTTTCTGGATAGGGAAACCCGTACTGGATTAGGGCTACACTACGGAGGTTCCGGGGTAGTCGACGTCCGAGTCTAGCGGATCAAAACAAAACCAACCTTAGTTTATTGAATTCCATGGTCATTCGTTCTTAGTTTCCTCCCAGGGGAATCCTCGCCCGAGGCCTTCCCCAATTATTGGCTTCTTCATCTCTATCTTTATTCTGGATTGAGCTTTATTTTACTTGCATTTCTTTACTTGTTTTTATTATTTAAATTTGCATCAACCCTATTTCGATCGACTAGAAAGTGATCCCCAAAAGGAAGTAATAGTAGATCTCGGGCCCTAGGGAATACGACCCTCCTTGTGAGGTTATTACTTGACGACCCGTGCACTTGTGGCTGGGGAGCCGCGTGCTAGCTTTTTAGCCTGTCGCGCGGCCACTCATCAGCTCCCATTGTTGAGTATGATGATGTGTCCAAAAATTTTGGTGCCCTTGCCAATATGGATAAGAGTCATTATAGGGTGGATTGCACTGGCTTGCTCTTATGGCAGAAGACTCTTCTATCGCTTTCTCAAATGCATAATTTCTGTTGGCCAACAATTTTTCTATGAGGTCCATGGCCCTGTATAAGCAAACAAAATTAAAATCAATAAGAAATCAAAGAAAAAAAGAAAGAAGTAATATAAATAAATATGTACAAAATGGTAAAGGACACATACAAAGACCAATATTTACAAAAGGAAATAAAAATGACTAAATCAGTGAACTAAAGGTTTTCCTAGCATCCTTGGAAGTCCCCGGCACGGCGCCAAGAACTTGATGAGTGTGATCCGCAAGCGCACGGGTCGTCAAGTAATACCCTGTGCGTGACACAGGGGTCGTATTCCTAGTGTCCCAAGAGCTGCTATTACTTCCCCCTAGACGGCACTGTCTAGTCTAACAGTTATATGATAAAAACAAGATAATAAGAATAATAAGAGAAAACTATGAACAAGTGGACTAAGGCTCACCACTTAAGCATACTAAGGAAGCAAGTAACAATGAAAGTGCGAGGTCCGCGGGCAAGGATCCCCTCGGGACTACTAAAGCAAGAAGGATACTCGAATTACACAGGCAGAGGTGGCTAGGCCAAGAGATGTCCAAAGGTAGGTCACCCCGATGGTCACGGTGATAACCCCTAATCCGGTACGGGTATTGGAATATGATATGTCCACCGCTACGGTATTTCTACCGCCCAAATCCCCACACGATTGCAGTGGGCCAAGGGAAATCCCTAATTAAGGTCAAACACAACATCTAGGCTCAACCCTAAGGGTTGGAGGGGTACGAAATACCTGATGGTCACGGCGTATTCGTACATGTATCCCTTCTAAGCTTGGTGAGTCTAACACTAGGGCAATGGTCATGCAACCTAGTATTACCTAAATATTGATACACAGAGTTCTCATGCATACCAAAGCATTCAAATATGGCAAACTTAAACCACAAACCACACAAATACCATACATGTAAATCAAGTATTCATACAAGCAAGTTCATCCCAAGGTTCACCAGATGCCCGGTGACCTTGGGAGTCTAGTTCATCATCAACAAAGGAGCAAGAGTAAAAGATAAGAAATACCAAGCAAAGCTCAAACAAACTCCCCTAAGATGGAGACTAGAAGGTGGTGATGAGAACTTGATGGATCCGCGCCAACAAGCTCCTAGATCTTCTCCTTGATAGCACTCCTCTTCTCCCCTTCGATTTGCACCCTAGATTCGCCTTCTCCCGCAACCTTGAAGCTGTAGATGACAATGGTGGAGAATGGTGGCCAAAAGACAAGAGAAATGATGCTCTAAAGGCCATTAAAACCTAATTCCAGCAACTTATGCTGGCTGGCATACGGGGCGACATACGGGCACTGTAGCACCCGAGTTTTGTGTAAGTTGCTGAAGTGAGTGCTACAGTAAAATGCTACAGTGTTCCTGATAAAGTGAATCTGCTACATTACCGCTGCTACAAGATCTGTATGCGGGCAGTCATGCGCCCATATGGGTGCCCGTATGGATCTCCAGACTTAGCCGTTCCACCAAAGGTCCCATGCTACGTTGCTGCTACAGTTCCGCTACAGTACCATGGACTCGAAAATGGTGTTTTTTTTGCCGATTTCTTCTAAAATCTCGTTGTCGAGCTCCCCACGGTATCTTTTGTACCTGTAACACGAAATAAACCAATTTAGACCAAAAACGGACATCCACACATATAAAAATACTCGAAAAATACACGAATATACATAAATAATACGTACAGTTAGGCATTTATCACCCTTCTTCCCGAGAATATACAGGGCGTGTGTGCGCACCTGTCGGAGAGCTTGTGAACGGCACACGGCCGTGTGAAATACTTAGGGTTTCTCGGGTAAGTCAGAGAGACCACAGGGGCATGTGGGTGCCCGTGTGGGCGGCCTTGTGTTCTTGACCAGGTTGGGCACACGGCCGTGTGAAATTTTTTAGAGACCATCTATGTTTTCCCGAGAATTCACAGGGGCGTGTACCAGCCCCTGTGGAACCCCTGTGAAGGCACACGGCGGTGTGGGTAACTCACACGGCCGTGTGGGGTAGTTCAGAGAGTGACCAGAGTGCACACAGGGGCATGTGTTGGCCCCTGTGAACCCTAATTTTAGAGGCGCACAGCCGTGTGGCATTTCCACACAACCGTGTGAATTCCCAAAACTTTAAAAGCCGCGCGTTTTCATTTGCATTTCACTCGTGCCTGTTGATTCTTCCACTCTAAACTCCTCTCTACTACTTTCGCGACTGTCTCAGAGGATTTTTGAGGTGTTATTGGAGTTTTTCCGGCAGATTCTAAGTATTCCTTCATCCACTCCGTCGGTAAGGACTTCAAAGCCTTCTTCTTCGTCAATTCTTAATTTGATTCGTTCTGTTGGATGATTTCGCTTGTTTTAAATGCTTATTATGTATGCGAACATGTTTAGAGATGAATTTAGAACGAATTTCGTTGTAAATTTTGGATTTTAAGACCCACGGCCGTGAGGCTCTGTCCGCCAGAAGCTCCATACTGGCTTGTGGATTTCTGCAGACTGTGTTCTTGAACTGTTTTTAACCGTTTTCTTTTACAACTTTTTAGAGATGTTGACACGACCCCTTGCGTGTATCCCGCAAGTGCACGGGTTTGTCGAAGTAATAAATTTACCTTGGTGAGAAGGTAGTCGAATCCACAGGGAATAGGGAGATAGAATATAAGGTTTCACTAGTTAAGCTATGCAGAATACGGAGAACGATAATAAGATTGATGAGTGAAAATAATGCACAGCAATAAACTAAGTAGAGAGATGGAAGAAAGAAGTGCAACTAGGAAAATCGAGAAGGACTAACAATGAATAAAAGGGGGTATCCGTACAAGCTACCTCTAGGGTCTATGTTTCAAGTGCAAGACTATGATATTATACTCTCCTATTGATGTCAATTGAGTCGAGGATATCCTAAGACTCACGGTCCCAAACCTAAGGACAACCGTGACTAACTCCAACATTATGCCCGGTGTTAGGATTCACAACACCCTTCACTCTGTCACCTAGATGACTAAGCCCCAGGGGAGTCCATCTGCCTAAACCTCACACTATGTGGAGTTGCATTATGCTCTAGGGATTCCTAGTGATTAAACCTGTTCCTATACGTAATTCTACCCCTTTGGTCCAGGTGGAAGAACCCTAGTCTAGATTGAGCCCCAGCAAATAGGATTCACTACAACCCTCCACTCTATTACTTGCGTAACTAAGCCCTAGGGGAGTTTATCTACCTATTGCTTCACTCTATTTCGACTGCTATTAAATCAAGGAATCGGAGGTAGGGAGAAATCACATCGAAGGGGAAAGGGGTACATTGCTACCTCACAACTCTCCCTCTCAACCCTCTTTAATCTTGAGTAGTCTAATCCTATAGGAGTTGTCACACCTCCAAAGGAAAGCCTAGATTGCTCTCAACCCTAATGTCACGTTTAAGGGAAAACAATATGAAAGGATAATCAAGATTAAAAACTCAATTTTATTCATCAACGATGGAAAGCATAATAATCAATGTCAAAGAAACATAAGAAACCCTAAAGTTTACAAGTCCGAATACCCCACGAGGGGTTTAGCTCCTCATAGAGCTATACATGTTCATCAACGTGAGAAATAAAGCATAAAACATAGACATCAATGAAAAACCCCCTCGAATTGGTGTGGCCGTGGTCTTGTGCAAACGTCGAACCTCGAAATCGATGCCGACGACGCGCTAGAACCTCCACGAAATCCTCTCCGAAACCCTAGCCGCGCTCCAGAAAGTTGGGGAAAAGATAGGTCAAAAGATTTTTCAAAAGGTTGCAAAAATCCCCTTTTATATTGTTGAATTGCGGCTTTAAAATTGGACTTATCGGGGGCTTCACACGGCCGTGTGGAATTTCCACACGCCCGTGTGAAGCTTCTGTCTCGGCTGAAAAATTAATTTCACACGGCCGTGTGGAATTTCCACACGCCCGTGTGTCTTCACTGGATGGCTGAAATCGCAAAACACACGGCCGTGTGGAATTTCCACACGCCCGTTTGACTTCTCTGTCTGGCTGGAAAATGGCTCACACGGCCGTGTGGACTTTCCACACGCCCGTGTGACTTCTCTGGAACACTAATCTTCAGCTAAACAGGCTTGGTAACTTGCCGAAACGCCTCCCGGGTCCATTGTTCTTCATCGAGGCCATTACTTGGGCACACAAGCAACGGTAGGTCGCGCCGATTGCTTCAAGCCTTCTTCTTTCGCGAGATTCTCCTAAGTAACACGGATTGGACTTGTTGTGAATGTGACTGCCTTTGTGCCCCTCCAAAAGAGGTTGGCACACATCCACAAGTCCAAATACGTGCTTCGTTCCTTGCTTGGTCCGAGAACATCTGAACATTGGCGAACGCGACCTAATTTCATTCTTCTTCTCCAAATAGGCTCCACAATACCTTCAATGCACAAGAGAACACAAATGCACACATTTAGTGATAAAACCTGATAAAAGGTATGCTTAATGTAAGATAATAGCGCTTCGCGATACTATAACAAAAGCACTTATCAAACCCCCCCACACTTAAGCTTTTGCTTGTCCTCAAGCAAAATAAAACGTGAAAGTACTTGGGAAGAACAATTGAAAGTGCTTGGCCTTAGGTTCACCAAAAGTATGCAAAAGAAGCATTCTACAAGTAAGGGAAACTCAAAACATTGCATAAGGTTACCAATGCTCTAGCTAAAAACTCGAATCAAAAAGGATGAAAACTCGAAAATGTGTTAGTGTGTGCGATCTTATTCAAGAGAACCGACGAGTACTCCTCAAACTTTGGTTAGAAAGGACTTATTTATATACAAAAACAAAAATAGTGGTGGAAGTAGTAGCTTCACACATCCTTGAAGGTAGCCCTTTCCTAGGCGGCCGCCAAAGGTGGCTTTCACTCTTTCGAGGAGGTAGCTATTTCTACCGGGGTAGTAGCTTTCACGCATCCCATGAGATAGCTCTTTCTCTCATTAGGGCATAACTTGTATCCGACTTATGAGAGTAGCTGCATACTTCATAGGCGGTAGCTCTTGCCACCCCAAATGCATAATTAAAACAAAGCTAATATTTACAAACTCATATATATATATATATATATATTTTTTTTTTTTTTTTCTCTTTTTCTCTTTTCATTTTTCCACTTTTTTTTTTTTATATGCATTTTCCAAAGTAAAACTAAGAACAACGATAAACTTGTCCTTAAAAACTTCAAGATTGAGTTTCCAAAAGATTCCAAGAGTAAGTTGTGTACTAAGATGATTCGAGCAAAAATTCCCTAAAATTCAAGTAGAGACTAGAGCATGATAGGATACAATGTTGAAAATTCTCCTAAACTATAAGAATACAACCGTTGCAACTGAGGTGAACCGCCATAGGCTACATTAGCATAAGCAATTGAACGCACAAGTAAAGGTGTGTGCAATGTGAACTCCCCCCCACACTTAAGATGTACATTGTCCTCAATGTACTCATATAAGCACAATAATAAGTGAAAACGATAAAAGCAATTAGTGTGGAAGTGGCAATTGAAACATTACTCCCCTGAACTCCAAGTGTTACGTTTGATGAAGCTAGGTTATTGAGAGTTGAGTCTCAATGGTTCGTGGAGCACACACGATTCCATGACCGTGTCAGTGACTATTCCTCAAAATCCTTACATCCAAGACCATCTGCACACACATAAACGAGGGTTCAGTAAAGCTCAATAAAACTCGAGTATATAAAATGTAAAGCAATGAATACAACTCGAGATAAAAAGAAAAAGCAAAATAAAAGCTATACTCAGAAGGAGAATCCTTTCTGAGTACTACAAGTCCAAAATAAATGTAAAGATATACAGAAATGACAAATAAAAGAAAAGAATCTAAAATCTAAGACGCCTCAGCGTCGGTGTCCTGAGTGGTGTCCTCTGGTGCTGCTGGAGGCTCTGGATCTGCTGGTGATGCTGGAGCTGCTGGTGCTGAGGGAGATGGAGGTGGTGGAGTGGACACTCAAGGTCGGACCACGAAGGAGGAGGAGGCGACAATCTGCTCGAAGGTCTGTCGCAAGCTCTGGAACTGCGCCATCACCTCCTGGTGCTGTGTAATCTGTGTGGCCCTAACCTCGGCCACCTCAGTCTGTAGGATCCCCACTGCGCTCTCGAGGCGCTCCAGTCTGTCCTGGCCTCGAGATGGTGAAAACATCCACACTGGAGGTGGCTCCGGCGCGGTGGGGGGTACCTCGGTCTCTGTGTCCTGCGGGGGTGGCTCCAATGCTGCCCGGGATCCCTCGCTCGGGAATGCCTCGGGCCAGTATAGCGTGTAACGCTGGTAATGCCTCCAGGCCATGCCCATCTGTCTCAGCATCTCCAAGTCGATTGGGGAAGGTGTGACTGTCTTTTCCATCCCTCTGATTGCAGCCCGAAGACCCATTCCCTTCATAAGTCTTGTGATGTATGGTCCTGCAAAAATCGTCCCAAGCCTGGGATATTGACTTTGATGACGCATGGACTCGGCGAGTATATACCCAATATGGAGTGGCTCCTTCAGTACCATTGAATATAAATAAAGGAGTTCCTGCCGACTAAGAACTCCTGTACTATCGCCCCGGCCGTTTATTGACCTACTCAGAATGGCATGAATGTATCTATAAGCCGGTCGTAATAGACAAGTAGCTTTTAATACACCTGGCTCATAGTTCCCTCGTCCACATAACACTTTGTAAGCTCTTTGAGGGGTCAAATTTCCGGGGTAGTCAGTTGGGAGGTTCTCGTACTCCTCCGTTTCAGTGAATGCATCGTCGTACAACCCCATGTAAATGGAAAACTGTGTCACCGACAAATTGTACTCATGCCCGCATGCCTGAAACTGTATAGAGTTGGCGCTCATCGACTCTCTACTTGCTTTGTCGAATTTGAATGATGAGAGCACCTCTAAGGTAAGCAAACGGTTCGCTGGATCTCGAATGGATAGCAAGCTCTTCCAACTCCCTACCGCAACAAGCTCTTCAATCTCATCCGCCATTTCAATACCCCAATCAGCTGGTTTTACATATTCTACGTCCAGGTATCGAGATTGTCCAATTTTGAGTTTCGCCAATCGTCTATATGTTTCTTGGTGTTCAGATGGGATGTCGTTGATCGGCTCTGGAGAGTGTTCTCGTGTTCTTTTGTTGGTGCCTTTCCTAGGTGCCATTCCTGCAAAGTGGTTTTGAAAGAAAATTAGTCATTTTGGTATAATGAAGATTCACACGGCTGTGTGGAAATTCCACACGCCCGTGTGGAGTATCAGGCGGACACTGATGCAAGGTTGAGAAGCAGAACTCCAAAGTCACACAAAATTTTTCATAGGAACCCTTGTAAACTCATTAGTAGCCAGGTAAACCGTGCAAAACAAACGAAATTCTTATCACAAACGATCAAAATCCGGAATTTAGTAAAGAGGAAGGGCTTGTTGTTCTCACCGACGGTGGGAATGAAGAAAAAAATTCGGAGTTTGGTCGGAGGGCTCGAGAGGAAACCTTAATGACCGAAGATATTGGTCGGGAAAGCAGCAAAAGAGGTCGGAGAGTGTTTTGGAGTGAAAGTGAAAGAGACACGAGTGAATTCCAAAAGAAAAACCTTCGGCCTCTTTTGAAGTTCTGGGAATTCACACGGCCGTGTGAAGTAACCACACGGCCGTGTGCCTCAGAAATTAGGGTTCACAGGGGCCAACACACGCCCCTGTGCGCACTCTGGTCACTCTCTGAACTACCTCGCACGGCCGTGTGTTAATTCCACACGGCCGTGTGCCTCCGCAGGGATCGACACAGGGCCACCCACACGGGCCTGTGGATTCACGGGAAAATACAGAAGGTCTCTGAAAATTTTCACACGGCCGTGTGTTAATCCCACACGGCCGTGTGCCCAACTTGGCCAAGACACAAGGCCGGCCACATGGGCCAACACACGCCCCTGTGGTCTCTCTGACTTGCCCGAGAAACGCGAAGTATTTCACACGGCCGTGTGAATAATCCACACGGCCGTGTGCCTTGACAAGCTCTACCACAGGGGCTCACACACGCCCCTGTGGTTTCTCGGGATGAAAAGGGAATTCTTGCAGAATTTTTACACGGCCGTGTGGAAATCTCACACGGTCGTGTGCCTTAGCACAGTGGCACTCAAAGGGGCATCCACACGCCCCTGTGGACTCTCTGGAAGAAAGTTGAAGTTCTGCAAAATTTCACACGGCCGTGTGTTAATTCCACACGGCCGTGTGTTTTCTCTGGTTTACTTAGAAAATTCTACAGACTCTCAGAAAAATTCAGAAATTCTTTTAAAACACTTAGAGCCTGTATAAACGATAAAAACACGACCAGAGACCATCGAAAACACACTCAACCGACTCAAACTTCGTCAATTAACGTTAAGGCACACGTAAATAATCGAAAATCCACACGAAAACTCAGCATATGCACATGAAAATTTGGACACCATTGCTAAGACTTTTATTCAACCCTAAAACTAAACTAGGTCCTAGAAAAACTGCAAAACGCTTGGGTTGCCTCCCAAGAAGCGCTTGTTTAACGTCACTTAGCTTGACGTACCTGTCTTACCTTACGGCGGTTTGAGAAAGAATACCTCCTTGTCATCATTGCACACTTCTCCACTGAAATAGGGCTTCAACCGATGCCCATTCACTTTAAATGTACCCTTCTCCGGGTGAGTGATCTCCACTGCCCCCTGGGTGAATACTTGCGTAACAGTATACGGGCCAAACCATCTTGATTTGAGTTTTCCGGGGAAGAGCCGCAATCGCGAGTTGAATAACAACACTTTATCGCCCACTTTGAATTCCTTTGGTGATTTAATGTGTTTATCATGCCACTTTTTGATCTTCTCCTTATAGATTCTAGCATTCTCATATGCTCTCAATCTCCACTCGTCAAGTTCATTAAGATGAAGCAACCTATGCTCACCGGCTTTTTTCAAATCAAAGTTCATTGTCTTGATTGCCCAATATGCCTTGTGTTCAAGCTCCACCGGTAAATGACATGACTTCCCATAAACCAAATTGTATGGAGTAGTCCCTACAGGAGTCTTGTATGCTGTCCGATGGGCCCATAGTGTGTCATCTAACCTTTCAGACCAGTCTCGCTTCCCTTGCTCTACAGATTTTGTTAGGATCCTCTTAAGCTCTCTGTTGGTCACCTCAACTTGTCCACTTGTTTGTGGATGATACGGGGTTGCAAGGCGATGGTGTACTCCGTATCTTTTCAATACCTTATCCAATTGGAGATTACAGAAATGTGTTCCACGATCACTGATAATCACTCGTGGAGTGCCGAACCTAGTGAACAACCGCTTTAAGAATTTTACCACTGTCCTTGCATCATTTGTTGGCAAAGCTTGAGCTTCGACCCATTTAGAGACGTAGTCTACTGCCACCAGTATATATTGATTCCCGTTAGATTTCAGAAACGGTCCCATGAAGTCAATGCCCCATACATCAAAAACTTCGCAGAATTGCATAGGATTCTGAGGCATCTCGTCTCTTCGCGATAGATTCCCTGCCCTTTGGCAGCTATCACATCGAAGAACAAACTGGTGTGCATCTTGGAATAGAGTCGGCCAATAGAATCCTGCGGATAAGACCTTTTCGGCAGTTCTACTCGAGGCATAATGGCCTCCAACCGGACCGGAATGGCAATGAGCAAGAATATCCCATCCTTCTTTTCTTGAGACACATCTCCGAACAACCTGATCCGCACAAATACGGAAAAGGAATGGATCATCCCAGAAGTAATGCTTTAAGTCGCTAAAGAATTTCTTCTTTTGTTGGAATGTAAGCCCTTGCTTGAGTATCTTTCCGGATAGGTAATTGGCAAAGTCTGCGAACCATGGTGCATTATCTGATGGTGAGTCTAGGTCTTTGATTGAGTATAGATGTTCTTCCGGGAAGGAATCATTAATTTCCTTACTCAATAGCTCTTGAACAAAACTCCCTTCTAGCCTAGACAAATGATCTGCTACCACATTTTCAGTCCCCTTCTTGTCCTTTATTTCCATATCAAATTCCTGCAGCAGTAATATCCACCTAATTAACCTTGGCTTTGCATCGGCTTTGTTCATGAGGTAACGGAGAGCTGAATGATCTGAAAAAACAATCACCCTTGACAAGATAAGATACGATCTGAATTTGTCTAGGGCGAACACTACTGCTAACAGTTCTTTTTCTGTGGTGGTGTAATTCTCTTGTGCACCTGTGAGAGTCTTGCTAGCGTAATAAATGGGCTGAAACTGTTTTTCTTTCCTTTGCCCCAAAACTGCTCCAACAGCATAATCACTTGCGTCACACATGATCTCAAAAGGCTCATTCCAATCAGGTGTGATCAAAATTGGAGCTTGCACCAATTTGTCCCTTAACACATTGAATGCCGTCTTACATTCTTCCCCAAAATCAAATGGAGCATCTTTTTCAAGAAGTTTAGTTAGTGGTTGTGTGATTTTTGAGAAATCCTTAATAAATCGTCTATAAAACCCTGCATGACCCAAGAAGCTTCGAATGCCCTTTACATTTGCTGGTGGAGGAAGCTTGTCTATAACTTCAATCTTGGCTTTGTCTACCTCTATACCCTTCCGAGAGATCTTATGTCCTAAAACAATACCTTCTCGTACCATGAAATGACACTTCTCCCAATTGAGAACAAGGTTTGTTTCTTCACACCTTGTTAGCACTCTCTCCAAATTTTATAAACACAGATCAAAGGAGTCACCAAACACCGAGAAGTCATCCATGAACACCTCCATTATATCTTCCAAAAGGTCATCAAAGATAGCAGTCATACATCGTTGAAACGTTACGGGTGCGTTGCAAAGTCCGAACGGCATTCGTCTATATGCAAACGTACCATAGGGGCAAGTGAAGGTAGTCTTCTCTTGATCTTCCGGGGCTATAGGGATCTGAAAATACCCTGACACCCCGTCGAGGAAACAGTAAAACTCATGCCCGGCTAACCGCTCTAACATTTGATCTATGAAAGGCAATGGAAAATGATCCTTTCGGGTTGCATCGTTCAACCTTCTGTAGTCAATGCACACCCTCCATCCTGTGACCGTTCTGGTTGGAATAAGTTCATTCTTTTCATTCTTGATCACTGTCATTCCACCTTTCTTTGGAACCACTTGCGTTGGACTGACCCAAGCACTGTCAGAGATGGGATAAATAATTCCTGCATCCATCAACTTCACCACCTCTGCCTTGACAACCTCTTTCATGTTTGGGTTCAGTCTTCTCTGGGGCTGAATTAATGACTTGAAATTATCCTCCATTAGAATTTTATGTGTGCAAAACGAAGGATTTATTCCCTTCAAATCTGAAATCTTCCAAGCAATAGCAGGCCTGTGCTTCTTTAACATGTTCACCAACTTCTCTTTCTATTCTAATGAAAGATCAGAGGCTATGATAACAGGGAGTTTCATTCCGTCTGCTAGATATGCATACTCCAGATGCTGCGGTAATGTTTTTAACTCCAAATCAGGTGGTTCTTCAATGGACGGCCACAACCGGTTCTCTCTCAATCGATCAATCTCTTCAAACTGACATGATTCTTGTTCTTCTACACTTTCCGTGTTGTTCTGTAAAACTTGGCTATTGAGATGATCTTGGGGTTCCACTGCAACCTCTATACTACATGCTTTACGGGTTAAATCAATTGTTTCTACTGAAAAGACCTCATGTTTCTGTTCTTGACAATATGATTCAAACTGGGAGAGAACTCTCTCTAGAGTCTCTCCTGACTCTTCCCTTGAAGCAGTTGCAGACCTTTCAAATTCATCCAATACCCCATACAATTCACATCCTATGTGCTGTTCCATGCAAGACTGATAAACCTTGGTGTCTTCTTCAACGAAAGGAGTGAGAATTATTTGCTCATACTCAATACCACTCATAACTGCTTGTACTGTGAATGACTGAAATTTCTATTCCACCTCTTCTACAAATCTTATAAGTGTATCGATCATTTCAGTTGCATAAAGCATCCCTTCTTTTCTGTACTTAAGATCAAGTCAGTGCAAACCACTAAGAACAATGGTAGATAAGGAAAATATGAAATAGAATGCGAAGTGAATAGCTAAAATAGTGAAAAACAAATATCTAAAACGCCTATTCCCCGGCAACGGCGCCAAAAACTTGACACGACCCCTTGTGTGTATCCCGCAAGTGCACGGGTTTGTCGAAGTAATAAATTTACCTTGGTGAGAAGGTAGTCGAATCCACAGGGAATAGGGAGATAGAATATAAGGTTTCACTAGTTATGCTATGCAGAATACGGAGAACGATAATAAGATTGATGAGTGAAAATAATGCACAGCAATAAACTAAGTAGAGAGATGGAAGAAAGAAGTGCAAGTAGGAAAATCGAGAAGGACTAACAATGAATAAAAGGGGGTATCCGAACAAGCTACCTCTAGGGTCTATGTTTCAAGTGCAAGACTATGATATTATACTCTCCTATTGATGTCAATTGAGTCGAGGATATCCTAAGACTCACGGTCCCAAACCTAAGGACAACCGTGACTAACTCCAACACTATGCCCGGTGTTAGGATTCACAACACCCTTCACTCTGTCACCTAGATGACTAAGCGCCAGGGGAGTCCATCTGCCTAAACCTCACACTATGTGGAGTTGCATTATGCTCTAGGGATTCCTAGTGATTAAACCTGTTCCTATACGTAATTCTACCCCTTTGGTCCAGGTGGAAGAACCCTAGTCTAGATTGAGCCCCAGCAAATAGGATTCACTACAACCCTCCACTCTATTACTTGCGTAACTAAGCCCTAGGGGAGTTTATCTACCTATTGCTTCACTCTATTTCGACTGCTATTAAATCAAGGAATCGGAGGTAGGGAGAAATCACATCGAAGGGGAAAGGGGTACATTGCTACCTCACAACTCTCCCTCTCAACCCTCTTTAATCTTGAGTAGTCTAATCCTATAGGAGTTGTCACACCTCCAAAGGAAAGCCTAGATTGCTCTCAACCCTAATGTCACGTTTAAGGGAAAACAATATGAAAGGATAATCAAGATTAAAAACTCAATTTTATTCATCAACGATGGAAAGCATAATAATCAATGTCAAAGAAACATAAGAAACCCTAAAGTTTACAAGTCCGAATACCCCACGAGGGGTTTAGCTCCTCATAGAGCTATACATGTTCATCAACGTGAGAAATAAAGCATAAAACATAGACATCAATGAAAAACCCCCTCGAATTGGTGTGGCCGTGGTCTTGTGCGAACGTCGAACCTCGAAATCGATGCCGACGACGTGCTAGAACCTCCACGAAATCCTCTCCGAAACCCTAGCCGCGCTCCAGAAAGTTGGGGAAAAGATAGGTCAAAAGATTTTTCAAAAGGTTGCAAAAATCCCCTTTTATATTGTTGAATTGCGGCTTTAAAATTGGACTTATCGGGGGCTTCACACGGCCGTGTGGAATTTCCACACGCCCGTGTGTCTTCACTGGATGGCTGAAATCGCAAAACACACGGCCGTGTGGAATTTCCACACGCCCGTGTGACTTCTCTGTCTGGCTGGAAAATGGCTCACACGGCCGTGTGGACTTTCCACACGCCCGTGTGACTTCTCTGGAACACTAATCTTCAGCTGAACAGGCTTGGTAACTTGCCGAAACGCCTCCCGGGTCCATTGTTCTTCATCGAGGCCATTACTTGGGCACACAAGCAACGGTAGGTCGCGCCGATTGCTTCAAGTCTTCTTCTTTCGCGAGATTCTCCTAAGTAACACGGATTGGACTTGTTGTGAATGTGACTGCCTTTGTGCCCCTCCAAAAGAGGTTGGCACACATCCACAAGTCCAAATACGTGCTTCGTTCCTTGCTTGGTCCGAGAACATCCCAACATTGGCGAACGCGACCTAATTTCATTCTTCTTCTCCAAATAGGCTCCACAATACCTTCAATGCACAAGAGAACACAAATGCACACATTTAGTGATAAAACCTGATAAAAGGTATGCTTAATGTAAGATAATAGCGCTTCGCGATACTATAACACAAGCACTTATCAGATGTCTTCCAGGACAAAGAAGCAAGCAGGGAAGCGGCCCCATGAGCCTACCCCACCCCTTGAGGAGATGGAGTTTGATATACCAGAGCACAGGGAACGGTTCAAGAAACTCTCAGCACTTCATTTTGGACAGTCGCGCTACCCTGACATGAGCACATTGAGAGAGATACAGGCGGTGACGAGATAGCTACTGAGGTTGAGAAGCTATTAGCAGTTGGCAGTTGGGGCCTTCTTCTGTCTATCAGAGACACAGCGATTCGAGCACTCGCATTCGAGGTCTTATCGACCTTTGAGTTCGACCGAGGATATGATAGTTTCACACATAGGGATACGATCCAGTTTCGTGCCCTTGGTCGATACTTCAGCATGAGTATCACCCAGTTCTCGATTGTGATGGGCCTCTATGATCAACCATTTACTGAGACAGAGGAGTACGCGCTGCTGCCCACTGATTACCCAGGAACCCTGACACCTCAGGGGATTTACAGGATATTGTGCGGTGATGGGCAGAACGAGCCGGGGGTTTCGAAGGTGACATTCCTTTCTCGGCTAGTGTACAGGTACATTCATGCCATACTAAGCAGGTCAGTGAGTGGCAGAGGGGATAGTACACTGGTACTGAGCATACAAGAGCTGCTATACTTATACTCCATGGTGCAGAGCGAGCTACTCCACCTGAGGCACATTCTAGCCGAGTACATGCACCACCAGGGCCAGTACCCCAGGGTTGGAGTCATCTTTGCAGGTCCCTACGTCACACGCCTCATCATAGGCTTGGGACTCAGATGATGGGGTGCGCGGGGCCGAGAAGATTGCTACACCAGCTCCGCTCAGCAGAGATACATTGAGACTGATGGTTATGGTCCACAGATCAGGGCCAGGAGTCTATATTATGATCATACCCCAGTTAGAGCAGGCTGAGGGGTCCCAGGCAGCCTTGGAGCCACCCCCAATAGAGACAGAGATACAGGCACCGCCCACCGCGCCGGAGCCACCTACGGTGCGCATGTTCTCACCTTCTCGAGGCCAGCATCGACTGGAGTGCCTTGAGAGCGTAGTGGGGGTACTACAGACAGAAGTGGCTGAGGTCAGGGCTATACAGATAGCACAGCACACTGAGGTCATGGCTCGATTGGATCTTATACAGTAGTTACTCGAGTGAACCGTGACTTCACCTTTCGTGGTCCAACCCCGAGCTTCTACCCCTCCACCACCATCTCCTCCAGCAGCAGCAGATCCACTTGCACCTTCAGAGCCTCCAGCAGAACCAGAGGCCACTATTCAGGACACCGACGCAGAGGCGTCATAGTTTTTATTTTGATTTTCTGTTGCACTTTTATTTTCTATTTTTGTTGGACTTGTAGTACCCAGAAAGGACTTTCCTTCTGGGTTTGTTTTTATTATCCATCTATTTTTATTTTGTCTCGAGTTGTATTTCATTTTCATATATTTATATACTCGAGCTTTGTTTTTGTTTTTCTTGAGCTATACTGAACCCTTGTATATGTGTGCGCAGATGGTCTTGGATGTAAGGATTTTGAGGAACAGTCATTAGCACGGTCATAGGACCGTGTGTGCTCCACAAACCATTGAGACTCAACTCTCAATGACCTAGCTCCATCAAACGCAACACTTGGAGTTCAGGGGAGTAATGTTTCAATTGCCCACTTCCACACTAATTTTTTTTATTTGTTACTTATTATTGTGCTTGCATGCGTACATTGGGGACAATGTACATCTTAAGTGTGGGGGGGAGTTCACATTGCACACACCTTTACTTGTTCGTTCAATTGCTCATGCTCGTGTAGCTTATGGCGGTTCACCTTAGTTGCAACCGTTATATTCTTATAGTTTAGGAGAACTTTTAACATTGTGTCCTATCGTGCTCTAGTTTTCACTTGAATTTTTAGGGAATTTTTGCTCGATTACATCTTATTACACTACTCACTCTTGGAATCTTTTGGAAACTCAATCTTGAAGTTTTTAAGGATAAGTTTATCATCGTTATTAGTTTTACTTTGGAAAATGCATATATGAAAAAAAAATGGAAAAGAAAAAAAGAAAAAAAAAATACATATGACTTTGTAAATATGTGCTTTGTTTTATGTATGCATTTGGGGTGGAAAGAGCTACAACCTATAAAGTATGTAGCTACTCTCATAAGTCGGATACAAGTTATGCCCTAATGAGAGAAAGAGCTATCTCATGGGATGCGTGAAAGCTACTACCCCGGTAGAAAGAGCTACCTCCTCGAAAGTGTGAAAGCCACCTTTGGCGGCCGCCTAGGAAAGGGCTACCTTCAAGGATGTGTGAAGCTACTACTTCCTTCTCTCTTTAGTTTTGTTTTTTTTTTTTTTGTATATATAAATAAGTCCTTTCCAACAAAAGTTTGAGGAGTACTCGTTGGTTCTCTTGTGTGAAATCGCACACACTAACACATTTTTGAGTTTTTATCCTTTTTTATTCGAGTTTTTAGCTAAGAGCAATGATAACCTTATGCATTGTTTTGATTTCCCCTTACTTGTGGAATGCTTCTTTTGCATACTTTTGGTGAACCTAAGGCCGAGCACTTTCAATTGTTCTTCCCAAGTACTTTCACGTTTTATTTTTGCTTGAGGACAAGCAAAAGCATAAGTGTGGAGGGATTTGATGAGTGCTTGTGTTATAGTACCGCAAACCGTTATTATCTTACATTGAGCATATCTTTTATCAGTTTTTATCACTAAACGGTGTGTATTTGTGTACTCTTTTGCATTGAAGGTTTGTGGAGCTAAATTGAAGAAGAAGAACGAAATTAGGTCATGTTCGCCGATGTTGGGAAGTTTTCGGACCAAGTACGGAACAAGGCACGAGCTTGGACTTGTGAGTGTGTGCCAACCTCATTTGGAGGGGCACAAAGGCAGTCACATTCACAATAAGTCTAACTCGTGTAGCTTAGAAGAACTTCACAAAGAAGGAGACTTGAAGTAATCGGCACGACTTACCATTGTTTGTGTGCCCACCCAATGGCCTCAATGAAGAAACAACGGATTCGGGAGCATTTCGGCAAGCTATTGTAGCAGCAATGTAGCTTGCTACTGTAGCAAAACACTATAGCAAGCTACTGTTCAATTTCTGCCGAAAATTAGGGTTTTAGAGAATGCACACGGGCATGTGGAAATTCCACAAGGCCGTGTGAATCGATTTTTCAGCAAGACAGAAACTTCACACGGGCGTGTGGAAATTCCACACGGCCGTGTGAAGCCCCTGATAAGTCCAATTTTAAAGCCGCGATTCGACATTATAAAAGGGGATTTTGGAGACCTTTTGGGATATCTTTGGACCTACCTTTCTCTTCAACTTGGGGAGTACGGCTAGGGTTTTGGAGAGGATTTTGTGGAGGTTTAGCGCGCGTCATCATCATCGGCTAAACCCCTTGAGGGTATTCAGACTTGTAAACTCTATTTTGATGAACATGTATAGCTCCATGAGGAGCTAAACCCCTTGAGGGTATTCAGACTTGTAAACTCTAGGGTTTTTATGTTTCTTTGATATTGTTATTATGCTTTTCCATTATTGATGAATAAAAATTGAGTTTCAATCTTAATTTCATCTTGCTAATGTTTTCTCTTAGATGTGACACTAGGATTGAGAACAATTTAGGTTACTCTTTGGAGGTGTGACAACTCCTTTAAGGGTAGACTACTTAAGATTGAAGAGGGTTGAGAGGGAGTGTTGTGAGGTAGCGATGTACCCTTTTCCCTTCCGACGTGGTTTCTCCCTACATCCGTTTCCTTAATTTTCATAGCGGTCGAAATAGAGTGAAGTGCTAGGCAGATAAACTCCCCTGAGGCTTAGTTACGTGAGTAACAGAGTGAATGGTTGAAGTGAATCCTACGCGCTGGGGCTCAATCTAGACTAGGGTTCTTCCACCTAGACCAAAGGGTTACAACTACACATAGGAACAGGTTTTACCACTAGGAATCCCTAGAGCTTAAAGTAATCCCACGTAGTGTGAGGTTTAGGTAGATATACTCTCCTGGGGCTTAGTCGTGCGAGCGACAAAGTGAAAGGTGACGTGAATCCTAATACGGGGCATAGTGTTGGGGTTAGTCACGGTTGTCTTTAGGTTTGGGACCGTGAGTTTTAGGATATCCTCGACTTAATTAACATCACTAGGAAAGTATAATAGCATAGTCTTGCACTAGAAGCATAGATCCTAGAGGTAGCTTGTCCGGATACTGATAAACGTCTAAATGTACGTATTTTATACATATACTTTGCGCATGCTTTTCCGTATTTTGTTGATGAGTCGATGCCCTTTTTATTCTAAATTGGTTTATTTCATGTTTCAGGTACAAAAGAGGCCTAGGTGAGTTCAACGACGCAATTTGAGAAGAAATTGACACCCCGGTATTAGGATTCACAACAACCCTTCACTCTATCGCTCATACGATTAAGTCCCAGGGGAGTACATCTACCTAAACCTCACACTACGTGGGATTGCATTAAGTTCTAGGGATTCCTAGTGATTAAACCTGTTCCTATGTGTAGTTCTAACCCTTTGGTCCAGGAGGAAGAACCCTAGTCTAAATTAAGCCCCAGTGCATAGGATTCACTTCAACCCTTCACTCTATTACTCATGTAACTAAGCCCCAGGGGAGTTTATCTACCTAGCACTTCACTCTATCTTGACCGCTAATAAATCAAGGAAACGGAGGTAGGGAGAAATCACATCGGAAGGGAAAGGGTTACATCGCTACCTCACAACTCTCCCTCTCAACCCTCTTCAATCTTGAATAGTCTAATCCTATAGGAGTTGTCACACCTTGAAAGGAAAACCTAGATTGCTCTCAACCGTAGTGTCACATCTAAGGGAAAACAATAGCAAAATAAAATCAAGATTGAAACTCAAAGAAACATGATAACCCTATAATTTACAAGTCCGAATACCCACAAGGGGTTTAGCTCCTCATGGAGCTATACATGTTCATCAATGTATGAAATAAAACACAAAGTAAAGACATAGATGAAAACCCCCTTGTGTATGGTGTGGCCGTGGTCTTGTGCGGCCGCCGGACGTCAGTGACGATGCCGATGACGCGCTCTAAACCTCCACGAAGTCCTCTCCAAAACCCTAGCCGCACTCCCAGAAGTTGGGGAGAAGAATAGGTCAAAAGATATCTCAAAAAGTCTCCAAATCGGGCTTTTATAATGTGGAGTCGCAGCTTTAAATTTGCTGAAAACGGGATTTCACGCCTTGCTCCTTGCTTGGTCCGAAAATCTTCCCAATAATGCCAAGCACGACCTAACTTCGTTCCTTTCCTTCATTTTATCTTCACAACCTTACAATGCACAAAAGTAAACAATTGCAAACTTTTTAGTGATAAAATCTGATTAAATTAATGCTCATTGCAAGATAATAACACTTCGCATTACTATAACACGAGCACTTATCAGAGTACATCATACTAATGCCTAGCACCGTGTGAAATTACATGGAGTTCTAGGGATTCCAAGTGAAAGACCCTATCCCTAATAATAGTTCTAACCCTTTGGTCCAGGTGGAAGAACCCTAATCTAAGTTAAGCCCCAGTCCTAGGATTCACTCAACTTCGATCGCGATTAACTCTTGCCATACGGAGACAGGAAAATTCACACCGGAGGGGAAAGGGGACATTCCACTACCTCTCGACTCACCATCTCAACCCTCTCCAACATTGTGTAGTCTAATCCTATAAAGGGTGTCACACCCTCAAAGGATAACCTAATAGATTCTCAACCTAGTGTCGCGGCTAAGGAAAAATCTCATACAATCGGCATGTAAGATTGGAATTCAATAAGAAAATAATCAAATTAATAAAGCATAATAAAAGTCATAGAAACAAGATCATCCTAGGGTTAACAAGTCCGAATACCCACTAGGGTTTACCTCTCCATGGAGCAATACAAAATCAATAAAGAGTTTAAGAACATATGCATAGAAACCATAAAGAAAACCCCCTTGTAGATTGTATCGATGATCTTGTGGAGCCGCGTGTCATCTCCAACGAATCCCTGTCAAGCCTAGGGCACACCTCGACGAATCGATGTCGACGAAAGCTCCCCCAATAGCTTTCTTCCAAAGGATGTCGATGCCGACGCCCGTGTGGAAATTCTATTCTGCTGATTTTCGACAGACTATGAACAGTAACTTTGCTATAGTGTTTAGCTACAGTACATCGCAGAAATGCTCCCGAATTCATCGTTCTTCATCGAGGCTATTGAATTGGGCACACAATCAATGTTGGATTATGTCGATTACTTCATTTCTCTTTATTGGCAAAGTTCTGCAATGCTACATGAGTTAGACTTTTGTGAATGTGACTGCCCTTGTGCCCCTCCAATGGAGGTTGGCACACACCCACAAGTCTAGACTCGTGCCTTGTTCCTTTCTTGGTACGAGAACTCTCCAACAATGGTGAACATAACCTATTCTTGCTTCTTTCTTCTCTAAATTGGCTCCACAACCCTATAATGCAAAAAAGCACACAAATCCACACAAATTAATGATAAAATCTGAGAAAAGCAATGATCAATGTAAGATAATAATACTTCGTATTAGTATAACACGAGCACTTATCAAACACTGGTATATAACTTGTTGCAATAGTTCACTTTAAGCTTCAGAAGACAATATAGGAACGCAAAAGCTCTTAACAAGGTATTGAAGATAGAATTTAACAATTTAATGCCAAAATCATTATGATGGGTTGGTAGGAGTATACAAGGTGAAAGTGCCCATGAACAGATATAAAGGTGCACTAGAGGTGAAACAGAATTACATTCAAGCGCAAATCAAGTAGAGCTCAAAACTATCATTCTGTCAAGACAGGAAGTTCCAAACAAGTAAGACATAGCTATCATAGGTAATCAAAACATGCAATAATATAAGTTACTCCAAAAATCCATCCCCACACCTAAAGCTGTACATTGTCCCCAATGTACATAAGTCAGCACAATAGGGTGGGACAAACATGCAAAGTAAAAGAAAATGGAGTAAAGGAAACTTCCCCAATCAGTTGATAAAGTATGTGACGTGATCCTCTAGTTTTGGGACAAACAGTGCGACGAGGGGATGGAGTCTGAAAATTCTGTAACAATCATCCTGAAAACACAAAAAGCGCAAATCACAACTCTGGGAATCAAAATAGTAGAAGAGAGCAAGAAAACAAAAATCTTAAAACAAATAGAAAAAGTTCAGCAGGAACGAAGCCCTAGCTAACTCAAAAGTACACAGTACAACATAGAACAGGAAATGCAACCAAAATAGAAATAACAGTAAGGAAATAAAATACCAAGCATGTTGTGCGAGTCTAGGGGCCAGATGCAAATGATGGTGCTGTGCAGGTGGTGGAGATTGCCCGTGAGCCCCTTTCGCAATAAAAGTGCAAATTGTGTCCTACGGTCTTCACTTCAAATCCTTGGCTCAACGGGGGGTTAAGAAAGATCTCTCTGTGTCCTCTTGTATGCCCATTTTTTTCATTCCCATACCTACAAGACCAAGGGAACATCCATCAACAAACTTACAAGCAAAACTAGTTCAAAAGAATGAAGAATTGATGGAAAATGCTCAGTGCTACAGTAATTCCGAAAATTTTTTCCAAGATTCTTGCTTGAAAACATGATGATCTAGAAATACAAACATGCCAAAACATCATCACAAGATTATAGCACCCAAGGAAAACAGAATCCATGCAAAAATCACCATAAAAAGCATGAAAACCCCAAGCTCACAAGAAGAGATGTTCACCTTACACCTAGGGTTTATGGAGTAATTCTTAGGTTTAATCTGGCCAAATGAATGATTAATCTTCAAAACTTCGGTACAAAATGTTTTTAGAGGAGAAGGAGAGGATTCTAGGGCAAGAAAAATGAAGTAGAATGGAAGGAGATTGATGAGTGCTATCCCGCAAGTGCACGGGTCGTCAAGTAATACCCTGTGCGTGACACAGGGGTCGTATTCCCTGGGGCCCGAGAAGCTACCCTTACTTCCTTATTACAATATTGTTTGACCGATACGATTCAAAAGAGTGAATATGATGCAAAGAAGTTAAAGAAGTAAATAACCAAAGCAAACATACGAGGGCAAGATACGGGGTAGAAATAGGGCTAGGAGTGGTCACGGATGAGGATTCACTTAGGGGCTACTAAAGTGAGTAGGAAGGCTTGGACTAACATGCAAGTGGCTAATTGGACAGAGAAAACCCTAGACTAGGTCAACCCGATGGTCACGGAAGTCGACCCCTAATCCGGTACGGGTATTGGATACGGTACGTATACCGCCCAAGATTTCCCCTACGATTGCAAAGGGTGAAGTGGTTTTCTCAAACTAGGGTTACAATACAAAAGAGTACTCAACCCTAGGAGTGGAGGGGTACAAATACCCGATGGTCACGGCGTATTTATACATATTTCCCTTCCAAGTTTGGTGAGTCTAACACTAGGGCAATGGTCATGCAACCTAGCATTTCCTAAGTCTTTTGATACATAGAGTTCTCATACATACCAAGCATGTAAAACACCAAACAATGGATCACAAACAAGCCACAAACAATGTATAGAACAAGATCATCCAAAACATCACAAGTTCACCCCCAAGGTTCACCTACATCCGGTGACCTTGGGGTTTAAGTGCTCATGTTCACTAAATACAACAATAAATGCATGGAAACAAACGACAAAGGCATGAGAAGGACTCCCTCAAAGGATGAAAGCCGGTGAAGTTCCAAAGACGCCACTCCAAGGGGTGGCTTCCCTAGTCTTCAACCTCCAAATGAAAGCCCTAGGATGAAGGATCTTCCCAAAACCTTGCTCTCCTTGCCAAATCCTTGCCTAGATCGCCCTCCAAGAGCTTCTTCTTCCTCAATTCGAAGGTGGTGGTGAGAGGCCCTAAGAAGAACTCCAAGATCTCCTTCAAAACCCAAGTAGAGCCCCTTTAAATGATGAGTTCGGGCAAGCTCACGGGTGGCCTCACGGTCCATATACGGCCCGTGAGGGAGCCTGTAATACGGGCCTGCAAGAAACCGCAAAGATGTGATTTTTGCACAGTGAACTGCTCGCGGATGACCTCACGGCCGTGAGCTTGCCCGTGAGGATTCCCAGACTTAGAATTTTCTTCAAATCTTCGTGCTTCAGGCTGCTACAGTATTGCTACAGTGCCAGGGAACCCAAAACGACAATTTCGGTGTCAATTTCTTCTCAAATTGCGTTGTTGAGCTCACCTAGGCTTCTTTTGTACCTAAAACACAAAATAAACCAATTTAGACCTAAAAGGGCATCGATTCATCAACAAAATACGAGAAGCATGCGCAAGTGTACGTATAAAATACGTACATTTAGACGTTTATCAGAGATATGAGGGAAAGAAGTGTGGAAGATGTTGAATAGGAGAGAAGGCCCAAAGTGGGCTTTTATGCCCTAACCCGCAAGTGCTCACGGGTGGGCTCACGGGCGTGAGCTCACCCGTGAGCTCATGCTGGATGCCTCACGGGTGGGCTCATGGGTGTGAGCTCACCCGTGATGTCACCTTGGATGGCTCACGGCCGTGAGCCAGGTCGTGAGGAAGTTCTGAATGCCTCACGGGCAAAGCTCACGACCGTGAGCTTGCCCGTGAGGAAGTTCTGGATCACTTGCAAGCATCCTCACGGGTGGAAAACAGCTCCCAACTCGATTTAGCATTGAAATACACTCTTCTAAGTTTTAAAAACACTCAAAATAAAGCCGAACAAAGCATGGAAAGGCTCAAAACATGAATCTCATGATATCTAATCATTGAATAACTCACAACAACACACAAGCATGCAAGCACAATTAAATAAAAACAATGACAACAATAACTAAAACACGAAGAAAACCCTAGAACACTAACATGCTAAAACACTCCAAAAATACGAAAAAGAACCAAGACATGCATTCAAATCACAAGAACATGGAATTGCATTGAATTTAAAACTTGGGTTGCCTCCCAAGAAGCGCTTGGTTAACATCGTTAGCTTGACGTGTTTTACCTCAAAGTTTATGGTGGGACAAAGGGAGGAAAGTTACCTCCATTCTTTGATGATGCATTGTTACCCGAAAAATAATGCTTCAACCGGTGACCATTGACTTTAAATGTTCCCTTATGTGGATGAGATATCTCGACAGGGCCGTGAGGAAAATCTTGAGTTACGGTGTAGGGGCAATGCCATCATGATTTTAATTTGCCAGGGAAGAGTTTCAATCTTGCATTGAATAGTAATACTTGGTCCCCAGTTTGAAAACACTTAGCTTGCTTAATGTGCCAGTTATGATATTCCTTTATCCTCTCTTTATATTTTACTGATGTGTCATATGCCAAAGCTCGCCATTCCTCTAACTCATTTAATTGGAGTTTCCTCTTGCAACCACATAGATTGGGATCAAAGTTAAGTTGTTTTATAGCCCAGTTAGCCTTGTGTTCCAATTCAACTAGCAAGTCACATGCTTTCCCATAGACCAATGGATATGGTGTGTGATAAACATCTAAATGTACGTATTTTATACGTATACTTGCGCATGCTTTTCATATTTTGTTGATGATTCGATGCCCTTTTGTGGTCTAAATTGTTTTATTTCGTGTTTTAGGTACATTATATGCTTTGGTGACCCTAACGGCGCGATTTGAGAGGAAATCTGCATCGAAACTGTCGTTTTAGGGTCCCGAGTACTGTAGCATTACTGTAGCTGCCCGAAGCGCGAAGAGTTAGAAGGAGAATGAAGTCTGGAAACCCTCACGGGCAGGCTCACGGCCGTGAGGTCATCCGCGAGCAGTACTGTAGCAGTTTACTGTGAAAAATCGCAACTTTGCGGTTTCTTGTAGCCCGTATTACAGGCTCCCTCACGGGCCATATATGGACCATGAGGCCATCCGTGAGCTTGCCCGAACTCATCTTTTAAAGGACTTTGGCTTGGGTTTTCAAGGGCATCTTGAGTTTTCTTCTTAGGGCCTCTCATCACCACCTTCGAATTGAGGAAGAAGAAGCTCTTGGAGGGCGATCTAGGTAAGGATTTGGCGCGGAGAGCAAGGTTTTGGGAAGATTCTACGTTCTAGGGCTTACATTTGGAGGTTGAAGACTAGGGAAGCCTCCCCTTGGAGTGGCGTCTTTGGAACTTCTCCGGCCTTCATTCTTTGAGGGAGTTCTTCTCATGCCTTTGTTGGTTGTTTCCATGCATTTCTTGTTGTATTTAGTGAACATGAGCACTTAAACCCCAAGGTCACCGGATGTAGGTGAACCTTGGGGGTGAACTTGTGATGTTTTGGATGATCTTGTTCTATTTATTGTTTGTGGCTTGTTTGTGATCCATTGTTTGGTGTTTTTACATGCTTGGTATGTATGAGAACTCTATGTATCAAAAGACTTAGGAAATGCTAGGTTGCATGACCATTGCCCTAGTGTTAGACTCACCAAACTTGGAAGGGAAATACGTATAAATACGCCGTGACCATCGGGTATTTGTACCCCTCCACTCCTAGGGTTAAGTACTCTTTTGTATTGTAACCCTAGTTTGAGAAAACCACTTCACCCTTTGCAATCGTAGGGGTAATCTTGGGCGGTATACGTACCGTATCCAATACCCGTACCGGATTAGGGGTCGACTTCCGTGACCATCGGGTTGGCATAATCTAGGGTTTTCTCGGTCCAATTAGCCACTTGCATGTTAGTCCAAGCTTCCTACTCACCTTAGTAGCCCCTAAGGGAATCCTCATCCGTGACCACTCCTAGTCCTATTTTACCCCGTATCTTGCCCTCGTATGTTAGCTTTGGTTATTTACTTATCTAGCTTCTTTGCATTATATTCACAATCTTGAGTTATATCGGTCAAACAACATTGTAAAAGGGAAGTAAGGGTAGCTTCTCAGGCCCCAGGGAATACGACCCCTGTGTCACGCACAGGGTATTACTTGGCGACCCGTGCACTTGCAGGATAGCTGACACACCCCTTGCGTGTGTACCCCGCAAGTGCACGGGTTGTCGAAGTAATAAATTTTACCCAGGTGAGTGGGTAGTCGAATCCACAGGGAATAGGGATTTAAGACACAAGATTTCACTATTTAGCTATGCGGTGTACGAAAAGTGAGATTAGAATCAATGAGTGAGTGTGAAGGCAAATATAAAGAAACAAGAATTAAAAATAGAAAGATGATAGGTGAGAGAGTGCCGACAGGAGTAAACAGAGAAGGACTAGCAATGAATATGAAATAGGGTATCCGGACAAGTTACCTCTAGGACTTATGCTTCTAGTGCAATACTATGCTATTATACTTTCCTATTGATGTTAATTGAGTCGAGGATATCCTTAAACACACGGTCCTAAACCTAAGGTCAACCGTGACTAACCCCAACACTATGCCCCGGCATTAGGATTCACTACGACTCTTCACTCTCGTTGACCTGTCAACTAAGCCCTAGAGGAGTATATCTACCTAAGGCTCACACTACGTGGGATTGCATTAAGTTCTAGGGATTCCTAGTGATAAGACCTGTTCCTATGTATAGTTCTAACCCTTTGGTCCAGGTGAAAGAACCCTAGTCTAAATTAAGCCCCAATGCATAGGATTCACGTCAACCCTTCACTCTGTTGCTTGCGCAACTAAGTCCCAGGGGAGTTCATCTACCTAGCACCTTACTCTATCTCGACCGCTAATAAATCAAGGAAACGGAGGTAGGGAGAAATCACACCGGAGGGGAAAGGGGTATATCGCTACCTCACAACTCTCCCTCTCAACCCTCTTCAATCTTAAATAGTCTAATCCTATAAGAGGTGTCACACCTCCAAAGGATAACCTAGATTGTTCTCAATCCTTAGTGTCACGGCTAAGAGAAAACAATAGCAAAAGATAATTAAAATTGAAACTCGAATTTATTCATCAATAATGGAAAAGCATAATAACAATGTCAAAGAAACATGATAATCCTAGGGTTTACAAGTCCGAATACCCATGAGGGGTTTAGCTCCTCATGGAGCTATACATATTCATCAATGTATGAAATAAAACACAAAGTAAAGACATAGATGAAAACCCCCTTGCGTATGGTGTGGCCGTGGTCTTGTGCGGCCACCGGACGTCGGTGACGATGCCGATGACGTGCTCTAAACCTCCACGAAGTCCTCTCCAAAACCCTGGCCGCACTCCCAGAAGTTGGGGAGAAGAATAGGTCAAAAGATCTCCAAAAACGGGCTTTTATAATGCTGAGTACAGCTTTAAAATCGGACTTATCGGGATTTCACATGGCCGTGTGGATTTTCCACATGGCCGTGTGAAGTTTCTGGAATTCTGATTTTCGGCCGACTGTGAACCGTAACTTACTACAGTGTTTTACTACAGTAATTTGCTACAGTGCTGCTATAGTACTTGTGCCGAAACGCTCCCGGGTCCGTCGTTCTTCATCGAGGCCGTTGAATTGGGCACACAATCAACAGTATATCGTGACGATTGCTTCGAATCGCCTAATTGGTGAAGTTCTCATTGTTGGCATGAGTTAGACTTATTGTGAATGTAACTACCTTTGTGCCCCTCCATAGGAGGTTGGCACACACTCACAAGTCTATGCTCACGCCTTGCTCCTTGCTTGGTCCGAAAATCTTCCCAACAATGCCAAACACGACCTAACTTCGTTCCTTTCCTTCATTTTATCTTCACAACCCTACAATGCACAAAAGTAAACAATTGCACACTTTTTAGTGATAAAATCTGATTGAATTAAAGCTCATTGCAAGATAATAACGCTTCGCATTACTATAACACGAGCACTTATCAATAGCACTCATCAAGTTTTTGGCGCCGCTGCCGGGGAACCACGAGAAATATTCGGAAAACTTTGCGTGTGTTGATTTGATCATTTTCTTGTTCCATATTTGCCATTTTTGTATATTTACTGCTTACTTCTAATCCTTTTCTTCTTTATCTTCTTATTTCATTCATCTTAGTTGAATTTATATTTTCTCTTGTGTCTTACTATGTTTTCACCTAGTGATTGGACTAATTGCACGTTGTCACAGGAGCCATACCCGTACCACTCGAACACTGGAATATCATTAGATCATCCAAACCTTTTTTATGATCATTGGAAAAGGCAATATTGTGAAGACTCACCCAACGTAACCCTGGAAAACCGAAATTCTGACTTCCTGCTACAACAGTTTTCGCTAACAGAAAGAGTGAACAGTGTTGGGTATTCTTGTTCTCCGAACTACCAGCCTGCCCCCGTCGATGATTGGTCGAAAAACAATTCAGATGGGTACACTGGGTCATTAACTCCGGTTGAAAGAGGTACTGATCAATCAGGTTCAGACAGCTCCGATGGAGCGGATTATACACAGATTGGGGATTCGTTTGCTGTTGAAGTAGAGATCCATGCTTTGGACGATAGTTCAGGGAGTGATTGCTCATCTGATTTGGAGGATCGAAGAAGTGAGAAGAATGATTTAAGAAATTATGGAAGATTGATTTCATCACTTGAAGAACCCCCTGAACTGGAGCTAAAACCACTACCTGCTCATTTGGAATATGCTTTCTTGGGGGAAAATTCTACACTCCCAGTTATCATTGCATCTAATGTGACAGGGCGACAGAAAGATAAACTTTTAGATGTACTCAGGAGGCACAAGAAGGCAATTGCTTGGAAGATTGCTGATATAAAGGGGATTAATCCATCGTTGTGCACTCACAAAATTCTCATGGAAGACAACCACAAACCAATGGCAATACCCCAACGAAGGTTGAATCCTAACATGAAGGAGGTAGTAAGGAGTGAAGTCATTAAGCTTCTTGATGCGGGTATCATCTATCCTATCTCCGATAGTGCATGGGTAATTCCAGTTCAAGTGGTACCAAAGAAGGGAGGCATGACAGTTGTAACTAATGAGAAAAATGAACTCATCCCTGCCAGAACAGTCAGAGGTTGGAGGGTTTGCATAGACTACAGGAAACTTAATGATGCTACAAGAAAAGATCATTTCCCTTTGCCCTTCATCGATCAGATGCTCGAGCGGCTTACAGGACACTCTTATTATTGTTTTCTAGACGGCTTCTCTTGATATTTTAAGATTCCCATAGCTCCAGAAGATGAGGAGAATACCACTTTTACTTGTCCTTATGGCACATTTGCTTACAGGCGGATGCCTTTTGGGCTCTGTAATACCCCGGCCACTTTCCAAAGATGCATGATGGCTATTTTCGAAGACATGGTGGAAGACATTATGGAAGTATTCATGGATGACTTATCGGTTTTCGGTGATTCTTTTGAACTTTGCCTCAAAAACCTTGAACGGGTACTAAACAGATGTGATGAGATAAATTTAGTGCTCAGCTGGGAGAAATGCCATTTTATGGTAAAGGACGGCATAGTTCTTGGACATAAAATTTCAAAACATGGGATCGAGGTGGACAGGGCTAAGATTGCCACTATCGAGAAACTTCCACCTCCTACTTCAGTAAAGGCAATCAGGAGCTTCTTGGGACATGCCGGGTTCTACAGAAGGTTTGTGCAAGATTTCTCATCCATTGCCCGACCCTTAACAAAGCTGTTGGAGAAGGATGTCCCTTTCGAATTCACTAGTGAATGTATGCACGCCTTCTTGACACTCAAACAGAAACTAATTGAGGCACCCATTATAGTTTCACCTGATTAGAATTTGCCGTTCAAGCTAATGTGTGATGCTAGTGACTATGTTGTTGGTGCAGTGCTTGGGTAGCGAAGGGATAAACATTTCCATCCTATCTATTATGCAAGCAAAACTTTGAATGATGCTCAAGAGAACTATACCACTACTGAAAAGGAATTACTGGCAGTAGTCTTTGCATTTGACAAATTCAGGTCCTACTTGGTGTTGTCCAAAGTGATTGTTTACACAGACCATTCCGCACTAAAGTATCTGTTGAACAAGCCAGATGCCAAGCCTCGACTAATCCGCTGGGTGCTACTTCTTCAAGAATTTGATTTGGAGATAAGAGACAAAAAAGGGGCAGAAAACTTAGCTGCTGATCACCTCTCCTGACTTGAGGGTCCTAATGATGATACGGTAGAAAGGAAGGAGATTAATGATGCATTCCCTGGAGAGCAACTTTGCAGTATTCAAGTGATAGCAGAAGATGAGACCCCATGGTTTGCTGATATTGCAAATTATCTCGCGGCAAAAACTTTTCCCAAATGGCTCACTTCACAACAAAGGAAAAAGTTCTTTACTGAGCTGAAGTATTATACCTGGGAGGACCCATACTTATTCAGGATTTGCTCTGATCAGGTTGTCAAGAGATGTGTCTCGAAAGTGGAAGGTCAAGACATTCTAAGGCATTGTCATTCTGGGCCAACAGGAGGTCACTATGTGGGAATCGAACAGCTAAAAAGGCCCTCGATGCTGGATTCTATTGGCCAACTATATTTCAAGATGCCCAGACATTAGTGCAGTATTGTGACAGATGCCAGCGAACGGGCAATATCTCAAAAAGGGAAGAAATGCCACAATCATGGAATCAAGCATGCGAAGTATTTGACGTTTGGGGTATCGATTTTATGGGCCCATTCCCTAGTTCCCAGGGTAACAAGTATATTCTTGTAGCAGTGGATTATGTCTCCAAGTGGGTGGAAGTGCGTGCCTTTCCATCATGTGATGCAAGAGTTGTGGTGAAATTCTTAAAAAAATTATTCTCCCGATTCAGGACACCTAGAACAATCATCAGTGACCGGGGAACTCACTTTTGCAACTCCCAGTTCGAGAGAGTCTTGAAACGATATGGGGTGTCGCACTATGTTTCAACTGCTTACCATCCCCAAACTAGTGGCCAGGTTGAGAATTCGAATAGAGAGCTGAAGCGAATCCTAGAGAAAACAGTCAATCATCACCGGCGGGATTGGGCAAACCAACTTGATGATGCATTGTGGGCATATAGAACCGCTTTCAAGACACCTATTGGGTCCACTCCTTACCGATTGGTCTATGGGAAGGCATGCCATCTACCGGTTGAATTGGAGTATAAGGCCTATTGGGCCATAAAGCAACTTAATGCCGATCCTCATCTTTGTGGTCGAAAAAGAAAACTCCAACTAAATGAGTTAGAGGAATGGCGATCATTGGCTTATGACACATCTGTGAAGTATAAAGAGAGGATGAAGGAATACCATGACCGACACATCAAGCAAGCCAAGTGCTTCCAACCCGGGGACCAAGTATTACTATTCAATGCAAGATTGAAGTTATTCCCTGGGAAATTAAAGTCACGATGGCATGGCCCCTACACCATGACTCAAGTGTTCCCTCATGGCGCCGTGGAAATAACTCACCCACAAAATGGAACCTTCAAAGTCAATGGCCACCGCTTGAAGCACTACTTTTCGGGTAACAATGCATCATCAAAGGTTGGAGGTAAATTTCCTCCTTTTGTCCCACCATGATTGTTGAGGTAAAACATGTCAAGCTAACGACATTAACCAAGCACTTCTTGGGAGGCAACCCAAGTTTAAATTCATTGCAATTTCATTCTTTCGTTGTTTGAGTGTTTGTGTTTCTCTTTTTCGTATTTTTGTTGTGTTTTAGCATGTTAGCTCCCTAGGGTTTGTTCTTGTGTGCTATTATTGTTCATCGTTTTGTTTAATTCATATTTGCATGCTTGTATGTTGTTGTGAGTTGTCTAATGATTAGATTTCATGAGATTCATGTTTTGATTGCTTTCATGCTTTGTTCGGCTTTAATTTGAGTGTTTTTAAGCTTTAGAGGAGTGTTCTTCATTGCTAAATCGAGTTGAGAGCCAATTTTTGTTCACAAGTGTGCCTTTAAGCAAGGGAAAGAACCCTTGGGGGCAAGCTCATGGCCGTGAGCTTGCCCGCAAGCAAACCCGAAAGCACTCACGGCCAAGCTCACGGCCGTGAGCTTGGCCCGTGAGCAAACCCGAGAGCCCTCACGGCCAAGCTCACGGCCGTGAGCTTGGCCGTGAGCAAACCTGAGAGCTCTCAAGGGTGAGCTCATGCCCGTGAGCTCACCCGTGAGGCTTTTCGGGACTTAGGTTTTTAACCCCCTTTTGGCCATTTCTCCTATTCATTATCCTCTCCACTTAACACTCTCACTTCCCTCTCATTTCTCCTCCATTTTCTTCCATTTTTCTTGTTTTAAAACACTCTCACTCTCCTCTAAAAACATTTGGTGCTTAAGATTTGAAGAAAAACCACTCTTTTGGCCGGATTCAACCCAAGTTTCACTCCAAAAACCCTATGTTTTGAGGTAAGTTTTTGATCTCATGAACTTGGTATTTCCATGGTTGTGTGGGCTGATTTTCCCATGGTTTATTCTCTATTTGGCTTCTACAAGCTTGTATATTATTTTGGAATGGTTGTATTTTGAGATCATCAAGTTTTCAAACAAGGTTCTTGAAAATTTTTTCGGAAATACTGTAGCACTGAGAATTTTTCATGATTCCTTCATTTTTCAAGACTTTTGTTGCTTGTAGCTTGTCTAATTGAGCTTCCATTAATTTTGTAGGATGAGAACTAAGAAGGTTGCCTACAAGAGAGCCCGGAATGACCCTCCTCCGCCTCACGAGCAACCCAAGTTTAAAAAAGAAGAACACAAGAATCGATTTGCGCTCCTGTCGCGCAAGAATTTGGGATGATCAATAAGATTGATTGGAATGTTCTAAAAACCCTGGGTTTGGATGAAACAATTTTGGAGCTCATCACACATGACGGTTGGGATAAATTATTCTCCATTGACGAACCCACATACAAGGAATTAACTCTTGAAGTGTTAAGCACCTTTGAAATCTATCACTTCAATCCATTTTCTCGCCAACCCGGATATGTGTCATTTCGTGCCTTCGGGAAGAGCCACAGAGCCACTCAAGATCAATTGGGCATTTACATGGGATTCTACACAGAAGCATTCACCCAAAGGCCGGAATTCAAGGATTTAGGCAGGGATTTCCCTTATCCCGTGACCAATGTTACATATTGGAACACTATTGCTAACCGGTCACGTACTAAGGCCTTCCAGTTGAAAGACCCCGCCCATAGATACATTCACGCCCTACTAACTCGGAGCATTGGGAGTCGATTGGATTCTATCGGGGTAGTATCACGCACGGTCTTACTCATGCTGTACAGCATTATACAGCGGTACCCCCTCCACATGGGTCATTTGGTCGCCGATGTCTTTGCCCACCAAGGCAAGTTTGTCCGCCTGGGATCCATTTACGCCGGGCCCTACATCACACGCATGATCAAGGGTATGGATCTTCTTGAGGGAACCCAGGGCATGACAGTTGTGGGTGCAGTCGTCCTACTCAGTTTGTAGACATTGGTATGTATTGGTATTGTTGAGCGGCGGGGCAGTACACACAGGATAGTGCGACGCCAGTCTAACCCCGGCCCATCTCATGACACCGAGTCTGAGTCTCGATCCGAGTCCGAGTCGGACGATGCTGCTGCACCCAGGGCACCTCGATATTCGCTGGAGGAGAGATTTGACACTTTCCGTGCTGAGGTCTGCGAGCAGTTGCAGATGCTGACTGCCTCCGTGAGCCGTTTTGAGACCGCCTCTGCCGACATTTTAGCATTTTTGCACAGCTCATCATCGTCAGTCGGCACCACTTCAGCGGCCACCACCTGTGCAGCACCGTCATTCCCTTCCGGCCCTTGAGTTGCATGTTTGCTATGTTACTTTGTTGTTTTTTATTCCCTTTTTCGCTGCATTTTCTGTTTCATGTTGTACTTTGTACTCTTGAGTTAGCTAGGGCTTCGACCTGCTAAACTTTTTCTGGTTGTTTTGAGACTTTTGTTATTTGCTCTCTTCTGTTATTTTTAATTTCTGGAGTTGTGATCTATGCTTCTTGTGCTTTCAGGAGAATTGTTACTGAGTTTCACACTCCGCGCCCTCAGTATTCTTTCGCCCAACCAACCTTGAGAACCACATGAAGAAGACTTAGAAAACTAACATGCTAACACACTTCAAGAATACAGAAAAGAACCAAGACAAACATTCAAACTACAAGAAAATGGAATTACAATGAATTTAAAACTAGGATTTCCTCCCAAGAAGCGCTTGGTTAACGTCGTTAGCTTGACGTGTTTTACCTCAAAGCTCATGGTGGGACAAAGGGAGGAAAGTTACCTCCAATCTTCGATGATGCATTGTTACCCGAAAAGTCCATTGAGAGACATGGAAAGATCTTGAATTTTGCTCGATTTTCAAAGAGCATGCTATCCACTTCCTCAGGTGATGTTGTTGCAACCTTCGCAACCTTCTTTGGCTTTTCCTTTATTTTTCTCCACACCTGTTTCAGGATTTTCTTCTCCTTGCCGCTTGGTGGAGAATCAACCATCACTTGTGCAACTTGTTGCATTGGTGAAGGAGGGGCTTCTTTTTCTTCTATCTCTTACTCCCCTAACTCCTCTAAAATTTCATCAAGCGGGTTCAAAGCTAGAACTTCCTGCACACAATCAGAAATAATTACATCAGTTTTATCCATGAAATATAAACTATCATCATGGTCGAGTGTATGCCGCATTGCTTCAGGGAGGATGATGATCACTTGTTCATCCCCCACTCTTAGAGTCATCTTACCGTCCTTAACATCAATTAAAGCACCAGAAGTATTAAGGAAAAGGCGTCCAAGGATTATGGGGACCTCCACATCATTGTCCACATCTAATATAACAAAATCCACCGTAATGATAAGTTTGTCGACCCTCACAAGAACATCCTCATCTACACCTTGTGGTCTTTGAACTGAACGGTAGGCAAGCTGTAGGATCATACATGTTGGCCTCAAATCTTCCAACCCTAGCTTCAGAAACAATTTATACGGCATTACATTTATGCCTGCCCCCAAATCTGCCAAGGCATTCTCTTGCAATCCTTCGCCAAGCACGCATGGGATAATGAAACTACCGGGATCGGTGAGTTTCTTTAACAGTTTCTTCTGAATCAATGCAAAGCAATTCCTGGACAATGTCACAGAGTCAAGTTCTTCCAATTTTCTTTTGTTCGTGATGAGGTCCTTCATAAACTTGGCGTACTTGGGCATTTGGGATAGGGCCTCAACCAATGGGATGTTGATATGGAGTTGCTTGAATATGTTCAAAAATTTTTTAAACTGGGCATCCTCCTTGTCATGTTTCAGTTTTGATGGGTAAGGCACAATGGACTTGTACTCATTTCCTTCCGGAGCTTAAAAATTTTGGGTACCTTCCTTATGCTTGCTCTTATTCTCTTCACTAGCATCCTTGCTCAGAATAGGGTCTTCTTGGATGGCTACCCTATCATTGGAGACACTTGGGCTTCCCTCAGCCCTTGCCTCCAACTGTTTTCCACTTCTCAATGTGACAACCTTTAAGTGCTCCCTCGGGTTACTCTCGGTATTACTTGGTAAACTGCCCGAGGGTCGATCAGACTGGGCCCTGGCAAGCTGCCCAACCAGGTTCTCAAGTGACTGGATGGAGGCTTGCATATTCCTTAGTATGGTGCCAAATTCATCGAGCCTTTTCTCGCCGGTCTGAAACCTTGCCTTGGTATTGATCATGAATTTAGCCAATAAATCCTCGGTGGTGTACTTTCTTTCTTGTTGCAGAGGTTCTTAGTATTGGTTTGCTTGAGGTAGCGGGGGTCTTTGCTGTGCTTGCCCTTGGCTCCATGACATGTTTGGGTGATTCCTCCACCCTGAGTTATAGGTGTTGCCATATTGGTTCCCCAGTCCTCTAGTGCCACCACCAACGTAGTCAACATTCTCCACAAGTGTAGAAGGAGCAATGAATATAGGGCATTGAGAAGTTGCATGCCCGGCACCACAAGTGTCACGAGACATCACTGCCTTAGGAACAGAACTGGATCCAAGCATCAAATGTTCAACTTTCTATGCTAATGAACTGACTAAGGTGTTGTTGTCTGAGAGGTTTTTTGTCAAAGCTTCGACCTTAGAAGTTAATGCAATATTCTCATTCACCTCATAAAAATGACGATTTCAGCGTGGATTTCTTCTCAAATCGCATCGTTGAGCTCACCTAAGCATCTATTGCACCTGAAACACGAAATTACCCAATTTAGACAAAAAAAAGTGCATCGATTCATTAACAAAATATGAAAACTATGTTCATGTATGCATATAAAATACGTATATTTAGACGTTTATCAAACATCCCCACACCTAAGCATTTTCTTGTCCCCAAGCAAACAAACATGAAGAACAGGGGCAAGAAGATTAACGGCTAAATGTACGACCTCAAGCTCAAAAGTGAAGAACTCTACAAGCATGAGTGGGTAGAAATCAAGAAGTGAGCTTGGTATGCATTTGATTCGCTCACCCGCAAGTGCACGGGGTCGCCAAGTGATACCCCTCGTGCGAGCACGAGGGGGTCGTATTCCCAAGGGCCCGAGAATCTATTCTTACTTCCTTATCACTATGTTGTCCAACCTAGCAATTACTTGATAGAGAAAACTACAAATAATCTACGAATATAAAAAGCATGCAAATAGCAAATTCAAATACGGAGGGAAATCAGGGCGAGGGAATGGTCACGGATGAGGATTCCCTCGGGGATTACTAAAGTGCTAGGATGCCCTAACTAGCATGCACATGGATGGTTTAGAACGAGAAACCCGAAATTAGACCAACCCGATGGTCACGGTGTTTGGTCCCTAATCCGGTACGAGTATTAGAATACGGAACTGCTTCCGCCCAAATCCTCCTATGATTGCAATGGGTCTAGTGGATTTCTCAAGCTAGGGTTGAAACAAAATCAAGGACAACCCTAACAATTGGAGGGGTACAAATACCCGATGGTCACGACGTATCCGTACATGTATTCCCTTCCAAGCTTGGTGAGCCTAATACTAGGGCAATGGTCATGCAACCTAGCATTGTCTAGGAATTGATACATAGAGTTCTCATACATATCAAGGAATTCAAGAAACACCAAACAAGGATCTCAAACCAACACACATGCATAAACTAGAAAGAAACATCCAAAATAACACAAGTTCACCCCCAAGGTTTACCTACATCCGGTGACCTTGGGGTTTAGTTGCTCATGATCACAAAGAAAGCAAGAAAATACATAGAAACAACCAAATACATAGTGAAAACACCCCCTGAAAAGATCAAGGCCGAATGACACTTCCAAGGACGCCACCCAGGAGTGGCTTCTTTTGTCAATCTTCCTCTCAAATGCAAATCGAAGGCGTGGATTCGTCGTGTTGTGTTCTCCCCGTCGTCCTCTCCTCAAGAATTGCCTCCAAAACCCGGTCTCAAGCTCCCAAAGAAGGTGGTGAAGTTGAGCTCTCCAAGACCTAGGCTCTCCTTTCCTCAAAATGCACTCTCAAGCCCTTAAAAACAAGATCCTGCGAGCTATGCGGCCCCCCATGCGGCCCGGCATGCGGGGAGAGAAAATTCCCGAGAAAATCCCGAAGTTGCGTAAGTTGCTACAATGCCGCTACAGTAAACCTACTACAGTAAGTCCGCTACAGTACCGTATGCGGCCTTTGCAGTGCCCGCATGAACCTCCAGACTTAGCCGTTTCGCCAAAGTTTTCGTGCTACATTGGTTGCTATAGTGATTTGCTACAGTATCCCCCGGCTCAAAAACAGTGTTTTCGTTGCCGATTCCTTCTCAAATTCTGTGAACGAGCTCGAAGGGGTCACATTGGTACCTGTAACTCGAAAGAAACCAATTCAGACAAAAAATGGGCGTCAACTCATATAAAAATACGCAATACATACGCTCAAATACATAGGAAATATGTATGTTTAGGCGTTTATCAGAGCTATACAATGAATAGTCAAGTAATACTAGCTCTATTTCTCCTAGAGTGCCCTGTGAGTGTGTGCTAACTTGACACACCCTTTTGCGTGTGTGTACCGCAAGTGCACGGGTTGTCGAAGTAATAATTACCCCGGTGAGTAGGGTAGTCGAATCCACAGGGAACAGGGCTACTAGTACTAACTTCTTCTCTGCAATCTAGCCTAATGATTAATGTGATTTTGTGGTGATCTAGTGTGCATAGAAATTAATACCATAGACAAATAGACGAAGGGTAAATAAAGGGAGATCTCAATCAATGAAGATGAGATACCCGGGCAATGCTTCCCCTAGGTTCTATCATGAAGTGCAAAACTAACTAAATGCTTCTAAACCGAGTTCTATGAGTCGAGGTAATCCAAGAACAATCGATCCCTGCTTCCAGGCCACCGATACTAGTCCCCTACAAGGTCCCGGCGGAGAATTCACTTAATCTCAACACCTCACACCCTATATGACCGCAATGAGTTTTAAGGATACCTAAAAGTGAAACCGATTCCTAAAATTAGATCTAACCCTACTTCTAGGCGAAAGATCCCTAACCCCTTACAAAGGTCCCGGTGGAGAAATCTATCAATCTCACACCTCACACCCCATATGGTTGCATAACACTTAGGGAATACGGAGATAGGAAACACTTAATCGGAAGGGAAAGGGGACACTCCACTATCTCATGACTCACCCTCTCAACCCTCTTCAATCTCATATGTTCTAACCCTAATGGAGACCTCTCTCTCACCAAGGCAACAAATCAAGCATACCAAACAACCATACGAATCAATAAGGCATGCAAGCAATGATAAAACAAGATTGAAACTCAAATAAACTCGGATTTAAAAGAAAGCATAAAGAAAGTCAATACATGAATCGAAACCTAGGGTTCACATGCCCAAGTATCTACTAGGGTTTAGCCCTCCATGGGGCTTATTACAAAGCAAAACATAACACAATGAAAAGCAATGTAAACCATGGAAATAAACCCCCTTGAATTCGTGACGATGGCCTTGATGGGTCGCTCAACGTCTTGAAGGATCCTTCTCCGAAGCTAGGTCGCCAATGACTCCCTCGATGCTATGACGGAGGAAAGAACTATCAAAGTTGGTGAAGAACGGCCCTCCAATTCGGCAAAGACCTCCTCCTCAAACCCTAGCCGCCTTGCCTCTCAAAAGCCACACAAAAGATATCAAAAGAATCGACGAAACGGCCTATTTATAAGTCTGAATCGCGCCAGTCACGTGTCTTCACGCAACCGCGTGAGATCCCACGCGATCGCGTGGGCTGCAGAATTCCCACGCGGTCGCGTGGGATTTTGACGCGGTCGCGTGAACAGTAATTCTGCTACAGTGATGCTACAGTGAAATGAACAGTGTTTTTGCTACAGTACTCTTCATAGCCATGATCCAAACTCTCTCATCTTGAGGCCACATGGTCGGGCACACGTCCATGTGGTGAGTTATAAGACTTCTCCTTCTTCGAATCATCATTTGAGAGCTTTAACTATCTTCACACAAGTTGGGACATGAAGGTGTGACTGCCTTTGTGCCCTTCCATCACATAAATCATCTTGAATTCTTCAGGAAGTTGGCACACACCCTCATGTGCATGATCCCCTCTTGTGCCTTGCCACTTGTGTTGTACAAAAGCTCCCAACAATACGTCTTTATAACCCATCTTTGCTTCCTTTTCCTCCTTTAACACTTCCACAACCTAATTGCATAAAAGAACACCAAACTACATTTTATGAGACATAATCAATGGTAAAATGATGCTCAATGTATGTAAAACAAGTAGGTAAAACATGTATAATCAAGCACTTATCAAACTCCCCCACACTTAAGCCTTTGCTTGTCCTCAAGCAAAATTAACCATAAACATCATGAAAAGCAAAGAGAAGTGCTTGGCCTTAGGTTCACCAAGAGGGTACGAGAATAAAATTCTAAAATCATGGAGAGAAACAAACACTAGATGAAACAATCAATACTCTAGCAAATAATCCAATCAAAAATGAAAGTACTAAAGTCCGAAAGCGTGTGTGTGTGTAGACTCAACTTATGTCAACACTATATCCACTACTCAAAGTTTTTATTAGCAATGGGATTTATTTATAAACAAAAAGAATAGGTAGTAGCTTCACACATCCTCTAAGGTAGCCCTTTCTTGAGATGCCTCCCGAGTGGCTTTCACACTTTTGAGGTGGTAGCTCTTTCTACCGAAGGTGGTAGCTTTCACACATCCTATTAGATAGCTCTTTCTCTCATTAGGGCATAACAAGTATCCGACTTATGAGAGTAGCTTCATACAACATAGGTGGTAGCTCTTTCCACCCCCTATATACAAACAAACTAAAATTCTGAATTTTTCTGAATTTTCTGATTTTTTTTTTTTTTTTTTTTTTTTTTTTTAACATACTCAAATCAAACTAACACTAGATAATCCCGCAATTATGAACTAGAGTAAGTTTCCATAGGTTTAATAAGTGAGCAAAGTGCATTAAAGAGCAATCGGACAAAAATTTCAAGGAAATTGGATAAAAACTAGAGCATGATAAAACCTAATGTTTACAACCTCCAAAAATTAAGAATTAAACTCTCAACCCTAAGGTGAACCTTCATGGGCAACATGAGCATGATCATGAAAACACAAGTAAAGGCCATGTATAAGGTGAACCCTCCCCCACACTTAAGATGTACATTGTCCTCAATGTACACATGTAAGCACAATAAAAATATAAGGAATAAAAGCATGATGTGGGTGGAAATGCAATTAAAACAACACTCCCCTGAACTCCTTATTGATCGATTGGTGAAGCTAACTCGAGGGTGTGTTATTGTTCCGCGGGTTGTGAAGCTCACACGACCAAGTCACATGGTCATGTGTTTATGACAAAAACATCATCATCATCACTCTCAAGGCCATCTGCACGGATACAAGGGGTTCAGTGAAGCTCAATAAAAATAGAAAAGTTGCACGAGTTCTTACGAATGAAACAAAATAAAGCACAACTCGCACAATCAAAATAAAGTATAAAGATAACTAAACTCTAAACGATAAAATAAAGAAAATTAGAAAAGAAAACTAAAGTAAAGAAAACTAAAGTCTCATGAGTGGGACGCCTCAAGTATGGGCATCATCTGTTGGTGCTGCTGGTGTGTTAGAAGACATGTCCTCATCCAAGGTCAGCTATAAACGATCAAGGCATTTTTGGAGCAAGCTTTTCAATCCTTGGTGTCATACCTGCAAGAAAATTGCCAAAGAAGTGCAAATTTACATGATATAGCTAGATGCAGGAATCCACATGGGCGTGTGGGCAAGCCACGCGCCCACGTGGCTTAATCTGCCACGTTTCCAGCCCACGCGGTCGCGTGGGTTAGCCACGCGCCCGCGTGGGCGTGTCCTGGCTCGGCAGAAGGGCCACGCGACCGCGTGGCCTAGCCACGCGGTCGCGTGGCTGTTTGGCCGGGAATTGGTGAGCTCCACGCGGTCGCGTGGGCCAAGCCACGCGCCCGCGTGGGCTGTTGGCCGGTCCACGCGGCCGTGTGGCTAGGCCACGCGCCCGCGTGGGCGCCCAACCATGGCCAAAGAGCCATAGTTGGACTCCAACGCCTCACTAAACTTCATTTACATGTTTTCTAAGTGTTTTCACAACGTTTTCCATGAAAAATATCATTCAAGAAACAAGAAAACTCGATGGAATTGAGCATGAAAGCATGGACATGATAGGGTGAGATAAGGCCTTACCGACGCGAATCGATGGAGAAACTTGATGCAAATGCCGGCAAAACACTTCTAAATCTCAAATAAGTCGAAAAAAAAATGGATTTGGAATCTTAAGGATGGGAAGTTTGGAGAGGAAGAGATGAGAAAATGAAGGGCTCAAGGTTAAGGATGATGAATAGTAACCCTTCAAGCCATTATATAAGCCACATGGGGGTGTGGAAATTCCACACCCCCGCGTGGGTACTGTACACGGCCGCGTGAGAATCTCACGTGGCCACGTGAGCTGCAGAATTTCTGCAGACAGTCCACGCGGCTCTCCAAACTTCAAAATTAACCCTATTCTTCAACAATTATCATGCATTGCACCCTGAATCATGTCATACATGTGAAAAACACTTCAAATCACCAAAAATTTTCCTTGAAAAGTTCAACACCAACAAAAATTAATTAAGGCACACACTCATGGTAATTATTACTATAGAATTTAAAATCTAAACTAGAAAGCAATTAAAAACTTGGGTTGCCTCCCAAGTAGCGCTTGTTTTACGTCACTAAGCTTGACGTACCTCTTCCTTACCTTATGGAGGCTTGAAAAGAGTGTGTTCCTCCCGACTAGACATTGCATAGCTACTTCCTTTAAACCAAAAATTTACTTGCCGGGGTGGAATTTTCGTTGGAGAGTCCAACCATCTTACCTTTGGCCTCCAAGGAAACAATTTGGGTTGGGAATTGTCCAAGATTAGCATCGGTGGGTCATTGGATGGTTTAAATATCCTACCCACATCTTCTCCCAAACCCAAAATCTTTTTCTTGCATTCCATGGGTTGATCAATCACAAAGAACGGTGCTTGTTCCATTACCTTAGGGGTTGCTTCTTCTTGTGTATTTTCAGCTTGAAATGAACATGATGTTAGCAAATCCCCTTGAAAATTTCGTTGCACACAAGCATAATCTTTATTCAAGCAATCCAAATTCTGAAAATGATGTTCTTCTTCTATTCTTTCAATTTCTGCAGCAATGTACTCAATTTGCCTTTCTTCATCAATGTGGTTCATAGCTTTGTCATGCATGGAAGAAACTTGACTTGCTTGTTCAAATTCTTCTTTTTCCCTAGCAAGTGTGTCTAAAATCTCTCCTATGTGATGCTCAATGTTTTTGATGGAGATTTCATGACATCTTAAGGTGGCTTCAACATTTTCGAAGCGGGCATCGGTTGCTTCAATGAATTTGAGTAATACGCTTTCCAACCGAAGTACATCCTCCTCATGCTTCTCATCCATCTGAAATTCTTCTATAGGTGCTTCCCATTGCTGTCCATCAATATTCCATAAATGGTTCGGGTAGCTCCATTGATTTGGATGATGTGTGCTGCGATATTGGTTGCTTTGTTGTTGTTGTGCAGAAATAAGTCTATCAAGTTTTCCACTGAAATCTTCAATCTGAAAATATAACTTTGTAATTGGATCAATCATCATTCAAGTACCTTGCAAGAAAAATTAACACAAGTCAAAATAAAACAAATTAGAACGGTGGACGAAAAAGAAAGTATGAAATAGATAAGATAACGAAAATGATAAATGGCTAGAGCAACAAAGTCCTAGCGTTCCTAGTATCCTATTCCCCGGCAACGGCGCCAAAAACTTGACACACCCTTTTGCGTGTGTGTACCGCAAGTGCACGGGTTGTCGAAGTAATAATTACCCCGGTGAGTAGGGTAGTCGAATCCACAGGGAACAGGGCTACTAGTACTAACTTCTTCTCTGCAATCTAGCCTAATGATTAATGTGATTTTGTGGTGATCTAGTGTGCATAGAAATTAATACCATAGACAAATAGACGAAGGGTAAATAAAGGGAGATCTCAATCAATGAAGATGAGATACCCGGGCAATGCTTCCCCTAGGTTCTATCATGAAGTGCAAAACTAACTAAATGCTTCTAAACCGAGTTCTATGAGTCGAGGTAATCCAAGAACAATCGATCCCTGCTTCCAGGCCACCGATACTAGTCCCCTACAAGGTCCCGGCGGAGAATTCACTTAATCTCAACACCTCACACCCTATATGACCGCAATGAGTTTTAAGGATACCTAAAAGTGAAACCGATTCCTAAAATTAGATCTAACCCTACTTCTAGGCGAAAGATCCCTAACCCCTTACAAAGGTCCCGGTGGAGAAATCTATCAATCTCACACCTCACACCCCATATGGTTGCATAACACTTAGGGAATACGGAGATAGGAAACACTTAATCGGAAGGGAAAGGGGACACTCCACTATCTCATGACTCACCCTCTCAACCCTCTTCAATCTCATATGTTCTAACCCTAATGGAGACCTCTCTCTCACCAAGGCAACAAATCAAGCATACCAAACAACCATACGAATCAATAAGGCATGCAAGCAATGATAAAACAAGATTGAAACTCAAATAAACTCGGATTTAAAAGAAAGCATAAAGAAAGTCAATACATGAATCGAAACCTAGGGTTCACATGCCCAAGTATCTACTAGGGTTTAGCCCTCCATGGGGCTTATTACAAAGCAAAACATAACACAATGAAAAGCAATGTAAACCATGGAAATAAACCCCCTTGAATTCGTGACGATGGCCTTGATGGGTCGCTCAACGTCTTGAAGGATCCTTCTCCGAAGCTAGGTCGCCAATGACTCCCTCGATGCTATGACGGAGGAAAGAACTATCAAAGTTGGTGAAGAACGGCCCTCCAATTCGGCAAAGACCTCCTCCTCAAACCCTAGCCGCCTTGCCTCTCAAAAGCCACACAAAAGATATCAAAAGAATCGACGAAACGGCCTATTTATAAGTCTGAATCGCGCCAGTCACGTGTCTTCACGCGACCGCGTGAGATCCCACGCGATCGCGTGGGCTGCAGAATTCCCACGCGGTCGCGTGGGATTTTGACGCGGTCGCGTGAACAGTAATTCTGCTACAGTGATGCTACAGTGAAATGAACAGTGTTTTTGCTACAGTACTCTTCATAGCCATGATCCAAACTCTCTCATCTTGAGGCCACATGGTCGGGCACACGTCCATGTGGTGAGTTATAAGACTTCTCCTTCTTCGAATCATCATTTGAGAGCTTTAACTATCTTCACACAAGTTGGGACATGAAGGTGTGACTGCCTTTGTGCCCTTCCATCACATAAATCATCTTGAATTCTTCAGGAAGTTGGCACACACCCTCATGTGCATGATCCCCTCTTGTGCCTTGCCACTTGTGTTGTACAAAAGCTCCCAACAATACGTCTTTATAACCCATCTTTGCTTCCTTTTCCTCCTTTAACACTTCCACAACCTAATTGCATAAAAGAACACCAAAATACATTTTATGAGACATAATCAATGGTAAAATGATGCTCAATGTATGTAAAACAAGTAGGTAAAACATGTATAATCAAGCACTTATCATAACTCCCACCTTGATCTCCACACCCTAGATTACCCCAGGATGACCATTCATCCCACACACAATGAAAGCGGCATTAAAATGTTAAATACATCCTTAATACTCAGTTAACAGTCCTTCGGTTCCTAGATAAAACTTTAGCTCTTAAGTGACTACACAGCGAGTACCAGGGGATTAAGAGACTTTATTACTCTCACGTATATACAGATATACAGTCTTTTTTTTTTTTTTGATTCCCCGACTAACATAGACTGCGCAAAAATCTTTCAGACGGATGCACATGCTGGCCAGGCACAAGAGCCACCCATCCTACTTGATTATATCTACATAGACGCATTCATGCTATATGAGCAGAGGAATACTGTCATAGACTCCCTTTTTTTTTTTAGATATATATATGTACAGACTAACTCTCAAATCCCCTGGTTAAACCCACTACAATAGTTCACTTTAGGCTAAAGACAACAATGAAGGAACTCAAAAGCTCTTAAAAGAGTATTGAAAATAGAATTTAACAATCTAATGCACAAATCATTATGATGGGTTGGTTAGAGTGTACAAGGTAGAAGTGATCGTGTACAGGTGTAGGGGTGTACTAAAGGTGAAACAGAGCTACATTCAAGCACAGGTATAGTATAGCTCACAACTATCATTCTACCAAGCCAGGAAGTCGTTAATAATGAAATCATAGCTATCATAGGTAGTTAAGCATGCAATTGCAAAGAAATTTTCAAAGTTCACGAAAAATCCAACTCCACCCCCCACTTTAAGATGCACATTGCCCTCAATGTGCCTAAGCAATAGAATACAACATAATAGACAATAAAAACATAGTAGGAGGGTTTCATGAACTTCCCCGAGTCTCAAAGCATGAGTCTTGAAGTCCACGAGATTGGGGTGACCACAAAAAATCTTGATTGATAACGGAGAAGAAAGTGTGCTTGATGCCCTAATTCCACCCTGCAAGGTAGAAAAGAACATCAACTCAAGACATCTACTCACACATCCAAAAAGGAAATATAAAAAGAAACAAGAACAAATACAAACACAACAAACACAAACACAAGAAAAACAATGGAACAAAACATCATCCAAGCAAGTCCATGTGTGATAAGTGTCTAAATGTATGTATTCTAGTATACTTAATTAGTACACTTTGCATGTATTTCGTTACGTTTTGTGCCCGTTTTTATGCTTAATCGAGTCATATTTGCTTTGTAGGGCAGGTAAAAGCCATGGAGATCGCGAGCACACATTTTGGGCAGAAAAGAGAAGAAAAACCTGGGGCGGTACTGTAGTAGGTCTACTGTAGCTGAAGACTGTAGCATAATTACTGTAGTAGGTACTGTAGCACTTGGGGGTCTTCGAGCGAGAAAAATCCTGAGAACTTTACCTAACCCTCACGGCCCCGTCTGCTACCCCGTGAGGAACTCGTGGCCCAGTCTGCGACCCAGTGAAGAAATTCCAGAGCTTTTTGCCTAACCTTCACTATCAAGTTAACTACCCAGTTAACTACCCCGTTAACTACCCCATGAGGCTCTGGATTTTGGGGCTTTCTTGACCTAATCTACATCCATACGGCCCTCCATACGGCCCGTATGCTTCGGGGGTATAAATGGGGACTTCTTGGGCTTTTGAAGGGGACTTTCTCTTGGCCTTTGAGGCCACCGCCACCACACCTTCTTGAGGCCTTCCGGCCACCTTTTGGGGGCGATCTTTGTGGGAAATAAGCACACATCATCACCAAGAGGGAGAGGAGCAAGGGAGAAGGAGTTTGTGTGAAGTTCTACGCCACCATTGCATCATCATTCGAAGCTTCATCCATTCAAGGAGATCACAACCTAGAGGCGGTTTTCATTGCTTCTTTTATATTTTTGTCTTCCTTGTATGTTGTTTAAGTGTCCCTTGTAATGAGGGATTAACTTATCATTGTGTTTTGATTTGGATGAACCCTAGGGTTAATCTTTTGTATGAACTTTGGATGTTGTTATTAATCTAGTTTGTTGGTTGTTTTGAGATTCAATCTTTCATGCTTTCATGTCTAGAATTACATATGTGGAGAAATCCGTGATTCTTTTATGAGTTGTACATGTAGACGTGACCTACTCACGTGTACTAGATCTAGGAGAGATTGAAAGGGGATTCTTGTGCCGACACGCCGAGAAATTGTGTGTCGGTAGCCCTCCATTGCTAGGTTTAGCCGAAGGATAGTAGGTGTACTCCTATTAGAGACTTCCTTGAACTTTTTTCGATCGTAGGTGGGTTAATACGGAGAGATTCTGATTAACACTCATATGGGATCAAGGGTTAGTCGCTGAGAAATCGGGGCTAATCTACTCACGAGGTCTCTTGGTCTCAACTATCATCAATGCATCTTTATATCATCCTAGTTTGGGACTTAATGACAACCCTAGGTGGATTCCTTGTCCATACACACACTTCTCATGCTTGATACTCCCTTGATTGTTTACATCCGTGTGTTAGTTACCAGGCCATAGGATTAGTTTAAATTAGTTTGTTTGTTTTATTTCTCTTCTACTCATATTGAATGGTAGGCTAGAAAATAGATGAAGGGTGAGTAATAGTAATTCCTTGGCCCCAGTGGAATACGACCCCTCTGTCACTCACAGGGTATTACTTGGCGATCCCGTACACTTGCGGGGAAGCTATCAAGTTTTTGGCGCCGTTGCCGTGGAGCATTCAAGGAATATTAGGAAAGCTTGTAGTCTATTGCTCTAGTCATTTTTATTTCCTTTTGTAAATATTTGTCTTTCTATGTGTTTCCTATCCTTTTGTGTATACTTGCTTGTTTTCTTTTTCTTTTAATCCTTGTTATCTTATTGATTTTTGTTTTATTCATTTGCACAGGGCCATGGATTTTCAAGAAAAACCTTTGGCCGCAAAAATTTATGCACTTGAAGAAAAGATAGGAAAATGTTTTGCCGTGAAAGCATGCCAAGGAAATCCACAACAATTGAGTCCACCACAACCCCAATTTCAGCCCCATCCACAACAAGTGAGAAGGTAAACCACTGAAGATGTCTTGGCCAAATTTATGATCAACACAGAAAGAGGGTTTCAGAATATAGACAAAAGGTTTGATGAATTTGGCGCCATACTGAGGAGTGTACATGCTTCTATTCAGTCTCTCAAGAACCAAGTCGGGCAACTTGTTATTGCAAATTCCGAGCCTTCTTCGAGTAACCCAATTGAGCACTTAAGAGCCATCACTCCTATGAGTGGGAAACAAATAGAGGTGGGGACCGAAGATTGCCCAAGTGTTTTGGAAGACGGGGTAAAGCACGACAGTGTGGAGGACATCATGGCTATGGAAAAATGTGAGGAAGTGGAAGAAGCTCCATTGACCACATTTGAAGACACTACTCACCTTCATATCGATCACTCCATCAATGAATCAATAATCTTCAAGTGCCGAGAGAGAATTCCGGGAATTGTATTTGATGATGTGGAAAGGAAGCTAAGGCCATCCTTGAGCCCACCAATACCGGACTTGGATAATTCCTAACCAAAAATTTTTCCGTGGCGGCCCAAGCAAATTTTGTGGGCAATGGTTAACTATTCAAGAAGGGTTGAGAAAAAAATTGTGGATAGGGTGTTGAAGCCTCCAATTGATCCACCTATGCAAAGATTGACAAGTTCTCAACCAAACTTGTTTCCTTGGAGACCCAAACAACACTTATGGGTAGTTCAAGGCCATCTACTAGGCGTCGAGGAAGAAGATGTGGGTAGGAGGTGGAAACGATACGGGGTACGACACCGCCTCGCCTCTCCATATCATCCACAAACTAGTGGTCAAGTGGAAGTCACAAATAGAGAACTCAAGCGAATCTTGACAAAGTCAGTGGAACCAGGGAAGCGGGATTAGTAGGAGCGGTTGGATGATACACTCTGGGCCCATCGTACAGCATACAAGACCCTAATAGGAACCACCCCATACAATCTAGTTTACGGGAAGTCATGTCATCTACCCATTGAACTTGAACATAAAAGCATATTGGGCAATCAAGGCAATGAACTTCAATTTGAGAAGAGCCGGTGAACAAAGACTACTTCATCATAATGAGCTCGATGAATGGAGGTTGAAAGCATATGAGAATGCTAGAATTTATAAGGAGAAGATTTGAAAGTGGAATGACAAGCACATCAAGTTGCCTAAGGAGTTCAAAGTAGGTGACCAAGTGCTACTATTCAATTCCCGGTTGTGACTCTTCCCCGGGAAACTAAAGACTAGATGGTTTGGCCCATACACAGTAACGCAAGTATCACCCCATGGGTCAATTGAGATCACTCATTCAGAAAAGGGTACGTTCAAAGTAAACGGGCACCGGCTGAAGCCATACTTTGGTGGCGAGGTTTGTAACGATGATAAGGAGATATTCTTTCTTCAACCCCCGTAAGGTAAGGCAGGTACGTCAAGCTAAGTGACGTTAAACAAGCACTTCTTGGGAGGCAACCCAAGGTTTTACAGCTTTTATAGGATCTAGTTTAGTTTTAGCATGAATAAAAGCGTTAGTTTTGGTGTCCTAATTTTTTATTTTAATGCATGTGCTGCGATATTTTAGTGGATTGTTGATGTTTTCATGTGCCTAAATGATAATTGATGAAGTTTGAGTCGGTTGAGCATGTTTTCAATGGTATCCGGTCATGTTTTGATGGTTTTCACAGGCTCTAAGTATCGTATTTTTGTTTCTGAATTGTTCTGTGAGTCTGTGAATTTTTCTAAGTAAATCAGAGAAAACACACAGCCGTGTGGAATTTCTACACGGGCGTGTGTTACCATACAGGGCTTAACCATAGAAGGCACAGGGGCGTGACCTTGCCCCTGTGAGAAAACCTCAGAAGGGCCACACAGCCATGTGGAATTTCCAAACGGCCGTGTGAGATCTTGCAGAACTTAAGCTAGTGTTCCAGAGAGTCCACAGGGGCATGTAGGTGCCCCTGTGAGCGTCGATGTGTTAAAGCACATAGCCGTGTGGAATTGCCACACGGCCGTGTGAAATCCTACAGAGAGTCCACTTTCATCCCGAGAAAACACAGGGGCGTGTGGCTGCCCTTGTGAGAGAGCTTATGAAAGGCACACGGCCGTGTGGAACACTGATAAGTGCCTAAATACATCATGCTTTAGCGATGATGTTCTTGTACTCTCGTGCAACTTTTGTGTATTTTCGATGACATTTTGCGCACTTGATGTTTTTGTTTTCGTTTCAGGGTTTCAGGGATGATTGAAGAAGAAACGAAGAGTTGGAGCACCCCGGAAGCCGACGCGCCGCACACGAAGCTGATCTTCTCGGCCGTGTGTGGTGACTGTGCGGGCCGCACAGTGGCCGCACACCCTGGCCAGAAGAGTGTGCGGCCACTGTGCGGCCCGTACAGTGGCCGCACACCACAGACAGAAGGCTGTGCGGGCACTGTACGGCCCGCACAGTGCCCGCACACCCTCGGGGTATTTAAGCAGATCTGAGGGCTTTTGAGAGGTATTCTTTGGGATTCTTGCTCTCTTCCGGCCTCCACTCCACCATACACCACTTTCTTCATCTTTGGAGGGCTTTGGAGGGATTTCCGGTCAGATTTGAGGGAGAGAAAAAGGGGAGAACATTGACAAGCATCAAAGGGCTCGCCGGCGCGGATCCGACGAGCTACACCGTCAACCCTAGCTGACATCTTTGAGGGAGTTTTTCTTGTTTTTGTTTGATGGAATCTTTGTATGATGAGCTCCTTGATTTTGTGATGTCGAACTAAACCTCCCAAGTCCACCGGGCTCCTGGTGAACCTTGGGAGGAGACTTTGTATGAATGATCTTTATTTGCTTTGAATGATTGAGTTGTTTTGGTTATTTGGTTTTAATTCAAAATCTTGTTGTTCATTCTACAATGGATGGTTTCCGTAGAATTGATTTCGAATGATACTTGTTTGGTGGGATGCTAGCTTGTATTAGGTCACTTGATGAGTTAAAGAGGGTTTCATGTATTAATACACCCGAGTTTCTGGGTGTTAGTAGCCTCCCGCGCGTTTAGGGTTAATTTAGCTGAGAGTGTGCATTAGATTAACCCTAATCAAGACTCCTTGTTCTCATTGACATTGTAGGGGTATCTTCTGGATAGAGGAACCCGTACTGGATTAGGACTGCACTACGGAGGTTCGGGGGTAGTCGACATCCGAGTCTAGCGGACCAAAACAAAGCAAACCCTAGCTTTTTTATTCCCATGATCATTCGTATTTAGTCTCCTCCCGGGGGAATCCTCGCCCGAGGTCTTCCCTAATTATTGGCTTCTTTGTCTTTAACTTTATTCCGGATTGAGCTTTATTTTATTTGCATTTCTTTACTTGTTTTTATTATTTCAATATTGCTTCAACCTTGTTTCGATCGACTAGAAAGTGACTTCCAAAAGGAAGTAATAGTCGATCTCGGGCCCTAGGGAATACGACCCTCCTTGTGAGGTTATTACTTGACGACCCGTGCACTTGCGGCGGGGGAGTCACGTGCTAGCTTTGTAGCTAGTCGCACGCTCGCTCATCAAGTTTTTGGCGCTGTTGCTAGGGAGCACATCCGAGAATACTAGGAAAACTTTTGGATCATTGCTCTAGTCATTTCGCTTTCATTTGTAATTATCCATCTTTTATTGTTTTTGTTTTCATCGTTAGTATATATATATTCACTAATATCTCTTTTTGCTTTTTGTTTTCTCAGGCGTTTTGTGCATGACTCATGCAAACCCCACTGGTTGAAGGAAACTCAGGTAGGTTCCTCCTCAGTATAAATTGCAGCACCTGAATCAATTCCTATAGCTATGACCGAAGAGAGAAGAACATTGTCTGACTATGAGAGGCCACAGTTTACCGGGGTAGGGTTTAGTGTGCAAGCTCCGGCTGCCAGTGCCGGTAATTTTGATTTGGCCAGACCAATTGGGATGATACAGAACACCCTGCAGTTCGATGGTTTAGCCGACGAGGACCCGAATGAGCACCTATCCCGATTCGTCCAAATGTGCTCGACATTTAAAGTCAATAGCCTATCCGATGATGCATCTAGACTCTGTCTTTTCCCATTGAGTTTGCGGGGCGCCGCTTACAGGTGGCTAACCTCACTTGCCCTGGGTTCCATAAAGACATGGAAGGAGATGGTGAACAAGTTTATGGGTAGCTACTTTCCTCCGAGCAAGGCAACAAGGTTAAGGCAAGAGATCTTGGCCTTCAGTCAAAGAGATTCTGAAACCCTCTTTGAAGCCCATGAGAGATTTAAAGATCTCTTGCGAAAATGTCTGATAAACGCCTAAATGTACGTATTATTCATGTATGTGTACATATAAATAGAGTATTTTTATATGTGTGGATGCCCGTTTTTGGTCTAAATTGGTTTATTTCGTGTTACAGGTACAAAAGTTACCATGGGGAGCTCGACAACAAGATTTAAGGAGAAATTGACAAGGAAAACACAATTTTCGAGCCCAGTACTATACGGACTGTAGCAACTGCTGTAGCACGAACACTTGAAGAAACGGCTTGGTCAGGAGATTCATGCGGGTTACCATGCGGGCGCATTGCAGGCCACATACTACTGTAGCAGGGGTTGCTGTAGCGCACTGTAGCAGCTTACGCGATTTTCGGGATTTCTAGAAAACTTTCTCTCCCCGCATACGAGGCCGCATGGCTCGCTGGAATTAGTTTTTAAGGGTTTCTAGGGCATCATTTTGAACGGTCTTTGGCCACCATTTCTCCACCATCATCTTCCTAGGCTTCAAGGGGTTGGAGAAGGCAGATCTGAAGGGAAAATCAAGGGGAGAAGAGGGATCTATTAAGGAGCATATCTAGGAGTTCGTCGGCGTCGATCCGTCGGATTCTCATCACCACCTCCTAGTCTTCATCTTAGGGGACGTTTTATGAGCTTTTTGTTGTATTTCTTGTTTTCTATACTCTCTCCATTGTTGATGATGAACTAGACTCCCAAGGTCACCGGGCATCCGGTGAACCTTGGGATAAACTTGCTTGTATGAATACTTGATTTGCATGTATGGTATTTGTGTGATTTATGGTTCAAGCTTGGTACACTTTGATGTACTGGTATGCATGAGAACTCTGTGTATCGATTTCTAGGTTATACTAGGTTGCGTGACCATCACCTTAGTATTAGACACACCAAGTTTGGAAGGGATACATGTATGAATACGCCGTGACCATCGGGTATTTGTATCCCTCCAACCATTAGGGTTGAGCCTAGATGTTGTGTTTGACCTTAATTCAGGATTTTCCTAGGCGCATTGCAATCGTGTGAGGATTTGGACGGAAGCAATTCCGTATTCCAATACTCATACCGGATTAGGGGTTATCATCGTGACCATCGGGGTGACCTACCTTTGGACATCTCTTGGCCTAACCACCTTTACCTGTGTAATTCGAGTATCCTTCTAGCTTTAGTAGTCCCGAGGTGATCCTCGCACGGGGACCTTGAACTTTCATTGTTACTTGCTTCCTTAGTACGCTTATGTGGTGAGCCTCAGTCCATGTGTTTATAGTTTTCTCTTTTATTTGTTTTCTTATCTTGTTTTAAATATATATTTGGTAGGTTAGACAGTGTCATCTAGAGGGGAGAAATAGCAGCTCTTGGGACCCTAGGGAATACGACCCCCTCGCGCGTGAGTGAGGGGTATTACTTGCCGACCCCGTGCACTTACGGGTGAGCAACCAAGTTTTTGGCGCTGTTGCCGAGGACTTCTAAGGATGCTAGGAAAACCTTTAGTTCACTGATTTAGCCATTTTTATTTCCTTTTAAAAATTTTGACCTTTGTATGCGTCCTTTACCATTTTGTGCATATTTATTTATTTTACTTCTTTCTTGTTTTCTTTGATAGCTTATTAATTTTAATTTTGTTTGCTTATACAGGGCCATGGACCACGGAGAAAGATTATTGGCCACAAGCAACTATGCATTTGAGAGAGCGATGGAAGAATATTCTGCCATGAGAGCACGCCAGTGCAATCCACCTCGTAATGACTCTTATCCATATTGGCAAGGGCACCAAAATTTCTCGACACATCATTATACTCAACCATGGGAGCACCCTTACCAAGGATTGCCACAAGAACCCTCCTTTCAAGAACCATGGTATTACCACGCTCCAGTCATTCAAGGTAGGCCACTTAATGAATGGGGTTTCAATACACAAAATGTGTTTGAAAGATTTATGATGAATTATAATACTGAACTTGAAGCCCAGAATTCCAAAAACTTAAATGCCCATCTGCCTCTTCCAAGCATGGGAAACAAGATAGGGGTGTCTTCTAATATATCGACGAAGTTGCCACACACTAGAGAAGACCTACCTCAGATTGACACTAGTTTGGAAGAGAACATAGGTGAAATTGAGATGGAAATTGATGTTGAGGTGTGGGATATTGAAGAAGCAATGGAGGTGCCATCTATACCTTGTGAGCAAATGATAGATGTTCCAATTCAAGGTGAAGTTGAAGAAGAAAGATAGGAGGATGACATCATGGCCATGGATGAATGTGAGGAAGTGGAAGTAGCACCATCGACAACATTTGAAGACGCTACTTGCCTCAACATAGATTATTCAACAAGCCAATCAATAATTTTCAAATGCCGAGGGAAAATTCCGGGAATTGTATTTGAAGATGTGGGGGAGAAGCTAAGGTCATCCTTGAACCCACCAATGCCGGGCTTGGACAATTCCCAACCAAAAATATTTCCGTGGCGGCCCAAGCAAATTTTGTGGGCAATGGTTGACTATTCAAGAGGGGTTGGGAGAAGAAATGTGGAAAGGATGTTGAAGCCACAAATTGATCCACCTATGCAAAGATTGACAAGTTCCCAGCCCAACTTGTTCCCTTGGAGACCCAAACAACACTTATGGGTAGTTCAAGGGCATTTCATAGGAGCCGGGAACAAAGAAGAATCGAGGAGGAGGTTCAAGCCGTCTAAGGATCCGCCCAAGTTTAAATTGCACAACTCCCGGTCCAAGCTTTTTCCATGGAGGCCAAAAGGTAGCTCATGCATTGCCTCCAAATTTACATCATCCCGGAAGGTATGTTTTATATTTCTTGGTAGTTCTTATGCAACCTCTTGCCGGGATGAACACACCGTTTTCAAGCCTTCTTAGGTAAGAAAAAGGTACGTCGAGCTAATGACGTTAAACAAGCACTTCTTGGGAGGCAACCCAAGCATAAAAATTCATTGCATGTGTGTTTTTCGTATTTTTGTGTGTTTGGTTGCTTGAGTGTTCTTTGTTTTCAAGTGTGTGATTGTGGTTAGTTAGTCATTTTTCATAATTTGTTTACTTGTTTTCATTCATGATTCTTGTGCATTCTTTGTGTTATCATTCATCTCCATGCATCAATTACCATGTTTTGGGTGTTGTGGGTGAATTCGGCATTGTTTTTATGTGATTTTGGGGAGTTTGGATGAGCATTTGATGCAAAAACTGAAAATCACCCGTTTATTGACCGCATAGCAGGCTACATAGGCATCCAGAGAGTGGTGCGGCCCTTTGTGCGCCCGCACAAGACCCCGCATGACCCTCGGGCAGAACTTTAAGTTTGGTACCTCTTCACCATTTTCTTCATATCTCTCTCATTTCCCATCCGTTTTCCCTCATTCTTTCACCATTTTTCTCCATTTTTCTTCCTCTACACGAATCTCCTACTTCCAAGGACTTAATTTGCATGATTTATTGGGAGTTTTTCCATCATCTTCACCGACTTTCCTAGGTACATTTCTCTAAACCCTAGTTTTGAGCATGATTGGTTCTTCTTCCTTTCTCCTATTTCTCATGTTGAATGGATGATAATGTTGTGGGAGATTGGTTGTTTGTTGTTTTTGTGGGTTTTTGGATTAATTTGAAAGCTTTGTAAAAATTTTTATGCTCCATTTACAAGAGAAGCTCTTGCAAATTTTTTTCGGAATTACTGTAGCACTTCTTGAACTCATTCATATCCCATCATGAGAAACCATTTCTTCTCTTGTATTTGTCCTGATTTTGTAGCATCCTTGCATACTCTTATCCCCACAACACTTGCATTAAAGAAAATTGGACTTCATGTTTTTTATTGCACAAAGGACTTGCTTGTATCATTTCTTGTTTAGTTGTTCTTGTGATGTTAGTTGTTTGTTTATTTGTATGTTTTGTTTTCTTTGTGTGTGATGGATGCCTTGAGTTGATGTTCTCTTCTACTTTGCAGGGTGGAATTTGGATATCAAGCACACTTTCTTCTCCATTATCTATCATAAGCTTCGGTGGTCACCCCATCTCATAGACTTCAACACTCATGTTTTGAGACTCGGGGAAGTTCATGAAACCCTCCTACGATGTTTTAATTGTCTATATTGTTGCATTTCATTGCTTTGGCACATTGGGGGCAATGTGCATCTTTAAGTGGGGGGTGGAGTTGGATTTTCATGAACTTTTAAAATTCTTAGCAATTGCATGCTTGAATTACCTATGATAGCTAAGATTTTATTGTTAAGGACTTCCTAGCTTGGTAGAAGGATAGTTGTGAGCTGTACTTTACCTGTGCTTGAATGTAGTTATGTTTCATCTTTAGTGCACTCTTATACTTGTTCACGATCACTTCCACCTTGTACATTCCAACCAACCCATTACAATGTTTTTGGCATTAAAATGTTAAATTCTACTTTCAATGCTCTTTTAAGAGCTTTTGAGGTCCTTTGGTTGTTTTCTTCGGCATTAAGTGAGATTGTTTAACAGGTTCTATTTCAGGGGGTACGAGATTTATATATATATATATATATATATATATATATATATATATATATATATATATATATATATATATATATATATATATATATATATATATATATTTATTTATTTATTTATTTATTAAAAAAATGGAGTCTATGACAGTATTCCTCTGCTAGTACAGCATGAATGCGTCTATGTGGAATGTAATCAAGTAGGATGGGTGGCTCTTGTGCCTAACCAGCATGTGCATCCATCTAAAAGATTTTTGTACAGTCTATGTTTATCAGACTCAGAAAAAAAAAAGTTAAGTAAAAGAATGTATATATGTAAGTAAGGAATAAAGCATCTCGTATGTGTCCCCTGAAACCTGTTGCATGATCACTTAAGAGCCAGAATTTTATTTAGGACCCGAAGGACTCTTAACTGAGTATTGAGGGTGTTTTTAACACTTTAATGCTGTCTTCATTATACGTGGGGTGAATGGTCATCCTGGGGTAATCCAGGGTGTGGAGGTCAAGGTGGGAGTTAGCACACACTCACGGGGGCACTCTAGGAGAAACAGAATTAATATTACTTGACTATTAATTGAACAGCTCACTTCTTAATTTCTATCCATTTATGCTCGCGGAGTTCTTTACTATTGAGCTTGAGGTCGTACATTTAGCCGTTTATCTTCTTGCCCCTATTCTTCATGTTTGTTTGCTTGGGAACAAGCAAACGCTTAGGTGTGGGGATGTTTGATAAACGCCTAAATGTATGTATTATTCATGTATGTGTACGTATAAATAGAGTATTTATGTATGTGTGGATGCCCGTTTTCGGTCTAAATTGGTTTATTTCGTGTTATAGGTACAAAAGTTACCATGTGGAGCTCGACAACATGATTTAAGGAGAAATTGACAAGGAAAACACTATTTTCGAGCCCGGTACTATACGACTGTAGCAAATACTGTAGCACGAACACTTGAAGAAACGGCTTGGTCAGGAGATTCATGCGGGTTACCATGTGGGCGCATTGCAGGCCGCATACTACTGTAGCAGGTCACTGTAGCAGAGGTACTACAGCAGGGGTTGCTGTAGCGCACTGTAGCAGCTTACGCGATTTTCAGGATTTCTCAGAAACTTTCTCTCCCCGCATGCGAGGCCGCATGGGAGGCCGCATAGCTCGCTGGAATTAGTTTTTAAGGGTTTCTAGGGCATCATTTTGAATGGTCTTTGGCCACCATTTCTCCACCATCATCTTCCTAGGCTTCAAGGGGTTGGAGAAGGCAGATCTGAAGGGCAAATCAAGGGGAGAAGAGGGATCTATTAATGAGCACATCTAGGAGTTCGTCGGCGTCGATTCGTCGGATTCTCATCACCACCTCCTAGTCTTCATCTTAGGGGAAGTTTTATGAGCTTTTTGTTGTATTTCTTATTTTCTATACTCTCTCCATTGTTGATGATGAACTAGACTCCCAACGTCACCGGGCATCCGGTGAACCTTGGAATGAACTTGCTTGTATGAATACTTGATTTGCATGTATGGTATTTGTGTGGTTTATGGTTCAAGCTTGGTGCACTTTGATGTACTGGTATGCATGACAACTCTGTGTATCGATTTCTAGGTTATACTAGGTTGCATGACCATCACCTTAGTATTAGACACACCAAGTTTGGAAGGGATACATGTATGAATACGCCGTGACCATCGGGTATTTGTACCCCTCCAACCATTAGGGTTGAGCCTAGATGTTGTGTTTGACCTTAATTCGGGATTTTTCTAGGCGCATTGCAATCGTGTGAGGATTTGGACGGAAGCAATTCCGTATTCCAATACTCATACCGGATTAGGGGTTATCATCGTGACCATCGGGGTGACCTACCTTTGGACATCTCTTGGCCTAACCACCTTTACCTGTGTAATTCGAGTATCCTTCTAGCTTTAGTAGTCCCGAGGTGATCCTCGCACGGGACACAGAAGACCTTGAGCTGTTCCATTAGTCCTTTGGAGATGTAGGTTAACTTTCCGATCAAGCCCCTTGGAGGAGACACAGAAGACCTTGAGCTGTTCCATTAGTCCTTTCACTCCGAGAGCTCACTTTCCCTTTCACTTTTTGTTTCTTTTCTTTATTTTTGTGTGGTTGATGGATGCTTGACTCGATGTCTTTTCTCCTTGTAGGTAGAACAAGACGTCCATTTTTCTTCCTCTCCACCTTGTATGCTACCGTGGTGTTAGCCACCCCAAGCTCGTGCCTTGCAAGTTTCCTTACTAAATTCTCGGGAAGTTCACGAAACCATCCTTCTTATTTTCATTGCACTAATTTTTATGTACTGCTGATTCCTATACATTAAGGGCAATGTACTGCTTTAGGTGGGTGTGGGTATGCATGTCTTAGTTACATTATTTATTTCGTGAACTTGTAAGAAACTTTTTGAAAATTTTTGAATTGTTGGATGATTGTAAAACCTAGGATGGCGTATCTAATTGTGATTATATTATAGCTCAAAACCGTGATAAATGCTAAGCTTCTTATCACCTTGCACACTTGAGATTTTCGTGCCATTCTAGGCATTTTTCTCACTTTTTGCTTAGGTAGAACCCTGGACACCTAGGCGAGGGACCACAGCACCTTCGTGACCCTCTTAGTTGCTAACCCATACTAGTGGTTTCCCGCCTTGATGTGTTAGAATGTCTTCTAATAGTGTTTTGAGGACCTTCTTCTTGTTCCTTCTTGCAATATGGTCTAAAAAAAAAAGTTGAATAAAAGTGTGGACAGTACTCCTCTGCCCTAATAGCGAAGTAACTTGGGGTTCTGGCTCCTAACCAGAGTGTTCCTCTCGCCAAAAGCTATAAGGACATGAGCGTGTTTACATGAATGTGCAAAGCTTCAGGTAATGTGGATTTACAGTTCATGTTAGTCCCGGAAAAGAAAAAGAAAAAGTTATGCAATTGTGTACAGAAAAATAAAATTCGACCGGTACTTGTTCGAAAATAAGAGGAAGGATCCTTAGGACTCTACTAGAAGTATTTCTACCACCTCAAGGCCGTATTCCACTAAGTGGCGTGAATTGCTTCAAGAAGGGGTCCTCGGGGTCCTGTCTACCTCGTTTGGACTACAGGTCTTCGAACTAGGGGATTTGCACACACACAGCACAACACGGCCAATGAATGCGTGAATGATCTCAAGTGGTCTTTGATTAGTATTTTGAGTTTCATTTTGGCTATGATATTTTCATTTCCAGCCTGAGGTTGTGTATTTAGTCACTTATTAGTATCCCTGGTTTTTCATGTCCGTTTGCATGGACATGGAAAACCAGGGATACTAATAAGGGGAGAGAAGAAGGTGAGAACATTGACAAGCATCAAAGGGCTCACCGGCGCGGATCCGACGAGCTACATCGTCAACCCTAGCCGACATCTTTGAGGGAGTTTTTCTTGTTTTTGTTTGATGGAATCTTTGTATGATGAGCCCCTTGATTTTGTGATGTCGAACTAAACCTCCCAAGGCCACCGAGCTCCCGGTGAACCTTGGGAGGAGACTTTGTATGAATGATCTTTATTTGCTTTGAATGATTGAGTTGTTTTGGTTGTTTGGTTTTAATTCATCATCTTGTTGTTCATTCTACAATGGATGGTTTCTGTAGAATTGATTTTGAATGATACTTGTTTGGTGGGATTGACACACCCCTTGCGTGTGTACCCCGCAAGTGCACGGGTTGTCGAAGTAATAAAAATAACCTGGTGAGTGGGTAGTCGTATCCACAGGGAATAGTGTTCAGAAACAAGTGTTATCGCTATTTAGCTATGAAAGAAGTCGATGATGAAAGAAGTATATATATATATATAAATGTAAAAGAAAATAAAAGAGTGCAAGAAGAATAATGAGGGTAGGAGAGGTAATCGTTATAAAGATGGGGTACCCGGACAAAGCTCCCCCTAAGACTAATGCTTCTAGTGCAAGACTAGTATTATACCCTCTAATTGATGTCTAATTGAGTCGAGGATATCCTTAAACACACGGTCCCAAACCTAAGGTCAACCGTGACTGACCCCAACACTATACCCCGGCATTAGGATTCACTATGACTCTTGACTCTTGTTGACCTGTCAACTAAGCCCTAGAGGAGTATATCTACCTAAGTCTCACACTACGTGGGATTGCATTAAGTTCTAGGGACTCCTAGTGGTAAAACCTGTTCCTATGTGTAGTTCTAACCCTTTGGTCCTGGTGGAAGAACCCTAGTCTAGATTAAGCCCTAGTGCGTAGGATTCACTTCAACCCTTCACTCTGTTACTCGTGTAATTAAGCCCCAGGGGAGTTTATCTCCCTAGCACTTCACTCTATCTCGACCGCTAATGAATCAAGGAAACGAAGGTAGGGAGAAACCACACCGGAGGGGAAAGGGGTACATCGCTACCTCACAACTCTCCCTCTCAACCCTCTCCAACCTTGTGTAGTCTAATCCTATAGAGGTTGTCACACCCTCAAAAGATAACCTAATAGATTCTCAACCCTAGTGTCACAGCTAAGGGAAAATCTCATACAATCGGCATGCAAGATTGGAACTCAATAATAGAACATTAAATTAAGAAAGCATAATAAAAGTCATAGAAACAATATCATCCTAGGGTTTACAAGTCCGAATACCCACTAGGGTTTAGCTCTCCATGGAGCAATACAAAGTCAATAAATAGTTTAAGAACATATGCCTGAAAACCATAAAGAAAACCCCGTTGTAGATCGTATCGATGGTCTTGTGTAGTCGCGTGTCTTCTCCAACGAATCCCTTGTCAAGCCTAAGGCACACCTCAACAAATCAATTCCGATGAGAGCTTCCCCAATAGCTTTCTTCCAAAGGATGTCGATGTCGATGCCGTTTAATCGCCTCCAAAGACCTCCAAGAACCTCTCCAAACCCTAGCCGAAAGCCCCCCAAAAGATATCCAAGTGATAGAAGGGGAGGGTCTTCAAATAGGCTGAAATCGGGCTGAAATCGGAGTTCCACACGCCCCTGTGTTAATTCCACATGACCCTGTGTAAAACCAGGAATTCCACACGCCCGTGTCTTAATTCCACACGGCCGTGTGGAAATTCTAAAATCGTGATTTTTCGACACTGTGAAACTTTGCTACCAAATTCATCTTTCTTCATCGAGGCCATTGAATTGGGCACACAATTAATGGTAGATTATGTCGATTACTTCATTTCTCTTCTTTGACGAAATTCTCCCATGCTACACGAGTTAGACTTTTGTGAATGTGACTGCCCTTGTGCCCCTCCAATGAAGGTTGGCACACACCCACAAGTCTAGACTCGTGCCTTGTTCCTTGCTTTGTCCGAGAACTCCTCAACAATGGCGAACATAACCTATTCTTGCTTCTTTTTCTCTAAATTTTCTCCACAACCCTTCAATGCATAAAAGAACACAAATACACACTAATTAGTGATAAAATTTGATTAAATTAATGCTCATTGCAAGATAATAACGCTTCGCATTACTATAACACGAGCACTTATCAAATCCCCCCACACTTAAGCTTTTACTTGTCCTCAAGCAAAATAGAACGTGGAAGTACTTGGGAAGAACAATTGAAAGTGCTCGGCCTTAGGTTCACTAAAAGTATGCAAAAGGAGCATTCTACAAGTAAGGGGAAATCAAAACATTGCATAAGGTTACCAATGCTCTAGCTAAAAACTTGAATCAAAAAGGATGAAAACTCAAAAATGTGTTAGTGTGTGCGATCTTACTCAAGGGAACCAACGAGTACTCCTCAAACTTTGGTTAGAAAGGACTTATTTATATACAAAAAACAAAAAATAGGGAAGGAAGTAGTAGCTTCACACATCCTTGAAGGTAGCCCTTTCCTAGGCGGCCACTAAAGGTGGCTTTCACTCTTTCAAAGAGGTAGCTCTTTCTACCGGGGTAGTAGCTTTCACGCATCCCATGAGATAGCTCTTTCTCTCATTAGGGCATAACTTGTATCCGACTTATGAGAGTAGCTACATACTTCATAGGCGGTAGCTCTTTCCACCCCAAATGCATAATTCAAACAAAGCTAATATTTACAAACTCATATACTTTTTTTTTTCTCTTTTCCATATTTTTTTTTCATTTTTCTTATTTATTATATATATATATATATATATATATATATATATGCATTTTCCAAAGTAAAACTAAGAACGATGATAAACCTATCCTTAAAAACTTCAAGATTGAGTTTCCAAAAGATTCCAAGAGTAAGTTGTGCAATATGAGAATATCGAGCAAAAAATTCCTAAAATTCAAGTAGAAACTAGAGCATGATAGGATACAATGTTAAAAATTCTCCTAAAATATAAGAATACAACCGTTGCAACTAAGGTGAACCGCCATAGGCTACATGAGCATAAGCAATTGAACGCACAAGTAAAGGTGTGTGCAACGTGAACTCCCCCCCACACTTAAGATGTACATTGTCCTCAATGTACATATGCAAGCACAATAAAAAGTATAACAATCAAAACATAATGTGTGGAGGTGGGCAATTGAAACAATACTCCCCTGAACTCCTATTGGTACGTTTGATGGAGCTATGTTTATTAAGGGTTGAGTCTCAACGGGTTGTGGAGGGTACACGGTCCCATGACCGTGCCTATGACTAGTACTCAAATTCCTTGCATCCAAGACCATCTGCACGTACACAAGGGGGATCAGTGAAGCTCAATAAAAGTAAAATAAAACAAAAGAAAAATAAAGCTAAAAACACCTCAAGCGTCGGTGTCGTCCGTTCTTCGATCTCCGGTGCTGCTGTCGGTGCTGATACTGGTGGATCTGGTGCTGAAAAAGAAAAGATTGACGAAGAAAAGGAGAAAATATGCTTACCGACGAAGTGAAAATCAAAAACTTCGAATATGGTCGGAAAACAACTTAAAAAAACTCCTTAAATGGGCAAAGAGAGGGTTGGGAAAATGTGAGGAAACATCCCTTGAGTGTGGAGGCATTTAGAATTGAAAAGGCAAAATAAGATTTTAAAATTAAAAACAACCTATCATGTTCTGTACATCCACACGGCCGTGTGGAATTTCCACACGGCCGTGTGCCTCCACTAGAAGGGTTCACAGGGGCAGTCACACCCCCCTGTGTTTCCTCTGTTTGCTTTCCATAACATACACACGGCCGTGTCGAAATCCCACACGGCCGTGTGCCCAACCTGGCCAACACAAGGCCGGCCACAGGGGCACCCACACGCCCCTGTGGACTCTCTGGATCCCAAGAAAATCATCTAAGTGTTCCACACGGCCGTGTGGAAATTCCACACAGCCGTGTGCCATGCAGACGCTCACCCACAGGGGCATTCACACGTCCCCTGTGAGCCTCTAGATGAAGTTCTTGCTCTGCAGAACATCCACACGGCCGTGTGAAATTTCCACACGGCCGTGTGCTATACACATGGGCACTCACAGGGGCACTCACACCGCCCCTGTGTCTCTCGGGATGGAGAGTTGTAGCTCTGCAGAGATCCACACAGCCGTGTGGAAATTCCACACGGCCGTGTGCCTCCATATGGTCATTCACAATGGCAATCACATGCCCCTGTGTCTTTTCTGGATGAGTTCTGAACTGTGACACACGCCCGTGTGGAAATTCCACATGGCCGTGTGTCTTCTCTGGGTGACTTAGAAAAGTTTGCAAGCTTTGCAGAAAATTTCAGAAACTCAAATACAACGTTCAGAGCTTGCATATACAATAAAAATTCGACCAGAGATCAATGAAAACACACTCAAACGACCCAAAACTTCGACAATCACAATTAGGCACACTACAACACCAATAATCCATAAGAAATCACAGCACACGCATAATAAAATCAAAACACCGAAACTAGTCAATTATTCATGCTAAAACTAAAATAAAGCCTAGAAAAGCAATAAAAACTTGGGTTGCCTCCCAAGAAGCGCTTGTTTAACGTCACTAAGCTTGACATACCTCTTTCTTACCTCAAGGCAGCTTGAAAAGAGTGTGTTCCTCCCGACAAGATCTTGCATAGCTACTTCCTTTAAACCAAAAATCTACTTGCCGGAGTGGAGTATTTGTTGGAGGGTCCAACCATCTTACTTTTGGATTCCAAGGAAACAATTTGGGTTGGGAATTGTCCAAGCTTAGCATAGGTGTGTCATTGGATGGTTTAAATATCCTTCCCACATCTTTTTCCCTTCCCAAAATCTCTTTCTTGCTTTCTATAAGTTGATCAATCCCAAAGAGCGGTGCTTGTTCCATTACCTTAGGGTTTGCTTCTTCTTGTGTATTTTCATCTTGAAAGGAACATGACACTAACAAATCCCCTTGAAAATTTTCTTGCTCACAAGCACCATCTTCATTCAAGCAATCCCAATTCTTAACAAGATGTTCTTCCTCTTTCTCTTCAATTTCTACAGCAACGTGCTCGGTATGCCTCATTTCTTCATTATCATTCACGACCACATCATCTCTACAAGGGTCTTGCTTTACTTGCTCAAATACTTCATGTTCCTTGGAGAGTGTGTCAAGTATCCATCCTAATTGATGTTTAAGGTTCTTGTAGGAGGCTTCATGACACTTTCGTGTGGCTTCCATACTTTGGCAAGAGGCATCGGATGCTTCAATAAAGTTATCTAGTACCTTTCTCCACGGAGGTGCATCCTCTTCGAGTCTCTCATCCTTTTGAAATCGCTCTTGAGGTGCTTCCCAATGTTGTCCATCGTTATTCCATAAAAAATTTTGGTAGCTCCTTTCACTTGGATGATGTGTGCTATAGCCTGGATTGCTCTGTTGTTGTGAAGCAATAACTCGATCAAGCTTTTTACTGAGAGCTTCAACTTGAGAATATAGCTCAATGATTGAATCAATCTCCATTTAGGCTCCTTGCAAGAGAAAGTGAGACAAAACAAAAGAAAACAAATTAGAACGATGGAAGAATAAGAAAAAGGTGAAATAGAATAAAGGATGAATAGCTAAAATAACAAAGTACAAATGTCTCTAAAACGCCTATTCCCCGGCAACGGCGCCAAAAACTTGACACACCCCTTGCGTGTGTACCCCGCAAGTGCACGGGTTGTCGAAGTAATAAAAATAACCTGGTGAGTGGGTAGTCGTATCCACAGGGGAATAGTGTTCAGAAACAAGTGTTATCGCTATTTAGCTATGAAAGAAGTCGATGATGAAAGAAGTATATATATATATATATATGTAAAAGAAAATAAAAGAGTGCAAGAAGAATAATGAGGGTAGGAGAGGTAATCGATATAAAGATGGGGTACCCGGACAAAGCTCCCCCTAAGACTAATGCTTCTAGTGCAAGACTAGTATTATACCCTCTAATTGATGTCTAATTGAGTCGAGGATATCCTTAAACACTGATAAGTGCTCGTGTTATAGTAATGTGAAGCGTTATTATCTTGCAATGAGCATTAATTTAATCAGATTTTATCACTAAAAAGTGTGCATTTGTTTACTTTTGTGCATTGAAGGGTTGTGGAGAAGATCTAGAGAAAAAGAAGGAAGAATAGGTTATGTTCGCCGTTGTTGAGGAGTTCTCGGACCAAGCAAGGAACAAGGCACGAGTCTAGACTTATGGGTGTGTGCCAACCTCCATTGGAGGGGCACAAAGGCAGTCACACTCACAAAAGTCTATAACTCGTGTAGCATTGGAGAACTTCGCCAATGAAGAGAAATGAAGTAATCGACATAATCTACCGTTGATTGTGTGCCCAATTCAACGGCCTCAATGAAGAACGATGGATTCGGGAGTATTTCGGAGAAGTACTGTAGCAGGCACTGCAGTGAAAATACTGTAGATAAATACTGTAGCAGCTACTGTTCATATTCTGCCGAAATTCAGAATTCCAGAGAGTTCACACGGGCGTGTGGAAATTCCACACGGCAGTGTACTGTAGCAGGAATACTGTAGCAGAAACACTGTTCACAGGTGCCGAGAAATCACGATTCCAGAATTTCCACACGGGCGTGTGGAATTTCTGGATTTTCACAGAAGTCCGATTTCATCCCGAATTCAGCCCGATTTCAGCCTATAAATAGCCCGTTTTCATATCTATTTGGGGACCCTTCTCTTCTATCACTTGGATATCTTTTGGGGGGCTTTCGGCTAGGGTTTGGAGAGGTTCTTGGAGGTCTTTGGAGGCGATTAAACGGCATCGACATCGACATCCTTTGGAAGAAAGCTATTGGGGAAGCTCTCATCGGCATTGATTTGTCGAGGTGTGCCTTAGGCTTGACAAGGGATTCGTTGGAGAAGACACGCGACTACACAAGACCATCGATACGATCTACAAGGGGGTTTTCTGTATGGTTTTCATGCATATGTTCTTAAACTATTTATTGACTTTGTATTGCTCCATGGAGAGCTAAACCCTAGTGGGTATTCGGACTTGTAAACCCTAGGATGATATTGTTTCTATGACTTTTATTATGCTTTCTTAATTTAATGTTCTATTATTGAGTTCCAATCTTGCATGACGATTGTATGAGATTTTCCCTTAGCCGTGACACTAGGGTTGAGAATCTATTAGGTTATCCTTTGAGGGTGTGACAACCTCTATAGGATTAGACTACACAAGGTTGGAGAGGGTTGAGAGGGAGAGTTGTGAGGTAACGATGTACCCCTTTCCCCTCCGGTGTGGTTTCTCCCTACCTCCGTTTCCTTGATTCATTAGCGGTCGAGATAGAGTGAAGTGCTAGGTAGATAAACTCCCCTGGGGCTTAGTTACGCGAGTAACAGAGTGAAGGGTTGAAGTGAATCCTACGCACTGGGGCTTAATCTAGACTAGGGTTCTTCCACCTGGACCAAAGGATTAGAACTACTACACATAGGAACAGGTTTTATCACTAGGAATCCCTAGAGCTTAAAGCAACTCCACGTAGTGTTAGGCTTAGGTAGATATACTCCCCTGGGGCTTAGTTGAGCAATCAACAGAGTGAAGGGTTGACGTGAATCCTAATGCCGGGACATAGTGTTGGGGTTAGTCACGGTTGACCTTAGGTTTGGGACCGTGTGTTTAAGGATATCCTCGACTCAATTAGACATCAATTAGAGGGTATAATACTAGTCTTGCACTAGAAGCATTAGTCTTAGGGGGAGCTTTGTCCGGGTACCCCATCTTTATATCGATTACCTCTCCTACCCTCATTATTCTTCTTGCACTCTTTTATTTTCTTTTACATATATATATATATATATATATATATATATATACTTCTTTCATCATCGAATTCTTTCATAGCTAAATAGCGATAACACTTGTTTCTGAACACTATTCCCTGTGGATACGACTACCCACTCACCAGGGTATTTTTATTACTTCGACAAACCCGTGCACTTGCGGGATAAACGCAAGGGGTCGTGTCAAGTTTTTGGCGCCGTTGCCGGGGAGTAGGCGTTTTAGAGACATTTGTACTTTGCTATTTTAGCTATTCCTCATTCACTCTATTTCACCATTTTCTTATTCTTCCGTCATTCTTATTTGTTTTTCTTTTGTTTTGACTTAACTTTTCTTGCAAGGAGCCTAAATGGAGATTGATTCAATCATGGAGCTATATTCTCAAGTTGAAGCTCTCAGTACAAAGCTTGATCGAATTATTGCTTCACAACAACAAAGTAATCCATGCTACAACACATCTCATCCAAATGAAAGGAGCTACCAAAATTTTTTATGGAATAACGATGGACAACATTGGGAAGCACCTCAAGACCAATTTCAAAAGGATGAGAGACTCGAAGAGGATGCACCTCCGTGGAAAAAAGTGCTAGACAATTTTATTGAAGCATCCGATGCCTCTTGCCAAAGTATGGAAGCCACACGAAAGTGTCATGAAGCCTCCTACAACAACCTTGAGCATCAATTAGGATGGATACTTGACACACTCTCCAAGGAACATGAAGTATTTGAGCAAGTAACACAAGACCCTTGTAGAGTTGATGTGGTAGTGAACGACAATGAAGAAATGAGACATACCGAGTACGTTGCTGTAGAAATTGAAAAGAAAGAGGAAGAACATCTTGTTGAGAATTTGGATTGCTTGAAAGAACAGTGTGCTTGTGAGGAAGAAAATTTTCAAGGGGATTTGCTAGTGTCATGTTCCTTTCAAGATGAAAATACACAAGAAGAAGCAAACCCTAAAGTAATGGAACAAGCACCGCTCTTTGGGATTGATCAACTCATAAAAAGCAAGAAAGAGACTTTGGGAAGGGAAAACGATGTGGGGAGGATATTTAAACCATCCCATGACCCACCTATGCTAAGCTTGGATAATTCCCAACCCAAATTGTTTCCTTGGAGGCCAAAAGTAGGATGGTTGGACCCTCCAACAAATACTCCACCTCGGCAAGTCGATTTTTGGTTTAAAGGAAGTAGCTATGCAAGATCTTGTCGGGAGGAACACACTCTTTTCAAGCCGCCTTGAGGTAAGAAAGAGGTACGTCAAGCTTAGTGACGTTAAACAAGCGCTTCTTGGGAGGCAACCCAAGTTTTTATTGCTTTTCTAGGTTTTAGTTTAGTTTTAGCATGAATAATTGCTTAGTGTTGGTGTTTTCATTTTATTATGCGTGTGCTGTGATTTCTTATGGATTATTGGTGTTGTAGTGTGCCTAATTGTGATTGTCGAAGTTTTGGGTCGTTTGAGTGTGTTTTCATGGATCTCTGGTCGAATTTTTATTGTACATGCAAGCTCTGAACGTTGTATTTGAGTTTCTGAAATTTTCTGCAAAGCTTGCAAAATTTTTCTAAGTCATCCAGAGAAGACACACGGCCGTGTGGAATTTCCACACGGGCGTGTGTCACAGTTCAGAACTCATCCAGAGAAGACACAGGGGCGTGTGATTGCCCCTGTGAACAACCATATGAAGGCACACGGCCGTGTGGAATTTCCACACGGCCGTGTGGATCTTTGCAGAGCTACAACTCTCCATCCCGAGAGACACAGGGGCAGTGTGAGTGCCCCTGTGAGTGCCCATGTTTATAGCACACGGCCGTGTGGAATTTCCACACGGCCGTGTGGATGTTCTGCAGAACAAGAACTTCATCTAGAGGCTCACAGGGGACGTGTGAGTGCCCATGTGGGTGAGCGTCTGCATGGCACACGGCCGTGTGGAAATTCCACACGGCCGTGTGGAACACTTAGATGATTTTCTTGGGATCCAGAGAGTCCACAGGGGCGTGTGGGTGCCCCTGTGGCCGGCCTTGTGTTAGCCAGGTTGGGCACACGGCCGTGTGGAATTTCCACACGGCCGTGTGGATGTTCTGAGAAGCAAACACAGGGGGGTGTGACTGCCCCTGTGAACCCTACCAGTGAAGGCACACGGCCGTGTGGATGCGCAGAACACAGAAAGGCTGTGATTTCTTTTAAAATCTATTTTTGCCTTTTCAATTCTAAATGCCTCCACACTCAAGGGATGTTTCCTCCCATCTTCCCAACCATCTCTTTGTCCATTTAAGGAGTTTTTAAGTTGTTTTCCGACCATATTCGAAGTTTTTGATTTTCACTTCGTCGGTAAGCATATTTTCTCCTCTTCTTCGTCAATCTTTTCTTTTTCAGCACCAGATCCACCAGTATTAGCACTGACAGCAGCACCGCAGATCGAAGAACGGACGACACCGACGCTTGAGGCGTTTTTAGCTTTATTTTTCTTTTGTTTTATTTTACTTTTATTGAGCTTCACTGAACCCCCTTGTGTACATGCAGATGGTCTTGGATGCAAGGAATTTGAGTACTAGTCATAGGCACGGTCATGGGACCGTGTGTCCTCCACAACCCGTTGACACTCAACCCTCAATAAACGTAGCTCCATCAAACGCACCACTAGGAGTTCAGGGGAGTAATGTTTCAATTGCCTACTTCCACACTAATTGTTTTACAATTTTTAAAATTTTATTGTGCTTACATGCGTACATTGGGGACAATGTACATCTTAAGTGTGGGGGGGAGTTCACATTGCACACACCTTTACTTGTGCGTTCAATTGCTTATGCTTATGTAGCCTATGGCGGTTCACCTTAGTTGCAACGGTTGTATTCTTATAGTTTAGGAGAAATTTTTAACATTGTATCCTATCATGCTCTAGTTTCTACTTGAATTCTAGGAATTTTTTGCTCGATAACCTCATATTGCACAACTTACTCTTGGAATCTTTTGGAAACTCAATCTTGAAGTTTTTAAGGACAAGTTTATCGTTGTTCTTAGTTTTACTTTGGAAAATGCATATATAAGGAGAGAAAAATATAAAAAAAAAAAAAAAAATGGAAAAATGAAAAAGAAAAAAAAAAAAAGAGAAAAATACGAGTTTGTGAATAGTTGCTTTCTTTTATGTATGCATTTGGGGTGGAAAGAGCTATGATAAACGCCTAACTGTACGTATTATTTATGTATGTTCGCGTATTTTTCGAGTATTTTTATATGAGTCGATGCCCTTTTTGGTCTAAATTGGTTTATTTCGTGTTTCAGGTACAAAAGAGGCCTAGGTGAGCTCAACGACGCAATTTGAGAAGAAATTGACACCGAAATCGTCGTTTTGGGTTCCCTGGGACTGTAGCAATACTGTAGCAGCCTGAAGCACGAAGATTTGAAGAATTTTCTAAGTCTGGAGGTTCATGCGGGCTACCATGCGGGCGCATCGCAGGCCGCATGAGACTGTAGTGTTCTACTGTAGCAGCAGCACTGTAGCAACTTACGCGGTTTTCGGGCTTTTTTCGGAAACTCTCTCTCCCCGCATACGGGGCCGCATGGGAGGCCGCATAGCATCCCGAAAGTTGTTTTTAAAGGGGATTAGGGCATCATTTGGAAGGATCTTTTGGCCACCATTCTCCTCCATCATCTTCTTGGACTTCAAGGCTGCGGGAGAAGGCATTTTTGAGGAGCAAATCGAGGGGAGAAGAAGATCACACACTCAAGGGCGAGCATCTAGGAGCTTGTTGGCGCGGATCCTTCAAGTTCTCATCACCATCTTCTTCTAGTCTTCATCTTAGGGGAGTTGTTATGAGCTTTACTTTGTATTTCTTGTTTTGTAGGCATTCTCCTTTGTTGATGATGAACTAGACTCCCAAGGTCGCCGGGCATCCGGTGAACCTTGGGATGAACTTGCTTGTTTGGATACTTGATTTATATGTATGGTATTTGTGTGGTTTGTGGTTTAAGTTTGGTGTATTTGAATGCCTTGGTATGCATGAGAACTCTGTGTATCAATTTTTAGGTAATACTAGGTTGCATGACCATTGCCCTAGTGTTAGACTCACCAAGCTTAGAAGGGATACATGTACAAATACGCCGTGACCATCGGGTATTTTGTACCCCTCCAACCATTAGGGTTGAGCCTAGATATTGTGTTTGACTCTAATTTGAGATTTCCCTAGGCCCTTAGCAATCGTGTGGGGATTTGGGCGGTAGAAATACCGTAGCGGTGGAAATTCCGTATTCCAATACCCATACTGGATTAGGGGTCATCACCGTGACCATCGGGGTGACCTATCTTTGGATGTCTCTTGGCCTAACCACCTTTGCCTGTGTGATTCGAGTATTCTTCTAGCTTTAGTAGTCCCGAGGGGATCCTCGCCCGCGGCCTCGTTCATTTATTACTCATTGTTTCCTTAATGCGCTTGTTTGGTGTGCCTTAGATCACTTGTTTATAGTTTTATCTTTTGTTTGTTTCCTTATCTTGTTTTAAATCTATATTTGGTAGACTAGACAGTGTCATCTAGAGGGAAGTAATAGCAGCTCTTGGGACCCCAGGGAATACGACCCCCTCGCGCGTGCGTGAGGGGTATTACTTGGCGACCCGTGCGCTTGCGGTCAAGTCATCAAGCTACCACCTATGAAGTATGTAGCTACTCTCATAAGTCGGATACAAGTTATGCCCTAATGAGAGAAAGAGCTATCTCATGGGATGCGTGAAAGCTACTACCCCGGTAGAAAGAGCTACCTCCTCGAAAGAGTGAAAGCCACCTTTGGCGGCCGCCTAGGAAAAGGCTACCTTCAAGGATGTGTGAAGCTACTACTTCCTTCCCTATTTTTTTTGTTTTTTTTTGTTTTATATAAATAAGTCCTTTCTAACCAAAGTTTGAGGAGTACTCGTTGGTTCTCTTGAGTAAGATCGCACACACTAACACATTTTCGAGTTTTCATCCTTTTTGATTTGAGTTTTTAGCTAGAGCATTGGTAACCTTATGCAATGTTTTGATTTCCCCTTACTTGTAGAATGCTCCTTTTGCATACTTTTGGTGAACCTAAGGCCGAGCACTTTCAATTGGTCTTCCCAAGTACTTTCACGTTCTATTTTGCTTGAGGACAAGCAAAAGCTTAAGTGTGGGGGGATTTGATAAGTGCTCGTGTTATAGTAATGTGAAGCGTTATTATCTTGCAATGAGCATTAATTTAATCATATTTTATCACTAAAAAGTGTGCATTTGTTTACTTTTGTGCATTGAAGGGTTGTGGAGAAGATCTAGAGAAAAAGAAGGAAGAATAGGTTATGTACGCCGTTGTTGAGGAGTTCTCGGACCAAGCAAGGAACAAGGCACGAGTCTAGACTTATGGGTGTGTGCCAACCTCCATTGGAGGGGCACAAAGGCAGTCACACTCACAAAAGTCTATAACTCGTGTAGCATTGGAGAACTTCGCCAATGAAGAGAAATGAAGTAATCGACATAATCTACCGTTGATTGTGTGCCCAATTCAACGGCCTCGATGAAGAACGATGGATTCGGGAGTATTTCGGAGAAGTACTGTAGCAGGCACTGCAGGGAAAATACTGTAGATAAATACTGTAGCAGCTACTGTTTACATTCTGCCGAAATTCAGAATTCCAGAGAGTTCACACGGGCGTGTGGAAATTCCACACGGCCGTGTACTGTAGCAGAAATACTGTAGCAGAAACACTGTTCACAGGTGCCGAGAAATCACGATTCCAGAATTTCCACACGGCCGTGTGGAATTAACACACGGGCGTGTGGAATTTCTGGATTTTCACAGAAGTCCGATTTCATCCCGAATTCAGCCCGATTTCAGCCTATAAATAGCCCATTTTCATATCTATTTGGGGACCCTTCTCTTCTATCACTTGGATATCTTTTGGGGGCTTTCGGCTAGGGTTTGGAGAGGTTCTTGGAGGTCTTTGGAGGCGATTAAACAGCATCGACATCGACATCCTTTGGAAGAAAGCTATTGGGGAAGCTCTCATCGGCATTGATTTGTCGAGGTGTGCCTTAGGCTTGACAAGGGATTCGTTGGAGAAGACACGCGACTACACAAGACCATCGATACGATCTACAAGGGGGTTTTCTTTATGGTTTTCATGCATATGTTCTTAAACTATTTATTGACTTTGTATTGCTCCATGGAGAGCTAAACCCTAGTGGGTATTCGGACTTGTAAACCCTAGGATGATATTGTTTCTATGACTTTTATTATGCTTTCTTAATTTAATGTTCTATTATTGAGTTCCAATCTTGCATGACGATTGTATGAGATTTTCCCTTAGCCGTGACACTAGGGTTGAGAATCTATTAGGTTATCCTTTGAGGGTGTGACAACCTCTATAGGATTAGACTACACAAGGTTGGAGAGGGTTGAGAGGGAGAGTTGTGAGGTAGCGATGTACCCCTTTCCCCTCCGGTGTGGTTTCTCCCTACCTCCGTTTCCTTGATTCATTAGCGGTCGAGATAGAGTGAAGTGCTAGGTAGATAAACTTCCCTGGGGCTTAGTTACGCGAGTAACAGAGTGAAGGGTTGAAGTGAATCCTACGCACTGGGGCTTAATCTAGACTAGGGTTCTTCCACCTGGAAAAAAGGGTTAGAACTACTACACATAGGAACAGGTTTTATCACTAGGAATCCCTAGAGCTTAAAGCAACTCCACGTAATGTTAGGCTTAGGTAGATATACTCCCCTGGGGCTTAGTTGAGCAATCAACAGAGTGAAGGGTTGACGTGAATCCTAATGCCGGGACATAGTGTTGGGGTTAGTCACGGTTGACCTTAGGTTTGGGACCGTGTGTTTAAGGATATCCTCGACTCAATTAGACATCAATTAGAGGGTATAATACTAGTCTTGCACTAGAAGCATTAGTCTTAGGGGGAGCTTTGTCCGGGTACCCCATCTTTATATCGATTACCTCTCCTACCCTCATTATTCTTCTTGCACTCTTTTATTTTCTTTTACATATATATATATATATATATATATATATATATATATATATATATATATACTTCTTTCATCATCGAATTCTTTCATAGCTAAATAGCGATAACACTTGTTTCTGAACACTATTCCCTGTGGATACGACTACCCACTCACCAGGGTATTTTTATTACTTCGACAAACCCGTGCACTTGCGGGATAAACGCAAGGGGTCGTGTCAAGTTTTTGGCGCCGTTGCCGGGGAGTAGGCGTTTTAGAGACATTTGTACTTTGCTATTTTAGCTATTCCTCATTCACTCTATTTCACCATTTTCTTATTCTTCCGTCATTCTTATTTGTTTTCTTTTGTTTTGACTTAACTTTTCTTGCAAGGAGCCTAAATGGAGATTGATTCAATCATGGAGCTATATTCTCAAGTTGAAGCTCTCAGTACAAAGCTTGATCGAATTATTGCTTCACAACAACAAAGTAATCCATGCTACAACACATCTCATCCAAATGAAAGGAGCTACCAAAATTTTTTATGGAATAACGATGGACAACATTGGGAAGCACCTCAAGACCAATTTCAAAAGGATGAGAGACTCGAAGAGGATGCACCTCCGTGGAAAAAAGTGCTAGACAATTTTATTGAAGCATCCGATGCCTCTTGCCAAAGTATGGAAGCCACACGAAAGTGTCATGAAGCCTCCTACAACAACCTTGAGCATCAATTAGGATGGATACTTGACACACTCTCCAAGGAACATGAAGTATTTGAGCAAGTAACACAAGACCCTTGTAGAGTTGATGTGGTAGTGAACGACAATGAAGAAATGAGACATACCGAGTACGTTGCTGTAGAAATTGAAAAGAAAGAGGAAGAACATCTTGTTGAGAATTTGGATTGCTTGAAAGAACAGTGTGCTTGTGAGGAAGAAAATTTTCAAGGGGATTTGCTAGTGTCATGTTCCTTTCAAGATGAAAATACACAAGAAGAAGCAAACCCTAAAGTAATGGAACAAGCACCGCTCTTTGGGATTGATCAACTCATAAAAAGCAAGAAAGAGACTTTGGGAAGGGAAAACGATGTGGGGAGGATATTTAAACCATCCCATGACCCACCTATGCTAAGCTTGGATAATTCCCAAGCCAAATTGTTTCCTTGGAGGCCAAAAGTAGGATGGTTGGACCCTCCAACAAATACTCCACCTCGGCAAGTCGATTTTTGGTTTAAAGGAAGTAGCTATGCAAGATCTTGTCGGGAGGAACACACTCTTTTCAAGCCGCCTTGAGGTAAGAAAGAGGTACGTCAAGCTTAGTGACGTTAAACAAGCGCTTCTTGGGAGGCAACCCAAGTTTTTATTGCTTTTCTAGGTTTTAGTTTAGTTTTAGCATGAATAATTGCTTAGTGTTGGTGTTTTCATTTTATTATGCGTGTGCTGTGATTTCTTATGGATTATTGGTGTTGTAGTGTGCCTAATTGTGATTGTCGAAGTTTTGGGTCGTTTGAGTGTGTTTTCATGGATCTCTGGTCGAATTTTTATTGTACATACAAGCTCTGAACGTTGTATTTGAGTTTCTGAAATTTTCTGCAAAGCTTGCAAAATTTTTCTAAGTCATCCAGAGAAGACACACGGCCGTGTGGAATTTCCACACGGGCGTGTGTCACAGTTCAGAACTCATCCAGAGAAGACACAGGGGCGTGTGATTGCCCCTGTGAACGACCATATGAAGGCACACGGCCGTGTGGAATTTCCACACGGCCGTGTGGAATTTCCACACGGCCGTGTGGATCTTTGCAGAGCTACAACTCTCCATCCCGAGAGACACAGGGGCAGTGTGAGTGCCCCTGTGAGTGCCCATGTTTATAGCACACGGCCGTGTGGATGTTCTGCAGAACAAGAACTTCATCTAGAGGCTCACAGGGGACGTGTGAGTGCCCATGTGGGTGAGCGTCTGCATGGCACACGGCCGTGTGGAAATTCCACACGGCCGTGTGGAACACTTAGATGATTTTCTTGGGATCCAGAGAGTCCACAGGGGCGTGTGGGTGCCCCTGTGGCCGGCCTTGTGTTAGCCAGGTTGGGCACACGGCCGTGTGGAATTTCCACACGGCCGTGTGGATGTTCTGAGAAGCAAACACAGGGGGGTGTGACTGCCCCTGTGAACCCTACCAGTGAAGGCACACGCCCGTGTGGATGGGCAGAACACAGAAAGGCTGTGATTTCTTTTAAAATCTATTTTTGCCTTTTCAATTCTAAATGCCTCCACACTCAAGGGTTGAAGTGAATCCTACGCACTGGGGCTTAATCTAGACTAGGGTTCTTCCACATGGACCAAAGGGTTAGAACTACTACACATAGGAACTGGTTTTATCACTAGGAATCCCTAGAGCTTAAAGCAACTCCACGTAGTGTTAGGCTTAGGTAGATATACTCCCCTGGGGCTTAGTTGAGCAATCAACAGAGTGAAGGGTTGACGTGAAACCTAATGCCGGGACATAGTGTTGGGGTTAGTCACGGTTGACCTTAGGTTTGGGATCGTGTGTTTAAGGATATCCTCGACTCAATTAGACATCAATTAGAGGGTATAATACTAGTCTTGCACTAGAAGCATTAGTCTTAGGGGGAGCTTTGTCCGGGTACCCCATCTTTATATCGATTACCTCTCCTACCCTCATTATTCTTCTTGCACTCTTTTATTTTCTTTTACATATATATATATATATATATATATATATATATATATACTTCTTTCATCATCGAATTCTTTCATTGCTAAATAGCGATAACACTTGTTTCTGAACACTATTCCCTGTGGATACTACTACCCACTCACCAGGGTATTTTTATTACTTCGACAAACCCGTGCACTTGCGGGATACACGCAAGGGGTCGTGTCAAACACACAGTCCCAAACCTAAGGTTAACCGTGACTGACCCCAACACTATGCCCCGGCATTAGGATTCACTACGACTCTTGACTCTTGTTGACCTGTCAACTAAGCCCTACAGGAGTATATCTACCTAAGCCTCACACTACGTTTGATTGCATTAAGTTCTAGGGACTCCTAGTGGTAAAACCTGTTCCTATGTATAGTTCTAACCCTTTGGTCCACGTGGAAGAACCCTAGTCTAGATTAAGCCCCAGTGCATAGGATTCACTTCAACCCTTCATTTTGTTACTCGCGTAATTAAGCCCCAGGGGAGTTTATCTACCTAGCACTTCACTCTATCTCGACCGCTAATGAATCAAGGAAACGGAGGTAGGGAGAAACCACACCGGAGGGGAAAGGGGTACATCGCTACCTCACAACTCTCCCTCTCAACCCTCTCCAACCTTGTGTAGTCTAATCCTATAGAGGTTGTCACACCCTCAAAGGATAACCTAATAGATTCTCAACCCTAGTGTCACGGGTAAGGGAAAATCTCATACAATCGGCATGCAAGATTGGAACTCAATAATAGAACACTAAATTAAGAAAGCATAATAAAAGTCATAGAAACAATATCATCCTAGGGTTTACAAGTCCGAATACCCACTAGGGTTTAGCTCTCCATGGAGCAATACAAAGTCAATAAATAGTTTAAGAACATATGCATGAAATCCATAAAGAAAACCCCGTTGTAGATCGTATCGATGGTCTTGTGTAGTCGCGTGTCTTCTCCAACGAATCCCTTGTCAAGCCTAAGGCACACCTCGACAAATCAATACCGATGAGAGCTTCCCCAATAGCTTTCTTCCAAAGGATGTCGATGTCGATGCCGTTTAATCGCCTCCAAAGACCTCCAAGAACCTCTCCAAACCCTAGCCAAAAGCCCCCCAAAAGATATCCAAGTGATAGATCCCTAACCCTACTTCTAGGCGAAAGATCCCTAACCCCCTACAAAGGTTCCGGCGGAGAAATCATTCAATCTCACGCCTCACACCCCATATGGTTGCATAAAACTTAGGGAATACGGAGATAGAAAACACTCAATCGGAAGGGAAAGGGGACACTCCTCTATCTCAAGACTCACCCTCTCGACCCTCTTTAATTTTGTATGTTATAATCCCCAATGGAGACCTCTCTCTCATTAAGGTAACAATGCAAACATACCAAACAACCATACGAGTCAATAACGCATGCAAGCAAAGATTAAACAAGATTAAAACTGAAATTAACTCGGAAATAAAAGAATGCAATAAGAAAGTCAATACATGAATCGAAGCCTAGGGTTCACATGCCCAAGTATCTACTAGGGTTTAGCCCTCCATGGGGCTTATTACAAAGCAAAAGATAATGAAGTAAAAAGCAATGTAATCCATGAAAGTAAACCCCCTTGAATTTGTGATGATGGCTTTGATGAATCGTTCAACGTCTTGAAGGAACCTTCTCCGAAGCTAGGTCGCCAATGGCTCCCCGATGCTATCTCATCGAAAGATCTATCGAAGTTGGTGAAGAACGACTCCCAATATCGCCAAAGACCTCATCCTTGAAACCCTAACCGCTCTTTCCTTCAAACGTGCGCAAAAAGTCACACAAAAGATCGGCAAATCGGGGTATTTATAAATCTGAAAATGTGCCAGTCACGTGTCTTCACGGGACCACGTGAGATCCCACGCGGTCGCGTGGGCTGCAGAATTCCCACGCGGTCGTGTGAACAGTAACTTCTGCTACAGTACTGGTACAGTGAAATGAACAGTGTTTTACTACAGTACTCTTCATAAAATACGATCCAAACTCTCTTATCTTGAGGCCACATGGTCGGGCACACATCTATGTGGTGAGTTATAAGACTTTTCCTCCATCGAACTATCATTTGAAAGCTTTAGCTATCTTCACACAAGTTGGGACATGAAGTTATGACTGTCTTTGTGCCATTGCATCACACAAATCATCTTGAATTCTTCAGGAAGTTGGCACACACCCTCATGCGCATGATCCCCTCTTGTGCCTTGACACTTGTGTTGTACAAAAGCTCCCAACAATATGTCTTTATAACCCATCTTTGCTTCCTTTTCCTCCTTTAACACTTTCACAACCTAATTGCATAAAAGAACACCAAAATACAGTTTATGAGACATAATCCATGGTAAAATGATGCTCAATGTATGTAAAACAAGTAGGTAAAACATGTATACTCAAGCACTTATCACAAGCAAAAGCTTCAGTGTGGGGAAGTTTGATAAGTGCTTGTGTTATAGTGTCGCGAAGCGTTATTATCTTGCAATGAACATATCTGTTATAGTGTTTTATTATCACATTTTATCAGGTTTGTGGAGCTAATTTGGAGAAGAAGAACGAAGTTAGATCGTGTTCGCCGTTGTTGGGAAGTTTTCGGACCAAGAAAGGAACAAGGCACGGGCCTAGACTTGTGAGTGTATGCCAACCTCCTTTGGAGGGGCACAAAGTTAATCACATTCACTACAATTCTAACTCGTGTAGCTGAGGAGAACTTCACCAAGAAGGAGACTTGAAGCAATCGGCACGATCTACCATTGATTGTGTGCCCAATTTAATGGCCTCGATGAAGAACAATGAATTCGGGGGCATTTTGGCGAATTATTGTAGCAGCATTGTAGCTTGTTATTTTAGCAAGCTACTATTCACTTTCTGCCTAAAATCAGCTTTCCAGAGATTTCACACGGGCGTGTGGAAATTCCATATGGCTGTGTGAATAAATTTTTTCAGCAATCCAGAAACTTCAGAAGGGCATGTGGAAATTCTACACGGCCGTGTGAAGCCCCGATAAGTCCGATTTTAAAGCCGCAACTCAACATTATAAAGGCCAGATTTGGAGACTTTTAGTAGATCTTTTGACTTAACTTTCTCCCCAACTTCTGGAGAGCGCGGCTAGGGTTTCGGAGAGGACTTCGTGGAGGTTCGGAGCGAGTCATCGGCATCGTTATCGACATCCGGCGGCCGCACAAGACCACGTCCACACCATACACAAGGGGTTTTCATCAATGCCTTTAATTTGTGCTTTCTTTTATATTTTGATGAACATGTATAGCTCCATGATGAGCTAAACCCTTCGTGGGTATTCTGACTCATAAACACTAGGATTATTATGTTTCTATGACATTGCTATTATGCTTTTTCCATTATTGATGAATAAATTTGAGTTTCAATTTTAATTATCTTTTGCAATTGTTTTCCCTTAGCCGTGACATTAGGGTTGAGAACAATCTAGGTTGTCCTTGGGAGGTGTGACAACTTCTATAGGATTAGACTACTTAAGATTGAAGAGGGTTGAGAGGGTGAGTCGTGAGGTAGCGAAGCGTCCCCTTTCCCCTCCGGTGTGATTTCTCCCATCTCTGTATTCCTTGATTTCTTAGTGGTCGAGATAGAGTGAAGTGCTAGGTAGATAAATTCCCCTGGGTATTAGTTGCGTGGGCAATAAAGTGAAGGGTTGATGTGAATCCTAAGCACAGGGCTTAATTTAGACTAGAGTTCTTCCACCTGGACCAAAGGGTTAGAACTATACATAGGAACATGTTTTTGTTGGGATCGTCAAAGGCCTACGAGCATGCTAGAAGAAAAAATACGCAGCGGATAACAAACAAAAACTAGCATGGACCCTAGCATGCTATGTCAGTGAATAAAGATATAAAATTCTAAAATAAAATAAAATACAATTCCAAAGGTGAAGTTGAAAAAGAGACTGCATATACGCGACTCCCCTCTACTCTCACACACACACAAGCCGGAAACAATCTGGTATGGATTGCTAGTATCCACAGATAACTCTTATCGAGAAATATGAATAGAAATTGAAAAATTAGGTTTAGAGATCTAAAATACGAAATAAAATAAAATATTCTATTGTACTTTTCAATCACAAAACCTAATCGTAAACATGTGTAAGGAATTTTAAATCCAAAACCGATACTCGGTGAATGTCTCACAAGTGAGAATCTTTTAAGAAAAATTCCACAACCATTTTGAACTAATCTCAAAAAGGTTCTCACTCCGGCGATCTCCATTGATGATGAAATATGAATGAAAAGGCCGCCCTGTGAACTAACATACATGAATAAACAAGATTAATTAAAAGGGGTGTCGACCTATACCTTCACCGGAGCCGAGTAGTGGCAATCCGGATGGAGAAAACTTTCTACAAAAGGGGAAAAATGCGGATAGCATCTTTGCGAGGGATGACGGCGACCAACAATTGGACCCGACGGCGGCCTCGGCTTGGGCGGACTGGCGGCGGCGTGATAAACGGCTAACTGGACATATTATTTATGTATGACTGCGTATTTATCAAGTATTTTTATATGTGTGGATGCCCATTTTCGGTCTAAATTGGTTTATTTCGTGTTACAGGTACAGTAGTTACCGTGGGGAGCTCGTCAATGAGATTTTTAGAAGAAACCAACAGGAAAAGACTATTTTCGAGCCCGATACTGTAGCAGCACTCGAAACGGCTAAGTCTGGAGGCTCATGCGGGCACCCATACGGGTGCATAAATGACCGCATACAGCCATGTAGCAGCAGCATTGTAGCAGTTTTACTACAGCAGAGTTACTGTAACAGGGGATACTGTAGTATTTTTACTGCAGCACTACACTTCTGCAACTTACACAAAATCCTTGATGTGCATTTGAGGGGTAGAACGACAAGGGAAGCCACCCCTTTGGTGGCATCTTTGGAAGCGTCATTCGGCCCATATCTTTTGAGGAAGTGTTTTCTTTATATTTTTGGTTGTTTCCATGTATTTTATTGAGTATTTTGTATTCATGAGCAACTAATCCACAAGGTCACCGGTTGTAGGTGAACCTTGGGGGTGAACTTGTGTAGGATGTTTGCTTGATTAGTTTTATGCATTTGGGACTTGTTTGTGAACTTTGTTTGGTGTATTTGAATGCTTGGTATTCATGAGAACTCTGTGTATCAATGTTTAGGAAATTATAGGAAGCATGATCATTGCCCTAGTATTAGGCTCACCAAGCTTGGTAGGGATACATGTACGAATGCGCCATGACCATCGGGTATTTATACCCCTCCATTGTTAGGATTGACCTAGATTGTGTCTTCTCCCTAACTTGAGAAACCTATTGTGCCTTTTGCAATCGTATGAGGATTCGAGCGAAAGGAATTCCGTACTCGATACTTGTACCGGATTAGCGACCAATTTCTGTGACCAACTGGTTGGTCTAATTTAGGATTTCTCGGTCCAAACTACCCATTTACAGGTTAGTTAAGGCAACTTCCACACTTTAGTAGCCCCCTTGGGAATCCTCATCCGTGACCCTCTCTTTATATTGTTCTTACCCTCTGATTATTGCCTTCGCCTTAGAGTAACTCTCTTGCATGTTAATTGTCTTTTTACTTTTCTTTGCACAACACTTGTATTGATAGGCCAAACAATCATGCGAAGAAGAAGTAAGGGTAGATTCTCAGGCCCTTGGGAATACGATCCCCTCACGTGGGGGGGGGGGGGGGGGGGGGGGGGGGGGGGGGGGGGGGGGGGGGGGGGGGGGGTATTACTTGACAACCCCGTGCATTTGCGGGACGTTCACCAAGTTTTTGGCACCGTTGCCGGGGACCCATGAGAGATTCCGGAAAACTTAGAGTTGGTTGATTTGGTCATTGTTTTTTTCCGTGTTTTTCATCATTGTTTATACTTCGCCATTCTTTCTTTTGCATTTTCATTTCCTTATTTTCTTAAGTTTGCAAGTTTTGGCTCTTGTTATCTTGCGAGGTACCCATCTTATGACAAGAGCAAGTTAAGCAAATTTAGTTGAACCTGATGACGAAATCGAATGAACTTTGCATCAAAGGTTGAGAGAAGTAACGGAAAGTTCAAGGTAACAAGAAATTTGGGTTGAATCTAGTGAACTATCCGTGATTGCCAAACTGAGAAGAACATTGTCGGATTATGAGAGGCCTCATTATACCGGGGAAGAGTTTAGTGTGCAAGCGCCTACGGTGCCAACTAATAATTTTGATATCAAGGCGAACACCATAGGAATGATTCAAAATTCCGTTCAATTTGATGGGTTGGCCGACGAAGACCCACATGCCCACCTGTCCCGCTTCCTCCAAATATGCTCCACTTTCAAGATTAACTCAATTTCCGATGACGCCATAAGATTGAGGTTGTTCCCATTCAGTTTAAGAGGAGAGGCATATCGATGGCTTACTTCTTTGGCCCCCGGATCGATCACCACATGGAAGGAGATGGTCGAGAAGTTCCTTGCCCGTTATTTTCCACCAAGCAAGGCTACACGACTGAGGCAAGAAATATCATCCTTTAGGCAGGGGGATCTAGAAACACTCTTCGAGGCCCACGAACGGTTCAAGGATCTCTAGCATAAATGTCCTCACCACGGATTCCCTGCGTGGATGAGAGTGCAGATATTCTGTAACGGCTGAACTATTCAACGAGACAACTAATTAATGCTGCAATAGGAGGATCTCTAAGTGCCAAGTTGCCTGAGGAAGCTGAAGCTCTTATTGAAAATATGGCCAGTAATGAGTGCCACTGGACTACTTGACAAGAAGCACCAAAGGCTGCAGGCTTATATGAGGTGAATGAGAATATTGCATTAACTGCTAAGGTCGAGGCCTTGATGAAGAATCTCTTAGACAACAACACCTTAGTCTGTTCATTAGCACAGAAAGTTAAACAATTGATGCTTGGGTCTAGTTCCACTCCTAAAGCAGTGATGTCTTGTGACACTTGTGGTGCCAGGCATACAACTTCTCAATGTCCTATAGTAATTACCCCCTCGGCACCTGTGGAGAATGTTGACTACGTTGGTGGTAGACCTAGAGGACCGGGGAATCAGTATGACAACACTTACAATGCGGGATGGAGGAGCCACCCAAACATGTCATGGAGCTAAGGGCCAGCACAGCAGAGACCACCACCACATCAAGCAAACCAATACCAATCACCTCCGCAACAAGAGAGGAAGTTCACTATCGAGGAAATTTTGGCCAAATTCATGATCACTACTAAAGCAAGATTTAAGAGCATCGAGAAGAGACTTGATGAGTTTGGCACCATACTGAGGAATGTATAAGCCTCCATCAAGTCGCTTGAAAACCAAGTTGGATAGCTTGCCAGGGCCCAATCTGATCGCCCTTCAGGCAGCTTGCCGAGTAACATTGAAAACAACCCAAGGGAGCATCTAAAAGCTATTACATTGAGAAGCGCGAAGCAGTTGGAGGCAAGGGCTAAGGGGAGCCCAAGTGCTTCCAATGATAGGATAACCACACTGGAAGACCCTGACTTAAGGAAAGATGGTAGTGATGAGGGTAAGAAAAAGTACAAGGATGATGTTCACCAACCCCCGATTCTGAAGGAAAAGGAGTACAAGCCCGTTGTACCATACCCAGCAAGATTAAAACAGGATAAGGAGGATGCTCAATTTAAAAAAATTTTGAACGTATTCAAGCAACTCCATATCAACATTCCATTGATGGAGGCCATATCCCAAATGCCTAAGTACGCCAAATTTATGAAGGATCTCGTCACGAATAAAAGAAAGTTGGAAGAATTGGATTCTATGACTCTGATAGGGAACTGCTCTACGTTGATCCAAAAGAAACTGCAGAAAAAACTCACTAATCCGGGTAGTTTCATTATTCCATGTGTGCTTGGCGATGGAATACAAGAAAATGCATTGGCCGACTAAGGGGCGAGCATTAATGTGATGTCATATAAGCTATTTCTAAAGTTGGGTTTGGAAGATTTGAGACCCACAAGCATGACCCTACAACTTGCTGACCGTTCATTGCGAAGACCTCGAGGGGTAGTTGAAGATGTTCTTGTTAGGGTTGATAAACTTATCATTCCAGTGGACTTTGTTATACTAGATATGGATGATGATGTGGAGGTTCCCATAATTCTTTGCCATCCTTTCCTTAACACATCCGGTGCTTTAATTGATGTTAAGGATGGTAAGATGACTCTAAGAGTGGGAGATGAGCAAGTGATCATCACTCTCCCTGAAGCAATGCGGCACACACTCGATCACGATGATAGTTTGTATTTCATGGATAAGACTGATGTAATTATTTCTGATTGTGTGCAGGAAGTCTTGGCTTTGAACCTGCTTGATGAGATTTTGGGTGAGCTAGGGGATGAAAAGATTGAAGAAAATGATACCCCGCCTTCACTAATGCAACAAGTTGCACAAGTTGTGTGTGAGTCTCCACCACATGACAAAGAGAAGAAAATAATGAAGATGTCATGGAGAAAGATGAATAAAAAGCTAAGAAAAGAAGTTAAAGCCGCAACAATGTCACCCAAGGAGGTAGATCAATTAATCTTTGAGAATCAGAGAAAATCCAAGCTCTTTTCATGCCTTTCGATGAATTTCTCGGGGAACAACATTTCACACAAGGTTGGAGGTAATTCGACTTCCTTTGATCCACCATGATGATGAGGTAATAGATGTCGAGCTAAAGACGCTAAACAAGCGCTCCTTGGGAGGCAACCCAAGCATTTGAATTCTTTGCAAGTTCATTTTCGTATTTTTAGTTTGTGTGTTCGTGTGTTTTTCGTATTTTTGAAGTGTTAGTGCTTGTTGTTCTTTGAATTTTAAGTGTGTCATTGTGATTGTTTAGCTATCTTTCTCAATTTTTTTTATCATGGTCTTTCAATGGTTGTCCTGTGCTCTTTAATTTTTTATTCATTGTGACGTATCAAACTTCATGTTCTTAATGGTTGTTAGTGATTTTGGCTTGTTTTTCATGAGTTTTTTTGGATGTTTGGATGAGTCTTTGAGGTAAAATCTGGAAAACGGTCATTTCTTGACCGCATACACGCTTGTATATGCATCCAGAGAATCATGTAGGTGACCATGCGCCCGTATGTGTGCCCATCATGCCCAACCAGAGACTTATGCGGGAGACTATGCGCCTGCATGAGTGCTCGGTATACCCAACCTGATACTCATGCGGGCGACCATGCGCCCACATGAGTGCTCAGTATTGGCAGGCCGAGACTCATGCGGCCAACCAAGCGGGCGCATGGGTGGCCGCATGGTTGGCCAAGTGCTTTAACCCCTCTCTTCACTCCATGTTCTCACTATTCACTCATTTTCTCATCTTCTTCTTCTCATCTCCTCTTCATTTCTCGATCATTTTCTTTCACTCCTCATCCTAGAAAACAAGTTTTTGGAAGATTTTTGAAGTTTTATCGAGTTTTTAGCCGGATTTCGATTCACCTTCACTTTGGTGCCATAGCTTGAGGTAAGCTTCATAACTCTCCATTTCTAGGACTTTTCTTTGTGTTTATGGGCTGATTTTCTTGGGAATGTTGTTGTGAATGCTTCTTGTAAATGTTTTCTTTGAATTTGAAGCTTTGTAAAATTGGTTTGCTACTTTTACAAGGAGAGACTCTGTCGAAATTTTCCCGAATATACTGTAGCAATACTTAGATTTTAGCCCATTTATTTCATTGAGCATTCTTTTCATATATTTTTGGTTTAATGGTGTTTGTTTGATCTTGTAAGGATGCCGACCAAGAATGTGGCTTCGAAGTGAGCCCGTAGAGGCTCTCCACCGTCCGTTTGCGGGCCAAGATTTCCAAATGATGCCCACAAAACAAGATACGCCTTATTGTCGAGGAAAGCGTTTCGTCACTGTTCGAAGGCTTGATTTGGAAATTTTGAAAGATGTGGGGCTTAAACACTACCTTAATTTCCATAACCAAGCGCATGGCGTCACCACCTCCACCAGATCATTAGACTCATGACACCGACTTTCATTTTTACTTTTCTTTTCATGTTGTTTGTATTTTTCTTGTATGCACTTAGACTTATTTTGATGTGTGTTATACTACTCAGTTAGTTAGGGTTTCGGCCCTGCTAAACTATTTTTATCTAGTTTGGATTTTTTCTATTCACTTCTCCTCATTTATTTTTCGAGTTGTGATGCATTTCCTGCTGTTTCCGGGACTCATCATTGAGGATGCTTCACACTTCATGGCCCTAGTGACTTACCCTTGTCCGTGTTCACTCTGGATTCACTGCATCAACTAATTGGGGAAGTCTCCTTGCTTCATCTCCTTATTTTTATTGCATACCTATCACCCTGTTCTGTTGATTCATGTACATTAGGGATAATGTACGATTCTAGGTGTGGGGATGGAGTGTGTTGCCCTTATTGCATGCTTGTTTTACCTATAATAGCAATGACACTTAGTTTAGGACTTCCTAGCATGAAGGGTTGACAGTTATGAGTTGTATTTCATTATTGTGCCTAAATGATGTCCTGCTTTATCTTTAGTGCACTGATAGACTTTTACACATGTACTTCCACCTCATACACTCCAACTAACCCATTACAATGTTTCGGCATTAAAATGTTAAAGTCTACTTCCAATGCGTTTTTGAGAGCCTTTGAGGTCCTTTGTTGTTTTCTTTGGCCTCAAGTGAGTTTGTTTAACAGGTTTTATACCGGGGGATACAAGATACAATATATACATATAAAAAAAAGTGGAGTCTATGACAGTATTCCTCTGCTAGTACAGCATGAATGCATCTATGTGGACTGTAATCAAGTAGGATGGGTGACTCTTGTGCCTGGCCAGCATGTGCATCTGTCTAAAAGATTTTTGTGCAGTCTACGTTAGTCGGACTCAGAAAAAAAAACTATGTATATATGTAAGTAAAGAATAAAGTATCTTGTCTGTATCTGATGAGCGTCGCACGACAAGCTAAAAAGCTAGCACGCAACTACCCGGCCGCAAGTGCACGGGTTGCCAAGTAATAATCTCTCGCGTGAACACGAGAGGGTCGTATTCCCAAGGGCCCCGAGATCTACTATTACTTCCTTTTGGGGTTCACTGTCTAGTCGATCGAAACAGGGTTTTTGCAATTATAAAGGTTAAAAACGATAAAACAATTAAGAAAATAAAAGTGGAATAAAGCTCGATCCGGGCAATGATTGAGGTGAAGAATCCAAGAGTTAGGAATGCCTTGTGCGAGGATTCCCCCGGGAGGAGAATAAGTACGGATGACAATGACAATCAAGACAATACGGTTGACTTGGTTTTGGTCCGCTAGACTCAGATATCGACTACCCCGAAACTTTCGTAGTATAGCCCTAATCCAGTACGAGCTCTTCTATCCAGAAGATACTCCTACGATGTCAATGAGAACAAGGAGTCTTGATTAGGGTTAATCTAATGCACACTTTCGGCTAAATTAACCCTAAACACGCGGAAGGCTACTAATACACGGAACCTCCGGTATACTAGTACAATGAGTCCCTCTTTAGCCATCACAAGACCTAATGCAAGCTAGCATCCCGCCAAACAAGTATCATTCATAATCAATTCTACGGAAACCGTCCATTGTAGAATGAACAAGATAGTGATGAATTAAAACCAAACAAACAAGCCACACATTCAACAAGTAAAAGAGTCATCCATACAAAGTCTCCTGCCTAGGTTCACCGCGAGCCTGGTGGCCTTGGGAGTTTAGTTTGACATAACAAAATAGAGGAGTTCACAATACATAAGGTTCATCAAACAAACAACAAGGAACCTCCCCTCAAATTGTTTGCTAAGGGTTGACGATGTAGCTCGTCGGATCCGCGCCACCGAGCTCTTTGATGCTTGTCAACGTTCTCCCCTTCTTCTCTCGTTCAATTCCCACCGAATTCGCCTCCAAAATGATAGAGAATTACCCTGATGGAGTGAGGAAACCGGATGAGAGCCAACAGCCCAAGAATGCCTTTCAGAACCCTTGAAGAGCGGCTTAAATACCCCAAAGCTGTGCGGGCACTGCGCAGTGACGGCACAGCCTTTTGGCTGTGCTGTGCGGCTTGTATGTGGGGCTGCACACAAGCCGCACAGCCTTCTGGCTGTGCTGTGCGGCCAGTGTGCGGCCCTGTACACAGGCCGCGCAGGCTTCTGTCTGGTGTAAGCGGCCAGTGTGCAGGGCTGCACAATGGCCACGCAGATGCTTCAGAATTAGCTTTGTGCATGATCCTTGGCATCCAGAGCATGTAATCATCTTCTTTCTTCCTCATTTCCTTCCGGAATGACTCAAATATGTATCTTTATCGGGAAAACCGTCACGAAGCCCTGAAATGAAAATAAATGCATCAAGCACACCAAATGTCATCGAAATAAATACAAGTTGCATGAAAGTAAATAAATTTTATCGCTGAAATATGATATATTTAGGCACTTATCAGTATCCCTTGAAGCCTGTTGCACAGCCACTTCAGAGCCAAAGTTTTATTCAGGAACCGAAGACTCTTAACTGAGAATTGAGGGTATCTTTAACAGATTAATGCTGACTTCATTGTGTGTGGAGTGATTGGACACCTTTGGGTGATCCATGGTATGGAGGTTGAGGTTGGAAGTCAGCACACACTCACCAGTGCACTTTAGATGAAACAGGACTATCCTTACCCAGTTGCCAACAGAACAACTCATTATCTGTCTTTCCTTCTATTATTGCTTGTGGGGTCCTGTACTATCAAGCTTGAGGTCGTACAGTTAGTCATTTATCTTCTTGCCCCTGTTCTTCATGTTTGTTTGCATGGGGACAAGCAAACGCTTAGGTGTGGGGATGTTTGATAAACGCCTAACTGGACTTATTATTTATGTATATCTGCATATTTATCGAGTATTTTTAGATGTGTGGATGCCCGTTTTCGGTCTAAATTGGTTTATTTCATGTTACAAGCACAATAGTTACCGTGGGGAGCTCTTCAATAAGATTTTTAGAAGAAATCGACAAGAAAAGACCATTTTCGAGCAGAACTGTAGTACGAGTACTGTAGCAGAACTGTAGCACGAGAACTTTGGCGAAACGGCTAAGTCTGGAGGCTCATGCGGGCACCTATACCGGCGCATAAATGACCGCATACATCCCTGTAGCGGCAGCACTGTACCAGCTGTACTACAGCAGAGTTACTGTAACGGGGGGGGGGGGGGGGGGGGGGGGGGGGGGGGGGGGGGGGGGGGGGGGGGACTGTAGCACGCAACTGCTGCAACTTACACAAAATTCGGGGTGCTACAGTGCCTGTATGCGCACCCCATGCTAGGCCGCATGACATCCTGAAGATAGCTTTTTAAGGGTTTGGTTCTCATTTTTCAAGGAAGGAAGCCCTAGCTCTTGTTCTACTTGTCACCACCATCAATTCTGGGCTAGGAGCAGCCGTCGGAGGCCATTTCCAGGGAGAGAACGTCGAGGAGAGTGACATACAATGAAATCCACCTCCTTGATCTGCATTTGAGGGGTAGAACGACAACGGAAGCCACCATTTGGTGGCGTCTTTGGAAGCGTCATTCGGCCCCTATCTTTTGAGGAAGTGTTTTCTTTGTATTGTTGGTTGTTTCCATGTATTTTATTGAGTATTTTGTATTCATGAGCAACTAAGCCCCAAGGTCACCGATTGTAGGTGAACCTTGGTGGTGAACTTGTGTAGGATGTTTGCTTGATTAGTTTTATGCATTTAGGACTTGTTTGTGAACTTTGTTTGGTGTATTTGAATGCTTAGTATGCATGAGAACTCTGTGTGTCAATGTTTAGAAAATGCTAGGAAGCATGACCATTGCCCTAGTATTAGGCTCACCAAGCTTGGTAGGGATACATGTACGAATATGCTGTGACCATCGGGTATTTGTACCACTCCATTGTTAGGGTTGAACTAGATTGTGTCTTCTCCCTAACTTGAGAAACCTATCGTGCCCTTTGCAATCGTGTGAGGATTCGAGCGGAAGAAATTCCGTACTTGATATTTGTACCTGATTAGGGACCAATTTCCGCGACCATCGGGTTGGTCTAATTTAGGATTTCTCATTCCAAACTACCCATTTGCATGCTAGTTAAGGAAACTTCCGCACTTTAGTAGCCCCCTTGGGAATCCTCATCCGTGACCCTCTCTTTATATTGTTCTTACCCTCGGATTATTGCCTCCGCCTTAGAGTAACTCTCTTGCATGTTAATTGATTCTTACCCTCTATTTATATTCTTGGGTGGAACGGCGGCGGCGGCGGCATCCTCTTTGGCTAGAGCGGACCGGCGGCCTCCTTTGAGGGAGAGAGGGAGAGGAAAGATTAGGGATAGGGTTTTCTCTAATACACATGTATTTATATAACCCTAAAACCGATCCCAATGCAATATCAACCATTGATTCCACATATTGAATCTTCCCTCTTATTGGATATTAATCATATTCGATCCAATAAGCTAACACTTAATTCAAATTAAGTCCCTCATTTTTAAGTTATCTCATAACTCAATCCTTACACATTCGCGGTTAGACCAAATCAACTCTTGATATATCTAAACTCCATTTAGCTATTCGACTCATTAGATTGAGTCCAGATTTCACGGCTTTTACGTGTGCGATCCTGTAGGCCCGTTTTAAAATCGACAATGGGATTTTAACGTCATTAAGGCCCATAAGTCACAAATGCCGTCTAGCATGGCAATGTGACTACCCAAATTAAAACGGAGGTTGACTGGGTAATCAACTAACCTCGTAACCTTATCTAATTCCTTTGCCAATTGAATATCTCGATCAACATAAGGCATGGAGCTTAGTCACCCTTATTTATTTGTCGATCTATTTTTTGATTCTCGGTGAACTGACTAGGTCAAATAAATGATAACCCTTAACATTTCACTTAGGCGTGGCCACGCACTACTCAGTTTCACCGATCAAGTGCCTGGTGATATTCTCTCTCCTCAGAGAGTGGCAATCCCCTCGCATCGCTAATGTTACTCGCTATGAATCTCGATGCATCCAATCATATCCACATGATGGGTCGACCGCAAGTGCACGGGTCGTCAAGTAATACCCCTCACGCGCGCGCGAGGGGGTCGTATTCCCAAGGGCCCGAGAATCTACCCTTACTTCCTCTTCGTATGATTGTTTGGCCAATCAAGTCAAGTGTTGTGCAAAAGAAAGTAAAAAGATGATTAACATGCAAATAAAGTGTTCTAAGGTGGAGGCAATGAACGAGGGATAAAACAATATAAAGAGAGGGTCACGGATGAGGATTACCAAGGGGGCTACTAAAGTGCGGGGCTTGCCTTAACTAGCATGCAAATGGGTAGTTTGGACCGAGAAACCCGAAGTTAGACCAACCCGATGGTCACGGAAATTGGTCCCTAATCCGGTACAAGTATCGAATACGGAATTCCTTCCGCTCGAATCCTCACACGATTGCAAAGGGAGCAAAAGGTTTCTCAAGTTAGGGAGAAGACACAAACTAGGTCAACCCTAACAATTGGAGGGGTACAAATACCCGATGGTCACGGCGTATTCATACATGTATCCCTACCAAGCTTGGTGAGCCTAATACTAGGGCAATGGTCATGCTTCCTAGCATTATCTAAACAATGATACACAGAGTTCTCATGCATACCAAGCAATCAAATACACCAAACAAGGTTCACAAACAAGTCTCAAATGCATAAATCAAGTCAAGCAAGCATCCTACACAAGTTCACCCCCAAGGTTCACCTACATCCGGTGACCTAGGGGTTTAGTTGCCCATGAATACAAAATACACAAGAAAACACATCAAAACAACCAAATACATAGATGAGAACACCCCCTCAAAAGATAGAAGCCGAATGACGTTCCAAAGACGCCACCAAAGGGGTGGCTTCCCTTGTCGATTCTCCTCCAAACTAAGGATCAAGAGGGTGGATCTCGTTGTATGTCGCTCTCCTCGTCGTTCTCTCCCCGGAAATGGCCTCCGACGGCAGCTCCTAGCTCCGATTTGAAGATGGTGGCAAGTTGGCTCAAGACCTAGGGCTCTTTTTTTCCAAATGAACTCAAAACCCTTAAAAGAAAACTTTTTCCAGTGGGTTATGCGGCCCCCTACGCGGCCCCGCATGCGGGGAGAGAAAATTCCCGAGAAAATCCCGAAATCGAGTAAGTTGCTACAGTGCCGCTACAGTAGAACTTCTACAGTATAATTGCTACAGTGCCGTATGCGGCCTCTGCAGTGCCCACATGACAGCCCGCATGAACCTCCAGACATAGCCATTTTCACCAAAGGATTCGTGCTACAGGATCTGCTACAGTGTCGCTACAGTACCCCCCGTATGAAATAGTGTTTTCGTTGCCGATTTCTTCTCAAATTCTATCAATGAGCTCAAAGGGGTCACATCAGTACCTGTAACATAGAAAAATATGTAATACATACACCCGAATACATGGAAAATACGTATGTTTAGGCGTTTATCACCACACTTGTCACTTTGTTACGAATGACATTAGGTGTATACACCAACACTAATCCAAGCTCCATAGTGACCTTGAGTCTAAGGATTCGGTATAAGCGTTACACGAGAACCACTTATGACTTTTCAACCATGTAGTGATGTCGTGAGCGGATCAATCAAGGTACGCTGTTCACTAACACTTGTCTATGTCTATTGAATTACATCACATGTCCTATAATCCGTAAAACATAATCATCACACAATAGGTATACTAGTCTTAGTTTACTATCATTCCCATGACAGTAATTGGCTAGGGATGTTTAGAAAGTTGTTCCTTTACGCAGCAAGTTTTTACTGCCCGAATCACATATTCAGTAACTTGTGCGGAACAAACTCTCAGGGATAGTTTATCCAATCATACATGCACAAAAATGCAGTAAGATAAAACAAGCCAGGTTTTATTAAAAAAAACATATAACTCATAAAGGTTCAGATCAACGCATTGGGGCTAGGGCTAACACTAACAATCTCCCACTAGCACTAGTCCTAATCGGGCATAGCCCTAAGACCTAATGATCTCATGTGACGGTCATGCTTCGCCTTAACCAACTGCTTAGTCAGGGGGTCAGCTACATTATCTTCCCCAACTATCTTCCACACCTTCACATCTCCTTTGTCGACGATCTCTCGGGTGAGATGGAATCGCCTGAGTATGTGTTTGGACTTCTGATGTGATCGGGGCTCCTTAGCCTGTGCGATGACCCCGTTGTTGTCATAATAGAGGCTAACCCAGATAAGAACCTCCGAAGCCAAACAACCTTCTTAGCAGCATCTAAAGCTGCTATATACTCAGACTCTGTAGTAGAATCAGTGACGGTGACTTGTTTTGAGCTTTTCCAGCTAACAGCACCTCCGTTTAAGCAGAACACGTAACCTGATTGTGATTTGCAATCATTTGCGCTGGTTTGAAAATGCAACATTGGTGTAACCAGTTACAACGAGCTCATTCTCACCACCATACACCAAGAAATAACTTTAATACCCAAGTTAGTCCCTCTAAAATTCGAAATCCGCCTTTTTAGTCCCTCTCTTACAATTTAAGCCCTTTTAGACCTTTTATTTGTATGATTTTGGAAATACAGTCCTGAGACCAACGGTGGTTAGTTCTTCCATTTTGTTTTGCTAACATGGCTTTTTTTATAATAAAAAAATATTAAAAAATATTAAAAAATAACAGCTTCTTATCTTCTTCCGCTCGAGCACCATCCTTCATCTCCATTGCCGGCGAAACCCTCAACGAGAAGGAAAAGCCCGTTAGTAGCAGTCATCAAGAAAGAGAGAGAGAGAGAGAGAGAGAGAGAGAGAGAGAGAGAGATCCTGCGGATGAAGCCCTCGACAAGAAGAAAGATCCCATTAAAAGCAATCATTAAGATCGAGTTTATTGTTTTTGTATCTTGTGTTAACTTTTTAAGTTCTTATTTAATAAAACAGCAACCTTGTAGCTCTTTTCAGGAAAAAGAAAGAAGAGCAAGAGAGATGGAGAGAGGAGTCTCGTTCTTTTATTCTCTCATCCACATATGCTATATTTTACCTGGACTTGTTGTATTTTGATTGTATTTAATACAACAATGTTGAAATCCAATAAAGCTTGGATGTAATTTATACAACATTGCTATATTTTTTTTTTTTTCAGATTTTGTTGTTATTATTTGGTTGTATTCAGTTAAATATCAATGGAATTCATGGATTTTTTTTTTCTGGATATATTATGGAACAACCAGGATCAACAATAAATTCATACTCATTAACAATCAATGTAAACAAAACAATAACTATACTCATTATAAACAATCCTGACTTTAATAAAATTTTATATTCATTAATAGAATATATTCTGCATACCTAGGAGACAAAGTAGTGACCATATTGGAAGAAGCAAAATATGACCCAAAAATGGCATACAATCTTTCAAAAAATTACCAAAGTTGTACGCCAACAATATTCATATTTGCCTAACCTTTGTGGAGTTTGAACAAAACTTTAAAACCATATAACAAAAAACTATCCCCAAATAAGAGCTTTAACTGTTATCATGCTTTCTTGTAACTGATGACATTCTCTGTTATCATGCTTTCTTGTGTAGCTAAAATGTCTGGAACGTGTTGTTGACCTAGTTGAGGAGTTTCCATAGATTCAGTTGTTGTCATGCTTTGTTGTGTGGCTAAGATTTCCAGAACTTATTGTTGTGTAGTTGAAATGTTTGGAGTTTGAACTGTTGTGCAGGCCTGATGATTTGTTTCTTCATTCTTGGTTCTTCTTGAAGCAAACCTCTTATTCCTTAAAGCCTGACAATTAAACATAAAAGAACAAGTATTATTGACCAAACAAACTAATAGGCATCAAAGTGAACAATACAACCAACATTGATCACCATTGATAAGTGTCTAAATACATTGTGTTTTAGTTGAAAAGTTTGTATACTTTCGTTCAACTTGTATTAGGGTTTTGATGACTTTTGGTGCATTTAATGTATTTATTTTTTATTTCAGGGTTTCATGGCCGTTTTCGCAAGGATAAGCCTTATTTGTGCGATTCCGAGGAGAATTGAAGAAGAAATGGAGACAATACGTGCCCCGGACGTAGCAAGCCACGCGAAGACATAGCTTCCACTGAGCTGTGTGCGGCCAGTGTGCGGCCTGCACACTGGCCGCACACATTTGGCAGAGGCCTGTACGGCCATGTGTGTGGCCCGCACACTTAGCCGCGCAGCGTGGGCAGAAGCCTGTGCGGCCACTGTGCGGCCCGCACAGTGGCCATACACCATCGGGTTATTTAAGCAAAACTGAGCGTTTTTGGGACGCATTATCTTGGACTACTTGTTCTCATCCGAGCTCCACACACCCTAAACCTAATTTCATCATCTTTGGAGGTGATTTCGGCTAGGATTGAAGGAAAGAAGAAGGGGAGAACGTTGACAAGCATCAAAAGGCTCGGCGGCGCGGATCCGACGAGCTACACCATCAACCCTTAGTCGACATTTCGAGGGGAGTTTCCTTGTTGTTTCCTTGATGAACCTTATGTATTGTGAACTCCTTCATTTTGTAATGTCGAACTAAACTACCAAGGCCACCGGGCTCCCAGTGAACCTTGGGAGGAGAATTTGTATGAATGACTCTTTGATTTATTGAATGAATGTGTGGCTTGTTTGTTTGGTTTTAATTCATCACTATCTTGTTCATTCTACGATGGATGGTTTCCGTAGAATTGATTATAAATGATACTTGTTTGGCGGGACGCTAGCTTGTATTAGGTCTTGTGATGGTTAAAGAGGGACTCATTATACTAGTATACAGGAGGTTCCGGGTATTAGTAGCCTTCCACGCGTTTAGGGTTAATTTAGCCAAAAGTGTGCATTAGATTAACCCTAATCAAGACTCCTTGCTCTCATTGACATCGTAGGAGTATCTTCTGGATAGAAGAACTCATACTGGATTAGGGCTATACTACGGAGGTTCTGGGGTAGTCGATATCCGAGTCTAGCGGACCATAACCAAGTCAACCGTATTGCTTTGATTATCATTGTCATCCGTACTTATTCTCCTCCCGGGGTAATCCTCACCCAAGGCCTTTCTAAACTCTTGGATTCTTCACCTCAATCATTGCCCGGATCGAGCTGTGTCTTACTCTTATTTTCTTATTTGTTTTATCATTCTTAACCTTTATAATTGCAAAATCCCTGCTTTGATCGACTAGACAGTGAGCCCCAAAAGAAAGTAATAGTAGATCACGGGACCCTAGGGAATACGACCCTCCTTATGAGGTTATTACTTGACGACCCATGCACTTGTGGCCGGGGAGTCGCGTGCTAGCTCTGTAGCTAGTCGCGCGCTCGCTCATCAAGTTTTTGGCACCGTTGCCAGGGAACATCCGAGAATACTAGGAAAACTTTTGGATCATTGCTCTAGTCATTTTGCTTTCATTTGTAATTATTTTTCTTTCCTTGCTTTTTATTTTCATCCTTTGTACATATCAACTAACATCCCTTTTTAATTTTCATTTTCCAGGTGCACCGTTATACTTCTCCGCATCGATGGATCGATACCTGAGTGAACCTGCATCACACTATTTGGATCGATGGGCAAGGCAGTTTTTGGATCATGATGAGATCTTTAACTTAAGCATTCTGGATCAGAAAGAAAGAAACCTCAGCAACAATGAAATTTTCTCTCAGTTCATGAATAAAGCCGAGTGTTTAGATTTTGCAAGAGGTGGGACTCATGACCAACAGCCAAGTACAGTTGATGAGTATACCAGTCTATACAGTCTAAAGAATTTGTGTATGAGATGAAAAGGGAATCGGAGTTAAAAGGGATAGCTCTAATGATGAATTGGAAGAATTCGAGAGGATACAGCGCGACAGCATGAACAAGCTAAAGCCATCCATCGATGAACCACCAGAATTGGAGTTAAAAGAATTACCCCCTCATCTTGAGTACGCATTTCTTGAAGAGAATTCTAAGCTACCGGTAATAATTTCCTCCAGTCTTTCAACAGAAAAAAAGAATGAACTGTTAAAAGTATTGAAGAAACATAAGCAAGCCTTGGCATGGAAGATTTCAGACATCAGGGGAATAAATCCATCTTTCTGCACTCATAAGATTTTAATGGAAAACAACCACAGGCCGTCAGCTCTACCGCAAAGGAGGTTGAACCAAAACATTAAAGAAGTGGTGAAAGCTGAATTTATCAAATTACTAGACGCCGGTATAATTTACCCAATCTCTGATAATGCTTGGGTCAGTCCTACCCAGGTGGTACAAAAAAAAAAGGGGGCATGACGGTGGTGACTAACGAGCAGAATGAGCTCATCCCTACTAGGCAGGTCACGGGTTGGCGAGTTTCTATTGATTACAGGAAGCTTAATGATGCCACTTGTAAGGACCACTTCCCTCTCCCATTCATTGATCAGATGCTCGAAAGACTAGCTGGACATGAGTACTATTGCTTCCTAGATGGTTTTTCTGTGTACTTTCAAATCCCTATTGCTCTTGAAGATCAAGAGAAGACAACCTTCACCTGTCCATATGCTACTTTCGCCTATCGCAGGATGCCCTTCGGCCTATGTAATGCCCCCGCCACATTTCAGAGATGCATGCTTGCCATTTTTGTGGACATGGTTGAAAACACGATAGAGGTGTTCATGGGTGATTTTTCTGTGTACGGGAGCTCATTTGACATATGTTTGAAGAATTTGGAGCGTGTTTTGAAACGATGCGAGGAAACCAATCTAGTTCTGAGCTGGGAGAAATGCCTCTTCATGGTAAGAGAAGGGATAGTTTTGGGACACAAAATTTCATGCAGTGGTATTGAAGTAGATAAGGCAAAGATTTCTGCCATCGAGAAACTCCCTCCTCCGACATCTGTCAGGGCCATTAGAAGTTTTTTGGTGCATGTCGAGTTCTACAGGAGATTTATAAGGGACTTCTCTAAGATTGCAAAACCATTGACTAAGCTCCTCGAGAAAGACGTGCCATTCAACTTCACCCCAGAATGCTTGACTGCCTTCACTGTTCTAAAGAATCAACTTATTCAAGCACCCATCCTAATTGCTCCAAACTGGGAGCTACCATTCGAGTTGATGTGTGACGCCAGTGACTATGAGGTGGGAGCAGTATTGGGACAGAGAAAGGACAACCACTTCCATCCAATTTATTATGCAAGCAAAACTCTCACTGAGGCGCAGGAGAATTATACTACCACCGAGAAAGAACTCCTTGCGGTGGTTTTTGCTTTCGGCAGGTTCAGGCCTTACTTGGTGCTTTCCAAAGTAGTGGTTTGCACTGATCATTCGACACTTTGATATCTCTTAAGTAAAACTGATGCTAAGCCACGTTTGATCCGTTGGGTGCTTCTGCTTCAAGAATTCGACATGGAAATTAAAGACAAGCGGGCGCTGAAAATTTAGCTGCTGATCATCTATCTCGATTAGAGAACAGTGACTCATTAGCCACCATGGACGTCGAGATTAATGACTCTTTCCCCGAGGAGCAACTTTTCCGTGTCCAGGTGATTCATGAAGAGGAGCAACCCTAGTTTGCAGACATTGCTAATTATTTAGCAGCGGGCATTCTTCCAAAGTGGTTCAATTACCAACAAAAGAAGAAGTTTTTTTGCTGATCATAAGCATCACATTTGGGAGGAACCCTACTTGTTCCGCATCTATGCTGATCAGGTGGTTAGGCGGTGTGTGTCGCAATCCGAAGGGCTGGACATCATCAGACACTATCATGAAAGACCAACTGGGGGACACTACAGCACCAATCGAACAGCTAAGAAAATCTTAGATGCGGGATTTTTCTGGCCCACCATTTTTCAAGACACCCAGAAGCACGTACAGACATGTGACCGCTGCCAAGGAACAGGAAACATATCACGTCGAGATGAAATGACTCAGAATGCTATCCAGGTTTGTGAGGTTTTTAATGTTTGGGGAATCAATTTCATGGGGACATTCCCGAATTCCCGTGGGCATAAGTTCGTTCTGGTCACCGTGGACTATGCATCCCGTTGGGTGGAAGCTCAGTCATTCCCAACAAGTGATGCCCGAGTAGTTGTGCAATTCTTGAAGAAGCTGTTCTCACGATTTGGAGCACCACGGACAATTATTATTGATAGAGGAGCACATTTTTGCAACTCGCAGTTTGCGAAGGTTCTGAAAAGATATGGTGTCTCTCATCATACGTCCACTGCATACCATCCACAAACTTGCGTTCAAGCTGAAGTCTCTAACAGAGAACTCAAGAGAATCCTTGAAAAAACGGTCGCTCATCATCGCCAGGATTGGGTTGACCATTTGGAGGATGCACTATGGGCATATCGCACGGCATACAAAACACCTACTGGAAGCAGTCCGTATCGTTTAGTCTATGGCAAGGCATGTCACCTACCAGTAGAACTCGAATACAAGGCATATTGGGCCACCAAATTCCTAAACTTTGATTTCCACTCTGTTGGAGAAAAGAGGAAAATGCAGTTAAATGAACTTGATGAATGGAGATCTCTAGCATATGAAAATTCAAGGGCGTACAAAGACAAGGTGAAATAATTTCATGACAAGAATGTAAAGTAGAATAAGAAGTTTAAGGTGGGAGATCAAGTGTTGTTATACAATGCCCGACTTCGCCTATTTCCCGGGAAGCTCAAATCAAGATGGTCAGGACCATACACAATAACTAATGTCTCACCTCAAGGAGTAATTGAAATTCATCATCCGGAAAAGGGTCAGTTCAAGGTTAACGGGCATCGCCTCAAGCCATATTTTGGTAAGGTTCCAACACACCCTGATGCATCAGGTAAAATCTTCCCTTTTGAACCACCTTGATTTTGCAAGACTCAAACGTCAGGCTCGCGATGCTAAACAAGCGCTCATGGGAGGCAACCAAAAATTTTTACATTTCCGTACTCTTCCATTTCCCTATTTTAGTTTTTCTTGTGTTGTCTCTTGGATTTTGAGCTCTTTCTCTCGTTTCTTCCAATTTTGCTAAATTCTTGTGTCCTTGTTTCACTTTCATCTTGGTTATTTTTTTTTATGTTTTGGGGTAAAAACCTGTATTTTTTGTCCAAGAAAAATTTGAGTTGCATGTTCTTCATTGTTTACATGTTTGGTGGCTGAAATTGAGGTTTTTAGTGCGCAACAGTGCGTTGTGCGGGCTGTATACGGCCCACACGCCCTTGCCAGAAGGGTGTGCGGGTTAGTGTGCGGCCTGCACACCAGCCGCACGCCTCAGCCAGAGGAGCGTGCGGCCTGGTGTGCGATCCGCACACCAGGCCGCACATGCTTGGCAGAAGATTGTGCGGCTGGTGTGCGGGCTGCACGCCGCCCGCACACTTGCCTAGGTCTTGTTGCCAAAATATTTTTCTCTCCGGCTTTTCTCCATCGTTCGGCACTTATTTTGATCCTGTCGCCTCCCGTCGTGTCGTTTCACCTTTAAAAACACTCTCCAAACTCCAATTCTTTTTTTGTTTTTGAGGTGATTTCTTGGCTTTTAACTACTTAATCGGGCTGGAGCTTCGTGGAATTTGTGCAAATGGCCAACCTTCCGATAGAGACACTTTTAGGACACACGGAGGACTTTGAACGAACCCATCGATATTTTCACCTCGAGAGCTCACTTTCCTTTTACTGTTTCTTTCCTTTTCTTTGTTTTTGTGTGATTGATGGATGCCTTATTCGATGTTTGTTCTCCTTGCAGGTTGAATGAGACATCACATTTTTCTTTCTCTCCACCTTATTTGTTGCTGAGGCGAAAGCTACCCTGAACTCAGGCTCCTCGAGTCTCACGACACTTGTTTCGGGGAAGTTCACGAACCCACCTCCTTTATTTTCATTGCATATTCTTTCTTTGCTGCTGACATAGGTACATTGAGGGCAATGTACTACTCTAAGTGGGGGGTGGGTGTGTGTGTACTCTTGAATACTTATTTTGTTCATGAACCATAATGAAAATTTCTGAATTGTTGCATGTTTGTTAAACCAAGGACGGCATGCTTAATTGTGATTGTATTACAGCATGAAGACCATGATAGACACTAAGCTATTGGTGACCCTGCACCTTTAAGATTTTCGTGCCATTTTTGGCATTCCTTTCACTTACCTCCTAGGTAGAACCTTGGACACCTAGGTGAGGAACAACAGTTACCTTCGTGACCCTCTTAGTTGCTAACCCATTCTAGTGGTTTCGTGTCTTGATGTGTTAGACATGTCTTCTAATAGACTCTTAAGGACTTTCCTCTTTATTTTTTTTTGCAATACGGTAAAAAAAAGGGGGGGGGGACTTAACAAATAAAAGGGATAGTGCTCCTCTGTCGTACTAGCAAAGTAACCTGGGGTTCTTGCTCCTAACCAGAGTGTTCCTCTCGCCAAATGCTATAAGGACTTGAGCGCGTGTATATGAATGTGCAAAGCTCCAGGTAATGTGGATTTGCAGTTCATGTTAGTCCCGAGAAAAACTCATTTGTACAGCAAAATAAGACCTTGCGACCGGTTGTTGTTTGAATACAAGAGGAAAGATCTTTAGGAGTCTACTAGGAGTATCTCTACCACCTCAAAGCTGAATTCCACTAAGTGGTGTGAATTACTTCAAGAAGTGGTCCTCGGGGTCCTGTCTACCTTTCTTGGACTACAGGGTTTCGAACTAGGGGGGTTGCACACACACATCACGATACGGCCAATGAATGCACGAAAAATCTTAAATGGTCCTTGCTTAGTGGTTTGAGTTTCGTTCTTGCTATGATACATTCCTTTCTAGCCTGAGGTTATGTATTTAGTCACTTATCAGTATCTCTTGTTCTCTGTGTTTGTTTGCTTGGGGACAAGCAAATGCTTAAGTGGGGGGTATTTGATAAGTGTCTACATACATTGTGTTTTAGTTGAAAAGTTTGTATACTTTCATGCAACTTGTATTAGGGTTTTGATGACTTTTGTTGCGTTTAATGTATTTATTTTTTATTTTCGGGTTTCATGGCCATTTTCGCAAGGATAAGCCTTATTTGTACGATTCCGGGCAGAATTGAAGAAGAAATGGAGACCATACGTGCCCCGGACGTCGCAAGCCACGCGAAGACACAACTTTCACTGAGCTGTGTGCAGCCAGTGTGCGGCCGGCACACTGGCCGCACACATTAGATAGAGGCCTGTGCGGCCAAGTGTGCGGCCCGTACACTTGGCCGCGCAATGTGGGCAGAAGCCTGTGCGGCCACTGTGCGGCCCGCATAGTGGCCGCACACCATCGGGTTATTTAAGCAAAACTGAGGGTTTTTGGGAGGCATTCTCTTGGACTACTTGTTCTCATCCGAGCTCTACACACCCTAAACCTAATTTTATCATCTTTGGAGGTGATTTCGGCTAGGATTGAAGGAGAGAAGAAGGGAATAACATTGACAAGCATCAAAGGGCTCGGCGGCGCGGATCCGACGAGCTACACCATCAACCCTTAGTCGACATTTTGAGGGGAGTTTTCTTGTTGTTTCCTTGATGAACCTTACGTATTGTGAACTCCTTCATTTTGTAATGCCGAACTAAACTCCCAAGGCCACCGGGCTCCCAGTGAACCTTGGGAGGAGAATTTGTATGAATGACTCTTTTATTTATTGAATGAATCTGTGGCTTGTTTGTTTGGTTTTAATTCATCACTATCTTGTTCATTCTACAATGGATGGTTTCCGTAAAATTGATTATGAATGATACTTGTTTGGTGGGACGCTAGCTTCTATTAGGTCTTATGATGGTTAAAGAGGGACTCATTGTACTAGTATACTGGAGGTTCCGTGTATTAGGGTTAATTTAGCCGAAAGTGTGCATTAGATTAACCCTAATCAAGACTCCTTGCTCTCATTGACATCGTAGGAGTATCTTTTGGATAGAAGAACTTGTACTGGATTAGGGCTATACTACGGAGGTTCCGGGGTAGTCGATATCCGAGTCTAGCGGACCATAACCAAGTCAACCGTATTGCTTTGATTGTCATTGTCATCCGTACTTATTCTCCTCCCGGGGGAATCCTCGCCCGAGGCCTTCCTAAACTCTTGGATTCTTCATCTCAATCATTGCCCGGATCGAGCTGTGCCCTACTTTTATTTTCTTATTTGTTTTATCGTTCTTAACCTTTATAATTGCAAAAACCCTGCTTTGATCGACTAGACAGTAACCACCAAAAGGAGGTAATAGTAGATCTCAGGACCCTAGGGAATACGACCCTCCTTGTGAGGTTATTACTTGACGACCCATGCACTTACGGTCGGGGAGTCGTGTGCTAGCTCTGTAGCTAGTCGCGCGCTCGCTCACCAACCATCAAGTCACTAGTAGTCAAGAATGATGAACTGTGTGGTACTTCCCTGCCAACAATTACTGCTCTAGTGTGAGCACCCTTCAGCCAATTTTTTGATGCAACATTGAGAATAATTTCAATATTGAGTATGCGTTCACTATTAGAATAGACACCAAATTGATCCAAATGCATTTAGAATTGAGAATTATTTTACAGTTAGTTAAGAATCAGGACAATGAATTTCTTACTCTCAAAGTTCTAAATGAAACTCTTTTTTGTTTCACTTTTGACGCAACATTTGTGTGTCCTGTGTATCTTCTATTACTTTCTTGTTGTACATTCTGGTTACCTGAAGTACTGTTATCATTTGTGGCCTTCATAACAAGAATAATGTTGATTAAAACAACTAAATTAACATGGGATAAAAGAACAAAAAATCATGTGCTTAATAAAAAAAACTGACACTATCAGTCCCTTTTCATTTCTCCTTCTTTTTCTTGCAATGTTGTACTTTCTGGCCCCTTGAAATAATTTTATCATATGTGACCTACATAGCAAACATTGTTTTGTTTTTGACCACTAAATTCCTGTCAAATTAGAAAGCAAATAATTATATACCAGCAAACAAACTTACAAAATCAGTAGCCTTTTCTTTTCCCTTGTTTTCTTTCCCTTGTTGTGTTCCCTGGCCAATTGTAATGTACATAACATCATAGTAACATCATTGAAGTATTTTCATATTAACATGAGTATTAAAATACTTACATTAGTAGCTCTTCTCATACAACTTTTTCTGTTATGACCTTCAGCATAACATATTCCACACTTGAAGAACCTTCCTGCTCTAGTGAGTTTTGTCTTGCCCTTGTTTTGCCCTTCTAATGATTCCCGCTTCCTCTTCTTTGTTGGTCGACCAGGCATTATTTTTTGTATTAGTGGAAGTAGAGGTCCTTCTTGACTTATCCCCCAAAAACTTCTGCCTCTTAATGCATTGACAGTAAATTGGTATGCTTTCAAGTAAGTTTCCTTTCTAAACCATTCAACAGCATAAGCCAATGGATCTCCCCCTTGAAATAAAATTGCAGCAATTGCGTGTTTGCAAGGGATACCACTTTTATCCCATTTCCCGCATGAACAACTCCTATTTGGCAACCCAATAACATAGCTCTCCGTAACCTGCAACAGTATATCATCACAAGAAACTTCATGGCTTGCGGCTCTGATAAGTGTCTAAATGTATGTGTTTTAACATACATATTTTGTTCACTTAGCATGTGTTTTTATTTGAATGGATGCCCGTTTTATGCTTAATTGAGCATTATTTATGTTGTAGGGCATGAAGGAGCCATGAGGAACATGATAATACGATTTGGGCGAAAAAAAGATGAAGAATCAGGGTGCTAGAGTACTGCAGCATACGGGGCCGTATAAGGGGCCGTGAGAATCAAAAGACAGTAGTTTTCAACTAGCCCTCACGGCCCCCTATCCACCCCGGGATCCATTCATCCACCCCGGGATGCACCCCCACATGAGACAGGTTTTGCCCTATTTTTGCCTATCTATCCACCCCTGGATGGATCTATCCACCCCGGGATCCTGCGGGAGTATATATAGAGGCTTTTAGGGCACACAAAGGAACTTCTTGGCCGGCATCTAAAGGAAAGAAACGAAGAAATCTTTGAGGAGACGACGATTTGGAGCCAAGGAAGGGGGCAAGAACATCATTTTAAAAGGGGAGAAGCTTCACCATCAAGGAGGCAAGGATCCAAGTCAAGGGAAGCGTCATTCGGCATCTCTTGGACGGGGGAAAGCGTCATTTGGCCGGACCTCCACCTCCTCCTTCACCATTTCATCTAGGGAGTGTCATTTATGAGCTTTTTAAGTGATTTACTTTGTATTCTTGTTGTTACTTGCTTGATGGCACACTAGACCCCCAAGGCCACCGGATGTTGGTGAACCTTGGGGGGTTCATCATGTATTTTGGATGATCTTTACTTAATTGCAAGCTTGGTTTGGTTTAAGATTTAGTTCATTGTGCTTTATGTCTAGAACTACCATATGGAGAGATCCGTAGTTCTTTCTTGAATTATACACGTAGACGTGACCTACTCACGTGTATTAGGTCATTAATGAATTAAAAGGGGTTACTTGTATTGGCACACCGAGAAATTGGGTGTCGATAGCCCTCCGAGCTTTAAGGATAGACTAGGGTTTAGTGTATCCTTATTTTGGGATCTCCTTATACTTAATGCAATCGTAGGGATGTTGGTTAGGAAGAGATTCCAACCAATATCCGTATGGGATTAGGGTTCAATCGCCGAGAAATTGGGGTTGATCTAATCTTGAGATCCTTTGGTCTAAATCAACCAAGCTACCTTTCATCCTTCATCCATGTATCATGATGACCCCTCAAGGGGATCCACATCCATAGGCCTTTACTCTTCATTGTAGCACTTGCAACCATATTATATGCTTTTAAATTTGTCTAATTACATCGTATTTATTTCTTTGCTTCAAAAGAACATACATCAATGCTTGTTTGGTTAGGTTAGATAATAGGCGATGGAGGAGTAAGAGTAGCTCCTTAGCCCCGTGGAATACGACCCTCGTGCTTTTGTGCGAGGTATTACTTGGCGACCCGTGCGCTTGCGGATCGATTCAATCAGGCTCCATTCCATTCAACGTGCCATTTGGCACACTTGTTCCTTTCCTTTTCAAGTTTAGCAACTATGTTTGGTCCTAAATCAAAGTCCCACTTCAATGCATACTCTCGTTTTACAACAATCCTGTTCATCATATATTTTCTAATGTCCTCGAGCATGCTTATAATAGGCTTACCTCTAGTTTCTACCAACACCCCATTAAAGGTCTCGCACATATTGTTATCGATGACATCACATTGGACAACATCATTGAAGCAAGCCAAACACCAACGGCTAATGGGCCATCTTTCTAACAATACCTCCACAGCCTTTGCCCCTCCTTTCTCATTTCTCATTATTTGTAATTGTTTCTGCATTTCAGGTTGGCAGGTTACCCTCGCTGTGTTCCAAAATTGGATCTGCATTTCTTTGCCAGGAAATTGCTTTCCAAATCTAGCATAAATATGGCGAGCGCTGATTGATTCCCCGCAAGTGTACGGGATCGCCAAGTAATACCCTGTGAGTGACACAGGGGTCGTATTCCACAGGGTCCAAGGAAGTACTATTACTCACCCTTCATCTATTTTCTAGCCTACCATTCAATATGAGTTGATAAGAAATAAAGCAAACAAATTAATTTAAACTAATCCTATGGCCTGGTAACTAGCACACGGATGTAAACAATCAAGGGAGTATCAAGCATGAGAAGGGTGTGTTTGGACAAGGAATCCACCTAGGGTTGTCATTTAGTCCAGAACAAGGATGATATAAAGATGCATTAATGATACTTGAGACCTAGAGACCTCCTGAGTAGATTAGCCCCGATTTCTCGGTGACTAACCCCTGATCCCATACGAGTGTTAATCGGAATCTCTCCGTATTAACCCACCTACGATCACAATGAGCTCCGTGAAGTCTCTAATAGGAGTAAACCTACTATCCTTCGGCTTAAACCTAGCAATGGAGGGCTACCAGCACCCAATTTCTCGGCGTGTCGGCACAAGAATCCCCTTTCAATTTCTCCAAGATCCAGTACACGTGAGTAGGTCACATCTACACATACAACTCATAAATGAATTATGGATTTCTCAACAAATGTAATTCTAGACATGAAAGCATGAAAGATTGAATCTCAAACAACCATCAAACTAAATTAATAACAACATCCAAAGTTCATACACAAGATTAACCCTAGGGTTCATCCAAATCCAAACACAATGATAAGTTAATCCCTCATGATAAGGGACACTTAAACAACATACAAGGAAGAAAGAAACATAAAAGAAGCAATGAAAACTCCCTCTAGGTCTTGATCCCCTTGAATGGATGAAGCTTCAAAGGTTTGTCAATGGTGGCTTAGATCTTCACTCCAACTCCTTCTCCTTTGCTCCTGTCCCTCTTGGTGATGATGTGTGCTTGTTTTCCACTTGGATCCGCGCCGAAATATGGCCGGAAAGCCTTAAGATGAAGTGGTGGTGGCGGCTCAAAAGGCCATGGAAAAGTCTCCTTGTGTGCCCTAAAAACATCTATATATATTCCCGCAGTATCCCGGGGTGGATAGGTAGGCAAAGACAAGGCAAAACTTGTCTCATGTGGGGGTGTATCCCGGGGTGGATAGATGGATCCCGTGGTGGATAGGGGGCCGTGAACCTTAGTACAAAATCACTGTCTTTTGATGCTCACGGCCCCTTATACGGCCCTGTATGATGCACTGTTCGCTCTTATGCACTTCCATCATTTCCAGCCCAAAACTCCTCAGGTGCAACAGCAACTGCTACAGTAAATACGCTACAGCGCTCCCAACTACAGTGCTACGATGCCTGAATTTTATCCTTTTTCGCCCAAATTGCATTCTCGTGCTCCTTATGGCTCCCCCGTGTCCTACAACATAAATGATAGTCGATTAAGCACAAAACGGGCATCAATTCTTAACAAAATACATGCTAAGTGTACAAAATACGTATATTAAAACATATACATTTAGACACTTATCAAATATCCCCACACCTAAGCGTTTGCTTGTCCCCAAGAAAACAAATCATAAAAGATAAAGGGAATGATAAGTGGCTAAATGTACTATGTCCGGTTCAAACAAATACGAGATTCAACAAGTATTAAATAATGATACCGAAATGTTGAGTTACAGTTAATAAGTACAACAAAAAGATCTGTCTCACCTCTTATATGTATGTGCATTGTAAGTGAATCTTTCATCTCATTTGCCCTAACATGGTCTAGCCCTATGACTTCAATCAGTACAGCTCTATATGCTAATCACTCCACAAGTACAGAGTACTAAGTCTTAAAATGCTAAGTGCCACTCCAATGAACAATTAAGATCCTTCTAATTCTGTAACTTGAGATTAAATCCCATTTCCACTCATGAACTCAAGTAGGCAGTCCAAGAGATCACTAAGGTTTTTTTTATTTAAAACTATATACACCCTTTTTTTTTCCGAGTCCGCCTAACGTAGACTGCACAAAAAATCTTTCTGGAGGATGCACATGCTGGATAAGCACAAGAGTCACCTAACTCCTTGATTACAGTCTACATAGACGCATTCATGCTCCATTAGCAGAGTGACATAGACTCCTTTTTTTTATATATAGTGTACGGGATCGCCAAGTAATACCCTGTGAGTGACACAGGGGTCCTATTCCACTGTGTCCAAGGAAGTACTATTACTCACCCTTCATCTATTTTCTAGCCTACCATTCAATATGAGTTGATAAGAAATAAAGCAAACAAATTAATTTAAACTAATCATACGGCCTGGTAACTAGCACACGGATGTAAACAATCAAGGGAGTATCAAGCATGAGAAGGGTGTGTTTGGACAAGGAATCCACCTAGGGTTGTCATTTAGTCCAGAACAAGGATGATATAAAGATGCATTAATGATACTTGAGACCTAGAGACCTCCTGAGTAGATTTGCCCCGATTTCTGGGTGACTAACCCCTGATCCCATACGAGTGTTAATCGGAATCTCTCCGTATTAACGCACCTACGATCGCAATGAGCTCCGTGAAGTCTCTAATATGAGTAAACCTACTATCCTTCGGCTTAAACCTAGCAATGGAAGCTACCAGCACCCAATTTCTCGGCGTGTCGGCACAAGAATCCCCTTTCAATCTCTCCAAGATCTAGTACACGTGAGTAGGTCACATCTACGCATACAACTCATAAAAGAATTACGGATTTCTCCACAAATGTAATTCTAGACATGAAAGCATGAAAGATTGAATCTCAAACAACCATCAAACTAAATTAATAACAACATCCAAAGTTCATACACAAGATTAACCCTAGGGTTTATCCAAATCCAAACCCAATGATAAGTTAATCCCTCATGATAAGGGACACTTAAACAACATACAAGGAAGAAAGAAACATAAAAGAAGCAATGAAAACTCCCTCTAGGTCTTGATCCCCTTGAATGGATGAAGCTTCAAAGGTTTGTTAATGGTGGCTTAGATCTTCACTCCAACTCCTTCTCTTTTGCTCCTCTCCCTCTTGGTGATGATGTGTGCTTGTTTGCCACTTGGATCACCGCCGAAAGATGGCCGGAAAGCCTCAAGATGAAGTGGTGGCGGCGGCCCAAAAGGCCATGGAAAAGTCTCCTTGTGTGCCCTAAAAACATCTATATATATTCCCGCAGTATCCCGGGGTGGATAGATGGATCCTGGGGTGGATAGGTAGGCAAAGACAAGGCAAAACATGTCTCATGTGGGGGTGTATCCCGGGGTGGATAGGGGGCCGTGAACCTTAGTACAAAATCACTGTCTTTTGATGCTCACGGCCCCTTATACGGCCCCGTATGATGCACTGTTCGCTCTTATGCACTTCCATCATTTCCAGCCCAAAACTCCTCAGGTGCAATAGCAACTGCTACAGTAAATATGCTACAGTCCTCCAACTACAGTGCTGCGACGCCTGAATTTCATCCTTTTTCGCCCAAATTGCATTCTCGTGCTTCTCATGGCTCCCCCGTGTCCTACAACATAAATGATAGTCGATTAAGCACAAAACAGGCATCAATTCTTAGCAAAATACATGCTAAGTGTACAAAATAAGTATATTAAAACATATACATTTAGACACTTATCATTTGTGCTTCTTCAGCATGCTCACTAACTTCTTCTTCTGATCCAGGGAGAGATCGGAAGCTATGATAACGGGGAGCTTCATTCCTTCTTCCAGATATGCATATTCCAAGTGTGTTGGCAGGGTTTTTAACTCCAAATCAGGTGGTTCTTCAATAGACGGCCACAAACGGCTTTCCTTTAATCGATTAATCTCCTCAAACTGAAATGGTTCTCTTTCCTCAACACTTTCTGCATTGTTCTGTGAAACCTGGCTGTTAAGATGATCTTGAGATTCCATTTTGACTCCTATCTCACATGCTTCTCTGGTTAAGTCTACTATCCCCACTGAAAAGACTTCTTGTCTCTGGTCTTGATAGTACGATTCAAATTGAGCAAGAACTATCTCTAGATTTTCTTCAGCATCCTCCCCGGAAGAAGCTAGGGCTGATCTTTCAAATTCATCTAACACCTTATCCAATTCACAACCCATGAGCTGTTCTTCACAAAAATGATCAACATCGGTGTCTTCTTTTATGGAAGGAGTGTTAACCGGTTGCCCATACTCAATGTAGTTTATAATCGACTGTGCTGTGAAAGAATGAAATTTCTGTTCCACTTCCCAAACTAATCCTATAAGCGTGTCAAACATCTCAGTTGTATGAAACATCTCTTCTCTTCTGAAGCTGAAATCAAAATAACGCAAACCAATAAGAATGATGATAGATAAAGAAAGTATGAAATAGAATGCGAAGTGAATAGCTAAAATAGTGAAAAACAAATATCTAAAATGGCTATTCCCCGGCAACGGCGCCAAAAACTTTGACACGACCCCTTGTGTGTATCCCGCAAGTGCACTGGTTTGTCGAAGTAATAAATTTACCCTGGTGAGTGGGTAGTCGAATCCACAGGGAATAGGGAATTAGAATACGAGATTTCACTAATTAAGCTATGCGGAATACGGAAAAGCAATAGTAGGATCAATGAGTGAATATAGAATAAAGTAGAATGAAAGACAAGAAATCAAATAGAAAGATGGAAGATGAGAGAGTGCAAGTAAAAGAGAATAGAGAGGACTAGTAATGAATGAAATAGGGCATCTGGACAAGCTACCTCTAGGACCTATGCTTCTAGTGCAGGACTATGCTATTATACATTCCTATTGATGTTTAATTGAGTCGAGGATATCCGAAGACTCACGGTCCCAAACCTAAGGACAACCATGACTAACCCCAACACTATGCCCTGGTATTAGGATTCACGTCACCCTTTACTCTGTCGCTCGCACGACTAAGCCCCAGGGGAGTATATCTACCTAAACCTCACACTACGTGGGATTGCTTTGAGCTCTAGGGATTCCTAGTGGTAAAACCTGTTCCTATGTGTAGTTCTAACCCTTTGTTCTAGGTGGAAGAACTCTAGTCTAGATTAAGCCCCAGCGCATAGGATTCACTTCAACCCTTCACTCTGTTACTTGCGTAACTAAGCCCCAAGGGAGTTTATCTACCTAGCACTTCACTCTATTTTGACCGCTATGAAATCAAGGAAACGGAGATAGGGAGAAACCACGTCGGATGGGAAAGGGGTACATCGCTACCTCATAACTCTCCCTCTCAACCCTCTTCAATCTTAAGTAGTCTAACCCTAAGGAGTTGTCACACCTCCAAAAGGCAACCTAAATTGTTCTCAATCCTAGTGTCACATCTAAGAGAAAACATTAGCAAGATGAGATTAAGATTGAAACTCAATTTTATTCATCAATAATGGAAAAGCATAATAACAATGTCAAAGAAACATAATAACCCTAGAGTTTACAAGTCCGAATACCCTTAAGGGGTTTAGCTCCTCATGGAGCTATACATGTTCATCAATGTATGAAAGAAAGCACAAAATAAGGACATCAATGAAAACCCCCTTGCGTATGGTGTGACCGTGGTCTTGTGCGGCCGTCGAACGTCGGTGACGATGCCGATGACGCGCGCTAAACCACCATGAAATCCTCTCCGAAACCCTAGCCGCACTCCCCAAGTTGAAGAGAAAGATAGGTCAAAAGATATCCCAAAAGGTCTCCAAAATCGTCTTTTATAATGTTGAATCGCGGCTTTAAAATTTGACTTATCGGGGGCTTCACACGGCCGTGTGGAATTAACACACGAACGTGTGAAGTTTCTGTCTGCTGAAAAATTAATTCACACAGCCGTGTGTTAATTCCACACGCCCGTGTGAATTCTCTAGAATTCTGAATTTCGGCCGAAAGTGAACAGTACTCGCCCGAAAACCCTCCCGAATCCGTCGTTCTTCATCGAGGCATTGAATGGGGCACACAATCAATGGTAGATTGTGCTGATTGCTTCAAGTCTCCTTCTTGGTGAAGTTCTCCTAAGCCACACGAGTTAGACTTGTTGTGAATGTGACTGCCTTTGTGCCCCTCCAAAGGAGGTTGGCACACACTCACAAGTCCAAGCTCGTGCCTTGTTCCGTGCTTGGTCCGAAAACTTCCCAACATCGGTGAACACGACCTAATTTCGTTCTTCTTCTCTAATTTAGCTCCACAAACGTTCAATGCACAAGAATACACAAATGCACACCATTTAGTGATAAAACCTGATAAAAAATATGCTCAATGTAAGATAATAACGCTTCGCGGTACTAAAACACAAGCACTTATCAAATCCCCCCACACTTAAGCTTTCGCTTGTCCTTAAGCTTTTGCTTGTACTCAAGCAAAATAGAACGTGAAGTATTTGGGATGAACAATTGAAAGTGCTCGGCCCTAGGTTCACCAAAAATATGCAAAAAAAGCATTCTACAAGTAAGGGAAAATCCAAACAATGCATAAGGTTATCATTGCTCTAGCTAAAAACTCGAATCAAAAAGGATAAAAACTCGAAAATGTGTTAGTGTGTGCGATTTCACTCAAGAGAACCAACGAGTACTCCTCAACCTTTTGTTAAAAAGGACTTGTTTATATACAAAATTAAAAAGAATAAATGAAGTAGTAGCTTCACAAATCCTTGAAGGTAACTCTTTCCTAGGCGGCCGCCAAAGGTGGCTTTCACTCTTTCGAGGAGGTAGCTCTTTCTACCGGGGTAGTAGCTTTCACGCATCCCATGAGATAGCTCTTTCTCTCATTAGGGCATAACTTGTATCCGACTTATGAGAGTAGCTACATACTTCATAGGTGGTAACTCTTTCCACACCAAATGCATACTTAACAAAGCTAATATTCACAAACTTTTTTTTTATGCATTTTCCAAAGTAAAACTAAGCACGATGATAAATTTGTCCTTAAAAACTTCAAGATTGAGTTTCCAAAAGATTCCAAAAGATTGAGTAATATGAGAATATCGAGCAAAAATTCTCTAAAAATTCAAGTAGGAACTAGAGCATGATAGGACACAATGTTAAAAATTCTCCTAAACTCTAAGAATACAACTGTTGCAACTAAGGTGAACCGCCATAGGCTACATCAGCATAAGCAATTGAAGTACTGTAGCAGCACTGTAGCACGAGATTTTGACGAAACGGCTAAGTTTGGAATTTCATACGGGTACCCATACGGGCGCTGGATTGCCCGTATATGGTTCCTGTAGCAGCGGCTCTGTAGTAAGTTACTGAAGCATTTATTGTAGCACTCACTGCAACAAATTACACGAAACTCGAGGAGCTACAGTGCCGTATGTCGGCCCGTATGCCAATCCGCATGAGTTGCTGGAATTAAGTTTTTAAAGGGAAAGTAGTTCATTTTTCAAGGGGGAAGTCCTAGGTCTTGAGAAAACTTGCCACCATCTTCAAATTGGAGATAGGAGCTGCCGTCGGAGGCCATTTCCGGGGAGAGAACGACAAGGAGAGCGACATATGACGAGATCCACCTTCTTGATTGATAGTTGAGAGGAGAATCGACAAGGGAAGCCACCTATTTGGTGGCGTCTTTGGAACGTCATTCGGCCTCTATCTTTTGAGGGAGTGTTCTTGTCTTTGTATTTGGTTGTTTCTATGTACTATCTTGTGTATTTTGTATTCATGGGCAACTAAACCCCATGGTCACCGGATGTAGGTGAACCTTGGGGGTGAACTTGTGTAGGATGCTTGCTTGACTTGATTTATGCATTTTGGGACTTGTTTGTGAACCTTGTTTGGTGTGTTTGAATGCTTGGTATGCATGAGAACTCCGTGTATCAATGTTTAGAAAATGCTAGGATGCATGACCATTGCCCTAGTATTAGGCTCACCAAGCTTGGTAGGGATACATGTATGAATACGCCGTGACCATCAGGTATTTGTACCCCTCCAATTGTTAGGGTTGACCTAGATTGTGTCTTCTTCCTAACTTGAGAAACCTTTTGCTCCCTTTGTAATCGTGTGAGGATTCGAGCGGAAGGAATTCTGTATTCGATACTTGTACCGGATTAGGGACCAATTTCCGTGACCATCGGGTTGGTCTAACTTTGGGTTTCTCGGTCCAAATTACCCATTTGCATGCTAGTTAAGGCAAAACCCCGCACTTTAGTAGCCCCCTTGGTAATCCTCATCCGTGACCCTCTTTTTGTATTGTTTTACCCCTCGTTTATTGCTTCCACCTTAGAGCATTTCATTTGCATGTTAATCATCTCGTTAATTTCTTTTGCACAACACTTGACTTGATCGGCCAAACAATCATACGAAGAGGAAGTAAGGGTAGATTCTCAGGCCCTTGGGAATATGACCCCCTCGTGCGTGCGTGAGGGGTATTACTTGACGATCCCGTGCACTTGTGGGTCGACCACCAAGTTTTTGGCGCCGTTGCCGGGGACCCACGAGAGATATCCGGCAAACTTAGAGTTGGTTGATTTGGCCAATATTTTGTTTCGTGTTTTTCACCACTGTATATATATATTCCGTTTCATTCCTTTTATTTTGTAAATATCTCTTACCTATCGTTTAACCATGTCTTCGTCAGGTGACTAGAGCAATTATTATCGGTCTTAGAAGGCGCACCTTTACTACTCAAGCGCAGGCACTACATTGAACCCTCTAATCTTGTATGATGATCAGTAGTGGAGGCAGCACTATGAAGACTCAACCAGCTTTACCACAGAAAATTACGACACTGGGTCTGTTCTCCAACAATATATGCAGACTGAAAGGGTGAATCTGGTACAGTCTTTTGGACCCTCTAGCTGCCTACTCAATCCCGTCAACAATTGGACGGAGAATAATTCGGATGAACACTTAGGGTCGTGGGCTCCAGTTGACAAGGAGACAGATCAAACAGGGTCAGAGAGTTCAGAAGGAAAGAACTGTTTACAGGAAGAGCACATGAATTCAGTTGAAGTAGAGCAACATGAAATGGAAGATAGCTCGGGGAATGATAGTTCATCTGAAATGGAAGATCAGAGAATCGAAAAGAATGATTTGAGCAATTATGGGAGATTGAAATCATCGCTTGAAGAACCCCCTGAACTGGAATTGAAGCAACTACCGGACCATCTAGTGTATGCCTTCTTGGGGGAAAATTCTACACTTCCTGTTATCATCGTAGCAGACTTGACCAGACAGCAGAAAGATATGCTCTTGGATGTACTAAAGAAACACAAGAAGGCAATTGCTTGGAAAATCGCTGATATTAAGGGGATCAGTCCGTCATTCTGTACTCACAAAATTCTTATGGAAGACAATCACAGGCCTGTGGCAATACCCCAACGAAGACTGAACCCTAACATGAAAGAGGTAGTGAAGAATGAAGTCATCAAGCTCCTCGATGTGGGCATTATTTATCCCATTTCTGACAGTGCATGGGTGAGTCTAGTTCAAGTAGTACCCAAGAAAGGGGGTATGACAATCGTGACCAATAAGAAGAATGAGCTGATACCTACCAGAACGGTAACAGGATGGAGGGTTTGCATAGACTACAGAAAGCTTAATGATGCTACAAGGAAAGATCATTTCCTCCTACCCTTCATTGATCAGATGCTTGAGTGACTTGCCGGCCACTCCTACTATTGTTTCTTGGATGGTTTCTCTGGATATTTTCAAATTCCTATAGCTCCAGAAGATTAAGAGAAAACTACTTTCACTTGCCCTTATGGTACTTTCGCTTACTAGTGGATGCCTTTTGGACTTTGCAATGCACCGGCCACTTTTCAGAGGTGTATGATGGCCATCTTTGAAGACATGGTAGAAGACATTATGGATGACTTCTCCATGTTCGGTGACTCGTTCGATCTATGCCTCAACAACCTTGAACGAGTCCTGAGTAGATGCGAAGAAACAAATCTGGTGCTTAGTTGGGAGAAATGTCATTTTATGGTCAAGGATGGCATTGTCCTGGGACACAAAATTTCAAAACAGGGGATTGAAATGGATAAGGCAAAGGTCGCTACTATTGAAAAACTTCCTCCTCCAACTTCAGTGAAGGCAATCAGGAGCTTCCTAGGACATGCTGGGTTTTACAGAAGATTTGTGCAAGACTTCTCTTCCATCGCCTGACCATTGACAAAACTATTGGAGAAGGATGCTCCTTTCAAATTCAATAGTGATTGCATGAATGCCTTCTTAACCCTCAAGAAGAAAATGGTAGAAGCACCAATCATGGTTTCCCCTGACTAGAGTTTGCCATTTGAGTTGATGTGTGATGCGAATGACAATGCTGTGGGTGCAGTGCTTGGGCAACGAAGGGACAAACACTTTCATCCTATCTACTATGCAAGTAAAACTTTGAACGATGCTCAAGAGAACTATACCACTACCGAGAAGGAATTGCTGGCGGTAGTCTTTGCATTTGACAAGTTCCGGTCATATTTGGTGTTGTCCAAGGTGATTGTTTACACAGACCATTCTGCCCTAAAGTATCTGTTGAGCAAGTCGGATGCCAAGCCTCGACTGATCTGCTGGGTGCTACTTCTTCAGGAATTTGACTTGGAGATAAGAGATAAAAAAAGGAGCAAAAAACCTTGCTGCTGACCATCTCTCCCACCTTGAGGGTCCCAATGACGATGTATTGGAAAAGAGAGAAATCAATGATTCATTTCCTGGAGAACAATTATGTAGTATTCAGGTGGTAGCAACAGATGAAACCCCGTGGTTTGCCGACTTTGCCAACTTTCTAGCTGCGAAAACATTCCCTAAGTGGCTCACTTACCAACAATGGAAGAAATTCTTTGTCGACCTGAAGTATTATATTTGGGAGGACCCCCATTTATTCAAGGTTTGCTCGGATCAGACTGTCAGAAGGTGTGTTTCACTAGAGGAAGGGCAAGATATCTTGAAGCATTGCCATTCTGGGCTGACAGGTGGTAATTATAGTGGGAACCGGACTGCTAGGAAGGCCCTCGATGCGGGGTTTTATTGGCCGACTATGTTCCAAGATGCACAAACATTGGTGCAGCATTGTGACAGGTGCCAGAGAACGGGTAATATCTCAAAAAGAGAGGAAATGCCTCAATCATGGAATCAAGCATGCGAAGTATTTGATGTTTGGGGAATCGACTTCATGGGACCGATTCCTAGTTCGCAGGGCAACAAATATATCTTGGTGGCAGTGGACTATGTCTCCAAGTGGGTGGAAGCACAGGCCCTCCCATCGTGTGATGCACGAGTTGTTGTGAAATTCCTAAAAAAATTGTTTTCCCGGTTCGGAGCACCTACGACAATCAATAGTGACCGGGGCACTCATTTTTGCAACTCTCAGTTTGAGAAGGTTTTGAAACGATATGGTGTGTCTCATAGAATCTCAACCGCTTATCACCCGCAAACTAGTGGTCAAGTGGAGGTATCGAATAGGGAATTGAAGCGCATCCTTGAGAAAACAGTTAGCCACCATAGGAGGGATTGGGCCGACCAGCTTGATGATGCATTCTAGGCGTATAGAACAGCATACAAGACACCTATTGGGACAACACCATTGATAAGTACTCGTGTTATAGTAATGCGAAGTGTTATTATCTTGCAATGAGCATTAATTTAATCAGATTTTATCACTAAAAAGTGTGCAATTGTTTACTTTTGTGCATTGTAGGGTTGTGAAGATAAAATGAAGGAAAGGAACAAAGTTAGGTCGTGTTTGGCATTGTTGGGAAGATTTTCGGACCAAGCAAGGAGCAAGGCGTGAGCATAGACTTGTGAGTGTGTGCCAACCTCCTTTGGAGGGGCACAAAGGCAGTCACATTCACAATAAGTCTAACTTATGCCAACAATGAGAACTTCACCAATTAGGCGATTCGAAGAAATCGACACGATCTACCGTTGATTGTGTGCCCAATTCAACGGCCTCGATGAAGAAGGACGAATCCGGGAGTTTTTCGGCACAATTTCTGTAGCAGTACTGTAGCACAAGGTCACGGCCACACCATACGCAAGGGGTTTTCATTTATGTCTTTACTTTGTGTTTTATTTCATACATTGATGAACATGTATAGCTCCATGAGGAGCTAAACCCCTTGTGGGTATTCAGACTTGTAAATTCTAGGGTTATCATGTTTATTTGACATTGTTATTATGCTTTTCCATTATTGATGAATAAGAATTGAGTTTCAATCTTGATTTTATTTTGCTATTGTTTTCCCTTAGATGTGACACTAGGGTTGAGAGCAATCTAGGTTTTCCTTTGGAGGTGTGACAACTTCTATAGGATTAGACTATTCAAGATTGAAGAGGGTTGAGAGGGAGAGTTATGAGGTAGCGATGTACCCCTTTCCCTTCCGGTGTGATTTCTCCCTACCTCCGTTTCCTTGATTTATTAGCGGTCAAGATAGAGTGAAGTGCTAGGTAGATAAACTCCCCTGTGGCTTAGTTACGCGAGTAAGAGAGTGAAGGGTTGAAGTGAATCCTATGCATTGGGGCTTAATCTAGACTAGGGTTCTTCCTCCTGGACCAAAGGGTTAGAACTACACATAGGAACAGGTTTAATCACTAGGAATCCCTAGAACTTAATGCAATCCCACGTAGTGTGAGGCTTAGGTAGATGTACTCCCCTGGGGCTTAATCGTGCAAGCGATAGAGTGAAGGGTTGTTGTGAATCCTAATGCCGGGGCATAATGTTGGGGTTAGTCACGATTGACCTTAGGTTTGGGACCGTGAGTCTAAGGATTTCCTCGACTCAATTAGCATCAATAGGAAGGTATAATAGCATAGTCTTGCACTAGAAGCATATATCCTAAAGGTAACTTGTCCGGATACCCCACTTTATTCATTGTTAAATCCTCCTTAATCTCTTTTTCATGCACTCTCTAATCTTTCATCTCTCTCTATTTAATTTCCTGTCTTTTAGCATAGTTGTTCTCACAATTCACACACGAATCGATTATTACTTTTCTGTACTTCGCATAGTTTTAATAGTGAAATCTCATACTCTAACTCCCTATTCCCTGTGGATTCGACTACCCTCTCACCGGGGTAACTTTTATTACTTCGACAAACCCGTGCACTTTCGGGGATAATGTCAAAGTTTTTGGCGCCGCTGCCGGGGAATAGTCGTTTTAGATATTTGTTTTTCACTATCTTAACTATTCACTTCACTTTCTATTCCATATTTTCTTTATCTATCATTGCTCTTACTTTTCTTTCTTTCGTTTTTGGTCTCAGCTTGAGAAGAAAGGCGATGTTTGATGCAACTAAAATTTTTGACACACTTACAGGAATGGTGGAGGTTGTGGAACAGAAAATTCAATTGTTCCCAGTACATGTGGTTGTAAATAGCATTGAATACAGGCAATCATTTAACAGTACCTCCGTGGAAAGAGAAACAGTTGTCGATCATCCTTGCATAGGATAGGCCATGGAGTGTGAGTTGGGTAATGTGTTAGATGAATTCGAGAGATCGGCTTTGGCTTCTTTGAGTGAGGATTCAGAAGAGAATTTAGAAAGAGTCCTTGCTCAGTTTGAATCAGGTTATATCGAACAAAGTCAAGAGATCTTTTCGGTGGGAATCATAGACTTAAATAAGGAAGCATGTGAGATAGAGGCTACGAAGGGAACCCAAGAACATCTCAACAGCCAGGTTTTACAGAACATCACAGAAAGTATTGAGGAACAAGGAACGATTCAGTTTAAAGAAATTGATCGATTGAAGGAAAGCCGTCTGCGGCCATCTATTGAAGAACCACCTGATTTGTAATTAAAGACATTACCAACACATTTGGAGTATGCATATCTAGCAGAAGAAATGAAACTCCCCGTTATCATAGCTTCTTCTCTCTCCCCGGATCAGAAGGGAAGGTTGGTTGAAATGTTGACGAAGCACAAATCTGTCATTGCTTGGAAAATTTCAGATTTAAAGGGAATAAATCCTTCGTTTTGTACACATAAAATCCTAATGGAGGACAATTTCAAGTCGGTAATTCAACCTCAAAGAAGACTAAATCCAAATATGAAGGAGGTTGTTAAGGCAGAAGTGGTGAAACTGTTGGATGCAGGGATTATCTATCCTATCTCTGACAGCACTTGGGTGAGCCCAACGCAAGTAGTTCCAAAGAAAGGACGAATGACAATGATCAAGAATGAACGAAATGAACTCATTCCAACGAGAACAGTCACCGGATGGAGGGTGTGCATTGATTACAGAAGGTTGAATGACGCAACCTGAAAGGATCATTTTCCACTGCCTTTTATTGATCAAATGTTGGAGCGGCTGGCCGGACATCAATATTACTGCTTCCTAGATGGGATGTCAGGTTATTTTCAGATCCCTATAGCCCCAGAAGATCAAGAGAAGACAACTTTCACTTGTCCGTACGGGATGTTTGCATATAGAAGGATGCCGTTCGGACTGTGTAACGCGCCCGCAACATTCCAACGGTGCATGACTGCCATTTTTGATGACTTTCTGGAAGATATAATGGAGGTATTCATGGATGACTTTTCAGTGTTCGGTGACTCCTTTGATCTATGCTTGAAAAATTTGGAAAGAGTACTAACGAGGTGTGAAGAAACAAACCTTGTACTTAATTGGGAGAAGTGTCATTTCATGGTTCAGGAAGGTATTGTTCTAGGGCACAAGATCTCCCGGCAAGGTATGGAGGTAGACAAAGCCAAGATCGAAGTTATAGACAAGCTTCCTCCACCAGCAAACGTAAAGGGGATTCAGAGTTTCTTGGGTCATGCAGGATTCTATAGACGGTTCATCAAGGACTTTTCGAAAATCACACAACCATTGACCAAACTCCTCGAAAAAGATGACCCGTTTGATTTTGGTGAGGAATGTACGACGGCCTTCAATGTGCTTAAAAAGAAACTGGTGCAAGCCCCAATTCTAGTAACACCTGATTGGAACGAGCCATTCGAGCTCATGTGTGATGCAAGTGATTACGCTATTGGAGCAGTTTTGGGGCAAAGAAGGGGTAAACATTTCCAACCTATCTATTATGCAAGTAAGACTCTCACAGGGGCTCAAGAGAACTACACTACCACGGAGAAGGAGTTGTTAGCAGTGGTATTCACCCTCGATAAATTCAGACCGTATCTCATCCTATCGAGAGTCACTATTTTTACAGACCATTCAGCTCTTCGTTACCTCATGAACAAAGTAGACGCAAAGCCAATGTTGATCAGATGGATACTGCTACTGCAAGAATTTGACATGGAGATAAAGGACAAGAAAGGGACTGAAAACGTGGTGGCAGATCACTTGTCTCGGTTAGAGGGAAATATTGGACAAGAGTCATCAAGTAAGGAAATCAACGATTCTTTCCCGGAGGAACACCTATACTCAATTGAGAATTCAGAATCATCATCAGAGGAGGTCCCATGGTTTACAGACTTTGCCAATTACTTGTCAGGAAAGGTGCTCAAACAAGGGCTGACATTCCAACAGAAAAAGAAATTCTTTAGTGATCTGAAGCATTATTTCTGGAATGATCCATTCCTTTTTCGTATTTGTGCAGACCATGTGGTTCGGAGATGTGTCTCGAGGAAGGAAGGATGGGATATCCTTGCTCACTGTCATTCTGGACCGGTTGGAGGCCATTACGCATCAAGTAGAACTGCAGAGAAGGTTTTGGCTGCAGGGTTTTATTGGCCGACTTTATTCCAGGATGCGCACCAATTTGTCATTCGATGTGATACCTGCCAGAGGTCAGGAAATTTGTCACGACGAGATGAAATGCCTCAGAACCCTATGCAATTCTGTGAGGTATTTGATGTTTGGGGCATTGATTTCATGGGGCCGTTTCCGAAGTCCAATGGGAACCAATACATACTGGTGGCAGTCGATTATGTCTCAAAATGGGTTGAAGCTCAAGCACTGCCGACTAACGATGCTAGGACAGTGGTAAAATTCTTAAAGAGGCTGTTTGCTCGGTTTGGGACCCCAAGGGTTATCATCAGTGATCGAGGAACACATTTTTGCAACTTCCAATTGGAGAAAGTGCTAAAAAGATACGGAGTACACCATCGCCTTGCGACCCCGTACCATCCACAAACTAGTGGACAAGTTGAGGTGACCAATAGAGAACTCAAGAGGATTCTGACGAAATCTGTAGAGCAAAGAAAGAGAGATTGGTCTGAACGGTTGGATGATACACTCTGGGCTTATCGAACACCATACAAGACTCCGATAGGAACTACTCCATACAGTTTGGTTTATGGGAAGTCATGTCATTTGCCAGTGGAGCTCGAACATAAGGCATATTGGGCAATAAAGGCGATGAACTTTGATTTGAGTAAGACCGGTGGGCAAAGATTGCTCCATCTCAATGAGCTTGATGAGTGGAGGTTGAAAGCATATGAGAATGCTCGAATCTATAAAAAAAGGATCAGAAGGTGGCACGATAAACACATTAAGTCACCTAAAGAATTCAAAGTGGGTGACAAGGTATTATTGTTCAACTCACGGTTGCGACTCTTCCTCGGGAAATTAAAATCGAGATGGTTTGGTCCTTACACTGTTACGCATGTATCACCCAATGGGGCAATTGAAATCACTCATCCGGAGAAGGGTATGCTTAAGGTGAATGGGCATCGGTTGAAGCCTTATTTTGGTGGTGAAGTGTGCAACGACAACAAGGAGGTATTATTTCTCAAGCCACCGTAAGGTAAGATCAGGTATGTCAAGCTAAGTGACGTTAAACAAGCGCTTCTTGGGAGGCAACCCAAGGTTTTACAGTTTTCCTAGGATCTAGTTTAGTTAGGATGAATAAAAGTCTTAGTGTTGATGTCTTGAAGTTTCAATGCATGTGTTGCGATTTCTATTGTGGATTATTGATATTTTCGTGTGCCTTAATGATAATTGACGAAGTTTGAGTCGGTTGAGTGTGTTTTCTATGGTCTCTGGTCATGTTTTTATGATTTGTACAGGCTCTAAGTGTTTTAAAAGAGTTTCTGAAATTTTTGGAAGAGTCTGTGAATTTTTCTAAGTGAACTAGAGAAAACACACGGCCGTGTGGAATTAACACATGGCCGTGTGTTACCAAATCAGAGCTCAACCAGTGAGGGCACAGGGGTTGTGTGTGCCCCTGTGAACAACCTCAGAAGGGGCACACGGGAAACGTGTGCAATCTCGCAGAACTTAAACTTTTTTCCAGAGAGTCCACAGGGGCGTGTGGGTGAACCTGTGAGTGTCACTGTGCCAAGGCACACGACAGTGTGAAACTCTGCAGAGATAACCCCTTCTTCCCGAGAATACACAGGGGCGTGTGTGTGCCCCTGTTGGAGAGCTTGTGAAAGGCACACGGCCATGTAGATGATTCACACGGCCGTGGGAATACTTAACGTTTCTCGGGCGAGTCAGAGAGGCCACAGGGGCGTGTGGGTACCCCTGTGGCCGGCCTCGTGTTCTTGGCCAGGTTGGGCACACGGCCGTGTGGAAATTCCACACGGCCGTGTGAAATTTTTCAGAGACCTTCTGTGTTTTCCTGAGAATCCATAGGGCCGTGTGGATGCCCCTGTGAATCCCCCTGTGAAGGCACATGGCCGTGTGGGAATCGCACACGGCCGTGTGGGGTAATCAAGTGAGTAAACAGAGTGTACACAGGGGCGTGTGTTGGCCCTTGTGAATCATAATTTAAGAGGCACACGGCCGTGTGATATTTCCACACGGCCGTGTGGATTCCCAGGACTTCAAAAGTTATGCATTTCGTTGTGGATTTCACTCGTGCCTCGTTTTGCTTTGCACTCTGGAACACTTTCAGACCCTCCCTATCACTTCCCCGATCTTCTCTGAGGTTTATTTGGAGTCCTTCGGCCCATTTTAAGTTTTTCTTCATCAATATTACCGGTAAAAACTTCAAACCCTTGTTCTTTGTCAACAACAAATTCACTCCGTTTTTGTTTTGATTTCATTCGATTTGCATGATTTAGTGGCATACGAATACATTCGCAAAGGTTTCGAGAACAACTGTTATGAGAATTTGAGATGCTAACCCCATCACCGTGCAGTGCGTCCGCCTGGAAATCCACACGGCCATGTGGAATTTCCACACGGCCGTGTGGGATCCTGAGAAATTGAATTTAATGATGAATTAATTTATTTCTTTTCAGGAATGGCATCCAGGACAAAGCAAGCAGTTAGCAAGAGGCCCCTCGAGCCATCTAAGGAGCAGATTACCTTCGCCAAACCCGAGCACCAAACGAGATATAATAGATTGGAGAAACTAAAGTTTGGACAATCTCGATACATAGACTTGAGTTGTTTAAGGACAGCTGAGTGGAAAGACGAAATAGCAGATGAGATTGAAGAACTTTTAGCGGTTGGGCAATGGAAACACTTGTTGACTATTAAAGAACCGGCGAATCGCTCACTTTCTTTGGAAGTACTAGCATCCTTTGAGTTCAACAAATCACATACAGACTTGATACATGCTAACACTATACAATTCAGGGCCTTTGGTCACGATTATAACATGTCCATAACGCAATTTTCTATTCGAATGGGTTTGTATGATCAAGCATATACATAGTCGGAGGAGTATGGGAACCTTCCGACTGATTATTCTGGCAGTTTGATCCCTCAAGGAGCCTACAAAATGTTGTGTGGACAAGGGCAATATGAGTCAGGGGTATCGAAAGCTACTTGTCTGTCATGACCAGCTTACAGATACATTCACGCCATTCTGAGTAGATCAGTAAACGGTCGAGGCGATAGCACGGGAGTCTTAAGCAGGCAGGAGCTCCTTTACCTACATTCAATGGTTAGGAGCGAGCCACTCCATCTTGGGTATATCCTGGCAGATTATATTCGACATCAGGGCCAGTACCCGAGGCTTGGAGCCATTTTTTCAGGGTCATACGTGACAAGACTCATCAAGGGGATGGGCCTTCGGGAAGCAATTAAAGGAATAGAACAGACAGTTATACCTTCCCCGATTAGCTTGGAGATGCTGAGTGATAAGTGCTCGTGTTATAGTAACGCGAGGTGTTATTATCTTGCAATGAGCATTAATTTAATTAGATTTTATCACTACAAAGTGTACAATTGTTTACTTTTGTGCATTGTAGGGTTGTGAAGATAAAATGAAGGAAAGGAACGAAGTTAGGTCGTGTTTGGCATTGTTGGGAAGATTTTCGGACCAAGCAAGGAGCAAGGCGTGAGCATAGACTTGTGAGTGTGTGCCAACCTCCTTTGGAGGGGCACAAAGGCAGTCACATTCACAATAAGTCTAACTCATGCCAACAATGAGAACTTCACCAATTAGGCGATTCGAAGCAATCGGCACGATCTACCGTTGATTGTGTGCCCAATTCAGCGGCCTCGATGAAGAACGACGAATCCGGGAGTGTTTCGGCACAATAACTGTAGCAAAAACACTGTAGCAAGTTACTGTTCTCAGTCGGCCGAAAATCAGAATTCCAGAAACTTCACACGGGCGTGTGGAAATTCCACACGGCTGTGTGAAATCCCGTTTTCAGCAAATTTAAAGCCGCGACTCCACATTATAAAAGCCCGATTTGGAGACTTTTTGAGAGATCTTTTGACCTATTCTTCTCCCCAACTTCTGGGAGTGCGGCTAGGGTTTTGAAGAGGACTTCGTGGTGGTTTAGCGCGCGTCATCGGCATCGTCACCAACGTTTGGCAGCCGCAAAAGATCACGGCCACACCATACGCAAGGGGGTTTTCATATATGTCTTTACTTTGTGTTTTATTTTCATACATTGATGAACATGTATAGCTTCATGAGGAGCTAAACCCCTTGTGGGTATTCGGACTTGTAAATTCTAGGGTTATCATGTTTCTTTGACATTGTTATTATGCTTTTCCATTATTGATGAATAAGAATTGAGTTTCAATCTTGATTTTATTTTGCTATTGTTTTCCCTTAGATGTGACACTAGGGTTGAGAGCAATCTAGGTTTTTGGTGAGAATGCGTTTGAATCGCTCACCCGCAAGTGCACGGGGTCGCCAAGTAATACCCCTCGCGCGAGCACGAGGGGGTCTTATTCCCAAGGGCCCGAGGAGCTATTCTTACTTCCTTATCACAATGTTGTTTAACCTAGCAATCACTCAAAGGAGATAACTACAAATAATCTACGGATGTATGAAAAGCATACAAATAATAAATACAAATACTGAGGGAAATCAGGGCGAGGGAATGGTCACGGATGAGGATTCCCTCGGGGGCTACTAAAGTGCTAAGGATACCCTAACTAGCATGCACGTGGGTGGTTTGGACCGGGAAACCCTAAATTAGACCAACCCGATGGTCACGGTGTTTGGTCCCTAATCCGGTACAAGTATTGGAATACGGAATTTCTTCCGCCCAAATCCTTGTACGATTGCAATAGGTTTAATGGATTTCACCAAGCTAGGGTTGAAACACAATCAAGGACAACATTAACAATTGGAGGGGTACAAATACCCGATGGTCATGGCGTATTCGTACATGTATTCCCTTCCAAGCTTGGTGAGCCTAATACTAGGGCAATGGTCATGCAACCTAGCATTATCTAGGAATTGACATATAGAGTTCTCATACATATCAAGGCATTCAAGAACCACCAAACAAGGATCTCAAACCAACACACATGCATAAACTAGAAAGGAATCATCCAAAATACACAAGTTCACCCCCAAGGTTCACCTACATCCGGTGACCTTGGGGTTTAGTTGCTCATGATCACAAAGTATGCAAATAAATACATGGAAACAACCAAAAGCATAATAAGAACACTCCCTCAAAGGATCAAGGCCGAATGAAGCTTCCAAGGATGCCACCCAAGGAGTGGCTTCGTTTGTCAAACTTCCTCTAAAATCCAAATCGAAGTTGTGGAGTCGTCGTCTCGTGCTCTCCCCGTCGTCCTCTCCTCAAGAATCGCCTCCAAAAGCCGGCCTCAAGCTCCCAAAGAAGGTGGTGAAGTCAAGCTTGCTCAAGGTCTAGGGCTCTCCCCCAAAATGACTTCCCAAAACCCTTAAAAACATCATCCAGAGCGTCATGCGGCCCCGTATGCGACCCCGCATGCGGGGAGAGAAAATCCCGAGAAAACCCGAAATCGTGTAAGTTGCTACAGTGCAGCTACAGTAAGCTGCTACAGACGTATGCTACAGTAACTGCTACAGTACCCCTTTCCCTTACGGTGTGATTTCTCCCTACCTCCGTTTCCTTGATTTATTAGCGGTCGAGATAGAGTGAAGTGCTAGGTAGATGAACTCCCCTGGGACTTAGTTGCGCAAGCAACAGAGTGAAGGGTTGACGTGAATCCTATGCACTGGGGATTAATTTAGACTAGGGTTCTTTCACCTGGACCAAAGAGTTAGAACTATACATAGGAACAGGTTTTATCACTAGGAATCCCTAGAACTTAATGCAATCCCACGTAGTGTGAGGCTTAGGTAGATATACTTCTCTAGGGCTTAGTTGACAGGTCAACGAGAGTCAAGAGTCGTAGTGAATCCTAATGTCGGGGCATAGTGTTGGGGTTAGTCACGGTTGACCTTAGGTTTGGGACCGTGTGTTTAAGGATATCCTCAACTCAATTAACATCAATAGGAAAGTATAATAGCATAGTCTTGCACTAGAAGCATAAGTCCTAGAGGTAACTTGTCCGGATACCTATTTCATATTCATTGCTAGTCCTTCTCTGTTTACTCCTGTCCGCACTCTCTCACCTATAATCTTTCTATTTTTAATTCTTGTTTCTTTATATTTGCCTTCACACTCACTCATTGATTCTAATCTCACTTTTCGTACAGCGCATAGCTAAATAGTGAAATCTTGTGTCTTAAATCCCTATTGCCTGTAAATTCGACTACCCACTCACCAGGGTAACTTTTATAACTTCGACAAACCCGTGCACTTGCGGGATACACGCAAGGGGTCGAGTCACTGAGACAGATGGGCATGGCTAGAAAACATTATCAGCGCTATATTTTGAACATCCACCAACAAAGGCTAATGGAGGACGGTGAGGTTGGGGAATTACAGCCAACCTTACATCTACTTTTACCACCCCCAGCGGACACAGAGACCGAGGTACCACCCACCGCGCCGGAGCCACCTCCGGTGCTCATCTTCTCGCCTTCCCGAGGCCAGGATCGACTGGAGCGCCTCGAGAGCGCAGTGGGGGTGCTACAGACAGAGGTGGCTGTGGTCAGGGCCACACAGGTAGCGCAGCACACAGAGGTCATGGCTTGATTTCACAGCATACAGCAGTTACTCGAGCGAGCCATGACTTCACCATTCGTGGTCCGACCCCGAGCTTCCACTCCTCCACTACCAGCATCTTCAGCACCAGTAGCAGCAGATCCACCATCACCGACAGAGCCATCAGCAGCACCAGAGGCTTCTATTCAGGACACTGACGCTGAGGCGTCTTAGATTTTATTTTTATTTGATTTTCATTCTTTTATTTTGTATTTTACTTTGGACTAGTATTACTCAGAAAGGACTCTCCTTCTGAGTTTATCTTTTATTTAGCTTTTCTTTTATCTCGAGTTGTATTTCATTTTCATATTTTATATACTCGAGTTTTTATTGAGCTATACTGAACCCTTGTGTATGTGTGCGCAGATGGTCTTGGATGAAATGAATCTAAGGAATAGTCATAAACACGGTCATGGGACCGTGTGTGCTTCATAACCCATTGAGACTCAACTCTCAATGCACCTAGCTCCATCAAATGCAGCACTTGGAGTTTAGGGGAATAATGTTTCAATTGCCTACTTCCACACTAATTATTTTACAATTCTTAATTTTTAATTGTGCTTGCATGCGTACATTGGGGACAATGTACATCTTAAGTGTGGGGGGGAGTTCACATTGCACACACCTTTACTTATGCGTTCAATTGCTTATGCTCATGTAGCCTATGGCGGTTCACCTTAGTTGCAACAGTTGTATTCTTATAGTTCAAGAGAATTTTTAACATTGTATCCTATCATGCTCTAGTTTCTACTTGAATTTTTAGGGAATTTTTGCTCGATTATCTTATATTGCACAACTTACTCTTGGAATATTTTGGAAACTCAATCTTGAAGTTTTGAAGGACAAGTTTATCATCGTTCTTAGTTTTACTTTGGAAAATGCATATATATATATATATATATATATATATATAAAGTATATGAGTTTGTAAATATTAGCTTTGATTTAATTATGCATTTGGGGTGGAAAGAGCTACCACCTATGAAGTATGTAGCTACTCTCATAAGTCGGATACAAGTTATGCCCTAATGGGAGAAAGAGCTATCTCATGGGATGCGTGAAAGCTACTACCCCGGTAGAAAGAGCTACCTCCTCGAAAGTGTGAAAGCCATCTTTGGCGGCCGCCTAGGAGAGGGCTAACTTCAAGGATGTGTGAAGCTACTACTTTGTTTTTGTATATAAATAAGTCCTTTCTAACCAAAGTTTGAGGAGTACTCGTTGGTTCTCTTGAGTGAAATCGCACACACTAACACATTTTCGAGTTTTTATCCTTTTTTATTCGAGTTTTTAGCTAGAGCAATGATAATCTTATGCAATGTTTTCATTTCCTCTTACTTGTAGAATGCTTCTTTTGCATACTTTTGGTGAACCTAAGGCCGAGCACTTCCAATTGTTCTTCCCAAGTACTTTCACGTTCTATTTTTGCTTGAGGACAAGCAAAAGCTTAAGTGTGGGGGTATTTGATAAGTACTCGTGTTATAGTAATGCGAAGTGTTATTTTCTTGCAATGAGCATTAATTTAATCAGATTTTATCACTAAAAAGTGTGCAATTGTTTACTTTTGTGCATTGTAGGGTTGTGCAGATAAAATGAAGGAAAGGAACGAAGTTAGGTCGTGTTTGGCATTGTTGGGAAGATTTTCGGACCAAGCAAGGAGCAAGGCGTGAGCATAGACTTGTGAGTGTGTGCCAAACTCCTTTGGAGGGGCACAAAAACAGTCACATTCACAATAAGTCTAACTCATGTCAACAATGAGAACTTCACCAATTAGGCGATTCGAAGCAATCGGCACGATCTACCGTTGATTGTGTGCCCAATTCAACGACCTCGATGAAGAAGGACGAATCCGGGAGTGTTTTGGCACAATTACTGCAGCGAATTCCACACGGCTGTGTGAAATCCCATTTTCAGCTAATTTAAAGGCGCGACTCCATTATAAAAGCCCGATTTGGAGACTTTTTGAGAGATCTTTTGACCTATTCTTCTCCCCAACTTCTGGGAGTGCGGCAAGGGTTTTGAAGAGGACTTTGTGGTGGTTTAGAGCGCGTCATCGGCATCGTCACCGACGTCCGGCGGCCGCACAAGGTCACGGCCACACCATACGCAACGGGGTTTTCATCTATGTCTTTACTTTGTGTTTTATTTCATACATTGATGAACATGTATAGCTCCATGAGGTTCTAAACCCCTTGTGGGTATTCGGACTTGTAAATTCTAGGGTTATCATGTTTTTTTGACATTGTTATTATGTTTTTCCATTATTGATGAATAAGAATTGAGTTTCAATCTTGATTTTATTTTGCTATTGTTTTCCCTTAGATGTGACACTAGGGTTGAGAGCAATCTAGGTTTTTCTTTGGAGGTGTGACAACTCCTATAGGATTAGACTATTCAAGATTGAAGAGGGTTGAGAGGGAGAGTTGTGAGGTAGCGATGTACCCCTTTCCCTTCCGGTGTGATTTCTCCCTACCTCCGTTTCCTCGATTTATTAGCGGTCAAGATAGAGTGAAGTGGTAGGTAGATAAACTCCCCTGGGGCTTAGTTACGCTTGTAATAGAGTGAAGGGTTGAAGTGAATAATATGCACTGGGGCTTAATCTTGACTAGGGTTCTTCCTCCTGGACCAAAGGGTTAGAACTACACATAGAAACGGTTTAATCACTAGGAATCCCTAGAACTTAATGCAATCCCACGTAGTGTGAGGCTTAGGTAGATGTACTCCCCTGGGACTTAATCGTGCAAGCGATAGAGTGAAGGGTTGTTGTGAATCCTAATGCCCGGGCATAATGTTGGGGTTAGTCACGGTTGATCTTAGGTTTGGGACCGTGAGTCTAAGGATTTCCTCGACTCAATTAGCATCAATAGGAAGGTATAATAGCATAGTCTTGCACTAGAAGCATAGATCCTAGAGGTAACTTGTCCGGATACCCCACTTCATTCATTGTTAAATCCTCCTTAATCTCTTTTTCTTGCACTCTCTAATATTTCATCTCTCTCTATTTAATTTCCTGTCTTTTAGTATAGTTGTTCTCACAATTCACACACGAATCGATTATTACTTTTCCGTACTTCGCATAGTTTTAATAGTGAAATCTCATACTCTAACTCCCTATTCCCTGTGGATTCGACGACCCTCTCACCAGGGTAACTTTTATTACTTCGACAAACCAGTGCACTTTCGGGGATCCTGTCAACCATATAGATTGGTCTATGGAAAAACATGTCACTTGCCGGTTGAACTAGAACACAAGGCCTATTGGGCCATAAGGCAACTCAACTTTGATCCTCATTTGTGTGGTCGCAAGCAAAAACTCCAATTAAATGAGTTAGAGGAATGGCGATCCTTGGCGTATGACACATCAATAAGGTATAAGGAGAAAATGAAGGAATACCATGACCGGCATATTAAACGAGCCAAGTGTTTCCAACCCGGGGACCAAGTATTACTATTCAATGCAAGATTAAAATTATTCCCCGGGAAGTTAAAATCATGATGGCATGGCCCCTACACCGTCACTCAAGTGTTTCCTCACGGCGCCGTCGAGATATCTCATTAACAAATGGGAACCTTTAAGGTCAATGGGCACCGGTTAAAACATTATTTCTCGGGTAACAACGTTTCACACAAGAATGGAGGTAATTTGACTCACTTTGATCCACCATGATATTAAGGTAAGAGACATCGAGCTAAAGACCTTAAACAAGCGCTCCTTGGGAGGCAACCCAAGCATTTGAATTCCTTGCAAGTTCAATTATGTATTTCTAGTTTGTGTGTTTGCATGTTTTTCATATTTTTGAAGTGTTAGTGCTTGTTGTTCTTTGCTTTTTAGATGTGTGTTTGTGGTTGTTTAGCCATCTTTCTCAATTTTTTTGATCATGATCTTCAATGGTTCTCATGAGTTCTTTAATTTTTACTTCATTGTGTTGTATCAAATTCCATGTTTTGAATGGTTGTTTGTGGTTTCGGCTTTGTTTTTCATGAGTTTTTAGGATGTTTGGATGAGCCCTTGATGAAAATCCTGAAATCAGCCCGTTTCTTGAGCATATGCAAGTTTCCAGCAAGTCTTACGGGCTACCATATGGGCATATGGTTGAGCATATAGAAAATTCTAGCAAGTCATACGGGCAAGCATATGCCCGTATGCCTACCCGTATGGCTGCGCAGAAGATTTCCAGCAACTTATGCGGGCAACCATACAGGCATATGCTTGCGCGTATGGTTGGCTGACTTGTTTAAAACTCTTTCAACCCATGTTTTGTGCACTATTCACTCATCTTCTCATCATTTCCTTTCCTTCTCCTCCTCATTTCTCCATCATTTCCCTTCATTCTTTTTGCACAAGAAGGCTCTCCTCAACCTAGAGATCAATTTTTTGGAAGATTTGCAAAGCTTTATCGAGTTTTTAGCCGGATTCCACTTCATTTTCACATTGGAGCCCTAGATTGAAGTAAGCTCCATATCTCTCCATTTCTAGGGCTTTTCTTTGTGTTTTTGGGCTGATTTTCTTGGGAATGTGGTTGTGAATGTTTCTTGTGAATGTATGTGTTGAATTTCAAGGTTTGTAAAATTTGTTTGCTACTTTTACAAGAAGAAAATCTTGAAATATTTTCCCGAAATTACTGTAGCAACAATAAGATTTCAGCCCCTTGATTCCATTGAGTATTCTTTTCATATATTTTTGATTTGATGAAGCTTGTATGGTCTTATAGGGATGCCGATCAAACATGTGGCCTCAAAGAGACCCCGGAGGAGCTCTTCGCCGCCCGCTCACGAGCCAAGGTTCACCGACGAAACCCACAAGGCCCGTTATGCTCTTTTGTCGAGGAAGAAGTTCGGTATTGTACGCAAGATAGATTGGGAGACTTTGAGGGTTTTGAACCTTGATCATGCCATCCGGGAGTACATTTCTCTTGGTGGTTGGGATAAGATTTTTGAGATTGATGAGCCCACTTACAAGGAGATTACATTGGAGGTCCTTAGCTCGATTGAAGCTTATTGCCCGCACCCCTACACCGGACAGGCCGGCCATGTATCATTCAGGGCATTCGGCAAGAAGCATAAGATGTCTCAAGACAAGTTTGCCCTTTATCTTAGACTTTACACGGATGATGACATTCACACTTCGGAGTTCAAAAATTTGCCGCGAGATTTCCCGCACCCAACCATCCATAGATCCTTCTGGAAGTCCATCGCTTGCACATCATCCATGAAAGCTTCCACGATGGCGGAGCCCACTCACAGGTACATCCAGGCTTTGCTATCCAGGAGTGTGAGCGGTCGAGCTGACTCTACAGGGGTAGTTACTCACACCGACTTGCTTATGCTCTACAGCATCATCGAGCGTTACCCCATACACCTGGGTTACCTTCTTGCTGACTTTTTTACCCACCAGGGGACCTCGACCTGCCTTGGGATGATTTTTGCCGGCCCATATGTTACACGTCTGATCAGGGGCCTTGGTTTGATTGAGCTCACCCGGGGCATGCGAGTTGTGGGGACTGTCGCCCCGCTTGGACTACCGACCTTGCTTGCTATGGGTATGGTTGTGAGATCAGGGACCGCATATCAGCTCAAGTGCCCAGCAGAGGGAACATCACGAGACCTTGAGTCCCCGCAGGATTCTAAGGCAGGATCTGACTCCAAGTCGAGGTCTACTCCCGAACTTGAGCCCGACACTGGAGCTAGTACATCTTCTCTTGAGGCTAGGTTCGCAAAGTTTCGCCTCGAGGTTCAGTAACAGCTGCAGACACTTGAGAAGGGACAGAGCCGCATTGAGAGCAGCGTTGCTGAGATCCTCACATTCCTGCGTAGCTCATCTTCATCTGCCGGCACTTCATCCGCCACGACCACGCGCATGGCCTCACCACCTCCACCGGCTCATGACACCTACTTTCAGTTTTTACTTTTCATGTTGTTTGTATTTTGTTTTTGCGCACTTAGACTTATTTTGGTGTATGTTGTATCGTTCAGTTAGTTATTGTTTCGGCCCTACTAAACTATTTCTTTTTATTTATGTAGTTTGGATTTTATTTATTCTCTCTCCTTATTTATTTATCGAGTTGTGATGCATTTCCTATTGCTTTCATGACTGATCAGTGAGGATGATTCATACTCCATGGCCCTAGTGATTTACCCCTGTTTGTATTTACCTTGGATTCACTACATCAACCAACTGGGGAAGTCTCCTTGCTTCATCTCCTTATTTTTATTGCATACATATCACCATGTTCTGCTGATTCTTGTACATTAGAGACAATGTACGATTCTAGGTGTGGGGATGGAGTGCTTTACTTTTATTTGCATGCTTGTTGTACCGATGATAGCAATGATGCCTAGTTTAGGACTTCCTAGCATGAAGGTTCGACAATTATGAGTTGTATTTCTTCACTATACCTACATGAGGTCTTGCTTTAAATTTAGTGCACCGACCGACTTTTGCACATTTACGTCCATCTTATACACTCCAACTAACCCATTGCAATGTTTTTGGCATTAAATTGCTAAAGTCTACTTTCAATACCTTTTTAAGAGCCTTTGAGGTTCTGTGTTGTTCTTTGGCCTCAAGGGAGATTGTTTAACATGTTTTATACCAGGGGATACGAGATACATTGTATATATGTACTAAGAAAAAGTGGAGTCTATGACAGTATTCCTCTGCTAGTACAGCATGATTGCGTCTATGTGGACTGTAATCAAGTAGGATGGGTGGCTCTTGTGCCTGGCAAGCATGTGCATCCGTCTGAACGATTTTTGTGCAGTCTATGTTAGTCGGACTGAGAAAAAAAAAATGTGTATATATGTAGGTAAAGAATAAAGTATCTCGTTTGTGTCCCCTGGAACTTGTTGCATTACCACTTGAGAGCCAAAGTTCATTCATGACTCGAAGGACTTTTAACTCGGTATTGAGGGTGTCTTTAACAGATTAATGTCATTTTCATTGTATATGGAGTAAATAGTATGGAGAATAAGGTTGGAAGTAAACACACACTCACCAGTGCACTTTAGATGAAACAGGACCATCCATACCCAGTTGCCAACAGAACAACTCATTATCTGTCTTTCCTTCTGTCTGTGCTAGTGGGGTCCTCTACTGCTGAGCTTGAGGTCGTACAGTTAGTCGTTATCTATTGTTCCCTTGTTCTTCATGTCTGTTTGATTGGGGACAAGCAAACGCTTAGGTGTGGTGATGTTTGATAAATGGCTAAGTCTGGACTGTAGCACGAGATTTTGGCGAAATGGCTAAGTCTGGAATTTCATACGGGCACCCATACAGGCGCTGGATTGCCCGTATATGGCAACTTTACTATAGCAGGGACTGTAGCATTTTACCGTAACACTCACTGCAGCAACTTACACGAAACTCGAGGTGCTACAGTACCGTATGTCGGCCCGTATGCCAGTCCGCATGAGTTGCTGGAATTGAGTTTTTAAAGGAAAAGTAGTTCATTTTTTCAAGTCGGAAACCCTAGGAGCTGCCGTCGGAGGCCATTTCCGGGGAGAGAACGACAAGGAGAGCGACATATGACGAGATCCACCTTCTTGATTCATAGTTGAGAGGAGAATCGACAAGGGAAGCCACCTATTTGGTGGCGTCTTTGGAACTTCATTCGGCCTCTATCTTTTGGGGGAGTGTTCTTGTCTTTGCATTTGGTTATTTCTATGTACTATCTTGTGTATTTTGTATTCATGGGCAACTAAACCCCAAGGTCACCGGATGTAGGTGAACCTTGGGGGTGAACTTGTGTAGGATGCTTGCTTGACTTGATTTATGCATTTTGGGACTTGTTTCTGAACCTTGTTTGGTGTGTTTGAATGCTTGGTATGCATGAGAACTCCGTGTATCAATGTTTAGAAAATGCTACGATGCATGACCATTGCCCTAGTATTAGGCTCACCAAGCTTGGTAGGGATACATGTATGAATACACCGTGACCATCGGGTATTTGTACCCCTCCAATTGTTAGGGTTGACCTAGATTGTGTCTTCTCCCTAACTTGAGAAACCTTTTGCTCCCTTTGCAATCGTGTGAGGATTCGAGCGGAAGGAATTCCGTATTCAATACTTGTACCGGATTAGGGACCAATTTCCGTGACCATCGGGTTGGTCTAACTTCGGGTTTCTCGGTCCAAACTACCCATTTGCATGCTAGTTAAGGCAAACCCCGCACTTTAGTAGCCCCCTTGGTAATCCTCATCCATGACACTCTCTTTGTACTGTTTTACCCCTCGTTTATTGCTTTCACCTTAGAGCATTTCATTTGCATGTTAATCATCTCATTAATTTCTTTTGGACAACACTTGACTTGATCGGCCAAACAATCATACGAAGAGGAAGTAAGGGTAGATTCTCAGGCCCTTGGGAATACGACCCCCTCGCGCGTGCGTGAGGGGTATTACTTGACGATCCCGTGCACTTGCGGGTCGACCAAGCACCACGAAATCCTCTCCGAAACCCTAGCCGCACTCCCCAAGTTGAAGAGAAAGATAGGTCAAAAGATATCCCAAAAGGTCTCCAAAATCGCCTTTTATAATGTTGAATCGCGGCTTTAAAATTTGACTTATCGGGGGCTTCACACGGCCGTGTGGAATTAACACACGAACGTGTGAAGTTTCTGTCTGCTGAAAAATTAATTCATACGGCCGTGTGTTAATTCCACACGCCCGTGTGAATTCTCTAGAATTCTGAATTTCGGCCGAAAGTGAACAGTAACTTGCTACAGTGTTTTTGCTACAGAAACAAAAGCTGCAGTGCTGCTACAGTACTCGCCCGAAACGCTCCTGAATCCATCCTTCTTCATTAAGGCGATTGAATTGGTCACACAATCAATGGTAGATCGTGCTGATTGCTTCAAGTCTCCTTCTTGGTGAAGTTCTCCTAAGCCACACAAGTTAGACTTGTTGTGAACTGCCTTTGTGCCCCTCCAAAGGAGGTTGGCACACACTCACAAGTCTAAGCTCATGCCTTGTTTCGTGCTTGATCTGAAAACTTTCCAACATCGGTGAACACGACCTAATTTCGTTCTTCTTCTCCAATTTAGCTCCACAAACCTTCAATGCACAAGAATACACAAATGCACGCCATTTAGTGATAAAAACTGATAAAAGATATGCTCATAGTAAGATAATAACGCTTCGCGGTACTATAACACAAGCACTTATCAAATCCCCCCACACTTATGCTTTTGCTTGTCCTCAAGCAAAATAGAACGTGAAGTACTTGGAATGAACAATTGAAAGTGCTCGGCCTTAGGTTCACCAAAAATATGCAAAAGAAGCATTCTACAAGTAAGGGGAAATCCAAACAATGCATAAGGTTATCATTGCTCTAGCTAAAAACTCGAATCAAAAAGGATAAAAACTCGAAAATGTGTTAGTTTGTGCGATTTCACTCAAGAGAACCAACGAGTACTCCTCAACCTTTTGTTAAAAAGGACTTGTTTATATACAAAATTAAAAAGAAGAAAGGAAGTAGTAGCTTCACACATCCTTAAAGGTAGCCCTTTCCTAGGCGGCCGCCAAAGGTGGCTTTCACTCTATCGAGGAGGTAGCTCTTTCTACCAGGGTAGTAGCTTTCACGCATCCCATGAGATAGCTCTTTCTCCCATTAGGGCATAACTTGTATCCGACTTATAAGAGTAGCTACATACTTCATATGTGGTAGCTCTTTCCACCGCAAATGCATACTTAACAAAGCTAATATTTACAAACTTTTTTTTTTATGCATTTTCCAAAGTAAAACTAAGCACGATGATTAATTTGTCCTTAAAAACTTCAAGATTGAGTTTCCAAAAGATTCCAAGAGTAAGTTGTGCAATATAAGAATATCAAGCAAAAATTCACTAAAAATTCAAGTAGGAACTAGAGCATGATAGGACACAATGTTAAAAATTCTCCTAAACTCTATGAATACAACCGTTGCAACTAAGGTGAACCGCCATAGGCTACATTAGCATAAGCAATTGAACGCACAAGTAAATGTGTGTGCAATGTGAACTCCCCCCCCCCCCCCCACACACTTAAGTAAACTCGAGTATATAAAATATGAAGCAATGAATACAACTCGAGATAAAAGAAAAGCAAAGTAAGAGATAAACTCAGAAGGATAATCCTTTGAGTACTACAAGTCCAAAATAAAATAAAAAAATAAAAAGTACAAAAATGAAAATCAAAAGCAATAAAAACTAAAACTAAGATGCCTCGGCGTCGGTGTCCTGGATAGTGGCCTCTGGTGCTGATGGAGGCTCTGGAGATGTAGGTGGATCTACTGATGCTGGAGGAGATGGTGGTTGAGTGGGATCTCTGGGTCGGGCCACAAATGGTACTGACACGGCTTGCTCTAGAAGTCTCTGTATGGTGTCAAGCCGTGCCATAGTCTCTACGTGCTGTGCAACATGTGCGGCCCTGATCTCGGCCTGCTCTGCCTGTAGCACGCCCACTGCGCTCTCGAGGCGCTGCAACCTGTCCTGGCACTGAGAGGGCGAGAACATGCGCACCGGAGGTGGCTCCGGTGCGGTGGGTGGTGCCTGTGTCTCTGTATCTATCGGGGGTGGCTCTAACGCTGCTTGTGACCCCTCCGCCTGATCTGTCTGGGGTATGATCCATGTGTAGGTCCCTGGTCCTGCTCTGTGGACTATCCCCATCTGTCTCAATGTCTCAATACTAAGGGGGACTGGTATACTGATCTTCTCGGTCCCCCGAACTCCATCTCTGAGCCCCAATCCAATAATCAATCGGGTGATGTATGGGCCTGCGAATATAACTCCGATCCTGGGGTACTAACCCTGGTGGCGTATGTACTCGGCCATAATATGCCCAAGGTGGAGTGGCTCGCTCTCCACCATCGAATACAAGTACAAGAGCTCCTGACGGCTCAACAACCCTGTACTGTCCCCTCTGCCACTCACTGACCTTCTGAGTAAGGCGTGGATGTATCTGTGAGATGTCCTGGTCAAGCAAGTGGCCTTGGAAACCCCAGGCTCGTACTGGCCCTGACCACATAATCGACTGTATGCACGCTGGGGGGGTCAGGGTGCCAGGGTAATCTGTGGGGAGCAGTGCGTACTCCTCTGTCTCAGTGTACGCCTCGTCATATAACCCCATCCGCACTGAGAACTAGGTCATGCTCAAAGTAAAATGTCGACCGAGGGCACGGAACTGAACAGTGGAATCTTCATTGAAGCTGTCGTACCCCCGATCGAACTCAAATGATGCCAGAACCTCTAAAGTAAGTGACCTGATCGCGGGATCTCTGATAGATAATAGACGGCTCCAGCTACCAACCGCGAGCAACTCCTCAATCTTGTCGGCAATAGCATCTCCTCCCTGCACTCCTCTAACTCCACTCAAATCAGCGTATCGCGTCTGTCCGAATCGGAGAGTGGACAATCTATGAAACCTGGTCTAGTGCTCAGGTATACTGAATCCGGACTCCGTTGGAGGGGATGTAGGCTCAAGAGGATGCTTACCGGCCGATTTCTTAGACCTAGAAGCCATACCTGCAAAATTGCAAAAGAAGATTTTAAAAATCAGTTCAGAAACTCATTCTGTAGAAATCCACACGGCCGTGTGGAAATTCCACACGCCTGTGTGGAGCTTCTGGCGGACAGAGTATCACGGCCGTGGGACTAAAATTCCAAAATTTACAACTAAATTCGTTCTATATTCATCTAAAACATGTTCACAAATATCATAAGCATTTAAAACAAGCGAAATCATCCAATAGAACGAATCAAATTAAGAATTAACGAAGAAAAAGGCTTGAAGTCCTTACCGACGAAATGGATGAAGAAATGTTTTAAAATCGGCTGGAAAAACTCCAATAACACCTCACAAATCCTCTTAGACAGTTGGGAAAGTAATAGAGAGGGTAGAGAAGAGTTTAGAATGAAAATGTCAAGAGGCACAAGTGAAAACTAAAAGAAATCACGCGGCTTTTGACGTTCTGGGAAATCACACGGCTGTGTGGAAATTCCACACGGCCGTGTGCCTCTGAAATTAGGGTTCACAGGGGCCATCACACGCCCCTGTGTGCATTCTGTTCACTCTCTGGGCTACCGCACACGGCCGTGTGAACAATCCACACGGCCGTGTGTCTTCACAGGGGGATCCACAGGGGCCCCCACACGGCCCTGTGGATTCACGGGAAAATACATAAGGTCTCTGAAAATTTTCACATGGCCGTGTGTTAATTCCACACGGCCGTGTGCCCCACCTGGCCAAGACACAAGGCCGGCCACAGGGGCCAACACACACCCCTGTGGTCTCTCTGACTTGCCCGAGAAACGCTAAGTATTTCACACGGCCGTGTGAATAATCCACACGGCCGTGTGCCTTTCACAAGCTCCCCCACAGGGGCACCCACACGCCCCTGTGTATTCTCGGGAAGAAGGGGTTTTTTCTCTGCAAAGTTACACACGGCCGTGTGCCTTGGCACAGTGGCACTCATAGGGGCACTCATACGGCCCTGTGGACTCTCTGGAAAAGAGTTTAAGTTCTGCGAATTTCCACACGGCCGTGTATAATTTTCACACGGCCGTGTGCCCCTTCAGAAATTTTTCACAGGGGCAAGGTCACGCCCCGGTGTCTTCTCTGGCTGAGCTCTATTTGGCACCACACGGCCGTGTGTTAATTCCACACGGCCTTGTGTTTTTTCTGGTTTACTTAGAAAAATTTACAGACTCTCAGAAAAATTCAGAAACTCTTTTAAAACACTTAGAGCCTGTACAAATCATGAAAACATGGCCGGAGAACATAGAAAACACACTCAACCGACTTAACCTTCGTCAATTAACGTTAAGGCACACGGAACACATCAGTAATTTTCAAGAAAATTGCAGCCAAAGCACATGAAAATTAGGACACCAAAACTAAGACTTTTATTCCATCTATAGCTGAACTAACTCCTAGAAAAACTGTAAAACCTTGGGTTGCCTCCCAAGAAGCGCTTGTTTAACGTCACTGAGCTTGACATACCTGATCTTACCTTATGGTGGTTTGAGAAAGAATACCTCCTTGTCATCATCACTAACTTCACCACCAAAGTACGGTTTCAGTCGATGCCCATTCACTTTAAACGTACCCTTCTCCGGATGAATAATCTCAACTGCCCCATGGGTTGATACGTGCGTGACTGTATATGGACCAAACCATCTTGATTTGAGTTTTCCAGGGAAGAGCCATAAACGTGAGTTGAACAATAGCACTTTGTCACCCACTTTGAACTCCTTCGGTGGCTTAATGTGTTTGTTATGCCGCCTTTTGATCTTCTCCTTATAGATTCTAGCATTCTCATACGCTTTCAATCTCCACTCATCAAGCTCATTAAGATGGAGTAATCTTTGGTTACCGGCCTTTCTCAAATCAAAGTTCATCGCCTTAATTGCCCAATACGCTTTGTGTTCGAGCTCCACCGGTAAGTGACATGATTTCCCATAAACCAAATTGTACTGTGTAGTTCCTATCGGAGTCTTGTATGCTGTTCGATGGGCCCAAAGTGACATGATTTCCCATAAATCAAATTGGCACACACTCACAAGTCCAAGCTCGTTGACACATTCCTTGCGTGTGTGTACCGCAAGTGCACGGGTTGTCGAAGTAATAATTATACCCTGTGAGTACGGTAGTTGAATCCACAGGGAACAGGGCTACTAGTACTAACTTCTTCTTTGCAATCTAGCCTAATGACTAATGTGATTTTGTGGTGATCTAGTGTGCATAGAAATTAATACCAGAGATGAATAGGCAAAGGGTAAATAAAGAGAGATCTCAATCAATGAAGATGAGATACCTAGGCAATGCTCCCCCTAGGCTCTATCATGAAGTGCAAGACTAACTAAATGCTTATAACCGAGTTCTATGAGTCGAGGTAATCCAAGAATAATCGGTCCCTGCCTCCAGGCCACCGATACTAGTCCCCTACAAGGTCCCGTGGAGAAATCGCTCAATCTCAACACCTCACACCCCATACAACCGCAATGAGTTCTAGGGATACCTAAGAGTGAAACCGATTCCTAAAATTAGATCTAACACTACTTCTAGGCGGAAGATCCCTAACCCTCTACAAAGGTCCCGGTGGAGAAATCTATCAATCTCACGCCTCACACCCCATATGGTTGCATAAAACTTAGGGAATACGGAGATAGGAAACACTCAATCGGAAGGGAAAGGGGACACTCCTCTATCTCAAGACTCACCCTCTCAACCCTCTTTAACCTTGTATGTTCTAATCCCTAATGGAGACCTCTCTCTCACCAAGAAAACAAATAAAGCATACCAAACAACCATACGAATCAATAAGGCATGCAAGCAATGATTAAACAAGATTAAAACTCAAATTAACTCAGAATTAAAAGAAAGCATAAAGAAAGTCAACACTTGAATCGAAACCTAAGGTTCACATGCCCAAGTATCTACTAGGGTTTAGCCCTCCATGGGGCTTATTACAAAGCAAAACATAACACAATGAAAAGCAATGTAAACCATGAAAGTAAACCCCCTTGAATTCGTGATGATGGCCTTGACGGGTCGCTCAACGTCTTGAAGGATCCTTCTCCAAAGCTAGGTTGCCAATGACTCCCTCGATGCTATGACGGAGGAAATAACTATCAAAGTTGGTGAAGAACGGCCCTCCAATTCGGCAAAGACCTCCTCCTCAAACCCTAGCCGCTTCGTCTCTCAAAAGCCACACAAAAGATACTCTAAAAATCTGCAAATCGCGGTATTTATAAATCTGAAAATGTGCCAGTCACGTGTCTTCACGCGACCACGTGAGATCCCATGCGGTCGCGTGGGCTGCAGAATTCCCACACGGTCGCGTAACAGTGATTTATGCTACAGTGAATGAACCGTGTTTTTCCTACAGTACTCTTCATAAAACGCGATCCAAACTCTCTTGTCTTGAGGCCACATGGCTGGGCACATATCCATGTGGTGAGTTATAAGACTTCTCCTCCATTGAACCATCATTTGGAAGCTTTGGCTATCTTCACACAAGAAGGGACATGAAGATGTGACTGCTTTGTGCCCTTCCATCACACAAATTGGCTTGAATTCTTCTGGAAGTTAGAACACACCTTCATGTGCATGATCCCCTCTCGTGCCTTGACACTTGTGTTGTACAAAAACACCCAACAATAGGTCTTTATAACCCATCTTTGCTTCCTTTTCCTCTTTCAATACTTTCACAACCTAATTGCATAAAAAAACACCAAAATACACTTTATGAGACATAAGCCATGGTAAAATGATGCTCAATGCATGTAAAACAAGTGGATAAAACATGTATACTCAAGCACTTATCACTCGTGCCTTGTTCCGTGCTTGGTCCGAAAACTTCCCAACATCAGTGAACACGACCTAATTTCGTTCTTCTTCTCCAATTTAGCTCCACAAACCTTCAATGCACAAGAATACACAAATGCATGCCATTTAGTGATAAAAACTAATAAAAGATATGCTCAATGTTAGATAATAACGCTTCGCGGTACTATAACACAAGCACTTATCACCGACCTCTAATGGGAACAAGTTTGTGTTGGCGGTAGTGGATTATGTATCCAAATGGGTAGAAGCGTTGGCCCTCCCTTCCAATGACGCTCGGGTTGTAGTCAAGTTCCTTCGAAAGCTTTTTACTCGATTCGGGACACCTCGGGCAATCATCACCGATCGAGGCACACATTTTTGCAACTCACAGTTTGAAAAGGTTATAAAGAAATGTGGTGTTACTCATCGTGTCGCGACAGCTTATCACAGCCAAACAAGTGGTCAAGTAGAGGTCACGAACTGCAAGTTGAAAAGAATTCTTAAAAAAATGGTCCAGCACAATAGGAAGGATTGGTCGGAAAGATTAGATGATGCTTTGTGGGCTTACCGAACGGCATACAAGACATCTATGGGGCATACCCCCTTCCGTCTAGTTTATGGCAAGGCTTGTCACTTACTGGTGGAACTGGAGCATAAGTCGTACTGGGCGCTGAAACTATTGAATCTTGTTATTGATGATGCCTAGAAGAAACGAAAATTTCAGCTGAATGAACTACATGAACATAGACTGGCTGCTTATGACACTTCTTGGGCTTACAAGAAAAAAGTTAGGAGGATCCACGACAGTCGGGTGAAGAGAGATAAACACTTCCAAGTGGGAGATTCAGTTCTCTTGTTTAATTCGTGATTGAGGCTCTTCCATGGTAAACTGAAATCTCGATGGACTAGGCCTTACATAGTGTGACAAGTTTTTCCCCATGGTGCAATTGAAATTTCTCATCCTCAAACTGGAATTTTCAAGGTCAACGGGCACAGGTTGAAACATTATTTAGTCAGCGAGGTATCACCTCAGGTTAACGTGGGTACATCTTTCCTCCTTCATACACTGCCGGACTGATATTTAATACTCGCAGGTACGTCAAGCTAGTGACGTAAAATAAGCGCGCCTAGGAAGGCACCCCTAGTCATCATCATTTTTGTTTTGTTTTGTTTGGGTATTGTGAAATTCTACCATTTTGGTTGATCTTCTGCCACCTCGTGGAATAGTCCTGTGAACATTTCATCACTTCTATCTAGCTAGGATTGTTTTGTGGTCAGATGCTTTGAGTAGCTTTGGCTGTTCGTTTTTGGCAGTCCGACACAGCTGTGATAAGTCCGTGTCACATTTCGCGCACGGTTCACGTTCTGATTACACGGTCCTGTTTTTCATTTGGCTTCACAGTAGAGGTTCCCCTGGGTTTTCCAGTAGCATGGACACGCCCATGGCGAGCGTGCCCATCGCATTAACACTTGCACTGATTTCCATTGTTAAGACGGTCGTGTCGTACCCCCGTGTGCGAAAGCGGACCATCACACCGGTCCGTTTGGGCCTCTCTCTCCCTTGTTCATCATCCACCTCTCAACACTTGCAATCACACCTAGCTTAACCCTCCAATTCCGTCTCCGGCTCCATACCTTCGTCTCCGGTAATGCTTTTCTTCTTTAACCATTCCCTTTCGGTTTTGCCATTTCTAGGGTTTCCTTTACCATATCTCGTGTTGGTCAATTTTCCTTCTTTCCCTTGTCTCTTCCCATTGTATTGTATTTTGCTATATTTGTGTTGGCGCGTTTTGGTTAAATTGTTTTTCATTGTTTGAATTATGAACCACGGCCGTGTGCTTCATCTTTGTTTTGTCGCCTTATCATTCTCGTGACACGTCCGTGTTATTCCCATTACCACTGATGACACGGTCATGCCACCTCTTCTTCCTTGGAGTTTCTAATATGTTAACTTGGTGTTGTACAGGTCATGTCGTGATCTTTTCTTATACCCGCGCAGGTCCGTCGCGAGCGCCATGCCAGACTCTCCACTCGCTCCTTTGGCATAATTCGCACCATCGATTGCGGCGCACTCGATCATGCTCAGCTCTGTGGGGAAGTGGAGTCCTTGCTTTTGGTGGGCGGTTGGATGTCTCTTCTTACTGTCACCGAGCCTGCTTTCCAGGACTTCACTCTTGAATTCCTTTCCACTTTTGTTCGGCGTGGGCTGTGTTGGGACGATCCAACTGCACTCGCCTTTCAGTTCCGGCGGCGGGAGTACCACCTGAGCTACACTGAGCTCACGGTGTTTATGGGCCTGTACCAGCCAGCGTTCACACAGTCTGAGGTTTACTGTGCCCTCAAGTTTCCACCGGATTACCGTATTCCTGCTTCCCCTCATTGGAGGCAAATGTACTCCCTCAACCATCCTTTCCGGCCAGGGCACACTCCCGCTTCATTTCTCAAATCGCGGCACTATGGTAATCTCATGCGTTGCTTGCGGCACCATCACGAGCTGGTCGCGGAGCACAAATACTATTTATGGCGTGGAGTTTGATTACTTATTGGGCATGGAGCTTGGCCTTCCCTGTTATTTGGGTTCGGTGGTGGCCTGCGCCTTTCACCGTTAGTCCTCTGACTCTCGAGTTTCTTATCTCTTCGCAGGCCCATTTATTACCAGATTATTATACGGGATGGGCCTTCTGGGGGACGAATCCCAGTTAACTCGTGCCGGGGGCTGCCATCTTTTTTCATTTGCCAGCCTTACTCGGCTGCGTCTACTTCCCCCGGTACCTTTGCTTCAGGACACGACCTCCGATGCAGCCCCCATCACGGACTCAGATATTCCGTGGCTGCAAGCGAGTCTCCAGCTCATCGCTGATCATCTGGGGGTTAATTTGTCCACTCTGCCATTTTCACCTGATCATTCACCTCCGCGCTCACTTGATCTAGCTGGCCCTTCGGCTCCGCCCACCAAAGACGACAGTGCCACCCCGTGATCCGCTCCTACAGCATCTGTTTTTCATCTCCTGTTTTTCTGTTCTGTTGTTTACTATTTTTTGTTAGCCGAACTTTGTACTGTGGAAGTCCAGTAGCAGGGGGACCCCCCTGCTTAACTGGCATTTTGATTTGCTTACTTTTCATTTGCCATTACCATATTTTGTTGCACTATTTCACTTTTTGCCTCCTCATATCTCAGGTGTGTTTTGTTTGCTTGGAGTTAACTTGGCAATGCGTCGAGAGTAGCTACATCACTCTCCGCAAATTGTTGTTTAGCACCCATGTGTGAGCGGCATCTTCACTCTCCATGCTTAGGGAAGATTTTCGCACCCTCGCCCTTTCCTTTTTGTGTTCAATGATCACTCTATGTATGTTCTGTTTCTACAATGGGGACAATGTAGATTTAAAGTGTGGGGGAGGATTACATGTTTGCATGAGTGTTGTATGCTTGTATAGATGAGCACCTTGCTAATGACAACGTATGAATTGATTGTTTGACTCGGTTTAAACCTAGGTGGACATGAGCATGTTAGGAGCCCTTTGAACTTCAATGTAGACCCTTCTCTACTTGCAAGACAAATATCAGTTCACTTTACCCGGAGTTCTGTGCCATTCATTTTGATTAAGTCTTGTATTGCAAAAAAAACAAAAAAAAAAAAAAACTAGAAAGTCGGATCCCGACCCCGGGATGCCCTACCAGTCGCTTTTTTGTGTAAATTATAGAGAAAAGATGGTAGAAAGAGCTATCGCCCTATGTGGAGTGAAAGCCACTCTTGAGTAGTCGAATTTTGGGCATTACACTTGTGCATTTGATGACCTACCGGGAGAAAAGGCTACCTCTAGGGTGTATGAAGCTACTACCCATTTCGTTGAGTGTAATTAAAGTAGGGTAGTTTTTTCCCTCTCGAGTTTGTGGTGCTCATACTTTTGGGTCTTGCACACACACATGGTCTTGTAAGTAGAGGAGAGTCCTATATGAATTACGGGGTCTTCTAACTCTCAATGTTCCCATTTTGTGTTAAGCTTTGTCTTTCATGTAAGGTTGGAAGTTTGGCACTCATCTGTACTTCTTTGTATGTGTTTATGTTGTGCTTGAGGACAACCAAATGTTCAAGTGTGGGGGTATTTGATGAGTGCATTTTATATCATATTTCTTACCCCCTATTATAGTCCTGTCTTTGTCTTTAAGTATATTTAATACTGGAATTGGTGCTATCTAAGGTATTTTATTCCGTGTGTAGGAATCTGGGGCCCGAGTCAATTTAGTGTGAAACTGAGGGTGTTTCCCACGTGTGCAATGACCAATAGTTCAGAAATGGTTCACACGGGCAGGACACGCTCGTGCCCCAAGTACTGCAAGTCCCGCCCTAGAGTGTAGAAAAGTTGAAATCCTGACACGGGAGTGTCCCAGGCAGGACACGGTCACCACACGCCCGTACCCCAAGTGCTGCAAATCTCAGGAGATGTTTCCTCATGAACAACACGGGCACGGTGACACGGGGGACACACGCCTGTATTCCAAATGCTGCAAATCTCTAGAGTTTCACCTCTGGATTCTCATGTAGAGTTCACGGTCGGGACACGCCCGTGTCCTGACCATGTCGGGCCCTGAATCAGCCTTTTTAACTCCGAAAATTAGGGTTCTTTCTCATCTTTTGTTCGGGGATTCATCTCTCCACCGGGAGGACGTTGATGAGATCGAAGATCAAGCTTCACTAAATCGCCTAAGGAGATCAAGGACTAGTAGGAAGCATAGCAAGAGGTGGAGTTGGCGCAAGGACACTACAAGAGAGGTCATCTTGAGTATTGAAGGGGGTTCTTTCTCTCTTTCTTTGTTCTATTTTTTGCCTTACCTTGTGTACCTGCCCTCAGGGGCCAACTGGCCATAGTGCCTTGGTTGTGGACAATTGATAGACTGTATTACTTATTCACTCATTGTATTTGACTATGGAGTTCTAATTGATGCTTGTGTTTAATCTTGTATTGCATAACTGTAGTGTGTTTGGAGTGCATAGTTGTTAGGTTGTGTTAGCAAAACTGCGGTGTATCTTTGAACACATAGATGCAATATTGCTATTGAGCACACACAAATGTCATTGGAATGTACCGAGGTAGTCAATGATAAACGCCTAAATGTACGTATTATACATGTATGTTTGTGTATAAATAGAGTATTTTTATATGTGTGGATATCCGTTTTTGGTCTGAATTGGTTTCTTTCATATTACAGGTACCAATGAGGGCGCCAACGAGCTCGATGACAGAATTGGAGAAGAAATCAGCATCGAAAACACTGCTACTGAGTGGCGGTACTGTAGCAATCACTGTAGCACGAAGATCTAAAGAATGGCTTGGTCAGGGAGTTCATGTGGGCGCAGTGGAGGACGTATACATACTGTAGCAGTTATACTATACAGTTACTGTAGCGGCCACTGTAGCAACTTACGCGATTTTCGGGATTTCTCAGAAATTTTCTCTCCCCGCATGCGGGGCCGCATGGGAGGCCGCATAGCTCGCTGGAATGGATTTTTAAAGAAGATTAGGGCACTTTTCTTTGGGTCTTTGGCCACCATTCTCTCCACAATCATTCTCTAGGGTTTCAAAGGGTTGGAGAGGCAAATCTAAGGAGCAAATCAAGAAGAGAAGAGGGGATCTATCATGGAGCACATCTAGGAGTTCGTCGGCGCCGATCCATCAGATTCTCATCACCACCTCCTAGTCTTCATCTTAGGGGAAGTTTTATGAGCTTTTTGTTGTATTTCTCGTTTTCTATACTCTCTCCATTGTTGATGATGAAATAGACTCCCAAGGTCACCGGGCATCCGGTAAACCTTGGGATGAACTTGCTTGTATGAATACTTGATTTACATGTATGGTATTTGTGTAGTTTATGGTTCAAGCTTGGTGCACTTTGATGTATTGGTATGCATGAGAACTCTGTGTATCGATTTCTAGGTTACACTAGGTTGCGTGACCATCGCCTTAGTATTAGACACACAAAGTTTGGAAGGGATACATGTACGAATACACCGTGACCATCGGGTATTTGTATCCCTCCAACCATTAGGGTTGAGCTTAGATGTTGTGTTTGACTTTAATTCGTGATTTCCCTAGGCTTAGTGCAATTGTGTGAGGATTTAGGCGGAAGTGATTCTGTATTCCAATACTCATACCGGATTAGGGGTTATCACCGTGACCATCGGGGTGACCTACCTTTGGACATCTCTTGGCCTAACCACCTTTACCTGTGTAATTTGAGTATCCTTCTAGCTTTAGTAGTCCCGAGGGGATCCTCGCCCGGGGACCTTGAACTTTCATTGTTACTTGCTTCCTTAGTACGCTTATGTGGTGAGCCTTTGTCCATGTGTTTATATTTTTCTCTTTTATTTGTTTTCTTATCTTGTTTTTAATCTATATTTGGTAGACTAGACAGTGTTATCTAGAGGGGAGCAATAGCAGCTCTTGGGACCCCAGGGAATATGACACCCTCGCGCGTGCCGGGGAATTCCAAGGATGCTAGGAAAACCTTTAGTTCATTGATTTAGTCATTTTTATTTCCTGTTGTAAATTTTGGTCTTTGTATGTGTCCTTTACCATTTTGCGCATATTTATTTATTTTACTTCTTTCTTGTTTTCTTTGATAGCTTATTAATTTTAATTTTGTTTGCTTATTCAGGGCCATGGACCGCAGAGAAAGATTATTGGCCACAAAAAACTATGCATTTGAGAAAGCGATGGAAGAATATTCTAGCATGAGAGCACACCAGAGCAATCCACACCATAATGACTACTATCCATATTGTCAAGGGCACCAAAATTTTTCTACACATCATTATACTCAACAATGGGAGCATCCTTACCAAGGATTGCCACAAGAACCCTCCTTTCAAGAACCATGGCATTAACACCCTCCAGTCATTCAAAGAAGGCCACTTAATGAATGGGGTTTCAATACACAAGATGTGTTTGAAAGATTTATGATGAATACGGATGCTGAACTTGAAGCCCTGAATTCCAAAAATTTTAGTGCCCATCTGTCTCTTCCAAGCATTTAAAACAAGATAGGAGTGTCTTCCAATATATCGACGGAGTTGCCACGCACTAGAGAAGACCTACCTCAGATTGACACTAGTTTGGAAGAGAACATAGGTGAAATTGAGGTGGAAGTTGATGTTGAGGTGTGGGAGATTGAAGAATCAATTGAGGTGTCATCTATACCTTGTGAGAAAATGATAGATGTTTCAATTCAAGGTGAAGTTGAAGAAGAAAGATAGGAGGATGACATCATGGCCATGGAAGAATGTGAGGAAGTAGAAGAAGCTCCATCGACAACATTTGAAGATGCTACTTGCCTCAACATTGATTATTCAACAAGCCAATCAATAATTTTTAAGTGCCGAGAGAAAATTACTGGAGTTGTATTTGAAGATGTGGGGGAGAGGCTAAGGTCATCCTTGAACCCACCAATGCCGGGCTTGGACAATTCCCAACCAAAAATTTTTCTGTGGCAGCCTAAGCACACTTTATGGGCAATTGAAGTTTATTATGACTGGGTTGAGAAGAAAATTTTGGATAAGATGTTGAAGCCACAAATTGATCCACCTATGCAAAGATTGACAAGTTCTCAACCTAACTTGTTCCCTTGGAGACCCAAACAACACTTATGGGTAGTCCAAGGGCATTTCATAGGAGCCGGGAACAAAGAAGAAGTGGGGAGGAGGTTCAAGCCATCTAAGGATCCGCCCAAGCTTAAATTGCACAACTCTCGGCCCAAGCTTTTTCCATGGAGGCCAAAAGGTAGCTCATGCATTGCCTCCAAATTTGGATCATCCCGGAAGGTATGTTTCATATTTCTTGATAGTTCTTATGCAACCTCTTGTCAGGATGAACACACCATTTTCAAGACTCCTTAGGTAAGAAAAAGGTACGTCGAGCTAATGACGTTAAACAAGCGCTTCTTGGGAGGCAACCCAAGCATAAAAATTCATTGCATGTGTGTTTTTCGTATTTTTGGTGTGTTTACTTGCTTGAGTGTTCCTTGTGTTCAAGTGTGTGATTGTGATTAGTTAGTCATTTCTCATAATTTATTTACTTGTGTTTGTTCATGATTCTTGTGAGTTCTTTGTGTTATCATTCATCTTCATGCATCAATTATCATGGTTTGGGTGTTGTGGGTGAATTCGGCATTGTTTTTATGTGATTTTGGGGTGTTTGGATGGGTATTTGATGCAAAAACTGGAAATCGCCAGTTTATTGACCGTATCTAAGCCCGCATGCCCATCCAGAAAGTAGGTTAGATACAATCTGCAGTCGAGGTCCCCGGGCCTGGAATTAGATTTTAAAGGCCTTTAGGGCATTTTTCTTGGGGACTTTTGGCCACCACTTCTCCTCCACCACAATCTAGGGTTTCAAGAGCTTCAAGGCTACGGGAGAAGGCTGATCTACGGTGCAAATCGAAGGGGAGAAGAGGAGCGCGATCAAGGAGAAGATCTAGGAGCTTGTTGGCGCGGATCAATCAAGTTCTCATCACCACCTCTAGTCTTCATCTTAGGGGAGTTTGTTATGTGCTTTTGCTTGTATCCCTTGTTCTTTACACTTTCTCCTTTATTGATGTTGAACTAGACTCCCAAGGTCACCGGGCATCCGGTGAACCTTGGGATGAACTTGCTTGTATGGATACTTTGAGTATATTTTTGGTATTTGGTTTGGTTGTGGTCTAAGCTTTGTGTTCTTTATTGTATCAAATTGCATGAGAACTCTGTGGTTTGAATTCTAGGTTGTACTTGGTTGCGTGACCATCGCCCTTGTACTAGACTTGCTTGGCTTAAAAGGGATACATGTACGAATACGCCGTGACCATCGGGTATTTCGTACCCCTCCAACCATTAGGGTTGAACCTAGACGTTGTGTTTGACCTTAATTAGGGATTTCCCTAGGCGCATTGCAATCGTGTGAGGATTTGGGCGGAATTGATTCCGTATTCCAATAATCATACCGGATTAGGGGTTATCACCGTGACCATCGGGGTGACCTACCTTTGGACATCTCTTGGGCTAACCACCTTTGCCTATGTTATTCGAGTATCCTTCTAGCTTTAGTAGTCCCGAGGGGATCCTCGCCCGGGGACCTCAAACTTTCATTCCAACTTGCCTCCTTAGTATGCTTATGTGGTGAGCCTTAGTCCATGTGTTTATAGTTTTCTCTTTGTTATTCTTCTTATCTTACTTTTATCATACAATTGCTAGGTTAGGAAATAGATGAAGGGGAAGTAATAGTAGTTCCTTGGCCCTTGGGAATACGATCCCCTTGTGCTTGCGCGTGGGGTATTACTTGGCAACCCGTGCGCTTGTGGTTAAGTTCATCAAGTTTTTGGCACCGTTGCCGGGGACTCACAAGGAATACTAGGAAAACTTGTAGTCTATTGCTCTAGCCACTTTTATCTTGTGTACATACTATTTTATTATCTATTTTGTTTGTTTTCTTTGCTTTGTTTTACTTTGTGTTTTTTGTACGAGGTACACTATTCTTGACAAATGCAAGCTCAAAATTGTCCTCTAAGTCCTAACCATAGAACATCGCAAGAGAGGAAGTACACTACCGAGGATGTATTGGTTAAATTCATGATCAATACTGAAGCAAGGTTTCAGGGTGTAGAAAAAAAGTTAGATGAGTTCGGTACTGTATTGAGAAATGTCCAAGCCTCTATTCATTCTCTTGAGAACCAGGTTGGACACCTTGCTAGGACCCAATCTGAACAATACTCGGTCCTTGATACCAAATATGAAGCTAGATTTTAGGTCATCCATGCCACACTTTCGGCTGTGCAAGCATCTCTTCACAAGCTAGAGAGCCGGGTTGAACAACAAATTCGTGAACCAATAATGGAAGGCCCAACTACAACCTATAATGAAAAAGAAGAGAAGTTTGGTATATTGGAGGTTGAAGGAGTCGAAAGAGCACCATTGATAGCACTTGAGCAAGCCATTTGCATAAAAGCTAACAAGAAAGCCAAGCACAAGAAAGAATTATTTGGGACAAAGGAACTTGTGGGTTGGGGGTTGAAGCCATCCAATGACCCACCTATGCCGAGGTTAGACACGTCACACCCAAAACTATTTCCTTGGAGGCCCAAACGATTTTTGTGGGTAATTAAAGGAAGATTGACATTGGTTGAAGAAGGAGATGTGGGTAGGATGTTTACGCCCCCCAAGGACCCACCCATGTCGAGTTTGAAATTTTTTCAACCTTACTTATTCCCTTGGAGGCCAAAACAAGCTTTGTGGATGCTCCAAGGAAATTCAGCCGGGACCAAAGTAGAGGCGGGGAGGAGATTCAAGCCATCCAAGGATCCACCAAAGTTTAAATTGTGCAATGCCCGGCCCAAGCTTTTTCCATGGAGGCCAAAAGGTAACTCATGCTTGATCTCCACTTTGACATCATCCCGGAAGGTACGCTTCACTTTTCTTGGTAGTTCTTATGCCACTTCTAGCCGGGAGGAACACACCGTCTTCAAGCCCCCTTAAGGTAAAACACGTCGAGCTAATGACGTTAAACAAGCGCTTCTTGGGAGGCAATCCAAGCATTAAAATTCATTGCATGTGTGTTTTCCTATTTTTGGTGTGTTTGCTTGCTTGAGTGTTCTTTGTTTTCAAGTTTGTGATTGTGGTTAGTTAGTCATTTTTCATAATTTATTTACTTGTGTTCATTCATGGTACTTGTGAGTTCTTTGTGTTATCATTCATCTTCATGCATCAGATATCATGTTTTGGTTGTTGTGAGTGAATTCGGCTTTGTTTTTATGTGATTTTTGGGTGTTCGGATGAGTCCTTGATGAACAATTTGGAAACAGGCCGTTTCTTGAGCATATGCATGCCCATATACAAATCTAGAACTTTATACGGGCATGTATACGGGCATATGCCTGCCCATATGGAAAATCAGCAGGTTATGCGGGCATGCATATGGGCATATGGATGACCACATGGATGCTCGGGCTGAAAGTTAAGTTGTGTACCCCTTCACTATTTTCCTCATATCTCTCTCATTTCTCTCCGTTTTCCCTCATTCTTTCACCTTTTTCCCCCATTTTTCTTCCTCTACATGAATCTCCTACTTCCATGGACTTAATTTGCATGATTTATAGGGGGGTTTCACCATCATCTTCACCGATCTTTGCCGATTCAAGCTTTGGAGCCCTAACTTGTGTTTTGAAGCAAATGTGTTTCTTTTTCTTGATTTTCATGCTTATCTTGCTTCAAACTTTGGGGAATGATGTATGAATGTGTAATCTTTTATTTATTTGTATTTTGTGACATTATTTGTAATTTTTTGGGCTTAAAAAACAAGGGGAAACTCTACCTCTTTCAATATTATGCTACAGTAACTTTGGACTGAATTTCTCTTGAATTTATTTGTTCACTTGTAGAATCATTGTTAATATCCTAAAACACTTGCAATAGAAAGAATTGGACTTCATGATCTTGATTGCACAAAGAACTTGCTTGGATTATCACTTGTTTAATTGTTTTTGTTATGTTAGTTGCTTGCTTGCATGCTTGTGTGTGTTCTTGATAAGTGCTTGTGTTATAGTAACGCGAAGCATTATTATCTTACAATGAGCATATCTTTTATCAGATTTTATCACTAAATAGTGTGCATTTGTGTATTCTTGTGCATTGTAGGTTTGTGGAGCCAAGTTGGAAAAAAAGAACAAAGTTAGGTCGGGTTCGCCGTTGTTGGGAGGTTTTCGGACCAAGCAAGGAACAAGGCACATACTTAGACTTGTGAGTGTGTGGCAACCTCCTTTGGAGGGGCACAAAGGCATTCACATTCACAACAATTCTAACTCGTGTAGCTTAGGAGAACTTCACCAAGAAGGAGACTTGAAGCAATTGGCACGATCTACCATTGATTGTGTGCCCAACTCAATGGCCTCGATGAAGAATAACGTAGCAGCACTGTAGATTGTACTGTAGCAAATTACTGTTCATTTTCTACGGAAGATCAAGTTCCCAGAGAGTTCACACGAGCGTGTGGAATTAACACACGGCCGTGTGAATTAATTCCCAGCGAGCCAGAGACTTCACACAGGCGTGTGTAGTAATTTTTCCAGGAAGCCAAAAACTTCACACGGGCGTGTTGAAATTTCACACAGCCGTGTGAAGCCCCGATAAGTTCAAATTTAAAGCCGCACTCAGCCTATTAAAAGATGGATTTGGAGACTTTTTTAGCATCTTCTGACCTATCTTTCTCCCCAACTTCTGGAGAGTGCGGCTAGGGTTTCGGAGATGACTTTGTGGAGGATTGGAGTGCGCCATCGGCATCGACATCGATGTTCGACGGCCGCACAAGACCACGGCCACACCATACGTGAGGGGTTTTCATTGATGTTTTTAGTTTGTGCTTTATTTTACACTTTGATGAACATGTATAGCTCCATGAGGAGCTAAACCCCTCGTGGGTATTCGGACTTGTAAAACCCTAGGATCATTATATTTCTATGACATTGTTATTATGCTTTTCCATTATTGATGAGTAAATTCGAGTTTCAGTTTTAATTATCTTATGCTATTGTTCTTCCTTAGCCGTGACACTAGGGTTGAGAACAATCTAGGTTATCCTTTGGAGGTGTGACAACTCCTATAAGATTAGACTACTTAAGATTGAAGAGGACTGAGAGGGAGAGTTGTGAGGTAGCAATGTACCCCTTTCCCTTCCGGTGTGATTTCTCCCTGCCTCCGTTTCCTTGGTTAATTAGCGGTCGAGATAGAGTTTTAGGGCTCAATCTAGATTAGGGTTCTTCCACCTGGACCAAAGGGTTAGAACTACATAGAAGAACAGGTTTTATCACTAGGAATCCCTAGAGCTTAAAGCAATCCCACGTAGTGTTAGGGTTAGGAAGATAGACCCCCCTGGGGCTTAGTTGACAGGTCAACGAGAGTCAAGGGTCGTAGTGAATCCTAATACCGGGACATAATATTGGGGTTAGTCACGGTTGACCTTAAGTTTTGGGACCGTGAGTTTAAGGATATCTTCGACTCAATTAACATCAATAGGAAAGTATAATAGCATAGTCTTGCACTAGAAGCATTAGTCCTAGAGGTAGCTTGTCCAGATACCCTATTTCATCCATTGCTAGTCTTCTCTTTTAACTTCTACTTGCTTTTCTCTCATCTTCCATCTCTCTATTTACTTTCTTATCTTTTATTCTAATTGATTCCATAAATTCATTCATCACTCCGATCATTATTTTTCGTACATCGCACGACTGAATAGCAAATTCTTGTATTTTACATCCCTATTCCCTGTGGATTCGACTACCCACTCACCAGGGTAATTTTATTACTTCGACAAGCCCATGCACTTGCGGGATACACGCAAGGGGTCGTGTCAAGTTTTTGGCGCCGTTGCCGGGGAATAGGTGTATTTTTTATACTTGTTTTTGCTACTTTAGTTATTCACTTCGTTATCTATTTCACACTTTCTTTATCTACCACTATTCTCACCAATTCTTTTCTCTTTAATTTCAGTTTACCGAGGGAATGTTTAACGCAAGCGAAGCTTTTGATACACTCGTGGGACTAGTTGAGGAAGTGGAGCAGAAAATGCAGTTGTTTATCGCACAACCATTTCCAAATTATATCGAGTGTGCGCAATCAATGAGACTACCTTGTACAGAAATAGTGGATAGTATTGATCAGTTTTGCAAGGAGCAGAACATGAATTATGAATTGGGCAGTGTGTTGGATGAATTTGCTAAATCAGCTCTAGGTTTTTCAAATGGTGACACAGAAGAAACCCTTGAGAAAGTTCTTGCACAGTTTGAATCAGGTAATTTTGAGCACAAACAAGAGGCCTTTTCAATGGGTATTATAGACCTGATAGAGGAAGTTTGTGAATTGGGGATTAGAATGGAACACCAGGACCAACCCAAGGAGTGTGATTTGGAGAAGGTTTCAGGGTACAGTAATGAACAGCAAACTACAAAATTTGAAGAGATAGGCAGATCAATTGGAGACCGACTTCGACCATCCATCGATGAGCCACCTGATTTGGAATTGAAAACACTTCCAGAACACTTGGAATATGCATTTCTGGCAGAAGAGATGAAGTTGCCCATGATCATAGCATCGAATCTCTCTTTGGAGCAAAAAGACAAATTGATGAATGTGATGAAAAAGCATAAGTCTGCCTTGGCATGGAAAATTACAGACTTAAAAGGTATAACCCCTTCATTCTGTACGCACAAGATTTTAATGGAGGACAATTTCAAATCAGTGATCCAACCTCAAAGAAGACTAAACCCGAACATGAAGGAAGTCGTAAAGGCGGAGGTGGTCAAATTATTGGATGCAGGGATCATTTACCCCATTTCCGATAGTGCTTGGGTAAGCCCAACACAAGTGGTCCCGAAAAAAAGTGGGATGACATTGATCAAGAATGAAAAGAATGAACTCATCCCAACTAGAACGGTCACAGGGTGTAGAGTTTGTATTGATTACAAAGACTGAATGACGCAACCCGTAAAGACCACTTCCCTTTACCTTTCATTGATCAAATGTTGGAGCGATTGGCAGGGCATCAATTTTACTGCTTTCTAGATGGAATGTCAGGGTACTTTTAGATCCCTATTGCTCCGGAAAAACAAGAGAAGACAACTTTCATTTGTCCCTATGGGACTTTTGCATATAGACAAATGCCGTTCGGGTTATGCAACGCACCTGCTACATTCCAAAGATGTATGACTGCTATTTTCGATGATCTTGTCGAAGACATAATGGAAGTATTTATGGATGATTTCTCTTTGTTTGGTGATTCCTTCGACATGTGTTTGAGAAATTTGGAAAGTGTGCTGATAAGATGTAAGGAGACAAATCTTATGCTAAACTGGGAGAAATGTCATTTCATAGTTCGAGAAGGCATTATTCTTGGACACAAGATTTCCCATTTGGATATGGAGGTGGACAAGGCAAAAATCGAAGTTATAGAGAAACTTCCTCCACCAATGAATGTCAAGGGAATTCGGAGTTTCTTGGGACATACAGGTTTCTATAGACGGTTCATCAAGGATTTCTCAAAGATCACTCAACCGTTGACTAAACTTCTCAAAAAAGATGCTCTGTTTGATTTTGGGGAAGATTGTGCAACAGCTTTTAATGTGCTAAAAGAAAAACTAGTTCAAGCTCCACTCTTGATTACCGCTGACTGGAATGAACCTTTTGAGATCATGTGCGATGCTAGTGAACCTTTTAAGCAGTTTTGGGATAAAGGAAGGGCAAGCAATTCCAACCAATCTATTATGCGAGCAAGACTCTCACAGATGCACAGGAGAATTATACTACTACAGAGAAAGAATTATTAGCAGTAGTGTTTGCTCTCGATAAGTTCAGGCCATATCTTATCTTGTCAAAGGTCATTGTATTTACAGATCATTCAGTTCTCTGTTACCTCATGAACAAAGTCGATGCAAAACCAAGATTGATCCGGTGGATATTACTCTTACAGGAGTTTGACATGGAGATAAAGGATAAAAAGGGAAGTGAAAACGTAGTGGCTGATCATTTGTCGCGGTTAGAAGGGAGCATTGGGCAAGAGCCATCAAGTAAGGAGATCAATGACTTCTTCCCGGAAGAACACTTACATTCCATTCAGGAATTAACATCATCAGGTGATATGCCGTGGTTCGCAGATTTTGCTAATTACTTGTCAGGAAAAGTCCTCAAGCCAGGGCTCACATTCCAATAAAAGAAAAAGTTCTTTAGCGATTTGAAGAACTATTTCTGGGACGACCCATTCCTTTTCCGCATCTGTGCAGATCATATTATTCGGAGATGCATTTCTAGGGAGGAAGGATGGGATATCCTTGCTCATTGTCATTCAGGACCAGTTGGGGGCTATTATGCATCAAATAGAACCGCGGAAAAAGTTTTGGCAGCAGGGTTCTATTGGCCAACCCTCTTTCACGATGCACACCAGTTTGTTCTTCGATGCGATAATTGTCAGAGGTCAGGGAATTTGTCTCGGCGGGTTGAGATGCCTCAGAATCCTATGCAATTTTGTGAGGTATTCGATGCTTGGGGCATTAATTTCATGGGGCCGTTTCCAAGGTCTAACGGGAACCAATACATATTAGTGGCAGTTGATTATGTCTCCAAATGGGTCGAAGCACAAGCATTGCCGAGTAATGATGCTAGAACTGCGGTGAAATTCTTAAAGAGGTTGTTCACTCGGTTTGGAACTCCGCGAATCATCATTAGTGATCGAGGGACCCACTTTTGCAACGCCCAATTAGAAAAGGTATTGAAACGATATGGGGTACGTCACCGCCTTTTCACTCCATATCATCCCCAGACTAGTGGTCAAGTAGAAGTCACTAATAGAGAACTTAAGCAGATTTCGACGAAGTCTGTGGAACAAGGGAAGCGGGATTGGTCAGAACGGTTGGACGACACACTCTGGGCCCATCGCACAGCATACAAGACGCCCATAGGAACTGCTCCGTATAATCTAGTTTACGGGAAGTCATGTCATTTACCCGTGGAACTTGAACATAAATCATATTGGGTAATCAAAGCAATGAACTTCAATTTGAGAAGAGCAGGTGAACAAAGACTGCTTCATCTTAATGAGCTCGATGAATGGAGGTTGAAAGCATATGAGAATGCTAGAATTTATAAGGAGAAGATTCGAAAGTGGCATGACAATCATATCAAATTACCTAAAGAGTTCAAAGTCGGTGATCAAGTTCTACTATTTAATTCCTAGTTGCGACTCTTCCCCGGAAAACTAAAGACTAGATGGTTTGGCCCATACACAGTCACTTAAGTATCACCCCATGGTGCAATTGAGATTACTCATCCGGAGAAGGGCACGTTCAAAGTAAACGGACACCGGCTGAAACCATACTTTGGCGGCGAGGTTTATAATGATGATAAAGAGATATTCTTTCTTCAACCTCCATAAGGTAAAACAGGTACGTCAAGCTAAGCGACGTTAAACAAGCACTGCTTGGGAGGCAACCCAAGAGTTTTATATGCTTTTCTAGGATCTAGTTAGTTTTTAGCATGAATAAAAGTCTTAGTATTGGTGTCCTAAATTTTTAATGCTTAAGCTATGATTTTATTGTGGATTGTTGATGTTTTCGTGTGCGTACACAATGATTGATGAAGTTTTAGCTAGTTGAGCATGTTTTTCCATGGTTTCTGGTCGTGTTTTGATGGTTTTACAGGCTCTAAGGATCATAGTTATGTCTCTGAATTTTTCTGTAAAGTCTGTGAATTTTTTCTAAGTAACCAGAGAAAACACACGGCCGTGTGGAATTAACACATGGCCGTGTGGTACCAAATAGGGCTCAACCAGAAAAGACACAGGGGCGTGACCTTGCCCCTGTGAAAAACTTCAGAAGGGGCACACGCCCGTGTGGAATTAACACACGGCCGTGTGAAGTTTTGCAGAACTAAATCTCTCTTTCCAGAGAATCCACAGGGGTGTGTGGGTGCCCCTATGAGAAACCTTGTGTTACGGCACGCGGCCGTGTGGAATTAACACACGGCCGTGTGAAAACTCTACAGAACCCTCTCTTTTTCCCGAGAAACCGCAGGGACGTGTGGCTGCCCCTGTGGGAGGTCTTATGAACGGCACACGGCAGTGTGGAATTAACACACGATCGTGTGAATATTTTCAGAAACCTTCTTAGTTTTCCCGAGAATCCACAGTGGCGTGTACCAGTCCCTGTGGAGTCTCTTGTGAAGGTACACGGCCATGTGGATTTCTCACACGACCGTGTGAGGTAGTTCAAAGAGTGACCAGAGTGCACACAGGGGCGTGTGTTGGCCCCCTGTGAAACCTAATTTCAGAGGCACACGGCCGTGTAACATGTTCACACAGCCGTGTGAATTCCCAGAACTTCAAAAAGCTGAAGGTTTTCTTTTGGAATTCACTCGTATCTCTTTCGTTTTCACTCCAAAACCGTAAGTGCACGGGTCGTCAAGTAATACCCCTCACGCGCGCGCGAGGGGGTCGTATTCCCAAGGGCCCGAGAATCTACCCTTACTTCCTCTTCGTATGATTGTTTGGCCGATCAAGTCAAGTGTTGTGCAAAAGAAAGTAAAAAGATGATTAACATGCAAATAAAGTGTTCTAAGGTGGAGGCAATGAACGAGGGATAAAACAATATAAAGAGAGGGTCACGGATGAGGATTACCAAGGGGGCTACTAAAGTGCGGGGCTTGCCTTAACTAGCATGCAAATGGGTAGTTTGGACCGAGAAACCCGAAGTTAGACCAACCCGATGGTCACGGAAATTGGTCCCTAATCCGGTACAAGTATCGAATACGGAATTCCTTCCGCTCGAATCCTCACACGATTGCAAAGGGAGCAAAAGGTTTATCAAGTTAGGGAGAAGACACAAACTAGGTCAACCCTAACAATTGGAGGGGTACAAATACCCGATGGTCATGGCGTATTCATACATGTATCCCTACCAAGCTTGGTGAGCCTAATACTAGGGCAATGGTCATGCTTCCTAGCATTATCTAAACAATGATACACAGAGTTCTCATGCATAACAAGCAATCAAATACACCAAACAAGGTTCACAAACAAGTCTCAAATGCATAAATCAAGTCAAGCAAACATCCTACACAAGTTCACCCCCAAGGTTCACCTACATCCGGTGACCTTGGGGTTTAGTTGCCCATGAATACAAAATACACAAGAAAACACATCAAAACAACCAAATACATAGATGAGAACACCCCCTCAAAAGATAGAAGCCGAATGACATTCCAAAGACGCCACCAAAGGGGTGGCTTCCCTTATCGATTCTCCTCCAAACTAAGGATCAAGAGGGTGGATCTCGTCGTATGTCGCTCTCCTCGTCGTTCTCTCCCCGGAAATGGCCTCCGACGGCAGCTCCTAGCTCCGATTTGAAGATGGTGGCAAGTTGGCTCAAGACCTAGGGCTCTTCCCTCCAAATGAACTCAAAACCCTTAAAAGAAAACTTTTTCCAGTGGGTTATGCGGCCCCCTATGCGGCCCAGCATGCGGGGAGAGAAAATTCCCGAGAAAATCCCGAAATCGCGTATGGATGGTCCTGTTTCATCTAAAGTACACTGGTGAGTGTGTGCTTACTTCCAACCTCATTCTCCATATTATTCACTCCACATACAATGAAAATGGCATTAATCTGTTAAAGACACCCTCAATACCCAGTTAAAAGTCCTTCGGGTCCTGAATGAAACTTTGGCTCTCGAGTGGTTGTGTAACAGGTTCCAAGGGATACGAATAAGATACTATATGCTGTATTTACTTATTTGCAAAGGTTTTTTTTTTTTTTTTTTTTGAGTTGAGTCCGACTAACGTAGACTGCACAAAAAACTTTCAGACGGATGCACATGCTGGCCAGGCACAAGAGCCACCCATCCTACTTGATTACAGTCCACATAGACGCATTCATGCTGTACTAGCAGAGGAATACTGTCATAGACTCCACATTTTTTTTTTTTTACCTGTATACAATATATCTCGTATCCCCTGGTATAAAACCTGTTAACAAACTCACTTGAGGCTAAGGAAACAACAAAGGACCTCAAAAGCTCTTAAAAAGGCATTGAAAGTAGACATTAACAAATTAATGCCGAAAACATTGTAATGGGTTAGTTGGAGTGTATGAGGTGGAAGTACAAGTGTAAAAGTCTGTCAGTGCACTAAAGATAAAGCAGGACATCATTTAGGAACAATAATGAAATACAACTCATAACTGTCGAACCTTCATGCTAGGAAGTCCTAAACTAGGCGTCATTGCTATCATCGGTATAACAAGCATGTAAATAAGAGTAAAGCACTCCATCCCCACACCTAGAATCGTACATTGTCCCTAATGTACATGAATCAGCAGAACATGATGATATGTATGCAATAAAAATAAGGAGATGAAGCAAGAAGACTTCCCCAATTAGTTGATGCAGTGAATTCAAGGTGAACACAAACAGGGGTAAATCACTAGGGCCATGGAGTGTGAAGCATCCTCAACGATCAGTCCTGAAAGCAACAGGAAATGCATCACAACTCGATAAATAAATAAAGAGAGCGAACAAATAAAATCCAAACTACATAAATAAAAAGAAGAAGTTTAGTAGGGCCGAAACCCTAACAAACTGAACGATATAACAAACAAACAAATAAGTCTAAGTGCGCAACAACAAAATACACACAACAAGAAAAGTAAAAACTGAGAGTCGGTGTCATGAGTCTAATGATTTGGTGGAGGTGGTGAAGCCATGTGATATGTACTCCCGGATGGTATGATCGAGGCTCAAAACCCCCAAGGTTTCCCAATCAATTTTTTTCGGACAACACCAAAATTCTTCCTCGACAAAGAGGGCATAACGGGTCTTGTGGGCATCGTCGGTGAATCTTGGCTCAAAGACGGGCGGTGGAGAGCTCCTCCGGGATCGCTTTGAAGCCACATGCTTGGTTGACATCCCTACAAGACCATACAAGCTTCATCAAACCAAAAATATATGAAAAGAATGCACAATGGCATCAATGGGCTGAAATCTTATTGTTGCTACAGTAATTTCGGGAAAATTTTTCAAGAGTTTCTTCTTGTAAAAGTAGCAAACAAATTTTACAAACCTTGAAATTCAACACATACATTCACAAGAAACATTCACAACCACATTCCCAAGAAAATCAGCCCAAAAACACAAAGAAAAGCCCTAGAAATGGAGAGATATGGAACTTACTTCAATCTAGGGCACCAAAGTGAAAATGAAGTGGAATCTGGCTTAAAGCTTGATAAAACCTTGAAAATCTTCCAAAAATTCGTTTGCTAGGATGAGGAGAGTGTTTGGATGCAAAAAGAATGAAGGAAAATGGTGGAGAGATGAAGGAGAAAAGAGAAGAAGTTTGATGAAAATTGAGTGAATAGTGAGGAAGTGGGCTGAAGAGAGGGGGAAATAGGGGCTGGGTGACCATGCGGCCTACCATGCGGCCGCATGGTACCCCGCATAACTCTCTGGAAAATCCATGCGGCCTGCTATGCGGCCGCATGGTACCCCGCATAAGGCTCTGGAAAATCTATGCGGCCTGCTATGCGGCCGCATAGCAGGCCGCATTGCTCTCGGGAAAATTTGTGCGGCCCCTTGTGCAGCCGCATGACAGGCCGCACAAGGCCCAGGAATTTTTCAGCTCAAAACACTCTCAAATCAACCTTTGAACTCAACCTAGCACTCAAAAATTACATGAAAACAAAGCCGAAAACACTCAAAAATCATTGAAAACATGGAGATTGAAGCACCAACACTCAAGGAAAAATACAATGATCATCAAACCAAGGGTGCAACATGGTAAATAAATTAAGGAAAACAACTAAACAACCACCACAATCAAAGAAATCAACAACACTCAAACTCAAAAGCACCACAAAAAATACGAAAAACACCCAAACACAACAACAACTAAGAAGAAAAAAAATAGATGCAATGAATTTAAAGACTTGGGTTGCCTCCCAAGAAGCGCTTGTTTAACGTCTTTAGCTCGACGTCTCTTACCTTGACATCATGGTGGATCAAAGGAAGTCAAATTACCTCCATTCTTGTGTGAAATGTTGTTACCCGAGAAATAGTGTTTCAACCGGTGCCCATTAACCTTAAAGGTTCCCAATTGTGAATGAGATATCTCGACGGCGCCGTGAGGAAACACTTGAGTGACGGTGTAGGGACCATGCCATCATGATTTTAACTTCCCGGGGAATAATTTTAATCTTGCATTGAATAATAGTACTTGGTCCCCGGGTTGGAAACACTTGGCTCGTTTAATATGCCGGTCATGGTATTCCTTCATTTTCTCCTTGTACCTTATTGATGTGTCATACGCCAAGGACCGCCATTCCTCTAACTCATTTAATTGGAGTTTTCGCTTGCGACCACACAAATGAGGATCAAAGTTAAGTTGCTTTATGGCCCAATAATCCTTGTGTTCAAGTTCAACCGGCAAGTGACATGTCTTTCCATAGACCAATCTATATGGTGTTGTCCCAATAGGTGTCTTGTATGCGGTTCTATATGCCCAGAGTGCATCATCAAGTTGGTCGGCCCAATCCCTCCTATGGTGACTCACTGTTTTCTCAAGGATGCGCTTCAATTCACTATTTGATACCTCCACTTGACCACTGGTTTGTGGGTGATAAGCGGTTGAGATTCTATGAGACACACCATATTGTTTCAAAACCTTCTCAAACTGAGAGTTGCAGAAATGAGTGCCTCGGTCACTAATGATTGTTCTAGGTGCTCCGAACCGGGAAAACAATTTTCTTAGGAATTTCACAACAACTCGTGCATCACACGATGGGAGGGCCTGTGCTTCCACCCACTTGGAGACATAGTCCACTGCCACCAGGATATATTTGTTGCCCTGCGAGCTAGGAAACGGCCCCATGAAGTCGATTCCCCAAACATCAAATACTTCGCATGCTTGATTCCATGATTAAGGCATTTCCTCTCTTTTTGAGATATTACCCGTTCTTTGGCACCTGTCACAATGTTGCACCAATGTTTGTGCATCTTGGAACATAGTCGGCCAATAAAACCCCGCATCGAGGGCCTTCCTAGCAGTCCGGTTCCCACTATAATGACCACCTGGTGATTACCGCAAGTGCACGGGTCGCCAAGTAATACCCCTCGCGCAAGCACAAGGGGGTCGTATTCCCAAGGGCCAAGGAACTACTATTACTTCCCCTTCATCTATTTCCTAACCTAGCAATTCGATTAACAAGTAATAATTACAAAATGGAGAAAGAAATAACTATAATGAAATCCGGGCTACTACGACACACATTTAGCAAACAAGGAAGAATCAAACATGCGAAGGTGTGATTTGGACAACGAATCCCCCTAGAGTTGTCATAAAGCCCTGAATTTAGGATGAAATGTTATGATGGTAGTTGGGCCAAGAGATTCCAAAACTAGGTCACCCCGATGGTCACGGTGATAACCCCTAATCCGGTACGAGTATTGGAATACGGAATCACTTCCGCCCAAATCCTCGCACGATTGCCTTACGCCTAGGGAAATCTCAAATTAGAGTCAAACACAATATCTAGGTTCAACCCTAATGGTTGGAGGGGTACAAATACCCGATGGTCACGGTGTACTCGTACATGTATCCCTTCCAAGCCTAGTGTGTCTAGTACAAGGGCGATGGTCACGCAACCAAGTACAACCTAGAAGTTGAAATACAGAGTTCTCATGCAAATCAACACATCAAAGTACACAAGGCTTGAACCACAAACTACAAGATTCCATAAAAGAAATACAACATCAAACAATGCATCAATAAAGATGTTCATCCAAATTACAAACAACCAACCCTAAGGTTCATCATGTCCAAATCACAAATGAGTTAGTTCCTCATGAAAGAGGAAAACTCAAACAACTACAAGGAATAACAAAACAAGAAATGAAGCAAGAAACACTCCCTCTAGCCTTGGAATCCCTTGATGGATGAAAACCCTAAAAATATGCCTCAATGTCTTGGATCTTCCTTCCAAACTCCTCCTTCGACGTTGTCTCCCTCTTGGTGAAGCTTCGTGCCGTAGATCGCCGGAAATCGCCGCCAAAATGGGTGGGGCGGCGGCCCAAAAGTCTCCCCCAAAGAATCCTCTAAGAATGTGACCAAAAAGCCCTTAAAACCAATTCCAGCGAGCTATGCGGCCTCCCATGCGGCCCCGCATGCGGGGAGAGAAAATTCCGGAGAAATCCCGAAAAGCGCGTATGTTGCTACAGTGACGCTACAGTGAAATTGCTACAGTGAAATTGCTACAGTGCATACATGCGGCCTCTGCAGTGCCCGCATGGTAGCCCGCATGAAACTCCAGACTTAGCCGTTTCATCAAGTGTTCGTGCTACAGTGGTTGCTACAGTATCGGGGGTCGAAAATGGTGTTTTCCTTGCCAATTTCTCCTTAAATCATGTTGTCGAGCTCCCCACGGTAACATTTGTACCTGTAACACGAAATAAACCAATTTAGACCGAAAACGGGCATCGATTCATCAACAAAATACGGAAAAGCATGCGCAAGTATACGTATAAAATACGTACATTTAGACGTTTATCAAACATCCCCACACCTAAGCGTTTGCTTGTCCCCAAGCAAACAAACATGAAGAACAGGGGCAAGAAGATAAACGACTAAATGTACGACCTCAAGCTCAATAGTAAAGAACTCCGCAAGCACAAATGGACAAAAATCAAGAAGTGAGCTGTTCAGTAAATAGTCAAGTAATATTAGTTCTGTTACTCCTCAAGTGCCCCCGTGAGTGTGTGCAAACTCCCACCTTGACAGACACCCTGGATTATCCCAGGATGACCATTCACCCCACGCACAATGAAGACAGCATTAAAGTGTTAAAGGCACCCTCAATACCCAGTTAAGAGTCCTTCGGTTCCTAAACATGACTCTAGCACTTAAGTGACGACGCAGTGAGCACCAGGGGATCAAGACATTTTATTACTCTCACATATGTACAAACATACTTTTTTTTTTTTTTTTTTTTTTTTTTTTTTTTTTGTGTGACTCCGACTAACGTAAACTGCACAAAAATCTTTCAGACGGATGCACATGCTGGCCAGGCACAAGAGCCACCCATCCTACTTGATTACAGTCTACATAGACGCATTCGTGCTACACTAGCAGAGGAATACTGTCATAGACTCCCTTTTTTTTTTTTTTTTTTTTTTTTTTTTTTTTTTTTTTTTTTTTTTACATACATATATGTACAGACTAACTCTCAAATCCCCTGGTTAAACCCACAACAATAGTTCACTTTAGGCTAAAGAAAACCATGAAGGAACACAAAAGCTCTTAAAAGAGTATTGAAAATAGAATTTAACAATCTAATACCAAAATCATTATGATGGGTTGGTTGGAGTCTACAAGGTAGAAGTGATCGTGAACAAGTATAACGGTGCACTAAAGATGAAACAGAACTACATTCAAGCACAGGTAAAGTACAGCTCACAACTATCATTCTACCAAGCTAGGAAGTCCTTAACAATAAAATCATAGCTATCATAGGTAATTCAAGCATGCAATTGCAAAAAATTTTAAAAGTTCACGAAAATCCAACTCCACCCCCCACTTAAAGATGCACATTGCCCTCAATGTGCCTAAGCAATAAAATGCAACAAGATAGACAATAAAAAACATAGTAGGAGAGTTTCGTGAACTTCCCCGAGTCTCAAAACATGAGTCTTTAAGTCCATGAGATCGGGGTGACCACCAAAGCTTCAAGGTAATATAGGAGACGGGAAGTGCACTTGATGTCCAAATTCCACCCTGCAAGGTAGAAAAGAACATCAAATCAAGGCATTCATCACACACAAAGAAAATAAAACACAAAAATAAACAAACAACTAACATCACAAGAACAACTAAACAAGAAATGATCCAAGCAAGTCCTTTGTGCAATCAAAACCATGAAGTCCAATTTTCTTTAATGCAAGTGTTGTGGGGAATAAGAGTATACAAGGATGCTACAAAATCAGGACAAATACAAGAGAAGAAATGGTTTCTCATGATGGGAAATGAATGAGTTCAAGAAGTGCTACAGTGATTCCCAAAAAAAATTTTGCAAGAGCTTCTCTTGTACATGGAGCAAAACATTTTTACAAAGCTTTCAAATTACTCCAAAAACCCACAAAAACAACAAACAACCAAACTCCCACAACATTATCATCCATTCAACATAAAAAATAGGAGAAAGGAAGAAGTAGCAATCATGCTCACAACTAGGGTTTAGAAAAAGGTACCTAGGAAAGTCGGTGAAGATGATGGCAAAAACTCCCAATAAATCATGCAAATTAAGTCCTTGGAAGTAGGAGATCCATGTAGAGGAAGAAAAATGGAGAAAAACGGTGAAAGAATGAGGGAAAACGGATGAGAAATGAGAGAGATATGAAGAAAATGGTGAAGAGGTACCGAGTATAAAGTTCAGCCCGAGAGTCCATGCGGCCCCTTGTGCGGCCGCATGGTAGCCCGCATCACGCTCGGGAAAATTCATGCGGCCCCTTGTGCGGCCGCATGATAGGCCGCACAAGGCTCGGGAAAAAACATGCGGCCTGCTATGCGGCCGCATAGCAGGCCGCACAACTCTCTGCATGCAAATACGGGCTCCAAACACCCCAAAACCACATAAAAACAATGCCGAATTCACCCACAACACCCAAAACATGATGTTTGATGCATGAAGATGAATGATAACACAAAGAACTCACAGGTATCATGAACAAACACAAGTAAATAAATTATGAAAATGACTAACTAGCCACAATCACACACTTGAAAACAAAGAACACTCAAGCAAACAAACACAACAAAAATACGAAAACACACATGCAATGAATTTTTATGCTTGGGTTGCCTCCCAAGAAGCGCTTGTTTAACGTCATTAGCTCGACGTGTTTTACCTCAAGGGGGCTTGAAGACGGTGTGTTCCTCCCGGCTAGAAGTGGCATAAGAACTACCAAGAAAAGTGAAGCGTACCTTCCGGGATGGTGTCAAAGTGAAGACCAAGCATGAGTTACCTTTTGGCCTCCACGGAAAAAGCTTTGGCCGGGCATTACACAATTTAAACTTTGGCGGATCCTTGGACGGCTTGAACCTCCTCCTCACCTCTACTTTGGTCCCGGCTGAATTTCCTTGGAGCATCCACAAAGCTTGTTTTGGCCTCCAAGAGAATAAGTAAGGTTGAAAAAATCTTAAGCTTGGCATGGGTGGGTCCTTGGGGGGTGTAAACCTCCTACCCACATCTCCTTCTTCAACCATTGTCAGTCTTCCTTTAATTACCCACAAGAATCGTTTGGGCCTCCAAGGAAATAGTTTTGGTTGGGACGTGTCTAACCTCGGCATAGGTGGGTCATTGGATGGCTTCAACCTCCGACCCACAATTTCTTTTGTCCCAAATAATTCTTTCTTGTGCTTGGTTTTCTTGTTAGCTTTTATGCAAATGGCTTGCTCAAGTGCTATCAATGGTACTCTTTTGACTCCTTCAACCTCCAAAATACCAAAGTTCTCTTCCTTCTCATTATAGGTTGTAGTTGGGCCTTCCATTGTTGGTTCACGACATTGTTGTTCAACCCTGCTCTCTAGCTTTTGAAGAGAACCTTGCACATCCGAAAGTGTGGCATGGATGGCCTCAAATCTAGCTTCATATTCAGCAACAAGGACCGAGTGTTGTTCAGATTGGGCCCTAGCAAGATGTCCAACCTGGCTCTCAAGAGAATGAATAGAGGCTTGGACATTTCTCAATACGGTGCCAAATTCATCAAACCTTCTGTCTATCCTTTCAAACTTTGCCTCCGTGGTGATCATGAATCGCGCCAAGACCTCCTCAGTAGTATATCTCCTTGCTTGCGAAGCACCATGGTTAGGACTTGGAGGGCAATTTTGAGCTTGCATTTGTCAAGAATAGTGTACCTCGCACAAAAAAGAAAGAAAACACAAAGTGAAACAAAACAAAACTAAACAAACAAAATAAATAACAAAACAGTATGTACAACAAGAGAAAAAAAAAAAAAAAACAAAGTGGCTAGAGCAATAGACTACAGGTTTTCCTAGTATTCCTTGTGAGTCCCCGGCAGCGGCGCTAAAAACTTGGTGATTACCGCAAGTGCACGGGTCGCCAAGTAATACCCCTCGCGCAAGCACGAGGGGGTCGTATTCCCAAGGGCCAAGGAACTACTATTACTTCCCCTTCATCTATTTCCTAACCTAGCAATTCGATTAACAAGTAATAATTACAAAATGGAGAAAGAAATAACTATAATGAAATCCGGGCTACTATGACACACATTTAGCAAACAAGGAAGAATCAAACATGCGAAGGTGTGATTTGGACAACGAATCCCCCTAGAGTTGTCATAAAGCCCTGAATTTAGGATGAAATGTTATGATGGTAGTTGGGCCAAGAGATTCCAAAACTAGGTCACCCCGATGGTCACGGTGATAACCCCTAATCCGGTACGAGTATTGGAATACGGAATCACTTCCGCCCAAATCCTCGCACGATTGCCTTACGCCTAGGGAAATCTCAAATTAGAGTCAAACACAATATCTAGGTTCAACCCTAATGGTTGGAGGGGTACAAATACCCGATGGTCACGGTGTACTCGTACATGTATCCCTTCCAAGCCTAGTGTGTCTAGTACAAGGGCGATGGTCACGCAACCAAGTACAACCTAGAAGTTGAAATACAGAGTTCTCATGCAAATCAACACATCAAAGTACACAAGGCTTGAACCACAAACTACAAGATTCCATAAAAGAAATACAACATCAAACAATGCATCAATAAAGATGTTCATCCAAATTACAAACAACCAACCCTAAGGTTCATCATGTCCAAATCACAAATGAGTTAGTTCCTCATGAAAGAGGAAAACTCAAACAACTACAAGGAATAACAAAACAAGAAATGAAGCAAGAAACACTCCCTCTAGCCTTGGAATCCCTTGATGGATGAAAACCCTAAAAATATGCCTCAATGTCTTGGATCTTCCTTCCAAACTCCTCCTTCGACGTTGTCTCCCTCTTGGTGAAGCTTCGTGCCGTAGATCGCCGGAAATCGCCGCCAAAATGGGTGGGGCGGCGGCCCAAAAGTCTCCCCCAAAGAATCCTCTAAGAATGTGACCAAAAAGCCCTTAAAACCAATTCCAGCGAGCTATGCGGCCTCCCATGCGGCCCCGCATGTGGGGAGAGAAAATTCCGGAGAAATCCCGAAAAGCGCGTAAGTTGCTACAGTGACGCTACAGTGGAATTGCTACAGTGAAATTGCTACAGTGAAATTGCTACAGTGCATACATGCGGCCTCTGCAGTGCCCGCATGGTAGCCCGCATGAAACTCCAGACTTAGCCGTTTCATCAAGTGTTCGTGCTACAGTGGTTGCTACAGTATCGGGGGTCGAAAATGGTGTTTTCCTTGCCAATTTCTCCTTAAATCATGTTGTCGAGCTCCCCACGGTAACATTTGTACCTGTAACACGAAATAAACCAATTTAGACCGAAAACGGGCATCGATTCATCAACAAAATACGGAAAAGCATGCGCAAGTATACGTATAAAATACGTACATTTAGACGTTTATCACCACCTGTCGGCCCAGAATGGCAATGCTTCAAGATATCTTGCCCTTCCTCTAACGAAACACACCTTCCACTTAGGGAATGTTTTCGCAGCTAGAAAGTTGGCAAAGTCAGCGAACCACGGGGTTTCATTTGTTGCTACCACCTGAATACTACATAATTGTTCTCCAGGAAATGAATCATTGATTTCTCTCTTTTCCAATACGTCGTCATTGGGACCCTCAAGGCGGGAGAGATGGTCAGCAGCAAGGTTTTCTGCCCCTTTTTTATCTCTTATCTCCAAGTCAAATTCCTGAAGAAGTAGCACCCAGCGGATCAGTCGCGGCTTGGCATCCGAATTGCTCAATAGATACTTTAGGGCAGAATGGTCTGTGTAAACAATCACCTTGGACAACACCAAGTATGATCGGAACTTGTCAAATGCAAAGACTACCGCCAACAATTCCTTCTCGTTAGTGGTATAGTTTTCTTGACCATCATTCAAAGTTTTACTTGCATAGTAGATAGGATGAAAGTGTTTGTCCCTTCGTTGCCCAAGCACTGCACCCACAGCATAGTCACTCGCATCACACATCAGCTCAAATGGCAAACTCCAGTCTGGGGAAACCATGATTGGTGCTTCAACCAGTTTCTTCTTGAGAGTTAAGAAGGCATTCATGCAGTCACTATTGAATTCAAAAGGAGCATCCTTCTCCAACAGTTTTATCAATGGTCGGGAGATGGAAGAGAAATCTTGCACGAATCTTCTGTAAAACCCAGCATGTCCTAGGAAGCTCCTGATGGCCTTCACTGAAGTTGGAGGAGGAAGTTTTTCAATAGTAGCGACCTTTGCCTTATCCACTTCAATCCCCTGTTTTGAAATTTTGTGTCCCAGGACAATGCCATCTTTGACCATAAAATGACATTTCTCCCAACTAAGCACCAGATTTGTTTCTTCACATCTACTCAGGACCCGTTCAAGGTTTTTGAGGCATAGGTCGAACGAGTCACCGAACACAGAGAAGTCATCCATGAACACTTCCATAATGTCCTCTACCATGTCTTCAAAGATGGCCATCATACACCTCTGAAAAGTGGCCGGTGCATTGCAAAGTCCAAAAGGCATCCGCCGGTAAGCGAAAGTACCATAGGGGCAAGTGAAAGTAGTTTTCTCTTGATCTTCTCGAGCAATAGGAATTTGAAAATATCCAGAGAAACCGTCCAAGAAGCAATAGTAGGAGTGGCCGGCAAGTCGCTCAAGCATCTGATCAATGAAGGGTAAGGGGAAATGATCCTTCCTTGTGGCATCATTAAGCTTTCTGTAGTCTATGCAAACCCCTCCATCCTGTTACCGTTCTGGTAGGTATCAATTCGTTCTTCTCATTGGTCACGACTGTCATACCCCCTTTCTTGGGTACTACTTGAACTGGACTCACCCATGCACTGTCAGAAATGGGGTAAATAATGCCCGCATCAAGGAGCTTGATGACTTCATTCTTTACTACCTCTTTCATGTTAGGATTCAATCTTCGTTGGGGTATTGCCAAAGGCCTGTGATTGTCTTCCATAGGAATTTTGTGAGTGCAGAATGATGGATTGATCCCCTTAATATCAGCGATTTTCCAAGCAATTGCCTTCTTGTGTTTCTTTAGTACATCCAGGAGCATGTCCTTCTGTTGTCTGGTCAAGTCTGCTGCAATGATAACAGGGAGTGTAGAATTTTCCCCCAAGAAGGCATACTCTAGATGGTCTGGTAGTTGCTTCAATTCCAGTTCAGGGGGTTCTTCAAGCGATGATTTCAATCTCCCATAATTGCTCAAATCATCCTTTTCAACTCTCTGATCTTCCATTTCACATGAACTATCATTCCCCGAGCTGTCTTCCATTTCATGTTGTTCTACTTCAACTGAATTCATGTGCTCCTCCTGTAAATAGTCCTTTCCTTCTGAACTCTCCGACCCTGTTCGATCTGTCTCCTTGTCAACTGGAGCCCACGAGCCTAAGTGTTCATCTGAGTTATTCTCTGTCCAATTGTTGACGGGATCGAGCAGGCAGCTAGAGGGTCCAAAAGACTGTACTAGATTCACCCTTTCAGTCTGCATATACTGTTGGAGAATAGACTCAGTGTCGTGATTTTCTGTGGTAAAGCTGGTTGAGTCTTCATAGTGCTGCCTCCTCCACTGATCATCATACAAGCATGGAGGGTTCCATGTAGTCCCTGCGCTTGAGTAGTAAAGGTGCACCTCCTGAGACCGATAATAATTGCTCCAGTCACCTGATGAAGACATGGTTAAATGATAGATAAGAGATATTTACAAAATAAAAGGAATGAAACAGAATATATATACAGTGGTGCAAAAAAAAAAACGAAACAAAATAATGGCCAAATCAACCAACTCTAAGTTTTCCGGATATTTCTCGTGGCTCCCCGGCAACGGCGCCAAAAACTTGATGGGTCGACCGCAAGTGCACGGGTCGTCAAGTAATACCCCTCACGCGCGCGCGAGGGGGTCATATTCCCAAGGGCCCGAGAATCTACCCTTACTTCCTCTTCGTATGATTGTTTGGCCGATCAAGTCAAGTGTTGTGCAAAAGAAAGTAAAAAGATGATTAACATGCAAATAAAGTGTTCTAAGGTGGAGGCAATGAACGAGGGATAAAACAATATAAAGAGAGGGTCACGGATGAGGATTACCAAGGGGGCTACTAAAGTGCGGGGCTTGCCTTAACTAGCATGCAAATGGGTAGTTTGGACCGAGAAACCCGAAGTTAGACCAGCCCGATGGTCACGGAAATTGGTCCCTAATCCGGTACAAGTATCGAATACGGAATTCCTTCCGCTCGAATTCTCACACGATTGCAAAGGGAGCAAAAGGTTTCTCAAGTTAGGGAGAAGACACAAACTAGGTCAACCCTAACAATTGGAGGGGTACAAATACCCGATGGTCACGGCGTATTCATACATGTATCCCTACCAAGCTTGGTGAGCCTAATACTAGGGCAATGGTCATGCTTCCTAGCATTATCTAAACAATGATACACAGAGTTCTCATGCATACCAAGCAATCAAATACACCAAACAAGGTTCACAAACAAGTCTCAAATGCATAAATCAAGTCAAGCAAACATCCTACACAAGTTCACCCCCAAGGTTCACCTACATCCGGTGACCTTGGGGTTTAGTTGCCCATGAATACAAAATACACAAGAAAACACATCAAAACAACCAAATACATAGATGAGAACACCCCCTCAAAAGATAGAAGCCGAATGACATTCCAAAGACGCCACCAAAAGGGTGGCTTCCCTTGTCGATTCTCCTCCAAACTAAGGATCAAGAGGGTGGATCTCGTCGTATGTCGCTCTCCTCGTCGTTCTCTCCCCGGAAATGGCCTCCGACGGCAGCTCCTAGCTCCGATTTGAAGATGGTGGCAAGTTGGCTCAAGACCTAGGGCTCTTCCCTCCAAATGAACTCAAAACCCTTAAAAGAAAACTTTTTCCAGTGGGTTATGCGGCCCCCTATGCGGCCCCGCATGCGGGGAGAGAAAATTCCCGAGAAAATCCCGAAATTGCGTAAGTTGCTACAGTGCCGCTACAGTAGAACTGCTACAGTACCGTTTGCGGCCTCTGCAGTGCCCGCATGACAGCCCGCATAAACCTCCAGACATAGCCATTTTCACCAAAGGATTCGTGCTACAGGATCTGCTACAGTACCCCCCTATGAAATAGTGTTTTCGTTGCCGATTTCTTCTCAAATTCTATCAATGAGCTCAAAGGGGTCACATCAGTACCTGTAACACGAAAGAAACCAATTCAGACCAAAAACGGGTGCCAACTCATAGAAAAATACATAATACATACACCCGAATACATGGAAAATACGTATGTTTAGGCGTTTATCATTCATGATAAGTATTTTGGCTGTTTTACATGATTAACCTGGTTACCAATGAGTTTACAAGGGGTTTTAAGCGAATTTTTGTGTGAATATGGAGTTTTGATTCTACAACCTTGCAGCCATGTCCGCCCGATAATCCACACGGGCGTGTGGAATTTCCACACGGCCGTGTGGACCCTATTAGGGCAAATTATTATACCCAAATGATTGACTTCCTTTTACAATTCTTTTCAGGAATGGCACCTAGGAAAGAAACTAATAAAAGGGCACGAGAACACTCTCCAGAACCAATCAACTTCGTCACATCTGAACACCGGGAAATATATAGAAGATTGGCGAAACTCAAGATCGGACAATCTCGGTATTTGGACGTAGACTGTTTAAGACCAGCTGATTGGGGTAATGATATGGCAGACGAGATTGAAGAGCTTGTTGCAATGGGAAGTTGGAAGAGATTACTATCTATTCGAGATCCAGCCAACCGTCTGCTTACTTTGGAGGTGCTCTCATTATTCAAGTTTGACAAAACAAGTAGGGAGTTGACGAGTGCCAATTCTATACACTTTCAGGCATTGGGGTATGAGTACAATATGTCAGTGACACAGTTTTCCATTTATATGGGGTTATACAATGAGGCGTTCATAAAGACAGAGGAGTACGAGAGCCTTCCAACTGACTATCCCGGTAGTTTGACTCCTCAAGGAGCTTACAGAGTATTGTGTGGACAAGGGAACTATGAGCCAGGTATATCAAAAGCTACTTGTCTATCATGACCAGCTTATAGATACATTCATGCCATTCTAAGTAGGTCAATAAATGGCCAGGGCGATAGTACGGGGGTCCTTAGTCGGCAAGAGCTCATTTACTTACATTCAATGGTACAGAAGGAGCCGCTCCATCTTGGATATATACTAGCCGAATCCATGCGTCATCAAAGTCAGTACCCCAAGCTTGGAACGAATTTTTTAGGGCCATACATCACAAGACTAATGAAGGGGATGGGTCTTTGGGCAGCAATAAGAGGGATAGAAAAGACGGTCACACCTTCACCAATCAACTTAGAAATATTGAGACAGATGGGTATGGCCAGGAGACGTTACCAACATTATGTGCTGAACTGGCTCGATGCCTTTCTACACGAGGGGTCACAGGCACCACCCACAGCACCCGAGCCACCTCCAGTCCGCATCTTTTCTCCATCTCAAGGCCAGGACAGATTTGAGCTCCTCGAGAGCGCTGTGGGTATCATGCAGCAGGAGTTGGCAGAGATGAGGGCCGCACAGGCAGCAGGGTTTGCCGAGTTGAGGGCCACTCAGGCATCATAGTTCGCTCAGTTATCGGCACAGCTTGCCACAGTGATACAGTTGTTCGAGCGATCTGTGGTGTGACCTCGACGGGTCCCTTCACCGACTCCACCACCATCTCCAACAGCATCAGATCCACCAGCACTAGCACCAGCAGCACCAGAGGATCCACATCAGACACCGACGCTGAGGCGTCGTAGTTTTATTTTATTTTATTTTATTTTCACTTCTGTTGCACTTTTTATTTTTATATTCTGTTGGACTTATAGTACCCAAAAAGGATTCACCTTCTGGGTTTGCTTTTATTTTTTGTTTTATTTTGTCTCGAGTTGTATTTCATGTTCATATCTTTATATACTCGAGCTTTATTTTGGTTTTTCTTGAGCTATACTGAACCCTTGCGTATGTGTGCAGATGGTCTTGGATTTAAGGAATTTGAGGAATTGTCATAGGCACGGTCATGGGACCGTGTGTGCTCCACAAACCCATTGAGACACAACTCTCAATGAACCTAGCTCCATCAAACGCAACACTTGGAGTTCAGGGGAGTAATGTTTCAATTGCCCACTTCCACACTAATTGTTTTTCATTGTTTTACTTTTTATAGTGCTTGCATGCGTACATTGGGGACAATGTGCATCTTAAGTGTGTGTGTGGGAGGGGAGGAGGGATTCACATTGCACACACCTTTACTTGTGCGATCAATTGCTCATGTTCATGTAGCCTATGGCGGTTCACCTTAGTTGCAACGGTCGTATTCTTAGAGTTTAGGAGAATTTTTAACATTACATCCTATCTTGTTCTAGTTCCACTTAAATTTTAAGGGATTTTTGCTCGATTACACTTTATTGCACTACTCACTCTTGGAATCTTTTGGAAACTCGATCTTGAAGTTTTAAGGACTAGTTTAGTATTACTTTAGTAAGTTGTGACGTTCTATGTAGCCAAAAAAAAAACTACTAGCTTGCGAATATTAGTTTAAGCTTTTCATTTGGGGTGGAAAGAGCTATCTCCTATGAAGTATGAAGCTACTCTAATAAGTCGGATACAAGTTATGCCCTAATGAGAGAAAGAGCTATCTCATGGGAAGCGTGAAAGCTACCACTCCGGTAGAAAGAGCTACCTCCTCAAAAGTGTGAAAGCCACCTTTGGCGGCCGCCTAGGAAAGGGCTACCTTAGAGGTTGAGTGAAGCTACTACTTCCTTACTTAGTGTATATAAATAAGTCCTTGTAACAAGAGTTTGAGGAGTACTCGTTGGTTTTCTTGAGTGATTTCGCACACACTTACACGTTTTCGAGTTGTTCTCCTTTTTGATTCAAGTTTTTAGCTTGAGCAACGATAACCATATGCAATGTTTTGATTTCCCCTTACTTGTAGAATACTTCTTTTGCATACTTTTGGTGAACCTAAGGCCGAGCACTTTCAATTGTTCTTCCCAAGTACTTTCACGCTTTATTTTTGCTTGAGGACAAGCAAAAGCTTAAGTGTGGGGGGATTTGATAAGTGCTTGTGTTATAGTAACGCGAAGCGTTATTATCTTACAATGAGCATATCTTTGTAAGGAACAAAGGTGGAAAAGAAGAACAAAGTTAGGTCGTGTTCGCCGTTGTTGGAAGGTTTTCGAACCAAGCAAGGAACAAGGCATGAACTTAGACTTGTGAATATGTGCCAACCTCCTTTGGAGAGGCACAAAGGCAGTCACATTCACAACAAGTCTAACTCGTGTAGCTTAGGAGAACGTCACCAAGATGGAGACTTAAAGCAATTGGCACGATCTACCATTGATTGTGTGCCCAATTCAATGGCCTCGATGAAGAATAATGTATTCGGGAGCATTTTGGCGAGTTACTGTAGCAGTACTGTAGCTTGTTACTATGCATTTTATGCCGAAGATCAGGTTTCCAGAGAGTTCACACGGGCGTGTGGAATTAACACACGACCGTGTGAATTAATTCCCAGCGAGCCAGAGACTTCACACGGCCGTGTGGAAATTCGACACGGCCGTGTGTAGTAATTTTTCAAGGAAGCAAAAACTTCACACGGGCGTGTGGAAATTCCACACGGCCACGTGAAGCCCCGATAAGTTCAAATTTAAAGCCGCACTCAACCTATCAAAATGCTGATTTGGGGACTTTTTGGGCATCTTTTGACCTATCTTTTTCCCCAACTTCTGGAGAGTGTGGCTAGGGTTTCGGAGAGGACTTTGTGGAGGATTAGAGCGCGCCATCGGCATCGACATCGACGTTCGACGGCCGCACAAGACCACAGCTACACCATACACGAGGGGTTTTCATTGATGTTTTTAGTTTGTGCTTTATTTTACACTTTGATGAACATGTATAGCTCCATGAGGAGCTAAACCCCTCGTGGGTATTCGGACTTGTAAAACCCTAGGATCATTATGTTTCTATGACATTGTTATTATGTTTTTCCATTATTGATGAATAAATTCGAGTTTCAGTTTTAATTATCTTATGCTATTGTTCTTCCTTAGCCGTGACACTAGGGTTGAGAACAATCTAGGTTATCCTTTGGAGATGTGACAACTACTATAGGATTAGACTACTTAAGATTGAAGAGGGTTAAGAGGGAGAGTTATGAGGTAGCAATGTACCCCTTTCCCTTCCGGTGTGATTTCTCCCTGCCTCCGTTTCCTTGGTTAATTAGCGGTCGAGATAGAGTTTTAGGGCTCAATCTAGACTAGGGTTCTTCTACCTGGACCAAAGGGTTAGAACTACATAGAGGAACAAGTTTTATCACTAGGAATCCCTAGAGTTTAAAGCAATCCCACGCAGTGTTAGGGTTAGGAAGATAGAACCCCCTGGGGCTTAGTTGACAGGTCAACGAGAGTCAAGGGTCATAGTGAATCCTAATACCGGGACATAATGTTGGGGTTAGTCACGGTTGACCTTAAGTTTTGGGACCGTGAGTTTAAGGATATCCTCGACTCAATTAACATCAATAGGAAAGTATAATAGCATAGTCTTGCACTAGAAGCATAAGTCCTAGAGGTAGCTTGTCCGGATACCCTATTTCATTCATTGCTAGTCTTCTCTTTTAACTTCTACTTGCTTTTCTCTCGCCTTCCATCTCTCTATTTACTTTCTTATCTTTTATTTTAATTGATTCCATAAATTCATTCATCACTCCGATCATTATTTTTCGTACATTGCACGACTGAATTGCAAATTCTCGTATTTTAAATCCCTATTCCCTGTTGATTCGACTACCCACTCACCAGGGTAATTTTATTACTTCGACAAGCCCGTGCACTTACGGGTACACAAGCAAGGGGCGCGTCAGTTCTTGTTACTTTTTGTATTTTCTTTTTGGGTGTGTGATTAGATGCCTTGAGTTGATGTTCTTTTCTACCTTGCAAGTTGGAATTTGGACATCAAACACACTTCCCGTCTCCTATATCTACCATGAAGCTTTGGTGGTCACCCCGATCTCATGGACTTCAAGACTCATGTTTTGAGACTCGGGGAAGTTCACGAAACCTTCCTACTAAGTTTTTTATTGTCTATATTATTGCATCCTATTGCTTAGGGACATTGAGGGCAATGTGCATCTTTAAGTGGGGGGTGGAGATGGATTTTTGTGAACTTTTAAAATTTTTGTAATTGCATGCTTGAATTACCTATGATAGCTATGATTTTATTGTTGAGGACTTCCTAGCTTGGTAGAATGATAGTTGTGAGCTGTACTTTACTTGTGCTTGAATGTAGTTCTGTTTCATCTTTAGTGCACCCATATACTTGTTCATGATCACTTCTACTTTGTACACTCCAACTAACCCATTGCAATTTTTTTGGCATTAAATTATTAAAGTCTACTTTCAATGCACTTTTAAGAGCCTTTGAGGTCCTTTGGTTTTTTCTTTGGCCTCAAGTGAGATTGTTTAACAAGTTTTATTCTGGGGGATACGAGATACTGGTCAAAAAAAAATTAAAAAAAAAGTGTGGAGTCTATGACAGTATTCCTCTGCTAGTACAGCATGAATGCATCTATGTGGATTGTAATCAAGTAGGATGGGTGGCTCTTGTGCCTGGCTAGCATGTGCATCCGTCTGAAAGATTTTTGGTGCAGTCTACGTTAGTCTGACTCTCAAAAAAAAAAAAGTATGTATTTATGTAAGTAAGGAATGCAGTATCTCGTTGGTGCCCCCTGAAACCTGTTGCATGATCACTTAAGACCTAGAGTTTTATTTAGAACCAAAAGGACTCTTAACCGGGTATTGAGGGTATCTTTAACACTTTAATGCCGTCTTTATTATGCGTGGGGTGAATGGTCATCCTGAGGTAATCCAGGGTGTGGAGGTCAAGGTGGGAGTTTGCACACACTCACGGGGGCACTTGAGGAGTTACAGAACTAATATTACCTAACTATTCATTGAACAGCTCACTTCTTAATTTCTGTCTATTCGTGCTTGTGGAGTCCTTTACTATTGATCTTGAGGACGTACAGTTAGTCATTTATCTTCTTGCCCCTGTTCTTCATGTTTGTTTGCTTGGGGACAAGCAAACGCTTAGGTTTGAGGATGTTTGATAAACGCCTAACTGTACGTATTATTTATGTATGTTCACGCATTTTTTAAGTATTTTTATATGTGTGGATGCCCGTTTTCGGTCTAAATTGGTTTATTTCGTGTTACAGCTACAAAAGATACCGTGGGGAGCTCGACAACGAGATTTTATAAGAAATCAACAAAGAAAACACCATTTTCGAGTCCCTGGTACTGTAGTAGAATTGTAGCAGCACTACAGCACGAGAATTTGGCGAAACGGCTAAGTTTGGAGTTTCATACGGGCACATGACTGACCGCATACAGTTCCTGTAGCAATAGTACTGTAGAAGACTTTAGCATTTCACTATAGCACTCCACTGCAGCAACTTACACAAAACTCGGGGAGCTACAGTGCCCGTATGCCAGGGCGCATGACTTGCTGGAATTAGGTTTTAAAGGCCTTTAGGGCATTTTTCTTGGGGACTTTTGGCCACCACTTCTCCTCCACCACCATCTAGGGTTTCAAGAGCTTCAAGGCTGCGGGAGAAGGCTGATCTAGGGTGCAAATCGAAGGGGAGAAGAGGAGCGCGATCAAGGAGAAGATCTAGGAGCTTGTTGGCGCGAATCCATCAAGTTCTCATTACCACCTCTAGTCTTCATCTTAGGGGAGTTTGTTATGTGCTTTAGCTTGTATCCCTTGTTCTTTACACTTTCTCCTTTATTGATGTTGAACTAGACTCCCAAGGTCACCGGGCATCCGGTGAACCTTGGGATGAACTTGCTTGTATGGATACTTCGAGTATATTTTTGGTATTTGGTTTGGTTGTGGTCTAAGCTTTGTGTTCTTTATTGTATCAAATTGCATGAGAACTCTGTGGTTTAAATTATAGGTTGTACTTGGTCGCGTGACCATCATCCTTGTACTAGACTTGTGATGAGTGCTATCCCGCAAGTGCACAGGTCGTCAAGTAATACCCTGTGCGTGACACAGGGGTCGTATTCCCTGGGGCCCGAGAAACTACCCTTACTTCCCTTTTACAATGTTGTTTGACCGATACAATTCAAGAGAGAGTGAATATAATGAAAAGAAGCTAAATAAGTAAATAACTAATGCAAACATACGAGGGCAAGATACGGGGTAAAATAGGACTAGGAGTGGTCACGGATGAGGATTCCCTTAGGGGCTACTAAGGTGAGTAGGAAGCTTGGACTAACATGCAAGTGGCTAATTGGACCGAGAAAACCCTAGATTAGGCCAACCCGATGGTCACGGAGGTCGACCCCAAGATTTCCCCTATGATTGCAAAGGGTAAAGTGGTTTTCTCAAATTAGGGTTACAATACAAAAGAGTACTTAACCCTACGAGTTGAGGGGTACAAATACCCGATGGTCACGGCGTATTTATATGTATTTCCCTTCCAAGTTTGGTGAGTCTAACACTAGGGCAATGGTCATGCAACCTAGTATTTCCTAAGTCTTTTGATACATAGAGTTCTCATACATACCAAGCATGTAAAAACACCAAACAATGGATCACAAACAAGCCAAAAACAATAAATAGAACAAGATCATCCAAAACATCACAAGTTCACCCCCAAGGTTCACCTACATCCGGTGACCTTGGGGTTTAAGTGCTCATGTTCAGTAAATATAACAAGAAATGCATAGAAACAACCAACGAAGGCATGAGAAGGACTCCCTCAAAGAATGAAGGCCGAAGAAGTTCCAAAGACGCCACTCCAATGGTGGCTTCCCTAGTCTTCAACCTCCAAATGTAAGCCCTAGAACGTAGAATCTTCCCAAAACCTTGCTCTCCTCGCCAAATCCTTGCCTAGAACGCCCTCCAAGAGCTTCTTCTTCCTCAATTTGAAGGTGGTGATGAGAGGCCCCTAAGAAGAAAACTCAAGATGCCCTAAAAAGAATTCTCCAAGTCCATAAAAAGGTGAGTTCGTGTCTCTTCACGGGTGACCTCACGGTCCATATATGGCCCGTGAGGTAGCCTGTAATGCGGGATGAAAGATTCTGCAAAGTTGCGAAATTGCTACAGTACTGTTACAGTAACCCATCTGCGGTAACTCTGCTACAGTGACATTGCCCCTGAATTCCATACGGTTGACCTCACGGCCATGAGCTTGCACATGAGGATTTCCAGACTTAGAGAATTCTTCAAACGTTCGTGCTTCAGACTGTTACAGTGTTGCTACAGTGCCGGGACTAAAAAATGGCAATTTCGGTGTCGATTTCTTCTCAAATTGCGTCGTTGAGCTCCCCAAAGCATATTTTGCACCTAGAACACGAAATAACCCAATTTAGACCTCAAAAGGGCATCGATTCATTAACAAAATACAAAAAGCATGCACAAGTATACGTATAAAATACGTACATTTAGACGTTTATCAAACATCCCCACACCTAAGCGTTTGCTTGTCCCCAAGCAAACAAACATGAAGAACAGGGACAAGAAGATAAATGGCTAAATCTACGACCTCAAGCTCAAAAGTAAAGAACTCCACAGGCACGAATGGACAGAGATCAAGAAGTGAGCTGATCAATGAATAGTCAAGTAATACTAGTTCCATTTCTCCTAGAGTGCCCCGTGAGTGTGTGCTAACTTCCACCTTAACCTCCACACCCTGTATTACCCCAGGATGACTATTCACCCCACGTACAATGAAAATGGCATTAAAAATGTTAAAAGCATCCTCAATACTCAGTTAAAAGTCTTTCGGTTCCTGAACATGACTCAAGCACTGAGGTGACTATGTAGCAAGCTCCAGGGAATCAAGATACTTAACTCTTACATATATACATATATACACTTTTTTTCTTTTTTCTTTTTTTCTGAGTCCCCGACTAACATAGACTGCACAAAAATTTTTCAGATGGATGCACATGCTGGCCAGGCACAAGAGCCACCCATCCTACTTGATTACAGTCTACATAGACGCATTCATGCTACACTAGCAGAGGAATACTGTTATAGACTCATATTTTATATATATATATATATATATATATATACATAAATATATAAGTACAGACTAGCTCTCAAATCTCCTGGTTAAACCCACTACAAAAGTTCACAATAGGCTAAAGGAATAATAAAGGAACACAAAAGCTCTTAAAAGAGTATTGAAAATAGAATTTAAAAATTTAATGTCAAAGTCATTATAATGGGTTGGTTGGTGTGTACAAGGTAGAAGTAATCATGTACAGGTATAGGGGTGCACTAAAGGTGAAATAGAACTACATTCAAGCACATGTACAGGTACAGCTCACAACTATCATTCTACCAAGCCAGGAAATTCTAAACATGCAAATCATAGCTATCATAGGTAAGCAAAGTATGCACAGAATAAAAGTACTCCAAAAATCCATCCCCATACCTAAAGCTGTACATTGTCCCCAATGTACATAAGTCAGCAGAACAGGGTGGGACAAAATGGAAAGTGCAAGTAAATGGAGTAAAAGAAACTTCCCCAACAGCGGATGAAGTATGTCATGTGGTCCTCTATGTTGATGCGGCAAAAGTGTACTGAGGGCGTGGAGTGTGAAATCCAATAGCAATTTCCCTGAAAGTACAAGAAGCATAGATCACAACTCCAGAAATCAAAATAGCAGAAGAGAGAAAATGGTAAAATCCTCAAAACAATCAGAAAAAGTTTAGCAGGGAGAAGCCCTAGCGAACTCAAGAGTACAAAGTACAACATAAAACAGAAAAGCAGCGAGAACAGAAATAAAAATAAAAACAACAAAGTAACACGGCAAGCATGCACCGTGAGTCTAAGGGCATGAAGGAAATGACGGTGTTGCACAGGTGGCGGCCGCCGAGGTGGTGCCGACTGACGATGAAGAGCTGCGCAAAAATGCTAAAATGTCGGTCATGGCGGTCTCAAGACGGCTCAAGGAGGCAGTCAGCATCTGCAACTGCTCGCAGACCTCAGCACGAAAAGTGTCAAATCTCTCCTCCAACGAATGCCAAGATGCCCTGGGTGCAGCAACATCGTCCCACTCGGACTCGGATCGAGACTCAGACTTAGTGTCATGAGATGGGCCGGGGTCAGACTGGCGTCGCACTATGCTGTGTGTGCTGCCCCGCCGATCAACAATACCGATGCATACCAATGTCTGCAAACTGAGTGGGACGACTGCACCCACAACTGTCATGCCCTGGGTTCCCTCAAGAAGATCCATACCCTTGATCATGCGTGTGATGTAGGGCCCCGCGTAAATGGATCCCAGGCGGACAAACTTGCCTTGGTGGGCAAATACATCGGCGACCAAATGACCCATGTGGAGGGGGTACCGCTGTATAATGCTGTACAACATCTGTAAGTCCGTGCGTGATACCACTCCGGTGGAATCCAGTCGACCCCCAATGCTCCGAGTCAGTAGAGCGTGAATGTATCTGTGGGCGGGGTCTTTCAACTGGGAGGCGTTCTTGGTTCGTGACCGATTAGCAATGGTGTTCCAGTAGGTGGCATTAGTCACGGGATAAGGGAAATCCTTGCCTAAATCCTTGAACTCCGGCCTTTGGGTGAATGCTTCTGTGTAGAATCCTATGTAAATGCCCAATTGATCTTGAGTGATTAGGTGGCTCTTCCCGAAGGCACGAAATGACACGTAACCTGGTTGGCAAGAGAATGGATTGAAGTGATAGATTTCAAAGGTGCTTAACACTTCAAGTGTTAATTCCTTGTATGTGGGTTCGTCAATGGAGAATAATTTATCCCAACCGTCGTGTGTGATGAGCTCCAAGATTGTTTCATCTAAACCCAGAGTTTTTAGAACATCCCAATCAATCTTCTTGATCGTCCCGAAATTCTTGCGCGAAAGAAGCGCAAAATGATTCTTGTGTTCTTCTTTTTTAAACTTAGGTTGCTCGTGAGGCGAAGAAGGGTCAATCTGGGCTCTCTTGTAGGCAACCTTCTTAGTCCTCATCCTACAAGGTGAATGGAAGCTCAATTAGATAAGTTACAAGCAAAATAGTCTTGAAAAAAATGAAGGAATCATGAAAATTGTTCAGTGCTACAGTAATTCCGAAAATTTTTTTCAAGAACCTTGTTTGAAAACTTGATCATCTCAACGTACTGATAGGATCCCCGAAAGTGCACGGGTTTGTCGAAGTAATAAAAGTTACCCCGGTGAGAGGGTAGTCGAATCCATAGGGAATAGGGAGTTAGAGTATGAGATTTCACTATTAAAACTATGCGAAGTACGGAAAAGTAATAATCGATTCGTGTGTGAATTGTGAGAACAACTATACTAAAAGACAGGGAATTAAATAGAGAGAGATGAAAGATTAGAGAGTGCAAGAAAAAGAGATTAAGGAGGATTTAACAATGAATGAAGTGGGGTATCCGGACAAGTTACCTCTAGGATCTATCCTTCTAGTGCAAGACTATGCTATTATACCTTCCAATTGATGCTAATTGAGTCGAGGAAATCCTTAGACTCACGGTCCCAAACCTAAGGTCAACTGTGACTAACCCCAACATTATGCCCCGCTATTAGGATTCACAACAACCCTTCACTCTATCGCTCGCACGAGTAAGTCCCAGGGGAGTACATCTGCCTAAACCTCACACTACGTGGGATTGCATTAAGTTCTAGGGATTCCTAGTGACTAAACCTGTTCCTATGTGTAGTTCTAACCCTTTGGTCCAGGAGGAAGAACCCTAGTCTAGATTAAGCTCCAGTGCATAGGATTCACTTCAACCCTTCACTCTGTTACTCGCGTAACTAAGCCCCAGGGGAGTTTATCTACCTAGCACTTCACTCTATCTTGATCGCTAATAAATCAAGGAAACGGAGGTAAGGAGAAATCACACCGGAAGGGAAAGGGGTACATCGCTACCTCACAACTCTCCCTCTCAACCCTCTTCAATCTTGAATAGTCTAATCCTATAGGAGTTGTCACACCTCCAAAGGAAAACCTAGATTGCTCTCAACCCTAGTGTCACATCTAAGGGAAAACAATAGAAAAATAAAATCAAGATTGAAACTCAATTCTTATTCATCAATAATTGAAAAGCATAATAACAATGTCAAAGAAACATGATAACCCTATAATTTACAAGTCCGAATACCCACAAGGGGTTTAGCTCCTCATGGAGCTATACGTGTTCATCAATGTATGAAATAAAACACAAAGTAAAGACATAGATGAAAACCCCCTTGCGTATGGTGTGGCCGTGGTCTTGTGCGGCCGCCGGACGTCGTTGACGATGCCGATGACGCGCTCTAAACCTCCACGAAGTCCTCTCCAAAACCCTAGCCGCACTCCCAGAAGTTGGGGAGAAGAATAGGTCAAAAGATGTCTCAAAAAGTCTCCAAATCGGGCTTTTATAATGTGGAGTCGCGGCTTTAAATTTGCTGAAAACGGTATTTCACACGGCCGTGTGGAATTTCCACACGCCCGTGTGAAGTTTCTGGAATTCTGATTTTCGGCCGACTTTGAACAGTAGCTTGCCGAAACACTCCCGGATTCGTCGTTCTTCATCGAGGCCGTTGAATTGGGCACACAATCAATGGTAGATCGTGTCGATTGCTTCGAATCGCCTAATTGGTGAAGTTCTCATTGTTGGCATGAGTTAGACTTATTGTGAATGTGACTGCCTTTGTGCCCCTCCAAAGGAGGTTGGCACACACTCACAAGTCTATGCTCACGCCTTGCTCCTTGCTTGGTCCGAAAATCTTCCCAACAATGCCAAAGACGACCTAACTTCGTTCCTTTTCTTCATTTTATCTTCACAACCCTACAATGCCCAAAAGTAAACAATTGCACACTTTTTAGTGATAAAATCTGATTAAATTAATGCTCATTGCAAGATACTAACACTTTGCATTACTATAACACGAGCACTTATCACATATAACCATTCCAAAACATTAATACAAGATTGTAATGGCCAAGGAGAGAATAAACCATGAGAAAATCAGCCCAAACAACCATGGAAATATCAAGTTCATGAGATCAAAAGCTCACCTCAAAACCTAGGGTTTATGGAGTGAACCTTGGGTTGAATCCGGCCAAAAGAGTGGTTTTTCTTCAAATCTTAAGCAACAAATGTTTTTAGAGGAGAATGAGAGTGTTTTAAAGCAAGAAAAATGGAAGAAAATGGAGGAGAAATGAGAGGGAAGTGAGGGAGTTAAGTTGGGAAGATGGTGAATAGAGAAAAGGGCCAAATGGGGTTTAAAACCCTAAGGCCCGAGAGGCTTCACGGGTGGGCTCACGGCCGTGAGCTCACCCGTGAGCCCTCTCGGTTTGGCTCACGGGCCAAGCTCACAGCCATGAGCTTGGCCGTGAGCCCTCTCGGGTTTGCTTACGGGTTGAGCTCACGGGCGTGAGCTAGCCCGTGAGTGGCCTCGGGTTTGCTTGCGGGCAAGCTCACGGCCGTGAGCTTGCCCGCAAGGACTCTTTCCCTTGCTTAAAGGCTCAACCATGGGTACAACAAAGCTCTCAACTCGATTTATCATTGAAGAACATTCCTCTAAGGCTCAAAAACACTCAACATAAAGCCGAACAAAGCATGAAAGCATTCAAAACATGAATCTCATGAAATCTAATCATTAGACAACTCACAACAACACACAAGCATGCATGAATAATGAAAATAAAATTAAGGAAAGGTTGACTACAACATGAAGAAAACTTAGACAACTAACATGCTAACACAACTCAAGAATACGGAAAAGAAACAAAACATGCATTCAAACTACAAGAAAAAAAAAATTGCAAAGAATTTAAACTTGGGTTGCCTCCCAAGAAGCGCTTGGTTAACATCATTAGCTTGACATGTTTTACCTCAACAATCATGGTGGGACAAAAGGAGGAAATTTACCCCCGACCTTTGATGATGCATTGTTACCCGAAAAGTTCATGGAGAGGCATGAAAATATCTTGAACTTCCTTTGATTTTCCATGAGTATGTCATCTACATCCACGGGTGGCGATGATACAACCTTCACATCTTTCGTAGGCTTATTCTTTGTCTTCCGCCACATCTTCTTCAAAGTTTTCTTTTCTTGGACATGTGGTGGAGGTCGAATTATCACTTGTGCAACTTGTTGTATAGGAATAGGTGTGGCATCAAAATTTTCAATCTCTCATCATCCAACTCCCCCAAAATCTCATCCAATGGATTTAATGCTAGAACTTCCTGCACACAATCAGAAATAATTGCATCAGTTTTATCCATGAAATATAGACTATCATCGTGGTCGAGTCTGTGCCGCATTGCGTCGGGAAGAGTAAAGACCACTTGTTCGTCACCAACTCTTAATGTCATCTTTCCACCCTTGACATCAATCAATGCACCCGAAGTGTTTAGGAATGGGCGACCGAGAATGATGGGGACCTCAACATCATCATCCACATCTAGAATCACAAAATCCACAGGGATGATGAGTTTGTCAACCCTTACAAGGACATCTTCAACAACACCCCTTGGTCTCCGCATAGAACGGTCGGCTAGCTGTAGGGTCATTCGTGTGGGCCTTAAATCCTCCAACCCTAGCTTCAAGAACAACTTGTAGGGCATCACGTTAATGCTCGCACCCGAGTCGGCTAAAGCATTTTCTTGTACTCCTTCACCAAGTACGCAAGGGATGTTGAAACTGCCGGGATCATTGAGTTTCTTGGGCAACTTTTTTTTAATCATGTCGGAGCAATTCCCCGATAGTGTCACCGAGTCCACATCTTCTAGTTTTCTTTTGTTCGTGATGAGGTCTTTCATGAACTTGGCATACTTGGGCATTTCTGAGAGGGCCTTAACCAATGGAATATTAATGTGGAGTTGCTTGAATATGTTCAAAAACTTTTTAAATTGAGCATCCTCCTTGTCTTGTTTCAACCTTGTCGGGTAAGGCACCACAGGCTTGTACTCGCTCACCTTTGGGATTGGGGATTCTCGGACATCATCACTACATTCCCTTTTATTGTCCTTGCATTCCTTCTTATTCAAATGAGGGTCTTCCCGATCGGTTACCCTATCATTAGAAGCACCTGGACTCGTTTCGGCCCTTGCTTCCAATTGCTTTCCACTCCTTAGTGTAACAGCTTTCAAGTGTTCCCTCGGGTTGCTTTCAGTGTTGCTTGGCAAGCTACCCGAAGGACGATCAGAATGTGCTCGAGCAAGCTGTCCCACTTGGTTCTCAAGGGACTGCATAGATGCTTGAACATTCCTCAACACAGTACCGAACTCATCCAATCTTTTCTCAACATCTTGAAACCGTGTTTCGGTATTAATCATGAATTTAGCCAAAACATCCTCTGTGGTATACTTCCTTTCTTATTGCGGTGGTGCTTGGTAATGGCTTGCTTGAGGTGGAGGGGGCCTCTGTTGAGCTTGGCCTTGACCCCAGGGCATGTTTGGGGGATTCCTCCAACCTTGATTGTATGTGTTACTATATTGATTTTCCGGCCCTCTAGGTCCACCTCCAACATAATCAACAGACTCCACAGGTGTAGATGGGGCAATGAATATAGGGCATTGTGACGTTGCATGCCCCGCTCCACATGTGGCACAAGACATCACGGCCTTAGGGGTGGAATTGGACCCCAACATCAAATGAAAGGCCGGTGACGTTGCATGCCCCGCTCCACATGTTGCATGCCCCGCTCCACATGAAGGCCGGTGAAGTTCCAAAGACGCCACTCCAAGGGGTGGCTTCCCTAGTCTTCAACCTCCAAATGAAAGCCCTAGGATGAAGGATCTTCCCAAAACCTTGCTCTCCTCGCCAAATCCTTGCCTAGATCGCCGTCCAAGAGCTTCTTCTTCCTCAATTCGAAGGTGGTGGTGAGAGGCCCATAAGAAGAACTCCAAGATGCCCCCTCAAAACCCAAGTAGAGCTCCTTTAAATGATGAGTTCGGGCAAGCTCACGGGTGGCCTCATGGTCCATATACGGCCCGTGAGGGAGCCTGTAATACGGGCTGCAAGAAACCGCAAAGATATGATTTTGCACAGTAACTGTTACAGTAAACTGCTACAGTAAAACTGCTCGCGGATGACCTCACGGCCGTGAGCTTGCCCGTGAGGATTCCCATACTTAGAATTTTCTTCAAATCTTCGTGCTTCAGGCTGCTACAGTGTTGCTACAGTGTCAGGAACCCGAAACGATGATTTCGGTGTCAATTTCTTCTCAAATTGCGTCGTTGAGCTCACCTAGGCTTCTTTTGTACCTGAAACACAAAATAAACCAATTTAGACCTAAAAGAGCATCGATTCATCAACAAAATATGAGAAGCATGCGCATGCGTACGCATAAAATACGTACATTTAGACGTTTATCAAAGGGGAAGCAATAGTAGTTCCTTGGCCCTTGGGAATACGACCCCCTCATGCTTGCGCGAGGGGTAATACTTGGCGACCCGTGCGCTTGCGGCTAAGTTCATCAAGTTTATAGCGCCGTTGCCGGGGACTCACATGGAATACTAGGAAAACCTGTAGTCTATTGCTCTAGCCACTTTTATCTTATGTGCATACTATTTTATTATCTATTTTGTTTGTTTTGTTTGCTTTGTTTCACTTTGTGTTTTTTGTGCGAGGTATACTATTCTTGACAAATGCAAGCTCAAAATTGTCCTCCAAGTCCTAACCATGGAACATCGCAAGAGAGGAAGTACACTACCGAGGATGTATTGGTTAAATTCATGATCAATACTGAAGCAAGGTTTCAGGGTGTAGAAAAAAAGTTAGATGAGTTCGGTACTGTATTGAAAAATGTCCAAGCCTCTATTCATTCTCTTGAGAACCAGGTTGGACACCTTGCTAGGATCCAATCTGAACAATACTCGGTCCTTGATGCCAAATATGAAGCTAGATTTGAGGACATCCATGCCACACTTTCGGCTGTGCAAGCATCTCTTCACAAGCTAGAGAGCCGGGTTGAACAACAAATTCGTGAACCAATAATGGAAGGCCCAACTACAACCTATAATGAAAAAGAAGAAAACTTTGGTATATTGGAGGTTGAAGGAGTCGAAAGAAAACCATTGATAGCACTTGAGCAAGCCATTTGCATAAAACCTAACAAGAAAGCCAAGCACAAGAAAGAATTATTTGGGACAAAAGAAATTGTGGGTTGGGGGTTGAAGCCATCCAATGACCACCTATGACGAGGTCAGACACGTCCCACCCAAACCTATTTCCTTGGAGACCCAAACGATTTTTGTGGGTAATTAAAGGAAGATTGACATTGGTTGAAGAAGGAGATGTGGGTAGGAGGTTTACCCCCCCCCCCCCCCCCCCCCCCCCCAAGGACCCACCCATGCCGAGTTTCAAATTTTTTCAACCTTACTTATTCCCTTGGAGGCCAAAACAAGCTTTGTGGATGCTCCAAGGAAATTCAGCCGGGACCAAAGTAGAGGCGGGAAGGAGATTCAAGCCATCCAAGGATCCGCCAAAGTTTAAATTGTGCAATGCCCGGCCCAAGCTTTTTCCATGGAGGCCAAAAGATAACTCATGCTTGGTCTCCACTTTGACATCATCCCGGAAGGTACGCTTTACTTTTCTTGGTAGTTCTTATGCCACTTCTAGCCGAGAGGAACACACCGTCTTCAAGCCCCCTTGAGGTAAAACACGTCGAGCTAATGACGTTAAACAAGCGCTTCTTGGGAGGCAACCCAAGCATTAAAATTCATTGCATGTGTGTTTTCGTATTTTTGGTGTGTTTGCTTGCTTGAGTGTTCTTTGTTTTCAAGTTTGTGATTGTGGTTAGTTAATCATTTTTCATAATTTATTTACTTGTGTTCATTCATGGTACTTGTGAGTTCTTTGTGTTATCATTCATCTTCATGCATCAAATATCATGTTTTGGTTGTTGTCGGTGAATTCGGCTTTGTTTTTATATGATTTTTGAGTGTTCGGATGAGTCCTTGATGAACAATCTGGAAACAGGCAGTTTCTTGAGCATATGCATGCCCATATACAAATCCAAAACTTTATACGGGCATATGGCTGCCCATATGGAAAATCAGCAGGTTATGTAGGCATGCATATGGGCATATGGCTGACCACATGGATGCTCTGGCTGAAAGTTAAGTTGTGTACCCCTTCACTATTTTCCTCACATCTCTCTCATTTCTCATCCGTTTTCCCTCATTCTTTCACCGTTTTTCCCCATTTTTCTTCCTCTACACGAATCTCCTATTTAAAAGGACTTAATTTACTAGGTACCTTTCTCTAAACCCTAGTTGTGAGCATGATTGGTACTTCTTCCTTTCTCCTATTTTTTATGTTGAATGGATGAGAATGTTGTGGGAGATTGGTTATTTGTTGTTTTTGTGGGTTTTTGTAGTAATTTGAAAGATTTGTAAAAATTTTTATGCTCCATGTACAAGAGAAGCTCTTGAAAATTTTTTTTTTGGGAATTACTGTAGCACTTCTTGAACTCATTCATATCCCATCATGAGAAACCATTTCTTCTCTTGTATTTGTCCTGATTTTGTAGCATCCTTGTATACTCTTATCCCCCACAACATTTGCATTAAAGAAAATTGGACTTCATGTTTTTGATTGCACAAAGGACTTGCTTGGATCATTTCTTGTTTAGTTGTTCTTGTGATGTTAGTTGTTTGTTTATTTGTGTGTTTTGTTTTCTTTGTGTGTGATGGATACCTTGAGTTGATGTTCTTTTCTACCTTGTAGGGTGGAATTAGGTCATCAAGCACCCTTTCTTTCTCTATTTTTTACAAGAATCGTTAGTGGTCACCCCGATCTCATGGACTTCAAGACTCATGCCTTGAGACGCGGGGAAGTTCACGAAATCCTCCTACTATGTTTTTATTGTCTATATTTTTGCATTCTATTGCTTAGGCACATTGAGGGCAATGTGCATCTTTAAGTGGGGGGTGGAGTTGGATTTTTGTGAACTTTAAAAAATTTTTTTTTGCAATTGCATGTTTAACTACCTATAATAGCTATGATTTCATTATTAAGGACTTCCTGCTTGGTAGAATGATAGTTGTGAGCTGTACTTTACCTATGCTTGAATTTAGTTTTGTTTCACCTTTAGTGCACCCTTATACTTGTTCACGATCACTTCTACCTTGTACATTCCAACCAACCCATCATAATGATTTTGGCATTAGATTGTTAAATTCTATTTTCAATGCCTTTTTAAGAGCTTTTGAGGTCCTTTGTTGTTTTCTTTGGCCTCAAGTGAGATTGCTTAACAGGTTCTATTTCAGGGGATACGAGATATATATATATATATATATATATATATAGAAAAAAAAATTTGAGTCTATGACAGTATTCCTCTGCTAGTATAGCATGAATGCGTCTATGTGGACTGTAATCAAGTAGGATGGGTGGCTCTTGTGCCTACCCAGCATGTGCATCCGTCTGAAAGATTTTTGTGCAGTCTACATTAGTCGGACTCAGAAAAAAAAAAAGAAAAAAAAAAGTAAAGTAAAAGAATGTATATATGCAAGTAAGGAATAAAGCATCTCGTATGTGTCCCTTGAAACATGTTGCATGATCACTTAAGAGCCAGAGTTTTATTTAGGACCCGAAGGACTCTTAACTGAGTATTGAGGATGTCTTTAACACTTTAATGCCATCTTCATTGTGCGTTGGGTGAGTGGTCATCCTGGGATAATCTATGGTGTGGAGGTCAAGGTTGGAGTTAGCACACACTCACGGGAGCACTCTAGGAGAAACAGAATTAATATTACTTGACTATTCATTGAACAGCTCACTTCTTAATTTCTATCCATTTATGCTCGCAGAGTTCTTTACTATTGAGCTTGAGGTCATACATTTAGCAGTTTATCTTCTTGCCCCTGTTCTTTATGTTTGTTTGCTTAGGGACAAGCAAACGCTTAGGTGTGGGGATGTTTGATAAACGCCTAAATGTACGTATTATACATGTATGTTTGCGTATAAATAGAGTATTTTTATATGTGTGGATGCTCGTTTTTGGTCTGAATTGGTTTCTTTCATGTTACAGGTACCAATGAGGCCCCAGTGAGCTCGATGACAGAATTGGAGAAGAAATCAGCATCGAAAACATTGCTTCTGAGCTCAGGGGATACTGTAGCAATCACTGTAGCGCGAAGACCTGAAGAATGGCTTGGCCAGGGAGTTCATGCGGGCTACCATGTGGGCGCAGTGAAGGCCGCATGCATACTGTAGCTGTTATACTGTACAGTTTACCGTAGCGGCCACTATAGCAACTTACGCGATTTTCGGGATTTCTCGGAAATTTTCTCTCCCCGCATGCGGGGCTGTATGGGAGGCCGCATAGCTCACTGGAATGGGTTTTTAAAGAGGATTGGGGCACTTTTCTTGGGGTCTTTCCCCACCATTCTCTCCACAATCATTCTCTAGGGTTTCAAGGGGTTGGAGAGGAGAATCTAAGGAGCAAATCAAGAGGAGAAGAGGGGATCTATCAGGGAGCACATCTAGGAGTTCGTCGGCGCCGATCCGTCAGATTCTCATCACCACCTCCTAGTCTTCATCTTAGGGGAAGTTTTATGAGCTTTTTGTTGTATTTCTTGTTTTCTATACTCTCTCCATTGTTGATGATGAACTAGACTCCCAAGGTAACCGGGCATCCGGTGAACCTTGCGATGAACTTGCTTGTATGAATACTTGATTTACATGTATGGTATTTGTGTGGTTTATGGTTCAAGCTTGGTGCACTTTGATGTATTGGTATGCATGAGAATTCTGTGTATCGATTTCTAGGTTATATTAGGTTGCGTGACCATCGTTTTAGTATTAGACACACCAAGTTTGGAATGGATACATGTACGAATACGCCATGACCATCGGGTATTTGTACCCCTCCAACCATTAGGGTTGGGCCTAGATTTTGTGTTTGACCTTAATTCAGGATTTCCCTAGGCTTAGTGCAATCGTGTGAGGATTTAGGCAGAAGTGATTCAGTATTCCAATACTCATACTGGATTAGGGGTTATCACCGTGACCATCTGAGTGACCTACCTTTGGACATCTCTTGGCCTAACCACCTTTACCTGTGTAATTCGAGTATCCTTCTAGCTTTAGTAGTCCTGAGGGGATCCTCGCCCGGGGACCTCAAACTTTCATTGTTACTTGCTTCCTTAGTACGCTTATGTGGTGAGCCTTAGTCCATGTGTTTATAGTTTTCTCTTTTATTTGTTTTCTTATCTTGTTTTAAATTTATATTTGGTAGACTATACGGTGTTATCAAGAGGGGAGTAATAGCAGCTCTTGGACCCGCAGGGTATACGACCCCCTCGCACATGTGTGAGGGATATTACTTGGCGACTCGTGCACTTGCGGTCAAGTCATCAGTCAACTAGGATGGGACAGTGTGCACGAGTCATTGGAGACTTCCGTAGGGATTTACTCTTGTGATTGTTGAATACTTAGTCCTAATCTCCTCCATTATCACCACCATTACCTTTTCTTCTTTGTTACGTTGAACACACACCTTTTCTACTTGTTTCATGATAAGTGCTTGTGTTATAGTAATACGAAGTATTATTATCTTACATTGAGCATTACTTTTCTCAGATTTAATCACTAATTAGTGTGTATTTGTGTTCTTTTGTGCATTGAAGGGTTGTGGAGAAGATCTAGAGAAAAAGAAGCAAGAATAGGTTATGTTCACCATTGTTGAGGAGTTCTCGGACCAAGCAAGGAACAAGGCACGAGTCTAAACTTGTGGGTGTGTGCCAACCTCCATTGGAGGGGCACAAGAGCAGTCACATTCACAAAAGTCTATAACCCGTGTAGCATTGGAGAACTTTGCCAATGAAGAGAAATGAAGTAATCGACATAATCTAACGTTGATTGTGTGCCCAATTCAACGGCCTCGATGAAGAAAGATGAATTCGGGAGCATTTGGCGAGTACTGTAGCAAACCACTATAGGAAGCTACTGTTCACTTTCTGCCGAAAATCAGGATTTCAGAGAGTTCACACGGGCGGCCGTGTGAATTAATTTTTCAGCAAGCCAGAAACTTCACACGGGCATGTGGAAATTCCACACTGGCATGCACTGTAGCAAAACACTATAGCAAGTTACTGTTCACAGCCCGCCGAAAATCAGCAAAATAGAATTTCCACACGGCCGTGTGGAATTAACACACGGGCGTGTGGAAATTCTGTAGCCCGTGTGGAAAATCCACAGGGGCGTGTGGAACTCCGATTTCAGCCCGATTTCAGCCTATAAATAACCCGTTTTCAGATCTATTTGGGGACCCCCCCTTCTATCTCTTGCCTATCTTTTGGGGGGCTTTCGGCTAGGGTTTGGAGAGGTTCTTGGAGGTCTTTGGAGGTGAATATATGGCATCGACATCAACATCCTTTGGAAGAAAGCTGTTGGGGAGCTTTCATCTGCAGCAATTCGGCGAGGTGTGCCCTAGGCTTGACAAGGGATTCGTGGAGAAGACTAGGCGGCTCCACAAGACCATCGATACGATCTACAAGGGGGTTTTCTTTATGGTTTTTATGCATATGTTCTTAATCTCTTTATTGATTTTGTATTGCTCCATGGAGAGCTAAACCCTAGTGGGTATTCGGACTTGTAAACCCTAGAATGATATTGTTTCTATGACTTTTATTATGCTTTATTTATTGATGAATTTAATTGAGTTTCAATTTTAATTATCTTGTGCTATTGTTTTCCCTTAGCCGTGACACTAAGGTTGAGCGCAATCTAGGTTATCCTTTGGAGGTGTGACAACTCCTATAGGGTTAGACTCCTTAAGATTGAAGAGGGTTGAGAGGGAGAGTTGTGAGGTAGCGATGTACCCCTTTCCCCTCCAGTGTGATTTCTCCCTACCTCCGATTCCTTGATTTATTAGCGGTCGAAATAGAGTGAAGTGTTAGGTAGATAAACTCCCCCAAGGCTTTGGGGTGACGTGAATCCTATGCATTGGGGCTTAATTTAGATTAGGGTTCTTCCACCTGGACCAAATCGTTAGAACTACTACACATAGGAACAGGTTTTATAACTAGGAATCCCTAGAGCTTACAGCAATTCCACGTAGTTTTAGGCTTAGGTAGATATACTCCCCTGGGGCTTAGTTGCATAAGTGATAGAGTGAAGGGTTGACGTGAATCCTATTGGCGGGACATAGTGTTGGGGTTAGTCACGGTTGACCTTAGGTTTGGGACCGTGTGTTTAAGGATATCCTCGACTCAATAGGCATCAATTGTAGAGCATAATACAAGTTTTGCACTAAAAGCATTATTCCTAGGGGGAGCTTTGTCCGGGTACTCCATCGTTATATCGATTACCTCTCCTACCCTTATTATTCTTCTTGCACTCTTTTATTTTCTTCTACATCTATACATAAATACTTTTCTCATCATCGATTCCCATCATAGCTAAATAGCGATTAACACTTGTTTCTGAACACTATTCCCTGTGGATATGACTACCCACTGACCAGGGTATTTTATTACTTCGACAACCCTTGCACTTGCGGGGGGTACACACGCAAGGGGTGTGTCATTTCACTAGACATCAAAGGATCAACGAGTACTTTAAGTACAGTTCCCTTAGGTTCGACAACCCTACTCTTAATTGAGTACCACTTTATTACTTCTTGCGACCCGTACAGTTGCGGAGAGCGCATCATCATTCATGCATTCTTATGTGTTGTTGTGAGTTGTTTAATGATTAGATTTCATGAGATTCATGTTTTAAGTGTTTTCATGCTTTGTTCGACTTTATTTTGAATGTTTTTAAGACTTAGAGGAGTGTTCTTCATTGCTAAATCAAGTTGAGAGCCATTTAATGCCCGTGAATGAGCCCTTATACAAGTCAGAGAGCACTTGCCCGCAAGCCAAACTGAGGGCACTCACGGGCGAGCTCACGCCCGTGAGCTCGGCCCGTGAGCCAAACCGAGAGTGCTCACGGGCGAGCTCACCCCTGTTAGCTCGGCCCATGAGCCAACCCGAGAGGCCTCATGGCCAAGCTCACGGCCGTGAGCTTGGCCATGAGTCATCCCGAGAACTTTCACGGGCTGGATCACGCCCGTGAGTCCACCCGTGATGCTCTTCGTCCCTAGGGCATAAAGACCCTCTTTGGGTCTTGTCACGCCCCGACCCGCGGGCCCACTGGATGCGACAACCGCCTGCGGCAATCACGAGGAGGGATGCTCCACCACTCAACCCTCGAGATAGCGCAAGGCTAAACAACTACCTGGAATTCCACAAAATTCCACCAAAAATAGAAGAGCAGAAGTAACAACAACAATAATGACAACAGTGACGATATACAACAGTAAACAAGATCGCAAGTGCACAGGGAAGCTATAATAATAATAACAAGTCTTAATACATCAGAGTTTGAAAGTTGAATAAATACAAAACATACAACAAGGTTTACTACAAACTAGTGGATCCATAAGTCAAGACTACATGTCCAAACAAAATAACATACATGAATTGAAAGGAAGATACAGAAAGGAGAACAGCAACAAATGTCAGCACACTGCCGCCCTGCCTCACCTACTACCTGTAACAGTCTAGGAGAAGAAAGAGGGTTGAGTAACTAGCGTTACTCAGTGAGGGGAGACTAGCACAACCTCACCAGAAACACCAATAACAAAGAATAATAATAAAGCATCAAAATAAGCATTTTACCAAAACCAAGATAAACGTTTAGAACATAAATATATACATTAGTAAACTTAACATAGCAAGATTTTTAATCACCTCAAATCCGATAAAATACTGAACATCGGTTCAGTATAAAAGAATAAGTCAAACATCAACCCAAACATCAATGATAATTCCACAAAACCCAGAATAATGCGATACATCGGCAACTTGATAGGAAATGCGAATATCAAAGAAATAATGCCAAAATTAAGTTTATGGGAATGTATGTCCAGTCAAGATCCTCCATTTCCACCTGAACTGGCCCTCATAGTAAATGTCCAGTCTGAGCTGGCCCTCGTAGTAAATGTCCATTCTGAGCTGGCCCTTATAGTAAATTCACCAACAACGCCAACACTATGTGCAAATCCGCACGAAGTACAAAAGCCAACAAAACATCCAACAATCCAGAATACTTCCGCATTCTCACAAGGAAAAGATAGAAACACAATCAACAATCAAGCTTTAACACAAGGGGGGATAAGCAAATCTGATGAGTGCTCGTGTAGTAATGATGCGAAGCATTATTATCTTGCAATAAGCATTAATTTAATCAGATTTTATCACTAAATAGTGTGCATTTGTTTATTTTTGCGCATTGTAGGTTTATGGAGCTAATTTGGAGAATAGGAATGAAATTAGATCATATTCGCCGTTGTTGGGGAGTTTTCGGACCAAACAAGGACAAGGCACAAGCCCGGACTTGTGAGTGTGTGCCAACCTCCTTTTGGAGGGGCACAAAGGCAGTCACATTCACAACAAGTCCGACTTGTGTAACTTAGGAGAACTCTACCAAAGAGAAGACTTGAAGCAATCGACATGATCTACCATTGATTATGTGCCCAATTCAATGGCCTCGGTGAAGAACAACGTATTCGGAAGCATTTCGGCAAGTTACTGCAGCAACACTGCAGCTTGTTACTGTAGAAATTCACTGTGGCAAGTTACTGTGCATTTTCTGTCGAAAATCGGGAGTCCAGAAAGTTCACACGGGCGTGTGGAATTAACACACGGTCGTGTGAAATATTTTCCAGCAAGCCAGAGACTTCACACTGGCGTGTGGAAATTCCACACGGCCGTGTCAAGTAATTATTCAGGAAAGACAGAAGCTTCACACCGGCGTGTGGAAATTCCACACGGCCGTGTGAAGTCCCGATAAGTTCAAAATTAAAGCCGCACTCAGCCTATTTAAAGCCCGATTTGGAGACTTTTTGGGGATCTTTTGACCTATCTTTCTTCTTAACTCCTGGAGGGTGCGGCTAGGGTTTTGAAGAGGATTTTGTGGAGGATTGGAGCGCGCCATCGGCATCGTCATCGACGTTCGACGGCCGAACAAGACCACGGCCACACCATACGCGGGGGGGTTTTCATTGATGTCTTTCGTTTGTGCTTTCTTTCATAAATTGATGAACATGCATAGCTCCATGAGGAACTAAACCCCTCGTGGGTATTCGGACTTGTAAAACTCTAGGATAATTATGTTTCTATGACAATGTTATTATGCTTTTCCAATTTTGATGTATAAATTCGAGTTTTGATTTTAATTATCTTTTGCTATTGTTTTCTCTTAGCCGTGACACTAAGGATTGAGAACAATCTAGCTTATCCTTTGGAGGTGTGACAACTCCTATAGGATTAGACTACTTAAAATTGAAGAGGGTTGAGAGGGAGAGTTGTGAGGTAGCACCGTACCCCTTTTCCTCCGATGTGATTTATCCCTACCTCCGATTCCTTGATTTATTAGTGGTCGAAATAGAGTGAAGTGATAGGTAGACATACTCCCCCAAGGCTTTGGGGTGATGTGAATCCTATGCACTGGGGCTTAATTTAGACTAGGGTTCTTCCACCTGGACCAAAGAGTTAGAACTACTACACATATGAACAAGTTTTATCACTAGGAGTCCCTAGAACTTAAAGCAATTCCACGTAGTGTTAGGCTTAGGTAGAAATACTCCCCTGGGGCTTAGTTGAGCAATCAACAGAGTGAAGGGTTGACGTGAATCCTATTGCCGGGACATAGTGTTGGGGTTAGTCACGGTTGACCTTAGGTTTGGGACCGTGTGTTTAAGGATTTTCCTCGACTCAATTAACATCAATAGGAAAGTATAATAGTATAGTCCTACACTAGAAGCATAAGTCCTAGAGGTTACTTGTCCGGATACCCTATTTTCATTCATTGCTAGTCTCTCTCTTTTATTCTTTACTTGCACTTTTCTTTCCTTCATCTTTCTATTCATTTCCCTTGCTTTTATTCTAATTTCCATAAATCCACTTATCACTCCGATTATTGTTTTCTCATATATCGTACGACTGAATAGCAATTTCTAGTATTTTGAATCCCTATTCCCAGTGGATTCGACTACCCACTCACCGGGGTAATTTTATTACTTCGACAAGGCCGTGCACTTGCGGTACTGATAAACACCTAAATGTACGTATTTTTCATGTATGTCTTCATATAAATGGAGTATTTTTGTATGTGTGGATGCCCGTTTTCGGTCTAAATTGGTTTATTTCGTGTTACATGTACAAAAGTCACCATAGGGAGCTCGACAACATGATTTAAGGAGAAATTGGCAAGGAAAACACTATTTTCGAGCCCCGGTAATGTAGCACCACTGTAGCAACCTCTATAGCACGAAGACTTGAAGAACGGCTTGGTCAGGAGATTCATGCGGGCTACCATGCGGGCGCATAGCAGGCCGCATATGTACTGTAGCAGGTTTACTGTAGCAGGGGTACTGTAGCCCACTGTAGCAACTTACGCGATTTTTTGGATTTCTCGGAAACTTTCTCTCCCCGCATGCGGGGCCGCATGCGGGGCCGCATGGGAGGCCGCATAGCTCGCTGGAATGTGTTTTTAAAGAGGATTGGGGCATTTTTCTTAGGGTCTTTTGGCCACCTCTTCTCCTCCATCATCTTCTAGGACATCAAGGCTGCGGGAGAAGGCATTTCTGAGGAGCAAATCGAAGGGAGAGGAAGATCACACTCAAGGGAAAGCATCTAGGAGTTCGTTGGCTTTGATCCGCCGGATTCCCATCACCATCTTCTTCTAGTCTTCATCTTAGGGGAGTTGCTATGAGCTTTATCTTGTATTTCTTGTTTTGTATACATTCTTCTTTGTTGATGATGAACTAGACTCCCAAGGTCACCGGGCATCCGGTGAACCTTGGGATGAACATGCTTGTATGAATACTTGATTTACATGTATGGTATTTGTGTGGTTTATGGTTCAAGCTTGGTGCATTTTGATGTATTGATATGCATGAGAACTCTGTGTATCGATTTCTAGGTTATACTAGGTTGCGTGACCATCGCCTTAGTATTAGACACACCAAGTTTGGAAGGGATACATGTACGAATACGCCGTGACCATCGGGTATTTGTACCCTCCAACCATTAGGGTTGAGCCTAGATGTGTGTTTGACCTTAATAAGGGATTTCCCTAGGCCCATTGCAATCGTGTGAGGATTTGGGCGGAAGTGATTCCGTATTCCAATACTTATACCGGATTAGGGGTTATCACCGTGACCATCAGGGTGACCTACCTTTGCTCGTCTCTTGGCCTAACCACCCTTGCCTGTGTAATTCGAGTATCCTTCTAGCTTTAGTAGTCCCGAGGGGATCCTCGCTCGGGGACCTCGAACTTTCATTGTTACTTGCTTCCTTAGAATGCTATTGTGGTGAGCCTTAGTCCACTTGTTTATAGTTTTCTCTTTGTTACTCTTCTTATCTTACTTTTATCATATAATTGCTAGGTTAGGAAATAGATGAAGGGGAAGTAATAGCAGTTCCTTGGCCCTTAGGAATACGACCCCCTCGTGCTTGCGCGAGGGGTATTATTTGGCGACCCGTGCGCTTGCGGTTAAGTCATCAGGTACACATGCAAAAGATCATGTCAAGTTTTTGGCGCCATTGCCGAGGAATAGGTGTATTTTTGATACTTGTTTTTGTTACTTCAGTCATTCACTTCGTTATCTATTTCATATTTTCTTCGACTATCATCGTTCTTATTTTTCTTTTCTTCATGTTGGCTTCAGGTAATGACCCGCGGGAACCCTTCGATTCTCGTTGAAGGAGAACCGGACATTGGTAGGAGAACGCACCGTAAAGGGAAAGAGCCTGTGGAAGAACAATCAAAGCAAGCCAGCATAGATTCAGAAGGGTCGGAAGCTATGGCAGAACATAATGAACAACAAAGGACATTGGCCGATTTTGTTAGACCCGCAATAATGGGGACCCAATCAAGCATTGTGAGGCCCCCAATTACCGCAAATAACTTTGAGTTGAAGCCGTCGTTCATTCAAATGTTGCAACAGTCTGCACAGTTTAATGGGTTAGCCGATGAAGATCCCAACAACCATCTAGAGAACTTTCTTGAAGTGTGCGACATGTTGAAGATCAATGGAGTAACGGACGACGCAATCAGGTTGAGAGCCTTCCCATTTTCATTGAAGGGAAAAGCAAGACATTGGTTACATTCACTACCGAGAGCATCTATTACTACATGGGAGGAGATGGCCGAGGCGTTCTTGGCTAGTTATTTCCCTCCGGGAAAATCGGCTAGGCTCCGGAATGAAATCTCATCCTTCATGCAAGTGGAATTGGAGTCTCTATTCGAGACATGGGATAGGTTCAAGGAGCTCCTCCGAAAGTGCCTGATGAGTGAGCGCGCGACTAGCTACAGAGCTAACACGTGACTCCCCGGCCGCAAGTGCACGGGTCGTCAAGTAATAACCTCACAAGGAGGGTCGTATTCCCTAGGGCCCGAGATCTACTATTACTTCCTTTTGGGAGTCACTTTCTAATCGATCGAAACTGGGTTGATGCAAAATTTAAATAAAAAGAACAAGTAAAGAAATGCAAATAAAGTAGAACTCAGTCCGAAATAAAGATAGAGATGAAGAAGCCGATAATTAAGGAAGGCCTCGGGCAAGGATTCCCTCCGAAGGAGACTAAATAAGAAAGACCATGACAACTATAAAAATACGGTCGGTAAGGTTTTGGTCCGCTAGACTCGGATGTCGGTAAGGAACCTCCGTAGTGTAGTCCTAATCCAGTACGGGTATTCCAATCCAGAAATTACCCCTACGATGTCTATGAGAGCAAGGAGTCTTGATTAGGGTTGGTCTAATGCACACTCTCGGCTAGATCAACCCTAAACGCGCGGAAGGCTATTACCACCCGGAACCTCCGGTGTGTTAATACATGCATCCGTCTTTAACTCACCAACTGACCTAATACATGCTAGCATCCTGCCAAACAAGTATCGTTCACAATCAATTCTACGGAATCCATCCAATGTAGAATGAACAACATGTTGATGAATTAAAACCAAACAATCAAACCAACACATTCATTCAAATCAATACAAGGTCATTCATACAAAGTCTCCTCCCAAGGTTCACCGAGAGCCCGGTAGCCTTGGGAGGTTTAGTTCGACATCACAAAGTTAAGGAGCTCATCATACAAAGAATCCATCAAATACAAACAAGAAAAACTCCCTCAAAGACGTCGACTAGGGTTGATGGTGTAGCTCGTCGGATCCGCGCCGGCGAGCCCAATGAAGCTTCTCCGCGTCTTCCCCTTCTTCTCTCCTTCAATTCTGCCCAAGAATTCCTCCAAATACCTCCAAAGATGATGAGAGTGGTGAGTGGTGGAGTGGAGGTCGGATAGAGAACAGCCTGCCCCAAAAAACCCTGAAGGAAACCTTATATAGCTCGAAGGTGTGCGGGCACTGCGCGGGGCTGCGCAGTGACCGCACAACCTTCTGGCTGTGCTGTGCGGCCTGTGTGCGGGGCTGCAGACAAGCCGCACAGCCCTCTAGCTGTGCTGTGCGGCCAGTGTGCTGCCCTGCGCACAGGCCGCACAGGCTTCTGTCTGATGTGTGCGGCCACTGCGCAGCCCGCACAGTGGCCGCACATGGCCGAGAAAATCAGCCCGTGTGCGGCGCGTCGGCTTCCGGGGTGCTCCAACTCTTCGTTTCTTCTTCAAACATCCCCGAAATGACACAAATACGGTTTAATCTCGCGCACTTGGTCCTCAAAACCCAGAAACGAAAATAAAAACATCAAGTGCGCAAAATGTCATCGAAAATACATAAAAGCCGCACGAAAGTACAAGAATATCATCGTTAAAACATGATGTGTTTAGGTACTTATCAAATACCCCCCACTTAAGCATTTGCTTGTCCCCAAGCAAACGGACATGAAAACCAGGGATACTGATAAGTGACTAAATACACAACCTCAGGCAAGGGATGAAAGTATCATAGCCGAAACGAAACTCAAAATGCTAAGTAAAGACCACTTGAGATCATTCACGCATTCATTGGCCGTGTTGTGCTGTGTGTTTGCAAATCCCCCTAGTTCGAAGCCCTATAGTCCAAACAAGGAACACAAGACCCCGAGGACCGCTTCTTGAAGCAATTCACGCCACTTAGTGGAATACGGCCTTGAGGTAGTAGAACTACGTCTAGTAGAGTCCTAAGGATCCTTCGTCTTATTATCGAACAAATACCGGTCAAATTTTATTTTTCTGTACACAATTGCTTAACTTTTTTTTTTTTTTTTTCCGGGACTAACATGAATTGCAAATCCACATTACCTGGAACTTTGCACATTCATGTAGACGAGCTCATGTCCTTATAGCTTTTGGCAAGAGGAACACTCTGGTTAGGAGCCGGAACCCCAAGTTACTTCGCTATTAGGACAGAGGAGCACTGTCCAGGCTTTTATTCACTTTTTCCCCCCCCTTTTTTTTTTTTTTTTTTTTTACCGTATTGCAAAAAAAAGAACAAGAAGAAGGTCCTTAAAATACTATTAGAAGACATTCTAACACATCAAGGCGCGAAACCACTAGAATGGGTTAGCAACTAAGAGGGTCACGAAGGTGCTGTGGTCCCTCGCTTAGATGTCCAGGGTTCTACCTAGGGGAATAGTGCGAGAAATGCCTAGAATGACATGAAAATCTCAAGTGTGCAAGGTCATAAAAGAAACTTAGCATTTATCATGGTTTCGAGCTATAATACCATCACAATTAAGTACGCCATCCTAGGTTTTCAATCATGCGACAATTCGAAAAAATTTGAAAAGTTTTCATACAAGTTCACGAAACAAGTAGTAAATCACATACATGCATACCCAACCCCCACTTAAAGTAGTACATTGCCCTCAATGTACATGGATCAGCAGTACAGAAAAATTTATGCATGGAAAATAAGGAAGGTGGTTTCGTGAACTTCCCCGAGAATTATGTAATGAAACTTGTAGGGCATGAGCTCGGGGTGGCCATCACCATGGCAACAAGCAAAGTGAAGAGGGAGAGAAATGGACGTCTTATACAACCTGCAAGGAGAAAAGACGTCGAGTCAAGCATCCATCAATCACACAAAAATAACGAAAAGAAATAAAAAATGAAAAGAAAAGTGAGCTCTCGGAAGGAAACGACTGGTGGAGTCGTTCAAGGTCTTTTGTGTCGCCTCCAAATGACATGATCGGAGAGGTGACCTACATCTCCAAAAAAAAATTAAAGATCATGCAATGGTAACATGTGGAAATGAGCAAACACGAGTTGAGGAAAATGAGCAAAGCGAAAACAATGTGCCCGCGATGAAATTCAAAACTCGCTGCCAACCACCCCGAGTATTCAACTAGGATAGGAAATTAAAACCAAGAAATCACCTCAAAAATATGAAAAGAAATTGAGTTTTGAAGATGTTTTTAAAGTTGAAATGATGCGAGGGAGGTAATAGGATCAAAGCGTGTGCCAAAAGATGGAGAAAAGCCGGAGAGAAGATATTTCAGCAGCAAAACAGATTCAAATGTGCGGGTCATGTGCGGGCAACACACCAACCGCACACCCCTCTGCCGATGGTGTGCGGGTGGTGTGCGGACCGCGCACCAGCCGTACACCCTTCTGCCAAGGTTGTGCGGCCTCTGTGCGGCCGCACAGTGGCCGCACATAGCCCTGCAAAATATTCAAAATTCAGCAATCTCCAAACTAAAACTAGTTTTCAACAATACAAACGCGATGAAACTCATCTCGGACAAAAGAAATATGTTGAAAAACACAAAACAAGCGGGATTTCACCGAGATGGGGAGGAAACAAGGACATACAAAATAAAGCATACCAAGAACGAAAGAAGAGGAGAGCTCACAATCCAAACCTAATTCATGCATAACCAAAATACAAAAAATGAACAAGTACGAAATTGTAACAATCATGGGTTGCCTCCCATAAGCGCTTGTTTAGCGTCACGAGCTTGACGTTGAAGTTTCTCGACATCAGGGTGGTTCAAAGGCAGAAAATTTACCTGAAGTTCCCATGGATGCAAAAGATGATCCAGCCGGCAAATTCAAGGAAAGGAGAGAATCAACATTGTGCATACCTAGGTCGATGAAGCACACCATGTGTACCTTTTCATGAGAGTTCTTGCTTGCTTTGCTAACCTTAGGAGTCACCTTTTTCCATGCTCGCTTCCAAGATCGTTCACCTTTGCTTCTCCCTTGAACCTTGCCCGGATATATATGAGGAGGGTCTTCTTGTGCCTTCTTAGGTGCCTCCTCCTCCTCAATATCAACATCATGTAATAATTCATCAAGGGGGTCCATCAAAAGGACTTCATGCACACACTCTTCGACTTGTAGCTCTGTATCATCTAGTGCATAGGAAGTGTCATCAAACTCCTTGGGGTGTTTCATTGCCTCGGGAATTTTAAAAGTGGCTTCCTCAGTCCCTGCTCGCAAGGTCATTTTCCCGTCTTGGATATCCAGCAGGGCACGGGATGTGGCAAGGAAAGGCCAGCCAAGTATGATGGGGACCTCAATAGCGTCATCAACATCGAGGATGACAAAATCAGCTGGAAAGACGAGACTACCAACTTTCACAATCACATCGCTCACAACACCACGCGGGCGTCTAACAGTCCGGTCCGCAAGTTGTATGGTGATCCGTGTCGGGTCTAAGTTTTGAAGTCCCAATTTTAAGAAAAGCTTGTAGGGCATAACATTTATGCTTGCACCGGAATTGGCGAGGGCTTTCTCTACAAGCGAGTCCCCAAAGTGACACTCCACAATTAAACCACTCGGGTCTTTTATTTTCTCGGGCAATTTGCTTTGGATAATTGCCGAACAACTCTCACCAAGAGACACCGTAGATGCTTCTTCGAGTTTCTTCCTATTTGTAAGCAACTCCTTCATAAACTTGGCATATTTTGGCATTTGAGCGAAGGCCTCGACAAGTGGAAGGTTAATGTGAAGTTGCTTGACCATTTTGAATTGAGTGTCCTCCTTATCCCCATTGAGTCTTGCCGGATAGGGGACCTTTGGTTGGTGCTCTAGCAATTTTTTCTCTTTGCTTGGAGGTTCAATCGAACTGTCATGGCTGTCATTAGCTTCATCCCCACTCACAGAGGAAGTGCCTCTCACCATTTTCTTTTCCTTGTTCTCAGTTGGCCTAGGAACCGGCCGAACCTCAACCTCTCTACCACTCCTCAAAGTGATAGCTTGTACATGTTCCCGTGGGTTAGTCTCAGTGTTGCTAGGGAGACTACCCGGTGTTCTTTCTGCCAAGGATGCCGCAATCTGTCCCATGTGTTTTTCGATGCCCTGGATTGAAGCTTGCATTTTCCTCACTGTTGTTTCAAGTGTGTTCAACCTTGCATCGGTGATTTGCATGTATTTAGCTAGGACATCCTCGGTAGTGAATTTCCTTTCCGTTGGAGGTGCCTGTGAGGACTGTGCCTGAAACCCTGGCGGTTGTGAAAATTTCTGTTGGCCTTGATTTCCCCAATTGAAATTTGGGTGATTTCTCCACCCGGGGTTGTATGTCTCACCATAAGGGTTTCCTTGAAATTTCTGCCCTTGATTCACATAATCAACATGTTCAATCTGGACGGCATCAGGGACTGCGATGGGGCAACTAGAAACATCATGCCCCCCCCCCCCCCCCCCACAAGTTCCGTAGTTCATTACTTGCTTGACACTTGTGCTCGAACGCTCGGTTCTTTCGGACATAAGCAAACTCACTTGCTTCGCAAGTGTATCGAGCTTCGCATCCTGAGCGGTCTTACTGTCTATTTCATGAACTCCTCGAGCTTGAGTCAATTTCGCCCTCGAACCCCAATGTGATTCATTTCGTGCCATGTTCTCAATTAATTCTTCGGCATCTTCGGGGTACTTACCACTCAAGGATCCACCGGCTGCGGCATCAATGAGTTGACGATTCTGGTAGCTCAAACCATTATACAGTATCTGCACTCGCATCCAAGCTTCGAAACCATGATGTGGACATTTTTGCAAGAGATCCTTAAATCTCTCATGGGCTTCAAAGAGGGTTTCGTTGTCCCTTTGACTAAAGGCGGAGATCTCTTGCCATAACCTTGCAGCTTTGCTCGGGGGGAAGTATCGGCACATAAATTTGTTCACCATTTCCTCCCATGTCTTGATGGATCCCGAGGCGAGTGATGTGAGCCACCTGTAAGCGGCGCCCCGCAAACTGAATGGGAAAAGACGGAGTCTAGCTGCATCATCAGATAGGCCATTAACTTTGAATGTCGAGCACATTTGGAGGAAACGGGATAGGTGTTCATTCGGGTCCTCATCGGCCAAATCGTCAAACTGTACTGTGTTCTGTATCATGCCGATTGGTCTAACCAAATCAAAATTTCCTGCACTGACGGCCGGTGCTTGCACACTAAACCCTCCCCCGGTAAACTATGGCCTCTCATAGTCCGACAACGTTCTTCTCTCTTCGGCCATAGCAATAGGAATTGATTCAGGTGCGGCAACTGATCCAGAGGAGGAACCCACTTGAGCTTCCTTCAACCGTTGGTGTATGACATGTTCGATTTCTTCGTTTGGCTCTACAAACCCAGTGGGGTTTGCACGAGTCATGCACAGAACGCCTGAGAAAACAAAATGGCAAAAGGAGATATTAGTGAATATATACAAGCGATGGAAACGAAAATAATAAAAGATGGATAATTACAAATGGAAGCGAAATGACTAGAGCAATGATCCAAAGGTTTTCCTAGTATTCTCGGCGTGATCCCCGACAACGACGCCAAAAACTTGATGAGCGAGCGCGCGACTAGCTACAGAGCTAACACGCGACTCCCCGGCCGCAAGTGCACGGGTCGTCAAGTAATAACCTCACAAGGAGGGTCGTATTCCTTAGGGCCCGAGATCTACTATTACTTCCTTTTGGGAGTCACTTTCTAATCGATCGAAACTGGGTTGATGCAAAATTTAAATAAAAGGAACAAGTAAAGAAATGCAAATAAAGTAGAACTCAGTCCGAAATAAAGATAGAGATGAAGAAGCCGATAATTAAGGAAGGCCTCGGGAGAGGATTCCCTCGGAAGGAGACTAAATAAGAAAGACCATGACAACTATAAAAATACGGTCGGTAAGGTTTTGGTCCGCTAGACTCGGATGTCGACTACCCCGGAACCTCCGTAGTGTAGTCCTAATCCAGTATAGGTATTCCAATCCAGAAATTACCCCTACGATGTCTATGAGAGCAAGGAGTCTTGATTAGGGTTGGTCTAATGCACACTCTCGGCTAGATCAACCCTAAACGCGCAGAAGGCTATTACCACCCGGAACCTCCGGTGTGTTAATACATGCATCCCTCTTTAACTCATCAACTGACCTAATACATGCTAGCATCCTGCCAAACAAGTATCATTCACAATCAATTCTACGGAATCCATCCAATGTAGAATGAACAACATGTTGATGAATTAAAACCAAACAATCAAACCAACACATTCATTCAAATCAATACAAGGTCATTCATACAAAGTCTCCTCCCAAGGTTCACCGGGAGCCCGGTGGCCTTGGGAGGTTTAGTTCGACATCACAAAGTTGAGGAGCTCATCATACAAAGAATCCATCAAATACAAACAAGAAAAACTCCCTCAAAGACGTCGACTAGGGTTGATGGTGTAGCTCATCGGATCCGCGCCGGCGAGCCCAATGAAGCTTCTCCGCGTCTTCCCCTTCTTCTCTCCTTCAATTCTACCCAAGAATTCCTCCAAATACCTCCAAAGATGATGAGAGTGGTGAGTGGTGGAGTGGAGGTCGGATAGAGAACAGCCTGCCCCAAAAAACCCTGAAGGAAACCTTATATAGCTCGAAGGTGTGCGGGCACTGCGCGGGGCTGCGCAGTGACCGCACAGCCTTCTGGCTGTGCTGTGCGGCCTGTGTGCGGGGCTGCACACATGCCGCACAGCCCTCTGGCTGTACTGTGCGGCCAGTGTGCGGCCCTGCGCACAGGCCGCACAGCCCTCTGTCTGATGTGTGCGGCCACTGCGCAGCCCGCACTGTGGCCGCACATGGCCGAGAAAATCAGCCCGTGTGCGGCGCGTCGGCTTCCGGGGTGCTCCAACTCTTTGTTTCTTCTTCAAACATCCCCGAAATGACACGAATACGGTTTAATCTCGCGCACTTGGTCCTCAAAACCCTGAAACGAAAATAAAAACATCAAGTGCGCAAAATGTCATCGAAAATACATAAAAGCCGCACGAAAGTACAAGAATATCATCGTTAAAACATGATGTATTTAGGTACTTATCAGTGCCCGCAACATGGATTCCCCGAGTGGATGATTATTCATACCTTCTACAACGGGTTGAATCCAAGCAATAAGCAACTTTTAGATGCGGCGGCAGGAGGGACTCTAGGCAGCAAGACTCCTGATGAAGCCCGGCACCTTATTGAAGAGATGGCGATGAATAGCTATCAACGGAATACAAGGGACCGGAAGAAGGTGGCCGGAATTCATGAGGTTGATGCAGTTACATCTTTGGCGGCACAAGTAGAGTCATTGAATAAGAAGTTGGATGCTCTAACTTCACCAAGAGTTGCGGACATCACTACGTGTAACGGTTGTGGGGGAGGTCATGCTTCAAGTGATTGTCCGATTGCTATTGGGGGCGCTAGTCCGGTGGAGACGGCTGATTTTGTGGGAAATAATTATAGAGGACAAGGCCAAGGCAACCCGTACAGCGGAACATACAATCCGGGGTGGAAGAACCACCCAAATTTCTCTTGGAGCAATCAAGGGCAGTCACAACAAAAGAATAATGCACCACCGGGATTTCAAGGTCAACAAGCACCAAATTTAGAAAGCCGAGTGACAGGGTTAGAAGGGAAGATGACCGATCTAGAAAGAGCTCTCACACGGTTTGTTTCTTCATCGGATGCTAGATTTCAGTTGGTGGAAGCTACACTTCGCAATCACACCACCTCCTTACACAATTTGGAGAATCAAGTGGGGCAAATTGCGAAGACATTGGCGGAAAGACCTCAAGGGAGTTTGCCAGTAATACAGAGACTAATCCAAGGGAGCAACTAAAGGCAATCACCTTGAGGAGTGGGAAAGAGGTCGAGAGAAATCTCCCTCTAGTAAAGAGAGAATCACCCAAACTTGAAGAGGTAGCCGGAGAAGTAACAAAGGAAAAAGAGGTGGCACCCCCACCGTACAAGCCGAGGATTCCCTACCCTTCAAGATTGAAGAATGATCAAGACAACAAACAATACAAGAAATTTATGGGTATTTTCAAGCAATTGCACATCAACATCCCATTCACGGAGGCATTGGCCCAAATGCCTAAGTACACGAAGTTCTTGAAGGACCTCTTAACCAATAAGAGGAAATTGGAGGAGAGTGCATCTGTAATCCTTGATGCCAATTGCTCGGCCGTATTGCAAAAGAACATGCCGAGCAAAAGAAAATATCCCGGGAGTTTCATAATACCATGTGACATTGGCAACATGGGTGAGGAGATGGCATTGGCCGACTCGGGGGCAAGTATCAATGTCATGCCCTACACATTCTTCCAAAAGCTAGGCCTAGGCGAGCCAAGACCCACTCAGATGACACTTTAACTCGCGGACTGATCGGTGAGGCATCCGAGGGGGATTGTGGAAGATGTGTTGGTGAAAGTCGACAAATACATATTTCCTGTTGACTTCGTGGTGTTGGATGTCGATGAGGATGTCGAGGTTCCATTGATCCTTGGAAGACCATTCTTGCACACTTCCAAGGCCTTGATTGACATGGACGGTGGGGAGCTCACATTGCGAGTGGGAGAAGACAAACTTACATACCGCCTCGCCGAAGCCATGAGACACTCTCTTGATTTTGATGATACCTTATATTTCCTTGACACCACCGATGGACTAATAGATGATTATGTGCAGGAAATGATGAACCCAGATCCATATGAAGGTTGGCCGGAACAAGACTTGGAGATTGAAGAAGAAGTACTCTCCATTGGTCTAGTCAAGGGCGACTTCAAGCAAGAAACGGAGCGTATGAAGAAGATGCTTCGGAGGATGAAGAGGTCGAAAAGATGCCACAAGAAGAACCCCAACAACAAGGGGAATGAACATTCAAGGAATAGGGGTGATTCGCCTTTTGGTGGTAACAAATTCGATAACTCCCCCTCTGCTCTACAAAAGTTATGTAATGCATGCTTTCAGGTTGTAGGGAAGAGGGCAAACTTCATTCATGAACCTCCATAAGGTAAGAAAGGTACGTCAAGCTAAGTGACGTTAAACAAGCGCTTCTTGGGAGGCAACCCAAGGTTTTACAGTTTTTCTAGGACCTAGTTTAGCTTTAGATTGAATAAAAGTCTTGGTTTTGGTGTCCTGAATTTTTCATGTGCTTACGCTACGATTTTCTTGTGGGTTTTTGATGAATTACGTTTGCCTTAATGATAATTGATGAAGTTTAAGTCGGTTGAGTGTGTTTTCTGTGGTCTCTGGTCGTGTTTTCATGATTTTTACAGGTTTTAAGTGTTGTACAAGAGTTTCTGAATTTTACTGAGAAGTCTATAAAATTTTCTAAGTAAACCAGAGAAAACACACGGCCGTGTGGAATTAACACACGGCAGTGTGTTAGCATCAGGGCTCAACCAGTGAAGCCACAGGGGCGTCACCTTGCCCCTGTAAAAAACTCCAGAAGGGGCACACGGCCGTGTGGAATTAACACATGGCCGTGTAGATTTTTGCAGAACTTATATTCTCATCCCAGAGAGTCCACAGGGGCGTGTGGGTGCCCCTGTGAGAAACCTTGTGCTATGGCACACGGCCATGTGGAATTAATACACGGCCGTGTGAATACTCTGCATAACCCCTCTTTCTCCCGAGAATTCACAGGGGCATGTGGCTGCCCCTGTGAGAGGATTTGTGAATGGCACACGGCCGTGTGGAGTTTTCACACGGCTGTGTGTACTACTTAGCAATTCTCGGGATGAACCAGAGAAGCCACAGGGGCGTGTGGGTGCCCCTGTGGCTGGCCTTGTGTTCTTGGCCAGGTTGGGCACACGGCCGTGTGCAATTAACACACGGCCGTGTGAAATATGATAGAGGCCTTCTGAATTTTCTCGTGAATCCACAGGGGCATGGACCAGCCCCTGTGGGAACCCCTGTGAAGGCACACGGCCGTGTGGAATTAACACACGGCCGTGTAAGGTAGTCCAGAGAGTGAACAGAGTGCGCACAGGGGCGTGTGTTGGCCTCTGTGAACCCTAATTTCAGAGGCACAAGCCCGTGTAACATGTTCACACGGCCGTGTGAATTCCCAAAACTTCAAAAGCCGCGCTTTTTCGGTGGTTCTTCACTTGTGCCTTTTCATCATTCCACATTAAATCACTCCCTTCTCTATTCCCCCGACCTTCTTAGAGGATTTGAGAGGATTTTATTGAAGTTTTTCCGGCCGATTTTAAGTTTTTCACATTCACTCCGTCGGTATGAACTTCAAAACCTTTTTCTTCGTTAATTCTCAATTTGATTAGTTCTTAGTTGATTATTTCGCTTGTTTTTAATGATTATCATGTATGCGAATGTGTTTAGAATGAGTTTAGAATAAATTTGGATGTAAATTTTGGATTCTTCAACCCACGGCTGTGAGGCTCTCTCCGCCAGAAGCTCCACACGGGCGTGTGGAATTAACACATGGCCGTGTGGATTTCTGCAGAATGAGTTTTTGGACTGATTCTTGAAAATTTTCTTTTGCAACTTTGCAGATATGTCTTCTAGGTCGAAGAAAGCGGCAGGCAAGCGTCCACGAGTAGCTACTCCACCCCCCGAGGAGATGGAGTTTGATATACCCAAGCACAGAGAACGGTTCAAGAAACTTTCGGCACTTCGATTTGGACAGTCGTGCTACCCAGATTTGAGCGTATTGAGAGACATACAAGGGGGCGATGCCATAGCCACAGAGGTGGAGGAGTTGCTGGCTGTAAGCAGTTGGGGTCGAATGTTATCTATTCGAGAGCCAGCAATTCGAGCGATCACTCTCGAGGTTTTATCGACATTCGAGTTCGACCGAGGGTATGATAGCTTCACAAATGGCGAGACGATCCAGTTTCATGCCCTTGGTCAACACTTCAGTATCAGCGTTACCCAGTTCTCGATCGTGATGGGCCTGTATGATCAGTCATATACCAAGACAGAGGAGTACGCATTACTGCCCACTGATTATCCGGGGACCCTGACACCTCAGAGGATCTATAGGGCATTGTGCAGGGATGGACAGTACGAGCCGGGGGTTTCGAAGGCGACATTTCTTTCCCGGCCAACGTACAGGTACATTCATGCCATCCTGAGCAGGTCTATCAGTGGCCGAGGGGACAGTACAGGGGTACTGAGCAGACAGGAGCTGCTATACATACACTCCATGGTACAGGGTGAGCCACTCCACCTGGGGCACATTCTAGCCGAGTACATGCGCCACTAGGGCCAGTACCCCAGGGTTGGAGTCATCTTCGCAGGTCCCTACATCACACGCCTCATCATAGGCCTGGGACTCAGAGATGGGGTGCGCGGGGCCGAGAAGATCGCTACACCAGCCCCCCTCACCAGAGAGACATTGAGACTTATGGGGATGGTCCGCAGATCAGGGCCCGGAGTCTATACTATGATCATACCCCAGTCAGAGCAGGCCGAGGGGTCCCATGCAGCGTTAGAGCCACCCCAGTGGATACAGAGGCAGGGGCAGAGGCCGAGGGACCCCCCACAGCATCGGAGCCACCTCCAGTGCACATCTTTTCTCCCTCTCGAGGCCAGGACAGGTTCGAGCGCCTCGAAAGCGCCGTGGGTTTTATGCAGACAGAGCTGGCCGAGATGAGGGCCGCACAGGCAGCAGGGTTTGCCGAGTTGAGGGCCACTCAGGCATCACAGTTCGCTCAGCTATCGGCACAGCTTGCCACAGTGATACAGTTATTCAAGCGATCAGTGGTGCGACCTCGACGAGTCCCTTCACCGACTCCACCTCCATCTCCATTAGCATCAGATCCACCAGTCCCAGCAGTAGCAGCAGCACCAGAGGATCTACAGCAGGACACCGACGCTGAGGCGTCGTAGTTTTATTTTATTTCACTTTTGTCGCACTTTTATTTTCATATTCTGTTGGACTTGTAGTACCCAGAAAGGACTCTCCCTCTGGGTTTGCATTTATTTTTCTCTTGTTTTGTCTCGAGTTTTATCTCATTATCATATCTTTATATACTCGAGCTTTATTTTAGTTTTTATTGAGTTATACTGAACCCTTGTGTATGTGTGCGCAGATGGTCTTGGATGTAAGGAATTTGAGGAATAGTCAGAGGCACTGTCAAGGACCATGTGTGCTCCACAAACCATTGAGACTCAACTCTCAATGACCTAGCTCCATCAAACGCAACACTTGGAGTTCAGGGGAGTAATGTTTCAATTGCCCAGTTCCACACTAATTGTTCTTAAATGTTTATTCATTATTGTGCTTACATGCGTACATTGGGGACAATGTACATCTTAAGTGTGGGGGGGTGGGGGGGGGAGTTCACATTGCACACACTTTTACTTGTGCGCTCAATTGTTTATGCTTATGTAGCCTATGGCGGTTCACCTTAGTTGCAACGGTTGTATTCTTAGAGTCTAGGAGAATTTTTAACATTGTATCTATCATGCTCTAGTTTTTACTTGAATTTCTAGGGAATTTTTTCTCGATTACAACTCATTGCACTACTCACTCTTGAAATCTTTTGGAAACTTGAGCTCGAAGTTTTAAGGACTAGTTTAGTACTACTCTAGTAAGTTGTGAAGTCTTATGTAGCTAAAAAAAAAAAAAAAAAAAACCTAGCTTGTGAATGTTATTATAGCTTTTATTTGTGCATTTGGGGTGGAAAGAGCTACCTCCTATAAAGTATGAAGCTACTCTCATAAGTCGGATACAAGTTATGCCCTAATGAGAGAAAGAGCTATCTCATGGGAAGCGTGAAAGCTACTACCCCGGTAGAAAGAGCTACCTCCTCGAAAGTGTGAAAGCCACCTTTGGCGGCCGCCTAGGAAAGGGCTACCTTAGAGGTTGAGTGAAGCTACTACTTCCTTACTTTGTGTATATGAATAAGTCCTTATAACAAGAGTTTGGGGAGTACTCGTTGGTTCTCTTGAGTGAAAACTCGCACACACTTACACGTTTTCGAGTTATTATCCTTTTTTATTCGAGTTTTTGACTAGAGTATTGGTAATCTTATGCAATATTTTGATTTCCCCTTACTTGTAGAATGCTTCTTTTGCATACTTTTGGTGAACCTAAGGCCGAGCACTTTCAATTGTTCTTCCCAAGTACTTTCACGTTCTATCTTGCTTGAGGACAAGCAAAAGCTTAAGTGTGGGGGGATTTGATGAGTGCTCATATAGCAATGATGCGAAGCATTATTATCTTGCAATAAGCATTAATTTAATCAGATTTTATCACTAAATAGTGTGCATTTCTTTACTTTTGCGCATTGTAGGTTTATGGAGCTAATTTGGAGAATAGGAACGAAATTAGATCATATTCGCCGTTGTTGGGGAGTTTTCGGACCAAACAAGGACAAGGCACAAGCCCGGACTTGTGAGTGTGTGCCAACCTCCTTTTGGAGGGGCACAAAAGCAGTCACATTCACAACAAGTCCGACTTGTGTAACTTAGGAGAACTCTGCCAAAGAGAAGACTTGAAGCAATCGACATGATCTACCATTGATTGTGTGCCCAATTCAATGGCCTCGGTGAAGAACAACGTATTCGGAAGCATTTCAGCATGTTACTGCAGCAGCACTGCAGCTTGGTACTGTAGCAATTCACTGTGGCAAGTTACTGTGCATTTTCTGCCGAAAATCGGGAGTCCAGAAAGTTCACACGGGCGTGTGGAAATTCCACACGGCCGTGTGAAGTAATTTTTCAGGAAAGACAGAAGCTTCACACGGGCGTGTGGAAATTCCACACGGCCATGTGAAGTCCCGATAAGTTCAAAATTAATACCGCACTCAGCCTATTTAAAGCCCAATTTGGACACTTTTTGGGGATCTTTTGACCTATCTTTCTTCTTAACTCCTGGAGGGTGCGGCTAGGGTTTTGAAGAGGATTTTGTGGAGGATTGTAGCACGCCATCGGCATCGTCACTGACGTTCGACGGCCGCACAAGACCACGGCCACACCATACGTGAGGGGTTTTCATTGATGTCTTTAGTTTGTGCTTTCTTTCATAAATTGATGAACATGCATAGCTCCATGAGGAGCTAAACCCCTCGTGGGTATTTGGACTTGTAAAACTCTAGGATAATTATGTTTCTATGACAATGTTATTATGCTTTTCCAATTTTGATGTATAAATTCGAGTTTTGATTTTAATTATCTTTTGCTATTGTTTTCTCTTAGCCGTGACACTAAGGATTGAGAACAATCTAGCTTATCCTTTGGAGGTGTGACAACTCTTATAGGATTAGACTACTTAAAACTGAAGAGGGTTGAGAGGGAGAGTTGTGGGGTAGCACCGTACCCCTTTTCCTTCCGATGTGATTTATCCCTACCTCCGATTCCTTGATTTATTAGCGGTCGAAATAGAGTGAAGTGCTAGGTAGACATACTCCCCCAAGGCTTTGGGGTGACGTGAATCCTATGCACTGGGGCTTAATTTAGACTAGGGTTCTTCCACCTGGACCAAAGAGTTAGAACTACTACACATAGGAACAAGTTTTATCACTAGGAGTCCCTAGAACTTAAAGCAATTCCACGTAGTGTTAGGCTTAGGTAGAAATACTCCCCTGGGGCTTAGTTGAGCAATCAACAGAGTGAATGGTTGACGTGAATCCCATTGCCGGGGCATAGTGTTGGGGTTAGTCACGATCGACCTTATGTTTGGGACCGTGTGTTTAAGGATTTTCCTCGACTCAATTAACATCAATAGGAAAGTATAATAGCATATTCCTGCACTAGAAGCATAAGTCCTAGAGGTAACTTGTCCGGATACCCTATTTTCATTCATTGCTAGTCTCTCTCTTTTATTCTTTACTTGCACTTTTCTTTCCTTCATCTTTCTATTCATTTCCGTTGCTTTTATTCTAATTTCCATAAATCCACTTATCACTCCGATTATTGTTTTCTCATATATCATACGACTGAATAGCAATTTCTCGTATTTTTAATCCCTATTCCCTGTGGATTCGACTACCCACTCACCGGGGTAATTTTATTACTTCGATAAGGCCGTGCACTTGCGGTACACACGCAAAAGGTCGTGTCAAAATCCAAATAAGTTCCGGGCATTAGAATTCTCATAATCCCAAAGATTCACAACAAATCTTAAGTTCAACATAAACAAGGGTTTCGCAACCTCAACGAAGCGATAATCCAACACAACTCGAATATTAGCAAATCAATTAACAAATAAAACATTTAAGATCAACTCAATAGAAATTATCATTCACCAAAATGCCAACCAAATATAAATCCATACAACTGTACTCAAACCATGATATAAGTGTATATGAATAAATATAAGTATGTGCTCATGAAATATATCTAGTTATCGGCATTCATCCAATAAGGCAATGCAGAAATATCCCACTCACAGAAATGGTGATTCATCTCCTTCGCGAGCTAATCCTCAGCTACTCCCTTGCCTCGAGCCAAAGTGTTGTCTCCTTACCAAAGCAATTACAACAACAATGTTAGCACAAGCATACAAGGAAACCCTAGGTTTCCCCTACCAACAACCCTAACCAGCTATAGGGTTTACTCCTATAAACCTAGAGGCTAACAAAGGGATCCTAAGGGTTAAAGCCTCACTCTCTAACCCAAAGGAACCAAGAAAACAAGGGGAGAGGGCCGGAGCTACAGTAGCTCCAAAACAAGCAAGAAGAACACTCAAGGGTTCTTGAGGTCAAAGCCTACAACCAAATCCAAAACTTCTCTCAAGACCCACAAACAATAAAAAAGGATGAAAACAAGGATTAAAATCCTCTCAAGGCTCCAAACAAACACTAGATTCATCATCCAAAGAAGAAGAAAGGAACAAGAAAGAAAGAAAGAAAGGAAGAAGAGTTTACCTTGATCAATCAAGGGATTGATTTGCAAGCTCCACAAACCAACCAAAAATCTCCTCCAAACCAGCCCTAAACTCTCAAGAATGGTGGAGGAAGAGAAGGGGAAGGAAAGAGGAGTGCTTGGGAGAAGAAATGAAGTAAAATGAAGCCAAAACGAGTTTTTAATAGCCCCACAACGAAGGTGTGCGGGTCATGTGCAGCCCCGTGCAGTGGCCGCACACCCCACAGCCTGGGGTGTGTGGCCTGGTGTGCGGCCCGAACACAGGCCGCACACCCCTCTGCCAAGGGTGTGTGGGCCGCACATAGGCCGCACAAGGCCACTAAAATGCCTGTGCGGGCTGCGCACAGCCCGCACGCTCTCTGCGCGACTTGCACATGGCCCGAGAACCTCTTAAATCTCTCAAAACTGAACCCAAAACATCAAACAAACAAACAAACACCGAATGATCGAAAGACACCAATCTACACAAGAGAGAAAAACCCGAAATATTACAGGTCTTCTCTTCTATTCATCTTCTTCTTCACTTGTGCCTTTCACTTCTCTCTCATTTCTTCCCCATTTTCCTTCATTTTTCTTGCCCTAGAATCCTCTCCTCCTCCTCTAAAAACATTTTGTACTGAATTTTTGAAGAAAAACCACTCTTTTGGCCGGATTTAACTTAAGGATCACTCCATAAACCCTAGGTTTTGAGGTGAGCATGCTTTCTCATGAACTTGGTGTTCTCATGGTTGTTTGGGCTGATTTTTCCATGGTTTCTTCTCTCCTGGGTTATTACAATATTGTAATGATGTTTTCGAATGGTTGTATTTTTAGATCATCAAGTTTTCGAACAAGATTCTTGCAAAAAAATTTCGGAGTACTGTAGCACTGCATGTTTTTCATCAATCTTTCATTTTTTCACTTATGCTTTGCTTGTAACTTGTTTAATGGTTTCTCCTTTGATCTTGTAGGATGAGGGTGAAGAGGATAGCAAACAAAATAGCCCGGAATGAGCCTCCTCCACCTCCGGAACAACCCAAGCTTAAAAAGGAGGACCATAAAACCCGATTCGCACTTCTTTCACGCAAGAGTTTTGGGAAGATTCGACGAATTGATTGGGATATTTTGAAGCTCTTGGGTTTGGATGAAACAATCTTGGAACTTATTTCTCATGTGGGATGGGACAAGCTATTTGCCATTGAAGAACCTACATATAAAGAATTGACTCTCGAAGTGTTGAGCACATTTGAAGTGTATAATTTCAATCCCTTCTCTCGCCAATCCGGCTACATATCATTTCGTGCTTTTGGGAAGAGCCACAGAATAACTCAAGATCAGTTTGGGTGAAGTTTCCTTAACTCCATTTTCTTGTACTTAGCATGTTTGTCCTACCTTGTTCTGCTGACTTATGTACATTGGGGACTATGTATAGCTTTAGGTATGGGGATGGATTTTTGGAGTACTTTTCATTAGTGCATGTTTTTATCAGTGCATGTTTTGATTGCCTATGATAGCTATGATTTCTCTGTTTAGAACTTCCTGCCTTGGTAGATTGATAGTTGTGAGCTGTACTTTACCTGTGCTTACTCCAACCAACCCATCATAATTATTTTGGCATTGGATTGTTAAATTCTATTTTCAATACTCTTTTAAGAGCTTTTGAGTTCCTTCATTGTTTTCTTTAGCATAAAGTGAACTATTGTAGTGGGTTTAACCAGGGGATTTGAAAGATAGTCTGTACATATATATAAAAAAAAAAGTCTATGACAGTATTCCTCTGCAAATATAGCATGAATGAGTCTATGTAGACTGTAATCAAGTAGGATGGGTGGCTCTTGTGCCTGGCCAGCATGTGCATCCATCTGAAAGATTTTGGCGCAGTCTATGTTAGTCGGGGACTCAGAAAAAAAAAAGAAAAAAAAAGTGTATGTCTGTATATACGTGAGAATAATAAAGTCTCTTAATCCCTTGGTACTCGCTGTGTAGTCACTTAAGAGCTAAAGTTTTATCTAGGAAGCGAAGGACTCTTAACTGAATATTGAGGATGTATTTAACATTTTAATGCCGTTTTCATTGTGTGTGGGCTGAATGGTCATCCTAGGGTAATCTAGGGTGTGGAGGTCAAGGTGGGAGTTAGCACACACTCTCGGGGTACTCTATGAGAAATAGAGCTAGTATTACTTGACTATTCATTGTACAGCTCACTTCTTGATTTCTACCAACTCGTGCTTGTGGAGTTCTTTACTTTTGAGCTTGAGGTCGTACATTTAGCCGTTTATCTTCTTGCCCCTGTTCTTCATGTTTGTTTGCTTGGGGACAAGCAAACGCTTAGGTGTGGGATGTTTAATAAACGTCAAAATGTACATATTTTATACGCATGCATGCACATAATTTTCATATTTTGTTAATAAATAGATGCCCTTTTATGGTCTAAATTGGTTAATTTCGTGTTTCAGGTGCAATAGATGCTTAGGTGAGCTCAACCACGTGATTTGAGAAGAAATCAGGGCCGAAATCGTCGTTTTTGGGTCCGGCACTATAGCAGCACTGTAGCAGCTGAAGCACGCACATTTGAATAATTTTCTAAGTCTGGAAACCCTCACGGTCAAACTAACAGCCGTGAGATCAACCGCAAGCAATTCAGGGACAGGATACTGTAGCAGTGACATTGTAGCAGTTTCACAACTTTGTGGTTTCTTTCGACTCACATTACAGGCTACCACATGGGCCGTATATAGACCGTGAGCTCACCCGTGAAGAGGCACGAATTCACCCCTTTTATGGGAATTTTTAGGGTTTCTTTTGAGGAGAAGTGTTCTTCTTAGAGCCTCTCACCACTACTCCGGATCTGAGGAAGAAGAAGCTTTTGGAGGGTGATCTTGGCGAGGATTTGGCGAGGAGAGCAAGGTTTTTGGGAAGGATCTATGATCTAAAGCTTGAATTTAGAAGGTTGAAGACAAGGGAAGCCACCCCTTTGAGTGGCGTCTTTGGAACTTCTCCGGCCTTCATTCTTTGAGGGAGTCCTTCTCATGCTTTTGTTGGTTATTTTCATGTATTTCTTCTTGTATTTAGTGAACATGAGCAACTAAACCCCAAGGTCACCGGATGTAGGTGAACCTTGGGGGTGAACTTGTGATGTTTTGAATGTTTTGTTGTAATTAATGTTTGTGGCTTGTTTGTGATCCATTGTTTGGTGTTTTACATGCTTGATATGTATGAGTAAGATCATTGCCCTAGTGTTAGACTCACCAAACTTGGAAGGGAAATACATGTATGAATACACCGTGACGATCAGGTATTTGTACCCCTCCACCCATTGGGGAAGAACCTAGATATTAAGTTTGACCCTAATTAGAGATTTCCCTAAGCGTAATGCGATCATAGGAGGATTTGGGCGGAAGAGATTCCGTGTTCCAATACTCGTACCAGATTAGGGGTTATCGTCGTGACCATCGGGGTGACCTACTTTTGGATGTCTCTTGGCCTAACCACCATCACCTTCATTACTCTAGCATCCTTCTAGCTTTAGTAGTCCCGAGGGGATCCTTGCCCGGGGACCTCACACTTTTATTGCTAATTGTTCCCTTAATGTGCTTGTGTGATGTACCTTAGTCCACTTGTTTATAGCTTTCTCTTTTGTTAGTTTTCTTATCTTGTTTTAATACTATATTTGGTAGACTAAACAGTGTCGTCTAGGGGGGAGTAATAGCAGCTCTTGGGACCCTAGGGAATTCGATCCCTGTGTCACACATAGGTTATTACTTGATGACCCGTGTGCTTGCGGAACATGTATCATTAGCCTTTTGTTCCAAAGAAAGATTTGATGCTAAAATCACGGGTAACTTCATTTCTTCTACCAAAAATGCATACTCCAAGTGTTTTGGAAATGTTTTCAACTCCTGATCAGGTGGTTCTTTAATGGATGGTCAAAGTCGGCTTTCCTTTAATCTTTCAATTTCTTCAAATTGATTTGCTTGCTGTTGATTAACACAACCTGAAACCTTCTCCAAATCATCTTGAGTTGATCCTGAGATTCCAGTGTAATTCCCAACACACAAGCTTCCTCTGTCGGATCTACAATTCCCATTGAAAGACTTCTTGCCTGTGTTCCAAATAACCTGATTCAAATTTTGCAAGGACCTTCTCCAGGGTTTCTTCTGTGACACCACATGAAAAAACTAGGGCTACTTTATCAAATTCGTCCAATACACTACCCAATTCAAAATCCATATTCTGCTCCATAGAAAAATGATCAACGATGGTCCCTAACTCTGCGAAAGGATTACCTACTGGTTGCTCAAATCCAATATGATTGGTAAATGATTATACAGTGAACAATTGCATTTTCTGTTCCACATCCTTAACTAGTCCTGTAAGTGTATCAAAGGCTTTGATTGTGTCAAACATCCCTTCGGAAGCTAAAATCAAAGAAAAAAAAGATGTTGAGAATGATGATAGATAAAAGAAGTGTGAAATAGAAAACGAAGTGAAATAGCTGAAATAGCAAAAAAAAACAAGTATCAGAAATACGCCTATTACCCGGCAACGGGGCCAATAACTTGACACGACCCGTTGCGTGTATCCCGCAAGTGCACGGGCTTGTCGAAGTAATAAAATTTATCCTATTCAGTGGGTAGTCGAATCCACAGGGAATAGGGATTTAAAACACAAGATTTCACTATTTAGCTATGCAGTGTACGAAGTGATAATAGGATCGATGAGTAAATATGGAAGCAAATATAATAAAAGGCAAGAAATTAAATAGAGAGATGGAAGGCAAGAAAGTGCAAGTACAAATGAACAAAGAAGGACTAGTAATGGATGAAATAGAGTATCCGGACAAGCTACCCCTAGGACTTATGCTTCTAGTGTAAGACTATGCTATTATACTTTCCTATTGATGTTAACTTAGTCGAGGATATCCTTAAACACACGGTCCCAAACCTAAAGTCAACCGTGACTAACCCCAACACTATGCCCTGACATTAGCATTCAAGTCAACTCTTCACTCTGTTGCTTGCACAACTAAGCCCCAGGGGAGTCTATCTACCTAAGCCTCACACTACGTGGGATTGCTTTAAGCTCTAGGGATTCCTAGTGATAAAACCTGTTCTTATGTATAGTTCTAACCCTTTGGTCCAGGTGAAAGAACCCTAGTCTAAATTAAGCCCCAGTACTTAGGATTCACGTCAACCCTTCACTCTGTTTCTCGCACATCTAAGCCCCAGGGGAGTTTATCTACCTAGCACTTCACTCTATCTCGACCGCTAAGAAATCAAAAAATACAGAGGTAGGGAGAAATCACACCGGAGGGGAAAGGGGACGCTTCGCTACCTCACAACTCACCCTCTCAACCCTCTTCAATCTTAATTAGTCCAATCCTATAGGAGTTGTCACACCTCCAAAGGACAACCTAGATTGTTCTCAACCATAGTGCCACGGCTAAGGGAAATAATTGCAAAAGATAATTAAAATTGAAACTCAAATTTATTCATCAATAATGGAAAAAGCATAATAGCAATGTCAAATAAACATAATAATCCTAGGATTTACAAGTCCGAATACCCATAAGGGGTTTAGCTTCTCATGGAGCTATACATGTTCATCAAAATATAAAAGAAAGCACAAAACATGATAATGATGCCGATGACGCGCTCCGAACCTCCATGAAGTCCTCTCCGAAACCCTAGCCACGTTCTCCAGAAGTTGGGGAGAAAGTTAGGTCAAAAGATCTCCTAAAAGTCTCCAAATCGGGCCTTTATAATGTTGAGTCCTGGCTTTAAAATCAGACATATCGGGGCTTCACACGGCCATGTGGAATTTCCACACGCCCGTATGAAGTTTCTGGGTTGCTGAAAAATTTATTCACACGGCCGTGTGGAATTTCCACATGCCCCTGTGAACTCTCTGGAAAGCTGATTTTCGGCAGAAAATGAACAGTAGCTTGCTACAGTAGCGAGTGACAATGCTGCTACAGTGTTCGCCGAAATGCCCCGAATTCATTGTTCTTCATCGAGGCCATTAAATTGGGCACACAATCAATGGTAGATCGTGCCAATTACTTAAAGTCTCTGATAAGTGCTCGTGTTACAGTAATGTGAAGCGTTATTATCTTGCAATGAGCATTAATTTAATCAGATTTTATCACTAAAAAGTGTGCATTTGTTTACTTTTGTGCATTGAAGGGTTGTGGAGAAGATCTAGAGAAAAAGAAGGAAGAATAGGTTATGTTCGCCGTTGTTAAGGAGTTCTCGGACCAAGCAAGGAACAAGGCACGAGTCTAGACTTATGGGTGTGTGCCAACCTCCATTGTAGATAAAATACTGTAGATAAATACTGTAGCTGCTACTGTTCACATTCTGCCGAAATTCAGAATTCCAGAGAGTTCACACGGGCGTGTGGAAATTCCACACGGCCGTGTGAAATTAACACACGGGCGTGTGGAATTTCTGGATTTTCACAGAAGTCCGATTTCAGCCCGAATTCAGCCCGATTTCAGCCTATAAATAGCCCGTTTTCATATCTATTTGGGGACCCTTCTCTTCTATCACTTGGATATCTTTTGGGGGCTGTCGGCTAGGGTTTGGAGAGGTTCTTGGAGGTCTTTGGAGGCGATTAAACGGCATCGACATCGACATCCTTTGGAAGAAAGCTATTGGGGGAAGCTCTCATCGGCATTGATTCGGCGAGGTGTGCCCTAGGCTTGACAAGGGATTCGTTGGAGAAGATACGCGACTATACAAGACCATCGATACGATCTACAAGGGGGTTTTTCTTTATGGTTTTCATGCATATGTTCTTAAATTCTTTATTGATTTTGTATTGCTCCATGGAGAGCTAAACCCTAGTGGGTATTCGGACTTGTAAACCCTAGGATGATATTGTTTCTATGACTTTTATTATGCTTTCTTAATTTGATGTTCTTTTATTGAGTTTCAATCTTAATTCCATCTTGTTATTGTTTTCCCTTAGATGTGACACTAGGGTTGAGAGCAATTTAGGTTACCCTTTGGAGGTGTGACAACTCCTATAGGGTTAGACTACTTAAGATTGAAGAGGGTTGAGAGGGAGAGTTGTGAGGTAGCGATGTACCCCTTTCCCTTCCGGTGTGATTTCTCCCTACCTCCGATTCCTTGATTCATTAGCGGTCGAAATAGAGTGAAGTGTTAGGTAGATAAACTCCCCCAAGGCTTTGGGGTGACGTGAATCCTATGCACTGGGGCTTAATTTAGACTAGGGTTCTTCCACCTGGACCAAAGGGTTAGAACTACTACAGATAGGAACAGGTTTTATCACTAGGAATCCCTAGAGCTTACAGCAATTCCACGTAGTGTTAGGCTTAGGTAGATATACTCCTCTAGGGCTTAGTTGACAGGTCAACGAGAGTCAAGAGTCGTAGTGAATCCTAATGCCGGGGCATAGTGTTGGGGTTAGTCACGGTTGACCTTAGGTTTGGGACCGTGTGTTTAAGGATATCCTCGACTCAATTAGACATCAATTAGAGTGTATAATACTAGTCTTGCACTAGAAGCATTAGTCTTAGGGGGAGCTTTGTCCGGGTACCCCATCTTTATATCGATTACCTCTCCTACCCTCATTATTCTTGTTGCATTATTTTATTTTCTTTTACATTTATATAAATATATACCTCTCTCATCATCGATTCCATTTATAGCTAAGATAGTGATAACGCTTGTTTCTAAACACTATTCCCTGTGGATACGACTACCCACTCACCAGGGTATTTTATTACTTCGACAACCCGTGCACTTGCAGGGTATACACGCAAGGGGTCGTGTCAAGTTTTTGGCGCCGTTGCCGGGGAATAGGCGTTTTAGAGACATTTGTACTTTGCTATTTTAGCTATTCGTCATTCACTCTATTTCACCCTTTTCTTATTCTTCCGTCATTCTTATTTGTTTTCTTTTGTTTTGACTTACCTTTTCTTGCAAGGAGCCTAAATGGAGATTGATTCAATCATGGAGCTATATTCTCAAGTTGAAGCTCTCAGTACAAAGCTTGATCGAATTATTGCTTCACAACAACAAAGTAATCCATGCTACAACACATCTCATCCAAATGAAAGGAGCTACCAAAATTTTTTATGGAACAACGATGGACAACATTGGGAAGCACCTCAAGAGCAATTTCAAAAGGATGAGAGACTCGAAGAGGATGCACCTCCGTGGAAAAAAGTGCTAGACAATTTTATTGAAGCATCCGATGCCTCTTGCCAAAGTATGGAAGCCACACGAAAGTGTCATGAAGCCTCCTACAACAACCTTGAACATCAATTAGGATGGATACTTGACACACTCTCCAAGGAACATGAAGTATTTGAGCAAGTAACGCAAGACCCTTGTAGAGTTGATGTGGTAGTGAACGACAATGAAGAAATGAGACATACCGAGTACGTTGCTGTAGAAATTGAAAAGAAAGAGGAAGAACATCTTGTTGAGAATTTGGATTGCTTGAAAGAACAGTGTGCTTGTGAGGAAGAAAATTTTCAAGGGGATTTGCTAGTGTCATGTTCCTTTCAAGATGAAAATACACAAGAAGAAGCAAACCCTAAAGTAATGGAACAAGCACCGCTCTTTGGGATTGATCAACTCATAAAAAGCAAGAAAGAGACTTTGGGAAGGGAAAAAGATGTGGGGAGGATATTTAAACCATCCCATGACCCACCTATGCTAAGCTTGGACAATTCCCAACCCAAATTGTTTCCTTGGAGGCCAAAAGTAGGATGGTTGGACCCTCCAACAAATACTCCACCTCGGCAAGTCAATTTTTGGTTTAAAGGAAGTAGCTATGCAAGATCTTGTCGGGAGGAACACACTCTTTTCAAGCCGCCTTGAGGTAAGAAAGAGGTACGTCAAGCTTAATGACGTTAAACAAGCGCTTCTTGGGAGGCAACCCAAGTTTTTTATTGCTTTTCTAGGTTTTAGTTTAGTTTTAGCATGAATAATTGCTTAGTGTTGGTGTTTTCATTTTATTATGCGTGTGCTGTGATTTCTTATGGATTATTGGTGTTGTAGTGTGCCTAATTGTGATTGTCGAAGTTTTGGGTCGTTTGAGTGTGTTTTCATGGATCTCTGGTCGAATTTTTATTGTACATGCAAGCTATGAACGTTATATTTGAGTTTCTGAAATTTTCTGCAAAGCTTGCAAATTTTTCTAAGTCATCCAGAGAAGACACACGGCCGTGTGGAATTTCCACACGGGCGTGTGTCACAGTTCAGAACTCATCCAGAGAAGACACAGGGGCGTGTGATTGCCCCTGTGAACGACCATATGAAGGCACACGGCCGTGTGGAATTTCCACACGGCCGTGTGGATCTTTGAAGAGCTACAACTCTCCATCCCGAGAGACACAGGGGCAGTGTGAGTGCCCCTGTGAGTGCCCATGTTTATAGCACACGGCCGTGTGGAAATTCCACACGGCCGTGTGGATGTTCTGCAGAACAAGAACTTCATCTAGAGGCTCACAGGGGACGTGTGAGTGCCCATGTGGGTGAGCGTCTGCATGGCACACGGCCGTGTGGAAATTCCACACGGCCGTGTGGAACACTTAGATGATTTTCTTGGGATCCAGAAAGTCCACAGGGGCATGTGGGTGCCCCTGTGGTCGGCCTTGTGTTGGCCAGGTTGGGCACACGGCCGTGTGGAATTTCCACACGGCCGTGTGGATGTTCTGAGAAGCAAACAGAGGAAACACAGGGGGGTGTGACTGCCCCTGTGAACCTTACCAGTGAAGGCACACGGCCGTGTGGAATTTCCACACGGCCGTGTGGATGTACAGAACATGATAGGTTGTTTTTTATTTTAAAATCTTCTTTTGCCTTTTCAATTCTAAATGCCTCCACACTCAAGGGATGTTTCCTCCCATCTTCCCAACCATCTCTTTGTCCATTTAAGGAGTTTTTAAGTTGTTTTCCGACCATATTCGAAGTTTTTGATTTTCACTTCGTCGGCAAGCATATTTTCTCCTTTTCTTCGTCAATCTTTTCTTTTTCAACACCAAATCCACCAGTATCAGCACTGACAGCAGCACCGGAGATCGAAGAACGGACGACACCGACGCTTGAGGTGTTTTTAGCTTTAGTTTTCTTTTGTTTTATTTTACTTTTATTGAGCTTCACTGATCCCCCTTGTGTACGTGCAGATGGTCTTGGATGCAAGGAATTTGAGTACTAGTCATAGGCATGGTCATGGGACCGTGTACCCTCCACAACCCGTTGAGACTCAACCCTCAATGAACATAGCTCCATCAAACGTACCACTAGGAGTTCAGGGGAGTATTGTTTCAATTGCCCACCTTCACACATGATGTTTTGATTGTTATACTTCTTATTGTGCTTGCATGCATACATTGAGGACAATGTACATCTTAAGTGTGGGGGGGAGTTCACATTGCACACACTTTTACTTGTGCGTTCAATTGCTTTTGCTCATGTAGCCTATGGCGGTTCACCTTAGTTGCAACGGTTGTATTCTTATAGTTTAGGAGAATTTTTTAACATTGTATCCTATCATGCTCTAGTTTCTACTTGAATTTTATGAATTTTTGCTCGATTATCTTATATTGCACAACTTACTCTTGGAATCTTTTGGAAACTCAATCTTGAAGTTTTTAAGGACAAGTTTATCGTTGTTCTTAGTTTTACTTTGGAAAATGCATATATAAGGAGAGAAAAATATAAAAAAAAAAATGATGAAAATGAAAAAAAAAAAAGATGGAAAAATGAAAAAGAAAAAAAAAAAAGAGAAAAATATGAGTTTGTGAATAGTTGCTTTCTTTTATGTATGCATTTGGGGTGGAAAGAGCTACCACCTATGAAGTATGTAGCTACTCTCATAAGTCGGATACAAGTTATGCCCTAATGAGAGAAAGAGCTATCTCATGGGATGCGTGAAAGCTACTACCCCGGTAGAAAGAGCTACCTCCTCGAAAGAGTGAAAGCCACCTTTGGCGGCCGCCTAGGAAAGGGCTACCTTCAAGGATGTGTGAAGCTACTACTTCCACCACTATTTTTTTGTTTTTGTATATAAATAAGTCCTTTCTAACCAAAGTTTGAGGAGTACTCGTCGGTTCTCTTGAGTAAGATCGCACACACTAACACATTTTCGAGTTTTCATCCTTTTTGATTCGAGTTTTTAGCTAGAGCAGTCTCCTTCTTGGTGAAGTTCTCCTAAGCTACACGAGTTAGACTTGTTGTGAATGTGACTACCTTTGTGCCCCTCCAACGGAGGTTGGCACACACTCAGAAGTCTAGGCTCATGACTTGTTTCTTACTTGGTCCGAAAACTTCCCAACAATGGTGAACACGATCTAACTTCGTTCTTCTTCTCCAAATTAACTCCACAAACCTACAATGCATAAGAATACACAAATACACACAATTTAGTGATAAAATCTGATAAAAGATATGTTCATTGTAAGATAATAACGCTTCGCGACACTATAACACAAGCACTTATTAGCCACCCTTCATACGAGTCCGGTTTCATCATTTCCTGGACATATTTATCTATTAGTTCATCAGTAACGTCGAGTTAATAAAGAATATCATCAAAGTCTAGAGAATGTCTCATGGCTTCTGTGAGGCGATAGGTGAGCTTGTCTTCTCCAACTCTCAAAGTGAGCTCTCGACCGTCCATGTCTATAAATGCCTTGGAAGTACGCAAGAATGGCTTTGTAAGAATCAGTGGTACATCAACATCCTCATCGATATCCAACACTATGAAGTCTGACAGGGGCACGAAAGTGCACGGGCTATCAAAGTAATAAAATACCTTGGTGAGTGGGTAGCGGTATCCACAGGGAATAGGGATTTGAGATAAGAGTATTCACTATGTAGCTAATCCGATGTGTGGAAAGGAATCAATGAGTGAGTGTAAACGAAACTAATATAAACAAGAATTGAATAGAATTGTAGAAGGTGAGAGAGAGCAAGTAGGAGTAAAAGAGTAGGATAAGCAATGAGTAAAGATGGGTACCCGGACAAGCTACCCCTAGGACTTATGCTTCTAGTGCAATACGATGCTATTATACTTTCCTATTGATGTTAATTGAGTCGAGGAGATCCTTAAACACATGGTCCCAAAACTAAGGTCAACTGATAAGTGTCTAAATGTATATGTTTTAATATACGTATTTTGTCCAATTAGCATGTATTTTTATATGAATGGATGCCCGTTTTATGCTTAATTGAGTATTATTTGTGTTGTAGGGCATGGAGGAGCCATGAGGAACATGATAATACGATTTGGGCGAAAAAGGATGAAATTCAGGCGTCGCAGCACTGTAGCTGGAGCACTGTAGCGTATTTACTGTAGCAGTTGCTGTTGCACCTGAGGAGTTTTGGGCTGGAAATGATGGAAGTGCATAAGAATGAACAGTGTAGCATACGGGGCCGTATAAGGGGCCGTGAACATCAAAAGACAGTGATTTTGTACTAGGGTTCACGGCCCCCTATCCACCCCGGGATCCATCTTTCCACCCCGGGATATACCCCCACATGAGACAAGTTTTGCCTTGTCTTTTCCTACCTATCCACCCCGGGATCCATCTATCCACCCCGGGATACTGCGGGAATATAAAAGAACATTTTTAGGGTTTTTCAAGAGGATTTTTCTCTTGGCCTTTGAGGCCGCCGCCACCACACCTTCTTGAGGCTTTCCGGCCACATTTCGGCGGCGATCTTCATAGGAAACGAGCACACATCATCACCAAGAGGGAGAGGAGCAAGGGAGAAGGGGTTGGAGTGAAGATCTAAGCCATCATCGATAATCTTGTGAAGCTTCATCCATTCAAGGAGATCATCACCTAGAGGGGGTTTTCATTGCTTCTTTTATGTTTTTATCTTCCTTGTATGTTGTATAAGTGTCCCTTATCATGAGGGATTAACTTATTGTTGTGTTTGGATTTGGATGAACCCTAGGGTTTATCTTGTGCATGAACTTTGGATTGTTGTTGTTAATCTAATTTGATGGTTGTTTGAGGTTCAATCTTTCATGCTTCATGTCTAGAATCGCATTTGTGGAGAAATCCGTGATTCTTTTATGAGTTGTGCACGTAGATGTGACCTACTCACGTGTACTAGATCTAGGAGAGATTGAAAGGGGATTGACACACCCTTTTGCGTGTGTGTACCGCAAGTGCACGGGTTGTCGAAGTAATAATTACCCTGGTGAGTAGGGTAGTCGAATCCACAGGGAACAGGGCTACTAGTACTAACTTCTTCTCTGCAATCTAGCCTAATGACCAATGTGATTTTGTGGTGATCTAGTGTGCATAGAAATTAATACCAGAGATGAATAGGCAAAAGGTAAATAAAGGGAGATCTCAATCAATGAAGATGAGATACCCGGGCAATGCTCCCCCTAGGCTCTATCATGAAGTGCAAGACTAACTAAATGCTTCTAAACCGAGTTCTATGAGTCGAGGTAATCCAAGAATAATCGGTCCCTGCTTCCAGGCCACCGATACTAGTCCCCTACAAGGTCCCGGTGGAGAAATCGCTCAATCTCAACACCTCACACCCCATATGACCGCAATAAGCTTTAGGGATACCTAAAAGTGAAACCGATTCCTAAAATTAGACCTAACCCTATTTCTAGGCGGAAGATCCCTAACCCCCTACAAGGTCCCGGCGGAGAAATCTCTTAATCTCACACCTCACACCAAATATGGTTGCATAGATCTTATGGAATACGGAGATAGGAAACACTTAATCGGAAGGGAAAGGGGACGCTCCACTATCTCATGACTCACCCTCTCAACCCTCTTCAATCTCATATGTTCTAACCCTAATGGAGACCTCTCTCTCACCAAGGCAACAAATCAAGCATACCAAACAACCATACGAATCAATAAGGCATGCAAGCAATGATAAAACAAGATTGAAACTCAAATAAACTCGGAATTAAAAGGAAGCATCAAGAAAGTCAATACATGAATCGAAACCTAGGGTTCACATGCCCAAGTATCTACTAGGGTTTAGCCCTCCATGGGGCTTATTACAAAGCAAAACATAACACAATGAAAAGCAATGTAAACCATGGAAATAAACCCCCTTGAATTCGTGATGATGGCCTTGATGGGTCGCTCAACGTCTTGAAGGATCCTTCTCCGAAGCTAGGTTGCCAATGACTCCCTCGATGCTATGACGGAGGAAAGAACTATCAAAGTTGGTGAAGAACGGCCCTCCAATTCGGCAAAGACCTCCTCCTCAAACCCTAGCCGCTTCCTCTCTCAAAAGGCACACAAAAGATATCAAAAGAATCGACGAAACGGCCTATTTATAAGTCTGAATCGCGCCAGTCATGTGTCTTCACGCGACCGCGTGAGATCCCACGCGATCGCGTGGGCTGCAGAATTTCCACGCGGTCGCGTGAGATTTTGACGCGGTCGCGTGAACAGTAATTTTGCTACAGTACTGCTACAGTGAAATGAACAGTGTTTTGCTACAGTACTCTTCATAAATATGATCCAAACTCTCTCATATTGAGGCCACATGGTCGGGCACACGTCCATATGGTGAGTTATAAGATTTCTTCTTCTTCGAATCATCGTTTGAGAGCTTTAACTATCTTCACACAAGTTGGGACATGAAGGTGTGACTGCCTTTGTGCCCTTCCATCACACAAATCATCTTGAATTCTTAAGGAAGTTGGCACACACCCTCATGTGCATGATCCCCTCTTGTGCCTTGACACTTGTGTTGTACAAAAGCTCCCAACAATACGTCTTTATAACCCATCTTTGCTTCCTTTTCCTCCTTTAACACTTCCACAACCTAATTGCATAAAAGAACACCAAAATACACTTTATGAGACATAATCAATGGTAAATTGATGCTCAATGTATGTAAAACAAGTAGGTAAAACATGTATAATCAAGCACTTATCAGGGATTCTTGTGCCGACATTGCCGAGAGATTGGGTGTTGGTAGCCCTCCTTTACTAGGTTTAAGCCGAAGGATAGTAGGTTTACTCCTATTAGAGATTTCCTTGAACTCATTGCGATCGTAGGTGGGTTAATCCGGAAGAGATTCCGATTAACACTCGTATGGGATTAGGGGTTAGTTGCCGAGAAATTGGGGCTAATCTATTCATGAAGTCTCTAGGTCTCAGCTATCGTCATTGCATCTTTAGATCATCCTAGTTCGGGTCTTAATGACAACCCTAGGCGGATTCCTTATCCAAACACTCCCTTCTCATGCTTGATACTCCCTTGTTTATTTACACTCGTGTGCTAGTGACCCGGCCATTAGGTTAGTTAGTTCACTTTATTTTGTTCTTTTCACTAAGAATTGTAGGCTAGAAAATAGATGAAGGGTGAGTAATAGTACTTCCTTGGCCCCAGTGGAATACGACCCCTGTGTCACTCACAGGGTATTACTTGGCGATCCCGTACACTTGCGGGGAAGCTATCATCAACCGTGACTAACCCCAACACTATGCCTCGGCATTAAGTTTCACTACGACCCTTGACTCTCGTTAACCTATCAACTAAGCCCTAGGGGAGTCTATCTACCTCAGCCTCACACTACGTGGAATTTCTTTAAGTTCTAACCCTTTGGTCCAGGTGAAAATACCCTAGTCTAAATGAAGTCCAGCACTAAGATTCACTTCAACCCTTCACTCTGCTGCTCGCGCAACTAAGTCCTAAGTGAGTTTATCTCCTAGCACCTGACTCTATCTCGACCACGAATAAATCATGGAACATGGAGGTAGGCAGAATCACATCAGAGGAGAAAGGGAACGTTCCGCTACCTCACGACTCACCCTCTCAACCCTCTTCAATCCTAAGTAGTCTAATCCTATAGGAGTTGTCATACCTCAAATGGATAACCTAGATTGTCCTCAACCCTAGTGTCACGGCTAAGGGAAAATAATAACAAGAAGAAATTAAGATTGAAACTCAATTTTATTCATCAATAATGGAAAAGCATAATAGCAATGTCAAGGAAACATAATAATCCTAGGGTTTACAAGTACTAATACCCACAAGGGTTTTAGCTCCTCATGGAGCTATACAAATCCATCAAAATAATAATAAGAACACAAATTGAATGCATAGATGAAAATACCCTTGTGTGCGATGTTAATGTCGACGCCGATGACACGCTCCAAACCTCCATAAAGTACTCTCCAAACCCTAGCCGCGCCTCTCCAGAAGGTAGGTCAGAAGAGAGCGAAAAAAAATCCAAAAACAGTCTCCAAAACAGGCTTTTATAATGTTGAGTCATAGCTTTAAATTGGCTGAAATCGGGATTTCACAAGGCCGTGTGGAATTTCCACACGCCCGTGTGAAATTGCTGAATAGTTGATTTTCGGCAGACAGTGAACAGTAACTTGCTACAATATTTCCCCTACAGTAACTTACTACAGTGCTGTTACAGTAAACATGCCGAAACGCTCCCGAATTTGTCATTCTTCATCAGGGCCGTTGAATTGGGCACACAATCAATGGTAGATCGTGCCGATTGCTTCAAATTTCCTTATTGGTAAAGTTCTCTTTGTTAACATGAGCTAGACTTATTGTGAATGTGACTGCCTTTGTGCCCCTCCAAAGGAGGTTGGCACACACTCACAAGTCTATGCTCATGCCTTTTTCCTTGCTTAGTTCGAAAACCCCCTAACAACGGCGAACATGATCTAACTTCGTTTCTTTTCTCCAATTTATCTTCACAACCTGACAATACACAAAAGTAAACGAGTGCACACTTTTTAGTGATAAAATCTGATTAAATCAATACTCATTGCAAGATAATAACACTTTGCATTCTTTAGCATGAGCACTTATCAAAGTCCATAGAAAAGATGTATTTGTGGACCTTGACGAGTACGTCTTCGATGATGCCCTCAGATTTCTAACTGATCAGTCCGCTAGTTGAAGTGTCATCCGAGTGGGCATATTCTTTTGCAACACCGCCGAGCAAGTGGCATCTAAGATCACGGATGCACTCTCCTCCAATTTCCTTTTGTTGGTCAAGAGGTCCTTCAAGAACTTCGCGTACTTAGGCATTTGTGACAATGCCTCCATGAAAGGAATGTTGATGTGCAACTGCTTAAACAACCCCAAAAATTTCTTGTATTGCTCATCTTGTTGACTGGTAAGCGTCGCGCGAAAAGCTAAAGAGCTAGCATGCGACTCCCCAGCCGCAAATGCATTGGTCGTCAAGTAACAACCTCTCATGAGAGCACGAGTGGGTCGTATTCCCAAGGGCTCTAAGATCTACTATTACTTCTTTTTGGGGGTCACTGTCTAGTCGATCGAAACAGGGTTATTGCAATTATAAAATTGAAGATAATAAAATAAACAAGAAAATAAAAAATAAAGTAACACTCAATCCGAACCGGAATGGAGATGAAAAATACAAGAATTAAGGAAGGCCACGGGTGAGGATCCCCCTAGGAGAAGACTAAATACGGATGACGGTAATAAACTTAAAGATAAGGTTGACATGGTTTTGGTCCGCTAGACTCAAATGTCAACTACCCCGTAACCTCCGTAGTATAACCCTAATCCAGTACGGGTTACTCTATCCAGAAGATACCAGCACGATGTCTTTGGGAACGACGAGTCTTGGTTAGGGTTATTCTAATACACACTCTCGGCTAAAATAACCTTAACCATGCGGGAGGCTACCAATACCCGGAACCTCCGATGTATTAATACAATGAATCCCTCTTTAATCATCACGTGACCTAATACAATCTAGCATCCAGCCAAACAAGTATTTTTCAAAATTAAATCTACAGAATCCATCTATTGTAGACTAAACATGAAAATGATAGATTAAAACCAACAACATAAGTCACACACATTCAATTATAAATAATAATGTCATCCATACAAAGTCTCCTCCCAAGTTTCATCGGGAGCCCGGTGGCCTTGGGAGTCTAGTTTGACATAACTGATAAGTGCTCATGTTATAGTAATATGAAGTGTTATTATCTTACAATGAGCATTATCTTTATAAGATTTTATCACTAAATTATGTGCATTCCTGTGCTTTTGTGCATTGTAGGTTTGTGGAGCTAATTTAGAGGAAAGGAGTGAAGTTAGATCGTGTTTGCCGTTGTTGGCAAGTTTTCGGACTAAGGAAGGAACAAGGCATGGGTCTAGACTTGTGGGTGTATGCCAACCTCCTCTAGAGGGGTAGAAAGGCAGTCACATTTACAATAAGTCTAGCTTGTCTTAGCATAGGAGAACTTCACCAATATGGTGATTTGAAGCAATCGACACGGTCTACCGTTGATTGTGTGCCCAATTCAACGGCCTCGACGTAGAACGATGAATTCAGGAGTGTTTCGGCAAAAGCACTGTAGCAAGTTACTGTTCACTGTTTGCCGGAAATCAGCATTCCAGAAATTTCACAGGGGCGTCATCGGCATCTGGAATTCAGGAGTGTTGCGGCTAGGGTTTCGGAGAGGACTTTGTGGAGGTTTGGAGTGCGTCATCGGCATCGTCATCAACATACGGCGGCCGCTCAAGACCATGGCCACACCATACGGAAGGGGCTTTTCATCTATGCTTTCAATTTATATTCCTTTTCATATTTTGATGGATTTGTATAGCTGATAAGTGCTTGATTATACATGTTTTACCTACTTGTTTTACATACATTGAGCATCATTTTACCATTGATTATGTCTCATAAAATGTATTTTGGTGTTCTTTTATGCAATTAGGTTGTAGAAGTGTTAAAGGAGGAAAAGGAAGCAAAGATGGGTTATAAAGACGTATTGTTGGGAGCTTTTGTACAACACAAGTGTCAAGGCACAAGAGGGGATCATGCACATGAGGGTGTGTGCCAACTTCCTTAAGAATTCAAGATGATTTGTGTGATGGAAGGGCACAAAGGCAGTCACACCTTCATGTCCCAACTTGTGTGAAGATAGTTAAAGCTCTCAAATGATGATTCGAAGAAGAAGAAATCTTATAACTCACCATATGGACGTGTGCCCGACCATGTGGCCTCATATGAGAGAGTTTGGATCATGTTTATGAAGAGTACCGTAGCAAAAACACTGTTCATTTCACTGTAGCAGTACTGTAGCAAAATTACTGTTTACGCGACCGCGTCAAAATCTGCAGCCCACGCGATCGCGTGGGATCTCACGCGGTCGCGTGAAGACACGTGACTGGCGCGATTCAGACTTATAAATAGGCCGTTTCGCCGATTCTTTTGATATCTTTTGTGTGCCTTTTGAGAGAGGAAGCGGCTAGGGTTTGAGGAGGAGGTCTTTGCCGAATTGGAGGGCCGTTCTTCACCAACTTTGATAGTTCTTTCCTCCGTCATAGCATCGAGGGAGTCATTGGCAACCTAGCTTCGGAGAAGGATCCTTCAAGACGTTGAGCGACCCATCAAGGCCATCATCACGAATTCAAGGGGGTTTATTTCCATGGTTTACATTGCTTTTCATTGTGTTATGTTTTGCTTTGTAATAAGCCCCATGGAGGGCTAAACCCTAGTAGATACTTGGGCATGTGAACCCTAGGTTTCGATTCATGTATTGACTTTCTTTATGCTTTCTTTTAAATCCGAGTTTATTTGAGTTTCAATCTTGTTTTATCATTGCTTGCATGCCTTATTGATTCGTATGGTTGTTTGGTATGCTTGATTTGTTGCCTTGGTGAGAGAGAGGTCTCCATTAGGGTTAGAACATATGAGATTGAAGAGGGTTGAGAGGGTGAGTCATGAGATAGTGGAGCGTCCCCTTTCCCTTCCGATTAAGTGTTTCCTATCTCCGTATTCCATAAGATCTATGCAACCATATTTGGTGTGAGGTGTGAGATTAAGAGATTTCTCCGCCGGGACCTTGTAGGGGGTTAGGGATCTTCCGCCTAGAAATAGGGTTAGGTCTAATTTTAGGAATCGGTTTCACTTTTAGGTATCCCTAAAGCTTATTGCGGTCATATGGGGTGTGAGGTGTTGAGATTGAGCGATTTCTCCACCGGGACCTTGTAGGGGACTAGTATCGGTGGCCTGGAAGCAGGGACCGATTATTCTTGGATTACCTCGACTCATAGAACTCGGTTTAGAAGCATTTAGTTAGTCTTGCACTTCATGATAGAGCCTAGGGGGAGCATTGCCCGGGTATCTCATCTTCATTGATTGAGATCTCCCTTTATTTACCTTTTGCCTATTCATCTCTGGTATTAATTTCTATGCACACTAGATCACCACAAAATCACATTGGTCATTAGGCTAGATTGCAGAGAAGAAGTTAGTACTAGTAGCCCTGTTCCCTGTGGATTCGACTACCCTACTCACCAGGGTAATTATTACTTCGACAACCCGTGCACTTGCGGTACACACACGCAAAGGGGTGTGTCAAGTTTTTGGCGCCGTTGCCGGGGAATAGGATACTAGGAACGCTAGGACTTTGTTGCTCTAGCCATTTATCATTTTCGTTATCTTATCTATTTCATACTTTCTTTTTCTTCCACCGTTCTAAGTTGTTTTATTTTGACTTGTGTTAATTTTTCTTGCAAGGTACTTGAATGATGATTGATCCAATTACAAAGTTATATTTTCAGATTGAAGATTTCAGTGGAAAACTTGATAGACTTATTTCTGCACAACAACAAAGCAACCAATATCGCAGCACATATCATCCAAATCAATGGAGCTACCCGAACCACTTGTGGAATATTGATGGACAGCAATGGGAAGCACCTATAGAAGAATTTCAGATGGATGAGAAGCATGAGGAGGATGTACTTCGGTTGGAAAGCGTATTACTCAAATTCATTGAAGCAACCGATGCCCGCTTTGAAAATGTTGAAGCCACCTTAAGATGTCATGAAATCTCCATCAAAAACATTGAGCATCACATAGGAGAGATTTTAGACACACTTGCTAGGGAAAAAGAAGAATTTGAACAAGCAAGTCAAGTTTCTTCCATGCATGACAAAGCTATGAACCACATTGATGAAGAAAGGCAAATTGAGTACATTGCTGCAGAAATTGAAAGAATAGAAGAAGAACATCATTTTCAGAATTTGGATTGCTTGAATGAAGATTATGCTTGTGTGCAACAAAATTTTCAAGGGGATTTGCTAACATCATGTTCATTTCAAGCTGAAAATACACAAGAAGAAGCAACCCCTAAGGTAATGGAACAAGCACCGTTCTTTGTGATTGATCAACCCATGGAATGCAAGAAAGAGATTTTGGGTTTGGGAGAAGATGTGGGTAGGATATTTAAACCATCCAATGACCCACCGATGCTAATCTTGGACAATTCCCAACCCAAATTGTTTCCTTGGAGGCCAAAGGTAAGATGGTTGGACTCTCCAACGAAAATTCCACCCCGGCAAGTAAATTTTTGGTTTAAAGGAAGTAGCTATGCAATGTCTAGTCGGGAGGAACACACTCTTTTCAAGCCTCCATAAGGTAAGGAAGAGGTACGTCAAGCTTAGTGACGTAAAACAAGCGCTACTTGGGAGGCAACCCAAGTTTTAATTGCTTTCTAGTTTAGATTTTAAATTCTATAGTGATAATTACCATGAGTGTGTGCCTTGATTAATTTTTGTTGGTGTTGAACTTTTCAAGGAAAATTTTTGGTGATTTCAAGTGTTTTTCACATGTATGACATGATTCAGGGTGCAATGTATGAAAATTGTTGAAGAATAGGGTTAATTTTGAAGTTTGGAGAGCCGCGTGGACTGTCTGCAGAAATTCTGCAGCTCACGTGGTCGCGTGAGATTCTCACGCGACTGTGTACAGTATCCACGCGGGGGTGTGGAATTTCCACACCCCCATGTGGCCTATAAACAGAGATGAAGAGTCTTTTTCATTATCCATAACTTACAACTCTTCATTTTCTCATCTCTTCCTCTCCAAACTTCCCATCCTTAAGATTCCAAATCCATTTTTCTTCGACTTATTCGAGATTTAGAAGTGTTTTGCCGGCATTTGCATCAAGTTTATCCATCGATTCGCGTCGGTAAGGCCTCATCTCACCCTATCATGTCCATGCTCTCATGCTCAATTCCATCGGGTTTTCTTGTTTCTTGGATTATATTTTTTATGGAAAACGTTGTGTAAACACTTAGAAAACTTGTAAACAAAGTTTAGTGAGGCGTTGGAGCCCGAATATGGCTCTTTGGCCATGGTTGGGCGCCCACGCGGGCGCGTGGCCTAGCCACACGGCCGCGTGGACCGGCCAACAGCCCACGCGGGCGTGTGGCTCAACCCACGCGACCGCGTGGAGCTCAGCAACTCTCGGCCAAACAGCCACGCGACCGCGTGGCTGGGCCACGCGGTCGCGTGGCCCTTCTGCCGAGCCAGGACGCGCCCACGCGGGCGCGTGGCTATCCCACACGCCCGCGTGGGCTGGAAACGTGGCAGACTAACCCACGTGGGCGCGTGGCTTGCCCACACGCCCATGTGGATTCCTGCATCTTGCCATATCTTGTAAATTTGCATTTCTTTGGCAATTTTCTTGCAGGTATGACACCAAGGACTAAAAAGCTTGCTCCAAAATTGCCTCGATCATTTATAGCTGACCTTGGATGAGAACATGTCTTCTAACACACCAGCAGCACCAGCAGATGATGCCAATGCTTGAGGCGTCCCACTCATGAGACTTTAGTTTTCTTTACTTTAGTTTTCATTTCTAGTTTTCTTTATTTTATCTTGTAGACTTTATTTATCTTTATAGTTTGTTTTGATTGTGCGAGTTGTGCTTTATTTTGCTTCATTCGTAAGAACTCGTGCAACTTTTCTATTTTTATTGAGCTTCACTGAACCCCTTGAATCCGTGCAGATGGCCTTGAGAGTGATGATGATGATGTTTTTGTCATACGCACAACCATGTTACTTGGTCGTGTGCGCTTCACAACCCGTTGAACAATAACACACCCTCGAGTTAGCTTCACCGATCGATCAATAAGGAGTTCAGGGGAGTGTTGTTTTAATTGCATTTCCACCCACATCATGCTTTTATTGCTTATATTTTTATTGTGCTTACATGTGTACATTGAGGACAATGTACATCTTAAGTGTGGGGGAGGGTTCACCTTATACATGGCCTTTACTTGTGCTTTAATGATCATGCTCATGTTGCCCATGAAGGTTCACCTTAGGGTTGAGAGTTTAATTCTTAGTTTTTGGAGGTTGTAAACATTAAGTTTTATCATGCTCTAGTTTTTATCCAATTTCCTTGAAATTTTTGTCCGATTGCTCTTTAATGCACTTTCCTCACTCATTAAACCTATGGAAACTTACTCTAGTTCATAATTGCGGGACTTTCTAGTGTTAGTTTTATTGTTAAAAAAAAAAAAAGAAAATTCACAAAATAAAAAAAGAAAAAATAAAAAAAAAGAAAAAAAAAATTCAGAATTTTAGTTTTGTTTGTATACAGGGGGTGGAAAGAGCTACAACCTATGTTGTATGAAGCTACTCTCATAAGTCGGATACTTGTTATGCCCTAATGAGAGAAAGAGCTATCTCATAGGATGTGTGAAAGCTACCACCTTCGGTAGAAAGAGCTACCACCTCAAAAGTGTGAAAGCCACTCGGGAGGCATCTCAAGAAAGGGCTACCTTAGAGGATGTGTGAAGCTACTACCTATTCTTTTTGTTTATAAATAAATCCCATTGCTAATAAAAACTTTGAGTAGTGGATATAGTGTTGACATGAGTTGAGTCTACACACACACACGCTTTCGGACTTTAGTACTTTCATTTTTGATTGGATTATTTGCTAGAGTATTGATTGTTTCATCTAGTGTTTGTTTCTCTCCATGATTTTAGAATTTTATTCTCGTACCCTCTTGGTGAACCTAAGGCCAAGCACTTCTCTTTGCTTTTCATGATGTTTATGGTTAATTTTGCTTGAGGACAAGCAAAGGCTTAAGTGTGGGGGAGTTTGATAAGTGCTTGATTATACATGTTTTACCTACTTGTTTTACATACATTGAGCATCATTTTACCATTGATTATGTCTCATAAAATGTATTTTGGTGTTCTTTTATGCAATTAGGTTGTAGAAGTGTTAAAGGAGGAAAAGGAAGCAAAGATGGGTTATAAAGACGTATTGTTGGGAGCTTTTGTACAACACAAGTGTCAAGGCACAAGAGGGGATCATGCACATGAGGGTGTGTGCCAACTTCCTTAAGAATTCAAGATGATTTGTGTGATGGAAGGGCACAAAGGCAGTCACACCTTCATGTCCCAACTTGTGTGAAGATAGTTAAAGCTCTCAAATGATGATTCGAAGAAGAAGAAATCTTATAACTCACCATATGGACGTGTGCCCGACCATGTGGCCTCATATGAGAGAGTTTGGATCATGTTTATGAAGAGTACCGTAGCAAAAACACTGTTCATTTCACTGTAGCAGTACTGTAGCAAAATTACTGTTCACGCGACCGCGTCAAAATCTGCAGCCCACGCGATCGCGTGGGATCTCACGCGGTCGCGTGAAGACACGTGACTGGCGCGATTCAGACTTATAAATAGGCCGTTTCGCCGATTCTTTTGATATCTTTTGTGTGCCTTTTGAGAGAGGAAGCGGCTAGGGTTTGAGGAGGAGGTCTTTGCCGAATTGGAGGGCCGTTCTTCACCAACTTTGATAGTTCTTTCCTCCGTCATAGCATCGAGGGAGTCATTGGCAACCTAGCTTCGGAGAAGGATCCTTCAAGACGTTGAGCGACCCATCAAGGCCATCATCACGAATTCAAGGGGGTTTATTTCCATGGTTTACATTGCTTTTCATTGTGTTATGTTTTGCTTTGTAATAAGCCCCATGGAGGGCTAAACCCTAGTAGATACTTGGGCATGTGAACCCTAGGTTTCGATTCATGTATTGACTTTCTTTATGCTTTCTTTTAAATCCGAGTTTATTTGAGTTTCAATCTTGTTTTATCATTGCTTGCATGCCTTATTGATTCGTATGGTTGTTTGGTATGCTTGATTTGTTGCCTTGGTGAGAGAGAGGTCTCCATTAGGGTTAGAACATATGAGATTGAAGAGGGTTGAGAGGGTGAGTCATGAGATAGTGGAGCGTCCCCTTTCCCTTCCGATTAAGTGTTTCCTATCTCCGTATTCCATAAGATCTATGCAACCATATTTGGTGTGAGGTGTGAGATTAAGAGATTTCTCCGCCGGGACCTTGTAGGGGGTTAGGGATCTTCCGCCTAGAAATAGGGTTAGGTCTAATTTTAGGAATCGGTTTCACTTTTAGGTATCCCTAAAGCTTATTGCGGTCATATGGGGTGTGAGGTGTTGAGATTGAGCGATTTCTCCACCGGGACCTTGTAGGGGACTAGTATCGGTGGCCTGGAAGCAGGGACCGATTATTCTTGGATTACCTCGACTCATAGAACTCGGTTTAGAAGCATTTAGTTAGTCTTGCACTTCATGATAGAGCCTAGGGGGAGCATTGCCCGGGTATCTCATCTTCATTGATTGAGATCTCCCTTTATTTACCTTTTGCCTATTCATCTCTGGTATTAATTTCTATGCACACTAGATCACCACAAAATCACATTGGTCATTAGGCTAGATTGCAGAGAAGAAGTTAGTACTAGTAGCCCTGTTCCCTGTGGATTCGACTACCCTACTCACCAGGGTAATTATTACTTCGACAACCCGTGCACTTGCTTTACACACACGCAAAGGGGTGTGTCAATAGCTCTATGAGGAGCTAAACCCCTTATTGATGGACTTGTAAACCCTAGGATTATTATGTTTATTTGACATTGTTATTATGCTTTTCCATTATTGATGAATAAAATTGAGTTTCAATCTTAATTGCATCTTGTAATTGTTTTCCATTAGCCATGACACTAGGGTTGAGAACAATCTAGGTTATCCTTTGGAGGTGTAACATTCCTATAGGGTTATACTACTTAGGATTGAAGAGGGTCGAGAGGGTGAGTCGTGAGGTAGTGAAACATCCCCTTTCCCCTCCGGTGTGATTCTCCCTACCTCCGTATTCCATGATTTATTAGCGATCGAGATAGAGTGAAGTGCTAGGAGATAAACTCCCATGGGGCTTAGTTGCGTGAGCAACGGAGTGAAAGGTTGAAGTGAATCTTAGTGCTGGGGCTTAATTTAGACTAGGGTTTTTTCACCTGGACCAAAGTGTTAGAGCTATACATAGGAATAGGGTTTATCACTAGGAATCCCTAGAACTTCAAGCAGTCCCATGCAGTGTTAGGCTTAGGAAGATAGACTCCCCTAGTTCTTAGTTGACAGTTCAACAAGAGTCAAGGGTCGTAGTGAAACCTAATGCTGGGGCATAGTATCAGGGTTAGTCACGGTTGACCTTAGGTTTGCGATCGTGTGTTTAAGGATTTCCTCGACTTAATTAACATCAATAGGAGAGTATAATGATAAGTGCCTAAATACATCATGCTTTAGCTATGATGTTTATTTACTTTCATGCAACTTGTGTTAGTTTTCGGTGACATTTTGCGCATTTGATGTTTTATTTTTGTTTCAGGGTTTTGAGGACCAATTGTGTAAGGATGAACCATATTTGACAAGTTTCGGGCAAGAAAAGAAAGGATTTTCAGGCGTCGTTCACTTTAGTAGCGTTACTGTAGCATTTGATAAGTGCCTAAATACATCATGCTTTAGCTATGATGTTTATTTACTTTCATGCAACTTGTGTTAGTTTTTGGTGACATTTTACGTATTTGATGTTTTATTTTTGTTTTAGGGTTTCGAGGACCAATTGCGCAAGGATGAACCATATTTGACAAGTTTCGGGCAAGAAAAGACAGGATTTTCAGGCATCGTTCACTGTAGCAGTTTTTGGAGCGTCTTGGACCAATGCGTTTTTACTGTAGCAGCGTGCTTCACTACAGCACTTTTACTGTAGCAGTGTGCGAGGCAGTGTGCGAGGAATTTCAGGCAGTTTTTTGGGCAGAAATGCGTTTTTAAAGCTTTTTAAGGGTTTCTAGGGCTGTTTTTTGGGGTGTCTTGGGCCACCATTTTCTTCCACACCTCTCCACCATCAGCTCCATCATTTTCCACCACCATCATCGGAGTATCTCGCCGGCCAGAGAAGGGGTTATTGGAAGACGATTTGAAGAAGCAAGAATTGAAGAGGAAGAAGGTCACACTCAAGGAAGAATATCGAGGAGCTCGACGGCGCGGATCCGACGAACTTTTGCCACCACCTTCTAGTCTACTTCTAAGGGAGTTTTTATGAGCTTTGTTATTGATCATATTTGTATTCTCCCTTTGTTATGTTGAACTAGACTCCCAAGGCCACCGGCCATCCGGTGAACCTTGGGAGGAGAACTTGTATGCTTGGATGATGATTTTGTTTATGGATTATTGTTGGTGTGTTGCTTGGTTTCATTCTATGTTTGCTTGATTGTTGTGAATCGCATGATAACTCTGTGATTTATCTTCTCGATTGTACTTAGATGCGCGGGATGCAACTTTGTACTAGATCCACATAGTTTGAAGGGGGATTCAATGTACCGGTACACCGGAGGTTCCGGGTGCCGGTAGCTCCCCGCGAGCTTTAGAGTGATTCTAGCCGAGAGCGAGCATTAGAATTACCCTAGGCAGGACTCTCTGTTCTCAAAGACATCATAGGGGTATCTTCTGGATAGAGGAACCCGTATTGGATTAAGGCTACACCATGGAGGTTCCGTGGTAGTCGACTCCCGAGTCTAGCGGACCAAACCTAGCCAACTTAGCACTCAACTTCCTAAGGTCATCCATTCTAACTTGTTCTTCTCCCGAGGGGATCCTCGCTCGAGGCCTCTAATCCTCATCGCTACTTGTCTTTCAAATTGTCTGTATGGTGTGCCTTAGTCCATTTTGTTTATAGTATTTATTTTATTTATTTTCGTATTTGTGTTTTATACATGACTCTTGTCTTGGTAGACTAGATAATGATACCTAGGAGGAAGTAATAGCAGATCTTGGGGCTCTAGGGAATACGACCCTCCTTAGGAGGAAGTAATAGCAGATCTTGAACACTTTTTCTTGAGATCATGGTGTTTTCATGGTTGTTTGGGGTGTTTGTTGTGTGGATCTTTGTCTCTTGGTATGCCATAACTTTTTTTTGGTATTTTGGATTGTTTGTATTCTTGGATTGGTGATAAGTGTCTAAATGTATATGTTTTAATATATGTATTTTATACACTTAGCATGTATTTTTATATGAATGGATGCCCATTTTATACTTAATTGAGTATCATTTATGTTGTAGGGCACGGGGGAGCCATGAGGTGCACGAGAATACAATTTGGGCGAAAAAGGATGAAATTCAGGCGTCGCAGCACTGTAGCGTATTTTACTGTAGATGAAGCACTGTAGCATTCTTACTGTAGCAGTTGCTGTTGCACCTGAGGAGTTTTGGGCTGGAAATGATGGAAGTGCATAAGAATGAACAGTGTAGCATACGGGGCCGTATAAGGGGCCGTGAGCATCAAAAGACAGTGATTTTGTACTAGGGTTCACGGCCCCCTATCCACCCCGGGATCCATCCATCCACCCCGGGATACACCCCCACATGAGCCATGTTTTGCCTTATCTTTGCCTACCTATCCACCCCGGGATCAATCTATCCAGCCCGGGATACTGCGGGAATATAAAAGAGCATTTTTAGGGCTTTTTAGAGGGACTTTTCCTTGGCCATTTGGGTCGCCGCCACCACTTCATCTTGAGGCTTTCCGGCCACCTTTTGGAGGGGATCCAAGTGGGAAACAAGCACACATCATCACCAAGAGGGAGAGGAGCAAAGGAGAAGGTGTTGGAGTGAAGATCTAAGCCACCATTGACAAACCTTTGAAGCTTCATCCATTCAAGGAGATCATCACCTAGAGGGGGTTTTCATTGCTTCTTTTATGTTTTTATCTTCCTTGTATGTTGTTCATGTATCCCTTGTCATGAGGGATTAACTTATCATTGTGTTTGGATTTGGATGAACCCTAGGGTTCATCTTGTGTATGAACTTTGGATGTTTTTATTAATCTAGTTTGATGGTTGTTTGAGATTCAATCTTTCATGCTTTAATGTCTAGAATTACATTTGTGGAGAAATCCGTAATTCTTTTATGAGTTGTATGCGTAGATGTGACCTACTCACGTGTACTAGATCTGGAAAGATTGAAAGGGGATTCTTGTGCCGACACGCCGAGAAATTGGGTGTTGGTAGCCCTCCATTGCTAGGTTTAAGCCGAAGGATAGTAGGTTTATTCCTATTAGAGACTTCACGGAGCTCATTGCGATCATAGGTGGGTTAATACGGAGAGATTCTGATTAACACTCGTATGGGATCAGGGGTTAGTCACCGAGAAATCGGGGCTAATCTACTCACGAGGTCTCTAGGTCTCAACTATCATCAATGCATCTTTATATCATCCTAGTTTGGGACTTAATGACAACCCTAGGTGGATTCCTTATCCAAACACACCCTTTTCATGCTTGACACTCCCTTGTTTGCTTACATCCGTGTGCTAGTGACCCGGCCATAGGATTAGTTTACATTAGTTTATTTGTTTTATTTCTTATCCACTTATATTGAATGGTAGGCTAGAAAATAGATGAAGGGTGAGTAATAGTACTTCCTTGGCCCCAGTGGAATACGACCCCTGTGTCACTCACAGGGTATTACTTGGCGATCCCGTACACTTGCGGGGAAGCAATCAAGTTTTTGGCGCCGTTGCCGGGGACTATTCAAGGAATACTAGGAAAGCTTGTAGTCTATTGCTCTAGTCATTTGCTTTGTAAATATTTGTCTTTGTATGTATCTTTTACCATTTTGTGCATATTTATTTATTTTACTTCTTTCTTATTTTCTTTGTTAGCTTATTGTTTTTAGTTTTGATTATTTATACAGGCCCATGGATTTCCAAGAAAAGCTTTTGGCCGCCAAAATCTTTGCACTTGAAGAGAAGATAGAAAAGTTCATTGCCATGAAAGCACGCCAATGCAATCCACCACAACCCCAAGTTCTCCGATTTCAGCCCCAACCACAACAAGTGAGAAAGTACACCACTGAAGAAGTCTTGGCTACATTTATGATCCACACAGAAACAGGGTTTCGGAATATAGACAAAAGGTTTGATGAATTTGGAACCATATTGAGAAATGTCCAAGATTCTATTCAATCTCTCGAGAACCAAGTCGGGCAACTTGTTAAGGAAAATTCCGAGCATTCTTCAAGTAGCCCATCGAGCAATATCGAAAATTTCCCAATCGAGCACTTGAGGGCCATCACTCCTATGATTGGGAAGCAAATAGAGGTTGGGGCCAAAGAGAGTCCAAGTGTCATGGAAGATGGGGTCAAGCAAGACAGGGACGTGGATGTCATCATGGCCATGGAAACATGTGAGGAAGTGGAAGAAGCTCCATCAACCACATTTGAAGACGCTACTTGCCTCAACATTGAGCATTCAATAAACCAATCTTTAATCTTCAAGTGCAGAAAAGAAACTCCGGGAATTGTATTTGATGATGTGGGAAGGAAGCTAAGGCCATCCTTGAACCCACCAATGCCGGGCTTGGACAATTCCCACCCAAAAATATTTCCATGGCGGCCCAAGCAAATTTTGTGGGCAATTGTTGATCATTCAAGTGCGGTTGAGAGAAAAATTGTGGAAAGGATGTTAAAGCCACCAATTAATCCACCCATGCCAAGCTTGACAAGTTCTCAACCAAATTTGTTCCCTTGGAGACCCAAACAACACTTATGGGTAGTTCAAGGCCATTCTACATGGGTCGAGGAAGAAGATGTGGGTAGGAGGTGGAAACCATCCATGGACCCACTTGTGCCGAACTTGAATAACTCTCGACCAAAGCATTTTCCATGGAGGCCCAAGCAATCTTGTGTTGGGATACTCAAAGGAATACTTGCCGGGACCAAACAAGAAGCGGGGAGGAGGTTCAAGCCGTCTAAGGATCCGCCCAAGTTCAAATTGCACAACTCCCGGTCCAAGCTTTTCCCTTGGAGGCCTAAAGGTAACATGTTCTTGGTCTCCACAATTTCATCATCCCGGAAGGTATGTTTCGTATTTTTTGGTAGTTCATATGCAACTTCTGGCCGGGATGAACACACTATTTTCAAGCCTCCTTAGGTAAGAATAAGCTACGTCGAGCTAATGACGTTAAACAAGCGCTTCTTGGGAGGCAACCCAAGCTTCAAATTTCTTCATTTTCTTCTTTTTGTGTTTTTAGTTGAATGTGGTTTGTATGTTTGTGTTTCTTTCAAGTCCATGCTTGTTTTCCTTGTGTATTTTTCTCATCGTTGCTTTTGAGCTTTAATTGATAAATATCTTGAGAAGCATGTTTTTGATATTATACCATTCATTAGATTGAATTTTTAAGCATTTCTTTCAAGTTAGAGGTGTTCTTAATCACTTCATGGCCTTCATTGGGTGTTTTGGGTTGCATTTGAAGAGTTTTTGAAGCTTTCCAGGTCCTCACGGCCCTAAGGGGGCCGTTTGGAGGGCCATGAGACAATTCCAGTAAGTTTGGCTTGTGTCTCACGGCCCCCCTCATGGCTGTATATGGGGCTGTGACAAAATTCCAGTGAAAATGGCCTAGGCCATGCGGCCCCCTTCACGGCCGTGAGAGGGGCCGTATGCCACGGGTCCTGGACCTATATCCTCACCATTTTCTTCATAACTCTCTCATTTCTCATCCGTTTTCCCTCATTCTTTCGCCGTTTTTCTTCATTTTTCTTCCTCTAAACGAATAATCTACTCCCAAGGACCTAATTTGCATGATTGTTTGGGAGTTTGGCCATCATCTTCACCTATCCTCAAAGGTACCCCTTTCAAAACCCTAGGTGTTGGTCATGAATGTTTCTTCTTCCTCTCTCTTAATTTTTCAAGTTGAATGGATGCCAATGTTGTGGGGGATTGGTTGTTTGTTGTTTTTGTGGGTTTTTGGAGTAATTTATAAGCTTTGTAAAATTTTTATGCTCCATGTACAAGGGAAGCTCTTGCAATTTTTTTTTGGGAAGTTACTGTAGCACATCTTGAACTCTTTCACACTCCCATCATGAAAACCCTTGATTTTCTTGTATTTGGGTCTGCTATTGTATCATATTTTTATCCCTTTGCAACACTTTCAATAATAGAGAATTGGGCATCATGATATTGAATAAGCATGGACTTGCTTGGATGATGTTTTGTGTTTGTTTGTTGTGTTTGTGTTTGTTCTTTTTGTGTTTTGTTTTAGTTCTTGCATGATTACTCCCCATCTCTCCTTTGTAAATTTTGTGGATTGATGATGTGCCCTTTTTGCCTTGTAGGGCATTAAGGGAAGTTTGGTGAGCTTCTCCACATTCAATGGAGATTGGACCCGACATGTATAGCTCGCCGTACTCTATGTTCGGGTCACACATCGCCGTTTGCGCAACAAGAACCGGGGAAGTTCATTTTCACCCTCCTCCTTTGTCATTATTGTGTATATTGCTTCTATTTTCATGAATAGTGTACATTGAGGGCAATGTACAACACTAAGTGTGGGGATGGGTGTATTACATGTTTAGTGGCCATATCTACATGCTAGTGTTATCAATGATGGCTTTGTTCATTCTTGTTAGATTCTTCAAGTATGAATTAATGATTGATGTGAGTTACATTTCTTTTGTTGTGCTCTATTGAATCCTGTTTCACCTCTAGTATTATTCTGTGCACTGAGTCTTTTGTTGATGCCCTGGGAATAGCCTGCTTGACTTTCTTAACTCTCTTGTATGCTTAACACACAATTTTGAGTACTTAGCCTTAGACTACTAAGTTCTATCTTTCAATGAACTCTTAAGAACTTCTAAGTCTTTTTGAGCTAGTCCTAATTTTGTAACTTGTAGTGCAGTCTAGTGTGAATATAAAAAAAAAAAAAAAAAAAAAAAAAAAAAAATGAGTCTATGACAGTATTCCTCTGCTAGTATAGCACGAATGCGTCTATGTAGACTGTAATCAAGTAGGATGGGTGGCTCTTGTGCCTGGCCAGCATGTGCATCCGTCTGAAAGATTATTTTTGTGCAGTCTACGTTAGTCGGACTAAAAAAAAAAAAAAAAAAAAAAAAAATGTATATACATGTAAATAAAACCCTAGTGATCTCTTGGACTGCCTACTTGAGTTCGTGAGTGGAAATGGGATTTAATCTCAAGTTATAGACTTAGAAGGATCTTATTTGTTCATTGAAGTGGCACTTAGCATTTTAAGACTTGGTACTCTGTACATGTGGGGTGATTAGCATATAGAGCTTTACTGATTGAAGTCATAGGGCTAGACCATGTCAGGGCAAATGAAATGAAAGATTCACTTATACTGTACAGACATATAAGAGGTGAGGCAGGATCTGTTTGTTGTACATATTGACTGTAACTCAACATCTGTATATCATTATTCTATACTTGTATAATCTCGTATTTGTTTGAGCCGGAGATGTACATTTAGCCACTTATCATTCCCTTTGTTTTTCATGATTTGTTTGCTTGGGGACAAGCAAACGCTTAGGTGTGGGGATGTTTGATAAGTGTCTAAATGTATATGTTTTAATATATGTATTTTATACACTTAGCATGTATTTTTATATGAATGGATGCCCATTTTATACTTAATTGAGTATCATTTATGTTGTAGGGCACGGGGGAGCCATGAGGTGCACGAGAATACAATTTGGGCGAAAAAGGATGAAATTCAGGCGTCGCAGCACTGTAGCGTATTTTACTGTAGATGAAGCACTGTAGCATTCTTACTGTAGCAGTTGCTGTTGCACCTGAGGAGTTTTGGGCTGGAAATGATGGAAGTGCATAAGAATGAACAGTGTAGCATACGGGGCCGTATAAGGGGCCGTGAGCATCAAAAGACAGTGATTTTGTACTAGGGTTCACGGCCCCCTATCCACCCCGGGATCCATCCATCCACCCCGGGATACACCCCCACATGAGCCATGTTTTGCCTTATCTTTGCCTACCTATCCACCCCGGGATCAATCTATCCAGCCCGGGATACTGCGGGAATATAAAAGAGCATTTTTAGGGCTTTTTAGAGGGACTTTTCCTTGGCCATTTGGGTCGCCGCCACCACTTCATCTTGAGGCTTTCCGGCCACCTTTTGGAGGGGATCCAAGTGGGAAACAAGCACACATCATCACCAAGAGGGAGAGGAGCAAAGGAGAAGGTGTTGGAGTGAAGATCTAAGCCACCATTGACAAACCTTTGAAGCTTCATCCATTCAAGGAGATCATCACCTAGAGGGGGTTTTCATTGCTTCTTTTATGTTTTTATCTTCCTTGTATGTTGTTCATGTATCCCTTGTCATGAGGGATTAACTTATCATTGTGTTTGGATTTGGATGAACCCTAGGGTTCATCTTGTGTATGAACTTTGGATGTTTTTATTAATCTAGTTTGATGGTTGTTTGAGATTCAATCTTTCATGCTTTAATGTCTAGAATTACATTTGTGGAGAAATCCGTAATTCTTTTATGAGTTGTATGCGTAGATGTGACCTACTCACGTGTACTAGATCTGGAAAGATTGAAAGGGGATTCTTGTGCCGACACGCCGAGAAATTGGGTGTTGGTAGCCCTCCATTGCTAGGTTTAAGCCGAAGGATAGTAGGTTTATTCCTATTAGAGACTTCACGGAGCTCATTGCGATCATAGGTGGGTTAATACGGAGAGATTCTGATTAACACTCGTATGGGATCAGGGGTTAGTCACCGAGAAATCGGGGCTAATCTACTCACGAGGTCTCTAGGTCTCAACTATCATCAATGCATCTTTATATCATCCTAGTTTGGGACTTAATGACAACCCTAGGTGGATTCCTTATCCAAACACACCCTTTTCATGCTTGACACTCCCTTGTTTGCTTACATCCGTGTGCTAGTGACCCGGCCATAGGATTAGTTTACATTAGTTTATTTGTTTTATTTCTTATCCACTTATATTGAATGGTAGGCTAGAAAATAGATGAAGGGTGAGTAATAGTACTTCCTTGGCCCCAGTGGAATACGACCCCTGTGTCACTCACAGGGTATTACTTGGCGATCCCGTACACTTGCGGGGAAGCAATCAATTGGCCATTTTCCAAGCAAGGTTCTTGCAAAATTTTTCTGTTTTACTGTAGCACTTCAAATTTTTCATCAATCTTTCATTTTTTCAAGATTGTTTTGCTTGTAACTTGTTTAATTGAGTTCCTCTTGACCTTGTAGGATGAGAACAAATAAAGTTGCCTACAAGAGAGCCCAGAATGAACCTCCTCCACCCCCCGAGCAACCCAAACTTAAGAAGGATGAACACAAGAACCGTTTCACGCTCCTCTCACGCAAGAATTTTGGAACGATGAAGAAAATAGATTGGGATGTCTTGAAAACCATGGGCTTGGATGAAACAATCTTGGAACTAATCACACACGGCGGTTGGGACAAGTTATTCTCCATTGAAGAACCTACATACAAGGAATTGACTCTCGAAGTGTTGAGCACTTTCGAGATTTATCATTTCAATCCCTTCTCTCGCCAACCCGGCTACGTGTCATTTCGTGGTTTTGGGAAGAGCCACAGAATAACTCAAGATCAAATGGGAGTTTACATGGGATTCTACACAGAAGCATTCACCCAAAGGCCGGAATTCAAGGAGTTAAGCAAGGATTTTCCTTATCCTATGACTAGTGCCACTTACTGGAGCACCATTGCTACCCGGTCGCGCACCAAGAAGGCCTCCCAGTTGAAGGACCCAGCACACAGATATATTCACACCCTACTGACACGGAGCATAGGGGATCGACTGGATTCCACCGGGGTGGTATCATGCACGGACCTACAGATGTTGTAGAGTATCATACAGCGGTACCCCCTTCATATGGGTCACTTAGTCGCCGATGTTTTTGCTCATCAGGTAAAGTGTGTTCGCCTTGGATCCATTTATGCAGGGCCCTACATCACACGCATGATCAAGGGTATGGGACTTATTGAGAGAACCCAACGCATGACAGTACACGGCCGTGTGAAGTTTCTGGCTTGCTGGAAAATTAATTCACACGGCAGTGTGGAATTTCCACATGCCCGTGTGAACTCTCTGAAATCCTGATTTTCGGCAACAGTGAACAGTAGCTTGCTACAGTGCCTTCGCTACAGTATTTTGCCACATTAACTGCTAAAGTACTTAGCTGAAATGCTCCCGAATTCATCGTTCTTCATCGAGGCCATTGAATTGGGCACGCAATCAATGGTAGATTATGTCGATTACTTCATTTCTCTTCATTGGCGAAGTTCTCCAATGCTACACGAGTTAGACTTTTGTGAATGTGACTGCCCTTGTGCCCCTCCAATGGAGTTTGGCACACACCCACAAGTCTAAACTCATGCCTTGTTCCTTGCTTAGTTCGAAAACTCCTCAACAATGGCGAACATAACCTATTCTTGCTTCATTCTTCTCCAAATTGGCTCCACAACCCTACAATGCACAAAAGTAAACAAATGCACACTTTTAGTGATAAAATCTGATTAAATCAATGCTCATTGCAAGATAATAACACTTTGCATTACTATAACACGAGCACTTATCAACTTCCAAATTCCCATAGCTCCAGAAGACCAGGAGAAAACTACCTTCACCTGTCCTTATGCTACATTTGCCTACAGGAAGATGCCTTTCGGGCTTTGTAATGCGCCAGCAACTTTCCAAAGATGTATGATGGCTATTTTTGAGGACATGGTGGAAGATATCATGGAGGTGTTTATGGATGACTTCTCAGTTTTTGGTGATTCATTTGAGTTGTGCCTCAAAAATCTTGAAAAGGTCTTGAGCAGATGTGAACAAACAAACCTAGTGCTTAGCTGGGAAAAATGCCAATTCATGGTCAAAGAGGGTGTAGTACTCGGGCATAAAATTTCTAAGCAAGGGATTGAGGTCGATAAGGCTAAGGTCGCCACTACTGAGAAGCTACCTCCCCCAACTTCTGTGAAGGTAGTGAGAAGTTTTCTTGGGCATGCGGGGTTCTACAGAAGATTCGTGAAAGATTTCTCATCCATTGCTCGACCATTGACAAAATTGTTAGAGAAGGATGCTCCATTTGATTTCAATAGTGATTGCATGAATGCCTTCTCAACACTCAAAAAGAGATTGTAGAGGCACCAATTATGGTCTCACCTGACTGGGACTCGCCATTCGAGCTAATGTGTGATGCAAGGGACTATGCAGTTGGTGTAGTGCTTGGGCAATGACGGGACAAACATTTTCATCCAATTTATTATGCAAGTAAAACTTTGAATGATGCTCAGGAAAATTATACAACCACCGAGAAAGAACTGCTGGCGGTAGTTTTTGCATTCGACATATTTCGGTCATACGGGGTGCTTTCTAAGGTGATTGTTTTCACCGACCATTCTGCTTTAAAATATCTGATGAACAAGTCTGATGCTAAACCTCGCTTGATCCGTTGGGTACTTCTATTACAAGAATTTGATTTAGAAATACGAGATAAAAAGGGGACAGAGAACTTAGCTGCTGACCACCTCTCCTGCCTTGAATGTCCTAATGATGTTGTGTTAGAAAGGACAGAAATCAATGATACATTCCCTGGGGAATAGCTGTGCAGTGTTCAAGTGGTGACCGAAGAGGATACTCCATGGTTCGCTGATATCGCAAATTACTTGGCAGCAAAAACCCTTCCTAAAGAGTTCACTAACCAACAGAGAAAAAAATTCTTCGCTGATTTAAAACATTATGTCTGGGAAGACCCTTTCTTGTTTAGGGTTTGTGCTAATCAAGTTGTTCGAAGGTGTATTTCAGTGGAGGAAGGGCATGACATCCTAAGGCACTGTCACTCAAGCCCAACATTTAGGCATTACAGTGGAGATAGAACGGCTAGAAAGATTCTTGATGCGGGGTTTTATTGGCCAACCATGTTTCATGATGCCCAAATGATGGTACAACGTTGTGATAGATGTCAGCGGACTGGAAATATTTCAAAAAAGGAGGAAATGACACAATCATGGAACCAAGCATGTGAGATATTCGATGTTTTGGGAATCAACTTCATGGGCCCGTTCCCTAGCTCACATGGCAACAAATACATCCTAGTGGCGGTCGATTACGTATCCAAGTGGGTAGAGGCACAAGCCCTTCCATCGTGTGATGCAAGAGTTGTTGTGAAATTTTTAAAAAAATTGTTTTCCGGTTCGGAACGCCTAGGGCGATTATCAGTGATCATGGTACTCATTTTTGCAACTCTCAGTTCAAGAAGGTTTTGCAACGCTTCGTTGTGTCACACAGGATCTCTACTACCTATCACCCGCAAACCAGTGGCCAAGTTGAGGTCTCCAATAGAGAATTGAAACGTATATTGGAAAAGACAGTTGGCCACCACAGGAGAGATTGGGCCATTTTGCTTGATGATGCACTTTGGGCATATCGGAGTACATATAAGACACCTACCGGGGCAATACCTTATAGATTGGTCTACGGTAAGGCGTGCCACTTGCCGGTAGAAATTGAACACAAGGCTTATTGGGCTATCAAGCAACTCAACTTTGACCCCCAGTTGTGTGGTCGCAAGAGGATGCTCCAATTGAATTAGTTAGATGAGTGGCAAGCTTGGGCATATGACACATCGATGAAGTACAAAGAAAGGGCGAAGGCATATCATGATCAACATATCAAGCAAGCCAAGTGTTTCCAACCTGGGGACCAAGTACTACTTTACAACTCAAGGGTGAGGTTATTTCCCGGAAAATTAAAATCACGATGGTATGGCCCCTACAATGTAACACAAGTATTCCCTCATGGGGCCATCGAGAACTCTCATCCAAAATTGGGAACCTTTAAAGTCAATGGCCAACGATAGAAACCTTATTTTTCGGGTAACATTGCATCACCAAAGAATGGAGGTAAATTCCCTCCCTTTGTCACACCATGATTGTCGAGGTAATGCACGTTAAGCTAACGACGTTAACCAAGCGCATCTTGGGAGGCAACCCAAGTTTAAATTCATTGCAATTTCATTTTCTTGTATTGTGAATGCTTATCATGTCTTTCTTTTTTGTATTCTTGAAGTGTGTTGGCATGTTAGCTGTCTAAGTCTTCTTCATGTTGTAGTCATCTTTTCATCAATTTTTTGTTTCATCACTCATGCATGCTTGTGTTGTGCTAGTTGCTTTATGTTTTAGACTTCATGATCACCATGTTTTGAATGTTTTCATGCTTTATTCGGCCTCATTTTGAGTGTTTTTGAGCTTTGGTTGAGTGTATTTCATTGCCAAACTAAGTGGAGAATCGTTTATGAGTGTTAAAACATTGGCCAAGTGAGTCTCTAGGGGCTCACGGCCTTGCTCACGCCCATGAGCAAGGCCGTGAGCCAAACCGAGAGGACTCCCGGACTGGCTCACGGCCGTGAGCGAGGTAGTGAGACCCTCGGGCTTGGGCTCTCTTAGGCCCCCTTTGATCCCTCTTCTTCCCCACTTATTCACTCACTTCTTCCTCTCATTTCTCCCTCACTTCGTCACCATTTTTTCTCATTTTTTTGCACTAAACCACTCTCCTCCTTCTCCAAACTCATTGTGTGCAAAAACTTTGAAGAAAAACTCCTCTTTGGGCCGGATTCACTCTAAGGTTTGCTCAAAAAACCCTAGGTTTTTGGTGAACACTTTTTCTTGAGATCATGGTGTTTTCATGGTTGTTTGGGGTGTTTGTTGTGTGGATCTTTGTCTCTTGGTATGCCATAACTTTGTTTTGGTATTTTGGATTGTTTGTATTCTTGGATTGACCATTTTCCAAGCAAGGTTCTTGCAAAATTTTTCGGTTTAATTGTAGCACTTCAAATTTTTCATCAATCTTTCATTTTTTTCAAGATTGTTTTGCTTGTAACTTGTTTAATTGAGTTCCTCTTGACCTTGTAGGATGAGAACGAAGAAAGTTGCCTACAAGAGAGCCCGGAATGAACCTCCTCCACCCCCCGAGCAACCCAAACTTAAGAAGGATGACCACAAGAACCGTTTCGCGCTCCTCTCACGCAAGAATTTTGGAATGATGACGAAAATAGATTGGGATGTCTTGAAAACCATGGGCTTGGATGAAACAATCTTGGAACTAATCACACACGGCGGTTAGGACAAGTTATTCTCCATTGAAGAACCTACATACAAGGAATTGACTCTCGAAGTGTTGAGCACTTTCGAGATTTATCATTTCAATCCCTTCTCTCGCCAACCCGGCTACGTGTCATTCCGTGCTTTTGGGAAGAGCCACAGAATAACTCAAGATCAAATGGGAGTTTACATGGGATTCTACACAGAAGCATTCACCCAAAGGCCGGAATTCAAGGAGTTAAGCAAGGATTTTCCTTATCCTATGACTAGTGCCACTTACTGGAGCACCATTGCTACCCGGTCGCGCACCAAGAAGGCCTCCCAGTTGAAGGCCCCAGGACACAGATATATTCACGCCCTACTGACACGGAGCATAGGGGGTCGACTGGATTCCACCGGTGTGGTATCACGCACGGACCTACTAATGTTGTACAGTATCATACAGCGGTACCCCCTTCATATGGGTCACTTAGTCGCCGACGTTTTTGCTCATCAGGGAAAGTGTGTTCGCCTTGGATCCATTTATGCAGGGCCCTACATCACACGCATGATCAAGGGTATGGGACTTATTGAGAGAACCCAAGGCATGACAGTTGTGGGTGCAGTTGTTCCACTCAGCATGCAGACCTAAGGTCAACCATGATTAACCCCAACACTATGCCCTGGCATTAGGTTTTCACTACGACCCTTGACTCTTATTGACCTGTCAACTAAGCCCTAGGGGAGTTCGTATTCCTAAGCCTCATACTACATGGGATTGCCTTAAGTTCTAGGGATTCCTAGTGATAAACCATGTTCCTATGTATAGTTCTAACCCTTTGGTCTAGGTGGAAGAACCCTAGTCTCAATTGAGCCCCAGCACTAGGATTCATTTCAACCGTTCACTCTGTTGCTCACTCAACTAAGCCCCAGGGGAGTTCCTCTCCTAGCACCACACTCTATCTCGACTGCTAAAAAATCATGGAACACGGAGGTAAAGAGAATCACACCAGAGGGGAGAGGGGACGTTCCGCTACCTCACGACTCACCCTCTCAACCCTCTTCAATCTTAAGTAGTCTAACCCTATAGGAGTTGTCACACCTCCAAAGGGTAAACTAGATTATTCTCAACTCTAGTGTCACAGCTAAGGGAAAACAATTACATGAAGAAATTAAGATTGAATCTCGAATTTCTCCATCAATAATTGAAAAGCATAATAACAATGTCATAGAAACATAATAATCCTAGGGTTTACAAGTCCGAATACCAACAAAGGGTTTAGCTCCTTATGGAGCTATACAAATCCATCAAACTATAAAGATGAAAAAAAATTAAAAGCATAGATGAAAACCCCCCTTGTGTATGATGTGGCCGTGTTCTTGTGCGGCCGTCGGACGTCGATGACGATGCCGATGACGCGCTCCGAACCTCCACAAAGTCCTCTCCGAAACCCTAGCCGCGCTGTCCAGAAGTTGGGAGAAAAGATTGGTCAAAAAGATGTGTAAAAAGTCTCCAAAACGGGCTTTTATAACGTTAAGTCACGGTTTAAATTCAGCTGAATCGGGATTTCACACGGCCGTGCGGAATTTCCACATGCCCGTGTGAAGTTGCTAAAATACTGATTTTCGGCAAACAGTGAACAGTAACTTGCTACAGTTTTACTTCAACAACGTGTTACAGTTCTGCTACAGGAACTTTGCCGAAACGCTCCCGAATTCACCATTCTTCATCGAGGCCATTGAATTGGGCACACAATCAATGGTAGATCGTGCCGATTGCTTCAATTCTTCTTATTGGTGAAGTTCTCCTAAGCTACACGAGTTAGACTTATTGTGAATGTGACTGCCTTTGTGCTCCTCCAAAGGAGGTTGGCACACACTCACAAGTGTAGGCTCGTGCCTTGTTCCTTGCTTGGTCCGAAAACTCTCCAACAACGGCAAACACGATCTAACTTCGTTCTTCTTCTTCAAATTAGCTCCACAAACCTATAATGCACAAAAGCACACAAATGCACATAATTTAGTGATAAAATCTAATAAAAGATATGCTCATTGCAAGATAATAACGATTCGCGTATGATAAGTGCTCGTGTTATAGTAATGCGAAGTGTTCTTATCTTACAATGAGCATTAATTTAATCAGATTTTATCACTAAAAAGTGTGCAATTGTTTACTTTTGTGCATTATAGGGTTGTGAAGATTAAATGAAGGAAATGAACAAAGTTAGATCGTGTTTGGCGTTGTAGAGAAGATTTTCGGACTAAGCAAGGAGTAAGGCATGAGCATAGACTTGTGGGTGTGTGCCAATCTCCTTTGGAGGGGCACAAAGGCAGTCACATTGAAAATAAGTCTAACTTATGCCAACAAGGAGAACTTCACCAACTAGGCGATTCGAAGCAATCGACACGATCTACCATTGATTGTGTGCCCAATTCAACGGCCTCGATGAAAAACGACGAATTCAGGGGCGTTTCGGCACAGTTACTATAGCAAATTACTGCAGCAAAAACAATGTAGCAAGTTACTGTTCACAGTCGGCCGAAAATCAGTTTTCCAGAATTTTCACATGGGCGTGTGGAAATTCCACACGGCCGTGTGAAATCCCGATTTTAGCAAATTTAAAGCCGCGACTCCACATTATAAAAGCCCGATTTGGAGACTTTTTGAGACGATCTTTGACCTAATTTTCTCCTCAACTTTGGAGAGGGCGGCTAGGGTTTTGGAGAGGACTTCGTGGAGGTTTGGAGCGTGTCATCGGCATCGTCATCGACGTCCGGCGGCCGCACAAGACCACGGCCACACTATACGCAAGGGGGTTTTCATCTATGTCTTTACTTCTTGTTTTATTATATACATTGATGAACATGTATAGCTCCATGAGGAGCTAAACCCCTTGTGGGTATTCGGACTTGTAAAACTCTAGGGTTATTATGTTTCTTTGACATTGTTATTATGCTTTTCCATTATTGATGAATAAGAATTGAGTTTCGATCTTAATTTTATCTTGCTATTGTTTTCTCTTAGATGTGACACTAGGGTTGAGAGCAATCTAGGTTTTCCTTTGGAGATGTGACAACTCCTATAGGATTAGACTCTTTAAGATTGAAGAGGGTTGAGAGGGAGAGTTGTGAGGTAGCGATGTACCCCTTTCCCTTCCGGTGTGATTTCTCCCTACCTCCATTTCCTTGATTTATTAGCGGTCAAGATAGAGTGAAGTGCTAGGTAGATAAACTCCCCTGGGGCTTAGTTACGCGAGTAACGGAGTGAAGGGTTGAAGTGAATCCTATGCACTGGGGCTTAATCTAGATTAGGGTTCTTCCTCCTGGACCAAAGGGTTAGAACTACACATAGGAACAGGTTTAATCACTAGGAGTCCCTAAAACTTAATGCAATCCCACGTAGTGTAAGGTTTAGGTAGATGTACTCCCCTGGGACTTAATCGTGTGAGCGATAGAGTGAAGGGTTGTTGTGAATCCTAATACCGGGGCATAGTGTTGGGGTTAGTCACGGTTGACCTTAGGTTTGGGACCGTGAGTCTAAGGATTTCCTCGACTCAATTAGCATCAATAGGAAGGTATAATAGCATAGTCTTGCACTAGAAGCATAGATCCTAGAGATAACTTGTCCGGATACCCCACTTCATTAATTGTTAAATCCTCTTTAATATCTTTTCTTGCGATTTCTAATCTTTCACCTTTCTCTATTTAATTTCCTGTCTTTAGTATAATTGTTCTCGCAATTCACACACAGATCGATTACTACTTTTCCGTACTTCGCATAGTCTTAATAGTGAAATCTCGTATTCTAACTCCCTATTCCCTGTGGATTCGACTACCCTCTCACCGGGGTAACTTTTATTACTGTAGCTGTTATACTGTACAGTTACTGTAGCGGCAACTATAGCAACTTACGCGATTTTCGGGATTTCTCAGAAATTTTCTCTCCCCGCATGCGGGGCTGTATGGGAGGCCGCATAGCTCACTGGAATGGGTTTTTAAAGAGGATTGGGGCACTTTTCTTGGGGTCTTTCGCCACCATTCTCTCCACAATCATTCTCTAGCGTTTCAAGGGGTTGGAGAGGAGAATCTAAGGAGCAAATCAAGAGGAGAAGAGGGGATCTATCAGGGAGCACATCTAGGAGTTCGTCGGCGCCGATCCGTCGGATTCTCATCACCACCTCCTAGTCTTCATCTTAGGGGAAGTTTTATGAGCTTTTTGTTGTATTTCTTGTTTTCTATACTCTCTCCATTGTTGATGATGAACTAGACTCCCAAGGTAACCGGGCATCTGGTGAACCTTGGGATGAACTTGCTTGTATGAATACTTGATTTACATGTATGGTATTTGTGTGGTTTATGGTTCAAGCTTGGTGCACTTTGATGTATTGGTATGCATGAGAACTCTGTGTATCGATTTCTAGGTTATATTAGGTTGCGTGACCATCGTTTTAGTATTAGACACACCAAGTTTGGAAGGGATACATGTACGAATATGCCATGACCATCGGGTATTTGTACCCCTCCAACCATTAGGGTTGAGCCTAGATTTTGTGTTTGACCTTAATTCGGGATTTCCCTAGGCTTAGTGCAATCGTGTGAGGATTTAGGCGGAAGTGATTCAGTATTCCAATACTCATACCGGATTAGGGGTTATCACCGTGACCATCGGGGTGACCTACCTTTGGACATCTCTTGGCCTAACCACCTTTACCTGTGTAATTCGAGTATCCTTCTAGCTTTAGTAGTCCCGAGGGGATCCTCGCCCGGGGACCTCGAACTTTCATTGTTACTTGCTTCCTTAGTACGCTTATGTGGTGAGCCTTAGTCCATGTGTTTATAGTTTTCTCTTTTATTTGTTTTCTTATCTTGTTTTAAATTTATATTTGGTAGACTAGACAGTGTTATCAAGAGGGGAGTAATAGCAGCTCTTGGACCCGCAGGGAATACGACCCCCTCGCACATGCGTGAGGGATATTACTTGGCGACCCGTGCACTTGCGGTCAAGTCATCAGTCAACTAGGATGGGACAGTGTGCACGAGTCATTGGAGACTTCCGTAGGGATTTACTCTTGTGATTTTTTAATACTTAGTCCTAATCTCCTCCATTATCACCACCATTACCTTTTTTTTCTTTGTTACGTTGAACACACACCTTTTCTACTTGTTTCATGATAAGTGCTTGTGTTATAGTAATACGAAGTATTATTATCTTACATTGAGCATTACTTTTCTCAGATTTAATCACTAATTAGTGTGTATTTGTGTTCTTTTGTGCATTGAAGGGTTGTGGAGAAGATCTAGAGAAAAAGAAGCAAGAATAGGTTATGTTCGCCGTTGTTGAGGAGTTCTCGGACCAAGTAAGGAACAAGGCACGAGTCTAGACTTGTGGGTGTGTGCCAACCTCCATTGGAGGGGCACAAGGACAGTCACATTCACAAAAGTCTATAACTCGTGTAGCATTGGAGAACTTTGCCAATGAAGAGAAATGAAGTAATCGACATAATCTAACGTTGATTGTGTGCCCAATTCAACGGCTTTGATGAAGAACAATGAATTCGGGAGCATTTCGGCGAGTACTGTAGCAAACCACTATAGGAAGCTACTGTTCACTTTCTGCCGAAAATCAGGATTTCAGAGAGTTCACACAGGCCGTGTGGAATTAACACACGGGCGTGTGGAAATTCTGTAGCCCGTGTGGAAAATCCACAGGGGCGTGTGGAACTCCGATTTCAGCCCGATTTCAGCCTATAAATAACCCGTTTTCAGATCTATTTGGGGACCCCCCTTCTATCTCTTGCCTATCTTTTGGGGGGCTTTCGGCTAGGGTTTGGAGAGGTTCTTGGAGGTCTTTGGAGGCGAATATATGGCATCGACATCAACATCCTTTGGAAGAAAGCTGTTGGGGGAGCTTTCATCGGCATCGATTCGGCGAGGTGTGTCCTAGGCTTGACAAGGGATTCGTGGAGAAGACTAGGCGGCTCCACAAGACCATCGATACGATCTACAAGGGGGTTTTCTTTATGGTTTTTATGCATATGTTCTCAATCTCTTTATTGATTTTGTATTGCTCCATGGAGAGCTAAACCCTAGTGGGTATTCGGACTTGTAAACCCTAGAATGATATAGTTTCTATGACTTTTATTATGCTTTATTTATTGATGAATTTAATTGAGTTTCAATTTTAATTATCTTGTGCTATTGTTTTCCCTTAGCCGTGACACTAAGGTTGAGAGCAATCTAGGTTATCCTTTGGAGGTGTGACAACTCCTATAGGGTTAGACTCCTTAAGATTGAAGAGGGTGGAGAGGGAGAGTTGTGAGGTAGCGATGTACCCCTTTCCCCTCCAGTGTGATTTCTCCCTACCTCCGATTCCTTGATTTATTAGCGGTCGAAATAGAGTGAAGTGTTAGGTAGATAAACTCCCCCAAGGCTTTGGGGTGATGTGAATCCTATGCACTGGGGCTTAATTTAGATTAGGGTTCTTCCACCTGGACCAAAGGGTTAGAACTACTACACATAGGAATAGGTTTTATCAATAGGAATCCCTAGAGCTTACAGCAATTCCACGTAGTGTTAGGCTTAGGTAGATATACTCCCCTGGGGCTTAGTTGCATGAGTGACAGAGTGAAGGGTTGACGTGAATCCTATTGGCGGGACATAGTGTTGGGGTTAGTCACGGTTGACCTTAGGTTTGGGACCGTGTGTTTAAGGATATCCTCGACTTAATAGGCATCAATTGTAGAGCATAATACAAGTTTTGCACTAGAAGCATTATTCCTAGGGGGAGCTTTGTCCGGGGTACTCCATCGTTATATTGATTACCTCTCCTACCCTTATTATTCTTCTTGCACTCTTTTATTTTCTTCTACATCTATACATAAATACTTTTCTCATCATCGATTCCCATCATAGCTAAATAGCGATTAACACTTGTTTCTGAACACTATTCGCTGTGGATATGACTACCCACTGACCAGGGTATTTTATTACTTCGACAACCCTTGCATTTACGGGGTACACACGCAAGGGGTGTGTCATTTCACTAGACATCAAAGGATCAACGAGTACTTTAAGTACAGTTCCCTTAGGTTCGACAACCCTACTCTTATTTGAGTACCACTTTATTACTTCTTGTGACCCGTACAGTTGCGGAGAGCGCATCATCATTCATGCATGCTTATGTGTTGTTGTGAGTTGTTTAATGATTAGATTTCATGAGATTCATGTTTTAAGTGTTTTGATGCTTTGTTCGGCTTTATTTTGAATGTTTTTAAGACTTAGAGGAGTGTTCTTCATTGCTAAATCAAGTTGAGAGCCGTTTAATGCCCGTGAATGAGCCCTTATACAAGTCAGAGAGCACTTGCCCGCAAGCCAAACTGAGGGCACTCACGGGCGAGCTCACGCCCGTGAGCTCGGCCCGTGAGCCAAACCGAGAGCGCTCACGGGCGAGCTCACCCCCGTTAGCTCGGCCCATGAGCCAACCCGAGAGGCCTCATGGCCAAGCTCACGGTCGTGAGCTTGGCCATGAGTCATCCCGAGAACTTTCACGGGCTGGATCACGCCCGTGAGTCCACCCGTGAGGCTCTTCGTCCCTAGGGAATAAAGACCCTCTTTGGGTCTTGTCACGCCCCAACCCGCGGGCCCACTGGATGCGACAACCGCCGCGACAATCCCGAGGAGGGATGCTCCACCACTCAACCCTCGAGATAGCGCAAGGCTAAACAACCACCTGGAATTCCACAAAATTCCACCAAAAACACAAGAGCAGAAGTAACAACAACAATAATGACAACAGTGACGATATACAACAGTAAACAAGATCGCAAGTGCACAGGGAAGCTATAACAACAATAACAAGTCTTAATACATCAGAGTTTGAAAGTTGAATAAATACAAAACATACAACAAGGTTTACTACAAACTAGTGGATCCATAAGTCAAGACTACATGTCCAAACAAAACAACATATATGAATTGAAAGGAAGATACAGAAAGGAGAACAGCAACAAATGCCAGCACACTGCCGCCCTGCCTCACCTACTACCTGTAACAGTCTATGAGAAGAAAGAGGGGTGAGTAACTAGCGTTACTCAGTGAGGGGAGACTAGCACAACCTCACCAGAAACACCAATAACAAAGAATAATAATAAAGCATCAAAATAAGCATTTTACCAAAACTAAGATAAACGTTTAGAACATAAATATATACATTAGTAAACTTAACATAGCAAGATTTTTAATCACCTCAAATCCGATAAAATACTGAACATCGGTTCAGTATAAAAGAATAAGTCAAACATCAACCCAAACATCAATGATAATTCCACAAAACCCAGAATAATGCGATACATCGGCAACTTGATAGGAAATGCGAATATCAAAGAAATAATGCCAAAATTAAGTTTATGGGAATGTATGTCCAGTCAAGATCCTCCATTTCCACCTGAACTGGCCCTCATAGTAAATGTCCAGTCTGAGCTGGCCCTCGTAGTAAATGTCCATTCTGAGCTGGCCCTTATAGTAAATTCACCAACAACGCCAACACTATGTGCAAATCCGCACGAAGTACAAAAGCCAACAAAACATCCAACAATCCAGAATACTTCCGCATTCTCACAAGGAAAAGATAGAAACACAATCAACAATCAAGCTTTAACACAAGGGGGGATAAGCAAATCTGATGAGTGCTCGTGTAGTAATGATGCGAAGCATTATTATCTTGCAATAAGCATTAATTTAATCAGATTTTATCACTAAATAGTGTACATTTGTTTAATTTTGCGCATTGTAGGTTTATGGAGCTAATTTGGAGAATAGGAATGAAATTAGATCATGTTCGCCGTTGTTGGGGAGTTTTCGTACCAAACAAGGACAAGGCACAAGCCCGGACTTGTGAGTGTGTGCCAACCTCCTTTTGGAGGGGCACAAAGGCAGTCACATTCACAACAAGTCCGACTTGTGTAACTTAGGAGAACTCTACCAAAGAGAAGACTTGAAGCAATCGACATGATCTACCATTGATTATGTGCCTAATTCAATGGCCTCGGTGAAGAACAACGTATTCGGAAGCATTTCGGCAAGTTACTACAGCAGCGCTGCAGCTTTGTTACTGTAGCAATTCACTGTGGTAAGTTACTGTGCATTTTCTGCCGAAAATCGGGAGTCCAGAAAGTTCACACGGGCGTGTGGAATTAACACACGGCCGTGTGAAATATTTTCCAGCAAGCCAGAGACTTCCCACGGGCGTGTGGAAATTCCACACGGCCGTGTCAAGTAATTATTCAGGAAAGACAGAAGCTTTACACCGGCGTGTGGAAATTCCACACGGCCGTGTGAAGTCCCGATAAGTTCAAAATTAAAGCCGCACTCAGCCTATTTAAAGCCCGATTTGGAGACTTTTTGGGGATCTTTTGACCTATCTTTCTTCTTAACTCCTGGAGGGTGCGGCTAGGGTTTTGAAGAGGATTTTGTGGAGGATTGGAGCGCGCCATCGGCATCGTCATCGACGTTCGACGGCCGAACAAGACCACGGCCACACCATACGCGAGGGGGTTTTCATTGATGTCTTTTGTTTGTACTTTCTTTCATAAATTGATGAACATGCATAGCTCCATGAGGAGCTAAACCCCTCGTGGGTATTCGGTCTTGTAAAACTCTAGGATAATTATGTTTCTATGACAATGTTATTATGTTTTTCCAATTTTGATGTATAAATTCGAGTTTTGATTTTAATTATCTTTTGCTATTGTTTTCTCTTAGCCGTGACACTAAGGATTGAGAACAATCTAGCTTATCCTTTGGAGGTGGGACAACTCCTATAGGATTAGACTACTTAAAATTGAAGAGGGTTGAGAAGGAGAGTTGTGAGGTAGACCTTAGGTTGACCTTAGGTTTGGGACCGTGTGTTTAAGGATTTTCCTCGACTCAATTAACATCAATAGAAAAGTATAATAGTATAGTCCTGCACTAGAATCATAAGTCCTAGAGGTAACTTATCCGGATACCCTATTTTCATTCATTGCTAGTCTCTCTCTTTTATTCTTTACTTGCACTTTTCTTTCCTTCATCTTTCTATTCATTTCCCTTGTTTTTATTCTAATTTCCATAAATCCACTTATTACTCCGATTATTGTTTTCTCATATATCGTACGACTGAATAACAATTTCTCGTATTTTTAATCCCTATTCCCTGTGGATTCGACTACCCACTCACCAGGGTAATTTTATTACTTCGACAAGGCCGTGCACTTGCGGTACTGATAAACACCTAAATGTACATATTTTTCATGTATGTCTTCATATAAATGGAGTATTTTTGTATGTGTGGATGCCCATTTTCGGTCTAAATTGGTTTATTTAGTGTTACATGTACAAAAGTCACCATGGGGAGCTCGACAACATGATTTAAGGAGAAATTGGCAAGGAAAACACTATTTTCGAGCCCCGGTAATGTAGCACCACTGTAGCAACCTCTATAGCATGAAAACTTGAAGAACGGCTTGGTCAGGAGATTCATGCGGGCTACCATGCGGGCGCATAGCAGGACGCATACGCACTGTAGCAGGGGGTACTGTAGCGCACTGTAGCAACTTACGCGATTTTCTGGATTTCTCGGAAACTTTCTCTCCTCGCATGCGGGGCCGCATGGGAGGCCGCATAGCTCGCTGGAATGTGTTTTTAAAGAGGATTGGGGCATTTTTCTTAGGGTCTTTTGGCCACCTCTTCTCCTCCATCATCTTCTAGGACATCAAGGCTGTGGGGGAAGGCATTTCTGAGGAGCAAATCGAAGGGTGAGGAAGATCACACTCAAGGGAAAGCATCTAGGAGTTCGTTGGCTTTGATCTGCCGGATTCCCATCACCATCTTCTTCTAGTCTTCATCTTAGGGGAGTTGTTATAAGCTTTATCTTGTATTTCTTGTTTTGTATACATTCTTCTTTGTTGATGATGAACTAGACTCCTAAGGTCACCGGGAATCCGGTGAACCTTGGGATGAACTTGCTTGTATGAATACTTGATTTACATGTATGGTATTTGTGTGGTTTATGGTTCAAGCTTGGTGCACTTTGATGTATTGGTATGCAGGAGAACTCTGTGTATCGATTTCTAGGTTATACTAGGTTGCGTGACCATCGCCTTAGTATTAGACACACCAAGTTTGGAAGGGATACATGTACGAATACGCCGTGACCATCGGGTATTTGTACCCCTCCAACCATTAGGGTTGAGCCTAGATGTGTGTTTGACCTTAATTAGGGATTTCCCTAGGCCCATTGCAATCGTGTGAGGATTTGGGCGGAAGTGATTCCGTATTCCAATACTTATACCGGATTAGGGGTTATCACCGTGACCATCGGGGTGACCTACCTTTGGACGTCTCTTGGCCTAACCACCCTTGCCTGTGTAATTCGAGTATCCTTCTAGCTTTAGTAGTCCCGAGGGGATCCTCGCTCGGGGACCTCGAACTTTCATTGTTACTTGCTTCCTTAGAATGCTATTGTGGTGAGCCTTAGTCCACTTGTTTATAGTTTTCTCTTTGTTACTCTTCTTATCTTACTTTTATCATATAATTGCTAGGTTAGGAAATAGATGAAGGGGAAGTAATAGTAGTTCCTTGGCCCTTGGGAATACGACCCCCTCGTGCTTGCGCGAGGGGTATTACTTGGCGACCCGTGCGCTTGCGGTTAAGTCATCAGGTACACACGCAAAAGGTCGTGTCAAGTTTTTGGCGCCATTGCCGAGGAATAGGCGTATTTTTGATACTTGTTTTTGTTACTTCAGTCATTCACTTCGTTATCTATTTCATATTTTCTTTGACTATCATCGTTCTTATTTTTCTTTTCTTCATGTTGGCTTCAGGTTATGACCCGCGGGAACCCTTCGATTCTCGTTGAAGGAGAACCGGATATTGGTAGGAGAACGCACCGTAAAGGGAAAGAGCCTGTGGAAGAACGATCCAAGCAAGCCAGCATAGATTCAGAAGGGTCAGAAGCTATGGCAGAACATAATGAACAACAAAGGACATTGGCCGATTTTGTTAGACCCGCAGTAATGGGGACCCAATCAAGCATTGTGAGGCCCCCAATTACCGCAAATAACTTTGAGTTGAAGCCGTCGTTCATTCAAATGTTGCAACAGTCTGCACAGTTTAATGGGTTGGCCGATGAAGATCCCAACAACTATCTAGAGAACTTTCTTGAAGTGTGCGACATGTTCAAGATCAATGGAGTAACGGACGACGCAATCAGGTTGAGAGCCTTCCCATTTTCATTGAAGGGAAAAGCAAGACATTGGTTACATTCACTACCGAGAGCATCTATTACTACATGGGAGGAGATGGCCGAGGCGTTCTTGGCTAGGTATTTCCCTCCAGGAAAATCGGCTAGGCTCCGGAATGAAATCTCATCCTTCATGCAAGTGGAATTGGAGTCTCTATTCGAGACATGGGATAGGTTCAAGGAGCTCCTCCGAAAGTACTTGATGAGCGAGCGCGCGACTAGCTACAGAGCTAACACGTGACTCCCCGGCCGCAAGTGCACGGGTCGTCAAGTAATAACCTCACAAGGAGGGTCGTATTCCCTAGGGCCCGAGATCTACTATTACTTCCTTTTGGGAGTCACTTTCTAATCGATCGAAACAAGGTTGATGCACAATTTAAATAAAAAGAACAAGTAAAGAAATGCAAATAAAGTAGAACTCAGTCCGAAATAAAGATAGAGATGAAGAAGCCGATAATTAAGGAAGGCCGCGGGCGAGGATTCCCTCGGAAGGAGACTAAATAAGAAAGACCATGACAACTATAAAAATACTGTCGGTAAGGTTTTGGTCCGCTAGATTCGGATGTCGACTACCCCGGAACCTCCGTAGTGTAGTCCTAATCCACTACGGGTATTCCAATCTAGAAATTACCCCTACGATGTCTATGAGAGCAAGGAGTCTTGATTAGGGTTGGTCTAATGCACACTCTCGGCTAGATCAACCCTAAATGCGCGGAAGGCTATTACCACCAGAAACCTCCGGTGTGTTAATACATGCATCCCTCTTTAACTCATCAACTGACCTAATACATGCTAGCATCTTGCCAAACAAGTATCGTTCACAATCAATTCTACGGAATCCATCCAATGTAGAATGAACAACATGCTGATGAATTAAAACCAAACAATCAAACCAACACATTCATTCAAATGAATACAAGGTCATTCATACAAAGTCTCCTCCCAAGGTTCACCGGGAGCCCGGTGGCCTTGGGAGGTTTAGTTCGACATCACAAAGTTGAGGAGCTCATCATACAAAGAATCCATCAAATACAAACAAGAAAAACTCCATCAAAGACGTCGACTAGGGTTGATGGTGTAGCTCGTCGGATCCGTGCCGGCGAGCCCAATGAAGCTTCTCTGCGTCTTCCCCTTCTTCTCTCCTTCAATTCTGCCCAAGAATTCCTCCAAATACCTCCAAAGATGATGAGAGTGGTGAGTGGTGGAGTGGAGGTCGGATAGAGAACAGCCTGCCCCAAAAAAGCCTGAAGGAAACCTTATATAGCTCGAAGGTGTGCGGGCACTGCGCAGGGCTGCGCAGTGACCGCACAGCCTTCTGGCTGTGCTGTGCGGCCTGTGTGCGGGGCTGCACACAAGCCGCACAGCCCTCTGGCTGTGCTGTGCGGCCAGTGTGCGGCCCTGCGCACAGGCCGCACAGGCTTCTGTCTAATGTGTGCGGCCACTGCGCAGCCCGCACAGTGGCCGCACATGGCCGAGAAAATCAGCCTGTGTGCGGCGCGTCGGCTTCCGGGGTGCTCCAACTCTTCGTTTCTTCTTCAAACATCCCCGAAATGACACGAATACGGTTTAATCTCGCGCACTTGGTCCTCAAAACCCTGAAACGAAAATAAAAACATCAAGTGCGCAAAATGTCATCGAAAATACATAAAAGCCGCACGAAAGTACAAGAATATCATCGTTAAAACATGATGTATTTAGGTACTTATCAAATACCCCCCCCCCCCACTTAAGCATTTGCTTGTCCCCAAGCAAACGGACATGAAAACCAGGGACACTGATAAGTGACTAAATACACAACCTCAGCAAGGGATGAAAGTATCATAGCCAAAACGAAACTCAAAATGCTAAGTAAAGACCACTTGAGATCATTCACGCATTCATTGGCCGTGTTGTGCTGTGTGTGTGCAAATCCCCCTAGTTCGAAGCCCTGTAGTCCAAACAAGGTACACAAGACCCCGAGGAGCGCTTCTTGAAGCAATTCACGCCACTTAGTGGAGTACGGCCTTGAGGTGGTAGAACTACGTCTAGTAGAGTCCTAAGGATCCTTCCTCTTATTATCGAACAAATACCGGTCAAATTTTATTTTTCTGTACACAATTGCTTAACTTTTTTTTTTTTTTTTTCCGGGACTAACATGAATTGCAAATCCACATTACCTGGAACTTTGCACATTCATGTAGACGCGCTCATGTCCTTATAGCTTTTGGCAAGAGGAACACTCTGGTTAGGAGCCGGAACCCCAAGTTACTTCGCTATTAGGACAGAGGAGCACTGTCCAGGCTTTTATTCACTTTTCCCTTTTTTTTTTTTTTTTTTTTTTTTTTACCGTATTGCAAAAAAAAAAAAAAACAAGAAGAAGGTCCTTAAAACACTATTAGAAGACATTCTAACACATCAAGGCACGAAACCACTAGAATGGGTTAGCAACTAAGAGGGTCACGAAGGTGCTGTGGTCCCTCGCTTAGATGTCCAGGGTTCTACCTAGGGGAATAGTGCGAGAAATGCCTAGAATGACATGAAAATCTCAAGTGTGCAAGGTCATAAAAGAAACTTAGCATTTATCATGGTTTCGAGCTATAATACCATCACAATTAAGTACGCCATCCTAGGTATTCAATCATGCGACAATTCGAAAAAATTTGAAAAGTTTTCATACAAGTTCACGAAACAAGTAGTAAATCACATACATGCATACCCACCCCCCCACTTAAAGTAGTACATTGCCCTCAATGTACATGGATCAGCAGTACAGAAAAATTTATGCATGGAAAATAAGGAAGGTGGTTTCGTGAACTTCCCCGAGAATTGTGTAATGAAACTTGTAGGGCATGAGCTCGGGGTGGCCATCACCATGGCAACAAGCAAAGTGAAGAGGGAGAGAAATGGACGTCTTATACAACCTGCAAGGAGAAAAGACGTCGAGTCAAGCATCCATCAATCACACAAAAATAACGAAAAGAAATAAAAAATGAAAAGAAAAGTGAGCTCTCGGAAGGAAAGGACTGGTGGAGTCGTTCAAGGTCTTTTGTGTCGCCTCCAAATGACATGATCGGAGAGGTGACCTACATCTCCAAAAAAAATAAAGATCATGCAATGGTAACATGCGGAAATGAGCAAACACGAGTTGAGGAAAATGAGCAAAGCGAAAACAATGTGCCCGCGATGAAATTCAAAACTCGCTGCCAACCACCTCAAGGATTCAACTAGGATAGGAAATTAAAACCAAGAAATCACCTCAAAAATATGAAAAGAAATTGAGTTTTGAAGATGTTTTTAAAGTTGAAATGATGCGAGGGAGGTAATAGGATCGAAGCGTGTGCCAAAAGATGGAGAAAAGCCGGAGAGAAGACATTTCGGTAGCAAAACAGATTCAAATGTGCGGGTCGTGTGCGGGCAACACACCAACCGCACACTCCTCTGCCGATGGTGTGCGGGTGGTGTGCGGACCGTGCTCCAGCCGCACACCCTTTTGCCAAGGGTGTGCGGCCTCTGTGCGGCCGCACAGTGGCCGCACAAAGCCCTGCAAAATATTCAAAATTCAGCAATCTCCAAACTAAAACTAGTTTTCAACAATACAAACGCGATGAAACTCATCTCGGACAAAAGAAATATGTTGAAAAACACAAAACAAGCGGGATTTCACCGAGATGGGGAGGAAACAAGGACATACAAAATAAAGCATACCAAGAACGAAAGAAGAGGAGAGCTCACAATCCAAACCTAATTCATGCATAACCAAAATACGAAAAATGAACAAGTACAAAATTGTAAGAATCATGGGTTGCCTAACACAAGCGCTTGTTTAGCGTCACGAGCTTAACGTTGAAGTTTCTCGACATCAGGGTGGTTCAAAGGCAGAAAATTTACCTGAAGTTCCCATGGATGCAAAAGATGATCCAGCCGGCAAATTCAAGGAAAGGAGAGAATCAACATTGTGCATACCTAGGTCAACGAAGCACGCCATGTGTACCTTTTCATGAGAGTTCTTGCTTGCTTTGCTAACCTTAGGAGTCACCTTTTTCCATGCTCACTTCCAAGATCGTTCACCTTTGCTTCTCCCTTGAACCTTGCCCGGATATATATGAGGAGGGTCTTGTTGTGCCTTCTTAGGTGCCTTCTCCTCCTCAATATCAACATCATGTAATAATTCATCAAGGGGGTCCATCAAAAGGACTTCATGCACACACTCTTAGACTTGTTGCTCTGTATCATCTAGTGCATAGGAAGTGTCATCAAACTCCTTGGGGTGTTTCATTGCCTCGGGAATTTTAAAAGTGGCTTCCTCATTCCCTGCTCGCAAGGTCATTTTCCCGTCTTGGATATCCAGCAGGGCACGGGATGTGGCAAGGAAAGGCTGGCCAAGTATGATGGGGACCTCAGTAGCGTTATCAACATCGAGGATGACAAAATCAACTGGAAAGACGAGACTACCAACTTTCATAATCACATCGCTCACAACACCACGCGAGCGTCTAACAGTCTGGTCCGCAAGTTGTATGGTGATCCGTGTCGGCTCTAAGTTTTGAAGGCCCAGTTTTAAGAAAAGCTTGTAGGGCATAACATTTATGCTTGCACCAGAATCGGCGAGGGCTTTCTCTACAAGCGAGTCCCCAAAGTGACACTCCACAATTAAACCACCCGGGTCTTTGATTTTCTCGGGCAATTTGCTTTGGATAATTGCCGAACAACTCTCACCAAGAGACACCGTAGATGCTTCTTCGAGTTTCTTCCTATTTGTAAGCAACTCCTTCATAAACTTGGCATATTTTGGCATTTGAACGAAGGCCTCGACAAGTGGAAGGTTAATGTGAAGTTGCTTGACCATCTCCAAAAATTTTTGAATTGAGTGTCCTCCTTATCTCGATTGAGTCTTGCCGGATAGGGGACCTTTCGTTGGTGCTCTAGCAATTTTTTCTCTTTGCTTGGAGGTTCAATCGAACTGTCATGGCTGTCATTAGCTTCATCCCCACTCACGGAGGAAGTGCCTCTTACCATTTTCTTTTCCTTGTTCTCAGTTGGCCTAGGAACCGGCCGAACCTCAACCTCTCTACCACTCCTCAAAGTGATAGCTTGTACATGTTCCCGTGGGTTAGTCTTAGTGTTGCTAAGGAGACTACCCGGTGTTCTTTCTGCCAAGGATGCCGCAATCTGTCCCATGTGTTTTTCGATGCCCTGGATTGAAGCTTGCATGTTCCTCACTATCGTTTCAAGTGTGTTCAACCTTGCATCGGTGATTTGCATGTATTTAGCTAGGACATCCTCGGTAGTGAATTTCCTTTCCGTTGGAGGTGCCTGTGAGGACTGTGCCTGAAACCCTGGCGGTTGTGAAAATTTCTGTTGGCCTTGATTTCCCCAATTGAAATTTGGGTGATTTCTCCACCCGGGGTTGTATGTCCCACCATAAGGGTTTCCTTGAAATTTCTGCCCCTGATTCACATAATTAACATGTTCAATCGGGACGGCATCAGGGACTGCGATGGGGCAACTAGAAACATCATGCCCCCCCCCCACAAGTTCCGCAGTTCATTACTTGCTTGACACTTGTGCTCAAACGCTCGGTTCTTTCGGACATAAGCAAACTCACTTGCTTCGCAAGTGCATCGAGCTTCGCATCCTGAGCGGTCTTACTGTCTATTTCATGAACTCCTCGAGCTTGAGTCATTTTCGCCCTCGAACACCAATGTGATTCATTTCGTGCCATGTTCTCAATTAATTCTTCGGCATCTTCGGGGTACTTACCACTCAAGGATCCACCGGCTGCGGCATCAATGAGTTGACGATTCTGGTAGCTCAAACCATTATACAATATCTGCACTCGCATCCAAGCTTCGAAACCATGATGTGGACATTTTTGCAAGAGATCCTTAAATCTCTCATGGGCTTCAAAGAGGGTTTCGTTGTCCCTTTGACTAAAGGCGGAGATCTCTTGCCGTAACCTTGCAGCTTTGCTCGGGGGGAAGTATCGGCCCATAAATTTGTTCACCATTTCCTCCCATGTCTTGATGGATCCCGGGGCGAGTGATGTGAGCCACCTGCAAGCGGCGCCCCGCAAACTGAATGGGAAAAGACGGAGTCTAGCTGCATCATCAGATAGGCCATTAACTTTGAATGTCGAGCACATTTGGAGGAAACGGGATAGGTGTTCATTCGGGTCCTCATCGGCCAAACCGTCAAACTGTACTGTGTTCTGTATCATGCCGATTGGTCTGGCCAAATCAAAATTTCCTGCACTGACGGCCGGTGCTTGCACACTAAACCCTCCCCCGGTAAACTGTGGCCTCTCATAGTCCGACAACGTTCTTCTCTCTTCGGCCATAGCAATAGGAATTGATTCAGGTGCGGCAACTGATCCAGAGGAGGAACCCACTTGAGCTTCCTTCAACCGTTGGTGTATGACACGTTCGATTTCTTCGTTTTGCTCTACAAACCCAGTGGGGTTTGCACGAGTCATGCACAGAACGCCTGAGAAAACAAAAAGGCAAAAGGAGATATTAGTGAATATATAGAAGCAATGGAAACGAAAATAATAAAAGATGGATAATTACAAATGGAAGCGAAATAACTAGAGCAATGATCCAAAAGTTTTCCTAGTATTCTCGGCGTGATCCCCGGCAACGGCGCCAAAAACTTGATGAGCGAACGCGCGACTAGCTACAGAGCTAACACGCGACTCCCCGGCTGCAAGTGCACGGGTCGTCAAGTAATAACCTCACAAGGAGGGTCGTATTCCCTAGGGCCCGAGATCTACTATTACTTCCTTTTGGGAGTCACTTTCTAATCGATCGAAACAGGGTTGATGCAAAATTTAAATAAAAAGAATAAGTAAAGAAATGCAAATAAAGTAGAACTCAATCAGAAATAAAGATAGAGATGAAGAAGCCGATAATTAAGGAAGGCCTCGGGCGAGGTTTTCCTCGGAAGGAGACTAAATAAGAAAGACCATGACAACTATAAAAATACGGTCGGTAAGGTTTTGGTCCGCTAGACTCGGATGTCGACTACCCCGGAACTTCCGTAGTGTAGTCCTAATCCAGTACGGGTATTCCTATCCAGAAATTACCCCTACGATGTCAATGAGAGCAAGGAGTCTTGATTAGGGTTGGTCTAATGCACACTCTCGGCTAGATCAACCCTAAATGCGCGGAAGGCTATTACCACCAGAAACCTCCGGTGTGTTAATACATGCATCCCTCTTTAACTCATCAACTGACCTAATACATGCTAGCATCTTGCCAAACAAGTATCGTTCACAATCAATTCTACGGAATCCATCCAATGTAGAATGAACAACATGCTGATGAATTAAAACCAAACAATCAAACCAACACATTCATTCAAATGAATACAAGGTCATTCATACAAAGTCTCCTCCCAAGGTTCACCGAGAGCCCGGTGGCCTTGGGAGGTTTAGTTAGACATCACAAAGTTGAGGAGCTCATCATACAAAGAATCCATCAAATACAAACAAGAAAAACTCCCTCAAAGACGTCGACTAGGGTTGATGGTGTAGCTCGTCGGATCCGCGCCGGCGAGCCCAATGAAGCTTCTCCGCGTCTTCCCCTTCTTCTCTCCTTCAATTCTGCCCAAGAATTCCTCCAAATACCTCCAAAGATGATGAGAGTGGTGAGTGGTGGAGTGGAGGTCGGATAGAGAACAGCCTGCCCCATAAAACCCTGAAGGAAACCTTATATAGCTCGAAGGTGTGCGGGCACTGCGCGGGGCTGCGCAGTGACCGCACAGCCTTCTGGCTGTGCTGTGCGGCCTGTGTGCGGGGCTGCACACAAGCCGCACAGCACTCTGGCTGTGCTGTGCAGCCAGTGTGCGGCCCTGCGCACAGGCCGCACAGGCTTCTGTCTAATGTGTGCGGCCACTGCGCAGCCCGCACAGTGGCCGCACATGGCCGAGAAAATCAGCCCGTGTGCGGCGCGTCGGCTTCCGGGGTGCTCCAACTCTTCGTTTCTTCTTCAAACATCCCCGAAATGACACGAATACGGTTTAATCTCGCGCACTTGGTCCTCAAAACCCTGAAACAAAAATAAAAACATCAAGTGCGCAAAATGTCATCGAAAATACATAAAAGCCGCACGAAAGTACAAGAATATCATCGTTAAAACATGATGTATTTAGGTACTTATCAGTGCCCGCAATATGGATTCCCCGAGTGGATGATTATTCATACCTTCTACAACGGGTTGAATCCAAGCAATAAGCAACTTTTGGATGCTGCGGCAGGAGGGACTCTAGGAAGCAAGACTCCAGATGAAGCCCGGCACCTTATTGAAGAGATGGCGATGAATAGCTATCAATGGAATACAAGGGACCGGAAGAAGGTGGCCGGAATTCATGAGGTTGATGCAGTTACATCTTTGGCGGCACAAGTAGAGTCATTGAGTAAGAAGTTGGATGCTCTAACTTCACCAAGAGTTGCGGCCATCACTACGTGTAACTGTTGTGGGGGAGGTCATGCTTCAAGTGATTGTCCGGTGGAGCAGGCGGATTTTGTGGTAAATAATTATAGAGGACAAGGCCAAGGCAACCTGTACAGCGGAACATACAATCCGGGGTGGAAGAACCACCCAAATTTCTCTTGGAGCAATCAAGGGCAGTCACAACAAAAGAATAATGCACCACCGGGATTTCAAGGTCAACAAGCACCGAATTTAGAAAGCCGAGTGACAGGGTTAGAAGGGAAGATGACCGATCTAGAAAGAGCTCTCACACGGTTTGTTTCTTCATCGGATGCTAGATTTCAGTCGGTGGAAGCTACACTTCGCAATCACACTGCCTCCTTACACAATTTGGAGAATCAAGTGGGGCAAATTGCGAAGACATTGGCGAAAAGACCTCAAGGGAGTTTGCCCAGTAATACAGAGACTAATCCAAGGGAGCAACTAAAGGCAATCACCTTGAGGAGTGGGAAAGAGGTCGAGAGAAATCTCCCTTTAGAAAAGAGAGAATCACCCAAACTTGAAGAGGTAGCCGGAGAAGTAACAAAGGAAAAAGAGGTGGCACCCCCACCGTACAAGCCGAGGATTCCCTACCCTTCAAGATTGAAGAATGATCAAGACAACGAACAATACAAGAAATTTCTTGGTATTTTCAAGCAATTGCACATCAACATCCCATTAGCGCAGGCATTGGCCCAAATGCCTAAGTACACGAAGTTCTTGAAGGACCTCTTAACCAATAAGAGGAAATTGGAGGAGAGTGCATCTGTAATCCTTGATGCCAATTGCTCGGCCGTATTGCAAAAGAACATGCCGAGCAAAAGAAAATATCCCGGGAGTTTCATAATACCATGTAACATTGGCAACATGGGTGAGGAGATGGCATTGGCCGACTCGGGGGCAAGTATCAATGTCATGCCTTACACATTCTTCCAAAAGCTAGGCCTAGGCAAGCCAAGACCCACTCGGATGACACTTTAACTCGCGGACCGATCGGTGAGGCATCCGAGGGGGATTGTGGAAGATGTGTTGGTGAAAGTCGACAAATACATATTTCCTGTTGACTTCGTGGTGTTGGATGTCGATGAGGATGTCGAGGTTCCATTGATCCTTAGAAGACCATTCTTGCGCACTTCCAAGGCCTTGATTGACATGGACGGTGGGGAGCTCACATTGGGAGTGGGAGAAGACAAACTTACATACCGCCTCGCCGAAGCCATGAGACACTCTCTTGATTTTGATGATACCTTATATTTCCTTGACACCACCGATGGACTAATAGATGATTATGTGCAGGAAATGATGAACCCAGATCCATATGAAGGTTGGCAGGAACAAGACTTGGAGATTGAAGAAGAAGTACTCTCCATTGGTCTAGTCAAGGGCGACTTCAAGCAAGAAACGGAGCGTATGAAGAAGATGCTTCGGAGGATGAAGAGGTCGAAAAGACGCCACAAGAAGAACCCCAACAACAAGGGGAATGAACATTCAAGGAATAGGGGTGATTCGCCTTTTGGTGGTAACAAATTCGACAACTCCCCCTCTGCTCTACAAAAGTTATGTAATGCATGCTTTCAGGTTGTAGGGAAGAGGGCAAACTTCATTCATGAACCTCCATAAGGTAAGAAAGGTACTTCAAGCTAAGTGACGTTAAACAAGCACTTCTTGGGAGGCAACCCAAGGTTTTACAGTTTTTCTAGGACCTAGTTTAGCTTTAGATTGAATAAAAGTCTTGGTTTTGGTGTCCTGAATTTTTCATGTGCTTACGCTGCGATTTTCTTGTGGGTTTTTGATGAATTACGTGTGCCTTAATGATAATTGATGAAGTTTAAGTCAGTTGAGTGTGTTTTCTGTGGTCTCTGGTCGTGTTTTCATGATTTTTACAGGTTTTAAGTGTTGTACAAGAGTTTTTGAATTTTTCTGAGAAGTCTATAAAATTTTCTAAGTAAACCAGAGAAAACACACGGCCGTGTGTTACCATCAGGGCTCAACCAGTGAAGCCACAGGGGCGTGACCTTGCCCCTGTGAAAAACTCCAGAAGGGGCACACGGCCGTGTTGAATTAACACACGGCCGTGTAGATTTTTGCAGAACTTATATTCTCACCCCAGAGAGTCCACAGGGGCGTGTGGGTGCCCCTGTGAGAAACCTTGTGCTATGGCACACGGCCATGTGGAATTAACACACGGCCGTGTGAATACTCTGCATAACCCCTCTTTCTCCCGAGAATTCACAGGGGCATGTGGCTGCCCCTGTGAGAGGATTTGTGAATGGCACACGGCCGTGTGGAGTTTTCACACGGCCGTGTGGACTACTTAGCAATTCTCGGGATGAACCAGAGAAGCCACAGGGGCGTGTGGGTGCCCCTGTGGCTGGCCTTGTGTTCTTGGCCAGGCACACGGCCGTGTGCAATTAACACACGGCCGTGTGAAATATGATAGAGGCCTTATGAATTTTCCCTTGAATCTACAGGGGCGTGGACCAGCCCCTGTGGGAACCCTTGTGAAGGCACACGGCCGTGTGGAATTAACACACGGCCGTGTAAGGTAGTCCAGAGAGTGAACAGAGTGCGCACAGGGGGGTGTGTTGGCCTCTGTGAACCCTAATTTCAGAGGCACATGCCAGTGTAACATGTTCACACGGCCGTGTGAATTCCCAAAACTTCAAAAGCCGCGCGTTTTCGGTGGTTCTTCACTTGTGCCTCTTCATCATTCCACATTAAATCACTCCCTTCTCTATTCCCCCGACCTTCTTAGAGGATTTGAGTGGATTTTATTGAAGTTTTTCCGGCCGATTTTAAGTTTTTCACATTCACTCCGTCGGTATGAACTTCAAAACCTTTTTCTTCGTTAATTCTCAATTTGATTAGTTCTTAGTTGATTATTTCGCTTGTTTTTAATGATTATCATGTATGCGAATGTGTTTAGAATGAGTTTAGAATAAATTTGGATGTAAATTTTGGATTCTTCAACCCACGGCCATGAGGCTCTCTCCGCCAGAAGCTCCACACAGGCGTGTGGAATTAACACACGGCCGTGTGGATTTCTGCAGAATGAGTTTTTGGACTGATTCTTGAAAATTTTCTTTTGCAACTTTGCAGATATGTCTTCTAGGTCGAAGAAAGCGGCAGGCAAGCGTCCACGAGTAGCTACTCCACCCCCCGAGGAGATGGAGTTTGATATACCCAAGCACAGAGAACGGTTCAAGAAACTTTCGGCACTTCGATTTGGACAGTCGCGCTACCCAGATTTGAGCGTATTGAGAGACATACAGGGGGGCGATGCCATAGCCACAGAGGTGGAGGAGTTGCTGGCTGTAGGCAGTTGGGGTCGAATGTTATCTATTCGAGAGCCAGCAATTCGAGTGATCACTCTCGAGGTTTTATCGATATTCGAGTTCGACAGAGGGTATGATAGCTTCACAAATGGCGAGACGATCCAGTTTCGTGCCCTTGGTCAACACTTCGTATCAGCGTTACCCAGTTCTCGATCATGATGGGCCTGTATGATCAGTCATATACCAAGACAGAGGAGTACGCATTACTGCCCACTGATTATCCGGGGACCCTGACACCTCAGAGGATCTATAGGGCATTGTGCGGGGATGGGCAGTACGAGCAGGGGGTTTCGAAGGCGACATTTCTTTCCCGGCCAGCGTACAGGTACATTCATGCCATCCTGAGCAGGTCTATTAGTGGCCGAGGGGACAGTACATGGGTACTGAGCAGACAGGAGCTGCTATACTTACACTCCATGGTACAGGGTGAGCCACTCCACCTGGGGCACATTCTAGCCGAGTACATGTGCCACTAGGGCCAGTACCCCAGGGTTGGAGTCATCTTCGCAGGTCCCTACATCACACGCCTCATCATAGGCCTGGGACTCAGAGATGGGGTGCGCGGGGCCGAGAAGATCGCTACACCAGCCCCGCTCACCAGAGAGACATTGAGACTTATGGGGATGGTCCGCAGATCAGGGCCGGGAGTCTATACTATGATCATACCCCAGTCAGAGCAGGCCGAAGGGTCACATGCAGCGTTAGAGCCACCCCCAGTGGATACAGAGGCAGGGGCAGAGGCCGAGGCACCCCCCACAGCACCGGAGCCACCTCAAGTGCACATCTTTTCTCCCTCTCGAGGCCAGGACAGGTTCGAGCGCCTCGAGAGCGCCGTGGGTATTATGCAGACAGAGCTGGCCGAGATGAGGGCCGCACAGGCAGCAGGGTTTGCCGAGTTGAGGGCCACTCAGGCATCATAGTTCGCTCAGCTATCGGCACAGCTTGCCACAGTGATACAGTTATTCAAGCGATCAGTGGTGCGACCTCGACGAGTACCCAGAAAGGACTCTCCCTCTGGGTTTGCATTTATTTTTCTCTTGTTTTGTCTCGAGTTTTATCTCATTATCATATCTTTATATACTCGAGCTTTATTTTAGTTTTTATTGAGTTATACTGAACCCTTGTGTATGTGTGCGCAGATGGTCTTGGATGTAATGAATTTGAGGAATAGTCATAGGCACGGTCAAGGACCATGTGTGCTCCACAAACCATTGAGACTCAACTCTCAATGACCTAGCTCCATCAAACGCAACACTTGGAGTTCAGGGGAGTAATGTTTCAATTGCCCACTTCCACACTAATTGTTCTTAAATGTTTATTCATTATTGTGCTTACATGCGTACATTGGGGACAATGTACATCTTAAGTGTGGGGGGGAGTTCACATTGCACACACTTTTACTTGTGCGCTCAATTGTTTATGCTTATGTAGCCTATGGCGGTTCACCTTAGTTGCAACGGTTGTATTCTTAGAGTCTAGGAGAATTTTTAACATTGTATCTATCATGCTCTAGTTTTTACTTGAATTTCTAGGGAATTTTTTCTCGATTACAACTCATTGCACTACTCACTCTTGAAATCTTTTGGAAACTTCAGCTCGAAGTTTTAAGGACTAGTTTAGTACTACTCTAGTAAGTTGTGAAGTCTTATGTAGCTAAAAAAAAAAAAAAAAAAAAAAAACCTAGCTTGTGAATGTTATTATAGCTTTTATTTGTGCATTTGCGGTGGAAAGAGCTACCTCCTATAAAGTATGAAGCTACTCTCATAAGTCGGATACAAGTTATGCCCTAATGAGAGAAAGAGCTATCTCATGGGAAGCGTGAAAGCTACTACCCCGGTAGAAAGAGCTACCTCCTCGAAAGTGTGAAAGCCACCTTTGGCGGCCGCCTAGGAAAGGGCTACCTTAGAGGTTGAGTGAAGCTACTACTTCCTTACTTTGTGTATATGAATAAGTCCTTATAACAAGAGTTTGGGGAGTACTCGTTGGTTCTCTTGAGTGAAAACTCGCACACACTTACATGTTTTCGAGTTATTATCGTTTTTGATTCGAGTTTTTGACTAGAGTATTGGTAATCTTATGCAATATTTTGATTTCCCCTTACTTGTAGAATGCTTCTTTTGCATACTTTTGGTGAACCTAAGGCCGAGCACTTTCAATTGTTCTTCCCAAGTACTTTCACGTTCTATCTTGCTTGAGGACAAGCAAAAGCTTAAGTGTGGGGGGATTTGATGAGTGTTCATGTAGCAATGATGCGAAGCATTATTATCTTGCAATAAGCATTAATTTAATCAGATTTTCTCACTAAATAGTGTGCATTTGTTTACTTTTGCGCATTGTAGGTTTATGGAGCTAATTTGGAGAATAGGAACGAAATTAGATCATGTTCGGCATTGTTGGGGAGTTTTCGGACCAAACAAGGACAAGGCACAAGCCCGGACTTGTGAGTGTGTGCCAACCTCCTTTTGGAGGGGCACAAAGGCAGTCACATTCACAACAAGTCCGACTTGTGTAACTTAGGAGAACTCTACCAAAGAGAAGACTTGAAGCAATCGACATGATCTACCATTGATTGTGTGCCCAATTCAATGGCCTCAGTGAAGAACAACGTATTCGGAAGCATTTCGGCAAGTTACTGCAGCAGCACTGCAGCTTGTTACTGTAGCAATTCACTGTGGTAAGTTACTGTGCATTTTCTGCCGAAAATCGGGAGTCCAGAAAGTTCACACGGGCGTGTGGAATTAACACACGGCCGTGTGAAATATTTTCCAGCAAGCCAGAGACTTCACACGGGCGTGTGGAAATTCCAGACGGCCGTGTGAAGTAATTTTTCAGGAAAGACAGAAGCTTCACACGGGCGTGTGGAAATTCCACAAGGTCCTGTGAAGTCCCGATAAGTTCAAAATTAATGCCGCACTCAGCCTATTTAAAGCCCGATTTGGATACTTTTTGGGGATCTTTTGACCTATCTTTCTTTTTAACTCCTGGAGGGTGCGGCTAGTGTTTTGAAGAGGATTTTGTGGAGGATTGTAGCACGCCATCGGCATCGTCACTGACGTTCGACGGCCGCATAAGACCACGGCCACACCATACGCGAGGGGGTTTTCATTGATGTCTTTAGTTTGTGCTTTCTTTCATAAATTGATGAACATGCATAGCTCCATGAGGAGCTAAACCCCTCGTGGGTATTCGGACTTGTAAAACTCTAGGATAATTATGTTTCTATGACAATGTTATTATGCTTTTCAAATTTTGATATATAAATTCGAGTTTTGATTTTAATTATCTTTCGCTATTGTTTTCTCTTAGCCGTGACACTAAAGATTGAGAACAATCTAGCTTATCCTTTGGAGGTGTGACAACTCCTATAGGATTAGACTACTTAAAATTGAAGAGGGTTGAGAGGGAGAGTTATTGGGTAGCACCGTACCCCTTTTCCTTCCGATGTGATTTTTCCCTACCTCCGATTCCTTGATTTATTAGCGGTCGAAATAGAGTGAAGTGCTAGGTAGACATACTCCCCCAAGGCTTTGCGGTGACGTGAATCCTATGCACTAGGGCTTAATTTAGACTAGGGTTCTTCCACCTGGACCAAAGAGTTAGAACTACTACACATAGGAACAAGTTTTATCACTAGGAGTCCCAAGAACTTAAAGAAATTCTACGTAGTGTTAGGCTTAGGTAGAAATACTCCCCTGGGGCTTAGTTGAGCAATCAACAGTGTGAAGGGTTGACGTGAATCCTATTGCCGGGACATAGTGTTGGGGTTAGTCACGGTTGACCTTAGGTTTGGGACCGTGTGTTTAAGGATTTTCCTCGACTCAATTAACATCAATAGGAAAGTATAATAGCATATTCCTGCACTAGAAGCATAAGTCCTAGAGGTAACTTGTCCGGATACCCTATTTTCATTCATTGCTAGTCTCTCTCTTTTATTCTTTACTTGCACTTTTCTTTCCTTCATCTTTCTATTCATTTCCGTTGCTTTTATTCTAATTTCCATAAATCCACTTATCACTCCGATTATTGTTTTCTCATATATCGTACGACTGAATAGTAATTTCTCGTATTTTTAATCCCTATTCCCTGTGGATTCAACTACCCACTCACCGGGGTAATTTTATTACTTCGACAAGGCCGTGCACTTGCGGTACACACGCAAAAGGTCGTGTCGAAATCCCAATAAGTTCCGGGCATTAGAATTCTCATAATCCCAAAGATTCACAACAAATCTTAAGTTCAACATAAACAAGGGTTTCGCAACCTCAACGAAGCGATAATCCAACACAACTCGAATATTAGCAAATCAATTAACAAATAAAACATTTAAGATCAACTCAATAGAAATTATCATTCACCAAAATGCCAACCAAATATAAATCCATACAACTGTACTCAAACCATGATATAAGTGTATATGAATAAATATAAGTATGTGCTCATGAAATATATCTAGTTATCGGCATTCATCCAATAAGGCAATGCAGAAATATCCCACTCACAGAAATGGTGATTCATCTCCTTCGCGAGCTAATCCTCAGCTACTCCCTTGCCTCGAGCCAAAGTGTTGTCTCCTTACCAAAGCAATTACAACAACAATGTTAGCACAAGCATACAAGGAAACCCTAGGTTTCCCCTACCAACAACCCTAACCAGCTATAGGGTTTACTCCTATAAACCTAGAGGCTAACAGAGGGATCCTAAGGGTTAAAGCCTCACTCTCTAACCCAAAGGAACCAAGAAAACAAGGGGAGAGGGCCGGAGCTACAGTAGCTCCAAAACAAGCAAGAAGAACACTCAAGGGTTCTTGAGGTCAAAGCCTACAACCAAATCCAAAACTTCTCTCAAGACCCACAAACAATAAACAAGGATGAAAACAAGGATTAAACTCCTCTCAAGGCTCCAAACAAACACTAGATTCATCATCCAAAGAAGAAGAAAGGAACAAGAAAGAAAGAAAGAAAGGAAGAAGAGTTTACCTTGATCAATCAAGGGATTGATTTGCAAGCTCCACAAACCAACCAAAAATCTCCTCCAAACCAGCCCTAAACTCTCAAGAATGGTGGAGGAAGAGAAGGGGAAGGAAAGAGGAGTGCTTGGGAGAAGAAATGAAGTAAAATGAAGCCAAAACGAGTTTTTAATAGCCCCACAACGAAGGTGTGCGGGTCATGTGCAGCCCCGTGCAGTGGCCGCACACCCCACAGCCTGGGGTGTGTGGCCTGGTGTGCGGCCCGAACACAGGCCGCACACCCCTCTGCCAAGGGTGTGCGGGCCGCACAAGGCCACTAAAATGCCTGTGCGGGCTGCGCACAACCCGCACGCTCTCTGCGCGACTTGCACATGGCCCGAGAACCTCTTAAAACTCTCAAAACTGAACCCAAAACATCAAACAAACAAACAAACACCGAATGATCGAAAGACACCAATCTACACAAGAGAGAAAAACCCGAAATATTACAGGTCTTCTCTTCTATTCATCTTCTTCTTCACTTGTGCCTTTCACTTCTCTCTCATTTCTTCCCCATTTTCCTTCATTTTTCTTGCCCTAGAATCCTCTCCTCCTCCTCTAAAAACATTTTGTACTGAAGTTTTGAAGAAAAACCACTCTTTTGGCCGGATTTAACTTAAGGATCACTCCATAAACCCTAGGTTTTGAGGTGAGCATGCTTTCTCATGAACTTGGTGTTCTCATGGTTGTTTGGGCTGATTTTTCCATGGTTTCTTCTCTCCTGGGTTATTACAATATTGTAATGTTGTTTTTGAATGGTTGTATTTTTAGATCATCAAGTTTTCGAACAAGATTCTTGCAAAAAAATTTCGGAGTTACTGTAGCACTACATGTTTTTCATCAATCTTTCATTTTTTCACTTATGCTTTGCTTGTAACTTGTTTAATGGTTTCTCCTTTGATCTTGTACGATGAGGGTGAAGAGGATAGCAAACAAAATAGCCCGGAATGAGCCTCCTCCACCTCCGGAACAACCCAAGCTTAAAAAGGAGGACCATAAAACCCGATTCGCACTTCTTTCACGCAAGAGTTTTGGGAAGATTCGACGAATTGATTGGGATATTTTGAAGCTCTTGGGTTTGGATGAAACAATCTTGGAACTTATTTCTCATGTGGGATGGGACAAGCTATTTGCCATTGAAGAACCTACATATAAAGAATTGACTCTCGAAGTGTTGAGCACATTTGAAGTGTATAATTTCAATCCCTTCTCTCGCCAATCCGGCTACATATCATTTCGTGCTTTTGGGAAGAGCCACAGAATAACTCAAGATCAGTTTGGGCGAAGTTTCCTTAACTCCATTTTCTTGTACTTAGCATGTTTGTCCCACCTTGTTCTGCTGACTTATGTACATTGGGGACTATGTACAGCTTTAGGTGTGGGGATGGATTTTTGGAGTACTTTTTATTAGTGCATGTTTTTATCAGTGCATGTTTTGATTGCCTATGATAGCTATGATTTCTCTGTTTAGAACTTCCTGCCTTGGTAGATTGATAGTTGTGAGCTGTACTTTACCTGTGCTTACTCCAACCAACCCATCATAATTATTTTGGCATTGGATTGTTAAATTCTATTTTTAATACTCTTTTAAGAGCTTTTGAGTTCCTTCATTGTTTTCTTTAGCATAAAGTGAACTATTGTAGTGGGTTTAACCAGGGGATTTGAAAGATAGTCTGTACATATATATAAAAAGAAAAGTCTATGACAGTATTCCTCTGCAAATATAGCATGAATGAGTCTATGTAGATTGTAATCAAGTAGGATGGGTGGCTCTTGTGCCTGGCCAGCATGTGCATCCATCTGAAAGATTTTGGCGCAGTCTATGTTAGTCGGGGACTCAGAAAAAAAAAAGAAAAAAAAAAGTGTATGTCTGTATATACGTGAGAGTAATAAAGTCTCTTAATCCCTTGGTACTCGCTGTGTAGTCACTTAAGAGCTAAAGTTTTATCTAGGAAGCGAAGGACTCTTAACTGAATATTGAGGATGTATTTAACATTTTAATGCCGTTTTCATTGTGTGTGGGGTGAATGGTCATCCTAGGGTAATCTAGGGTGTGGAGGTCAAGGTGGGAGTTAGCACACACTCTCGGGGTACTCTAGGAGAAATAGAGCTAGTATTACTTGACTATTCATTGTACAGCTCACTTCTTGATTTCTACCAACTCGTGCTTGTGGAGTTCTTTACTTTTGAGCTTGAGGTCGTACATTTAGCCGTTTATCTTCTTGCCCCTGTTCTTCATGTTTGTTTTCTTGGGGACAAGCAAACTCTTAGGTGTGGGGATGTTTAATAAACGTCTAAATGTACGTATTTTATACGCATGCATGCACATAATTTTCATATTTTGTTAATAAATAGATGCCCTTTTGTGGTCTAAATTGGTTAATTTCGTGTTTCAGGTGCAATAGATGCTTAGGTGAGCTCAACCACGCGATTTGAGAAGAAATCAGGGCCGAAATCGTCATTTTTGGGTCCGGCACTATAGCAGCACTGTAGCAGCTGAAGCACGCACATTTGAAGAATTTTCTAAGTCCGGCACATTCTTTCGACTCACATTACAGGCTACCACACGGGCCGTATATGGACCGTGAGCTCACCTGTGAAGAGGCACGAATTCACCCCTTTTATGGGAATATTTAGGGTTTCTTTTGAGGAGAAGTGTTCTTCTTAGAGCCTCTCACCACTACTCCGGATCTGAGGAAGAAGAAGCTTTTGGAGGGTGATCTTGGTGAGGAGAGCAAGGCTTTTGGGAAGGATCTATGATCTAAAGCTTGAATTTAGAAGGTTGAAGACAAGGGAAGCCACCCCTTTGAGTGGCGTCTTTGGAAGTTCTCCGGCCTTCATTCTTTGAGGGAGTCCTTCTCATGCTTTTGTTGGTTGTTTTCATGTATTTCTTGTTGTATTTAGTGAACATGAGCAACTAAACCCCAAGGTCACCGGATGAAGGTGAACCTTGGGGGTGAACTTGTGATGTTTTGAATGTTTTGTTGTAATTAATGTTTGTGGCTTGTTTGTGATCCATTGTTTGGTGTTTTACATGCTTGATATGTATGAGTAAGATCATTGCCCTAGTGTTAGACTCACCAAACTTGGAAGGGAAATACATGTATGAATACACCGTGACGATCAGGTATTTGTACCCCTCCACCCATTGGGGAAGAACCTAGATATTGAGTTTGACCCTAATTAGAGATTTCCCTAAGCGTAATGCGATCATAGGAGGATTTGGGCGGAAGAGATTCCGTGTTCCAATACTTGTACCAGATTAGGGGTTATCGTCGTGACCATCGGGGTGACCTACTTTTGGATGTCTCTTGGCCTAACCACCATCACCTTCATTACTCTAGCATCCTTCTAGCTTTAGTAGTCCCGAGGGGATCCTTGCCCGGGGACCTCACACTTTTATTGCTAATTGTTCCCTTAATGTGCTTGTGTGATGTACCTTAGTCCACTTGTTTATAGCTTTCTCTTTTGTTAGTTTTCTTATCTTGTTTTAATACTATATTTGGTAGACTAGACAGTGTCATCTAGGGGAAAGTAATAGCAGCTCTTGGGACCCTAGGGAATACGATCCCTGTGTCACACATAGGGTATTACTTGATGACCCGTGTGCTTGCGGAACATGTATCATTAGCCTTTTGTTCCAAAGAAAGATTTGATGCTAAAATCACGGGTAACTTCATTTCTTCTACCAAAAATGCATACTCCAAGTGTTTTGGAAATGTTTTCAACTCCTGATCAGGTGGTTCTTTAATGGATGGTCGAAGTCGGCTTTCCTTTAATCTTTCAATTTCTTTAAATTGATTTGCTTGCTGTTGATTAACATAACCTGAAACCTTCTCCAAATCATCTTGAGTTGATCCTGAGATTCCAGTGTAATTCCCAACTCACAAGCTTCCTCTGTCGAATCTACAATTCCCATTGAAAGACTTCTTGCCTGTTGATAAGTGTCTAAATGTATGTGTTTTAACATACATATTTTGTTCACTTAGCATGTGTTTTTATATGAATGGATGCCCGTTTTATGCTTAATTGAGCATTATTTATGTTGTAGGGCATGGAGGAGCCATGAGGAACATGATAATACGATTTGGGCGAAAAAGGATGAAGAATCAAGGTGCTGGAGTACTGCAGCATGCGGGGCCGTATAAGGGGCCGTGAGCACCAAAAGACAGGGATTTTCAACTAGCTCTCACGGCCCCCTATCCACCCCGGGATCCATTCATCCACCCCGGGATGCACCCCCACATGAGACAGGTTTTGCCCTATTTTTGCCTATCTATCCACCCCGGGATGGATCTATCCACCCCGGGATCCTGCGGGAGTATATATAGAGGTTTTTAGGGCACACAAAAGAGAACTTCTTGGCCGGCATCTAAAGGAAAGAAACGAAGAAATCTTTGAAGAGACGACGATTTGGAGCCAAGGAAGGAGGCAAGAACATCATTTTGAAGGGGAGAAGCTTCACCATCAAGGAGGCAAGGATCCAAGACAAGGGGAAGCGTCATTCGGCATCTCTTGGACGGAGGAAAGCGTCATTCGGCCGGACCTCCACCTCCTCCTTCATCATTTCATCTAGGGAGTGTCATTTATGAGCTTTTTAAGTGATTTAATTTGTATTTTTGTTGTTACTTGCTTGATGGCACACTAGACCCCCAAGGCCACCGGATGTTGGTGAACCTTGGGGGGTTCATCATGTATTTTGGATGATCTTTACTTAATTGCAAGCTTGGTTTGGTTTAAGATTTAGTTAATTGTGCTTCATGTCTAGAATTACCATATGGAGAGATCCGTAGTTCTTTCTTGAATTATACACGTAGATGTGACCTACTCACGTGTATTAGGTCATTAATGAACTAAAAGGGGTTACTTGTATCGGCACATCGAGAAATCGGGTGTCGATAGCCCTCCGAGCTTTAAGGATAGACTAGGGTTTAGTGTATCCTTATTTTGGGATCTCCTTATACTTAATGCAATCGTAGGGTTGTTGGTTAGGAAGAGATTCCAACCAATATCCGTATGGGATTAGGGTTCAATCGCCGAGAAATTGGGGTTGATCTAATCTTGAGATCCTTCGGTCTAAATCAACCAAGCTACCTTTCATCCTTCATCCATGTATCATGATGACCCCTCAAGGGGATCCACATCCATAGGCCTTTACTCTTCATTGTAGCACTTGCAACCATATTATATGCTTTTAAATTTGTCTAATTACATCGTATTTATTTCTTTGCTTAAAAAGAACATACATCAATGCTTGTTTGGTTAGGTTAGATAATAGGCGATGGAGGAGTAAGAGTAGCTCCTTAGCCCCGTGGAATACGACCCTTGTGCTTTTGTGCAAGGTATTACTTGGCGACCCGTGCGCTTGCGGATCGATTCAATCAAGTTTTTGGCGCCGTTGCCGGGGACTTCTAAGGAATTCTGAGAAACTTCTAGCCTATTGCTCTAGCCATTTATTTATTTATTGTTCTTTTCTTTTCTCTTATTTTCATTTCTTTTGAGCTTGACTTGTTCTATCTTTCTTGATTTGTGCAAGGTACTGTGTATGACACGTGGAAATCCATCAAACTTGGTGGAGCCGGATAGTGAGATTGAAAGGACCTTGCATCGGAGGTTGAGAGAAATTGGTGAAGACCCGATTGAACAAGGTGTTCAAGTTGAGACTAGTGAGTCGTCAATCATGGCTGAAGAGAGACGAACTTTGTCCGAATATGAAAGGCCACAATTTACGGGTGAAGAATTCAGTGTCCATGCACCTACTATTGCAACCCATAATTTCGAAATCAAAGCAAGCACAATTGGCATGATCCAGAATTCAGTCCAGTTTAATGGTCTTGCGAATGAAGACGCGCACGATCACCTTTCCCGTTTCCTCCAAATTTGTTCTACATTCAAGATAAATGGGGTAACGGATGATGCTATCCGGTTGCGTCTTTTCCCATTCAGTCTTAGGGACGCGGCCTACCGTTGGCTCACATCTCTACCGCCGGGGTCGATCAAGACATGGAAAGACATGGTCGAGAAATTCCTTGGGAGATACTTTCCTCCTAGCAAAGCGGCAAGATTGAGGCAAGAAATTTCAGCCTTTAAGCAAGGAGAGTCCGAAAGTTTATTTGAAGCTTATGAGAGATTCAAGGACCTTCTTCGAAGATGCCCTCACCATGGGTTTGCTTCATGGATGCGGGTGCAAATCATCTACAATGGGCTGAATTATGCCACTCGCCAACTCATTGATGCCGCGGCGGGTGGATCACTTAGCAACAAGTATCCCGACGAGGCCGAGCAACTACTTGAGTCCATGGCAAGCAATGAATCTCATTGGGCCTCAAGAGGAACACCACAGAAAGGGGCCGGAATTTATGAAGTTAAGGCCGATGATGCTCTAGCCGCAAAGGTCGAGATGTTGTCCAGGAAGATTGATATGCTCATGGGTAGCAGTTCCAAGTCTGAAGCCGTCATGAGTTGTAGCACTTGTGGAGGTGGACATGTCACCACTCAATGCCCTATTGCTAGCTCCTCCGTCGCACCCATTGAGACTGTTGACTACATTGGGAGCCCAAGGCCGCAAGGAAATCCTTACAGCTCTACCTACAATCCGGGGTGGAAATACCACCCTAACTTCTCTTGGAATCAAGGACAGCAACAAAAGGGTGGCCCCCCTCAGAATCCTCAAGCACAACCACCTTTGCAAGAGAAGAGATTTACCACCGAAGATGTACTTGCCAAGTTCATGATTGGCACCGAATCACGATTTAACAGTATAAATTCGCAACTCAGTGACTTTGGGTCCATTATGAGAAATCTTCAAGCCTCGGTGCAATCTCTTGAGCATCAAGTGGGGCAACTTGCCAAGGCAAATGCAGAACGACCTTCAGGAAGTCTTCCTAGCAACACCGAAGAGAACCCAAGGGAGCAACTGAAGGCCATTGCCCTAAGAAGTGGAAGGCAAGTGGAGACAAGGGTCGAAATTGACCCAAGTGTCAAGGAAGCAGGGATAACCCTCATGGAAGATCCCAAATCTGCTGAAGAAGTTGTTGAGAAGGATGATCGGGGAGGAAACAATGAATCTCATCTTCGGGGAAAATCAAATCCACCCGAGTACAAGCCTCCAATTCCCTATCCGGCTAGATTGAAACAAGACAAGGAGGATGTGCAGTTTAGAAAATTCATCAACATCTTCAAACAGCTCCACCTCAATATCCCGATCGTTGAAGCTTTAACGCAAATGCCCAAGTATGCCAAGTTTCTGAAGGAGCTCCTCACCAATAAAAGAAAATTAGAAGAGGAAGGCACAGTGGCACTCTCGGGAAATTGTTCGGCTATTTTAGAAAAGAAGCTCCCACAAAAATTGAGAGATCCGGGAAGTTTTATAATTCCTTGTGTGCTTGAAGGAGGAGTTCAAGAAAATGCATTAGCGGATTCGGGGGCAAGCATCAACGTCATGCCCTACACCATGTACTTGAAGCTTGGCTTGGATGAGCTTAAACCCACAAGGATGACTCTACAATTGGCGGATCGATCAACAAGAAAACCTCGTGGGATTGTGGAGGACGTGATTGTTCGAGTAGATAAATTGGTCTTTCCTGTGGATTTTGTCATCATGGATATTGATGAAGATGTGGAGACACCGTTAATTCTTGGTCGGCCATTCTTAAGTACCTCTGGTGCCCTAATTGATCTCAAGGGAGGAAAACTAACACTTAGGGTTGGAGAGGAGGAAGCAGTGTACACGTTGCCGGCGGCCATGAAACATTCCCTTGACCATGACGACACATTATATTTTGTTGATGAAACTGATCGATTAATTTCTACTTGTGTGCAGGAGGTGCTATCATTAAATCCTTTGGATGAATACTTAGAGGAGGTGGAGGACAAAGAACAAGAAGAACCCCACAATCCCCCTCCAAGTCACAATTTGAAGAAACCAAAGGAGGAAGTGATATGTACCAATGCCAAGGAAAAAGAGAAGAAAGAATCAATGTTGAAGAAAATTTGGAGGGAAGTACGGGGGAAGAAAAAGAAAGGTACCAACCCCCGTCGTTCAAAATCTCATGGAGGGAAGGTAAAATTTGAACCCCTCTTTGATCATGAAAAAGTTAATGTCTATTCGTTGATGTCTTTGAACTTGCCGGGTAACAATGTTGTTTCAAGCTTAACCGGGGGTAACTTCAAGCTCTTTGAACCCCCATGAGGTAAGAAAAAAGGTACGTCAGGCTCGTGACGTTAAACAAGCGCTTCTTGGGAGGCAACCCAAGCATTCGGGGGTCTTTAGTTCACTTTTCGTATTTTGGATGTTCATCTTATTGTTGTAGTCGCCGTTTTTCTTTACTAGCTTTGAAATTGAATAAGTCCATGCTAGCTTTTCTCTTGTCATCTTAAGAGTGGTGTAATCATTTTATTTGTTGAGTGTTGCTTGTTTTTGTTGTCATTTTGTGCATTAGATCAATTTGTTTCATGTTTCGTTCAAGTTGGTGGTATTCTATAATGTTTCAATGTCATCCTTAGCCATTTGGAGAAGAAAAATTCCAACTTTTGAGTGATTTCCAGGTCCTCACGGCCCTAAGGGGGCCGTTTGGAGGGCCATGAGACGATTCCAGTGAGTTTGGCTTGTGTCTCACGGCCCCCCTCACGGCCGTATATGGGGCCGTGACAAATTTCCAGTGAAAATGGCCTAGGGCTCACGGTCCCCTTCACGGCCGTATGGGGGGCCGTATGCCACGGGTCCTGGACCTATATCCTCACCATTTTCTTCATAACTCTCTCATTTCTCATCCGTTTTCCCTCATTCTTTCACCATTTTTCTTCATTTTTCTTCCTCTACACGAATCTACTACTTCCAAGGACCTAATTTGCATGATTTATTGGGAGTTTTGCCATCATCTTCACCTATCCTTTAAGGTACCCCTTTCTAAACCCTAGGTGTTGAGCATGAATGTTTCTTCTTCCTCTCCCCTATTTTTCAAGTTGAATGGATGCCAATATTGTGGGAGATTGGTTGTGTGTTGTTTTTGTCAGTTTTTGGAGTAATTTGAAAGCTTTGTAAAAATTTTTATGCTCCATGTACAAGGGAAGCTCTTGCAAAATTTTTTTTGGGAGTTACTGTAGCATTTTTTTTTTTTTTTTTTTTTTTTTTTTTTTTTTTTTTTTAATTCTTTCACACTCCTCCATGAGCACCCTTGATTTTATTGTATTTGGGCCTATTATTGTATCATCTTTGTTATCCAATAGCAACACTTGCAATATGAGTGAATTGGACATCATGATATTGAACGAACATGGATTTGCTTGGATGATGTTTTTGTTCCATTGTTTTTCTTTTGTTAGTTGTTTGTTGTGTTTGTGTTTATTCTTGTTGTGTTCTTTTTGTGTTTGGTTTTAGTTTTTGCTTGATTACTCCCCGTCCCTCCTTTCTAAATTTCGTGGAATGATGATGTGCCCTTTTTGCCTTGCAGGCATTGAGGGTAGTTTGGTGAGCCTCCCCACATTTTGTGGAAGCCGGGCCCGACATGTAGAGCTCGCCGTACACTTTTGTCGGGTCACACTTCGCCATTCTTACCAAATAAACCGGGGAAGTTCGTTTTCACCCTCCTCCTTTGTTATTATTGTGTATATTGCCTCTATTTTCATGATTAGTGTACATTGAGGGCAATGTACAACACTAGGTGTGGGGATGGGTGTATCTACATGTATTAGGTCAACTTTACATGCTAGTGTCATCAATGATGGCTTGTTACTTTCTTGTGAGATTCTTCAAGTGAATTAATGATTGATGGGAGTTACATTTTTCTGTTATGCTCTATTGAATCCTGTTTCACCTCTAGTATTGTTCTGTGCACTGAGTCTTTTGTTGATGCCCTGGGAATAGCCTGCTTGACTTTCTTAACTCTCTTGTATGCCTAACACACAATTTTGAGTACTTAGCCTTAGACTACTAAGTTCTATCCTTCAATGAACTCTTAAGAACTTCTAAGTCTTGTTGAACTAATCCTAGGTTTGTTACTTGTAGTGCAGTCTAAAGGTTTGATCTAGGGTATGTAAAAAAAAAAAAAAAAAAAAAAAAAAAAAAAAGAGTCTATGTCAGTATTCCTCTGCAAATGGAGCATGAATGCGTCTATGTAGACTGTAATCGAGTAGTTGGGTGACTCTTGTGCCTAACCAGCATGTGCATCCTCCAGAAAGATTTTTGTGCAGTCTACGTTAGGCGGACTCGAAAAAAAAAAAAAAAAAAAAAAAAAAAAAAAAAAAAAAAAAAGTGTATATACATGTAAATAAAACCCTAGTGATCTCTCAGACTGCCTACTTGAATTCGTGAGTGGAAATGGAATTTAGTTTCACGTATAGACTTAGAAGGATCTTATTTGTTCATTGCAGTGGCACTTAGCCTTTTAAGACTTGGTACTCTGTACTTGTGGAGTGATTAGCATATAGAGCTGTACTGATTGAAGTCATAGGGCTAGACCATGTCAGGGCAAATGAGATGAAAGATTCACTTACACTGTACAGACACATAAGAGGTGAGACAGGATCTGTTTATTGTACGTATTGACTGTAACTCGACATCTGTATATCATTATTCTATACTTGTATAATCTCGTATTTGTTTGAGCCGGAGATGTACATTTAGCCATTTATCATTCCCTTTGTTTTTCATGATTTGTTTGCTTGGGGACAAGCAAACGCTTAGGTGTGGGGATGTTTGATAAGTGTCTAAATGTATGTGTTTTAACATACATATTTTGTTCACTTAGCATGTGTTTTTATATGAATGGATGCCCGTTTTATGCTTAATTGAGCATTATTTATGTTGTAGGGCATGGAGGAGCCATGAGGAACATGATAATACGATTTGGGCGAAAAAGGATGAAGAATCAAGGTGCTGGAGTACTGCAGCATGCGGGGCCGTATAAGGGGCCGTGAGCACCAAAAGACAGGGATTTTCAACTAGCTCTCACGGCCCCCTATCCACCCCGGGATCCATTCATCCACCCCGGGATGCACCCCCACATGAGACAGGTTTTGCCCTATTTTTGCCTATCTATCCACCCCGGGATGGATCTATCCACCCCGGGATCCTGCGGGAGTATATATAGAGGTTTTTAGGGCACACAAAAGAGAACTTCTTGGCCGGCATCTAAAGGAAAGAAACGAAGAAATCTTTGAAGAGACGACGATTTGGAGCCAAGGAAGGAGGCAAGAACATCATTTTGAAGGGGAGAAGCTTCACCATCAAGGAGGCAAGGATCCAAGACAAGGGGAAGCGTCATTCGGCATCTCTTGGACGGAGGAAAGCGTCATTCGGCCGGACCTCCACCTCCTCCTTCATCATTTCATCTAGGGAGTGTCATTTATGAGCTTTTTAAGTGATTTAATTTGTATTTTTGTTGTTACTTGCTTGATGGCACACTAGACCCCCAAGGCCACCGGATGTTGGTGAACCTTGGGGGGTTCATCATGTATTTTGGATGATCTTTACTTAATTGCAAGCTTGGTTTGGTTTAAGATTTAGTTAATTGTGCTTCATGTCTAGAATTACCATATGGAGAGATCCGTAGTTCTTTCTTGAATTATACACGTAGATGTGACCTACTCACGTGTATTAGGTCATTAATGAACTAAAAGGGGTTACTTGTATCGGCACATCGAGAAATCGGGTGTCGATAGCCCTCCGAGCTTTAAGGATAGACTAGGGTTTAGTGTATCCTTATTTTGGGATCTCCTTATACTTAATGCAATCGTAGGGTTGTTGGTTAGGAAGAGATTCCAACCAATATCCGTATGGGATTAGGGTTCAATCGCCGAGAAATTGGGGTTGATCTAATCTTGAGATCCTTCGGTCTAAATCAACCAAGCTACCTTTCATCCTTCATCCATGTATCATGATGACCCCTCAAGGGGATCCACATCCATAGGCCTTTACTCTTCATTGTAGCACTTGCAACCATATTATATGCTTTTAAATTTGTCTAATTACATCGTATTTATTTCTTTGCTTAAAAAGAACATACATCAATGCTTGTTTGGTTAGGTTAGATAATAGGCGATGGAGGAGTAAGAGTAGCTCCTTAGCCCCGTGGAATACGACCCTTGTGCTTTTGTGCAAGGTATTACTTGGCGACCCGTGCGCTTGCGGATCGATTCAATCACCTGTGTTCCAAATAACCTGATTCAAATTTTGCAAGGACCTTCTCCAGGGTTTCTTCTATGACACCACATGAAAAACCTAGGGCTACTTTATCAAATTCGTCCAATACACTACCCAATTCAAAATCCATATTCTGCTCCATAGACAAATGATCAACGATGGTCCCTAACTCTGTGAAAGGATTACCCACTGGTTGCTCAAATCCAATATGATTGGTAAATGATTATACAGTGAACAACTGCATTTTCTGTTCCACATCCTTAACTAGTCCTGTAAGTGTATCAAAGGCTTTGATTGTGTCAAACATCCCTTCGGAAGCTAAAATCAAAGAAAAGAAAGATGTTGAGAATGATGATAGATAAAAGAAGTGTGAAATAGAAAACTAAGTGAAATAGCTGAAATAGCAAAAAAAAAAAACAAGTATCAGAAATACGCCTATTCCCCGGCAACGGGGCCAATAACTTGACACGACCCGTTGCATGTATCCCGCAAGTGCACGGGCTTGTCGAAGTAATAAAATTTATCCTATTGAGTGGGTAGTCGAATCCACAGGGAATAGGGATTTAAAACACAAGATTTCACTATTTAGCTATGCAGTGTACGAAGTGATAATAGGATCGATGAGTAAATATGGAAGCAAATATAATAAAAGGCAAGAAATTAAATAGAGAGATGGAAGGCAAGAAAGTGCAAGTACAAATGAACAAAGAAGGACTAGTAATGGATGAAATAGAGTATCCGGACAAGCTACCTCTAGGACTTATGCTTCTAGTGTAAGACTATCCTATTATACTTTCCTATTAATGTTAACTGAGTCAAGGATATCCTTAAACACACGGTCCCAAACCTAAAGTCAACCGTGACTAACCCCAACACTATGCCGTGACATTAGCATTCAAGTCAACTCTTCACTCTGTTGCTCGCGCAACTAAGCCCCAGGGGAGTCTATCTACCTAAGCCTCACACTACGTGGGATTGCTTTAAGCTCTAGGGATTCCTAGTGATAAAACCTGTTCTTATGTATAGTTCTAACCCTTTGGTCCAGGTGAAAGAACCCTAGTCTAAATTAAGCCCCAGTACTTAGGATTCACATCAACCCTTTACTCTGTTGCTCGCACAACTAAGCCCCAGGGGAGTTTATCTACCTAGCACTTCACTCTATCTCGACTGCTAAGAAATCAAAGAATACAGAGGTAGGGAGAAATCACACCAGAGGGGAAAGGGGACGCTTCGCTACCTCACAACTCACCCTCTCAACCCTCTTCAATCTTAATTAGTCCAATCCTATAGGAGTTGTCACACCTCCAAAGGACAACCTAGATTGTTCTCAACCATAGTGCCACGGCTAAGGGAAATAATTGTAAAAGATAATTAAAATTGAACTCAAATTTATTCATCAATAATGGAAAACGCATAATAGCAATGTCAAATAAACATAATAATCCTAGGATTTACAAGTCCGAATACCCATAAGGGGTTTAGCTCCTCATGGAGCTATACATGTTCATCAAAATATAAAAGAAAGCACAAAACATGATAATGATGCCGATGACGCGCTCCGAACCTCCACGAAGTCCTCTCCGAAACCCTAGCCGCGCTCTCCAGAAGTTGGGGAGAAAGTTAGGTCAAAAGATCTCCTAAAAGTCTCCAAATCGGGCCTTTATAATGTTGAGTCCTAGCTTTAAAATCAGACATATCGGGGCTTCACACGACCATGTGGAATTTCCACACGCCCGTATGAAGTTTCTGGGTTGCTGAAAAATTTATTCACACGGCCGTGTGGAATTTCCACATGCCCCTGTGAACTCTCTGGAAAGCTGATTTTCGGCAGAAAATGAACAGTAGCTTGCTACATTAGCAAGTGACAATGCTGCTACAGTGTTCGCCGAAATGCCCCGAATTCATTGTTCTTCATCGAGGCCATTAAATTGGGCACACAATCAATGGTAGATCGTGCCAATTACTTAAAGTCTCCTTCTTGGTGAAGTTCTCCTAAGCTACACGAGTTAGACTTGTTGTGAATGTGACTGCCTTTGTGCCCCTCCAACAGAGGTTGGCACACACTCAGAAGTCTAGGCTCATGCCTTGTTTCTTGCTTGGTCCGAAAACTTCCCAACAATGGTGAACACGATCTAACTTCATTCTTCTTCTCCAAATTAACTCCACAAACCTACAATGCATAAGAATACACAAATACACACAATTTAGTGATAAAATCTGATAAAAGATATGTTCATTGTAAGATAATAACGCTTCACGACACTATAACACAAGCACTTATCAGCCACCCTTCATACGGGTCTGGTTTCATCATTTCCTACACATATTTATCTATTAGTTCATCAGTAACGTCGAGTTAATAAAGAATATCATCAAAGTCTAGAGAATGTCTCATGGCTTCTGTGAGGCGATAGGTGAGCTTGTCATCTCCAACTCTCAAAGTGAGCTCTCGACCATCCATGTCTATAAATGCCTTGGAAGTACGCAAGAATGGCTTTGTAAGAATCAGCAGTACATCAACATCCTCATCGATATCCAACACTATGAAGTCTGATAGGGGCACGAAAGTGCACGGGTTATCGAAGTAATAAAATACCTTGGTGAGTGGGTAGTCGTATCCACAAGGAATAGGGATTTGAGATAAGAGTATTCACTATGTAGCTAATCCGATGTGTGGAAAGGAATCAATGAGTGAGTGTAAACGAAACTAATATAAACAAGAATTGAATAGAATTGTGGAATGTGAGAGAGAGCAATTAGGAGTAAAAGAGTAGGATAAGCAATGAGTAAAGATGGGTACCCGGACAAGCTACCCCTAGGACTTATGCTTCTAGTGCAATACGATGCTATTATACTTTCCTATTGATGTTAATTGAGTCGAGGAGATCCTTAAACACATGGTCCCAAAACTAAGGTCAACCGTGACTAACCCCAACACTATCCCTCGGCATTAAGTTTCACTACGACCCTTGATTCTCGTTTACCTATCAACTAAGCCCTAGGGGAGTCTATCTACCTCAGCCTCACACTACGTGGAATTTCTTTAAGTTCTAACCCTTTGGTCCAGGTGAAAATACCCTAGTCTAAATGAAGTCCAGCACTAAGATTCACTTCAACCCTTCACTCTGTTGCTCGCGCAACTAAGTCCTAAGTGAGTTTATCTCCTAGCACCTGACTCTATCTTGACAACGAATAAATCATGGAACATGGAGGTAGGCAGAATCACATCAGAGGAGAAAGGGAACGTTCCGCTACCTCACGACTCACCCTCTCAACCCTCTTCAATCCTAAGTAGTTTAATCATATAGGAGTTGTCACACCTCCAATGGATAACCTAGATTGTCCTCAACCCTAGTGTCACGACTAAGGGAAAATAATAACAAGAAGAATTAAGATTGAAACTCAATTTTATTCATCAATAATGGAAAAGCATAATAGCAATGTCAAGGAAACATAATAATCCTAAGGTTTACAAGTACGAATACCCACAAGGGTTTTAGCTCCTCATGGAGCTATACAAATCCATCAAAATAATAATAAGAACACAAATTGAATGTATAGATGAAAATACCCTTGTGTGCGATGTTAATGTCGACGCCGATGACACGCTCCAAACCTCCATAAAGTACTCTCCAAACCTTAGCCGCGCCTCTCCAGAAGTTAGGTCAGAAGAGAGCGAAAAAAATCCAAGAACAGTCTACAAAACTGGCTTTTATAATGTTGAGTCATAGCTTTAAATTGGCTGAAATCAGATTTCACAAGGCCGTGTGGAATTTCCACACGCCCGTGTGAAATTGCTGAATAGTTGATTTTCGGCAGACAGTGAACAGTAACTTGCTACAATATTTCCCCTACAGTAACTTACTACAGTGTTGTTACAGTAAACATGCCGAAACGCTCACGAATTTGTCATTCTTCATCAAGGCCGTTGAATTGGGCACACAATCAACGGTAGATCGTGCCGATTGCTTCAAATTTCCTTATTGGTAAAGTTCTCTTTGTTAACATGAAGCTAGACTTATTGTGAATGTGACTGCCTTTGTGCCCCTCCAAAGGAGGTTGGCACACACTCACAAGTCTATGCTCATGCCTTGTTCCTTGCTTAGTCCGAAAATACCCTAACAACGGCGAACACGATCTAACTTCGTTTCTTTTCTCCAATTTATCTTCACAACCTGACAATGCACAAAAATAAACGAGTGCACACTTTTTAGTGATAAAATTTGATTAAATCAATGCTCATTGCAAGATAATAACACTTTGCATTCTTTAGCATGAGCACTTATCAAAGTCCACAGAAAAGATGTATTTGTGGACCTTGACGAGCACGTCTTCGATGATGCCCCTCGGATTTCTAACTGATCAGTCCGCTAGTTGAAGTGTCATCCGAGTGGGCATATTCTTTTGCAACACCGCCGAGCAAGTGGTATCTAAGATCACGGATGCATTCTCCTCCAATTTCCTTTTGTTGGTCAAGAGTCCTTCAAGAACTTCGCGTACTTAGGCATTTGTGACAATGCCTCCATGAAAGGAATGTTGATGTGCAACTGCTTAAACAACCCCAAAAATTTCTTGTATTGCTCATCTTGTTGACTGGTAAGCGTCGCGCAAAAAGCTAAAGAGCTAGCATGCGACTCCCCAGCCGCAAGTGCACTGGTCGTCAAGTAACAACCTCTCATGAGAGCACGAGTGGGTCGTATTCCCAAGGGCTCTAAGATCTATTATTACTTCTTTTTGGGGGTCACTGTCTAGTCGATCGAAACAAGGTTATTGCAATTATAAAATTGAAGATAATAAAATAAACAAGAAAATAAAAAATAAAGTAACACTCGATCCGAACCGGAATAGAGATGAAAAATCCAAGAATTAAGGAAGGCCACGGGTGAGGATCCCCCTAGGAGAAGACTAAATACGGATGACAGTAATAAACTTAAAGATAAGGTTGACATGGTTTTGGTCCGCTAGACTCAAATGTCGACTACCCCGTAACCTCCGTAGTATAACCCTAATCCAGTACGGGTTACTCTATCCAGAAGATACCCCGACGATGTCTTTGGGAACGACGAGTCTTGGTTAGGGTTATTCTAATACACACTCTCGGCTAAAATAACCTTAACCATGCGGGAGGCTACCAATACCCGGAACCTCCGATGTTTTAATACAATGAATCCCTCTTTAATCATCACGTGACCTAATACAATCTAGCATCCAGCCAAACAAGTATTTTTCAAAATTAAATCTACAGAATCAATCTATTGTAGACTAAACATGAAAATGATAGATTAAAACCAACAACATAAGTCACACACATTCAATTATAAATAACAATGTCATCCATACAAAGTCTCCTCTCAGGAGCCCGGTGGCCTTGGGAGTCTAGTTTGACATAACTGATAAGTGCTCATGTTATAGTAATATGAAGTGTTATTATCTTACAATAAGCATTATCTTTATCAGATTTTATCACTAAATTGTGTGCATTCCTGTGCTTTTGTGCATTGTAGGTTTGTGGAGCTAATTTAGAGGAAAGGAGTGAAGTTAGATCGTGTTTGCCGTTGTTGGCAAGTTTTCGGACTAAGGAAGGAACAAGGCATGGGTCTAGACTTGTGGGTGTATGCCAACCTTCTCTAAAGGGGTAGAAAGGCAGTCACATTTACAATAAGTCTAGCTTGTCTTAGCATAGGAGAACTTCACCAATATGGTGATTTGAAGCAATCGACACGGTCTACCGTTGATTGTGTGCCCAATTCAACGGCCTCGACGAAGAATGATGAATTCAGGAGTGTTTCGGTAAAAGCACTGTAGCAAGTTACTGTTCACTGTTTGCCGGAAATCAGCATTCCAGAAATTTCACAGGGGCGTGTGGAATTTCCACACAGCCGTGTGAAATCCCGATTTAGCCGATTTGATGCCGCGACTCAGTGTTATAAAAGCCCGTTTTGGAGACTTTTTCCATATCTTTCTGCCAATCTTTTCTCCCAACTTCTGGAGGGTTGCGGCTAGGGTTTCGGAGAGGACTTTGTGGAGGTTTGGAGTGCGTCATCGGCATCGTCATCAACATCCGGCGGCCGCTCAAGACCATGGCCACACCATACGGAAGGGGGTTTTCATCTATGCTTTCAATTTATATTCCTTTTCATATTTTGATGGATTTGTATAGCTCTATGAGGAGCTAAACCCCTTATTGATGGACTTGTAAACCCTAGGATTATTATGTTTATTTGACATTGTTATTATGTTTTTCCATTATTGATGAATAAAATTGAGTTTCAATCTTAATTGCATCTTGTAATTGTTTTCCATTAGCCGTGACACTAGGGTTGAGAACAATCTAGGTTATCCTTTGGAGGTGTAACATTCCTATAGGGTTATACTACTTAGGATTGAAGAGGGTCGAGAGGGTGAGTCGTGAGGTAGCGAAACATCCCCTTTCCCCTCCGATGTGATTCAACCTACCTCCGTATTCCATGATTTATTAGCGATCGAGATAGAGTGAAGTGCTAGGAGATAAACTCCCATGGGGCTTAGTTGCGTGAGCAACGGAGTGAAGGGTTGAAGTGAATCTTAGTGCTGGGGCTTAATTTAGACTAGGGTTTTTTCACCTGGACCAAAGTGTTAGAGCTATACATAGGAACAGGGTCTATCACTAGGAATCCCTAGAAATTCAAGCAGTCCCACGCAGTGTTAGGCTTAGGAAAATAGACTCCCCTAGTTCTTAGTTGACAGTTCAACAAGAGTCAAGGGTCGTAGTGAAACCTAATGCTGGGGCATAGTATCAGGGTTAGTCACGGTTGACCTTAGGTTTGCGATCGTGTGTTTAAGGATTTCCTCGACTTAATTAACATCAATAGGAGAGTATAATGATAAGTGCCTAAATACATCATGCTTTAGCTATGATGTTTATTTACTTTCATGCAACTTGTGTTAGTTTTCGGTGACATTTTGCGCATTTGATGTTTTATTTTTGTTTCAGGGTTTTGAGGACCAATTGCGCAAGGATGAACCATATTTGACAAGTTTCGGGCAAGAAAAGAAAGGATTTTCAGGCGTCGTTCACTTTAGTAGCGTTACTGTAGCATTTGATAAGTGCCTAAATACATCATGCTTTAGCTATGATGTTTATTTACTTTCATGCAACTTGTGTTAGTTTTCGGTGACATTTTGCGTATTTGATGTTTTATTTTTGTTTCAGGGTTTCGAGGACCAATTGAGCAAGGATGAACCATATTTGACAAGTTTTGGGCAAGAAAAGAGAGGATTTTCAGGCATCGTTCACTGTAGCAGTTTTTGGAGTGTCTTGGACCAATGCGTTACTGTAGCAGTGTGCTTCACTACAGCACTTTTACTGTAGCAGTGTGCGAGGCAGTGTGCGAGGAATTTCAGGCAGTTTTTTGGGCAGAAATGCTTGTTTAAAGCTTTCTAAGGGTTTCTAGGGCTGTTTTTTGGGGTGTCTTGGGCCACCATTTTCCTCCACACCTCTCCATCATCAGCTCCATCATTTTCCACCACCATCATCGGAGTATCTCGCCGGCCAGAGAAGGGGTTATTGGAAGACAATTTGAAGAAGCAAGAATTGAAGAGGAAGAAGGTCACACTCAAGGAAGAATATCAAGGAGCTCGACGGCGCGGATCCGACGAACTTTTGCCACCATCATATTTGTATTCTCCCTTTGTTATGTTGAACTAGACTCCCAAGGCCATCGGCCATCCGGTGAACCTTGGGAGGAGAACTTGTATGCTTGGATGATGATTTTGTTTATGGATTATTGTTGGTGTGTTGCTTGGTTTCATTCTATGTTTGCTTGATTGTTGTGAATCGCATGATAACTCTGTGATTTATCTTCTCGATTGTACTTAGATGCGCGGGATGCGACTTTGTACTAGATCCACATAGTTTGAAGGGGGATTCAATGTACCGGTACACCGGAGGTTCCGGGTGCCGGTATCTCCCCGAGAGCTTTAGAATGATTCTAGCCGAGAGCGAGCATTAGAATTACCCTAGGCAGGACTCCCTGTTCTCAAAGACATCGTAGGGGTATCTTCTGGATAGAGGAACCCGTATTGGATTAAGGCTACACCACGGAGGTTCCGGGGTAGTCGACTCCCGAGTCTAGCGGACCAAACCTAGCCAACTTAGCACTCAACTTCCTAAGGTCATCCATTCTAACTTGTTCTTCTCCCAAGGGGATCCTTGCCCGAGGCCTCTAATCCTCATCGCTACTTGTCTTTCAAATTGTCTGTATGGTGTGCCTTAGTCCATTTTGTTTATAGTATTTATTTTATTTATTTTCGTATTTGTGTTTTATACATGACTCTTATCTTGGTAGACTAGATAGTGATACCTAGGAGGAAGTAATAGCAGATCTTGGGGCTCTAGGGAATACGACCCTCCTTAGGAGGAAGTAATAGCAGATCTTGAACACTTTTTCTTGAGATCATGGTGTTTTCATGGTTGTTTGGGGTGTTTGTTGTGTGGATCTTTGTCTCTTGGTATGCCATAACTTTGTTTTGGTATTTTGGATTGTTTGTATTCTTGGATTGGCCATTTTCCAAGCAAGGTTCTTGCAAAATTTTTCGGTTTTACTGTAGCACTTCAAATTTTTCATCAATCTTTCATTTTTTTCAAGATTGTTTTGCTTGTAACTTGTTTAATTGAGTTCCTCTTGACCTTGTAGGATGAGAACAAAGAAAGTTGCCTACAAGAGAGCCCGGAATGAACCTCCTCCACCCCCCGAGCAACCCAAACATAAGAAGGATGAACACAAGAACCGTTTCACGCTCCTCTCACGCAAGAATTTTGGAACGATGAAGAAAATAGATTGGGATGTCTTGAAAACCATGGGCTTGGATGAAACAATCTTGGAACTAATCACACACGGCGGTTGGGACAAGTTATTCTCCATTGAAGAACCTACATACAAGGAATTGACTCTCGAAGTGTTGAGCACTTTCGAGATTTATCATTTCAATCCCTTCTCTCGCCAACCCGGCTACGTGTCATTTCGTGCTTTTGGGAAGAGCCACAGAATAACTCAAGATCAAATGGGAGTTTACATGGGATTCTACACTGAAGCATTCACCCAAAGGCAGGAATTCAAGGAGTTAAGCAAGGATTTTCCTTATCCTATGACTAGTGCCACTTACTGGAGCACCATTGCTACCCGGTCGCGCACCAAGAAGGCCTCCCAGTTGAAGGACCCAGCACACAGATATATTCACACCCTACTGACACGGAGCATAGGGGGTCGACTGGATTCCACCGGGGTGGTATCATGCACGGACCTACAGATGTTGTAGAGTATCATACAGCGGTACCCCCTTCATATGGGTCACTTAGTCGCCGATGTTTTTGCTCATCAGGGAAAGTGTGTTCGCCTTGGATCCATTTATGCAGGGCCCTACATCACACGCATGATCAAGGGTATGGGACTTATTGAGAGAACCCAAGGCATGACAGTAGACGGCCGTGTGAAGTTTCTAGCTTGCTGGAAAAAGAATTCACACGGCCGTGTGGAATTTCCACATGCCCGTGTGAACTCTCTGAAATCCTGATTTTCGGCAACAGTGAACAGTAGCTTGCTACAGTGTTTTCGCTACAGCATTTTGCCACAGTAACTGCTGCAGTACTTAGCTGAAATGCTCCCGAATTCATCGTTCTTCATCGAGGCCATTGAATTGGGCACGCAATCAATGGTAGATTATGTCGATTACTTCATTTCTCTTCATTGGTGAAGTTCTCCAATGCTACACGAGTTAGACTTTTGTGAATGTGACTGCCCTTGTGCCCCTCCAATGGAGTTTGGCACATACCCACAAGTCTAAACTCATGCCTTGTTCCTTGCTTAGTCCGAAAACTCCTCAACAATGGCGAACATAACCTATTCTTGCTTCATTCTTCTCCAAATTGGCTCCACAACCCTATAATGCACAAAAGTAAACAAATGCACACTTTTTAGTGATAAAATCTGATTAAATCAATGCACGAGCACTTATCAACTTCCAAATTCCCATAGCTCCAGAAGACCAGGAGAAAACTACCTTCACCTGTCCTTATGGTACATTTGCCTACAGGCAGATGCCTTTCGGGCTTTGTAATGCGCCAGCAACTTTCCAAAGATGTATGATGGCTATTTTTGAGGACATGGTGGAAGATATCATGGAGGTGTTTATGGATGACTTCTTAGTTTTTGGTGATTCATTTGAGTTGTGCCTCAAAAATCTTGAACAGGTCTTGAGCAGATGTGAAGAAACAAACCTAGTGCTTAGCTGGGAAAAATGCCAATTCATGGTCAAAGAGGGTGTAGTACTCGGGCATAAAATTTCTAAGCAAGGGATTGAGGTCGATAAGGCTAAGGTCGCCACTATTGAGAAGCTACCTCCCCCGACTTCTGTGAAGGTAGTGAGAAGTTTTCTTGGGCATGCGGGGTTCTACAGAAGATTCGTGAAAGATTTCTCATCCATTGCTCGACCATTGACAAAATTGTTAGAGAAGGATGCTCCATTTGATTTCAATAGTGATTGCATGAATGCCTTCTCAACACTCAAAAAGAGATTGTAGAGGCACCAATTATGGTCTCACCTGACTGGGACTCACCATTCGAGCTAATGTGTGATGCAAGCGACTATGCAGTTGGTGTAGTGCTTGGGCAATGACGGGACAAACATTTTCATCCAATTTATTATGCAAGTAAAACTTTGAACGATGCTCAGGAAAATTATACAACCACCGAGAAGGAACTGCTCGCGGTAGTTTTTGCATTCAACATATTTCGGCCATACGGGGTGCTTTCTAAGGTGATTGTTTTCACCGACCATTCTGCTTTAAAATATCTGATGAACAAGTCTGATGCTAAACCTCGCTTGATCCGTTGGGTACTTCTATTACAAGAATTTGATTTAGAAATACGAGATAAAAAGGGGACAGAGAACTCAGCTGCTGATCACCTCTCCCGCCTTGAATGTCCTAATGATGTTGTGTTAGAAAGGACAGAAATCAATGATACATTCCCTGGGGAATAGCTGTGCAGTGTTCAAGTGGTGACCGAAGAGGATACTCCATGGTTCGCTGATATCGCAAATTACTTGGCAGCAAAAACCCTTCCTAAAGAGTTCACTAACCAACAGAGAAAAAAATTCTTCACTGATTTAAAAAATTATGTCTGGGAAGACCCTTTCTTGTTTAGGGTTTGTGCTAATCAAGTTGTTCGAAGGTGTATTTCAGTGGAGGAAGGGCATGACATCCTAAGGCACTGTCACTCAAGCCCAACATTTGGGCATTACACTGGAGATAGAACGGCTAGAAAGATTCTTGATGCGGGGTTTTATTGGCCAACCATGTTTCATGATGCCCAAATGATGGTACAACATTGTGATAGATGTCAGCGGACTGGAAACATTTCAAAAAATGAGGAAATGACACAATCATGGAACCAAGCATGTGAGATATTCGATGTTTTGGGAATCAACTTCATGGGCCCGTTCCCTAGGTCACATGGCAACAAATACATCCTAGTGGCGGTCGATTACGTATCCAAGTGGGTAGAGGCACAAGCCCTTCCATCGTGTGATGCAAGAGTTGTTGTGAAATTTTTAAAAAAATTGTTTTCCGGTTCGGAACGCCTAGGGCGATTATCAGTGACCATGGTACTCATTTTTGCAACTCTCAGTTCAAGAAGGTTTTGCAACGCTTCGTTGTGTCACACAGGATCTCTACTGCCTATCACCCACAAACCAGTGGCCAAGTTGAGGTCTCCAATAGAGAATTGAAACGTATATTGGAAAAGACAGTTGGCCACCACAGGAGAGATTGGGCCGATTTGCTCGATGATGCACTTTGGGCATATCGGAGTACATATAAGACACCTACCGGGGCAATACCTTATAGATTGGTCTACGGTAAGGCGTGCCACTTGCCGGTAGAAATTGAACACAAGGCTTATTGGGCTATCAAGCAACTCAACTTTGACCCCCAGTTGTGTGGTCGCAAGAGGATGCTCCAATTGAATTAGTTAGATGAGTGGCAAGCTTGGGCATATGACACATCGGTGAAGTACAAAGAAAGGGCGAAGGCATATCATGATCAGCATATCAAGCAAGCCAAGTGTTTCCAACCTGGGGACCAAGTACTACTTTACAACTCAAGGGTGAGGTTATTTCCCGGAAAATTAAAATCACGATGGTATGGCCCCTACAATGTAACACAAGTATTCCCTCATGGGGCCATCGAGATCTCTCATCCAAAATTGGGAACCTTTAAAGTCAATGGCCAACGATTGAAACCTTATTTTTCGGGTAACATTGCATCACCAAAGAATGGAGGTAAATTCCCTCCCTTTGTCACACCATGATTGTCGAGGTAATGCACGTCAAGCTAACGACGTTAACCAAGCGCATCTTGGGAGGCAACCCAAGTTTAAATTCATTGCAATTTCATTTTCTTGTATTGTGAATGCTTATCATGTCTTTCTTTTTTGTATTCTTGAAGTGTGTTGGCATGTTAGTTGTCTAAGTCTTCTTCATGTTGTAGTCATCTTTTCATCAATTTTTTGTTTCATCACTCATGCATGCTTGTGTTGTGCTAGTTGCTTTATGTTTTAGACTTCATGATCACCATGTTTTGAATGTTTTCATGCTTTATTAGGCCTCATTTTGAGTGTTTTTGAGCTTTGGTTGAGTGTATTTCATTGCCAAACTAAGTGGAGAATCGTTTTTGAGTGTTAAACCATTGGCCAAGTGAGTCTCTAGGGGCTCACGGGCTTGCTCACGCCCGTGAGCAAGGCCGTGAGCCAAACCGAGAGGACTCCCGGACTGGCTCACGGCCGTGAGCGAGGCCGTGAGACCCTCGGGCTTGGGCTCTCTTAGGCCCCCTTTGATCCCTCTTCTTCCCCACTTATTCACTCACTTCTTCCTCTCATTTCTCCCTCACTTCGTCACCATTTTTTCTCATTTTTTTTGCACTAAACCACTCTCCTCCTTCTCCAAACTCATTGTGTGCAAAAACTTTGAAGAAAAACTCCTCTTTGGGCCGGATTCACTCTAAGGTTTGCTCAAAAAACCCTAGGTTTTTGGTGAACACTTTTTCTTGAGATCATGGTGTTTTCATGGTTGTTTGGGGTGTTTGTTGTGTGGATCTTTGTCTCTTGGTATGCCATAACTTTGTTTTGGTATTTTGGATTGTTTGTATTCTTGGATTGACCATTTTCCAAGCAAGGTTCTTGCAAAATTTTTCGGTTTAACTGTAGCACTTCAAATTTTTCATCAATCTTTCATTTTTTTCAAGATTGTTTTGCTTGTAACTTGTTTAATTGAGTTCCTCTTGACCTTGTAGGATGAGAACGAAGAAAGTTGCCTACAAGAGAGCCCGGAATGAACCTCCGCCACCCCCCGAGCAACCCAAACTTAAGAAGGATGACCACAAGAACCGTTTCGCGCTCCTCTCACGCAAGAATTTTGGAACGATGAAGAAAATAGATTGGGATGTCATGAAAACCATGGGCTTGGATGAAACAATCTTGGAACTAATCACACACGGCGGTTGGGACAAGTTATTCTCCATTGAAGAACCTACATACAAGGAATTGACTCTCGAAATGTTGAGCACTTTCGAGATTTATCATTTCAATCCCTTCTCTCGCCAACCCGGCTACGTGTCATTCCGTGCTTTTGGGAAGAGCCACAGAATAACTCAAGATCAAATGGGAGTGTACATGGGATTCTATACAGAAGCATTCACCCAAAGGCCGGAATTCAAGGAGTTAAGCAAGGATTTTCCTTATCCTATGACTAGTGCCACTTACTGGAGCACCATTGCTACCCGGTCGCGCACCAAGAAGGCCTCCCAGTTGAAGGACCCAGGACAAAGATATATTCACGCCCTACTGACACGGAGCATAGGGGGTCGACTGGATTCCACCGGGGTGGTATCACGCACGGACCTACTGATGTTGTACAATATCATACAGCGGTACCCCTTTCATATGGGTCACTTAGTCGCCGACGTTTTTGCTCATCAGGGAAAGTGTGTTCGCCTTGGATCCATTTATGCAGGGCCCTACATCACACGCATGATCAAGGGTATGGGACTTATTGAGAGAACCCAAGGCATGACAGTTGTGGGTGCAGTTGTTCCACTCAGCATGCAGACCTAAGGTCAACCATGATTAACCCCAACACTATGCCCTGGCATTAGGTTTTCACTACGACCCTTGACTCTCGTTGACCTGTCAACTAAGCCCTAGGGGAGTCCGTATTCCTAAGCCTCATACTACGTGGGATTGCCTTAAGTTCTAGGGATTCCTAGTGATAAACCATGTTTTTATGTATAGTTCTAACCCTTTGGTCCAGGTGGAAGAACCCTAGTCTCAATTGAGCCCCAGCACTAGGATTCATTTCAACCGTTCACTCTGTTGCTCACTCAACTAAGCCCTAGGCGAGTTCCTCTCCTAGCACCACACTCTATCTCGACTGCTAAGAAATCATGGAACACGGAGGTAAAGAGAATCACACCAGAGGGGAGAGGGGACGTTCCGCTACCTCACGACTCACCCTCTCAACCCTCTTCAATCTTAAGTAGTCTAGCCCTATAGGAGTTGTCACACCTCCAAAGGGTAAACTAGATTATTCTCAACTCTAGTGTCACAGCTAAGGGAAAACAATTACATGAAGAAATTAAGATTGAATCTCGAATTTCTCCATCAATAATTGAAAAGCATAATAACAATGTCATAGAAACATAATAATCCTAGGGTTTACAAGTCCGAATACCAACAAAGGGTTTAGCTCCTTATGGAGCTATACAAATCAATCAAACTATAAAGATGAAAAAAAATTAAAAGCATAGATGAAAACCCCCCTTGTGTATGATGTGGCCGTGTTCTTGTGCGGCCATCGGACGTCGATGTCGATGACGATGCCGATGACGCGCTCCGAACCTCCACAAAGTCCTCTTCGAAACCCTAGCCGCGCTGTCCAGAAGTTGGGAGAAAAGATTGGTCAAAAAGATGTGTAAAAAGTCTCCAAAACGGGCTTTTATAACGTTAAGTCACGGTTTAAATTCAGCTGAATCGGGATTTCACACGGCCGTGCGGAATTTCCACATGCCCGTGTGAAGTTGCTAAAATACTTATTTTCGGCAAACAGTGAACAGTAACTTGCTACAGTTTTTACTTCAACAACGTGTTACAGTTCTGCTACAGGAACTTTGCCGAAACGCTTCCGAATTCACCATTCTTCATCGAGGCCATTGAATTGGGCACACAATCAATGGTAGATCGTGCCGATTGCTTCAATTCTTCTTATTGGTGAAGTTCTCCTAAACTACACGAGTTAGACTTATTGTGAATGTGACTGCCTTTGTGCTCCTCCAAAGGAGGTTAGCACACACTCACAAGTCTAGGCTCGTGCCTTGTTCCTTGCTTGGTCCGAAAACTCTCCAACAACGGCAAACACGATCTAAGTTCGTTCTTCTTCTTCAAATTAGCTCCACAAACCTATAATGCACAAAAGCACACAAATGCACATAATTTAGTGATAAAATCTAATAAAAGATATGCTCATTGCAAGATAATAACGATTCGCGTATGATAAGTGCTCGTGTTATAGTAATGCGAAGTGTTCTTATCTTGCAATGAGCATTAATTTAATCAGATTTTATCACTAAAAAGTGTGCAATTGTTTACTTTTGTGCATTGTAGGGTTGTGAAGATAAAATGAAGGAAAGGAATGAAGTTAGGTCGTGTTTGGCGTTGTAGGGAAGATTTTCGGACTAAGCAAGGAGTAAGGCGTGAGCATAGACTTGTGGGTGTGTGCCAATCTCCTTTGGAGGGGCACAAAGGCAGTCACATTCACAATAAGTCTAACTTATGCCAACAAGGAGAACTTCACCAACTAGGCGATTCGAAGCAATCGACATGATCTACCGTTGATTGTGTGCCCAATTCAACGGCCTCAATGAAGAACAACGAATTCGGGAGCGTTTCGGCACAATTACTGTAGCAAAACACTGTAGCAAGTTAGTGTTCACAGTCGGCCGGAAATCAATTTTCCAGAATTTTCACACGGGCGTGTGGAAATTCCACACGGCCGTGTGAAATCCCGATTTCAGCAAACTTAAAGCCACGACTCCACATTATAAAAGCCCGATTTAGAGACTTTTTGAGACGATCTTTGACCTAATTTTCTCCTCAACTTTGGAGACGGCGGCTAAGGTTTTGGAGAGGACTTCGTGGAGGTTTGGAGCGTGTCATCGGCATCGTCATCGACGTCCGGCGGCCGCACAAGACCACGGCCACACTATACGCAAGGGGTTTTCATCTATGTCTTTACTTCTTGTTTTATTATATACATTGATGAACATGTATAGCTCCATGAGGAGCTAAACCCCTTGTGGGTATTCGGACTTGTAAAACTCTAGGGTTATTATGTTTCTTTGACATTGTTATTATGCTTTTCCATTATTGATGAATAAGAATTGAGTTTCGATCTTAATTTTATCTTGCTATTGTTTTCCCTTAGATGTGACACTAGGGTTGAGAGCAATCTAGGTTTTCCTTTGGAGGTGTGACAACTCCTATAGGATTAGACTTTTTAAGATTGAAGAGGGTTGAGAGGGAGAGTTGTGAGGCAGCGATGTACCCCTTTCCCCACCGGTGTGATTTCTCCCTACCTCCGTTTCCTTGATTTAATAGCGGTCAAGATAGAGTGAAGTGCTAGGTAGATAAACTCCCCTGGGGCTTAGTTACGCGAGTAACGGACTGAAGGGTTGAAGTGAATCCTATGCACTGGGGCTTAATCTAGATTAGGGTTCTTCCTCCTGGACCGAAGGGTTAGAACTACACATAGGAACAGGTTTAATCACTAGGAGTCCCTAAAACTTAATGCAATCCCACGTAGTGTGAGGTTTAGGTAGATGTACTCCCCTGGGACTTAATCGTGTGAGCGATAGAGTGAAGGGTTCTTGTGAATCCTAATACCGGGGCATAGTGTTGGGGTTAGTCACGGTTGACCTTAGGTTTGGGACCGTGAGTCTAAGGATTTCCTCGACTCAATTAGCATCAATAGGAAGGTATAATAGCATAGTCTTGCACTAGAAGCATAGATCATAGAGATAACTTGTCCGGATACCCCACTTCATTAATTGTTAAATCCTCTTTAATATCTTTTCTTGCGATTTCTAATCTTTCACCTTTCTCTATTTAATTTCCTGTCTTTAGTATAATTGTTCTCGCAATTCACACACGGATCGATTACTACTTTTCCGTACTTCGCATAGTCTTAATAGTGAAATCTCGTATTCTAACTCCCTATTCCTTGTGGATTCGACTACCCTCTCACCGGGGTAACTTTTATTACTTCGACAAACCCGTGCACTTTCGAGGAGCCTATCAGCGTACTATAACACAAGCAGTTATCAACCATAGTGTGTGGTTGGTGTGCGGCCGCACACCAGCCGCACACTGTTCTGGCAATGGTGTACGGGTGGTGTGCAGTGCCACACACCAGCTGCACATCATTCTGCCAATGATGTGCGGGTGGTGTGCGGGGGCGCACACCACCCGCACAAAGCCTTGATGATGCAAAAAAAATCTGCTCCAGTCCCCAAAACAAGTAGACAACTAAATAAAAGCATCACAAACTTAACTTGGCATAAAAAACATGTTTTTAAACACAAAACACGGGGGATTTGCCAAAGTGATGATAAAGCAACGACACACAAATATGACACAAATGGAAAGGATGAGAAGAAGAGCTCATGGTCTAACAACACATATGAACAACGAAAAAACAAAAATGAAAGAATAAGAAAATAAAAAAAAAGATTGGGTTGCCTCCCAAGAGCGCTTGTTTAACGTCGTGAGATTGACGATCAAGTTTTGCAGAGTTAGTGTGGGTCAAAGGGAAAGATTTTACCTGACGCATCGGAAGGTGTTGAATTCTTACCAAAATAAAGCTTGAGGCGATGCCCGTTCACCTTGAACTAACCTTTTTCTGAGTGATAGATTTCAATTACTCCTTGAGATAACACACTAGTGATAGTGTATGGTCCTGACCATCGTGATTTAATCTTCCCCGGAAATAGATAAAGTCGGGCATTGTATAGCAACACTTAATCTACTTCCTCAAACTTCTTGCCCTGTTTTACGTTTTTATCATGGTACTGCTTCACTTTGTCTTTATATAGTCTCAAATTTTCATAAGCTAGAGCCCTCCATTTGTCAAGTTCATTCAATTGCATTTTTCTTTTTTCCCCAACCAGGTTGAAATCAAAATTCAAGAATTTGGTTGCCTAGTATGCCTTGTGCTCAAGCTCTACTGGAAGGTGGCATGCCTTGCCATAGACTAAATGATATGGACCACTCCCAGTAGGTGTTTTGTACACTATGCGATAGGCCCATAGTGCGTCTTCCAAATGATCTGCCCAATCCTTACTATGATGAGTGATGGTTTTTTCCAAGATTCTTTTGAGCTCTCTGTTGGAAACTTCGGCCTGGCCATTAGTTTCTGGATGATAGGCGGTAGATGTGTAATGATAGACGCCACATCTTTTCATAATCTTTGCAAATTGTGAGTTGCAAAGATGCGCTCGCCGGTCATTGATAATTGTCCGTGGTGCTCCAAATCTCGAGAATAGCTTCTTCAAAAATTGTACAACAACTCGAGCGTCACTAGACGAGAGTGAATGAGCTTCCACCCAACTGGATACATAGTCCACTGTGACCAAAATAAATTTATGCCCACGGGAGTTTGGGAATGGCCCCATAAAATCTATCCCCCACACGTCAAAGACCTCACACACTTGAATAGCATTCTAGAGCATCTCATCCCGATATGATATGTTCCCTATTTTTTGGTAATGGTCACAAGCTTGTGCGTGCTTCCGTGTGTCTTGAAAGATAATAGGCTAGAAAAATCCAGTATCAAGGATTTTTTTAGCTGTTCAGTTGGTACTGTAATGTCCCCTAGTCGATCCTTCATGCCAATGTTTGATGATGTCCAGCCCTTCCACCTGTGACACACATCGCCTAACCATCTGATAAGCACAGATATGAAACAAGTAAGGTTCTTCCCAAATGTGATGCTTAAGATCAGAGAAAAACTTCTTCTGTTGGTAGCTGAACCATTTGGGGAGAATGCCCGCCACTAAGTAATTAGCGATGTCCATGAACCAAGGCGGCTTGATAAGTGCTTGTGTTATAGTATCGTGAAGCGCTATTATCTTACATTAAGCATACCTTTTATCAGGTTTTATCACTAAATGTGTGCATTTGTGTTCTCTTGTGCATTGAAGGTATTGTGGAGCCTAATTGGAGAAGAAGAATGAAATTAGGTCGCGTTCGCCAATGTTGGGATGTTCTCGGACCAAGCAAGGAACGAAGCACGTATTTGGACTTGTGGATGTGTGCCAACCTCTTTTGGAGGGGCACAAAGGCAGTCACATTCACAACAAGTCCAATCCGTGTTACTTAGGAGAATCTCGCGAAAGAAGAAGACTTGAAGCAATCGGCGCGACCTACCGTTGCTTGTGTGCCCAAGTAATGGCCTCGATGAAGAACAATGGACCCGGGAGGCGTTTTGGCAAGTTACCAAGCCTGTTCAGCTGAAGATTAGTGTTCCAGAGAAGCCACACGGGTGTGTGGAAATTCCACACGGCCGTGTGAGCCATTTTCCAGCCAGACAGAGAAAACACACGGGCGTGTGGAAATTCCACACGGCCGTGTGTTTTGCAATTTCAGCCATCCAGTGAAGACACACGGGCGTGTGGAAATTCCACACGGCCGTGTGAAATTAATTTTTCAGCCGAGACAGAAGCTTCACACGGGCGTGTGGAAATTCCACACGGCCGTGTGAAGCCCCCGATAAGTCCAATTTTAAAGCCGCGATTCAACAATATAAAAGGGGATTTTTGCAACCTTTGGAGGGATCTTTGGACCTATCTTTTCCCCAACTTTCTGGAGTGCGGCTAGGGTTTCGGAGAGGGTTTCGTGGAGGTTCTAGCGCGTCGTCGGCATCGATTTCGAGGTTCGACGTTTGCACAAGACCACGGCCACACTAATTCGAGGGGGTTTTTCATTGATGTCTATGTTTTATGCTTTATTTCTCACGTTGATGAACATGTATAGCTCTATGAGGAGCTAAACCCCTCGTGGGGTATTCGGACATGTAAACTTTAGGGTTTCTTATGTTTCTTTGACATTGATTATTATGCTTTCCATCATTGATGAATAAAATTGAGTTTTTAATCTTGATTATCCTTTCATATTGTTTTCCCTTAAACGTGACATTAGGGTTGAGAGCAATCTAGGCTTTCCTTTGGAGGTGTGACAACTCCTATAGGATTAGACTACTCAAGATTAACGAGGGTTGAGAGGGAGAGTTGTGAGGTAGCAATGTACCCCTTTCCCCTTCGATGTGATTTCTCCCTACGTCCGATTCCTTGATTTAATAGCGGTCGAAATAGAGTGAAGCAATATGTAGATAAACTCCCCTAGGGTTTAGTTACGTAAGTAATAGAGTGGAGGGTTGTAGTGAATCCTATTTGCTGGGGCTCAATCTAGACTAGGATTCTTCCACCTGGACCAAAGGGTTAGAATTACGTATAGGAACAGGTTTAATCACTAGGAATCCCTAGAGCATAATGCAACTCCACATAGTGTGAGGTTTAGGCAGATGGACTCCCATGGGGCTTAGTCATCTAGGTGACAGAGTGAAGGGTGTTGTGAATCCTAATACCGGGGCATAGTGTTCGAGTTAGTCACGGTTGTCCTTAGGTTTGGGACCGTGAGTCTTAGGATATCCTCGACTCAATTGACATTAATAGGAGAGCATAATATTATAGTCTTGCATTTGAAACATAGACCCTAGAGGTAGCTTGTCCGGATACCCCCCTTTACTCATTGTTAGTCCTTCTCGATTTTCCTACTTGCACTTCTTTCTTCCATCTCTCTATTTAGTTTATTGCTTTGCATTATTTTCACTCATCAATCTTATTATCGTTCTCTGTATTCTGCATAGCTTAATTAGTGAAACCTTATATTCTATCTCCCTATTCCCTGTGGATTCGACTACCTTCTCACCAAGGTAAATTTATTACTTCGACAAACCCGTGCACTTGCGGGATACACGCAAGGGGTCGTGTCAAGTTTTTAGCGCCGCTGCCGGGGAATTGGCGTTTTAGATATTTGTTTTTCACTATTTTAGCTATTCACTTCGCATTCTATTTCATATTTTCTTTACCTATCATTGTTCTTATTTTTCTTTTCTTTGTTTTCGGCTCCAGGTTATGACCCGTGGGAACCCTTCAATACTTGTTGAAGGAGACCCAGACATTGGAAGAAGAACACATCGTAAAGGGAAAGAACCTGCACAAGAAGCATCAAATCAAGCCGATATTAAGATAGAAGGGTCAGAGACAATGGCAGAACAAAACGAGCAGCAGCAAACGTTGTCCGATTTTGCTAGACCCGCAGTTATGGGGACCCAATCAAGCATCGTGAGGCCCCCAATTACAGCAATGAATTTCGAATTAAAGCCGTCGTTCATTCAGATGTTGCAACAGTTCGCACAGTTTAATGGGTTAGCCGATGAAGACCCTAATAGTCACATAGAAAATTTCTTGGAAGTGTGTGACATGTTGAAGATAAATGGAGTGACGGATGATGCAATTCGATTGAGAGCCTTCCCATTTTCATTGAAAGGAAAAGCAAGGCATTGGTTGCACTCATTACCTAGAGCCTCCATTACTACGTGGGAGGAAATGGCCGAGGCATTCTTGGCTAGATACTTTCCACCGGGGAAATCTGCAAGACTCCGGAATGAGATATCTTCCTTTGTACAGATGGAATTGGAGTCTCTATTCGAGACATGGGACAGGTTCAAAGAGCTACTTCACAAATGTCCGCAACATGGATTTCCCGAGTGGATGATTATTCACACATTTTACAACGGGTTGAATCCGAGTACAAAGCAACTCTTAGATGCGGCGGCCGGAGGGACTCTTGGAAGCAAGACTCCCGGTGAAGCTCGGCACCTTGTAGAGGAGATGGCTATGAATAGCTATCAATGGAACTCAAGGGATAGGAAAAAGGTTGCCGGAATTCATGAGGTTGATGCGGTTACATCATTGGCAGCACAAGTGGAATCGTTGAGTAAGAAGCTAGATGCTCTAGCTTCGCCAAGAGTTGCGGCCATCACTACTTGTAACGGTTGTGGGGGAGGACATGCTTCAAGCGATTGTCCTATTGCTATTGGAGGCACTAGTGCGGTAGAGCAGGCCGATTTTGTGGGGAATTCATATCGAGGACAAGGCCAAGGCAACCCGTATAGCGGTACATACAATCCGGGATGGAAGAACCATCTGAACTTCTCTTGGAGCAATCAAGGACAGTCACAACAGAACAAAAATAGTGCACCACCGGGATTTCAAAGTCAACAAGCTCCGAATTTAGAAAGCCGAGTGACCGGGTTGGAGGGAAAGATGACTGACCTAGAGAGAGCCCTCACATGGTTCGTTTCTTCTTCGGACGCAAGGTTCCAATCGGTGGAAGCTACTCTTCGTAATCACACCGCCTCCCTACACAACTTGGAAAACCAAGTAGGGCAAATTGCGAAGATTTTGGCGGAGAGACCTCAAGGTAGTTTGCCTAGCAATACGGAGACCAACCCAAGAGAACAACTAAAGGCAATTACCTTGAGAAGTGGTAAGGAGGTTGAGGGACATCTCCCTCTTGAGAAGACTAAGGACTCACGCGAAGTCGTGGAAATAGAGGATGGAGCACCAAAGGAGAAAGAGGTGGCACCCCCACCTTACAAGCCGAGAATTCCCTATCCTTCACGATTGAAGAATGACCAAGACAATGAGCAATACAAGAAATTTCTGGGTGTCTTCAAGCAATTGCGCATCAACATTCCATTCGCGGAAGCATTAGCCCAAATGCCCAAGTACGCGAAGTTCTTAAAAGACCTCTTGACCAATAAAAGGAAGTTAGAGGAAAGTGCATCCGTCATCCTCGATGCAAACTGTTCGGCAGTGCTACAGAAGAATATGCCAAGCAAGAGGAAGGACCCCGGAAGTTTTATCATACCGTGCAATATTGGTGATATGGGTGAGGAGATGGCACTAGCCGACTCGGGGGCAAGCATCAATGTCATGCCCTACACGTTCTTCCAAAAGCTAGGCTTGGGCGAGCCTACACCTACCCGGATGACACTTCAGCTTGCGGATAGATCGGTGAGGCATCCGAGGGGTATTGTTGAAGATGTGTTGGTGAAAGTGGATAAGTACATTTTCCCGGTCGACTTTGTAGTGCTTGATGTAGAAGAGGATGTCGAGGTGCCGCTGATCCTTGGGAGGCCGTTCTTGCGCACTTCCAAAGCTTTGATAGACATGGACGGTGGAGAGCTCACACTTAGGGTTGGGGACGACAAGCTCACTTACCGCCTCGCCGAAGCCATGCGACATTCTCTTGATTTTGATGATGCTCTATATTATCTTGATGTCACTGATGATTGCATTGATGAATATATGCAGGATATGTTTAACCCGGATCCATATGAAGGGTGGCCGGACCAAGACATGGAGACTGAAGAGGAAAAAGTGCTCGCGCTTGTTTCAGTTGAAACAGACATCAAGAAGGAGAAGGAGCTTAGAAAGAAAGACCTTCGGAGATTGAAGAGGTCGAGACGTCGCCACAAAAAGAACCCCAACAAGAAAGGGGATGAGCATTCACGGAGTAAGGGTGTTTCACCCATGTGTGGTAACAAACTCGATAATTCTCCCTCTACCTTGCAACGATTATGCAATGCTTGCTTTCAAATTATAGGGAAGAGGGCAAATTCCACTCATGAACCTCCGTAAGGTAAGACAGGTACGTCAAGCTAAGTGACGTTAAACAAGCGCTTCTTGGGAGGCAACCCAAGTGTTTTGCAGTTTTTCTAGGACCTAGTTTAGTTTTAGGATTGAATAAAAGTCTTAGCAATGCTGTCCAAATTTTCATGTGCATATGCTGAGTTTTCATGTGGATTTTCGATTATTTACGTGTGCCTTAACGTTAATTGATGAAGTTTGAGTCGGTTGAGTGTGTTTTCGATAGTCTCTGGTCGTGTTTTTATGGTTTATACAGGCTCTAAGTGTTTTAAAAGAGTTTCTGAATTTTTCTGAGAGTCTGTACAATTTTCTAAGTAAACCAGAGAAAACACACGGCCGTGTGGAATTAACACACGGCCGTGTGGAATTAACACACGGCCGTGTGTTACCAATTGGAGCTCAACCAGAGAAGACACAGGGGCGTGACTTTGCCCCTGTGAAAAACTTCAGAAGGGGCACACGGCCGTGTGGAATTAACACACGGCCGTGTGAAATTTCGCAGAACTTCAACTCTTTTCCAAAGAGTCCACAGGGGCGTGTCGATGCCCCTGTGAGTGCCACTGTGCTAAGGCACACGGCCGTGTGAGATTTCCACACGGCCGTGTGAAAATTCTGCAGGAATTCCCTTTCATCCCGAGAAACCACAGGGGCGTGTGTGAGCCCCTGTGGGAGAGCTTGTCAAGGCACACGGCCGTGTGGATTATTCACACGGCCGTGTGAAACATTTATTGTTTCTCGGGCGAGTCAGAGAAGCCACAGGGGCATGTGAGGTGCCCCTGTGGACGGCCTTGTGTTCTTGGCCAAGTTGGGCACACGGCCGTGTGGATGTTTCACACGGCCGTGTGAAAATTTTTCAGAGAGCGTCTGTGTTTTCCCGAGAGTCCACAGGCCCGTGTGGGTGGCCCTGTGTAGACCCCTGTGGAGGCACACGGCCGTGTGGAATTAACACACGGCCGTGTGAGGTAGTTCAGAGAATGACCAGAGTGCGCACAGGGGCGTGTGTTGGCCCCTGTGAACCCTAATTTCTGAGGCACACGGCCGTGTGGTTACTTCACACGGCCGTGTGAATTTCCAGAACTTCAAAAGCCGCGCGTTTTTCTTATAGAAATCATTTGTGCCTCTTCATTCTCCACTCTAAACTTCTCTCCTACCCTCTCTATCACTTCCCCGACTTTCTCTGAGGTTTTTGTAGGAATTTGTTCGAGTTTTCCGGCCGTATTACTTTGTTTTTCATCTTCACCGCCGGTGAGACCTTCAGTACCTTTTTCTTCGTCAATTCTTGATTCAATTCGTTCTTTTATACAATTTTGCTTGGTTTGAATGTTTACATTACATACGAGCATGCTTAGAATGAAATTAGAACGAATTTAGATGTAAATTTTGGATTTTTAACCCCACGGCCGTGATGCTTTGCCCGTCAGAAACTCCACACGGGCGTGTGGAATTAACACACGGTCGTGTGGATTTCTGCAGATTGGTTATTTTGAACTATTTTTGATTGTTTTCTTTTCCAATCTTACAGGAATGTCTTCTAGACCCAGGAAATCGACAGGGAAGCGCCCCCGTGAGCCCACACCTCCTCCAGCAGAGACAGAGTTCAGTATAACCGAGCATCAGGTTCGGTTCGAGCGTTTATCAGGACTCCTTTATGGAAAGACGAGATATTTGGATTTGAGTATAGTGAGGAGTATTCAGGGGGAAGACAGCGTCGCAGATGAGATTGGCGAGCTGCCCTCAGTCAGTAGCTGGGAGAGATTGATGGTTATCCGGGATACGGTGATCCGACCGCTCACCTTAGAGGTCCTGCCGTCGTTTGAGTTCGACCGGGGGTACAGCAGTTTCACCGAGGGCACCACAGTTCAGTTCAGAGCCCTCGGTCGACATTACAGCCTCAGTATGAGCCAGTTTTCGATCGGGATGGGCCTCTATGAGGAGGCATTTACCGAGACTGAGGAGTATTCTTTACTTCCTACCGACTACCCAGGTACCGTGACACCGTAGCAGGCGTATAGCAGACTTTGTGGTCAGGGTTAGTACGAGCCGGGTGTCTCCAAGGCTTCATGCCTTTCTCGACCTGCCTATAGATGTCTACACGCAGTTATGAGCAGATCTATTAGTGGCAGGGGAGACAGTACTGGTGTTCTGAGTCGCCAGGAGCTCCTCTACTTGTATTCGATGGTGGAGAGTGAGCCACTCCACCTGGGGCACATTGTGGCCGACTACATTCGCCATCAGGGCCAGTACCCCAGGGTAGGAGTTATCTTTGCAGGCCCCTACATCACCAGACTTCTCATTGGCCTAGGGCTCAGAGATGGAGTCAGGGGAGCAGAGAAGACAAACGTACCAGTTCCCCTGGGCACAGATACCTTGACGATGATGGGTATGATCCGCAGAGGAGGATCAGGGACGTATACCTGGATTATATCCCATACAGAGCAAGGCGAGGGGTCCCGGGCAGCATTGGAGCCACCCCCGCAGGACACAGAGACCGAGGTACCCCCCACCGCGCGGGAGCCACCTCCGGTGCAGATGTTTTCACCATCTCGAGGCTAGGACAGACTGGAGCGCCTCAAGAGCACAGTGGGGATCCTACAGACCGAGGTGGCCGAGGTTAGGGCTACACAGATTTCACAGCACCAGGAGATGATGGCGTAGTTCCAGAGCTTGCGACAGACCTTCGAGCAGATTGTCGCCTCCTCCTCCTTCGTGGTCCGACCTCGGGTGTCCACTCCACCACCTCCATCTCCCTCAGCACCAGCAGCTCCAGCATCACCAGCAGATCCAGAGCCTCCAGCAGCACCAGAGGCCACCACTCAGGACACCGACGCTAAGGCGACTTAGATTTTAGATTCTTTTCTTTTATTTGTCATTTCTGTATATCTTTACTTTATTTTGGACTTGTAGTACTCAGAAAGGATTCTCCTTCTGAGTATAGCTTTTATTTTGCTTTTTCTTTTTATCTCGAGTTGTATTCATTGCTTTACATTTTATATACTCGAGTTTTATTGAGCTTTACTGAACCCTCGTTTATGTGTGCGCAGATGGTCTTGGATGTAAGGATTTTGAGGAATAGTCATGGACACGGTCATGGAATCGTGTATGCTCCACGAACCATTGAGACTCAACTCTCAATGACCTAGCTTCATCAAACGCAACACTTGGAGTTCAGGGGAGTAATGTTTCAATTGCCACTTCCACACTAATTGCTTTTATCGTTTTCACTTATTATTGTGCTTATATGCGTACATTGAGGACAATGTACATCTTAAGTGTGGGGGGGAGTTCACATTGCACACACCTTTACTTGTGCGTTCAATTGCTTATGCTAATGTAGCCTATGGCGGTTCACCTCAGTTGCAACGGTTGTATTCTTATAGTTTAGGAGAATTTTCAACATTGTATCCTATCATACTCTAGTTTTCACTTGAATTTTAGGGAATTTTTGCTCGAATCATCTTAGTACACAACTTACTCTTGGAATCTTTTGGAAACTCAATCTTGAAGTTTTTTAAGGACAAGTTTATCATCGTTCTTAGTTTTACTTTGGAAAATGCAAAAAAAAAAAAAAAAAAAAAAAAAAGTATATGAGTTTGTAAATATTAGCTTTGTTTTGATTATGCATTTGGGGTGGAAAGAGCTACCTCCTATGATGTATGAAGCTACTCTCATAAGTCGGATACAAGTTATGCCCTAATGAGAGAAAGAGCTATCTCATGGGATGCGTGAAAGCTACTACCCCGGTAGAAAGAGCTACCTCCTCGAAAGAGTGAAAGCCACCTTTGGCGGCCGCCTAGGAAAGGGCTACCTTCAAGGATGTGTGAAGCTACTACTTCCACCTTTATTTTTTTTATCTTTGTATATAAATAAGTCCTTTTTAATCAAAGTTTGAGGAGTACTCGTTGGTTCTCTTGAGTAAGATCGCACACACCAACACGCTTTCGAGTTTTCATCCTTTTTGATTCAAGTTTTTAGCTAGAGCATTGATAACCTTATGCAATGTTTTAATTTTCCCTTACTTGTAGAATGCTTCTTTTGCATACTTTTGGTGAACCTAAGGCCAAGCATTTTCAATTGTTCTTCCCAAGTACTTTCACGTTCTATTTTGCTTGAGGACAAGCAAAAGCTTAAGTGTGGGGGGGTTTGATAAGTGCTTGTGTTATAGTATCGCGAAGCGCTATTATCTTACATTAAGCATACCTTTTATCAGGTTTTATCACTAAATGTGTGCATTTGTGTTCTCTTGTGCATTGAAGGTATTGTGGAGCCTAATTGGAGAAGAAGAATGAAATTAGGTCGCATTCGCCAATGTTGGGATGTTCTCGGACCAAGCAAGGAACGAAGCACGTATTTGGACTTGTGGATGTGTGCCAACCTCTTTTGGAGGGGCACAAAGGCAGTCACATTCACAACAAGTCCAATCCGTGTTACTTAGGAGAATCTCGCGAAAGAAGAAGACTTGAAGCAATCGGCGCGACCTACCGTTGCTTGTGTGCCCAAGTAATGGCCTCGATGAAGAACAATGGACCCGGGAGGCGTTTCGGCAAGTTACCAAGCCTGTTCAGCTGAAGATTAGTGTTCCAGAGAAGCCACACGGGTGTGTGGAAATTCCACACGGCCGTGTGAGCCATTTTCCAGCCAAACAGAGAAAACACACGGGCGTGTGGAAATTCCACACGGCCGTGTGTTTTGCAATTTCAGCCATCCAGTGAAGACACACGGGCGTGTGGAAATTCCACACGGCCGTGTGAAATTAATTTTTCAGCCGAGACAGAAGCTTCACACGGGCGTGTGGAAATTCCACACGGCCGTGTGAAGCCCCCGATAAGTCCAATTTTAAAGCCGCGATTCAACAATATAAAAGGGGATTTTTGCAACCTTTGGAGGGATCTTTGGACCTATCTTTTCCCCAACTTTCTGGAGTGCGGCTAGGGTTTCGGAGAGGGTTTCGTGGAGGTTCTAGCGCGTCGTCGGCATCGATTTCGAGGTTCGACGTTTGCACAAGACCACGGCCACACTAATTCGAGGGGGTTTTTCATTGATGTCTATGTTTTATGCTTTATTTCTCACGTTGATGAACATGTATAGCTCTATGAGGAGCTAAACCCCTCGTGGGGTATTCGGACTTGTAAACTTTAGGGTTTCTTATGTTTCTTTGACATTGATTATTATGCTTTCCATCATTGATGAATAAAATTGAGTTTTTAATCTTGATTATCCTTTCATATTGTTTTCCCTTAAACGTGACATTAGGGTTGAGAGCAATCTAGGCTTTCCTTTGGAGGTGTGACAACTCCTATAGGATTAGACTACTCAAGATTAACGAGGGTTGAGAGGGAGAGTTGTGAGGTAGCAATGTACCCCTTTCCCCTTCGATGTGATTTCTCCCTACCTCCGATTCCTTGATTTAATAGCGGTCGAAATAGAGTGAAGCAATAGGTAGATAAACTCCCCTAGGGTTTAGTTACGTAAGTAATAGAGTGGAGGGTTGTAGTGAATCCTATTTGCTGGGGCTCAATCTAGACTAGGATTCTTCCACCTGGACCAAAGGGTTAGAATTACGTATAGGAACAGGTTTAATCACTAGGAATCCCTAGAGCATAATGCAACTCCACATAGTGTGAGGTTTAGGCTGATGGACTCCCATGGGGCTTAGTCATCTAGGTGACAGAGTGAAGGGTGTTGTGAATCCTAATACCGGGGCATAGTGTTGGAGTTAGTCACGGTTGTCCTTAGGTTTGGGACAGTGAGTCTTAGGATATCCTCGACTCAATTGACATTAATAGGAGAGCATAATATTATAGTCTTGCATTTGAAACATAGACCCTAGAGGTAGCTTGTCCGGATACCCCCCTTTACTCATTGTTAGTCCTTCTCGATTTTCCTACTTGCACTTCTTTCTTCCATCTCTCTATTTAGTTTATTGCTTTGCATTATTTTCACTCATCAATCTTATTATCGTTCTCCGTATTCTGCATAGCTTAATTAGTGAAACCTTATATTCTATCTCCCTATTCCCTGTGGATTCGACTACCTTCTCACCAAGGTAAATTTATTACTTCGACAAACCCGTGCACTTGCGGGATACACGCAAGGGGTCGTGTCACGGCTCTTCCTCTTGTACCACATGAACTCGGAAGAGTTGCTCCTCAGGGAAGGAGTCATTATTTTCAATGTCCATAGCTAATGATGAGCTACTGTTCTCTAACCAAGATAAATGATTTACAACTAAGTTTTCAGCGCCTCATTTGTTTTTAATTTCCAAGTCGAATTCCTGAAGCAACAACACCCAACGGATTAGTCGTGGTTTAGCATCTGTTTTACTTAAGAGGTACCGAAGGGCCGAATGATTTGTGTAAATCACCACCTTAGAAAGCACTAAGTATGGTCTAAATTTGTCAAAAGCAAAAAACCACAGTAAGGAGTTCTTTTTTAGTAGTGGTGTAATTCTCCTGAGCTCCTGTGAGTGTCTTGCTTGCATAATAAATTGGGTGGAAGTGATTGTCAATCCTTTTCCCTAACACTGCTCCCACAACATGGTCGCTAGCATCACACATTAGCTTGAATGGTAATCCCTGATGGGCGCCGCGCGACATGCTAAAGAGCGAGCATGGGACTCCCCGGCCACAAGTGCACGGGTCGTCAAGTAATAAGCTCTCGCGCGAGCATGAGAGGGTCATATTCCCAAGGGGCCCAAGATATGCTATTACTTCCTCCTAGGTATCACTATCTAGTCTACCAAATCAAGAGTTTGTTGTATAAAACTAGAAATACGAAAATAAATAAAAGAAAAGCTATAACAAAATGGACTAAGGCACACCATGCAAGCAATCTAAAGAGCAAGTAGCAATGATAACTAGAGGCCTCGGTCGAGGATCCCCTAAGGAGAAGAACAAGTTAGGATGAATATAGGAAATTGAGTGCTAAGTTGGCAAGGTTTGATCCGCTAGACTCAGGAGTTGACTACCCCGTAACCACCGTGGTGTAGCCCTAATCCAATACGGGTTCCTCTATACAGAAGATACCCCTACGATGTCATTGGGAACAGGGAGTCTTGGTTAGAGTTATTCTAATGCGCGCTGATGATTACCGCAAGCGCACGGGTCGCCAAGTAATACCCCTCACGCACGCGCGAGGGGGTCGTATTCCCAAGGGCCAAGGATCTACTATTACTTCCCCTTCATCTATTTCCTAACCTAGCAATTTTGTGATAAAAGCAAGATAAGAAGAATAACAAAGATAAAAATATAAACAAGTGGACTAAGGCTCACCACAATAGCATGCTAAGGAAGCAAGTAACAATGAAAGTTCGAGGTCCCCGAGCGAGGATCCCCTCGGGACTACTAAAGCTAGAAGGATACTCGAAGTACATAGGCAAAGGTGGTTAGGCCAAGAGACGTCCAAAGGTAGGTCACCCCGATGGTCACGGTGATGACCCCTAATCCGGTACAAGTATTGGAATACGGAATCACTTCCGCCCAAATCCTCGCACGATTGCAATGGGCCTAGGGAAATCCCTAATTAAGGTCAAACACACATCTAGGCTCAACCCTAATGGTTGGAGGGGTACAAATACCCGATGGTCACGGCGTATTCGTACATGTATCCCTTCTAAGCTTGGTTAGTCTAACACTAGGGCAATGGTCATGCAACCTAGTATAACCTAGAAATTGATACACAGAGTTCTCATGCATACCAAGGCATTCAAATACACCAAACTTAAACCACAAACCACACAAATACCATACATGTAAATCAAAGAATCCATACAAGCAAGTTCATCCCAAGGTTCACCGGATGCCCGGTGACCTTGGGAGTCTAGTTCATCATCAATAAAGGAGAAAGCATAAAGAACAAGAAATGCAAGCTAAAGCACATAACAAACTCCCCTAAGATGAAGACTAGAGGTGGTGATGAGAACTTGATGGATCCGCGCCAACAAGCTCCTAGATCTTATCCTTGATCGCGCTCCTCTTCTCCCCTTCGATTTGCTCCTCAGAAATGCCTTCTCCCGCAGCCTTGAAGTCCAAGAAGATGATGGAGGAGAATGGTGGCCAAAAGAGAACAAGAAGAATGCCCAAAAGGCCTTTAAAACCTAATTTCGGGATGCTATGCGGCCACCCATGCGGCCCCGCATGCAGGGAGAGAAAGTTTCTGAGAAATCCAGAAAATCGCGTAAGTTGCTACAGTGCCGCTACAGTAATTTTGCTGCAGTGGAATTGCTACAGTCGTATGCGGCCTCTGCAGTGCCCGCATGGTAGCCCGCATGATCTTCCGGACTTAGCCGTCTTGCCAAAGGTTTCGTGCTACAGTGCTGCTACAGTATACCGCTACAGTACCGGAGCTCAAAAATGGTCTTTTTCCTGCTGATTTCTTCTAAAATCATATTGTCGAGCTCCCCACGGTATCTTCTGTGCCTGTAACACGAAATAAACCAATTCAGACCGAAAACGGGCATCCACACATACAAAAATACTCTATAAATATGCAAACATACATAAATAATACGTACAGTTAGGCGTTTATCACGCGCTTTAGGCTAAAACAACCCTAACCACGTGGGGAGCTACTGGCACCCGGAACCTCCGGTGTACCGGCACATTGAATCCCCCTTCAATAATTGTGTGACCTAATACATGCAAGCATCCCGCTATACACATACAATTCATGAATCAAAACCTACGAAATCCATCCATTGTAGGTTTAAAATGAAAGCAATAGATTGGAATCAAACAAACAAGCCAACAATCATTCATAAACAAATATCATCATCCATACAAGTTCTCCTCCCAAGGTTTACAGGAGCCCGTTGGCCTTGGGAGTCTAGTTCCACATCAAAAGAGAGAATACACAAAATAATCAATGAAAATGCTCATAAGAAACCCCCTCAGATGTAGCCTAGAAGGTGGTGATGAAAGCTCGCCGGATCCGCTCCGATCAAGCTCCTTGATGACAACCTTGAGTGCTTCCTTCTTCTCCCCTTGAGTTTTGGTCTTCAAATTGCCTCTCCAATCCCGTGATGATGATGGAAAATGGTGGAGATGATGGTGGAGAATGGAGGAGATAATGGTGAAGAAGGATGGAGGAAAGGGTGGCCAAAGACCTGCTTTCCGAAGACCTAGGTTCTCTTAAATAACCAACACAAACAAATTCTGGCCGTGTGTGTGCGGGCTGTGTGCGGGCTGCACACAGCCCGCACACCCTTCTGTCTCCTCTGTACCCGTGGTATGTGGGCCGCACAGTGCCCGCACGCTGCTACAGTACCGGTGCTAAAATGGAATCGCTATAGTGACGATACTACAGTAACACTGTTATAGTGAACGGTGCCTGAAAATCCATTCTCTTATTGGCCGAAACATGAGGATGCGTGTGAGATTCAATAAATTCTTTGATTCATGCTGAAACAAGGCTCAAGCACGCGCTAGATGATCTTCCGATATCCTAAAATAATAATAACAAATAAACGCGTAAAGGGCATCGGAGTCATACAAAAATGCATGAAAGTGTATAAAATGTATATAGTAAAAGTGATGTATTTAGACACTTATCAAATACCCCCTACTTGAGCGTTTGCTTGTCCCTAAGCAAACAAACATGAATAACAAAAGGGATTGATAAGTGGCTAAATACACAACCTCTGGTTTAAGTGTAAGTGTACAATAGCAATGGTAAAACTCAAAATACTAAGCTAGAACCACTTAAGAAATTTCATGCATTCAACGGCAATGATATGGTGTGTGTGTGCAACCCCTCTATTTCGGAGTCCTGTAGTCCAAGTAAGGTCGACAGAATCCCGAGGACCACATCTTGAGGCAAATCACGCCACTTAGTGGAATTCGGCCTTGAAGTGGTAGAGATGCTCCTAGTAGGCTCCCAAGGATCTTTCCTCTTTCATTCAAACAATCATCGGTCATAATACTTTCTTTTGTTCTACACATATATGTATATGTATAAGTATATATAAACATTTTTTTTTCTGGACTAACATGAATTACAAATCCACATTACCTGGAACTTTGCACATTCATATAAATGCGCTCATGCCTATATAGCTTTTGGCGAGAGGCACACTTTGGTTAGGAGCAAGATCCCCAGGTTACTTTGCTAGTAGGGCAGAGGAGCACTGTCCATATATTTTTTTTTTTTTTGACCTTGTTGAGTGAAAGACATAGAGGAAAGTCCTTAAGAATCTATTAGGAGGAATACCTAACACGTCAAAGCATGAAGCTCCACGAATGGGTTAGCAACTAAGAGGGTCACGAAGGTTACTGTTTTCCTAACCTAGGTGTCTAAGGTCCTACATAGGATGTTAAGTGATGGAATGCCGAGAATGACACAAAATTCTTAAGAGTGCAAGGTTGTAGATAGCTTAGCATCTGTCATGGTTCTACACTATCATACACCTATTACAATCATTCATGTCATCCTTGGTTTACTAACATGCAAAATTTTCAAAAATTCTCAAAGTTCACGAAAATCATAAAAGTCCACCCCCCTACTTAAAGTAGTACATTGTCCCTAATGTACCTAAATCAGCAGCTCAGTAAAATATATGCAATTAAAGCAAGGTAAGAGGGTTTCGTGAACTCCCCTGAGTCTCGAATAATGAGTCTTGAAGTCCAAGAGATCGGGGTGACCACCGAAGCTTCTTGTAGATATCGAGGGAGAAAGTTGTGTTTGATGTCCAAATTCCACCTGCAAGGTAGAAAAGAACATCATCTCAAGGCATCCATCACACACACAAAAATAAAAACAAACACACAAACAAACAAACAAAGCTAAGAACAAAAGAAACAAGAAACACAAAGCACAATGTGTGGGTGCTCACGTGAAATTTTCCAAATCGTCGACGCATGGCAAAACTTGAAAACAAATGATATAAGATTTTGCATTTTCAAGTTTACAACATTCTTACATCAAAAATCTTGGGAATTAAAACAAATCTAAGCAATGAAAATCAATAAATATGAGAGATACGCTTATACCCAAAGCCAGACGACAAAACTCAAAGATGTCGGTGAAAACTCGATGAAAATGATAGATCAACAAAATTAAAACTCAAAAAATGATGAGAACTTTAAGATCAATGAAAGGTAGGACAAATGAGGAGGTAAACAAAGAGGATACACCAAAAAAATTGGAGAAAAATCGGGTGAAAGGAAGGCGAAGAAATCAGCCTCGTAGATGCTGAAATTTGGCCAAAAATGGGCTGAAATGGCTGTGTGCGGGCTGCACACTGCCCGCACACCCTTCTGGAAGTCATGTGCGGTTGGTGTATGGGCCTCCCACTGCTCGCACACCCTTTTGAAGCCTGGTGCACGAGGGTGATGTGCAGGCTGCATACAGGCCGCACATCGCTCTGGCTGGTGTGTGCGGGTTGTACACAGCCCGCACACCCTTCAAATGTGCTCTCCCTGCTTTTAAACACCATGAAACAGCTCCAAAAAACTTACATTCTCAACCTTACATGCATAAAACTCATCAAAACACAAAGATGATAAAAAATCAATGAAGAACACACCAAGAATCACCAACATGAATAAAAATACTCATCCAAGCATCATATGCAATATGAACACAAAATTAATTCATCCACACAAATATAAACAACCAAAACTAAGAAAACTACAACATACAAACATACTAAGTGATGGATCACCCGTAAGTGCATGGGGTCGCCAAGTAATACCCCTCACGCACGCGTGAGGGGGTCGTATTCCCAAGTGCCCGAGAATCTACCCTTACTTCCTCTTTGCAATGTTGTTTAACCGATAAAGCTTGAGTTAAGGAAATTGATGAAAAGCAAACAAGCAAGTATAAAATAAATGCAAGATGACTAAGGCAAAATACGGGAAATTCAATGGTTAGGAGTGGTCACGGATGAGGATTCCCTTAGGGGCTACTAAAGTGTGTTTGGAAGCTTGATCTAACATGCATGTGACAATGATGGACCGAGAAAACCCTAGACTAGGCCAACCCGATGGTCACTGAAATTGACTCCTAATCCGGTACGGGTATTGGAATACGGTATTTCCACCGCTATGGTATTTCTACCACCCAAATCCTCACACGATTGCTAAGGGTACAATGGCTTTCTCAAACTAGGGTTAAAGCAACAACTCGGTACTTAACCCTAGGAGTGGAGGGGTACAAATACCCGATGGTCACGGCATATTTATACGTATTTCCCTTCCAAAGTTGGTGAGTCTAATACTAGGGCAATGGTCATGCAACCTAGCATTTCCGAGATCAATGGATACATAGAGGTCTCATACATATCAAGCAATTAAAACACCAAGCAATGGATCACAAACATGCCACAAACAATGAATTAGAACAAAACATCCAAAATACATAAGTTTACCACCAAGGTTCACCTACATCCGGTGACCTTGGGGTTTAGTTCCTCATGATCAAGAAATACAACATAAAATACATGAAACCAAACAACAAAAGCATAAGAAGAACTCCCTCAAAAGATGAAGGCCGGAGAAGTTCCAAAGACGCCACACAAAGGGGTGGCTTTCCTTGTCTTCAACCTTCCAAATCCAAGCCCTAGGGTGAAGATCCTTCCCAAAACCTTGCTCTCCTCGCCAAATCCTTGCCTAGATCACCCTCCAAATGCTTCTCCTTCCTCAGAATTTGAGTGGTGGTGAGAGCTCTAAGAAGAAGACACTTGATGCCCTTGAAAACCCTAGCCAAAGTTCCTTAAAAGATGAATTCGGGCAAGTTCACGGGTGACCTCACAGTCCATATATGGCCTGTGAGGGAGCCTGTAATACGGGCTATCCGGGTGAACTAAGTCCGCCGGATTTCCACGTGTCATACACGGTACCTTGCACAAATCAAGAAAGATAAAACAAGTTAAGCTCAAAAGAAACAAAAACAAAAGGAAATAAAAGAAACAATAAATAAATAAATGAATGGCTAGAGCAATAGGCTAGAAGTTTCTCAGAATTCCTTAGAAAGTCCCAGGCAACGGCGCTAAAAACTTGATTGAATCGATCCGCAAGCGTACGGGTCGCCAATTAATACCTCGCACAAAAGCACGAGGATCGTATTCCACGGGGCTAAGGAGCTACTCTTACTCCTCCATCGCCTATTATCTAACCTAACCACACAAGCATGGATGTATGTTCTACTGAAGCAAAGAGATAAATACGATATAATTAAATAGAATTGAAAGCATACAATGTGGTTGCAAGTGCTACAATGAAGAGTAAAGGCCTATGGATGTGGATCCCCTTGAGGGGTCATCATGATACATGGATGAAGGATAAAAGGTAGCTTGGTTGATTTAGACCGAAGGATCTCAAGATTAGATCAACCCCAATTTCTCGGCGATTGAACCCTAATCCCATACGGATATTGGTTGGAATCTCTTCCTAACCAACATCCCTACGATTGCATTAAGTACAAGGAGATCCCAAAATAAGGATACACTAAACCCTAGTCTATCCTTATAGCTCGGAGGGCTATCGACACCCAATTTCTCGGTGTACCGATACAAGTAACCCCTTTTAGTTCATTAATGACCTAAAACACGTGAGTAGGTCACATCTACGTGTATAATTCAAGAAAGAACTACGGATCTCTCCATATGGTAGTTCTAGACATGAAGCACAATGAACTAAATCTTAAACCAAACCAAGCTTGCAATTAAGTAAAGATCATCCAAAATACATGATAAACCCCCCAAGGTTCACCAACATCCGGTGGTCTTGGGGGTCTAGTGTGCCATCAAGCAAGTAACAACAAAAATACAAAGTAAATCACTTAAAAAGCTCATAAATGACACTCCCTAGATGAAATGATGAAGGAGGAGGTGGAGGTCCGGCCGAATGACGCTTTCCCCCGTCCAAGAGATGCCGAATGACGCTTCCCTTGGCTTGGATCCTTGTCTCCTTGATGGTGAAGCTTCTCCCCTTCAAAATGATGTTCTTGCCTCCTTCCTTGGCTCCAAATTATCATCTCCCCAAGATTTCTTCATTTCTTTCCTTTTAGATGCCGGCCAAGAAGTCCCCTTTGTGTGCCCTAAAAACCTCTATAAATACTCCCGCAGGATCCCGGGGTGGATAGATCCATCCCGGGGTGGATAGATAGGCAAAATTAGGGCAAAAAACCTGTCTCACGTGGGGGTTCATCCCGGGGTGGATGGATGGATCCCGGGGTGGATAGAAGCATCCTGGGGTGGATAGGGGGCCGTGAGAGCTAGTTGAAAATTACTGTCTTTTGATGCTCACGGCCCCTTATACGGCCCCGTATGCTGTAGTACTCCAGCACCCTGATTCTTCATCCATTTTCGCCCAAATCGTATTATCATGTTCCTCATGGCTCCTCCATGCCCTACAACATAAATAATGCTCAATTAAGCATAAAACGGGCATCCATTCATATAAAGATACATGCTAAGTGAACAAAATATGTATGTTAAAACACATACATTTAGACACTTATCAAACATCCCCACACCTAAGCGTTTGCTTGTCCCCAAGCAAACAAATCATGAAAAACAAAGGGAATGATAAGTGGCTAAATGTACATCTCCGGCTCAAATAAATTCGAGATTATACAAGTATAGAATAATGATATACAGATGTCGAGTTACAGTCAATACGTACAATAAACAGATCCTGTCTCACCTCTTATATGTCTGTACAGTGTAAGTGAATCTTTCATCTCATTTGCCCTGACATGGTCTAGCCCTATGACTTCAATCAGTACAGCTCTATATGCTAATCACTCCACAAGTACAGAGTACTAAGTCTTAGAAAGCTAAGTGCCACTCCAATGAACAATTAAGATCTTTCTAATTCTACAACTTGAAACTAAATCCCATTTCTACTCACAAACTCAAGTAGGCAGTCTAAGTGATCACTAGGGTTATTTTTATTTATATGTATAAACACTTTTTTTTTTTTTTTTTTTTTTTGAGTCCGCCTAACGTAGACTGCACAAAAATCTTTCTGGAGGATGCACATGCTGGTTAGGCACAAGAGTCACCCAACTACTCGATTACAGTCTACATAGACGCATTCATGCTCCATTAGCAGAGGAATACTGACATAGACTTTTTTTTTTTTTTTTTTTTTTTTTTTTTTTTTTTTTTTTTTTTACATACCCTAGATCAAACCTTTAGACTGCACTACAAGTAACAAACCTAGGATTAGCTCAACAAGACTTAGAAGTTCTTAAGAGTTCACTGAAGGATAGAACTTAGTAGTCTAAGGCTAAGTACTCAAACTTGTGTGTTAGGCATACAAGAGAGTTAAGAAAGTCAAGCAGGCTATTCCCAGGGTATCAACAAAAGACTCAGTGCACAGAACAATACTAGAGGTGAAACAGGATTCAATAGAGCACAACAAGAAAAAATGTAACTCACATCAATCATTAATTCACACTTGAAGAATCTCACAAGAAAGTAACAAGCCATCATTGATGACACTAGCATGTAAAGTTGACCTAATACATGTAGATACACCCATCCCCACACCTAGTGTTGTACATTGCCCTCAATGTACACTAATCATGAAAATAGAGGCAATATACACAATAATAACAAAGGAGGAGGGTGAAAACGAACTTCCCCGGTTTATTTGGTAAAAATGGCGAAGTGTGACCCGACAAAAGTGTACGGCGAGCTTTACATGTCGGGTCCGGCTCCCACAAAATGTGGAGATGCTCACCAAATTCCCTTCAATGCCCTGCAAAGCGCAAGGGCAAAACCATCATTCCAAAAAAAATAAAACAGAAAAGATTAATACTAGGGAGCGGTCAAACACACAACTAAATAAAAGCAACCAGAGTTCTACAAAGTGTTGGTCAGGGTAGAACCCTTCCCAACTTATTCAAAACAAACAAACACACGTGCAGAAAATAAAGAAAACAACAATAAAAGAAACAACATGCTGCTAAAAGAGAAATAAGTGTCCATGCTCAAGAATGAAACGGCTCATCGATAACAGGTGGGACAGGTGTGTCGGTGCAGGAGGCGGTGCCAGTCCGCGAAGATGAACCGCGAGCAGAGATGGTAAACTGGCGAAAGTCCTCGGTGAGCAGGCGCTGACCCTCTATGATCTGGTACAGCTGTCCGCGCATCTCACGCTGCTCGTGACGGATGGCCTGAATATCGCTCTCCATTCCTCGCAACCTAGCTTCGAAGCCCGATGATGATGTGGTGCCAGGAGTGGGAGTGGGCGTGTCATCAGGATCGGAGTCAGTGTCTGCTGGCAAACTGGACTCCCCGGCCGATGACTGTCGGGAAAGTCGGTAGCGGGCACCTCTCTTTTCAACTAGACCAACAGCAAGCAAGACATTCGCGCCAAGGGTCGCAGCACCACCCACAATCGTCATATCACGAGCGCGGTCCAACAATTTCATACCGCGAATCAACCTGGTGATGTACGGACCCAAGAAAATAGCACCTAACCGCGCGCACTGTGCGTGATGAATAAATGCTTCAGCCACAAGATACCCAAGGTGAAGGGGGCACTGCTCAAAAATCCCAAACAACATCAGTAGATCAGAGTTGGACACCACTCCAGTACTATCCTTTCGGCCCCCTATAGAACGAGTAATTAGGGCATGCACATATCTCATGATAGGATCAGCAATCCGGGATGCCTTGCGAGTGTTTTTAGTGTCGCCTGAGGCTATGGTGGCCCAATATTGATTCGCATTCACATGCGGTGGAAAATCGACTCGGATTTGGCCGATCGGAATGGAGTTCATGTATTCCTCGTCATAGACCCCCAAGTAACTTGCAAATTCGACGTGAGTCAACTCGCGAAGTCTTCCAAAAGCTTGGAAGCGAATAGTCCCCTGTTTCTGACAAATGATGCGTCGCCGGTCTTGTTGTGCCTCAAAGGTGCTCAAAACCTCCAAAGTGAGCTGTCGGTATGTTGGTTCGTCGATAGTAAATAAATTCACCCAACCATTTTGAGATAGAACCTCCCTCACTTGGTCGGCAATTCCAAGCTCTTCCAAAAAATTCCAATCAATACGTCGGACGGTGCCAAAGGGTTTAGTCTTCAATATTTCGTAGTGTGCCATGTGAAGGGGGTGCGTGAACGTAGGTTCCTTGGGAATTTGTGTTGAAGCTCTTGGACGTTTTGAAGCAACCCTCTTGAAGTTTGGCATCCCTACAACACATAAGATCCTCATCAAGCCTAAACCAATCCAATACAACACCGAAATTAACACAAGAAGCAAGAGATAAATGAAAAATGGCTATGAATAGGGTCCATACGGCCGTATAGGGGGCCGTATGGACACTATTCATGGTGGAGCATTTCACTACCATCATGAAAATCGAAAATATTTTTACAAGAATTCAATGGAAATTGAACAAACAACAATCACACCACCAACACATGATAAAAGCATGAATTTATCTACCAAAAAGCTCCATGAACTCAAGAGAAAATGAGAAAGAGAAATCTAGGGCATCAAAAAGCTTACCGGTGAATCCTTGGTGGAACTTGCTTGAAGCTCTTGGTAAATCACTAGATCGATGTCACAAAATGTCTAGGAGGTGATCTAGAAGGAAAAATGGAGAGATTTGGTTGAGAAATGATGGAAAGAGGGGAGGGGAAATGGTGGAGATGAAAGGGGAATGGAGAAGAAGACTTAAAGGGCCAAATAATTGGGAGGGTTAAGGTGCTAGGCCGAGCCTCAAGGCCCCTCTCACGGCCGTGAGGGGGGCCATGAAGGCTAGTACAAAATCTTAGCCCGTGAATAAAATGCACATACGGCCCCCAATACGGCCGTGAGGGGGGCCGTGAGCTCTAGTGTATTTTCACTGGAGAATGGCTCACTGCCTCCCTCACGGCCCCTTTAGGGCCGTGAGGACCTGGGGAGGCTGGTTTTGGGTCTTAACACAATCAAAAACTCTCCGGGAAGGTAATAACATGATCCAAAACACCTCCTACTCGGAAGAAATACGCAAAAGACTCGAATAAACTCATGAATTGACAATATAGCAAGTAGGCACAACAAGGAAAAATATAAAACAACACACATGATGAGAGCAAAGATTTTTGAGGATGGACTTATTCAAATGCACAACAGATAAGGAAACTAGCACAATGCAAAGTAGATATGAACAACTAAAATATGAAAATTGAATTTAAAAACCCCCAAACACTTGGGTTGCCTCCCAAGAAGCGCTTGTTTAACGTCACGAGCCTGACGTACCTTCTTTCTTACCTCAAGGGGGTTCAAAAAGCTTGCGGTTACCCCCGGTCGAGCTTGAAACAACATTGTTACCCGGCAAGTTTAACGACATCAACGAATAGACATCAACTTTTTCATGATCAAAGAGGGGTTCGAATTTTACCTTCCCTCCTAGAGATTTTGAACGACGAGGGTTGGTACCTTTTCTTTTCTTTCCTCGGACCTCCCTCCAAATTTTCTTCAACATTGATTCTTTTTTTTCTTTTTCCTTGGCATTGGTACATATCACTTCCTCCTTTGGTTTCTTCAAATTGTGACTTGGAGGGGAATTGTGGGGTTCTTCTTGTTCTTTGTCCTCCACCTCCTCTAAGTATTCATCCAAAGGATTTAATGATAACACCTCCTGCACACAAGTAGAAATTAACCGATCAGTTTCATCAATAAAATAAAGTTTGTCATCATGGTCAAGAGATTGCTTCATGGCCGCCGGCAACGTGTACACTGCTTCTTCCTCTCCAACCCTAAGTGTTAGTTTTCCTCCCTTGAGATCAATTAGGGCACCCGAGGTACTTAAAAATGGCCGACCAAGAATTAACGGTGTCTCCACATCTTCATCAATATCCATGATGACAAAGTCCACGGGAAAGACTAATTTATCTACTCGAACAATCACGTCCTCCACGATCCCACGAGGTTTTCTTGTTGATCGATCAGCCAATTGTAGAGTCATCCTTGTGGGTTTAAGCTCATCCAAGCCAAGCTTCAAGTACATGGTGTAGGGCATGACGTTGATGCTTGCCCCCGAATCCGCTAATGCATTTTCTTGAACTCCTCCATCAAGCACACAAGGAATTATAAAACTTCCTGGATCTCTCAATTTTTGTGGGAGCTTCTTTTCTAAAATAGCCGAACAATTTCCCGAGAGTGCCACGGTGCCTTCCTCTTCTAATTTTCTTTTATTGGTGAGGAGCTCCTTCAGAAACTTGGCATACTTGGGCATTTGCGTTAAAGCTTCAACGATCGGGATATTGAGGTGGAGTTGTTTGAAGATGTTGATGAATTTTCTAAACTGCACATCCTCCTTGTCATGTTTCAATCTAGCCGGATAGGGAATTGGAGGCTTGTACTCGGGTGGATTTGATTTTCCCCGAAGATGAGATTCATTGTTTCCTTCCCGATCATCCTTCTCAACAATTCCTTCAGCAGGTTTGGGATCTTCCACGAGGGTTATCCCCGCTTCCTTGACACTTGGGTCAATTTCGACCCTTGTCTCCACTTGCCTTCCACTTCTGAGGGCAATGGCCTTCAGTTGCTCCCTTGGGTTCTCTTCAGTGTTGCTAGGAAGGCTTCCCGAAGGTCGTTCTGCATTTGCCTTGGCAAGTTGCCCCACTTGATGCTCAAGAGATTGCACCGAGGCTTGAAGATTTCTCATAATGGACCCAAAGTCACTGAGTTGTTAATTTACACTGTTAAATCGTGATTCGGTGCCAATCATGAACTTGGCAAGTACATCTTCGGTGGTGAATCTCTTCTCTTGCAAAGGTGGTTGTGCTTGAGGATTTTGAGGGGGGCCACCCTTTTGTTGTTGTCCTTGATTCCAAGAGAAGTTAGGGTGGTATTTCCACCCCGGATTGTAGGTAGAGCTGTACGGATTTCCTTGCGGTCTTTGGCCCCCGATGTAGTCAACAGACTCAATGGGTGCGACGGAGGAGCTAGCAATAGGACATTGGGCGGCCCCATGTCCACCACCACAAGTGCTACAACTCATTACTGTTTCAGACTTTGAACTGCTACCCAAGAGCGTGTCTAGCTTCCTAGACAACAAGTCAACCTTTGCGGCGAGAGCATCATTGGCATTGATTTCATATATCCCGGCCCCCTTTTGTGGTGTTCCTCTCGAGGCCCAATGAGATTCATTGCTTGCCATGGATTCAAGCAGTTGCTCGGCCTCGTCAGGGCACTTGTTGCTAAGTGACCCACCCGCCGCGGCATCAATGAGTTGGCGGGTGGCATAATTCAGCCCATTGTAGATGATTTGTATCCGCATCCATGAAGCAAACCCGTGGTGAGGGCACCTTCGAAGGAGGTCCTTGAATCTCTCATAAGCTTCAAATAAACTTTCAGACTCTCCTTGCTTAAAGGATGAAATTTCTTGCATTAACCGTGCCGTTTTGCTAGGAGGAAAATATCTCCCAAGAAATTTCTCGACCATGTCTTTCCATGTCTTGATTGAACCCGGTGGTAGAGATGTGAGCCATCGGTATGCCGCGTCCCTAAGACTGAATGGGAAGAGTCGCAATCGGATGGCATCATCCGTTACCCCATTTATCTTGAATGTAGAACAAATTTGGAGGAAACGGGAAAGGTGATCGTGTGCGTCTTCATTCGCGAGACCATTAAACTGGACTGAATTCTGGATCATGCCAATTGTGCTTGCTTTGATTTCGAAATTATGGGTTGCAATAGTAGGTGCATGGACACTGAATTCTTCACCCGTAAATTGTGGCCTTTCATATTCGGACAATGTTCGTCTCTCCTCGGCCATGACGGAAGATGATAGATCCTCAACCAAAATGTCTTGCTCACTCGAGCTTTCACCAATTTCTCTTCTCCTACGATGCAAGGTCCGCTCAATTTCACTATCCGGGTGAACTAAGTCCGCCGGATTTCCACGTGTCATACACGGTACCTTGCACAAATCAAGAAAGATAAAACAAGTTAAGCTCAAAAGAAACAAAAACAAAAGGAAATAAAAGAAACAATAAATAAATAAATGAATGGCTAGAGCAATAGGCTAGAAGTTTCTCAGAATTCCTTAGAAAGTCCCCGGCAACGGCGCCAAAAACTTGATTGAATCGATCCGCAAGCGCACGGGTCGCCAAGTAATACCTCGCACAAAAGCACGAGGATCGTATTCCACGGGGCTAAGGAGCTACTCTTACTCCTCCATCGCTTATTATCTAACCTAACCACACAAGCATGGATGTATGTTCTACTGAAGCAAAGAGATAAATACGATATAATTAAATAGAATTGAAAGCATACAATGTGGTTGCAAGTGCTACAATGAAGAGTAAAGGCCTATGGATGTGGATCCCCTTGAGGGGTCATCATGATACATGGATGAAGGATAAAAGGTAGCTTGGTTGATTTAGACCGAAGGATCTCAAGATTAGATCAACCCCAATTTCTCGGCGATTGAACCCTAATCCCATACGGATATTGGTTGGAATCTCTTCCTAACCAACATCCCTACGATTGCATTAAGTACAAGGAGATCCCAAAATAAGGATACACTAAACCCTAGTCTATCCTTATAGCTCGGAGGGCTATCGACACCCAATTTCTCGGTGTACCGATACAAGTAACCCCTTTTAGTTCATTAATGACCTAAAACACGTGAGTAGGTCACATCTACGTGTATAATTCAAGAAAGAACTACGGATCTCTCCATATGGTAGTTCTAGACATGAAGCACAATGAACTAAATCTTAAACCAAACCAAGCTTGCAATTAAGTAAAGATCATCCAAAATACATGATAAACCCCCCAAGGTTCACCAACATCCGGTGGTCTTGGGGGTCTAGTGTGCCATCAAGCAAGTAACAACAAAAATACAAAGTAAATCACTTAAAAAGCTCATAAATGACACTCCCTAGATGAAATGATGAAGGAGGAGGTGGAGGTCCGGCCGAATGACGCTTTCCCCCGTCCAAGAGATGCCGAATGACGCTTCCCTTGGCTTGGATCCTTGTCTCCTTGATGGTGAAGCTTCTCCCCTTCAAAATGATGTTCTTGCCTCCTTCCTTGGCTCCAAATTATCATCTCCCCAAGATTTCTTCATTTCTTTCCTTTTAGATGCCGGCCAAGAAGTCCCCTTTGTGTGCCCTAAAAACCTCTATAAATACTCCCGCAGGATCCCGGGGTGGATAGATCCATCCCGTGGTGGATAGATAGGCAAAAATAGGGCAAAAAACCTGTCTCACGTGGGGGTTCATCCCGGGGTGGATGGATGGATCCCGGGGTGGATAGAAGCATCCCGGGGTGGATAGGGGGCCGTGAGAGCTAGTTGAAAATTACTGTCTTTTGATGCTCACGGCCCCTTATACGGCCCCGTATGCTGTAGTACTCCAGCACCCTGATTCTTCATCCATTTTCGCCCAAATCGTATTATCATGTTCCTCATGGCTCCTCCATGCCCTACAACATAAATAATGCTCAATTAAGCATAAAACGGGCATCCATTCATATAAAGATACATGCTAAGTGAACAAAATATGTATGTTAAAACACATACATTTAGACACTTATCACCCGTGATGGTTTCCAGATTTCATTTTCCTTCCAACTCTTCGCGCTTCAGGCAGCTTCAGTAATGCTACAGTACTCGGGACCCTAAAACGACGGTTTTGGGGCAGATTTCCTCTCAAATCGCGTCGTTAGGGTCACCAAAGCATAAATGTACCTGAAACACGAAATAAAACAATTTAGACCGAAAAGGGCATCGATTCATTAATAAAACACCGAAATACATGCGCGTACATACGTGCAAAATACGTACATTTAGGCGTTTATCACTAAGCAAAATACGGAATTTAACACCTTGGGTTGCCTCCCAAGAAGCGCTTGTTTAACGTCACGAGCTTGATGTACCTTCTTACCTCATGGAGGCTTGAAAATGGTGTGCTCCTCCCGGCTAGACATGGCATAAGAACTACCAATAAATACAAACATACCTGCCGAGATGGAGCAAGTGTGGAGGTCAAGCATGAACTATCTTTTGGCCTCCATGGAAAAATCTTAGGTCAGGAATTGTGCAATTTGAACTTGGGCAGATCCTTGGATGGCTTGAACCTCCTCTCTGCTTCTTCGTGATTCCCGGCCCAAATTCCTTTGAATATCTCACCAAATTGTTTGGGTTCTCCAGGGAAAGAGCTTTGGTTGAGAACTATCTAAGCTTAGCACGGGTGGGTCCTTGGGCGGCTTCAACACCCTATCCACATCTTCTTCCTCAACCATGGTGGGATAATCACGTATTACCCACAAAATTTGCTTGGGCCTCCAAGGAAATATTTTTGTTTGGGAATTGTCCAGGCCCGACATAGGTGGGTTTATTGATGGTTTTATCTTTCTACCCACATCCTCAAATACAATTCCTGGGATTTTCTTAGTGCACAAGACCAAAATAGGTAGATGGGGTGAATGGTCAATGTTAAGGCAAGTAGCTTCGTCAAATGTGGTCGATGGAGCATCTTCCACTTCCTCACATTCTTCCATGGCCATGATGTCATCCTCCTCTCTTTCTTCTTCAATTTCATCTTGAGGTGAAACTTCTACTATTTGCTCATTGGGTATTGATGCACTTTATTTTCTTCTTCAGCCTCAAATACCTCAATATTCACTTCCACCTCCAATTCACCTTTATTCTCTTTCCTTCTAGTGTCATTCTAAGATAGGTCTTCTATAGTGTGTGGAAACTTGGTCGATGTACTGGAAGACACTCCTATCTGGCTTTCCATGCTTTGAAGAGATGGTTGGGCATTAAAATTTGTGGCAGTCAAGGCTTTAAGTTTAGCATCCGCATCCATCATAAATCTTTCAAGCACATCTTGTGTATTGAAACTCCATTCATTAAGTGGCCTACTTTGAACAACTGAAGGGCAGTAATGCCATGGTTCTTGAAAGGAGGGCTCTTGTAGCAATTCTTGGTTAGAGGGCTCCCAATGTTGTCCATGGTGATGCGATGAATAATCTAGGTGCCCTTGCCAATATGGATTATATACATGTTCGAACTGATTGGTACTGCTTGCTCTCAAGGCTCATACTCGTTGATCTACAATTCTTCAAGATGAAAGTTAAACCCACCTGAGGCTTCTCAAAAACTCATTGCCCTGTGCACAAAACAAAATAAAAAAAATTAAGGTATAAAAGAAAACAAGAATATTTACAAAAGAAAAGATAAATGACTAGAGTAGTGAGCTAGAAGTTTTCCTAGCATTCTTGGAATTCCCCGGCAACGGCGCCAAAAACTTGATGGGCGCCACGCGACACGCTAAAGAGCAAGCACGCGACTCCCCGGCCGCAAGTGCACGGGTCGTCAAGTAATAACCTCTCGTGCAAGCATGAGAGGGTCGTATTCCCAAGGGCCCCAAGATCTGCTATTACTTCCTCCTAGGTATCACTATCTAGTCTACCAAATCAAGAGTTTGTTGTATAAAAACAGAAATACAAAAATAAATAAAAAAAAAGCTATAAACAAAATGGACTAAGGCACACCATGCAAGCAATCTAAAGTGCAAGTAGCAATGATAACTAGAGGCCTCGGGCGAGGATCCCCTAAGGAGAAGAACAAGTTAGGATGAATATAGGAAATTGAGTGCTAAGTTGGCAAGTTTGATCCGCTAGACTCGGGAGTTGACTACCCCATACCTCAGTGGTGTAGCCCTAATCCAATACGTGTTCCTCTATCCAGAAGATACCCCTACGATGTCATTGGGAACAGGGAGTCTTCGTTAGGGTTATTCTAATGCGCGCTTTTGGCTAAAACAACCCTAACCACGTGGGGAGCTACTGGCACCCGGAATCTCCAGTGTACCGGCACATTGAATCCCCCTTCAATTATTTTGTGACCTAATACATGCAAGCATCCCGCTATACAAATACAATTCATGAATCAAAACCTAGGGAATCCATCCATTGTAGGTTGAACATAAAAACAATAGATTAAAATCAAACAAACAAGCCAACAATCATTCATAAACAAATATCATCATCCATACAAGTTCTCCTCCTAAGGTTCACCGGAGCCCGATGGCCTTGGGAGTCTAGTTCCACATCAAAAGAGAGAATACACAAAATAATCAATGAAAATGCTCATAAGAAACTCCCTCAGATGTAGGCTAGAAGGTGGTAATGAAAGCTCGCCATATCCGCGCCGATCAAGCTCCTTGATGACAACCTTGAGTGCTTTCTTCTTCTCCGTTTGACTTTTGCTCTTCAAATTGCCTCTCCAATCCCATGATGATGGTGGAAAATGGTGGAGATGATGGTGGAGAACGGAGGAGATGATGGTGGGGAAAGATGGAGGAGAGGGTGGCCAAAGACCTGGTTTCCAAAGCCCTAGGTTCTCTTAAATAACCAACACAAACAAATTTTGGCCGTGTGTGTGCGGGCTGCACATAGCCCGCACACCCTAAAGTGTATAAAATGTATATAGTAAAAGTGATGTATTTAGACACTTATCAATCCCAAATCTGGAGTGATAGGATGGGTGCATAAATGAGCTGATTTTTTAAAACAGTGAAAGAAGTTAAGCATTCTGGGGTAAAATTGAATGGCACATCTTTCTTATAGAGCTTAGTCAATGGTTTTACTATCTTTAAGAAATCCCATATGAATCTCCTGTAGAACCCGACATGTCCTAAGAAACTCCTAATGGCCCTAACAGATGATGGAGGAGGAAGCTTCTCAATGGCAGCAATCTTTGCTTTATCTACTTCAATACCTCGCTTGAAATTTTGTCCCAAAACTATCCCCTCTTTTACCATGAAATGGCACTTCTCCCAACTCAAAACTAAGTTGGTCTCTTCACATCGCTTTAGCACATGCTCCAAATTCCTCAAGCATAAGTCAAAGGAGTTGCCATATACAGAAAAATCATCCATGAAGACTTTCATGGTGCTTTCAACCATATCCTCAAAAATTGCGAGCATGCATCTTTGAAATGTGGCAGGGGCATTACATAACCCAAAGGGCATCCTACGATAGGAGAAAGTGCCATACGGACAGGTGAAGATTGTTTTCTCTTGATCCTCTGGAGCTATAAGGATTTGAAAATACCCAGAAAAACCATCTAGGAAGCAATAGTACTTATGGCCATCCAGTCTTTCGAGCATCTAATCAATGAATGGTAGAAGAAAATGATCTTTACGAGTGGCATCATTAAGCTTCCTGTAATCAATACAAACTCACCAACCAGTGACTTGTCGAGTGGGAATAAGCTCGTTCTTTTCATTTGTCACCACTGTCATGCCCCCATTTTTCGGCATCATCTGCGTTGGGCTAACCCATGCACTATCAAAAATTGGGTAAATTATACCTATATCCAATAACTTAATGACTTCAGCTTTCACCACTTCTTTCATATTTGGATTTAGCCTCCTTTGCGGTAAGGCCAAAGGCTTGTGGTTGTCTTCCATTAGGATTTTGTGGGTGAAGAAAGACGGATTTATCCCTCTGATGTCAGAAATTTTCCAAGATAAGGCTCTCTTATGCTTCCCTAACATCTTTAAAAGCTCACTCTTTTGCCCTGCTAATAGATCGGATGATATTATTACAGGTAGCCTTGAATTCATCTCAATAAATGAATACTCGAAGTGTGGGGGTAATTCTTTCAATTCTAACTCTGGTGGTTCTTCAATGGATGGTTTCAACCATGTTGTCATGTTGTATTCTTTCGAATTCTTCCATTTCATCTGTGGAGCTTTCCGACTCAGATTCCTTTCGAATTTCATAAACAGATTCCTCGGGCACTAAAAGGCTTTCCTTCTCAACGGCTTAGCTAGTTTGTAAGTCATGGATCCCACTCTGTGTAACATAAGCGTAGCCGGCCTTACCCATGAGTTGACAAAAAAATTCATTATTACTGAAGTTTCTTCTTTCCCGATCCACGGTGCTTAAATCAAATGTCTCCACGTGAACCAAAAACTACTTTGTCCATCGATCTAAATAGTGAGAAGTGGGTTCTCTAAAATATGATTCCATCGATGCAGGGATTTATAACAGAGCACCTGGAAACCAGGAATGAAAAGATAAATTAGTCAATATGTGCAAAAGATAAAACTAAAAATAAGAAACGGTGAATAATTACAAATGAAAGTGAAGTAACTAGATCATTGATCTAAAAGTTTTCCTAGTATTCTCGGATGTTTCTCGGCAACGGCACCAAAAACTTGATGAACGTCGCATGACAAGCTAAAGAGCTAGCACGCGACTCCCTGGCCGCAAATGCATGGGTCGTCAAGTAACAATCTCTTGTGCGAGCACGAGAGGGTCATATTCCCAAGGTCTTCGAGATCTACTATTACATCTTTTTGGGGGTCACTGTCCGAGCAGGAATGGAGATGATAAATAGGGTTATTGCAATTATAAAATTGAAGATAATAAAAATAAACAAGAAAATAAAAAATAAAGTAACACTTGATCCGAGCAGGAATGGAGATGAAAAATCCAAGAATTAAGGAAGACCTCGGGCGAGGATCCCCCGGGGAGAAGACTAAGTATGGATGATGGTAATAAAATTAAAGATAAGGTTGACTTGGTTTTCGTCCGCTAGACTCGAATGTCGACTACCCCGGAATCTTTGCAGTATAGCCCTAATCTAGTACGGGTTCCTCTATCCAAAAGATACGCACACAATGTCTTTGGGAACAAGGAGTCTTGGTTAGGGTTATTCTAATGCACACTCTCGGGTAAACTAACCCTAACCACGTGGGAGGCTACCAATACCCGGAACCTCTGGTGTATTAATACAATGAATCCCTTTTTAATTATCACGTGACCTAATACAACCTAGCTGATTTGTTTATTTTGCTAACCCGCAAGTGCACGGATCGTCAAGTAATACCACTCGTGTGAATACGAGAGGGTTGTATTCCCTGGGGCCCGAGAAACTATAATTACTTCCTTTTTACAATGTTGTTCAACCGACAAGATTTAAGAGAGTGAATTGAATGCGAAGAAACTAAACAAGTAATTGACTAATGCAAATTTATGAGGACAAGATACTAGACAACTTAGGGCTAGGAGTGGTCACGGATGAGGATTCCCTTAGGGGCTACTAAAGTGAGTAGGATGATTGGACTAACATGCAAGTGGCTAATTGGACTGAGAAAACCCTACAGTAGGCCAACCCGATGGTCACGACAATTGACACCTAATCCGGTATGGGTATTGGATACGGTACGTCTACCGCCCAAGATTACTGATAAGTGCTTGTGTTGTAGTAACGCGAAGCGTTATTATCTTACAAATGAACATACTTTTATCAGATTTTATCACTAAATAGTGTGCATTTGTGTATTCTTAAGCATTGTAGGTTTCGTGGAGCTAAGTTGGAAAAGAAGAACGAAGTTAGGTCGTGTTCGCCGTTGTTGGGAGGTTTTCAGACCAAGCAAGGAACAAGGCACGAGGTTAGACTTGTGAGTGTTTGTCATAGGCACGGTCATTGGACCGTGTGTGCTCCACAAACCATTGAGACTCAACTCTCAATGACCTAGCTCCATCAAACGCAACACTTGGAGTTCAGGGGAGTAATGTTTCAATTGCAACTTCCACACTAATTGTTCTTCGTTGTTTTATTGGTTATAATGCTTGCATGCGTACATTGGGGACAATGTACATCTTAAGTGTGGGGGGGAGTTCACATTGCACACACTTTTACTTGTGAGTTCAATTGCTTTTGCTCATGTAGCCTATGGTGGTTCACCTTAGTTGCAACGGTTGTATTCTTATAGTTTAGGAGAATTTTTAACATTGTATCCTATCATGCTCTAGTTTCTACTTGAATTTTAGGAATTTTTTGCTCGATATTCTCATATTGCACAACTTACTCTTGGAATCTTTTGGAAACTCAATCTTGAAGTTTTTAAGGACAAGTTTATCATCGTTCTTAGTTTTACTTTGGAAAATGCATATAATAAAATATATATATATATATATATATATATGGAAAAAAAAATATGGAAAAGAGAAAAAGAAAAGAAAAAAAAATATATATATATATATGACTTTGTGAATATTTGCTTTGTTTTATGCATTTGGGGTGGAAAGAGCTACCACCTATGAAGTATGTAGCTACTCTCATAAGTCGGATACAAGTTATGCCCTAATGAGAGAAAGAGCTATCTCATGGGATGCATGAAAGCTACTACCCCGGTAGAAAGAGCTACCTCCTCGAAAGTGTGAAAGCCACCTTTGGCGGCCGCCTAGGAAAGGGCTACCTTCGAGGTTGTGTGAAGCTACTACTTCCTTTCTTGCTTTTCGTATATAAATAAGTCCTTGTTAACAAAAGTTTGAGGAGTACTCGTTGGTTGTCTTGAGTGAGTTCACACACACTACACATTTTCAAGTTCTTCTTCCTTTTTGATTCGAGTTTTTAGCTAGAGCAATGATAACCTTATGCAATGTTTTGATTTCCCCTTACTTGTAGAATGCTTCTTTTGCATACTTTTGGTGAACCTAAGGCCGAGCACTTTCAATTGTTCTTCCCAAGTACTTTCACGTTCTATTTTGCTTGAGGACAAGCAAAAGCTTAAGTGTGGGGGGATTTGATAAGTGCTTGTGTTGTAGTAACGCGAAGCGTTATTATCTTACAAATGAACATACTTTTATCAGATTTTATCACTAAATAGTGTGCATTTGTGTATTCTTGAGCATTGTAGGTTTCGTGGAGCTAAGTTGGAAAAGAAGAACGAAGTTAGGTCGTGTTCGCCGTTGTTGGGAGGTTTTCAGACCAAGCAAGGAACAAGGCACGAGGTTAGACTTATGAGTGTGTGCCAACCTCCTTTGGAGGGGCACAAAGGCAGTCACATTCACAACAAGTCTAACTTGTGTAGCTTAGGAAAACTTCACCAAGAAGGAGACTCGAAGCAATAGGCATGATCTACCATTGATTGTGTGCCCAATTCAATGGCCTCGATGAAGAAACAACATATTCGGGAGCATTTCGGAGATTTACTGTAGCAACAATGTAGCTTGTTACTGTAGCAAGTTACTGTGCACTTCTGCCGAAGAGTCAAGGTTCCAGAGAATTCACACGGGTGTGTGGAATTAACACACGGCCGTGTGAACTAATTTTCCAGCAAACCAGAGACATCACACGGGCGTGTGGAATTAACACACGACCGTGTGGATTGATTTTCCAGCAAGCCAGAAACTTCACACGGGCGTGTGGAATTAACACATGGCCGTGTGAAGTAATTTTCAGGAAAGACAGAAACTTCACACGGGCGTGTGGAAATTCCACATGGCCGTGTGAATTCCCGATAACTTCAAATTTAAAGCCGCACTCAGCCTATTTAAAGCGATTTGGAGACTTTTTGAAGAATCTTTTGACCTATCTTTCTCCCCAACTTCTGGAGAGGGTGGCTAGGGTTTCGGAGAGGACTTTGTGGAGGATTGGAGCGCGTCATCGGCATCGTCACCGACGTTCAACGGCCGCACAAGACCACGGCCACAACATACGCGAGGGGGTTTTCATTGATGTCTTTAGTTTGTTCTTTCTTTCATAAATTGATGAACATGTATAGCTCCATGAGGAGCTAAACCCCTCGTGGGTATTCGGACTTGTAAAACTCTAGGATAATTATGTTTCTTTGACATTGTTATTATGCTTTTTCATTAATTGATGAATAAATTCGAGTTTCAATTTTAGATTTCTTGTGCTATTGTTTTCTCTTAGCCGTGACACTAAGGATTGAGAACAATCTAGGTTATCCTTTGGAGGTGTGACAACTCCTATAGGATTAGACTACTTAAAATTGAAGAGGGTTGAGAGGGAGAGTTGTGAGGTAGCACCGTACCCCTTTCCCTTCCGTTGTGATTTCTCCCTACCTCCGATTCCTTGAGTCATTAGAGGTCGAAATAGAGTGAAGTGCTAGGTAGACAAACTCCCCCAAGGTTTTGGGGTGACGTGAATCCTACGCACTGGGGCTTAATTTAGACAATGGTTCTTCCTCCTGGACCAAAGGGTTAGAACTATCACACATAGGAACAGGTTTTATCACTAGGAATCTGATAAACGCCTAACTGTACGTATTATTTATGTATGTTCGCGTATTTTTCGAGTATTTTTATATGAGTCGATGCCCTTTTTGGTCTAAATTGGTTTATTTCGTGTTTCAGGTACAAAAGAGGCCTAGGTGAGCTCAACGACGCAATTTGAGAAGAAATTGACACCGAAATCGTCGTTTTGGGTTCCCTGGAACTGTAGCAGCCTGAAGCACGAAGATTTGAAGAATTTTCTAAGTCTGGAGGTTCATGCGGGCTACCATGCGGGCGCATCGCAGGCCGCATGAGACTGTAGTGTTCTACTGTAGCAGCAGCACTGTAGCAAATTCACTGTAGCGGCACTGTAGCAACTTACGCGGTTTTCGGGCTTTTTTCGGAAACTCTCTCTCCCCGCATACGGGGCCGCATGGGAGGCCGCATAGCATCCCGAAAGTTGTTTTTAAAGGGGATTAGGGCATCATTTGGAAGGGTCTTTTGGCCACCATTCTCCTCCATCATCTTCTTGGACTTCAAGGCTGCGGGAGAAGGCATTTCTGAGGAGCAAATTGAAGGGGAAAAGAGGAGCGCGATCAAGGATAAGATCTAGGAGCTTGTTGGCGCGGATCCATCAAGTTCTCATCACCACCTCTAGTCTTCATCTTAGGGGAGTTTGTTATGTGCTTTAGCTTGCATTTCTTGTTCTTTATGCTTTCTCCTTTATTGATGATGAACTAGACTCCCAAGGTCACCGGGCATCCGGTGAACCTTGGGATGAACTTGCTTGTATGGATTCTTTGATTTACATGTATGGTATTTGTGTGGTTTGTGGTTTAAGTTTGGTGTATTTGAATGCCTTGGTATGCATGAGAACTCTGTGTATCAATTTCTAGGTTATACTAGGTTGCATGACCATTGCCCTAGTGTTAGACTCACCAAGCTTAGAAGGGATACATGTACGAATACGCCGTGACCATCGGGTATTTGTACCCCTCCAACCATTAGGGTTGAGCCTAGATGTGTGTTTGACCTTAATTAGGGATTTCCCTAGGCCCATTGCAATCGTGCGAGGATTTGGGCGGAAGTGATTCCGTATTCCAATACTTGTACCGGATTAGGGGTCATCACCGTGACCATCGGGGTGACCTACCTTTGGACGTCTCTTGGCCTAACCACCTTTGCCTATGTACTTCGAGTATCCTTCTAGCTTTAGTAGTCCCGAGGAGATCCTCGCCCGGGGACCTCGAACTTTCATTGTTACTTGCTTCCTTAGAATACTATTGTGGTGAGCCTTAGATCACTTGTTTATAGTTTTATCTTTTGTTTGTTTCCTTATATTGTTTTAAATCTATATTTGGTAGACTAGACAGTGCCGTCTAGGGGGAAGTAATAGCAGCTCTTGGGACCCTAGGGAATACGACCCCCTCGCGTGTGCGTGAGGGGTATTACTTGGCGACCCGTGCACTTGCGGTAATCATCAAGTTTTTGGCGCCGTTGCCGGGGACTTCCAAGGATGCTAGGAAAACCTTTAGTTCACTGATTTAGTCATTTTTATTTCCTTTTGTAAATTTTTGTCTTTGTATGTGTCTTTTTTCCATTTTGTGCATATTTATTTATTTTACTTCTTTCTTGTTTTCTTTCATATCTTATTGATTTTAATTCTGTTTCCTTATACAGGGCCATGGACCACATAGAAAGATTGTTGGCCACAAAAAACTCTGCACTTGAGAAAGCGATGGATGAATATTTGGCCATGACAGCACGCCAGAGCAATCCACACCCTAATGACTACTATCCATATTGGCAAGGGCACCAAAATTTTTCGACACATCATTATACTCAACCATGGGAGAACCCTTACCAAGGATTGCCACAAGAACTCTCCTCTCAAGAACCATGGCATTTCCACCCTCCAGTCCTTCAAAGAAGACCACTTAATGAATGGGGTTTCAATACACAAGATGTGTTTGAAAGATTCATGATGAATACGGATCCTGACTTTGAAGCCCTCAATTCCACAAATTTTAATGCCCAACCATCTCTTCCAAGCATGGAAAACAAGATAGGAGTGTCTTCCAACATATCGACAGAGTTGCCACGCACTAGAGAAGACCTACCTCAAATTGACACAAGTTTGGAAGAGAACATTGGTGAAATTGAGGTGGAAATTGATGTTGAGGTGTGGGAGATTGAAGAAGCGGTTGAGGTATCATCTATACCTTGTGAGCAAATGATAGACGTTCCAATTCAAGGTGTAGTTGAAGAAGAGCGAGAGGAGGATGACATCATGGCCATGGAAGAATGTGAGGAAGTAGAAGAAGCTCCATCGACCACATTTGAAGAAGCTACTTGCCTCAATATTGACCATTCCATCAATGAATCAATAATTTTCAAGTGCCGAGAGAAAATTCCAGGAATTGTATTTGAAGATGTGGGGGAGAGGCTAAGGTCATCCTTGAACCCACCAATGCCGGGCTTGGACAATTCCCAACCAAAAATATTTCCGTGGCGGCCCAAGCAAATTTTTTGGGCAATGGTTGACTATTCAAGAGGGGTTGGGAGAAGAAATGTGGAAAGGATGTTAAAGCCACAAATCGATCCACCTATGCAAAGATTGACAAGTTCTCAACCCAACTTGTTCCCTTGGAAACTCAAACAACACTTGTGGGTAGTTCAAGGGCATCTCAAAGGAATTCTTGCCGGGAACAAAGAAGAAGCGGGGAGGAGGTTCAAGCCATCTAAGGATCCGCCCAAGTTTAAGTTGCACAACTCCCGGCCCAAGCTTTTTCCATGGAGGCCAAAAGGTATCTCATTCATTGCCTCCAAATTTTCATCATCCCGGAAGGTATGTTTCGTATTTCTTGGTAGTTCTTATGCAACCTCTTGCCGGGATGAACACACCGTTTTCAAGCCTCCTTAGGTAAGAAAAAGGTACGTCGAGCTAATGACGTTAAACAAGCGCTTCTTGGGAGGCAACCCAAGCATAAAAATTCATAACATGTGTGTTTTCGTATTTTGGTGTGTTTGATTGCTTGAGTGTTCCTTGTTTTCAAGTGTGTGATTGTGGATTAGTTAGTGTTTTTCATAATTTATTTACTTGTGTTCATTCATGATACTTGTGAGTTCTTTGTGTTATCATTCATCTTCATGCATTCAATATCATGTTTTGGGTGTTGTGGGTGAATTCGGCTTTGTTTTGATGTGATTTTTGAGTGCTAGGTTGAGTTCGATGGTTAATTTGAGAGTTTTTGAGCCAGTCTTGTGTGTTGGAGAATTCCTGACACTTGTGCGGCCTGCTATGCGGCCGCACAAGGGGCCGCATGATTTTTCCCCAGAGCGTTGCGGCCTGCTATGCAGCCGCATAGCAGGCCGCATGTTTTTTCCCGAGCCCCATGCGGGGTACCATGCGGCCGCACAAGACCCCGCATGACTCACGGGCAGCATTTTAAAGATGGTACCCCTTCACCGTTTTCTTCATATCTCTCTCATTTCTCATCCGTTTTCCCTCATTCTTCCACCGTTTTTCTCCATTTTTCTTCCTCTACACGAATCTCCTACTTCCAAGGACTTAATTTGCATGATTTTTTGGGAGGTTTTCCATCATCCTCACCGACTTTCCTTGGTACCTTTCTCTAAGCCCTAGTTTTGAGCATGATTGGTTCTTCTTCCTTTCTCCTATTTTTCATTTTGAATGGATGATAATGTTGTGGGAGATTGGTTGTTTGTTGTTTTTGTGGTTTTTTGGAGTAATTTGAAAGCTTTGTAAAAATTTTTGTGCTCCATGTACAAGAGAAGCTCTTGCAAAATTTTTTTTGGGAATTACTGTAGCACTTCTTGAACTCATTCATATCCCATCATGAGAAACCATTTCTTCTCTTGTATTTGTCGTGATTTTGTTGCACCCTTGTATACTCTTATCCCCCACAACACTTGCATTAAAGAAAATTGGACTTCATGTTTATGATTGCACAAAGGACTTGCTTGGATCATTTCTTGTTTAGTTGTTCTTGTGATGTTAGTTATTTGTTTAGTTGTGTGTTTTGTTTTCTTTGTGTGTGATGGATGCCTTGAATTGATGTTCTTTTCTACCTTGCAGGGTGGAATTAGGGCATCAAGCACACTCTCCTTCTCCATTTTATACATGAACCGTTGGTGGTCACCCCGATCTCATGGATTTCAAGACTCATGCTTTGAGACTCGGGGAAGTTCACGAAACCCTCCTACTATGTTTTTATTGTCTATATTGTTGCATTTCTTTGCTTAGGCACATTGAGGGCAATGTGCATCTTTAAGTGGGGGGTGGACTTGGATTTTCGTGAACTTTGGAATTTTTTTTTGCAATTGCATGCTTGGATTACCTATGATAGCTATGATTTTATTGTTAAGGACTTCCTAGCTTGGTAGAATGATAGTTGTGAGCTGTACTTTACCTGCGCTTGAATGTAGTTCTGTTTCATCTTTAGTGCACCCTTATACTTGTTCACGATCACTTTCACCTTGTACACTCCAACCAACCCATTGCAATGTTGTTGGCACTAAAATGTTAAAGTCTACTTTCAATGCTCTTTTAAGAGCTTTTGAGGTCCTTTGTTGTTTTCTTTGGCCTTAAGTGAGGTTGTTTAACAGGTTTTATACCAGGGGATACGAGATACATTGTATATATGTATAAAAAAAAAAAAAAAAAAAAAAGTGGAGTCTATGACAGTATTCCTCTGCTAGTACAGCATGAATGCGTCTATGTGGACTGTAATCAAGTAGGATGGGTGGCTCTTGTGCCTGGCCAGCATGTGCACCTGTCTGAAAGATTTTTGTGCAGTCTACGTTAGTCGGACTCAAAAAAAAAAAAAAAAAAAAAAAAAAAAAAAAAAAAAAAAAAGGTATGTATATATGTAGAAAAAGAATAAAGTATCTTGTCTGTGTCCCCTGGAACCTGTTGCACTGCCACTTGAGAGCCAGAGTTTTATTTAGGACCCAAAGGACTCTTAACTGGGTATTGAGGGTGTCTTTAACATTTTAATGCCATCTTCATTGTGCGTGGGGTGAATGGTCATCCTGGGGTAATCTAGGGTGTGGAGGTCAAGGTGGAAGTTAGCACATACTCACGGGAGCACTCTAGGGGAAACAGAGCTAGTATTACTTGACTATTCATTGAACAGCTTACTTCTTGATTTCGACCCATTTGTGCTTGCGGAGTTCTTTACTATTGAGCTTGAGGTCGTACATTTAGCCATTTATCTTCTTGCCCCTGTTCTTCATGTTTGTTTGCTTGGGGACAAGCAAACGATTAGGTGTGGGGATGTTTGATAAACGCCTAACTGTACGTATTATTTATGTATGTTCGCGTATTTTTCGAGTATTTTTATATGAGTCGATGCCCTTTTTGGTCTAAATTGGTTTATTTCGTGTTTCAGGTACAAAAGAGGCCTAGGTGAGCTCAACGACGCAATTTGAGAAGAAATTGACACCGAAATCGTCGTTTTGGGTTCCCTGGGACTGTAGCAATACTGTAGCAGCCTGAAGCACGAAGATTTGAAGAATTTTCTAAGTCTGGAGGTTCATGCGGGCTACCATGCGGGCGCATCGCAGGCCGCATGAGACTGTAGTGTTCTACTGTAGCAGCAGCACTGTAGCAAATTCACTGTAGCGGCACTGTAGCAACTTACGCGGTTTTCGGGCTTTTTTCGGAAACTCTCTCTCCCCGCATACGGGGCCGCATGGGAGGCCGCATAGCATCCCGAAAGTTGTTTTTAAAGGGGATTAGGGCATCATTTGGAAGGGTCTTTTGGCCACCATTCTCCTCCATCATCTTCTTGGACTTCAAGGCTGCGGGAGAAGGCATTTCTGAGGAGCAAATTGAAGGGGAAAAGAGGAGCGCGATCAAGGATAAGATCTAGGAGCTTGTTGGCGCGGATCCATCAAGTTCTCATCACCACCTCTAGTCTTCATCTTAGGGGAGTTTGTTATGTGCTTTAGCTTGCATTTCTTGTTCTTTATGCTTTCTCCTTTATTGATGATGAACTAGACTCCCAAGGTCACCGGGCATCCGGTGAACCTTGGGATGAACTTGCTTGTATGGATTCTTTGATTTACATGTATGGTATTTGTGTGGTTTGTGGTTTAAGTTTGGTGTATTTGAATGCCTTGGTATGCATGAGAACTCTGTGTATCAATTTCTAGGTTATACTAGGTTGCATGACCATTGCCCTAGTGTTAGACTCACCAAGCTTAGAAGGGATACATGTACGAATACACCGTGACCATCGGGTATTTGTACCCCTCCAACCATTAGGGTTGAGCCTAGATGTGTGTTTGACCTTAATTAGGGATTTCCCTAGGCCCATTGCAATCGTGCGAGGATTTGGGCGGAAGTGATTCCGTATTCCAATACTTGTACCGGATTAGGGGTCATCACCGTGACCATCGGGGTGACCTACCTTTGGACGTCTCTTGGCCTAACCACCTTTGCCTATGTACTTCGAGTATCCTTCTAGCTTTAGTAGTCCCGAGGAGATCCTCGCCCGGGGACCTCGAACTTTCATTGTTACTTGCTTCCTTAGAATACTATTGTGGTGAGCCTTAGATCACTTGTTTATAGTTTTATCTTTTGTTTGTTTCCTTATATTGTTTTAAATCTATATTTGGTAGACTAGACAGTGCCGTCTAGGGGGAAGTAATAGCAGCTCTTGGGACCCTAGGGAATACGACCCCCTCGCGTGTGCGTGAGGGGTATTACTTGGCGACCCGTGCACTTGCGGTAATCATCAGAATCCCTAGAGCTTAAAGCAATCCCACGTAGTGTTAGGCTTAGGTAGAAATACTCCCCTGGGGCTTAGTTGAGAAATCAACAGAGTGAAGGGTTGACGTGAATCCTATTGGCGGGACATAGTGTTGGGGTTAGCCACGGTTGACCTTAGATTTGGGACCGTGTGTTTCAGGATTTTCCTCGACTCAATTAACATCAATAGGAAGGTATAATAGCATAGTCTTGCACTAGAAGCATAAGTCCTAGAGGTAACTTGTCCGGATACCCTATTTTCACTTATTACTAGTCTCTCTCTTTTTACTCGTTGCTTGCACTTTTCTCTCTTTCATCTTTCGATTTATTTGCTTTGCATCTACTCTAGTTCCCATAAATTCACTCATCACTCCGATCATTGTTTCTTTTCGTACATCACACGACTCAATAGCAACTTCTCGTATTTTAAATCCCTATTCCCTGTGGATTCGACTACCCACTCACCGGGGTAACTTTTATTACTTCGACAAGGCCATGCACTTGCGGTACGCACGCAAAAGGTCGTGTCAATTACCCCTACGATTGCAATGGGTGAAGTGATTTTCTCAAACTAGGGTTAAAATACAAATGAGTATTTAACACTAGGAGTGGAGGGGTACAAATACCCGATGGTCACGGCGTATTTATATGTATTTCCCTTCCAAGTTTGGTGAGTCTAACATTAGGGCAATGATCATGCAACCTAGCATTCCCTAAGTCTTTTGATACATAGAGTTCTCATACATATCAAGCATGTAAAAACACCAAACAATGGATCATAAACAAGCCAAAAACATTAATTAGCACAAAATCATCCAAAACATCACAAGTTTACCCCCAAGGTTCACCTACATCCGGTGACCTTGGGGTTTAGTTGCTCATGCTCAAGAAATACAACACATAGTCTATGAAAACAACTAAGGCAAACATGAGAAAGACTCCCTAAAAGGGGAAGGCCGGAGAAGTTCCAAGAATGCCACTTATAGGATGGCTTCCCTTGGCTTCAACCTCCAAATGCAAGCTCTAACTTGGAGATCCTTCATATAAACTTGCTCTCCTCGCCAAATTCTCCACGAAGTTGCCCTCCAAAAGCTTCTTCAACCTCAGATTTTTAGATGGTGGTGAGAGGCTCCAGGAAGGACTTTTTTCTTCTCCAAAGAAACCCTAAAATTCCCATAAAAGGGGTGAATTCGTGTCTCTTCACGGGTGAGCTCACGGTCCATATATGGCCCGTGACGTAGCCTGTAATGTGAGTCGAAAGATTCCTCAAAATTGTGAGAACTGCTACAGTACTGCTACACTAACACTGCTATAGTAAAATTACTACAGTACTTTCTACCCCTAAATTCCTTGCGGTTGACCTCACGGCCGTGAGCTTGCCCATGAGGGTTTCCAGATTTAGAAAATTCTTCAAATGTGCGTGCTTCAGGCTGCTACTCTTCCCGGGACCCTAAAACGACAATTTCGACGTGGATTTCTTCTCAAATCGCGTCGTTGAGCTCACTTAAGCATCTTTTGCACCTGAAAGACGAAATAACACAATTTAGACCACAAAAAGGCATAGATTCATTAACAAAATATGAAAACTATGTGCATGCAAATGTATAAAATACGTACATTTAGACGTTTATCAAACATCGCCACACCAAAGCGTTTGTTTGTCCCCAAGCAAACAAACATGAAGAACAAGGGTAAGAAGATAAATGGCTTACTTTATGACCTCAAGCTCAACAGTAAAGAACTCCACAAGCACAAATGGACAGAAATCAAGAAATGAGCTGTTCAATGAATAGTCAAGTAATACTAGATCTATTTCCCTTAGAGTACCCCGTGAGTGTGTTGACGAGCGAGCGCGCGACTAGCTACAGAGCTAGCACGCGACTCCCTGGCCGCAAGTGCATGGGTCGTCAAGTAATAACCTCACAAGGAGGGTCGTATTCCCTAGGGCCCGAGATCTACTATTACTTCCTTTTGGAAGTCACTTTCTAGTCGATCGAAACAAGGTTGAAGCAATATTAAAATAATATAAACAAGTAAAGAAATGCAAATAATATAAAGCTCAATCCGGAATAAAGTTAGAGACGAAAGCCAATAATTAGGGAAGGCCTCGGGCGAGGATTCCCCTGGGAGGAGACTAAATACGAATGATCATGGGAATAAAAAAAGCTAGGGTTGGCTTGGTTTTGGTCCGCTAGACTCGGATGTCGACTACCCCGGAACCTCCGTAGTGTAGTCCTAATCCAGTACGGGTTCCTCTATCCAGAAGATACCCCTACGATGTCAATGAGAACAAGGAGTCTTGATTAGGGTTAATCTAATGCACACTCTCGGCTAAATTAACCCTAAACGCGTGGGAGGCTACTAACACCAGGAACCTCCGGTGTATTAATACATGAAACCCTCTCTACAAAATGGAGTTCATCATACAAAGATTCCATCAAACAAAAACAAGAAAAACTCCATCAAAGGTGTCGTCTAAGGTTGATGGTGTAGCTCGTCGGATCCGTGCCGGCGAGCCCTTTTATGCTTCTCTATATCTTCCCCTTCTTCTCTCCTTCAAATCTGACCGGAAATCCCTCCAAAGCCCTCCAAAGATGAAGAAAGTGGTGTATGATGGTGTGGAGGCCGGAAGAGAACAAGAATCCCTAAAGAATTCCTCTCAAAAGCCCTCAAATCTGCTTAAATACCCCGAGGGTGTGCGGGTACTGTGTGGGCCGCACAGTGCCACACAGCTTTTTGTCTGTGGTGTGCGGCCTGCACAGTGGCTGCACACTCTTTTGGCCGAGAAGATCGGCTCCGTGTGCGGCGTGTCGGCTTCCGGGGTGCTCCAACTCTTCGTTTCTTCTTCAATCATCCCCGAAACGACACAAATATGGTTTAATCTCGCGCACTTGGTCCTCGAAACCCTGAAACGAAAATAAAAACATCAAGTGCGCAAAATGTCATCGAACATACACAAAAGTTGCACGAAAGTACAAGAAAATCATCGCTAAAGCATGATGTATTTAAGCACTTATCAAATACACCATAGTTAAGCATTTGCTTGTCCCCAAGCAAACTAACATGGAAAACCAGGGATACTGATAAGTGACTAAATACACAACTGACACGACCCCTTACGTGTATCCCGCAAGTGCACGGGTTGTCGAAGTAAAAAATTTACCCTTGTGAGTGGGTAGTCGAATCCACAGGGAATAGGGAATTAGAATACGAGATTTCACTAATTAAGCTATGCGGAGTACGGAAAAGCAATAGTAGGATCAATGAGTGAATATAGAATAAAGTAGAATGAAAGACAAGAAATCAAATAGAAAGATGGAAGATTAGAGAGTGCAAGTAAAAGAGAATACAGAGGACTAGTAATGAATGAAATAGGGCCTCCGGACAAGCTACCTCTAGGGTCTATGCTTCCAGTGCAGGACTATGCTATTATACTTTCCTATTGATGTTTAATTGAGTCGAGGATATCCGAAGACTCACGGTCCCAAACCTAAGGACAACCGTGACTAACCTCAACACTCTACCCCGGTATTAGGATTCATGTCACCCTTATCGGGGGCTTCACACGGCCTTGTGGAATTAACACACGGGCGTGTGAAGTTTCTGTCTGCTGAAAAATTAATTCACACGGCCTTGTGTTAATTCCACACGCCCGTGTGAAATTTCTGGAATTCTGAATTTCGGCCGAAGTGAACAGTAACTTGCTACAATGTTTGCTACAGTACTCGCCGAAACGCTCCCGAATCCGTCGTTCTTCATCAAGGCCATTGAATTGGGCGCACAATCAATGGTAGATCGTGCCGATTGCTTCAAGTCTCCTTCTTGGTGAAGTTCTCCTAAGCCACACGAGTTAGACTTGTTGTGAATGTGACTGCCTTTGTGCCCCTCCAAAGAAGGTTGGCACACACTCACAAGTCCAAGCTCGTGCCTTGTTCCGTGCTTGGTCCGAAAACTTCCCAACATCGGTGAAGACGACCTAATTTCGTTCTTCTTCTCTAATTTAGCTCCACAAACCTTTAATGCACAAGAATACACAAATGCACGCCATTTAGTGATAAAAACTGATAAAAGATATGCTCAATGTAAAATAATAACGCTTCACGGTACTATAACACAAGCACTTATCAAACCCCCCCACACTTAAGCTTTTGCTTGTCCTCAAGCAAAATAGAACGTGAAGTACTTGGGAAGAACAATTGAAAGTGCTCGGCCTTAGGTTCACCAAAAATATGCAAAAGAAGCATTCTACAAGTAAGGGGAAATCCAAACAATGCATAAGGTTATCATTGCTCTAGCTAAAAACTCGAATCAAAAAGGATAAAAACTCGAAAATGTGTTAGTGTGTGTGATTTCACTCAAGAGAACCAACCAGTACTCCTCAATCTTTTATTAAAAATGACTTATTTATATACAAAATTAAAAAGAAGAAAGGAAGTAGTAGCTTCACACATCCTTGAAGGTAGCCCTTTCCTAAGCGGCCGCCAAAGGTGGCTTTCACTCTTTCGAGGAGGTAGCTCTTTCTACCGGGGTAGTAGCTTTCACGCATCCCATGAGATAGCTTTTTCTCTCATTAGGGCATAACTTGTATCCGACTTATGAGAGTAGCTACATACTTCATAGGTGGTAGCTCTTTCCACCCCAAATGCATACTTAACAAAACTAATATTCACAAACTCATATTTTTCTCTTTTTCTTTTTCATTTTTCCACTTTGTTCATTTTCAAATTTTTCTTTTAATATTTTTCTCTCCTTATATATGCATATTCCAAAGTAAAACTAAGCACGATGATAAATTTGTCCTTAAAAACTTCAAGATTGAGTTTCCAAAAGATTCCAAGAGTAAGTTGTGCAATATGAGAATATCGAGCAAAAATTCCCTAAAAATTCAAGTAGGAACTAGAGCATGATAGGACACAATGTTAAAAGTTCTCCTAAACTCTAAGAATACAACCGTTGTAACTAAGGTGAACCGCCATAGGCTACATTAGCATAAGCAATTGAACGCACAAGTAAATGTGTGTGCAATGTGAACTCCCCCCCACACCTAAGATGTACATTGTCCTCAATGTACACATGAAAGCACAATCATAAGTAGCAAATAAAAACAAATAGTGTGGAAGTGGGCAATTGAAACATTACTCCCCTGAACTCCAAGTGTTACGTTTGATGGAGCTAGGTCATTGAGAGTTGAGTCTCAATGGTTTGTGGAGCACACACGGTCCTATGACCATGCTAATTACTATTCCTCAAAATCCTTACATCCAAGACCATCTGCGCACATTTACACAAGGGTTCAGTATAGCTCAATAAAACTCGAGTATATAAAATATGAAGCAATGAATACAACTCGAGATAAAAGAAAAGCAAAATAAAAGATAAACTCAGAAGGATAATCCTTTCTGAGTACTACAAGTCCAAAATAACATAAAAAGTACAAAAAATGAAAATCAAAAGCAATAAAAACTAAAACTAAGACGCCTCGGCGTCGGTGTCCTGGATAGTGGCCTCTGGTGCTGCTGGAGGCTCTGGAGATGTAGGTGGATCTACTGATGCTGGAGGAGATGGTGGTGGAGGAGTGAGGTCTCTGGGTCAGCCACAGATGGTACTGACACGGCCTGCTCTAGAAGTCTCTGTATGGTGTCAAGCCGTGTCATAGTCTCTGCGTGCTCTGCAACCTGTGCAGCCCTGATCTCGGCCTACTCTGCCTGTAGCACGCCACTGCGCTCTCGAGGCGCTCCAAACTGTAGCAGCAATGTAGCTTTGTTACTGTAGTAATTCGCTGTAGCAAGTTACTGTGCATTTCTGCCAAAGATTAGGTTTCCAGAGAATTCACACGGGCGTTTGGAATTAACACACGGCCGTGTGAATTATTTTCCAGCAAGCTAGAGACTTCACACAGACGTGTGGAAATTCCACACGGCCGTGTGAAGTAATTTTTCAGCAAGACAGAAACTTCACACGGGCGTGTGGAAATTCCATACGGCCGTGTGAAGCCCCAACAACTTCAAATTTAAAGCCGCACTCAGCCTATAAAAAGCGGGATTTTGGAGACTTTCAAAGAGATCTTTTGACCTATCTTTCTCTTCAACTTGGGGAGTACGGCTAGGGTTTCGGAGAGGATTTCGTGGAGGTTTAGCGCACGCCATCCGCATCGTAACCGACATTCGACGGCCGCACAAGACCACGGCTACACCATACGCAAGGGGGTTTTCATTGATGTCCTTATTTTGTGCTTTCTTTCATACATTGATGAACATGTATAGCTCCATGAAGAGCTAAATCCCTTAAGGGTATTCGGACTTGTAAACTCTAGGGCTCTTATGTTTCTTTGACATTGTTATTATGCTTTTCCATTATTGATGAATAAAATTGAGTTTTAATCTTAATTTCATCTTGTTAATGTTTTTTCTTAGATCTGACACTAGGATTGAGAACAATTTAGGTTGTCTTTTGGAGGTGTGACAACTCCTTAGGGTTAGACTACTTAAGATTGAAGAGGGTTGAGAGGGAGAGTTGTGAGGTAGCGATGTACCCCTTTCCCCTCCGACATGGTTTCTCCCTACCTCCGTTTCTTTGATTTCATAGCAGTCGAAAATAGAGTGAAGTGCTAAGCAGATAAACTCCTCTGGGGCTTAGTTACGCAAGTAACAGAGTGAAGGGTTGAAGTGAATCCTATGTATTGGGGCTTAATCTAGACTAGGGTTCTTCCACCTGGACCAAAGGGTTAGAACTACACATAGGAACAGGTTTCACTATTAGGAATCCCTAGAGCTTAATGCAATCCCACGTAGTGTGAGGTTTAGGTAGATATACTCCCCTGGGGCTTAGTCGTACGAGCGATAGAGTGAAGGGTGACGTGAATCCTAATACTGGGGCATAGTGTTGGGGTTAGTCATGGTTGTCCTTAGGTTTGGGACCGTGAGTCCTAGGATATCCTCGACTTGATTAAACATCAATAGGAAAGTATAATAGCATAGTCCTGCACTAGAAGCATAGACCCTAGAGGTAGCTTGTCCGGATGCCCTATTTCATTCATTACTAGTCCTCTCTATTCTCTTTTACTTGCACTCTCTCATCTTCCATCTTTCTATTTAATTTCTAATTTTCTAGCATAATTGTTTCCATAATTCACTCATCGAATCAATTAATCACTTTTCCTACTTCGCATAGTTTTAATAGTGAAATCTTGTATTCTAACTCCCTATTCCCTATGGATTCGACTACTCTCTCACCGTGGTAACTTTTATTACTTCGACAAACCCGTGCACTTGCGGGATACACGCAAGTGGTCATGTCAAGTTTTTGGCGCCGTTGCCGGGGAATAGGCGTTTTAGATATTTGTTTTTCACTATTTTAGCTATTCACTTCGCATTCTATTTCATATTTTTTTTATCTACCATTGTTCTTATTTTTCTTTTCTTGGTTTTCAGTTACAGGTTATGACCCGTGGGAACCCTTTTATTCTTGTTGAAAGAGACCCGGGCTTGGACGAAGAACACATCGTAAATTGAAGGAACCTGTGTAAGAAGCTTCAAGTCAAGCCGATATTGAGACAGAAGGGTCAGACATAATGGCAGAACATAATGAACAACAACGGACATTGTCCGATTTTGCTAAACCTGCAGTCATGGGGACCCAATTGGCCGATTCTGGGGCAAGTATCAACGTCATGCCCTACACATTCTTCCAAAAGCTAGGCTTGGGCGAGCCTAGATCGTCATGCCCTACACATTCTAAGGCATCCGAGGGGTATTGTGGAAGATGTGTTAGTGAAGGTAGACAAGTACATCTTCCCGGTGGATTTTGTTGTGCTTGATGTAGACGAGGATGTCGAGGTGCCGCTGATTCTTGGAAAGCCATTCTTGCGCACTTCCAAAGCTTTTATAGACATGGACGGTGGAGAGCTCACACTCAGAGTCGGAGATGACAAGCTCACTTATCGTCTTACCGAAGCCATGAGGCATTCTCTTGATTTTGATGACACTCTCTATTATCTTGATGCTACTGATGAGTGTATTGATGAATATGTGCAGGAAATGTTAAACCCGGATCCATATGAAGGATGGCCGGACCAAGACGTCGAGATCGAAGAAGAAGAAGAGGTACTTATGCTTGGTCCAGTTCAAACAGACATCAAGATGGAGAAGAGACGTATGAAGAAGATGTTTCGGAGGTTGAAGAGGTCGAGAAGACGCCACAAGAAGAACCCCAACAAGAAAGGGGATGAACATTCACAGAGTAAGGGTGTTTCACCCGTTTGTGGTAACAAATTTGACAACTCTCCCTCTACTCTACAAAGATTATGGAATGCATGCTTTCAGGTTGTAAGAAAGAGGGCAACTTCTATTCATGAACCTCCGTAAGGTAAAATCAAGTACGTCAAGCTAAGTAACGTTAAACAAGCGCTTCTTGGGAGGCAACCCAAGGTTTTACAGTTTTCCTAGGATCTAGTTTAGTTTTAGGATGAATAAAAGTCTTAGTGTTGATGTCTTGAATTTTTAATGCATGTGCTGCGATTTCCATTGTGGATTGTTGATATTTTCATGTGCCTTAATTTTAATTGACGAAGTTTAAGTCGGTTGAGTGTGTTTTCAATGGTCTCTGGTCGTGTTTTTATGATTTGTACAGGCTCTAAGAGGTTTAAAAGAGTTTCTGAATTTTTGGAAGAGTCTGTGAATTTTTCTAAGTAAACCAGAGAAAACACACGGCCGTGTGGAATTTCCACACGGACGTGTGTTACCAATTAGAGCTCAACATGTGAGGGCACAGGGGCATGTATATGCCCCTATGAACAACCTCAAAAGGGTCACACGGCCGTGTGGAAATTCCACACGGCCGTGTGGAAATTCGCAGAACTTAAACTCTTTTCCAGAGAGTCCACAAGGCCGTGTGAGTGCCCTTGTGAGTGCGACTGTGCCAAGGCACACGGCCGTGTGGAAACTACACACGGCCGTGTGAAACTCTACAGAGAAAAAACCCCTTCTTCCCGAGAATACACAGGGGCATGTGGGAGCCCTTGTGGGGGAGCTTGTGAAAGGCACACGGCCGTGTGGATTATTCACACGGCCGTGTGAAATACTTAACGTTTTCTCAGGCAAGTCAGAGAGACCACAGGGGCGTGTGTTGGCCCCTGAGGCTGGCCTTGTGTTCTTGGCCAGGTTGGGCACACGACCATGTGGAATTAGCACATGGCCGTGTGAAAATTTTCACAGACCTTCTGTGTTTTCCCGTGAATCCACAGGGCCGTGTACCAGCCCCTGTGGATACGCCTGTGAAGGCACACGGCCGTGTGGGGTAGTTCAGAGAGCGACCAGAGTGCACACAGGGGCGTGTGTTAGCCCCTGTGAACCCTAATTTCAGAGGCACACGGCCGTGTGGAATTTCCACACGGCCGTGTGAATTCCCAGAACTTAAAAAACCATGCAATTGCTTTTAGTTTTCACTCGTGCCTCTTGACATTTTCATTCCAAACTTTCTCCTATCCACTCTACTACTTCCCCGACTTTCTCTGGGCCTTTTGAAGGATTTTATTGGAGTTTTCCGGCCGATTTCCTTGGTTGTTCACTTCACACCGTCGGTAAGCTCCCCCTCCCTCTTTTCTTCGTCAATTCTTAATTTGATTCGTTCTTTGGATGATTTTGCTTGTTTTAAATGTTTATTATGTATGCGAACATGCTTAGGGATGAATTAGAACAAACTAGAATGTAAATTTTGGATTTCTAGACCCACGGCCGTGAGGCTCTATCCGCCAGAAGCTCCACACGGGAGTGTGGAATTAACACACGGCCGTGTGGATTTCTGCAGAGTGTGTTTCTTAACTGTTTATTGATGGTTTTCTTCTTCAATATTGCAGATATGACTTCTAGGTCTAGGAAATCAACAAGGAAGTGACACCGTGAGCCCACCCCACATCCCGAGGAGACAGATTTCTCGATACCAGAGTATAGGGAGCGGTTCAAGCGATTATTACAGCTCCGTTTTGGCCAGTCATGATACCCCGACCTGAGCATTATTAAAGGGATTCAGGGGTGTGACAGCATTACTGACGAGGTTGAGGAGCTACTCTCGGTGGGTAGTTGGAAGAGATTACTGAGGATCAGAGATCCAGCCAATCGAGGCGTGACACTTGAGTTCTTGGCCTCGTTCGAGTTTGACAGATCATACAGAGACTTCTCTACTCCTGATGTGATTCAGTTTAGGGTATTAGGACAGCATTTTAGCCTCAGCATGACCCAGTTTTCGATCCATATGGGGTTATACGATGAGGCCTATACACAGATAGAGGAGTATGAGGGTCTTTCTACCCACTACCCAGGCAGTCTTACTCCGCAGAGGGCCTATAGGGATTTGTGCGGAGAGGGCCGGTATGAGCCGGTAGTCTCGAAGGCCACGTGCTTATCGCGCCCGGCCTATAGATGCGTACATGCTATTCTGAGTAGATCAGTGAGTGGCCGAGGTGATAGCACTAGAGTTCTGAGCCGGCAGGAGCTTCTCTATCTATACTCTATGGCTCAGAGGGTACCACTCCACCTAGGGCACATCCTAGCAGAGTAATTGTGCCATTAGGGCCAGTACTCTAGGATTGGAGTGATCTTCACAGGTCCCTACATTTCGAGACTTCTGATCGGGACGAGTCTCAGAGACGGAGTGCCAGGGGCAGAGAAGACTAGTGTACCAGCTCCTCTGGGCACAGATACACTGAGGATGATGGGGTTGATCCACAGAGCAGGATTGGGGACATATACATGGATCATTCCTCAGACAGATCAGGCCGAGGGGTCACAGGCAGCGTTAGAGCCACCCCCGACAGATACAGAGACACAGGCACCACCCACCGCGTCGGAGCCACCTCCAGTGTGCATGTTCTCGCCCTCTCGAGGCCAGGACAGGTTGGAGCGCCTCGAGAGCGCAGTGGACGTGCTACAGGCAGAGCAGGCCCAGATTAGGGCCGCACAGGTTGCACAGCACGCAGAGACTATGGCACGGTTTGACATCATACAGAGACTTCTAGAGCCGGCCGTGTCAATACCATCTGTGGCCCGACCCAGAGACCCCACTCCTCTACCACCATCTCCTCCAGCATCAGTAGATCCACCTACATCTCCAAAGCCTCCAGCAGCACCAGAGGCCACTATCCAGGACACCGATGCCGAGGCGTCTTAGCTTTAGTTTTTATTGCTTTTAATTTTCATTTTTGTACTTTTTATTTTATTTTGGACTTGTAGTACTCAGAAAGGATTATCCTTCTAAGTTTATCTTTTATTTTGCTTTCCTTTTATCTCGAGTTGTATTCATTGCTTCATATTTTATATACTCGAGTTTTTATTGAGATATACTGAACCCTTGTGTATATGTGCGTAGATGGTCTTGGATGTAAGGATTTTGAGGAACAGTCATTGGCACGGTCATAGGACCGTGTGTGCTCCACAAACCATTGAGACTCAACTCTCAATGACCTAGCTCCATCAAACACAACACTTGGAGTTTAGGGGAGTAATGCTTCAATTGCCCACTTCCACACTATTTGTTTTTATTTGCTACTTATAATTGTGCTTGCATGCGTACATTGGGGACAATGTGCATCTTAAGTGTGGGGGGAGTTCACATTGCACACACATTTACTTGTGCGTTCAATTGCTCATGCTGATGTAGCCTATGGCGGCTCACCTTAGTTGCAATGGTTGTATTCTTAGAGTTTAGGAGAATTTTTAACATTGTGTCCTATCATGCTCTAGTTTCTACTTGAATTTTTAGGGAATTTTTGCTCGATTATCTTATATTGCACAACTTACTCTTGGAATCTTTTGGAAACTCAATCTTGAAGTTTTTAGGGACAAGTTTATCATTGTTCTTAGTTTTTACTTTGGAAAATGCATATATAAGGAGAGAAAAATATGAAATATATATATATATGAGTTTGTGAATAGTTGTTTTCTTTTATGTATGCATTTGGTGTGGAAAGAGCTACCACCCATGAAGTATGTAGCTACTCTCATAAGTCGGATACAAGTTATGCCCTAATGAGAGAAAGAGCTATCTCATGGGATGCGTGAAAGCTACTACCCCGGTAGAAAGAGCTACCTGCTCAAAAGTGTGAAAGCCACCTTTGGCGGCCGCCTAGGAAAGGGCTACCTTCAAGAATGTGTGTAGCTACTACTTCCTTCTCTCTTTAGTTTTGTTTTTTGTATATAAATAAGTCGTTTCTAAGAAAAGTTTGAGGAGTACTCATTGGTTCTCTTGAGTGAAATCACACACACTAACACATTTTCGAGTTTTTATCCTTTTTAATTTGAGTTTTTAGCTAGAGCAATGGTAACCTTATGCAATGTTTTGATTTCCCCTTACTTGTAGAATGCTTCTTTTGCATACTTTGGTGAACCTAAGGCCGAGCACTTTCAATTGTTCTTCCCAAGTACTTTCACGTTCTATTTTGCTTGAGGATAAGCAAAAGCTTAAGTGTGGGGGGATTTGATAAGTGCTTGTGTTATAGTACCGCGAAGCATTATTATCTTACATTGAGCATATCTTTTATCAGTTTTTATCACTAAATGGCGTGCATTTGTGTATTCTTGTGCATTGAAGGTTTGTGGAGCTAAATTGGAAAAGAAGAACGAAATTAGGTCATGTTCACCGATGTTGGGAAGTTTTCGGACCAAGCACGAAACAAGGCACGAGCTTGGACTTGTGAGTGTGTGCTAACCTTCTTTGGAGGGGCACAAAGGCAGTCACATTCACAACAAGTCTAACTCGTGTGGCTTAGGAGAACTTCACCAAGAAGGAGACTTGAAGCAATCGGCACGATCTACCATTGATTGTGTGCCCAATTCAATGGCCTCGATGAAGAACGACGGATTCGGGGAGCGTTTCTACGAGTACTGTAGCAGCACTATAGCTTATTACTGTAGTAATTCACTGTAGCAAGTTACTGTCTATTTCTGCCGAAGATTAGGTTTCTAGAGAATTCACACGGGCTGTGGAATTAACACACGGCCGTGTGAATTATTTTCCAGCAAGCCAGAGACTTCATACGGGCGTGTGGTAATTCCACACGGCCGTGTGAAGTAATTTTTCAGGAAGACAGAAACTTCACACGGGTGTGTGGAAATTCCACACAGCCGTGTGAAGCCTCGATAACTTCAAATTTAAAGCCGTACTCAGCCTATAAAATGCGGGATTTTGGAGACTTTCAAAGAGATCTTTCGACCTATCTTTCTCTTCAACTTGGGGTATGCGGCTAGGGTTTCGGAGAGGATTTCGTGGAGGTTTAGCACGCGTCATCAGCATCGTCACCGACGTTCGACATTGATGAATATGTATAGCTCCATGAGGAGCTAAATCCCTTAAGGGTATTCGGACTTGTAAACTCTAGGGCTTAATCTAGACTAGGGTTTTTCCACCTGGACCAAAGGGTTAGAACTACACATAGGAACAGGTTTCACCATTAGGAATCCCTAGAGAGCTTAAAGCAATCCCACGTAGTGTGAGGTTTAGGTAGATATACTCCCCTGGGGCTCAGTCGTGCGAGCGATAGAGTGAAGGGTGAAGTGAATCCTAATACTGGGGCATAGTGTTAGGGTTAGTCACGGTTGTCCTTAGGTTTGGGACCGTGAATCTTAGGATATCCTCGATTTGATTAAACATCAATAGCAAAGTATAATTGATGAGCGAGCGCGCGACTAGCTACAGAGCTAGCACGCGACTCCCCGGCCGCAAGTGCACGGGTCGTCAAGTAATAAACCTCACGAGGAGGGTCGTATTCCCAAGGGCCCGAGATCTACTATTACTTCCTTTTGGGAGTCACTTTCTGGTCGATCGAAACAGGGTTGAAGCAATATTAAAATAATAAAAACAAGTAAAGGAATGCAAATAAGATAAAACTCAATCCGGAATAAAATAGAGATGAAGAATCCAATAATTATGGAAGGCCTCGGGCGAGGATTCCCCCGGGAGAAGACTAAATACGAATGACCAAGATAATTATAAAACTAGGGTTAGCTTGGTTTCGGTCCGCTAGACTCGGATGTCAACTACCCCGGAACCTCCGTAGTGTAGCCCTAATCCAGTACAGGTTTCTCTATCCAGAAAATACCCCTACGATGTCAATGAGAACAAGGAGTCTTGATTAGGGTTAATCTAATGCACGCTCTCGGCTAAATTAACCCTAATCGCGCGGGAGGCTATTAACACCCGGAACCTCCGGTGTATTAATACATGTTACCCTCTTTAACTCATCAAAGGACCTAATACAAGCTAGCATCCCGCCAAACAAGTATCATTCAAAATCAATTCTACGGAATCCATCCATTGTAGAATGAACAACATGATGATGAATTAAAACCAAACAATCAAACTAACACATTCATTTAAAGCAAAATATAGGTCATTCATACAAAGTCTCCTCCCAAGGTTCACCGGGAGCCCGGCGGCCTTGGGAGGTTTAGTTCAACATCACAAAACTAAGGAGCTCATCATACAACAATTCCATCCAATAAAAACAAGAAAAACCCCCTCGAAGATGTCGACTAGGGATGATGGCGTAGCTCGTCGGATCCGCGCCGGCGAGCCCTATGAAGCTTCTCAACGTCTTCCCCTTCTTCTCTCCTTCGAATCTAGCCGAAAATCCTTCCAAAATCCCTCAAGAAATGGTGAAATGAAGTCTAGGACAAGTGGAGGCCGGATGAGAAAAAAAAGCTCTCCCAAAAACTCTTCAGAACAAGCATATAGCCCGAAGGTGTGCGGGCACTGTGCGGGCCGCACAGTGCCCGCACAGCCTTCTGGCTGTGCTGTGCGGCCAGTGTGCGGGCCGCACACTGGCCGCACACTGCTCTGTCTCTCTTGTGCGGTCACTGTGCGGGCCGCACAGTGGTCGCACACCCTTCTGGCCAGGGTGTGCGGCCACTGCGCAGCCCGCACAGTGGCCGCACACGGCCGAGAAAAATGTGCCCGTGTGCGGCGCGTCGGCTTCCAGGGTGCTCCAACTCTTCGTTCCTTCTTCAATCATCCCCGGAATGACACGAATATGGTCAAAACTTGCGCACTTGGTCCTTGAAACCCTGAAATGAAAAATAAAACATCAAGTGCGCAAAAACTCATCGAAAATACACATAAGTTGCATGAATGTACAAGAACATCATAGCTATAACATGATGTATTTAGGCACTTATCAAATACCCCCTACTTAAGCATTTGCTTGTCCCCAAGCAAACGGACATGGAAAACCAGGGATACTGATAAGTGACTAAATACACAACCTCGGGCAAGAGATGAAAGTATCCTAACCAAAGCGAAACTCAAAATACTAAGCAAAGACCACTTGAGATCATTCACGCGTTCATTGGCCGTGTCGTGTTGTGTGTGTGCAAGTCCCCTAGTTCGAAGCCCTGTAGTCCAAACAAGGTAGACAGGACCCCGAGGACCACTTCTTGAAGCAATTCACGCCACCAAGTGGAATACGGCCTTGAGGTGGTAGAAATACTTCTAGTAGAGTCGTAAGGATCCTTCCTCTTATTTTTGAACAATAACCAGTCGAAATTTATTTTTCTGTATGCAATATGTTTATCTTTTTCTTTTCCGGGACTAACATGAACTGCAAATCCACATTACCTGGAGCTTTGCACATTCATGTAAACGCGCTCATGTCCTTATAGCTTTTGGCGAGAGGAACACTCTGGTTAGGAGCCAGAACCCCAGGTTACTTCGCTATTAGGACAGAGGAGCACTGTCCCCGTTTTTATTCACTTTGCCTTTTTTTTTTTTTTTTTTTTTTTTCGACCGTATTGCAAAAAAAAAGAACAAGAAGAAGGTCCTTAAAACCCTATTAGAAGGTATTCTAACACGTCAAGGCGCGAAACCACTAGTATGGGTTAGCAACTAAGAGGGTCACGAAAGTGCTGTGGTTACTCGCCTAGATGTCCAGGGTTCTACCTAAGGGAATAGTGCGAGAATTGCCTAGAATGACATGAAAATCTCAAGTGTGCAGGGTCATAAAAAGCTTAGCATTTATCATGATTTCGAGCTATAATACAATCACAATTAAGTACGCCATCCTAGGTTTACAATCATGCAACAAGTCAAGAATTATCAAAAATTTTCGTACAAGTTCACGAAACAAGTAACGAAGATCAGACATGCATAGCCACCCCCCACTTAAAGCAGTACATTGCCCTCAATGTACATTGATCAGCAGTACAGAAAAATTTATGCATGGAAAATAAAGAGGGTGGTGTCATGAACTTCCCCGAGAAATTGGTAATGAGCTTTGCAAGGCACGAGCTCGGGGTGACCATCACCATGGCTACAAGCGAAGTGGAGAGGAAGAAAAATGGACGTCTTGGTCTACCTACAAGGGAAAAACGTCGAGTCAAGCATCCATCAACCACACAAAAAACAAAGAAAAGAAACAAGGAATGAAAGCGAAAGTGAGCTCTCGGAGTGAAAGGACTGATGAAGCCGCTCAAGGTCTTTTGTGTCTCCTCCAACGGGCTCGATCAGAAAGATGACCTACGTCTCGAAAAATAAAGATCAAGCCATGGCAACACGCTAAAATGCGCGAACACGAGTTTAGAAAAATGAGTGGAGTGGAAACAACGCGATCGCGATCAAAATCGAAAACCATCGATAATCCCCCGAAGATCCAATTCGGATAGGAAATTAAAAACCAAGAAATCACCTCGAAGGTATGCAAATAAATTGAGTTCTGAAAATATTTTTAACGTTGAAACGATGCGAGGGATGTGGTATGATCAAAACAAGTGCGAAAATGTGGAGGAAAGCCGGAAAGAAGAGCATAACAGCAGTAAAACTGGGGCCGGTGTGCGGGTGGTGTGCGGGCGGCACACCAGCCGCACACCTCTCTGTCTGGGGTGTGCGGGTGGTGTGCGGGCCGCACACCAGCCGCACACCCTTCTGCCAGGGGTGTGCGGCCTCTGTGCGGCCGCACAGTGGCCGCACAGAGCCCTGTAAATTTTCAGAAAATGGCTTTCTTCAAACCAAAGCAAGTCTCCGACATTAAAAACGTTACAAAACTCATCTCGGACAAAGGATACACATATATAAACACAAAACAAATGGGAATTCACCGAGATGGGGAGGAAACAATGTCATACACGATAAACGCATACCAAGAACGAATGAAGTGAAGAGCTCACAACCCAAACATAGCATAACCAAAATACGAAAATTGAAAAGTACAGAATTGTAAAAATTTATGGGTTGCCTCCCATAAGTGCTTGTTTAGCGTCACGAGCCTGACGTTCAAGTTTCTCAACTCATGGTGGTTTAAAAGAAGAAGTTTTACCTGAGGTCCCAATGGATGCAAATGATGATCCAACCGGCAAATTCAAGGAGAGGAGGGAATCGATGCTGTGCATACCTAGGTCGACGAAGCATGCCGTGTGTACCTCGTCATGAAAATTCTTGCTTGCTTTGTTGACCTTGGGGGTTATCTTTTTCCATGCTCGCTTCCACGAGCGCTCTCCTTTGCTTCGCCCTTGTGACTTGACCGGGGATATAGGAGGAGGGTCTTCTTGTGCCTTCTTTGGTGCCTCTTCCTCCTCAAGAACAACATCTTGTAAGAATTCATCAAGGGGGTTCATCATAAGGACCTCATGCACACAATCTTGAACTAGTAATTCTGTATCATCAAGTGCATAAGAAGTGTCATCAAGCTCCTTGGGGTGTTTCATTGCCTCGGGAATTTTAAAAGTGGCTTCTTCATTCCCGGCCCGCAAGGTCATTTTCCCATCTTGAATATCCAGCAGGGCACGGGATGTGGCAAGGAAAGGCCGGCCAAGAATGATGGGGACCTCAGTAGCATCATCAACATCAAGAATGACAAAATCAGCCGGAAAAACTAGACCACCAACTTTCACAATCACATCGCTCACAATGCCACGCGGGCGTCTAACAGTTCGGTCCGCAAGTTGTATGGTGATCCGCGTCGGCTCTAAGTCTTGAAGGCCCAGTTTTAAGAAAAGCTTGTAGGGCATAACATTTATGCTTGCACCGGAATCGGCAAGGGCTTTCTCTACAAGCGAGTTCCCAAAATGACACTCCACAATTAGACCACCCGGGTCTTTGATTTTTTCGGGCAATTTGCTTTGGAGAATTGCCGAACAACTCTCCCCTAGAGACACCGTAGATGCTTCTTCAAGTTTCTTCCTGTTTGTAAGCAACTCCTTCATAAACTTGGCATATTTTGGCATTTGAGAAAAGGCCTCTACAAGTGGAAGATTGATGTGAAGTTGCTTTATCATCTCCAAAAATTTTTTGAATTGAGTGTCCTCCTTGTCCCGATTGAGTCTTGCCGGATAGGGGACCTTCGGTTGGTGCTCTAGCAATTTTTTCTCTTTGTTTTGAGGTTCAATTGAATTGTCATGGCTGTCATTAGCTTCATCCCCACCTACGGAGGAAGTGCCTCTCACCACGTTCTTTTCCTTGTTATCAATTGGCCTAGGAGTCGGCCGAACCTCAACCTCTCTACCACTCCTCAAAGTGATAGCTTGCACATGTTCTCGTGGGTTAGTCTCAGTGTTGCTAGGGAGACTACCCGGTGTCCTTTCCGCCATAGATGCCGCGATCTGTCCCAAGTGTTTTTCGATGCCCTGGATTGAAGCTTGCATATTCCTCACTGTTGTCTCAAGTGTGTTCAACCTTGCATCGGTGATTTGCATGTATTTAGCTAGGACATCCTCAGTAGTGAATTTCCTTTCCGTTGGAGGTGCATGTGATGATTGTGCCTGAAACCCTGGTGGTTGCGTAAATTTTTGTTGGCCTTGATTTCCCCAATTGAAATTTGGGTGATTTCTCCACCCGGGGTTGTATGTTCCACCATAGGGGTTTCCTTGAAATTTTTGCCCCTGATTCACATAGTCAACATGTTCGAGTGGAGTGACATCGGGGACTGAAATGGGGCAACTAGCAACATCATGCCCCCCTCCACAAGTTCCACAATTCATCACTTGCTTGACACTTGTGCTCGAACGCTCGGTTCTTTCGGACATAAGCAAACTCACTTGCTTCGCTAGTGCTTCGAGCTTCGCATCTTGAGCGGTTTTACTGTCGATTTCATGAACCCCTCGAGCTTGAGTCAATTTTGCCCTTGAACCCCAATGTGATTCATTTCGTGCCATGTTCTCAATTAATTCTTCGGCATCTTCGGGGTATTTGCTACTCAAGGATCCACCGGCTGCGGCATCAATGAGTTGACGATTCTGGTAGCTCAAGCCATTATACAGTATCTGTATTCGCATCCAAGCTTCAAAACCATGATGTGGGCATTTTCTCAAGAGGTCTTTAAATCTCTCATGAGCTTCAAAGAGGGTTTCGGAATCTCTTTGACTGAAGGCCGAGATCTCTTGCCTTAATCTAGCAGCCTTGCTTGGAGGAAAATAGCGGCCCATAAACTTGTTTACCATCTCCTCCCATGTCTTTATGGAACCCGGGGCGAGTGATGTGAGCCACCTGTAAGCGGCGCCCCGCAAACTGAATGGGAAAAGACGGAGTCTAGCTGCATCATCAGATAGGCCATTGACTTTGAAAGTTGAGCACATTTGGAGGAATCGGGATAGGTGCTCATTCGGGTCCTCATCGGCCAAGCCATCGAACTGCACTGAATTCTGTATCATGCCGATTGGTCTAGCCAAATCAAAATTACTTGCACTGGCAGCCGGAGCTTGCACACTAAACCCTCCCCCAGTAAACTGCGGCCTCTCATAGTCAGACAAAGTTCTTCTCTCTTCGGCCATAGCTATAGGAACTGATTCAGGTGCAGCAACTGATCCCGAGGAGGAACCCACTTGAGTTTCTCTCAACCGTTGGTGTATGACGCGTTCAATTTCTTCGTTCGGCTCTACAAACCCAGTGGGGTTTGCACGAGTCATGCACAGAACGCCTGAGAAAACAAAAGACAAAAGAGATATTAGTGAATATATAAAAATGACGAAAACAAAAACAATAAAAGATGGATAATTACAAATGAAAGCGAAATGACTAGAGCAATGATCCAAAAGTTTTCCTAGTATTCTCGGATGCTCCCCGGCAACGGCGCCAAAAACTTGATGAGCGAGCGCGCGACTAGCTACAGAGCTAGCACGCGACTCCCCGGCCGCAAGTGCACGGGTCGTCAAGTAATAAACCTCACGAGGAGGGTCGTATTCCCAAGGGCCCGAGATCTACTATTACTTCCTTTTGGGAGTCACTTTCTGGTCGATCGAAACAGGGTTGAAGCAATATTAAAATAATAAAAACAAGTAAAGGAATGCAAATAAGATAAAACTCAATCCGGAATAAAATAGAGATGAAGAATCCAATAATTATGGAAGGCCTCGGGCGAGGATTCCCCCGGGAGAAGACTAAATACGAATGACCAAGATAATTATAAAACTAGGGTTAGCTTGGTTTCGGTCCGCTAGACTCGGATGTCGACTACCCCGGAACCTCCGTAGTGTAGCCCTAATCCAGTACAGGTTTCTCTATCCAGAAAATACCCCTACGATGTCAATGAGAACAAGGAGTCTTGATTAGGGTTAATCTAATGCACGCTCTCGGCTAAATTAACCCTAATCGCGCGGGAGGCTATTAACACCCGGAACCTCCGGTGTATTAATACATGTTACCCTCTTTAACTCATCAAAGGACCTAATACAAGCTAGCATCCCGCCAAACAAGTATCATTCAAAATCAATTCTACGGAATCCATCCATTGTAGAATGAACAACATGATGATGAATTAAAACCAAACAATCAAACTAACACATTCATTTAAAGCAAAATATAGGTCATTCATACAAAGTCTCCTCCCAAGGTTCACCGGGAGCCCGGCGGCCTTGGGAGGTTTAGTTCAACATCACAAAACTAAGGAGCTCATCATACAACAATTCCATCCAATAAAAACAAGAAAAACCCCCTCGAAGATGTCGACTAGGGATGATGGCGTAGCTCGTCGGATCCGCGCCGGCGAGCCCTATGAAGCTTCTCAACGTCTTCCCCTTCTTCTCTCCTTCGAATCTAGCCGAAAATCCTTCCAAAATCCCTCAAGAAATGGTGAAATGAAGTCTAGGACAAGTGGAGGCCGGATGAGAAAAAAAAGCTCTCCCAAAAACTCTTCAGAACAAGCATATATAGCCCGAAGGTGTGCGGGCACTGTGCGGGCCGCACAGTGCCCGCACAGCCTTCTGGCTGTGCTGTGCGGCCAGTGTGCGGGCCGCACACTGGCCGCACACTGCTCTGTCTCTCTTGTGCGGTCACTGTGCGGGCCGCACAGTGGTCGCACACCCTTCTGGCCAGGGTGTGCGGCCACTGCGCAGCCCGCACAGTGGCCGCACACGGCCGAGAAAAATGTGCCCGTGTGCGGCGCGTCGGCTTCCAGGGTGCTCCAACTCTTCGTTCCTTCTTCAATCATCCCCGGAATGACACGAATATGGTCAAAACTTGCGCACTTGGTCCTTGAAACCCTGAAATGAAAAATAAAACATCAAGTGCGCAAAAACTCATCGAAAATACACATAAGTTGCATGAATGTACAAGAACATCATAGCTATAACATGATGTATTTAGGCACTTATCAATAATAACATAGTCCTGCACTAGAAGCATAGATCCTAGAGGTAGCTTGTCCAGATGCCCTATTTCATTCATTACTAGTCCTCTCTACTCTCTTTTACTTGCACTCTCTCATCTTCCATCTTTCTATTTAATTTCTCATTTTCTAGCATAATTGTTTCCATAATTCACTCATCGAATCAATTAATCACTTTTCCTACTTCGCATAGTTTTAATAGTGAAATCTTGTATTCTAACTCCCTATTCCCTGTGGATTCGACTACCCTCTCACCGGGGTAACTTTTATTACTTCGACAAACCCGTGCACTTACGGGATACACGCAAGGGGTCGTGTCACGTATGTACTCGGCCACAATATGCCCAAGCTGGAGTGGCTTGCTCTCCACCATCGAATACAAGCACAAGAGCTCCTGACGGCTCAACACCCCTGTACTGTCCCGTCTGCCACTCACTGACCTGCTGAGTACGGCGTGGATGTATCTGTGAGATGTCCTGGTCAAGCAAGTGGCCTTGGAAACCCCAGGCTCGTACTGGCCCTGACCACATAATCGACTGTATGCACGCTGGGGGGTCAGGATACCAGGGTAATCTGTGGGGAGTAGTGCGTAATACTCTGTCTCAGTGTACGCCTCATCGTATAACCCCATCCGCACTGAGAACTGGGTCATGCTCAAAGTAAAATGTCGACCGAGGGCACGAAACTGAACAGTGGAATCTTCAGTGAAGCTGTCGTACCCCCGATCGAACTCAAATGATGCCAGAACCTCTAAAGTAAGTGACCTGATCGCGGGATCTCTGATAGATAATAGACGGCTCCAGATACCAACCGCGAGCAACTCCTCAATCTCGTCGGCAATAGCATCTCCTCCCTGCACTCCTCTAACTGCACTCAAATCAGTGAATTGCGTCTGTCCGAATCGGAGTGTGGACAATCTATGAAACCTGGTCTGGTGCTCAAGTATACTGAACTTGGACTCCGTTGGTGGGGTTGTAGGCTCGCGAGGACACTTACCGGCTAATTTCTTAGACCTAGAACCCATATCTGCAAAATTGCAAAAGAAAATTTTAAAAATCAATTCAGAAACTCATTCTGCAGAAATCCACACGCCCGTGTGGAGCTTCTGGCGGACAGAGCATCACGGTCGTGGGACTAAAATTCCAAAATATACAACTAAATTCGTTCTATATTCATATAAAACATGTTCGTAAACATCATAAGCATTTAAAACAAGCGAAATCATCCAATAGAGCGGATCAAATTAAGAATTAACAAAGAAAAAGGCTTGAAGTCTTACCGACGAAATGGATGAAGAAATGTTTTAAAATCGTCCAGAAAAACTCCAATAACACCTCACAAATCCTCTGAGATGGTCGGGAAAGTAATAGAGAGGGTAGAGAAAAGTTTAGAATGAAAATATCAAGAGGCACAAGTGAAAACTAAAAGAAATCGCGCCGCTTTTGACGTTCTGGGAAATCACACGGCCATGTAGAAATTCTACACGGCCGTGTGCCTCTGAAATTAGGGTTCACAGGGGCCATAACACGCCCCTGTGTGCATTCTGTTCACTCTCTGGGCTACCCCACACGGCCGTGTGAACAATCCACATGGGCGTGTGCCTTCACAGGTGGATCCACAAGGGACCCCACACGGCCCTGTTGATTCACAGGAAAATACAGAAAGTCTGTGAAAATTTTCACACTGCCGTGTGTTAATTCCACACGGCCGTGTGCCCTACCTGGCCAAGACACAAGGCCGGCCACAGGGGCCAACACACGCCCCTGTGGTCTCTCTGACTTGCCCGAGAAAACGCTAAGTATTTCACACGGCCGTGTGAATAATCCACACGGTCGTGTGCCTTTCACAAGCTCCCCCACAGGGGCACCCACACGCCCCTGTGTATTCTCGGGAAGAAGGGTTTTTTTCTCTGCAGAATTTCACACGGCCGTGTGGACTTTTCACACGGCCGTGTGCCTTGGCACAGTGGCACTCACAGGGGCACTCACACGACCCTGTGGACTCTCTGGAAAAGAGTTTAAGTTTTGCGAATTTCCACACGGCCGTGTGCCCCTTCTGAGGTTGTTCACAGGGGTATAGACACGCCCCTGTGCCTTCACTGGTTGAGCTCTAATTAGTAACACATGCCTGTGTGGAATTTCCACACGGCCGTGTGTTTTATCTGGGTTACTTAGAAAAAATTCACAGGCTCTCCCAAAAATTCAGAAACACAAATACGATGCTTGGAGCCTGTGAAAACCATCAAAACACGACCAGATACCATGGAAAACACACTCAACCTACTTAAACTTTGTCAATTAACATTAAGGCACATGAAAACGTCAATAATCCACAATGAAAATCACAGCATAAGCACATGAAAATTAGGATATCGAAACTAAGACTTTTATTCAGACTAAAACGAAACTAACTCCTAGAAAAACTGTAAAACCTTGGGTTGCCTCCCAAGTAGTGCTTGTTTAACGTCACTAAGCTTGACGTACCTGATCTTACCTTACGGAGGTTCATGAATGAAGGTTACCCTCTTCCCTACAACCTGAAAACATGCATTACATAGTCTTTGTAGAGTAGAGGGAGAGTTGTCGAATTTGTTACCACAAGAGGGTGTAACACCCTTACTTCGTGAATGCTCATCCCCTTTCTTGTTGGGGTTCTTCTTGTGGCGTCTTTTCGACCTCTTCATCCTCCGAAGCATCTTCTTCATACGCTCCTTCTCCATCTTGATGTCTATCTTGACTGGACCAAGTGCAAGTACTTCTTCTTCTTGTATCTCCATGTCTTGGTCCGGCCACCCTTCATATGGATCCGGGTTTAACATTTCCTGCACATATTCATCAATGCAATCATCAGTAAAATCAAGATAATAAAGAGTGTCATCAAAGTCAAGAGAATGTCTCATGGCTTCGGCGAGGCGATAAGTGAGCTTGTCATCTACGACTTTGAGTGTGAGCTATCCACCGTCCATGTCTATCAAAGCTTTGGAAGTGCGTAAGAATGGCCTTCCAAGAATCAGCGGTACTTCAACATCCTCATCCACATCAAGCACAACAAAGTCCACCGGGAAAATGTACTTGTCTACCTTCACCAACACATCTTCCACAATACCCCTCGGATGCCTCACCGATCGATCAGCGAGTTGATCTGTCATCCGAGTCGGTATAGGCTCGCCCAAGCCTAGCTTTTGGAAGAATGTGTAAGGCATGACGTTGATACTTGCCCCGGAATCGGCCAATGCCATCTCTTCACCCAAGTTGCCGATGTTGCAAGGTATGATGAAACTCCCAGGATCTTTCCTCTTACTCAGCATGTTCTTTTGTAAGACGGCCGAGCAATTAGCATCGAGAACTACAACTGCACTCTCCTCCAGCTTCCTCTTATTGGTTAAGAGGTCCTTTAGAAACTTTGCGTACTTGGGCATTTGGGCTAATGCTTCCGCGAATGGTATGTTGATGTGCAATTGTTTAAAGATGCCCAGGAATTTCTTGTATTGCTCATTGTCTTGGTCATTCTTCAACCTCGAAGGGTAGGGGATCCTTGGTTTGTAAGGTGGTGGTGCCACCTCTTTCTCTTTTGGTGCTTCTCCCCCTACTTCTTCCACTTCGATTGCTTCTTTTGCCTTCTCTAGAGGGAGAGTTCTCTCAATCTCTTTCCCACTCCTCAAGGTGATTGCCTTTAGTTGCTCCCTTGGGTTAGTCTTCGTATTGCTAGGCAAGCTACCTTGAGGCCTTTCCGCCAATGTCTTCACAATTTGCCCCACTTGATTTTCCAAATTGTGTAAGGAGGTAGTGTGATTGCGAAGAGTAGCCTCCACCGACTGAAATCTAACAAACCGTGTGAGTGCTCTCTCAAGGTCGGTCATCTTTCCTTCTAGCCCGGTCACTCAGCTTTCTAAGTTCGGAGCTTGTTGGCCTTGAAATCCCAGTAGTGCATTATTTTTCTGTTGTGACTGCCCTTGATTGCTCCAAGAGAAATTTGGGTGGTTCTTCTACCCCGGATTGTATGTTCCACTGTACGGGTTGCCTTGGCCTTGTCCTCTATAAGTATTACCAACAAAATCAGCCTGATCCACCGCACTAGTACCTCCAATAGCAATCGGACAATCACTCGAAGCGTGACCGTTCCCACAACCGTTACATGTAGTGATGGCCGCAACTCTTGGTGAAGCTAAAGCATCAAGCTTCCTACTTAGTGACTCTACTTGTGCCGCCAATGATGTAACCGCGTCAACTTCATGAATTCCGGCAACCTTCTTTTTGTCCCTTGAATTCCATTGATAGCTATTCATAGCCATCTCCTCTACAAGGTGCTGGGCTTCACCGGGAGTCTTGCTTCCTAGAGTCCCTCCGGCCGCCGCATCTAAGAGTTGCTTGGTACTCGGATTTAACCCATTGTAGAAGGTTTGAATGATCATCCACTCGAGAAATCCATGTTGCGGGCACTTGCGAAGGAGCTCCTTGAACCTATCCCATGTCTCAAATAGAGACTCCAATTCCATTTGCACGAAGGATGATATTTCATTCCGAAGCCTTGCAGATTTCCCCGGCGAAAAGTATCTAGCCAAGAATGCCTCGGCCATCTCCTCCCACATAGTGATGGATGCTCTCGATAATGAATGAAGCCAATGTCTTGCTTTTCCCTTCAATGAAAATGGGAAGACTCTCAAACGAATTGCGTCGTCCGTTACTCCATTAATCTTCAACATGTCACACACTTTAAGGAAATTCTCTATATGACTGTTGGGATATTCATCGGCCAGCCCATTGAATTGTGCGGACTGTTGCAACATCTGTATGAACGACGGCTTCAACTCAAAATTCATTGCCATGATTGGGGGACTCACAATGCTCGATTGGGTCCCCATGACTGCGGGTTTAGCAAAATCGGACAATGTCCGTTGTTGTTTGATAAACGCCTAAACATACGTATTTTTCATGTATTCGGGTGTATGTACTACGTATTTTTCTTTGAGTTGACGCCCATTTTTGGTCTGAATTGGTTCCTTTCGTGTTACAGGTACTGATGTGACCCCTTCGTGCTCGTTGATAGAATTTGAGAAGAAATCGACGGCGAAAACACTATTTCTGAGCGGGGGGGGGGGGGGGGGGGGACTGTAGCAACTACTGTAGCACGAACCCTTGGGCGAAATGACTAAGTCTGGAGGTTCATGCGGTCTGTCATGCGGGCACTGCAGAGGCCGCACACAACTGTAGCAGTTTTACTGTAGCGGCACTGTAGCAACTTATGCGATTTCGGGATTTTCTCGTGAATTTTCTCTCCCAACATGTGGGGCCGCATAGCGAGCTGCATAACGCACTGGAAAAGATTTTTAAGGGTTTTGAGTTGATTTGGAGGGGAGGAGGCTAGGTCTTGAGAAAAACTACACTTCACCATCTTCTTTGAGAGCTTGAGGCCGGCTTTTGGAGGCATTTCTTGAGGAGAGGACGACGGGGAGAGCACGAGACGACGAATCCACGCCTTCGATTTGCATTTGAGAGGAAGTTTGACAAAGGAAGCCACTCCTTGGGTGGCATCCTTGGAAGCGTCATTCGGCCTTGATCTTTTCAGGGGGTGTTTTCATTATGTTTTTGGTTGTTTTTATGTATTTTCTTGCTTACTTTGTGATCATGAACAACTAACCCCAAGGTCACCGGATGTAGGTGAACCTTGGGGGTGAACTTGTGTATTTTGGATGCTACTTTCTAGTTTATGTATTTGGTTTGGCTTGTGATCCTTGTTTGGTGGTTCTTGAATGCCTTGATATGTATGAGAACTCTATATGTCAATTCCTAGACAATGCTAGGTTGCATGACCATTGCCCTAGTATTAGGCTCACCAAGCTTGGAAGGGAATATATGTATGAATACGCCGTGACCATCGGGTATTTTTGTACCCCTCCAATTGTTAGAGTTGTCCTTGATTGTGTTTCAACCCTAGCTTGGGGAAATCCACTAAACCCTTTGCAATCGTACAAGGATTTGGGCGGAAGCAATTCCGTATTCCAATACTTGTATTGGATTAGGGACCAACGCCGTGACCATCGGGTTGGTCTAATCTAGGGTTTCCCGGTCCAAACCACCCACGTGCATGCAAGTTAGGGCATCCTTAGCACTTTAGTAGCCCCCGAGGGAATCCTCATCCGTGGCTATTCCCTCACCTTGATTTTTCCCCTCCGTATTTATACTTGCTATTTGCATGCTCTTTGTTTTAGTAGGTTTTTTGTAGTTCTTCTTCCAAGTGATTGATTAGGTCAAACAACATTATGATGAGGAAGTAAGAATAGCTTCTCGGACCCTTGGGGATACGATCCCCTCGTGTTTGCGCGAGGGGTATTACTTGGCGACCCCGTGCACTTGCGGGTGAGCGATTCAAGTGCGTTTCACCAAGTTTTTGGCGCCGTTGCCGGGGACCCACGAGGAATATTTGGAAAACTTAAAACGTGTTGATTTAACCATTTTATTTTGTTCGTTTTTACCATTCTTGTATATACTTCATCACTTCATCTTTTGCTCGTTTTGACTTTACTTATTTTGCGTGGAACCCATCTTATGACTCGGGCGGCCAAGCAATTCTAGTTGAGCCCGACAACGAGATCGAACGCACTTTGCATCAACGTCTGAGAGAGGTTACCGAAAGTTCGAGACAACAAGAAGTTCGGGTCGTGTCTAGTGAACCGTCAGTTATGGCCGAACCAAGGAGAACCTTATTCGATTTTGAGAGACCACAGTTCACCGGGGAAGAGTTTAGTGTGCAAGCACCCTCAATCCCAGCAAATAACTTTGAGATCAAGGCAAGCACAATAGCGATGATACAAAACTCAGTTCAGTTTGATGGACTTCCTGATGAGGATCCGCATGCTCACCTGTCCCGCTTCCTACAGATCTGCTCCACGTTCAAGATCAATTCTGTATCAGATGACGCCATAAGACTACGATTGTTTCCATTCAGTTTGAGAGGAGCAGCATACAGATGGCTCACCTCTTTGGCTCCCGGTTCCATAACCACATGGAAGGAGATGGTCGAGAAGTTCTTAGCTCGGTATTTCCCGCCGAGCAAGGCCGCAAGATGAATGAAATAGGGCATCCAGACAAGCTACCTCTAGGGTCTATGCTTCTAGTGCAGGACTATGCTATTATACTTTCCTATTGATGTTTAATTGAGTCGAGGATATCCGAAAACTCACGGTCCCAAACCTAAGGACAACCGTGACTAACCCCAACACTATGCCCCGGTATTAGGATTCACGTCACCCTTTACTCTGTCGCCCGCACGACTAAGCCACAGGGGAGTATATCTACCTAAACCTCACACTACGTGGGATTGCTTTGAGCTCTAAGGATTCCTAGTGGTAAAACCTGTTCCTATGTGTAGTTCTCACCCTTTGGTCCAGGTGGAAGAACTCTAGTCTAGATTAAGCCCGTTCGCATAGGATTCACTTCAACCCTTCACTCTGTTACTTGCGTAACTAAGCCCCAGGGGAATTTATCTACCTAGCACTTCACTCTATTTCGACCGCTATGAAATCAAGGAAACGGAGGTAGGGAGAAACCACGTCGGAGGGGAAAGGGGTACATCGCTACCTCACAACTTTCCCTCTCAATCCTCTTCAATCTTAAGTAGTCTAACCCTAAGGAGTTATCACACCTCGAAAAGGCAACCTAAATTGTTCTCAATCCTAGTGTCATATCTAAGAGAAAGCATTAGCAAGATGAAATTAAGATTGAAACTCAATTTAGTTCATCAATAATGGAAAAACATAATAACAATGTCAAAGAAACATAACAACCCTAGAGTTTACAAGTCCGAATACCCTTAAGGGGTTTATCTCCTCATGGAGCTTTACATGTTCATCAATGTATGAAAGAAAGCACAAAATAAGGACATCAATGAAAACCCTCTTGCGTATGGTGTGGCCGTGGTCTTGTGCGGCCGTCAAACGTCGGTGACGATGCCGATGACACCCGCTAAACCTCCACGAAATCCTCTCCGCAACCCTAGCCGCACTCCCCAAATTGAAGAGAAAGATAGGTCAAAAGATATCCGAAAAGGTCTCCAAAATCACCTTTTATAATGTTGAATCGCGGCTTTAAAATTTGACTTATCGGGGGCTTCACACGGCAGTGTGGAATTAACACACGGGCGTGTGAAGTTTCTGTCTGCTGAAAAATTAATTCATACGGCCGTGTGTTAATTCCACACGCCCGTGTGAATTTTCTGGAATTCTGAATTTCTGCCGAAGTGAACAGTAACTTGCAACAGTGCTTTACTACAGTAACAATGCTACAGTGCTCACCTGAAACGCTCCCGAATCCGTCGTTCTTCATCGAGGCCATTGAATTGGGCTCACAATCAATGGTAGATTGTGCCGTTTGTTTCAAGTCTCCTTCTTAGTGAAGTTCTCCTAAGCCACACGAGTTAGACTTGTTGTCAATGTAACTGGTTTTGTGCCCCTCCAAAGGAGGTTGGCACACACTCAAAAGTCCAAGCTCGTGCCTTGTTTCGTGCTTGGTCCGAAAACTTCCCAACATCGGTGAACACGACCTAATTTCGTTCTTCTTCTCCAATTTAGCTCCACAAACCTTCAATGCACAAGAACACACAAATGCACGCCATTTAGTGATAAAAACTGTTAAAAGATATGCTCAATGTAAGATAATAACGCTTCGCGGTACTATAACACAAGCACTTATCAACAACCTCAGGTAAGAAATGAAAATATCATAGCCAAAATGAAACTCAAAATACTAAGCAAAGACCACTTGAGATCATTCACGCATTCATTGGGCGTGTTGTGTTGTGTGTTTGCAAATCGCCTAGTTCGAAGCCCTGTAGTCCAAACGAGATAGATAGGACCCTGAGGACCACTTCTTCAAGCAATTCACGCCACTTAGTGGAATACGGTTGGTACGCATTTGAATCGCTCACCCGCAAGTGCACGGGGTCGCCAAGTAATACCCCTCGCGCGAACACGAGGGGGTCGTATTCCCAAGGGCCCGAGAATCTATTCCTACTTCCTTATCACAATGTTGTCCAACATAATCAATCACTTGGAAGAAGAACTACAAATAATCTACTAAAGCAAAGAGCATGCAAATAGCAAGTATAAATCTGGAGGGAAAAATCAAGGCGATGCCCTAACTAGCATGCACGTGGGTGATTTGGACCGGGAAACCCTAAGTTAGACCAACCCGATGGTCAAGGTGTTGGTCCCTAATCCGGTACGAGTATTGGAATACGGAATTGCTTCCGCCCAAATCGTAATACGATCACAATGGGTTTAGTGGATTTCCCCGAGCTAGGTTTGAGACACAACCAAGGACAACCCTAACAATTGGAAGGGTACAAATACCAGATGGTCACGGCGTATTCGTACGTGTGTTCCCTTCCAAGCTTGGTGAGCCTAACACTAGGGCAATGGTCATGCAACCTAGTATTGTATAGGAATTGATACATAGAGTTCTCATACATACCAAGGCATTCAAGAAACATCAAACAAGGATCTCAAACCAACACACATGCATAAATTAGAAAGAAACATCCAAAATACACAAGTTCACCCCCAAGGTTCACCTACATCCGTTGACCTTGGTGTTTTGTTGCTCATGATCACAAAGAAAGCAAGAAAATACATAGAAGCAACCAAATACATAATGAAAACACCCCCTAAAAAGATCAAGGCTGAATGACGCTTCCAAGGACGCCACCCAAGGAGTGGCTTCCTTTGTCAATCTTCCTCTCAAATGCAAATCGAAGGCGTGGATTCGTCGTGTCATACTCTCCCCGTCGTCCTCTCCTCAAGAATTACCTCCAAAACCCGGTCTCAAGCTCCCAAAGAAGGTGGTGAAGTTGAGTTCTCCCAAGACCTAGGCTCCTCTCCTCCAAATGCACTATCAAACCCTTAAAAACAAGATCCTGTGAGCTATGTGGCCCCCCATGCGGCCCCGCATGAGGGGAGAGAAAATTCCCGAGAAAATCCCGAAGTTGTGTAAGTTGCCACACTACCGCTACAGTAAAATGCTACAGTAGAACTGCTACAGTACCATGTGCGGCCTCTACAGTGCCCGCATGGTCGCCCGGATGAACCTCTAGACTTAGCCGTTTTGCCAAAGTTTTCATGCTACAGTGACTTGCTATAGTACCCCCCAGCTCAGAAACAGTTTTTCGTTGCCGATTCCTTTTCAAATTCTATCAACGAGCTCGAAGGGGTCACATTGGCACCTGTAACATGAAAGAAACCAATCCAGACCAAAAACGGGCGTCAACTCATATAAAAATACGCAATACATACGGCCGAATACATAGGAAATACGTATGTTTAGCCGTTTATCAACGGCCTTGAGATGGTAGAAATACTTCTAGGAGAGTCCTGAGGATCCTTCCCCTTATTTTCGAACAAGTATCGGTCGAATTTTATAAGAAGGTCACGAAGGTGCTGTGGTCCATCGCCTAGGTATCCGGGGTTCTACCTAAGGGAAAAGTGCGAAAAATGCCTAGAATGGCAAGCAAATCTCAAGTGTGCAAGGTCATAAGAAGCTTAGCATTTATCACGGTTTCGAGCTATAATACAATCACAATTAGATACGCCATCCTAGGTTTTACAATCATGCAACAATTCAAAAATTTTCAAAAAGTTTCATACAAGTTCACGAAATAAATAATGAAACTAAGACATGCATACCTACCCCCCACTTAAAGCAGTGCATTGCCCTCAATGTACAGGAATCAGCAGTACAGAAAAATCAGTGTAATGCAAATAAGAAGGATGGTTTCGTAAACTTCCCCGAGAATTTAGTAAGGAAACTTGTAGGGCACGAGCTCGGGGTGGCCAACACTACAAGGTGGAGAGGAAGAAAAATGGACGTCTTGTTCTACATGAGCATAAGTAATTGAACGCGCAAGTAAAGGTGTGTGCAATGTGAATCCCCCCACACTTAAGATGTACATTGTCCCCAATGTACGCATGCAAGCACAATAAAAAAGAAAACAATGAAAAACAATTAATGTGGAAGTGGGCAATTGAAACATTACTCCCCTGAACTCCAAGTGTTGCGTATGATGGAGCTAGGTTCATTGAGAGTTGAGTCTCAATGGTTTTGTGCAGCATACACGGTCTCATGACTGTGCCTATGACTATTCCTCAAATTCATAAAATCCAAGACCATCTGCACACATACGTAAGGGTTCAGTATAGCTCAAGAAAAACCAAAACAAAGCTCGAGTATATAAAGATACGACAATGAAATACAACTCGAGAAAAAATAAAAATAAACGATAAATAAAAGCAAACCCAGAAGGAGAGTCCTTTCTTGGTACTACAAGTCCAACAGAATATGAAAATAAAAGTGCAACAGAAAAAATGAAAATAAAACTACGACGCCTCAGCGTCGGTGTCCTGCTGTAGATCCTCTGGTGCTGTTGCTGCTGCTGCTGGTGGATCTGTAGGTGGATCTACTACTGATGGGGCTGGGGACAGTGGTGGAGTAGGGGCCCGAGGTCGGACTACAAAGGGGGAGGTAATGGCCTGCTCAACTATCTGCTGTAATCTCTGGAGCTGGGCCATCACCTCCTGATGCTGTGTGGTCTGAGTGGCCCTGACCTCGGCTACCTGAGTCTGAGCCGTTCCAGTCTATTCAGGCCTCGAGAGGGCGAGAACATGCGCACCGGAGGTGGCTCCGGTGCCGTGGGTGGTGCCTGTGCCTCTGTATCTACTGGATGTGGCTCTATCATTGCCTGTGAACCCTCTGCTAGATAAGCTTCGGGCCAGTTCAGCGAGTAAGTTTGATAATGTTTCTTGGCCATGCCCATTTGTCTCAACATCTCTAGGCTGATTGGGGACGGTATGACCGTCTTCTCCATCCCTCTAATTTCCGTACGAAGGCCTATCTCTTTGATCAGTCTTGTAACATATGGTCCTGCAAAGATAGTTCCCAATCTGGGGTATTGGCCTTGATGACGCATGTAATCTGCGAGAATATAACCAAGATGGAGAGGCTCTTTCTTCACCATTGAATGTAGGTACAGAAGTTCCTGTCGGCTAAGGACCCCTGTACTATCACCTCGGCCGCTTACCGATCTACTAAGAATGGCATGAATGTATCTATAAGTTGGCCGTGATAGATAAGTAGCCTTCGATATCCTTGGCTCATATTGCCCTTACCCGCATAATATTTGGTAAACTCCTTGAGTTAAATTACCGGGGTAATCAGTCGGTAGGCTCTCATACTCCTCTGTTTCAGTGAATGCCTCGTCATAGAGCCCCATGTGAATAAAGAATTGTGTTACTGACATACTGTAGTCCTGCCCAAAAACCCTGAACCGGATAGCATCTGCACTTGTTAAACCCGTACTCGATCTGTCAAACTCAAAGGATGCGAGCACCTCCAAAGAAAGTGAGTGGTTGGCTGGATCTCGAATAGAAAGTAAGCTCTTCCAATTCCCCGTTTCTATAAGTTCTTCAATCTCGTCCGCCATATCATCACCCCAATAGGCCAGCCTTATGCAACTCAAATCTATGTATCGAGACTGTCCGAACTTGAGTCTCTCCAACCTTGTATATCTTGTTCGGTGTTCCATCGTGGCGAAACTCAACTGTTCGTTAGAGGGTTCAAGGGGCCTCTTGCTAGCTACTTGTTTCTTTTTAGGTGCCATTCCTGCAAAATGTCTAATCAAAACATTGTTGTGTTTTGTAGGATTCCACACGGCCGTGTTAAATTTCCACACGCCCATGTGGATCCTCGGTGCGTTGAAGCAAATAGTCGTGAAACCAAAAATCTCGAATAGAATACACCCACGTTATTGTAAAACTTTCCAGAACTTTTGTAGAAGTAAATACGCAAGTAAAACTTGTGTAAATAGTTAAAATCAACTAACAAGTTCGGATTAATGAAGTGGAAGGAGCAAAAACGATTTACCAGTGATGAATTAATCTAGAAATCAAAATCCGGCCGAAAATCCGTCTTGAACCAATGGAAATCACCAGAGAAGTAGTCACGATTGCAGAAAAGAGTGTTCTTTCGTGTGCAAAGGGGTTTAGAATTATAGGGCAAGAAGAATCTGAACAAGTGTTTCGACCCTATTTAATTCTGCGCTTTCACACGGCCATGTGAATATACCTTACGGCCGTGTGCTTCTACTGAGAAGGTTCACAGGGGCAGACACACGCCCCTGTGCGTACTCTGGTGACTTATGAAAATACTACCACACGGGCGTGTGAATACCCCACATGCCCGTGTGCCTTCACAGGGGAGTTCCACAGGGGCTGGTTCACGGCCCTGTGGATTCTCGGGAAAGACAGAAGGTCTTTGAAGAATTATCTAACGGCCGTGTGGTAATTCCACATGGCCGTGTGCCCATGAACACAAGGCTGGTCACAGGGGCAACCACACGCCCCTGTGCCTTCTCTGGTTTATCCCAAGAATTCTAAGAGTTCCACACGGCCATGTGAATACCCCACACGGCTGTGTGCCTTTCACAAGCCTTCCCACAGGGGCAGCCACATGCCCCTGTGGATTCTCTGGAAAAAGAGGGGTTTCTGCAGAGTTTCACACGGCCATGTGGAAATTCCACACGTCCGTGTGCCTTAACACAAGGTTTCTCACAGGGGCACCCACACGCCCCTGTGGATTCTCTGGAATGAGAGCTTAGTTCTGCAGGATTTCACATGGCCATGTGGAAATTCCACACGCCCGTGTGCCCCTTCTGAGGTCCTTCACAGGGGCAAGGTCACGCCCCTGTGCCCTCTCTGGTTGAGCCTTAATTGGTAACACACGGCCGTGTGTTTTCTGTGGTTTACTTAGAAAAATTCACAGACTCACAAAAAAAATTCAGAAGCATATATACGATATGTAGAGCCTAGGAAAACAATTAAAACACCACCAGATACTTTGGAAAACATGCTCAACTAACTCAGACTTCATCAATTAAGGTTTAGGCACATGAGAATATCAATAATCCACAGAAAAATCACAGCACATGCATTAAAAATTTAGGACACCAAAACTAGCACTTTTATTCATGCCAAACTAAACTAGGCTAAACTAGACTTTAGAAAAGCATGTAAACCTTGGGTTGTCTCCCAAGAAGCTCTTGTTTAACGTCACTTAGCTTGACGTACCTGTCTTACCTTACGGAGGTTGAAGAAAAAATATTTCCTTATTGTCGTTACAAACCTCTCCGCCAAAGTATGGTTTCAGCCGGTGTCCGTTTACTTTAAACGTACCCTTCTCCGTATGAGTGATCTCGATTGACCAATGGAGTGAAACTTGAGTAACTGTGTATGGGCCAAACCATCTAGTCTTTAGCTTTCCGGGAAAAAGTTGTACTCGGGAATTGAATAGTAGAACTTGGTCACCGACTTTGAATTCCTTAGGCAATTTGATATGCTTTTCATGCCATTTTTCAAATCTTCTCCTTGTAAATTCTAGCATTCTCATATGCTTTCAACCTTCATTCATCAAGCTTATTAAGATGAACTAGTCTTTGTTCACCGGCTCTTCACAAATTGAAGTTCATTGCCTTGATAGCACAATATGCTTTATGTTCAAGTTCTACAGGTAGATGACATGACTTCCCATAAACCAGATTGTACGGAGTGGTTCCTATTGGGGTCTTGTACACTGTACGATGGGCCCAGAGTGTATCATCCAATCGTTCCGACCAATCACGCTTCCCTTGTTCAACAAACTTTGTCAAGATTCACTTCAGTTCTCTATTTGTGACTTCGACTTGACCACTAGTTTGCGGATGATATGGGGTGGCAAGGCGGTGTCGTACCCCGTATCGTTTCAACACTTTTTCTAATTGGGTGTTGCAAAAATGGGTCCCTCGATCACTAATGATGATCCGTGGAGTTCCAAACCGAGTAAACAACCTCTTCAATAATTTCACCACAGTTCTGGCATCATTACTCGGCAATGCTTGGGCTTCAACCCATTTGGAAACATAGTCGACTACCACTAATATGTATTGGTTCCCGTTAGACTTTGGAAACGGTCCCATGAAATCAATGCCCCCAAACATCGAAAACCTCACAGAATTGCATAGGGTTCTGAGGCATCTCATCCCGCCGAGATAAATTTCCTGCCCTCTGACACTTATCACATCGAAGAACAAATTGGTGCGTATCGTGAAAGAGTGTCAGCCAATAGAATCCTGCAGCCAAGACATTTTCTGCGGTTCTACTTGATGCATAATGGCCTCCAACTGGTCCTGCATGACAATGAGTAAGGATATCCCATCCTTCCTCATGCGATACACATCTCCGAACTATATGATCTGCACAAATGTGGAAAAGGAATGGATCGTCCCAGAAATAGTTCTTCAAATCGCTAAAGAACTCTTTCTTTTGTTGAAATGTGAGCCCTGGTTTGAGGACTTTTCCTGACAAGTAATTAGCAAAATCTGCAAACCACGGAGTATCACCTGATGATGTAAATTTCTGAATTGAATACAAGTGTTATTCCGTGAAGAAGTCATTGATCTCCTTGCTTGATGGCTGATAAGTGCTTGAGTATACATGTTTTACCTACTTGTTTTACATACATTGAGCATCATTTTACCATGGATTATGTCTCATAAACTATATTTTGGTGTTCTTTTATGCAATTAGGTTGTGAAAGTGTTAAAGGAGGAAAAGAAAGCAAAGATGGGTTATAAAGACATATTGTTGGGAGCTTTTGTACAACACAAGTGTCAAGGCACAAGAGGGGATCATGCACATGAGGGTGTGTGCCAACTTCCTGAAGAATTCAAGATGATTTGTGTGATGGAAGGGCACAAAGGCAGTCATACCTTCATGTCCCAACTTGTGTGAAGATAGCTAAACCTTTCAAATGATAGTTCGATGGAGGAGAAGTCTTACAATTCACCACATGGACGTGTGCCCGATCATGTGGCCTCAAGATAAGAGAGTTTGGATCGCGTTTTATGAAGAGCACTGTAGAAAATACTGTTCATTTTACTGTAGCAGTACTGTAGCAGAAGTTACTGTTCGTGCGACCGCGTCAAAATCCCACACGACCGCGTGGGATCTCATGTGGTCGCGTGAAGACACATGACTGGCACGTTTTCAGATTTATAAATACCCGGATTTGCCGATTTTTAAAGGAATTTTTGCGCACGTTTGAAGGCAAGAGCGGCTAGAGTTTCAAGGACGAGGTCTTTGGCGATATTGGGAGTCGTTCTTCACCAACTTCGATAGATCTTTCGACGAGATAGCATCGGGGAGCCATTGGCGACCTAGCTTCGGAGATGGTTCCTTCGAGACGTTGAATGATTCATCAAGGCCATCATCACGAATTCAAGGGGGTTTACTTTCATGGATTACATTGCTTTTTACTTCATTATCTTTTGCTTTGTAATAAGCCCATGGAGGGCTAAAACCTAGTAGATACTTGGGCATGTGAACCCTAGGCTTCGATTCATGTATTGACTTTCTTATTGCTTTCTTATTGCTTTCTTTTAATTCCGAGTTAATTTGAGTTTTAATCATGTTTAATCTTTGCTTGCATCCCTTATTGATTCATATGGTTGTTTGGTATATTTGCGTTGTTACCTTAATGAGAGAGAGGTCTCCATTGGGGATTAGAACATACAAGGTTAAAGAGGGTCGAGAGGGTGATTCTTGAGATAGAAGAGTGTCCCCTTTCCCTTCTGGTACGCGTTTGAATCGCTCACCCGCAAGTGCACGGTGTCACCAAGTAATACCCCTCGCGCGAACACGAGGGGGTCATATTCCCAAGGGCCTGAGAATCTATTCTTACTTCCTTATCACAATATTATTTAACCTAATCAATCACTTTGAAGAAGAACTAAAAATAGCCTACTAAAGCAAATAACATACAAATGATAAGTATAAATATAGAGGAAAGTATCAAGGTGAGAAAGTGGTCACGGATGAGGATTCCCTCAAGGGTTACTAAAGTGTCAAGGATGCCCTAACTAGCATGCACATGAGTGGTTTGGACCGGGAAACCCTAAAATAGACCAACCCGATGGTCACGGTATTGATCCCTAATCCGGTGCAAGTATTGGAATACGGAATTGCTTCTGCCCAAATCCTTGTACGATTACAATGGGTTTAGTGGATTTCCCCAAGCTAGGGTTGAAACACAATCAAGGATAACCCTAACAATTGGAGGGGCACAAATACCCGATGGTCACGGCGTATTCGTACATGTATTCCCTTCCAAGCTTGGTGAGCCTAATACTAGGGCAATGATCATGCAACCTAGCATTGTCTAGAAATTGATACATAGAGTTCTCATAAATATCAAGGCAATCAAGAACCACCAAACAAGGATCACAAACCAAGCCAAATGCAATAAACTAGAAAAGCATCCAAAATACACAAGTTCACCCCCAAGGTTCACCTACATTCGGTGACCTTGGGGTTTAGTTACTCATGGTCACAAAACAAGTATGAAAATACATGAAAATAACCAAAAGCATAACAAGAACACTCCCTCAAAGGATCAAGGCCGAATGACGCTTCCAAGGACGCCACCCAAGGAGTGGCTTCCTTTGTCAATCTTCCTCTCAAATGTGAATCGAAGGTGTGGACTCGTCGTGTCGTGCTCTCCCCGTCGTCCTCTCCTCAAGGATCGCCTCCAAAAGCCGGCCTCAAGCTCCCAACGAAGGTGGTGAAGTGAAGCTCTCCTCAAGACCTAGCTCTCCTTCAAAATGCTCTCCAAAAACCCTTAAAAAGGAATTCCAGCGAGTTATGCGGCCTCCCATGCGGCCCCGCATGCGCGGAGAGAAAGTCTCTGAGAAATCCCGAAAGTCACGTAAATGCTACAGTGAAACTACTACAGTAAAGCTGCTACAGTAAACTACTACTCTGGGACTGCTACAGTAAAACTGCTACAATACCGTATGCGGCCTCAACAGCACCCGCATGGTAACCCACATGAATCTCCTGACCAAATTCTCCGAACTTTCGTGGTACAGCGATTGCTACAGTGACTGCTGCAGTACCCCCGCCTCAGCAACAGTGTTTTCGATGCCGATTTCTTCTAAAATTCTGTCAACGACCTAAAAGGGGTCTCATTGGTACCTGTAACACGAAAGAAACCAATTCAGACCAAAAACGGGCGTCAACTCATAGAAAAATACGCAATACATACACCCGAATACATAGAAAATATGTATGTTTAGGCATTTATCACCTGATTTTTAAATGCATGTGTTGTGATTTTTCGTATGGATCGTTGATGTTTCAGTGTACCTAAATGTTGATTGACGAAGTTTGTGTCGGTTAAGCATGTTTTCTATGGTCTCTAGTTGTGTTTTGATTGTTCACATAGGCTCTAAACATTGTGTTTATGTTGTTGAATTTTTCTGCAGAGTCTGTGAATTTTCAAAGTAAACCAGAGAAAACACACGGCCGTGTGGAATTTCCACACGGGCGTGTGTTACCAATTAAGGCTCAACCAGAGAGGGCACAGGGGCGTGGCCTTCCCCCTGTGAAATACCTCAGAAGGGGCACACGGCCGTGTGAAATCTTGCAGAACTTAAACTCTCATTCCCGAGAGTCCACAGGGCGTGTGGATGCCCCTGTGAGTGACCCTATGTCAAGATACACGGCGGTGTGAAATTTTCACACGGTCGTGTGGAACTTTGCAGAGACTCCCGTTCTTTCTCGAGAATACACAGGGGCGTGTGGCTGCCCCTCTAGGAGAGCTTGTGAATGGCACACGGCCATGTGAATGTTTCACACGGCCGTATGGAACACTTAAAGTTTCTCGGGATGAACAAGAGAAGCCATAGGGGCGTGTGGGTGCCCCTGTGGCCGGCCTTGTGTTCTTGGCCAGATTGGGCACACGACCATGTGGGATTTCCACACAGCCGTGTGAAATTTTACAGAGACCTTAGGAATTGTCTCGAGAGCACACAGGGGCGTGTTGGAGCCCCTGTGAATCTCCCATGTGAAGGCACACGGCCGTGTGGGATCTTCACACGGCCGTGTGGGATCTTCACACGGTCATGTGGGGTAGTCTAGAGAGCAACCAGAGCGCACACAGGGGCGTGTGTCTACCCATGTGAAAACTAATTTAAGAGGTACACGGCCTTATGGATTCACAGAACTTCAAAAGCCACAATTTTCATTTAGTTTTCACTAGTGCCTCTTGATTTTTCCAATCTAAACCACTCTCTAACCCTCTGTTTCACTCTCCCGATCCTCTCAGAGCATTTTTAAGGTTTTATTCCAGTTTTTACGGCCGATTTCAAAGCTTTCCCCATTCACACTGTCGTTCAAACTTCAATCCCTTTTTTTTTGTCAAATCTCAATTTAATTCGTTCTTTTGGATTATTTCAGTTTGTTTGAATGATTAAAATGTATGTGAATGTGCTTAGAGATGATTTAGAATGAATTAATATGTAAATCTAGAATTTTAACCTCTACGGCCGTGGGGCTTTATCCGCCCGAAGATCCACACGGCCGTGTGAATTCCTGCAGATTGAGTTTTTGAATTGGATTTGATGATTTTTCTTTTCAATCTTGTAGGTATGGCTTCCAGGGCTAAGAAGCAATCTGGGAAGCATCGCCGTGAGCCCTCTCCACCTCTAGAGCAGGCCGACTTTGCTATTCTTGAGCATCAGATATGATTTCAGCGGTTGTCGAAGCTACACTTTGGACAATCTCGTTTCCCGGATGTTAGTGTACTAAGAGGGATACAGTTAGGGAACGAACTTGCTGATGAGGTGGACGAGCTATTAGCTGTAGGACGTTGGGGTAGTTTACTTTCGATCAGAGAGCCAGCCATCCGCAGCCTGATACTTGAGGTACTTGCCTCATCTGAGTTCGATAGAGGCTATAGCAGCTTTGCTGATATGGATACTATTCAGTTCCGAGCATTTGATCAGAGTCACAGTATGAGTATGAGCCAGTTTTCAATCAGATTGAGGCTATATGAGAGTTCCTATATTGAGTCAGATGAGTATGAGCAGCTTGCACAGACTACCTCGGGTATTAACACCTTAGAGAGCCTATAGGGCATTATGCGGAGATGGACAGTATGAGCCGGGCATCTCAGAGGTGACATGTCTCTCTAGGCCGGCCTACCGATATATTCATGCTGTACTGAGCAGGTCAGTGAGTGGCCGAGGAGATAGCACAGGGGTATTGAGCCGTTAGGAGCTACTTTATCTATATTCTATGGTATAGGGCGTTCCACTCCACCTAAGACACATCTTAGCAGAGTATTTGCGCCACCAGGGCCATTATCCTAGGATTGGAGTGATTTTTGTGAGCCGGTACATTACGAGACTCCTCATCGAGATTGGTCTCCTGGACGGTGTTAGAGGGGCATACATGACAGTGATACCAGCTCCCCTAGGCACAGAGACATTGAGACTGATGGGTATGATCCGCAGAGCTGGATCAAGGACTTATACATTCATCATACCCTAGTCAGAGCATGTAGAGGTTGAGGGGGAGCAGGAAGAAGGTTCACAGCCAGCACTGGAGCCACCTTAGATAGATACATAGGCACCACCCACAACGCAGGAGCCACCTCCAGTGCGCATGTTTTTGTCATCTTGAGGCTAGGATCGACTTGAGTGCCTCGAGAGTGCTGTAGGTGTTCTTCAGACTGAGGTGGTCGAGGTTAGGGCCACTCAGGTGACACAACACTAGGATTTTATAGCCCAGTTCCAGAGTTTGCATCAGTTACTTAAGCAGGCCATTACCGCCCCCTTGGTGATCCAGCCTAGAACATCCACTCCACCACCTTCTCTGGCTCCTCAGGTCGATCCACCAATCACTTCAGAGCCTACAACAGCAGCATCAGAGCCAGCACTAGTACCCGCGGAGCCTTCCACAACACCAGAGGCTCTAGCGTCACAGGACACCGACGCTGAGGCGTCGTAGATTATTTTAGTTTTCTTTTATTTTGATTTCATTTGTACCTTTTGACATGACCCCTTGCTTGTATCCCGCAAGTCCACGGGTTTGTCGAAGTAATAAATTTACCCTAGTGAGTGGGTAGTCGAATCCACTGTGAATAGGGATTTAAGACACAAGTTTTCACTATTTAGCTATGCGGTATACGAAAGGTGATAATAGAATCAATGAGTGAATATGGAAGCAAATACAATAGAAGGCAAGAAATTAAATAGAGAGATGGAAGGCAAGAAAGTGCAAGTAGAAGTGAATAGAGAATGACTAGTAATGGATGAAATAGGGTATCCGGACAAGCTACCTCTAGGACTTATGCTTCTAGTGCAAGACTATGCTATTATACTTTCCTATTAATGTTAATTGAGTCGAGGATATCCTTAAACACACGGACCCAAAAATAAGGTCAACCATAACTAACCCCAACACTATGCCCCGGCATTAGGATTCACATCAACCCTTCATCCTGTTGCTTACACAACCAAGCCACAGGGGAGTCTATCTACCTAAGCCCTCTGATAAGTGCTCGTGTTATAGTAATGCGAAGCGTTATTATCTTGCAATGAGCATTAATTTAATTAGATTTTATCACTAACAACTGTGCATTTGTTTACTTTTGTGCATTGTAGGGTTGTGAAGATAAAGTAAAGGAAAGGAACAAAGTTAGATCGTGTTCGCCATTGTTGGGAAGATTCTTTGACAAAGCAAGGAGCACGGCATGAGTAGAGACTTGTGAGTGTGTGCCAATCTTCTTTGGAGGGACACAAAAGCAATCACATTCACAATAAGTCTAACTCATGCTAGCAAGGAGAACTTCACCAATTATGAGATTTCAAGCAATCGGCATGATCTACCATTGATTGTGTGCACAATTCAACGGCCTCAAAGAAGAACGACGAATTCGGGAGCATTTCGAGACAATACTGTAGCAGCACTGTAGCAAAAATACTGTAACAAGTTACTGTTCACTGTTTGCCGAAATTAAGCATTCCAGCAACTTCACACGGGCGTGTGGAAATTCCACACGGCCGTGTGAAATCCCGATTTCTACAATTTTAGAGCCGTGACTCAACATTATAAAAGCCTGTTTTGGAGACTATTTGGGATATCTTTTGACCTATCTTTCTCCCCAACTTCTGGAGGGCGTCTAGGGTTTTGGAGGGGACTTCGTGAAGGTTTAGAGCGCGTCATCGGCATCGTCACCGATGTCCGACGGCCGCACAACACCATAGCCACACGATACGCAAGGGGGGTTTTCATTTATGTCTTTACTTTGTGCTTTCTTTCATATTTTGATGAACATGTATAGCTTCATGAGGAGCTAAACCCCTTGTGGGTATTCGGACTTGTAAACTCTAGGGTTATTATGTTTCTTTGACATTGTTATTATGCTTTTCCATTATTGATGAATAAAAATTGAGTTTCAATCTTAATTTCATCTTGTTAATGTTTTCCTTTAGATGTGACACTAGGGTTGAGAACAATCTAGGTTGTCCTTCGGAGGTGTGACAACTCCTATAGGATTAGACTATTTAAGATTGAAGAGGGTTGAGAGGGTGAGTCATGAGGTAGCGAAGCGTCCCCTTTCCCCTCCGATGTCGTTTCTCCCAACCTCCGTTTCCTTGATTTCTTAGTGGTCGAGATAGAGTGAGGTGCTAGGTAGATAAACTCCCCTGGTGCTTAGTTACGCGAGTAACAGAGTGAAGGGTTGAAGTGAATCCTACGCACTGGGGCTTAATCTAGACTAGGGTTCTTCCACTTGGACCAAAGGGTTAGAACTACAGATAGGAACAGGTTTTACCACTAGGAGTCCCTAGAACTTAAAGCAATCCCACGTAGTGTGAGGTTTAGGTAGATATACTCCACTGGGGCTTAGTCGTGCCAGCGACAGTGTGAAGGGTTGACGTAAATCCTAATACCAGGGCATAATGTTGGGGTTAGTCACGGTTGTCCTTAGGTTTGGGACCGTGAATCTAAGGACTTCCTCGACTCAATTGACATCAATATGAAAGTATAATAGCATAGTCTTGCACTAGAAGCATAGATCCTAGAGGTAGCTTGTCCGGATACCCTATTTCATCCATTGTCAGTTTCTCTCTATTCTCTTTTACTTGCACTTTCTTATCTTCCATCTTTCTATTCAATTTCTTATCTTTTAATATATTTGCTTCCATATTCACTCATCGATTCTATTCTTATCTTTCCATACTTCACATAGCTTAAATAATGAAATCTCGTATTTTAACTCCCTATTCCCTATGGATTCGACTACCCACTCACCGGGGTAAATTTTATTACTTCGACAAACCCGTGCACTTTCGGGGCATATCACCCTCACACTACGTGGGATTGCTTTAAGCTCCAGGGATTCCTAGTGATAAAACCTGCTCCTATGTATAGTTCTAGCCCTTTGTTTCAGGTGGAAGAACCCTAGTCTAAATTAAGCCCCAGTGCTTAGGATTCACGTCAACCCTTCACTCTGTTGCTCGCACAACTAAGCCCCAGGGGAGTTTCTCTCCTTGCAATCCACTCTATCTCGACCGCTAAGAAATCATGTGATAAACGTCTAAATGTACGTATTTTATACGTATACTTGCGCATGCCTTTTCATATTTTGATAATGAATTAATGCCCTTTTAGGTCTAAATTGGTTTATTTTGTGTTTCAGGTGCAAAAGATGCCTAGGTGAGCTCAACGACGCAATTTGAGAAGAAATCTACGCCAAAATCATCGTTTTAAGGTCCCGGGCACTATAGCAACACTGTAGCGGCCAGAAGCACAAACACTTGAAGAATTTTTTAAGTCTGGAACACGGGCAACCTCACAGCCGTGAGGTCAACCCCAAGCAAATTAGAGCGCAATGGTACTGTAGCAGATCTACTGTAGTGGGAGTATTGTAGAGATTTTACTACAACCATTTTACCGTTTCCTTGGCAACCTCACGGCCCGTATATTGACCGTGAAGCCACCCGTAAGCCATCCCGAGATCATCCTTAAAAGGGTTTCTAGGGCATCATTTTGGGTGGTCTTTGGCCACCTCTTCTCCTCGATCATCATCTAGGACATCAAGGCTGCGGGAGAAGGCATTTTTGAGGAGCAAATCAAAGGGAGAAGGGGATCACACTCAAGGGAAAGCATCTAGGAGTTCGTTGGCGTTGATCCGCTGGATTCCCATCACCATCTTCTTCTAGTCTTCATCTTAGGGGAGTTGTTATGAGCTTTATCTTGTATTTCTTGTTTTTCATACATTCTCCTTTGTTGATGATGAACTAGACTCCCAAGGTCACAGTGCATCCGGTGAACCATGGGATGAACTTGCTTGTATGGATGTTTGAGTACATTTTTGGTATTTGGTTTGGTTGTGGTTTATGCTTTGTGTTCTTTATTATATCAAATTGCATGAGAACTCTGTGGTTTGAATTCTAGGTTGTACTTGGTTGCGTGACCATCGCCCTTGTACTAGACACACTTGGCTTAAAAGGGATACATGTACAAATACGCCGTGACCATCGTGTATTTTGTACCCCTCTGACACACCCCTTGCGTGTGTGTACCGCAAGTGCACGGGTTGTCGAAGTAATAATTATACCCGGTGAGTAGGGTAGTCGAATCCACAGGGAACTGGGCTACTAGTACTAACTTCTTCTCTGCAATCTAGCCTAATGACTAATGTGATTTTGTGGTGATCTAGTGTGCATAGAAATTAATACCAGAGATGAATAGGCAAAGGGTAAATAAAGGGAGATCTCAATCAATGAAGATGAGATACCCGAGCAATGCTCCCCCTAGGCTCTATCATGAAGTGCAAGACTAACTAAATGCTTCTAACCGAGTTCTATGAGTCGAGGTAATCTAAGAATAATCGGTCACTGCCTCCAGGCCACCGATACTAGTCCCCTACAAGGTGCCGGCAGAGAAATCGCTCAATCTCAACACCTCACACCCCATATGACCGCAATGAGTTCTAGGGATACCTAAGAGTGAAACCGATTCCTAAAATTAGATCTAACCCTACTTCTAGGCGGAAGATCCCTAACTCCCTACAAAGGTCCCGGCGGAGAAATCTATCAATCTCACGCCTCACACCCCATATGGTTGCATAAAACTTAGGGAATACGGAGATAGGAAACACTCAATCGGAAGGGAAAGGGGACACTCCTCTATCTCAAGACTCACCCTCTCAACCCTCTTTAACCTTGTATGTTCTAATCCCTAATGGAGACCTCTCTCTCACCAAGGAAACAAATCAAACATACCAAACAACCATACGAATCAATAAGGCATGCAAGCAATGATTAAACAAGATTAAAACTCAAATACACTCGGACTTAAAAGAAAGCATAAAGAAAGTCAATACATGAATCGAAACTTAGGGTTCACATGCCCAAGTATCTACTAGGGTTTAGCCCTCCATGGGGCTTATTATAAAGCAAAATATAATACAATGAAAAGCAATGTAAACCATGGAAGTAAACCCCCTTGAATTCGTGATGATGGCCTTGATGGGTCGCTCAACGTCTTGAAGGATCCTTCTCCGAAGCTAGGTCGCCAATGACTCCCTCGATGCTATGACGGAGGAAAGAACTATCAAAGTTGGTGAAGAACGGCCCTCCAATTCGGCAAAGACCTCCTCCTCAAACCCTAGCCGCTTCGCCTCTCAAAAGCCACACAAAAGATCCTTTTAAAATTGGCAAATCGGGGTATTTATAAACCTGAAAACGTGCCAGCCGGGTGTCTTCACGCGACCGCGTGGGCTGCAGAATTCCCACGCGGTCACGTGGGATTTTGACGCGGTCGCGTGAACAGTGATTCTGCTACAGCACTGCTATAGTGAAATGAACAGTGTTTTGCTACAGTACTGATGAGCGAGCGCGCGACTAGCTACAGAGCTAGCACGCGACTCCCCGGCCGCAAGTGCACGGGTCGTCAAGTAATAAACCTCACGAGGAGGGTCGTATTCCCAAGGGCCCGAGATCTACTATTACTTCCTTTTGGGAGTCACTTTCTGGTCGATCGAAACAGGGTTGAAGCAATATTAAAATAATAAAAACAAGTAAAGGAATGCAAATAAGATAAAACTCAATCCGGAATAAAATAGAGATGAAGAATCCAATAATTATGGAAGGCCTCGGGCGAGGATTCCCCCGGGAGAAGACTAAATACGAATGACCAAGATAATTATAAAACTAGGGTTAGCTTGGTTTCGGTCCGCTAGACTCGGATGTCGACTACCCCGGAACCTCCGTAGTGTAGCCCTAATCCAGTACGGGTTTCTCTATCCAGAAAATACCCCTACGATGTCAATGAGAACAAGGAGTCTTGATTAGGGTTAATCTAATGCACGCTCTCGGCTAAATTAACCCTAATCGCGCGGGAGGCTATTAACACCCGGAACCTCCGGTGTATTAATACATGTTACCCTCTTTAACTCATCAAAGGACCTAATACAAGCTAGCATCCCGCCAAACAAGTATCATTCAAAATCAATTCTACGGAATCCATCCATTGTAGAATGAACAACATGATGATGAATTAAAACCAAACAATCAAACTAACACATTCATTTAAAGCAAAATATAGGTCATTCATACAAAGTCTCCTCCCAAGGTTCACCGGGAGCCCGGCGGCCTTGGGAGGTTTAGTTCAACATCACAAAACTAAGGAGCTCATCATACAACAATTCCATCCAATAAAAACAAGAAAAACCCCCTCGAAGATGTCGACTAGGGATGATGGCGTAGCTCGTCGGATCCGCGCCGGCGAGCCCTATGAAGCTTCTCAACGTCTTCCCCTTCTTCTCTCCTTCGAATCTAGCCGAAAATCCTTCCAAAATCCCTCAAGAAATGGTGAAATGAAGTCTAGGACAAGTGGAGGCCGGATGAGAAAAAAAAGCTCTCTCAAAAACTCTTCAGAACAAGCATATATAGCCCGAAGGTGTGCGGGCACTGTGCGGGCCGCACAGTGCCCGCACAGCCTTCTGGCTGTGCTGTGCGGCCAGTGTGCGGGCCGCACACTGGCCGCACACTGCTCTGTCTCTCTTGTGCGGTCACTGTGCGGGCCGCACAGTGGTCGCACACCCTTCTGGCCAGGGTGTGCGGCCACTGTGCAGCCCGCACAGTGGCCGCACACGGCCGAGAAAAATGTGCCCGTGTGCGGCGCGTCGGCTTCCAGGGTGCTCCAACTCTTCGTTCCTTCTTCAATCATCCCCGGAATGACACGAATATGGTCAAAACTTGCGCACTTGGTCCTTGAAACCCTGAAATGAAAAATAAAACATCAAGTGCGCAAAAACTCATCGAAAATACACATAAGTTGCATGAATGTACAAGAACATCATAGCTATAACATGATGTATTTAGGCACTTATCAAATACCCCCTACTTAAGCATTTGCTTGTCCCCAAGCAAACGGACATGGAAAACCAGGGATACTGATAAGTGACTAAATACACAACCTCGGGCAAGAGATGAAAGTATCCTAGCCAAAGCGAAACTCAAAATACTAAGCAAAGACCACTTGAGATCATTCACGCGTTCATTGGCCGTGTCGTGTTGTGTGTGTGCAAGTCCCCTAGTTCGAAGCCCTGTAGTCCAAACAAGGTAGACCGGACCCCGAGGACCACTTCTTGAAGCAATTCACGCCACCTAGTGGAATACGGCCTTGAGGTGGTAGAAATACTTCTAGTAGAGTCGTAAAGATCCTTCCTCTTATTTTCGAACAATAACCAGTCGAAATTTATTTTTCTGTATGCAATATGTTTATCTTTTTCTTTTCCGGGACTAACATGAACTGCAAATCCACATTACCTGGAGCTTTGCACATTCATGTAAACGCGCTCATGTCCTTATAGCTTTTGGCGAGAGGAACACTCTGGTTAGGAGCCAGAACCCCAGGTTACTTCGCTATTAGGACAGAGGAGCACTGTCCACGTTTTTATTCACTTTGCCTTTTTCTTTTTTTTTTTTTTTTTTTTTTTTTTTTTTCGACCGTATTGCAAAAAAAAGAACAAGAAGAAGGTCCTTAAAACCCTATTAGAAGGTATTCTAACACGTCAAGGCGCGAAACCACTAGTATGGGTTAGCAACTAAGAGGGTCACGAAAGTGCTGTGGTTACTCGCCTAGATGTCCAGGGTTCTACCTAAGGGAATAGTGCGAGAATTGCCTAGAATGACATGAAAATCTCAAGTGTGCAGGGTCATAAAAAGCTTAGCATTTATCATGATTTCGAGCTATAATACAATCACAATTAAGTACGCCATCCTAGGTTTACAATCATGCAACAAGTCAAGAATTATCAAAAATTTTCATACAAGTTCACGAAACAAGTAACGAAGATCAGACATGCATAGCCACCCCCCACTTAAAGCAGTACATTGCCCTCAATGTACATTGATCAGCAGTACAGAAAAATTTATGCATGGAAAATAAAGAGGGTGGTGTCATGAACTTCCCCGAGAAATTGGTAATGAGCTTTGCAAGGCACGAGCTCGGGGTGACCATCACCATGGCTACAAGCGAAGTGGAGAGGAAGAAAAATGGACGTCTTGTTCTACCTACAAGGAGAAAAGACGTCGAGTCAAGCATCCATCAACCACACAGAGATTGAAGACAAGAAACACGGTTTACAAGAGCAAACAAGAGTTTTTAAGCGATAGAATAAAACAACACTCAACAAACTAAGTTGTAAGGATAAGCCTTAGACAACTAGATTAATACAACAAACGCAAGCACACAAGAGACAACAATGAAAAGAACAGAAACGGAAATAGCAATAAAAAGAACAGGAACAGAGGAAAGCCTGGGAGCCTCAATCCCAGTCATCCCAGTCATCAGTAGAAGCTGGTGGTGCAGAAAATGGTGGAGAGTGGGGTTGATGCTGCAGGAGGGCCAGGATGTCCTGTTGGCCCTGAAGAAGGTTAAGTTGCCCCTGGATGATCCGAGAAATATCTTCTCCCTGACGCCGCTGTATGTCTCGCAAATCTTGTATATCACGCTGTAACTCTGCAGGGGAAACGGTGCGAGTGGAACTCGATTGAGCTTGGTCACCCTGAGGAATATCCGGTGTACTCTGGTTGTCGTCGGAATTGAGGAGGCTCTCATGAGAAACGACATAATAGGATGATCCTCGGCGCTTGATAATACCAATCGCGAGTAAGGTTTGAATCCCCAATGCAATCGTTCCCCCAACCCTCTTCATTGAACGAATACGGCCAAGAACCTGCATGCCCCTCACAAGGCGTGTGATATATGGTCCGGCGAAGATGACCCCGATCGGGGGGTGTTGATTATGTCGGGCAATGCATTCTGCTAGCACACACGCCAAATTGATGGGATAACGGTTAATCATACTGTATAGAATGAGCAGGTCCATGCGAGATACTACCCCAGTGCTGTCGGCGCGCCCGGTGATAGATCGGCTCATCAATGCGTGTACATAACGGTGGGCGGGACTACGAAGGAGTGACGCTTTCTTGGAATCTTGACCGGCAGCAAGGGTAATAGAACGCCAAAAGTGCCTTGGCTCGACATGCGGGGGAAAATCCAGTGGTAAGATGGGGTAGTCCATACTTTTCAGAAACTCCCGGTCATAAATGCCCAAGTGGTTGGCAAAGTCACGGAGACTAATGGATTTATGTTCACCATGGACTTGGAATGAAATTCCTCCTGGGCGATGAAGACGGGCATAGGTCTTGTTAAATTCAAAGGTGCTCAGAACTTCAAGGGTGAGCTCGCGATAAACAGGTTCGTTGATATCAAAAACGGTGAGCCACTGATCAAACCCAACTAATTGCCGAACATCATCGGCCAAACCCAATTGTTCAAGTAGTTCCCAATCAATTATTCGGGTTTGGCCGAATGGCTTTGTGCTAAGTGAATCGTAGCGTTCTTGGAATACATTGTCATCGAATTGGATCTCGGATGAAGAGCTAGCTCGGGCCAATGCGTGCTTGTTAGAAGCCTTCGGTGCCATATCTATAATCACACAATTTAGATAAAATCAAATCTCATCCCATAATAGCAAGTGCGACAAGATAGGTATGACACAAGAATTAATATTATCTTAATACATTAACAATATGGAAAGATAAGAAAGGAGACTACAAAATCAAACAAAGGCAACAAGGGTGAGTACAATAGTTTACTAGCATGAAAACAAGGCATGTGAGATCAAAATAGAGGATGGAAACAAAGATTTCTTAAAAGCAAGCATACATCCTAAATTCACCATAGAAATTTGTACAATTGTGAACAACTTTGAAACAACACCATGAGGAGACATTCCACTCAAGATAACAATGAGCTACAAGAATTACACCCAAAAAGGGAAATCCAACTCTCCAAGATTAAACACTCACAAATAAATGTAACAAATACCACAATGAAGTAGCAAGATCTCCAAGATCTCAAGAAAAAGAAGTAAGATAAAACAAACCTTAAAGGCAAGGGAGAACAAGCAAGATGAGGTTGAAGAGCTAGTGAGGACGAGGACGAGCTTGGAAGATGAGGTTGAAGAGCTAGAGAAGAAGGAAATCAGGGAGCTAGTTTTGGAGATGGGCGGCCAAGGTGATGGAGGTGAGTCTTGGAGAAATTCAGTGTTTAAGAGTCAAAGATGGAGAATAGGGGCTGAAAAGAAGTCTTTGAAAGGGATAAGACTAAAGAGGACACTGAGCAAGGCAAGATGGTGGACAAGTGGCAAGAATCAGCCACTTGTCACTCGTTGGTGTGCGGGGGGCACACCAACCGCATATGATATGTGCGGTTGGTGCGCGGCCCGCACACCCACCGCACACGGATCTGTCTCAAGTGTGCGGCTGGTGTGCGGGCCGCACACCAGCCGCATGGGCTTCTGTCTCAAGTGTGCGGCTGGTGTCCGCACACCAGCCGCATGGGCTTCTGTCTCAAGTGTGCGGCTGGTGTGCGGGCCGCACACCAGCCGCATGGGCTTCTGTCTGTGTCATGCGGCCACTGTGCGGGCCGCACAGTGGCCGCACAAGGCTTCAGGAAATTGGAAATTTTCACCCCCTTTGGAATGCAAACAAGGATACAACAATTGCACCGACAAGATAAAATACGAGGGAGAGGAGGATTAAACTCGAGATTCTAACAAACACACAAAAACAACAAAGAAAACAAGAATACGAACAAAAAGAAAACAAAGGCTTGGGCTACCTCCCAAGAGTGCTCGTTTAGCGCCGCGAGCACGAAGCATGAGTGTCCCGAATTAATGAGGTTCAAAGGGAAAGATTTTACCTGACGGATCGGGCAAAAATGAGCTCTTACCGAAATATAGCTTGAGGCGATGCCCGTTTACCTTGAACCGACCTTTCTCCGGGTGGTTGATTTCGACTACTCCCTGAGGTGAGACATTCATGACCGTGTACGGTCCTGTCCATCGCGATTTGAGCTTCCCTGGAAATAGGCGAAGTCGGGCATTGTATAGCAACACTTGATCCCCTTCCTCCAACTTCTTGCCCTGTTTTATATTTTTGTCGTGGAATCGCTTCACTTTTTCTTTGTATAATCTTGAATTCTCGTAGGACAGAACTCTCCATTCCTCAAGTTCATTCAGTTGCATCTTCCTTTTCTCCCCAACCAAGTTGAAATCAAAATTCAGGAATTTGGTGGCCCGATATGCTTTGTGTTCCAGCTCAACAGGGAGATGGCAAGCCTTGCCATAAACTAGGCGATACGGACTGCTCCCCGTAGGTGTTTTATATGCTGTACGGTAGGCCCAAAGTGCATCATCCAGATGGTCTGCCCAGTCCTTGCGATGATGAGCCACAGTTTTTTCCAAAATTCGCTTGAGTTCTCGGTTGGAAACTTCGACTTGACCACTAGTTTGTGGATGATAAGCGGTAGATGTATAATGGGAGACACCGTATCTTTTCAAGATCTTCGCAAACTGGGAATTACAAAAGTGTGCTCCTCGGTCACTGATAATTGTTCGCGGCGCTCCAAACCTCGAGAACAACCTCTTCAAGAATTGCACAACAACACGGGCATCATTAGACGGCAACGATTGAGCTTCCACCCAGCGGGATGCGTAATCCACAGCAACTAAAATAAACTTGTGCCCCCGGGAGTTTGGAAAGGGACCCATGAAATCGATCCCCCACACATCAAAAACCTCACAAACTTGGATAGCATTCTGAGGCATTTCGTCCCGGCGCGAAATGTTCCCTGCTCTTTGGCATCGATCGCAGCATTGAATATGGCTTTGTGCGTCTAGAAAAATAGTGGGCCAAAAGAATCCAGCGTCAAGAATTTTTTTAGCCGTTCGATTGGTGCTGTAATGCCCCCCGGTTGGGCCTTCATGGCAATGTTTGATAATGTGCACTCCTTCTTGTCGAGATACGCACCGCCTAACCACCTGATCGGCACAGACGCGGAACAAGTAAGGTTCCTCCCAAATATAATGCTTCAGATCAGCGAAAAATTTCTTCCTTTGTTGGTAACTAAACCACTTTGGGAGAATGCCCGCTGCCAGATAATTAGCAATGCCTGCGAACCAGGGTTGATCTTCTTCCTGAGTCACCTGAACACGAAACAGTTGTTCTTCCGGAAAGGAGTCATTGATCTCACCATCTATGGTAGATGATGAGTAGTTGTTCTCAAGTCGAGACAAATGATCAGCAGCTAAATTTTCAGCACCGCTTTTGTCCTTGATTTCCAAATCGAATTCCTGCAGCAGGAGCACCCAACGGATCAGACGCGGCTTAGCATCAGGCTTACTCAGGAGATATCGAAGTGCAGAATGATCAGTGTAAACCACAACTTTGGAAAGCACCAAATAAGGCCTGAACTTGTCGAAAGCAAAGACCACCGCAAGGAGTTCTTTTTCAGTGGTAGTATAATTTTCTTGAGCCCCCGTGAGAGTTTTGCTTGCATAATAAATAGGATGGAAATGTTTGTCTTTCCTTTGCCCCAGAACTGCTCCCACTGCAAAATCGCTAGCGTCACACATTAATTCGAATGGTAGCTCCCAGTTTGGTGCGATGAGGATAGGTGCCCGGATAAGTTGATTCTTTAGTGTAGTGAAGGCAGTCAAACACTCCGTGGTGAAATTGAACGGCACATCCTTCTCAAGGAGCTTAGTCAACGGTTTTGCAATCTTAGAAAAATCTCTTATAAATCTCCTGTAAAACCCGGCATGCCCCAGAAAGCTTCTAATTGCCTTGACACATGTTGGAGGAGGGAGCTTCTCAATGGCAGAGATTTTTGCCTTGTCTACTTCAATGCCATCACCTGAAATTTTATGTCCCAGAACTATACCCTCCTTTACCATGAAGTGGCATTTTTCCCAGCTCAGCACCAAGTTGGTTTCCTCACATCGTTCCAGAACACGCTCCAAGTTTTTCAAACACAAGTCAAATGAGCTCCCATACACTGAGAAGTCATCCATGAACACTTCCATCGTGTTTTCAACCATGTCCTCGAAGATAGCAAGCATGCATCTCTGAAATGTGGCAGGGGCATTGCACAACCCGAAAGGCATTCTGCGGTAAGCAAATGTACCATAAGGGCAGGTGAAGGTGGTTTTCTCTTGGTCTTCAGGGGCTATGGGAATTTGAAAGTACCCGGAAAAACCATCAAGAAAGCAATAGTATTCGTGTCCGGCCAACCTTTCAAGCATCTGATCAATGAACGGAAGAGGGAAATGATCTTTGCGAGTGGCGTCATTGAGCTTTCTATAATCAATACAGACTCTCCAACCAGTGACCTGCCTAGTAGGGATAAGCTCATTCTTCTCGTTAGTCACTACTGTCATGCCCCCTTTCTTTGGTACCACCTGGGTGGGACTGACCCAAGCACTATCAGAGATTGGGTAGATTATGCCGGCGTCTAGCAGTTTGATCACTTCAGCTTTTACCACTTCTTTCATATTCGGGTTTAACCTCCGTTGCGGGAGGGCCGACGGCTTGTGGTTGTCTTCCATTAGAATTTTATGAGTGCAGAAAGATGGATTTATTCCCCGGATATCTGAAATCTTCCACGCCAACGCCCGCTTGTGCCTCTTTAACACCTTTAAGAGTTCATTCTTGTGCTCTGTTGACAGGCTAGAGGAAATTATCACTGGTAGCTTAAGATTTCCATCAAGAAATGCGTATTCAAGGTGTGGGGGTAATTCCTTCAACTCCAATTCTGGTGGTTCATCGACGGATGGCTTTAGTCTGTTCATGTTATCACGTTGTATTCTCTCAAATTCTTCCATCTCATCATCAATAGAGTTGTCAGATTCAGATTCATCTTGCACCTCGCACACAGACTGCTTAGGAGGCAAAAAAGTGGTAAACTCGTGAACTGTGGTCGGCTGCCGGTTGTGAGCTCCGTTCTGAACAGAATTTACATACTCGGCTCCACTCATGAATCGCGAAAAAAATTCGTTGTTGCTGAGAGTACAATCATCCTGATCCGTAGTCTTCAAATTAGAGCCTTCATTATGAACCAGAAACTGCCTTTTCCATTGATCCAAGTAGTGAGAAGTGGGTTCACTCAAGTATTGATCCATCGATGTGAAGGTTTAAAATGGGGTACCTGGAAATGCACAAGAGACAACGAGAGAGATATTAGTGAATATATAAAAAATGACGAAAACAAAAAACAATAAAAGATGGATAATTACAAATGAAAGCGAAATGACTAGAGCAATGATCCAAAAGTTTTCCTAGTATTCTCGGATGTTCCCCGGCAACGGCGCCAAAAACTTGATGAGCGAGCGCGCGACTAGCTACAGAGCTAGCACGCGACTCCCCGGCCGCAAGTGCACGGGTCGTCAAGTAATAAACCTCACGAGGAGGGTCGTATTCCCAAGGGCCCGAGATCTACTATTACTTCCTTTTGGGAGTCACTTTCTGGTCGATCGAAACAGGATTGAAGCAATATTAAAATAATAAAAACAAGTAAAGGAATGCAAATAAGATAAAACTCAATCCGGAATAAAATAGAGATGAAGAATCCAATAATTATGGAAGGCCTCGGGCGAGGATTCCCCCGGGAGAAGACTAAATACGAATGACCAAGATAATTATAAAACTAGGGTTAGCTTGGTTTCGGTCCGCTAGACTCGGATGTCGACTACCCCGGAACCTCCGTAGTGTAGCCCTAATCCAGTACGGGTTTCTCTATCCAGAAAATACCCCTACGATGTCAATGAGAACAAGGAGTCTTGATTAGGGTTAATCTAATGCACGCTCTCGGCTAAATTAACCCTAATCGCGCGGGAGGCTATTAACACCCGGAACCTCCGGTGTATTAATACATGTTACCCTCTTTAACTCATCAAAGGACCTAATACAAGCTAGCATCCCGCCAAACAAGTATCATTCAAAATCAATTCTACGGAATCCATCCATTGTAGAATGAACAACATGATGATGAATTAAAACCAAACAATCAAACTAACACATTCATTTAAAGCAAAATATAGGTCATTCATACAAAGTCTCCTCCCAAGGTTCACCGGGAGCCCGGCGGCCTTGGGAGGTTTAGTTCAACATCACAAAACTAAGGAGCTCATCATACAACAATTCCATCCAATAAAAACAAGAAAAACCCCCTCGAAGATGTCGACTAGGGATGATGGCGTAGCTCGTCGGATCCGCGCCGGCGAGCCCTATGAAGCTTCTCAACGTCTTCCCCTTCTTCTCTCCTTCGAATCTAGCCGAAAATCCTTCCAAAATCCCTCAAGAAATGGTGAAATGAAGTCTAGGACAAGTGGAGGCCGGATGAGAAAAAAAAGCTCTCTCAAAAACTCTTCAGAACAAGCATATATAGCCCGAAGGTGTGCGGGCACTGTGCGGGCCGCACAGTGCCCGCACAGCCTTCTGGCTGTGCTGTGCGGCCAGTGTGCGGGCCGCACACTGGCCGCACACTGCTCTGTCTCTCTTGTGCGGTCACTGTGCGGGCCGCACAGTGGTCGCACACCCTTCTGGCCAGGGTGTGCGGCCACTGCGCAGCCCGCACAGTGGCCGCACACGGCCGAGAAAAATGTGCCCGTGTGCGGCGCGTCGGCTTCCAGGGTGCTCCAACTCTTCGTTCCTTCTTCAATCATCCCCGGAATGACACGAATATGGTCAAAACTTGCGCACTTGGTCCTTGAAACCCTGAAATGAAAAATAAAACATCAAGTGCGCAAAAACTCATCGAAAATACACATAAGTTGCATGAATGTACAAGAACATCATAGCTATAACATGATGTATTTAGGCACTTATCAAGTACTCTCCATAACCATGATCCAAACTCTCTCATCTTGAGGCCACATGGTCGGGCACACGTCCATGTGGTGAGTTATAAGACTTCTCCTTCTTCGAATCATCATTTGAGAGCTTTAACTATCTTCACACAAGTTGGGACATGAAGGTGTGACTGCCTTTGTGCCCTTCCATCACACAAATCATTTTGAATTCTTCAGGAAGTTGGCACACACCCTCATGTGCATGATCCCCTCTTGTGCCTTGACACTTGTGTTGTACAAAAGCTCCCAACAATACGTCTTTATAACCCATCTTTGCTTCCTTTTCCTCCTTTAACACTTCCACAACCTGATTGCATAAAAGAACACCAAAATACACTTTATGAGACATAATCAATGGTAAAATGATGCTCAATGTATGTAAAACAAGTCGGTAAAACATGTATATTCAAGCACTTATCACCCTCCAACCATTAGGGATGAACCTAGATATTGTGTTTGACCCTAATTTGAGATTTCCCTAAGCGTAATGCGATCGTAGGAGGATTTGGGCGGAAGAGATTCCATGTTCCAATACTTATACCGGATTAGGGGTTATCACCTTGACCATCAGGGTGACCTACTTTTGGATGTCTCTTGGCTAACCACCATTGCCTTCGTTACTCTAGCATCCTTCTAGCTTTAGTAGTCCCGAGGGGATCCTCGCCCGGGACCTCGTAATTTTATTGCTAATTGTTTCCTTAATGTGCTTGTGTGGTGTGACTTAGTCCATTTGTTTGTAGCTTTTCTTTTGTTTGCTTTCTTATCTAGTTTTAAATCTATAGTTGGTAGACTAGACAGTGTCGTCTAGGGGGAAGTAATAGCAGCTCTTGGGACTCAGGAATTATGACCCCTGTGTCATGCACAGGGTATTACTTGACGACCCGTGCGCTTGCGGACCACTCATCAAGTTTTTGGCGCCATTTCCTGGGAGTCCAAGAATGCTAGGAAAACCTTTAGTTCACTGATCTAGTCATTTTTATTTTCTTTTGTTAATATTTGTCTTTCTATGTGTTTCGTATCCTTTTGTGCATACTTGTTTATTTTCTTTTTCTTTTAAGTTATTTGTTAGCTTATTGATTTTTTGTTTTATTTATTTACACAGGACCATGGATTTTCAAGACAAACTTTTGGCAGCAAAAATTTTTGCACTTGAAGAAAAGATAGAAAAATGTTTTGCCATGAAAGCAAGCCAAGGAAATCCGCAACAATTGAGTCTACCACAACCCCAAGTTCCCCAATTTCAGCCCCAACCACAACAAAAGAGAAAGTACACCACTGAAGATGTCTTGGCCAAATTTATGATCAACACAGAAAGAAGGTTTCAGAATATAGACAAAAGGTTTGATGAAATGTGCAAGGTATTGAGAATTGTCCAAGCTTCTATTCAGTCTCTCGGGAACCAAGTCGGTCAACTTGTTATTGCAAATTTTGAGCCTTCTTCGAGTAGCCCATTGAGCAATATCGAAAATAACCCAATTGAGCACTTAAGGGCCATAACTCCTATAAGTGTGAAACAAATAAAGGTGGGAGTTGAAGATTGCCCAAGTGTTTTGGAAGACAGGGTAAAGCCAGACGACGTGGAGGTCATCATGGCTATGTAAAAATGAGAGGAAGTCAAAGAAGCCCAATCGACCACATTTGATGACACTACTCACCTTCATGTCAACCAATCCATCAACGAATCAATAATCTTCAAGTGCAGAAAAGAAACTCCGGGAATTGTATTTGAAGATGTGGGTAGGAAGTTAAGGCCATCCTTGAACCCACCAATGCCGGGCTTGGACAATTCCCAACCAAAAAATTTTCGGTGGCGGCCCAAGCAAATTTTGTGGGCAATGGTTGACTATTCAAGAGGGGTTGAGAAAAAAATCGTGGATAGGATGTTGAAGCTTCCAATTGATCCACCTTTGCAAAGATTGACAAGTTCTCAACCAAACTTGTTTCCTTGGAGACCCAAATAATTCCTATGGGTAGTTCAAGGCCATTTACCAAGGGTTGAGAAAAAGGATGTGGATACGATGTTGATGTCATACAATGATCCACCAACGCCAAGCTTAGATAACTCTCAACCAAAGCTTTTTCAATGGAGGCCCAAGAAACTTTGTGGTTTGGTACTCAAAGGAATTTTTGCCGGGACTCTAAAAGAAGCGAGGAGGAGGTTCAAGACATCTAAGGATCCACCAAAGTTGAAGTTGCACAATGCCCGGCCCAAACTTTTTCCATGGAGGCCAAAAGGTAACTCATGCTTGGCCTTCAATTTGAAACCATCCCGGAAGGTATGCTTCGTATTTCTTGGTAGTTCTTATGCAACTTCTAACCGGGATGAACAAACCATTTTCATCCTTCTTAGGTAAGAAAGAGGTACGTCGAGCTAATGATGTTAAACAACTGCTTCTTGGGAGGCAACCCAAGTTTTTTAATTTGTTGCAATTTCATGTTCATGTTTTCTGAATGCTTGTCTTATTCATTTTCAGTATTCTTGGTGTATTTGAAGTTTTAGTCTTCTTAGGTTTCTTCTTGTGTTAGTCATTTTTATCGTCATTTTTGTTTAATCATTCATGCATGTTTGTGTGTTGCCTTGAGTGATTTAATGGTTAGATATCATAAGATCCATGTTTTGAGTGTTTCCATGCTTTGTTCGGCTTTGTTTCGAGTGTTTTTAAGGTTTAGAGGAGGCTAATTCAATGTGAAATCATGTTCAGGCCATTTATGGCCCGTGAGCTCACCCGTGAGTCATCCAGAGAGTGCTCACGGGTAGGCTCACAGCCATGAGCTCAGGCCGTGAGCTATCCCGAGACTCCTCACGGGTAGTCTCACCACCGTGAGCTCACCCGTATGGGTGCTCGGGCTGATAATTACATTAGGGTACCTCTTCACCATTTTCTTCATAACTCTCTCATTTCTCATCCGTTTGCCCTCATTCTTTCGTTGTTTTTCTTCCGTTTTCTTTCTCTACACGAATATACTGCTTCCAAGGACTTAATTTGCATGATTTATTGGGAGTTTTCCCATCATCTTCACCGATTTTCCAAGGTATCCCTTTCTAAACCCTAGTTGTTGAGCATGAATGTATCTTCTTCCTTTCTCCTATTTCTCAAGTTGAATGGATGCCAATACTGTGGGAGAATGGTTGTTTGTTGTTTTTGTTGGTCTTTTGAGCAATTTAAAAGCTTTGTAAAAATTTTTATGCTCCATGTCCAAGGGAAGCTCTTGCAAATTTTTTGCGGAGTTACTGTAGCATTCTTGAATTATTTCACGCTCCATGATGAGATGCCCTTGATTTTCTTGTATGTTGGACTGATCTTGTATCATCTATGTTACCCTTTGGCAACATTTGCAATAAGAGAGAATTGAGCATCATGATATTGAATGCACATGGACTTGCTTGGAAGATGTTTTGTTCCATTGTTTTTCTTTTGTTAGTTGTTTATTGTGTTTGTGTTTGTTCTTGTTTCTTTTTGTATTTTCTTTTTGGGTGTATGATTAGATGCCTTGAGTTGACATTCTTTTCTACCTTGCAGGGTGGAATTAGGACATCAAGTGTGCTTTCTTCTCCATTATCTACCGGAATCTTTGGTGGTCACCCCGATCTCATGGACTTCAAGACACATGCTTTGTGACTCGGGGAAGTTCACGAAACCCTCCTACTATGTTTTTATTGTCTATATTGTTGCACTCTATTGTTTAGACACATTGAGGGCAATGTGCATCTTAAAGTGGGAGGTGGAGTTGGATTTTCGTGAACTTTGAAAATTTTTGCAATTGCATGCTTTGGTGAGAAACGCGTTTGAATCGCTCACCCGCAAGTGCACGGGGTCGCCAAGTAATACCCCTCGCGCGAACACGAGGGGGTCGTATCCCCAAGGGCCCGAGAAGCTATCCTTACTTCCTTATCACAATGTTGTTTGACCTAGTCGATCACTTGGAGTAAGATTTACTAAAAATCTACTAAACAAAGAGCATGTAAATAGCAAGAATAAATATGGAGGGGAAAAATCAAGGTGAGAGAATGGCCACGGATGAGGATTCCCTCGGGGGCTACTAAAGTGCTAAGGATGCCCTAACTAGCATGCACGTGGGTGGTTTGGACCGGGAAACCCTAAATTAGACCAACCCGATGGTCACGGCATTGGTCCCTAATCCAATACAAGTATTGGAATACGGAACTTCTTCCGCCCAAATCCTTGTACGATTGCAAAGGGTTTAGTGGATTTCCCCAAGCTAGGGTTGAAACACAATCAAGGACAACCCTAACAATTGGAGGGGTACAAATACCCGATGGTCACGGCGTATTCATACATGTATTCCCTTCCAAGCTTGGTGAGCCTAATACTAGGGCAATGGTCATGCAACCTAGCATCATCTAGGAATTGACATATAGAGTTCTCATACATATCAAGGCATTCAAGAACCACCAAACAAGGATCACAAACCAAACCAAATGCATAAACTAGAAAGAGTTATCCAAAATACACAAGTTCACCCCCAAGGTTCACCTACATCCGGTGACCTTGGGGTTAGTTGTTCATGATCACAAAATAAGTAAACAAATACATGAAAACAACTAAAAGCATAATGAAAACACCCCCTGAAAAGATCAAGGCCGAATGACGCTTCCAAGGACGCCACCCAAGGAGTGGCTTCCTTTGTCAAACTTCCTCTCAAACGCAAATCGAAGGCGTGGGTTCGTCGTCTCGTGCTCTCCCCGTCGTCCTCTCCTCAAGAAATGCCTCCAAAGGCCGGCCTCAAGCTCTCCAAGAAGATGATGAAGTGTTTCCTCCCTCAAGACCTCGCCTCCTCTCAAGAATGAACTCCCAAAACCCTTAAAAAACCTTTTCCAGTGGGTTATGCGGCCCCCTATGCGGCCCCGCATGCGGGGAGAGAAGAATTCCAATAAAGTCCCGAAATCGTGTAAGTTGCTACAGGGTCGCTACAGTAAAACTGCTACAGTACTGTATGCGACCTCTGCACAGCCCGCATGGACCTCCAGACTTAGCCATTTCGCCAAAGGGTTCGTGCTACAGGATCTGCTACAGTAGTTGCTACAGTACCCCCTCAGAAATAGTATTTTCGTCGCCGATTTCTTCTCAAATTCTATCAATCAGCTCGAAGGGGTCACATCAGTACCTGTAACGCGAAAGAAACCAATTCAGACCAAAAACGGGTATCAACTCATAGAAAATATGTAATACATACACCCGAATACATGGAAAATACGTATGTTTAGGCGTTTATCAAACATCCCCACACCTAAGCATTTGCTTGTCCCCAAGCAAACACACATGAAGAACAGGGGCACGGTGATAAACGACTAAACATACGACCTCAAGCTCAACGGTAAAGCACTCCACTAGCACAAGTGAAAAGAAATCTAGAAAGTGAGCTGTATAGTGAGTGATCGAGTAATGGTAGCCCTGGTTTATTCAAAGTGCTTCCGTGAGTGTGTGCCGGCTCCCAACCTTAACCTCCACACCCTGGATTACCCCAGGGGTCCATTCACCCCACATATGGTGAGAGTGGTATTAGGCAGTTAAAGACCTCTTCAATACTCAGTTAAAAGTCTTTTGAGTTCCTGAATAAAACTCTAGCACTTAAGCGACTGTGTAAGAAGTTCCAGGGGACGCAACAGAGATACTTATTTACCTATTTACAAATACACACTTTTTTTTTTTTTTTTTTTTTTTTTTTTTTTTTTGAGTCCGGCTAACATAGGCTGCACAAGAAATCTTTTAGAAGGATGCACATGCTGATTTGGCACAAGAGCCACCCAACCTACTCAATTACAGCCTACATAGACGCATTCATGCTGTGCCAGCAGAGGAATACTGCCATGGACACCTGTCACACAAGTTCACTTAAGGCTACAGAAAACAAAACAGGAACTCACAAGCTCTTAAAAGAATATTGAAGAAAGAATTTAACAATCCAATACCAAAATCATCATAATGGGTTGGTTGAAGTGTATAAGGTAGGAGCAATCATGATAGAGCATGAGAAAGCACTAAAAATAAAACAGGGCATCATTCAAGCATAGTATAAAAATACAGCTCATTTCTATCATTCTTTTAAGCTAGGAAATGCTAAACATTAAAATCATGGCTATCATCGGTATTCATGCATGCAAAACTAGTAAAGTACCCCATCCCCACACCTAAAGTTGTACATTGCCCTCAATGTACATAAATTAGCAGAATAAGGTGCGAGACATGCCAGAAAAAGTAAAGGAATGAGGTAAAGAAACTTCCCCAAGTGGTTGATGAAAGGAACATTCAAATGTGCATGAACTGGGGAAAGCTGAGGGGGGCAAGGGGTGCGAAGCTTCTACAGCGATCAGTCCTGAAAATAGAGAGAAAGCAAATCACACCCCAAGAAAAATAGAGAGCAGGACAAGTAAGCATGAATCAAAAATGGGAAAGTACAGTTTAGGAGGGTGAGGACCCTCACTAACTGAAAAGTACAATAATACAAACCAGCAAACAAGTCTAGAAATAAAAAAAAACAGAACAAACAACAGAAAAAACTAAAGTGGTGCTGTGAGTCTAGAAATCTGGCGGGAGTGATGGCGCAAGGCACGTGGTAGCTGTGGAGGAGGTGCCAACAGAAGATGAAGCGTCTTCAAGGCCTCCCAATCAATCACACGCACAGTGCCAAACTTCCTCCTTGACAAGAAAGCGAACCTTGCCTTGTGGGCATCATTCTTGAATGTAGGCTCGCAAACGAGTGGTGGAGAGCTTCTCCTAATGCGCTTGGAAGCCACGTGTTTGATCGGCATCCCTACAAGACAAGAGAACCATCATCAAGCCAAAAAAAACTTGAGAAAATTGGTTAATGTAGAACAAAGGCTGATTTTTGGCTAGTGCTACAGTAATTTCGGGGAAATTTTGGTAGAGTTTCTCCTTGTAAAAGTGATAATCTAAATGTACAAAGCTTGGAATTCAAGAGAAATGATTACAAGAAGCATTCACCATGTAAATCATCATGTTTTCCCATCATTTCAACCATAAAAAACCAAAGAATGAGTGATAGGAACACAAACCTTGAACTAGGGCACCAATGAGAAGATGAAGTGAAAATCGGCTTAAACCTTGATAAAACCTTGAAAATCTTCCAAAAAGTTGTTTGCTAGGTTGAAGAGAGTGTTTGGATGCAAAAATAATGAAGAAAAATGGTGGAGAGATGAAGGAGAAAAGAAAAGAAGTTTGATGAAAATGGAGTGAATAGTGAGGGAGTGGAGTGAAGAGGGGGAGATGAAGGTCGGGTGACCATGCGGCCCCCCATGCGGCCGCATGGTTGCCCGCATGGCTCTCGGGAAAAACCATGCGGCCTGCTATGCGGCCTGCTATGCGGCCGCATAGCAGGCCGCATACTTCTCTGGAATTTTTGTGCGGCCCCTTGTGCGGCCGCATGACAGGCCGCACAAGGCTCTGGAATTTTTGTGCGGCCCCCTATGCGGCCGCATGGTAGGCCGCATAAGGCCCAGGAAATATTTAGCTCAAGAACTCAACCTAGCACTCAAAAATCACATGAAAACAAAGCCGAAAACACTCAAAAATCATTAAAAACATGGAGAATGAGGCACCAACACTCAAGGAAAAATATAAAGATCATGAAATCTATGGTGCACCAAGATGAAATAAATTATGGAATTCGGCTAAACAACAACCACAAGCACAAAAATCAATAAGACTCAAACTCACAAGCACCACACAAAAAATACGAAAAACACACAAACACAACAACAAAGAGTAAAAAGAAAGAATGATTGCAATGAATTGAAAGACTTGGGTTGCCTCCCAAGAAGCGCTTTTTTAATGTCTTTAGCTCGACATGATTTACCTCAACTCAAGGTGGAACAAAGGGGTGAGAGATACCTCCATTTTTTGGTGAAGAATTGTTACCCGGAAAGTAATGTTTCAACCGGTGTCCATTGACTTTAAATGTCCCATGTTGTGGATGAGAAATCTCGACGGCGCCATGAGGGAATACTTGCGTGACCGTATATGGCCCGTGCCACCGTGATTTTAATTTCCCCGGGAAAACTCTCAACCTCGCATTGAAAAGAAGTACATGATCCCCATTTTGGAAGCACTTAGGTTGCTTTATGTGTCTGTCATGGTGTTCCTTCATCTTCTCTTTGTACCGGACTGAAGTTTCGTATGCCAAAGCACGCCACTCCTCTAACTCGTTTAGTTGAAATTTTCTCTTGTGACCACAAAGATGGGGGTCGAAATTGAGTTGCTTTATCGCCCAATATGCTCTGTGCTCAAGTACCACCGGCAAATGACATGCTTTTCCATAGACCAGTCGGTAGGGTGTTGATCCAGTAGGGGTCTTGAATGCAGTTCTGTACGCCCAAAGCGCATCCTCGAGCTGGTCTGCCCAATCTTTCCGGTGGTGACTGACAGTCTTCTCTAGGATCCGCTTTAACTCCCGGTTTGACACTTCAACTTGACCACTTGTCTGAGGATGATAGGCGGTCGATGTTCTGTGAGATACCCCGTATCATTTTAGGGCTTTTTCGAATTGAGAATTGCAAAAATGTGTTCCCCTGTCACTTATGATTGCCCTGGGAGTTCCAAACCGAGAGAACAATTTTTTCAAGAATTTCACAACCACCCTTGCATCACAAGACAAGCAGGCCTGGGCCTCCACCCACTTGGAGACATAGTCCACTGCGACTAAGATATACTTGTTGCCCTGGGAACTAGGGAACGGACCCATGAAATCTATTCCCCATACATCAAAGACTTCGCAAGCTTGGTTCCAAGTTTGAGGCATTTCATCATGTTTTGATAAATTACCCACTCTCTGACACCGATCACAATGTTGTACCAATGACTGCGCATCATGGAACATGGTGGGCCAGTAGAATCCTGCATCGAGTGCCTTCTTAGCTATTCTGGTCCCGCTATAATGGCCCCCAGCAGGGCCTGAATGACAATGTAACAGGACATCATGCCCCTCGTCCTTTGAGACGCACCTTCTCACAATTTGATCGGAGCAAGTCCTGAATAGGAATGGATCCTCCCAAGTATAATGTTTCAGATCGGCGAAAAATTTTTTTCGTTGTTGAGATGTGAGCCACTTTGGGAAGGTTCCTGCCGCTAAATAGTTCGCAAAGTCAGCGAACCACGGAGTCTCATCCTGTTCAATCACACTTATGCTGCAGAGCTGCTCCCCAGGGAAGGTGTCATTTATTTCTCCTTTTTGCAAGACACCCTCAAATGGGTTCTCAAGGCGTGAGAGGTGATCGGCAGCTAAGTTCTCGGCCCCTTTTTTTATCTCTTATCTCTAAATCAAATTCTTGTAACAGGAGAACCCAACGGATTAGACGAGGCTTGGCGTCAGGCTTACTTAACAGGTACTTCAATGCCGAATGATCAGTATACACAATCACCTTGGATAGCACTAAATATGACCGGAATTTGTCAAATGCGAAAACGACAGCGAGCATTTCCTTCTCAGTGGTGGGGTAGTTTTCCTGAGCATCATTCAAAGTTTTGCTTGCATAATAAATAGGATGGAAATGGTTATCACGTCGCTGCCCAAGTACGGCCCCCACTGCGAAGTCACTTGCATCACACATTAACTCAAACGGCAGATTCCAGTCCGGGGAGACCATGATCGGTGCTTCCACGAGCTTCATCTTCAGGGTGAGGAAGGCATTCATACAATCGTCATTGAACTCAAAAGGGGCATCCTTCTCAAGCAGTTTTGTAAGCGGTCGAGCAATTGATGAAAAGTCTTTCACAAACCTTCGATAAAACCCCGTGTGCCCTAAAAAACTTCTGATAGCTTTGACTGAAGTGGGAGGGGGAAGTTTTTCGATGGTTGCGACTTTTGCTTTATCTACCTCGATCCCATTTTGTGAGATTTTATGCCCGAGCACTATGCCTTCCTTGATCATAAAGTGACATTTTTCCCAACTGAGCACTAAATTGGTTTCTTCGCATCTGTCCAAAACCCGTTCCAGATTTCTAAGGCAAAGCTCGAATGAGTCTCCAAAGACCGAGAAATCATCCATAAACACTTCCATGATATCCTCCACCATATCTTCGAAAATTGCCATCATGCATCTCTGAAATGTCGCCGGTGCATTGTATAACCCGAAAGGCATACGACGGTATGCGAATGTGCCATAGGGACAAGTGAAGGTTGTTTTCTCTTGATCTTCTGGGGCAATGGGAATCTGAAAATACCCGGAGAGACCATCCAGGAAACAGTAATAAGAATGTCCCGCCAGTCGCTCAAGCATCTGATCAATGAAGGATAAGGGAAAGTGATCTTTTCTCGTGGCATCATTGAGTTTCCTGTAGTCAATGCATACCCTCCAACCTGTGACAGTCCTGGTAGGAACAAGCTCATTCTTTTCATTAGCAATAACCGTCATCCCCCCTTTCTTTGGTACCACCTGCACTGGGCTTACCCATGCACTGTCAGAGATGGGATAAATAATACCTGCATCCAAAAGTTTGATGACTTCGTTCCTTACCACCTCTCTCATGTTAGGGTTGAGTCTCCGTTGGGGAATTGCTCGAGGCCTATGGTTGTCCTCCATGAGGATCTTATGAGTGCAGAAAGATGGGCTAATCCCCTTAATATCCGAGATTTTCCATGCAATAGCCTTTTTGTGTCTCTTAAGCACCTCGAGAAGTTGCTCCTTCTGCCTAACAGTGAGATCTGAGGCAATAATGACTGGAAGCTTGGACCCCTTTTTCAAGAAAGCATATTCCAAATGTTCGGGGAGAGGCTTCAACTCTAATTCTGGGGGTTCCTCGATTGATGACTTCTGCTTCCCATAATTCCCGAGATCAAACTGTTCGGTGTCACTGTAGTCCCCCGTACCTGGGGCAACAACGCCTAACACTTCTTCCACACACTGAAGAGCATTTTCAATCACACCTGCATTGTTCTCTGGCACATGGGGATTTGCCTCTGAATATCCAGTTCGAGTTTGATCAGACACACCCTCAAGAGGCAACAAAGAATCAGCAGGATACTCAACATTTCTTCTTAGCTCATGATGAAAGGATTCAGGTTGGTGGTTTGGAGAGCAGGTTTCTGTGACCGGTTGTTCCCCGATAGATTCGAAGTATTTGTCAAACACAAACTGAGCCCCATGTTCTTTAACAAATGTAGCGGCACTGGCATCATCCGCCGTTCTTATCCACTGTTCAGTGTTGGGGCACAACTCATCCAACCAATATGGTGCATTCGAGTAAGGGTAGAATGGTTCCTGTGGATAATGATCGTAGACCCAAGTGTTAGTCGAAGCAATGGTTTAGAGAGAGAAACAAAATAAAAATGAATTGACAGAATATATACAGGACTGGTAAAAACAAACAAAATGAAATGATCAAATCAACACGTTTTAAGTTTTCCGAATATTCCTCGTGGGTCCCCGGCACCGGCGCCAAAAACTTGGTGAGAAACGAGTTTGGATCGCTCACCCGCAAGTGCACGGGGTCGCCAAGTAATACCCCTCGCGCGAACACGAGGGGGTCGTATCCCCAAGGGCCCGAGAAGCTATCCTAACTTCCTTATCACAATGTTGTTTGACCTAGTCGATCACTTGGAGTAAGACTTACTAAAAATCTACTAAACAAAGAGCATGTAAATAGAAAGAATAAATATGGAGGGGAAAAATCAAGGTGAGGGAATGGCCACGGATGAGGATTCCCTCGGGGGCTACTAAGTGCTAAGGATGCCCTAACTAGCATGCACGTGGGTGGTTTGGACCGGGAAACCCTAAATTAGACCAACCCGATGGTCGCGGCATTGGTCCCTAATCCAATACAAGTATTGGAATACGGAACTTCTTCCGCCCAAATCCTTGTACGATTGCAAAGGGTTTAGTGGATTTCCCCAAGCTAGGGTTGAAACACAATCAAGGACAACCCTAACAATTGGAGGGGTACAAATACCCGATGGTCACGGCGTATTCGTACATGTATTCCCTTCCAAGCTTGGTGAGCCTAATACTAGGGCAATGGTCATGCAACCTAGCATCATCTAGGAATTGACATATAGAGTTCTCATACATATCAAGGCATTCAAGAACCACCAAACAAGGATCACAAACCAAACCAAATGCATAAACTAGAAAGAGTCATCCAAAATACACAAGTTCACCCCCAAGGTTCACCTACATCCGGTGACCTTGGGGTTAGTTGTTCATGATCACAAAATAAGTAAACAAATACATGAAAACAACTAAAAGCATAATGAAAACACCCCCTGAAAAGATCAAGGCCGAATGACGCTTCCAAGGACGCCACCCAAGGAGTGGCTTCCTTTGTCAAACTTCCTCTCAAACGCAAATCGAAGGCGTGGGTTCGTCGTCTCGTGCTCTCCCCGTCGTCCTCTCCTCAAGAAATGCCTCCAAAGGCCGGCCTCAAGCTCTCCAAGAAGATGATGAAGTGTTTCCTCCCTCAAGACCTCGCCTCCTCTCAAGAATGAACTCCCAAAACCCTTAAAAAACCTTTTCCAGTGGGTTATGCGTCCCCCTATGCGGCCCCGCATGCGGGGAGAGAAGAATTCCAAGAAAGTCCCGAAATCGTGTAAGTTGCTACAGGGTCGCTATAGTAAAACTGCTACAGTACTGTATGCGACCTCTGCAGTGCCCGCATGACAGCCCGCATGGACCTCCAGACTTAGCCATTTCGCCAAAGGGTTCGTGCTACAGGATCTGCTACAGTAGTCACTACAGTACCCCCCTCAGAAATAGTGTTTTCGTCGCCGATTTCTTCTCAAATTCTATCAATCAGCTCGAAGGGGTCACATCAGTACCTGTAACGCGAAAGAAACCAATTCAGACCAAAAACGGGTGTCAACTCATAGAAAAATACGTAATACATACACCCGAATACATGGAAAATACGTATGTTTAGGCGTTTATCATGCTTGAATTACCTATGATAGCTATGATTTTATTCTTAAGGACTTCCTAGCTTGGTAGAATGATAGTTGTGAGCTGTACTTTACCTGTGCTTCAATGTAGTTCTGTTTCACCTTTAGTGCACCCCTATAACTATACATGATCACTTCTACCTTGTACACTCCAACCAACCCATCATAATGATTTTGGCGTTAAACTGTTAAATTCTATTTTCAATACTCTTTTAAGAGCTTTTGTGTTCTGATAAGTACTTGAGTACACATGTTTTACATAATTGTTTTACATACATTGAGCATCATTTTACCATGGATTATGTCTCATAAACTGTATTTTGGTGTTCTTTTATGCAATTAGATTGTGGAAGTGTTAAAGGAGGAAAAGGAAGCAAAGATGGGTTATAAAGACGTATTGTTGGGAGCTTTTGTACAACACAAGTGTCAAGGCACAAGAGGGGATTGATAAGTGTCTAAATGTATGTGTTTAACATACATATTTTGTTCACTTAGCATGTGTTTTTATATGAATGGATGCCCGTTTTATGCTTAATTGAGCATTATTTATGTTGTAGGGCATGGAGGAGCCATGAGGAACATGATAATACGATTTGGGCGAAAAAAGGATGAAGAATCAAGGTGCTGGAGTACTGCAGCATACGGGGCCGTATAAGGGGCCGTGAGCATCAAAAGACAGTAATTTTCAACTAGCCCTCACGGCCCCCTATCCACCCCGGGATCCATCCATCCACCCCGGGATGCACCCCCACGTGAGACAGGTTTTTGCCCTATTTTTGCCTATCTATCCACCCCGGGATGGATCCTTCCACCCCGGGATCCTGCGGGAGTATATATAGAGGTTTTTAGGGCACACAAAAAAAAAAACTTCTTGGCCGGCATCTAAAAGGGAAGAAACGAAGAAATCTTTGGGAGACGACGATTTGGAGCCAAGGAAGGGGGCAAGAACATCATTTTAAAGGGGAGAAGCTTCACCAAGAAAGGGGGCAAGGATCCAAGTCAAGGGAAGCGTCATTCGGCATCTCTTGGACGGGGGAAAGCGTCATTCGGCCGGACCTCCACCTCCTCCTTCACCATTTCATCTAGGGAGTGTCATTTATGAGCTTTTTAAGTGATTTACTTTGTATTCTTGTTGTTACTTGCTTGATGGCACACTAGACCCCCAAGGCCACCGGATGTTGGTGAACCTTGGGGGGTTCATCATGTATTTTGGATGATCTTTACTTAATTGCAAGCTTGGTTTGGTTTAAGATTTAGTTCATTGTGCCTCATGTCTAGAACTACCACATGGAGAGATCCGTAGTTCTTTCTTGAATTATACACGTAGACGTGACCTACTCACGTGTATTAGGTCATTAATGAATTAAAAGGGGTTACTTGTATTGGCACACCGAGAAATTGGGTGTCGATAGCCCTCCGAGCTTTAAGGATAGACTAGGGTTTAGTGTATCCTTATTTTGGGATCTCCTTATACGTAATGCAATCGTAGGGATGTTGGTTAGGAAGAGATTCCAACCAATATCCGTATGGGATTAGGGTTCAATCGCCGAGAGATTGGGGTTGATCTAATCTTGAGATCCTTCGGTCTAAATCAACCAAGCTACCTTTCATCCTTCATCCATGTATCATGATGACCCCTCAAGGGGATCCACATCCATAGGCCTTTACTCTTCATTGTAGCACTTGCAACCACATTGTATGCTTTTAAATTTGTTTAATCATATCGTATTTATCTCTTTGCTTTAGTAGAACAAACATCCATGCTTGTGTTGTTAGGTTAGATAATAGGCGATGGAGGAGTAAGAGTAGCTCCTTAACCCCGTGGAATACGACCCTCGTGCTTTTGTGCGAGGTATTACTTGGCGACCCGTGCGCTTGCGGATCGATTCAATCAGGGATCATGCACATGAGGGTGTGCCAACTTCCTGAAGAATTCAAGATGATTTGTGTGATGGAACGGCACAAAGGCAGTCATACCTTTATGTCCCAACTCGTGTGAAGATAGCTAAAGCTTCCAAATGATGGTTCGATGGAGGAGAAGTCTTATAACTCACCACATGGACGTGTGCCCGACCATGTGGCCTCAAGATAAGAAAGTTTGGATCGCGTTTCATGAAGAGTACTGCAGTAAAACACTGGTCATTTCACTGTAGCAGTACTGTAGCAGAAATCACTGTTCACGCCACCGTGTGGAAATTCTGCAGCCCACTCGACCGTGTGGGATCTCACGTGGTCGCGTGATGACATGTGACTGGCACGTTTTTGGATTTATAAATACTTTGATTTGCCGATCTTTTGGGGACTTTTTTGCGCACGTTTGAAGGCAAGAGCGGTGAGGGTTTCAAGAACGAGCTCTTTGGCGATATTGGGAGTCGTTCTTCACCAACTTCGATAGATCTTTCGACGAGATAGCATCGGGGAGCCATTGGCAACCAAGCTTCGGAGAAGGTTCCTTCGAGACGTTGAGCGATTCATCAAGGCCATCATCATGAATTCGAGGGGGTTTACTTTCATGGATTACATTTCTTTTTACTTCATTATTTTTTGCTTTGTAATAAGTCCCATGGAGGGCTAAACGCTAGTAGATACTTGGGCATGTGAACCCTAGGTTTCGATTCATGTATTGACTTTCTTTATGCTTTCTTTTAAGTCCGAGTTTATTTGAGTTTTAATCTTGTTTAATCATTGCTTGCATGCCTTATTGATTCGTATGGTTGTTTGGTATGTTTGATTTGTTTCCTTGGTGAGAGAGAGGTCTCCATTAGGTATTAGAATATACAAGGTTAAAGAGGGTTGAGAAGGTGAGTCTTGAGATAGAGGAGTGTCCCCTTTCCCTTCCGATTGAGTGTTTCCTATCTCCGTATTCCCTAAGTTTTATGCAACCATATGGGGTGTGAGGCGTGAGATTGATAGATTTCTCCGCCGGGACCTTTGTAGGGGTTTAGGGATCTTCCACCTAGAAGTATGGTTAGATCTAATTTTAGAAATCGATTTCACTCTTAGGTATCCCTAGAACTCATTGCGGTCATATGGGGTGTGAGGTGTTGAGATTGAGCGATTTCTCCACCGGGACCTTGTAGGGGACTAGTATCGGTGGCCTAGAGGCAGGGACCAATTATTCTTGGATTACCTCGACTCATAGAACTCGGTTAGAAGCATTTAGTTAGTCTTACACTTCATGATAGAGCCTAGGTGGAGCATTGCCCGGGTATCTCATCTTCATTGATTGAGATCTCCTTTACCTTTTCCTTTTACTTGCTTGCTTGTTATTTTCGTATTTTACGTATTACATCCATTACTTCATATTATTGATTTGACTAGATAATTGAGAATTAGTCATTACTAGTACTTCCGTTCCCTGTGGATTCGACTACCCTACTCACCAGGGTAATTATTACTTCGACAACCCGTGTACTTGCGGTACACACACGCAAGGGGTGTGTCATGTTCCTTCATTGTTTTCTTTAGTCGAAAGTGAACTTTTGTAGTGGGTTTAACTAGGGGATATGAGAGATAGTTTGTAAATAAAAAAATTAAAATAAAATAAAACAAAGAAAAAAGAGAGTCTATGACAGTATTCCTCTGCTAGTATAGCATGAATGCGTCTATGTAGACTGTAATCAAGTAGGATGGGTGGCTCTTGTCCTTGGCCAGCATGTGCATCCATCTGAAAGATTTTTTGTACAGTCTATATTAGTCGGGGACTCAGAACAAAAAAAAGTGTATGTCTGTATATACATGAGAGTAATAAAGTATCTTAATCCCCTAGTACTCACTATGTAGTCACTTAAGAACTAAAGTTTTATCTAGGAAGCGAAGGACTCTTAACTGAGTATTGAGGATGTATTTAACATTTTAATGCCGTTTTCATTGTGTGTGGGGTGAACGGTCATCCTGGGGTAATCTAGGGTGTGGAGGTCAAGGTGGGAGTTAGCACACACTTACGGGGCAATGTAGGAGAAATAGAGCTAGTATTACTTGACTATTCATTGTACAACTCACTTCTTGATTTCTACCCACTCGTGCTTGTGGAGTTCTTTACTTTTAAGCTTGAGGTCGTACATTTAGCCATTTATCTTCTTACCCCTATTCTTCAAGTTTGTTTGCTTGGGGACAAGCAAACACTTAGGTGTGGGGATGTTTGATAAACGTCGAAATGTACGTATTTTATACATATACTTGCGCATGCCTTTTCATATTTTGATAATGAATTGATGCCCTTTTAGGTCTAAATTGGTTTATTCTATGTTTTAGGTGCAAAAGATGCCTAGGTGAGCTCAACGACATAGTTTGAGAAGAAATCTACGCCGAAATTGTCATTTTAGGGTCACGGCACTGTAGCACACTGTAGCGTCCTAAAGCACGAACACTTGAAGAATTTTCTAAGTCTGGAAACCCTCACGGGCAACCTCACGACCGTGAGGTCAACCGCAAGCAAATTAGAGCGCAATGGTACTATAGCAGATCTATTGTAGTGGGAGTACTGTAAAGATTTTACTGTAGCCGGTTCACTGTAGCAGTACTGTAGCAACTTATTAAGATTTTCGGCCCGTTTCATTGGCAACCTCAAGGCCCGTATATTGACTGTGAAGCCACCCGTAAGCCATCCCGAGAACATCTTTAAAAGGGTTTCTAGGGCATCAATTTGGGTGGTCTTTGGCCACCTCTTCTCCACCATCATCATCTAGGACACAAGGCTGCGGGAGAAGGCATTTTTGAGGAGCAAATCAAAGGGAGAAGGAGATCACACCCAAGGGAAAGCATCTAGGAGTTCGTTGGCGTTGATCCGCCGGATTCCCATCACCATCTTCTTCTAGTCTTCATCTTAGGGGAGTTGTTATGAGCTTTATTTTGTATTTCTTGTTTTGTATACATTCTCCTTCGTTGATGATGAACTAGACTCCCAAGGTCACCGGGCATCCGGTGAGCCTTGGGATGAACTTGCTTGTATGGATGTTTGAGTATAGTTTTTGGTATTTGGTTTGGTTATGGTTTAAGCTTTGTGTTCTTTATTGTATCAAATTGCATGAGAACTCTATGGTTTAAATTCTAGGTTGTACTTGGTTGTGTTACCATCACCGTTATACTAGACACACTTGGCTTAGAAGGGATACATGTACGAATATGCCGTGACCATCGGGTATTTTGTACCCCTCGAACCATTATGGATGAACCTACATATTGTGTTTGACCCAAATTTGAGATTTCCCTAAACGTAATGCGATCGTAGGAGGATTTGTTCGGAAGAGATTCTGTGTTCCAATACTAATACCGGATTAGGGGTTATCACCGTGACCATCGGGGTGACCTACTTTTGGATGTCTCTTGGCCTAATCACCATTGCCTTCGTTACTCTAGCATCCTTCTAGCTTTAGTAGTCCCGAGGGGATCCTCGCCCGGGGACCTCGCAATTTTATTGCTAATTGTTTCTTTAATGTGCTTGTTTGGTGTGCCTTAGTCCATTTGTTTGTAGCTTTTCTTTTGTTTGATTTCTTATCTTGTTTTAAATCTATAGTTGGTAGACTAGACAGTGTCGTCTAGGGGGAAGTATTAGCAGCTCTTGGGATGCCAGGGAATACGACACCTGTGTTACGCACAGGGTATTACTTGACGACCCATGTGCTTGTGGACCACTCATCATCATGGAATACGGAGGTTGGGAGAAATCACACCGTAGGGGAAAGAGGGCGCTTCGTTATGTCGTGACTCACCCTCTCAACCCTCTTCAATCTTAAGTAGTCTAACCTTATAGGAGTTGTCACACCTCCAAAGAATAACCTACATTTTTCCTCAACCCTAGTGTCACTGCTAAGGGAAAACAATTACAAGAGATAATTAAAATTGAAACTCGAATTTATTCATTAATAATGGAAAAGCATAATAGCAATGTCATAGAAACATAATGATCCTAAGGTTTACAAGTCCGAATACCCACGAGGGGTTTAGCTCCTCATGGAGCTATACATGTTAATCAAAATATAAAAGAAAGCATAAATTAAAGGCATTCATGAAACCTCCTTGCGTATGGTGTGGCCGTGGTCTTGTGCGGCCGCCGGACATCAATAACGATGCCGATGACGCACTCCGAACCTCCATGAAGTCCTCTCCGAAACCCTAGCCACACTCTCCAGAAGTTGAAGAGAAAGATAGGTCAAAAGATGTTCAAAAAGTCTCCAAATCGGGCTTTTATAATGTTGAGTCGCGGCTTTAAAATCGGACTTATCGGGGCTTCACACGGCCATGTGGAATTTTCACACGCCCATGTGAACTCTCTGGATGGCTGATTTTCGGTAGAAAGTAAACAGTAACATGCTTCACACGGCAAAGGAAGCATTCTACAAGTAAGGGGAAATCAAAACATCGCATAGGGATACCATTGCTCTAGCTAAAAATGTGAATAAAAAAGAATAGTCAACTCGAATTTGTCTAAGTGTGTGTGGACTCACCCAAGTCAACCCAAAAAGTACTCCTCAAACTCTTGTTAGAAGGACTTATTTATATACAAAAAGGGAGAAAGGAAGTAGTAGCTTCACGCAACCTCTAAGGTAGCTCTTTCCCAGGTGGCCGCCAAAGGTGGTTTTCACGCTTTCGAGGAGGTACCTCTTTCTACCGGGGTAGTAGCTTTCGCATCACATGAGATAGCTCTTTCTCTCATTAGGGCATAACTTGTATCCGACTTATGCGAGTAGCTACATACTTCATGTGTGGTAGCACTTTCCACCCCAAATGCATAAATAAAACAAAGAAAATATTCACAAACTCATTTTTTTTCTATATATCTTTTTTTATTTTTTTTCATTTTTTTATTTTTTTTATATGCATTTTCCAAAGTAAAACTAAGAAGTAAGAACGATGATAAACTTATCCTTAAAAACTTCAAGCTTGAGTTTCCAAAAGATTCCAAGAATGAGTTGTGCAATTTAGGATTATCGAGCAAAAATTCCCTAAATTTCAAGTAGAAACTAGAGCATGATAGGATACAATGTTAAAAATTCTCCTAAACTCTAAGAATACAAATGTTACAACTAAGGTGAACCATCATAGGCTACATGAGTATAAGCAATTGAATGCACAAGTAAAGGTGTATGCAAAGTGACTCCCTCCCCACACTTAACATGTACAATGTCCCCAATGTACGCATGCAAGCACAATGAAAAATAAAACAATTCACACAATTTATGTAGGGGTAGGCAATTGAAACATTACTCCCCTGAACTCCAAGTGTTGCATTTGATGGAGCTAGGTTCATTGAGAGTTGAGTCTCAATGATTTGTGGAGCACACACGGTCTCATAACCGTGCCTATGACTATTCCTCAAATTCCTTTCATCCAAGACCATTTGCACACATACGCAAGGGTTCAGCATAGCTCAAGAAAAATTAAAATAAAACTCGAATATATAAAGATAGAGAATTGCAATACAACTCGAGAAAAATAAAAGATAAACTCAGAAGGAGAATCCTTTCTAAGTGCTACAAGTCCAAAATAAGAAAATAAAAGTGCAACAGAAAGAAAGAAAAACTAAAATAAACTACGATGCCTCAGTGTCGGTGTCCTGTGTCGATGACTCAGCTGCTGCTTCTATTGCGGGCTCTAAGGTCACTTGTGGATCAGCTAATGGTGATGGAGATGGTGGTGGAGGCGAGGCTCGGGGCCGCACCACAGATTGCTCGAAAAACTGAAAGACGGTGGCGAGCTTTGATGATGTATGCGTGAACTGTGCTGCTTGTGTGGCCCTAAGCTCGGCCAACTCTGTCTGTATAATACCCACAGCACTCTCGAGGCGCTCAAACCTGTCCTGCCCTCGAGAGGGAGAAAAGATCTGCACTAGAGGTAGCTCCGGTGCTGTTGGTGGTGCCTCGGCCTCTGCCTGTCCTGGGGGTGGCTCTAATGCTGCCTGGGAACCCCTCGGCTTGATCTCTCTGTGGACTCTGAGTGAGGGATGATCAGGGTATAGACTCCTGGTCCTGATCGGCGGACCATCCCCATCTGTCTCAATGTCTCAATACTAAGGGGGACTGGTACACTGATCTTCTCTACCTCTCTGATAGCATCTAATAATCCCATCCCTATGAGTAATCTATTGATGTAGGGGCCTAAAAAGATCACTCCGACCCTGGGATACTGGCCCTGGTGGCGCAGGTACTTAGCTACTAGGTGTCCTAGGTGGAGTGGCACTCCTTGCACCATGGAGTATAAATATAGTAGCTCCGGTCAGCTCAGGACTCCGGTGTTAACCCCTCTGCCGCTAATGGAACTGCTCATAACCACATGCAGGTACCTGTAGGCAGGTCTGGAAGGGAAGGATGCCTTGGAGACACCCGACTAATACTGACCCTGCCCGCACAATGCCCTGTAGGCTCTTTGAGGTGTCCATGCTCCGTGGTAGTCTGTGGATAGACCCTCGTACTCCTCAGTCCTGATGTAAGCCTCATCGTATAATACCAGCCAGACTGAAAAGAGGCTCACACTCATGCTGTGGCTCTGACCCAGTACCCGAAACTGTATCGTGCCTATATCTGTGAAACTGGTATACCCCCTGTCGAACTCAAAGGCGGCCAGCACCTCTAGTGTCAGAGCGCGGATCACCGGCTCTCTGATCGATAGCAAACGGTCCCAGCCCCCTACTGCCACTAGCTCGTCAACCTCACTAACTAGCTCGTCCCCTAGCTGTATCCCTCGTAGTATGCTAATGTTTAGGATCCGAGACTGTACAAAACGGAGCTGCGACAATCGCTTGAACCACTCCCGATGCTCCAGTGATGGGAATCAATCTCCTCCGAGGGTGGATTAGGCTCACAAGGACGCTTCCCTGCCGATTCCTTACACCTGGAAGACATATCTACAAGATTGAAAAAAGAAAACGGTCAAAAATAGTTAAAATATACAATCTGCAGAAATCCACACGACCATGTGGAAATTCCACACGCCCTTGTGGATCGTCGGGCAGACAGAGCTCCACTGCCATGGGGGCTAAAAATTCACTTTTTTACATCTTAATTCGTTCTAAATTCATAGTAAACATGTTCGCATACATATTAAACATCAAAAGCAAGTGAAATCATCAAAAAGAACGAATTAAATCATGATTTGATGAAGAAAAAGGGTTGAAGTTTCTTACCGATGGTGTGGATGAAGAAATTTAAAAATCAGCCGGAAAAACTCATATAAATCCTCCAAAAACAAGAGGAGAAAGTCGGGAAAGTAAGAGAGAAGTTCAGAGAGTGTTTGGGAGTGATTAGATGAAAAGGCACGAGTGAAATTTAAAGAAAATCATGGCTTTTAGAGTTTTGAGAATCCATATGGCTGTGTGGAAATGTTACACGGCCATGTACCTATACAATTAGGGTTCACAGGGGTATGTACACGCTCCTTTGCGCACTCGGGTTACTCTCTGAACTACCTCACACGGCCGTGTGGAAATTCCACACGCTAGGGTGCCTTCACAGTAGAGCTCACAGGGGCCGGTACACGCTGCTGTGGAATCACGGGAAAGACAGAAGGTCTCTGGAAACTCTCATACGGCCGTGTGGAAAATGCCACACGGCCGTGTCTCCAACCTGGCCAAGAACACAAGGCCGGCCACAGGGGTTCCCACACGCCCCTGTGGCTTCTCTGGTTCGTCCTGAAAATTCTAAGTATTTCACACGGCCGTGTAAAATATCCACACGGCCGTGTAAAATATCCACACGGCCGTGTGCCATTCACAAATTCTATCACAGGGGCACCCACACGGCCCTGTGTATTCTCAGGATGGAAGCGGACTCTCTGCAGAATTTCACACGGCTGTGGGAAGCTGCCACACGGTCGTGTCACTAAAGACATGGGCACTCATAGGGGCACTCACATGCCCCTGTGGACTCTCTGGAACAAGAGTTTAAGTTCTGCAGGATCTTACACGGCCGTGTACCCCTTTTGAGGTTTTTCACAGGGGCAAGGTCACGCCCCTGTGCCCTCTCTGGTTGAGCCCTAGGTGGTCTCACACATGCCCGTGTGTTAATTCCACACGCCCGTGTATGTTCTCTGGCTTACTTAGAAAAAATTCATAGACTTACAGAAAAACTCAGAAACCTAAATACGATGCTTGGAGCCTGTGAAAACCATCAAAACACGACCAGATACCATGGAAAACATGCTCAACCGATTCAAACTTAATCAATTATTGTTTAGGCACACGAAAACATCAACAATCCACAAAAATATCGCAGCACATGCTTAAAAAAAATTAGGACACCAAAACTAACGCTTTTGTTCATGCTAAAACCAAACTAGATACTAGAAAAGCTGTAAAACCTTGTGTTGCCTCCCAAGAAGCGCTTGTCTAACGTCACTTAGCTTGACGTACCTGCCTTACCTTACGGAGGTTTATGAATGAAGGTTGCCCTCTTTCCTACAACCTGAAAGCATGCATTACATAATTTTTGTAGTGTAGAGGGAGAGTTGTCGAATTTGTTACCACAAAAGGGTGAAACGCCCTTACTCCATGAATGCTCATCCCCCTTTTTGTTGGGGTTCTTCTTGTGGCATCTTTTCGACCTCTTCATCCTCCGAAGCATCTTCTTCATGCGCTCCGTTTCTAGCTTTATCTCTTTCTCTACTAGACCACGCGAAAGTACTTCTTCTTTGTTCTCCATGTCTTGGTCTGGCCACCCTTTATATGGATCTGGGTTCAACATTTCTTGCACATAATCATCAATTAGTTCATCGGTGGTGTCAAGAAAATATAAAGTATCATCAAAGTCAAGAGAGTGTCTCATGGCTTTGGCGAGGCAGTATGTAAGCTTGTCTTCTCCCACTCGCAATGTGAGCTCCCCGCCGTCCATGTCAATCAAAGCCTGAGAAGTGCACAAGAATGACCTTCCAAGGATCAATGGAACCTCGACATCCTCATCGACGTCTAACACCACAAAATCAACAGGAAATATGTATTTTTCGACTTTCACCAATACATCTTCCACAATCCCACTCGGATGCCTCACCGATTGATCCGCAAGTTGTAGTGTTATCCGAGTAGGTCAAGGCTCGCCCAAGCCTAGCTTTTGGAAGAAGGTATAGGGCATGACATTGATGCTTGCCCCTGAATCGGCTAACGCCATCTCTTCACCCAAGTTGCCAATGTTGCATGGTATGATGAAACTTCTGGGATCTTTTCTCTTGCTCGGCAATACGGTAGAGCAATTCACATCTAGGATCACCGATGCACTCTCCTCTAATTTCCTCTTGTTGGTCAAGAGGTCCTTCAAGAACTTCGCGTACTTGGGCATTTGGGCCAATGCTTCCGCGAATGGTATGTTGATGTGCAACTGCTTGAAAATTCCAAGAAATTTCTTGTATTATTCATTCTCTTGGTCATTTTTCAACCGTGAAGGATATGGGATCCTCGGCTTGTATGGTGGGGGTGCCACCTCTTTTTCCTTTGTCGCTTCTTTCCTATCTTCACGGCCTTGGGTGTTTCTTGTGTCTTCTCTAGAGGGAGATTTCTCTCGACCTCTTTACCACTTCTCAAGGTAATTGCCTTCAATTGCTCCTTCTGATTGGTCTCTGTATTACTAGGCAAACTACCTTGAGGTCTTTCTGCCAAAGTCTTCGTAATTTGCCCCACTTGATTTTCCAAATTATGTAGGAAGACGGTGTGATTGCGAAGTGTAGCTTCCACCGATTGGAATCTAGCATCAGACGAAGCAATAAACCTCATGAGGGCTCTCTCAAGATCAGTCATCTTCCCCTCTAGCCCGGTCACTCGGCCTTCTAAGTTCGGTACTTGTTGACCTTGAAATCCCGGTGGTGCGTTATTCTTTTGTTGTGACTGCCCTTGGTTGATCCATGAGAAATTTGGGTGGTTCTTCCACCCCGGGTTGTATGTTCCACTGTACGGGTTACGTTGGCCTTGTCTTCTATAAGCGTTGCCCACAAAATCAGCCTATTGCACCGTACTAGTACCTCCAATAGCAATCGGACAATCACTCAAATCGTGACCTCCCCCACAACCGTTACAAGTAGTGATGGTCGCAACTCTTGGTGAAGTTAGAACATCTAACTTCTTACTCAGTGATTCTACTTGTGCCGCCAAAGATGTAACTGCGTCAACCTCATGAATTCCGGCTACCTTCTTTCGGTCCCTTGTGTTCCATTGATAGCTATTCATAGCCATCTCTTCAATAAGGTGCCAGGCTTCACCGGGAGTCTTGCTTCCTAGAGTTCCTTCTGCCGCTGCGTCTAACAATTGCTTGGTACTCGGATTCAACCCGTTGTAGAAGGTATGAATGATCATCCACTCGGGGAATCCATGTTGTGTGCATTTGCGGAGGAGCTCCTTGAACCTATCCCATATCTCGAATAGAGACTCCAATTCCATTTGCATGAAGGATAAAATCTCATTCTGGAGCCTTGGTAATTTTCTCGGAGGGAAATATCTAGCCAAGAATGCCTCGGCCATCTCCTCCCAAGTAGTGATAAATGCTCTCGGTAATAAATGTAACCAATGCATTGCTTTTCCCTTCAATGAAAATGGGAAGGGTCTCAACCGAATTACATCGTCCGTTACTCCATTGATCTTCGACATATCGCACACTTCAAGGAAGTTCTCTATATGGTTGTTGGGATCTTCATCGGCCAACCCATTAAAATGTCTGGACTGTTGCAATATTTGAATGAACGACGGCTTCAACTCAAAATTGTTCGCGGTAATTGGGGGCCTCACAATGCTTGATTGGGTCCCCATCACCGCGGGTCTAGCAAAATTGGACAACGTCCTCTGTTCTTCATTCTGTTCAACCATTGCTTCTGACCATTCTGACTCAATGTTGGCTTGATTAAACTGTTCTTCTACAGGCTCTTTCCCTTTTCGGTGCGTTCTTTTACCAATATCCGAGTCTCCTTCAACAAGAATCAAAGGATTCCCGCGGGTCATATCCTAAAGCCAAAACAAAGAAAAAAAATAAGAACAATGATAGATAAAGAAGTGTGTAATAGAAAACGAAGTGAAATAGCTAAAATAGCAAAAACAAGTATCAGAAATACGCCTATTCCCCGGCAACGGCACCAAAAACTTGACACGACCCCTTGCTTGTATCCCGCAAGTGCACGGGTTTGTCAAAGTAATAAATTTACCCTAGTGAGTGGGTAGTCAAATCCAAAGGGAATAGGGATTTAAGACACGAGATTTCACTATTTAGCTATGCGGTGTACGAAAAGTGATAATAGAATCAATGAGTGAATATGGAAGAAAATACAATAAAAGGCAACAAATTAAATAGAGAGATGGAAGGCAAGAAAGTTCAAGTAGAAGTGAATAGAGAAGGACTAGTTATGGATGAAATAGGGTATCCGGACAAGCTACCTCTAGGACTTATGCTTCTAGTACAAGACTATGCTATTATACATTCCTATTGATGTTAATTGAGTTGAGGATATCCTTAAACATACGGTACCAAACCTAAGGTCAACCGTGACTAACCCCAACACTATGCCCAGACATTAGGATTCAGGTAAACCCTTCACTCTGTTGCTAACGCAACTAAGCTACAGGGGAGGATATCCACCTAAGCCTCACACTACGTTGGATTGCTTTAAGCTCCAGGGATTCCTAGTGATAAAACCTGTTCCTATGTATAGTTCTAAGCCTTTGATCCAGGTGGAAGAACCCTAGTCTAAATTAAGCCCCAGTGCCTAGGATTCACGTCAGCCCTTCACTCTGTTGCTCGCGCAACTAAGCCCTAGGGGAGTTTCTCTCTTAGCACTTCACTCTATCTCGACCGCTAAGAAATCATGGAATACGGAGATAGGGAGAAATCACACTGGAGGGGAAAGGGCACGCTTCGCTACCTCACGACTCACCCTCTCAACCCTCTTCAATATTAAGTAGTCTAACCTTATAGGAGTTGTCACACCTCTAAAGGATAACCTAGATTGTTCTCAACCCTAGTGTCACGGCTAAGGGAAAACAATTGCAAGAGATAATTAAAATTGAAACTCGAATTTATTCATCAACAATGGAAAAGCATAATAGCAAGGTCATAGAAACATAATGATCCTAAGGTTTACAAGCCTGAATACCCACGAGCAGTTTAGCTCCTCATGGAGCTATACATGTTAATCAAAATATAAAAGAAAGCTCAAATTAAAGGCATTGATGAAACCTCCTTGCGTGTGGTGTGGCCGTGGTCTTGTCCGGCCGCTGTACGTTGATAACGATGCCGATGACACACTCTGAACCTCTACGAAGTCCTCTCCGAAACTGTAGCCGCACTCTCCAGAAGTTGGGGAGAAATATAGGTCAAAAGATGTTCAAAAAGTCTCCAAATCGGGATTTTATAATGTTGAGTTGCGGCTTTAAAATCGGAATTATCGGGGTTTCACACGCCCGTGTGGAATTTCCACATGCTCGTGTAAAGTTTCTGGGCTGCTGGATTTTTGTTCACACGACCGTGTGGAATTTCCATACGCCCGTGTGAACTCTCTGTATAGCAGATTTTTGGCAGAAAGTGAACAGTAACATGCTACATTGTTTTGGTACAGTAACATGCTACATTACTTGCCGAAATGCTTCCGAATCCGTCGTTCTTCATCGAGGCCATTGAATTAGGCACACAATCAATGGTAAATCGTGCCGATTGCTTCAAGTCTCCTTCTTCGTAAAGTTCTCCTAAGTGACACACCCCTTGCGTGTGTACCCCGCAAGTACACGGGTTGTCGAAGTAATAAATTTTACCCTGGTGAGTGGGAAGTCGAATCCACAGGGAATAGGGATTTAAGACACAAGATTTCACTATTTAGCTATGCGGTGTACGAAAAGTGAGACTAGAATCAATGAGTGAGTGTGAAGGCAAATATAAAGAAACAAGAATTAAAAATAGAAAGATGATAGGTGAGAGAGTGCAGACATGAGTAAACAGAGAAGGACTAGCAATGAATATGAAATAGGGTATCCGGACAAGTTACCTATAGGACTTATGCTTCTAGTGCAAGACTATGCTATTATACTTTCCTATTGATGTTAATTGAGTCGAGGATATCCTCAAACACACGGTCCCAAACCTAAGGTCAACCGTGACTAACCCCAACACTATGCCCCGGCATTAGGATTCACTACGACTCTTGACTCTCGTTGACCTGTCAACTAAGCCCTAGAGGAGTATATCTACCTAAGCCTCACACTACGTGGGATTGCATTAAGTTCTAGGGATTCCTAGTGATAAAACCTATTCCTATGTATAGTTATAACCCTTTGGTCCAGGTGAAAGAACCCTAGTCTAAATTAAGCCCCAGTGCATAGGATTCACGTCAACCCTTCACTCTGTTGTTTGTGCAACTAAGTCCCAGGGGAGTTCATCTACCTAGCACTTCACTCTATCTCGACCGCTAATAAATCAAGGAAACGGAGGTAGGGAGAAATCACACCGGAGGGGAAAGGGGTACATCGCTACCTCACAACTCTCCCTCTCAACCCTCTTCAATCTTAAATAGTCTAATCCTATAGGAGTTGTCACACCTCCAAAGGATAACCTAGATTGTTCTCAATCCTTAGTGTCACGGCTAAGAGAAAACAATAGCAAAAGATAATTAAAATTGAAACTCGAATTTATTCATCAATAATGGAAAAGCATAATAACAATGTCAAGAAACATGATAATCCTAGGGTTTACAAGTCTGAATACCCATGAGGGGTTTAGCTCCAAATGGAGCTATACATGTTCATCAATGTATGAAATAAAACACAAAGTAAAGATATAGATGAAAACCCCCTTACGTATGATGTGGCCATGGTCTTATGTGGCCGCCGGACATCGGTGACGATGCCGATGACACGCTCTAAACCTCCACGAAGTCCTCTCCAAAACCCTAGCCACACTCCTAGAAGTTGGGGAGAAGAATAGGTCAAAAGATATCTCAAAAAGTCTCCAAATCGGGCTTTTATAATGTGGAGTCGCGGCTTTAAATTTTCTGAAAACGGGATCTCACACGGCCGTGTGGAATTTACACACGCCCGTGTGAAGTTTCTGGAATTCTGATTTTCGGCCGACTGTAAACAGTAACATGCTACAGTGTTTTTGCATAAGAATACACAAATGCACACCATTTAGTGATAAAATCTGATAAAAGAGATGCTCATTGTAAGATAATAACGCTTCGCGTTAGTATAACACAAGCACTTATCACCTTTCTTTATATTTTGGACTTGTAGCACTCAGAAAGGATCTTCCTTCTGAGTTTATCTTTTATTTTTCTTTTATTTGTCTCGAGTTGTATTTCATTTCTATATCTTTATATACTCGAGTTTTATTTTGATTTTTCTTGAGCTACACTGAATCCCTTGTGTGTGTGTGCAGATGGTCTTGGATGTAAGAAATTTGAGGATTAGTCATAGGCACGGTCAAGGGATCGTGTGTGCTTCATAACCCATTGAGACTCAATTCTCAATGAAACTAGCTGCATCAAACGCAACACTTGGAGTTCAGGGGAGTAATTTTTCAATTGCCTACCCCTACATTAATTGTGTTAATTGTTTCACTTTTCATTGTGCTTGCATGCGTACATTGGGGACAATGTACATCTTAAGTGTGTGGGAGAGTTCACTTTGCACACACCTTTACTTGTGCGTTCAATTGTCTATGCTCATGTAGCCTGTGGTGGTTCACCTTAGTTGCAGTGGTTGTATTCTTAGAGTTTAGGACAATTTTTAACATTGTATCCTATCATGCTCTAGTTTTACTTGAATTTTAGGGAATTTTTGCTTGATTATCTCTTATTGCATTACTCACTCTTGAAATCTTTTGGAAACTTAAACTCGAAGTTTTAAGGACTAGTTTAGCATTGCTTTAGTAAGTTTTAAAGTTCTATATTGCTAAAAAAAAGAAAACTTATGAGCTTGTGAATATTAGTTTAGATTTTATCTTTGCATTTGGTGTGGAAAGAGCTACCTCCTATGAAGTATGTAGCTACTCTCATAAGTCGGATAGAAGTTATGCCCTAATGAGAGATAGAGCTATCTCATGGGAAGCGTGAAAGCTACTACCCTGGTAGAAAGAGCTACCTCCACGAAAGTGTGAAAGCCACCTTTGGCGGCCGCCTAGGAAAGGGCTACCTTAGAGGTTGAGTGAAGCTACTACTTCCCTACTTTGTGTACATAAATAAGTCCTTTTAAACAAGAGCTTGAGGAGTACTCTTTGGGTTCTCTTGAGTGAATTCGCACACACTTACATATTTTCAAGTTGTTGTCCTTTTTTATTCGAGTTTTTAGCTAGAGCAATAATAACCTTATGCAATGTTTTGATTTTCCCATACTTGTAAAATGCTTCTTTTGCATACTTTTGGTGAACCTAGGGCGAGCACTTTCAATTGTTCTTCCCAAGTACTTTCACGTTTTATTTTTCCTTGAGGATAAGCAAAAGCTTAAGTGTGGGGGAGTTTGATAAGTGCCCATGTTATAATAATGCGAAGTGTTATTATCTTACAATTAGCATTAGTTTCATCATATTTTATCACTAAATAGTGTGCATTTGTGTGCTTTTGTGCATTATAGGTTTGTTATGCTATTTTGGAGAAAAGAAGCAAAGTTAGGTCATGTTCACCATTGTTCGGGAGTTTCTGGATTGAGCAAGGAACAAGGCACGAGCCTAGATTTGTGAGTGTGTGCCAACCTTCTTTGGAGGGGCGCAAAGGCAGTCACATTCACAATAAATCTAACTCATGTAGCATAGTAGAACTTCACTAATAAGGAGAATTGAAGCAATCGGCACTATCTACCATTGATTGTGTGCCCAATTCAACGGTGTCGATGAAGAACAACAAATTCGGGAGCATTTCGGCAAGAGTACTTGATAAGTGCTTGTGTTATAGTAATACGAAGTATTATTATCTTACATTGAGCATTACTTTTCTCAGATTTAATCACTAATTAGTGTGTATTTGTGTTCTTTTGTGCATTGAAGGGTTGTGGAGAAGATTTATAGAAAAAGAAGCAAGAATAGGTTATGTTCGCCATTGTTGAGGAGTTCTCGGACCAAGCAAGGAACAAGGCATGAGTCTAGACTTGTGGGTGTGTGCCAACCTCTATTGGAGGGGCACAAGGGCAGTCACACTCACAAAAGTCTATAACTCATGTAGCATTGGAGAACTTTGCCAATGAAGAGAAATGAAGTAATCGACATAATCTAACGTTGATTGTGTGCCCAATTCAACGGCCTCGATGAAGAACGATGAATTCGGAAGCATTTTGGCTAGCATTGTAGCAAAGCTACTGTTTACTTTCTGCCGAAAATCAGGATTTCAGAGAGTTCACACGGGCGTGTGGAAATTCGACACGGCCGTGTGAATTAATTTTCCAGTGACACGACCCCTTGCGTGTATCCCACAAGTGCACGGGTTTGACGAAGTAATAAAATTTACCCTGGTGAGAGGGTAGTCGAATCCACAGGGAATAGGGATTTAGAATACAAGATTTTACTAATTAAGCTATGCGGTGTATGGAAAAGCAATATCTGGATCAATGAGTGAATGTAGAAGCAAACAGAAAAAAAGACAAGAAATTAAATAGAAAGATGGAAGATCAGAAAGTGCAAGTAAAAGAGAATAGAGAGGACTAGCAATGAATGAAATAGGGTATCCGGACAAGCTACCTCTAGGATTGATAAGTGTCTAAATGTATGTGTTTTAACATACATATTTTGTTCACTTAGCATGTATCTTTATATGAATGGATGCCCGTTTTATGCTTAATTGAGCATTATTTATGTTGTAGGGCATGGAGGAGCCATGAGGAACATGATAATACGATTTAGGCGAAAATGGATGAAGAATCAGGGTGCTGGAGTACTACAGCATACGGGGCCGTATAAGGGGCCGTGAGCATCAAAAGACAGTAATTTTCAACTAGCTCTCACGGCCCCCTATCCACCCCGGGATGCTTCTATCCACCCCGGGATCCATCCATCCACCCCGGGATGAACCCCCACGTGAGACAGGTTTTTGCCCTATTTTTGCCTATCTATCCACCCCGGGATGGATCTATCCACCCCGGGATCCTGTGGGAGTATTTATAGAGGTTTTTAGGGCACACAAAGGGGACTTCTTGGCCGGCATCTAAAAGAAAGAAACGAAGAAATCTTTGAAGAGACGACGATTTGGAGCCAAGGAAGGAGGCAAGAACATCATTTTGAAGGGGAGAAGCTTCACCATCAAGGAGGCAAGGATCCAAGACAAGGGGAAGCGTCATTCGGCATCTCTTGGACGGAGGAAAGCGTCATTCGGCCGGACCTCCACCTCCTCCTTCATCATTTCATCTAGGGAGTGTCATTTATGAGCCTTTTAAGTGATTTACTTTGTATTTTTGTTGTTACTTGCTTGATGGCACACTAGACCCCCAAGGCCACCGGATGTTGGTGAACCTTGGGGGGGTTTATCATGTATTTTGGATGATCTTTACTTAATTGCAAGCTTGGTTTGGTTTTAGATTTAGTTCATTGTGCCTCATGTCTAGAACTACCACATGGAGAGATCCGTAGTTCTTTCTTGAATTATACACGTAGACGTGACCTACTCACGTGTATTAGGTCATTAATGAATTAAAAGGGGTTACTTGTATTGGCACACCGAGAAATTGGGTGTCGATAGCCCTCCGAGCTTTAAGGATAGACTAGGGTTTAGTGTATCCTTATTTTGGGATCTCCTTATACTTAATGCAATCGTAGGGATGTTGGTTAGGAAGAGATTCCAACCAATATCCGTATCGGATTAGGGTTCAATCGCCGAGAAATTGGGGTTGATCTAATCTTGAGATCCTTCGGTCTAAATCAACCAAGCTACCTTTCATCCTTCATCCATGTATCATGATGACCCCTCAAGGGGATCCACATCCATAGGCCTTTACTCTTCATTGTAGCACTTGCAACCACATTGTATGCTTTTAAATTTGTTTAATCATATCGTATTTATCTCTTTGCTTTAGTAGAACAAACATCCATGCTTGTGTTGTTAGGTTAGATAATAGGCGATGGAGGAGTAAGAGTAGCTCCTTAACCCCGTGGAATACGACCCTCGTGCTTTTGTGCGAGGTATTACTTGGCGACCCGTGCGCTTGCGGATCGATTCTATCAAGTTTTTGGCGCCGTTGCCGGGGACTTTCTAAGGAATTCTGAGAAACTTCTAGCTTATTGCTCTAGCCATTTACTTTTTGTCTCTTTTCTTTTCTCTTATTTTCATTTCTTTTGAACTTGACTTGTTCTATCTTTCTTGATTTGTGCAAGGTACTGTGTATGACACGTGGAAATCCATCAAACTTGGTGGAGCCGGATAGTGAGATTGAAAGGACCTTGCATCGGAGGTTGAGAGAAATTGGTGAAGACCCGATTGAACAAGGCGTTCAAGTTGAGACTAGTGAATCGTCAATCATGGCCGAAGAGAGACGAACGTTATCCGAATACGAGAGGCCACAATTCACGGGTGAAGAATTTAGTGTCCAAGCACCCACCATTGCCACCAACAATTTTGAAATAAAAGCAAGCACAATTGGCATGATTCAAAATTCGGTGCAATTCAATGGTTTTGCAAATGAAGACGCACACGATCACCTCGCCCGTTTTCTCCAAATTTGCTCTACTTTCAAGATAAATGGAGTGACGGATGATGCAATTCGATTGCGACTCTTCCCATTCAGCCTAAGGGATGGTGCATATCGGTGGCTCACATCTCTACCCCCGGGGTCGATTAAAACTTGGAAAGACATGGTAGAGAAATTCCTTGGGAGATACTTTCCCCCAAGTAAGGCGGCGAAGTTGAGGCAAGAAATTTCAGCTTTTAAACAAGGGGAGTCCGAGACTTTATTTGAAGCTTATGAAAGATTCAAGGATCTCCTTAGAAGATGTCCTCATCATGGTTATGCTTCGTGGATGCGGGTACAAATTGTTTACAATGGACTGAACTATTCAACCCGCCAATTAATCGACGCCGCAGCTGGTGGATCCCTTAGCAACAAGTACCCCGAGGTAGCCGAACAACTACTTGAGAATATGGCTAGTAATGAATCTCATTGGGCCTCAAGAGGAACACCACAGAAAGGGGCCGGAATTTATGAAGTTAAGGCCGATGATGCTCTAGCCGCAAAGGTCGAGATGTTGTCCAGGAAGATTGATATGCTCATGGGTAGCAGTTCCAAGTCTGAAGCCGTCATGAGTTGTAGCACTTGTGGAGGTGGACATGTCACCACTCAATTCCCTATTGCTAGCTCCTCCGTCGCACCCATTGAGACTGTTGACTACATTGGGAGCCCAAGGCCGCAAGGAAATCCGTACAGCTCTACCTACAATCCGGGGTGGAAATACCACCCTAATTTCTCTTGGAATCAAGGACAACAACAAAATGGTGGCCCCCCTCAGAATCCTCAAGCACAACCACCTTTGCAAGAGAAGAGATTTACCACCGAAGATGTACTTGCCAAGTTCATGATTGGTACCGAATCACGATTTAACAGTGTGAATTCGCAACTCAGTGACTTTGGGTCCATTATGAGAAATCTTCAAGCCTCGGTGCAATCTCTTGAGCATCAAGTGGGGCAACTTGCCAAGGCAAATGCAGAACGACCTTCGGGAAGTCTTCCTAGCAACACTGAAGAGAACCCAAGGGAGCACTTGAAGGCCATTGCCCTTAGAAGTGGAAAGCAAGTGGAGACAAGGGTCGAAATTGACCCAAGTGTCAAGGAAGCCGGGATAACCCTCGTGGAAGATCCCAATGCTACTGAAGAAATTGTTGAGAAGGATGATCGGGAAAGAAGCAATGAATCTCATCTTCGGGGAAAATCGAATCCACCCGAGTACAAGCCTCCAATTCCCTATCCGGCTAGATTGAAACAAGACAAGGAGGATGTTCAGTTTAGAAAATTCATCAACATCTTCAAACAACTCCACATTAATATCCCGATCGTTGAAGCTTTAACGCAAATGCCCAAGTATGCCAAGTTTCTAAAGGAGCTCCTCACCAATAAAAGAAAATTAGAAGAGGAAGGCACCATGGCGCTCTCGGGAAATTGTTCGGCTATTTTAGAGAAGAAGCTCCCACAAAAATTGAGAGATCCGGGGAGTTTCATAATTCCTTGTGTTCTTGAAGGAGGAGTTCGAGAAAATGCATTAGCGGATTCGGGGGCAAGCATCAACGTCATGCCCTACACCATGTATTTGAAGCTTGGATTGGATGAACTTATACCCACAAGGATGACTTTACAATTGGCGGATCGATCAACAAGAAAGCCTCGTGGGATTGTGGAGGATGTGATTGTTCGAGTTGACAAATTGGTCTTTCCCGTGGATTTTGTCATTATGGACATTGATGAAGATGTGGAGACACCGTTAATTCTTGGTCGGCCATTCTTAAGTACCTCGGGTGCCCTAATTGATCTCAAGGGAGGAAAATTAACACTAAGGGTTGGAGAGGAGGAAGCAGTGTACACATTGCCGGCGGCCATGAAGCACTCTCTTGACCATGATGACAAACTTTATTTTATTGATGAAACTGACCTCTTGATTTCTAATTGTGTGCAGGAGGTATTGTCGTTGAATCCCTTGGATGAGTATTTGAAAGAACTAGGGGATGAAGAACAAGAAGAAGAAGCCCACTTCCCCCCTCCAAATAATAACCTAAAGCAACCAAAGGAGAAGGCAATATGCACCAATGCCAAAGAAAAGGAGAAAAAGGAATCAATGTTGAAGACAATTTGGAGGGAAGTACGGGGGAAGAAAAAGAAAGGTACCAACCCCCGTCGTTCAAAATCTCATGGAGGGAAGGTAAAATTTGAACCCCTCTTTGATCATGAAAAAGTTAATGTCTATTCGTTGATGTCTTTGAACTTGCCGGGTAACAATATTGTTTCAAGCTTAACCGGGGGTAACTTCAAGCTCTTTGAACCCCCATGAGGTAAGAAAAAAGGTACGTCAGGCTCGTGACGTTAAACAAGCGCTTCTTGGGAGGCAACCCAAGCATTCGGGGGTCTTTAGTTCACTTTTCGTATTTTGGATGTTCATCTTATTGTTGTAGTCGCCGTTTTTCTTTACTAGCTGATGACTTCAACCGCAAGCGCACGGGTCGCCAAGTAATACCCCTCACGCACGCGCGAGGGGGTCGTATTCCCAAGGGCCAAGGAACTACTATTACTCCCCCTTTATCTATTTCCTAGCCTAACAACTCGATTGTCATGCAATACTTACAAAATGGAGAAAGAAATAACTATAATGAAATCCAGGCTACTACTACACACATTTAGCAAACAAGGGAGAATCAAACATGCGAAGGCGTGATTTGGACAACGAATCCCCCTAGGGTTGTCATTAAGTCCTGAATTTAGGATGAAATGTTATGATGGTAGTTGGGCCAAGAGATTCCTAAATTAGGTCACCCCGATGGTCACGGTGATAACCCCTAATCCGGTACGAGTATTGGAATGCGGAATTACTTCCGCCCAAATCCTCGCACGATTGCCTTACGCCTAGGGAAATCTCAAATTAGAGTCAAACACAGTATCTAGGTTCAACCCTAATGGTTGGAGGGGTACAAATACCCGATGGTCACGGCGTACTCGTACATGTATCCCTTCCAAGCCTAGTGTGTCTAGTACAAGGGCGATGGTCACGCAACCAAGTACAACCTAGAAGTTGAAATACAGAGTTCTCATGCAAATCAACACATCAAAGTACACAAGGCTTGAACCACAAACTACAAGATTCCATAAAAGAAATACAACATCAAACAATGCATCAATAAAGATGTTCATCCAAATTACAAGCAACCAACCCTAAGGTTCATCATGCCCAAATCACAAATAAGTTAGTTCCTCATGAAAGAGGAAAACTCATACAACTACAAGGAATAACAAAACAAGAAATGAAGCAAGAACCACTCCCTCTAGCCTTGGAATCCCTTGATGGATGAAAACCCTAAAAATATGCCTCAATGTCTTGGATCTTCCCTCCAAACTCCTCCTTCGACGTTGTCTCCCTCTTGGTGAAGCTTCGTGCCGTAGATCGCCGGAAATCACCGCCAAAATGGGTGGGGCGGCGGCCCAAAAATATCCCCCCAAAGAGTCCCCCTATAAAATGTGACAAAAAAGCCCTTAAAAACAATTCCAGCGACCTATGCGGCCTCCCATGCGGCCCCGCATGCGGGGAGAGAAAATTCCGGAGAAATCCCGAAAATCGCGTAAGTTGCTACAGTGTAGCTACAGTGAAATTGCTACAGTAGAACTGCTACAGTACAGCATGCGGCCTCTGCAGTACCCGCATGGTAGCCCGCATGAATTTCCTGACCAAGCCGTTTCTTCAAGTGTTCGTGCTACAGTGGTTGCTACAGTTCCACTACAGTACCAGGGGCTCGAAAATAGTATTTTCCTTGCCAATTTCTCCTTAAATCATGTTGTCGAGCTTCCCACGGCAACATTTGTACCTGTAACACGAAATAAACCAATTTAGACCGAAAACGGGCATCGATTCATCAACAAAATACGGAAAAGCATGCGCAAGTATACATATAAAATACGTACATTTAGACGTACTAGCTTTGAAATTGAATAAGTCCATGCTAGCTATTCTCTTGTCATCTTAAGAGTGGTGTAATCATTTTATTTGTTGAGTGTTGCTTGTTTTTGTTGTCATTTTGTGCATTAGATCGATTTGTTTCATGTTTCGTTCAAGTTGGTGGTGTTCTATAATGTTTCAATGTCATCCTTAGCCATTTGGAGAAGAAAAATTCCAACTTTTGAGTGATTTCCAGGTCCTCACGGCCCTAAGGGGGCCGTTTGGAGGGCCATGAGACGATTCCAGTGAGTTTGGCTTGTGTCTCACGGCCCCCCTCACGGCCGTATATGGGGCCGTGACAAATTTCCAGTGAAAATGGCCTAGGGCTCACGGTCCCCTTCACGGCCGTATGGGGGGGCCGTATGCCACGGGTCCTGGACCTATATCCTGACCATTTTCTTCATAACTCTCTCATTTCTCATCCGTTTTCCCTCATTCTTTCGCCATTTTTCTTTATTTTTCTTCCTCTACACGAATATACTACTTCCAAGGACCTAATTTGCATGATTTATTGGGAGTTTTGCCATCATCTTCACCTATCCTTTAAGGTACCCCTTTCTAAACCCTAGGTGTTGAGCATGAATGTTTCTTCTTCCTCTCCCCTATTTTTCAAGTTGAATGGATGCCAATGTTGTGGGAGTTTGGTTGTGTGTTGTTTTTGCCAGTTTTTGGAGTAATTTGAAAGCTTTGTAAAAAATTTTATGCTCCATGCACAAGGGAAGCTCTTGCAAAAATTTTTTTGGGAGTTACTGTAGCAATTTTTTTTTTTAATTCTTTCACACTCCTCCATGAGCACCCTTGATTTTATTGTATTTGGGCCTATTATTGTATCATCTTTGTTATCCAATAGCAACACTTGCAATATGAGTGAATTGGACATCATGATATTGAACGAACATGGATTTGCTTGGATGATGTTTTTGTTCCATTGTTTTTCTTTTGTTAGTTGTTTGTTGTGTTTGTGTTTATTCTTGTTGTGTTCTTTTTGTGTTTGGTTTTAGTTTTTGCTTGATTACTCCCCGTCCCTCCTTTCTAAATTTCGTGGAATGATGATGTGCCCTTTTTGCCTTGCAGGCATTGAGCGTCGTTTGGTGAGCCTCCCCACATTTTGTGGAAGCCGGGCCCGACATGTAGAGCTCACCGTACACTTTTGTCGGGTCACACTTCGCCATTTTTACCAAATAAACCGGGGAAGTTCGTTTTCACCCTCCTCCTTTGTTATTATTGTGTATATTGCCTCTATTTTTATGATTAGTGTACATTGAGGGCAATGTACAACACTAGGTGTGGGGATGGGTGTATCTACATGTATTAGGTCAACTTTACATGCTAGTGTCATCAATGATGGCTTGTTACTTTCTTGTGAGATTCTTCAAGTGTGAATTAATGATTGATGTGAGTTACATTTTTTTTCTTGTTGTGCTCTATTGAATCCTGTTTCACCTCTAGTATTGTTCTGTGCACTGAGTCTTTTGTTGATGCACTGGGAATAGCCTGCTTGACTTTCTTAACTCTCTTGTATGCCTAACACACAATTTTGAGTACTTAGCCTTAGACTACTAAGTTCTATCCTTCAATGAACTCTTAAGAACTTCTAAGTCTTGTTGAGCTAATCCTAGGTTTGTTACTTGTAGTGCAGTCTAAAGGTTTGATCTAGGGTATGTAAAAAAAAAAAAAAAAAAAAAAAAAAAAAAAAAGAGAGTCTATGTCAGTATTCCTCTGCTAATGGAGCATGAATGCGTCTATGTAGACTGTAATCGAGTAGTTGGGTGACTCTTGTGCCTAACCAGCATGTGCATCCTCCAGAAAGATTTTTGTACAGTCTACGTTAGGCGGACTCAAAAAAAAAAAAAAAAAAAAAAAAAAAAAGTGTTTATACATATAAATAAAAAATAACCCTAGTGATCACTTAGACTGCCTACTTGAGTTTGTGAGTAGAAATGGGATTTAGTTTCAAGTTGTAGAATTAGAAGGATCTTAATTGTTCATTGGAGTGGCACTTAGCTTTCTAAGACTTAGTACTCTGTACTTGTGGAGTGATTAGCATATAGAGCTGTACTGATTGAAGTCATAGGGCTAGACCATGTCAGGGCAAATGAGATGAAAGATTCACCTACACTGTACAGACATATAAGAGGTGAGACAGGATCTGTTTGTTGTACGTATTGACTGTAACTCAACATCTGTATATCATTATTTTATACTTGTATAATCTCGTATTTGTTTGAGCCGGAGATGTACATTTAGCCACTTATCATTCCCTTTGTTTTTCATGATTTGTTTGCTTGGGGACAAGCAAACGCTTAGGTGTGGGGATGTTTGATAAGTGTCTAAATGTATTTGTTTTAACATACATATTTTGTTCACTTAGCATGTATCTTTATATGAATGGATGCCCGTTTTATGCTTAATTGAGCATTATTTATGTTGTAGGGCATGGAGGAGCCATGAGGAACATGATAATACGATTTAGGCGAAAATGGATGAAGAATCAGGGTGCTGGAGTACTACAGCATACGGGGCCGTATAAGGGGCCGTGAGCATCAAAAGACAGTAATTTTCAACTAGCTCTCACGGCCCCCTATCCACCCCGGGATGCTTCTATCCACCCCGGGATCCATCCATCCACCCCGGGATGAACCCCCACGTGAGACAAGTTTTTGCCCTATTTTTGCCTATCTATCCACCCCGGGATGGATCTATCCACCCCGGGATCCTGCGGGAGTATTTATAGAGGTTTTTAGGGCACACAAAGGGGACTTCTTGGCCGGCATCTAAAAGAAAGAAACGAAGAAATCTTTGAAGAGACGACGATTTGGAGCCAAGGAAGGAGGCAAGAACATCATTTTGAAGGGGAGAAGCTTCACCATCAAGGAGGCAAGGATCCAAGACAAGGGGAAGCGTCATTCGGCATCTCTTGGACGGAGGAAAGCGTCATTCGGCCGGACCTTCACCTCCTCCTTCATCATTTCATCTAGGGAGTGTCATTTATGAGCCTTTTAAGTGATTTACTTTGTATTTTTGTTGTTACTTGCTTGATGGCACACTAGACCCCCAAGGCCACCGGATGTTGGTGAACCTTGGGGGGGTTTATCATGTATTTTGGATGATCTTTACTTAATTGCAAGCTTGGTTTGGTTTTAGATTTAGTTCATTGTGCCTCATGTCTAGAACTACCACATGGAGAGATCCGTAGTTCTTTCTTGAATTATACACGTAGACGTGACCTACTCACGTGTATTAGGTCATTAATGAATTAAAAGGGGTTACTTGTATTGGCACACCGAGAAATTGGGTGTCGATAGCCCTCCGAGCTTTAAGGATAGACTAGGGTTTAGTGTATCCTTATTTTGGGATCTCCTTATACTTAATGCAATCGTAGGGATGTTGGTTAGGAAGAGATTCCAACCAATATCCGTATCGGATTAGGGTTCAATCGCCGAGAAATTGGGGTTGATCTAATCTTGAGATCCTTCGGTCTAAATCAACCAAGCTACCTTTCATCCTTCATCCATGTATCATGATGACCCCTCAAGGGGATCCACATCCATAGGCCTTTACTCTTCATTGTAGCACTTGCAACCACATTGTATGCTTTTAAATTTGTTTAATCATATCGTATTTATCTCTTTGCTTTAGTAGAACAAACATCCATGCTTGTGTTGTTAGGTTAGATAATAGGCGATGGAGGAGTAAGAGTAGCTCCTTAACCCCGTGGAATACGACCCTCGTGCTTTTGTGCGAGGTATTACTTGGCGACCCGTGCGCTTGCGGATCGATTCTATCAAGGATCTGTGCTTCTAGTGCAGGACTATGCTATTATACTTCCCTATTGATGTTAATTGAGTCGAGGATATCCTAAAACTCACGGTCCCAAACCTAAGGACAACCGTGACTAACCCCAAAACTATGCCCTGGTATTAGGATTCACGTCAATCCTTCACTCTGTCGCTCGCACTACTAAGCCCCAGGGGAGTATATCTACCTAAACCTCACACTGCGTGGGATTGCTTTAAGCTCTAGGGATTCCTAGTGGTAAAACCTGTTCCTATGTGTAGTTCTAACCCTTTGGTCCAGGTGGAAGAACCCTAGTCTAGATTAAGCCCCAGCGCGTAGGATTCACTTCAACCCTTCACTCTGTTACTTGCGTAACTAAGCCCCAGGGGAGTTTATCTGCCTAGCACTTCACTCTATTTCGACCGCTATGAAGTCAAGGAAACGGAGGTAGGGAGAAACCACGTCAGAAGGGAAAGGGGTATATCGCTACCTCACAACTCTCCCTCTCAACCCTCTTCAATCTCAAGTAGTTGACACGACCTTTTGCGTGTGTACCGCAAGTGCACGGCCTTGTCGAAGTAATAAAATTACCCCGGTGAGTGGGTAGTCGAATCCACAGGGAATAGGGATTAAAAATACGAGAAATTACTGTTCAGTTGTATGATATATGAGAAAATAATAATCAGAGTAATAAATGGATTTCTGGAAATTAGAATAAAAGCAAGGGAAATGAATAAAAAGATGAAAGAAATAAGAGTGCAAGTAAAGAGTAAAAGAGAGAGACTAGTAATGAATGAAAATAGGGTATCCGGACAAGTTACCTCTAGGACTTATGCTTCTAGTGCAAGACTATGCTATTATACTTTCCTATTGATGTTAATTGAGTCGAGGAAAATCCTTAAACACACGGTCCCAAACCTAAGGTCAACCGTGACTAACCCTAACACTATGTCCCGGCAATAGGATTCACGTCAACCCTTCACTCTGTTGATTGCTCAACTAAGCCCAGGAGAGTATTTCTACCTAAGCCTAACACTACGTGGAATTGCTTTAAGTTCTAGGGACTCCTAGTGATAAAACCTGTTCCTATGTGTAGTAGTTCTAACCCTTTGGTCCAGGTGGAAGAACCCTAGTCTAAATTAAGCCCCAGTGCATAGGATTCATGTCACCCCAAAGCCTTGGGGGAGTATGTCTACCTAGCACTTCACTCTATTTCGACCGCTAATAAATCAAGGAATCGGAGGTAGGGCGAAATCACATCGGAAGGGAAAGGGGTACGGTGCTACCTCACAACTCTCCCTCTCAACCCTCTTCAATTTTAAGTAGTCTAGTCCTATATGAGTTGTCACACCTCCAAAGGATAACCTAGATTGTTCTCAATCCTTAGTGTCACGGCTAAGAGAAAACAGTAGCAAAAGATAATTAAAATCAAAACTGGAATTTATTCATCAAAATTGGAAAAGCATAATAACATTGTCATAGAAACATAATTATCCTAGAGTTTTACAAGTCTGAATACCGACGAGGGGTTTAGCTCATGGTGTGGCCGTGGTCTTGTGCGGCCGTTAATGAAAGAAAGCACAAACTAAAGACATGTTCATCAATTTATGAAAGAAAGCACAAACTAAAGACATCAATGAAATCCCCCTCGCGTATGGTGTGGCCGTGGTCTTGTGCGGCCGTCGAACGTCGGTGACGATGCCGATGGCGTGCTCCAATCCTCCACAAAATCTTCTCCGAAACCCTAGCCGCACCCTCCAGAAGTTGAGAAGAAAGATAGGTACAAAAGATGCCTAAAAAGTCTCCAAATCGGGCTATAAATAGGCTGAGTGCGGCTTTAATTTTTGAACTTATCAGGGCTTCACACGGCCGTGTGGAATTTCCACACGCCCGTGTGAAGTCTTTGGCTTGCTGAAAAATATTTCACACGGCCGTGTGTTAATTCCACACGCCCGTGTGAACTCTCTGAACTCCCGATCTTCGGAAAAAAAAAATGCACAGTAACTTGCTACAATGAATTGCTACAATAACAAGCTACAGTGCTGCTACAGTGCTTGCCGAAATGCTTCCGAATGTGTTGTTCTTCATGGAGGCCATTGAATTGGGCACACAATCAATGGTAGATCGTGTCGATTGCTTCAAGTCTTCTCTTTGGTAGAGTTTTCCTAAGCTACACAAGTCGACTTGTTGTGAATGTGACTGCCTTTGTGCCCCTCCAAAAGGAGGTTGGCACACACTCACAAGTCCGGGCTTGTGCCTTGTCCTTGTTTGGTCTGAAATCTCCCAAACAACGGCGAACACGATCTAATTTCGTTCCTATTCTCGAAATTAGCTCCATAAACCTACAATGCGCAAAAGTAAACAAATGCACACTATTTAGTTATAAAATCTGATTAAATTAATGCTTATTGCAAGATAATAATGCTTCGCATCATTACAACACGAGCACTCATCAAATCCCCCCACACTTAAGCTTTTGCTTGTCCTCAAGCAAGATAGAATGTGAAAGTACTTGGGAAGAATAATTGAAAGTGCTCGGCCTTAGGTTCACCAAAAGTATGCAAAAGAAGCATTCTACAAGTAAGGGGAAATCAAAATATTGCATAAGATTACTAATACTCTAGTCAAAAACTCGAATCAAAAAGGATAATAACTAAAAAACGTGTAAGTGTGTGCGAGTTTTCACTCGAGAGAACCAACGAGGACTCCCCAAACTCTTGTTATAAGGACTTATTCATATACACAAAGTAAGGAAGTAGTAGCTTCACTAAACCTCTAAGGTAGCCCTTTCCTAGGCGGCCGCCAAAGGTGGCTTTCACACTTTCGAGGAGGTAGCTCTTTCTACCGGGGTAGTAGCTTTCACGCTTCCCATGAGATAGCTCTTTCTCTCATTAGGGCATAACTTGTATCCGACTTATGAGAGTAGCTTCATACTTCATAGGAGGTAGCTCTTTCCACCCCAAATGCACAAATAAAAGCTATAATAATATTCACAAGCAATTTTTTTTTTTTTTTTTAGCTACATAAGACTTCACAACTTAGTAGAGTAGTACTAAACTAGTCCTTAAAACTTCGAGCTCAAGTTTCCAAAAGATTTCAAGAGTGAGTAGTGCAATGAGTTGTAATCGAAAAAAAAAATTCCCTAGAAATTCAAGTAAAACTAGAGCATGATAGATACAATGTTAAAAATTCTCCTAGACTCCAAGAATATAACCGTTGCAACTAAGGTGAACCGCCATAGGCTACATAAGCATAAACAATTGAGCGCACAGGTAAGAGTGTGTGTAATGTGAACTCCCCCCCACACTTAAGATGTACATTGTCCCCAATGTACACATGTAAGCACAATAATGAGTAAACATTTAAAAATAATTAGTGTGGAAGTGGGCAATTGAAACATTACTCTCCTGAACTCTAAGTGTTGCGTTTGATGGAGCTAGGTCATTGAGAGTTGAGTCTCAATGGTTTGTGGAGCACACACGGTCCTTGACCGTGCCTATGACTATTCCTCAAATTCCTTACATCCAAGACCATCTGCGCACACATACACAAGGGTTCAGTATAACTCAATAAAAATTAAAATAAAGCTCGAGTATATAAAGATATAATAATGAGATACAACTCGAGACAAAATAAGAGAAAAATAAATGCAAACCCAGAGGGAGAGTCCTTTCTGGGTACTACAAGTCCAACAGAATATGAAAATAAAAGTGCGACAAAAGTGAAATAGAATAAAACTACGACGGCTCAGCGTCGGTGTCCTACTGTGGATCCTCTGGTGTTGCTGCTACTGCTGGGACTGGTGGATCTGATGCTGGTGGAGATGGAGGTGGAGTCTGTGAAGGGACTCGTCGAGGTCGCACCACTGATCGCTCGAACAATTGTATCACTGTGGCAAGCTGTGCCAATAGCTGAGCGAACTGCAATGCCTGAGTGGCCCTCAACACGGCAAACCCTGCTGCCTGTGCGGCCCTCATCTCAGCCAGCTCTGTCTGCATAATACCCACGGTGCTCTCGAGGCGCTCGAACCTGTCCTGGCATCGAGAGGGAGAAAAGATGCCCATTGGAGGTGGCTCCGGTGCTGTGGGGGGTGCCTCGGCCTCTGCCCCTACCTCTGTATCCACTGGGGGTGGCTCTAAAGCTGCATGGGACCCCTCGGCCTGCTCTGACTGGGGTATGATCATAGTATAGACTCCCGGCCCTGATCTGCGGACCATCCCCATTAGTCTCAATGTCTCTCTAGTGAGCGGGGCTGGTGTAGCGATCTTCTCGGCCCCGTGCACCCCATCTCTGAGTCCCAGGCCTATGATGAGGCGTGTGATGTAGGGACCTACGAAGATGACTCCAACCTGGGGTACTGGCCCTGGTGGCGCATGTACTCGGCTAGAATGTGCCCCAGGTGGAGTGGCTCACCCTGTACCATGGAGTGTAAGTATAGCAGCTCCTGTCTGCTCAATACCCCTGTACTGTCCCCTCGGCCACTGATAGACCTGCTCAGGATAGCATGAATGTACCTGTACGCTGGCCGGGAAAGAAATGTCGCCTTCGAAACCCCCGCCTCTTACTGCCCATCCCCGCACAACGCCCTATAGATCCTCTGAGGTGTCAGGGTCCTCGGATAATCAGTGGGCAGTAATGCGTACTCCTCTGTCTTGGTATATGCCTGATCATACAGGCCCATCACGATCGAGAACTGGGTAACGCTGATGCTGAAGTGTCGACCAAGGGCACGAAACTGGATTGTCTCGCCATTTGTGAAACTATCATACCCTCGGTCGAACTCGAATGTCGATAAAACCTCGAGAGTGATTGCTTGAGTTGCTGGCTCTCGAATAGATAACATTCGACCCCAACTGCCTACAGCCAGCAACTCCTCCACCTCTGTGGCTATGGCATCGCCCCCCTGTATGTCTCTCAATACGCTCAAATCCGGGTAGCGCGACTGTCCAAATCGAAGTGCCGAAAGTTTCTTGAACCGTTCTCTGTGCTCGGGTAAATTAAACTCCATCTCCTCGGGGGATGGAGTAGCTACTCGTGGACGCTTGCCGACCGATTTCCTAGGCCTAGTAGACATATCTACAAGATTGAAAGAGAAAGAGATCAAAAACAAGTTAAAATACTCAATCTGCAGAAATCCACACGGCCGTGTGTTAATTCCACACGACCGTGTGGATCATCGGGCGGACAGAGCATCACGGCCGTGGGAGTTAAAATCTTCGATTCCCATTCTAATTCATTCTAGATTCATTTTAAATACATTCGCATACATTATGGGCATTAAAAACAAGCGAAATAATCCAAAAGAATGAATCCAATCAAGAAGAATCGAAGAAAGTAGGCTTGAAGTTCTTACCGACGGAGTGGATGAAGAAATACTTAGAATTGGCCGGAAAAAAACACCAATAAAACCTCAAAAATCCTCTGAGACGGTCGGGAAACTAGTAGAGAGGGTAATAGAGAAGTTTATAGTGGAAGAATCAAGAGGCACGAGTGAACTATAAATGAAAACGCACGGCTTTTGAAGTTCTGGAAATTCACACGGCCTTGTGAACATATTGCACGGCCGTGTGCCTCTAAAATTAGGGTTCACAGGGGCCAACACACGCCCCTGTGCGCACTCTGTTCATTCTCTGGACTACCTTACAGGGCCATGTGTTAATTCCACATGGCCGTGTGCCTTCACAGGGGTTCTCACAGGGGCTGGTCCACGCCCCTGTGGATTCACGGGAAAATTCAGAAGGCCTCTATCATATTTCACACGGCCGTGTGTTAATTGCACATGGCCGTGTGCCCAACCTGGCCAAGAACACAAGGCCAGCCACAGGGGCACCCACACGCCCCTGTGGCTTCTCTGGTTCATCCCGAGAATTACTAAGTAGTCCATACAGCCGTGTGAAAACTCCACACGGCCGTGTGCCATTCACCAGTCCTCTCACAGGGGCAGCTACACGCCCCTGTGAATTCTCGGGAGAAAGAGGGGTTATGTAGAGTATTCACACGGCCGTGTGTTAATTCCACACGGCCGTGTGCCATAGCACAAGGTTTGTCACAGGGGCACCCACACGCCCCTGTGGACTCTCTGGGATGAGAGTATAAGTTCTGCAAAAATCCACACGACCGTGTGGCCCTTCTGGAGTTTTTCACAGGGGCAACGTCACGCCCCTGTGGCTTCACTGGTTGAGCCCTGATGGTAACACACGGCCGTGTGTTAATTCCACACGGCCGTGTGTTTTCTCTGGTTTACTTAGAAAATTTCACAGACTTTACAGAAAATTCAGAAACAAAACTATGATGCTCAGAGCCTGTGAAAACCATTAAAACATGACCAGATACCATGGAAAACACACTCAACCGACTCAAACTTCATCGGTTATCATTTAGGCACACGGAAACATCAAAATTCCACAAAAATTTTGCAGCTTAATCATAAAAAATTCAGGACACCAATACTAAGAATTTTATTCATGCGAAAACTAAACTAAACTAGAATAAATCCTAGGAAAGCATGTAAAACCTTGGGTTGCCTCCCAAGAAGAACTTGTTTAACGTCACTTAGCTTGACGTACCTGTCTTACCTTATGGAGGTTGAAGGAAAAATATTTCTTTGTCGTCGTTACAAACCTCTCCGCCGAAGTATGGTTTCAGCCGATGTCCATTTACTTTGAACGTGCCCTTCTCCGGATGAGTAATCTCAATTGAACCATGGGGTGATGCTTGAGTGACTGTGTATGGGCCAAACCATCTAGATTTTAACTTTCCAGAGAAGAGTCGTAATCGTGAGTTGAATAGTAGGACTTGGTCACCGACTTTGAACTCCTTAGGTAATTTGATATGCTTGTCATGCCACTTTCGAATCTTCTCTTTGTAAATTCTGGCATTCTCATATGCTTTCAATCTCCATTCATCGAGCTCATTAAGATGAAGAAGCCTTTATTCACTAGCTCTTCTCAAATCGAAGTTCATTGCTTTGATTGCCCAATATGCTTTATGTTCAAGTTCCACAGGTAGATGGCATGACTTCCCGTAGACTAGATTATACGGAGTGGTGCCTACGGGCTTCTTGTATGCTGTGCGATGGGCCCAGAGTGTGTCATCCAACCGTTCAGACCAGTCTCGCTTTCCTTGTTCCACAGATTTCGTCAAGATTCGCTTAAGTTCTCTATTGGTGACTTCCACTTGACCACTAGTTTGAGGATGATATGGAGTGGCAAGGCGGTGGTGTACCCCGTATCTTTTCAACACTTTTTCTAATTGGGCATTACAAAAGTGGGTCCCTCGATCACTAATGAGGATTCGCGGAGTTCCAAACCGAGTGAACAACCATTTTAAGAATTTCACCACCGTTCTAGCATCATTACTTGGCAATGCTTGTGCTACAACCCATTTGGAGACATAGTCAACTGCTACTAGTATGTACTGGTTCCCATTAGACTTTGGAAATGACCCCATGAAATCAATGCCCCAGACATCGAATACCTCACAAAATTGCATAGGATTCTGAGGCATCTCATCCCGCCGAGACAAGTTCCCTGCCCTTTGACAATTGTCACATCGAAGAAAAAATTGGTGCGCATCGTGAAAGAGAGTTGGCCAATAAAATCCTGCCGCCAAGACTTTTTCTACGGTCCTACTTGATGCATAATGGCCTCCAACTGGCCCTGAATGACAATGAGCAAGGATGTCCCATCCTTCCTCCCTCGATACGCATCTCCGAACTACATGATCGACACAGATACGGAAGAGGAACGGATCATCCCAGAAGTAATTCTTTAAATCACTGAAGAACTTCTTCTTTTGCTGGAATGTGAGCCCTTATTTGAGGACCTTCCCTGACAAGTAGTTAGCAAAATCCGCAAATCATGGAGTGTCACCTGATGATGTTGATTTCTGAATCGAATACAAGTGCTCCTCCGGGAAGAAGTCATTAATTTCCTTGCATGATGGCTCTTGTCCAATGCTACCCTCTAACCGTGACAAGTGATCCGCCACTACATTTTCGGTTCCCTTCTTATCCCTTATCTCCATATCAAACTCCTGTAAGAGTAATATCCAGCGGATCAATCTTGGTTTCGCATCAACTTTGTTCATGAGGTAACAGAGAGCTGAATGGTCTGTAAATACAATAACTCTTGATAAAATGAGATATGATCTGAACTTATCGAGTGCAAACACCACTGCTAACAATTCCTTCTATGTAGTAGTGTAATTCTCCTGTGCATCTGTGAGAGTCTTGCTTGCGTAATAGATGGGTTGGAATTGCTTACCTCTCCTTTGCCCCAAAACTGCTCCAACAGCATAGTCACTAGCATCACACATAAGCTCAAATGGTTCATCCCAGTCCGGGGTGATTAGAATCGGAGCTTGAACCAGTTTTTCTTTTAAGACTTTAAAAGCTACTGCACAATCTTCCCCAAAGTCAAATGGAGCATCTTTTTCGAGAAGTTTGGTCAACGGCTGAGTAATCTTTGAAAAATCCTTGATAAACCGCCTGTAGAAGCCTGCATGCCCCTGAAAACTTCGGATTCCCTTAACGTTTGTCGGTGGAGGGAGTTTATCTATGACTTTGATTTTTGCCTTATCCACCTCCATACCCATACTGGAAATCTTGTGTCCGAGAACGATACCTTCTTGAACCATGAAGTGACACTTCTCCCAATTTAGCATGAGATTTGTCTCCTCACATCTTGTCAGCACTCACTCTAAGTTTCTTAAACATATATCAAAGGAGTCACCAAACACAGAGAAGTCATCCATGAACACTTCCATTATGTCTTCGATAAGGTCATCGAAAATAGTAGTCATACAACGTTGAAATGTAGCAGGTGCATTACATAAACCGAACGGCATTCGTCTGTATGCAAATGTTCCATAGGGGCAAGTAAAAGTTGTCTTCTCTTGATCTTCCGGGGCAATAGGAATCTGAAAATATCCTGACATTCCATCCAGAAAACAGTAAAACTGATGCCCTGCTAATCGCTCCAACATTTGATCTATAAAAGGCAACGGAAAGTGATCCTTTCGGGTTGCGTCATTTAACCTTCTGTAATCAATGCAAACTCTCCATCCTGTGACTGTTCTAGTTGGGATGAGTTCATTCTTTTCATTCTTAATTACTGTCATCCCACCCTTCTTCGGAACCACCTGAGTTGGGCTTACCCAAGCACTATCGGAGATGGGGTAAATAATTCCTGCATCCAATAGTTTCACCACCTCTGCCTTCACAACCTCTTTCATGTTTGGGTTTAGTCTTCTTTGAGGATGGATCACCGATTTGAAGTTATCCTCCATTAAAATCTATGTGTGCAGAATGAGGGGTTTATTCCTTTTAGGTCTGCGATTTTCCATGCCAGCGCAGACTTGTGTTTCTTCAACACGTTTACTAGTTTATCTTTTTGTTCCCGAGAGATATTTGATGCTATAATCACGGGCAACTTCATCTCTTCTGCCAAAAATGCATATTCTAAGTGCTCTGGAAGTGTTTTTAACTCTAAATCGGGTGGCTCATCGATGGAAGGTTGAAGTCGGCCCCCCTTTGATCTGTCAATTTCTTCGAATTTAGTATCTTGTTGTTCATTAATGCATCCTGAAACCTTCTCTAGATCACACTCCTTGAGTTTGTTTTGGGACCCCAATCTAACTCCCAACTCACAAGCTTCCTCTATTAGGGTTGTAATCCCCATTGAAAAGACTTCTTGCTTGTGTTCCCAATAACCTGATTCAAACTGTGCAAGAACCTTCTCAAGGGTTTCTTCTGTGTCACCATTTGAAGAAGCTTGAGCTGATTTATCAAATTCGTCCAACACACTGCCCAATTCATAATTCATGTTCTGCTCCTTGTAGAATTGATCGATACTATCCACTATCTCTATACAAGGTTGTCTCACTGATTGCTCACACTCGGTATAATTTGGAAATGGTTGAGCGATAAACAACTGCATTTTCTGCTCAACTTCCTCCACTAGTCCCAAGAGTGTATCAAAAGCTTCACTTGCGTTAAACATTCCCTCGGTAAACTGAGATTAACGAGAGAAAAATTGGTAAGAATAGTGGTAGATAAAGAAACTGTGAAATAAACAACGAAGTAAATGATCGAAGTGACAAAAACAAGTATAAAAAATACGCCTATTCCCCGGCAACGGCGCCAAAAACTTGACACGACCTTTTGCGTGTGTACCGCAAGTGCACGGCCTTGTCGAAGTAATAAAATTAGCCCGGTGAGTGGGTAGTCGAATCCACAGGGAACAGGGATTAAAAATACGAGAAATTGCTATTCAGTCGTATGATATATGAGAAAACAATAATCGGAGTGATAAGTGGATTTCTGGAAATTAGAATAAAAGCAAGGGAAATGAATAGAAAGATGAAAGAAAGAAGAGTGCAAGTAAAAAGTAAAAGAGAGAGACTAGTAATGAATGAAAATAGTGTATCCGGACAAGTTACCTCTAGGACTTATGCTTCTAGTGCAAGACTATGCTATTATACTTTCCTATTGATGTTAATTGAGTCGAGGAAAATCCTTAAACACACGGTCCCAAACCTAAGGTCAACCGTGACTAACCCCAACACTATGTCCCGGCAATAGGATTCACGTCAACCCTTCACTATGTTGATTGCTCAACTAAGCCCCAGGGGAGTATTTCTACCTAAGCCTAACACTACGTGGAATTGCTTTAAGTTCTAGGGACTCCTAGTGATAAAACCTGTTCCTATGTGTAGTAGTTCTAACCCTTTGGTCCAGGTGGAAGAACCCTAGTCTAAATTAAGCCCCAGTGCATAGGATTCACGTCACCCCAAAGCCTTGGGGGAGTATGTCTACCTAGCACTTCACTCTATTTCGACCGCTAAGAAATCAAGGAATCGGAGGTAGGGCGAAATCACAACGGAAGGGAAAGGGGTACGGTGCTACCTCACAACTCTAAGTCTCAACCCTCTTCAATTTTAAGTAGTCTAATCCTATAGGAGTTGTCACACCTCCAAAGGATAACCTAGATTGTTCTCAATCCTTAGTGTCACGGCTAAGAGAAAACAATAGCAAAAGATAATTAAAATCAAAACTCGAATTTATTCATCAAAATTGGAAAAGCATAATAACATTGTCATAGAAACATAATTATCCTAGAGTTTTACAAGTCCGAATACCCACGAGGGGTTTAGCTCCTCATGGAGCTATACATGTTCATCAATTTATGAAAGAAAGCACAAACTAAAGACATCAATGAAAACCCCCTCGCGTATGGCGTGGCCGTGGTCTTGTGCGGCCGTCGAACGTCGGTGACGATGCCGATGGCGCGCTCCAATCCTCCACAAAATCCTCTCCGAAACCCTAGCCGCACCCTCCAGAAGTTGAGAAGAAAGATAGGTACAAAAGATGCCTAAAAATTCTCCAAATCGGGCTTTAAATAGGCTGAGTGCGGCTTTAATTTTTGAACTTATCAGGGCTTCACACGGCCGTGTCGAATTTCCACACGCCCGTGTGAAGCTTCCGTCTTTCCTGAAAAATTACTTCACACGGCCGTGTGGAATTTCCACACGCCCGTGTGAAGTCTCTGGCTTGCTGGAAAATATTTCACACGGCCGTGTGTTAATTCCACACGCCCGTGTGAACTCTCTGAACTCCCGATCTTTGGCAAAAAATGCACAGTAACTTGCTACAATGAATTGCTACAATAACAAGCTACAGTGCTTGCCGAAATGCTTCCGAATACGTTGTTCTTCATCGAGGCCATTAAATTGGGCACACAATCAATGGTAGATCATGTCAATTGCTTCAAGTCTTCTTTTTGGTAGAGTTCTCCTAAGCTACACAAGTCGGACTTGTTGTGAATGTGACTGCCTTTGTGCCCCTCCAAAAGGAGGTTGGCACACACTCACAAGTCCGGGGTTGTGCCTTGTCCTTGTTTGGTCTGAAAACTCCCCAACAACGGTGAACACGATCTAATTTCATTCCTATTCTCCAAATTAGCTCCATAAACCTACAATGCGCAAAAGTAAACAAATGCACACTATTTAGTGATAAAATCTGATTAAATTAATGCTTATTGCAAGATAATAATGCTTCGCATCATTACAACACGAGCACTCATCAGTAGTCTAACCCTAAAGGAGTTGTCACACCTCCAAAGGGTAACCTAAATTGTTCTCAACACTAGTGTCACGTCCAAGGGAAACATTAACAAGATGAAATTAAGATTGAAACTCAATTTTTATTCATCAATAATGGAAAAGCATAATAACGATGTCAAAGAAACATAAAAACCCTAGAGTTTACAAGTCCGAATACCCTCAAGGGGTTTAGCTCCTCATGGAGCTATACATGTTCATCAAAATAGAAAAGAAAGTACAAATCAAAGACATTGATGAAAACCCCCTTGTATATGGTGTGGCTATGGTCTTGTGCAACCATCGAACGTCGGTGATGATTCCGATGGTGCGCGCTAAACCTCCACGAAATCCTCTCCAAAACCCTAGCTGCACTCCCCAAGTTGAATAGAAAGATAGATCAAAAAGATCTCCCAAAAGGTCTCCAAAATCCCTTTTTATAATGTTGAATCGCGGCTTTAAAATCGGACTTATCGGGGGCTTCACACAGCCGTGTGGAATTCCCACACGCCAGTGTGAAGTTTCTGTCTGGCTGAAAAATCGATTCACACAGCCGTGAGGAATTTCCACATGCCCGTGTGAATTCTCTGAAACCCTGATTTTCGGCAGAAATTGAACAGTAGCTTGCTACAGTGTTTTGCAACAGCAACAAGCTGCAGTGCTGCTACAGTACTTGCCGAAATGCTCCCGAATCCGTTGTTCTTCATTGAGGCTATTGGTTGGGTACACAAACAATGTTAAGTCGTGCCGATTACTTCAAGTCTCCTTCTTTGTGAAGTTCTTCTAAGCTACACGAGTTAGACTTGTTGTGAATGTGATTGCCTTTGTGACCTCCAAAGGAGGTTGGCACACACTCACAAGTCAAGCTCGTGCCTTGTTCCTTACTTGGTCCGAAAACTTCCCAACATCGGCAAACACGACCTAATTTCGTTCTTCTTCTCCAATTTAACTCCACAAATCTTCAATGAACAAGAGTACACAAATACACACCATTTAGTGATAAAAACTGATAAAAGATATGCTCAATGTAAGATAATAACGCTTCGCGGTACTATAACTCAAGCACTTATCAAATCCCCCCACACTTAAGCTTTTGCTTGTCCTCAAGCAAAAATAAAATGTGAAAGTACTTAGGAAGAACAATTGAAAATGCTCGGCCTTAGGTTCACCAAAAGTATGCAAAAGAAGCATTCTACAAGTAAGAGGAAATCAAAACAATGCATAAGGTTATCATTGCTCTAGCTAAAAACTCGAATCAAAAAGGATGAAAACTTGAAAATATGTTGTGTGTGCGATTTCACTCAAGAGAACCAACGAGTACTCCTCAAACTTTTGTTAGAAAGGACTTATTTATATACAAAAACAAAACTAAAGAGAGAAGAAAGTAGTAGCTTCACACATCCTTGAAGGTAGCCCTTTCTTAGGCGGCGGCCAAAAGTGGCTTTAACACTTTCGAGGAGGTAGCTCTTTCTATCGGGGTAGTAGCTTTCACGCATCGCCTAAGATAGCTCTTTCTCTCATTAGGGCATAACTTGTATCCGACTTATGAGAGTAGCTACATACTTCATAGGTGGTAGCTTTTTCCACCCCAAATGCATACATAAAACAAAGTAACTATTCACAAACTCATATATATATATATATATATTTTTTTTTTCTTTTTCTCTTTTCCATATTTGTTTTTATTTATTTTTTTTAATATATGCATTTTCTAAAGTAAAACTAAGAACGATCATAAACTTATCCTTAAAAACTTCAAGATTGAGTTTCCAAAAGATTCCAAGAGTAAGTTGTGCAATATAAGATAATCGAGCAAAAATTCCCTATAATTCAAGTAGAAACTAGAGCATGATAGGATACAATGTTAAAATTTCTCCTAAACTCTAAGAATACAACCGTTGCAACTAAGGTGAACCGCCATAGGCTACATGAGCATGAACAATTGAACGCACAAGTAAAGGTGTGTGCAATGTGAACTCCCCTCCACACTTAAGATGTACATTGTCCCCAATGTATACATGCAAGCACAATAATAAGTAACAAATAAAAACAATTAGTGTGGAAGTGGGCAATTGAAACATTACTCCCCTGAACTCCAAGTGTTGTGTTTGATGGAGCTAGGTCATTGAGAGTGGAGTCTTAATGGTTTGTGGAGCACACACGGTCCCATGACAGTGCCAATGACTGTTCCTCAAAATCCTTGCATCCAAGACCATCTGCGCACACATATACAAGTGTTCAGTATAGCTTAAGAAAACCCAAAACAAAGCTCGAGTATATAAATATATGAAAATGAAATACAACTCAAGACAAAATAAAAATAGACGGAAAAATAAAAGCAAACCCAGAAGGAGAGTCCTTTCTGGGTACTACAAATCTAACAGAAATAGAAAATAAAAGTGCAACAGAAAACCAAAATCAAAAACTACGACGCCCCCGCGTCGGTGTCTTGAATAGTGGCCTCTGGTGCTGTTGGAGGCTCTAAGGGCGCAAGTGGATCTGCTTCTGCTGGAGGAGATGGTGGTGGAGGGGTAGAAGCTCGGGGTCGGACCACGAATGGTGCTGACACGGCTTGCTCTAGGAGTCTCTGTATAGTGTCAAGCCATGCCATGGTCTCTAAGTGCTGCGCAGCCTGTGTAGCCCTAATCTCGGCCTGCTCTGACTGTAGCACACCCACTGCTCTCTCGAGGCGCTCTAGTCGATCCTGGCCTCTCGAGGTGGCTCCGGCGCGGTGGGTGGTGCCTCTGTCTCTGTATCCGCTGCGGGTGGCTCCAAGGCTGCCTGGGACCCCTCGGCCGGATAGGCATCGGGCAAGTTTAGTACATACTGCTGGTAATGTTTCCAGGCCATGCCCATTTGTCTCAACATCTCCAAGTTGATTGGGGAAGGTGTGATCATCCTTTCTATCCCTCTGATTGCTGCCTGAAGACCCATCCCCTTCGTAAGTCTTGTAATATATGGCCCTGAAAAAATCGTTCCAAGCCTGGGGTACTGACTTTGATGATGCATGGATTCGGCGAGTATATACCCAAGATGGAGCGGCTCCTTCTGTACCATTGAATGTAAATAAAGGAGCTCTTGCCGACTAAGGATCCCTGTACTATCGCCCCGGCCATTTATTGACCTACTCAGAATAGCGTTGACACACCCCTTGCGTGTGTGTACCGCAAGTGCACGGGTTGTCGAAAGTAATAATTATCCCGGTGAGTAGGCTAGTCGAATCCACAGGGAACGGAAGTACTAGTAATAACTGATTCTTAGTTATCTAGTCGAATCAATGATATGAAGCAATGGGTATAATGTGTAAAATAAGAAAATCGCAAGAAAGAAAACAAATAAAAGGAAAAGGGTAAAGGAGATCTCAATCAATGAGGATGAGATACCCGGGTAATGATCCCCCTAGACTCTATCATGAAGTGCAAGACTAACTAAATGCTTCTAAACCGAGTTCTATGAGTCGAGGTAATCCAATAACAATCGATCCCTGCTTTCAGGCCACCGATACTAGTCCCCTACAAGGTCCCGGCAGAGAAATCGCTCAATCTCAACACCTCGCACCCCTATATGGTTGCATAAAACTTAGGGAATACGGTGATAGGAAACACTCAATCGGAAGGGAAAGGGGACACTCCTCTATCTCAAGACTCACCCTCTCAACCCTCTTTAACCTTGTATGTTCTAATCCCTAATGGAGACCTCTCTCTCACCAAGGAAACAAATCAAACATACAAAACAACCATACGAATCAATAAGACATGCAAGCAATGATTAAACAAGATTAAAACTCAAATAAACTCGGACTTAAAAGAAAGCATAAAGAAAGTTAATACATGAATCGAAACCTAGGGTTCACATGCCCTAGTATCTACTAGGGTTTAACCCTCCATGGGGCTTATTACAAAGCAAAACATAACACAATGAAAAGCAATGTAAACCATGGAAGTAAACCCCCTTGAATTCGTGATGATGGCCTTGATGGGTCGCTCAACATCTTGAAGGATCCTTCTCCGAAGCTAGGTCGTCAATGACTCCCTCGATGGTATGACGGAGGAAAGAACTATCAAAGTTGGTGAAGAACGGCCCTCAAATTCGGCAAAGACCTCCTCCTCAAACCCTAGCCGCTTCGCCTCTCAAAAGCCACACAAAAGATTCTCTAAAAATCGGCAAATCGGGGTATTTATAAATCTGAAAACGTGCCAGTCACGTGTCTTCACGCGACCACGTGAGATCCCACGCGGTCGGGGGGACTGCAGAATTCCCACGCGGTCGCGTGGGATTTTGATGCGGTCGCGTGAACAGTAATTTCTGCTACAATCATGTAGTGAGTTATAAGACTTCTCCTCCTTCGAATCATCATTTGAGAGTTTTAACTATTTTCACACAAGTTGGGACATAAAGGTGTGACTGCCTTTGTGCCCTTCCATCACATAAATCATCTTGAATCCTTCAGGAAGTTTGCACACACCCTCATGTGCATGACCCCCTCTTGTGCCTTGACACTTGTGTTGTACAAAAGTTCCCAACAATATGTCTTTATAACCCATCTTTGCTTCCTTTTCCTTCTTTAACACTTTCGCAACCTAATTGCATAAAAGAACACCAAAATACACTTTGTGAGACATAATCCATGGTGAAATGATGCTCAATGCATATAAAACAAGTAAGTAAAACATGTATAATCAAGCACTTATCAAACTCCCCCACACTTAAGCCTTTGCTTGTCCTCAAGCAAAATTAACCATAAACTCATGAAAAGCAAAAAGAAGTGCTTGGACTTAGGTTCACCAAGAGGGTACGAGAATAAAATTCTAAAATCATGGAGAAAAACAAACAATAGATGAAACAATCAATACTCTAGCAAATAATCCAATCAAAAATGAAAGTACTAAAGTCCGAAAGCGTGTGTGTGTGAAAGCTCAACTCATGTCAACACTATATCCATTACTCAAAGTCTTTATTAGCAATGGGACTTATTTATAAACAAAAAGAATAGGTAGTAGCTTCACACATCCTCTAAGGTAGCCCTTTCCCGAGATGCATCCCGAGTGGCTTTCACACTTTCGAGGTGGTAGCTCTTTCAACCGAAGGTGGTAGCTTTCACACATCCTATGAGATAGCTCTTTCTCTCATTAGGGCATAACAAGTATCCGACTTATGAGAGTAGCTTCATACAACATAGGTGGTAGCTCTTTCCACCCCCTATATACAAACAAACAAAACTAGAATTCTGAATTTTTTTTGTTTTGTTTTTTGTTTTGTTTTTGTTTGTTTTTGTTTTTTTTTTCGAATAAAACTAACACTAGAAAATCCCACAATAATGGACTAGAGTAAGTTTCCATAGGTTTAATGAGTGAGAAAAAGTGCATTAATTAGCAATCGGACAAAAATTTCAAGAAAATTGGATAAAAACTAGAGCATGATAAAACCTAATGTTTACAACCTCCAAAAACTAAGAATTAAACTCTCAACCCTAAGGTGAACCTTCATGGGCAACATGAGCATGATCTTTAAAACTCAAGTAAAGGCCATGTATAAGGTGAACCCTCCCCCACACTTAAGATGTACATTGTCCTCAATGTACACATGTAACCACAATAAAAATATATGCAAGAAAAACATAATGTGGGTGAAAATGCAATTAAAACAACACTCCCCTGAACTCCTTGTCGATCGATTTGTGAAGCTAACTCGAGGATGTGTTATTGTTCCACGGGTTGTGATCCTCACACGACCAAGTCACATGGTCATGTATTTATGACAAAAACATCATCATCATCACTCTCAAGGCCATCTGCATGGATTCAAGGGGTTCAGTGAAGCTCAATAAAAATAGAAAAGTTGCACGAGTTCTTACGAATGAAGCAAAATAAAGCACAACTCGCACAATTAAAACAAAGTATAAAGATAACTAAAGTCTAAAAGATAAAATAAAGAAAACTAGAAAGGAAAACTAAATTAAAGAAAACTAAAGTCTCATGAGTGGGACGCCTCAAGCATTAGCATCATCTGCTGGTGCTGCTGGTGTGTTAGAAGGCATGTCCTCATCCAAGGTCAGCTATAAATGATCAAGGCATTTTTGGAGCAAGCTTTTTAGTCCTTGGTGTCATACCTGCAAGAAAATTGCCAAAGAAGTGCAAATTTACATGATATGGCAAGATGCAGGAATCCACATGGGCGTGTGGGCAAGCCACGCGCCCACGTGGCTTAATTTGCCACGTTTCCAGCCCAAGTGGGCGTGTGGGATAGTCACGCGCCCGTGTGGACGCGTTCTAGCACGGCAGAAGGACCACGCGACCGTGTGACCCAGCCACGCGGTCATGTGGCTTTTCGGTCGAAGATTGGTGAGCTCCACTCAGTCGCGTGGGCCGAGCCACGAGCCCGCGTGGGCTGTTGGCCGGTCCACGCGGCCGTGTGGCTAGGCCACGCGGCCCGCGTGGACGTCCAACCATGGCCAAAGAGCCATAGTTGGGCTCCAACGCCTCACTAAGCTTCGTTTACATGTTTTCTAAGTGTTTTCACAATGTTTTCCATGGAAAATATCATCCAAGAAACAAGAAAACTCGATGGAATTGAACATGAAAGCATGGACATGATAGGGGGAGATGAGGCCTTACCGACGCGAATCGATGGAGAAAACTTGATGCAAATGCCGGCAAAACACTTCTAAATCTCGAGTAAGTCGAAGAAAAATGGATTTGAAATCTTATGGATGGGAAGTTTGGAGAGGAAGAGATGAGAAAATGAAGAGTTGTAAGTTATGGATAATGAATGATGACTCTTCATCTATGTTTATAGGCCACATGGGGGTGTGGGAATTCCACACCCCCGCGTGGGTACTGTACACGGCCGCATGAGAATCTCACGCGGCCACGTGAGCTGCAGAATTTCTACAGACAGTCCACGCGGCTCTCCAAACTTCACAATTAACCCTATTCTTCAACAATTATCATGCATTACACCCTGAATCATGTCATACATGTGAAAAACACTACAAATCACCAAAAAATTTCCTTGAAAAGTTCAACACCAACAAAAATTAATCAAGGTACTCACTCATGGTAATTATTACTATAGAATTTAAAATCTAAACTAGAAAGCAATTAAAAATTTGGGTTGCCTCCCAAGTAGCGCTTGTTTTACGTCACTAAGCTTGGCATACCTCTTCCTTACCTTATGGAGGCTTGAAAAGAGTGTGTTCCTCCCGACTAGACATTGCATAGCTACTTCCTTTAAACCAAAAATCTACTTGCCGGGGTGGAGTTTTTGTTGGAGAGGCCAACCATCTTACCTTTGGCCTCCAAGAAACAATTTGGGTTGGGAATTGTCCAAGCTTATCATCGGTGGGTCATTGGATGGTTTAAATATCCTACCCACATCTTCTCCCAAACCCAAAATCTCTTTCTTGCATTCAATGAGTTGATTAATCCGAAAGAAAGGTGCTTGCTCCATTACCTTAGGGCTTGCTTCTTCTTGTGTATTTTCAGCTTGAAATGAACATGATGTTAGCAAATTCCCTTGAAAATTTCGTTGCACACAAGCATAATCTTCATTCAAGCAATCTAAATTCTGAAAATGATGTTCTTCTTCTGTCCTTTCAATTTCTACATCAATGTACTCAATTTTCCCTACTTCATCAATGTGGTTCATGGCCTTGTCATGCGTGGAAGAAACTTGCCTTGCTTGTTCAAATTCTTCTTTTTCCTTAGCAAGTGTGTCTAAAATCTCTCCTATATGATGCTCAATGTTTTTTAGGGAGATTTCATGACATCTTAAGGTGGCTTCAACATCTTCGAAGCGGGCATCGGTTGCTTCAATGAATTTGAGTAATACGCTTTCCAACCGAAGTACATCCTCCTCATGCTTCTCATCCATATGGAATTCTTCTATAGGTGCTTCCCATTGCTGTCCATCAATATTCCATAAGTGGTTCGGGTAGCTCCATTGATTTGGATGATGTGTACTACGATATTGGTTGCTTTGTTGTTATGCAGAAATAAGTCTATCAAGTTTTCCACTGAAATCTTCAATCTGAAAATATAACTTTGTAATTGGATCAATCATCATTCAAGTACCTTGCAAGAAAAAGTAACACGAGTCAAACAAAACAAATGAGAACGGTGGAAGAAAAAGAAAGCGTGAAATAGACAAGATAACGTAAATGATAAATGGCTAGAGCAACAAAGACTTAGCGTTTCTAGTATCCTATTCCCCGGCAACGGCGCCAAAAACTTGACACACCCCTTGCGTGTGTGTACCGCAAGTGCATGGGTTGTCGAAGTAATAATTATTGACACACCCCTTGCGTGTGTGTACCGCAAGTGCACGGGTTGTCGAAGTAATAATTATACCCGGTGAGTAGGGTAGTCGAATCCACAGGGAACAGGGCTACTAGTACTAACTTCTTCTCTGCAATCTAGCCTAACGACTAATGTGATTTTGTGGTGATCTAGTGTGCATAGAAATTAATACCAGAGATGAATAGGCAAAGGGTAAATAAAGGGAGATCTCAATCAATGAAGATGAGATACCCGGGCAATGCTCCCCCTAGGCTCTATCATGAAGTGCAAGACTAACTAAATGCTTCTAACCGAGTTCTATGAGTCGAGGTAATCCAAGAATAATCGGTCCCTGCCTCCAGGCCACCGATACTAGTCCCCTACAAGGTCCCGGCGGAGAAATCGCTCAATCTCAACACCTCACACCCCATATGACCGCAATGAGTTCTAGGGATACCTAAGAGTGAAACCGATTCCTAAAATTAGATCTAACCCTACTTCTAGGCGGAAGATCCCTAAACCCCTACAAAGGTCCCGACGGAGAAATCTATCAATCTCACACCTCACACCCCATATGGTTGCATAAAACTTAGGGAATACGGAGATAGGAAACACTCAATCGGAAGGGAAAGGGGACGCTCCTCTATCTCAAGACTCACCCTCTCAACCCTCTTTAACCTTGTATGTTCTAATCCCTAATGGAGACCTCTCTCTCACCAAGGAAACAAATCAAACATACCAAACAACCATACGAATCAATAAGGCATGCAAGCAATGATTAAACAAGATTAAAACTCAAATAAACTCGGACTTAAATGAAAGCATAAAGAAAGTCAATACATGAATCGAAACCTAGGGTTCACATACCCAAGTATCTACTAGGGTATAGCCCTCCATGGGGCTTATTACAAAGCAAAACATAACACAATGAAAAGCAATGTAAATCATGGAAGTAAACCCCTTTGAATTCGTGATGATGGCCTTGATGGGTCGCTCAACATCTTGAAGGATCCTTCTCCGAAGGTAGGTCGCCAATGACTCCCTCGATGCTATGACGGAGGAAAGTACTATCAAAGTTAGTGAAGAACGGCCCTCCAATTCGGCAAAGACCTCCACCTCAAACCCTAGCCGCTTCGCCTCTCAAAAGCCACACAAAAGATACCAAAAGAATCGGCAAAAAGGGCTATTTATAAGCCTGAAACGCGTCAATCACGTGCCTCCACGCGACCACGTGAGATCCCACGCGGTCGCGTGGGCTGCAGAATTCCCACGCGGTCGCGTGGGATTTTGACGCGGTCGTGTGAACAGTAATTTCTGCTACCGTACTGCTACAGTGGAATGCACAGTGTTTTGCTACAGTGCTCTTCATAAACGCGATCCAAACTCTCTCATCTTGAGGCTACATTGTCGGGCACATGTCCATGTAGTGAGTTATAAGACTTCTTCTTCTTCGAATCATCATTCGAGAGTTTTAACTATCTTCACACAAGTTGGGACATGAAAGTGTGACTGTCTTTGTGCCCTTCCATCGCACAAATCATCTTGAATTCTTCAGGAAGTTGGCACACACCCTCATGTGCATGATCCCCTCTTGTGCCTTGACATTTGTGTTGTATAAAAGCTCCCAACAATACGTCTTTATAACCCATCTTTGCTTCCTTTTCTTCCTTTAACACTTCCACAACCTAATTGCATAAAAGAACACCAAAATACACTTAATGAGACATAATCAATGGTAAAATGATGCTCAATGTATGTAAAACAAGTAGGTAAAACATGTATACTCAAGCACTTATCAATTATACCCGGTGAGTAGGGTAGTCGAATCCACAGGGAACAGGGCTACTAGTACTAACTTCTTCTCTGCAATCTAGCCTAATGACTAATGTGATTTTGTGGTGATCTAGTGTGCATAGAAATTAATACTAGAGATGAATAGGCAAAGGGTAAATAATTGGAGATCTCAATCAATGAAGATGAGATACCCGGGCAATGCTCCCCCTAGGCTCTATCATGAAGTGCAAGACTAACTAAATGCTTCAATGAAGATGAGGTAATCCAAGAATAATCGGTCCCTGCCTCCAGGCCACCGATACTAGTCCCCTACAAGGTCCCGACGGAGAAATCGCTCAATCTCAACACCTCACACCCCATATGACCGCAATGAGTTCTAGGGATACCTAAGAGTGAAACCGATTCCTAAAATTAGATCTAACCCTACTTGTAGGCGGAAGATCCCTAACCCCCTACAAAGGTCCCGGCGAAGAAATCACTCAATCTCAACACCTCACACCCCATATGGTTGCATAAAACTTAAGGAACACGGAGATAGAAAACACTCAATTGGAAGGGAAAGGGGACACTCCTCTATCTCAAGACTCACCCTCTCAACCCTCTTTAACCTTGTATGTTCTAATCCCTAATGGAGACCTCTCTCTCACCAAGGAAACAAATCAAACATACCAAACAACCATACGAATCAATAAGGCATGCAAGCAATGATTAAACAAGATTAAAACTCAAATAAACTCGGACTTAAAAGAAAGCATAAAGAAAGTTAATACATGAATCGAAACCTAGGGTTCACATGCCCAAGTATCTACTAGGGTTTAACCCTCCATGGGGCTTATTACAAAGCAAAACAAAACACAATGAAAAGCAATGTAAACCATGGAAGTAAACCCCCTTGAATTTGTGATGATGGCCTTGATGGGTCGCTCAACGTCTTGAAGGATCCTTCTCCGAAGCTAGGTCGCCAATGACTCCCTCGATGCTATGACGGAGGAAAGAACTATCAAAGTTGGTGAAGAACGGCCCTCCAATTCGGCAAAGACCTCCTCCTCAAACCCTAACCGCTTCGCCTCTCAAAGGCCACACAAAAGATCCTCTAAAAATTGGCAAATCGGGGTATTTATAAATCTGAAAACGTGCCAGTCACGTGTCTTCACGCGACCACGTGAGATCCCATGCGGTCACGTGAACAGTAATTTCTGCTACAGTACTGCTACAGTGAAATAAACAATGTTTTTGCTACAGTACTCTTCATAAACGCGATCCAAACTCTCTCATCTTGAGGCTACATGGTCGGGCACACGTCCATGTAGTGAGTTATAAGACTTCTCCTCCTTCGAATCATCATTTGAGAGCTTTAACTATCTTCACACAAGTTGGGACATGAAGGTGTGACTGCCTTTGTGCCTTTCCATCACATAAATCATCTTGAATCCTTCAGGAAGTTGGCACACACCCTCGTGTACATGACCCCCTCTTGTGCCTTGACACTTGTGTTGTACAAAAGTTCCCAACAATATGTCTTTATAACCCATCTTTGCTTCCTTTTCCTTCTTTAACACTTTCGCAACCTAATTGCATAAAAGAACACCAAAATACACTTTATGAGACATAATCCATGGTGAAATGATGCTCAATGCATATAAAACAAGTAAGTAAAACATGTATACTCAAGCACTTATCAAGCGTGAATGTATCTATAGGCCGGTCGTGATAGACAAGTAGCTTTTGATACACCTGGTTCATAGTTCCCTTGTCCACACAATACTCTGTAAGCTCCTTGAGGAGTCAAACTGCCGAGATAGTCAGTTGGAAGGCTCTTGTACTCCTCTGTCTTAGTTAACGCCTCATTGTATAACCCCATATAAATGGAAAATTGTGTCACTGACATATTGCACTCATGCTCAAATGCCCGAAACTGTATAGAATTTGCATTCGTCAACTCTCTACTTGTTTTGTCAAACTAGAATGATGAGAGCACCTCCAAAGTAAGCAAACGATTTGCTGGATCTCGAATAGATAGCAAGCTCTTCCAACTTCCGACCGCAACAAGTTCTTCAATCAGCTGGTCTTAAACAGTCTATGTCCAAGTACCGAGATTGTCCAATCTTGAGTTTCGCCAATCTTCTATATATTTCTCGGTGTTCAGACGTGATGAAGTTGATTGGCTCTGGAGAATGTTCTCGTGCCCTTTTATTGGTTTCTTTCCTAGGTGCCATTCCTGAAAAGAATTTAAAGAAAGTCAGTCACTTTGTTTTAATAATTTGCATCCACACGCCCGTGTGGATTGTTGGGCGGACATAGCTGCAAGGTTGTAGAATCAAAACTCCATATTCATATAAAAATTCGCTTCAAAACGCTTGTAAACTCATTGGTAACCAGGTTAATCATGCAGAACATCCAAAATACTTATCATGAACGATCTAAATCTGGATTGATAGAGAAGAAGGGTTTGTCGTTCTCACTGACGGTGTGGATGGGGAAAAATTTGGAGTCAGTCGGAAAACTCGAAAAAAAACCTCAAAGAATGTAGGAAACAGTTCGAGAAGTGGTTTGATAAGGTTGGAGAGTGTTTTGGAGTGAAAACGAAAGAGACACGAGTGAATTCCAAAAGAAACAGTTCGACTTTTGAAGTACTGGGGGTTCACACGGCCGTGTGGCAATGTCACACGGTCGTGTACCTATACAATGAAGGTTCACAGAGGCCGGTACAAGCCCTTGTGTGCACTCGGTTTGCTCCCTGGGCTACCCCACACGGGTGTGTGTTAATTCCATACGCCCGTGTGTTCATCCTGGCCAAGAACAAGACCAGTCACAGGGGCACCCACACGCCCCTGTGGCTTTTCTGGAGTAACCCGAGAATACTCTAAGTGTTCCACACAGCCGTGTGGAAATTCCACACGGCCGTATGCCTTCACAAGCTCTTCCATAGGGGCAGCCACACGCCCCTGTGTTTTCTCGGGAAAGAAGGGGAAGTTTCTTCAGAATTTCACACGGCTGTGTGTCTTAACACCTGAGCACTCACAGTGGCATCCACACGCCCCTGTGGACTCTCAAGGATGAGAGTTTACGTTCTGCAGAACTTCACACGCCCGTGTGGAAAATCCACACGGCCGTGTGGCCTTCACAGGGTTGCTCACAGGGGCATAAACACGGCCCCTGTGACGCTCGAGATGAGCTCTGAGATGGTTCACATGGCCGTGTGGAAATTCCACACGGCCGTGTGTTCTCTCTGGATGACTCAGAAAAATTACAGGTTCTATAGGAAATTCTAGAAACACATTCATAACACTTAGAGCCTGTATAAACGATAAAAATATGACTAGAGATCCATAAAAACACACTCAAACGACCCAAAACTTTCGTCAATCATCATTTAGGCACACGAAAACATCAACGATCCACAAGAAAATCATAACACAAGCATGTATGAATTAAGACATCCACACTAAGACTCTTATTCATGCTAACACTAAACCAAACATTAGAAAAGTAATAAAAGCTTGGGTTGCCTCCCAAGAAGCGCTTATTTAACATCACTTAGCTTGACGTACCTGGCTTACCTCATGGCGGTTTGAGAAAGAATACCTCCTTGTTATCACCACAAACTTCACCACCAAAGTACGGCTTCAATCGATGCCCATTCACTTTGAATGTACCCTTCTCCGGATGAGTGATCTCAATTGCCCCATGGGTGGATACGTGTGTGACTGTATACGGGCCAAACCATCTTGATTTTAGTTTACCAGGAAAGAGCCGTAATCTTGAATTGAATAATAGTACTTTATCGCCCACTTTGAATTCTTTAGGTGGCTTAATATGTTTGTCATGCCACTTCCTGATCTTTTCTTTATAGATTCTGGCATTCTCATATGCTTTTAATCTCCACTCATCAAGCTCATTAAGATGGAGCAGTCTTTGTTCACCGGCCTTCCTCAAATCAAAATTCATCGCTTTGATTGCCTAATACGCCTTATGTTCAAGCTCCACCGGCAGGTGGCAGGACTTCCCATAAACCAAATTGTATGGTGTAGTTCCTATAGGATTCTTATATGCTGTTCGATGAGCCCAGAGTGTATCATCTAACCTCTCAGACCAATCTCGCTTCTTTTGCTCTACAGATTTTGCCAGAATCCTCTTAAGTTCTCTGTTGGTTACCTCAACTTGTTGATAAGTGCCTGAGTATACATGTTTTATCCACTTATTTTACATGCATTGAGCATCATTTTACCATGGATTATGTCTCATAAAGTGTATTTTGGTGTTCTTTTATGCAATTAGGTTGTGAAAGTATTGAAGCAGGAAAAGGAAGCAAAGATGGGTTATAAAGACCTATTGTTGGGAGTTTTTGTACAACACAAGTGTCAAGGCACGAGAGGGGATCATACACATGAGGGTGTGTGCTAACTTCCAGAAGAATTCAAGTTAATTTGTGTGATGGAAGGGCACAAAGCAGTCACACCTTCATGTCCCTTCTTGTGTGAAGATACCTAAAGCTTCCAAATGATGGTTCGATGGAGGAGAAGTCTTATAACTCACCACATGGACGTGTGCCCAACCATGTGGCCTCAAGATAAGAGAGTTTGGATCGCGATTTATGACGAGTACTGTAGCAAAACACTGTTTACTTTTACTGTTCACGCGACCGCGTCAAAATCCTACGCGACCGCGTGGGAATTCTGCAGCCCACGCGACCGCATGGGATCTCACGTGGTCGCGTGAAGACACGTGACTGGGACATTTTCAGGCTTATAAATAGCCCTTTTTGCCGATTCTTTTGCTATCTTTTGTGTGGCTTTTGAGAGGCGAAGCGGCTGGGGTTTGAGGAGGAGGTCTTTGCCGAATTGAAGGGTCGTTCTTCACCAACTTTGATAGTTCTTTCCTCCATCATAGCATCGAGGGAGTCGTTGGCGACCTAGCTTCGGAGAAGGATCCATCAAGACGTTGAGCGACCCATCAAGGCCAATCATCACGAATTCAAGGGGGTTTATTTCCATGGTTTACATTGCCTTTCATTGTGTTATGTTTTGCTTTGTAATAAGCCCCATGGAGGGCTAAACCCTAGTAGGTATTTGGGCATGTGAACCCTAGGATCTTACTCTTTATATTGATTTACTTCATGCTTTCTATTGAATCCGAGTTTATTTGATTTTCAATCTTGTTTCATCATTGCTTGCATGCCTTATTGATTAGTATGGTTGTTTGGTATGCTTGATTTGTTGCCTTGGTGAGAGAGAGGTCTCCATTGGGGTTAGAACATATGAGATTGAAGAGGGTTGAGAGGGTGAGTCATGAGATAGTGGAGCGTCCCCTTTCCCTTCCGATTGAGTGTTTCCTATCTCCGTATTCCCTAAGCTCTATGCAACCATATTTGTTGTGAGGCATGAGATTGAGAGATTTCTCTGCCGGGACCTTGTATGGGGTTAGGGATCTTTTACCTAGAAGTAGGGTTAGATCTATTTTTAGGAATCGGTTTCACTCTTAGGTATCCCTAGAGTTCATTACGGTCATATGGGGTGTGAGGTGTTGAGATTGAGCGATTTCTCCGCCAGGACCTTGTAGGGAACTAGTATCGGTGGCCTGGACTCAGGGGCCGATTGTTCTTGGATTACCTCGACTCATACAACTCGCCCTAGAAGAATTAAGTGAATCTTGTACTTCATGTTAGATCCTAGAGGAAGCATGGCCCGGGTACCTCATCTTTGTTGATTGAGATCTCTCTTTATTTACCTTTAGCCTATTCATCTCTGGTATTAATTTCTATGCACACTAGATCACCACAAAATCACATTAGTCCTTAGGCTAGATTGCAGAGAAGAAGTTAGTACTAGTAGCCCTGTTCTCTGTGGATTCGACTACCCTACTCACCGGGTATAATTATTACTTCGACAACCCGTGCACTTGCGGTAAACACACGCAAGGGGTGTGTCAAGTTTTTGGCACCGTTGCCGGGGAATAGAATACTAGTAACGCTAAGTCTTTGTTGCTCTAGCCATTTATCGTTTACGTTATCTTGTCTATTTCACACTTTCTTTTTCTACCACCGTTCTCATTTGTTTTCTTTGACTTGTGTTACATTTTCTTGCAATGTACTTGAATGATGATTGATCCAATTACAAAGTTATATTTTCAGATTGAAGATTTCAGTGGAAAACTTGATAGACTTATTTCTGCACAACAACAAATCAACCAATATCGCAGCACACATCATCCAAATCAATGGAGCTACCCAAACCACTTATGGAATATTGATGGACAGCAATGGGAAGCACCTATAGAAGAATTTCATATGGATGAGAAGCATGAGGAGGATGTTGATAAACGCCTAAACATACGTATTTTCCATGTATTCGGGTGTATGTATTACGTATTTTTCTATGAGTTGACGCCCGTTTTTGTCTGAATTGGTTTCTTTCGTGTTACAGGTACTGATGTGACCCCTTCGAGCTCGTTGATAGAATTTGAGAAGAAATCGGCGACGAAAACACTATTTCTGAGCGGGGGTACTGTAGCACGAACCCTTTGGCGAAATGGCTAAGTCTGGAGGTTCATGCGGGCTGTCATGCGGGCACTGCAGAGGCCGCATATGGTACTATAGCAGTTCTACTGTAGTAGTTTCACTGTAGCGGCACTGTAGCAACTTACGCGATTTCGGGATTTTTCTCGGGAATTTTCTCTCCCCGCATGGGGGGCCGCATAACCCACTGGAAAAGGTTTTTAAGGGTTTTGGGTTCATTTGGAGAGGGGGGCTAAGTCTTGAGAAAAGCTACACTTCACCATCTTCTTTGGGAGCTTGAGGCCGGCTTTTGGAGGCATTTCTTGAGGAGAGCACGACGGGGAGAGCACGAGACGACGAATCCACGCCTTCGATTTGCATTTGAGAGGAAGTTTGACAAAGGAAGCCACTCCTTGGGTGGCGTCTTTGGAAGCGTCATTCGGCCTTGATCTTTTCAGGGGGTGTTTTCATTATGCTTTTGGTTGTTTTTATGTATTTACTCGCTTACTTTGTGATCATGAGCAACTAAACCCCGAGGTCACCGGATGTAGGTAAACCTTGGGGGTGAACTTGTGTATTTTGGATGCTACTTTCTAGTTTATGTACTTGGTTTGGTTTGTGATCCTTGTTTGGTGGCTCTTGAATGCCTTGATATGTATGAGAACTCTATATGTCAATTCCTAGACAATGGTAGGTTGCATGACCATTGCCTTAGTATTAGGCTCACCAAGCTTGGAAGGGAATACATGTACGAATATGCCGTGACCATCAGGTATTTGTACCCCCTCCAATTGTTAGGGTTGTCCTTGATTGTGTTTCAACCCTAGCTTGGGGAAATCCACTAAACCCTTTGCAATCGTACAAGGATTTGGGCGGAAGCAATTCCGTATTCCAATACTTGTATTTGATTAGGGACCAACGCCGTGACCATCGGGTTGGTCTAATCTAGGGTTTCCCGGTCCAAACCACCCACGTGCATGCTAGTTAGGGCATCCTTAGCACTTTAGTAGCCCCCGAGGGAATCCTTATCCGTGGCCATTCCCTCACCTTGATTTTTCCCCTCCGTATTTATACTTGCTATTTGCATGCTCTTTGTTTTAGTAGGTTATTGGTAGTTCTTCTTCCAAGTGATTGATTAGGTCAAACAACATTGTGATAAGGAAGTAAGAATAGCTTCTCGGGCCCTTGGGGATACGACCCCCTCGTGTTCGCGCGAGGGGTATTACTTGGCGACCCCGTGCACTTGCGGGTGAGCGATTCAAGCGCGTTACCAGATGTACTTCGGTTGGAAAGCGTATTACTCAAATTCATTGAAGCAACCGATGCCCGCTTCGAAGATGTTGAAGCCACCTTAAGATGTCATGAAATCTCCATCAAAAACATTGAGCATCATATAGGAGAGATTTTAGACACACTTGCTAAGGAAAAAGAAGAATTTGAACAAGCAAGGCAAGTTTCTTCCACGCATGACAAGGCCATGAACCACATTGATGAAGTAGGGAAAATTGAGTACATTGCTGCAAAAATTGAAAGGACAGAAGAAGAACATCATTTTCAGAATTTGGTTTGCTTGAATGAAGATTATGCTTGTGTGCAACGAAATTTTCAAGGGGATTTGCTAACATCATGTTCATTTCAAGCTGAAAATACACAAGAAGAAGCAAGCCCTAAGGTAATGGAGCAAGCACCTTTCTTTCGGATTAATCAACTCATTGAATGCAAGAAAGAGATTTTGGGTTTGGGAGAAGATGTGGGTAGGATATTTAAACCATCCAATGACCCGCCGATGATAAGCTTGGACAATTCCCAACCCAAATTGTTTCCTTGGAGGCCAAAGGTAAGATGGTTGGACTCTCCAACAAAAACTCCACCCCGGCAAGTAGATTTTTGGTTTAAAGGAAGTAGCTATGCAATGTCTAGTCGGGAGGAACACACTCTTTTCAAGCCTCCATAAGGTAAGGAAGTGGTACGTCAAGCTTAGTGACGTAAAACAAGCGCTACTTGGGAGGCAACCCAAATTTTTAATTGCTTTCTAGTTTAGATTTTAAATTCTATAGTAATAATTACCATGAGTGTGTGCCTTGATTAATTTTTGTTGGTGTTGAACTTTTCAAGGAAAAGTTTTGGTGATTTGTAGTGTTTTTCACATGTATGACATGATTCAGGGTGTAATGCATAATAATTGTTGAAGAATAGGGTTAATTTTGAAGTTTGGAGAGCCGCGTGGACTGTCTGCAGAAATTCTGCAGCTCACGTGGCTGCGTGAGATTCTCACGCAGCCGTGTACAGTACCCACGCGGGGGTGTGGAATTCCCACACCCCCATGTGGCCTATAAACATAGATGAAGAGTCATCATTCATTATCCATAACTTACAACTCTTCATTTTCTCATCTCTTCCTCTCCAAACTTCCCATCCATAAGATTTCAAATCCATTTTTCTTCAACTTATTTGAGATTTAGAAGTGTTTTTCCGCCATTTGCATCAAATTTTCTCCATCGATTCGCGTCGGTAAGGCCTCATCTCCCCCTATCATGTCCATGCTTTCATGTTCAATTCCATTGAGTTTTCTTGTTTCTTGGATGACATTTTCCATGGAAAACATTGTGAAAACACTTAGAAAACATGTAAACGAAGCTTAGTGAGGCGTTGGAGCCCAACTATGGCTCTTTGGCCATGGTTGGACGTCCACACGGGCGCGTGGAACGGCCAACAGCCCACGCGGCGCGTGGCTCGGTCCACGTGATAAGTGCTTGAATATACATGTTTTACCGACTTGTTTTACATACATTGAGCATCATTTTACCATTGATTATGTCTCATAAAGTGTATTTTGGTGTTCTTTTATGCAATCAGGTTGTGGAAGTGTTAAAGGAGGAAAAGGAAGCAAAGATGGGTTATAAAGACGTATTGTTGGGAGCTTTTGTACAACACAAGTGTCAAGGCACAAGAGGGGATCATGCACATGAGGGTGTGTGCCAACTTCCTGAAGAATTCAAGATGATTTGTGTGATGGAAGGGCACAAAGGCAGTCACACCTTCATGTCCCAACTTGTGTGAAGATAGATAAAGCTCTAAAATGATGATTCGAAGAAGGAGAAGTCTTATAACTCACCACATGGACGTGTGCCCGACCATGTGGCCCCAAGATGAGAGAGTTTGGATCATGGTTATGGAGAGTACTGTAGCAAAACCGATGTTCATTCCACTATAGCAGTACTATAGCAGAATTACTGTTCACGCGACCGCGTCAAAATCCCACGCGACCGCGTGGGAATTCTGCAGCCCACGCGATCGTGTGGGATCTCACGCGGTCGTGTGAAGACACGCGGCTGGCACGTTTTCAGGTTTATAAATACCCCGATTTGCCGATTTTAAAAGGACTTTTTGCGCACGTTTGAAGGCAAGAGCGGCTAGGGTTTCAAGCACGAGGTCTTTGGCGATATTGGGAGTCGTTCTTCACCAACTTCGATAGATCTTTCGACGATATAGTATCGGGGAGCCATTGGCAACCTCAAGATAAGAGAGTTTGGATCGCGATTTATGAAGAGTACTGTAGCAAACACCATTTACTTTTACTGTAGCAATACTGTAGCAGAAATCACTGTTCACGCGACCGCGTCTAAATTCTACGTGACCGCGTGGGAATTCTGCAGCCCACGCGACCGCGTGGAATCTCATGTGGTCGCGTGAAGACACGTGACTGGCACGTTTTCAGGCTTATAAATAGCCCTTTTTGCCGATTCTTTTGGTATCTTTTGTGTGCCTTTTGAGAGGCGAAGCGGCTAGGGTTTGAGGATGAGGTCTTTGCCGAATTGAAGGGCCGTTCTTCACCAACTTTGATAGTTCTTTCCTCCGTCATAGCATCGAGGGAGTCATTGGCGACCTAGCTTCGGAGAAAGATCCTTCAAGACGTTGAGCGACCCATCAAGGCCAATCATCACGAATTCAAGGCGGTTTATTTCCATGGTTTACATTGCTTTTCATTATGTTATGTTTTGCTTTGTAATAAGCCCCATGGAGGGCTAAACCCTAGTAGGTATTTGGGCATGTGAACCCTAGGATCTTACTCTTTATATTGATTTACTTCATGATTTCTATTGAATCCGAGTTTATTTGAGTTTCAATCTTGTTTCATTACTGCTTGCATGCCTTATTGATTAGTATGGTTGTTTGGTATGCTTGATTTGTTGCCTTGGTGAGAGAGAGGTCTCCATTGGGGTTAGAACATATCAGATTGAAGAGGGTTGAGAGGGTGAGTCATGAGATAGTGGAGCGTCCCCTTTCCCTTCTGATTGAGTGTTTCCTATCTCCGTATTCCCTAAGCTCTATGCAACCATATTTGGTGTGAGGCATGAGATTGAGAGATTTCTCTGCCGGGACCTTGTATGGGGTTAGGGATATTTCACCTAGAAGTAGGGTTAGATCTATTTTTAGGAATCGGTTTCACTTGTTAGGTATCCCTAGAGTTCATTGCGGTCATATGGGGTGTGAGGTGTTGAGATTGAGCGATTTCTCCGCCGGGACCTTGTAGGGGACTAGTATCGGTGGCCTGGAGGCAGGGGCCGATTGTTCTTGGATTACCTCGACTCATACAACTCGCCCTAGAAGAATTAAGTGAATCTTGTACTTCATGTTAGATCCTAGGGGGAGCATTGCCCGGGTACCTCATCTTTATTGATTGAGATCTCCCTTTATTTACCTTTAGCCTATTCATCTATGGTATTAATTTCTATGCACACTAGATCACCACAAAATCACATTAGTCCTTAGGCTAGATTGCAGAGAAGAAGTTAGTACTAGTAGCCCTGTTCCCTGTGGATTCGACTACCCTACTCACCGGGTATAATTATTACTTCGACAACCCGTGCACTTGCGGTACACACATGCAAGGGGTGTGTCACTTGTCCACTAGTTTGTGGATGGTACGGAGTTGCAAGGCGATGGTGTACTCCGTATCTTTTCAACATCTTGTCCAATTAGGAGTTACAGAAATGTGTTCCTCGATCACTAATGATAACTCGTGGTGTTCCGAATCAAGCAAATAACCTCTTCATAAACTTCACCACGGTCCTAACATCATTAGTCAGCAATGCTTGAGCTTCGACCCATTTGGAGACATAGTCAACTACCACCAATATGTATTGGTTCCCATTGGACTTTGGAAATGGTCCCATGAAGTCAATGCCCCAAACTTCAAAAACCTCACAAAATTGCATAGGATTCTGAGGCATCTCATCCCTTCTTGATAGGTTTCTTGCCCTCTGGCAACTATCACATCAAAGAATAGATTGGGGGGCATCCTGAAATAAAGTCTGCCAATAGAATCACGCAGCCAGAACCTTTTCTGCAGTTTTACTTGACGCATAATGGCCTCCAACTGGTCCGGAATGACAATGAGCAAGAATATCCCATCCTTCCTCCCTTGAGACACATCTTCGAACCACATAGTGTGCACAAATATGGAAAAAGAATGGATCATCCCAGAAGTAATGCTTCAGGTCACTAAAGAATTTCTTCTTCTGTTGGAGTGTAAGTCCTTGTTTGAGCACCTTTCCGGACAAGTAATTGGCAAAGTCTGTGAACCATGGATCATCACCTGATGATGAGTCTGAGTCCTTAATCGAGTATAGATGTTCTTCCGGGAAAGAATCATTGATCTCTTTACTCGACGGCTCTTGTCTAATACTCTCCTCTAACCGAGATAAATGGTCTGCCACCACATTTTCAATCCTTTTCTTGTCCTTTATCTCCATATCTAACTCTTGCAGTAACAATATCCACCTAATCAACCTTGGCTTTGCATCGGCTTTGTTCATGATGTAACAGAGAGCTGAATGGTCTGTATAAACAATGACTCTCGACAAGATAAGATATGGGCTGAATTTGTCTAGAGCAAACACAACTGCTAATAACTCCTTCTCTGTGGTGGTATAATTCTCTTGTTCACCCGTGAGAGTCTTGCTAGCATAATAAATGGGTTGAAACTGTTTACCCGTTCTTTGCCCCAATACTGCCCCGATAGCATAGTCGCTTGCATCGCACATGAGCTCAAACGGCTCATTCCAATTGGGCGTGATCAAAATTGGAGCTTTAACCGGTTTATCTTTTAACACATTGAATGCCACCGTACATTCTTCCCCAAAGTCGAACGGGGCATCTTTTTCAAGGACTTTGGTCAACGGTTGTGTGATTTTCGAAAAATCTTTGATAAACCGTCTATAAAACCCCGCATGACCCAAGAAACTCCTAATCCCCTTTACATTTGTTGGTGGAGGAAGCTTGTCTATAACTTCAATCTTGGCTTTATCCATCTCCATGCCTTTCCGGGAGATCTTGTGCCCTAGAACAATACCCTCTTGCACCATGAAATGACATTTCCCCCAATTAAGAACAAGGTTTGTTTCATCACACCTCATTAGTACTTTCTCCAAATTTTTTAAGCACAGATCAAAGGAGTCATCAAACACTGAAAAGTCATCCATGAACACCTCCATTATATCATCCAAAAGATCATTGAAAATAGCAGTCATGCACCGTTGGAACATTGCTGGTGCATTACACAGTCCGAATGGCATTCGTCTATATGCAAACGTTCCGTAGGGGCAAGTGAAGGTTGTCTTCTCTTGATCTTCCGGAGCTATAGGAATCTGAAAATACCCTGACATCCCGTCTAGGAAGCAGTAAAACTGATGCTCAGCCAGCTGCTCCAACATATGATCAATAAAAGGCAATGGGAAATGGTCCTTCCGGGTCGCATCGTTCAACCTTCTATAATCAATACACACCCTCCAGCCTGTGACTGTTCTAGTTGGAATGAGTTCATTCTTTTCATTTTTGATCACCGTCATTCCTCCTTTCTTTGGAACCACTTACGTTGGGCTCACCCAAGCGCTATCAGAAATGGGATAAATAATCCCTGCATCCAACAACTTCACCACCTCTGCCTTGACAACCTCCTTCATATTTGGGTTCAGTCTCCTTTGAGGTTGGATCACCGACTTGAAATTATCCTCCATTAATATTTTATGTGTACAAAACGAAGGCACCAACAACGTCGAACTCAAGAGAAAATGAGAAAGAGAAATCTAGGGCACCAAAAAGCTTACCGGTGAATCCTTGGTGGAACTTGCTTGAAACTCTTGGTAAATCACTAGATCGAGGTCTCAAATTGTCTAGGAGGTGATCTAGAATGAAAAATGGAGAGATTTGGTTGAGAAATGGTGGAAAGAGGAAAGGAGAAATGATGGAGATGAAGGGAGAATGGAGAAGAAGACCCAAAGAACCAAAGAGTGGGGGGGGGGGGGGGGGGGGGGGGGAATAAGTTACTCGGCCGAGCCTCATGGCCCCTCATACAACTGTGAGGGGGGGGGCCGTGAACCCTAGTGTAAAATCCCAGCCCGCACTTGATTCCCACTAGCCCGCATCTCACGGCCCCCCATACGGCCGTGAGGGGGTGGCGTGAACCCTAGTACATTTTCACTGGCGATTTGTTCACGGCCCCCTAAGGGTCATGAGGACCTGGGGAGGCTGGTTTGGGGTCTCAATGCATTCTAAAACTCTCCGGGAAGGTAATAGCATGATCTAAAACACCTTCTACTCGAAAGAAATACGCAAAAGACTCGAATAAACGCATGTATCGACAATAGAACAAGTAGACACAACAAGGAAAAATATAAAACAACACACATGACGACAAAAAATTTTGAACACGGACTTATTCAAATGTAAAACAAATAAGGAAACTAACACGTTGCAAAGCAGATATGAACAACTAAAATACGAAAATTGAATTAAAAACCCCCGAACGCTTGGGTTGCCTCCCAAGAAGCGCTTGTTTAACGTCACGAGCCTGACGTACCTTCTCACTTACCTCACGAGGGTTCGAAGAGTTTGAAGTGATTCCCGGTCCCCTTTGAATTATTATTGTTGCCCGGTAAGTTCAATGACATCAAAGAAAATACATTACAGTTTTCATGAGTAAAGAGGGGCTCGAACTTTACCTTCCCTCCTAGAGACTTTGAACGACGAGGGTTGGTACCTTTTCTTTTCTTTCCTCAGACCTCCCTCCAAATTTTCTTTAACATTGAATCTTTTTGATCTTTTTCCTTGGTATTGGTACATATCACTTCCTCCTTTGGTTTCTTCAAATTGTGACTTGGAGGGGAATTGTGGGGTTCTTCTTGTTCTTTGTCCTCCACTTCTTCTAAGTATTCATCCAAAGGATTTAATAATAACACCTCCTACACACAAGTAGAAATTAACCGATCAGTTTCATCAACAAAATACAATGTGTCATCATGGTCAAGGGAATGTTTCATGGCCATTGGCAATGTGTAAATTACTTCTTCCTCCCCAACCCTTAAAGTCAATTTTCCTCCTTTTAAATCGATGAGAGCTCCAGAAGTGGTTAGAAAAGGGCGACCAAGGATCAGAGGTATCTCCACATCTTCATCTATGTCCATGATCACAAAGTCTACAGTAAACACCAATTTGTCCACCCGGACAATCACATCTTCTACAATCCCACGGGGTTTTCTTGTTGATCGATCCGCTAATTGCAAAGTAATCCTTGTAGGTCTGAGTTCTTCCAAACTAAGCTTTAAGTACACGGTGTAAGGCATAACGTTGATGCTTGCTCCCGAATCCGCTAGTGCATTTTTTTTCACTCCCCTCTCAAGCACACATGGGATTATAAAGCTACCCGGATCTTTCAATTTTTGTGGGAGCTTCTTTTCCAAAATGGCCGAGCAATTTCCCGAGTGTGCCATGGTGCCTTCTTCTTCAAGTTTTCTTTTATTTGTGAGGAGCTCTTTCAGAAACTTGGCATACTTCGGCATTTGTGTCAAAGCCTCGACTATTGGGATATTGATGTGGAGTTGCTTGAAGATATTGATGAATTTTCTGAATTGGACATCCTCCTTGTCTTGCTTCAATCTCACCAGATAAGGAATTTCGGGCTTGTACTCCGGTGGCTTTGAGTGTTCCCAAGAGTGAGCTTCATTATTTTCCTTTCGAGCAATGATAAGTGCTTGTGTTGTAGTAACGCGAAGCGTTATTATCTTACAAATGAACATACTTTTATCAGATTTTATCACTAAATAGTGTGCATTTGTGTATTCTTGAGCATTGTAGGTTTCGTGGAGCTAAGTTGGAAAAGAAGAACGAAGTTAGGTCGTGTTCGTCGTTGTTGGGAGGTTTTCAGACCAAGCAAGGAACAAGGCACGAGGTTAGACTTGTGAGTGTGTGCCAACCTCCTTTGGAGGGGCACAAAGGCAGTCACATTCACAACAAGTCTAACTCGTGTAGCTTAGGAAAACTTCACCAAGAAGGAGACTCGAAGCAATAGGCACGATCTACCATTGATTGTGTGCCCAATTCAATGGCCTCGATGAAGAAACAACATATTCGGGAGCATTTCAGAGAGTACTGTAGCACCACTGTAGCTTGTTATACTGTAGCGAATCACTGTAGCAAGTTACTGTGCACTTCTGCCGAAGAGTCAAGGTTCCAGAGAAGTCACACGGGCGTGTGGAATTAACACACGGCCGTGTGAACTAATTTTCCAGCAAACCAGAGACGTCACATGGGCGTGTGGAATTAACACACGGCCGTGTGAACTAATTTTCCAGCAAACCAGAGACGTCACACGGGCGTGTGGAATTAACACACGGCCGTGTGGATTGATTTTCTAGCAAGCCAGAAACTTCACACGGGCGTGTGGAATTAACACACGGCCGTGTGAAGTAATTTTCAGGAAAGACAGAAACTTCACACGGGCGTGTGGAAATTCCACACGGCCGTGTGAATTCCCGATAACTTCAAATTTAAAGCCGCACTCAGCCTATTTAAAGCCGGATTTGGAGACTTTTTGAAGAATCTTTGGACCTATCTTTCTCCCCAACTTCTGGAGAGGGCGGCTAAGGTTTCGGAGAGGACTTTGTGGAGGATTGGAGCGCGCCATCGGCATCGTCACCGACGTTCAACGGCCGCACAAGACCACGGCCACACCATACGCGAGGGGGTTTTCATTGATGTCTTTAGTTTGTTCTTTTTTTTATAAATTGATGAACATGTATAGCTCCATGAGGAGCTAAACCCCTCGTGGGTATTCGGACTTGTAAAACTCTAGGATAATTATGTTTCTTTGACATTGTTATTATGCTTTTCCATTAATTGATGAATAAATTCGAGTTTCAATTTTAGATTTCTTGTGCTATTGTTTTCTCTTAGCCATGACACTAAGGATTGAGAACAATCTAGGTTATCCTTTGGAGGTGTGACAACTCCTATAGGATTAGACTACTTAAAATTGAAGAGGGTTGAGAGGGAGAGTTGTGAGGTAGCACCGTACCCCTTTCCCTTCCATTGTGATTTCTCCCTACCTCCGATTCCTTGAGTCATTAGAGGTCGAAATAGAGTGAAGTGCTAGGTAGATAAACTCCCCCAAGGTTTTGGGGTGACGTGAATCCTACGCACTGGGGCTTAATTTAGACAATGGTTCTTCCTCCTGGACCAAAGGGTTAGAACTATCACACATAGGAACAGGTTTTATCACTAGGAGTCCCTAGAGCTTAAAGCAATCCCACGTAGTGTTAGGCTTAGGTAGAAATACTCCCCTGGGGCTTAGTTGAGCAATCAACAGAGTGAAGGGTTGACGTGAATCCTATTGCCGAGACATAGTGTTGAGGTTAGCCACGGTTGACCTTAGATTTGGGACCGTGTGTTTCAGGATTTTCCTCGACTCAATTAACATCAATAAGAAGGTATAATAGCATAGTCTTGCACTAGAAGCATAAGTCCTAGAGGTAACTTGTCCGGATACCCTATTTTCACTTATTACTAGTCTCTCTCTTTTTACTCGTTGCTTGCACTTTTCTCTCTTTCATCTTTCGATTTATTTGCTTTGCATCTACTCTAGTTCCCATAAATTCACTCATCACTCCGATCATTGTTTCTTTTCGTACATCACACGACTCAATAGCAACTTCTCGTATTTTAAATCCCTATTCCCTGTGGATTCGACTACCCACTCACCGGGGTAACGTTTATTACTTCAACAAGGCCGTGCACTTGCGGTACGCACGAAAAAGGTCGTGTCAAGCAACCTCCTTATCAATTTTTTCAGCTGGATGGGGATCTTCCTCAACGGATATCCTGGTTTCTTTGACACTTGGGTTAACTTCAACCCTTGTCTCAATTTGTTTTCCGCTTCTAAGGGTAATGGCCTTTAAGTGCTCCCTTGGATTCTCCTCGGTGTTTCTAGGGAGACTACCGGATGGTCGTTCTGAATTTGCCTTAGCAAGCTGCCCCACCTGATGCTCAAGTGATTGTACAGAGGCTTGAAGATTTCTCAAGATGGAACCAAAATCATTGAATTGAGCATTCACCTTCCCAAATTGTGTGTCCATGTTGCTAGTTACAGTGTTGAACCTCTTCTCTTGTACAGGTGGTTGAACTTGAGGACTTTGCAGAGGGGCCACTTTTTGTTGCTGCCCCTGATTCCAAGAAAAATTCGGGTGATATTTCCACCCCGGATTGTAGGTGGAGCTGTAAGGGTTTCCTTGTAGTCTTGGACCCCCAATGTAGTCAACAGTCTCAATGGGTGCCACAGAGGAGCTAGCAATAGGGCATTGAGTGGTGACATGTTCACCTCCACAAGTGCTACAACTCATAACAGTTTCTGACTTGGAACTGCTACCCATGAGCATATCAATCTTCCTGGACAACATCTCGACCTTTGCAGCTAGAGCATCATCGGCCTTAACTTCATAAATTCCGGCCCCTTTCTGTGGTGTTCCTCTTGAGGCCCAATGAGATTCATTACTTGCCATATTCTCAAGTAGTTGCTCGGCTACCTCGGGGTACTTGTTGCTAAGGGATCCATCTGCTGCGGCATCAATTAATTGTCGGGTTGAATAGTTTAGTCCATTGTAGACAATTTGTATTCGCATCCACGAAGCATAACCATGATGAGGACATATTCTAACGAGATCCTTGAATCTTTCATAAACTTCAAATAAAGTCTCGGACTCCCCTTGTTTAAAAGATGAAATTTCTTGCTCAACTTCGCCGCCTTACTTGGGGGAAAGTATCACCCAAGGAATTTCTCTACCATGTCTTTCCAAGTTTTAATCGACCCCGGGGGTAGAGATGTGAGCCACCGATATGCACCATCCCTTAGGCTGAATGGGAATAGTCACAATCGAATTGCATCATCCATCACTCCATTTATCTTGAAAGTAGAGCAAATTTGGAGAAAACGGGCGAGGTGATCGTGTGCGTCTTCATTTGCAAGACCATTGAATTGCACCGAATTTTGAATCATGCCAATTGTGCTTGCTTTTATTTCAAAATTGTTGGTGGCGATGGTGGGTGCTTGGACACTAAATTCTTCACTCATGAATTGTGGCCTCTCGTATTTGGATAAAGTTCTTTTCTCTTCGGCCATGATTGACGATTCACTAGTCTCAACTTGAACGCCTTGTTCAATCGGGTCTTCACCAATTTCTCTCAACCTCCGATGCAAGGTCCTTTCAATCTCACTATCCGGCACCACCAAGTTTTATGGATTTCCACGTGTCATACACAGTACCTTGCACAAATCAAGAAAGATAGAACAAGTCAAGCTCAAAAGAAATGAAAATAAGAGAAAAGAAAAGAGACAAAAAGTAAATGGCTAGAGCAATAAGCTAGAAGTTTCTTAGAATTCCTTAGAGTGTCCCCGGCAATGACGCCAAAAACTTGATAACTTCCCCGCAAGTGTACGGGATCGCCAAGTAATACCTCGTACAGAAGTACAAGGATCGTATTCCACGGGGCTAAGGAGCTACTCTTACTCCTCCATCGCCTATTATCTAACCTAACAAAACAAGTATGGATGTATGTCTACTAAAGCAAAGAAATAAATACGATATAATTAAACAAATTTAAAGGCATACAATGTTGTTGCAAGTACTACAATGAAGAGTGAAGACCTATGGATGTGGATCCCCTTGAGGGGTCATCACGATACATGGATGAAAGATAAAAGGTAGCTTGGTTGATTTAGACCGAAGGATCTCAAAATTAGATCAACCCCAATTTCTCGGCGATTGAACTCTAATCCCATACGGATATCGGTTGGAATCTCTTCCTAACCAACATCCCTACGATTGCATTAAGTACAAGGAGATCCAAAATAAAGAATACACTAAACCCTAGTCTATCCTTATAGCTCGGAGGGCTATCGACACCCAATTTCTCGGTGTGCCAATACAAGTAACCCCTTTTAGTTCAATAACGACCTAATACACGTGAGTAGGTCACATCTACGTGTATAATTCAAGAAAGAACTACGGATCTCTCCATGTGGTAGTTCTAGACATGAAGCACAATGAACTAAATCTTAAACCAAACCAAGCTTGCAATTAAGTAAAGATCATCCAAATTACATGATAAACCCCCCCCCCCCCCCCCAAGGTTCCGGTGGCTTTGGGGGTCTAGTGTGCCATCAAGCAAGTAACAACAAAAATATAAAGTAAATCACTTAAAAAGGTCATAAATGACACTCCCTAGATGAAATGATGAAGGAGGAGGTGGAGGTCCGGCCGAATGACGCTTTCCCCGGTCCAAGAGATGCCGAATGACGCTTCCCTTGACTTGGATCCTTGCCTCCTTGATGGTGAAGCTTCTCCCCTTCAAAATGATGCTTTTGCCTCCTTCCTTGGCTCCAAATCGTCGTCTCTCCAAAGATTTCTTTGTTTCTTCCCTCTAGATGCCGGCCAAGAAGTTCTTGCTATATGTGCCCTAAAAACATCTATAAATACTCCCACAGTATCCCGGGGTGGATAAATGGATCCCGGGGTGGATAGATAGGCAAAAAAAACAAGGCAAAACTTGTCTCATGTGGGGGTGTATTCCGGGGTGGATGGATGGATCCCGGGGTGGATAGATGAATCCCAGGGTGGATAGGGGGCCGTGAGAGCTAGTTGAAATTCACTGTCTTTTGATGCTCACGGCCCCTTATACGGCCCCGTATGCTGCACTGTTCACCCTTATGCACTTCCATCATTTCCAGCCCAAAACTCCTCAGGTGCAACAGCAACTACTACAGTGAATCCGCTACAGTACTCCAGCTACAGTGATATGCTCCAGTACTCCAGCTGCAGTAAATACGCTACAGTGCTACGACACTCTGATTTTCATCCTTTTTCGCCCAAATCATATTATCATGTTCCTCATGGCTCCTCCATTCCCTACAACATAAATAATACTCAATTAAGCATAAAACAGGCATCCATTCATATAAAAATACATGCTAAGTGAACAAAATATGTATATTAAAACATATACATTTAGACACTTATCAACTCTCTTATCTTCCGTATTTATCTTTTGTTTTTTTGTTTATTTAAAATTACTTTTTCACTCACTCATTGATTCTATTCTCACTCTTCGTACACCACATAGCTAAATAGTGAATTCTTGTGTTTTAAAATCCATATTCCCTGTGGATTCCACTACCCTCTCACCGGGGTACTATTATTACTGCAATAACCCGTGCACTTTCGGGCCCTTGTCAACGTCCTTGGAACTCCTCCGGCCTTCGTCTTTGAGGGAATCTTTCTCATGTTTTCCTTGGTTGTTTCTATGGACTTTGTGTCGTATTTCTTGAGCATGAGCAACTAAACCCCCAAGGTCACCGGATGTAGGTGAACCTTGGAGGTGAACTTGTGATGTTTTGAATTATTTTGTTCTAATTAATGCTTGTGGCTTGTTTGTGATCCATTGTTTGGTGTTTTTACATGCTTGATATGTATGAGAACTCTATGTATCAAAGGACTTAGGAAATGCTAGGTTGCATGATCATTGCCCAAGTGTTAGACTCACCAAACTTTTAAGGGAAACATGTATAAATATGCCGTGACCATCAGGTATTTGTACCCCTCCACTCCTAGGGTTATTAAGTACTCGTTTGTATTTTTACTCTAGTTTGAGAAAACCACGTTACCCATTACAATCGTAGGGGGAATCTTGGGCAATAGAAATACCGTGTCCAATACCCATACCGGATTAGGGGTTAATTGCCTTGACCATTGGGCTGGCCTAATCTAGGATTTCTCGGTCCAATCTTTCCACTTGCATGTTAGTTCAAGTTTCGAGTTCACTTTAGTAGCCCCCAAGGGACCCTCATCTGTGACCACTCCTAGCCCTGATTTGCCTCGTATCTTGTCCTCATCAATTTGCAATAATTAATTATTTGTTTAGTTCTTTTGCATTTAATTCACTCACTTAAGTCTTGTCAATTAAACAACATTGCAAAAAGGAAGTAAAGGTAGCTTCTCGGGCCCCAGGGAATACGACCCTCTCGTGCTCACACGAGAGGTATTACTTGATGGACCGTGTACTTGCGGGTTAGCACACATCAAGCATGGCTAGGGTTTGGAGAGGTTTTTGCAAGGCTTTTGGAGTGATTCTACGGTAGTTGTGCTCTACCCGCAAATATACGAGGTTGCCAAGTAATAACTCGTGTAAAGACACAAGGATCGTATTCCTTAGGGCTAAGGATCTACTATTACTCCTTCATCACTTATTATCTAACCTAGCATCTTAAACATGGAGAATTACTCTAATGGATGGTTATACATATTTAAGAACAAACAAGATGATTGCAAAAGCTACAGTGAAGTGAACAGGCATGTGGATGTGGATCCCCTTGAGGGGTCATCATGATACACTAATGAATTACAAAAGATAGCATGGTTGATTTAGACCGAAGGATCTCAAGGTTAGATAAACACCAATTTCTCTGCGATTGAACCCTAATCCCAAACGAAAGTCGGTTAAAATTTCTTCCTAGATAAGGGTACACTAAACCCTAGCTGATAAATGATTGTGTACAAGTAATACAAAGTATTCTTTTCTTACATTGAGCATTACTTTTCTCAGATTTTATAATTGATTAGTGTGTATCTATGTTTTTTTGTGCATGTAGAGTTGTGGTGAAGAGATCAAGGGAAATGAGGAAAATTAGGTCATGTCCGCATTTGTTGAGGAGTTTCTTGGACCAAGCAACGATCAAGGCACGGGTTCTGGACTTGTGAGTGTGTGCCAACCTCCAATATGTTCAAAGGATTCTATAACTTAGAGCAGCACAAAGGCAGTCACACTCACGAAGTCTAACTTGTGTAACATAAAAGAACTTTGTCAATGCATGGAAAGAAAGAAACAACATGATCTATCATTGGCTATGTGCCCAACTTAGCGGTCTCAATCAAGAAATGAAGTCATGAGCAACTTTGGCGCAAGTACTACAGCAGCCTGTAGCACCGCAGCTAAATCACTATAGCAGTTTACTGTTCACTACTCGCCAGAAATCAAATTCCAGAAAATGCACACAGGCGTGTGGAAATTCCACAAGGCCGTGTGGATTCATTATTTTGGCCCTATAAATTCCGTGGCTTTAGATTTATTTTGTGGACTTTTGACTTATTTTTCGCCCGACTTTTAGAGAGCTCACGGCTAGGGTTCTAAGATTATTTTGGGAGGCTTTTGGAGCGTTCTATGCCATCGACATTGACATCCTTTCGAAGATAGCTATTTGGGGAGTTTTCATCGGCATGGATTCGGCGAGGTGTGCCCTAAGCTTGACAAGGGACTTGGTAGAGAAGACGAAGCAGATTCACAAGACCATCGCCACGTATCACAAGGGGGTTTTATTCATGTTTGCTATGTTTTTTATTACAAATACTTTGATGATTTTGTATAGCTCCGTGGAGAGCTAAACCCCTAGTGGGTATTCAGACTTGTAAACCCTAGGATGACATTGTTGCTATGACTTTTATTATGCTTTCTTAATTGATGCTTTTAATTGAGTTCCAATCTTAAATGATAATTGCATTGATTTTCCCTTAGCCATGACACTAGGGTTAAGAGTCATCTAGGTTATCCTTGGAAGGTGTAACAACTTCTATACGATTAAAGTACATGAGATTGGAGAGGATCGAGAGAGTGAGTTAAGAGGTAGTGAAACATCCCCTTTCCCCTTCGGCGTGATTTTCCCTACCTCCATGTCATAAGAGTTCTTTGAGGTTCAAGTAGAGTGAAGTGCTAGGAGATGAACTCCACCAGGGCTTAGTTGTGCAAGCAACAGAGTGAAGGGTTGTAGTGAATCCTAGTGCTGGGGCTTAACTGAGACTAGGTTTCTTTCGCCTGGACCAAAGGGTTAGAACTACACTTAGGGATAGGGTCTATCACTTGGGATCCCTAGAACCTCAAGTAGTTCAACACAGTGTGAGGCTATAGGAGATGGACTCCCCTGGGGATTAGTTGAGTGATCAATAGAGTGAAAGGTTGTAGTGAATCCTAGTGCCGGAGCATAGTGTTAAATCTAGTCACAGTAGACCTTACGTTTAGGACCGTGTGCTTTAGGATCTCCACGACTCATTAGACATCAATTAGAAGGTATACTACTAGTATTGCAGTAGAAAAAGTAGTCCTAAGGGGAGCATTGTGCGGGTATCCCATATTTACATTGGTTGATTCCTCCCTACTCTTTGCTAGCACTCTTCTCTTTCTTTTGCTTATCTTCTTATTACATACATTATTTTCTCTCACTGCCATTATTCTCACACTAGCTAAGTAGCAAATTTCTTTTATCTTGAATCACAACTCCCTGTGGATTTGACTATTCACTCACAAGGTATTATTATTATGACGACACTTGCACTTGTGGAGCACTCGCAAGGGGTTTGTCACTAGCCTAGCCTTATAAATTGGATTGTTACCGACATCCAATTTCTCGACATATCAGTATAAGCAACCTCTTTTAGTTCATTAATGATCTAATACAAGAGAGTAGGTCACAACTATGTGTATAACCCAAGAAAGAACTATGAATCTCTCCATTCAGTAGTTCTAGGCATGAAGAACAATGAACTAAAACATAAATCAACCAAACCTTGCAATTAAATGTAAATCATCCAAAATACATGATGAACCTCCCAAGGTTCACCAAGATTCGATGGCCTTGAGGTTCTAGTGTGCCATCATGCAAATAAGAAAAATAAAGTAAAGGAAAATAAGAAAAGAGTTCATAGATGACACTCAATAGGTGAAATGATGAGGAAGACAGTGGAGGTCCGGCCAAATGACGCTTTCCTTAGCCGAAGGTCGCTTCCCGGTCCAAGATCTTCCTCCTTAGTGATGATGATGCTCTCCCCTTGAAGATTTAGCCTTTTCTTTCTCCTCTGGCCCAAGAATATTACCTCTTCAAGATTTCTTCATTCTCCTTTCTCTTCTCTTCAATTGCTGGCCAAAGGTCCCCAAAATAAACCCTAGAAGTGTGTTTTTATAACACCCCCAAGCATACGGACCATATGGCGGCAGTATAGGAAGTAAAAGGAGCTTAAAACCCTCAAAACCCAAGGCATACCGGGGTTAATGATGGGGTCAACAATGGGCATCATTGAGGCAGTATGAAATAAGCTAACTTGTCTAGATGTGGCAGACGGCCTCAATGACGACCAGTGTTGAGGCCGTATGACTCAAACCAACTTTTTGCCCCGAAAATTCCCAAGGTACTGTAGTGACTGCTACAATAAATCTACTACAATGGCTCTGCTATAGTGAATATGTTACAGTACTCCAGCTACAGTAACTATGCTATAGTACTGCAACACCCGGTTTTCATCCTTTTTTGCCCTAGTCGTGTCCTTTTGTTATCCATGGCTTCTCCATGCCCTACAAAGCAACTAATACTCTATTAAGCACAAAACGGGCATCCATTCCTATAAAAATACATGCTAAGTGTATAAAATATATATTCTAAAATACGTATATTTGGACAATTATCAAATATCCCCACACTTAACAGTTTATTTGTTCCCAAGTAAATATAAGAATCGACAAGCAATGTTCCCAAACAAATCATGAAAGACAAGGAGAAAGATAAGTGGCTAAATGTACTATCTTTGGCTCAAGTAAATATAAGAATCGACAAGCAATGGGCAATGATACATTGATGTTGAGTTACAATTATTAAGTACAACAGAAAGATCATGTCTCACATTCTATATGTCTGTGCTGTGTAGGTGAATCTTTTATCTCATTTGCCCTCATTTTGTTTGGCCTATTGACTTTAATCACTACAGCTCTAGATGCTAATCACTTCATAAACAAAGACTACTGGGTCTTAAAATGCTAAGTGCTACAAAATTTTCACTACATAACCAACTTAGTTTCAAGTTTAATCACTCCATAAACAAAGAAATTGGAATATAAGCATAAATAAAGAGTTTAATCACTCCATAACCAACTTTCTACCCCAAAAATTCCCATTTTTTTTTTTTTAAACCTTATGTAGGCAGTCAAAAGATCACTAGGGTTTTATTTATGCTTATATACAGATTTTTTTTCTAGTCCAACTAACATAGACTGCATAAAAATCTTTGTAGAGGATGCACATGCTGGTTAGGCACAAGAGTCACCTAACTACTCGATTACAGTCTATATAGATGCATTCGTGCTTCATTAGCCAAGGAATGCTGATATGGACTAAATTTGCATTCTATTTCTTTTTTCACAATTCACCCAAGATCATGTCTTTAGACTGCACTATATGCCACAATACTAAGATTAGCTCAACTAGACTTAGAAGTTTTTAAGAGCTCATTGAAGGATAGAACTTAGTCTTCTAAGGTGAAATACTCAAAATTGTGTGTTAAGTGATGGGCGTCGTTTGATAAACGCCTAAACATACGTATTTTCCATATATTCGGGTGTATGTATTACGTATTTTTTCTATGAATTGACACCCGTTTTTGGTCTGAATTGGTTTCTTTCGTGTTACAGGTACTGATGTGACCCCTTCGAGCTCGTTCATAGAATTTGAGAAGAAATCGGCGACGAGAACACTGTTTCTGAGCGCGGGGGGGGGGGGGGGGGGGGGGGGGGGGGGGGGGGGGGGGTACTGTAGCAACCACTGTAGCACGAACCCTTTGGCGAAATGGCTAAGTCTGGAGGTTCATGCGTTCTGGCATGCGGGCACTGCAGAGGCCGCATACGGTACTGTAGCAGGTTTACTGTAGCGTATGTACTGTAGCGGCACTGTAGCAACTTACACGATTTCGGGTTTTCTCGGGATTTTCTCTCCCCGCATGCGGGGTCGCATACGGGGCCGCATAACGCTCTGGATGATGTTTTTAAGGGTTTTGGGAAGTCATTTTGAGGAAGAGCCCTAGGCCTTGAGCAAGCTTGACTTCACCACCTTCTTTGGGAGCCTGAGGCCGGCTTTTGGAGGCGATTCTTGAGGAGAGGACGACGGGGAGAGTACGAGACGACGACTCCACATCTTCGATTTGGATTTGAGAGGAAGTTTGACAAGGGAAGCCACTCCTTGGGTGGCGTCCTTGGAAGCGTCATTCGGCCTTGATCCTTTGAGGGAGTGTTCTTATTATGCTTTTGGTTGTTTCCATGTATTTATTTGCATACTTTGTGATCATGAGCAACTAAACCCCAAGGTCACCGGATGTAGGTGAACCTTGGGGGTGAACTTGTGTATTTTGGATGATTCCTTTCTAGTTTATGCATGTGTGTTGGTTTGAGATCCTTGTTTGGTGGTTCTTGAATGCCTTGATATGTATGAGAACTCTATATGTCAATTCCTAGACAATGCTAGGTTGCATGACCATTGCCCTAGTATTAGGCTCACCAAGCTTGGAAGGGAATACATGTACGAATACGCCGTGTGATAAGTGTCTAAATGTATATGTTTTAGTATATGTATTTTATACACTTAGCATGTATTTTTATATGAATGGATGCCCGTTTTATACTTAATTGAGTATCATTTATGTTGTAGGGCACGGGGGAGCCATGAGGTGCACGAGAATACAATTTGGGCGAAAAAGGATGAAATTCAGGCGTCGCAGCACTGTAGCGTATTTACTGTAGCTGAAGCACTGTAGCATTCTTACTGTAGCAGTTGCTGTTGCACCTGAGGAGTTTTGGGCTGGAAATGATGGAAGTGCATAAGAGTAAACAGTGCAGCATACGGGGCCGTATAAGGGGCCGTGAGCATCAAAAGACAGTGATTTTGTACTAGGGTTCACGGCCCCCTATCCACCCCGGGATCCATCCATCCACCCCGGGATACACCCCCACATGAGCCATGTTTTGCCTTATCTTTGCCTACCTATCCACCCCGGGATCAATCTATCCACCCCGGGATACTGCGGGAATATAAAAGAGCATTTTTAGGGCTTTTTAGAGAGACTTTTCCTTGGCCTTTTGGGCCGCCGCCACCACTTCATCTTGAGGCTTTCCGGCCACCTTTCGGCGGGGATCCAAGTGGGAAACAAGCACACATCATCACCAAGAGGGAGAGGAGCAAAGGAGAAGGAGTTGGAGTGAAGATCTAAGCCACCATTGACAAACCTTTGAAGCTTCATCCATTCAAGGGGATCAAGACCTAGAGGGAGTTTTCATTGCTTCTTTTATGTTTCTTTCTTCCTTGTATGTTGTTTAAGTGCCCCTTGTCATGAGGGATTGACTTATTGTTGTGTTTGGATTTGGATGAACCCTAGGGTTTATCTTGTGTGTGAACTTTGGATTGTTGTTATTAATCTAGTTTGATGGTTGTTTGAGGTTCAATCTTTCATGCTTTCATGTCTAGAATTACATATGTGGAGAAATCCGTAATTCTTTTATGAGTTGTATGCGTAGACGTGACCTACTCACGTATACTAGATCTAGGAAAGATTGAAAGGGGATTCTTGTGCCGACACGCCGAGAAATTGGGTGTCGGTAGCCCTCCATTGCTAGGTTTAGCCGAAGGATAGTAGGTTTACTCCTATTAGAGACTTCACGGAGCTTATTGCGATCATAGGTGGGTTAATACGGAGAGATTCCGATTAACACTCGTATGGGATCAGGGGTTAGTCGCTGAGAAATCGGGGCTAATCTACTCACGAGGTCTCTAGGTCTCAACTATCATCAATGCATCTTTTTATCGTCCTAGTTTTGGACTTAATGACAACCTTAGGTGGATTCCTTATCCAAACACACCCTTCTCTTGCTTGATACTCCCTTGTTTATTTACATCCGTGTGCTAGTTACCAGGCCATAGGATTAGTTCAAATTAGTTAGTTTGTTTTATTTATACTCTACTCATATTGAATGGTAGGCTAGAAAATAGATGAAGGGTGAGTAATAGTACTTCCTTGGCCCCAGTGGAATACGACCCCTGTGTCACGCACAGGGTATTACTTGGCGATCCCGTACACTTGCGGGGAGGCTATCAAGTTTTTGGCGCCGTTGCCGGGGATATTCAAGGAATATTAGGAAAGCTCGTAGTCTATTGCTCTAGTCATTTGCTTTGTAAATATTTGTCTTTGTATGTGTCTTTTACCGTTTTGTGCATATTTATTTATTTTACTTTTTGCTTATTTTCTTTGTTAGCTTATTGTTTTTATTTTTTTGATTATTTACACAGGGCCATGGATTTCCAAGAAAAGTTGTTGGCCGCCAAAATTTTTGCACTTGAAGAGAAGATAGAAAAGTTCCTTGCCATGAAAGCACGCCAGTGCAATCCACACAATAATGACAACTATCCATATTGGCAAGGGCACCAAAATTTTTCAACACATCATCATATTCAACATTGGGAGCACCCTTACCAAGGATTGCCACAAGAGCCCTCCTTTCAAGAGCCATGGCATTACCACCCTCCAGTCTTTCAAAGTAGACCATTTATTGGATGGGATCTCAATACACAGGATGTTCTTGAAAGATTCATGATGAATGCGGATGGTGAACTTGATGCCTTGAATACAGAAAATTTTAATGCCCAGCCTTCTTTTCAAAGCATGGAAAGCAAGATAGGAGTATCTTCCAGTACTTCGACCAAGTTGCCACACACTATAGAAGACCTATCTGAGAATGACACTAGAAGGGAAGAGAACAAGGGTGATTTTGAGGTGGAAGTTGATATTGAGGTGTTGGAGGTTGAGGAAGAAATTGTGATACCCTCAATACCTTGTGAGCAAATATTTAATGTTCCAACTCAAGGTGAATTTGAAGAAGAAAGAGAGGAGGATGACATCATGGCCATGGAAAAATGTGAGGAAGTGGAAGAAGCTCCATCGACCACATTTGAAGACGCTACTTGCCTCAACATTGAGCATTCAATAAACCAATCTTTAATCTTCAAGTGCAGAAAAGAAACTCCGGGAATTGTATTTGAAGACGTGGGAAGGAAGCTAAGGCCATCCTTGAACCCACCAATGCCGGGCTTGGACAATTCCCAACCAAAAATTTTTCCATGGCGGCCCAAACAAATTTTATGGGCTATTTGTGATCATTCAAGAGTGGTTGAGAAAAAAATTGTGGATAGAATGTTGAAGCCTCCAATTAATCCACTTATGCAAAGATTGACAAGTTCTCAACCAAATTTGTTCCCTTGGAGACCCAAACAACACTTATGGGTAGTTCAAGGAAGTTTTAGATGGGTCGAGGAAGAAGATGTGGGTAGGAGGTGGAAACCGTCCAAGGACCCACCCATGACTAGCTTGAATTGTTCTCGACCGAAACTTTTTCCATGGAGGCCCAAGCAACTTTGTGGTTGGGTACTCAAAGGAATTCTTGCCGGGAACAAAGAAGAAGCGGGGAGGATGCTCAAATCAACCAAGGATCCGCCTAAGTTCAAATTGCACAACTCCCGGCCCAAGCTTTTTCCGTGGAGGCCAAAAGGTAGCTCATGCTTTGCCTCCAAATTTGCATCATCCCGGAAGGTATGTTTCGTATTTCTTGGTAGTTCTTATGCAACTTCTGGCCGGGATGAACACACCCTTTTCAAGCCTCCTTAGGTAAGAATAAGGTACGTCGAGCTTATGACGTTAAACAAGCGCTTCTTGGGAGGCAACCCAAGCTTTAAATTTCTTCATTTTCTTCTTTTTGTGTTTCTAGTTGAGTGTAATATTGTGTATTTGTTATGTATGCTTGTGTTTCTTTCATGTCTTTATTTGTTTGAATAAGCCCATGCTTGTTTGCCCTGTACATTTTTCTCATCGTCGTTCTTGTATTTTAATCGATAACCATCTTGAGAAACACATCTTTTTGATGTTATGTCATGTTTTAGATCGTGTTTTTAAGCATTTCTTTCAAGTTGGAGGTGTTCTAAATCACTTCAGTGCCTTACTTAGTCAATTGGAGAAGTAATTTCTGAGTTTTTGAAGCTTCCCAGGTTCTCACGGCCTCAATGGGGCCGTATGGGAGGCCATTTTGCAAAAACCAGTGAGATTTGCCTAGGGTATACGGCCCCCCATACGGCCCATGAGGGGGGGGATAGACACTGTTCATCCTCATCATATTACCTCTCTCTCTCTTTCTCTCTTCATTTCTCCTTCTTCCCACACGATTTTTTCTTTTCTTTCTCCACCGAATCTTGGCCAAATCTTCTCATTTCTTCTCCTAGATCACCTCCTAACCTCTTTGAGAAGTCGATCTAATGGTTTTCTTCGAGCTTAACTCTAGTTTTCTCAAGTTTTCATCGGTAAGCTCTTTGGTGCCCTAACTTTATATTTTTCATTTTTCTTGCATTCTTGGAGCTTTTGTGTGGATGTTTTCAAGAATTTTGCTTGATTTTGGTGGTGTGATGGTTATGGATATGGTTTCAATTGATTTTATGTAAAAATTTTTGGATTTTCATGTTTTTGGGGAGGTTCTTTCAGAGTGAACAGTACCCATACGGCCCCCCATACGGCCGTATGGTTACTATTCATCATTTTACCAAATTTTTCCCCATCTTTTGCACCACATTTTGAGTTGTATTGGATTCCTCTATACTTGATTGGGTTCTTCATGGTTTGTAGGCATGTCAAGGATGAAGAAATCAGCTAGCGACCATGAAGTTATGTTTGCACCACATGGAACCACAATTTCGACGAACCCAATTCTAAAGACAAGGACTAGCATGGACACTTTGTTTTGTTGTTTTAGTTTTTATTTTTTTTTAGCTTTTGTGTTGTTTTTGTGTTTTGTATTAGTTTTTGCATGATTACTCCCCATCTCTCCTTTGTGAATTTTGTGGAATGATGTTGTGCCCTTTTTGCCTTGTAGGGCATTAAGGGAAGTTTGGTGAGCTTCTTCACATTCAATGGAGATTGGACCCGACATGTATAGCTCGCCGTACTCTATGTTCGGGTCACACATCGCCGTTTGCGCAACAAGAACCGGGGAAGTTCATTTTCACCCTCCTCCTTTGTTATTATTGTGTATATTGCCTCTATTTTCATGAATAATGTACATTGAGGGCAATGTACAACACTAAGTGTGGGGATGGGTGTATTACTTGTTTAGTGGCCATATCTACATGCTAGTGTTATCAATGATGGCTTTGTTCATTCTTGTTAGATTCTTCAAGTATGAATTAATGATTGATGTGAGTTACATTTCTTTTGTTGTGCTCTATTGAATCCTATTTCACCTCTAGTATTATTCTGTGCACTGAGTCTTTTGTTGATGCCCTGGGAATAGCCTGCTTGACTTTCTTAACTCTCTTGTATGCTTAACACACAATTTTGAGTACTTAGCCTTAGACTACTAAGTTCTATCCTTCAATGAACTCTTAAGAACTTCTAAGTCTTTTTGAGCTAGTCCTAATTTTGTAACTTGTAGTGCAGTCTAGGGTGAATAAAAAAAAAAAAAAAAAAAAAAAAAAAGGAGAAAATGAGTCTATGACAGTATTCCTCTGCTAGTATAGCACGAATGCGTCTATGTAGACTGTAATCAAGTAGGATGGGTGGCTCTTGTGCCTGGCCAGCATGTGCATCCGTCTGAAAGATTATTTTTGTGCAGTCTACGTTAGTCGGACATAAAAAAAAAAAAAAAAAAAAAAAAAAAAAAAAAAAAAAAAAAATTGTATATACATGTAAATAAAACCCTAGTGATCTCTTGGACTGCCTACTTGAGTTCGTGAGTGGAAATGGGATTTAATCTCAAGTTATAGACTTAGAAGGATCTTATTTGTTCATTGAAGTGGCACTTAGCATTTTAAGACTTGGTACTCTGTACATGTGGGGTGATTAGCATATAGAGCTTTACTGATTGAAGTCATAGGGCTAGACCATGTCAGGGCAAATGAAATGAAAGATTCACTTACACTGTACAGACATATAAGAGGTGAGACAGGATCTATTTGTTGTACGTATTGACTGTAACTCAACATTTGTATATCATTATTCTATACTTGTATAATCTTGTATTCATTTGAGCCAGAGATGTACATTTAGCCACTTATCATTCCCTTTGTTTTTCATGATTTGTTTGCTTGGGGACAAGCAAACGCTTAGGTGTGGGGATGTTTGATAAGTGTCTAAATGTATATGTTTTAGTATATGTATTTTATACACTTAGCATGTATTTTTATATGAATGGATGCCCGTTTTATACTTAATTGAGTATCATTTATGTTGTAGGGCACGGGGGAGCCATGAGGTGCACGAGAATACAATTTGGGCGAAAAAGGATGAAATTCAGGCGTCGCAGCACTGTAGCGTATTTACTGTAGCTGAAGCACTGTAGCATTCTTACTGTAGCAGTTGCTGTTGCACCTGAGGAGTTTTGGGCTGGAAATGATGGAAGTGCATAAGAGTAAACAGTGCAGCATACGGGGCCGTATAAGGGGCCGTGAGCATCAAAAGACAGTGATTTTGTACTAGGGTTCACGGCCCCCTATCCACCCCGGGATCCATCCATCCACCCCGGGATACACCCCCACATGAGCCATGTTTTGCCTTATCTTTGCCTACCTATCCACCCCGGGATCAATCTATCCACCCCGGGATACTGCGGGAATATAAAAGAGCATTTTTAGGGCTTTTTAGAGAGACTTTTCCTTGGCCTTTTGGGCCGCCGCCACCACTTCATCTTGAGGCTTTCCGGCCACCTTTCGGCGGGGATCCAAGTGGGAAACAAGCACACATCATCACCAAGAGGGAGAGGAGCAAAGGAGAAGGAGTTGGAGTGAAGATCTAAGCCACCATTGACAAACCTTTGAAGCTTCATCCATTCAAGGGGATCAAGACCTAGAGGGAGTTTTCATTGCTTCTTTTATGTTTCTTTCTTCCTTGTATGTTGTTTAAGTGCCCCTTGTCATGAGGGATTGACTTATTGTTGTGTTTGGATTTGGATGAACCCTAGGGTTTATCTTGTGTATGAACTTTGGATTGTTGTTATTAATCTAGTTTGATGGTTGTTTGAGGTTCAATCTTTCATGCTTTCATGTCTAGAATTACATATGTGGAGAAATCCGTAATTCTTTTATGAGTTGTATGCGTAGACGTGACCTACTCACGTATACTAGATCTAGGAAAGATTGAAAGGGGATTCTTGTGCCGACACGCCGAGAAATTGGGTGTCGGTAGCCCTCCATTGCTAGGTTTAGCCGAAGGATAGTAGGTTTACTCCTATTAGAGACTTCACGGAGCTTATTGCGATCATAGGTGGGTTAATACGGAGAGATTCCGATTAACACTCGTATGGGATCAGGGGTTAGTCGCTGAGAAATCGGGGCTAATCTACTCACGAGGTCTCTAGGTCTCAACTATCATCAATGCATCTTTTTATCGTCCTAGTTTTGGACTTAATGACAACCTTAGGTGGATTCCTTATCCAAACACACCCTTCTCTTGCTTGATACTCCCTTGTTTATTTACATCCGTGTGCTAGTTACCAGGCCATAGGATTAGTTCAAATTAGTTAGTTTGTTTTATTTATACTCTACTCATATTGAATGGTAGGCTAGAAAATAGATGAAGGGTGAGTAATAGTACTTCCTTGGCCCCAGTGGAATACGACCCCTGTGTCACGCACAGGGTATTACTTGGCGATCCCGTACACTTGCGGGGAGGCTATCACCGTGCCCATCGGGTATTTGTACCCCTCCAATTGTTAGGGTTGTCCTTGATTGTGTTTCAACCCTAGCTTGGGGAAATCCATTAAACCCATTACAATCGTACAAGGATTTGGGCGGAAGAAATTCCGTATTCCAATACTTGTACCGGATTAGGGACCAAACACCGTGACCATCGGGTTGGTCTAATTTAGGGTTTCCCGGTCCAAACCACCCACGTGCATGCTAGTTAGGGTATCCTTAGCACTTTAGTAGCCCCCGAGGGAATCCTCATCCGTGACCATTCCCTCGCCCTGATTTCCCTCAGTATTTGTATTTATTATTTGTATGCTTTTCATACATCCGTAGATTATTTGTAGTTATCTCCTTTGAGTGATTGCTAGGTTAAACAACATTGTGATAAGGAAGTAAGAATAGCTCCTCGGGCCCTTGGGAATACGACCCCCTCGTGCTCGCGCGAGGGGTATTACTTGGCGACCCCGTGCACTTGCGGGTGAGCGATTCAAACGCATTCTCACCACACGACACGCTAAAGAGCGAGCACGCGACTCCCCGACCGCAAGTGCATGGGTCGTCAAGTAATAACCTCTCGCGCGAGAATGAGAGGGTCGTATTCCCAAAGGCCCCAAGATCAGCTATTACTTCCTCCTATGTATCACTATCTAGTCGATCAATTCAAGAGTTATTGAATAAAACACAAATACGAAAATATAAATAAAAGAAAAGCTATAAACAAAATGGACTAAGGCACACCATACAGATAATTTGAAAGACAAGTACCGATGAGAATTAGAGGCCTCGGGCAAGGATCCCCTCAGGAGAAGAACAAGTTAGAATGGATGAACTTAGGAAATTAAGTGCTAAGTTGGCTAGACTCGGATGTCGACTACCCCGGAACCTCCGTAGTGTAGCCCTAATCTAGTATAGGCTATCCAGAAGATACCCCTACGATGTCATTGGGAATAGGGAGTCTTGGTTAGGGTTATTCTAATACTCGCTTTCGGCTAAAACAACCCTAACCTCGCGGGGAGCTACCGATACCCGGAACCTCCGGTGTACCGGCACATTGAATTACTCTTCAATCATTTTGTGACCTAACACATGCAAGCATCCCACCATACATATACAATTCAAGAATCAAAACCTACGGAATCCATCCATTGTAGGTTGAACATTAAAACAATAGATTGAAACCAACAAACATGCCAACAATCAATTAAAACTAACAATTATCATCCATCCATACAAACAAGTTCCTCTCCCAATGTTCACCGGAGCCCGGAGACCTTGGGAGGCTAGTTCAACATCAAAGGAAGAAATACAAGATATAATCAATGAAAATGCTCATAAGAAACTCCCTCAGATGTAGGCTAGAAGGTGGAGACGAAGACTCGCCGGATCCGTGCCGATGAGCCTGACAGGAGGCCCAAAAGTGCACGGGTTTGTCGAAGTAATAAAAGTTACCCTGGTGAGAGGGTAGTAGAATCTACAGGGAATAGGGAGTTAGAATACGAGATTTCACTATTAAAACTATGCGAAGTACGGAAAAGTGATCAATTGATTCGATGAGTGAATTATGGAAACAATTATACTAAAAGACGAGAAATTAAATGAGAGATGGAAGATGAGAAACTGCAAGTAAAAGAGAACAGAGAGGATTTAACAATGAATAAAGCGGGGTATCCGGACAAGCTACCTCTAGGATCTATGCTTCTAGTGCAAGACTATGCTATTATACTCTCCTATTGATGCCAACTGAGTCGAGGAAATCCTCAGACTCACGGTCCCAAACCTAAGGACAACCGTGACTAACCCCAACATTATGCCCCGGTATTAGGATTCACATTGACCCTTCACTCTATCGCTCGCACGATTAAGCCCCAGGGGAGTACATCTACCTAAACCTCACACTACGTGGAATTGCATTAAGTTCTAGGGACTCCTAGTGATAAAACCTGTTCCTATGTGTAGTTCTAACCCTTTGGTCCAGGAGGAAGAACCCTAGTCTCGATTAAGCCCCAGTGCGTAGGATTCACTTCAACCCTTCACTCTGTTACTCGCGTAACTAAGCCCTAGGGGAGTATATCTACCTAGCACTTCACTCTATCTCGACCGCTAATAAATCAAGGAAACGGAGATAGGGAGAAATCACACTGGAGGGGAAAGGGGTACATCGCTACCTCACAACTCTCTCTCTCAACCCTCTTCAATCTTAAAGAGTCTAATCCTATAGGAGTTGTCACACCTCCCAAGGAAAACCTAGATTGTTCTCAACCCTAGTGTCACATCTAAGGGAAAACAATAGCAAGATAAAATCAAGATTGAAACTCAATTCTTATTCATCAATAATGAAAAAGCATAATAACAATGTCAAAGAAACATAATAACCATAGAGTTTACAAGTCCGAATACCCACAAGGGGTTTAGCTCCTCATGGAGCCATACAAGTTCATCAAAGTATATAAGAAAGCACAAAATAAAGACATCGATGAAAACCCCCTTGCGTATGGTGTGGCCGTGGTCTTGTGCGGTCGCCGGTGATGATGCCGAAGACATGCTCTAAACCTCCACGAAGTACTCTCCAAAACCCTAGCCGCACTTCAGAAGTTTGGGAGAAAGATAGGTCAAAAGATATCTCAAAAAGTCTCCAAATCGGGCTTTTATAATGTTGATTCACGGCTTTAAAATTGCTGAAATCGGGATTTCACACGGCCGTGTGGAATTTCCACACGCCCGTGTGAAATTTCTGGAATGCTGAATTTCGGCCGACAGTGAACAGTAACTTACTACAGTATTTTTTACTACAGTGCTGCTACAGTACCTATGCCGTAACGCTCCCGAATTCATCGTTCTTCATCGAGACCATTGAATTGGGCACACAATCAACGGTAGATCGTGCCGATTGCTTCGAGTCTCCTAATTGGTGAAGTCTTCTTTGTTAGCATGAGCTAGACTTATTGTGAATGTGACTGCCTTTGTGCCCCTCCAAAGGAGGTGGCACACACTCACAAGGCTATGCTCATGCCTCGTTCCTTGCTTAGTCTGAAAATCTTCCCAACAATGGCAAACACAATCTAACTTCGTTCCTTTCCTTCATTTTATCTTCACAACCCTACAATGCACAAAAGTAAACAATTGCACACTTTTTAGTGATGAAATCTGATTAAATCAATGCTCATTGCAAGATAATAACACTTCACATTACTATAACACGAGCACTTATCAGAGCCCCTTGATGTGTTCCTTGAGTGCTTCCTTCTTCTCCCTTTGAGTTCTTGATCTTCAAATCGCCTATCCAATCCATTGATGGTGAAGAAAACTGATGGAATGATGGTGGAGAATGGTGGAGAATGGTGGAGATGATGGTAGAGAAGAGTGGAGAGGATGGAGGCCAAAGACCCTCTCCAAAATGCCTTAGCTTTCCTTAAATAACCAAAGAAACCCAATTCAGCCCGTGTGTGTGCTGGTGTGCGGGCCGCACAGTGCCCGCACATCCTTCTGTCTGTCCTGTGCGGGTGGTGTGCGGGCGCACAATGCCCGCACTCTGCTACAGTAAAGGTGCTATAGTGAATTTTCTACAGCAACTTTGCTACAGTGGACGGCGCCTGAAAATCCTTTCTTTTCTTGCTCAAAACTTGTCAAATATGGTTCATCCTTACGCAATTTGTCCTAGAAACCCTGAAACAAAAATAAAACATCAAATGCGCAAAATGTCACCGAAAAATAACACAAGTTGCATGAAAGTAAATAAACATCATAGCTAAAACATGATGTATTTAGCCACTTATCATTAAGCATACAAAGAGTTAAAGTAGTCATGTTGACTATTCCTAGGGCATCAATAAAAAATTCAGTGCACATGACAATACTAGAGGTGAAACAGGATTCAATAGAGCACAAAAAAGTGTGTAACTCGCATCAATCATTAGTCTATGCTTGAAGAATCTCACAAGAATGAATAAAACCATCATTGATAACATTAGCATGTAAAAATGACCCTAATACACGTAATACACTCATCCCCACATTTAATGTTGTACATTTCCCTCAATGTATACTAATCATGAATCACAAGACAAAATAGGCAATAAAAACAATAAAGGAGGGTAAAAATGAACTTCCCCAATTTATCTTGTGTAAATGGCAAGAGGTGACTGATAAGTGCTTGTGTTATAGTATCGCGAAGCGCTATTATCTTACATTAAGCATACCTTTTATCAGGTTTTATCACTAAATGTGTGCATTTGTGTTCTCTTGTGCATTGAAGGTATTGTGGAGCCTAATTGGAGAAGAAGAATGAAATTAGGTCGCGTTCGCCAATGCTGGGATGTTCTCGGACCAAGCAAGGAACGAAGCACGAATTTGGACTTGTGGATGTGTGCCAACCTCTTTTGGAGGGGCACAAAGGCAGTCACATTCACAACAAGTCCAATCCGTGTTACTTAGGAGAATCTCGCGAAAGAAGAAGACTTGAAGCAATCGGCGCGACCTACCGTTGCTTGTGTGCCCAAGTAATGGCCTCAATGAAGAACAATGGACCCGGGAGGCGTTTCGGCAAGTTACCAAGCCTGTTCAGCTGAAGATTAGTGTTCCAGAGAAGTCACACGGGCGTGTGGAAATTCCACACGGCCGTGTGTTTTGCAATTTCAGCCATCCAGTGAAGACACACGGGCGTGTGGAAATTCCACACGGCCGTGTGAAATTAATTTTTCAGCCGAGACAGAAGCTTCACACGGGCGTGTGGAAATTCCACACGGCCGTGTGAAGCCCCCGATAAGTCCAATTTTAAAGCCGCGATTCAACAATATAAAAGGGGATTTTTGCAACCTTTGGAGGGATCTTTTGACCTATCTTTTCCCCAACTTTCTGGAGTGCGGCTAGGGTTTCGGAGAGGGTTTCATGGAGGTTTTAGCGCGTCGTCGGCATCGATTTCGAGGTTCGACGTTTGCACAAGACCACGGCAACACTAATTCGAGGGGGTTTTTCATTGATGTCTATGTTTTATGCTTTATTTCTCACGTTGATGAACATGTATAGCTCTATGAGGAGCTAAACCCCTCGTAGGGTATTCGGACTTGTAAACTTTAGGGTTTCTTATGTTTCTTTGACATTGATTATTATGCTTTCCATCATTGATGAATAAAATTGAGTTTTTAATCTTGATTATCCTTTCATATTGTTTTCCCTTAAACGTGACATTAGGGTTGAGAGCAATCTAGGCTTTCCTTTGGAGGTGTGACAACTCCTATAGGATTAAACTACTCAAGATTAACGAGGGTTGAGAGGGAGAGTTATGAGGTAGCAATGTACCCCTTTCCCCTTCGATGTGATTTCTCCCTACCTCCGATTCCTTGATTTAATAGCGGTCGAAATAGAGTGAAGCAATAGGTAGATAAACTCCCCTAGGGCTTAGTTACGTAAGTAATAGAGTGGAGGGTTGTAGTGAATGCTATTTGCTGGGGCTCAATCTAGACTAGGATTCTTCCACCTGGACCAAAGGGTTAGAATTACGTATAGGAATAGGTCTAATCACTAGGAATCCCTAGAGCATAATGCAACTCCACATAGTGTGAGGTTTAGGCAGATGGACTCCCATGGGGCTTAGTCATCTAGGTGACAGAGTGAAGGGTGTTGTGAATTCCTAATACCGGGGCATAGTGTTGGAGTTAGTCACGGTTGTCCTTAGGTTTGGGACCGTGAGTCTTAGGATATCCTCGACTCAATTGACATTAATAGGAGAGCATAATATTATAGTCTTGCACTTGAAACATAGACCCTAGAGGTAGCTTGTCCGGATACCCCCTTTACTCATTGTTAGTCCTTCTCGATTTTCCTACTTGCACTTCTTTCTTCCATCTCTCTATTTAGTTTATTGCTTTGCATTATTTTCACTCATCAATCTTATTATCGTTCTCCGTATTCTGCATAGCTTAATTAGTGAAACCTTATATTCTATCTCCCTATTCCCTGTGGATTCGACTACCTTCTCACCAAGGTAAATTTATTACTTCGACAAACCCGTGCACTTGCGGGATACACGCAAGGGGTCGTGTCAGTGACCCAAACATAGTGTATGGCGAGTTATACATGTCGGGTCCAGCTTCCACTAAATGTAGAGAGAGTCATCTTACTCCCTTAGTGTCCTGCAAGGTAAAATGGGTATATCGTCATTCCACAAAAAAAATAAAATGCAAAGATTAAACTCTAGGGAGTAGTCAAACACAAATAGATAAAAGTAAACAGAGTTCTACAAAAGGTTGGTAGGGCATAACCCTTCCAAACTTATTAAACACACAAACACACATGCAGAAAGAAAACAGAAATAACAAACTGTGGAAATAAAAACTAGATGTCCATATTCAGAAGTCGAATTGGTCATCACTAGCAGGTGGTGGCGGTGTGGCAGTACAAGATGTAGTGGCAGTGTGTGAAGTTGATCCACGAGAGGAAATGGTAAACTAATGATAGTCCTCTGTAAGTTGCCATTGCCACTCAAGTATCTGGTATAGCTGGTCCCGTATCTCGCGCTACTCAAAGCGTATGGCCTAGATGTCACCCTCCATGCCTCTCAGTCTAGCATCAAAATCTGACAGTAGTGTAGTTTTACTTGGCTGGCTTATGCATACTGGACTCCTCTATGCCTGAGTATCAGGCAATACTATAGCTGTTATCTTTCTTTTCCACTAGTCCTATCGCTCGCAGTATAGAAGCTCCAAGGGGTGCCACATCTCCTACAATGGTCATGCCACGAGTGCGGTCCATCAAGTTCATTCCACGAATCAGCCTAGTAATCTACGGGCCCACAAAGATAGATCCCAGTCAAACACACTGCCCTTGATAGATAAATGCTTCAGCTACAAAGTGCTCAAAATGGGTAGACTGCCACTCAAGAATGCCAAACATGGTGTACAGGTCTAATTGTGTAACCACTCCATTACTGTCCTTCTACCCCAAATAGTGTGAACGATAAGAGCATGAATATATTTGTGCATAGGCTCGCCATACAGGTAGCTTTCCTGGTGTTCTTAGTATCACTGGGTGCTAGGGCAGTCTAATACTAGTTGGCATTCATGTGTGATGATAAATCAATTTGGATTTGGCCGATTAGTATTGAGCTCATCTATTCATCATCATAAATCCGCAGGTATCTTGCCAACTCCACATGATTTATTTCATGAAACTTTCCAATGGTTTGGAAGCAAATGGATCCTTGTCTCTAAGCAATGATACTTCGTATATCTTGGCGTGCTTCAAATGTGCTTAGAACCTCCAAGGTAAGTTGGCAAAACGCGGGATCATTGATTGAAAATAGATCCACCCAGCCATAATGTGACAATAACTCCTTAACTTGGTCATCCAATCCAATTGTCCCCAAAATACTCCACTCAATGTGATGAAATGTGGCAAATTGTTTGGACTTGAGAATTTTGTATCTCGCCTTGTGAAGAGCTTGCGTGAAGCGAGGTTCTTCGGGGGTTTGGTGCTTGATTAGTGTACGGCATCCCTACAATTTAAATAAACCCAATCAAGCATCAAAGAATCTGAAATGATCTAAAATAACATGCAAAACAATGGAGAAAAATTGAAGAATGGCTATGAATAGTATCCATACGGCTGTATGGAGGCCGTATGGGCATTATTCACCTTCCAAGCATTTACACATGATCATGAAAGTCCAAAAATTTGTACATAAATTCATGATAAACCACAACCATGATGTTCTCATCACAAAGGGCAAGCCAAATGCTTTAAAGAATCCACAAACAAGCACCAAGAAAGCAAGAAAAATGAAAACAATAAAAGTAGGGCATCAAAACACTTACTGATGAAAGCTTGACAAAACTTGAGTAAAGCTCGAGGAAAACCACTAGATCGACTTCTCAAAGTGATAAGGAGATGATTTAGGATAAGAGATGAGAGGATTTGGCCAAGATTTGGTGGAGAAAGATGAGAGAAAGTGACACGACCCCTTGTGTGTATCCCGCAAGTGCACGGGTTTGTCGAAGTAATAAATTTACCTTGGTGAGTGGGTAGTCGAATCCACAGGGAATAGGGAATTAGAATACGAGATTTCACTAATTAAGCTATGCGAAGTATTGAAGAGCAATAGTAGGATCAATGAGTAAAAATAGAATAAAGTAGAATGAAAGACAAGAAATTAAAAGAAAGATAGAAGATGAGAGAGTGCAAGTAAAAGAGAATAGAGAGGACTAGTAATGAATGAAATACAGTATCCAGACAAGCTACCTCTAGGGTTTATGCTTCTAGTGCAGGACTATGCTATTATACTTTCCTATTGATGTTTACTCGAGTCGAGGATATCCTAAGACTCACGGTCAAAAACCTAAGGACAACAGTGACTAACCCCAACACTATGCCCCGGTATTAGGATTCACGTCACCCTTCACTCTATCGCTCGCACGACTAAGCCCAGGGGAGTATATCTACCTAAACCTCACACTATGTGGGATTGCTTTAAGCTCTAGGGATTCCTAATGGTAAAACCTGTTCCTATGTGTAGTTCTAACCCTTTGGTCCAGGTGGAAGAACCCTAGTCTAGATTAAGCCCCAATGCATAGGATTCACTTCAACCCTTCACTCTGTTACTTGTGTAACTAAGCCCCAGGGGAGTTTATCTGCCTAGAACTTCACTCTATTTCGACCGTTATGAAATCAAGGAAACGGAGGTATGGAGAAACCACGTCGGAGGGGAAAGGGGTACATCGCTACCTCACAACTCTTCCTCTCAACCCTCTTCAATCTTAAGTAGTCTAACCCTAAGGAGTTGTCATACCTCCAAAAGGCAACCTAAATTGTTCTCAATCCTAGTGTCACATCTAAGAGAAAACATTAGCAAGATGAAATTAAGATTGAAACTCAATTTTATTCATCAATAATGGAATAGCATAATAACAATGTCAAAGAAACATAATAACCCTAGAGTTTACAAGTCTGAATACCCTTAAGGGGTTTAGCTCCTCATGGAGCTATACATGTTCATCAATGTATGAAAGAAAGCACAAAATAAGGACATCAATGAAAACCCCCTTGCGTATGGTGTGGCCGTGGTCTTGTGCGGCCGTCGAACGTCGGTGACGATGCCGATGATGCGCGCTAAACCTCCACGAAATCCTCTCCGAAACCATAGCCGCACTCCCCAAGTTGAAGAGAAAGATAGGTCAAAAGATATCCCAAAAGGTCTCCAAAATCGCCTTTTATAATGTTGAATCGCGGCTTTAAAATTTGACTTATCGGGGGCTTCACACGGCCGTGTGAAGTTTCTGTCTGCTGAAAAATTAATTCACACGGCCGTGTGTTAATTCCACACGCCCGTGTGAATTCTCTGGAATTCTGAATTTCGGCCGAAAGTGAACAGTAACTTGCTACAGTACAAGCTACTATGCTGCTACAGTACTCGCCTGAAACGCTCCCGAAGCCGTCGTTTTTCATCGAGGCCATTGAATTGGGCACACAATCAACGGTAGATCATGCCGATTGCTTCAAGTCTCCTTCTTGGTGAAGTTCTCCTAAGCCACACGAGTTAGACTTGTTGTGAATGTGACTGCCTTTGTGCCCCTCCAAAGGAGGTTGGCACACACTCACAAGTCCAAGCTCATGCCTTGTTCCGTGCTTGGTCTGAAAACTTCCCAACATCGGCGAACACGGGCTAATTTTATTCTTCTTCTCGAATTTAGCTTCACAAACCTTCAATGCACAAGAATACATAAATGCACGCCATTTAGTAATAAAAACTGATAAAAGATATGCTCAATGTAAGATAATAACGCTTCGCGGTACTATAACACAAGCACTTAGAGTTGAGAACAATCTAGGTTATCCTTTGGACTATAACACAAGCACTTAGGGTTGTTACTGTAGCTTGTTACTGTAGCTATTATTCTTCCTTAGCCGTGACACTAGGGTTAAGAACAATCTAGGTTATCCTTTGGAGTTGTGACAACTCCTATAGGATTAGACTACTTAAGATTGAAGAGGGTTGAGAGGGAGAGTTGTGAGGTAGCAATGTACCCCTTTCCCTTCCAGTGTGATTTCTCCCTGCTTCCATTTCCTTGGTTAATTAGAGGTCGAGATAGAGTTTTAGGGCTCAATCTAGATTAGAGTTCTTCCACCTGGACCAAAGGATTAGAACTACATAGAGGAAAAGGTTTTATCACTAGAAATCCCTAGAGCTTAAAGCAATCCCACGTAGTGTTAGGGTTAGGAAGATAGACTCCCCTGGGGCTTAGTTGACAGGTCAACGAGAGTCAAGGGTCGTAGTGAATCCTAATGCCGGGACATAATGTTGGGGTTAGTCACGGTTGACCTTATGTTTTGGGACTGTGAGTTTAAGGATATCCTCGACTCGATTAACATCAATAGGAAAGTATAATAGCATAGTCTTGCACTAGAAGCATAAGTCCTAGAGATAGCTTGTCCGGATACCCTATTTCATCCATTGCTAGTCTTCTCTTTTAACTTCTACTTGCTTTTCTCTCGTCTTTCATCTCTCTATTTACTTTCTTATCTTTTATTCTAATTGATTCCATAAATTCATTCATCACTCCGACCATTATTTTTCGTACATCGCACGACTGAATAGCAAATTCTCGTATTTTAAATCCCTATTCCATGTGGATTCGACTACCCACTCACCAGGGTAATTTTATTACTTCGACAAGCCCGTGCACTTGCGAGTACACACGCAAGGGGTGTGTCATTACCCCCGGCCATCTTTTGAACATTCATTTTTGTCGAAGTATAATTTTAATCCTTACCATCACTTTAAAAGTACCATTTTCTGGCTGAGTTATCTCTTGTCACGCCCCATCCCGTGCGACCCACATGTGACATACCGCCACAACAACACAGGGGAGGTCCAAGATTGAATCCACCCTAGATTGTCGTAAGGCTAAGCTGTTCTTGTACAATACATCTATAATCACAAGAAACAACTCAACAACGAATACATGCATTAATCATTCTACCCATGTTTATAAAATTGACACCAAGGTAAGAAATACAAGTAATCACCCTATAACAAAGGTAGCAACAACAACAATGCCCACTACCATAAGTCCAAAAACATAGAGTATACCAACTCCTACATGATATAGACCAAACTAAGATACAAAAGTGTTTCAAATAAAGAGAGTAATAATAGGGTTCAACAACACATAGTGGATCCCTGGTAATACATGACAAGGAAAAAGCTACATACATAATTTAAAAGGGAAAGACAGATACAACTCTTGCCAAGAACTTCACGCTTTCACCGTTATACTGTGCTATCACCTAGGAGGAAGAAAGAGGGGGTGGGCAACTAGGTTACTCATGAGGGGCTAAACATGGGACTATAGTTCAAGCATGATCAAATGAAAATAAAATATAAAAAAATGCTTCAAGTCATAGTAAGAGATAATATACTTTAAATAACAATTATCACATAAGAAAAATAAGCTTTCTCAATGAAGTGCAAAATAAAATTCCTTTGAAATCATCAAGAAAATCCATTCCATTTTGGAATCTAATATTTATACATGTGTTTTGATAGTTTCAAATATCAAGATGCTTAGAAATGAGCAGTTCAACAATCACAAATAATCAATAGTATCCAGAATGGCCTCAAAAACTCTCCATCACTAACCTTGGCCTCGGCTAGGTCTGCAGCTACGAAGATGCGCGTATCTTGGCATTGGCCACTGGGAAGTTCATGTGGTGACTCCGAACAACCTAACTATATCCAAGTCAAGGCACTACGCTCCCACTTAACATGGCATAACCCGTTTGCCAGTTTTCCATGCCACCTCTATATATGTCGGCCATGGAAACTGATAAGTGCTTGTGTTACAGTAATGCGAAATGTTATTATCTTATAATGAGCATTATCTTTATCAGATTTTATCGCTAAATTGTGTGTATTTGTGTGCTTTTGTGCATTGTAGGTTTGCGGAGCTAATTTAGAGTAAAGGAGCGAAGTTAGATCGTGTTTTCCATTGTTGGGAAGTTTTCGGGCTAAGCAAGGAACAAGGCAAGGGTCTAGACTTGTGGGTGTGTGCCAACCTCCTTTGGAGGGGCACAAAAGCAGTCACATTCACAATAAGTCTAGCTCATGTTAGCATAGGAGAACTTCACCAATAAGGGTATTTGAAGCAATCGACACGGTCTGCCATTGATTGTGTACACAATTCAACGGCCTTGATGAAGAATGATGAATTCGGGCTAGTGGAAAACAAGTTACTGTTCACTATTTGTCGAAAATCAGCATTCGAGAAATTTCACACGGGCTAGTGGAATTTCCACACGGCCATGTGAAATACTGATTCTACCGATTTAAAGCCGTGACTTAGCATTATAAAAGCCAGGTTTTGAGACTTTTTCAACATCTTTTTGCCAATTTTTTCTCCCAACTTCTAGAGGGTTGCGGCTAGGGTTTCGGAGAGGACTTTGTGGAGGATCGGAGCGCGTCATCGGTATCATCATCGACGTCCGACGGCCGTACAAGACCACGGCCACACCATACGCAAGGGGGTTTCCATCTATGCTTTCAATTTGTATTCCTTTTCATATTTTGATGGATTTGTATAGCTCCATAAGGAGCTAAACCGCTTGTGGGTATTCGGACTTGTAAACCCTAGGATTATTATGTTTCTTTGACATTGTCATTATGCTTCTCCATTATTGATGAATAAAATTAAGTTTCAATCTTAATTACATCGTATAATTATTTTCCCTTAACCGTGACACTAGGGCTGAGAACAATCTAGGTTACCCTATGGAGGTGTGACAACTCCTATAGGGTTAGACTAGTTAGGATTGAAGAAGGTCGAGAGGGTGAGTCGTGAGGTAGCGAAACGTCCCCTTTCCCCTCCGGTGTGATTCTCACTACCTCCGTGTTCCATGATTTCTTAGCGGTCGAGATAGAGCGAAGTGCTAGGAGATGAACTCCCCAGGGCTTAGTTGCGCGAGCAACAGAGTGAAGGATTGAAGTGAATCCTAGTGTTGGGACTTAATTTAGACTTGGGTTCTTTCACTTGGACCAAAGGGTTAGAACTATATATAGGAACAGGGTTTATCAATAGGAATCCTTAGAACTTGAATCAATTCCACGCAGTGTGAGGCTTAGGAAGATAGACTCCCCTAGGGCTTAGCTGACAGATCAACAAGAGTTAAGGGTCGTAGTGAAACCTAATGCCGGGGCATAGTGTCGGGGTTAGTCACGGTTGACCTTAGGTTTGGGACCGTGTGTTTAAGGATTTTCTCGACTTAATTAACATCAATAGGAGGGTATAATAGCATTGTCTTGCACTAGAAGCATAAGTCCTAGTGGTAGCTTGTCCGGGTACCCAACTTTACTCATTGATTGTCCTTCTCCATTTACTCCTACTTGCTCTCTCTTACCTTCCATATTTCTATTTTATTTCTTGTTTTTGTATAATTACTTTCACACTCACTCATTGATTCTCTTCACACTCACCGTACACCCCTTAGCTAAATAGTGAAATTTCGTGTCTTAAATCCCTATTCCCTGTGGATACGACAACCCACTCACCAGGGTAATATTATTACTTCGACAAGCCCATGCACTTGTGGGGTGCACAGACAAGGGGTGTGTCAAGTTTTTGGCGCCGTTGCCGGGGAGTAGGTGTACTTTTGATATTTGTTTTTGCTATTTTAGCTATTCACTTCAATTTCTATTTCACACTTTCTTTTCCTACCATCGTTCTTATTTGTCTTTCTTTTCTTTGTTTTCAGCTCAGGTTATGACTCGTGGGAACCCTTCGATTCTCGTTGAAGGAAACCCAGACATTGGTAAAAGGACACATCGCAAGGGAAAAAAACCTGTACAAGAATCTTCAAATCAAGCCTATATTGATACAGAAGGGTCAGAAGCAATGGCAGAACAAAATAAACAGCAGAGGACGTTGTCCGATTTTGCTAGACCCACAGTGATGGAGAACCAATCGAGCATTGTGAGGCCCCCAATCACGGCAATGAATTTTGAGTTAAAGCCGTCGTTCTTTCAGTTGCTGCAACAGTCCACGCAATTTAATTGGTTGGCCGATGAATAACCCAACAACCATATAGAGAACTTCCTTGAAGTGTGCAACATGTTGATGATTAATGGAGTGACCGACGACGCGATTCATTTGAGAGCCTTCCCATTTTCACTGAAGGGAAAAGCAAAACATTGGCTTCATTCGTTACCTAGAGCATCTATCACTACTTGGGAGGAGATGGCCGAGGCATTCTTAGCTAGATACTTCTCTCCGGGAAAATCAGCGAGCCTCCGGAATGAGATATCATCCTTCATGCAAATGGAATTGGAGTCTCTATTCGAGACATGGGATAGGTTCAAGGAGCTCCTTTGAAAATTCCTACAATATGGATTCCTCGAGTGGATGATCATTCATACCTTCTACAATTGGTTGAATCCAAGTACCATGCAACTCTTAGATGCGGCGACAGGAGGAACTCTAGGAAGCAAGACTCCCGGTAAAGCCTGACACCTTATAGAAGAAATGGCTATGAATAGCTATCAATGGAATACAAGGGGCAGAAAGAAGGTGGCCGGAATTCATGAAATAGATGCAGTTACAGCGTTGGCAGCACATGTGGAATTATTGAGTAAGAAGATAGATGCTCTAGCTTCACCAAGTGTTGCGGCCATCTCTACTTCTAACAGTTGTGGGGGAGGTCACGCTTCGATCGATTGCCCTATTGCTATTGGAGGCACTAGTGCGGTGGAACAAGTTGATTTTGTCGGTAATGCATATAGAGGACAAGGCCAAGGCAACCCGTACAGTGGAAGCTACAATCTAGGATGGAAGAAACACCCGAACTTCTCATGGAGTAATCAAGGGCAGTCACAACAAAAGAGCAATACACCGCCGGGATTTCAAGGTCAACAAGCACCGAACTTAGAAAGCCGAGTGACCGGGCTAGAGGGGAAGATGACCGATCTAGAGAGAGCCTTCACAAGGTTTGTTTCTTCATCGGATGCTAAATTTCAGTCGGTGGAGGCTACACTTCACAATCATACCGCCTCCTTACACAATTTGGAGAATCAAGTGGGGCAAATTGCGAAGACTTTGGCGGAAAAACCTCAAGGTACTTTGCCTAGTAATACAGAGACCAATCCGAGGAAGCCATTGAATGTGATTACCTTGAGAATTGGAAAGGAGTTTGAGAGAAATCTCCCTCTGAAGAAGACAAAAGAAGTACCTGAGGTCGTTGAGGTAGAGAAAGAAGTGTCAAAAGAAAAGGAGGCGGCACCCCCGCCGTACAAGCCAAGGATTCCCTATCCTTCACGATTGAAGAATGACCAAGACAATGAGCAATACAAGAAATTTCTGGGTATCTTCAAGCAGTTGCACATCAATATACCATTCGCGGAGGCATTGGCCCAAATGCCCAAGTATGTGAAGTTCTAGAAGGACCTCTTGACCAACAAGAGGAAATTAGAGGAGAGTACAGCTGTAGTTCTTGATGCCAATTGCTCGGCCGTATTGCAAAAGAACATGTCGAGTAAGAGAAAAGATCACGGAAGCTTTATTATACCATGTAACATTGGCAAATTGGGTGAAAAGATGGCATTGGCCGACTCGGGGCAAATCTCAATGTCTGTCATGCCCTATACTTTCTTCCAAAAGCTAGGATTGGGCGAGCCTAGATCGACTCGGATAACACTTCAGCTTGCGGATCGATCGGTGAGGCATCCGAGAGGAATTGTGGAAAATGTGTTGGTGAAAGTAGATAAGTACATATTTCCTGTGGACTTTGTGGTGTTAGACATAGATGAGGATGTTGAGGTGCCATTGATCCTTGGAAGGCCCTTCTTGTGCACTTTTAAGGCCCTTATTGACATGGACGACGGGGAGCTCACATTGCGAGTTGGGGATGACAAGCTTACATACCGCCTCGCCGAAGCCATGAGACACTCTCTTGAATTTGATGATACTTTATATTTTCTTGACACCACCGATGAACTAATTGATGATTATGTGTAGGAAATGTTGAACCTGGATCCATATGAAGGGTGGCCAGACAAAGATGTGGAGATCGAAGAAGAAGTACTATCACTTGGTCTAGCCGAGAAGGAAGTCAAGCCGGAACCGGGACTCATGAAGAAGATGAGAAGGAAGATAAAGAGAGCGAAGAGGTGCCACATGAAAAGCCCCAAGGATAATGGGGATGAGCAAGCATGGAGTAAGGGTGTTTCACCCTTGTGTGGTAACAAAATCGCTAACTCTCCCTCTAGACTACATAAGCTGTGTCATGCATGTTTCCAGGTAGTAGGAAAGAGGGCAACATCCATTCATGAGCCCCCATGAGCTTAAACAGGTACGTCAAGCTTAGTGACGTTAAACAAGTGATGCTTGGGAGGCAACCCAAGGTTTTACAGCTTTTCTAGGATTTAGTTTGGTTATAGCATGAATAAGAGTCTTAGTTTCGTTGTCCTGAATTTTTAATGTATGTGCTGTGATTTTATTGGAGATTGTTGATGTTTTAGTGTGCCTAAACATTGTTTGGCAAAGTTTGAGTCGGTTCAGCATGTTTTCTATAGTCTCTGGTCGCGTTTTGATGGTTTATACAGGCTCTAAGTATTATATTTGTATTTCTGAATTTTTCTAAAGAGTCTATGAATTTTTCTAAGTAAACCAGAAAAAACACACAGCAGTGTGGAATTTCCACACTGGCGTGTGTTACCAATTAGGGCTCAATCAGAAAGGGCACAGGGACGTGACCTTGCCCCTGTGAAAAACCTTAGAAGCGGCACACGGCCTTGTAAAATCTTGCAGAACTTGGACTTTCATTCCCGAGCATCACAGGGGCTATGTGGGTGCCCCTGTGAGTGTCCATGTGTTAAGGCACACGGCCATGTGGAATTTCCACACAGTCGTGTGAAATTCTGTAGAGAGCTCCCTTCCTTCTCGAGAAACCATAGGGGTGTGTAACTGTGACACGACCCCTTGTGTGTATCCCTCAAGTGCACGGGCTTATCGAAGTAATAAAATTACCCTGGTGAGTGGGTAGTCGAATCCGCAGGGAATAGGGATTTAAAATACGAGAATTTGCTATTCAGTCGTGCGATGTACGAAAAATAATGATCGGAGTAATGAATGATTTTATGGAATCAATTAGAATAAAAGATAAGAAAGTAAATAGAGAGATGGAAGACGAGAGAAAAGCAAGTAGAAGTTAAAAGAGAAGACTAGCAATGGATGAAATAGGGTATCCGGACAAGCTACGTCTAGGACTTATGCTTTTAGTGCAAGACTATGCCATTATACTTTCCTATTGATGTTAATTGAGTCGAGGATATCCTTAAACTCACGTTACCAAAACTTAAGGTCAACCGTGACTAACCCCAACATTATATCCCGGTATTAGGATTCACTACGACCCTTGACTCTCGTTGACTTGTCAACTAAGCCCCAGGGGAGTCTATCTTCCTAACCCTAACACTACGTGGGATCTCTTTAAGCTCTAGGGATTCCTAGTGATAAAACCTGTTCCTCTATGTAGTTCTAACCCTTTGGTCTAGGTGGAAGAACCCTAGTCTAGATTGAGCCCTAAAACTCTATCTTGACCGCTAATTAACCAAGGAACGGAGGTAGGGAGAAATCACACCGGAAGGGAAAGGGGTACATTGCTACCTCACAACTCTCCCTCTCAACCCTCTTCAATCTCAAGTAGTCTAATCCTATAGGAGTTGTCACACCTCCAAAGGATAACCTAAATTGTTCTCAACTCTAGTGTCACGGCTAAGGAAGAACAATAGCTACAGTAACAAGCTACAGTAATAACCCTAAGTGCTTGGGAAACATTGTTCTCCTAAGCTACATGAGTTAGACTTGTTGTGAATGTGACTGCCTTTGTGCCTCTCCAAAAGAGGTTAGCACACACTCACAAGTCTAAGTTCATGCCTTGTTCCTTGCTTGGTCTGAAAACCTCCCAATAACGGTGAACACGACCTAACTTTGTTCTTCTTTTCTAACTTGGCTCCACAAACCTACAACGCACAAGAATACACAAATGCACACTATTTAGTGATAAAATCTGATAAAAGATATGCTCATTGTAAGATAATAACGCTTCGCGTTACTATAACACAAGCACTTATCAAACTGCCACTGTGGGAGAGCTTTTAAAAGGCACACGGCCGTGTGGATGTTTCACATGGCCGTGTGGAACACTTAGAGTTTCTCGGATTGAACCAGAGAAGTTACAGGGGCGTGTGGGTACCCCTGTGGCCGGCCTTGTTTTCTTGGCGAGGTTGGGCACACGGCGTGTGCTGGCCCCTGTGAACCCTAATTTCAGAGGCACACGACCGTGTAGATTCGCAAAACTTCAAAAGCCACGATTTTCTTTTTGTTTTCACTTGTGCCTCTTGATCTTTCCACTCTAAACTACTCTCCGACCCTCTTGATCGAACTTCTGACCATCTTTGAGTGGTTTTGAGGTGTTATTTGAAGTTTTTCGGCGGATTTCAAAGTTTTCTCCATCCACATCGTCGGTATAGCTTCCAAGGCTAAGAAAGCAGTTGGGAAACGACCTCACGAGCCCTTACCTCCTCTAGAGGAGATCAATTTCTCTTTACCCCAGCATTAGTACGGTTTCAAGAGATTATCAGAACTCAGGTTTGGACAGACCCGCTTTCCAGACTTGAGTATATTGCGAGACATTCAAGGGGGAGTAGAGTTGGCCAAGGAGGTGGAGGAGCTTCTCTCGACAGGGAGTTGGAGCAGGTTGTTATCCATCCGAGACCCAGCTATTAGATTGCTCACGCTCGAGGTGCTTTCCTCGTTCGAGTTTGACCGGGGGTACGCTAGTTTTACTGATGTTGATACTGTTCAGTTCCAGGCCCTCAGTCGACATTTTAGCCTGAGCATGACCCAGTTCTTAGTACGGATGGGGTTATACAATGAGGCATTCACTGAGATAGAGGAGTACGCGCTGCTAGCTACAGATTATCCGGTCATTTTGACTCCACAGATCGCGTACAGTAGACTATGTGGCCAGGGACAATATGAGCCAGGGGTGTCCAAGGCCACATGCTTGTCCAGGGCATCGTACCGGTACCTCCATGCCATTCTCAGCCACTCAGTAAATGCCTATGGAGATAATACTGGGGTCCTGAGCGGGCAGGAGCTCTTATACCTGTATTCTATGGTGGAGAGCGAGCCACTCCACCTGGGGTACATCATCGCCGAGTACATACGCCACCAGGGCCAATACCCAGGGTCGAAGTCATCTTCGCAAGCCCGTACATTACCCGTTAGATTATTGGATTGGGACTTAAAGATGGGGTACGCGGGGTCGAGAAGATTGCTGTACCTGCTCCTCTAGGCACAGAGACCCTGAGACTGATGGGTATGGTCCGCAGAGAGGGACTGGGAGTCTATGTACTGATCGTACGCTAGTCAGGGTAGGGACAGTAGATCAAGGGATCACAGCCGGTATTAGAGCCACCTCCCGTACTGACAGAGACAGAGGCACCATCCACAGCGCAGGAGCCACCTCCGGTGCACATGTTTTCGCCTTCTCGAGGTCATGACCGTTTCGAGCACCTCGAGAGTGCAATGGGAGTCCTGTAGACCGAGGTGGCCGAGCTGAGAGCCACCCAGACCACATGACACTAAGAGACGATGGCACGACTTGACACCATACAGTAATTACTTAAGTAGGCCTTATCGTCACCCTTCGTGGTCCAGCTGATAAATGCCTAAACATACGTATTTTCCATGTATTCGGGTGTATGTATTACGTATTTTTCTATGAGTTGACACCCGTTTTTGGTCTGAATTGGTTTCTTTCATGTTACAGGTACTGATGTGACCCCTTCGAGCTGATTGATAGAATTTGAGAAGAAATCGGCGATGAAAACACTATTTCTGAGGGGGGTTACTGTAGCGACTTACACGATTTCGGGTTTTTCTCGGGATTTTCTCTCCCCGCATGCGGGGTCGCATACGGGGCCGCATGACGTTCTGGATGATGTTTTTAAGGGTTTTGGGAAGTCATTTTGAGGGGAGAGCTAGACCTTGAGCAAGCTTGACTTCACCACCTTCTTTGGGAGCTTGAGGCCGGCTTTTGGAGGCGATTCTTGAGGAGAGGACGACGGGGAGAGCACGAGACGACGACTCCACACCTTCGATTTGGATTTTAGAGGAAGTTTGACAAGGGAAGCCACTCCTTGGGTGGCGTCCTTGGAAGCGTCATTCGGCCTTGATCCTTTGAGGGAGTGTTCTTATTATGCTTTTGGTTGTTTCCATGTATTCATTTGCATACTTTGTGATCATGAGCAACTAAACCCCAAGGTCACCGGATGTAGGTGAACCTTGGGGGTGAACTTGTGTATTTTGGATGATTCCTTTCTAGTTTATGCATGTGTGTTGGTTTGAGATCCTTGTTTGGTGGTTCTTGATTGCCTTGATATGTATGAGAACTCTATATGTCAATTCCTAGACAATGCTAGGTTGCATGACCATTGCCCTAGTATTAGGCTCACCAAGCTTGGAAGGGAATACATGTACGAATACGCCGTGACCATCGGGTATTTGTACCCCTCCAATTGTTAGGGTTGTCCTTGATTGTGTTTCAACCCTAGCTTGGGGAAATCCATTAAACCCATTGCAATCGTACAAGGATTTGGGCGGAAGAAATTCCGTATTCCAATACTTGTACCGGATTAGGGACCAAACACCGTGACCATCGGGTTGGTCTAATTTAGGGTTTTCCGGTCCAAACCACCCACGTGCATGCTAGTTAGGGTATCCTTAGCACTTTAGTAGCCCCCGAGGGAATCCTCATCCGTGACCATTTCCTCGCCCTGATTTCCCTCAGTATTTGTATTTATTATTTGTATGCTTTTCACACATCCGTAGATTATTTGTAGTTATCTCCTTTGAGTGTTTGCTAGGTTAAACAACATTGTGATAAGGAAGTAAGAATAGCTCCTCGGGCCCTTGGGAATACGACCCCCTCGTGCTCGCGCGAGGGGTATTACTTGGCGACCCCGTGCACTTGCGGGTGAGCGATTCAAACGCATTCTCACCACCAGCCCCGAGCCTCGACTCCACCACCATCTCCTACACCATCAGCCGATCCACCAGCACCTTCAGAGCCTACAACAGCAGCAACACTAGAGGCTCCCATTCAGGACACCGACGCTGAGGCGTCGTAGTTTATTTTAGTTTTTATTTATGTTTAACTTTTATTTTGGACTTGTAGCTATACTTATATACTCGAGTTTTATTTTGATTATTCTTGAGCTATACTGAACCCCTTGTGTATGTGTGCAAATGGTCTTGGATGTAAGGAATTTAAGGAATAGTCATAGGCATGGTCATGGGACTGTGTGTGCTCCACAAACCATTGAGACTCAACTCTCAATGAACCTAGCTCCATCAAACGCAATACTTGGAGTTCAAGGGAGTAATGTTTCAATTGCCCACTTCCACACTAATTGTTTTTCATTGCTACATTTTTATTATGCTTGCATGCATACATTGGGGACAATGTACATCTTAAGTGTGGGGGGAAGTTCATTTCGCACACACCTTTACTTATGTTCATGTATCCTATGGCTGATCACCTAAGTTGCAACGGTTGTATTCTTAGAGTTAAGAGAATTTTTAACATTGTATCTTATCATGCTCTAGTTTCACTTGAATTTTAGGGAATTTTTGCTCAATTATCTCTTATTGCACTACTCACTTTTGAAATCTTTTGGAAACTCAAACTCGAAGTTTTAAGGACTAATTTAGCATTGTTTTAGTAAGTTTTTAAGTTCTATATTGCTTGAAAAATAACTTGTGAGATTATTGATAAACGTCTAAATGTACGTATTTTGCACGTATGTACAGGCATGTATTTCGGTGTTTTATTAATGAATCAATGCCCTTTTCGGTCTAAATTGTTTTATTTCATGTTTCAGGTACATTATATGCTTTGGTTACCCTAACGGCGCCATTTGAGAGGAATCTGCACAGAAAACGTCATTTTAGGGTCCCGAGTACTGTGGCATTAATGTAGTTGCCTGAAACGTGAAGAGTTGGAAGGAAAATGAAATCTGGAAACCCTGACGGGCAGGCTCACGCCCGTGAGGTCATCCGCGAGCAGTCTACTGCAGCAGTTTTACTGTAGCATCCAATGCAAGCATTTTCTGTAGCATTCACTGTAGCATTCACTGCGCAAAATCACAACTTTGCGGTTTCTCGTAGCCTGTATTACAGGCTCCCTCACGGGCCATATATGGACCATTAGGTCACCCGTGAACTTGCCCGAATTCATCTTTTAAGGAACTTTGGCTAGGGTTTTCAAGGGGTATCAAGTGTCTTGTTCTTAGAGCTCTCACCACCACTCAAATTCTGAGGAAGGAGAAGCATTTGGAGGGCGATCTAGGCAAGGATTTGGCGAGGAGAGCAAGGTTTTGGGAAGGATCTTCACCCTAGAGCTTGGATTTGGAATGTTGAAGACAAGGAAAGCCACCCCTTTGTGTGGCGTCTTTGGAACTTCTCCGGCCTTCATCTTTTGAGGGAGTTCTTCTTATGCTTTTGGTGTTTGGTTTCATGTATTTTATGTTATATTTCTTGATCATGAGGAACTAAACCCCAAGGTCACCGTATGTAGGTGAACCTTGGGGATGAACTTGTGTATTTTGGATGTTTTGTTCTAATTCATTGTTTGTGGCATGTTTGTGATCCATTGCTTGGTGTTTTAATTGCTTGATATGTATGAGAACTCTATGTATCCATTGATCTAGGAAATGCTAGGTTGCATGACCATTACCCTAGTATTAGACTCACCAACTTTGGAAGGGAAATACGTATAAATACACCGTGACCATCGGGTATTTATACCCCTCCATTGCTAGGGTTAAGTACCGAGTTGTTGCTTTAACCCTAGTTTGAGAAAGCCATTGTACCCTTAGCAATCGTGTGGGGATTTGGGCGGTAGAAATATCGTAGCGCTGGAAATACCGTATTCCAATACCCGTACCGGATTAGGGGTCAATTTCCGTGACCATCGGGTTGGCCTAGTCTAGGGTTTTCTCGGTCCATCATTGCCACATGCATGTTAGATCAAGCTTCCAAACACACTTTAGTAGCCCCTAAGGGAATCCTCATCCGTGACCACTCCTAACCATTGAATTTCCCGTATTTTGCCTTAGTCATCTTGCATTTATTTCATGCTTGCTTGTTTACTTTTCATCAATTTCCTTAACTCAAGCTTTATCGGTTAAACAACATTGCAAAGAGGAAGTAAGGGTAGATTCTCGGGCCCTTGGAAATACGACCCCCTCACGCGTGCGTGAGGGGTATTACTTGGCGACCCCGTGCATTTGCGGGTGATCCATCAATTATGAATATTACTTTAGCTTTTATCTTTACATTTGTGGTGGAAAGAGCTACCTCCTATGAAGTATGTAGCAAATCTCATAAGTCGGATACAAGTTATGCCCTAATGAGAGCAAGAGCTATCTCATGGGAAGCGTGAAAGCTACTACCCCGGTAGAAATAGCTACCTCCTTGAAAGCGTGAAAGCCACCTTTGGCGGCCGCCTAGGAAAGGGCTACCTTAGAGGTTGAGTGAAGCTACTACTTCTCTACTTTGTGTACATAAATAAGTGATGGGCATCATGCGACACACTAAAGAGCGAGCACACGACTCCCCAGCCGTAAGTGCATGGGTCGTCAAGTAATAACCTCTAACGCGAGCGTGAGAGGGTCGTATTCCTAAGGGCCCCAAGATCTGCTATTACTTCCTCCTAGGTATCACTATCTAGTCTACCAAATCCAGAGTTTGTTGTATAAAAACAGAAATACAAAAATAAATAAAAGAAAAGCTATAAACAAAATGGACTAAGGCACACCATACAAGCAATCTAAAGAGCAAGAAGCAATGAGAACGATAGGCCTCTGATGGGTCTACCGCAAGTGCACGGGTCGTCAAGTAATACCCCTCACGCACGCGCGAGGGGGTCGTATTCCCAAGGGCCCGAGAAACTACCCTTACTTCCTCTTCGTATGATTGTTTGGCCGATCAAGTCAAGTGTTGTGCAAAAGAAAGTGAAAAGATGATTAACATGCAAATAAAGTGTTCTAAGGTAGAGGCAATGAACGAGGGATAAAGCAATATAAAGAGAGGGTCACGGATGAGGATTACCAAGGGGGCTACTAAAGTGCGGGGCTTGCCTTAACTAGCATGCAAATGGGTAGTTTGGACCGAGAAACCCGAAGTTAGACCAACCCGATGGTCACGGAAATTGGTCCCTAATCCGGTACAAGTATCGAATACGAAATTCCTTCCGCTCGAATCCTCACACGATTGCAAAGGGAGCAAAAGGTTTCTCAAGTTAGGGAGAAGACACAAACTAGGTCAACCCTAACAATTGGAGGGGTACAAATACCCGATGGTCACGGCGTATTCATACATGTATCCCTACCAAGCTTGGTGAGCCTAATACTAGGGCAATGGTCATGCTTCCTAGCATTATCTAAACAATGATACACAGAGTTCTCATGCATACCAAGCAATCAAATACACCAAACAAGTTTCACAAACAAGTCTCAAATGCATAAATCAAGTCAAGCAAGCATCCTACACAAGTTCACCCCCAAGGTTCACCTACATCCGGTGACCTTGGGGTTTAGTTGCCCATGAATACAAAATACACAAGAAAACACATCAAAACAACCAAATACATAGATGAGAACACCCCCTCAAAAGATAGAAGCCGAATGACGTTCCAAAGACGCCACCAAAGGGGTGGCTTCCCTTGTCGATTCTCCTCCAAACTAAGGATCAAGAGGGTGGATCTCGTCGTATGTCGCTCTCCTCGTCATTCTCTCCCCGAAAATGGCCTCCGACGGCAGCTCCTAGCTCAGATTTGAAGGTGGTGGCAAGTTGGCTCAAGACCTAGGGCTTCCTCCCCTTCAAAATGAACTAACTTTCCCTTTAAAAACCAATTCCAGCAACTTATGCGGGCTGGCATACGGGCCGACATACGGGTACTGTAGCACCCCGAGTTTCGTGTAAATTGTCGCAGTGAGTGCTACAGTAAAATTGATACAGCATCTGCTACAGTACCTGCTACGTTGCTGCTACTACAGGAGCGTTTACGGGCAGTCATATGCCCATATGGGTGCCCGTATAAAACTCCAGACTTAGCCGTTTTTCGCCAACTCTCATGCTACAGGGCTGCTACAGTACTGCTCCAGTACCAGAGACTCAAAAATGGTGTTTCCTTTGCTAATTTCATCTAAAATCCCGTTGTCGAGCTCCCCATGGTATCTTTTGTACCTGTAACACGAAATAAACCAATTTAGACCGAAAACGGGCCTCCGCATATATAAAAATACTCGAAAAGACAAAAAAATACATGCACATACATAAATAATACGTACAGTTAGGCATTTATCAGCCTCGGGTGAGGATCCCCTAAGGAGAAGAACAAGTTAGGATGAATATCGGAACTTGAGTGCTAAGTTGGCCAGGTTTGATCAGCTAGACTCGGGAGTCGACTACCCCGGAACCTCCATGGTGTAGCTCTAATCCAATACGGGTTCCTCTATCCAGAAGAGACCCCTACGATGTTATTGGGAACAGGGAGTCTTGGTTAGGGTTATTCTAATGCTCGCTCTCAGCTAGAATCACTCTAAAGCTCGCGGGGGGATACCGGCACCCGGAACCTCTGGTGTACCGATACATTGAATCCCCCTTCAATCTATGTGGATCTAATACATAGTTGCATCCCGCGCATCCAAGTATAATCGACAAGATAAATCACAGAGTTCTCATGCGATTCACAACAATCAAGCACACATAGAATGAAACCAAGCAACAAACCAACAACATTCCATAAACAAAGTCATCATCCATGCATACAAGTTCTCCTCCCAAGGTTCACCGGATGCCCGGTGGCCTAGGGAGTCTAGTTCAACATAACAAAGGAAAAATACAAAGATGATCAATGACAAAGCTCATAAAAACTCCCTTAGAAGTAGACTAGAAGGTGGTGACAAGAGTTCGCCGGATCCGCGCCATCGAGCTCCTCGATGTTCTTCCTTGAGAGTGACCTTCTCCCTCTTGAATTCTTGCTTCTTCAAATCGTCTTCCAACAACCCCTTCTACGGCCGGCGAGATGCTCCGATGATGACGGTGGAGAATGATGGAGATGATGGTGGAGAGGTGTGAAGGAAAATGGTGGCCAAAGACAACTCTCCCAAGCCCTAGAAAACTCTTAAATAACCAAAAAGCTCATGTTTTGGCCGTGTGTGTGCGGGCTGTGTGCGTGCGGCACACAGCCCGCACACCTTTCTGTCTACTCTGTGCGGGCTATGTGCGGGCCGCACACTGCCGGCACACTGCACAGTAACAGTGCTACAGTGGAATTGCTACAGTGACGGAGCTACAGTGAACGGTGCCTGAAAGTCCACTCTTCTATTACCTGAAACATGAGGATGCGTGTGAGCTTCAATAAATTCTTTGATTCATGCTGAAACAAGGCTCAATCACGTGCTAGAAGATCTTCCGATGTTCTGAAACAATAATAACAAATAAAACACGTAAAGGGCATCGGAGTCATAAGAAAATGCATGAAAGTGTATAAAATATATATAATAAAAGTAATATATTTAGACACTTATCAATAAGTCCTTGTAACAAGAGTTTGAGGAGTACTTTCACGTTCTATTTTGCTTGAGGACAAGTAAAAGCTTAAGTGTGGGGGGTTTGATAAGTGCTTGTGTTATAGTAATGCGAGGTCTTTGGAGGCAATTATGCGGGTTTCGGCTAGGGTTTGGAAAGGTTCTTGGAGGTCTTTGGGTGCTTTTGTCGGCTTTGATTCAGCGAGGTGTGCCCTAGGCTTGACAAGGGATTCGTTGGAGAAGACACGCGCCTCCACAAGACCATCGATATGATCTACAAGTGGGTTTTCTTTATGGTTTTTATGCATATGTTCTTAAACTCATTATTGATTTTGTATTGCTCCATGGAGAGCTAAACCCCTAATGGGCATTCGTACTTGTGAACCCTAGGATGCTTGTATTTCTATAACTTTTATTATACTTTATTAGTTTGATGTTTTCTTATTGAGTTCCAATCTTGCATGCCTATTGTATGAGATTTTCCCTTAGCCGTGACACTAGGGTTGAGAATCTATTAGGTTATCCTTTGAGGGTTTGACAACCTTTATAGGATTAGACTACACAAGGTTGGAGAGGGTTGAGAGGGTGAATCGAGAGATAGTGAAACGTCACATTTCCCCTCCGGTGTGAACTTCCCTACCTCCGTATCCCAAGAGTTAATCCGGATCGAAGTAGAGTGAAGTACTAGGAGATGAACTCCCTTGCAAACGGTTGAGTGAATCCTAGGACTAGGACTTAACTTAGATTAGGGTTCTTCCACCTGGACCAAAGGGTTAGAACTATAATTAGGGATATGGTCTTTCACTTGGAATCCCTATAACCCCAAGCAATTCCACGTAGTGTGAGGCTTAGGATAATGGACTCCCCTGGGGCTTAGTTGACAGGTCAACCAGAGTTAAGGGTCGTACTAAAACCTAATGCCAGGGTATAATGTTGGAACTAGTCACGGTTGACCATAGGTTTGGGACCATGTGCTTAAGGATTTCCATGACTCATTAGACATCAATTAGAGGGTATAATACTAGTCTTGCACTAGAAGCATTAGTCCTAGTGGGAACTTTGTCCGGGTACCCCATCTTTATATCGATTACCTCTCCTACCTCTATTGCTCTTCTTGTATTATTTTACTTTCTTTTCTATCTATACATATATATTTCTCTTACCATCATTTCCCTTCATAGCTAAATAGTGATAACACTTGTTTTTGCACACTATTCCCTGTGGATACGACTACCAACTCACTAGGGTATTTTATTATTTTGACAAGCCGTGCACTTGCGGGGTACACACTCAAGGGGTGTATCAAGTTTTTGGTGCCGTTGCCAGGGAATAGGCGTTTTAGAGACATTTGTACTTTGCTAGTTTAGCTATTCATCATTCATTCTATTTCACTCTTTCTTATTCTTCCATGATTCTTATTTGTTTTCTTTTGTTTTGTCTTACTTTTTCTTGCAAGGAGCCTAAAAGAAGATTGATCCAGTCATTGAGCTATATTTTCAAGTTGAAGCTCTAGGTAAAAAGGTTGATAGAATTTTTGCTTCACAACAATAGAGCAATCCATGCTACAACACATATCATCAAAATGAAAGGAGCTACCAAAATGTTTTATGGAATAATGATGGACAACATTGGGAAGCACCTCAGGAGCAATTTCAAAAGGATGAGACACTTGAAGAGAATGCACCTTAGTGGAAAAAAGTACTAGCTAACTTTATTGAAGCATCCGATGCCTCTTTTTGCAAAGTATGGAAGCCACACGAAAGTGTCATGAAGCCTCCTATAACAACCTTGAGCATTAATTAGGATGGATACTTGGCACACTCTCCAAGGAAAATGCAGTATTTGAGCAAGCAACGCAAATTCCTTGTAGAGATGATGTGGTAGTGAACGATAATGAAGAACTGGGGCAAACCGAGTATGTTGCTATAGAAATTGAAGAGGAAAAAGAAGAAGATCATTTAGAGAATTGGGATTTCCTGAATGAAGATGGTGCTTGTGAGCAAGAAAATTTTCAAGGGGATTTGCTATTGTCATGTTCCTTTCAAGATGAAAATACACAAGAAGAAGCAAACCCTAATGTAATGGAGCAAGCATCTCTCTTTGAGATTGATCAACTCACAAAAAGCAAGAAGGAGATTGTGGGAAGGGAAAAAGATGTGGATAGGATACTTAAACCATCCAATGACCCACCTATGCTAAGTTTGGACAATTCCCAACCCAAATTGTTTCCTTGAAGGTCAAAAGTAAGATGGTTGGACCCTCCAACAAATACTCCGCCCCGGCAAGTCAATTTTTGGTTTAAAGGAAGTAGCTATGCAAGTTCTTGTTAGGAGGAACACACTCTTTTCAAGCCGCTTTAAGGTAAGACAGAGGTACGTCAAGCTTAGTGACGTTAAAGAAGCACTTCTTCGGAGGCAACCCAAGTTTTTATTGCTTTTCTAGGCTTTAGTTTAGTTTTTAGCAAGAATAATTGCCTAGTTTTGGTGTTTTGATTTTATTATGCGTGTGCTGTGATTTCTCATGGATTATTGGTATTGTAGTGTGCCTAATTGTGGTTGTCAAAGTTTGGGTCATTTGAGTGCGTTTTCATGGATCTCTGGTCGAATTTTTATCGTATATGCAGGCTCTGAACGTTGTATTTGAGTTTCTGAAATTTTCTGCAGAGCCTGTAATTTTTTCTAATTCATCCAGAGAAGACACACGGCCGTGTGAAATTTCCACACGGGCATGTGTCACAATTCAGAGCTCATCTAAAGAAGACACAGGGGCGTGTAACTGCCCATGTGAACGACCTTATGAAGGGCACACGGCCGTGTGGGATTTCCACACGACCGTGTGGATCTCTGCAAAGCTACAACTTCCATCCCGAGAGTCACAAGGGCCATGTGTGTGCCCATGTGTATAGCACACGGCCGTGTAGAATTTCCACATAGCTGTGTGGATGTTCTGCAGAACAAGAACTTTATCTAGAAGCTCATAGGGGACGTGTGAATGCCCTTGTGGGTGAGTGTCTGCATGGCACATGACCGTGTGAAACACTTAGATGATTTTCTTGAGATCCATAGAGGCCACAATGCGTGTGGACGGCCCTGTGTTGGCCAGGTTGGGCACATGACCGTGTGGAATTTCCACACAGCCGTGTGTGTGCGTTCAGAGGCAAACAAAGGAAACACAGGGGGGTGTGACTGCCCCTGTGAACCCTACCAGTGGAGGCACACGGCCGTGTGGATTCATAGAACACAATTGGTTGCAATTTATTTTTAAAATCTTCTTTTGCCTTTTTAATTCTAAATGCCTCCACACCCAAGGGATGTTTCCTCCCATCTTCCCAACCCTCTCTTTGTCAATTTGAGTTTTTAAGTCGTTTTCTGGCCATATTCAAATTTTTGATTTCCATTTCGTCGGTAAGCCTCTTTTCTCCTTTTATTCGTCAATCTCTTCTTTCTTTTTCAACACCAGGATCACCATGAACAGCAGCAGCACCATTAGCAACATTAGCGGATGACACCGACGCTTGAGGGGTTTTTAGCTTTATGTTTCTTTTGTTTTATTTTACTTTTATTGAGGTGTATATTGAGCTTTACTTTTATTTTACTTTTACACATGGTCCCAAACCTAAGGTCAACCGTGACTAACCCCAACACTATGCCCCGGCATTAGGTTTTCACTACGACCCTTCACTCTCGTTGACCTATCAATTAAACCCTAGGGGAGTCTGTATTCCTAAGCCTCAAACTACGTGGGATTGTTTAAAGTTCTAGGGATTCCTAGTGATAAACCATGTTCCTATGTATAGTTCTAACCCTTTGGTCCAGGTGGAAGAACCCTAGTCTCATTTAAGCCCCAGCAATAGGATTCACTTCAACCTTTCACTCTGTTGCTCGCACAACTAAGCCCCAGGGGAGTTCCTCTTGTGGCACTTCACTCTATCTTGAACGCTAAGAAATCATGGAACACAGAGGTAGGGAGAATCACACCGGAGGGGAGAGGGGACGTTCCGCTACCTTACGACTCACCCTCTCAACCCTCTTCAATATTAAGTAGTCTAACCCTATAGGAATGGTCACACCTCCAAAGGGTAACCTAGATTATTCTCAACTCTAGTGTCACGGCTAAGGGAAACAATTACTAGAAGAAATTAAGATTGAAACTCGAATTTATTCATCAATAATGGAAAAGCATAATAACAATGTCAGAGAAACATAATAATCCTAAGGTTTACAAGTCCGAATACCCACAAGGGTTTAGCTCTTCATGGAGCTATACAAATCCATCAAACTATAAAGATGAAAACAAATTGAAAGCATAGATGAAAACCCCCTTGGGTATGATGTGGCCATGTTCTTGTACGGTCGTCGGACTTCGATGATGATGCCGATGACGAGCTCCGAACCTCCACAAAGTCCTCTCTGAAAGCCTAGCCGCGCTCTCCAAAAGTTGAGAGAAAAGATTGGTCAAAAAGATGTGTAAAAAGTCTCCAAATGGGCTTTTATAACGTTGACTCGCGGTTTAAATTCGGCTAAATTGGGATTTCACACGGCCGTGTGGAATTTCCACACGCCCGTGTGAAGTTGTTGAAATGATGATTTTCGGCAGAAAGTGAACAGTAACTTGCTACAGCATTTTTGCTACAATAACGTGCTATAGAGCTGCTACAGTAACTTTGCTGAAATCCTCCCATATTCCTCATTTTTCATCGAGACCATTGAATTGGGCACACAATCAATGGTAGATCATGCCGATTGCTTCAATTCTTCTTATTGGTGAAGTTCTCCTAAGCTAACGAGTTAGACTTATTATGAATGTGACTACCTTTGTGTCCCTCCAAAGGAGGTTGGCACACACTCACAAGTCTAGGCTCGTACCTTGTTCCTTGCTTGGTCCGAAAACTCTCCAACAATGGCAAACACGATCTAACTTTGTTCTTCTTTTTCAAATTAGCTCCACAAACCTATAATGCACAAAAGCACAAAAATGCACACAATTTAGTGATAAATTCTGATAAAAGATATGCTCATTGTAAGACAATAACGCTTCGCGGTACTATAACACAAGCACTTATCAGTGTGCTTAAGAATTTCCACGACTCATTAGACATTAATTAGACGGTATAATACTAGTCTTGCACTAGAAGCATTAGTCCTAGGGGAAACTTTGTCTGGGTACCCCATCTTTATATCGATTACCTTTCCTACCTCTATTGCTCTTCTTGTATTATTTTACTTTCTTTCTATCTATACATATATATTTCTCTCAACATCGTTTCCCTTCATAGCTAAATAGCGATAACACTTGTTTCTGAACACTATTCCTTGTGGATACGATACCCACTCACTAGGGTATTTTATTACTTCGATAACCCGTGCACTTGCGGGGTACACACGCAAGGGGTGTGTCATATTTGTAACAAAAAGCATAGCAAACATGAATAAATCCCCCTTGTGATGAGTGTTGATGGTCTTGTGAAGTCGCTTCGTCTTCTACACCAAGTCCCTAGTTAAGCCTAGGGTACACCTCACCAGATTGGTATCGACGAAAGCTCCCCTAATAGCTATCTTCCAAAGGACGTTGATGTGAATGGTGTAGAACACTCCAAAATCCTCCCAAAATCCTCTCGAAACCCTAGCCGCGAGCTCCCTAAAAAATCAAGCAAAAAATAGGTCAAAAGTCGCCAAAATAAATCTAAAGCCGCGGTGTTTATAGAGCTAAAATCGGGAATCCACACGGCCGTGTGGAATTTCCACACGCCCGTGTAAACTGCTACAGTAATTTGCACCAAAGTTGCTCACGACTGCATTTCTTCATCGAGGCCGTTAAGTTGGGCACATAACCAACGGTAGATCATGTCGTTTATTCGTTTCCATGCATTGATGAAGTTCCTCAATATTACAAGAGTTAGACTTCATGAGTGTGACTGTCTTTGTGCCACTCCAAGTTATAGAATCCATTGAGTACTGATAAATGTCTAAATGTACATATTTTATATGTATACTTACGTATGAGTTCCATATTTTGTTGATGAGTTGATGCCCTTTTGGGTCTGAATTGGTTTATTTCATGTTTCAGGTGCCAAAGATGCTTAGGTGAGCTCAACGATGCTATTTGAGAAGAAATCCACACCGACATCGTCGTTTTAGGGTCTCGAGCACTGTAGCGTACTGTAGCGGCCTGAAGCACGAAGATTTGAAGAATTTTCTAAGTCTGGAAACCCTCATGGGCAATCTCAAGGCCGTGAAGCCATCCGGAAGTAATTCAGAGAGCAACAACACTATAGCAGTTTTACTGTAGCGCTAATGTAGCAACTTAGTGGATTTTTTGACCCATTGTTTCAGCAACCTCATGTGCCGTATATTGACCGTGAGGCCACCCGTGAGCTACCCTGAACTCATCCTTTTTAAGGTTTTCTTTAGTTTCTTTTGGGCATCTTTGGTCCTTCTTCTTGAAGCTCATCACCACTATCATCCATCTGAGCTAGAAGAAAAGACTTGATAGCATTTCCACTGAGGATTAGGTGAGGAGAGCATGAATTTGGGCAAGATCCATTCCTAGGGCTTGTTGTGAAGAGGTAGAAGACAAAGGAAGCCACCCCTTGGAGTGGCATCGTTGGAAGCTCATCTCTGGTGGATCCAAGCTCATCTCTCAACCTCGAGCTTTTGAGTTAGCTTGCTTATGCTTTGTTTTGTTGGCTCCATGCTTTTGATTGTTTATTTTGTGACCATGAGCAGCTAAAACCCCAAGGTCACCTGATGTAGGTAAATCTTGGGGGTGAACTTGTGTTGCTTGGTTGTTTTGATCTAATTTATGCATATTGGCTTGTTTGTGATCCATGTTTGGTGTTTTTGAATACATGATATGTATGAGAACTCTATGTATCTTGACCTAAGAAATGCTAGGTTGCATGACCATTGTCCTAGTGTTACACTCACCAAACTTGGAAGAGAAATATGTATAAATACGTCGTGACCATCCGGTATTTGTACCCCTCCAATTCCAGGGTTAAGTACTCATTTGTATTTCAAACCTAGTTCGAGAGAACCATTTACCCATTGCAATTGTAAGAGGATTTTAGACAGTGTAAATACCATATCCAACACTCATACCTGATTAGGGGTCAATTGACGTGACCATTAAGTTGGCCCAATCTAGGGTTTTCTCGGTCTAACTAGCCACTTGCTTGTTAGTTCAAACATCCTGTTGGTAAGTGCTCATGTTATAATAATGCGAAATGTTATTGTCTTACATTGAGCATTACTTTTATCAGATTTTATCATTAATTGTGTGCATTTGTGTACTTTTGTGCATTGTAGGGTTGTGGAGCTACTTTGTAGAAAAAAGAGCAAAGTTAGATCGTGTTCATCATTGTTGGGGAATTCTCGGACCAAGCAAGGAATAAGGCACGAGTCTAGACTTATGGGTGTGTGCCAACCTCCTTTGGAGGGGCACAAAGGTGGTTACATTCACAATAAGTTTAACTCATGTAGCATAGGAGAATTTTACCAAGGAGGAGGATTGAAGCAATCGACATGATCTACCATTGATTGTGTGCCCAGTTCAACGGCCTCGATGAAGAACAATGAATTCGGGAGTATTTCTGTGAGAGTACTGTAGCAGCACTATAGGAAAACATTGTAGCAAAAACACTATAGTAAGTTACTGTTCACTGATCGCCGAAAATCAGTAAAATAGAAACTTCATATGGGCCTTGTGAAATCTCGATTTCAGCCGATCTGAAGCCGCGACTCAACATTATTTAAAAAGCCCTTTTGGAACTTTTTTGGATCTTTTCGCCTATCTTTTCACTGAGTTTCTGGAGGGTCGCGGCTAGGGTTTGGAGAGGACTTTGTGGAGGATTGGAGCATGCCATTGGCATCGACATTGAAGTCCAACAGCCACACAAGACCACTGCCACACTATACAAAGGGGTTCGCATCTATGTTTTCGATTTGTATTCATTCATATACATTGATGGATTTGTATAGTTCTGAGAGGAGCTAAACCCCTTGTGGGTATTCGGACTTGTAAACCCTAGGATGATTATGTTTCTATGACACACTATTATGCTTTCTTTATTGATGAATTTAATGGAGTTTCAATCTTAATTGCTTATTCTGTTGATTTTCCGTTAGCCGTGACACCAGGGTTGAAAAACGTCTAGGTTATCCTTTGGAGGTGTAACAACTTGGTGAGTTGACCGCAAGCGCACGGGTCGCGAAGTAATACCCCTAGCGCAAGCACGAGGGGGCCGTATTCTCAAGGGCCAAGGAACTACTATTACTTCCCCTTCATCTATTTCCTAACCTAGCAATTCGATTATCAAGCAATAATTACAAAATGGAGAAAGAAATAACTATAATGAAATCCGGGCTACTACTACACACATTTAACAAATGAGAATCAAACATGCGAAGGCATAATTTGGACAACGAATCCCCCTAGGGTTGTCATTAAGCCCTGAATTTAGGATGAAATGTTATGATGGTAGTTGGGCCAAGAGATTCCTAAACTAGGTCACCCCGATGGTCACGGTGATAACCCCTGATCCGGTATGAGTATTGGAATATGGAATCACTTCCACCCAAATTCTCACATGATTGCCTTACGCCTAGGTAAATCTCAAATTAGTGTCAAACACAATATCTAGGTTCAACCCTAATGGTTGGAGGGGTACAAATACCCGATGGTCACAGCGTATTCGTACCTGTATCCCTTCCAAGCCTAGTGTGTCTAGTACAAGGGCGATGGTCACACAACCGAATACAACCTAGAAGTTGATATACAGAGTTCTCATGCAAATCAACACATCAAAGTACACAAGCTTGAACAACAAACTACAAGATTCCATAAAAGAAATACAACATCACACAATGTATCAATAAAGATGATCATCCAAATTACAAACAAACAACACCAAAGTTCATCATGTCCAAATCACAAATAAGTTAGTTCCTCATGAAAGAGGAAAACTCATACAACTCCAAGGAATAACAAAACAAGAAATGAAGCAAAAATACTCCCTCTAGCCTTGGAACCCCTTGATGGATGAAGACCTTGAAAATATGCCTTAATGCCTTGGATCTTCCCTCCAATCTTCTCCTTCGATGTTGCCTCCCTCTTGGTAAAGCTTTATGCTATAGATCGCCAGAAATTGCCGCCAAAAGAGGTCGGGCGGCGGCCCTAGAGTCCCCAAGCAAAATCCCCCTCTCAAAGGTGCCCTAAAAGCCCTTAAAAACACATTCCAGTGAGCTATGCAGCCCCGCATGCGGGGAGAGAAGATTTTCGAGAAATCCCGAAAATCGTGTAAGTTACTACAGTGCCGCTACAGTAGACCTGTTACAGTACCACATACGGCCACCACTGCGCCTGCATGGTAGCCCGCATGAATCTCCTAACCAAGCCGTTCTTCAAGTCTTCGTGCTACAGTAGTTGCTACAGTAGCCAGAGCTCAGAAACAGTGTTTTCAATGCCGATTTCTTCTCAAATTCTGTCATCGAGCTCGCTGGGGTCTCATTGGTACATGTAACATGAAAGAAACCAATTTAGACCAAAAACGGGCGTCAACTCATATTTAGGCGTTTATCACAACTCCTATAGGGTTAGACTACTTGAGATTGAAGAGGGTCGAGAGGGTGAGTAGTGAGGTAACGAAACGTCCCTCTTTCCCCTTCGGTGTGATTTGCCCTACCTCCATGTTCTACGAGTTCATAGCGGTTGAAATAGAGTGAAGTGCTAGGAGATGAACTCTCCTTGGGGTTATTTGCGCGAGCAACAGAGTGTAGGGTTGTAGTGAATCCTAGTGCTGGGGCTTAATTAGAACTAGGGTTCTTTCACCTGGACCAAAAGGTTAGAGCTATACATAGGAACAGGGTCTTTCAGTAGGAATCCCTAGAACTTAAAGCAATCCCGTATAGTGTGAGGCTTAGGAAGGTGGACACCCCTGGGACTTAGTAGACAGGTCAACAAGAGTTAAGCGTCATAGTGAAACCTAATTCCGGGGCATAATGTTTGGGATTAGTCACGGTTGACCTTAGGTTTGAGACCGTGTATTTAAGGATATCCTCAACTCATTAAATATCAATAGCAGAGTATAATAGCACTGTCTTGCACTAGAAGCATTAATCCTAGAGGTAGCTTGTCCGGGTACCCTATTTACTCACTGATTATCCTTTTCTCACTTTTTGCTTGCACTCTTCTGTCTTCCATGCTTCTCTTTTATTTCATGGTTCTTTTAATTACTCTTGCATACACACACTGATTCTGCTTTCACTCTCCATACATCGCACTAGCTAATTAGCAAACGCTTGTGCCTTTGATACATACTCACTGTGGATTCGACTACCCACTCACCGTGGTAATATTATTACTGTGACAACCTGTGCACTTTCGGGCCCCTGTCACCTATGCACTTTAGTAGCCCCTGAGGGGATCCTCATCCATGACAACTCTTAGTCCTTATTTTCCCCTGTATCTTGCCTTCATTCGTTTGCATTCATTGTGCATTGGTTTAGTTTCTTCGCATTCCACCTCATCATTCAAGACTTGTCGGTTAAACAACATTGCAATAAGAAGTAAGGATAGATTCTTGAGCCCCACGGAATACGACCCTTGTGTCACACACAGGGTACTACTTTCAACCATGTGCACTTTCGGGATAATAAGTTTTTGGCGCCGTTGACGGGGACTCACGAGGAATACTCAGAAAACGTAAAGCGTGTTGATTTGACCACTGTTATGTTTCTTGTTTACCATTCTTGTAAATATCTCTTTTTGTTGTTATTTAGTCATGCATACAATTGGTGACTGGACTAATTATAATTATTCGCAGGATCCTCATCCTCACTACTTAAGCACCGAGATTGTATTATGTTTCTTGTTTACTATTCTTGTAAATATCTCTTTTTGTTGTTATTTCGTCATGTATACAATTACTGACTGGACTAATTATTATTATTCGCAGAAGCCCCATCCTCACTACTTAAGCATCGAGACTGTATTCTATTTCTTGTTTACCATTCTTGTAAATATCTCTTTTTGTTGTTATTTAGTCATGTATACAATTGGTGACTGGACTAATTATTATTATTCGCAGGAGCCACATCCTCACTACTCAAGCACCAAGACTATATTAGATATTCCAAACTTTTACAATGATCAATGGAAAAGGCAGTATTGCGAAGACTCAACCAATCTAACCTTGGAAAATTGCAATACTGAGTTTGTGCTCAATCAGTTTATGCGGTCTGAAACGGTGAACCTCATAGAGTATTCTCAACTATCTAGTTACTAGTTAGACCCCGTCAGTGAAGAATCAAGAGACAATTCAAACGAAGCTTCAGGATCGATGATTTTGATTGAAGAAAGGACAGGTCAAACAGGGTCATATGTTTTAGAAGAAAAGAACTATATGCAAGGGGAAGATTTAAATTCAGTAGAAACAGAGGTGCAAGTAACGGAAGATAGCTCTAGTAGTGACAGTGCATCCGAAGTGGAAGATAAGAGAATTGAGAAACATGATTCAAGTAATTATGGGAGATTTAAATCATCACTTGAAGAACCCCCTGAACTAGAAATTAAACCACTACCAGCGCATTTGGAATATGCTTTCTTGGGGGAAGGTTCTACACTTCCTGTTATCATTGCGTCAGACTTAACAAGAGAGCAGAAGGTCAAACTCTTAGATATGCTCAAGAAACATAAGAAGCCAATTACTTGGAAAATCGCTGATATTAAGGCGATCAGCCCATCATTCTGTACTCACAAAATTCTTATGGAGGACAATCACAAACCTATGGTGATACCCCAATGAAGACTGAACCCTATCATGAAGGAGGTAGTGAAGAATGAGGTCATCAAACTCCTCGATGCGGTATTATCTACCCCATCTCTGATAGTGCATCGGTGAGTCCAGTTCAAGTAGTGCCTCCAATGATAGGGTAACCTTAAGGGAACACCCTGATTTAAGCAATGATACAAGTGAAAATAGTAAGAAGAATTCTAATGAAGATGCCCCAAAATCTCCAACTTCAAAAGAAACTGAGTAATTTTAAAGAAACAAGAAATAAAAGAGAGGTATGGAAGGTAAGAGAGTGCAAGTAAGAGCAAATAGAGAAAGACAATCAATGAGTGAAGTTGGGTACCCGGACAAGCTACCCCTAGGATTTATGCTTCTATTGCAAGACAATGCTATTATACTCTCCTATTGATGTTAAATGAGTCGAGGATATCCTTAAACACACGGTCCCAAACCTAAGGTAAACAGTGTCTAACCCCAACACTATACCCCGGCATTGTGTTTCACTACGACCCTTGACTCTTGTTGACCTGCTGGTGATGTGACCCGCAAGTGCACGGGGTCGCCAAGTAATACTCCTTGCGCGAGCACAAGGGGGTCGTATTCCCAAGGGCCCGAGAATCTATTATTACTTCCTTATCGCAATGTTGTCTAACCTTAACAATCACTTGATAGAGAGAACTACAAATAATCTACGGATGTAAAAAGCATGCAAATAGCGAATACAAATACGGAGGGAAATCAAGGCGAGGGAATGATCACGGATGAGGATTCCCTCGGGGGTTACTAAAGTGCTAAGGATGCCCTAACTAGCATGTACATGGGTGGTTTAGATCAAGAAACCATAAATTAGACCAACCCGATGGTCGCGGTGTTTGGTCCCTAATACGGTACGAGTATTGGAATGCGGAATTGCTTCTGGCCAAATCCTCCTACGATCGCAATGGGTCTAGTGGATTTCTCAAGCTAGGGTTGAGACACAATCAAGGACAACCCTAACAATTGGAGGGATACAAATACCTAATGGTCACGGTGTATTCGTACATGTATTCCCTTCCAAGCTTGGTGAGCCTAATACTAGGGCAATGGTCATACAACCTAGTATTTTCTAGGAATTGATACATAGAGTTCTCATACATACCAACGCATTCAAGAAACACCAAACATGGATCACAAACCAAAACAAATACAATTACTAAGTCAAGCATCCAAATAACACAAGTTCACCCCCAAGGTTCACGTAGATCCGGTGACCTTGGGGTTTAGTTACTCATGATCACAAAATAAGCAAGAAAACACATGAAAACAACCAAATACATAATGAGAACACTCCCTCAAAAGATCAAGGCCGAATGACGCTTCCAAGGACGCCACACACGGAGTGCCTTCCTTCATCGATCTTCCTCTCAAATGTAGATCAAAGGCGTGGACTCGTCATGTCATGCTCTCCCCGTCGTCCTTTGCTCAAGAATCTCCTCAAAAACCCGGCCTCAAGCTACCAAAGGAAGGTGGTTAAGACAAGCTCCCAAGAGACCTCGGTTCCTTCTCAATTTGTTCCAAAAAACCCTTAAAAAATCCATTACAGTGAGCTATGCGGCCTCTCAGGCGGTCGGCATGCGGGGAGAGAAAAATTCCGAGAAATCCCGAAAATCGCGTAAGTTGCTACAGTGTTCGCTACAAAAGAACTGCTATAGTACTGTATGTGGCCACCACTGCGCCCGCATGGTTGCCCGCATGAACTTCCTGACCAAGCCATTCTTTAAGGCTTCGTGCTACAGTGGTTGCTACAGTACCGCTACAGTACCGCCCAAGCTCAGAAACAGTCTTTTCGATGCCGATTTCTTCTCCAATTCTGTCATCAAGCTCGCTGGGGTCTTATTGGTACCTGTAACATGAAAGAAACCAATTCTGACCAAAAATGGACGCCAACTCATATAAAAATACGCAATACCTACGGCCGAATACGTATAAAATACGTATGTTTAGGCGATTATCACCTGCCAACTAAGCCCTAGGGGAGTTCATCTTCCTAAGCCTCACACTATGTGGAATTGATTTAAGTTCTAGGGATTCCTAGTGATAAACGATGTTCCTATGTATAGTTCTAACCCTTTGGTCCAGATGAAAGAACCATAATCTAAATTAAGCCCCAGCACTAGGATTCACTTCAACCCTTCACTCTGTTGCTCGCGCAACTAAGCCCCAGGGGAGTTCATCTCCTAGAACTTATTTGGATCGCTAAAAACTCTTGGAACACGGAGGTAGGAAGAATCACACCAGAGGGGAAAGAGGATGTTTCGCTACCTCACGACTCACCCTCTAAACCTTCTCCAATCTTAACAAGTCTAACCCTATAGAAGTTGTCACACCTCTAAAGGATAACCTAGATTGTTTTCAACCCTTGTGTCAAGGTGATAAACGTCTAAATGTATGTATTTTGCACTTATGTACGCGCATATATTTCGGTATTTTATTAATGAATCGATGCCCTTTTTGGTATAAATTGTTTTATTTCGTGTTTCAGGTACATTATATGCTTTGGTGACCCTAACGACGCGATTTGAGAGGAAATCTGCACCGAAACCGTCGTTTTAGGGTCCTGAGTACTGTAGCATCAATGTAGCTGCCTGAAGTGCGAAGAGTTGGAAGGAAAATGAAATCTGGAAACCCTCACGGGCAGGCTCACGGCCGTGAGGTCGTCCACGAACAGTCTACTGTAGTAGTTTACTGTAGCATCCACTGCAACAGGTTTCTGTAGCATTTACTGTAGCATTCACTGCGCAAAATCACAACTTTGCGGTTTCTCGTAGCCCGTATTACAGGCTCCCTCATGGGCTGTATATGAACCGTGAGGTCACCCGTGAACTTGCCCGAATTCATCTTTTAAGGAACTTTGGCTAGGGTTTTCTGTAGCATTCACTGTGAAAAATCACAACTTTGCGGTTTCTCGTAGCCCGTATTACAGGCTCCCTCATGGGCTGTATATGAACCGTGAGGTCACCCGTTAACTTGCCCGAATTCATCTTTTAAGGAACTTTGTCTAGGGTTTTCAAGGGCATCAAGTGTCTTGTTCTTAGAGCTCTCACCACCACTCAAATTCTGAGGAAGGAGAAGCATGTGGAGGGCGATCTAGGCAAGGATTTGGCGAGGAGAGCAAGGATTTGGGAAGGATCTTCACCCTAGAGCTTGGATTTGGAAGGTTGAAGACAAGGAAAGCCACCCCTTTGTGTGGCGTCTTTGGAACTTCTCCGGCCTTCATCTTTTGAGGGAGTTCTTCTTATGCTTTTGGTATTTGGTTTCATGTATTTTATGTTGTATTTCTTGATCATGAGGAACTAAACCCCAAGGTCACCGGATGTAGGTGAACCTTGGGGGTGAACTTGTATATTTTGGATGTTTTGTTCTAATTCATTATTTGTGGCATGTTTGTGATCCATTGCTTGGTGTTTTAATTGCTTGATATGTATGAGAACTCTATGTATCCATTGATCTAGGAAATGCTAGGTTGCATGACCATTGCCCTAGTATTAGACTCACCAACTTTGGAAGGGAAATACGTATAAATACGCCGTGACCATCGGGTATTTGTACCCCTCCACTCCTAGGGTTAAGTACCGAGTTGTTGCTTTAACCCTAGTTTGAGAAAGCCATTGTACCCTTAGCAATCATGTGGGGATTTGGGTGGTAGAAATACCGTAGCAGTGGAAATACCGTATTCCAATAACCGTACCGGATTAGGGGTCAATTTCCGTGACCATCGGGTTGGCCTAGTCTAGGGTTTTCTCGGTCCATCATTGACACATGCATGTTAGATCAAGCTTCCAAACACACTTTAGTAGCCCCTAAGGGAATCCTCATCCGTGACCACTCCTAACCATTGAATTTCCCGTATTTTGCCTCAGTCATCTTGCATTTATTTCATACTTGCTTGTTTGCTTTTCATCAATTTCCTTAACTCAAGCTTTATCGGTTAAACAACATTGCAAAGAGGAAGTAAGGGTAGATTCTCGGGCCCTTGGGAATACAACCCCCTCACGCTTGGGTGAGGGGTAATACTTGGCGACCCCGTGCACTTGAGGGTGATCCATTAGCATCGTTTCAACATTAAAAATATTTTCAAAACTCAATTTCTTTTCATACCTTCGAGGTGATTTCTTGGTTTTTAGTTTCCCGCCCGAATTGGATCCTCTGGGGGTTTGCGATGATTTATGATTTTGATCGCAATCACGTGGTTTCCGCTTCACTCATTTTTCTAAACTCGTGTTCGCACATTTCAGCATGTTGCCATTGCTTGATCTTTACTTTGGAGATGTAGGTTAACTTTCCGATCAAGCCCCTTGGAGGAGACACAGAAGACCTTGAGCGGCTCCATCAGTCCTTTCACTCCTAGAGCTCACTTTCCCTTTCACTTTTTGTTTCTTTTCTTTATTTTTGTGTGGTTGATGGATGCTTGACTCGATGTCTTTTCTCCTTGTAGGTAGAACAAGACGTCCATTTTTCTTCCTCTCCACCTTGTATGCTACCATGGTGTTGGGCACCCCGAGCTCGTGCCCTGCAAGTTTCCTTACTAAATTCTCGGGGAAGTTCACGAAACCATCCTTCTTATTTTCATTGCACTGATTTTTCTATACTGCTGATTCCTGTACATTGAGGGCAATGTACTGCTTTAAGTGGGGGGTGGGTATGCATGGCTTAGTTTCATTATTTATTTCGTGAATGTGTATGAAACTTTTTGAAAATTTTTGAATTGTTGTATGATTGTAAAACCTAGGATGGCGTATCTAATTGTGATTGTATTATAGCTCGAAACCATGATAAATGCTGAGCTTCTTATGACCTTGCACACTTGAGATTTTCGTGTCATTCTAGGCATTTTTCGCACTTTTCCCTTAGGTAAAATCCTGGACACCTAGGCGAGGGACCACAACACCTTCGTGACCCTCTTAGTTGCTAACCCATACTAGTGGTTTCGCGCCTTGATGTGTTAGAATGTCTTCTAATAGTGTTTTGAGGACGTTATTCTTGTTCCTTCTTACAATACAGTCGGAAAAAAAAATGGGAAAGTTGAATAAAAGCGTGGACAGTGCTCCTCTGCCCTAATAGCGAAGTAACTCGGGGTTCTGGCTCCTAACCAGAGTGTTCCTCTTGCCAAAAGCTATAAGGACATGAGCGCGTTTACATGAATGTGCAAAGCTCCAGGTAATGTGGATTTGCAGTTCATGTTAGTCCCGGAAAAGAAAAAGAAAAAGTTATGCAATTGTGTACAGAAAAATAAAATTCGACTGGTACTTGTTCAAAAATAAGAGGAAGGATCCTTAGGACTCTACTAGAAGTATTTCTACCACCTCAAGGCCGTATTCCACTAAGTGGCGTGAATTGCTTCAAGAAGTGGTCCTCGGGGTCCTGTCTACCTCGTTTGGACTACAGGGCTTCGAACTAGGGGATTTGCACACACACAGCACAACACGGCCAATGAATGCGTGAATGATCTCAAGTGGTCTTTGCTTAGTATTTTGAGGTTCATTTTGGCTATGATATTTTCATTTCTTGCATGAGGTTGTGTATTTAGTCACTTATCAGTATCCCTGGTTTTCTATGTCCGTTTGCTTGGGGATAAGCAAATGCTTAAGTGGGGGGTATTTGATAAGTGCCTAAATACATCATGCTTTAGCAATGATGTTCTTGTACTTTCGTGCAACTTTTGTGTATTTTCGATGACATTTTGCGCACTTGATGTTTTTATTTTCGTTTCAGGGTTTCGAGGACCAAGTATGTGAGATTAAACCATATTTGTGTCATTTCGGGGATGATTGAAGAAGAAATGAAAAGTTGGAGCACCCCGAAAGCTGACGCGCCACACATGGAGCCGATCTTCTCGGCCGTGTGCGGCCACTGTGCGGCCCGCACAGTGCCCACACACCCTCGGGGTATTTAAGCAGATCTGAGGGCTTTTGAGAGGTATTCTTTTGGGGATTCTTGCTCTCTTCTGGCCTTCACTCTACCATACATCACTTTCTTCATCTTTGGAGGGATTTGGAGGGATTTCCAATCAGATTTGAAGGAGAGAAGAAGGGGAAGATATAAAGAAGCATCAAAGGGCTCGCCGGCGCGGATCCAACGAGCTACACCATCAACCCTGGCTGACAACTTTGAGGGAGTTTTTCTTGTTTTTGTTTGATGGAATCTTTGTATGATGAGCTCCTTGATTTTGTGATGTCAAACTAAACCTCCCAAGGCCATCGGGCTCCCGGTGAACCTTGGGAGGAAACGTTGTATGAATGACCTTTTTTATGCTTTGAATGGATGAGTTGTCTTGGTTGTTTGGTTTTAATTCATCATCTTGTTGTTCATTCTACAATGGATGGATTCCGTAGAATTGATTTTTGAATGATACTTGTTTAGCGGGATGCTAGCTTGTATTAGGTCACTTGATGAGTTAAAGAGGGTTTCATGTATTAATACACCGGAGGTTCCGGGTGTTAGTATTTTCCCGCGCGTTTAGGGTTAATTTAGCCAAGAGTGTGCATAAGATTAACCCTAATCGAGACTCCTTATTCTCATTGACATCGTGGGTGTATTTTCTGGATAGAGAAACCCGTACTGGATTAGGGCTACACTACGGAGGTTCCGCGGTAGTCGACATCCGAGTCTAGCGTACCAAAACCAAGCCAACCCCAATTTAATGAATTCCATGGTTATTCATATTTAGTCTCCTCCTAGGGAATCCTCGCCCGAGGTCTTCCATAATTATTGGCTTCTTCGTCTCTAACTTTATTACGGATTGAGCTTTATTTTATTTGCATTTCTTTACTTGTTTTTATTATTTTAATATTGCTTCAACCTTGTTTCGATCGACTAGAAAGTGACTTCCAAAAGGAAGTAATAGTAGATTGACACGACCTCTTGCGTGTATCCCGCAAGTGCACAGGTTATCGAAGTAATAAAATACCCTGGTGAGTGGGTAGTCGTATCCACAGGGAATAGTATTCAGAAACAAGTGTTATCGCTATTTAGCTATGATGGGAATCGATGATGAGAAAAGTATATATGTATAGATGTAAAAGAAAATAAAAGAGTGCAAGAAGAATAATGAGGGTAGGAAAGGTAATCGATATAACGATGGGGTACCCGGACAAAGCTCCCCCTAGGACTAATGCTTATAGGGCAAAACTTGTATTATGCTCTACAATTGATGCCTATTGAGTCGAGGATATCCTTAAACACACGGTCCCAAACCTAAGGTCAACCGTGACTAACCCCAACACTGTATCCCGGCAATAGGATTCACTTCAACCCTTCACTCTGCTACTTGCGTAACTAAGCCCCAGGGGAGTATATCTACCTAAGCGTAACACTACGTGGAATTGCTTTAAGCGCTAGGGATTCCTAGTGATAAAATCTGTTGCTATGTGTAGTAGTTCTAACCCTTTGGTCCAGGTGGAATAACCCTAGTCTAAATTAAGCCCCAGTGCATAAGATTCACGTCACCCCAAAGCCTTGGGGGAGTTTATCTACCTAACACTTAACTCTATTTCGACTGCTAATAAATCAAGGAATCGGAGGTAGGAAGAAATCACACCGGAAGGGAAAGGGGTACATCGCTACCTCACAACTCTCCCTCTCAACCTTTTTCAATCTTAAGTAGTCTAACCCTATAAGAGTTGTCACACCTCCAAAGGGTTACCTAAATTGCTCTCAACCCTAGTGTCACGGTTAGGGAAAAACAATAGCAAAAGATAATTAAAATTGAAACTCAATTAAATTCATCAATAAATAAAGCATAATAAAAGTCATTGAAACAATATCATCCTAGGGCTTACAGGTCCGAATAACCACTAGTGTTTAGCTCTCCATGGAGCAATACAAAATCAATAAAGAGATTAAGAACATATGCAATAAAACCATAAAGAAAACCCCCTTGTAGATTGTATCGATGGTATTGTGGAGTCGCACGTCTTCTCCAACGAATCCCTTGTCAAGTCTAGGGCACACCTCGCCGAATCGATGCCGACGAAAGCTCCCCTAATAGCTATCTTAGAATATATGTCGATGCCAATGCCGTATAATCACCTCCAAAGACCTCCAAGAACCTCTCCAAACCCTAGCCGAAAGCCCCCGAAAAGATAGGCAACAGATAGAAGGGGGGTCCCCAAATAGATCTGAAAACGTGCTATTTATAGGCTGAAATCGGAGTTCCACACGCCCCTGTGTTAATTCCACACGGCCTTGTGGAAAATCAGAATTTCCACACGCCCGTGTCTTAATTCCACACGGCCGTGTGGAAATGATTTTCGGCAGACTGTGAACAGTGTTTTTGCTACAGTATTTTTACTACAATATTTCTGCTACAGTACACGGACGTGTGGAATTTCCACACGCCTGTGAAGTTTCTAGTTTGCTGGAAAATTAATTCACACGGCCATTTGGAATTTCCACACGCTCCTGTGAACTCTCTGTAATTCTGAATTTCGGCAGAAATCGAACAGTAGCTTGCTACAATGTTTGCTACAGTACAAAAGCTGCAGTGTTTGCTACAGTATTTTTGTCGAAATACTCCCGAATTCATCGTTCTTCATCGAGGCCGTTGAATTGGACACACAATCAATGGTAGATTATGTCGATTACTTCATTTCTCTTCATTGGCGAAGTTCTCCAATGCCACACGAGTTATAGACTTTTGCTACAGTGACTGCCCTTATGCCCCTCCAATGGAGGTTGGCACACACCCACAAGTCTAGACTCATGCCTTGTTCCTTGCTTGGTCCGAGAACTCCTCAACAATGGCGAACATAACCTATTCTTGCTTCTTTTTCTCTAAATCTTCTCCACAACCCTATATACACAAAAGAACACAAATACACACATTTTAGTGATAAAATCTGATTAAATCAATGCCCATTGCAAGATAATAACACTTCGCATTACTATAACACGAGCACTTATCATAGATCTCGGGCCCTAGGGGATACGACACTCCTTGTGAAGTTATTACTTGGCGACCCGTGCACTTACGGCCGGGGAGTTGCGTGCTAGCTCTGTAGCTAGTCGCGCGCTCGCTCATCATAACCCTGTGTTAAGGCACACAGTCGTGTGAAAATTCCACACGGCCGTGTGAAACTCTGCAGAAACCCCCTCTTTCTCCCGAGAAACCACAGGGGCGTGTGGGTGCCCCTGTGGCTGGCCTTGTGAAAGGCACACGGTCGTGTGGCAAGTTCACACGCCCCTATGGAACACTTAGACAATTCTTGGGACCAACCAGATAAGGCACAGGGGTGTGTGGGTGCCCCTGTGGCTGGCCTTGTGTTCTGGGCCAGGTTAGGCTCACGGCCGTGTGGAATTTCCACACGGTCGTGTGAAATTTTACAGAAACCTTCTGTGTTTTCTCGTGAATCCACACAGCCATGTAGGAGTATCACACAGCCGTGAAGGCACACGGCCATGTAGGAGTATCACACAGCCGTGTGGGGTTGTCCAAAGAGTGACTAGAGCGCACACAGGGCCGTGTGTGAACCCCTGTGAACCCTAATTTTAGAGGCACATGGCTGTGTGAATTCCCAGAACTTCAAAATCCGCGCGTTTTCTTATAAGATTTCACTCGTGCCTCTTCATCTAATCACTCTCAAACTCTCTTTTAACCTCTCTACTGTTTTCTCGACTTTCTCATCGTGTTTTTGGGGGGATTTAGATGAGTTTTCCGGCTGATTTCTAAAGCTTACTCATCCACACCATCGGTAAGAACTTCAAATCCTTTTTCTACGTCAAGTCTTCATTTAATTCGTTCTTTCCATTAATTTCACTCGTTTTGAATGATTAGAATGTATGCGAACATGCTTAGAAAGAAATTAGAAAGAAATTTGATGTAAATTTGGATTTTCTAGCCCCACGGCCGTGGGTCTCTGTCTGCCAGAAGCTCCATATGGGCGTGTGGAATTTCCACACGGCCGTGTGTATTTCTGCAGATTGTGTTTTTGAACTGATTTTTGACCGTTTTCTTTTTCAATCTTGTAGATATGGCTTCTAGGTCCAAGAAATCGGCAGGGAAGTGCCCTCGTATGCCTACACCCCCTCCAGAGCAGGTTGAGTTCAGTATTCCCGAGCACCAGGCCTGTTTTGAGAAACTGTCGACACTACGATTCAAACAGTCATGATATCCGGACCTAAGCACTATTAGAGGGATGCAGGGTTCGACAGTCTTGTAGACGAGATCGAGGAGTTATTGTCTGTATGCAGTTGGCAGAGATTACTGATGATCAAAGAGCCAGCTGTTCGAGTGGTGACACTCGAGGTCCTCGGATCATTCGAGTTCGATAGATCATACAGTGCTTTCGCTACACCAGATATTATTCAGTTTAGAGCACTGGGTCGACATTTCAGCCTCAGTGTAACCCAGTTCTCGACTATGATGGGTTTATATGATGAGGCCTATACACAGACAGAGGCGTACGAGGGTCTTCCCACCGAGTACCCCGGTGCTTTGACTCCGCAGCGTGCGTATAGCAGGTTATGCGGATAGGGATAGTATGAGTCGGGGGTGTCCAAGGCCACCATCTTGTCCAGAGCCTCTCACCAATACATTCACGCCATACTGAGTCGATCAGTGAGTGGACGGGGAGATAGTACAGGGGGCTTGAGCCGCTAGGAGCTCCTGTACCTGTATTCGATGGTCGAGAGCGAGCCACTCCGCCTGGGGCACATTGTAGCAGACTACATCCGCCACCAGGGCCAGTACCCCATGGTGGGAGTTATCTTCTCAGGCCCGTACATCACACGACGGATTATGGGTTTAGGACTTCGAGACGGGGTTCGCGGAGCTGAGAGGATTTCTACACCAGCTGCATTGGGCGTTGAGACACTAAGACTGATAGGGATGGTCCGCAGATCAGGACCAGGAGTTTACACCCTGATCATCCCCCACTCAGAGTCTACAGAGCCAGATCAGGCTGAGGGGCCACAGGCAGCATTAGAGCCACCTCCGGCCTCGACAGAGGTTGAGGCACCACCCATTGCACCGGAGCCACCTCCAGTGCGGATATTTTCTCCATCTCGGGGCCAGATAGATTCGAGCGCCTCGAGAGTGCTGTGGGTGTTGTGCAGACAGAGTTGGCTCAGCTCAGGGCTGCATACACAGCGCAGCATATTGAGGTTATGGCTCAATTAGACCTTGTTCAGCAGTTACCTGAGCGAGCCATGACATGACCATTTGTAGTCCGACCACGAGCTTCCACTCCACCACTTTCACCAGCTCCATCAGCAGCCGATCCACCCACACCAGTAGAGCCTACAACAGCACCAGAGGCTACTCCACAGGACACCGACGCTGAGGCATCGTAGTTTTATTTTTATTTTACTTCAGTTGTACTTTTTCTTTTATATTTTGGACTTGTAGTACTCAGAAAGAATCTTCCTTCTGAGTTTATCTTTATTTTGTTTTATTTTGTCTCAAGTTGTATTTCAGTTTCATATCTTTATATACTCGAGCTTTATTTTGGTTTTTCTTGAGCTATACTGAACCCTTGCGTATGTGTGCAAATGGTCTTGGATGTAAGGAATTTGAGGAATAGTCATAGGCACGGTCATGGGACCGTGTATGCTCCGCAAAACCATTAAGACTTAACCCTCAATAAACCTAGCTCCATCAAACGTAACACTTGGAGTTCATGGGAGTAATGTTTCAATTGTTTACCCCTACATAAATTGTGTGAATTGTTTTACTTATTTGGTGTGCTTGCATGCGTACATTGGGGACAATGTACATCTTAAGTGTGGTGGAGGGGGGGGGGGGTATTCACATTGCACACACTTTTACTTGTGTGTTCAATTGCTCATGCTCATGTAACCTATGGCGGTTCACCTTAGTTGCAACGTTTGTATTCTTAGAGTTTAGGAGAATTTTCAACATTGTGTCCTATCATGCTCTAGTTTTTACTTGAATTTTAGGGAATTTTTTCTCGATTATCTTATATTGCACAAACTTACTGTTGGAATCTTTTAGAAACTCGATCTTGAAGTTTTTAAGGACAAGTTTATCGTCATGAATATGTGCTTTGTCTTATATATGCATTTGTGGTGGAAAGAGCTACCACCTATGAAGTATGTAGCTACTCTCATAAGTTGGATACAAGTTATGCCCTAATGGGAGAAAGAGCAATCTCATGAGATGCGTGAAAGCTACTACCCCGGTAGAAAGAGCTACCTCCTCGAAAGAGTGAAAGCTACCTTTGGCGGCTGCCTAGCAAAGGGCTACCTTCGAGGTTGTGTGAAGCTACGACTTCCTTTCTTATTTTTCATATATAAATAAGTCTTTGTTAACAAAAGTTTAAGGAGTACTCGTTTGGTTGTCTTGAGTGAGTTCACACACACTTACACATTTTCGAGTTGATTGACCTTTTTGATTCATGTTTTTAGCTATCTTTATGCGATGTTTTGATTTTCCCTTACTTGTAGAATGCTTCCTTTGCATACTTTTGGTGAACCTAAGGCCGAGCACTTTCAATTGTTCTTCCCAAGTTTGATAAGTGCTTGTGTTATAGTAACATGAAGCATTATTATCTTACAATGAACATATCTTTTATCAGATTTTATCACTAAATACTGTGCATTTGTGTATTCTTATGCATTGTAGGTTTGTGGAGCTAATTTGGAGAAAAAGAATGAAGTTAGATCGTGTTCACCGTTGTTGGGAAGTTTTTGGACCAAGCATGGAACAAGGCATGAGCCTAGACTTGTGAGTGTGTGCTAACCTCCTTTGGAGGGGCACAAAGACAGTCACATTCACAACAAGACTATCTCGTGTTGCTTCGGAGGACTTCACCAAGAAGAAGACCTGAAGCAATCGACACGATCAACCATTGATTGTGTGCCCAAATCAATGGCCTCGATGAAGAACAACGGATTCGGGAGCGTTTCAGTGAGTTACTGCAGCAGCATTGTAGCTTGTTACTATAACAAAACACTGTACCAAGCTACTGTTCACTTTCTGCCGAAAATCAGGATTTAAGAGAGTTCACATGGGTGTGTGGAAATTCCACACGGCCGTGTGAATTCGTTTTTCAGCAAGCCAGAAACTTCACACGGGCGTATGGAAATTCCACACGGCCGTGTGAAGTCCCGATAAGTCCAATTTTAAAGCCGCGACTCAACATTATAAAACGCCGATTTTGGAGACTTTTGAGATATCTTTTGACCTAACTTTTGGATAGTGCAGCTAGGGTTTCGGAGAGGACTTCGCGGAGGTTTAGAGCGCGTCATCGGCATCGTCATCGACGTTCGACGGCTGCACAAGACCACGGCCACACCATATGCAAGGCGGTTTTCATCAATACCTTTACTTTGTGCTTTCTTTCATATTTTGATCAACATGTATAACTCCATGAGGAGCTAAACCCCTCGTGGGTATTCGAATGTGTAAACCTGATAAGTTCTCGTGTTATAGTAATGCGAAATTTTATTATCTTGCAATGAGCATTAATTTAATCAGATTTTATCACTAAAAAGTGTGCAATTGTTTACTTTTGTGCATTGTAGGGTTGTGAAGAGAAAATGAAGGAAAGGAACGAAGTTAGGTCGTGTTTGGCATTGTTGGGAAGATTTTCGGACCAAGCAAGGAGCAAGGCGTGAGCATAGACTTGTGAGTGTGTGCCAACCTCCTCTGGAGGGGCACAAAGGCAGTCACATTCACAATAAGTCTAACTCATGCCAACAATGAGAACTTCACCAATTAGGCGATTCGAAGCAATCGGCACGATCTACCGTTGATTGTGTGCCCAATTCAACGGCCTCGATGAAGAACGACGAATCCGGGAGTGTTTCGACACGAATACTGTAGCAGAAACACTGTAGCAAGTTACTGTTCACAATCGGCCGAAAATCAGAATTCCAGAAACTTCACACGGGCTTGTGGAAATTCCACACGGCCGTGTGAAATCCCGTTTTCAGCAACATTAAAGCCGTGACTCCACATTATAAAACCCCGATTTGGAGACTTTTTGAGACATCTTTTGACCAATTCTTCTCCCCAACTTCGGGGAGTGCGGCTAGTGTTTTGGAGAGGACTTCGTGGAGGTTTAAAGCGCGTCATCGGCATCGTCACCGACGTCCGGCGGCCGCACAAGACCACGGCCACACCATACGCATAGGGGTTTTCATCTATGTCTTTACTTTGTGTTTTATTTCATACATTGATGAACATGTATAGCTCCATGAGGAGCTAAACCCCTTGTGGGTATTCGGAGTTGTAAATTCTAGGGTTATCATGTTTCTCAGACATTGTTATTATGCTTTTTCCATTATTGATGAATAAGAATTGAGTTTCAATCTTGATTTTCTTTTGCTATTGTTTCCCCTTAGATGTGACACAAGGGTTGAGAGCAATCTAGGTTTTCTTTTGGAGGTGTGACAACTCCTATAGGATTAGACTATTCAAGATTGAAGAGGGTTGAGAGGGAGAGTTGTGAGGTAGCAATGTACCCCTTTCCCTTCCGGTGTGATTTCTCCCTACCTCCTTTTCCTTGATTTATTAGCGGTCAAGATAGAGTCAAGTGTTAGGTAGATAAACTCCCCTGGGGCTTAGTTACGCAAGTAACAGAGTGAAGGGTTGAAGTGAATCCTATGCACTGGGGCTTAATCTAGACTAGGGTTCTTCTCCTGGACCAAAGGGTTAGAACTACACATAGGAACAGGTTTAATCACTAGGAATGCCTAGAGCATAATGCAATCCCACGTAGTGTGAGGTTTAGGTAGATGTACTCCCCTGGGACTTAATCGTGCGAGCAATAGAGTGAAGGGTCGATGTGAATCCTAATACCGAGGCATAATGTTGGGGTTAGTCACGATTGACCTTAGGTTTGGGACCGTGAGTCCAAGGATTTCCTCGACTCAATTAGCATCAATAGGAAGGTATAATAGCATAGTCTTGCACTAGAAGCATAGATCCTAGAGGTAACTTGTGCGGATACCCCACTTCATTCATTGTTATATCCTCCTTAATGTCTTTTTTCTTGCACTCTCTAATCTTATCTTTCGCCTCTCTCGATTTAATTTCCTGGCTTTTAGTATAGTTGTTCTCACAATTCACACACGAATCGATTATTACTTTTCCGTACTTCGCATACTTTTAATAGTGAAATCTCATACTCTAACTCCCTATTCTCTGTGGATTCGACTACCCTCTCATCGGGGTAACTTTTATTACTTCGACAAACCCGTGCACTTGCGGGATACACGCAAGGGGTCGTGTCAAGTTTTTGGCGCCGTTACCGGGGAATAGGCGTTTTAGATATTTGTTTTTCACTATTTTAGCTATCCACTTCATTTTCTATTTCACAATTTCTTATTCTCCCATCACTCTAAATTGTTTTCTTTTGTATGTTTACTCTTTCTTGGGAGGAACCTAAATGGAGATTGATCAAGCTATTGAGCTATATTCTCGAGTTGAAGCTCTAAGTAAAAAGGTTGATAGAATTTTTGCTTCACAATAACAAAGCAAACCATGCTACAGCACATATCATCCAAATGAAAGGAGCTACCAAAATTGTTTATGGAATAATGATGGACAACATTGGGAAGCACCTCAAGAACAATTTCAAAAGGATAAGATACTTGAAGAGGATGAACCTTAGTGGAAAATTGGGATTGCTTGAATAAAGATGGTGCTTGTGAGCGAGAAAATTTTCAAGGGGATTTGCTAGTAACATGTTCCATTCAAGATGAAGATACACAAGAAGAAGAAAACCCTAAGGTAATGGAACAAGTACCATTCTTTGGGATTGATCAACTCATAGAAAGCAAAAAAGAGACTTTGGGAAGGGAAGAAGATGTTGGGAGGATATTTAAACCATCCAATGACCCACCTATGCTAAGCTTGGACAATTCCCAACCCAAATTGTTTCCTTGGAGGCCAAAAGTAAGATGGTTGGACCCTCCAACAAATACTCCACTCTGGCAAGTAGGATTTTGGTTTAAAGAAAGTAGCTATGCAATGTCTTGTCGGGAGGAATACACTCTTTTCAAGCCTCTGTAAGGTAAGACCAGGTACATCAAGCTTAGTGACGTTAAACAAGCGCTTCTTGGGAGGCAACCCAAGGTTTTACAGTTTTTCTAGGACCTAGTTTAGTTAGGATGAATAAAAGTCTTAGTGTTGATGTCTTGAAGTTTCAATGCACGTACTGCGAATTCGATCGTGGATTATTGATATTTTCGTGTGCTTTAACGTTAATTGACGAAGTTTGAGTCGGTTGAGTGTGTTTTCTATGGTCTCTGGTCGTGTTTTTATGGTTTATACAGGCTCTAAGTGTTTTAAAAGAGTTTCTGAATTTTTTGGAAGAGTCTGTGAATTTTTCTAAGTAACCAGAGAAAACACACGGCCGTGTGGAAATTCCACACGGCCGTGTGTTTCCAAATCAGAGCTCAACCAGTGAGGGCACAGGGGCGTGTGTGTGCCCCTGTGAACAACCTCAGAAGGGGCACACGGCCGTGTGGAAATTCCACACGGCCGTGTGAAATCTCGCAGAACTTCGACTTTTTTCTAGAGAGTCCACAGGGGCGTGTGGGTGCCCCTGTGAGTGCCACTGTGCCAAGGCACACGGCTGTGTGGAAATTCCACACGGCCGTGTGAAACTCTGCAGAGAAACCCCTTCTTCCCGAGAATACACAGGGGCGTGTGGGTGCCCCTGTGGGTGAGCTTGTGAAAGGCACACGGCCGTGTGGATTGTTCACACGGACATGTGAAATACATGGTATTTCTCGGGCAAGCCAGAGAGGCCACAAGGGCGTGTGATGTGCCCCTGTGGCCACCCTTGTTCTTGGCCAGGTTGGGCACACGGCCGTGTGGAATTAACACACGGCCGTTTGGAAATTTTCAGAGACTTGCTGTGTTTTCCCGTGAATCCACAGGGCCGTGTATCGGCCCCTGTGGATCTTCCTGTGTAGGCACACGGCCGTGTGGAATTTCCACATGGCCGTGTGGGGTAGCCCAGAGAGTGAACAGAATGCACATAGGGGCGTGTGTCGGCCCCTGTGAACCCTAATTCAGAGGCACACGGCCGTGTGGCATTGCCACACGGCCGTGTGAATTCCCAGAACTTCAAAAGCCGCGCGATTTCTTTTGGTTTTCGCTCGTGCCTCTTGACATTTTCATTCTAAACTCTTCTCCTTCCCTCTCTACTACTTCCCCGACTTTCTTTGAGCTTTTTGGAGGATTTTATTGGAGTTTTCCGGCCGATTTCTCAATTGTATTCGTCCACACCGCCGGTAAGAACTCCAACCCCTTCTTCTTCGTCAAAACTCGATTTAATTCATTCTTTTTGATGATTTCGCCTATTTTGAATGATTAATAAGTATGCGAGCATGTTTAGGAAAGAATTAGAATGAATTGAAGTATAAATTTTGGATTTTTAGCCCACGGTCGTGATGTTTTGTCCGCCATAAGCTTCAGACGGCCGTGTGGATTTCTGCAGAATGAGTTTGTGAACTGATTTTTGAAAACTTTCTTTTGCAACTTTAAAGATATGGCTTCTAGGTCTAAGAAAGCGGCCAGTAAGCGTCCTCGCGAGCCTACACCCCCTCCAGAGGAGACCGAGTTTAGTATACCTGAACACCGGGTCAGGTTGGAGCGGTTATCTACATTACGGTTTGGCCAGTCACGATACCCCGACCTGAGCATTGTTAATGGGATTCAGGGGGGTGACAGCATTGCCGACGAGGTTGAGGAGCTGCTCTCGGTGGGTGATTGGAAGAAACTACTGAGGATCAGAGATCCAGCCATTCAAGGAGTGACACTGGAGTTCTTGGCCTCGTTCGAGTTTGACAGATCCTACAGAGATTTCTCTACTCCCGACGCGATTCAGTTCAGGGTACTAGGACAGCACTTTAGCCTCAGCATGACCCAGTTTTTGATCCATATGGGGCTATATGATGAGGCCTATACACAAACAGAGGAGTATGAGGGACTTCCTGCCGACTACCCTGGCAGTCTCACTCCGCAGAGGGCCTACAGGGATTTATGCAGAGAGGGCCAGTATGAGCCAGGAGTCTCGAAGGCCACGTGCTTATCCCGCCCGGCTTACAGATACGTACATGCCATTCTGAGCAGATCAGTGAGTGGTCGGGGGGATAGCACTGGAGTTCTGAGCCGGCAGGAGCTTCTATATCTATATTCTATGGCTCAGAGGGTACCACTCCACCTAGCGCACATCCTAGCAGAGTATTTACGCCATCAGGGCCAGTACCCTAGGGTTGGAGTGATCTTCGCAGGACCCTATATTTCGAGACTTCTGATCGGGACGAGTCTCAGAGACGGAGTGCGAGGGGCGGAGAAGACTAGTGTACCGGCTCCTCTGGGCACAGATACATTGAGGATGATGGGGTTGATCCGCAGAGCAGGATCAGGGACCTATACCTGGATCATTCCCCGTACAGATCAGGCCGAGGGGTCCCAGGCAGCGTTAGAGGCACCCCCAGCGGACACAGAGACCGAGGCACCACCCACCGCGCCGGAGCAACCTCCGGTGCGCATGTTCTCACCCTCTCGGTGTCAGGACAGGTTGGAGCGCCTCAAGAGCGTAGTGGGGGTGCTACAGACAGAGGTGGCTGAGGTCAGGGCCACACAGGTAGCACAGCACACAGAGGTCATGGCTCGATTTCACAGCATACAACAGTTACTCGAGCGAGCCATGACTTCACCATTCGTGGTCCGACACCGAGCTTCCACTCCTCTACTACCAGCATCACCAGCACCAGTAGCAGCAGATCCACCATCACCGACAGAGCCTTCAGCAGCGCCAGAGGCTTCTATTCAGGACACTGACGCTGAGGCGTCTTAGATTTTATTTTTATTTGATTTTCATTCTTGTATTTTCTATTTTATTTTGGACTAGTATTACTCAGAAAGGACTCTCCTTCTGAGTTTATCTTTTATTTAGCTTTTCTTTTATCTCGAGTTGTATTTCATTTTCATATTTTATAAACTCGAGTTTTTATTGAGCTATACTGAACCCTTGTGTATGTGTGCGCAGATGGTCTTGGATGAAAGGAATCTAAGGAATAGTCATAAACACAGTCATGGGACCGTGTGTGTTTCACAACCCATTGAGACTCAACTCTCAATGCACCTAGCTCCATCAAATGCAGCACTTGGAGTTCAGTGGAGTAATATTTCAATTGCCTACTTCCACACTAATTATTTTACAATTCTTAATTTTTACTTGTGCTTGCATGCGTACATTGGGGACAATGTACATCTTAAGTGTGTGTGGGGGGGGAGTTCACATTGCACACACCTTTTACTTGTGCGTTCAATTGCTTATGCTCATGTAGCCTATAGCGGTTCACCTTAGTTGCAACGGTTGTATTCTTATAGTTTAGGAGAATTTTTAACATTGTATCCTATCATGCTCTAGTTTCTACTTGAATTTTAGGAATTTTATTCTCATATTGCACAACTTACTCTTGGAATCTTTTGGAAACTCAATCTTGAAGTTTTTAAGGACAAGTTTATCATCGTTCTTAGTTTTACTTTGGAAAATGCATATAAAAAAAATAAAAAATTTGAAAAATGAAAAAAAATATGGAAAAGAGAAAAAAGAGAAAAAAAATATATGAGTTTGTAAATATTATCTTTGTTTTAATTATGCATTTGGGGTGGAAAGAGCTACCGCCTATGAAGTATGTAGCTACTCTCATAAGTCGGATACAAGTTATGCCATAATGAGAGAAAGAGCTATCTCATGGGATGCGTGAAAGCTACTACACCGGTAGAAAAAGCAACCCTCTCAAAAGTGTGAAAGCCACCTTTGGCGGCCTCCTAGGAGAGGGCTACCTTCAAGGATGTGTGAAGCTACTACTTCCTCCCTTATTTTTGTTTTTGTATATAAACAAGTCCTTTCTAACCAAAGTTTGAGGAGTAATCGTTGGTTCTCTTGAGTGAAATCGCACACACTAACACATTTTCGAGTTTTTATCCTTTTTGATTCGAGTTTTTAGCTAGAGCAATGATAACCTTATGCAATGTTTTGATTTCCCCTTACTTGTAGAATGCTTCTTCTGCATACTTTTGGTGAACCTAAGGCCGAGCACTTTCAATTGTTCTTCCCAAGTACTTTCACGTTCTATTTTTGCTTGAGGACAAGCAAAAGCTTAAGTGTGGGGGGATTTGATAAGTGCTCATGTTATAGTAATGCGAACTGTTATTATCTTGAAATGAGCATTAATTTAATCAGATTTTATCACCAAAAAGTGTGCAATTGTTTACTTTTGTGCATTTTAGGGTTGTGAAGATAAAATGAAGGAAAGGAACGAAGTTAGGTCGTGTTTGGCATTGTTGGGAAGATTTTCGGACAAGCAAGGAGCAAGGCGTGAGCATAGACTTGTGAGTGTGTGCCAACCTCCTTTGGAGGGGCACAAAAGCAGTCACATTCACAATAAGTCTAACTCATGCCAACAATCAGAAACTTCTGGAGAGGGCGGCTAGGGTTTCGGAGAGGACTTTGTGGAGGATTGGAGCGCGTCATCGGCATCGTCACCGACGTTCGACGGCCGCACAAGACCACGGCCACACCATACGCGAGGGGGTTTTCATTGATGTCTTTAGTTTGTTCTTTCTTTCATAAATTGATGAACATGTATAGCTCCATGAGGAGCTAAACCCCTCGTGGGTATTCGGACTTGTAAAACTCTAGGATAATTATGTTTCTTTGACATTGTTATTATGCTTTTCCATTAATTGATGAATAAATTCGAGTTTCAATTTTAGATTTCTTGTGCTATTGTTTTCTCTTAGCCGTGACACTAAGGATTGAGAACAATCTAGGTTATCCTTTGGAGGTGTGACAACTCCTATAGGATTAGACTACTTAAAATTGAAGAGGGTTGAGAGGGAGAGTTGTGAGGTAGCACCGTACCCCTTTCCCTTCCGTTGTGATTTCTCCCTACATCCGATTCCTTGAGTCATTAGAGGTCGAAATAGAGTGACGTGAATCCTACGCACTGGGGCTTAATTTAGACAATGGTTCTTCCTCCTGGACCAAAGGGTTAGAACTATCACACATAGGAACGGGTTTTATCACTAGAAGTCCCTAGAGCTTAAAGCAATCCCACGTAGTGTTAGGCTTAGGTAGAAATACTCCCCTGGGGCTTAGTTGAGCAATCAACAGAGTGAAGGGTTGACGTGAATCCTATTGCCGGGACATAGTGTTGAGGTTAGCCACGGTTGACCTTAGATTTGGGACCGTGTGTTTCAGGATTTTCCTCGACTCAATTAACATCAATAGGAAGGTATAATAGCATAGTCTTGCACTAGAAGCATAAGTCCTAGAGGTAACTTGTCCGGATACCCTATTTTCACTTATTACTAGTCTCTCTCTTTTTACTCGTTGCTTGCACTTTTCTCTCTTTCATCTTTCGATTTATTTGCTTTGCATCTACTCTAGTTCCCATAAATTCACTCATCACTCCGATCATTGTTTCTTTCCGTACATCACACGACTCAATAGCAACTTCTCGTATTTTAAATCCCTATTCCCTGTGGATTCGACTACCCACTCACCGGGGTAATTTTTATTACTTCGACAAGGCCGTGCACTTGCGGTACGCACGCAAAAGGTCGTGTCAAGTTTTTGGCGCCGTTGCCGGGGAATAGGCGTATTTTTGATACTTGTTTTTGCTATTTTAGTCATTCACTTCGTTGACTATTTCATACTTTCTTTAACTATCATCGTTCTTATTTTTCTTTTCTTTGTGTTGGCTTCAGGTTATGACCCGCGTTAACCCTTCGATTCTTGTTGAAGGAGACCCGAACATTGGAAGGAGAATACACCGTAAAGGGAAAGAGCCTGTGGAAGAACAATCCGAGCAAGCCAGCATAGATTCAGAAGGGTCGGAAGCTATGGCAGAACAGAACGAACAACAAAGGACATTGGCTGATTTTGCTAGACCCGTGATAAGTGTCTAAATGTATGTGTTTTAACATACATATTTTGTTCACTTAGCATGTATCTTTATAGGAATGGATGCCCGTTTTATGCTTAATTGAGCATTATTTATGTTGTAGGGCATGGAGGAGCCATGAGGAACATGATAATACGATTTGGGCGAAAATGGATGAAGAATCAGGGTGCTGGAGTACTACAGCATACGGGGCCGTATAAGGGGCCGTGAGCATCAAAAGACAGTAATTTTCAACTAGCTCTCACGGCCCCCTATCCACCCCGGGATGCTTCTATCCACCCCGGGATCCATCCATCCACCCCGGGATGAACCCCCACGTGGGACAGGTTTTTGCCCTATTTTTGCCTATCTATCCACCCCGGGATGGATCTATCCACCCCGGGATCCTGCGGGAGTATTTATAGAGGTTTTTAGGGCACACAAAGGGGACTTCTTGGCCGGCATCTAAAGGAAAGAAACGAAGAAATCTTTGAAGAGACGACGATTTGGAGCCAAGGAAGGGGGCAAGAACATCATTTTGAAGGGGAGAAGCTTCACCATCAAGGAGGCAAGGATCCAAGACAAGGGGAAGCGTTATTTGGCATCTCTTGGACGGAGGAAAGCGTCATTTGGCCGGACCTCCACCTCCTCCTTCATCATATCATCTAGGGAGTGTCATTTATGAGCTTTTTAAGTGATTTACTTTGTATTTTTGTTGTTACTTGCTTGATGGCACACTAGACCCCCAAGGCCACCGGATGTTGGTGAACCTTGGGGGGTTTATCATGTATTTTGGATGATCTTTACTTAATTGCAAGCTTGGTTTGGTTTAAGATTTAGTTCATTGTGCCTCATGTCTAGAACTACCACATGGAGAGATCCGTAGTTCTTTCTTGAATTATACACGTAGACGTGACCTACTCACGTGTATTAGGTCATTAATGAATTAAAAGGGGTTACTTGTATTGGCACACCGAGAAATTGGGTGTCGATAGCCCTCCGAGCTTTAAGGATAGACTAGAGTTTAGTGTATCCTTATTTTGGGATCTCCTTATACTTAATGCAATCGTAGGGATGTTGGTTAGGAAGAGATTCCAACCAATATCCGTATGGGATTAGGGTTCAATCGCCGAGAAATTGGGGTTGATCTAATCTTGAGATCCTTCGGTCTAAATCAACCAAGCTACCTTTCATCCTTCATCCATGTATCATGATGACCCCTCAAGGGGATCCACATCCATAGGCCTTTACTCTTCATTGTAGCACTTGCAACCACATTGTATGCTTTTAAATTTGTTTAATCATATCGTTTTTATCTCTTTGCTTTAGTAGAACAAACATCCATGCTTGTGTTGTTAGGTTAGATAATAGGCGATGGAGGAGTAAGAGTAGCTCCTTAACCCCGTGGAATACGACCCTCGTGCTTTTGTGCGAGGTATTACTTGGCGACCCGTGCGCTTGCGGATCGATTCAATCAACCCGCGGTAATGGGGACCCAATCAAGCATTGTGAGGCCCCCAATTACCGCAAATAACTTTGAGTTGAAGCCGTCGTTCATTCAAATGTTGCAACAGTCCGCACAGTTTAATGGGTTGGCCGATGAAGATCCCAACAACCATCTAGAGAATTTTCTTGAAGTGTGCGACATGTTGAAGATCAATGGGGTAACGGACGACGCAATCAGATTGAGAGCCTTCCCATTTTCATTGAAGGGGAAAGCAAGACATTGGTTACATTCATTACCGAGAGCATCTATCACTACATGGGAAGAGATGGCCGAGGCATTCTTGGCTAGGTATTTCCCGCCGGGAAAATCAGCAAGGCTCCGGAATGATATCTCATCCTTCATGCAAGTGGAATTGGAGTCTCTATTCGAGACATGGGATAGGTTCAAGGAGCTCCTCCGGAAGTGCCCCGCAACACGGATTCCCCGAGTGGATGATCATTCATACTTTTTATAATGGGTTGAATCCAAGCACTAAGCAACTTTTAGATGCAGCGGCAGGAGGGACTCTGGGAGGCAAGACCCCCGATGAAGCCCAGCACCTTATTGAAGAGATGGTGATGAATAGCTATCAATGGAACACAAGGGACAGAAGGAAGGTAGCCGGAATTCATGATGTTGATGCAGTTACATCTTTGGTGGCACAAGTAGAATCATTGAGTAAGAAGTTGGACGCTCTAACTTCACCAAGAGTTGCGGCCATCACTACATGTAACGGTTGTGGGGGAGGTCATGCTTCAAGTGATTGTCCGATTGCTATTGGGGGCGCTAGTACGGTGGAGCAGGCTGATTTTGTGGGAAATAACTACAGAGGACAAGGCCAGGGCAACCCGTATAGTGGCACTTACAATCCAGGGTGGAGGAATCACCCAAATTTCTCATGGAGCAACCAAGGACAGTCACAACAAAAGAATAACACACCACCAGGATTTCAGAACCAACAAGCACCGAATTTAGAAAGCCGAGTGACAGGGATAGAAGGAAAGATGACTGATCTAGAAAGAGCTCTCACACGGTTTGTTTCTTCATCGGATGCTAGATTCCAGTCGGTGGAAGCTACACTTCGCAATCATACCGCCTCCTTACATAATTTGGAGAATCAAGTGGGGCAAATTGCGAAGACATTAGCGGAAAGGCCTCAAGGATGTTTGCCTAGTAATACGGAGACAAATTCGAGGGAACAATTGAAAGCAATCACCTTGAGGAGTGGGAAAGAGGTCGAGAGAAATCTCCCTCTAGAGAAGGCCCAAGAGACACCCGAGGTAGTGGAGGTAGAGGAAGGAGTAACAAACGAAAAAGAGGTGGCATCCCCACCCTACAAGCCAAGGATCCCCTATCCTTCACGATTAAAGAATGACCAAGACAATGAACAATACAAGAAATTTCTGGGAATTTTCAAACAGTTGCACATCAACATACCATTCGCGGAAGCATTAGCCCAAATGCCTAAGTACACGAAGTTCTTGAAAGACCTCCTAACCAACAAGAGGAAATTGGAGGAGAGTGCATCTGTGATACTCGATGCCAATTGCTCGGCCGTATTGCAAAAGAACATGCCTAGCAAAAGAAAAGATCCCGAGAGTTTCATAATACCATGTAACATTGGCAACATAGGTGAAGAGATGGCATTGGCCGACTCAGGGGCAAGCATCAATGTCATGCCTTACACGTTCTTCCGAAAGCTAGGCTTGGGTGAGCCAAGACCCACTCGGATGACACTTCAACTCGCGGACCGATCAGTGAGGCATCCGAGAGGGATTGTGGAAGATGTGTTGGTGAAAGTCGACAAATACATATTTCCTGTTGACTTCGTAGTGTTGGATGTCGATGAGGATGTCGAGGTTCCATTGATCCTTGGAAGGCCATTCTTGCGTACTTCCAAGGCCTTGATCGACATGGACGGCGGGGAGCTCACATTGCGAGTAGGAGAAGACAAGCTCACATACCGACTCGCCGAAGCCATGAGACAGTCTCTCGATTTTGATGACACTTTATATTTCCTTGACACCACCGATGAACTAATAGATGATTATGTGCAGGAAATGATGAACCCGGATCCATATGAAGGGTGGCCGGACCAAGACTTGGAGATTGAAGAAGAAGTGCTCTCCATTGGTCTAATCAAGGATGACTTCAAGCAAGAAACGGAGCGTATGAAGAAAATGCTTCGGAGGATGAAAAGGTCGAAAAGACGCCACAAGAAGAACCCTAACAACAAGGGAAATGAACATTCAAGGAGTAAGGGTGATTCACCCTTTTGTGGTAACAAACTCGACAACTCCCCCTCTACTCTACAAAGGTTATGTAATGCATGCTTCCAGGTTGTAGGGAAGAGGGCAACTTCCATTCATGAACCTCCGTAAGGTAAGCCAAGTACGTCAAGCTTAGTGACGTTAAACAAGCGCTTCTTGGGAGGTAACCCAAGGCTTTACAGTTTTTCTAGGACCTAGTTAGCTTTAGATTGAATAAAAAGTCTTAGTTTTGGTGTCCTGAATTTTTCATGTGCTTACGCTGCGATTTTCTTGTGGGTTTTTGATGAATTTCATGTACCTTAACGATAATTGATGAAGTTTAGGTTGGTTGAGTGTGTTTTCTTTGGTTTCTGGTCGTGATTTTATGGTTTTTACAGGCTCTAAGTATTTTTAAAGAGTTTCTGAATTTTTCTGAGAGTCTGTAAAATTTTCTAAGTAAACCAAAGAAAACACACGGCCGTGTGCAATTAACACACGGCCGTGTGTTACCAATTGGAGCTCAACCAGAGAAGACACAGGGGCGTGACTTTGCCCCTGTGAAAACTTCAGAAGTGGCACACGGCCGTGTGGAATTAACACACGGCCGTGTGAATTTTCGCAGAACTTCAACTCTTTTCCAGAGAGTTCACCGGGGCGTGTGGGTGCCCCTGTGAGTGCCACTGTGCTAAGGCACACGGCCGTGTGGAATTAACACACGGCCGTGTGAAAACTCTGCAGAAAAATCCCTTCTTCCCGAGAAAACACAGGGGCGTGTGACAGCCCCTGTGGAAGAGCTTGTGATTGGCACACGGCCGTGTGGAATTAACACATGGCCATGTGAAACACTTAGATTATTCGGGCAAATCAGAGAGGCCACAGGGGCGTGTGTTGGCCCCTGTGACCGGCCTTGTGTTCTTGGCCAGGTTGGGCACACGGCCGTGTGGAATAAACACACGGCCGTGTGATATTTTTCAGAGAGCTTCTGTGTTTTCAATAGAAGCCACAGGGCCATGTACCAGCCCCTGTGGATATCCTTGTGATGGCACACGGCCGTGTGGAATTTCCACACGGCCGTGTGGGGTAGCCAGAGAGTAAACAGAATGCACACAGGGGCGTGTGTTGGCCCCTGTGAACCCTAATTTCACAGGCACACGGCCGTGTGGCATTGTCACACGGCCGTGTGAATTCCCAGAATTCCTAAAGCCGCGCGATTTCTTTTGGTTTTCACTCGTGCCTCTTCCATTTTCATTCTAAACTCTCCTTCTACTCTCTCCACTAGTTCCCCAACCATCTCAAAGGATTTTTAAGGCTTTTATTGTAGTTTTCCGGCCGGTTCTTAATATTTCTTCATCCACTCCGTCGGTAAGGACTTCAAAGCCTTCTTCTCCGTCAATTCTCAACTTAATTCGTTCTTTTTGATGATTTCGCCTATATTGAATGATTAATGAGTATGCGAGTATGCTTAGGAATGAATTGGAACGAATTAGATTGTTAATTTTGGAATTTTGGCCCCGCGGCCGTTATGCTCTGCCCGCCCGATGATCCACACGGGCGTGTGGAATTAACACACGGCCGTGTGGATTTCTGCAGATTGTTATATTTTAATGTTTTTGATCAATTCTCTTTTCAATCTCGCAGATATAACTTCCAGGTCCAAGAAGTCGGCTGGGAAGCGACCCCGTGAGCCCACACCCCCTCCAGAGGAGACAGAGTTTAGTATACCTGAGCACCAGACCAGGTTTGATAGATTATCCCCACTCCGTTTCGGACAGTCACGATACCCCGACCTGAGCATTATCAGAGAGATCCAAGGGGGTGACGGTATTGCCGAGGAGGTTGAGGAGCTACTCTCGGTGGGTGGCTGGAGGAGATTATTGAGAATTAGAGACCCAGCCATTCGAGGGGTGACACTGGAGTTCCTGGCTTCATTTGAGTTTGACAGATCATACAGGGATTTTTCCACTCCTGATACCATTCAGTTCAGGGTATTAGGCCAGCATTTCAGCTTCAGCTTGACCCAGTTTTCGATCCATCTGGGACTATACGATGAGGCCTATACACAGACCGAGGAGTACAGGGATCTTCCTACAGACTACCCGGGCAGTCTTACCCCGCAGAGGGCATACAGAGATTTGTGCGGAGAAGGCCAGTATGAGCCAGGGATCTCAAAGGCCACGTGCTTGTCTCGCCCGGCCTACAGATACTTACATGCCATTCTTAGTAGATCAGTGAGTGGCCGAGGTGATAGCACTGGGGTTCTGAGTCGCCAGGAGCTTCTTTATCTATATTCGATGGCTCAGAGGGTACCACTCCACTTAGGGCACATCTTAGCAGAGTATTTGCGCCATCAGGGCCAGTACCCTAGGGTTGGAGTGATCTTCGCAGGACCCTACATTTCGAGACTCCTGATAGGGATGAGTCTCAGAGACGGAGTACGAGGGGCAGAGAAGACCAGTATACCGATCCCTCTGGGCACAGATACACTGAGGATGATGGGGATGATCCGCAGGTCAGGGCCAGGAGTATATACATGGACCATTCCCCAGACAGAGCAGGCCGAGGGCTCACAGGCAGCCTTAGAGCCACCACCAGTGGACACAGAGGCAGGGGCAGAGGCCGAGGCACAACCCACAGCACCGGAGCCACCTCCAGTGCGTATCTTTTCTCCTTCTCGAGGACAGGACAGGTTCGAGCGCCTCGAGAATGCTGTAGGTATCATGCAGCAGGAGTTAGCCGAGCTGAGGGTCGCACAGGCAGCAGGGTTTGCCGAGTTGAGGACTACTCAGGCATCACAGTTCGCTCACTTATCAGCACAGCTTGCCACAGTGATTCAGTTGCTTGAGCGATCTGTGGTGCGACCCCGACGGGTTCCCTCACCGACTCCGCCTCCATCTCCATTAGCATCATATTCACCACCACCAGCAGCAGCAGCAGCAGCAGCAGCAGCACCAGAGGATACACATCAGGACACTGATGCTGAGGCGTCGTAGATTTTATCTTTCTTTTATCGCACTTTTATTTTCTTATTTTTGTTGGACTTGTAGTACCCAGAAAGGACTCTCCTTCTGGGTATGTTTTTATTTGTTTTGTCTCGAGTTGTACTTCATTATCATATCTTTATATACTCGAGCTTTATTTTGAGCTATACTGAACCCTTGCGTATGTGTGCAGATGGTCTTGGATTTAAGGAAATTGAGGAATTGTCATAGGCACGGTCATTGGACCGTGTGTGCTCCACAAACCATTGAGACTCAACTCGCAATGACCTAGCTCCATCAAACGCAACACTTGGAGTTCAGGGGAGTAATGTTTCAATTGCAACTTCCACACTAATTGTTCTTCATTGTTTTATTGGTTATAATGCTTGCATGCGCACATTGGGGACAATGTACATCTTAAGTGTGGGGGGGAGAATTCACATTACACACACCTTTACTTGTGCGGTCAATTGATCATGTTCATGTAGCCTATGGCGGTTCACCTTAGTTGCAACATTCGTATTCTTAGAGTTTAGGTGAATTTTTAACATTGTATTCTAGTTGCACTTGAATTTTAGGGGATTTTTGCTCGATTACACCTTATTGCACTACTCACTCTTGAAATCTTTTGGAAACTCAATCTTGAAGTTTTAAGGACTAGTTTAGTATTACTTTAGTAAGTTGTGAAGTTCTATGTAGTAAAAACTCTGAAAAAAAAAAAATTAACTTGTGAATATTAGTTGAAGCTTTTCATTTGGGGTGGAAAGAGCTACCTCCTATGAAGTATGTAGCTACTCTCATAAGTCGGATACAAGTTATGCCCTAATGAGAGAAAGAGCTATCTCATGGAAAGCGTGAAAGCTACCACTCCGGTAGAAAGAGCTACCTCCTTGAAAGTGTGAAAGCCACCTTTGGCGGCCGCCTAGGAAAGGGCTACCTTAGAGGTTGAGTGAAGCTACTACTTCCTTACTTAGTGTACATAAATAAGTCCTTGTAACAAAAGTTTGAGGAGTACTCGTTGGTTTTCTTGAGTGAATTCACACACACTTACACGTTTTCGAGTTGTTATTATTTTTTTATTCATGTTTTTAGCTAGAGCAATGATAATCTTATGCAATGTTGTGATTTCTCCTTACTTGTAGAATACTTCTTTTGCATGCTTTTGGTGAACCTAAGGCCGAGCACGTTTCAATTGTTCTTCCTAAGTACTTTCACGTTCTATTTTTCTTGAGGACAAGCAAAAGCTTAAGTGTGGGGGGATTTGATAAGTGCTTGTGTTGTAGTAACGCGAAGCGTTATTATCTTACAAATGAACATACTTTTATCAGATTTTATCACTAAATAGTGTGCATTTGTGTATTCTTGAGCATTGTAGGTTTCGTGGAGCTAAATTAGAAAAGAAGAACGAAGTTAGGTCGTGTTCGCCGTTGTTGGGAGGTTTTCAGACCAAGCAAGGAACAAGGCACGAGGTTAGACTTGTGAGTGTGTGCCAACCTCCTTTGGAGGGGCACAAAGGCAGTCACATTCACAACAAGTCTAACTCGTGTAGCTTAGAAAACTTCACCAAGAAGTAGACTCGAAGCAATAGGCACGATCTACCATTGATTGTGTGCCGAATTCAATGGCCTCGATGAAGAAACAACATATTCGGGAGCATTTCGGAGAGTACTGTAGCAACACTGTAGCGTGTTACTGTATCGAATCACTGTAGCAACTTACTGTGCACTTCTGCCGAAGAGTCAAGGTTCCAGAGAATTCACACGGGCGTGTGGAATTAACACACGGCCGTGTGAACTAATTTTCCAGCAAACCAGAGACGTCACACGGGCGAGTGGAATTAACACACGGCCGTGTGGAATTAACACACGGCCGTGTGAAGTAATTTTCAGGAAATACAGAAACTTCACACGGGCGTGTGGAAATTCCACACGGCCGTGTGAATTCCCGATAACTTCAAATTTAAAGCCGCACTCAGCCTATTTAAAGCCGATTTGGAGACTTTTTGAAGAATCTTTTGACCTATCTTTCTCCCCAACTTCTGGAGAGGGCGGCTAGGGTTTCGGAGAGGACTTTGTGGAGGATTGGAGCGCGTCATCGGCATCGTCACCGACGTTCGACGGCCGCACAAGACCACGGCCACACCATACGCGAGGGGGTTTCATTGATGTCTTTAGTTTGTTCTTTCTTTCATAAATTGATGAACATGTATAGCTCCATGAGGAGCTAAACCCCTCGTGGGTATTCGGACTTGTAAAACTCTAGGATAATTATGTTTCTTTGACATTGTTATTATGCTTTTCCATTAATTGATGAATAAATTCGAGTTTCAATTTTAGATTTCTTGTGCTATTGTTTTCTCTTAGCCGTGACACTAAGGATTGAGAACAATCTAGGTTATCCTTTGGAGGTGTGACAACTCCTATAGGATTAGACTACTTAAAATTGAAGAGGGTTGAGAGGGAGAGTTGTGAGGTAGCACCGTACCCCTTTCCCTTCCGTTGTGATTTCTCCCTACCTCTGATTCCTTGAGTCATTAGAGGTTGAAATAGAGTGACATGAATCCTATGCACTGGGGCTTAATTTAGACAATGGTTCTTCCTCCTGGACCAAAAGGTTAGAACTATCACACATAGGAACAGGTTTTATCACTAGGAGTCCCTAGAGCTTAAAGCAATCCCACGTAGTGTTAGGCTTAGGTAGAAATACTCCCCTGGGGCTTAGTTGAGCAATTAACAGAGTGAAGGGTTGACGTGAATCCTATTGCCGGGACATAGTGTTGAGGTTAGCCACGGTTGACCTTAGATTTGGGACCGTGTGTTTCAGAATTTTCCTCGACTCAATTAACATCAATAGGAAGGTATAATAGCATAGTCTTGCACTAGAAGCATAAGTCCTAGAGGTAACTTGTCCGGATACCCTATTTTCACTTATTACTAGTCTCTCTCTTTTTACTCGTTGCTTGCACTTTTCTCTCTTTCATCTTTCGATTTATTTGCTTTGCATCTACTCTAGTTCCCATAAATTCACTCATCACTCCGATCATTGTTTCTTTCCGTACATCACACGACTCAATAGCAACTTCTCGTATTTTAAATCCCTATTCCCTGTGGATTCGACTACCCACTCACCGGGGTAATTTTTATTACTTCGACAAGGCCGTGCACTTGCGGTATGCAGGCAAAAGGTCGTGCCAAGTGTGCGACATGTTGAAGATTAATGGAGTGACGGATGACGCGATTCGTTTGAGAGCCTTCCCATTTTCATTGAAGGGAAAAGCAAGATATTGGCTTCATTCATTACCGAGAGCTTCCATTACTACGTGGGAGGAGATGACCGAGGCATTCTTGGCTAGATACTTTCCACTGGGAAAGTCAACGAGGCTTCGGAATGAGATATCATCCTTTGTGCAAATGGAATTGGAGTCTCTATTTGAGACATGGGATAGGTTCAAGGAGCTTCTTCGCAAGTGCCCACAACATGGATTTCCCGAGTGGATGATTATTCACACCTTCTATAACGGGTTGAATCCAAGTATCAAACAACTCCTAGATGCGGCGGTCGGAGGAACTCTAGGAAACAAGACTCCCGGTGAAGCTCGGCACCTTGTAAAGGAGATGGCTATGAATAGCTATCAATGGAACTCAAGGGATAGGAAAAATGTTGCCGGAATTCATGAGGTCGATGCGGTTACATCTTTGGCGGCATAAGTGGAATCTTTGAGTAAGAAGCTAGATGCACTAGCTTCACCAAGAGTTGCAGCCATCACTACTTGTAACGGTTGTGGGGAAGGACATGCTTCGAGTGATTGCCCTATTGCCATTGGAGCAGGCCGATTTTGTTGGAAACTCTTGTAGAGGACAAGGCCAAGGCAACCCGTATAGTGGAACATATAACACGGGGATGGAAGAACCATCCGAATTTCTCTTGGAGCAATCAAGGACAGTCACAATAGAAAAATAGTGCACCACCGGGATTTTAAAGTCAACAAGCTCTGAATTTAGAAAGCCGAGTGACCGGGCTAGAAGGAAAGATGACCGACCTTGAGAGAGCACTCACACGGTTTGTTTCTTCATCGGATGCTAGATTTCAGTCAGTGGAGGCTACTCTTCGCAATCACACCGCCTCCTTACATAATTTGGAAAATCAAGTGGGGCAAATTGCGAAGACATTGGCGGAAAGGCCTCAAGGTAGCTTGCCTAGCAATATGGAGACTAACCCAAGGGAGCAACTAAAGGTAATCACCTTGAGGAGTGGGAAAGAGGTTGAGAGAACTCTCCCTCTAGAGAAGACAAAAGAAACACCCAAAGTGGAAGAAGCAGGGGGAGAAGCACCAAAAGAGAAAGAGGTGGCACCACCACCCTACAAACCAAGGATCCACTAACCTTCGAGGTTGAAGAATAACCAAGACAATGAGCAATACAAGAAATTCCTGGGCATCTTCAAACAATTGCACATCAACATACCATTCACGGAAGCATTAGCCCAAATGCCCAAGTACGCGAAGTTTGTAAAGGACCTCTTAACCAATTAGAGGAAGTTGGAGGAGAGTGCAGCTGTAGTTCTTGATGCTAATTGCTCGGCCGTCTTACAAAAGAACATGCCGAGTAAGAGAAAAGATCCCGGGAGTTTCATCATACCTTGCAACATCGGCAATTTAGGTGAAGAGATGGCATTGGCCGATTCGAGGGCAAGCATCAATGTCATGCCCTATACCTTCTTCCAAAAGCTAGGCTTGGGCGAGCCTAGACCCACTCGGATGACACTTCAACTTGCGGATCGATCGGTGAGGCATCCGAGGGGAATTGTGGAAGACGTCTTGGTAAAAGTAGACAAGTACACCTTTCCGGTGGACTTTGTTATGCTTGATGTGGATGAGGATGTCAAAGTACCGCTGATTCTTGGAAGGCCGTTCTTGCGCACTTCCAAAGCTTTGATAGACATGGACGATGGAGAGCTCACACTTAGAGTTGGAGATGACAAGCTCACCTATCGCCTCGCCGAAGCCATGAGACATTCTCTTGATTTTGATGACACTCTATATTATCTTGATGCTACTGATGAGTGTATTGATGAATATGTGCAGGAAATGTTAAACCCGGATCCATATGAAGGATGGCCGGACCAAGATGTGGAGATCGAAGAAGAAGAGGTACTTTTGCTTAGTCTAGTCCAGACAGACATCAAGATGGAGAAGGGGCGTATGAAGAAGATGCTTCTGAGGTTGAAGAGGTCGAAAAGAAGCCACAAGAAGAACCCCAACAAGAAAAGGGATGAACATTCACGGAGTAAGGGTGTTTCACCCGTTTGTGGTAACAAATTCGACAACTCTCCCTCTACTCTACAAAGATTATGTAATGCATGCTTTCAGGTTGTAGGGAAGAGGGCAACTTCTATTCATGAACCTCTGTAAGGTAATATCAGGTACGCCAAGCTAAGTGACATTAAACAAGCGCTTCTTGGGAGGCAACCCAAAGTTTTACAGTTTTTCTAGGACCTAGTTTAGTTTTAGGTTGAATAAAAGTCTTAGTTTTGGTGTCCTGAAGTTTTAATGCATGTGTTGCGATTTTTAGTGTGGATTGTTGATGTTTTCATGTGCCTTAATGTTAATTGACGAAGTTTTCCATGGTATCTGGTCGTGTTTTGATGGTTTCCACAGGCTCCAAACATCGTATTTGTCTTTCTGAATTTTTGGGAGAGTCTGTGAATTTTTCTGAGTAAACCAGAGAAAACACACGGCCGTGTGGAATTTCCACATGTGTGTGTGTGTTACCAATTAGGGCTCAACCAGTGAGGACAGGGGCGTGTGTGTGCCCCTGTGAACAACCTCAGAAGGTGCACACGGCCGTGTGGAATCTCGTAGAACTTAAACTCTTTTTTCAAGAGAGTCCACAGGGGCGTGTGGATGCCCCTGTGAGTGCCACTGTGCTAAAGCACACGGCCGTGTGGAAATTTAACACGGCCGTGTGAAACTCTGCAGAGAAAACCCTTCTTCCCGAGAATACACAGGGGCGTGTGTTTGCCCCTGTGGGAGAACTTGTGAAAGGCACATGGCCGTGTGGAATACTTAGCATTTCTCAGGCGAGTCAGAGAGGCCACAGGGGCGTGTGGGTGCCCCTGTGGTCGGCCTTGTTTGGCACACGGCCGTGTGGAATTTCCGCACGGTCGTGTGAAATTTTTCAGAGACTTTCGAAGTTTTCCCGTAAATCGACAGGGCCATGTGGGTGCCCCTGTGGATCGCCCTGTGAAGGCACACGGCCGTGTGGGCTAGTTCAGATAGCGACCAGAGTGTGCACAGGGGTTTGTGTTGGCCCCTGTGAACCCTAATTTCAAAGCCATACGGCCGTGTGGAATTTCCACATGGCCGTGTGAATTCCCAGAACTTTGAAAGCCGCACGTTTCTATTTATATTTCACTTGTGCCTCTTGATTCTTCCACTCTAAACTCCTCTCTTACCCTCTCTACTACTTTCCCGACCGTCTCAGAGGATTTTTGAGGTTTTATTGGAGTTTTTCCGGCCGATTCTAAGTATTCCTTCATCCACTCCGTCGGTATGGACTTCAAAGCCTTCTTCTTCGTCAATTCTTAATTTGATTCATTTTGTTGGGTGATTTCGCTTGTTTTAAATGCTTATTATGTGTGCGAACATGTTTAGAGATGAATTAGAATGAATTACAATGTAAATTTTGGATTTTTAGCCCCCACGGCCGTGGGCTCTGTCCGCCAGAAGCTCCACACGGGCGTGTGGATATTCCACACGGCCGTGTGGATTTCTGTAGATTGTTCTGTTTAACTGTTTTTAATCGATTCTCTTTTCAATCTTGTAGATATGGCTTCCAGGTCCAAGAAATCGGCTGGGAAGCGGCCCCGTTAGCCAACACCCCCTCCAGAGGAGACCGAGTTTAGTATACCTGAGCACCAGGCTAGGTTGGAGCGGTTAGCTACACTGCGGTTTGGCCAGTCATGATACCCTAACCTGAGCATTATCAGAGGGATTCAGGGGGGTGACAATATTGCCGACGAGGTTGAGGAGCTACTCTCGGTGGGTAGTTGGAGGAGATTACTGAGGATAAGAGATCTAGCCATTCGGGGAGTGACACTTGAGTTCTTGGCCTCATTCGAGTTTGACAAATCGTACAGGGACTTCTCTACTCCTGACGCGATTCAGTTTAGGGTATTAGGCCAGCAATTTAGCCTCAGCATGACCCAGTTTTCGATCCATATGGGGTTATATGACGAGGCCTATACATAGACAGAGGAGTATGAGGATCTTCCTACCGACTACCCGGGCAGTCTTACTCCGTAGAGGGCCTACAGGGATTTGTGCGGAGAGGGCCAGTATGATCCAGGGGTCTCGAATGCCACGTGCTTCTCCCGCCCGCCCTACAGATACGTACATGCCATTCTGAGTAGATCAGTGAGTGGCCGGGGTGATAGCAATGGAGTTCTGAACCGACAGGAGCTTCTCTATCTATAATCAATGGCTCAGAGGGTACCACTCCACCTAGGGCACATCCTAGCAGAGTATTTGCGCCATCACCCCGATCTCATGGACTTCAAGACTCACGCTTTGAGACTCAGGGAAGCTCACGAAACCCTCCTACTATGTTTTTATTGTCTATATTGTTGTATTTTATTGCTTAGGCACATTGAGGGCAATGTGCATCTTTAAGTGGGGGGTGGAGTTGGATTTTCGTGAACTTTGAAAATTTTTGCAATTGCATGCTTGAATTACCTATGATAGCTATGATTTTATTGTTAAGGACTTCCTAGCTTGGTAGAATGATAGTTGTGAGCTGTACTTTACCTGTGCTTGAATATAGTTCTGTTTCATCTTTAGTGCACCTTTATACCTGTTCACGATCACTTCCACCTTGTACATTCCAACCAACCCATTGCAATGCTTTTAGCATTAAATTGTTAAAGTCTATTTTCAATGCACTTTTAAGAGCCTTTGAGGTCCTTTGTTGCTTTCTTTGGCCTTAAGTGAGATTGTTTAACAGGTTCTATTCCAGGGGATACGAGATACTTGTTTTTGAAAAAAAAAAATTAGAAAAAGAGAAAAAAGTGGAGTCTATGACAGTATTCCTCTGCTAGTACAGCATGAATACGTCTATGTGGACTGTAATCAAGTAGGATGGGTGGCTCTTGTGCCTAGCCAGCATGTGCATCCGTCTGAAAGATTTTTGTGCAGTCTACGTTAGTAAGACTCCGAAAAAAAAAAAAGTAAAGTAATAGAATGTATATATGTAAGTAAGGAATAAAGCATCTCGTCTGTGTCCCCTGAAACTTGTTGCATGATCACTTAAGAGCCAGAGTTTTATTTAGGACCCAAAGGACTCTTAACTGCGTATTGAGTGTGTAGCAAACACTGTAGCGAGACTGTAGCAAACACTGTAGCACGAACACTTGAAGAAACGGCCTGGTCAGGAGATTCATGCGGGCGCATAGCAGGCCGCATAAGTACTGTAGCCATTCTACTGCATCCATCCTACTGTAGCGGTTTACTGTAGCGGCACTGTAGCAATTTACGCGGTTTTCGGGCTTTTTCGGAAACTTTCTCTCCCCGCATGCGGGGCCACATGTAAGGCCGCATAGCTCGCTGGAATTAGTTTTTAAGGGTTTCTAGGGCATCATTTGGAAGCTCTTTGGCCACCTCTTCTCCTCCATCATCATCTAGGACATCAAGGCTGCGGGAGAAGGCATTTTTGAGGAGCAAATCAAAGGGAGAAGGAGATCATACTCGAGGGAGAGCATCTAGGAGCTTGCCGGCGCGGATCCGACGAGTTCTCATCACCACCTTCTAGTCTTCATTCGAGGGGAGTTGTTATGAGCTTCATCTTGTATTTCTTGTTTTGTATACATCCTCCTTTGTTGATGACGAACTAGACTCCCAAGGTCGCTGGGCATCCGGTGAACCTTGGGATGAACTTGCTTGTATTGATGTTTTGATTGCATTTATGTGGTTTGTGTCTAAGCCTTGTGATCTTTGATGTGTTGATTTGCATGAGAACTCTGTATTTCAACTTCTAGGTTGTACTTGGTAGCATGACCATCGCCCTTATACTAGACACACTAGGCTTAGAAGGGATACATGTATGTATACACCGTGACCATCGGGTATTTCATACCCCTTCAACCATTAGGGCTAGACCTAGGTTGTGTTCGGCCCTAATTTGAGGTTTCCCTATTCTTAATGCAATCGTGTGAGGATTTGGGCGGAAGTGATTCCGTATTCCAATACTCATACCGGATTAGGGGTTTTCACCGTGACCATCGGGTTAATCTATCTTAGGATATCTCTTGGCTCAAAACCACCGTTGCCTGTGTCATTCAAGCATCTTTCTGGCTTTAGTAGTCCCGAGGGGATCCTCGCTCGGGGACCTCGAACTTTCATTGCTACTTGTTTCCTTAATGTGCTATTGTGGTGTGCCTTAGTCCAAGTGTTTATAGCTTTTCTTTTGTTTGTTTCTTTATCTTGTTTTAAATCTATATCTAGTAGACTAGACAGTGTCATCTAGAGGGGAGTAATAGCAGCTCTTGGGACCCCAGGGAATACGACCCCCTCGCGCGTGCGTGAGGGGTATTACTTGGCGACCCGTGCGCTTGCGGTAATCATCAAGTTTTTGGCGCCATTGCCGGGGACTGCCAAGGATGCTAGGAAAACCTTTAGTTCACTGATTTAGTCATTTTTATTTCCTTTTGTAAATTTTGGTCTTTGTATGCGTCCTTTACCATTTTGTGCATATTTATTTATTTTACTTCTTTGTTGTTTTCTTTGATAGCTTATTTGTTTTAATTTTGTTTGCTTATACAGGGCCATGGACCACAGAGAAAGACTATTGGCCACAAGAAACTATGCATTTGAGAAAGCAATGGAAGAATATTCTGCCATGAGAGAAAACCAGTGCAATCCACACCCTAATGATTACTATCCATATTGGCAAGGGCACCAAAATTTTTCTACACAACATTATACTCAACATTGGGAGCACCCTTACCAAGGATTGCCACAAGAACCCTCCTTTCAAGAACCATGGCATTACCACCCTCCAGTCGTTCAAAGAAGGCCAATTAATGAATGGGGTTTCAATACACAAGATGTGTTTGAAAGATTTATGATGAATTATGATGCTGAACGTGAAGCCCTGAATTCCACAAATTCTAGTGCCCATCTATCTCTTCCAAGCATGGAAAACAAGATAGGAGTGTCTTCCAATATATCGACGGAGTTGCCACGCACTAGAGAAGACCTACCTCAAATTGACACTAGTTTGGAAGAGAACATAGGTGAAATTGAGGTGGAAATTGATGTTGAGGTGTGGGAGATTGAAGAAGCGGTTGAGGTATCATCTATACCTTGTGAGCAAATGATAGATGTTCCAATTCTTGGTGTAGTTGAAGAAGAGAGAGAGGAGGATGATACCATGGCAATGGAAGAATGTGAGGAAGTGGAAGAAGCTCCATCGACCACATTTGAAGACACTACTCACCTTCATATCGACCATTCCATCAACGAATCAATAATTTTCAAGTGCCGAGAGAAAATTCCGGGAGTTGTATTTGAAGATGTGGGGGAGAGGCTAAGGTCATCCTTGAACCCACCAATGCCGGGATTGGACAATTCCCAACCAAAAATTTTTCCTTGGCGGCCCAAGCAAACTTTATGGGCAATTGATGTTCATTATGACTTTGTTGAGAAGGAAATTGTGGATAGGATGTTAAAGCCACAAATTGATCCACCTATGCAAAGATTGACAAGTTCTCAACCTAACTTGTTCCCTTGGAAACCCAAACAACACTTATGGGTAGTTCAAGGGAATTTAATAGGAGCCGGGAACAAAGAAGAAGCGGGGAGCAGGTTCAAGCCGTCTAAGGATCCGCCCAAGTTTAAATTGCACAACTCCCGGCCCAAGCTTTTTCCATGTAGGCCAAAAGGTAGCTCATGCATTGCATCCAAATTTACATCATCCCGGAAGGTATGTTTTATATTTCTTGGTAGTTCTTATACAACCTCTTGTCGGGATGAACACACCGTTTTCAAGCCTCCTTAGGTAAGAAAAAGGTATGTCGAGCTAAAGACATTAAACAAGCGCTTCTTGGGAGGCAACCCAAGCATAAAAATTCATTGCATGTGTGTTTTTCGTATTTTGGTGTGTTTGGTTGCTTGAGTGTTCTTTGTTTTCAAGTGTATGTGATTGTGGCTAGTTAGTCGTTTTTCATAATTTATTTACTTGTGTTAATTCATGATACTTGTGAGTTCTTTGTGTTATCATTCATCTTCATGCATTAAATATCATGTTTTGGGTGTTGTGGGTGAATTCGGCTTTGTTTTCATGTGATTTTTGAGTGCTAGGTTGAGTTCGATGGTTAATTTGAGAGTTTTTGAGCCAGTCTTGTGTGCTGGAGAATTCCTGGCACTTGTGCGGCCTGCTATGCGGCCGCACAAGGGGCCGCATGTTTTTTCCCGAGAGCAGTGCGGCCTGCTATGCGGCCGCATAGCAGGCCGCATTGTTTTTCCCGAGCCCCATGCGGGGTACCATGCTGCCGTACAACACCCCGCATGACTCACGGGCAGCATTTTAAAGTTGGTACCCCTTCACCATTTTCTTCATATCTCCCTCATTTCTTATCCGTTTTCCCTCATTCTTTCACCATTTTTCTCCATTTTTCTCCATCTACACGAATATTCTACTTCCAAGGACTTAATTTGCATGATTTATTGGGAGTTTTGCCATCATCTTCACCGACTTTCCTAGGTACCTTTCTCTAAGCCCTAGCTTTGAGCATGTTGGGTTCTTCTTCCTTTCTCCTATTTTTTATGTTGAATGGATGATAATGTTGTGGGAGATTGGTTATTTGTTGTTTTTGTGGGTTTTTGGAGTAATTTGAAAGATTTGTAAAAATTTTTATGCTCCATGTCCAAGGGAAGCTCTTGCAAATTTTTTTGGGAGTTACTGTAGCATTTCTTGAATTCTTTCACACTCCATCATTAGATGCCCTTGATTTTCTTGTATGTTGGACTGATCTTGTATCATCTATGTTATCTCCTACAATACTTGAAATAAAAAGAATTGGACTTCATGATCTTGATTGCACAAAGAACTTGCTTGGATGATGTTTTGTTCCATTGTTTCTCTTTTGTTAGTTGTTTGTTGTGTTTGTTTTTGTTCTTGTTTATTTTTGTATTTTCTTTTTGGGTGTGTGATCAGATGCCTTGAGTTGATGTTCGTTTCTACCTTGCAGGGTGGAATTTGGACATCGGGCACCCTTTCTTTCTCCATTTTCTACAAGAAGCGTCGGTGCTCACCCCGATCTCATGGACTTCAAGACTCACGCTTTGAGACTCGGGGAAGTTCACGAAACCCTCCTACTATGTTTTTATTGTCTATATTGTTGTATTTTATTGCTTAGGCACATTGAGGGCAATGTGCATCTTTAAGTGGGGGGTGGAGTTGGATTTTCGTGAACTTTGAAAATTTTTGCAATTGCATGCTTGAATTACCTATGATAGCTATGATTTTATTGTTAAGGACTTCCTAGCTTGGTAGAATGATAGTTGTGAGCTGTACTTTACCTGTGCTTGAATATAGTTCTGTTTCACCTTTAGTACACCTTTATACCTGTTCACGATCACTTCCACCTTGTACATTCCAACCAACCCATTGCAATGCTTTTAGCATTAAATTGTTAAAGTCTATTTTCAATGCACTTTTAAGAGCCTTTGAGGTCCTTTGTTGCTTTCTTTGGCCTTAAGTGAGATTGTTTAACAGGTTCTATTCCAGGGGATACGAGATACTTGTTTTTGAAAAAAAAAAATTAGAAAAAGAGAAAAAAATGGAGTCTATGACAGTATTCCTCTGCTAGTACAGCATGAATACGTCTATGTGGACTGTAATCAAGTAGGATGGGTGACTCTTGTGCCTAGCCAGCATGTGCATCCGTCTGAAAGATTTTTGTGCAGTCTACGTTAGTAGGACTCAGAAAAGAAAAAAAAAGTAAAGTAATAGAATGTATATATGTAAGTAAGGAATAAAGCATCTCGTCTGTGTCCCCTGAAACCTGTTGCATGATCACTTAAGAGCCAGAGTTTTATTTAGGACCCAAAGGACTCTTAACTGCGTATTGAGAGTGTCATTAACACTTTAATACCATTTTCATTGTGCATGGGGTAAATGGTCATCCTGGGGTAATTCAAGGTGTGGAGGTCAAGATGGGAGTTAGCACACACTCATGGGGGCACTCTAGGAGAAACAAAATTAATATTACTTGACTATTCATTGAACAGCTCACTTCTTAATTTCTATCCATTTATGCTCGCGGAGTTCTTTACTATTGAGCTTGAGGTCGTACATTTAGCCGTTTATCTTCTTGCCCCTGTTCTTAATGTTTGTTTGCTTGGGGACAAGCAAACGCTTAGGTGTGGGGATGCTTGATAAACGCCTAAATGTACGTATTATTCATGTATGTGTATGTATAAATAGAGTATTTTTGTATGTGTGGATGCCCGTTTTCGGTCTAAATTAGTTTATTTCGTGTTACAGGTACAAAAGTTACCGTGGGGAGCTCGACAACATGATTTAAGGAGAATTTGGCAAGGAAAACACTATTTTCGAGCCCGGTACTGTAGCGGACTGTAGCAAACACTGTAGCACGAACACTTGAAGAAACGGCCTGGTCAGGAGATTCATGCGGGCTACCATGCGGGCGCATAGCAGGCCGCATAAGTACTGTAGCCATCCTACTGTAGCAGGTTTACTGTAGCGACACTGTAGCAATTTACGCGGTTTTCGGGCTTTTTCGGAAACTTTCTCTCCCCGCATGGGGGGCCGCATGGGAGGCCGCATAGCTCGCTAGAATTAGTTTTTAAGGGTTTCTAGGGCATCATTTGGAAGGGTCTTTGGCTACAGTACTTGTCAGTGCTACAGTAGGATTCCACACATACAAAAATACTCTATTTACACATACACATACATGAATAATATGTACATTTAGGCGTTTATCAGTGCTACCCCGCCTCTCAACAATACCTATAAAAACCAGGGTCTGCATCCCGAGTGGAGCAACTGCCAACAACTATCATGCCTTGGATCCTGTCAATGAGCTCCATGCCTTTGACCATGCGAGTAATGTAAGGTCCGACGTAGATGGCTCCAAGACGAACAAATTTTCCCTGATGAGCAAAAACTTCAGCAACCAAGTGCCCCATATGAAGGGGATATCGCTGTATGGTACTGCACAACATCAGTAGGTCTGTGCGTCATACCACCCCGGTGGAATCCAGTCGACCCCCTATGCCACGTGTCAGTATGCCATGGATATATCTGTGGGCTGGTGGTTGAATCACGCTTGAATCGCTCACCCGCAAGTGCACGGGGTCGCCAAGTAATACCCCTCGCGCGAACACGAGGGGGTCGTATCCCCAAGGGCCCGAGAAGCTATTCTTACTTCCTTATCACAATGTTGTTTGACCTAATCAATCACTTGGAAGAAGAACTACCAAAAACCTACTAAAACAAGAAGCATGCAAATAGCAAGTATAAATACGGAGGGGAAAAATCAAGGTGAGGGAATAGCCACGGATGAGGATTCCCTCGGGGGCTACTAAAGTGCTAAGGATGCCCTAACTAGCATGCACGTGGGTGGTTTGGACCGGGAAACGCTAGATTAGACCAACTCGATGGTCACGGCGTTGATCCCTAATCCAATACAAGTATTGGAATACGGAATTGCTTCCGCCCAAATCCTTGTACGATTGCAAAGGGTTTAGTGGATTTCTCCAAGCTAGGGTTGAAACACAATCAAGGACAACCCTAACAATTGGAGGGGTACAAATACCTGATGGTCACGGCGTATTCGTACATGTATTCACTTCCAAGCTTGGTGAGCCTAATACTAGGGCAATGGTCATGCAACCTAGCATTGTCTAGGAATTGACATATAGAGTTCTCATACATATCAAGGCATTCAAGAACCACCAAACAAGGATCACAAACCAAACCAAGTACATAAACTAAAGAGTAGCATCCAAAATACACAAGTTCACCTCCAAGGTTCACCTACATCCGGTGACCTTGGGGTTAGTTGTTCATGATCACAAAGTAAGCGAGCAAGTACATAAAAACAACCAAAAGCATAATGAAAACACCCCCTGAAAAGATCAAGGCCGAATGACGCTTCCAAAGACACCACCCAAGGAGTGGCTTCCTTTGTCAAACATCCTCTCAAATGCAAATCGAAGGCGTGGATTCGTCGTCTCGTGCTCTTCCCGTCGTCCTCTCCTCAAGAAATGCCTCCAAAAGCAGGCCTCAAGCTCCCAAAGAAAATGGTGAAGTGTAGCTTCTCTCAAGACCTAGCCTCTTCCCTTCCAAATGAACTCAAAACCCTTAAAAACCTTTTCCAGTGGGTTATGCGGCCCCCTATGCGGCCCCGCATGCGGGGAGAGAAAATTCCCGAGAAAATCCCCAAATCGCGTAAGTTGCTATAGTGTCACTACAGTAGAACTGCTACAGTACCGTATGTGGCCTCTGCAGTGCCCGCATGAACCTCCAGACTTAGCCATTTCGCCAAAGGGCTCGTGCTACAGTAGTCGCTACAGTACCCCCCCCCCAGCTCAGAAATAGTGTTTTCGTCGCCGATTTCTTCTCAAATTCTATCAACGAGCTCGAAGGAGTCACATCAGTACCTGTAACACAAAAGAAACCAATTCAGACCAAAAAACGGGTGTCAACTCATAGAAAAATATGTAATACATACACCCGAATACATGGAAAATACGTATGTTTAGGCGTTTATCAAACATCCCCACACCTAAGCATTTGCTTGTCCCCAAGCAAACACACATGAAGAACAGGGCCACGATGATAAATGACTAAACATACGACCTCAAGCTCAACTGGTAAGTACTCCACTAGCACAGGTGAAAAGAAATCTAGAAAATGAGTTGTACAGTGAGTGATCGAGTAATGGTAGCCCTGTTTTATTCAAAGTGCTTCCGTGAGTGTGTGCTGGGTCCCAACCTTAACCTCCACACCCTGGATTACCCCAGGGGTCCATTCACCCCACATATGGTGAGAGTGGTATTAGGCAGTTAAAGACCTCTTCAATACTCAGTTAAAAGTCTTTTGAGTTCCTAAATAAGGCTCTAGCACTTAAGCGACTGTGTAACAAGTTCCAGGGGACGCAACAGAGATACTTATTTACCTATTCACAAATATACAAAATATATTTTTTTTTTCTGAGTCCAGCTAACATAGACTACACAAGAAATCTTTGAGAAGGATGCACATGCTGATTAGGCACAAGAGCCACCCAACCTACTCAATTACAGCCTACATAGACGCATTCATGCTGTGCCAGCAGAGGAATACTGTCATAGACTCCACTTTTTTTTTTCGACTGTACACACTGTATCTCAGTCCCTTGGAAACCTGTCACACAAGTTCACTTAAGGCTACAGAAAACAAAAAAGGAACTCAAAAGCTCTTAAAAGAATATTGAAGAAAGAATTTAACAGTCCAATACCAAAATCATCATAATGGGTTGGTTAGAGTGTACAAGGTAGGAGCAATCATGATAGAGCATGAAAAAGCACTAAAAATAAAACAGGGCATCATTCAAGTACAGTATAAGAATACAGCTCGTTTCTATCATTCTTTTAAGCTAGGAAGTGCTAAACATTAAAATCATGGCTATCATCGGTATTCATGCATGCAAAACTAGTAAAGTACCCCATCCCCACACCTAAAGTTGTACATTGCCCTCAATGTACATAAATCAGCAGAGTAAGGTGCGAGACATGCCAAAAAAAATAAAGGAATGAGGTAAAGAAACTTCCCCAAATGGTCGATGATATGAACTCCAAATACGCATGAACTGGGGAAAGCTGAGGGGTGCAAGAGGTGCGGAGCTTCTACAGCGATCAGTCCTGAAAATAGAAAGAAAGAAAATCACACCCCAAGAAATAAATAGAGAGCGGGACAAGTAAGCACGAATCAAAAATGGGGAAGTACAGTTTAGGAGGCTCAGGACCCTTACTAACTGAAAAGTACAATAATACAAACCAACAAACAAGTCTATAAATAATAAAAAAAAACAGTACAAACAACAGAAACAACTAAAGTGGTGCTGCGAGTCTAGAGATCTGGAGTAAGGGATGGTGTAAAGCACGTGGTAGCTGTGGAGGAGGTGCCGACAGAAGATGAAGCGCCGCGTATGTATGATAAGATCTCGGCCATGCTGCTCTCGATGCGGCCCTGTGATATGGCTAAATCTCGCACTAATGCTGTCAACACCTCCTAAGAGGTCCCAAGGGTCTGCAACTGCTGACGGACCTCGATGCGGAACTCCGCGAAACTCTCCTCAAGTGATGGTTGACTCCTGCTAGGTGCTGCGTCGGGTACAGGGGCAGACCCTGAATCAGACTCGGATCCTGACTCAGAATCCCAAGAGGTGTCGGGGTCATGGGAACTCGTTCCTCCACCGCGCGGGAGGAGGTAAGTGTCTCCCGACCTCTCTACTATCCCAATATGAAGCAGGATCGACAGACTAAGTGGTGCGACGGTGGTCACAATGCTCATGCCCTGGGTGAGCTCAATCAGTCCTAGGCCCCTGATGATGCGTGTAATATATGGCCCGACAAATATAGCCCCAAGGCGAGTAGAAGTCCCCTGATGCTCGATAAGTCCGGCGAACAGATGGCCCATGTGGATGGAGTACCTCTCAAGAATACTGTACATCATAAGAAGATCGGTACGGGAAACCACCCCAGTACAGTCAGCGCGACCGTTCACACTTCTGGATAGTAGGGCCTGCAAGTACCTGTGAACGGGGTCTGCCATCAAAGAAGCCTTCTTCGATTGTGCATTAGCAATGGACTTCCAAAAAGAGACAGGGCAAGTGAAGCGTGGAAAATCACGAGGTAAATTCCTGAGCTCCGAATCGGTGAGGGACTCATAAGTGTGAAACCCAAGGTATATCGCCAACTGGTCGTCGGTGATCCTGTGCCGCTTACCAAAGGCTCTAAAAGTAATGGTGCTAGCCTGGCGCATAAGAGGAGCATGCCCGGAGACCTCAAACGTGCTCAACACCTCCAAGGTCAACTCCCGATAAGTGGGCTCATCGATCTCAAGAATGTCATCCCATCCACCACGGGAGATGAGGCCTCGAAAGGTATCGTCAATGTCCAATGTCTTCAAGGCCTCCTAATCGATCACGCGCACCATGCCAAACCTCCTCTTCGACAAGAAAGCGAACCTTGCTTTGTGGGCATCGTTCTTGAATGTAGGCTCGCAAACGGGTGGTGGAGAGCTTCTCCTAACTCGCTTGGAAGCCACGTGTTTGATCGGCATCCCTACAAAACAAGAGAACCATCATCAAGCCAAAAAAAACTTAAGAAAATTGGTTAATGAAGAACAAAGGCTGATTTTTGGCTAGTGCTACAGTAATTTCGGGGAAATTTTGGTAGAGTTTCTTCTTGTAAAAGTGACAATCTAAATGTACAAAGCTTGGAATTCAAGAGAAATAATTACAAGAAGCATTCACCATGAAAAACATCATGTTTTCCCATCATTTCAACCACCAAAAACCAAAGAATGAGTGATAAGAACACAAACCTTGAACTAGGGCACCAATGAGAAGATGAAGTGAAAATCGGCTTAAACCTTGATAAAACCTTGAAAATCTTCCAAAAATATGCTTGCTAGGATGAAGAGAGTGTTTGGATGCAAAAATAATGAAGAAAAATGGTGGAGAGATGAAGGAGAAAAGAGAAGAAGTTTGATGAAAATTGAGTGAATAATGAGGGGGTGGAGTGAAGAGAGGTAAAAGAAGAAATCGGGTGACCATGCGGCCCCCTATGCGGCCGCATGGTTGCCCGCATGGCTCTCGGGATAAATCGTCCGGCCTGCTATGCGGCCGCATAGCAGGCCGCATTCCTCTCTGGAAAATTCATGCGGCTTGCTATGCGGCCGCATAGCAGGCCGCATACCTCTCTGGAAAAAGTATGCGGCCCCTTGTGCGGCCGCATGACAGGCCGCACAAGGCCCAGGAATTGTTTTAGCTCCGAACACTCTCAAATTAAACAATGAACTCAACCTAGCACTCAAAAATCACATGAAAACAAAGCCGAAAACACTCAAAAATCATTGAAAACATGGAGAATGAGGCACCAACACTCAAGGAAAAATACAAAGATCATGAAATCTATGGTGCAACAAGATGAAATAAATTATGGAATTCGACTAAACAACAACCACAAGCACAAAAATCAACAAGACATAAACTCATAAGCACCACACAAAAATACGAAAAAAAAAACTAAACACAACCGCAAAGAATAAAAAGAAAGAATGATTGCAATGAATTGAAAGACTTGGGTTGCCTCCCAAGAAGAATTGTTACCTCAATTCAAGGTGGGACAAAGGGGTGAGAAATACCTCCAATTTTCGATGAAGAATTGTTACCCAGAAAGTAATGTTTCAAACGGTGTCCATTGACTTTAAATGTCCCATGTTGTGGATGAGATATCTCGACGGCGCCATGAGGGAATACTTGCGTGACCGTATATGGCCCGTGCCATCGCGATTTTAATTTCCCCGGGAAAAGTCTCAACCTCGCATTGAAAAGAAGAACATGATCCCCACTTTGGAAGCACTTAGGTTGCTTTATGTGTCTGTCGTGGTATTCCTTCATCTTCTCTTTGTACCGGACTGAAGTTTCGTATGCCAAAGCTCACCACTCCTCTAACTCGTTTAGTTGAAATTTTCTCTTGTGACCACAAAGATGGGGGTCGAAATTGAGTTGCTTTATTGCCCAATATGCTCTGTGCTCAAGTTCCACCTGCAAATGACATGCTTTTCCATAGACCAATCGGTAGGGCGTGGATCCCGTAGGGGTCTTGAATGCAGTTCTGTACGCCCAAAGCGCATCCTCGAGCTGGTCTGCCCAATCTTTCCGGTGGTGACTGACAGTCTTCTCCAGGATCCGCTTTAACTCCCCGTTTGACACTTCAACTTGACCACTTGTTTGAGGGTGATAGGCGGTCGATTTTCTGTGAGATACCCCGTATCGTTTAAGGGCTTTTTCGAATTGAGAATTGCAAAAATGTGTTCCCCTGTCACTTATTATTGCCCTGGGAGTTCCAAACCGAGATAACAATTTTTTTAAAAATTTCACAACCACCTTTGCATCACAAGACAAGCAGGCCTGGGCCTCTACCCACTTGGAGACATAGTCCACTGCGACCAAGATATACTTGTTGCCCTGGGAACTAGGGAATGGACCCATGAAATCTATTCCCCACACATCAAAGACTTCGCAAGCTTGGTTCCAAGTTTGCGGCATTTCATCATGTTTTGATAAATTACCCACTCTCTGACACCGATCACAATGCTGTACCAATGACTTCGCATCTTGGAACATGGTGGGCCAGTAGAACCCTGCGTCAAGTGCCTTCTTAGCTGTTCTGGCCCCACTGTAATGGCCCCCAGCAGGCCCTGAATGACAATGTAACAGGATATCATGCCGCTCATCCTCTGAGACGCACCTTCTCACAATTTGATCGGAGCAAGTCCTGAATAGGAATGGATCCTCCCAAGTATAATGTTTCAAATCGGCGAAAATTTTTTTTTGTTGTTGAGATGTGAGCCACTTTGGGAAGGTTCTTGCCGCCAAATAGTTTGCAAAGTCAGCGAACCAAGGAGTCTCATCCTGCTCAATTACACTTATGCTGCAGAGCTACTCCCCAGGGAAGGTGTCATTTATTTCTCCTTTTTGCAAGACACCCTCATATGGGTTCTCAAGGCGCGAGAGGTGATCAGCTGCTAAGTTCTCTGCCCCTTTTTATCTCTTATCTCCAAATCAAATTCTTGTAGCAGTAGAACCCAACGGATTAGACGAGGCTTGGCGTCGGGCTTACTCAACAGGTACTTCAATGCCGAATGATCAGTATACACAATCACCTTGGATAGCACTAAATATGACCGGAATTTGTCAAATGCGAAAACGACCGCGAGCATTTCCTTCTCAGTGGTGGTGTAATTTTCCTGAGCATCATTCAAAGTTTTGCTTGCATAATAAACATGATGGAAATGGTTATCTCGTCGCTGCCCAAGTACGGCCCCCATTGCGAAGTCACTTGCATCACACACTAACTCAAACGGCAGATTCCAGTCCGGGGAGACCATGATCGGTGCTTCCACAAGCTTCTTCTTCAGGGTAAGAAAGGCATTCATACAATCGTCATTGAACTCGAAAGGGGCATCCTTCTCAAGCAGTTTTGTAAGCGGTCGAGCAATTGATGAAAAGTCTTTCACAAACCTTCGATAAAACCCAGTGTACCCTAAAAAACTTCTGATTGCTTTAACTGAAGTGGGAGGAGGAAGTTTTTCGATGGTTGCAACTTTTGCTTTATCCACCTCAATCCCTTTTTGTGAGATTTTATGCCCGAGCACTATGCCTTCCTTGACCATAAAGTGATATTTTTCCCAACTAAGCACCAAATTAGTTTCTTCGCATCTGTCCAAAACTCATTCCAGATTTCTAAGGCATAGCTCAAATGAGTCACCAAAGACCGAGAAATCATCCATAAACACTTCCATGATATCCTCCACCATATCTTCAAAAATTGCCATCATGCATCTCTGAAATGTCGCCGGTGCATTGCATAACCCGAAAGGCATACGACGGTATGCGAATGTGCCATAGGGACAAGTGAAGGTTGTTTTCTCCTGATCTTCTGGGGCAATGGGAATCTGAAAATACCCCGAGAGACCATCCAAGAAACAGTAATAAGAATGTCCCGCCAGTCGCTCAAGCATCTGATCAATGAAGGGTAAGGGAAAGTGATCTTTCCTCGTGGCATCATTGAGTTTCCTGTAGTCAATACATACCCTCCAACCTGTGACAGTCCTGGTAGGAACAAGTTCATTCTTTTCATTAGCAATAACCGTCATCCCTCCTTTCTTTGGTACCACCTGCACTGGGCTTACCCATGCACTGTCAGAGATGGGATAAATAATGCCTGCATCCAAAAGTTTAATGACTTCGTTCCTTACAACCTCTTTCATGTTAGGGTTGAGTCTCCGTTGGGGAATTGCCCGAGGCCTATGGTTATCCTCCATGAGGATCTTATGAGTGCAGAAAGATGGACTAATTCCCTTAATATCCGAGATTTTCCACGCAATAGCCGTTTTGTGTCTCTTAAGCACCTCAAGAAGCTGCTCCTTCTGCGTAACAGTGAGATCTGAGGCAATAATGATTGGAAGCTTGGACCACTTTTCCAAGAAAGCATATTCCAAATGTTCGGGGAGAGGCTTCAACTCTAATTCTGGGGGTTCCTCGATTGATGACTTCTGCTTCCCATAATTCCCGAGATCATACTGTTCGGCGTCACTGTAGTCCCCCGCACCTGGGACAACAACGCCTAACACTTCTTCCACACATTGAAGCGCATTTTCAATCACACCTGCATTACCCTCTGCACATGGGGATTTGCCTTTGAATATCCGGTCCGAGTTTGATCTGACACACCCTCAAGAGGCATCAAGGAATCAGCAAGATACTCAACATCTCTTCTTAGCTCACAATTAAAGGATTCAGGTTGGTGGTTTGGTGAGCAGGTTTCTGTTACCGGTCGTTCCCCAATAGATTCCAAAAATTTGCCAAACACCGACTGAGCCCCTTATTCTTTAACAAATGTAGCGGCCCTGGCATCATCCGCCGTTCTTATCCACTGTTCAGTGTTGGGGCACATCTCATCCAACCTAAATGGTGCATTCGAATAAGGGAAAAATGCTTCCTGTGGATAATGGTTGTAGGCCCAAGTGTTAGTCGAAGCCATGGTTTAAAGAGAGAAACAAAATAAACAAGAATGATAAAAACGAACAAAGAATAAAAATGGTCAAATCAACACGTTTTAAGTTTTCCGAATATTCCTCATGGGTCCCTGGCAGCGGCGCCAAAAACTTGGTTGAATCGCGCTTGAATCGCTCAATCGCAAGTGCACGGGGTCGCCAAGTAATACCCCTCGCGCGAACACGAGGGGGTCGTATCCCCAAGGGCCCGAGAAGCTATTCTTACTTCCTTATCACAATGTTATTTGACCTAATCAATCACTTGGAAGAAGAACTACCAAAAACCTACTAAAACAAAGAGCATGCAAATAGCAAGTATAAATACGGAGGGGAAAAATCAAGGTGAGGGAATAGCCACGGATGAGGATTCCCTCGGGGGCTACTAAAGTGCTAAGGATGCCCTAACTAGCATGCACATGGATGGTTTGGACCGGGAAATTCTAGATTAGACCAACCCGATGGTCACGACGTTGGTCCCTAATCCAATACAAGTATTGGAATACAGAATTGCTTCCGCCCAAATCCTTGTACGATTGCAAAGGGTTTAGTGGATTTCCCCAAGCTAGGGTTGAAACACAATCAAGGACAACCCTAACAATTGGAGGGGTACAAATACTCGATGGTCACGGCGTATTCGTACATGTATTCCCTTCCAAGCTTGGTGAGCCTAATACTAGGGCAATGGTCATGCAACCTAGCATTGTCTAGGAATTGACATATAGAGTTCTCATACATATCAAGGCATTCAAGAACCACCAAACAAGGATCACAAACCAAACCAAGTACATAAACTAAAGAGTAGCATCCAAAATACACAAGTTCACCCCCAAGGTTCACCTACATCCGGTGACCTTGGGGTTAGTTGTTCATGATAACAAAGTAAGCGAGCAAGTACATAAAAACAACCAAAAGCATAATGAAAACACCCCCTGAAAAGATCAAGGCCGAATGACGCTTCCAAAGACACCACCCAAGGAGTGGCTTCCTTTGTCAAACATCCTCTCAAATGCAAATCGAAGGCGTGGATTCGTCGTCTCGTGCTCTCCCCGTCGTCCTCTCCTCAACAAATGCTTCCAAAAGCCGGCATTAAGCTCCCAAAGAAGATGGTGAAGTGTAGCTTCTCTCAAGACCTAGCCTCTTCCCTTCCAAATGAACTCAAAACCCTTAAAAACCTTTTCAAGTGGGTTATGCAGCCCCCTACGCAGCCCCGCATGCGGGGAGAGAAAATTCCCGAGAAAATCCAGAAATTGCGTAAGTTGCTACAGTGCCGCTACAGTAGAACTGCTACAGTACCGTATGCATAAAAGAAACCATCGAAGGGGTCACATCAGTACCTGTAACACAAAAGAAACCAATTCAGACCAAAAACGGGTGTCAACTCATAAAAAATACATAATACATACACCCGAATACATGGAAAATACGTATGTTTAGGCGTTTATCAGCTGGGTCATTCAACTGGGAGGCCTTCTTAGTTCGGGAACTGGTGGCAATGGAATTTCAGTAGGTGGCACCAGTCATAGGATACGGTAAATCCTTGCCTAAATTCTTGAATTCCGGCCTTTGGGTGAATACTTCCGTATAACGTCCCATGTAAACCCCCAACTGATCTTCAGTTATTCTATAGCTCTTTCCAAAAGCACGAAATGATATGTAGCCGGGTTGGCGAGAGAAGGGATTTAAATTATACACTTCGAATGTGCTCAACACTTCGAGAGTCAATTATTTATATGTAGGTTCTTCAATGGCAAATAGCTTGTCCCATCCCCCATGAGAAATAAGTTCCAAGATTGTTTCATCCAAACCCAAGAGCTTCAAAATATCCAAATCAATTCGTCGAATTGTCCCAAAACTCTTGCGTGAAAGAAGTGCGAATCGGGTTTTATGGTCCTCCTTCTTAAGCTTGGGTTGTTCTGGTGGCGGAGGCGGCTCATTCTGGGCTCTTTTGTATGCTACCTTCTTCACCCTCATACTTCAAGGTCAAAGGAGCCACCATTAAACAAGTTACAAGCAAAGCATAAGTGAAAGAAAATGAAAGATTGTTGAAAAATAGGTAGTGCTACAGTAGTCTGAAAAATTTTTGCAAGAGTCTTGTTTGAAAACTTGATGATAAAAAAATACAACCATTCCAAAACATCATTACAAGATTGTAGTAACCAAGGAGAGAAGAACCCATGGAAAAATCAGCCCAAACAACCATGACAACACCAAGTTCATGAGAAAGCATGCTCACCTCAAAACCTAGGGTTTATAGAGTGATCCTTATGTTTAATCCGGCCAAAAGAGTGGTTTTTCTTCAAAACTTCAGCACATAATGACTTTAGAGGAGATGGAGAAGGTTTTAAAGCAAGAAAAATGAAAAAACAAATGGAGGAAAAATGAAGTAGAAGTGAGGGGTAGAAGGGTAGAAGACGGTGAATAGAAGAAAGGACCAAATCGCCCTTAAAAACCCAAAGGACGAAGGGTCTCACGGGTAGGCTCACGGTCGTGAGCATACCCGTGAGCCCTCTCAGTTTGGCTCATAGCCAAGCTCACGGTCATGAGCTTGGCCGTGAGGCCTCTTGGGATAGCTTGCGGGCCGAGCTCACGAGCGTGAGCTCGGACGTGAGCGCTCTCTAGATAGCTGGCGGGCAAGCTCACGGCCATGAGCTTGCCCGCAAGGGCTCTCTGACTTGCATAAGGGCTCATTCACGGACATTAAACGGCTCTCAACTTGATTTAGCATTGAAGAACACTCCTCTAAGACTTAAAAACACTCAAATTAAAGCCGAACAAAGCATGAAAGCACTCAAAACATGGATCTCATGAAATCTAATCATTAAACAACTCACAACAATACATAAGCATGCATGAATGATGAAACAAAAATTGATGAAAAGATGACTGCAACATGAAGATGACTTAGAAGACTAACATGCCAACACACTTCAAGAATATGGAAAAGAACCAAGACATGCATTCAAACTACAAGAAAATGGAATTGCATTGAATTTAAAACTTGGGTTGCCTCCCAAGAAGCGCTTGGTTAACGTCGTTAGCTTGACGTGTTTTACCTCTATTCTAAAGGAAATGGAAAGTTACCTCCATTCTTTAGTGATGCATTGTTACCCAAAAATTTCATTGAGAGGCATGAAAAGAACTTGAATTTTCCTCGATTTTCAAAGATTATGCTATCCACTTCCTCGGGTGATGTTGTTGCAACCTTCACAACCTTCTTTGGTTTTTTCCTTCATTTTTCTCCACACCTTTTTTAGGACTTTCTTCTCCTTGCCACTTGGTGGAGAATCAACCATCACTTGAGCAACTTATTGCATTTGTGAAGGAGGGGCTTCTTTTTCTTCTATCTCTTCATCCCCTAACACTTCCAAAATTCCATCAAGCAGGTTCAAAGCTAGAACTTCCTACACACAATCAGAGATGATTGCATCAGTTTTATCCATGAAATATAAACTATCATCGTGATCAAGTGTGTGCCTCATTACATCGGGGAGGGTGATGATCACTTGGTCATCTCCCACTCTTAAAGTCATCTTACCAATCTTAACATCAATTAAAGCACCGGATGTGTTAAGGAAAGGATGGCCAAGAATTATGGGAACCTCCACATCATCGTCCACATCTAATATAACAAAGTCCACTGGAATGATAAGTTTATCAACCCTCACAAGAACATCTTCAACTACTCCTCGTGGTCTTTGCATTGAACGGTCAGCAAGTTGTAGGGCCATGCGTGTGGGTCTCAAATATTCCAATCCCAACTTCAAAAATAGCTTATACGGCATCACATTGATGCTCGCCCCCGAGTCGGCCAATGCATTTTCTTGTATTCCATCGCCAAACACACATGGACTAATGAAACTATCGGGATAAGTGAGTTTTTTCGGCAGTTTCTTATGGATCATATTAGAACATTTCCTTGTCAGAGTCACAGAATCCAATTCTTCAATTTTCTTTTATTCGTGATGAGGTCCTTCATAAATTTGGCGTACTTGGGAATTTGGGATAAGGTCTCAACCAATGGGATGTTGATGTGGAGTTGCTTGAATATGTTCAAACATTTTCTAAACTGGGCATCCTCCTTATCTTGTTTTAGTCTTGACGGGTAAGGCACAACGGGTTTGTACTCAATTCCCTTCGGAGCTTGGAATTTCTGAACATCTTCCTTACGCTTGTTCTTATTCTCCTCACTAGCATCTTTATCCAAATCAGGGTCTTCCCGAGCGGGTACCCTATCATTGGAGGCACTTGGGCTCTCCTCAGCTCTTGCCTCCAACTGTTTGCCGCTTCTCAATGTGACCACCTACAAGTGTTCTCTCGGGTTGCTTTCAGTGTTACTTGGAAAACTACCTGTGGATCGATCTGATTGTGCTCTAGCAAGCTGTCCAACCCGATTCTCAAGAGATTGAATAGAGACTTGGACATTTCTCAATACAGTAGCGAACTCATCTAACTTTTTTTCTACACCCTGAAACCTTGCTTCAGTATTGATCATGAATTTAGCCAACACATCCTCGGTGGTGTACTTTCTTTCTTGATGCGGAGGTGCTTGGTATTGGTTTACTTGAGGTAGCGGGGATCTCTGCTGTGCTTGCCCTTATCTCCATGACATGTTTGGGTGGTTCCTCCACCCCTGATTATAGGTGTTGCCATATTGGTTCCCCGGCCCTCTAGGTCCACCGCCGACATAATCCACAGTCTCCATGGGTGCAAATGGGGCAATAAATATGGGACATTGTGAAGTTGCATGCTGATAAGTGTCTAAATGCATATATTTTAATATATGTATTTTGTACACTTAGCATGTATTTTGTTAAGAATTGATGCCCGTTTTGTGCTTAATTGATAAGTGCTTGAATATACATGTTTTACCGACTTGTTTTACATACATTGAGCATCATTTTACCATTGATTATGTCTCATAAAGTGTATTTTGGTGTTCTTTTATGCAATTAGGTTGTGGAAGTGTTAAAGGAGGAAAAGGAAGCAAAGATGGGTTATAAAGACGTATTGTTGGGAGCTTTTGTACAACACAAGTGTCAAGGCACAAGAGGGGATCATGCACATGAGGGTGTGTGCCAAGTTCCTTAAGAATTCAAGATGATTTGTGTGATGGAAGGGCACAAAGGCAGTCACACCTTCATGTCCCAACTTGTGTGAAGATAGTTAAAGCTCTCAAATGATGATTCGAAGAAGAAGAAATCTTATAACTCACCATATGGACGTGTGCCCGACCATGTGGCCTCAATATGAGAGAGTTTGGATCATATTTATGAAGAGTACTGTAGCAAAAACACTGTTCATTTCACTGTAGCAGTACTGTAGCAAAATTACTGTTCACGCGACCGCGTCAAAATCTCACGCGACCGCGTGGAAATTCTGCAGCCCACGCGATCGCGTGGGATCTCACGCGGTCGCGTGAAGACACGCAGTTGGCGCGATTCAGGCTTATAAATAGCCCTTCTCGCTGATTCTTTTATAACTTTTTTCGCACATTTGAAGGCAAGAGCGGCTAGGGTTTCTAGGACGAGGTCTTTGGCGATATTGGGAGTTGTTCTTCACCAACTTCGATAGATCTTTCGACGAGATAGCATCGGGGAGCCATTGGTGACCTAGCTTCGGAGAAGGTTCCTTCGAGACGTTGAACAATTCATCAAGGCTATCATCACGAATTTGAGGGGGTTTATTTTCATGGATTACATTGCTTTTTACTTCATTATCTTTTGCTTTGTAATAAGTCCCATGGAGGGCTAAACCCTAGTAGATACTTGGGCATGTGAACCTTAGGTTTCGATTCATGTATTGACTTTCTTTATGCTTTCTTTTAATTCCAAGTTTATTTGAGTTTTAATCTTGTTTAATCATTGCTTGCATGCCTTATTAATTCGTATGGTTGTTTGGTATGCTTGATTTGTTTCCTTGGTGAGAGAGAGATCTCCATTAGGGATTAGAACATACAAGATTAAAGAGGGTTGAGAGGGTGAGTCTTGAGATAGAGGAGTGTCCCCTTTCCCTTCCGATTGAGTGTTTCCTATCTCCGTATTCCCTAAGTTTTATGCAACCATATGGGGTGTGAGGTGTGAGATTGATAGATTTCTCCGCCGGGACTTTTGTAAGGGGTTAGGGATCTTTCGCCTAGAAGTAGGGTTAGATCTAATTTTAGGAATCGGTTTCACTCTTAGGTATCCCTAAAACTCATTGCAGTCATATAGGGTGTGAGGTGTTGAGATTGAGTGAATTCTCTGCTGGGACCTTGTAGGGGACTAGTATCGGTGGCCTGGAAGCAGGGATCGATTGTTCTTGGATTACCTCGACTCGTAGAACTTGGTTTAGAAGCATTTAGTTAGTTTTGCACTTCATGATAGAACCTAGGGGGATCATTGCCCGAGTATCTCATTTTCATTGATTGAGATCTCCTTTACCTTTTCCTTTTATTTGTTTTCTTTCTTGCGATTTTCTTATTTTACATATTACATTGAATTGCTCCATATTATTGTTTCGACTAGATAACTAAGAATCAGTCATTACTAGTACTTCCGTTCCCTGTGGATTCGACTACCCACTCACCGGGGTAATTATTACTTCGACAACCCGTGCACTTGCGGTACACACACGCAAAAGGGTGTGTCATTAATCGACTATCATTTATGTTGTAGGACATGGGGGAGCCATGTGGAGCACGAGAATGCAATTTGGGCTAAAAAAGGATGAAAATCAGGCGCAGCAGCACTGTAGCGTATTTACTGCAGCTGAAGTACTGCAGCATATTTACTGTAGCAGTTGTTGTTGCACCTGAGGAGTTTTTGGCTGGAAATGATGGAAGTGCATAAGAGTGAACAGTGCAGCATACGAGGCCGTATAAGGGGCCGTGAGTATCAAAAGACAGTGAATTTCAACTAGCTCTCACGGCCCCCTATCCACCCTTGGATCCATTTATCCACCCCGGGATACTGCGGGAATATTTATGGATGTTTTTAGGGTACACAAAGGGAGACTTCTTGGCCGGGATCTAAAGGGAAGAAACGAAGAAATCTTTGGAGAGACGATGATTTGGAGCCAAAGAAGGAGGCAAGAGCATCATTTTGAAGGGGAGAAGCTTCACCATCAAGGAGGCAAGGATCCAAGCCAAGGGAAGCGTCATTCGGCATCTCTTGGATGGCGGAAAGCATCATTCGGCCGGACCTCCACCTCCTCCTTCATCATTTCATCTAGGGAGTGTCATTTACGAGCTTTTTAAGTGATTTACTTTGTATTTTTGTTGTTACTTGCTTGATGGCACAATAGACCCCCAAGGCCACCGGATGTTGGTGAACCTTGGGGGGTGTTTATCATGTATTTTGGATGATCTTTACTTAATTGCAAGCTTGGTTTGGTTTAAGATTTAGTTCATTGTGCTTCATGTCTAGAACTACCACATGGAGAGATCCATAGTTCTTTCTTGAATTATACACATAGATGTGACCTACTCATGTGTATTAGGTTATTAATGAACTAAAAGGGGTTACTTGTATTGGCACACTGAGAAATTGGGTGTCGATAGCCCTCCGGGCTATAAGGATAGACTAGAGTTCATTGTATCCTTATTTTGGGATCTCCTTGTACTTAATGCAATCGTAGGGATGTTGGTTAGGAAGAGATTCCAACCGATATCCGTATAGGATTAGGGTTCAATCGCCGAGAAATTAGGGTTGATCTAATCTTGAGATCCTTCGGTCAAAATCAACCAAGCTACTTTTTATCTTTCATCCATGTATCATGATGACCCCTCAAGGGGATCCAATCCACAGGCCTTCACTCTTCATTGTAGTACTTGCAACAACATTGTATGGTATGCTTTTAAATTTGTTTAACCATATCGTATTTATTTCTTTGCTTTAGTAGAACATACATCCATGCTTTTGTTGTTAGGTTAGATAATAGGCGATGGAGGAGTAAGAGTAGCTCCTTAGCCACGTGGAATACGATCCTCGTGCTTTTGTACGAGGTATTACTTGGCGATCCCGTACACTTGCGGGGAAGCAATCAAGTTTTTTGCGCCATTGTCGGGGACTCTAAGGAATTCTGAGAAACTTCTAGCTTATTGCTCTAGCCAATTTTTATTCTTGTTCATTTGCTTTTTTTTTCTTTTTTCTTTTTATATCTTTATGCTTAACTCATTTCTATCTTTCTTAATTTTGCAAGGTACTGTGTATGACACGTGGAAATCCATCAAACTTGGTGGAGCCGGATAGTGAGATTGAAAGGACCTTGCATCGGAGGTTGAGAGAAATTTGTGAAGACCCGATTGAACAAGGCATTCAAGTTGAGACTAGTGAATCATCAATCATGGCCGAAGAGAGACGAACTTTATCCGAATACGAGAGGCCACAATTCACGGGTGAAGAATTTAGTGTCCAAGCACCCACCATCGCACCAACAATTTTGAAATAAAAGCAAGCACAATTGGCATGATTCAAAATTCGGTGCAATTCAATGGTCTTGCAAATGAAGACGCACACGATCACCTCGTCCGTTTTCTCCAAATTTGCTCTACTTTCAAGATAAATGGAGTGACGGATGATGCAATTCGATTGTGACTATTCCCATTCAGCATAAGGGATGGTGCATATCGGTGGCTCACATCTCTACCCCCGGGGTCGATTAAAACTTGGAAAGACATGGTAGAGAAATTCCTTCGGAGATACTTTCCCCCAAGTAAGGCGTCGAAGTTGAGGCTGTTGGGATCGACAAGGGTCTACGAGCATGCTAGAAGACAAAATATGCACAGCTGATAACAAACAAAACTAGCATGGACCCTAGCATGCAATGGAAATGAATAAAGATATAAAAATCTAAAATAAATAAATAAATACAATTCCAGGGGTGTAGTCAAAAAAGGGACTGCATATACGCGACTCCCCTCTACTCTCACACACACACAAGCCGAAAACAATCCGGTATGGATTGCTAGTATCCAACGATAACTCTTATCGAGAAATACGAATAGCAATTAAAATTAGGTCTCAAAAACCTAATCGTAAACATGTTTAAGGAATTGTAAATCCAAAAACCGACACTCGGCGAATGTTTCACATGTGAGAATCTTTTGAGAAAAAAATTCCACAACCATTATGAAATAATCTCAAAAGACCCTCACCCAGGCGATCTCCATTGATAAAGAAATATCAATGAAAAAGCCGGCCTGTGAACTAACATACATGAATAAACAAGAAATATCAAAGGGGTGTCGACCTATACCTTCGCCGGAGCCGAGTAGCGGCAATCGGGATGGAGAAACCTTTCTCCAAAAAGGGGGAAAAGGCGGACAACACCTTTGACCGGCGACGGCGGCGTCCTCTTAGCTAGGGCGGACCGGCGGCCTCCTTGAGGGAGACAGGTAAAGGAAAGATTAGGGTTAGGGTTTTCTCTAATACACATGTATTTATAAAACCCTAAAACCAATCCCAATGCAATATCAACCATTGATTCCTCTTATTGGATATTAATCATATTAGATCCAATAAGCTAACACTTAATTTCTAATTAAGTCCCTCAATTTTTAAGTTATCTCATAACTCAATCTTTACACATTCGCGGTTAGACCAAATCAACTCTTGATTTATCTAAACTCCATTTAGCTATTCGACTTATTAGATTGAGTCTGGATTTCACGGCTTTTACGTGTGCGATCCTGTAGGCCCGTTTTAAAATCAGCAATGGGATTTTAACCTCGTTAAGGCCCATAAGTCACAAATGCCGTCTAGCATGGCAATGTGACTACCCGAATTAAAACGGAGGTCGACTGGGTAATCAACTAACCTCGTAACCTTATCTGATTCCTTTGCCAATGTGATAACCCTTACCATTTCACTTGGGCGTGGCCACGCACTACTCAGTTTCACCGATCAAGTGGCCGGTGATATTCTCTCTCCTCAGAGAGTGGCAATCCCCTCGCATCGCAAATATTACTCGCTATGAATCTCGATGCACCCAATCATACCCACACTTGTCACTCAGTTACGAATGACGTTAGGCGTATGTCAAACTACACCAACATTCATCCAAGCTCCATAGCGACCTTGAGTCTAAGGATTCAGTATAAGCATTACACGAGAACCACTTATGACTTTGCAACCATGTAGTGATCTCGTGAGCAGATCGATCCAGACAAGCTGTTCACTAACACGTGTCTATGTCTATTGATTGACATCACATGTCCTATAATCCGTAAAACATGATCATCACATAATAGGCATACTAGTCTTAGTTTACTATCATTCCCATGACAGTAATTGACTAGGGATGTTTAGAAAGTTGTTCCTTTATGCACCAAGGTTTTACTGCCCGAATCACGTATTCGGCAACTTGTGCGGAACAAACTCTCAGGGATAGTTCTATCCAAGCACACATGCACAGAAATGTAGTAAGATAAAACAAGCCAGGTTTTATTAAAAAACATATAACTAATAAAGGTTCAGATCAACGTATTGGGGCTAGGGCTAATACTAACAAAGGCAAGAAATTTCAGCTTTTAAACAAGGGGAGTCCCAGACTTTATTTGAAGCTTATGAAAGATTCAAGGATCTCCTTAGAAGATGTCCTCATCATGGTTATGCTTCGTGGATGCGGGTACAAATTGTCTACAATGGACTGAACTATTCAACCCGCCAATTAATTGATGCCGCAGCAGGTGGATCTCTTAGCAACAAGTACCTCGAGGCGGCCGAACAACTACTTGAGAATATGGCAATTAATGAATCTCATTGGACCTCAAGAGGAACAACACAGAAAGGGGCCAGAATTTATGAAGTTAAGGCCGATGATGCTCTAGCCTAAAAGGTTGAGATGTTTGATAAGTGCTTGTGTTATAGTATCGCGAAGCGCTATTATCTTACATTAAGCATACCTTTTATCAGATTTTATCACTAAATGTGTGCATTTGTGTTCTCTTGTGCATTGAAGGTATTGTGGAGCCTAATTGGAGAAGAAGAATGAAATTAGGTCGCGTTTGCCAATGTTGAGATGTTCTCGGACCAAGCAAGGAACGAAGCACGTATTTGGACTTGTGGATGTGTGCCAACCTCCTTTGGAGGGGCACAAAGGCAGTCACATTCACAACAAGTCCAATCCGTGTTACTTAGGAGAATTTCGCCAAAGAAGAAGACTTGAAGCAATCGGCGCGACCTACCGTTGCTTGTGTGCCCAAGTAATGGCCTCGATGAAGAGCAATGGACCCGGGAGGCGTTTCGGCAAGTTACCAAGCCTGTTCAGCTGAAGACCAGTGTTCCAGAGAAGTCACACGGGCGTGTGGAAATTCCACACGGCCGTGTGTTTTGCAATTTCAGCCATCCAGTGAAGACACACGGGCGTGTGGAAATTCCACACGGCCGTGTGAAATTAATTTTTCAGCCGAGACAGAAGCTTCACACGGGCGTGTGGATATTCCACACGGCCGTGTGAAGCCCCCGATAAGTCCAATTTTAAAGCCGCGATTCAACATTATAAAAGGGGATTTTTGCAACCTTTTGGGGGATCTTGGAACCGAACTTTTCCCCAACTTTCTGGAGTGCGGCTAGGGTTTCGGAGAGGGTTTCGTGGAGGTTCTAGCACATCGTCGGCATCGATTCCGAGGTTCGACGTTTGCACAAGACCACGGCCACACCAACTTCGAGGGGGTTTTCATCTATGTCTATGTTTTATGCTTTAATTTTCACATTGATGAACATGTATAGCTCTATGAGGAGCTAAACCCCTCGCGGGGTATTCGGACTTGTAAACTTTAGGGTTCCTATGTTTCTTTGACATTGATTATTATGCTTTCCATCGTTGATGAATAAATTGAGTTTTAATCTTAATTATCTCTTGATATTGTTTTCCCTTAAACGTGACATTAGGGTTGAGAGCAATCTAGGTTTTCCTTTGGAGGTGTGACAACTCCTATAGGATTAGACTACTTAAGATTAAAGAGGGTTGAGAGGGAGAGTTGTGAGGTAGCAATGTACCCCTTTCCCTTCCGATGTGATTTCTCCCTACCTCCGATTCCTTGATTTAATAGCGGTCGAAATAGAGTAAAGCAATAGGTAGATAAACTCCCCTAGGGCTTAATTGCGCAAGCAATAGAGTGAAGGGTTGTAGTGAATCCTATATGCTGGGGCTTAATCTAGACTAGGGTTCTTCCACCTGGACCAAAGGGTTAGAACTATTTTTGTAGGAACAGGTTTAATCACTAGGAATCCCTAGAGCATAATGCAATCCCATATAGTGTGAGGTTTAGGTAGATGGACTCCCCTGGGGCTTAATCATCTAGGTGACAGAGCGAAGGGTGTTGTGAATCCTAATACCAAGGCATAGCGTTGGGGTTAGTCACGGTTGTCCTTAGGTTTGGGACCGTGAGTCTTAGGATTTCCTCGACTTAATTGACATCAATAGGAGAGTATAATATCATAGTCTTGCACTTGAAACATAGATCCTAGAGGTAGCTTGTCCGGATACCCCCTTTTACTCATTGCAAGTCCTTCTCGATTTTCCTATTTGCACCTCTTACTTTCATCCTTCTATTTAGTTTATTGCTTTGCATTATTTTTCACTCATCAATCCTATTATCGTTTCCCGTATTTCGCATAGCTTAATTAGTGAAACCTTATATTCTATCTCCCTATTCCCTGTGGATTCGACTACCTTCTCACCAAGGTAAATTTATTACTTCGACAAGGCCGTGCACTTGCGGTACACACGCAAAAGGTCGTGTCAATGTTGACTAGGAAGATTGATATGCTCGTGGGTAGCAGTTCCAAGTCAGAAACTGTCATGAGTTGTAGCACTTGTGGAGGTGGACATGTCACCACTCAATGCCCTATTGTTAGATCCTCTGTGGCACCCATTTAGACTGTTGACTACATTAGGGGTCCAAGACCACAAGGAAACCCTTACAGCTACACCTACAATCCGGGGTGGAAATATCACCCGAATTTTTCTTGGAATCAGGGGCAGCAACAAAAAGTGGCCCCTCCGCAAAGTCCTCAAGTTCAACCACCTTTACAAGAGAAGAGGTTCACTACAGAAGATGTGCTTGCTAAGTTCATGATTAACACCGAATCAAGGTTACACACTGTAACTAGCAACATGGACACACAATTTGGGAAGGTGAATGCTCAATTCAATGATTTTGGTTCCATCTTTAGAAATCTTCAAGCCTCTGTACAATCACTTGAGCATCAGGTGGGGCAGCATGCTAAGGCAAATTCAGAACGGCCTTCTGGTAGTCTCCCTAGCAACACCGAGGAGAACCAAAGGGAGCACTTAAAGGCCATTGCCCTTAGAAGCGGAAAACAAATTGAGACAAGGGTTGAAGTTAACCCAAGTGTCAAAGACACCGGGATAGCCGTTGGGGAAGATCCCCACCCCGCTAAAAAAATTGCTCAGGAGGTTGCTCGAAAGGAAAACAATAAAGCTCACTCTCGAGAACACTCAAAGCCACCAGAGTACAAGCCCCAAATTCCTTATCCGGTGAGATTGAAGCAAGACAAGGAGGATGTCCAATTCAGCAAATTCATCAATATTTTCAAGCAACTCCATATCAATATCCCAATCGTCGAGGCTTTAACACAAATGCCGAAGTATGCCAAGTTTCTGAAAGAGCTCCTCACAAATAAAAGAAAACTTGAAGAAGAAGGCACCGTGGCACTCTCGGGAAATTGCTCGGCCATTTTGGAAAAAAAGCTCCCACAAAAATTGAAAGATCCGGGTAGCTTTATAATCCCATGTGTGCTTGAAGGGGGAGTGAAGGAAAATGCACTAGCGGATTTTGGGGCAAGCATCAACGTCATGCCTTACACCATGTACTTGAAGCTTGGTTTGGAGGAACTCAGACCTATGAGGATGACTTTGCAATTAGCGGATCGATCAACAAGAAAACCCCGTGGGATTGTGGAAGATGTGATTGTCCGGGTGGACAAATTGGTATTTCCTGTAGACTTTGTGATCATGGACATAGTGAAGATGTGGGGATACCTTTGATCCTTGGTCGCCCCTTTCTAACCACTTTTGAGCTCTCATAGATTTAAAAGGAGGAAAATTGACTTTAAGGGTTGGGGAGGAAGAAGTAATTTACACATTGCCGGCGGCCATGAAACATTCCCTTGACCATGATGACACATTGTATTTTGTTGATGAAACTGATCGGTTAATTTCTACTTGTGTGAAGGAGGTATTATCATTAAATCCTTTGGATGAATACTTAGAAGAGGTGGAGGACAAAGAACAAGAAGAACCCCACAATTCCCCTCCAAGTCACAATTTGAAGAAACCAAAGGAGGAAGTAATATGTACCAATACCAAGGAAAAAGAGAAAAAAGAATCAATGTTGAAGAAAATTTGGAGGGAGGTCCGAGGAAAGAAAAGAAAAGGTACCAACCCTCGTCGTTCAAAGTCTCTAGGAGGGAAGGTAAAGTTTGAGCCCCTTTTTACTCATGAAAAGTGTAATGTATTCTCTTTGATGTCATTGAACTTACCCGGCAACAATAATAATTCAAAGGGGACCGGGGGTCACTTTAAACTCTTCGAACCCCGGTGAGGTAAGTGAGAAGGTACGTCAGGCTCGTGACGTTAAACAAGCTCTTCTTGGGAGGCAACCCAAGCGTTCGGGGGTTTTAAATTCGATTTTTGTATTTTAGTTGCTCATATCTACTTTGCAATGTGTTAGTTTCCTTATTTGTTTTGTATTTGAATAAGTCCGTGTTCAAAATTTTTTTTGTTTTCGTCATGTGTGTTATTTTATATTTTTCTTTCTTGTGCCTACTTGTTTTATTGTCAATTCATGCGTTTATTCGAGTCTTTTGTGTATTCCTTATAAATGCCTAACTGTACGTATTATTTATGTATGTTCACATATTCTTCGAGTATTTTTATATGAGTGGATGCCCGTTTTTGGTCTAAATTGTTTTATTTCATGTTACAGGCACTGAAGTTACCACAGGGAGTTCATCAACGAGATCATTAGAAAAAATTGACAAGAAAAGACCATTTTCGAGCCAGGGAGTACTGTAGCAGCACTGTAGCACGAGATTTTGGCGAAACGGCTAAGCCTGGAATTTCATACGGGTGTTGATTGCCCGTATACGGCTCCTGTAGTATTTTACTGTAGCACTCACTGTAGCAACTTACACGAAACTCGGGGTGCTACAGTGCCCATATGTCGGCCCGTATGCCAGCCAGCATGAGTTGCTGGAATTGAGTTTTTAAAGGGAAAGTAGTTCATTTTTCAAGGGAGAAGCCCTAGGTCTTGAGCAAACTTGCCACCATCTTCAAATCGGAGCTAGGAGCTACCGTCGGAGGCCATTTCCAGGGAGAGAACGACAAGGAGAGCGACATACGACGAGATCCACCTTCTTGATCCATAGTTGAGAGGAGAATCGACAATGGAAGCTACCTATTTGGTGGCGTCTTTGGGAGGTCATTCGGCCTCTATCTTTTGAGGGAGTGTTCTTGTCTTTGTATTTGGTTGTTTCTATGTACTATCTTGTGTATTTTGTATTCATGGGCAACTAAACCCCAAGGTCACTGGATGTAGGTGAACCTTGGGGGTGAACTTGTGTAGGATACTTGCTTGACTTGATTTATGCATTTTGGGACTTGTTTGTGAACCTTGCTTGGTGTATTTGAATGCTTGGTATGCATGAGAACTCCGTGTATCAATGTTTAGAAAATGCTAGGAAGCATGACCATTGCCCTAGTATTAGGCTCACCAAGCTTGGTAGGGATACATGTATGAATACGCCATGACCATCGGGTATTTGTACCCCTCCAATTGTAAGGGTTGACCTAGATTGTGTCTTCTCCCTAACTTGAGAAACCTTTTGCTCCCTTTGCAATCGTGTGAGGATTCGAGCGGAAGGCATTCCGTATTCGATACTTGTACCGGATTAGGGACCAATTTCCGTGACCATCGGGTTGGTCTAACTTCGGGTTTCTCGGTCCAAACTACCCATTTGCATGCTAGTTAAGGCAAACCCCGCACTTTAGTAGCCCCCTTGGTAATCCTCATCCGTGATCCTCTCTTTGTATTGTTTTACCCCTCGTTTATTGCTTCCACCTTAGAGCATTTTATTTGCATGTTAATCATCTTTTTAATTTTTTTTTTGCACAACATTTAACTTGATTGGCCAAACAATCACACGAAGAGGAAGTAAGGGTAGACTCTCGGGCCCTTGGGAATACGACCCCCTCGCGACTGCGTGAGGGGTATTACTTGACGACCCCGTGCACTTGCGGGTCGAGTCAATCAATTCCTTTCGAGTAGGAGGTGTTATAAATCATGTTATTACCTTCCTGAAGAGTTTTAGAAAGCATTGAGACCCCAAACTAGCCTCCCCAGGTCCTCACGGCCCTAAGGGGGCCGTGAGAGAGGCCGTGAACAAAATGCCAGTGAGTTTGTAGTAGGGTTCACGGCCCCCCTCACGGCCGTATGGGCGGCCGTGAGACGCGGGCTGGGACTTTGCACTAGGCTTCACGGCCTCTCTCACGGCCGTGAGAGGGGCCGTGAGGCTCGGCCTAGCGGCTTATCCCCCCCCATTATTTGGTTCTTTCGGTCTTTTTCTCCATTCTCCCTTCATCTCCATCATTTCTCCTCTCCTTTTTCCATCATTTCTCAACCAAATCTCTCCATTTTTCGTTCTAGATCACCTCCTAGACAATTTGAGACCTCGATCTAGTGATTCACTAAGAGTTTCAAGCAAGTTCCACCAAGGATTCACAGGTAAGCTTTTTGGTGCCCTAGATTTCTCTTCCTCATTTTCTCTTGATTTCATGGAGCTTTTTGGTGGATAAATTCATGCTTTTATCATGTGTTGGTGGTGTGAATGTTGTATGTTCAATTCCTATTGATGTCTTGTAAAAAGTTTTTCGATTTTCATGATGGTAAGGAAATACTACACCATGAATAGTGTCCATACAGACCCCTATACGGCCGTATGGACCCTATTCATGCCCCTTTCTCATTTGTTTCTTGCTTCTTGTGTTGTTTTTGGTGTTGTATTGGATTGGTTAAGGCTTGATGAAGATCTTATGTGTTGTAGGGATGCCAAACATCAAGAAGATTGCTTCAAAACATCCACGAACTTCCACACAAAGCCCCGAGAAGCCTACGTTCACACACCCCCTTCACATGGCACGTTACGAGACATTGAAGACTAAACCCTTTGGAACCGTCCGACGTATTGATTGGAATTTTCTGGATGAGCTTGGACTTGCCGACCATGTGAGGGAAATTCTATCTCAAAATGGTTGGATGAGCTTATTTACTATTGATGAACCAACATACCGGCAACTCACTTTGGAGGTTTTGAGCACCTTTGAGGCACAACAAGCCCGGCGAGGCATCATTTGTCAGAAATAGGGGACTATCCGCTTCTAAGCTTTTGGAAGGCTTCGCGAGTTGACTCACGTCGAATTTGCAAGTTACTTGGGGGTCTATGACGAGGAATACATGAACTCCATTCCGATTGGCCAAATCCGAGTCGATTTTCCACCGCATGTGAATGCGAATCAAAATTGGGCCACCATAGCCCAAGGTGACACCAAAAACACTCACAAGGCGTCTCGGATTGCGGATCCTATCATGAGATACATGCATGCCCTAATTACTCATTCCATAGGGGGCCGAAAGGATAGTACTGGAGTAGTATCTAACTCTGATCTACTGATTTTGTTTGGGATTTTTTAGCAATGCCCCCTCCACCTTGGGCATCTTGTGGCTGAAGCATTTATTCATCACGCACAGTACACGCGATTAGGTGCTATTTTCTTGGGTCCGTACATCACCAGGTTGATTCGCGGTATCAAATTGTTGGACCGCGCTTGTGATATGACGATTGTAGGTGGTGCGGCGCCCCTTGGCGCGAATGTCTTGCTGGCTGTTGGTCTAGTTGAAAAGAGAGATGCCCGCTACCGACTTTCCCGACAGCCATCAGCTGGGGAGTCCAGTTTACCAGCAGACACTGACTCTGATCCTGATGACATGCCCACTCCTGGCACCACATCATCATCGGGCTTCGAAGCTAGGTTGCGAGGAATGGAGAGCGATATTCAGGCCATTCGTCACGAGCAGCGCGAGATGCGCGGATAGCTGTACCAGATCATAGAGGTTCAGCGCCTGCTCACCGAGGACTTTCGCCAGTTTGCCATCTCTGCTCGCGGTTCATCTTCGCAGACTGGCACCGCATCCTGCACCGACACACCTGTACCACTTGTTATCGACGAGCAGCTTCATTCTTGAGCATGGACACTTATTTCTCTTTTAGCAGCATGTTGTTTCTATTTATTGTTGTTTTCTTTATTTTCTGCACGTGTGTTTGTTTGTTTTGAATAAGTTGGGAAGGGTTATACCCTGAACAACACTATGTAGAACTCTAGTTGCTTTTATTTAGTTGTGTGTTTGACTACTCCCTAGTGTTAATCTTTCCTTTTTATTTTTATGGAATGAGGGTATGCTGATAAGTGCCAAAATACATCATGTTTTAGCTATGATGTTCTTGTACATTCATGCAACTTATGTGTATTTTCGATGAGTTTTTGCGCACTTGATGTTTTATTTTCATTTCAGGGTTTCGAGGACCAAGTGCGCAAGTTTCGACCGTATTCGTGTCATTCCGGGGAAGATTGAAGAAGAAACGAAGAGTTGGAGCACCCTGGAAGCCGACGCGCCGCACACGGACACATTTTCTCGGCCGTGTGCGGCCACTGTGCGGCCCGCACAGTGGCCGCACAAGGGAGACAGAGAGGTGTGCGGCCAGTGTGCGGCCCGCACACTGGCCGCACAGCACAGCCAGAAGGCTGTGCGGGCACTGTGCGGCCCGCACAGTGCCCGCACACCTTCGGGCTATATATGCTTGTTCTGAAGAGTTTTTGAGGGGATTTTTGGGTTCTCATCCGGCCTCCACTTGTCCTAGACTTCATTTCACCATTTCTTGAGGGATTTTGGAAGGATTTTCGGCTAGATTCAAAGGAGAGAAGAAGGGGAAGACGTTGAGAAGCTTCATAGGGCTCGCCGGCGCGGATCCGACGAGCTACGCCTTCAACCCTAGTCGACATCTTCGAGGGGGTTTTTCTTGTTTTTATTGGATGGAATTGTTGTATTATGAGCTCCTTAGTTTTGTGATGTTGAACTAAACCTCCCAAGGCCGCCGGGCTCCCGGTGAACCTTGGGAGGAGACTTTGTATGAATGACCTATATTTTGCTTTAAATGAATGTGTTAGTTTGATTGTTTGGTTTTAATTCATCATCATGTTGTTCATTCTACAATGGATGGATTCCGTAGAATTGATTTTGAATGATACTTGTTTGGCGGGATGCTAGCTTGTATTAGGTCCTTTGATGAGTTAAAGAGGGTAACATGTATTAATACACCGGAGGTTCCGGGTGTTAATAGCCTCCCGCGCGATTAGGGTTAATTTAGCCGAGAGCGTGCATTAGATTAAGCCTAATCAAGACTCCTTGTTCTCATTGACATCGTAGGGGTATTTTCTGGATAGAGAAACCCGTACTGGATTAGGGCTACACTACGGAGGTTCCGGGGTAGTCGACATCCGAGTCTAGCGGACCGAAACCAAGCCAACCCTAGTTTTATAATTATCTTGGTCATTCGTATTTAGTCTTCTCCCGGGGGAATCCTCGCCCGAGGCCTTCCATAATTATTGGATTCTTCATCTCTATTTTATTCCGGATTGAGTTTTATCTTATTTGCATTTCTTTACTTGTTTTTATTATTTTAATATTGCTTCAACCTTATTTCGATCGACTAGAAAGTGACTCCCAAAAGGAAGTAATAGTAGATCTCGGGCCCTTGGGAATACGACCCTCCTCGTGAGGTTTATTACTTGACGACCCGTGCACTTGCGGCCGGGGAGTCGCGTGCTAGCTCTGTAGCTAGTCGCGCGCTCGCTCATCAAGTTTTTGGCGCCGTTGCCGGGGAACATCCGAGAATACTAGGAAAACTTTTGGATCATTGCTCTAGTCATTTCGCTTTCATTTGTAATTATTCACTAATATCTCTCTCTTTGTCTCTTGTGCATTTCCAGGTACCCCATTTTAAACCTTCACATCGATGGATCAATACTTGAGTGAACCTACTTCTCACTACTTGGATCAATGGAAAAGGCAGTTTCTGGTTCATAATGAAGGCTCTAATTTGAAGACTATGGATCAGGATGATTGTACTTTCAGCAACAACGAATTTTTTTCGCGATTCATGAGTGGAGCCGAGTATGTAAATTCTGTTCAGAACGGAGCTCACAACCGGCAGCCGACCACAGTTCACGAGTTTACCACTTTTTTGCCTCCTAAGCAGTCTGTGTGCGAGGTGCAAGATGAATCTGAATCTGACAACTCTATTGATGATGAGATGGAAGAATTTGAGAGAATACAACGTGATAACATGAATAGACTAAAGCCATCTGTCGATGAACCACCAGAATTGGAGTTGAAGGAATTACCCCCACACCTTGAATACGCATTTCTTGATGGAAATCTTAAGTTACCAGTGATAATTTCCTCTAGCCTGTCAACAGAGCACAAGAATGAACTCTTAAAGGTGTTAAAGAGGCACAAGCGGGCGTTGGCGTGGAAGATTTCAGATATCCGGGGAATAAATCCATCTTTCTGCACTCATAAAATTCTAATGGAAGGCAACCACAAGCCGTCGGCCCTCCCGCAACGGAGGTTAAACCCGAATATGAAAGAAGTGGTAAAAGCTGAAGTGATCAAACTGCTAGACGCCGGCATAATCTACCCAATCTCTGATAGTGCTTGGGTCAGTCCCACCCAGGTGGTACCAAAGAAAGGGGGCATGACAGTAGTGACTAACGAGAAGAATGAGCTCATCCCTACTAGGCAGGTCACTGGTTGGAGAGTCTGTATTGATTATAGAAAGCTCAATGACGCCACTCGCAAGGATCATTTCCCTCTTCCGTTCATTAATCAGATGCTCGAAAGGTTGGCCGGACACGAATACTATTGCTTTCTTGATGGTTTTTCCGGGTACTTTCAAATTCCCATAGCCCCTGAAGACCAAGAGAAAACCACTTTCACCTGCCCTTATGGTACATTTGCTTACCGCAGAATGCCTTTCGGGTTGTGCAATGCCCCTGCCACATTTCAGAGATGCATGCTTGCTATCTTCGAGGACATGGTTGAAAACACGATGGAAGTGTTCATGGATGACTTCTCAGTGTATGGGAGCTCATTTGACTTGTGTTTGAAAAACTTGGAGCGTGTTCTGGAACGATGTGAGGAAACCAACTTGGTGCTGAGCTGGGAAAAATGCCAATTCATGGTAAAGGAGGGTATAGTTCTGGGACATAAAATTTCAGGTGATGGCATTGAAGTAGACAAGGCAAAAATCTCTGCCATTCAGAAGCTCCCTCCTCCAACATGTGTCAAGGCAATTAGAAGTTTTCTGGGGCATGCCGGGTTTTACAGGAGATTTATAAGAGATTTTTCTAAGATTGCAAAACCGTTGACTAAGCTCCTTGAGAAGGATGTGCCGTTCAATTTCACCCCGGAGTGTTTGACTGCCTTCACTACACTAAAGAATCAACTTATCCGGGCACCTATCCTCATCGCACCAAACTGGGAGCTACCATTCGAATTAATGTGTGACGCTAGTGATTTTGCAGTGGGAGCAGTTCTGGGGCAAAGGAAAGACAAACATTTCCATCCTATTTATTATGCAAGCAAAACTCTCACCGGGGCTCAGGAAAATTATACTACCACTGAAAAAGAACTCCTTGCGGTGGTCTTTGCTTTCGACAAGTTCAGGCCTTATTTGGTGCTTTCCAAAGTTGTGGTTTACACTGATCATTCTGCACTTCGATATCTCCTGAGTAAGACTGATGCTAAGCCGCGTTTGATCCGTTGGGTGCTCCTGCTGCAGGAATTCGATTTGGAAATCAAGGACAAAAGAGGTGCTGAAAATTTAGCTGCTGATCATTTGTCTCGACTTGAGAACAACTACTCATCATCTACCATAGATGGTGAGATCAATGACTCCTTTCCGGAAGAACAACTGTTTTGTGTTCAGGTGACTCAGGAAGAAGATCAACCCTGGTTCGCAGACATTGCTAATTATCTGGCAGCGGGCATTCTCCCAAAGTGGTTTAGTTACCAACAAAGGAAGAAATTTTTCGCTGATCTGAAGCATTATATTTGGGAGGAACCTTACTTGTTCCGCGTCTGTGCCGATCAGGTGGTTAGGCGGTGCGTATCTCGACAAGAAGGAGTGCACATTATCAAACATTGCCATGAAGGCCCAACCGGGGGGCATTATAGCACCAATCGAACAGCTAAAAAAATTCTTGACGCTGGATTCTTTTGGCCCACTATTTTTCTAGACGCACAGATCCATATTCGATGCTGCGATCGATGCCAAAGAACAGGGAACATTTCGTGCCGGGACGAAATGCCTCAGAGTGCTATCCAAGTTTGTGAGGTTTTTGATGTGTGGGGGATCGATTTCATGGGTCCCTTTCCAAACTCCCGGGGGCACAAGTTTATTCTAGTTGCTGTGGATTACGCATCCCGCTGGGTGGAAGCTCAATCGTTGCCGTCTAGTGATGCCCGTGTTGTTGTGCAATTCTTGAAGAGGTTGTTCTCGAGGTTTGGGGCGCCGCGAACAATTATCAGTGACCGAGGAGCACACTTTTGTAATTCCCAGTTTGCGAAGATCTTGAAAAGATACGGTGTCTCCCATTATACATCTACCGCTTATCATCCACAAACTAGTGGTCAAGTCGAAGTTTCCAACCGAGAACTCAAGCGAATTTTGGAAAAAACTGTTGCTCATCATCGCAAGGACTGGGCAGACCATCTGGATGATGCACTTTGGGCCTACCGTACAGCATATAAAACACCTACGGGGAGCAGTCCGTATCGCCTAGTTTATGGCAAGGCTTGCCATCTCCCTGTTGAGCTGGAGCACAAAGCATATTGGGCCACCAAATTCCTGAATTTTGATTTCAACCTGGTTGGGGAGAAAAGGAAGATGCAACTGAATGAACTTGAGGAATGGAGGGTTCTGTCCTACGAGAATTCAAGATTGTACAAAGAAAAAGTGAAGCGATTCCACGACAAAAATATAAAACAGGGCAAGAAGTTGGAGGAAGGGGATCAAGTGTTGCTATACAATGCCCGACTTCGCCTATTTCCAGGGAAGCTCAAATCGCGATGGACAGGACCGTACACGGTCATGAGTGTCTCACCTCAGGGAGTAGTCGAAATCAACCACCCGGAGAAAGGTCGGTTCAAGGTAAACGGGCATCGCCTCAAGCTATATTTCGGTAAGAGCTCGTTTTTGCCCGATTCGTCAGGTAAAATCTTTCCCTTTGAACCTCATTAATTCGGGACACTCATGCTTCGAGCTCGCGACGCTTAGCGAGCACTCTTGGGAGGTAACCCAAGCCTTTTTTTTTTCGTATTCTTGTTTTCTTTGTTGTTTTTGTGTGTTTGTTAGAATCTCGAGTTTAATCCTCCTCTCCCTCGTATTTTATCTTGTCGGTGCGTCTTGTCTTAATCATCTCGGTGCCGATTTTTTTTCTTTCTCGTATTCATTGTTTAAAATACTTTATCCCATGAGGTAATTGCTCGTTTGCAATTGTTGTATCCTTGTTTGCATTCCAAGGGGGTGAAAATTTCCAATTTCCTGAAGCTTTGTGCGGCCACTGTGCGGCCCGCACAGTGGCCGCATGACACAGACAGAAGCCCATGCGGCTGGTGTGCGGCCCGCACACCAGCCGCACACTTGAGACAGAGCCTTGTGCGGTTGGTGTGCGGGCCGCGCACCACCCGCACACATCATATGCGGTTGGTGTGCTTGCGTTTGTTGTATTAATCTAGTTGTCTAGGGCTTATCCTTACAACTTAGTTTGTTGAGTGTTGTTTTATTCTATCGCTTAAAAACTCTTGTTTGCTCTTGTAAACCGTGTTTCTTGTCTTCAATTTCTGTGTGGTTGATGGATGCTTGACTCGACGTCTTTTCTCCTTGTAGGTAGACCAAGACGTCCATTTTTCTTCCTCTCCACTTCGCTTGTAGCCATGGTGATGGTCACCTCGAGCTCGTGCCTTGCAAAGCTCATTACCAATTTCTCGGGGAAGTTCATGACACCACCCTCTTTATTTTCCATGCATAAATTTTCCTGTACTGCTGATCAATGTACATTGAGGGCAATGTACTGCTTTAAGTGGGGGGTGGCTATGCATGTCTGATCTTCGTTACTTGTTTCGTGAACTTGTATGAAAATTTTTGATAATTCTTGACTTGTTGCATGATTGTAAACCTAGGATGGCGTACTTAATTGTGATTGTATTATAGCTCGAAATCATGATAAATGCTAAGCTTTTTATGACCCTGCACACTTGAGATTTTCATGTCATTCTAGGCAATTCTCGCACTATTCCCTTAGGTAGAACCCTGGACATCTAGGCGAGGAACCACAGCACTTTCGTGATCCTCTTAGTTGCTAACCCATACTAGTGGTTTCGCGCCTTGACGTGTTAGAATACCTTCTAATAGGGTTTTAAGGACCTTCTTCTTGTTCTTTTTTGCAATACGGTCGAAAAAAAAAAAAAAAAAGAGGCAAAGTGAATAAAAACGTGGACAGTGCTCCTCTGTCCTAATAGCGAAGTAACCTGGGGTTCTGGCTCCTAACCAGAGTGTTCCTCTCGCCAAAAGCTATAAGGACATGAGCGCGTTTACATGAATGTGCAAAGCTCCAGGTAATGTGGATTTGCAGTTCATGTTAGTCCCGGAAAAGAAAAAGATAAACATATTGCGTACAGAAAAATAAAATTCGACCGGTTATTGTTCGAAAATAAAAGGAAGGATCCTTACGACTCTACTAGAAGTATTTCTATCACCTCAAGGCCGTATTCCACTAGGTGGCGTGAATTGCTTCAAGAAGTGGTCCTCGGGGTCCTGTCTACCTTGTTTGGACTACAGGACTTCGAACTAGGGGATTTGCACACACACAGCACGACACGGCCAATGAATGCGTGAATCATCTCAAGTGGTCTTTGCTTAATATTTTGAGTTTCACTTTGGCTATGATACTTCCATCTCTGGCCGAAGGTTATGTATTTTGTCACTTATGATTATCTCTGGTTCTCCATGTCCGTTTGCTTGGGGACAAGCAAATGCTTAAGTGGGGGGTATTTGATAAGTGCCAAAATACATCATGTTTTAGCTATGATGTTCTTGTACATTCATGCAACTTATGTGTATTTTCGATGAGTTTTTGCGCACTTGATGTTTTATTTTCATTTCAGGGTTTCGAGGACCAAGTGCGCAAGTTTCGACCGTATTCGTGTCATTCCGGGGAAGATTGAAGAAGAAACGAAGAGTTGGAGCACCCTGGAAGCCGACGCGCCGCACACGGACACATTTTCTCGGCCGTGTGCGGCCACCGTGCGGCCCGCACAGTGGCCGCACAAGGGAGACAGAGAGGTGTGCGGCCAGTGTGCGGCCCGCACACTGGCCGCACAGCACAGCCAGAAGGCTGTGCGGGCACTGTGCGGCCCGCACAGTGCCCGCACACCTTCGGGCTATATATGCTTGTTCTGAAGAGTTTTTGAGGGGATTTTTGGGTTCTCATCCGGCCTCCACTTGTCCTAGACTTCATTTCACCATTTCTTGAGGGATTTTGGAAGGATTTTCAGCTAGATTCAAAGGAGAGAAGAAGGGGAAGACGTTGAGAAGCTTCATAGCGCTCGCCGGCGCGGATCCGACGAGCTACGCCTTCAACCCTAGTCGACATCTTCGAGGGGGTTTTTCTTGTTTTTATTGGATGGAATTGTTGTATTATGAGCTCCTTAGTTTTGTGATGTTGAACTAAACCTCCCAAGGCCGCCGGGCTCCCGGTGAACCTTGGGAGGAGACTTTGTATGAATGACCTATATTTTGCTTTAAATGAATGTGTTAGTTTGATTGTTTGGTTTTAATTCATCATCATGTTGTTCATTCTACAATGGATGGATTCCGTAGAATTGATTTTGAATGATACTTGTTTGGCTGGATGCTAGCTTGTATTAGGTCCTTTGATGAGTTAAAGAGGGTAACATGTATTAATACACCGGAGGTTCCGGGTGTTAATAGCCTCCCGCGCGATTAGGGTTAATTTAGCCGAGAGCGTGCATTAGATTAAGCCTAATCAAGACTCCTTGTTCTCATTGACATCGTAGGGGTATTTTCTGGATAGAGAAACCCGTACTGGATTAGGGCTACACTACGGAGGTTCCGGGGTAGTCGACATCCGAGTCTAGCGGACCGAAACCAAGCCAACCCTAGTTTTATAATTATCTTGGTCATTCGTATTTAGTCTTCTCCCGGGGGAATCCTCGCCCGAGGCCTTCCATAATTATTGGATTCTTCATCTCTATTTTATTCCGGATTGAGTTTTATCTTATTTGCATTTCTTTACTTGTTTTTATTATTTTAATATTGCTTCAACCTTATTTCGATCGACTAGAAAGTGACTCCCAAAAGGAAGTAATAGTAGATCTCGGGCCCTTGGGAATACGACCCTCCTCGTGAGGTTTATTACTTGACGACCCATGCACTTGCGGCCGGGGAGTCGCGTGCTAGCTCTGTAGCTAGTCGCGCGCTCGCTCATCATATGCCATTGTGCTTTGTAGGGCATTGAGGGGAATTTGGTGAACATCTCTACATTTTGTGGAAGCCGGACCCGACATGTAAAGCTCGCCGTACATTTTGGTCGGGTCGCATTTCGCCAATTGTACAAGATAAACCGGGGAAGTTCGTTTTCACCCTCCTCCTTTGTTATTATTGTGTATATTGCCTCTATTTTCATGATTAGTGTACATTAAGGGCAATGTACAACACTAGGTGTGGGGATGGGTGTATTTAAATGTATTAGGTCAACTTTACATGCTAGTGTTATCAATGATGGCTTGTTACTTTCTTGTGAGATTCTTCAAGTATGAATTAATGATTGATGTGAGTTACATTTTTTGTTGTGCTCTATTGAATCCTGTTTCACCTCTAGTATTGTTTTATGCACTGAGTCTTTTGTTCATGCCCTGGGAATAGCCTGCTTGACTTTCTTAACTCTCTTGTATGCTTAACACACAATTTTGAGTACTTGGCCTTAGACTACTAAGTTCTATCCTTCATTGAACTCCTAAGAACTTCTAAGTCTTGTTAAGCTAATCCTAGGTTTGTTACTTGTAGTGCAGTCTAAAGGTTTGATCTAGGGTATATTTAAAAAAAAAAGGAAGGAGTCTATGTCAGTATTCCTCTGCTAATGGAGTATGAATGCGTCTGTGTAGACTGTAATCAAGTAGTTGGGTGACTCTTGCGCCTAACCAGCATGTGCATCCTCCACAAAGATTTTTTGTGCAGTCTATGTTAGGCGGACTCGAAAAAAAAAGTGTATATAGTTGTAAATTAAAACCCTAGTGATCTCTTGGACTACCTACTTGAGTTCATGAGTGGAAATGGGATTTAGTCACAAGTTATAAACTTAGAAGGATCTTATTTGTTCATTGAAGTGGCACTTGCCATTTTAAGACTTGGTAATCTATACATGTGGGGTGATTAGCATATAGATCTTTACTGATTGAAGGGTAGGATGTGGAGTTTCGGTCTCTTTGCCCTTGTTGTTGTCGTTTCCCTATTTAGTTTTCTTTAAATCTTTTTATTAAATCTTTGGAGTTTGTTGCCGGGTGTTTGAGCGTGTTTTGGTCGCGTTTTAGAGGAATTTTTAGCGTGTACGGGCTGTGCACAGGCCGTACAGCCCATCCTGGGAGCTGTGCGGCCTCCTGTGCGAGCCGCACAGGTGGCCGCACACCCCAGGCAGAGGGGCGTGCGGCCTGGTGTGCGGGCCGCACACCAGCCCGCACACTCTTCTGCCGAGGGCGTGCGGGCACTGCGCAGCCCGCACACCAACGCGATTTTGGCTATTAAATCCCATTTCCAGCCCTTTCTCTTCATTTTTTTTCTCCCAAACTCCTCCATCTTCTTCTCCTCTCTTCCTCCATCATCTCTTGAGGTTCTAAGGCTGGCTTATAGGAGGTTTTAGGGCTTGAAACTTGGATCATCAAGTTACTCCTTCACTTGATCAAGGTATGCCTCCATCCACTTGTCATCCTTCTTTGTTCTTTGATGATGATGGTTAGAGTTGATCATGAACCCTTATGAGAGCTTGATTGTTGTCTCTTTTCTCCCTTTTTGATGATTAATCTTGTGGGGTTTGATTTTTATCTAGTTGTATGGCTTTAACTCCATGAAATCCATAAACCTTCAAAACCCTAATCCCGGAATTACTGTAGCACCGACCATGTTAGGTCATTCTTGCTTCCCTTGTTGGTTTTATGAGTTGTGAGGTGTCTCCTCCTTGCTATAACTTCTTTATTTGGTGTTTAGCAAACCCTAGAAGCGACCATTCCCCATTTTTGAGCATTTTCATTCATTCTAGTTAATCAATTGTTTGTTGATGTTTGGTTGTTTATTTTGGGTGTTTTATGGCTTCTAGGGGGTGAGGCCTCGTGATAAGTGCCTAAATACATCATGTTTTAGCGATAATGTTCTTGTACTTTCATGCAACTTATGTGAATTCTCGATGACATTTTGCGCACTTGATGTTTTTATTTTTGTTTCAGGGTTTCGAGGACCAAGTGCGCGTGATCGAACCGTTTTCATGTCGTTTCGGGGAAGATTGAAGAAGAAATGAAGACTTGGAGTACCCCGGAAGCCGACACGCCGCACACGGAGCCATTTCTCTCGGCCGTGTGCGGCGACTGTGCGGCCCGCACAGTGGCCGGACGGCTCAGCCAGTGAGCTGTGCGGCCTAGTGTGCGGCCGCACACCTGGCCGCACGCCCTGGCCAGAGAGCCGTGCGGCCTAGTGTGCGGCACGCACACCTGGCCGCATGCCCTGGCAAGAGAGCCATGCGGCCTAGTGTGCGGCCCGCACACCAGGCCGCACAAGGTGGCCAGAAGAGCGCGCGGGCGCGCATGCGGCCCGCACGTCACCCGCACGCTCTCGGGTTTATATAAGGTTTCTTCAAGGGTTTTTGGGGGAGTTGTTCTCTATCCGGCCTCCACTCCACCATACACTATTCTCATCACCTTTGGAAGGATTTGGAGCGATTTTTGGGCTGATTTGAAGGAGAGAATAAGGGGAAGACGTGGAGAAGCTTCATAGGGCTCACCGGCGCGGATTCGATGAGCCACACCATCAACCCTAGTCGACATCTTTGAGGGAGTTTTTCCTTTTTTTTTATTTGATGGATCCTTTGTATGATGAGCTCCTTAGCTTTGTGATGTCGAACTAAACCTCCCAAGGCCACCGGGCTCCCGGTGAACCTTGGGAGGAGACTTTGTATGAATGACCTTTATGTTGTTTTAAATGAATGTGTTGGTTTGCTTGTTTGGTTTTAATTCATCATCTTGTTGTTCATTCTACAATGGATGGATTCCGTAGAATTGATTCTAAATGATACTTGTTTGGCGGGATGCTAGCTTGTATTAGGTCACGTGGTGAGTTAAAGAGGGATCCCTGTATTAATACGGCGGAGGTTCCGGGTGTTAATAGCCTCCCGCGCGTTTAGGGTTAATTTAGCCGAGAGAGTGCATTAGATTAACCCTAATCAAGACTCCTTGTTCTCATTGACATCGTAGGTGTATTTTCTGGATAGAGAAACCTGTACTGGATTAGGGCTACACTACGGAGGTTATTCGGAGTAACCACACGAACTTCCCAGCGGCCAATGCCAAGATATGTGCATCTTGGTAGCTCCAGAACTAACCAAGGCCATGGTTAGAGACGGAGGGTTTTGAGGCCATTCTGGACATTATTGTTTATTTGAGAAAGTTGAATTACTTGTTTCTAAGTATCTTGATATTTGAAACTATCAATAAGTATTGTGCTTATACTAGGTCCAGGATGGCATATGTTTTCATGATGATTTTCAAAGAACCTTTACTTGCATTACAATGAGAAAAGCTATATTGTTATGAACTATTTGTTACTCAAAATATGTTTCATTCTCATTGAGTATTGAACTATTATTTTAATGTTTTATCTTGATTTGATCATGTTTGAACTATAGTCCTGTGACTAACCCCTCACTGAGTAACCTAGTTACTCACCCCCCCTCTTCCTTCCTCCCAGGTGTTAGCACAACGCAGGGGTGAAGACGTGAAGTGCTTGGCTAGAGTCATCACAGTTTTCTCATGTTGGGTTGTGTATGTTATCTATTGTCTTAGCATGTGTTAATAGGGATCCACTATGTATTATTGAACCTTTTCATGTTTCTCCATACTTGGAATATTTTGTATGCCAGTCTAGTTCTTATTTTGTTTGAGGAGTGTATCCTCTATTTGGAGTGATTGTTATTATATTTCTTATGTACCCTTTGTTATGAGTATCAGTGTGTGATACCTTATTGAGTAATATAAGTATTTGTTGTTGAGTTATGTATTGTGACAATAGACGTATTGTACAGGGAACAGGTTAGCCTTACGGCCACCTAGGGTTGAGACAGTATTGGACCTCCCCTGGGTTGTCATGGTGGTATGTCGTGCTCAGGACCTGTGGGTCGGTGCGTGACAGGAGAAGCTTCACCATCAAGGAGGCAAGGATCCAAGCTAAGGGAAACGTCATTCGGCATCTCTTGGACGGGGGAAAGCATCATTCGGCTGGACCTACTCGCGTGTATTAGGTTATTAATGAACTAAAAGGGGTTACTTGTATTGGCACACCGAGAAATTGGGTGTCGATAGCCCTCCGAGCTATAAGGATAGACTAGGGTTTAGTGTATCCTTATTTTGGGATCTCCTTGTACTTAATGCAATCATAGGGATGTTGGTTAGGAAAAGATTCCAACCGATATCCGTATGGGATTAGGGTTCAATCGCTGAGAAATTGGGGTTGACCTAATCTTGAGATCCTTCGGTCTAAATCAACCAAGCTACTTTTTATCTTTCATCCATGTATCATGATGACCCCTCAAGGGGATCCACATCCACAGGCCTTCACTCTTCATTGTAGTACTTGCAACAACATTGTATGGTATGCTTTTAAATTTGTTTAATCATATCGTATTTATTTCTTTGCTTTAGTAGAACATACGTCCATGCTTGTGTTGTTAGGTTAGATAATAGGCGATGGAGGAGTAAGAGTAACTCCTTAGCCCCGTGGAATACGATCCTCGTGCTTTTGTATGAGGTATTACTTGGCGATCACGTACACTTGCGGGGAAGCAATCACATACCCCGCACCACACGTGTCACACGTATCATGGCCTTAGGAGTGGAACTAGATCCCAACATCAATTGTTCGACTTTCTTTGTCAGGGCTTCCACCTTAGCAGCTAGTGCAGTGTTATCATTCACCTCATACAAGCCTACAGCCCGTGGGGCCTTCTGTCGAGTGCTCCAGTGGCACTCATTACTTGCCATGTTTTCAATTAGGGCTTTAGCTTCTTCAGCTAGTTTATTACTCAGGGATCCACCTGTCGCAGCATCAATCAGTTACCTTGTTGAATAATTTAGGCCATTGCAGAACATCTGTACTCTCATCTTGACTGGAATCCATGGTGAGGACACCTGCGCCGCAAATCCTTAAATCTTTCATGGGCCTCAAAAAGTGTTTCTAAATCTCCTTGCCTCAGTCATGCAGCCTTGCTAGGTGGAAAATACCTAGCCAAGAATTTCTCCACCATGTCTTTCCATGTGGTGATGAAGCCAGGAGCTAAGGATGTGAGCCGTCTGTAAGCTGCTTCCTTCAGACTGAATGGAAACAATCTCAGTCCTATAGCATCATCTGACACTGAATTGATCTTGAAAGTTTAACAAATTTGCAGAAAGCGGGACAGGTGAGCATCTAGGTCTTCATGAGCTAACCCATCAAACTGAACTGAATTTTGTATCATTCCAATTATACTCGCCTTGATCTTAAAATTATTAGCCGGCACCGCAGGCGCTTGCACACTAAATTCATCACCGGTGAATTGTGACCTTTCATAATCCGACAAAGTCCTGCTTGGTTCGGCCATGACTGAAAGTTCACTTGATTCCACTCTAACCTGTTGTTGCCTTGAACTCTCAGCTAATTCTTTCAACCTCTGATGTAATGTTCTTTCAATTTCGTCGTTGGGCTCAACCAAATTAGCTTGACCCGCTCTTGTCATAAGATGGGTACCTTGCAAAAACTAGAGTGAAGAATCAGAAGCTAAAGAGAAACAAGAAAATAAAATGTAAACAAAGAAATGATGAAGTATAAATAAAAATGGCAAATATGAATCAATAAGATGGTCAAATCAACACGCTAAAAGTTTTCCGAGTATTTCTCATGTGTCCCCGGCAACGGCGCCAAAAACTTGATGTGTTTGCTAACCCGCAAGTGCACAGATTGTCAAGTAATACTTTTCGTGCGAACACAAGATGGTCGTATTCCTTGGGGCCCGAGAAGCTACCCTTACTTCCTTTTTACAATGTTGTTCAACCAACAAGATTTAAGAGAGTGAATTAAGTACAAAGAGTCTAAACAAATAATTAACTAAAGTAAATTGACGAGGATAAGGTAAGAGGTAACTTAGGGCTAGGAGTGGTCACGGATGAGGATTCCCTTAGGGGCTACTAAAGTGAGCAGGATACTTAGACTAATATGCAAGTAGCTAATTAGACCGAGAAAACCCTAGATTAGACCAACCCGATGGTCACGGCAATTGACCCCTAATCTGTTACGGGTATTGGAATATGGTATTTCTACCACCCAAGATCCCCTTACAATTGCTATGAGTACAATGGTTTTCTCAAACTAGGATTGAAATGCAACTTAGCATTTAACCCTAGGAGTGGAGGGGTACAAATACCCGATGGTCATGGCATATTTGTACGTATTTCCCTTCCAAAGTTTGGTGAGTCTAGCACTAGGGCAATGGTCATGCAACCTAGCATTTCCTAAGTCTTTTGATACATAGAGTTCTCATACATTTCAAGCATGTAAAACACCAAACAATGGATCACAAACAAGCCACAAACATTAATTAGAACAAAACATCCAAAACATCACAAGTTCACCCCCAAGGTTCACCTACATCAGGTGACCTTGGGGTTTAGTTGTTCATGTTCACTAAATACAACAATAAATACATGAAAACAACCAACAAAAGCATGAGAAGAACTCCCTCAAAGAATGAAGGCCGGAGAAGTTCCAAAGACGCCACTCAAAGGGGTGGCTTCCCTTGTCTTCAACCTTCTAAATTCAAGCTCTAGATCATAGATCCTTCCCAAAACCTTACTCTCCTCGCCAAATCCTCGCCGAGATCGCCCTCCAAAATCTTCTTCTTCTTCAGATCTGGAGTAGTGGTGAGAGGCTCTAAGAAGAACACTTGATGCCCCAAAGGAAACCCTAGAATTCCCAATAAAAGGGTGAATTCGTGCCTCTTCATGGGTGAGCTCATGGTCCATATATGGCCCGTGAGGTAGCCTGTAATGTGAGTCGAAAGAAACTGCAAAGTTGTGAAATTGCTACAGCACTGCTACAGTGTTGTCTACCTTTGAATTACATGCGGTTGACATCACGGCCATGAGCTTGCCCGTGAGGGTTTCCAGACTTAGAAAATTCCTCAAATTTGTGTCCTTCAGGATGCTGCAGTGTTGCGACAGTGCCGGGACCCTAAAACAACAATTTCGGTGTAGATTTCTCCTCAAATTACGTCGTAGAGCTCACCTAGGCATCTTTTGCACCTGAAACACAAAATAAACCAATTTTGACCCAAAAGGGCATCAATTCATCAACAAAAATACAGAAACTACGTGATTGCATACGTATAAAATATGTATATTTAGACATTTATCACTCTTTCTACCGGGGTAGTAGCTTTCATGCTTCCTATGAGATAGCTCTTTCTCTCATTAGGACATAACTTGTATCCAACTTATGAGAGTAGCTACATACTTCATAGGAGCTAGCTTTTTCCACCTCAAATGCAAAGATAAAAGCTAAACTAATATTCACAAGCTCATAAGTTTTTTTTTAGCAATATAGAACTTAAAAACTTACTAAAGTAATGCTAAACTAGTCCTTAAATATCGAGTTTGAGTTTCCAAAAGATTTCAAGAGTGAGTAGTGCAATAAGAGATAATCAAGCAAAAATTCCCTAAAATTCAAGTAAAACTAGAGCATGATAGGTGATAAGTGCTTGTGTTATAGTAATGCAAAGCATTATTATCTTACAATGAGCATACTTTTTATCAAATTGTATCACTAAATACTGTGCATTTGTGTATTCTTATGCATTGTAGGTTTGTCGAGCTAATTTGGAGAAAAGGAACAAAGTTAGATCGTGTTCGTCGTTATTGGGAAGTTTTCGGACCAAGCAAGGAACAAGCCATGAGCCTAGACTTGTGAGTGTGTGCCAACCTCCTTTGGAGGGGCACAAAGGCAGTCACATTCACAACAAAGCTAACTCGTGTTGCTTAGGAGAATGATAAGTGCTTGTGTTATAGTACCGCGAAGCGTTATTGTCTTACATTGAGCATATCTTTTATCAGTTTTTATCACTAAATGGTGTGTATTTGTGTACTCTTGTACATTGAAGGTTTGTGGAGCTAAATTGGAGAAGAAGAATGAAATTAGGTCATGTTCGCCGATGTTGGGAAGTTTTCGGACCAAGTAAGGAACAAGGTACGAGCTTGACTTGTGAGTGTGTGCCAACCTCCTTTAGAGGGGCACAAAGGCAGTCACATTCACAACAAGTCTAGCTCGTGTAGCTTAGAAGAACTTCACAAAGAAGGAGACTTGAAGTAGTCGGCACAACTTACCATTGTTTGTGTGCCCAACCAATGGCCTCAATGAAGAACAATGGATTCGGGACCATTTCGGCAAGTTACTGTAGCAGCACTATAGACTGTTAATGTAGCAAAACACTGTAGCAAACTACTGTTTAATTTCTGCCGAAAATCAGGGTTTCAGAGAATTCACACGGGTGTGTGGAAATTCCACACGGTCGTGTGAATCGATTTTTCAGCCAGACAGAAACTTCACACGGGCGTGTAGAAATTTCACACGGCCGTGTGAAGCCCCCCATAAGTCCGATTTTAAAGCCATGATTCAACATTATAAAAGGGGATTTTGGAGACCTTTTGGGATATATTTTGACCTATCTTTCTCCTCAACTTGGGGGGGGGTGTGTGATTGCCCCTGTGAACCCTACCAGTGGAGGCACACGGCCGTGTGGAAATTCCACAAGGCCATGTGGATAAACATAACACGATAGGCCGTAATTTAATTTTAAAATCATTTTCGCCTTTTCAATTATAACTTATGGGATGCTTCCTCCCGTCTTTCCAACCCTCTCTTGTTTTGTTTAAGGAGTTTTTAAGTTGTTTTCAGGCCATATTCGAAGTTTTTGATTTCCATTTCATCGTTAAGCATCTTTTCTCCTTTTCTTCGTCAATCTTTTCTTTTCTTTGTCAACACCAGGATCACTATCAACATCAGTAGCAGCATTGGCACCAGTAGCAGATGACACCGACTGACAGGGGCCTGAAAGTGCACGGGTTGTCAAAGAAATAAAATACCCTCCTGAGTGGGTAGTGGTATCCACAGGAAATAGGGATTTGAGATATAAGTATTCACTATTTAGCTAACGCGATGTGTGAAAAGAAATCAATGAGTGAGTGCGAGAATAATTGGTAAAAGCAAGAATTAAAAGAGAAGTGTGGAAGATGAGAGAGTGCAAGTAAGAGTAGAAGAGTAGGACAAGCAATGGGAGAAGATGGGTATCCGGACAAGCTACCCCTAGGACTTATGCTTCTAGTGCAAGACAATGCTATTATACCTTCCTATTGATGTTAATTGAGTTGAGGAGATCCTTAAACACACGGTCCCAAACCTAAGGTCAACCATGACTAACCCCAACACTACGTTCCAGTCATCAGGTTTCACTACGACTCTTGACTCTCGTTGACCTGTCAACTAAGCCCTAGGGGAGTCTATCTACCTAAGCCTCACAATGTGTCGAATTGCTTTAAGTTCTAGGGACTCCTAGTGATTAACCCTGTTCCTATGTGTTGTTCTAACCCTTTGGTCCAGGTGAGAGAACCCTAGTCTAAATTAAGTCCCGACACTAAGATTCACTTCAACCCGATACCTTGGTATTTTTGCAATAAGGCCCTAGGGGAGTTTATCTCCTAGCATCTAACTCTATCTCGATCGTGAATAAATCATGGAACATTGATAGGGGCCCGAAAGTGCACGGGTTGTCGAAGTAATAAAATACACTAGTGAGTGGGTAGTCGTATCCACAGGGGATAGGGATTTGAGATATAAGTATGCTAAGGAAGCAAGTAGGAATGAAAGTTCGAGGTCCCCCGGCGAGGATCCCCTCGGGACTACTAAAGCTAGAAGGATACTCGAATAACATAGGCAAAGGTGGTTAGGCCAAGAAATGTCCAAAGGTAGGTCACCCCGATGGTCACGGTGATAACCCCTAATCCGGTACGAGTATTGGAATACGGAATCACTTCCGCCCAAATCCTCACACGATTGCAATGCGCCTAGGGAAATCTCTAATTAAGGTCAAACATAACGTCTAGGTTCAACCCTAATGGTTGGAGGGGTACGAAATACCCGATGGTCACGGCGCATTCGTACATGTATCCCTTCTAAGCCAAGCATGTCTAGTACAAGGGCTATGGTCACGCAACCAAGTACAACCTAGAATTCAAACACCACAGAGTTCTCATGCAATTTGATACAATAAAGAACACAAAGCTTAGACCACAACCAAACAAAATACCAAAAATATACTCAAAGTATCCATACAAGCAAGTTCATCCCAAGGCACATCGGATGCCCGGTGACCTTGGGAGTCTAGTTCATCATCAACAAAGGAGAATGTATACAAAACAAGAAATACAAGATAAAGCTCATAACAACTCCCCTAAGATGAAGACTAGAAGAAGATGGTGATGGGAATCGGGCGGATCAAAGCCAACAAACTCCTAGATGCTTTCCCTTGAGTGTGATCTCCCTCTCCCTTCGATTTGCTCCTCAGAAGTGCCTTCTCCCGCAGCCTTGATGTCCTAGAAGATGATGGAGGAGAAGAGGTGGCCAAAGACAAGAGAAAGGATGCCCTAAAACCCAATTTAAAGGTGTTCTCGGGATCACTCACGGCCGGCTTCACGGTCAATATACGGGCCGTGAGGTTGCCTAGAAAACAGGCAGAAAATCTGAATAAGTTGCTACAGTAGATGCTACAATGCCAGCTACAGTAAAATGCTACAGCACTCCAGCTATAGTCGTTTGCTCTCTAATTTGCTTATGGTTGACCTCACGGCCGTGAGGTTGCCCGTGAGGATTCCCAGACTTAGAATTTTCTTCAAATGTTTATGCTTCAGGGTGCTACAATGTTGCTACAGTGCCGGGACCCCCAAAACGACGATTTCGGCATAGATTTCTTCTCAAATCGCGTCGTTGAGCTCACCTAGGCTTCTTTTGTACCTGAAACACGAGATAACCCAATTTAGACCGAAAAAGGGCATCGACTCATCAACAAAATATGGAAAAGCATGCGCAAGTATACGTATAAAATACGTACATTTAGACGTTTATCAAACATCGCCACACCTAAGCGTTTGCTTGTCCCCAAGCAAACAAACAAGAAGAACAGGGGCAAGAATATAAACGGCTAAATGTACGACCTCAAGCTCAAAAGTAAAGGACTCCACAAGCACAAATGGACAGAAATCAAGAAATGAGCTGTTCAGTTAATAGTCAAGTAATACTAGCTCTGTTTCCCCTAGAGTGCTCCCGTGAGTGTGTGCTAACTCCCACCTTGACCTTCACACCCTGTGTTACTCCAGGATGCCCATTCCCTCCACACACAATGAAATCGGCATTAGAGTGTTAAAAGCACCCTCAATACTCAGTTAAGAGTCCTTCGGTTCCTAGATAAAACTTTAGCTCTTAAGTGACTACGCAGCGAGTATCAGGGATTAAGATACTCTATTACTTCTCACATATATACAGACATGCACTCTATATATTTTTTTTTTCATTTTTTTTTCTGAGTCCCCGACTAACATAGACTGCGCAAAAATCTTTCAGACGGATGCACATGCTGGCCAGGCACAAGAGCCACCCATCCTACTTGATTACAGTCTACATAGACGCATTCATGCTATACTAGTAGAGGAATACTGTCATAGACTCCTTTTTTTAAAATATATATATATATATATATATATATATATATATATATATATATATATGTACAGACTAGCTCTCAAATCCCCTGGTTAAACCCACTACAAAAGTTCACAATAGGCTAAAGAAATAATAAAGGAACACAAAAGCTCTTAAAAGAGTATTGAAAATAGAGTTTAACAATTTAATGCCAAAATCATTATGATGGGTTGGTTGGAGTGTACAAGGTAGAAGTAATCGTGTATAAGGGTGCACTAAAGGTGAAATAGAGCTACATGCAAGCACAGGTAAAGTACAGCTCACAACTATCATTCTACCAAGCCAGGAAGTCCTTAACAATAAAATCATAGCTATCATAGGTAGTTAAGCATGCAATACCAAAAATTTTCAAAGTTCACGAAAATCCAATCTCCACCCCCCACTTTAAGATGCACATTGCCCTCAATGTGCCTAAACAATAGAGTGCAATAATATAGACAATAAAAACATAGTAGGAGGGTTTCGTGAACTTCCCCGAGTCTCAAAGAAAAAATGTGTCTTGAAGTCCATGAGATCGCGGTGACCACCAAAGATTCCGCCCTACAAGGTAGAAAAGCACATCAACTCAAGGCATCCATTCATACAACCAAAAAGAAAATACAGCAAGAAACAAGCACAAACACACAAACACAACAAACAACTAACAAAACAAAAACAATGAGACACAATTTGAAAATGAGACAAAACAAAACAAATCCAAGTGAGTCCTTGCAAATTCAATACCATGATGTCCAATTCTCTCTTATTACAAGTGTTTCTAAGAGACTACAAAGATGATACAAGATTAGTCCTAAGTACAAGAAAATCAAGGGCAACACATGATGGAGTGTGAAAGAATTCAAGAAATGCTACAGTAACTCCCAAAAAAAATTTTGCAATAGCTTCCCTTGGACATGGAGCATAAAAATTTTTACAAAGCTTTCAAATTACTCCAAAAACCCACAAAAACAACAAACACCCAACCTCCCACAACATTATCATCCATTCAACTTGAAAAAGAGGAGAAAGGAAGAAGAAACAACCATGATAAAAAACTAGGGCTTAGAGAAAGTTACCTTGGGGGATCGGTGAGGCTAATGGCAAAACTCCCAATAAATCATGCAAATCAAGTCCTTGGAAGTAGGAGAGTTGTGTAGAGGAAGACAAATGAAGAAAAATGGTGAAAGAATGAGGGAAACCGAATGAGAAATGAGAGAGTTATGAGGAAAATGGTGAAAGGGTACCCCAATGTAATGTCCAGCCCGAGCAGCTTGCGGGTGACCTCACGGCCGTGAGGTCACCCGTGAGAGCTCTCGGGATGCCTCACGGTTGGGCTCACGTCCGTGAGCCCAACCGTGAGAAGCCTCTGGATGGCTTATGGGCACACTCACGGTCATAAAACGGCCTGAAATCAGTTTTGCATTGTATTAGCCTCCTCTAAACCTTAAAAACGCTCGAAACAAAGCCGTATAAAGCATGTAAACACTCAAAACATGAAGTTCATGGTATCTAGTCAACAAATAACTCAAGGCATCACAACAACACAAATGAAGAATTAGATAAAAACGACGAACAAAATGACCAAAGCATGAACATGAACTCAAAGACTTAAACTTCAAACACTCTAAGAATACGAAAAATGAACACAGCAAACACTCAAACAACATGAAAATGAAAATGCATTGAATTTAAAAGCTTGGGTTACCTCCCAAGAAGCGCTTGTTTAACGTCATTAGCTCGACGTGTTTTACCTCATGGGGGCTTGAAGATGGTGTGTTCCTCCCGGCTAGAAGTGGCATAAGAACTACCAAAAAATACGAAGCATACCTTCCGGGATGGTGTCAAATTGAAGGCCAAGCATGAGTTACCTTTTGGCCTCCATGGAAAAAGCTTGGGCCGAGCATTGCACAATTTAAACTTTGGCGGATCCTTGGATGGCTTCAACCTCCTTCCCGCCTCTTCTTTGGTCCCGGCTGAACTTGCTTGGAGCATCCACAAAGCTTGTTTTGGCCTCCAAGGGAATAAGTAAGGTTGAAAAAATTTTAAACTCGGCATGGGTGGGTCCTTGGGGGGCGTAAACTTCCTACCCACATCTCCTTCTTCAACCAATGTTAATCTTCCTTTAATTACCCACAAAAATCATTTAGGCCTCCAAGGAAATAGTTTTGGTTGGGACGTGTCTAACCTCGGCATAGGTGGGTCATTGGATGGCTTCAACCCCCAACCCACAATTTCTTTTGTCCCAAATAATTCTTTCTTGTGCTTGGTTTTCTTGTTAGCTTTTATGTAAATGGCTTGCTCAAGTGCTATCAATGGTGCTCTTTCGACTCCTTCAACCTCCAAAATACCAAAGTTCTCTTCATTTTCATTATAGGTTGTAGTTGGGCCTTCCATTATTGGTTCACAAATTTGTTGTTCAACCCGGCTCTCTAGCTTGTGAAGAGATGCTTGCACATCCGAAAGTGTGGCATGGATGGCCTCAAATCTAGCTTCATATTTGGTATGAAGGACCGAGTATTGTTCAGATTGGGTCCTAGCAAGATGTCCAACCTGGTTCTCAAGAGAATGAAGGGAGGCATGGACATTCCTCAGTATGGTGCCAAACTCATCTAACTTTTTTTCTATACCCTGAAACCTTGCTTCAGTATTGATCATGAATTTAGCCAACACATCCTCGGTAGTGTACTTCCTCTCTTGCGATGTTCCATGGTTAGGACTTGGAGGGCAATTTTGAGCATGCATTTGTCAAGAATAGTGTACCTCGCACAAAAAGAAAACACAAAGTGACACAAAGGAAAACAAGAAAACGAAAGTAGATAATAAAATAAAATAATATGTACAAGAAAAGGAAACACAAAGTGAAACAAAGCAAAACAAAACAAACACAATAGATAATAAAATAATGTGTACAACAAGAGAAAAATGGCTAGAGCAATAGACTACAAGTTTTCCTAGTATTCCTTGAAGTCCCCGGCAACGGCGCCAAAAACTTGATGATTACCGCAAGCGCATGGGTCGCCAAGTAATACCCCTCGCGCAAGCACGAGGGGGTCGTATTCCCAAGGGCCAAGAAACTACTATTACTCCCCCTTCATCTATTTCCTAACCTAGCAATTACATGATAAAAGTAAGATAAGAAGAATAACAATGAGAAAACTATAAACACATGGACTAAGGCTCACCACATAAGCATACTAAGGATGCAAGTAGGAATGAAAGTTCGAGGTCCCCGGGCGAGGATCCCCTCAGGACTACTAAAGCTAGAAGGATACTCGAATAACATAGGCAAAAGTGGTTAGGCCAAGAGATGTCCAAAGGTAGGTCACCCCGATGGTCACGGTGATAACCCCTAATCCGGTACGAGTATTGGAATACGGAATCACTTCCGCCCAAATCCTCACACGATTGCAATGCGCCTAGGGAAATCTCTAATTAAGGTCAAACACAACGTCTAGGTTCAACCCTAATGGTTGGAGGGGTACGAAATACCCGATGGTCACGGCGTATTCATACATGTATCCCTTCTAAGCCAAGCATGTCTAGTACAAGGGTGATGGTCACGCAACCAAGTACAACCTAGAATTCAAACCATAGAGTTCTCATGCAATTTGATACAATAAAGAACACAAAGCCTACACCACAACCAAACCAAATACCAAAAATATACTCAAAGTATCCATACAAGCAAGTTCATCCCAAGGCTCACCGGATGCAAGGTGACCTTGGGAGTCTAGTTCATCATCAACAAAGGAGAATGTATACAAAACAAGAAATACAAGATTAAGCTCATAACAACTCCGCTAAGATGAAGACTAGAAGAAGATGGTGATGGGAATCCGGTGGATCAAAGCTAACGAACTCCTAGATGCTTTCCCTTGAGTGTGATCTCCCTCTCCCTTCGATTTGCTCCTCAGAAATGCCTTCTCTTGCAACCTTGAAGCTCTAGATGACAATGGTGGAGAATGGTGGCCAAAAGACAAGAGAAAGGATGCCCTAAAACATAATTTAAAGGTGTTCTCGGGATTACCCACGGGCGGCTTCACGGTCAATATACAGGCCGTGAGGTTGCCCAGAAAATGGGCCAAAAATCTGAATAAGTTGTTACAGTAAAATGCTACATTACCAGCTACAGTAAAAAATGTTACAGTACTCCCGCTACAGTAAACTGCTATAGTCGTTTGCTCTCTAATTTGCTTATGGTTGACCTCACGGCCGTGAGGTTGCCCGTGAGGATTCCTAGACTTAGAATTTTCTTCAAATGTTCGTGCTTCAGGGTGCTACAGTGTTGCTACAGTGCCGTGACCCCCAAAACGACGATTTCGGCATAGATTTCTTCTCAAATCGTGTTGTTGAGCTCACCTAGGCTTCTTTTGTACCTGGAACACGAGATAACCCAATTTAGACCGAAAAAGGGTATCGACTCATCAACAAAATATGGAAAAGCATGCGCAAGTATACGTATAAAATACGTACATTTAGACGTTTATCAATGACTGTGCCTATGACTATTCCTTAGATTTATTTCATCCAAGACCATCTGCACACACACAAGGGTTCAGTATAGCTCAATAAAAACTCGAGTATATATAAAGATAAAGCAATGAATATAACTCGAGATAAAAGAGAAAACAAAATAAGGGATAAACTCAGAAGGAAGATCCTTTCTGAGTGCTACAAGTCCAAAATAGAATGAAAAGTACAAAAAATGAAATCAAAAGCAAGTAAAAACTAAAACTACGACGCCTCAGCGTCGGTGTCCTGTGCAGTAGCCTCTAGTGCTGGTGGAGCTGGTCTTGGTGGATCTGCTGGTGCGGGAGCTGGAGACGGTGGTGGAGTAGGGGCCTGAGGTCGGACTACAAAGGGTGATGACACGGCCTGCTCAAGTAAACGCTGAATTGTATCAAGCCGTGCCATAATCTCAGTATGTTGTGCTGTCTGTGTGGCCCTGACCAGCACTCTCGAGGCGCTCAAATCGATCCTGGCCTCGAGAATGAGAGAACATGCACACCGGAGGTGGCTCCGGTGCGGTGGGTGGTACCTCGGACTTTGTCTCCGTCGGAGGTGGCAGAAGTAGATGCAATGTTGGTTGCGATCCCCCGGCCTCACCGTCCTCCATTGGCCTTTGTGGGTGCCTGTTCAAAATATAGCGTTGATAATATTTCCTGACCATGCCCATCTATCTCAACATCTCCAAGCTAATTGGGGAAGGTATAACTGTCTTCTCCATTCCTCTGATTGCTTCCCGAAGGTCCATCCCCTTAATGAGTCTTGTAACATATGGCCCTGAAAAAATAGCTCCAAGCCTCGAGTACTGGCCCTCATGTCTTATATAATCTGCCAGAATATACCCGAGATGGAGCGGCTCGCTCCGAACCATTGAATGGAGGTAAAGGAGCTCCTGCCGACTTAAGACTCCCGTACTATCGCCCCGGCCGTTCAGTGATTGACTCAAAATGGCGTGAATGTATCTATAAGCTTGTTGTGACAGACAAGTGGCTTTCGATAGCCCTGGCTCATATTGCCCTTGTCTGCATAACACTCTGTAAGCTCCTTGAGGAGTCAAACTGCCAGGATAATCAGTCGGAAGGTTCTCATACTCCTCTGACTCTGTATAGGCTTGATCATACAAACCCATGCGAAGAGAAAACTGCGTCACTAACATGTTGTAATTGTGCCCAAAAGCCCTGAATTGTATAGTGTCAGCACTTGTCAAGTCTTTATGTGGTTTGTCGAACTCAAAGGACGCTAGTACTTCTAAAGAAAGTGAGCGGTTGGCCGGTTCTTTAATAGACAACAAACTCTTCCAACTCCCAATCTCTAAAAGTTCCTCAATTTCATCTGCCATGTCGTCCCCCCACCCAGCTGTTCTTAAATAACTCAAATCTATGTATCGAGATTGTCCAAACTTAAGTTTCTCCAATCTATAAAGTCTCACTCGGTGTTCGGGCTTGGTGAAGGTAATCTGCTCGTTAGATGACTCGAAGGGCCTCTTGCTAGCTGCTTGCTTTGTCCTGGGTGCCATTCCTGAAATAAAATAAATTAATCCACCGTTAAATTCCAATCTGCAGGAATCCACACGGTCGTGTGGAAATTCCACACGACCGTGTGGATTGTCAGGCGGACAATACCCCACGGTCATGGAGTTAGCATTTCATCTTCACAAAAGTAGTTATTCTCCAAAACTCCGTGAATGCATTCGTATGCCATTCAGTCATGCAAATCAAGCGAAATTACCAACAAAAACAGAGTGAATTAATATTGACGAAGAACAAGGGTTTGAAATTTTTTTTTTACTGGTGATATTGATGAAGAAAACCTTAAAATCGGCCGGAAACTCCAAATAAAACCTCAGAGAAGATCGGGGAAGTGATGGAGAGGGTCGGAGAGTGTTTGACAGTGGAAAATGAATGAGGCACGAGTGAAACCCACAAAGAAACGCATAGCTTTTGAAGTTCTGCGAATCCACACGGCCGTGTGAAAATCCCACACCACCGTGTACCTCTAAAGTTAAAGTTTACAGATGCTCACACACGCCCTTGTGTACACTCTGTTCGCTCTCCAGACTACCCCACACGGCCGTATGAGACTTCCCACATGGCCGTGTGCCTTCACAGGGGATTCCACAGGGGCTGGTACACGGCCCTGTGGATTCATGGGAAAACACTGATGGTCTCTGAAAAATATCACACGGCCGTGTGAAAATTCCACAAGGCCGTGTGCCCACCCTGACCAAGAACACAAGACCGGCCACAGTGGCACCTCACACGCCCCTATGGTCTCTTTGACTAACCCGAGAAACCCTTAAATATTTCACACGGCCGTGTGACATATCCACACGGCCGTGTGCCTTCACAAGCTCTTCCACAGGGGCACACACACGCCACTGTGTATTCTCAGGATCAATGGGTTGTCTCTGCAGAGTTTCACATGGCCATGTGCCTTAACACAGTGGCACTTACAAGGGCAACCACATGCCCCTGTGGACTCTCTGGAAAAGAGTTTAAGTTCTGTGAAATTTCACACGACCGTGTGGAAATTCCACACAGCCGTGTGCCCCTTCTGAAGTTGTTCACAGGGGCATAGACGCGCCCCTATGCCTTCACTGGTTCAGCCCTAATTGGTAACACACGCCCGTGTAGAAATTCCACACGGCCGTGTGTTCTCTCTGGTTTACTTAAAAAATTCACAGACTTACAGAAAAATTCATAAACATAAATACGATGCTTGGAGCCTGTGAAAACTATCAAAACACGACCAGATACCATAGAAAACATGCTCAACCAGCTTAAACTTCATCAATTATCATTTAGGCACACAAAAACATCATTAATCCACAAGAAAAAACACAGCATAAGCACATGAAATTCAGGACACCAAACCTAAGACTTTTATTCAACCTAAAAACTAAATTAAGTCTTAGAAAAACTGTAAAAGCTTGGTTGCCTCCCAAGAAGCGCTTGTTTAACGTCACTTAGCTTGACGTACCTGATCTTACCTTAGAGTGGTTTGAGAAATAATACCTCCTTGTTATCATCACAAACTTCACCACCAAAATACGGCTTCAACCGATGCCCATTCACTGTAAACGTACCCTTCTCCGGATGAGTGATTTCAACTGTCCCATGGGTTGATACATGCGTAATCGTATAAGTACCAAACCATCTCGATTTTAATTTCCCGGGGAAAAGCCGTAATCTCGAATTGAACAATAGTACTTTATCGCCCACTTTAAATTCTTTAGGTGACTTAATGTGTTTGTCGTGCCACCTTCTAATCCTTTCTTTATAGATTTTGGCATTCTCATACGCTTTCAACCTCCACTTATCAAGCTCATTAAGATGGAGAAATCTTTGCTCACCGGTCTTTCTCAAATCAAAGTTCATCGCCTTGATTGCCCAATACGCCTTGTGTTCGAGCTCCACCGATAAGTGACATGACTTCCCATAAACCAAATTGTATGGTGTAGTTACTATCGGAGTCTTGTATGCTGTTCGATGAGCCCAAAGTGTATCATCTAACCGTTGAGACCAATCTCGCTTTCCTTACTCTATAGATTTAGTCAAAATCCTCTTGAGCTCTCTATTGGTCACCTCAACTTGTCCACTAGTTTGTGGATGGTACTGGATTGCAAGGCGATGGTGTACTCCGTATGTATTCAGCACTTTTTCCAATTGGAAGTTGCAAAAATGTGTTCCTCGATCACTAATGATAACTCGTGGAGTCCCAAACCGAGCAAACAGCCTCTTCAAGAATTTTACCCCCGTCCTAGCATCATCAGTCGGCAGTGCTTGAGCTTCGACCCATTTGGAGACATAATTGACTGCCACCAATATGTATTGGTTCCCATTGGACTTCGGAAACGACCCCATGAAATCAATGCCCCAAACATCAAATACCTCACATAATTGCATAGGGTTCTGAGGCATCTCGTCTCGCTGCGACAAATTTCCTGTCCTCTGGCAACTATCACATCGAAGAACAAATTGGTGCGCATCCTGGAATAGAGTCGGCCAATAAAACCCTGCAGCCAAAACCTTCTCTGCAGTTTTACTTGATGCGTAATGGCATCCAACCGGTCCGGAATGACAATGAGCAAGGATATCCCACCCTTCCTTCCTGAAGACGCATCTCCGAACCACATGGTCTGCACAAATGCGGAAAAGGAACGGATCATCCCAAAAGTAATGCTTCAGATCACTAAAGAATTTCTTTTTCTGTTGGAATGTAAGCCCTTATTTGAGCACCTTCCCTGACAAGTAATTGGCAAAATCTGCAAACCATGGAACATCACCTGATGCTTCTGAATTCTCAATTGAGTATAAGTGTTCCTCCGGGAAAGAATCATTGATTTCCCTACTTGATGGCTCTTGCCCAATACTTCCCTCTAACCGAGATAAGTGGTCTGCCACCACATTTTCAGTCCCTTTCTTGTCCTTTATTTCCATATCAAACTCTTGTAGTAACAGTTTCCACCTAATCAACCTTGGCTTCGCATCGGCTTTATTCATGAGGTAATGAAGAGCTGAATGGTCTGTAAAAACAATGACCCTCGACAGGATGAGATACAGCTTGAATTTATCGAGGGCGAATACCACTACTAGTAACTCCTTCTCTGTGGTGGTGTAGTTCTCTTGAGCCCCTGTGAGAGTTTTACTCGTATAATAAATAGGTTGGAACTGTTTACCCCTTCTTTACCCCAAAACTACTCCAATTGCATAATCACTTGCATCGCACATGAGCTCGAATGGCTCGTTCCACTCAGGTGTGACTAAAATTGGGGCTTGCACCAGTTTCTTTGTTAGCACATTGAATGACGTCGTACATTCTTCACCAAAATCAAATGGAGCATCTTTTTCGAGGAGTTTAGTCAATGGTTGTGTGATTTTTGAAAAATCCTTGATGAACCGTTTATAAAATCCTGCATGACCCAAGAAACTCCGAATGCCCTTAACATTTGCTGGTGGATGGTCTATAACTTCGATCTTGGCTTTGTCTACCTCCATACCTTTCCGGAAGATCTTGTGCCCTAGAACAATACCTTCCTGAACCATGAAATAACACTTCTCCCAATTAAGTACAAGGTTTGTTTCTTCACACCTCTTTAGTACTCTCTCCAAATTTTTCAAGCATAGATCAAAGGAGTCACCAAACACTGAAAAGTCATCCATGAATACCTCCATTATATCTTCCAAAAGGTCATCAAAGATAGCAGTCATGCACCGTTGGAATGTTGCGGGTGCATTACACAGTCCGAACGGCATTCGTCTATATGCAAACTGATTGCTTCCCCGCAAGTGTACGGGATCGCCAAGTAATACCCTGTGAGTGACACAGGGGTCGTATTCCACTGGGTCCAAGGAAGTACTATTACTCACCCTTCATCTATTTTCTAGCCTACCATTTGATAAAAGTGGGAATAAAATAAAACTAACTAACTAACCTAAACTAATCATATGGCCTGGTAACTAGCACACGGATGTGAACAATCAAGGGAGTATCAAGCATGAGAAGGGAGTGTTTGGACAAGGAATCCACCTAGGGTTGTCGTTAAGGCCCGAACTAGGATGATCTAAAGATGTAATGATGATAGTTGAGACCTAGAGACTTCAAGAGTAGATTAGCCCCGATCTCTCGGCGACTAACCGCTAATCCCATACGAGTGTCAATCAGAATTTCTTCCGGATTAACACACCTACGATCGCAATGAGTTCAAGGAAATCTCAAATAGGAGTAAACCTACTATCCTTCGGCTTAAACCTAGCAATGGAGGGCTACCAACACCCAATTTCTCGGCAATGTCGGCACAAGAATCCCCTTTCAATCTCTCCTAGATCTAGTGCGCGTGAGTAGGTCACGTCTACGTGCACAACTCATAAAAGAATTACGGATTTCTCCACAAATGTAATTCTAGACATGAAAGCATGAAAGATTGAATCTCAAACAACCATCAAACTAAATTAATAACAACATCCAAAGTTCATACACAAGATTAACCCTAGGGTTCATCCAAATCCAAACACAATGACAAGTTAATCCCTCATGACAAGGGATACATGAACAACATACAAGGAAGACAAAAACATAAAAGAAGCAATGAAAACTCCCTCTAGGTCTTGATCCCCTTGAATGGATGAAGCTTCAAAGGTTTGTCAATGGTGGCTTAGATCTTCACTCCAACTCCTTCTCCTTTTCTCCTCTCCCTCTTGGTGATGATGTGTGCTTGTTTCCCACTTGGATCCCCGCCGAAAGGTGGCCGGAAAGCCTCAAGATGAAGTGGTGGCGGCGGCCCAAAAGGCCAATGAAAAGTCCCCTTGTGTGCCCTAAAAACATCTATATATATTCCCGTAGTATCCCGGGGTGGATAGATGGCTCCCGGGGTGGATAGGTAGGAAAAGACAAGGCAAAACTTGTCTCATGTGGGGGTGTATCCCGGGGTGGATAGATGGATCCCGGGGTGGATAGGTAGGAAAAGACAAGGCAAAACTTGTCTCATGTGGGGGTGTATCCCGGGGTGGATAGATGGATCCCGGGGTGGATAGATGGATCCCGGGGTGGATAGGGGGCCGTGAACCCTAGTATAAAATCACTGTCTTTTGATGCTCACGGCCCCTTATACGGCCCCGTATGATGCACTGTTTACTCTTATGCACTTCCATCATTTCCAGCCCAAAACTCCTCAAGTGCAACAGCACTGCTATAGTAAGAATGCTACAGTGCTTCAGCTACAGTAAATACGCTACAGTGCTGCGACACCTGAATTTCATCCTTTTTCGCCCAAATTGTATTCTCGTGCTTCTCATGGCTCCCCCGTGTCCTACAACATAAATAATAGTCGATTAAGCACAAAACGGGCATCAATTCTTAACAAAATACATGCTAAGTGTACAGAGTACGTATATTAAAACATTTACATTTAGACACTTATCACAAACGTTCCGTAGGGACAAGTGAAAATTGTCTTCTCTTGATCTTCTGGGGCTATAGGGATCTGAAAATACCTTGACATCCCATCTAGGAAGCAGTAAAACTGATGTCCAGCCAGCCGTTCTAACATCTGATCAATAAAAGGCAGTGGAAAATGATCTTTTCGGGTTGCATCGTTCAACCTTCTGTAGTCAATGAACACCCTCCATCCTGTGACTGTTCTCGTTGGAATGAGTTCATTTCTTTCATTCTTGATCACCGTCATCCCTCCTTTCTTTAGAACCACTTGTGTTGGGCTTACCCAAGCGCTATCAGAAATAGGATAGATAATCCCTGCATCCAAAAGTTTCACCATTGCTGCCTTGACAACCTCCTTCATATTCGGATTTAGTCTCCTTTGAGGTTGGATTACCAACTTGAAATTATCCTCCATTAGGATTTTATGTGTACAGAATAAAGGATTTATTCCCTTCAAATCCGAAATTTTCCAAGCAATGGCAGATTTGTGCTTCTTCAACATTTTCACCAACTTCTCCTTCTGATCCGGGGAAAGATCGGAGGCTATGATAACGGGGAGTTTCATTTCTTCTGCTAGATATGCATACTCCAAATGTGTTGGAAATGTCTTTAATTCCATGTCAGGTGGTTCTTCAATAGACGGCCACAGACGGCTTTCCTTCAATCGGTCAATTTCTTCAAACTGAAATGATTCTTGTTCCCCAACACCTTCTGTTGGGATCCCATCATAGCTTCTATCTCACAGGCTTCCTCGGTTAAGTCTATGATTCCCACTGAAAAGACCTCTTGCCTTTGTTCTCGATAGCATGCTTCAAACTGAGCAAGGACCCTCTCTAGATTTTCTTCTGAATCCTTACTTAAAGAAGCTAGAGCCGATCTCTCAAATTCATTTAACACATTGCCCAATCCACAGGAACCATATTTCTCCCCTTCTTGCGCACCATTCAGGTCTGACGTGATGCACCCTAACAATGATCAGTGGATGGGACTGCCAGGGGATGCCTCGACCGCTGCAGTACACGAAGAACTGGGTAATCAGGCCATTTTTGACCGATTTATGGAGTCTATTGAGGAGCAAACAGTGACGGAGGCATGCCCACCAAATCACCAACCTACTACGCTCACTCATGAGCCAAGAGACGACATTGCTTCTCAGGCCGATTCTTTGGTATCTACAGGGTGTGTGGTAGTGATAAACGTCTAAATGTACGTATTTTATACGTACACTTGCGCATGCTTCTCATATTTTGTTGATGAATCGATGCCCTTTTAGGTCTAAATTGGTTTATTTTGTGTTTCAGGTACAAAAGAAGCCTAGGTGAGCTCAACGACGCAATTTGAGAAGAAATTGACACCGAAATCGTCGTTTTGGATTCCCTGGCACTGTAGCACACTGTAGCAGCCTGAAGCATGAACATTTGAAGAAAATTCTAAGTCTGGGAATCCTCATGGGCAAGCTCACGACCATGAGGTCATCTGCGAGTAGTACTGTAGCACTTTACTGTAGCACTTTACTGTGCAAAAATCACATCTTTGCGGTTTCTTGCAGCCTGTATTACAGGCTCCCTCACGGGCCATATATGGACCGTGAGGCCACCCGTGAGCTTTCCCGAACTCATCATTTAAAGGGGCTCTACTTGGGTTTTGAAAGGGATCTTGGAGTTCTTCTTAGGGCCTCTCACCACCACCTTCGAATTGAGGAAGAAGAAGCTCTTGGAGGGCGATCTAGGCAAGGATTTGGCAAGGAGAGCAAGGTTTTGGGAAGATCCTTCATCCTAGGACTTTCATTTGGAGGTTGAAGACTAGGGAAGCCACCCCTTGGAGTGGCGTCTTTGGAACTTCACCGGCCTTCATCCTTTGAGGGAGTCCTTCTCATGCCTTTGTCGTTTGTTTCCATGCATTTATTTTTGTATTTAGTGAACATGAACACTTAAACCCCAAGGTCACCGGATGTAGGTGAACCTTGGGGGTGAACTTGTGATGTTTTGGATGATCTTGTTCTATACATTGTTTGTGGCTTGTTTGTGATCCATTGTTTGGTGTTTTACATGCTTGGTATGTATGAGAACTCTATGTATCAAAAGACTTAGGAAATGCTAGGTTGCATGACCATTGCCCTAGTGTTAGACTCACCAAACTTGGAAGGGAAATACGTATAAATACGTCGTGACCATCGGGTATTTGTACCCCTCCACTCCTAGGGTTGAGTACTCTTTTGTATTGTAACCCTAGTTTGAGAAAACCACTTCACCCTTTGCAATCGTAGGGGAAATCTTGGGCGGTATACGTACCATATCCATTACCCGTACCGGATTAGGGGTCGACTTCCGTGACCATCGGGTTGACCTAGTCTAGGGTTTTCTCGGTCCAATTAGCCACTTGCATGTTAGTCCAAGCCTTCCTACTCACTTTAGTAGCCCCTAAGGGAATCCTCATCCTTGACCACTCCTAGCCCTATTTCTACCACGTATTTTGCCCTCGTATGTTTGCTTTGGTTATTTACTTCTTTAACTTCTTTGCATCTTATTCACTCTTTTGAATCGTATCGGTCAAACAATATTGTAATAAGGAAGTAAGGGTAGCTTCTCGGGCCCCAAGGAATACGACCCCTGTGTCACGCACAGGGTATTACTTGACGACCCGTGCACTTGCGGGATAGCACTCATCAGGTAGCTCAAGCTTGGGCGGGCAATTCCGAGGCAATCACCCATATTCCTACGAGTAATGCTAGTGCGATTGGAAGAGTAATTCAATGTGTGGACAACGTAGTGGACATTGATGGCCCAGCAGTGGGGGACGGTAGTGACACCGAACAATCTAGCCTGGGGAATTATGGGAGGCAGAAGTCATCAATTGAGGAACCCCCAGAACTAGAGTTGAAACCCCTCCCAGAGCACTTGGAATATGCTTTCTTGGAAAGGGGATCCAAACTCCCAGTCATTATTGCTTCAGATCTTACTGTTAGGTAGAAGGAACAGTGACACACCGTTTTGCGTGTGTGTACCGCAAGTGCACGGGTTGTCGAAGTAATAATTACCCTGGTGAGTAGGGTAGTCGAATCCACAGGGAACAGGGCTACTAGTACTAACTTCTTCTCTGCAATCTAGCCTAATGACCAATGTGATTTTGTGGTGATCTAGTGTGCATAGAAATTAATACCAGAGATGAATAGGCAAAAGGTAAATAAAGGGAGATCTCAATCAATGAAGATGAGATACCCGGGCAATGCTCCCCCTAGGCTCTATCATGAAGTGCAAGACTAACTAAATGCTTCTAAACCGAGTTCTATGAGTCGAGGTAATCCAAGAATAATCGGTCCCTGCTTCCAGGCCACCGATACTAGTCCCCTACAAGGTCCCGGTGGAGAAATCGCTCAATCTCAACACCTCACACCCCATATGACCGCAATAAGCTTTAGGGATACCTAAAAGTGAAACCGATTCCTAAAATTAGACCTAACCCTATTTCTAGGCGGAAGATCCCTAACCCCCTACAAGGTCCCGGCGGAGAAATCTCTTAATCTCACACCTCACACCAAATATGGTTGCATAGATCTTATGGAATACGGAGATAGGAAACACTTAATCGGAAGGGAAAGGGGACGCTCCACTATCTCATGACTCACCCTCTCAACCCTCTTCAATCTCATATGTTCTAACCCTAATGGAGACCTCTCTCTCACCAAGGCAACAAATCAAGCATACCAAACAACCATACGAATCAATAAGGCATGCAAGCAATGATAAAACAAGATTGAAACTCAAATAAACTCGGATTTAAAAGAAAGCATAAAGAAAGTCAATACATGAATCGAAACCTAGGGTTCACATGCCCAAGTATCTACTAGGGTTTAGCCCTCCATGGGGCTTATTACAAAGCAAAACATAACACAATGAAAAGCAATGTAAACCATGGAAATAAACCCCCTTGAATTCGTGATGATGGCCTTGATGGGTCGCTCAACGTCTTGAAGGATCCTTCTCCGAAGCTAGGTTGCCAATGACTCCCTCGATGCTATGACGGAGGAAAGAACTATCAAAGTTGGTGAAGAACGGCCCTCCAATTCGGCAAAGACCTCCTCCTCAAACCCTAGCCGCTTCCTCTCTCAAAAGGCACACAAAAGATATCAAAAGAATCGACGAAACGGCCTATTTATAAGTCTGAATCGCGCCAGTCACGTGTCTTCACGCGACCGCGTGAGATCCCACGCGATCGCGTGGGCTGCAGAATTTCCACGCGGTCGCGTGAGATTTTGACGCGGTCGCGTGAACAGTAATTTTGCTACAGTACTGCTACAGTGAAATGAACAGTGTTTTTGCTACAGTACTCTTCATAAACATGATCCAAACTCTCTCATATTGAGGCCACATGGTCGGGCACACGTCCATATGGTGAGTTATAAGATTTCTTCTTCTTCGAATCATCATTTGAGAGCTTTAACTATCTTCACACAAGTTGGGACATGAAGGTGTGACTGCCTTTGTGCCCTTCCATCACACAAATCATCTTGAATTCTTAAGGAAGTTGGCACACACCCTCATGTGCATGATCCCCTCTTGTGCCTTGACACTTGTGTTGTACAAAAGCTCCCAACAATACGTCTTTATAACCCATCTTTGCTTCCTTTTCCTCCTTTAACACTTCCACAACCTAATTGCATAAAAGAACACCAAAATACACTTTATGAGACATAATCAATGGTAAAATGATGCTCAATGTATGTAAAACAAGTAGGTAAAACATGTATAATCAAGCACTTATCAATCAACAGCCTACCTTCCTCAGACGAGTGGACAAGTTGAAGTATCGAACAAAGAGTTGAAGCGGATCTTGGAAAAAAACCGTTAATCACCACCGAAAAAAGATTGGGCAAACCAACTTGAGGATGCACTTTGGGCATACAGAACTGCATTCAAATCCCCCACTGGATCGACGCCCTACCGACTGGTTTATGGAAAGGCATGCCATTTGCCGGTGGAGTTGTAACATAGAGCATATTGGGCGATAAAGCAACTCAATTTTGACCCTCATCTTTGTGGTCACAAAAGAAAATTCCAACTTAATGAGCTAGAGGAATGGCGGGCTTTGGCATACGAAACTTCTGTCCGGTATAAGGAGAAAATGAAGGAGTACCACGACCGACATATTAAGCAACCCAAGTGCTTCCAAAGTGGGGATCATGTACTTCTTTTCAACGCACGGTTGAAGCTTTTCCCGGGAAAACTAAAGTCAAGATGGCATGGACCATATACGGTCACTCAAGTGTTCCCTCATGGAGCCATTGAGATTTCACATCCACAACATGGGACGTTCAAGGTCAATGGTCACCGGTTGAAACATTATTTTCCGGGTAACAATGCGTCATCGAAATTTGGAGGTACTTCTCACCCCCTTTGTCCCACCATTAGTTGAGGTAAGCCATGTCGAGCTAAAGACATTAAAAAAGCGCTTCTTGGGAGGCAACCCAAGTCTTTAAGTTCATTGCATCAATTTGCTCTTTTTTTTTTTTTTTTTTTAGTTGTTGTTGTTGTGTTTGGGTCTTTTTCGTATTTTTTTTTGTGGTGGTGCTATTGAGCTTGAGTGTTGTTGATTTCTTTGATTGTGGTGGTCAATTAGTCGTTTTCCTTAATTTATTTTACCATGTTGCACTCTTGGTTTCATGATCATTGTATTTTTCCTTGAATGTTGGTGCCTCGATTTCCATGTTTTCAATGATTTTTGAGTGTTTTCGGCTTTGTTTTCATGTAATTTTTTAGTGCTAGGTTGAGTTCAATGGTTGATTTGAGAGTTTTTTAAGCTGGAGAATTCCAAAACCTTGTGCGGCCTGCCATGCGGCCGCACAAGGGGCCGCACATATTTTCCCGAGAACAGTGCGGCCTGCTATGCGGCCGCATAGCAGGCCGCATGTTTTATCCCGAGAGCTATACGGGGTACCATGCGGCCGCACAAGGGGCCGCATGGTCGCCCGAACTCTACTTGTCCCTCTCTTCATCCCCACACCCTCACTATTCACTCCATTTTCATCAAACTTCTTCTCTTTTCTCCTTCATCTCTCCACCATTTTTCTTCAATCTTTTTTGCATCCAAACACTCTTTTCATCCTAGCAAGCAAATTTTTGGAAGATTTTCAAGGTTTTATCAAGGTTTAAGCCGATTTTCAGTTCATCTTCTCATTGGTGCCCTAGTTCAAGGTTTGTTTTCTTATCACTCATTCTATGGTTTTTAATGGTTGAAATGATGGGAATACATGATGTTTTACATGGTGAATGCTTCTTGTAATTATTTCTCTTGAATTCCAAGCGTTGTACATTTAGATTATCAGTTTTACAAGAAGAAACTCTACCAAAATTTCCCCGAAATTACTGTAGCACTAGCCAGAAATCAGCCTTTGTTCTTCATTAACCAATTTTCTCAAGCTTTTTGGGCTTGATGATGGTTTTCTTGTCTTGTAGGGATGCCGATCAAACATGTGGCTTCCAAGCGAGTTAGGAGAAGCTCTCCACCACCCGTTTGCGAGCCTACATTCAAGAACGAGGCCCACAAGACAAGGTTTGCTTTCTTGTCGAAAAGGAGGTTTGGCACGGTGCGAGTTATCGATGTCCTCCACGGCTACCACGTGCTTTGCACCATCACTCCCTCCAGATCTCTAGACTTGCAGCACCACTTTAGTTTTTCTGTTGTTTGTACTGGTTTTTATTTCTAGACTTGTTGGTTTGTATTGTTGTACTTTTCAGTTAGTAAGGGTCCTGACCCTCCTAAACTCTAGTTTCCCGTTTTTGATTTGTGCTTACTTGTCTCGCTCTCTATTTATTTCTTGGGGTGTGATTTGCTTTCTTTCTATTTTCAGGACTGATCACTGTAGAAGCTCCACGCCCCTTGCACCCCTAATCTTTCCCCAGTTCATGCGTATTTGGAGTTCATATCATCGACCATTTGGGGAAGTTTCTTTACCTCATTTCATTATTTTTTCTGGCATGTCTCGCACCTTACTCTACTGATCTATGTACATTGAGGCCAATGTACAACTTTAGGTGTGGGGATGGGGTACTTTACTAGTTTTGCATGCATGAATACCGATGATAGCTATGATTTTAGTGTTTAGTACTTCCTAGCTTGAAAGAATGATAGGAGTGAGTTGTATTCTTATACTGTGCTTGAATGATGCCCTGTTTTATTTTTAGTGCTTTTTCATGCTCTATCATGATTACTCCTACCTTGTACACTCTAACCAACCCATTATGATGATTTTGGCATTAGCCGGTTAAATTCTTTCTTCAATAGTCTGTTAAGAGCTTTTGAGTTCCTTCATTGTTTTCTGTAGCCTTAAGTGAAATTTTGTGCCATGTTTCCAACGGACATGAGATACAGTGTGTATAGTGAAAAAAAAAAGTGGAGTCTATGATAGTATTCCTCTACTAGCACAGCATGAATGCGTCTATGTAGACTGTAATTGAGTTGGTTGGATGGCTCTTGTGCCTAATCAGCATGTGCATCCTTCTGAAAGATTTGTTGTGCAGTCTATGTTAGTCGGACTCAGAAAAAAATAAAAAAATAAAAAAAGTGTCTCTACTGCGTCCCTTGGAACTTGTTGCAAAATCACTTAAGTGCTAGAGTTTTATTTAGGAACTCAAAAGACTTTTAACTGAGTATTGAAGATGTCTTTAACTGTCTAATGCCACTCTCACTATACGTGGGGTGAATGGGCCCCTGGGGTAATCCAGGGTGTGGAGGTTAAGGTTGGGAGCCAGCACACACTCACGGAAGCACTTTGAATAAAACAGGGCTACCATTACTCGATCACTCACTGTACAGCTCACTTTCTAGATTTCTTTTCACCTGTGCTAGTGGAGTACTTTATAGTTGAGCTTGAGGTCGTATGTTTAGTCATTTTTCATCGTGCCCCTGTTCTTCATGTGTGTTTTCTTGGGGACAAGCAAATGCTTAGGTGTGGGGATGTTTGATAAATGCTTAAACATACGTATTTTCTATGTATTCGGGCGTATATATTGCGTATTTTTCTATGAGTTGACGCCCGTTTTTGGTCTGAATTGGTTTCTTTCGTGTTACAGGTACCAATGAGACCCCTTTGAGCTCGTTGACAGAATTTTAGAAGAAATCGGCATCGAAAACACTGTTGCTGAGCAGGGGGTACTGTAGCAGTCACTCTAGCACGAAAGTTCGAAAAATTTGGTCAGGAGATTCATGCGGGTTACCATGCGGATGCTGTTGAGGCCGCATACGGTACTGTAGCAGTTAATGTAGCATTTACGCGACTTTCGGGATTTCTCGGAGACTTTCTCTCCCCGCATGCGGGGTCGCATGGGAGGCCGCATAACTCGCTGGAATTCGTTTTTAAGGTTTTTTGGAGAGCATTTTGAAAAAGAGCTAGGTCTTGAGGAGAGCTTCACTTCACCACCTTCTTTTGGAGCTTGAGGCCGGCTTTTGGAGGCGATTCTTGAGGAGAGGACGACGGGGAGAGCACGACACGACGAGTCCACACCTTCGATTCACATTTGAGAGGAAGATTGACAAAGGAAGCCACTCCTTGGGTGGCGTCCTTGGAAGCGTCATTCGGCCTTGATCCTTTGAGGGAGTGTTCTTGTTATGCTTTTGGTTATTTTCATGTATTTTCATACTTGTTTTGTGACCATGAGTAACTAAACCCCAAGGTCACCGGATGTAGGTGAACCTTAGGGGTGAACTTGTGTATTTTGGATGCTTTTTCTAGTTTATTGCATTTGGCTTGGTTTGTGATCCTTGTTTGGTGGTTCTTGATTGCCTTGATATGTATAAGAACTCTATGTATCAATTTCTAGACAATGCTAGGTTGCATGACCATTGCCCTAGTATTAGGCTCACCAAGCTTGGAAGGGAATACATGTACGAATAAGCCGTGACCATCGGGTATTTGTACCCCTCCAATTGTTAGGGTTGTCCTTGATTGTGTTTCAACCCTAGCTTGGGGAAATCCACTAAACCAATTGCAATTATACAAGGATTTGGGCGGAAGCAATTCCGTATTCCAATACTTGCACCGGATTAGGGATCAATACCGTGACTATCGAGTTGGTCTATTTTAGGGTTTCCTGGTCCAAACCACTCATGTGCATGCTAGTTAGGGCATCCTTGACACTTTAGTAACCCCTGAGGGAATCCTCATCCGTGACCACTTTCTCACCTTGATACTTTCCTCTATATTTATACTTGTCATTTGTATGTTCTTTGCTTTAATAGGCTATTTTTAGTTCTTCTTCCAAGTGATTGATTAGGTTAAACAATATTGTGATAAGGAAGTAAGAATAGATTCTCGGGCCCTTGGGAATACGACCCCCTCGTGTTCGCGCGAGGGGTATTACTTGGCGACCCCGTGCACTTGCGGGTGAGCGATTCAAACGCGTACCAGTCTGTCTTGACTAGACCAAGCGAAAGTACTTCTTCTTCTTTGATCTCCTCGTTTTGGTCCATCCACCCTTCATATGGATCCGGGTTTAACATTTCCTACACATAATCATCAATTAGTTCATCGGTGGTGTCAAGAAAATATAAAGTATCATCAAAGTCGAGAGAGTGTCTCATGGCTTCGGCGAGGCGGTATGTAAACTTGTCTTCTCCCACTCGCAATGTGAGCTCCCCGCCGTCCATGTCTATCAAAACCTTGGAAGTGCGCAATAATGGCCTTCCAAGGATTAATGGAACCTCGACATCTTCATCGACATCTAACACCATGAAGTCAACAGGAAATATGTATTTGTCGACCTTCACCAACACGTCTTCCACAATCCCTCTTGGATGCCTCACCGATCGATCCGCTAGTTGAAGTGTCATCCGAGTGGGTCTAGGCTCGCCCAAGCCTAGCTTTTGGAAGAATGTGTAGGGCGTGACATTGATGCTTGCCCCCGAGTCGGCCAATGCCATCTCTTCACCCAAGTTGTTAATGTTGTATGGTATTATGAAACTCCCGGGATCTTTTCTCTTGCTCGGCATGTTCTTTTGCAATATGACCGAGCAATTGGCATCAAGGATCACAGATGCACTCTCCTCCAATTTTCTCTTGTTGGTTAAGAGGTCCTTCAAGAACTTCGCGTACTTGGGCATTTGGGCTAATGCTTCCGCGAACGGTATGTTGATGTGCAACTGCTTGAAAATTTCTAGAAATTTCTTGTATTGTTCGTTCTCTTGGTCATTCTTTAATCATGAAGGATAGGGAATCCTCGGCTTGTAGGGGGGGGATGCCACCTCTTTTCCTTTGTCGTTCCTTCCTCTATCTCCACAACCTCGGGTGTCTCTTGTGTCTTCTCTAGAGGGAGATTCCTCTCGACCTCTTTTCTACTCCTCAAGGTAATTGCCTTCACTTGCTCTCTTGGATTGGTCTCTATGTTACTAGGCAAAATACCTTGAGGACTTTCTGCCAAAGTCTTCGCAATTTGCCCCACTTGATTTTCCAAGTTGTGTAGGGAGGCGGTGTGATTGCGAAGTGTAGCTTCCACTGATTGGAATCTAGCATCCGACGAAGCAACAAACCTTGTGAGGGCTCTCTCAAGATTGGTCATCTTTCTCTCTAGCCCGGTCACTCTGCTTTCTAAGTTCGGTGCTTGTTGACCTTGAAATCCCGGTGGTGTGTTGTTCTTTTGTTGTGACTGCCCTCGATTGCTCCATGAGAAATTTGGGTGGTTCTTCCACCCCGGGTTGTAAGTGCCACTGTACGGGTTGCCTTGGCCTTGTCCTCTATATGCATTGCCCATAAAATCAGCCTGTTCCACCATACTAGTGCCTCCAATAGCAATTAGACAATCACTCGAAGCGTGACCTCCCCCACAACCGTTATAAGTAGTAATGGCCGCAACTCTTGGTGAAGTTAGAACATCTAACTTCTTACTCAGTGCTTCCACCTGTGCCGCCAAAGATGTAACTGCGTCAACCTCATGGATTCCGCCAACCTTCTTCCTATCCCTTTTGTTCCATTGATAGCTATTCATAGCCATCTCTTCAATAAGGTGTCGGGCTTCACCGGGAGTCTTGCTTCCTAGAGTTCCTCCTGCCGCTGCGTCTAACAGTTGCTTGGTACTCGGATTCAACCTATTGTAGAAGGTATGAATGATCATCCACTCGGGGAATCCATGTTGCCGGCACTTACGAAGAAGCTCCTTGAACCTATCCCATGTCTCAAATAGCAACTCCAATTCCATTTGCGTGAAGGATGAGATCTCATTCCGGAGCCTCGCTGATTTTCCCGGAGGAAAATACCTAGCCAAGAACGCCTCGGCCATCTCTTCCCATGTAGTTACAGATGCTCTCGGTAATGAATGTAACCAATGCCTTGCTTTTCCCTTCAATGAAAATGGGAAGGCTCTTAATCGAATTGCGTCGTCCGTTACTCTATTAATCTTCAAGATGTCGCAAACTTCCAGAAAGTTCTCTAGATGGTTGTTGGGATCTTCATCGGCCAACCAATTAAACTGTGCGGAATGTTGCAACATTTGAATGAACGACGGCTTCAACTCAAAGATGTTTGCGATAATTGGGGGCCTCACAATGCTTGATTGGGTCCCCATTACCACGGGTCTAGCAAAGTCAGACAACGTCCTCTGTTGTTCATTCTGTTCTGCCATTGCTTCTGACCCTTCTGAATCTATACTGGCTTGCTTGGACTGTTCTTCCACAGGTTCTTTCCCTTTACGATGTGTTTTTCTACCAATATCCGGGTCTCCTTCAACAAGAATTGAAGGGTTCCCGCGGGTCATAACCTGAAGCCAAAACAAAGAAAAAGAAAAAATAAGAACAATGACAGATAAAGAATGTGTGAAATAGAAAACGAAGTGAAAAACTAAAATAGCAAAAACAAGTATAAAAAAATGCCTATTCCCTGGCAACGGCGCCATAAACTTGACACGACCCCTTGCGTGTATCCCGCAAGTGCACGGGCTTGCCGGAGTAATAAAATTTACCTTAGTGAGTGGGTAGTCGAATCCACAGGGAATAGAGATTTAAAACACAAGATTTCGCTATTTAGTTGTGCGGTGTACAAAAAGTGATAATAAGATTGGTAAGTGAATTATGGAAGCAATGAGAATAAAAGACAAGAATTAAAATAGAGAGATGGAAGACAAGAAAGTGCAAGTATAAGTGAAAAGAGAAAGACTAGTAATGGATGAAATAGGGTATCCGAACAAGCTACCTCTAGGCTTATGCTTCTAGTGCAAGACTATGCTATTATATCTTCCTATTGATGTTAAATGAGTCGAGGATATCCTTAAACTCATGGTCCCAAACCTAAGGTCAACCATGACTAACCCCAATACTATCTCCCGTCATTAGGATTCACGCCAACCCTTCACTCTGTCGCTCATGCAACTAAGCCCCAGGGGAGTATTTCTACCTAAAACTAACACTACGTGGGATTGCTTTAAGCTCTCGGGATTCCTAGTGATTAAACATGTTCCTATGTGTAGTTCTAACCCTTTGATCCAGGTGGAAGAACCCTAGTCTAGATTAAGCCCTAGTGCTTAGGATTCATGTCAACCTTTCACTCAATTGCTTGCGCAACTAGGCCCAGGGGAGTTTATCTACCTAACACTTTGGTCTATTTCGACCGCTAAGAAATCAAGGAAAACGGAGGTAGGAGAAATCACACCGGAGAGGAAAGGGGACGCTTCGCTACCTCACGACTCACCCTCTCAACCCTTTTCAATCTTAAGTAGTCTAATCCTATAGGAGTTGTCACACCTCCAAAGGATAACCTAGATTGTTTTCAACCCTAGTGTCAGGGCTAAGAGAAAACAATTGCAAAAGATAATTAAAACTGAAACTCAAATTTATTCATCAATAATGGAAAAGCATAATAGCAATGTCGTAGAAACATAATAATCCTAGGGTTTACACGTCCGAATAGCCAGGAGGGGTTTAGCTCCTCATGGAGCTATACATGTTCATCAAAATATGAAAGAAAGCACAAAGTAAAGGAATTGATGAAAACCACCTTGCGTATGGTGTAGCCGTGGTCTTGTGCGGCCGTCGAACGTCGATGACGATACTGATGATGCGCTCTAAACCTCCACGAAGTCCTCTCCGAAACCCTAGCTGCACTCTCCAGAAGTTGGGGAGAAAGTTTTGTCAAAAGATATCTCAAAAGTCTCCAAAATCGGGCTTTTATAATGTTGAATCGCGGCTTTAAAATTGGACTTATCGGGACTTCACATGGCCGTGCGGAATTTCCACAGGCCCGTGTGAAGTTTCTGGCTTGCTGAAAAATTAATTCACACTGCCGTGTTGAATTTCCACACCCCCATGTGAACTCTCTAAAATCCTGATTTTCTGCAGAAAGTGAACAGTAGCTTGCTACAGTGTTTTTCCTACATCAACAAGCTGCAGTGTTGCTACAGTACTCGCCGAAACGCTCCCGAATATGTTGTTCTTCATCGAGGCCATTGATTTGGGCACACAATCAATAGTTGATCGTGCCGATTGCTTCAAGTCTCCTTCTTGGTGAAGTTCTCCTTAGCAACATGAGTTAGCCTTATTGTGAATGTGACTGCCTTTGTGCCCCTCCAATGGAGGTTGACACACACTCACAATTCTAGGCTCGTGCCTTGTTCCTTGCTTGGTCCGAAAACCTCCCAATAATGGCGAACACGATCTAATTTCGTTCTTTTTCTCCAAATTAGCTCCACAAACCTACAATGCATAAGAATACACAAATGCACAGGATTTAGTGATAAAATCTGATAAAAGATATGTTCACTGTAAGATAATAACGCTTTGCGTTACTATAACACAAGCACTTATCACACTCTCTCACCTTCCATCTTTCTATTTTAATTCTTGTCTCTTTATATTTGCTTTCACACTCACTCATTGATTCTCTTCACACTCACAGTACACCGCTTTGCTAAATAGTAAAATCCCGTGTCTTAAATCCCTATTCCCTGTGGATACGACTACCCACTCACTAGGGTAAATTTATTACTTCGACAAGCCCGTGCACTTGCGGGATACACGCAATGGATCGTGTCATGTTCATGATATTTTGCCATAGTATCTGACCCTTCTGTCTCTATTTCAGCTTGATTGGAGTGTTCGTGCTCAGGTTCTTTCCCTTTTCTGTGTGTTCTCCTTCCAATATTTCGGTCTTCTTCAACTAGAATCGAAGGATTACCATGGGTTATAACCTATAGTTGAAACCAAAGAAAAGAATACAAATAAGAACGGTGAAAGAAAAAGAAAGTGTGAAATAGAGTGAGTGGTGAATAGCTAAAATAGCAAAAAGCAAATGTCTCAAACACGCCGACTCCCCTGCAACGACGCCAAAAACTTTGACATACCCCAAGTTTTTTTTAATTCAAAGCTTAAACTAAAAACCAACTAGAATTAAATTAAGCTAGTCGCTTAAATATTGAACTTTGAGTTTCAAAAAGATTTTCATGAGTGAGTGGTGCAGCAAGGGATAATCGGGCAAAAATTCCCTAAAATTCAAGTAAAAACTAGAGCATGATGGAATACAATGTTAAAAATTCTCTTAAACATAAGAATGCAACCGTTGCAACTAAGGTGAACCGTCATTGGCTACATGAGCATGAATAATTGAACTCCCCCCATACTTAAAATGTATATTGCCCTCAATTTAAGTATACAAGCACAGTAAAGATCAAAAACAATGAAAACATGTGTGAATTTGGGTAATTGAAACAATACTCCCCTGAACTCCAAGTGTTACATTTGATGGAGCTATATTCATTGAAAGTTGAGTTCCACTGGGTTGTAAAGCACACACGGCCATGACCGTGCCAATGACTATTCCTCAATCCCTTACTCACTAGACCATCTACACGTATACACAAGGAGGATTCATCATAGCTCAACAAAAACCAAATAAAATCGAGTCTATAAAGATATAGAAATGAAATACAACTCGAAACAATGAAAATAAAAAGATAACTAAGAAAGAAAATCCTTTCTGAGTGATACAAGTCCAAAATAAAATACAACTAACAAATAAAAGATAACAAATAAAAGAAATTAGACACCTCCAGTGTCGATATCCTATTCAGGTAGCTCAGGTGCTGGTGATGCTGGTGCTGTCGATGATGGTGGTGCTGGTGATGTCGGTGGTGCTCGAGGTCTCATCACAAAAGGTGACCTCATGTCTCGCTCGAGAATCTGCTATAACATCTCGAGACGTGCCATTACCTTTGTGTGGTTCGCAGCCAGTGTAGCGTGAACCTCAGCCAAATCTGTATATAGTACCCCTACAGCACTCTTGAGCCGCTCTAACCTGTCCTGGCCTCCAGAAGCAGAAAATATCTACAATTGAGGTGGCTCCTATGCTGTAGAGGGTACCTCTGTCCCTGTCTGCTGCTGCGATGGTTGTAAAGTGGGATATGAACCCTCGTCCTCAACTCTCTCTCTCTCTCTCTCTCTCTCTCTCAGGTGACACTGGTGGGGGCATGTTCACCACATACACCCCGTCACTATATCTCCTAACCATGTCCATCTGTCTCATGGTCTCCAGGCCGAGGGGGGATGGTACGATCGTCTTCTCAGTCCCTCTAGTATCGTCCAGGAGACCCATCCCTAAGAGGAGTCTCATGATGTACGGTCCTGAGAAGATCACTCTGACTCTGGCATACTGCCCCTAGTGGTGTAGGTACTCTGCCACGTAATGTGTAAAATAAGAAAATCGCAAGCAAACAAGTAAAGGAAAAAAGTAAAGGAGATATCTATCAATGAAGATGAGATACCCGGGCAATGCTCCCCCTAGGCTCTATCATGAAGTGCAAGACTAACTAAATGCTTCTAAACCGAGTTCTATGAGTCGAGGAAATCCAAGAATAATCATTCCCTACCTCCAGGCCACCGATACTAGCCCCCTACAAGGTCTCGGCGGAGAAATCACTCAATCTCAACACCTCACACCCCATATGACCGCAATGAACTTTAGGGATACCTAAGAGTGAAACCGATTCCTAAAATTAGATCTAACCCTACTTCTAGGTGAAAGATCCCTAACCCCCTACAAGGTCCTGGCGGAGAAATCTATCAATTTCACACCTCACACCCCATACGGTTGCATAAAACTTAGGGAAAACAGAGATAGGAATCACTCAATTGGAAGGGAAAGGGAACACTCCTCTATCTTAAGACTCAAACTAGGGTTCACATGCCCAAGTATCTACTAGGGTTTAGCCCTCCATGGCGCTTATTACAAAGAAAAAGATAATGAAATCAAGAGCAATGTAATCCATGAAAGTAAACCCCCTCGAATTCGTGATGATGGCCTTAATGAATCGTTCAACATCTCAAAGGAACCTTCTCCGAAGCTAGGTCGCCAATGGCTCCCCGATGCTATCTCGTAGAAGGATCTATCGAAGTTGGTGAAGAACGACCCCCAATATCTCCAAAGACCTCATCCTTGAAACCCTAGCCACTCTTGCCTTCAATCGTGCGCAAAAAGTCTCCAAAGAATCGGCAAAAAGAGCTATTTATAATTCTGAAACGCGCCAGTCACGTGCCTCCACGTGACCACGTGAGATCCTACACAGTCGCGTGGGCTGCAGAATTCCCACGCGGTTGCGTGGGACTTTCACGCGGTCGTGTGAACAGTAATTTCTGCTACATTACTGTTACAGTAAAAAAATGAATAGTATTTTGCTACAGTGCTCTTCATAAAATGCGGTCCAAATTCCCTTATCTTGAGGCCACATGGTCGAGCACACGTCCATGTGGTGAGTTATAAGACTTTTCCTCCATCGAACCATTATTTGGAAGCTTTAGCTATTTTCACACAAGTAGGGACATGAAGGTATGACTACCTTTGTGCCCTTCCATCACACAAATCGGCTTGAATTCTTCTAGAAGTTGGCACACACCATCATGTACATGATCCCCTCTTGTACCTTGACACTTGTGTTGTACAAAAGCTTCCAACAATAAGTCTTTATAACCCATCTTTGCTTTCTTTTTCCTCCTTCAACACTTTCACACGGCCATGTGGATTCCTGCACAAAGGAACACCAAAATACACTTTATGAGACATAATCCATGATAAAATGATGCTCAATTCATGTAAAACAAGTAGATAAAACATGTCTACTCAAGCACTTATCACAAGTCTAGATAATGAGACTGTCCAAACTTGAGTTTTGATAAACGCTCAAACTTGGTCTGATGCTCAGGTATGGTAAACTCCAATTGCTCAGGGGAGGACTCTCAGGGGCGTTTACCAGACACTTGCTTCATTCTGAGTACCATTCGTGTAAAAATTGAAGAGAAATAAATCAAATCTCGCAAAAAACTCATTCTGCAGGAATCCACATGGCCGTGTGAAATTTCCACACGCTCGTGTAGATCTTCAGGGCATGAGAGCCGCACAGCCAGAACTCTAATAAACTTAATATACATAATAATTTCTTCTAAATCTTTTCAAGAAGCAATAACCGGTAATTTACACATGTAAATCATGCAACACAAACAATGCATCAACCAAAATAGCAAGAAAAATCAAGATTGATGAAGAAGAGGAAAAAAGAAAGCTTACAGATGAACTAAAGATCAAAAACTTTGAGAATAACTGGAAAACTAACCCCCAATCCCCTTATATAGATGAAGAGAAGGTCGAGAGAGAAAATGGGAACGTTCCTTGAGCATTTGGGAGTTTCAAAATGAAGAGGTGTGAGTAGGTTTTAAAGAAAAGTCGCGGCTTTTGAAGTTCTGTTGATCCACAAGGCAGTATGGAAATTCCACACTGCCGTGTGCCTCTTCTAGAATCATTCATAGGGGCAGTCACACTCCCCTATGTGCTCTCTATTTTCTTCTGAACACACCCATACAATCGTGTGGAATTCTCACGCAGCCGTGTGCCCAACCTGGACAACATACATCACCGGCTACAAGGGCACCCACACGGCCCTCTAGCCTCTCTAGAACTTTAAAAATTCACCCAAGTATTCCACACGGCCGTGTGCCATTCACAAGCCAACCCACAGGGGCATTCACACGTAACTATGGACTTTCTAGATGAAAATTTGGTTCTACAGAGAACCCACACGGCCGTTTGGAAATTCCACACGGCCGTGTGGCCTTCATAAGGTTGTTCACAAGGCATTCACACACCCCTATGGTAGTGTCACATTTATTTAATCAAAACCCTTATCCTATGTTTTCTTTTAGTAACACCGACTATACTTGAATCAAAAGCCTAATCCTATGCTTTCAATCAAAACCCTAATGCTTCATTTTCTTTTCAGAATGTCTCATTTTGTTTTTAATCAAACCACTAACCCTATCTTTCAAAACCATAATCTTTTGTTTTTCTTTCATAAAGTCTCCTATCTTTAGGTCAAACCACAAACCCTATGTATCCTTTTCTTAATAACTGCTATCTATATGTTTTTAATCAAAACCGTAATCTTATGTTTTCTTATAGTATTGTCTCATATTTTTCAGTTTTGAATCAAAACCCTAGTCTTTGTTTTCAATTAAAAATGACTCATATTTTTAAACCAAGACCCCTAACCCTTTATTTTCTTTTTGGAATACCTACTATTTTTGAATCAAAACCCTAATCATAGCTTTACTTATGGTAGTGTCACATTTTCTTAATCAAAACCTTGATCCGATGTTTTCTTTTTGTAACGCATTATATACTTGAATCAAAAGATTAATTGTATGCTTTCAATTAAAACCCTAATGCTTTGTTTTTCTTTTCAAAATGTCTCATTTTGTTTTTAATCAAAACACTAACCCTATCTTTCAAAACCATAATCTTTTGTTTTTCTTTCATAAAGTCTCCAATCTTTTGATCAAAACACGAATCCTATGTTTTCTTTTCTTAATAACTCCTATCTATATGTTTTTTAATCAAAATCCTAATCTTATGTTTTCTTATAGTAATGTCTCATATTTTTGAATTTTGAATCAAGAGCCTAGTCTTTGTTTTCATTTAAAAATGACTCGTATTTTTGAAACAAGAACAGTAACCCTTTCTTTTCTTTTTGGAATACCTACTATTTTTAAATCAAAAGCCTAATCCTGGGTTTTCTTATAGTAGTGTCACCTTTCTTTAATCAAAACCTTGATCCTATATTCTTTTCGTAACGCCTACTATACTCGAATCAAAAGCCTAATCCTATGCTTTCAATTAAAAACCCTAATGCTTTGTTATTTTTTCGGAATGTCTCATTTTGTTTTAAATCAAAACACTAACACTATCTTTCAAAACCATAACTTTTTGTTTTTCTTTCGTAAAGTCTCCTATCTTTGGCCAAAACATGAATCCTATGTTTCTTTTTCTTAATAACTCCTATCTATATATTTTAAATCAAAAACCTAATCTTATGTTTTCTTATAGTAATGTCTCCTATTTTTTCAGTTTTGAATCAAATCCCTAGTCTTTGTTTTCATTTTAAAATGACTCATGTTTTTTAACGAAGACCCCTAACTCTTTCTTTTCTTTTCCGAATACCTACTATTTTTGAATCAAAACTCTAATCCTGGGTTTTTATATGGTAGTGTCATTTTTCTTTAATCAAAACCTTGATCCTATGTTTTTTTTAGTAACGCCTACTATACTTGAATCAAAAGCCTAATCGTATGGTTTCAATCAAAACTGTAATGCTTTGTTTTCTTTTCAGAATATCTCATTTCGTTTTTAAACAAACACTATCACTATCTATCAAAACCATAATCTTTTGCTTTTCTTTCGTAAAGTCTCCTATCTTTCGTTAAAACACGAATCATATATTTCCTTTCTTATAACTCCTACCTATTTGTTTTTAATCAAACCCATAATCTTAAAATTTTTTTATAGTAATGTCTTCAATTTTTCAGTTTTGAATCAAAATCCTAGTCTATGTTTCCATTTAAAAATAACTCATATTTTTTAACCAAGACCCCTAACTCATTCTTTTCTTTTCAGAATAACTACTATTTTTGAATCAAAGGAATAATCCTTGGTTTTCTTATAGTGGTGTCAACTTTTTTTAATCCTTTTCGTAACGCCAACTATACTTGAATCAAAAGCTTAATCGTACGCTTTCAACAAAACCCTAATGCTTTGTTTTTTTTTTCGGAATGTCTCATTTCGTTTTTAAACAAAACACTAACCATATCTTTCAAGACCAAAATCTTTTGTTTTTTTTTCGTAAAGTCTCTTATCTTTCGGTCAAAAGACGAATCCTATGTTTACTTTTCTTAATAAATGCTATCTATATGTTTTTAATCAAAACCCTAATCTTATGTTTTCTTATAATAATTAATATCTCCTATTTTTCAGTTTGAATCAAAATCCTAGCCTTTGTTTTCATTTATAAATGACTCCTTTTTTTGAACCAAGACCACTGACCACTAACCCTTTCTTTTCTTTTCAAAATATCTACTATTTTTGAATCAAAACATAGATCCTAGGTTTTCTTATGGTATTGTTACCTTTCATTAATCAAAACCTTGATCCTATGTTTTCTTTTAGTAACGCCTACTTGTACTAGAATGAAATGCCTAATCGTATGTTTTCAACCAAAACCCTAATGCTTTGTTTTCTTTTTGAAATGTCCCATTTTATTTTTAATCAAAAAACTAACACTATCTTTCAAAACCATAATCTTTTGTTTTTCTGTCATAAAGTCTCCTATCTTTCGGTCAAAACACGAATCCTATGTTTCCAATTTCTAATAACTCCTATATATGTTTTTAATCAAAACGCTAGTATTATATTTTCTTTTGGTAATGTCTTATATTTTTCAATTTTGAATCACAAAACTAGTCTTTCTTTTCATTTAAAAATGACTCGTATTTTTGAACCTAGAACCCCTAACCCTTTCTTTTCTTTTCGGAATACCTACTATTTTAGAATCAAAAGCCTAATCCTGGGTTTTCTTATTGTAGTGTCAGCTTTCTTTAATCAAACCCATGACCCTATGTTTCTTTTTGTAAAGACTACTATAACTGAATCAAAAGCCTAATCATATGCTTTCAATCAAAATCCTAATGCTTTGTTTTCTTCTCGGAATATCTTGTTTTGTTTTTAATCAAAACACTAACCCTATCTTTCAAAACCATAATCGTTTGTTTGTCTTTCGTAAAGTCTCCTATCTTTTGGTCAAAACACAAATCCTATGATTACTTTTATCAATAACTGCAATCTATATGTTTTTAATCAAAACCCTAATCTTATATTTTTCTTATAGTAATGTCTCCTATTTTTCAGTTTTGAATCAAAACCTTAGTCTTTGTTTTCATTTAAAAATAACTCGTATTTTTGAACCAAGATCCCCAATCTTTTCTTTTCATTTCATAACACATACTATTTTTGAATCAAAACCATAATCCTGGGTTTTGTTATGGTAGTGTCACCTTTCTTTAATCAAAACCTTGATTCAAATTTTTCTTTTCCTAACGCCTACTTTACTTGAATCAAAATCCTAATCGTATGCGTTCACTCAAAACCCTAATGCTTTGTTTCCTTTTTTAAATGTCTCATTTTGTTTTTAATCAAAACACTAACCCTATCTTTCAAAACCATAATTTTTTTTTTTCGTAAATTCTCCTATCTTTCGATCAAAACACAAATCCTATGTTTCTTTTTTTTTTTTTTAATAACTTATATCTATATGTTTTTAATCAAAACCTTATTCTTATGTTTTCCTATAGTAATGGCTCCTATTTTTCAGTTTTGAATAAAAACCCTAATCTTTGTTTTTATTTTAAAATGACTCGTATTTTTTAACCAAGAAGCCTAATCCATTCTTTTATTTTCGAAATACCTACTATTTTTTAAACAAAAGCCTACTCCTGGATTATGGTAGTGTCACCTTTATTCAATCAAAACCTTGATCCTATGTTTTCTTTTCGGAATGCCTACTATACTTAAATCAAAAGCCTAATCGTATACTTTCAATCAAAGCCCTAATGCTTTGTTTTCTTTTCAGAATATCTCATTTTATTTTTAATCAAAACATTAACGCTATCTTTCAAAACCATAATCTTTTGTTTTTCTTTCGTAAAGTCTAATATCTTTCGTTCAAAACACGAATCCTATATTTCCTTTTCTTAATAACACATATCTATATGTTTTTAATCAAAACCCTAATCTTATGTTTTCGTATAATAATATCTCCTATTTTTCAGTTTTGTGTCAAAACCCTAGTCTTTGTTTTCATTTAAAAATAACTCGTATTTTTGAACCAGGAACAATAACCCTTTCTTTTCTTTTCAGAATACCTACTATTTTTTAATCAAAAACCTAATCCTAGATTTTCTTATTGTGGTGTCACCTTTCTTTAATCAAAACCTTGATCCAATTTTTTCTTTTCGTAACGCCTACTACAATTGAATCAAAAGGCTAATCCTATGCTTTCAATCAAAACCCTAATGCTTATTTTTAATCAAAATACTAACCCTATCTTTTAAAACAATAATCTTTTGTTTCTTTCGTAAAGTCTCCTCTCTTTCGGTCAAACCATGAATCCAATGTTTCCTTTCCTGAATAACTACTCTCTATTTGTTTTTAATCAAAACCGTAATCTTATGTTTTCTTATTGTAATATCTCCTATTTTTCAGTTTTGAATCAAAACCCTTGTCTTTGTTTTCATTTTAAAATAACTCGTATTTTTTAACCACGACACCGAACCCTTTATTTTCTTTTCGGAATACCTACTATTTTTCTATCAAAATCCTAATCCTAGGTTTTCTTATGGTAGTGTCACCTTCCTTTAATCAAAACCTTAATCCTATATTTTCTTTTTGTAACGCCTCATATACTTGAATTAAAAGATTAATCATGTGCTTTCTATCAAAACCCTAATGCTTTCTTTTCTTTTTGGAATGTCTCATTTTGTTTTTAATCAAAACACTAAGCCAATCTTTCAAAAACCATAATCTTTTGATTTTTTTCCCTTAAAGTCTCCTATCTTTCGGTCAAAACATGAATCCTATGTTTCCTTTTCTTAATAAGTCCTAACTATATGTTTTCATCAAAACAATAATCTTATGTTTTTTTATACTAAAGTCTCCTATTTTTCATTCATGAATCAAACCATAGTCATTGTTTTCATTTAAAAATGACTCGTATTTTTAAAACCAAGATACCTAACCTTTCTTTTCTTTTCGTAATACCTACTATTTTTTAATCAAAACTCTAATATTAGGTTTTCTTATTGTAATGTCACGTTTATTTAATCAAAACCTTGATCCTATGTTTTCTTTTCGTAATGACTACTATACTTGAATCAAAAGCCTAATCCTATGTTTTCAATCAAAACCCTAATGCTTTGTTTTTATTTCGGAATGTCTCATTTTGTTTTTAATCAAAACACTAACCCTATCATTCAAAACCATAATCTTTTGTTTTTCTTTTGTAAAGTCTCCTATCTTTCGATCAAAACACGAATCCTATGTTTTCTTCTCTTAATAACTCATATCTATTTGTTTATAATGAAAACATTAATTTTATATTTTCCTATAGTAATGTCTCCTATTTTTCAGTTTTGAATCAAAACCCTAGTCTTTGTTTTCAATTACTAATTACTGATATTTTTTAACTAAGACCCATAACCATTTCTTTTCTTTTCTGAATACCTACTATTTTTGAATCAAAACAGTAATCTAAAGTTTTCTTATGGCAGTGTCAACTTTCTTTAATCAAAATCTTGACAATACGTTTTCTTTTCATAACGTTTATTATATTTGAATCAAAAGCCTAATCCTATGTTTCAATCAAAACCCTAATCCTTTGTTTTCTTTTCAGAATGTCTCATTTTGTTTTTAATCAAAACACTAACCCTATCTTTAAAAAACATAATATTTTGTTTTTCTTTCGTAAAGTGTCCTATCTTTCTTTAAAAATACGAGTCCTATGTTCCTTTTCTTAATAACTCGTATCTATTTATTTTTAATCAAAACACTAATCTTATGTTTTCTTATAATAATGCCTCTTATTTTTCATTTTTGAATCAAAACCCTAGACTTTCTTTTCATTTAAAAATGACTCGTATTTTTGAATGAAGAACCCTAACCCTTTCTTTTCTTTTCAGAATACCTGCTATTTTTTAATTAAAACCCTAATCTTAGGTTTTCTTATGGTAGTGTCACCTTTCTTTAATCAAAGCCTTGATCCTATTTTTTATTTTCATAACGTCTATTATACTTGAATCAAAAGCCTAATCCTATGCCTTCAATCAAAAAAACCCTAATGCTTTGTTTTCATTTTGGAATGTCTCATTTTCTTTATAATTAAAACACTAACCCTAGATTTCAAAGCCATAATCTTTTGTTTTTCAGTCATAAAGTCTCCTATCTTTTGGTCAAAACATGAATCCTATGTTTCCTTTTCTTAATAACTCATATCTATATGTTTTTAATGAAAACCCTAATCTTATATTTTCTTATGATAATGTCTCCTATTTTTTAGTTTTGAGTCAAAACCCTAGTCTTTGTTTTCATTTAAAAATGACTCATATTTTTTAACAAGGAACAATAACACTTTCTTTCTTTTAGGAATACCTACTATTTTTTAATTAAAAACCTAATCCTCGGTTTTCATATAGTGGTGTCGTCTTTCTTTAATCAAAACATTGATCCTATGTTTTTCTTTTCGCAACGCCTACTATATTTGAATCAAAAGCCTAATCCTATGCTTTCTATCAAGACCCTAATGCTTTGTTTTCATTTTGAAATGTCTCATTTTGTTTTTAATCAAAACACTAACCTATCTTTCAAAACCATAATCTTTTGTTTTTCTTTCGTAAAGTCTCCTATCTTTCGGTCAAAACATGAATCCTATTTGTACTTTTCTGAATAACTCCTATCTATTTGTTTTTAATCAAAAACCTAATCTTATGTTTTCTTATAGTAATGTCTCTTATTTTTCTTTTTTGAATCTAAACCCTAGTCTTTGTTTTCATTTTAAAATGACTCGTATTTTTTAGCCACGACACCGAACCCTTTATTTTCTTTTCGGAATACCTACTATTTTTGAATCAAAACCCTAATCCTAGCTTTACTTATCGTAGTGCCACATTTTTTTAATCAAAACCTTGATTCGATGTTTTCTTTTTGTAATTCCTCGTATACTTAAATCAAAAGATTAATCATATGCTTTCAGTCAAAACCCTAATGCTTTGTTTTCTTTTTGGAATGTCTCATTTTGGTTTTAATCAAAACACTAACACAAACTTTCAAAACCATAATCTTTAGAATTTTTTTCGTGAAGTCTCCTATCTTTCAGTCAAAACATGAATCCTATGTTTACTTTTCTTAATAAGTCCTATCTATATGTTTTTAACCAAAACCCTAATCTTATGTTTTCTTATATTAAGGTCTACTATTTTTTCAGTTTTTAATCAAACCATAGTCTTTGTTTTCATTTAAAAATGACTCGTATTTTTGAACCAAGACACCTAACTTTTATTTTCTTTTCAGAATAGCTACTATTTTTTAATCAAAACACTAATTTTATATTTTCTTATTGTAGTGTCACCTTTATTTAATCAAAACCTCGATCCTATATTTTCTTTTTGTAACGCCTCATATAATTGAATCAAAAGATTAATCCTATGCTTTCAATCAAAACCCTAATGCTTTCTTTTCTTTTTGGATTGTCTCATTTTGTTTTTAATCAAAACACTAGCCCAATCTTTCAAAAACCATAATATTTTGATTTTTTTTCCCTTAAAGTCTCCTATCTTTCAGTCAAAATACGAATCCTATGTTTCTTTTTATTAAGAAGACCTATCTATATGTTTTTAATCAAAACCATAATCTTATGTTTTCTTATAATAAGGTTTCCTATTTTTCAGTATTCAATCAAACCATAGTCTTTGTTTTCATATAAAAATTACTCATATTTTTTAACCAAGACCCTAACCTTTATTTTATTTTCAGAATACCTACTATTTTTTAATCAAAACACTAATTTTATGTTTTCTTATTGTAGTGTCATATTTTCTTAATCAAAACCTTGATCCTATGTTTTTTTTCGTAACGCCTACAATACTTGAATTAAAAGCCTAATATTATGCTTTCAATCAAAACCCTAATGCTTTGTTTTCATTAAAGAATGTCTCATTTTGTTATTAATCAAAACACTAACCCTATCATTTAAAACCATAATCTTTTGTTTTGCTTTCGTAAAGTCTCCTATCTTTCGGTCAAAACACGAATCCTATGTTTCCTTTTCTAAATAAGTCCTATTTATTTGTTTTCAATAAAAACACTAATCTTATGTTTACTTATACTAACGTTTCCTATTTTTCAATTTTGAATCAAAACCCTAGTCTTTGTTTTCAATTTAAAATTACTCATATTTTTTAACCAAGACCCCTAACCGTTTCTTTTCTTTTTGTAATGCCTATTATTTTTTAATCAAAACCGTAATCGAAGATTTTTTTATGGTAGTGTCACCTTTCTTTAATCAAAACCTTTATAATATGTTTTTTCGTAACGCTTACTATATTTGAATCAAAATCCTAATCCTATACTTCAATTAAAACCTTAATCCTTTGTTTTCTTTTCTGAATGTCTCATTTTATTTTTAATAAAAACACTAACCCTATCTTTAAAAACTATAATATTTTTTTTTTCTTTCGTAAAAGTCTCCTATCTTTCTGTCAAAACACGAATCCTATGTTTCTTTTTCTTAATGACTCCTATATATTTGTTTTTAATCAAAACACTAATCTTATGTTTTCTTATAGTAATGCCTCCTATTTGTCAGTTTTGGATCAAAATCCTATTCTTTCTTTTCATTTAAAAATGACTCGTATTTTTAAAAGAAGAGCCCTAACCCTTTCTTTTCTTTTTGGAATACAACTATTTTTGAATCAAAACCCAAATCCTATGTTTTCTTATGGTGGTGTCACCTTTATTTAATCAAAACCTTGATCCTGTATTTTCTTTTAGTAACGCCCACTATAATTGAATCAAAAGCCTAATCCTATGCATTCAATCAACATCCTAATGCTTTGTTTTCATTTCGGAATGTCTCATTTTGTTTTTAATTAAAACACTAACCCTATCTTTAAAATTTATAATTTTTTGTTTTTCTTTCTTAAAGTCTCCTATCTTTCAGTCAAAACATGATTCATGTGTTGCATTTTCTTAATAACTCCTATCTATATGTTTTTAATCAAAACCATAATCTTATGTTTTCTTATAGTATTGTCTCCTATTTTTCAGTTTTGAGTCAAAAATCTAGTCGATGTTTTCATTTAAAAATAACCCGTATTTTTGAACTAAGACCCTAATCCTTTATTTTCTTTACGTAATACCTACTATTTTTGAATAAAAACCATAATCCTAGGTTTTCTTATGGTGGTGTCACATTTCTTTAATCAAAACGTTGATCCTATATTTTTTTTCATAACGCCTACTATACTTGAATGAAAAGGCTAATCCTATACTTTCAATCAAAACCCAAATGCTTTGTTTTCATTTCGTAATGTCTCATTTTGTTTTTAATCAAAACACTAACACTATCTTTCAAAACCATAATCGTTTGTTTTTCTTTCGTAAAGTCTCTTATCTTTCGGTCAAAACACAGATACCATGTTTTGTTTTCTTAATAACTCTTATCTATATGTATTTAATCAAAATCTTGATCTTATGTTTTTTTACAGTAATGTCTACTATTTTTCAGTTTTGAATCAAAACCCTAAACTTTGTTTTTATTTTAAAATAACTCGTGTTTTTTAACCAAGACCCCTAACCCTTTTTTTTCTTTTCGGAATACCTACTATTTTTTAATCAAAACCGTATTCCTAAGTTTTCTCATAGTGGTGTCACCTTTATTTAATCAAAACCTTGCTCCTATGTTTTCTTTTTATAACGCCTTCTATACATGACTCAAAAGCCTAATCTTATGCTTTCCATCAAAACCCTAATGCTTTGTTTTTATTTCGGAATGTCTCATTTTGTTTTTAGTCAAAATACTAACCTAATCTTTCGAAACCATAATATTTTGATATTTTTTCGTCAAGTCTCCTATCTTTCTGTCAAAACATGAATCCTATGTTTCCTTTTCTTAATAACTCATATCTATATGTTTTTAATCAAAACCCTAATCTTATGTTTTTTTATAGTAATGTCTCCTATTTTTCAATTTTGGATCAAAATCCTACGCTTTGTTTTCATTTTAAAATGACTCGTATTTTTGAACCAAAACCCCTAACCCTTTATATTCTTTTCGAAATACCTATTATTTTTTAATCAAAACCCTCATTCTAGGTTTTGTTATGATAGTGCTACCTTTCTTTAATCAAAACCTTGATATTATATTTTCTTTTCGTAACACCTACTATACTTAAATCAAAAGCCTAATCTACGCTTTAATTCAAGACACCTAACCTTTTGTTTCAAATCCATAATCTTTTGTTTTTCTTTCATAAATTCTCCAATTTTTCTTTGAAAACTCGAATCATATGTTTCCTTTTCTGAATAACTCCTATCTATATATTTTTAATCAAAACTATAATCTCATGTTTTCTTATAATAATGTCTCCTATTTTTATGTTTTGAATCAAAACAGTAGTCTTTGTTTTATTTAAAAATGACTCCTATTTTTTAACCAAGAAACCTAACCCTTTCTTTTTTTTTTTCGGAATATCTACTATTTTAAATGAAAAACCTAATCCTAGGTTTTCCTATCGTGGTGTCACCTTTCTTTAATCAGAACCTTGATCCGATATTTTCTTTTCGTAATGCCTACTATACATAAATCAGAAGCCTAATCCAATGCTTTCAATCAAAACCCTAATGCTTTGTTGTTTTTTTTTTTTTTTTTGTAATATCTCATTTTGTTTTTAATCAAAACACTGACCCTATCTTTCAAAACCATAATATTTTGTTTTTCTTTCGTAAAGTCTCCTATCTTTTGGTTAAAACATAAATCCTATATATTTCTTTTCTTAATAACTCCTATTTATTTGTTTTTAATCAAAACACTAATCTTATGTTTTCTTATAGTAATGCCTCCTATTTTTCAGTTTTGAATCAAAACTTTAGTTTTTTTTTTTCATTTTAAAATAACTTGTATTTTTAACTAAAACCCCTGACCCTTTCTTTTCTTTTCGCAATACCTATTATTTTTTAATCAAAACCCTAATACTAGGTTTTCATATGGTAGTGTCACCTTTCTTTAATCAAAACTTCGATCCTACGTTTTATTTTCGTAACGCCTACTATACTTGAATCAAATGCCTAATCCTATTCATTCAATCCAAACCCAAATGCTTTGTTTTTATTTCGGAATGTCTCGTTTTTTTTATTTAATCAAAACACTAACCCAATCTTTCAAAAAAAATAACCTTTTGTTTTTCTTTCGTAAAGTCTCCTATCTTTAGGTCAAAACAAGAATCTTGTGTTTCCTTTCCTTAATAACTCCTATCTATATTATTTTTATCAAAACACTAATCTTATGTTTTCTTATAAAAATGTCTACTATTTTTTAGTTTTGAATCAAAAGCCTAGTCTTTGTTTTCATTTAAAAATGACTCGTATTTTTGAACCAAGAATGCTAACCCTTTCATTTCTTTTCAGAATACCTACTATTTTTGAATAAAAAAACTAATCCTAGGTTTTCTTATGGTTGTGTCACCTTTCGCTATTCAAAACCTTTATCCTATGCTTTCTTTTCGTAACGTCTACTATACTTGAATCAAAAGCCTAATTCTATACTTTCAATCAAAACACTAATACTTTGTTTTCTCTTTCGGAATGTCTCATTTTGTTTATAATCAAAACACTAATGCTATTATTCAAAACCATAATCTTTTATTTTTTTTTCGTAAAGTCTCCTATTTTTCGGTCAAAACGCGAACACTATATTTTCTTTTATTAATAACTTTTATCTATATGCTTTTAATCAAGACCCTAATCTTATGTTTTATTATAGTAATGTATCCTAGTTTTCAGTTTTCAATGATAACCCTGGTATTTTTTATCATTTTAAAATGACTTGTATTTTTTAAACTAATCCCCTAACCCTTTCTTTTCCTTTCACAATACCTATTATTTTAAATCAAAACCCTAATCCTAGGTTTTCTTATGGTAGTGTCACATTTCACAATTCAAAACCTTGATTCTAAGTTTTATTTTCGTAACGCCTACTATACATGAATCAAAATTCTAACCCTACACTTTCAATCAAAGCCCTAATGATTTGTTTTTCTTTTCGGAATGTCTCATTTAATTTTTAATCAAAACACTAACCATATTTTTCAAAATCATAATCTTTTGTTTTTCTTTCGTAAAGTCTCCAATCTTTCTTTCAAAACACGAATACTATGTTTCCTTTTCTTAATAACTCCTATCTATATGTTTTTAATTAAAACACTAATCATATGTTTCTCTTATAGTAATGCCTCCTATTTTTCATTTTTGAATCAAAACCCAAGTCTTTGTTTTCATTTTAAAATCACTCGTATTTTTTAACCAAGATCCCTAACCCTTTCTTTTCTTTTCAGAATAATTACTATTTCTTAATCCAAAAGCTAAGCCTAGGTTTTTTTATGGTGGTGTCACCTTTCTTTAATCAAAACATTGACCCTATGTTTTGTTTTCATAATGCCTACTATACTTGAATCAAAAGCCTATTCTTATGATTTTAATCAAAACACTAATACTTTGTTTTTTTTTTTCGGAATGTCTCATTTTGTTTTTAATCAAAAAACTAACCCAATCCTTCAAAACCATAATCTTTTGTTTTTCTTTTTTAAAGTCTCCTATCTTTTGGTCAAAACAAGAATACTATGTTTCCTTTTCTAAATAACTCCTATATATATGTTTTTAATCAAAACACTAATCTTATATTTTGTTATAGTAATGTCTCCTAATTTTCAGTTTTTAAAGCAAACCCTAGTCTTTTTTGTCATTTTAAAATGACTAGTATTTTTAAACCAAGACCACTAACCCTTTGTTTTTCTTTCGGAATACCTACTATTTTTTAATCAAATCCCTAGTCTTAGATTTTCTTATGGTAGTGTCACTTTTCACTATTAAAAAACTTGATCCTAAGTTTTTCTTTTCATAACGCCTAATATACTTGAATAAAAAGCTTAATCCTATGCTTTCAATCAAAAACCTAATCCTTTGTTTTCTTTTTCGGAATGTCTCATTTTGTTTTTAATCAAAACACTATCCCTATATTTCAAAATCTTAATCTTTTGTTTTGCTTTCGTTAAGTCTCCTATCTTTCAGTCAAAACACGAATACTATGTTTCTTTTTCTTAATAACTCATATTTATATGTTTTTAATTGAAACACTAATCTTATGTTTTTTTTATAGGAATGCCTCCTATTTTTCAATTTTGAATCAAAACCGTAGTCTTTGTTTTCATTTTAAAATCACTCATATTTTTGAACCAAGACACCTAACACTTTCTTTTCTTTTCAGAATAGTTACTATTTTTGAATCAAAATGCTAAGTCTAGGTTTTCTTATGGTGGTGTCACTTTTCTTTAATCAAAACCTTAATCCTATGTTTTCTTTTCATAACCCCTACTATATTTTAATCAAAAGCCTATTCCTATGCTTTCCATCAAAACACTAATGCTTTGTTTTCTTTTCAAAATGTCTCATATTGTTTTTAATAAAAAAAACTAACCCAATCTTTCAAAACCATAATCTTTTGTTTTTCTTAAGTAAAGTCTCCTATCTTTCGGTTAAAACACAAATACTATGTTTAATTTTCTTAATAACTCCTATCTATATGTTTTTAATCAAAACCCTAATCTTATGGTTTCTCATAATAATGTCTCCTAATTTTCAGTTTTGTATGAAAACCCTAGTCTTTGTTGTCATTTTAAAATGACTCGTATTATTGAACCAAGACCCCTAACCCTTTCTTTTCCTTTCGAAATAGCTACTATTTTTCAATCAAAATCCTAATCTTAGGTTTTTTCTTATGGTAGTGTCACCTTTCACTATTCAAAACATTGATGCTATGTTTTCTTTTCGTAATACATACTATACTTGAATCAAAAGCCTATAATCCTATGCTTTTAATCAAAACCCTAATATTTTGTTTTCTTTTTTGGAATGTCTCATTTTGTTTTTAATCAAAACACTAACCCTATCTTTGAAAACAATAATCTTTTGTTTTGCTTTCGTGAAGTCTTATATCTTTCGGTCAAAACACGAATACTATGTTTCTTTTTCTTAATAACTCCTATCTATATGTATTTAATCAAAACACTAATCTTATATTTTCTTATAATAATCCCACCTATTTTTTAGTTTTGAATCAAAACCCTAGCCTTTGTTTTCATTTTAAAATCACTCATATTTTTGAACCAAGAACCCCAAACCCTTTCTTTTCCTTTCCAAATACCTACTATTTTTTATTCAAAACCCTAATCCTAGGTTTTCTTATGGTAGTGTCACCTTTTACTTTATAAAACCTTGATCCTATGTTTTCTTTTCAAAAGCCAATTCCTATATTTTCAATCAAAACCCTAATGCTTTGTTTTCTTTTCGGAATGTCTCATTTTATTTTTAATCAAAAAACTAACCCAATCTTTCAAAACCATAACGTTTTGTTTTTCTTTCGTAAAGTCTTCTATCTTTCCTTTTCTTAATAACGAATACTATGTTTCCTTTTCTTAATAACTCAAATCTATATGTTTTTAATCAAAACCCTAATCTTATGTTTTATTATAGTAATGTATCCTAATTTTTAGTTTTGAATGAAAACCCTAGACTTTATTGTCATTTTAAAATGACTCGTATTTTTGAACCAAGAACCCTGAACCCTTTCTATTCTTTTCGGGATACCTACAATTTTTAAATCAAAACCCTAATTCTAGGTTTTCTTATGGTAGTGACGCCTTTCACTTTTCAAAACTTTGATACTATGTTTTCTTTTATTAATGGCTACTATATTTGAATCAAAAGCCTAATCCTTTGCTTTCAATCAAAACCCTAATACTATGTTTTCATTTCTGAATGTCTCATTTTGTTTTTAATAAAAAAACTAACCCAATCCTTCAAAACCATAATCTTTTGTTTTTCTTTCGTAAAGTCTCCTGTCTTTTGGTCAAAACACAAATCCTATGTTTCTTTTTCTTAATAACTCCAATCTATATGTTTTTAATCAAAACCCTAATCTTATGTTTTCTTAAAATAATGTCTCATACTTTTCAGTTTTGAATCAACACCCTAGTCTTTGTTTTCATTTAAAATGACTTGTATTTTTTAACCAACACCCCTAACCCTTTCTATTCTTTTTGGCATACATAATATTTTTTAATCAAAACCCTAATAGTAGGTTTTGTTATGGTGGTGTCACATCTGTTTAATCAAAACCTTGATCCGATGTTTTCTTTTTGTAACGCTTACTATACTTGAATCAAAAGACTAATTCTATGCTTTCAACTAAAAACCCTAATGCTTTGCTTTCTTTTTGGAATGTCTCATTTTGTTTATAATCAAAACAGTAACCCTATCTTTCAAAATCATAATTTTTTTTTCTTTCGTAAAGTCCCCTATCTTTCGGTGAAACCCGAATACTATGTTTTCTTTTCTTTATATCTCGTATCTAAATGTTTTTAATCAAAACCCTTACCTTACGTTTTCTTATAGCAATGTCTAATATTTTTCAGTTTTGAATCAAAACTCTTATCTTTGTTGTCATTTTAAAATGACTCGTATTTTTAAACAAGAACCCCTCACCATTCTTTACTCAAAACATTAATTTTATGTTTTTTTCGTAACACCTACTATACTTAAATCGAAAGCCAAACCCTATGCTTTCAATCAAAACCCTAATGCTTTGTTTTCTTTTGCAGAATGTCTCATTTTGTTTTTAATCAAAGCACTAACCCTATCTTTCAAAACTATAATCTTTTGTTTTTCTTTCGTAAAGTCTCCTATCTTTCGGTCAAAACACGAATACTATGTTTACGTTTCTTAATAACTCCAATGTATATATTTTTAATCAAAACACTTATCATATGTTTTCTTATAGTAATGTCTCCTAATTTTCAATTTTGAATTAAAACCCTAGTCTTTGTTGTCATTTTAAAATGGCTCATATTTTTGAACGAAAACCCCTAACCTTTCTATTCTTTTTGGAATACATACTTGATAAGTGCTTGTGTTACAGTACCGCGAAGCGTTATTATCTTACATTGAGCATATCTTTTATCAGTTTTTATCACTAAATGGCGTGCATTTGTGTATTCTTGTGCATTGAATGTTTGTGGAGCTAAATTGGAGAAGAAGAACGAAATTAGGTCGTGTTCACTGATGTTGGGAAGTTTTCGGACTAAGCACGGAATAAGGCACGAGCTTGGACTTGTGAGTGTGTGCCAACCTCCTTTGGAGGGCCACAAAGTCAGTCACATTCACAACAAGTCTAACTCGTGTGGCTTAGGAGAACTTCACCAAGAAGGAGACTTGAAGCAATCGGCACGATCTACCATTGATTGTGTGCCCAATTCAATGACCTCGATGAAGAACGACGGATTTGGGAGCGTTTCGGGCGAATACTGTAGCAGCACTGTAACTTGTACTGTAGCAAAACACTGTATTAAGTTACTGTTCACTTTCGGCCGAAATTCAGAATTCCAGAGAATTCACATGGGCGTGTGGAATTAACACACGGCTGTGTGAATTAATTTTTCAGCAGACAGAAACTTGACACGCTCGTGTGTTAATTCCACACGTCCGTGTGAAGCCCCTGATAAGTCAAATTTTAAAGCCGCGATTCAACATTATAAAAGTCGATTTTGGAGACCTTTTGGGATATCTTTTGACCTATCTTTCTCTTCAACTTGGGGAGTGCGGCTAGGGTTTCAGAGAGGATTTCGTGGAGGTTTAGCGCGCTTCATCGGCATCGTCACCGACGTTCGACGGCCGCACAAGACCACGGCCACACGATACGCAAGGGGGTTTTCATTGATGTCCTTATTTTGTGCTTTCTTTCATACATTGATGAACATGTATAGCTCCATGAGGAGCTAAACCCCTTAAGGGTATTTGGACTTGTAAACTCTAGGGTTATTATATTTCTTTGACATTGTTATTATACTTTTCCATTATTGATGAATAAAATTGAGTTTCAATCTTAATCTCATCTTGCTAATGTTTTCTCTTAGATGTGACACTAGGATTGAGAACAATTTAGGTTGCCTTTTTGAGGTGTGACAACTCCTTAGGGTTAGACTACTTAAGATTGTAGAGGGTTGAGAGGGAGAGTTGTGAGGTAGCGATGTACCCCTTTCCCCTCCGATGTGGTTTCTCCCTATCTCCGTTTCCTTGATTTCATAGCGGTCGAAATAGAGTGAAGTGCTAGGCAGATAAACTCCGCTGGGGCTTAGTTACACAAGTAACAGAGTGAAGGGTTGAAGTGAATCCTATGCGCTGGGGCTTAATCTAGACTAGAGTTCTTCCACCTGGACCAAAGGGTTAGAACTACACATAGGAACAGGTTTTACCACTAGGAATCTCTAGAGCTCAAAGCAATCCCACGTAGTGTGAGGTTTAGGTAGATATACTCCCCTGGGGCTTAGTCGTGCGAGCGACAGAGTAAAGGGTGACGTGAATCCTAATACTGGGGCATAATGTTGGGGTTAGTCACGGTTGTCCTTAGGTTTGGGACCGTGAGTCTTCGGATATCCGCGACTCAATTAAATATCAATAGGAAAGTATAATAGCATAGTCCTGCACTAGAAGCATAGACCCTAGAGGTAGCTTGTCCGGATGCCCTATTTCATTCATTACTAGTCCTCTATATTCTCTTTTACTTGCACTCTCTCATCTTCCATCTTTCTATTTGATTTCTTGTCTTTCATTCTACTTTATTCTATATTCACTCATTGATCCTACTATTGCTTTTCCGTACTCCGCATAACTTAATTAGTGAAATCTCGTATTCTAATTCCTTATTCCCTGTGGATTCGACTACCCACTCGCCAGGGTAAATTTATTATTTCGACAAACCCGTGCACTTGCGGGATACACGCAAGGGGTCGTGTCAATACTATTTTTGAATCAAAACCCTAATACTAGGTTTTCTTATGGTAGTATCACCTTTCAATTTTCATAACCTTGATCCAATGTTTTCTTTTCATAATAGCTACTATACTTGAATCAAAAACCTAATCCTAAGCTTTCAATCAAAACCCTAATGTTTTGTTTTCTTTTCAGAATGTCTCATTTTGTTTTTAATAAAAAAACTAACCCAATCTTTCAAAACCATAATCTTTTGTTTTTCTTTCGTAAAGTCTCCTGTCTTTCGGTCAAAACACGAATACTATGTTTCCTTTTCTTAATAACTCCTATTAATATGTTTTTAATCAAAACTCTAAACTTATATTTTCTTATACTAATGTCTCCTAATTTTTCAGTTTTGAATGAAACCCCTAGTATTTGTGGTCATTTTAAAATTAATCATATTTTTGAACCAAGAACACCTAACCGTTTCTATTCTTTTCGGGATACCTACTATTTTTTAATCAAAACCCTAATACTAGGTTTTCTTATGGTAGTGTCACGTTTCAATTTTCAAAACCTTGATCCTATCTATTCTTTTCATAATAGCTACTATATTTGAATCAAAAGCCTAATCCGATACCTTCAATCTAAACCCTAATGCTTTGTTTTCTTTTCGGAATTTCTCATTTTGTTTTTAATCAAAACACTAACCCTATCTTTAAAAACAATAATCTTATGTATTTCTTTCGTAAAGTCTCCTATATTTCGGTAAAAACATGAATACTATGTTTACTTCTCTTAATAACTTCTATATATATGTTTTTAATCAAAACCCTAATCTTATGTTTTCTTATAGCAATGTTTCCTAATTTTTCAGTTTTGAATGAAAACTCAAGTCTTTGTTGTCATTTTAAAATGACTCGTATTTTTTAACTAAGAACCCCGAACCCTTTCTTTTCCTTTCGGAATAGCCACTATTTTTGAATCAAAATCCTAATCCTAGTTTTTCTTATGGTAGTATCACCTTTCACTTTTCAAAACCTTGATCCTATGTTTTCTTTTTTTAACGCCTACTATACTTGAATCAAAAGCCTAATCCTATGCTTTCAATCAAAACCCTAATGCTTTGTTTTCTTTTCGGAATATCTCGTTTTGTTTTTAACAAAAAAAATAACCATATATTTCAAAACCATAATCTTGTGTTTTTTTTTTGTAAGGTCTCTTATCTTTCTGTCAAAACACGAATACTATGTTTTCTTTTTGTTAATAACTATTGTTTATATTCTTTTAATCAAAACACTAATCTTATGTTTTCGTATATTAAAGTCTAATAATTTTCAGTTTTGGATGAAAAACCTATTCTTTGTTGTTATTTTAAAATGACTGGTATTTTAAAATGACTGGTATTCTTTCGTATATCCGGACTAGAAAATTACCATCTTACCCCTCACTTTAATTTCATTTCCATCCAATATAATTTATATATATATATATATATATATATATATATATATATATATATATATATATATATTGTAAAAACAACAATATTAATAAAAAAATACTATAAAAAACATTGTAAAAATAATACTATAAAAAATAACATTAATAATAATAATAATAATAATAATAATAAATTCTAAAATAATAAAAATAATATGATAACATTTTAACAAAACAATAATATTAATAATAAAGAATTTGTAAACTTAATTATAAAAAAATAATTATAACAATAATGACAACATATTACAAATAAAATAATATTGTTTGGTAATATATTTATTTATTTAATATTTATTCTATAAGGGCATAAAAGACATTTCGTATATATTTCTTTTATTTATTTTTCTCATTCCCAATGAATTACTCTCCTATACCCTCCAACCAAACACAGTTTTTCTTTCATTCCTAATCCATTCCCCCTTATTCACATTCCTATCTCATTCCTCCTCAACTCCATTCCTTGGAACCAAACAGCCCCTAAGATTTTTGAATCAAAACTCTAATCCTAGGTTTTGTTATGGAAATGTCAGCTTTCACTTTTCAAAACCTTTATCCTATGTTTTCTTTTTATAACGCCTACTATACTTGAATCAAAAGCCTAATCCGATACCTTCAATCAAAATCCTAATGCTTTGTTTCTTTTTCGGAATGTCTCATTTTGTTTTTAATCAAAACACTAACCCTATCTTTAAAAACCATAATCTTATGTATTTCTTTCGTAAAGTCTCCTATATTTCGGTAAAACCATCAATACTATGTTTGCTTTTCTTAATAACTCCTATGTATATGTTTTTAATCAAAACCCTAATCTTATGTTTTCTTATAGTAATGTTTCCTAATTTTCAGTTTTGAATGAAAACCAGAGTCTTTGTTGTCATTTTAAAATGACTCATATTTTTTAACCAAGAAGCCCGAACCCTTTCTTTATCTTTCAGAATAGCTACTATTTTTGAATCAAAATCCTAATCCTCGTTTTTCTTATGGTAGTGTCACCTTTCATTTTTCAAAACATTGATCCTATGTTTTCTTTTTTTAACGCCTACTATACTTGAATCAAAAGCCTAATCCTATACTGTCAATCAAAACCCTAATGCTTTGTTTTCTATTCGGAATGAAAACAATAATGTTGTGTTTCAATAATGTTTTCTATTCAATAAAAACAATAACCATATCTTTCAAAACCATAATGTTATGTTTTTCTTTTGTAAGGTCTCTTATCTTTCCGTCAAAACACGAATGCTATGTTTCTTTCTGTTAATAACTATTGTTTATATGTTTTTAATAAAAACCATAATCTTATCTATTTCTTATATTAATGTCTAATAATTTTCAGCTTTCAATGAAAACCCTAGTCTTTTTGTCATTATAAAATTACTCGTATTTTTTAACAAAGAACCCCTAACCCTTTTTTTTTCCTCTCGGAATACTATGATTTTGGAATCAAAACCCTTTCTTTTGTTTTTCTTTCGTAAAAGCTCCTATCCTTCGGTCAAAACACAAATCATATGTTTTCTTTTCTGAATAACTCCTATCTATGTGTTTTTAATCAAAATCTTAATCATATGTTTTATTATAGTAATGTCACCTATTTTTTAGTTTTGAATCAAAACCTTAGCCTTGACTTCTAATTTTCTTATAGTAATATCTCCAATTTTCTTATAGTAATGTCTACTAATTTTCAGTTTTAAATGAAAAGCCAAGTCTTTGCTGTCAATTTAAAATGACTCATATTTTGTAACCAAGAACCCCGAACCCTTTCTTTTCCTTTCAGAATACCTACTATTTTTGAATCAAAACCCTAATCCTAGGTTTTCTTATGGTAGTGTCACCTTACACTTTTAAAAACCTTGATCCTATGTTTTCTTTTCAGAATGCCTAATATACTTGAATGAAAACCCTAATCGTATGCTTTCGATCAAAACCCTAATGATTTGTTTTCTTTTCGGAATGTCTCATTTTGTTTTTAATCAAACCGATAAGCCTATCTTTCAAAACCATAATCTTCTATTTTTCTTCGCAAGGTATCTTATCTTTCGGTCAAAACACGAATCCAGTGTTTCATTTTCTCAATAACTCCTATATATTTGTTTTTAATCAAAACATTAATCTTTTGTTTTCTTATAGTAATGCCTCCTATTTTTCAGTTTTAAATCAAAACCCTAGTCTTTGTGTTCATTTTAAAATAACTAGTAGTTTTGAACCAAGAACCCTAACCCTTTATTTTTTTTCAAAATAGTTACTATTTTTGAATCAAAATGCTAAGCCTATGTTTTCTTATGGTAGTGTCACCTTTCTTTAATCAAAACCTTGATCCTACGTTTACTTTCCGTAGCGCCTACTATACTTGAATCAAAAGTCTATTCCTATGATTTCAATCGGAACCCTAATGCTTTGTTTTCTATTTCGGAATGTCTGATTTTGTTTTAAATCAAAACATTAACCCTATCTTTAAAAAAAGTAATCTTTTGTTTTTCTTTCATAAAGTCTCCTATTTTTCGGTCAAAACACGAATCCTATGTTTAGTTTTCTTAATAACTCCTATCTATTTGTTTTTAATCAAAATACTAATCTTATGTTTTCTTATAGTAATGGCTCCAATTTTTCTGTTTTGAATCAAAACCCTTGTCTTTGTTCTCATTTAAAAATGACTTGTACTTTTGAACCAAGACCCCTGACCCTTTCTTTACTTTTGGAATATATACTATTTTTTAATCAAAATCCTAATCCTAGGTTTTTCTTATAGTGTTGTCACCTCTCTTTAATCAAAACCTTGATCTATGTTTTTCTTTTCGTTATGCCTACTATACTTGAATCAAAAGCCTAATCATATGCTTTCCATTAAAACCCTAATGTTTTGTTTTCTTTTTGGAATGTCTTATTTTGTTTTTAATCAAAATACTAACCCTATCTTTCAAAACCATAATCTTTTATTTTTTTTCATAAGGTCTCCTATCTTTCGTTCAAAACACGAATCCTATGTTTTCTTTTCTTAATAACTCCTATCAATTTGTTAGTAATGCCTCCTATTTTTTAGTATTGAATCAAACCCTAGTTTTTGTTTTCATTTTAAAATGACTCTTATTTTTCAAACAAAAAACCTAACCCTTTCTTTTCTTTAGAGAATAGTTACTATTTTTGAATCAAAACGCTAAGCCTAGGTTTTATTATGGTAGTGTCACTTTTCTTTAATCAAAACCTTAATCTTACGTTTCCTTTTCGTAACGCCTACTATACTTGAATCAAAGGCTATTTCTATTCTTTCAAATAAAACCTAATGCTTTGTTTTTTTTTTCGCAATGTTTCATTTTGTTTTTAATCAAAACACTAACCTTATCTTTAAAAACCATAATATTTTGTATGTCAATCGTAAAATCTCCGATATTTCGGTAAAAGCATGAATTTTATGTTTGCTTTTCTTAATAACTCCTATGTAAATATTTTTAATAAAAACCCTAATCTTGTGTTTTCTTATACAATGTCTTCTAATTTTAAGTTTTGAATGAAAAACCTAGTCTTTGTTATTATTTTAAAATCACTCGTATTTTTGAACCAAGAACCTCGAACCCTTTTTTTCTTTTCGGAATACCTATTATTTTTTAATCAAAAACGTAATCATATTTTTTTTTTTATGTTAGTGTCACCTTTTACTTTTCAAAACCTTCATCCTACATTTTATTTTCGTAACGCCTACTATACTTGAGTCAAAAGCGCGCCTAATCCTATGCTTTCCATCAAAACCCTAATGTTTTGTTTTCTTTTCGGAATGCCTCGTTTTATTTTTAATCAAAACACTAACCCTATCTTTCAAAACCATAATCTTTTGTTTTTTTTTCGTAAAGTCTCCTATCATTTGGTCAAAACACGAATACTACTTTTCTTTTTCTTAATAACTTATATGTATATGTTTTAAATCAAAATCCTAATTTTATGTTTCCTTATAGTAAAGTGTCATAATTTTTGTTTTGAATGAAAATCCTAGTCTTTGTTGTTATTTTAAAATGACTCATATTTTTTAACCAAGAAAACCTAATGCCTTCTTTTCCTTTTGGAATACCTACTATTTTTTAATCAAAGTTTTAATCCTACGTTTTCTTATAATAGTGTCACCTTTCACTATTCAAAACCTTCATCCTTTGTTTTTTTTTCGTAAAGCCTACTATACTTGAGTCAAAAGCCTAATCCGAATGTCTCATTTTCTTTTTAATCAAAACACTAACCCAATCTTTCAAAAACATAATCTTCTTTTATTCTTACATAAAATCTCCTATCTTTCGGTCAAAACACGAATACTATATTTCTTTTTCTTAATAACTCCTATATATATATATGTTTTACATCAAAACCCTAATATTATATTTTCTTATAATAATTTCTCCTAATTTTCAGTTTTGAATGAAAACCCTTATCTTTGTTGTAATTATAAAATGACTCATATTTTTGAACCAAGAAACCCTAACAGTTTCTTTTCTTTTCGGAATATCTACTATTTTTGAATCAAAAATCTAATCCTACGTTTTCTTATGGTAGTGTCACCTTTCACTTTTCAAATGCGTGATACTTTGTTTTTTTTTTCTTAACGGCTACTATTCTTGAGTCAAAAGTCTAATCCTATCCTTTCCATCAAAACCCTAATGCTTTGTTTTATTTTCTGAATGTCTTATTTTGTTTTCAATCAAAATACTAACCCAATCTTTCAAACTCGTAATATTTTGTTTTTCTTTCGTAACATCTACTATCTTTCGGTCAAAACATGAATACTATGTTTACTATTCTTTATAACTCCTATTTTCAGTTTTGAATGAACACACTAGTCTTTATAACTCCTATTTTTGAATCAAGAACCCCGAAACCTTTTTTTCATTTCAGAATACCTATCATTTTTTTAATAAAAACCCTAATCCTAGGATTTCTTATGTTAGCGTCACATTTTACTATTCAAAATCTTTATCCTTTGTTTTCCTTTTATAACACATACTATACTTGAGTCAGAAGCCTAATCCTATGCTTTACATCAAAACCCTAATTGCTTTGTTTTCTTTCGGAATATCTCATTTTGTTTTTAATCAAAACACTAACTCTATTTTTCAAAACCATAATCTTCTGTTTTTATTTCATGGAGTCTCCTATATCAAAACCCTAATCCTAATCCTTCCATCAAAACCCTAATGCTTTGTTTTGTTTTCGGAAGTCTCATTTTGTTTTTAATCAAAACACTAACCCTATCTTTCAAAATTATAATCTTTCGTTTTTCTTTCGTAAAGTCTTCTATCTTTCATTCAAAACAGGAATTCTTTGTTTTTTCTTTTCTTAATAACTCCTATCTATATGTTTTTAATCAAAACCCTAATCTTATGTTTTCTTATATTAATGTCTCCTAGTTTTAAAGTTTTCAACGAAACCCTAGTCTTTGTTGTCATCTTAAAATGACTCGTATTTTTTAACCAAAAAACCCTAACCCTTGCTTTAAATTTTTGAATACCTACTATTTTTCATTCAAAACCGTAATCCTATGTTTTTTTAATGGTGGTGTCACCTCTTGATGTGAACATCAAGGCTAAGGATCCAATTCAAGTCCCAACAGGACTAGTGACGAGGGCTCGAGCTAGAAGATTTAAAGAGGAGCTTTGCAACTTGGCATGGAGAATTCTACAACAGGAAGAGAGTGTGATCACTACTGATGGTGAACAAAATCTGGTCTTACTCATCCAAGCCGATTCCACTTAGACGCTTGATGAAGATTTGGTTGTCATTTGTTTTTGAATTTATTATGTGAACTAGAGTCTTTTGTAATTGCTTAGTCTTGTTGGGCTTTGTGGGCCTTTGGGCTAAAGTTGCTCTTTAGTTGCTTGTTTACTTTTTTTTATCTTTAAGGGTAGTTTCGAACTTTTGCTTCTTAGAAGTTCTCTAGGGTTTTTGGCTATATATATAGCCCCTTGTAGCAGCCATAAAACACAACTTTAATCTATGAGTATTTGTGAGGTTTTCTTCTTGTTTTCTTGAAGAAACTTTTTAAGAACTTATCAAGGGTTTTTCTTGTGGCGTTCAAACCGACTTATCAATTGGATTTTCATCTCCTTTTGTGGCGTCATCCATATACCGAGGTTCGTGCTTCGCTAAGCATTGGGTCGAGGTTTTCCATCCCTTTTTCTTGAATCCTTTGGCTTTTCTTCTTCGTGCCAAATTTGTTTCGGGTTTCGTCACAATCGTTGGCGAGGTTCGTATCAGTTGGTACCAGAGCTAAGTTCATCCTTTCGACCTTTCTTCTATTGATTTATGTTCATTTCTCTTACAAAAAAAAAAATTGCATCTAGATCTAGGGTTTCATTGATTGAAGTCGGTCATTTTTTGTTCTTGCTTTGAGAGAGGGATTTCTTTCTTTTATGAGTTCTCTTTTATTGATTCCGAAATTACAAAATAGTTTGTGAAGATTTGAGTTTGTGGAAATTGAAGAACTAAGTTTCTGAAAGAAAAAAAAAACGAAAAAAAAGAAGGAAAAAGAAAAACGAAAAAAAAAAGAGAGAGAGTAGAAAAAGGAAAGAAGAATAAAAAAAATTCTTGATTTGGTTCGATTTGAATTGCCAATCTTTAGTTGCCATTCTTGAATTGCCAAAATCTCTTGATTTGGTTCGATTTGAATTGCCAATCTTTAGTTGCCATTCTTGAATTGCCAAAATCTCTTGATTTGTTTAGGTTTGAATTGCCATTCTTGAATTGCCAAAATTTCTTGATTTGTTTCGTTTTGAATTGCCATTCTTGACTTGCCAAAATTTCTTGAGTTGCCAAAAAAACCCAGCCCATTTCCAAGAAAACAAATCTTCGATCCATTTTGGTTTGTTTCGGTTTGAACCCTTTGATGATGGTTTTTAATTAGTTTTGAAAGAATTCAAAGAAGAAAACGAGTGGAAAAAGGCAGCGAGGTGAGATCATTTGAGGGTAAAAGCCAAATTAAATTGAGTGATACACGAGTGAATTTGAGTGAATTATTTCTTGGAGTGAACTACGTGAGTTTTGTGGTGAGGTTAATTTTTTTTATCTAACATTGCTTTGCAGGTTTTTCCATCATGTCTCAAATTCCGGAGAGAAATACGAGCGAGGAGAGTACCCCTCCAACTATTCCGAATTTGCAAGTGCAAGCTATAATTGGGGAAATGAGAAGGATGATGAGGGCGGAACTTGAGCAAATACATGATAGGTTGGATAGAGTTGAAGAGGGAGCACAACGAGGACAACCACCGGTTGTTCCAAACCTCCCAAGGAGGAATAGGGTGCCCCAACGGGGAGTTGAAGGTGTGGGGGCGTTTAAAGTGGTGAAGACTTTGATAGGATGTCAACAGGCAGCCCTAGGAGATATGGTCGGGATAGAGACGCTCGAAATTGGGTAGACAACAACTTGGGTAGTATCAAGATGAGGATTCTGGCATTTCAAGGAAAGAGTGATCCCGAAGCATACCTTGAATGGGAGAAGAAGATGGAGTTGGTTTTCGATTGTCACAACTACTCCGAAATTAAGAAGGTAAAACTTGCCGCTATTGAGTTTACTGATTATGCTATTGTGTGGTGGGATCAGTTGTGCGTCAATAGGAGGCGAAGTGGAGATTTGCCTATCGAGACTTGGGATGACATGAAGAGGGTGATGAGGCGTCGTTTTGTGCCATCTCATTACTACCGAGATCTATACCTTAAGCTTCAAGGTCTTCGACAAAGTTACAAAAGTGTTGATGAATATTATAAAGAGATGGAGATGGCTATGATTCGGACCAATGTGGAGGAGGATCGGGAGGCAACAATGGCAAGGTTTTTGAATGGGTTGAATAGGGAGATTGCCAACACGGTTGAGCTACATCACTATGTGGAGTTGGAAGACTTGGTGCATATGGCAATGAAGGTTAAGAGGCAACTGAAGAAGGGCAGTACAAGTGCACGTCCGAGACCCACCCCACAAAATCCTAGTGCAACACCATGGAGGACGAATTATCCAAGGAAAGATGAAAGTAACTCCAACCCCAAGGCCAAAATTGAGCAAAATTCAACCACTACTTCCACGGCTTTTCAAAGTAAGATACCCACAACTTTGTCTCGTTCTAGTGAAATTAAATGTTTCAAATGTCAAGGAAGAGGTCACATCACTAGCCAATGCCCAAACAAGCGGGTTATGGTGATTCGGGAGAATGGGACAATAGATTCTGAAGACGAGGGTGAGCTAGATGACATTCCACCATTGGAGGATGATCTTTTGGGAGAAGAGGAGTTTGGGGCCGAGCATGGTGAGATGCTTGGATTAGTTGCTCGGAGAGCCTTGAACTTGCACACTACGGTGGAGGAAGAAGAAGTGCAACGGGAGAACATCTTTTGCACTCGTTGCAATGTGAAGGACATGGTATGTAGTGTTATTATTGATGGTGGTAGTTGCACTAACGTTGCTAGTTCTTCCATGGTTGAAAAGCTAGGGCTCCCAACACTCAAGCACCCTCATCCATACAAGTTGCAATGGCTGAATGATAGTGGTGAAGTGCGGGTTACTAAGCATGTTGTGGTGCCATTTCGGATTGGGAAATATGAGGATGAAGTGTTGTGTGATGTAGTACCCATGCAAGCGGGACATCTCCTTTTAGGACGGCCTTGGCAATTTGATAGACGTGTGCAACATGATGGCTTCACCAACAAGCACTCCTTCACTTTCCAACAACGAACCATCACTCTAACTCGAATGACACCAAAACAGGTTTATGATGATCAAGTGATGATGCAAAAAACTAAGTGATCAAAAGAAAATGAGAGATCAAAAGAATTTGAGTGATCATAAGAGAGTGACTGAAGAGATGAGTAATGGTGAGAAACAAGAGAGCAAGGCTGAATCTAGTGAGAGAGAAAAGAGAGAGATGAATTCAGCCAAAGAGGGAAAATTAGAGGGAAAAAGAAATTTCTATGCAAAAACAAGTGAGGTTAAGCGAGCTTTTCTTGCAAAACGGCCGATGATTGTACTTATGTACAAGGAGGCACTTTTAAACACTAATCAACCTGACTCTTTATTGCCTAGTGTTGTTGTTTCTATTTTGCAGGAGTTCGAGGATGTGTTTCCTGAGGAGGTACCACATGGCTTACCCCCTATCCATGGAATAGAACACCAAATTGACTTTGTTCCCGGTACTTCCATTCCAAACTGACCCGCCTATAGGAGCAACCCGGAGGAAACAAAGGAACTCCAAAGGCAAGTTGAAGAGTTGATGGAGAAAGGGTACGTGAGAGAAAGCATGAGTCCTTGTGCAGTTCCGGTGATTCTAGTTCCTAAGAAGCATGGAACATGGAGGATGTGTATTGATTGCCGAGCCATCAACAACATAACGGTAAAGTATCGACACCCTATCCCTCGTTTAGATGATATGTTAGATGAGTTGCATGGATCTTGTGTGTTTTCAAAAATTGATCTTAAGAGTGGGTATCATCAAATCCGAATTAAAGAAGGCGATGAATGGAAAATGGCATTTAAAACTAAACATGGTTTGTATGAATGGTTAGTCATGCCATTTGGCTTAACTAATGCACCTAGTATTTTCATGCGTTTAATGAATCATGTTTTAAGAACTTTCATTGGAAAATTTGTTGTTGTTTATTTTGATGATATTCTGATTTATAGTAAGAATTTGCATGATCATGCTTCGCATTTGCAATTGGTTTTGGGTGTCCTTAGTGATGTGGACATCAAGGCTAAGGATCCAATTCAAGTTCCAACAGGACCAGTGACGAGGGCTCAAGCTAGAAGACTTAAAGAAGAGCTTAGCAACTTGGCATGGAGAATTCTACAACAGGAAGAGAGTGCGATCACTACTGATGGTGAACAAAAGCTGGTCCTACTTATCCAAGCCGATTCCACTTAGACGCTTGATGAAGATTTGGTTGTCATTTAATTTTGAGTTTAATATGTGAACTAGAGTCTTTTGTGATTGCCTAGTCTTGTTGGGCTTTGTGGGCCTTTGGGCTGAATTTACTTTTTAGTTGGTTGTTTATTTTTTTTATCTTTAAGGGTAGTTTTGAACTTTTACTTCTTAAAAGTTCTCTAGGGTTTTGGGCTATATATATAGCCCCTTGTAGCAGCCATAAAACACAACTTTTATCTATGAGTATTTGTGAGGTTTTCTTCTTGTTTTCTTGAAGGAACTTTTTAAGAACTTATCAAGGGTTTTCCTTGTGGCGTTCAAACCGACTTATCAATTGGATTTCCATCTCCTTTTGTGGCGTCATCCCCATACCAAGGTTCGTGCTTCTCTAAGCATTGGGTCGAGGTTTTCTATCCCTTCTTCTTGAATCCTTTGGCTTTTCTTCTTCGTTCCAAATTTGTTTCGGGTTTCGTCACAATCGTTGGCGAGGTTCGTATCAGTTGGTACCAGAGCTAAGTTCATCCTTTTGACCTATCTTCTATTGATTTTCTGTTCATTTCTCTTACAAAAAAAAATTGCATCTAGATCTAGGGTTTCATTGATTGAAGTCGCTCATATTTTGTTCTTGCTTTGAGAGAGTGATTTCTTCCTTTTATGAGTTCCCTTTTATTGATTCCAAAATTAAAATATAGTTTGTGAAGATTTGAGTTTGTGGAACTGAGTTTCTGAGAAAAAAAAAAACGAAAAAAAAAAAAAGAAAAAAAAAAAGAGAAGAAGGAAAAAGAAAAACGAAAAAAAAAAGAGAAGGAAAAAGAAAAACGAAAAAAAAAAGAGAAGGAAAAAGAAAAACGAAAAAAAAAAAAGAAAAAAAAAAAAAAGAGAGTAGAAAAAGGAAAGAAGAATTAAAAAAAAATCTTGATTTGGTTCGATTTGATTTGCCATTCTTGATTTGGTTAGATTTGAATGGCCAATCTTGAGTTGCCATTATTGAATTGCCAAAATTTCTTGATTTGGTTAGATTTGATTTGCCAATCTTGAGTTTCCATTTTTGAATTGCCAAAATTTCTTGATTTGATTCGATTTGAATTGCCAATCTTGAGTTGCCAAAATTTCTTGATTTGTTTCTCTTTGAATTGCCAATCTTGAACTGCCATTCTTGAATTGCCAAAAATCCAGCCCATTTCTTGAATTGCCAAAATTTCAGCCCATTTCCAAGAAAACAAATCTTCGATCCATTTTGGTTTGTTTCGGTTTGAACCCCCTTTGATGATGTTTTTTTAATTAGTTTTGAAAGAACTCAAAGAAGAAAACGAGTGGAAAAAGGCAGCGAGGTGAGATCATTTGAGGGTAAAAGCCAAATTGAATTGAGTGATACACGAGTGAATTTGAGTGAATTATTTCTTGGAGTGAACTACGTGAGTTTTGTGGTGAGGGTAATTTTTTTATCTAACATTGCTTTGCAGGTTTTTCCATCATGTCTCAAATTCCGGAGAGAAACACAACCGAGGAGAGTACCCCTCCAACTATTCCGAATTTGCAAGTGCAAGCTATAATTGGGGAAATGAGAAGGATGATGAGGGTGGAACTTGAGCAAATACATGAGAGGTTGGATAGAGTTGAAGAGGGAGCACAACGAGGACAGCCACCGGTTGTTCCAAACCTCCCAAGGAGGAATAGGGTGCCCCAACGGGGAGTAGAAGGTGTGAGGGCGTTTGAAGTGGAGAATTTCGATGACGACTTTGATAGGATGTCAACAGGCAGCCCTAGGAGATATGGTCGGGATAGAGACATTCGAAATCGGGTAGACAACAACTTGGGTAGTATCAAGATGAGGATTCCGGCATTTCAAGGAAAGAGTGATCCCGAAGCATACCTTGAATGGGAGAAGAAGATGGAGTTGATTTTTGATTGTCACAACTACTCCGAAATGAAAAAGGTAAAACTTGCTGCTATTGAGTTTACTGATTATGCTATTGTGTGGTGGGATCAGTTGTGCGTCAATAGGAGGCGAAGTGGAGATTTGCCTATCGAGACTTGGGATGACATGAAGAGGGTGATGAGGCGTCGTTTTGTGCCATCTCATTACTACCGGGATTTATACCTTAAGCTTCAAGGTCTTCGACAAGGTTACAAAAGTGTTGATGAATATTATAAAGAGATGGAGATGGCTATGATTCGGGCCAATGTGGAGGAGGATAGGGAGGCAACAATGGCAAGGTTTTTGAATGGGTTGAATAGGGAGATTGCCAACACGGTTGAGCTACATCACTATGTGGAGTTGGAAGACTTGGTGCATATGGCAATGAAGGTTGAGAGGCAACTGAAGAAGGGCAGTACAAGTGCACGTCCGAGACCCACCCCACAAAATCCTAGTGCAACACCATGGAGAACGAATTATCCAAGGAAAGATGAAAGTAACTCCAACCCCAAGTCAAAAACTGAGCAAAATTCAACCACTACTTCCACGGCTTCTCAAAGTAAGATACCCACAACTTTGTCTCGTTCTAGTGAAATTAAATGTTTCAAATGTCAGGGAAGAGGTCACATTGCTAGCCAATGCCCAAACAAGCGGGTTATGGTGATTCGGGAGAATGGGACAATAGATTCTGAAGACGAGGGTGAGCTAGATGACATTCCACCATTGGAGGATGATCTTTTGGGAGAAGAGGAGTTTGGGGCCGAGCATGGTGAGATGCTTGGATTAGTTGCTCGGAGAGCATTGAACTTGCACGCTAAGGTGGAGGAAGAAGAAGTGCAACGGGAGAACATCTTTTACACTCGTTGTCATGTGAAGGACAAGGTATGTAGTGTTATTATTGATGGTGGTAGTTGCACTAACGTTGCTAGTTCTTCCATGGTTGAGAAGCTAGGGCTCCCAACACTCAAGCATCCCCGTCCATACAAATTGCAATGGCTGAATGATAGTGGTGAAGTGCGGGTTACTAAGCAAGTTGTGGTGCCATTTCGGATTGGGAAATATGAGGATGAAGTGTTGTGTGATGTGGTACCCATGCAAGCGGGACATCTCCTTTTAGGACGGCCTTGGCAATTTGATAGACGTGTGCAACATGATGGCTTCACCAACAAGCACTCCTTCACTTTCCAACAACGAACCATCACTCTAGCTCCAATGACACCGAAACAGGTTTATGATGATCAAGTGATGATGCAAAAACTGAGTGATGAAAAGAAAATGAGAGATCAAAAGAATTTGAGTGATCACAAGAGAGTGAGTGAAGAGATGAGTAGTGGTGAGAAACAAGAGAGCAAGGCTGATTCTAGTGAGAGAGAAAAGAGAGAGATGAATTCAGCCAAAGAGGGAAAATTAGAGGGAAAAAGAAATTTCTATGCAAAAACAAGTGAGGTTAACCGAGCTTTTCTTGCAAAACGGCCGATGATTGTACTTATGTACAAGGAGGCCCTTTTAAACACTAACCAACCTGACCCTTCATTGCCTAGTGTTGTTGTTTCTATTTTGCAGGAGTTCGAGGATGTGTTTCCTGAGGAGGTACCACATGGCTTACCCCCTATCCGTGGCATAGAACACCAAATTGACTTTGTTCCCGGTGCTTCCATTCCAAACCGGCCTGCCTATAGGAGCAACCCGAAGGAAACAAAGGAACTCCAAAGGCAAGTTGAAGAGTTGATGAAGAAAGGGTGCGTGAGAGAAAGCATGAGTCCTTGCGCAGTTCCGGTGATTCTAGTTCCTAAGAAGGATGGAACATGGAGGATGTGTATTGATTGCCGAGCCATCAACAACATAACGGTAAAGTATCGACACCCCATCCCTCGTTTAGATGATATGTTAGATGATTTGCATGGATCTTGTGTATTTTCAAAAATTGATCTTAAGAGTGGGTATCATCAAATTCGAATGAAAGAAGGTGACGAATGGAAAACGGCATTTAAAACTAAACATGGATTGTATGAATGGTTAGTCATGCCATTTGGCTTAACTAATGCACCTAGTACTTTCATGCGTTTAATGAATCATGTTTTACGAACTTTCATTGGAAAATTTGTTGTTGTTTATTTTGATGATATTCTGATTTATAGTAAGAATTTGCATGATCATGCTTCTCATTTGCATTTGGTTTTGGGTGTCCTTAGGAAAGAGAAATTGTATGCTAACCTCAAGAAATGTACCTTTTGCACCAATAAACTTGTTTTTCTAGGATTTGTTGTGAGTGCTACAGGTATTGAGGTTGTTGAAGAAAAGATCAAAGCCATCCAAGATTGGCCGACCCCATCAAGTGTGAATCACGTTCGTAGCTTTCATGGACTTGCTAGCTTCTATAGGAGATTCGTGAAAGATTTTTGTACCATTACGGTACCCCTTACTGAAGTTATCAAGAAGAACGTTGCATTCAAATGGGGGGCAGCACAAGAGGAAGCATTTCAGCTTATGAAACATAAACTAACTCATGCTATCTTACTTGCTTTACCTAACTTTGCTAATACTTTTGAAATAGAATGTGATGCCTTTGGTGTAGGTATTGGTGTTGTACTCATGCAAGATGGTCCTTTTCAAGTGCTCGAGCAGATCAATGACAATGCCTACAGCCTTGATTTACCGGGTGAGTACAATGTTAGTGCTACTTTCAATGTGACTGACTTAAGTCCTTTTGATGTAGGTGACGATTTGAGGACAAATCTTTCTCAAGAGGGGGGGAATGATGTGGACATCAAGGCTAAGGATCCAATTCAAGTTCCAACAGGACCAGTGACGAGGGCTCAAGCTAGAAGACTTAAAGAAGAGCTTAGCAACTTGGCATGGAGAATTCTACAACAGGAAGAGAGTGCGATCACTACTGATGGTGAACAAAAGCTGGTCCTACTTATCCAAGCCGATTCCACTTAGACGCTTGATGAAGATTTGGTTGTCATTTAATTTTGAGTTTAATATGTGAACTAGAGTCTTTTGTGATTGCCTAGTCTTGTTGGGCTTTGTGGGCCTTTGGGCTGAATTTACTTTTTAGTTGGTTGTTTATTTTTTTTATCTTTAAGGGTAGTTTTGAACTTTTACTTCTTAAAAGTTCTCTAGGGTTTTGGGCTATATATATAGCCCCTTGTAGCAGCCATAAAACACAACTTTTATCTATGAGTATTTGTGAGGTTTTCTTCTTGTTTTCTTGAAGGAACTTTTTAAGAACTTATCAAGGGTTTTCCTTGTGGCGTTCAAACCGACTTATCAATTGGATTTCCATCTCCTTTTGTGGCGTCATCCCCATACCAAGGTTCGTGCTTCTCTAAGCATTGGGTCGAGGTTTTCTATCCCTTCTTCTTGAATCCTTTGGCTTTTCTTCTTCGTTCCAAATTTGTTTCGGGTTTCGTCACAATCGTTGGCGAGGTTCGTATCACTTAGGAAAGAGAAATTGTATGCTAACCTCAAGAAATGTACCTTTTGCATCAATAAACTTGTTTTCCTAGGATTTGTTGTGAGTGCTACAGGTATTGAGGTTGATGAAGAAAAGATCAAAGCCATCCAAGAGTGGCCGACCCCATCAAGTGTGAGTCACGTTCGCAGCCTTCATGGACTTGCTATCTTCTATAGGAGATTCATTAAAGATTTTTGTACCATTGCGGGAAGTTATCAAGAAGAACGTTGCATTCAAATGGGGGGCAGCACAAGAGGAAGCATTTCAGCTTATGAAACATAAACTAACTCATACTATCTTACTTGCATTACCTAACTTTGCTAGTACTTTTGAAATAGAATGTGATACCTCTGGTGTAGGTATTGGTGTTGTACTCATGCAAGATGGTCCTTTTCAAGTGCTCGAGCGGATTAACAACAATGCCTACCGCCTTGATTTACCGGGTGAGTACAATGTTAGTTCTACTTTCAATGTGACTGACTTAAGTCCTTTTGATGTAGGTGACGATTTGAGGACAAATCCTTCTCAAGAGGGGGAGAATGATGTGGACATCAAGGCTAAGGATCCAATTCAAGTCCCAACAGGACTAGTGACGAGGGCTCGAGCTAGAAGATTTAAAGAGGGCTTAGCAACTTGGCATGGAGAATTCTACAACAGGAAGAGAGCGTGATCACTACTGATGGTGAACAAAATCTGGTCTTACTCATCCAAGCCGATTCCACTTAGACGCTTGATGAAGATTTGGTTGTCATTTGTTTTTGAATTTATTATGTGAACTAGAGTCTTTTGTAATTGCTTAGTCTTGTTGGGCTTTGTGGGCCTTTGGGCTAAAGTTGCTCTTTAGTTGCTTGTTTACTTTTTTTTATCTTTAAGGGTAGTTTCGAACTTTTACCTCTTAGAAGTTCTCAAGGGTTTTTGGCTATATATATAGCCCCTTGTAGCAGCCATAAAACACAACTTTAATCTATGAGTATTTGTGAGGTTTTCTTCTTGTTTTCTTGAAAAAACTTTTTAAGAACTTATCAAGGGTCTTCCTTGTGGCGTTCAAACCGACTTATCAATTGGATTTTCATCTCCTTTTGTGGCGTCATCCATATACCGAGGTTCGTGCTTCGCTAAGCATTGGGTCGAGGTTTTCCATCCCTTTTTCTTGAATCCTTTGGCTTTTCTTCTTCGTGCCAAATTTGTTTCGGGTTTCGTCACAATCGTTGGCGAGGTTCGTATCAGTTTGTACCAGAGCTAAGTTCATCCTTTCGACCTTTCTTCTATTGATTTATGTTCATTTGTCTTACAAAAAAAAAAATTGCATCTAGATCTAGGGTTTCATTGATTAAAGTCGGTCATTTTTTGTTCTTGCTTTGAGAGAGGGATTTCTTTCTTTTATGAGTTCTCTTTTATTGATTCTGAAATTACAAAATAGTTTGTCAAGATTTGAGTTTGTGGAAATTGAAGAACTAAGTTTCTGAAAGAAAAAAAAACGAAAAAAAAAGAAGAAAAAAGAAAAACGAAAAAAAAAGAAGAAGGAAAAAGAAAAACGAAAAAAAAGAGAGAGTAGAAAAAGGAAAGAAGAATAAAAAAAATTCTTGATTTGGTTCGATTTGAATTGCCAATCTTTAGTTGCCATTCTTGAATTGCCAAAATCTCTTGATTTGGTTCGATTTGAATTGCAAATCTTTAGTTGCCATTCGAGATTTGGTTTGATTTGAATTGCCAATCTTTAGTTGCCATTCTTGATTTGGTGTCACCTCTCTTTAATAAAAAACTTGATCCTATGTTTTAATTCCGTAACGCCTACTATACTCGAATCAAAACCCTAATCCTAATCCTTCCATCAAAACCATAATGGTTTTTTTGTTTTCGGAAGTCTCATTTCATTTTTAATCAAAACACTAACCCTATCTTTCAAAACCATAATCTTTCGTTTTTCTTTCGTAAAGTCTCCTATCTTTCGTTCAAAACACGAATAATTTGTTTTTTCTTTTTTTAATAACTACTATCTATATGTTTTTAATAAAAACATTAATCTTATGTTTTCTTATATTAATGTCTCCTAGTTTTAATGTTTTCAACGAAACCCTAGTCTTTGTTGTCATCTTAAAATGACTCGTATTTTTTAACCAATAAACCCTAACCCTTGCTTTTAATTTTTGAATACCTACTATTTTTCATTCGAAACCGTAATCCTATAGTTTTTTTAATGGTGGTGTCACCTCTCTTTAATAAAAAACTTGATCCTATGTTTTCATTCCATAACGCCTACTATACTCGAATCAAAACCCTATTCCTAATCCTTCCATCAAAACCCTAATGCTTTGTTTTGTTTTCGGATGTCTCATTCCGTTTTTAATCAAAACACTAACCCTACCTTTCAAAACCATAATCTTTCGTTTTTCTTTCGTAAAGTCTCCTATCTTTCGTTGAAAACACGAATTCTTTGTTTTTTCTTTTCTTAATAACTCCTATCTATATATTTTTAATCAAAATCCTAATCTTATGTTTTTTTATATTAATGTCTCCTAGTTTTAAAGATTTCAATGAAACCTAAGTCTTTGTTGTCATCTTAAGATGACTCGTTTTTTATAACCAAGAAACCCTAACCCTTGCTTTTAATTTTTGAATATCTACTATTTTTCAATCAAAACCGTAATCCTATGTTTTTTTAATGGTGGTGTCACCTCTCTTTAATAAAAAACTTGATCCTATGTTTTCATTCCGTAACGCCCACTATACTCGAATCAAAACCCTAATCCTAATCCTTCCATCAAAACCCTAATGCTTTGTTTTGTTTTCGGAAGTCTCACTTAGTTTTTAATCAAAACACTATCCCTATCTTTCAAAACCATAATCTTTCGTTTTTCTTTCGTAAAGTCTCCTATCTTTCTTTGAAAACATGAATTCTTTGTTTTTTCTTTTCTTAATAACTCCTATCTATATATTTTTAATCAAAATCCTAATCTTATGTTTTTTTATATTAATGTCTCCTAGTTTTAAAGATTTCAATGAAACCCAAGTCTTTGTTGTCATCTTAAAATGACTCGTATTTTATAACCAAGAAACCCTAACCCTTCCTTTTAATTTTTGAATATCTACTATTTTTCAATCAAAACCGTAATCCTATGTTTTTTTAATGGTGGTGTCACCTCTCTTTAATAAAAAACTTGATCCTATGTTTTCATTCCGTAACGCCCACTATACTCGAATCAAAACCCTAATCCTTATCCTTCCATCAAAACCCTAATGCTTTGTTTTGTTTTCGGAAGTCTCACTTAGTTTTTAATCAAAACACTTTCCCTATCTTTCAAAACCATAATCTTTCATTTTTCTTTCATAAAGTCTCCTATCTTTCGTTCAAAACACGAATTCTTTGTTTTTTTCTTTTCTTAATAACACGTATCTATATGTTTTTAATCAAAACCCTAATCTTATGTTTTCTTATATTATTGTCTCCTAGTTTTAAAGTTTTCAAAGAACCCCTAGTCTTTGTTGTCATCTTAAAATGACTCGTATTTTTTAACCAAGAAACACTAACCCTTGCTTTTAATTTTTGAATACCTACTATTTTTCAATCAAAACCGTAATCCTATGTTTTTTTAATGGTGGTGTGACCTCTCTTTAATAAAAAACTTGATCCTATGTTTTCATTCCGTAACGCCTACTATACTCGAATCAAAACCCTAATCCTAATCCTTCCATCAAAACCCTAATGCTTTGTTATGTTTTCGGAAGTCTCATTTCGTTTTTATTCAAAACACTAGCACTATCTTTCAAAATCATAATCTTTCATTTTTCTTTCGTAAAGTCTCCTATCTTTCGTTCAAAACAAGAATTCTTTGTTTTTTTATTTAATAACTCCTATCTATATGTTTTTAATCAAAACCCTAATCTTATGTTTTCTTATATTAATGTCTCCTAGTTTTAAAGTTTTCAACGAAACCCTAGTCTTTGTTGTCATCTTAAAATGACTCGTATTTTTTAACCAAGAAACCCAAATAACCCTTGCTTTTAATTTTTGAATACGTACTAATTTTCAATCAAAACCATAATCCTATGTTTTTTATGATGGTGTCACCTCTCTTTAATAAAAAACTTGATCCTATGTTTTCATTCCGTAACGCCTACTATACTCGAATCAAAACAATAATCCTAATCCTTCCATCAAAACCCTAATGCTATGTTTTGTTTTCGGATGTCTCAATTCGTTTTTAATGAAAACACTAACGTAATCTTTCAAATCCATAATCTTTCGTTTTTCTTTCGTAACGTCTCCTATCTTTCGTTCAAAACACGAATACTTTGTTTTTTCCTTTCTTAATAACTCCTATCTATATGTTTTTAATCAAATCCCTAATCTTTTGTTTTCTTATATTAATGTCTCCTAGTTTTAAAGTTTTCAACGAAACCCTAGTCTTTGTTGTCATCTTAAAATGACTCGTATTTTTTAACCAACAAACCCTAATAACCCTTGCTTTTAATTTTTGAATACCTACTATTTTTCATTCAAAACCGTAATCCTATGTTTTTTTAATTGTGGTGTCACCTCTCTTTAATAAAAAACTTAATTCTATGTTTTCATTACGTAACGCCTACTATACTCGAATCAAAACCCTAAAGCTTTATTTTGTTTTGGAAGTCTCATTTCGTTTTTAATCAAAACACTAACAATATCTTTCAAAAATATAATCTTTCGTTTCTCTTTCGTAATGTCTCCTATCTTTCGTTCAAAACACGAATACTTTGTTTTTTCTTTTCTTAATAACTCCTATCTATATGTTTTTAATCAAAACCCTAATCTATGTTTTCTTATATTAATGTCTCCTTGTTTTAAAGTTTTCAACGAAAACCTTGTATTTGTTGTCATCTTAAAATGACTCGTATTTTTAAACCAAGAAACCCTAACTATTGCTTTTAATTTTTAAATACCTACTATTTTTCATTCAAAAGCGTAATCCTATGTTTTTTTAATGGTGGTGTCACCTCACTTTAATAAAAAACTTGATCCTATGTTTTCATTCCGTAACGCCTAATATACTCGAATCAAAACCCTAATGCTTTGTTTTGTTTTCCGTAGTCTCATTCCGTTTTTAATCAAAACACTAACCCTATCTTTCAAAACCATGATCTTTCGTTTTTCTTTCGTAAAGTATCCTATCCTTCGCTCAAAACACGAATTTTTTGTTTTTTCTTTTCTTAATAACTCCTATCTGAATATTTTTAATCAAAACCCTAATTTTAAGTTTTCTTATATTAATGTCTCCTAGTTTTAAAGTTTTCAAAGAAACTCTAGTATTTGTTGTCATCTTAAAATGACTCGTGTTTTTTAACCAAGATAACCTAATAACCCTTGCTTTTAATTTTTGAATACCTACTATTTTTCAATCAAAACCGTAATCCTATGTTTTTTTACGGTGGTGTCACCTCTCTTTAATAAAAAACTTGATCCTATGTTTTCATTCCGTAACGCCTAATATACTCGAATCAAAAGCCAAATCCTAATCCTTCCATCAAAACCCTAATGCTTTGTTTTGTTTTCGGAAGTCTCATTTCGTTTTTAATCAAAACACTAGCACTATCTTTCAAAACCATAATCTTTCGTTTTTTTTTCGTAAAGTCTCTTATCTTTGGTTCAAAACACGAATTCTTTGTTTTTTCTTTACTTAATTACTCCTATCTATATGTTTTTAATCAAAACCTAATCTTATGTTTTCTTATATTAATGTTTCCTAGTTTTAAAGTTTTCAACGAAACCCTAGTCTATGTTGTCATCTTAAAATGACTCGTATTTTTAAACCAAGAAACCCTAGCCCTTGCTTTTAATTTTTGAATACCTACTATTTTTCAATCAAAACCGTAATCCTATGTTTTTTTTATGGTGGTGTCGCCTCTCTTTAATAAAAAACTTGATCCTATGTTTTCATTCCGTTACGCCTACTATACTCAAATCAAAACCCTAATCCTAATCCTTCCAACAAAACCCTAATGCTTTGTTTTGTTTTCGAAAGTCTCAATTTGTTTTTAATCAAAACACTAGCACTATCTTTCAAAACCATAATCTTTCGTTTTTTTTTCGTAAAGTTTCCTATCTTTGGTTCAAAACACGAATTCTTTATTTTTTTTCTTTTCTTAATAACTCCTATCTATATGTTTTTAATCAAAACCCTAATCTTATGTTTTCTTATATTAATATCTCCTTGTTTTAAAGTTTTCAACGAAACCCTAGTCTTTGTTGTCATCTTAAACTGACTCGTATTTATTAGCCAAGAAACCCTAACCATTGCTTTTAATTTTTGAATAGCTACTATTTTTCAATCAAAACCGTAATCCTATGTTTTTTTAATGGTTGTGTCACCTCTCTTTAATAAAAAACTTGAAACTATGTTTTCATTCCGTAACGCATATTATACTCGAATCAAAACCCTAATCCTAATCCTTCCACCAAATCCCTAATGCTTTGATTTATTTTCGGAAGTTCCATTTTGTTTTTAATGAAAACACTAATCCTATCTTTCAAAACCATAATCTTTCATTTTTCTTTCGTAAAGTCTCACATCTTTCGTTCAAAACACGAATTCTTAGTTTTTTCTTTTCTTAATAACTCCTATCTATATGTTTTTAATCAAAACCTAATCTTATGTTTTCTTATATTAATGTCTCTTAGTTTTAAAGTTTTCAACGAAACGTTGTCATCTTAAAATGACTTGTATTTATTAACCAAGAAACCCTAACCCTTGCTTTTAACTTTTGAATACCTATTATTTTTCAATCAAAACCGTAATCCTATGTTTTTTTAATGGTGTTGTCACCTCACTTTAATAAAATATTTGATCCTATGTTTTCATTCCGTATCGCCTACTATACTCGAATCAAAACCATAATCCTAATCCTTCCACCAAAACCCTAATGCTTTGTTTTGTTTTCGGAAATCACATTTTGTTTCTAATCAAAACACTAGCACTATCTTTCAAAACCATAATCTTTCGTTTTTCTTTCGTAAAGTCTCCCATCTTTGGTTCAAAACACGAATTCTTTGTTTTTTCTTTACTTAATAACTCCTATCTATATGTTTTTAATCAAAACCTAATCTTATGTTTTCTTATATTAATGTCTCCAAGTTTTAAAGTTTTCAACGAAACCCTGGTCTTTGTTGTCATCTGAAAATGAGTCGTATTTATTAACCAAGAAACCCTAACCCTTGCTTTTAACTTTTGAATACCTACTATTTTTCAATCAAAACCGTAATCCTATGTTTTTTAAATGGTGCTGTCACCTCCCTTTAATAAAAAATTTGATCCTATGTTTTCATTCCGTATCGCCTACCATACTCGAATCAAAACCCTAATCCTAATCCTTCCAACAAAACCCTAATCCTTTGTTTTGTTTTCGGAAGTCTCATTTTGTTTTTAATCAAAACACTAGCACTATCTTTAAAAACCATAATCTTTCGTTTTTTTTTCGTAAAGCCTCCTATCTTTGGTTCAAAACACGAATTCTTTGTTTTTTCTTTTCTTAATAACTCCTATCTATATGTTTTTAATCAAAAACCTAATCTTATGTTTTCTTATATTAATGTCTCCTAGTTTTAAAGTTTTCAACGAAACCCTAGTCTTTGTTGTTATCTTAAAATAACTCGTATTTTTTAGCCAAGAAACCCTAACCATTGCTTTTAATTTTTGAATAGCTACTATTTTTCAATCAAAACCGTAATCCTATGTTTTTTAAATGGTGGTGTCACCTCTCTTTAATAAAAAACTTGAAACTATGTTTTCATTCCGTAACGCATATTATACTCGAATCAAAACAGTAATCCTAATCCTTCCACCAAATCCCTAATGCTTTGGTTTGTTTTCGGAAGTTCCATTTTGTTTTTAATGAAAACACTAATCCTATCTTTCAAAACCATAATCTTTCATTTTTCTTTCGTAAAGTCTCACATCTTTCGTTCAAAACACGAATTCTTTGTTTTTTCTTTTCTTAATAACTCCTATCTATATGTTTTTAATCAAAACCTAATCTTATGTTTTTTTATATTAATGTCTCCTAGTTTTAAAGTTTTCAACGAAACCCTAGTCTTTGTTGTCATCTTAAAATGACTTGTATTTATTAACCAAGAAACCCTAACCCTTGCTTTTAACTTATGAATACCTACTATTTTTCAATCAAAACCGTAATCCTATGTTTTTTTAATGGTGCTGTCACCTCCCTTTAATAAAAAATTTGATCCTATGTTTTCATTCCGTATCGCCTACTATACTCGAATCAAAACCATAATCCTAATCCTTCCACCAAAACCCTAATGCTTTGTTTTGTTTTCGGAAATCTCATTTTGTTTCTAATCAAAACACTAGGACTATCTTTCAAAACCATAATTTTTCGTTTTTCTTTCGTAAAGTCTCCCACCTTTGGTTCAAAACACGAATTCTTTGTTTTTTCTTTACTTAATAACTCCTATCTATATGTTTTTAATCAAAACCTAATCTTATGTTTTCTTATATTAATGTTTCCTAGTTTTAAAGTTTTCAACGAAACCCTAGTCTTTGTTGCAATCTTAAAATGACTCGTATTTTTAAACCAAGAAACCCTAACCCTTGCTTTTAATTTTTGAATACCTATTATTTTTCAATCAAAACCGTAATCCTATATTTTTTTATGGTGGTGTCGCCTCTCTTTAATAAAAAACTTGATCCTATGTTTTCATTCCGTAACGCCTACTATACTCGAATCAAAACACTAATCCTAATCCTTCCAACAAAACCCTAATGCTTTGTTTTGTTTTCGGAAGTATAATTTTGTTTTTAATCAAAACACTAGCACAATCTTTCAAAACCATAATCTTTCGTTTTTTTTTTCGTAAAGTCTCCTATCTTTGGTTCAAAACACGAATTCTTTGTTTTTTCTTTTCTTAATAACTCCTATCTATATGTTTTTAATCAAAAACCTAATCTTATGTTTTCTCATATTAATGTCTCCTTGTTTTAAAGTTTTCAACGAAACCCTAGTCTTTGTTGTCATCTTAAAATGACTCGTATTTTTTAGCCAAGAAACCCTAACCATTGCTTTTAATTTTTGAATAGCTACTATTTTTCAATCAAAACCGTAATCCTATGTTTTTTTAATGGTGGTGTCACCTCTCTTTAATAAAAAACTTGATACTATGTTTTCATTCCGTAACGCATAATATACTCGAATCAAAACCCTAATCCTAATCCTTCCACCAAATCCCTAATGCTTTGTTTTATTTTCGGAAGTCCCATTTTGTTTTTAATGAAAACACTAATCCTATCTTTCAAAACCATAATCTTTCATTTTTCTTACGTAAAGTCTCACATCTTTCGTTGAAAACACGAATTCTTTGTTTTTTCTTTTCTTAATAACTCCTATCTATATGTTTTTAATCAAAACCCTAATCTTATGTTTTCTTATATTAATGTCTCCTAGTTTTAAAGTTTTCAACGAAACCCTAGCCTTTGTTGTCATCTTAAAATGACTCGTATTTATTAACCAAGAAACACTAACCCTTGCTTTTAACTTTTGAATACATACTATTTTTCAATCAAAAATGTAATCCTATGTTTTTTTAATGGTGCTGTCACCTCCCTTTAATAAAAAATTTGATCCTATGTTTTCATTCCGTATCGCCTACTATACTCGAATCAAAACCATAATCCTAATCCTTCCATCAAAACCCTAATGCTTTGTTTTGTTTTCGGAAATCTCATTTTGTTTCTAATCAAAACACTAGCACTATCTTTCAAAACCATAATCTTTCGTTTTTCTTTCGTAAAGTCTCCCATCTTTGGTTCAAAACACGAATTCTTTGTTTTTTCTTTTCTTAATAACTCCTATCTATATGTTTTTAATCAAAACCCTAATCTTATGTTTTCTTATATTAATGTCTCCTAGTTTTATAGTTTTCAACGAAACCCTAGTCTTTGTTGTCATCTTAAAATGACTCGTGTTTTTAAAGAAATAAACCCTAACCCTTGCTTTTAATTTTTGAATACCTACTATTTTTCAATCAAAAATGTAATCCTATGTTTTTTTAATGGTGCTGTCACCTCCCTTTAATAAAAAATTTGATCCTATGTTTTCATTCCGTATCGCCTACTATACTCGAATCAAAACCATAATCCTAATCCTTCCATCAAAACCCTAATGCTTTGTTTTGTTTTCGGAAATCTCATTTTGTTTCTAATCAAAACACTAGCACTATCTTTCAAAACCATAATCTTTCGTTTTTCTTTCGTAAAGTCTCCCATCTTTTGTTCAAAACACGAATTTTTTGTTTTTTCTTTTCTTAATAACTCCTATCTATATGTTTTTAATCAAAACCCTAATCTTATGTTTTCTTATATTAATGTCTCCTAGTTTTATAGTTTTCAACGAAACCCTAGTCTTTGTTGTCATCTTAAAATGACTCGTGTTTTTAAAGAAATAAACCCTAACCCTTGCTTTTAATTTTTGAATACCTACTATTTTTCAATCAAAAATGTAATCCTATGTTTTTTTAATGGTGCTGTCACCTCCCTTTAATAAAAAATTTTATCCTATGTTTTCATTGCGTATCGCCTACTATACTCGAATCAAAACCTTAATCCTAATCCTTCCATCAAAACCCTAATGCTTTGTTTTGTTTTCGGAAGTCTCATTTTGTTTTTAATCAAAACACTAGCACAATCTTTCAAAACCATAATCTTTCGTTTTTTCTTTCGTAAAGTCTCCTATCTTTGGTTCAAAACACGAATTCTTTGTTTTTTCTTTTCTTAATAACTCCTATCTATATGTTTCTAATCAAAAACCTAATCTTATATTTTCTTATATTAAAGTCTCCTTGTTTTAAAGTTTTCAACGAAACCGTAGTCTTTGTTGTCATCTTAAAATGACTTGTATTTTTTAGCCAAGAAACCCTAACCATTGCTTTTAATTTTTGAATAGCTACTATTTTTCAATCAAAACCGTAATATTATGTTTTTTTAATGATGGTGTCAACTCTCTTTAATAAAAAACTTGATACTATGTTTTCATTCCGTAACGCATAATATACTCGAATCAAAACCCTAATCCTAATCCTTCCACCAAATCCCTAATGCTTTGTTTTGTTTTCGGAAGTCCCATTTTGTTTTTAATGAAAACACTAATCCTATCTTTCAAAACCATAATCTTTCCTTTTTCTTTCATAAAGTCTCACATCTTTCGTTCAAAACACGAATTCTTTGTTTTTTCTTTTCTTAATAACTCCTATCTATATGTTTTTAATCAAAACCCTAATCTTATGTTTTCTTATATTAATGTCTCCTAGTTTTAAAGTTTTCAACGAAACCCTAGTCTTTGTTGTCATCTTAAAATGACTCGTATTTATTAACCAAGAAACCATAACCCTTGCTTTTAACTTTTGAATACCTACTATTTTTCAATCAAAACCGTAATCCTATGTTTTTTTAATGGTGCTGTCACCTCCCTTTAATAAAAAATTTGATCCTATGTTTTCATTCCGTATCGCCTACTATACTCGAATCAAAACCATAATCCTAATCCTTCCATCAAAACACTAATGCTTTGTTTTGTTTTCGGAAATCTCATTTTGTTTCTAATCAAAACACTAGCACTATCTTTCAAAACCATAATCTTTCATTTTTCTTTCGTAAATTCTCCCATCTTTGGTTCAAAACACGAATTCTTTGTTTTTTCTTTTCTTAATAACTCCTATCTATATGTTTTTAATCAAAACCCTAATCTTATGTTTTCTTATATTAATGTCTCCTAGTTTTATAGTTTTCAACGAAACCCTAGTCTTTGTTGTCATCTTAAAATGACTCGTGTTTTTAAAGAAATAAACCCTAACCCTTGCTTTTAATTTTTGAATACCTATTATATTTCAATCAAAACCATAATCCTATGTTTTTTTTCTGGTGGTGTCGCCTCTATTTAATAAAAAATTTTATCCTAAGTTTTCATTGCGTATCGCCTACTATACTCGAATCAAAACCTTAATCCTAATCCTTCCATCAAAACCCTAATGCTTTGTTTTGTTTTCGGAAGTCTCATTTTGTTTTTAATCAAAACACTAGCACAATCTTTCAAAACCATAATCTTTCGTTTTTTCTTTCGTAAAGTCTCCTATCTTTGGTTCAAAACACGAATTCTTTGTTTTTTCTTTTCTTAATAACTCCTATCTATATGTTTCTAATCAAAAACCTAATCTTATATTTTCTTATATTAAAGTCTCCTTGTTTTAAAGTTTTCAACGAAAGCGTAGTCTTTGTTGTCATCTTAAAATGACTCGTATTTTTTAGCCAAGAAACCCTAACCATTGCTTTTAATTTTTGAATAGCTACTATTTTTCAATCAAAACCGTAATCCTATGTTTTTTTAATGATGGTGTCACCTCTCTTTAATAAAAAACTTGATACTATGTTTTCATTCCGTAACGCATAATATACTCGAATCAAAACCCTAATGCTAATCCTTCCACCAAATCCCTAATGCTTTGTTTTGTTTTCGGAAGTCCCATTTTGTTTTTAATGAAAACACTAATCCTATCTTTCAAAACCATAATCTTTCATTTTTCTTTCGTAAAGTCTCACATCTTTCGTTGAAAACACGAATTCTTTGTTTTTTCTTTTCTTAATAACTCCTATCTATATGTTTTTAATCAAAACCCTAATCTTATGTTTTCTTATATTAATGTCTCCTAGTTTTAAAGTTTTCAACGAAACCCTAGCCTTTGTTGTCATCTTAAAATGACTCGTATTTATTAACCAAGAAACACTAACCCTTGCTTTTAACTTTTGAATACATACTATTTTTCAATCAAAAATGTAATCCTATGTTTTTTTAATGGTGCTGTCACCTCCCTTTAATAAAAAATTTGATCCTATGTTTTCATTCCGTATCGCCTACTATACTCGAATCAAAACCATAATCCTAATCCTTCCATCAAAACCCTAATGCTTTGTTTTGTTTTCGGAAATCTCATTTTGTTTCTAATCAAAACACTAGCACTATCTTTCAAAACCATAATCTTTCGTTTTTCTTTCGTAAAGTCTCCCATCTTTGGTTCAAAACACGAATTCTTTGTTTTTTCTTTTCTTAATAACTCCTATCTATATGTTTTTAATCAAAACCCTAATCTTATGTTTTCTTATATTAATGTCTCCTAGTTTTATAGTTTTCAACGAAACCCTAGTCTTTGTTGTCATCTTAAAATGACTCGTGTTTTTAAAGAAATAAACCCTAACCCTTGCTTTTAATTTTTGAATACCTACTATTTTTCAATCAAAAATGTAATCCTATGTTTTTTTAATGGTGCTGTCACCTCCCTTTAATAAAAAATTTGATCCTATGTTTTCATTTCGTATCGCCTACTATACTCGAATCAAAACCATAATCCTAATCCTTCCATCAAAACCCTAATGCTTTGTTTTGTTTTCGGAAATCTCATTTTGTTTCTAATCAAAACACTAGCACTATCTTTCAAAACCATAATCTTTCGTTTTTCTTTCGTAAAGTATCCCATCTTTGGTTCAAAACACGAATTCTTTGTTTTTTCTTTTCTTAATAACTCCTATCTATATGTTTTTAATCAAAACCCTAATCTTATGTTTTCTTATATTAATGTCTCCTAGTTTTATAGTTTTCAACGAAACCCTAGTCTTTGTTGTCATCTTAAAATGACTCGTGTTTTTAAAGAAATAAACCCTAACCCTTGCTTTTAATTTTTGAATACCTATTATATTTCAATCAAAACCATAATCCTATGTTTTTTTTATGGTGGTGTCAACTCTCTTTAATAAAAAATTTTATCCTATGTTTTCATTCCGTATCGCCTACTATACTCGAATCAAAACCTTAATCCTAATCCTTCCATCAAAACCCTAATGCTTTGTTTTGTTTTCGGAAGTCTCATTTTGTTTTTAATCAAAACACTAGCACAATCTTTCAAAACCATAATCTTTCGTTTTTTCTTTCGTAAAGTCTCCTATCTTTGGTTCAAAACACGAATTCTTTGTTTTTTCTTTTCTTAATAACTCCTATCTATATGTTTTTAATCAAAAACCTAATCTTATGTTTTCTTATAATAATGTCTCCTTGTTTTAAAGTTTTCAACGAAACCCTAGTCTTTGTTGTCATCTTAAAATGACTCGTATTTTTTAGCCAAGAAACCCTAACCATTGCTTTTAATTTTTGAATAGCTACTATTTTTCAATCAAAACCGTAATCCTATGTTTTTTTAATGATGGTGTCAACTCTCTTTAATAAAAAACTTGATACTATGTTTTCATTCCGTAACGCATAATATACTCGAATCAAAACCCTAATCCTAATCCTTCCACCAAATCCCTAATGCTTTGTTTTGTTTTCGGAAGTCCCATTTTGTTTTTAATGAAAAAACTAATCCTATCTTTCAAAACCACAATCTTTCCTTTTTCTTTCGTAAAGTCTCACATCTTTCGTTCAAAACACGAATTCTTTGTTTTTTCTTTTCTTAATAACTCCTATCTATATGTTTTTAATCAAAACCCTAATCTTATGTTTTCTTATATTAATGTCTCCTAGTTTTAAAGTTTTCAACGAAACCCTAGTCTTTGTTGTCATCTTAAAATGACTCGTATTTATTAACCAAGAAACCCTAACCCTTGCTTTTAACTTTTGAATACCTACTATTTTTGAATCAAAACCGTAATCCTATTTTTTTTTTAATGGTGCTGTCACCTCCCTTTAATAAAAAATTTGATCCTGTGTTTTCATTCCGTATCGCCTACTATACTCGAATCAAAACCATAATCCTAATCCTTCCATCAAAACCCTAATGCTTTGTTTTGTTTTCGGAAATCTCATTTTGTTTCTAATCAAAACACTAGCACTATCTTTCAAAACCATAATCTTTCATTTTTCTTTCGTAAAATCTCCCATCTTTGGTTCAAAACACGAATTCTTTGTTTTTTCTTTTCTTAATAACTCCTATCTATATGTTTTTAATCAAAACCCTAATCTTATGTTTTCTTATATTAATGTCTCCTACTTTTATAGTTTTCAACGAAACCCTAGTCTTCCTTGTCATCTTAAAATGACTCGTGTTTTTAAAGAAATAAACCCTAACCCTTGCTTTTAATTTTTGAATACCTATTATATTTCAATCAAAACCATAATCCTATGTTTTTTTATGGTGGTGTCAACTCTCTTTAATAAAAAATTTTATCCTATGTTTTCATTCCGTATCGCCTACTATACTCGAATCAAAACCTTAATCCTAATCCTTCCATCAAAACCCTAATGCTTTGTTTTGTTTTCGGAAGTCTCATTTTGTTTTTAATCAAAACACTAGCACAATCTTTCAAAACCATAATCTTTCGTTTTTTCTTTCGTAAAGTCTCCTATCTTTGGTTCAAAACACGAATTCTTTGTTTTTTCTTTTCTTAATAACTCCTATCTATATGTTTTTAATCAAAAGCATAATCTTATGTTTTCTTATATTAATGTCTCCTTGTTTTAAAGTTTTCAACGAAACCCTAGTCTTTGTTGTCATCTTAAAATGACTCGTATTTTTTAGCCAAGAAACCCTAACCATTGCTTTTAATTTTTGAATAGCTACTATTTTTCAATCAAAACCGTAATCCTATGTTTTTTTAATGATGGTGTCACCTCTCTTTAATAGAAAACTTGATACTATGTTTTCATTCCGTAACGCATAATATACTCGAATCAAAACCCTAATCCTAATCCTTCCACCAAATCCCTAATGCTTTGTTTTGTTTTCGGAAGTCCCATTTTGTTTTTAATGAAAAAACTAATCCTATCTTTCAAAACCACAATCTTTCTTTTTTCTTTCGTAAAGTCTCACATCTTTCGTTCAAAACACGAATTCTTTGTTTTTTCTTTTCTTAATAACTCCTATCTATATGTTTTTAATCAAAACCCTAATCTTATGTTTTCTTATATTAATGTCTCCTAGTTTTAAAGTTTTCAACGAAACCCTAGTCTTTGTTGTCATCTTAAAATGACTCGTATTTATTAACCAAGAAACCCTAACCCTTGCTTTTAACTTTTGAATACCTACTATTTTTCAATCAAAACCGTAATCCTATGTTTTTTTAATGGTGCTGTCACCTCCCTTTAATAAAAAATTTGATCCTATGTTTTCATTCTGTATCGCCTACTATACTCGAATCAAAACCATAATCCTAATCCTTCCATCAAAACCCTAATGCTTTGTTTTGTTTTCGGAAATCTCAATTTGTTTCTAATCAAAACACTAGCACTATCTTTCAAAACCATATTCTTTCGTTTTTCATTCGTAAAGTCTCCCATCTTTGGTTCAAAACACGAATTCTTTGTTTTTTCTTTTCTTAATAACTCCTATCTATATGTTTTTAATCAAAACCCTAATCTTATGTTTTCTTATATTAATGTCTCCTAGTTTTATAGTTTTCAACGAAACCCTAGTCTTTGTTGTCATCTTAAAATGACTCGTGTTTTTAAAGAAATAAACCCTAACCCTTGCTTTTAATTTTTGAATACCTATTATATTTCAATCAAAACCATAATCCTATGTTTTTTTATGGTGGTGTCAACTCTCTTTAATAAAATATTTTATCCTATGTTTTCATTCCGTATCGCCTACTATACTCGAATCAAAACCTTAATCCTAATCCTTCCATCAAAACCCTAATGCTTTGTTTTGTTTTCGGAAGTCTCATTTTGTTTTTAATCAAAACACTAGCACAATCTTTCAAAACCATAATCTTTCGTTTTTTCTTTCGTAAAGTCTCCTATCTTTGGTTCAAAACACGAATTCTTTGTTTTTTCTTTTCTTAATAACTCCTATCTATATGTTTTTAATCAAAAACCTAATGTTATGTTTTCTTATATTAATGTCTCCTTGTTTTAAAGTTTTCAACGAAACCCTAGTCTTTGTTGTCATCTTAAAATGACTCGTACTTTTTAGCCAAGAAACCCTAACCATTGCTTTTAATTTTTGAATAGCTACTATTTTTCAATCAAAACCGTAATCCTATGTTTTTTTAATGGTGGTGTCACCTCTCTTTAATAAAAAACTTGATACTATGTTTTCATTCCGTAACGGATAATATACTCGAATCAAAACCCTAATCCTAATCCTTCCACCAAATCCCTAATGCTTTGTTTTGTTTTCGGAAGTCCCATTTTGTTTTTAATGAAAACACTAATCCTATCTTTCAAAACCATAATCTTTCCTTTTTCTTTCGTAAAGTCTCACATCTTTCGTTCAAAACACGAATTCTTTGTTTTTTCTTTTCTTAATAACTCCTATCTATATGTTTTTAATCAAAACCCTAATCTTATGTTTTCTTATATTAATGTCTCCTAGTTTTAAAGTTTTCAACGAAACCCTGGTCTTTGTTGTCATCTTAAAATGACTCGTATTTATTAACCAAGAAACCCTAACCCTTGCTTTTAACTTTTGAATACCTACTATTTTTCAATCAAAACTGTAATCCTATGTTTTTTTAATGGTGCTGTCACCTCCCTTTAATAAAAAATTTGATCCTATGTTTTCATTCCGTATCGCCTACTATACTCGAATCAAAACCATAATCCTAATCCTTCCATCAAAACCCTAATGCTTTGTTTTGTTTTCGGAAATCTCATTTTGTTTCTAATCAAAATACTAGCACTATCTTTCAAAACCATAATCTTTCGTTTTTCTTTCGTAAAGTCTCCCATCTTTGGTTCAAAACACGAATTCTTTGTTTTTTCTTTTCTTAATAACTCCTATCTATATGTTTTTAATCAAAACCCTAGTCTTATGTTTTCTTATATTAATGTCTCCTAGTTTTATAGTTTTCAACGAAACCCTAGTCTTTGTTGTCATCTTAAAATGACTCGTGTTTTTAAAGAAATAAACCCTAACCCTTGCTTTTAATTTTTGAATACCTATTATATTTCAATCAAAACCATAATCCTATGTTTTTTTATGGTGGTGTCAACTCTCTTTAATAAAAAATTTTATCCTATGTTTTCATTCCGTATCGCCTACTATGCTCGAATCAAAACCTTAATCCTAATCCTTCCATCAAAACCCTAATGCTTTGTTTTGTTTTCGGAAGTCTCATTTTGTTTTTAATCAAAACACTAGCACAATCTTTCAAAACCATAATCTTTCGTTTTTTCTTTCGTAAAGTCTCCTATCTTTGGTTCAAAACACGAATTCTTTGTTTTTTCTTTTCTTAATAACTCCTATCTATATGTTTTTAATCAAAAACCTAATGTTATGTTTTCTTATATTAATGTCTCCTTGTTTTAAAGTTTTCAACGAAACCCTAGTATTTGTTGTCATCTTAAAATGACTCGTATTTTTTAGCCAAGAAACCCTAACCATTGCTTTTAATTTTTGAATAGCTACTATTTTTCAATCAAAACCGTAATCCTATGTTTTTTTATTGATGGTGTCACCTCTCTTTAATAAAAAACTTGATACTATGTTTTCATTCCGTAACGCATAATATACTCGAATCAAAACCCTAATCCTAATCCTTCCACCAAATCCCTAATGCTTTGTTTTGTTTTCGGAAGTCCCATTTTGTTTTTAATGAAAACACTAATCCTATCTATCAAAACCATAATCTTTCCTTTTTCTTTCGTAAAGTCTCACATCTTTCGTTCAAAACACGAATTCTTTGTTTTTTCTTTTCTTAATAACTCCTATCTATATGTTTTTAATCAAAACCCTAATCTTATGTTTTCTTATATTAATGTCTCCTAGTTTTATAGTTTTCAACGAAACCCTAGTCTTTGTTGTCATCTTAAAATGACTCGTGTTTTTAAAGAAATAAACCCTAACCCTTGCTTTTAATTTTTGAATACCTATTATATTTCAATCAAAACCATAATCCTATGTTTTTTTATGGTGGTGTCAACTCTCTTTAATAAAAAATTTTATCCTATGTTTTCATTCCATATCGCCTACTATACTCGAATCAAAACCATAATCCTAATCCTTCCATCAAAACCCTAATGCTTTGTTTTGTTTTCGGAAATCTCATTTTGTTTCTAATCAAAACACTAGCACTATCTTTCAAAACCATATTCTTTCGTTTTTCTTTCGTAAAGTCTCCCATCTTTGGTTCAAAACACGAATTCTTTGTTTTTTCTTTTCTTAATAACTCCTATCTATATGTTTTTAATCAAAACCCTAATCTTATGTTTTCTTATATTAATGTCTCCTAGTTATATAGTTTTCAACGAAACCCTAGTCTTTGTTGTCATCTTAAAATGACTCGTGTTTTTAAAGAAATAAACCCTAACCCTTGCTTTTAATTTTTGAATACCTATTATATTTCAATCAAAACCATAATCCTATGTTTTTTTATGGTGGTGTCAACTCTCTTTAATAAAAAATTTTATCCTATGTTTTCATTCCGTATCGCCTACTTTACTCGAATCAAAACCTTAATCCTAATCCTTCCATCAAAACCCTAATGTTTTGTTTTGTTTTCGAAAGTCTCATTTTGTTTTTAATCAAAACACTAGCACAATCTTTCAAAACCATAATCTTTCGTTTTTTCTTTCGTAAAGTCTCCTATCTTTGGTTCAAAACACGAATTCTGTGTTTTTTCTTTTCTTAATAACTCCTATCTATATGTTTTTAATCAAAAACCTAATCTTATGTTTTGTTATATTAAAGTCTCCTTGTTTTAAAGTTTTCAACGAAACCCTAGTCTTTGTTGTCATCTTAAAATGACTCGTATTTTTTAGCCAAGAAACCCTAACCATTGCTTTTAATTTTTGAATAGCTACTATTTTTCAATCAAAACCGTAATCCTATGTTTTTTTAATGGTGGTGTCACCTCTCTTTAATAAAAAACTTGATACTATGTTTTCATTCCGTAACGCATAATATACTCGAATCAAAACCCTAATCCTAATCCTTCCACCAAATCCCTAATGCTTTGTTTTGTTTTCGGAAGTCCCATTTTGTTTTTAATGAAAACACTAATCCTATCTTTCAAAACCATAATCTTTCCTTTTTCTTTCGTAAAGTCTCACATCTTTCGTTCAAAACACGAATTCTTTGTTTTTTCTTTTCTTAATAACTCCTATCTATATGTTTTTAATCAAAACCCTAATCTTATGTTTTCTTATATTAATGTCTCCTAGTTTTAAAGTTTTCAACGAAACCCTAGTCTTTGTTGTCATCTTAAAATGACTCGTATTTATTAACCAAGAAACCCTAACCCTTGCTTTTAACTTTTGAATACCTACTATTTTTCAATCAAAACTGTAATCCTATGTTTTTTTAATGGTGCTGTCACCTCCCTTTAATAAAAAATTTGATCCTATGTTTTCATTCCGTATCGCCTACTATACTCGAATCAAAACCATAATCCTAATCCTTCCATCAAAACCCTAATGCTTTGTTTTGTTTTCGGAAATCTCATTTTGTTTCTAATCAAAACACTAGCACTATCTTTCAAAACCATAATCTTTCGTTTTTCTTTCGTAAAGTCTCCCATCTTTGGTTCAAAACACGAATTCTTTGTTTTTTCTTTTCTTAATAACTCCTATCTATATGTTTTTAATCAAAACCCTAATCTTATGTTTTCTTATATTAATGTCTCCTAGTTTTATAGTTTTCAACGAAACCCTAGTCTTTGTTGTCATCTTAAAATGACTCGTGTTTTTAAAGAAATAACCCTAACCCTTGCTTTTAATTTTTGAATACCTATTATATTTCAATCAAAACCATAATCCTATGTTTTTTTATGGTGGTGTCAACTCTCTTTAATAAAAAATTTTATCCTATGTTTTCATTCCGTATCGCCTACTATACTCGAATCAAAACCTTAATCCTAATCCTTCCATCAAAACCCTAATGCTTTGTTTTGTTTTCGGAAGTCTCATTTTGTTTTTAATCAAAACACTAGCACAATCTTTCAAAACCATAATCTTTCGTTTTTTCTTTCGTAAAGTCTCCTATCTTTGGTTCAAAACACGAATTCTTTGTTTTTTCTTTTCTTAATAACTCCTATCTATATGTTTTTAATCAAAAACCTAATCTTATGTTTTCTTATATTAAAGTCTCCTTGTTTTAAAGTTTTCAACGAAACCGTAGTCTTTGTTGTCATCTTAAAATGACTCGTATTTTTTAGCCAAGAAACACTAACCATTGCTTTTAATTTTTGAATAGCTACTATTTTTCAATCAAAACCGTAATCCTATGTTTTTTTAATGGTGGTGTCACCTCTCTTTAATAAAAAACTTGATACTATGTTTTCATTCCGTAACGCATAATATACTCGAATCAAAACCCTAATCCTAATCCTTCCACCAAATCCCTAATGCTTTGTTTTGTTTTCGGAAGTCCCATTTTGTTTTTAATGAAAACACTAATCCTATCTTTCAAAACCATAATCTTTCCTTTTTCTTTCGTAAAGTCTCACATCTTTCGTTCAAAACACGAATTCTTTGTTTTTTCTTTTCTTAATAACTCCTATCTATATGTTTTTAATCAAAACCCTAATCTTATGTTTTCTTATATTAATGTCTCCTAGTTTATAGTTTTCAACGAAACCCTAGTCTTTGTTGTCATCTTAAAATGACTCGTGTTTTTAAAGAAATAAACCCTAACCCTTGCTTTTAATTTTTGAATACCTATTATATTTCAATCAAAACCATAATCCTATGTTTTTTTATGGTGGTGTCAACTCTCTTTAATAAAAAATTTTATCCTATGTTTTCATTCCGTATCGCCTACTATACTCGAATCAAAACCTTAATCCTAATCCTTCCATCAAAACCCTAATGCTTTGTTTTGTTTTCGGAAGTCTCATTTTGTTTTTAATCAAAACACTAGCACAATCTTTCAAAACCATAATCTTTCGTTTTTTCTTTCGTAAAGTCTCCTATCTTTGGTTCAAAACACGAATTCTTTGTTTTTTCTTTTCTTAATAACTCCTATCTATATGTTTTTAATCAAAAACCTAATCTTATGTTTTCTTATATTAATGTCTCCTTGTTTTAAAGTTTTCAACGAAACCCGTAGTCTTTGTTGTCATCTTAAAATGACTCGTATTTTTTAGCCAAGAAACCCTAACCATTGCTTTTAATTTTTGAATAGCTACTATTTTTCAATCAAAACCGTAATCCTATGTTTTTTTAATGGATGGTGTCACCTCTCTTTGAATAAAAAACTTGATACTATGTTTTCATTCCGTAACGCATAATATACTCGAATCAAAACCCTAATCCTAATCCTTCCACCAAATCCCTAATGCTTTGTTTTGTTTTCGGAAGTCCCATTTTGTTTTTAATGAAAACACTAATCCTATCTATCAAAACCATAATCTTTCCTTTTTCTTTCGTAAAGTCTCACATCTTTCGTTCAAAACACGAATTCTTTGTTTTTTCTTTTCTTAATAACTCCTATCTATATGTTTTTAATCAAAACCCTAATCTTATGTTTTCTTATATTAATGTCTCCTAGTTTTAAAGTTTTCAACGAAACCCTAGTCTTTGTTGTCATCTTAAAATGACTCGTATTTATTAACTAAGAAACCCTAACCCTTGCTTTTAACTTTTGAATACCTACTATTTTTCAATCAAAACTGTAATCCTATGTTTTTTTAATGGTGCTGTCACCTCCCTTTAATAAAAAATTTGATCCTATGTTTTCATTCCGTATTCGCCTACTATACTCGAATCAAAACCATAATCCTAATCCTTCCATCAAAACCCTAATGCTTTGTTTTGTTTTCGGAAATCTCATTTTGTTTCTAATCAAAACACTAGCACTATCTTTCAAAACCATAATCTTTCGTTTTTCTTTCGTAAAGTCTCCCATCTTTGGTTCAAAACACGAATTCTTTGTTTTTTCTTTTCTTAATAACTCCTATCTATATGTTTTTAATCAAAACCCTAATCTTATGTTTTCTTATATTAATGTCTCCTAGTTATATAGTTTTCAACGAAACCCTAGTCTTTGTTGTCATCTTAAAATGACTCGTGTTTTTAAAGAAATAAACCCTAACCCTTGCTTTTAATTTTTGAATACCTATTATATTTCAATCAAAACCATAATCCTATGTTTTTTTATGGTGGTGTCAACTCTCTTTAATAAAAAATTTTATCCTATGTTTTCATTCCGTATCGCCTACTTACTCGAATCAAAACCTTAATCCTAATCCTTCCATCAAAACCCTAATGCTTTGTTTTGTTTTCGGAAGTCTCATTTTGTTTTTAATCAAAACACTAGCACAATCTTTCAAAACCATAATCTTTCGTTTTTTCTTTCGTAAAGTCTCCTATCTTTGGTTCAAAACACGAATTCTTTGTTTTTTCTTTTCTTAATAACTCCTATCTATATGTTTTTAATCAAAAACCTAATCTTATGTTTTCTTATATTAATGTCTCCTTGTTTTAAAGTTTTCAACGAAACCCTAGTTTTGTTGTCATCTTAAAATGACTCGTATTTTTTAGCCAAGAAACACTAACCATTGCTTTTAATTTTTGAATAGCTACTTATTTTTCAATCAAAACCGTAATCCTATGTTTTTTTAATGATGGTGTCACCTCTCTTTAATAAAAAACTTGATACTATGTTTTCATTCCGTAACGCATAATATACTCGAATCAAAACCCTAATCCTAATCCTTCCACCAAATCCCTAATGCTTTGTTTTGTTTTCGGAAGTCCCATTTTGTTTTTAATGAAAACACTAATCCTATCTATCAAAACCATAATCTTTCCTTTTTCTTTCGTAAAGTCTCACATCTTTCGTTCAAAACACGAATTCTTTGTTTTTTCTTTTCTTAATAACTCCTATCTATATGTTTTTAATCAAAACCCTAATCTTATGTTTTCTTATATTAATGTCTCCTAGTTTTAAAGTTTTCAACGAAACCCTAGTCTTTGTTGTCATCTTAAAATGACTCGTATTTATTAACCAAGAAACCCTAACCCTTGCTTTTAACTTTTGAATACCTACTATTTTTCAATCAAAACTGTAATCCTATGTTTTTTTAATGGTGCTGTCACCTCCCTTTAATAAAAAATTTGATCCTATGTTTTCATTCCGTATCGCCTACTATACTCGAATCAAAACCATAATCCTAATCCTTCCATCAAAACCCTAATGCTTTGTTTTGTTTTCGGAAATCTCATTTTGTTTCTAATCAAAACACTAGCACTATCTTTCAAAACCATAATCTTTCGTTTTTCTTTCGTAAAGTCTCCCATCTTTGGTTCAAAACACGAATTCTTTGTTTTTTCTTTTCTTAATAACTCCTATCTATATGTTTTTAATCAAAACCCTAATCTTATGTTTTCTTATATTAATGTCTCCTAGTTTATAGTTTTCAACGAAACCCTAGTCTTTGTTGTCATCTTAAAATGACTCGTGTTTTTAAAGAAATAAACCCTAACCCTTGCTTTTAATTTTTGAATACCTATTATATTTCAATCAAAACCATAATCCTATGTTTTTTTATGGTGGTGTCAACTCTCTTTAATAAAAAATTTTATCCTATGTTTTCATTCCGTATCGCCTACTATACTCGAATCAAAACCTTAATCCTAATCCTTCCATCAAAACCCTAATGCTTTGTTTTGTTTTCGGAAGTCTCATTTTGTTTTTAATCAAAACACTAGCACAATCTTTCAAAACCATAATCTTTCGTTTTTTCTTTCGTAAAGTCTCCTATCTTTGGTTCAAAACACGAATTCTTTGTTTTTTCTTTTCTTAATAACTCCTATCTATATGTTTTTAATCAAAAACCTAATCTTATGTTTTCTTATATTAATGTCTCCTTGTTTTAAAGTTTTCAACGAAACCCTAGTATTTGTTGTCATCTTAAAATGACTCGTATTTTTTAGCCAAGAAACACTAACCATTGCTATTAATTTTTGAATAGCTACTATTTTTCAATCAAAACCGTAATCCTATGTTTTTTTAATGGATGGTGTCACCTCTCTTTGATAAAAAACTTGATACTATGTTTTCATTCCGTAACGCATAATATACTCGAATCAAAACCCTAATCCTAATCCTTCCACCAAATCCCTAATGCTTTGTTTTGTTTTCGGAAGTCCCATTTTGTTTTTAATGAAAACACTAATCCTATCTATCAAAACCATAATCTTTCCTTTTTCTTTCGTAAAGTCTCACATCTTTCGTTCAAAACACGAATTCTTTGTTTTTTCTTTTCTTAATAACTCCTATCTATATGTTTTTAATCAAAACCCTAATCTTATGTTTTCTTATATTAATGTCTCCTAGTTTTATAGTTTTCAACGAAACCCTAGTCTTTGTTGTCATCTTAAAATGACTCGTATTTATTAACAAGAATACCCTAACCCTTGCTTTTAACTTTTGAATACCTACTATTTTTCAATCAAAACCATAATCCTATGTTTTTTTAATGGTGCTGTCACCTCCTTTAATAAAAAATTTGATCCTATGTTTTCATTCCGTATCGCCTACTATACTCGAATCAAAACCATAATCCTAATCCTTCCATCAAAACCCTAATGCTTTGTTTTGTTTTCGGAAATCTCATTTTGTTTCTAATCAAAACACTAGCACTATCTTTCAAAACCATAATCTTTCGTTTTTCTTTCGTAAAGTCTCCCATCTTTGGTTCAAAACACGAATTCTTTGTTTTTTCTTTTCTTAATAACTCCTATCTATATGTTTTTAATCAAAACCCTAATCTTATGTTTTCTTATATTAATGTCTCCTAGTTTATAGTTTTCAACGAAACCCTAGTCTTTGTTGTCATCTTAAAATGACTCGTGTTTTTAAAGAAATAAACCCTAACCCTTGCTTTTAATTTTTGAATACCTATTATATTTCAATCAAAACCATAATCCTATGTTTTTTTATGGTGGTGTCAACTCTCTTTAATAAAAAATTTTATCCTATGTTTTCATTCCGTATCGCCTACTATACTCGAATCAAAACCTTAATCCTAATCCTTCCATCAAAACCCTAATGCTTTGTTTTGTTTTCGGAAGTCTCATTTTTTTTTTAATCAAAACACTAGCACAATCTTTCAAAACCATAATCTTTCGTTTTTTCTTTCGTAAAGTCTCCTATCTTTGGTTCAAAACACGAATTCTTTCGTTTTTTCTTTTCTTAATAACTCCTATCTATATGTTTTTAATCAAAAACCTAATCTTATGTTTTCTTATATTAATGTCTCCTTGTTTTAAAGTTTTCAACGAAACCCTAGTTTTGTTGTCATCTTAAAATGACTCGTATTTTTTAGCCAAGAAACCCTAACCATTGCTTTTAATTTTTGAATAGCTACTATTTTTCAATCAAAACCGTAATCCTATGTTTTTTTAATGATGGTGTCACCTCTCTTTGATAAAAAACTTGATACTATGTTTTCATTCCGTAACGCATAATATACTCGAATCAAAACCCTAATCCTAATCCTTCCACCAAATCCCTAATGCTTTGTTTTGTTTTCGGAAGTCCCATTTTGTTTTTAATGAAAACACTAATCCTATCTATCAAAACCATAATCTTTCCTTTTTCTTTCGTAAAGTCTCACATCTTTCGTTCAAAACACGAATTCTTTGTTTTTTCTTTTCTTAATAACTCCTATCTATATGTTTTTAATCAAAACCCTAATCTTATGTTTTCTTATATTAATGTCTCCTAGTTTTAAAGTTTTCAACGAAACCCTAGTCTTTGTTGTCATCTTAAAATGACTCGTATTTATTAACCAAGAAACCCTAACCCTTGCTTTTAACTTTTGAATACCTACTATTTTTCAATCAAAACTGTAATCCTATGTTTTTTTAATGGTGCTGTCACCTCCCTTTAATAAAAAATTTGATCCTATGTTTTCATTCCGTATCGCCTACTATACTCGAATCAAAACCATAATCCTAATCCTTCCATCAAAACCCTAATGCTTTGTTTTGTTTTCGGAAATCTCATTTTGTTTCTAATCAAAACACTAGCACTATCTTTCAAAACCATAATCTTTCGTTTTTCTTTCGTAAAGTCTCCCATCTTTGGTTCAAAACACGAATTCTTTGTTTTTTCTTTTCTTAATAACTCCTATCTATATGTTTTTAATCAAAACCCTAATCTTATGTTTTCTTATATTAATGTCTCCTAGTTATATAGTTTTCAACGAAACCCTAGTCTTTGTTGTCATCTTAAAATGACTCGTGTTTTTAAAGAAATAAACCCTAACCCTTGCTTTTAATTTTTGAATACCTATTATATTTCAATCAAAACCATAATCCTATGTTTTTTTATGGTGGTGTCAACTCTCTTTAATAAAAAATTTTATCCTATGTTTTCATTCCGTATCGCCTACTTTACTCGAATCAAAACCTTAATCCTAATCCTTCCATCAAAACCCTAATGCTTTGTTTTGTTTTCGGAAGTCTCATTTTTTTTTTAATCAAAACACTAGCACAATCTTTCAAAACCATAATCTTTCGTTTTTTCTTTCGTAAAGTCTCCTATCTTTGGTTCAAAACACGAATTCTTTGTTTTTTCTTTTCTTAATAACTCCTATCTATATTTTTTAATCAAAAACCTAATCTTATGTTTTCTTATATTAATGTCTCCTTGTTTTAAAGTTTTCAACGAAACCCTAGTTTTTGTTGTCATCTTAAAATGACTCGTATTTTTTAGCCAAGAAACCCTAACCATTGCTTTTAATTTTTGAATAGCTACTATTTTTCAATCAAAACCGTAATCCTATGTTTTTTTAATGATGGTGTCACCTCTCTTTGATAAAAAACTTGATACTATGTTTTCATTCCGTAACGCATAATATACTCGAATCAAAACCCTAATCCTAATCCTTCCACCAAATCCCTAATGCTTTGTTTTGTTTTCGGAAGTCCCATTTTGTTTTTAATGAAAACACTAATCCTATCTATCAAAACCATAATCTTTCCTTTTTCTTTCGTAAAGTCTCACATCTTTCGTTCAAAACACGAATTCTTTGTTTTTTCTTTTCTTAATAACTCCTATCTATATGTTTTTAATCAAAACTCTAATCTTATGTTTTCTTATATTAATGTCTCCTAGTTTTAAAGTTTTCAACGAAACCCTGGTCTTTGTTGTCATCTTAAAATGACTCGTATTTATTAACTAAGAAACCCTAACCCTTGCTTTTAACTTTTGAATACCTACTATTTTTCAATCAAAACTGTAATCCTATGTTTTTTTAATGGTGCTGTCACCTCCCTTTAATAAAAAATTTGATCCTATGTTTTCATTCCGTATTGCCTACTATACTCGAATCAAAACCATAATCCTAATCCTTCCATCAAAACCCTATTGCTTTGTTTTGTTTTCGGAAATCTCATTTTGTTTCTAATCAAAACACTAGCACTATCTTTCAAAACCATAATCTTTCGTTTTTCTTTCGTAAAGTCTCCCATCTTTGGTTCAAAACACGAATTCTTTGTTTTTTCTTTTCTTAATAACTCCTATCTATATGTTTTTAATCAAAACCCTAATCTTATGTTTTCTTATATTAATGTCTCCTAGTTTTATAGTTTTCAACGAAACCCTAGTCTTTGTTGTCATCTTAAAATGACTCGTGTTTTTAAAGAAATAAACCCTAACCCTTGCTTTTAATTTTTGAATACCTATTATATTTCAATCAAAACCATAATCCTATGTTTTTTTATGGTGGTGTCAACTCCCTTTAATAAAAAATTTTATCCTATGTTTTCATTCCGTATCGCCTACTTTACTCGAATCAAAACCTTAATCCTAATCCTTCCATCAAAACCCTAATGCTTTGTTTTGTTTTCGGAAGTCTCATTTTTTTTTTAATCAAAACACTAGCACAATCTTTCAAAACCATAATCTTTCGTTTTTTCTTTCGTAAAGTCTCCTATCTTTGGTTCAAAACACGAATTCTTTGTTTTTTCTTTTCTTAATAACTCCTATCTATATGTTTTTAATCAAAAACCTAATCTTATGTTTTCTTATATTAAAGTCTCCTTGTTTTAAAGTTTTCAACGAAACCGTAGTCTTTGTTGTCATCTTAAAATGACTCGTATTTTTTAGCCAAGAAACACTAACCATTGCTTTTAATTTTTGAATAGCTACTTTTTTTCAATCAAAACCGTAATCCTATGTTTTTTTAATGGTGGTGTCACCTCTCTTTAATAAAAAACTTGATACTATGTTTTCATTCCGTAACGCATAATATACTCGAATCAAAACCCTAATCCTAATCCTTCCACCAAATCCCTAATGCTTTGTTTTGTTTTCGGAAGTCCCATTTTGTTTTTAATGAAAACACTAATCCTATCTTTCATAACCATAATCTTTCCTTTTTCTTTCGTAAAGTATCACATCTTTCGTTCAAAACACGAATTCTTTGTTTTTTCTTTTCTTAATAACTCCTATCTATATGTTTTTAATCAAAACCCTAATCTTATGTTTTCTTATATTAATGTCTCCTAGTTTTATAGTTTTCAACGAAACCCTGGTCTTTGTTGTCATCTTAAAATGACTCGTGTTTTTAAAGAAATAAACCCTAACCCTTGCTTTTAATTTTTGAATACCTATTATATTTCAATCAAAACCATAATCCTATGTTTTTTTATGGTGGTGTCAACTCTCTTTAATAAAAAATTTTATCCTATGTTTTCATTCCGTATCGCCTACTATACTCGAATCAAAACTTTAATCCTAATCCTTCCATCAAAACCCTAATGCTTTGTTTTGTTTTCGGAAGTCTCATTTTGTTTTTAATCAAAACACTAGCACAATCTTTCAAAACCATAATCTTTCGTTTTTTCTTTCGTAAAGTCTCCTATCTTTGGTTCAAAACACGAATTCTTTGTTTTTTCTTTTCTTAATAACTCCTATCTATATGTTTTTAATCAAAAACCTAATCTAATGTTTTCTTATATTAAAGTCTTCTTGTTTTAAAGTTTTCAACGAAACCGTAGTCTTTGTTGTCATCTTAAAATGACTCGTATTTTTTAGCCAAGAAACACTAACCATTGCTTTTAATTTTTGAATAGCTACTTTTTTTCAATCAAAACCATAATCCTATGTCTTTTTAATGGTGGTGTCACCTCTCTTTAATAAAAAACTTGATACTATGTTTTCATTCCGTAACGCATAATATACTCGAATCAAAACCCTAATCCTAATCCTTCCACCAAATCCCTAATGCTTTGTTTTGTTTTCGGAAGTCCCATTTTGTTTTTAATGAAAACACTAATCCTATCTTTCATAACCATAATCTTTCCTTTTTCTTTCGTAAAGTATCACATCTTTCGTTCAAAACACGAATTCTTTGTTTTTTCTTTTCTTAATAACTCCTATCTATATGTTTTTAATCAAAACCCTAATCTTATGTTTTCTTATATTAATGTCTCCTAGTTTTATAGTTTTCAACGAAACCCTAGTCTTTGTTGTCATCTTAAAATGACTCGTGTTTTTAAAGAAATAAACCCTAACCCTTGCTTTTAATTTTTGAATACCTATTATATTTCAATCAAAACCATAATCCTATGTTTTTTTATGGTGGTGTCAACTCTCTTTAATAAAAAATTTTATCCTATGTTTTCATTCCGTATCGCCTACTATACTCGAATCAAAACTTTAATCCTAATCCTTCCATCAAAAAACTAATGCTTTGTTTTGTTTTCGGAAGTCTCATTTTGTTTTTAATCAAAACACTAGCACAATCTTTCAAAACCATAATCTTTCGTTTTTTCTTTCGTAAAGTCTCCTATCTTTGGTTCAAAACACGAATTCTTTGTTTTTTCTTTTCTTAATAACTCCTATCTATATGTTTTTAATCAAAAACCTAATCTAATGTTTTCTTATATTAAAGTCTCCTTGTTTTAAAGTTTTCAACGAAACCGTAGTCTTTGTTGTCATCTTAAAATGACTCGTATTTTTTAGCCAAGAAACACTAACCATTGCTTTTAATTTTTGAATAGCTACTTTTTTTCAATCAAAACCGTAATCCTATGTTTTTTTAATGGTGGTGTCACCTCTCTTTAATAAAAAACTTGATACTATGTTTTCATTCCGTAACGCATAATATACTCGAATCAAAACCCTAATCCTAATCCTTCCACCAAATCCCTAATGCTTTGTTTTGTTTTCGGAAGTCCCATTTTGTTTTTAATGAAAACACTAATCCTATCTTTCATAACCATAATCTTTCCTTTTTCTTTCGTAAAGTATCACATCTTTCGTTCAAAACACGAATTCTTTGTTTTTTCTTTTCTTAATAACTCCTATCTATATGTTTTTAATCAAAACCCTAATCTTATGTTTTCTTATATTAATGTCTCCTAGTTTTATAGTTTTCAACGAAACCCTAGTCTTTGTTGTCATCTTAAAATGACTCGTGTTTTTAAAGAAATAAACCCTAACCCTTGCTTTTAATTTTTGAATACCTATTATATTTCAATCAAAACCATAATCCTATGTTTTTTTATGGTGGTGTCAACTCTCTTTAATAAAAAATTTTATCCTATGTTTTCATTCCGTATCGCCTACTATACTCGAATCAAAACTTTAATGCTAATCCTTCCATCAAAACCCTAATGCTTTGTTTTGTTTTCGGAAGTCTCATTTTGTTTTTAATCAAAACACTAGCACAATCTTTCAAAACCATAATCTTTCGTTTTTTCTTTCGTAAAGTCTCCTATCTTTGGTTCAAAACAAGAATTCTTTGTTTTTTTTTTTCTTAATAACTCCTATCTATATGTTTTTAATCAAAAACCTAATCTTATGTTTTCTTATATTAAAGTCTCCTTGTTTTAAAGTTTTCAACGAAACCGTAGTCTTTGTTGTCATCTTAAAATGACTCGTACTTTTTAGCCAAGAAACACTAACCATTGCTTTTAATTTTTGAATAGCTACTTTTTTTCAATCAAAACCGTAATCCTATTTTTTTTTAATGGTGGTGTCACCTCTCTTTAATAAAAAACTTGATACTATGTTTTCATTCCGTAACGCATAATATACTCGAATCAAAACCCTAATCCTAATCCTTCCACCAAATCCCTAATGCTTTGTTTTGTTTTCGGAAGTCCCATTTTGTTTTTAATGAAAACACTAATCCTATCTTTCATAACCATCATCTTTCCTTTTTCTTTCGTAAACTATCACATCTTTCGTTCAAAACACGAATTCTTTGTTTTTTCTTTTCTTAATAACTCCTATCTATATGTTTTTAATCAAAACCCTAATCTTATGTTTTCTTATATTAATGTCTCCTAGTTTTATAGTTTTCAACGAAACCCTAGTCTTTGTTGTCATCTTAAAATGACTCGTGTTTTTAAAGAAATAAACCCTAACCCTTGCTTTTAATTTTTGAATACCTATTATATTTCAATCAAAACCATAATCCTATGTTTTTTTATGGTGGTGTCAACTCTCTTTAATAAAAAATTTTATCCTATGTTTTCATTCCGTATCGCCTACTATACTCGAATCAAAACCTTAATCCTAATCCTTCCACCAAATCCCTAATGCTTTGTTTTGTTTTCGGAAGTCCCATTTTGTTTTTAATGAAAACACTAATCCTATCTTTCAAAACCATAATCTTTCCTTTTTCTTTCGTAAAGTATCACATCTTTCGTTCAAAACACGAATTCTTTGTTTTTTCTTTTCTTAATAACTCCTATCTATATGTTTTTAATCAAAACCCTAATCTTATGTTTTCTTATATTAATGTCTCCTAGTTTTATAGTTTTCAACGAAACCCTAGTCTTTGTTGTCATCTTAAAATGACTCGTGTTTTTAAAGAAATAAACCCTAACCCTTGCTTTTAATTTTTGAATACCTATTATATTTCAATCAAAACCATAATCCTATGTTTTTTTATGGTGGTGTCAACTCTCTTTAATAAAAAATTTTATCCTATGTTTTCATTCCGTATCGCCTACTATACTCGAATCAAAACTTTAATCCTAATCCTTCCATCAAAACCCTAATGCTTTGTTTTGTTTTCGGAAGTCTCATTTTGTTTTTAATCAAAACACTAGCACAATCTTTCAAAACCATAATCTTTCGTTTTTTCTTTCGTAAAGTCTCCTATCTTTGGTTCAAAACACGAATTCTTTGTTTTTTCTTTTCTTAATAACTCCTATCTATATGTTTTTAATCAAAAACCTAATCTTATGTTTTCTTATATTAAAGTCTCCTTGTTTTAAAGTTTTCAACGAAACCGTAGTCTTTGTTGTCATCTTAAAATGACTCGTATTTTTTAGCCAAGAAACACTAACCATTGCTTTTAATTTTTGAATAGCTACTTTTTTTCAATCAAAACCGTAATCCTATGTCTTTTTAATGGTGGTGTCACCTCTCTTTAATAAAAAACTTGATACTATGTTTTCATTCCGTAACGCATAATATACTCGAATCAAAACCCTAATCCTAATCCTTCCACCAAATCCCTAATGCTTTGTTTTGTTTTCGGAAGTCCCATTTTGTTTTTAATGAAAACACTAATCCTATCTTTCATAACCATAATCTTTCCTTTTTCTTTCGTAAAGTATCACATCTTTCGTTCAAAACACGAATTCTTTGTTTTTTCTTTTCTTAATAACTCCTATCTATATGTTTTTAATCAAAACCCTAATCTTATGTTTTCTTATATTAATGTCTCCTAGTTTTATAGTTTTCAACGAAACCCTAGTCTTTGTTGTCATCTTAAAATGACTCGTGTTTTTAAAGAAATAAACCCTAACCCTTGCTTTTAATTTTTGAATACCTATTATATTTCAATCAAAACCATAATCCTATGTTTTTTTATGGTGGTGTCAACTCTCTTTAATAAAAAATTTTATCCTATGTTTTCATTCCGTATCGCCTACTATACTCGAATCAAAACTTTAATCCTAATCCTTCCATCAAAAAACTAATGCTTTGTTTTGTTTTCGGAAGTCTCATTTTGTTTTTAATCAAAACACTAGCACAATCTTTCAAAACCATAATCTTTCGTTTTTTCTTTCGTAAAGTCTCCTATCTTTGGTTCAAAACACGAATTCTTTGTTTTTTCTTTTCTTAATAACTCCTATCTATATGTTTTTAATCAAAAACCTAATCTAATGTTTTCTTATATTAAAGTCTCCTTGTTTTAAAGTTTTCAACGAAACCGTAGTCTTTGTTGTCATCTTAAAATGACTCGTATTTTTTAGCCAAGAAACACTAACCATTGCTTTTAATTTTTGAATAGCTACTTTTTTTCAATCAAAACCGTAATCCTATGTTTTTTTAATGGTGGTGTCACCTCTCTTTAATAAAAAACTTGATACTATGTTTTCATTCCGTAACGCATAATATACTCGAATCAAAACCCTAATCCTAATCCTTCCACCAAATCCCTAATGCTTTGTTTTGTTTTCGGAAGTCCCATTTTGTTTTTAATGAAAACACTAATCCTATCTTTCATAACCATAATCTTTCCTTTTTCTTTCGTAAAGTATCACATCTTTCGTTCAAAACACGAATTCTTTGTTTTTTCTTTTCTTAATAACTCCTATCTATATGTTTTTAATCAAAACCCTAATCTTATGTTTTCTTATATTAATGTCTCCTAGTTTTATAGTTTTCAACGAAACCCTAGTCTTTGTTGTCATCTTAAAATGACTCGTGTTTTTAAAGAAATAAACCCTAACCCTTGCTTTTAATTTTTGAATACCTATTATATTTCAATCAAAACCATAATCCTATGTTTTTTTATGGTGGTGTCAACTCTCTTTAATAAAAAATTTTATCCTATGTTTTCATTCCGTATCGCCTACTATACTCGAATCAAAACTTTAATCCTAATCCTTCCATCAAAACCCTAATGCTTTGTTTTGTTTTCGGAAGTCTCATTTTGTTTTTAATCAAAACACTAGCACAATCTTTCAAAACCATAATCTTTCGTTTTTTCTTTCGTAAAGTCTCCTATCTTTGGTTCAAAACACGAATTCTTTGTTTTTTCTTTTCTTAATAACTCCTATCTATATGTTTTTAATCAAAAACCTAATCTTATGTTTTCTTATATTAAAGTCTCCTTGTTTTAAAGTTTTCAACGAAACCGTAGTCTTTGTTGTCATCTTAAAATGACTCGTATTTTTTAGCCAAGAAACACTAACCATTGCTTTTAATTTTTGAATAGCTACTTTTTTTCAATCAAAACCGTAATCCTATGTCTTTTTAATGGTGGTGTCACCTCTCTTTAATAAAAAACTTGATACTATGTTTTCATTCCGTAACGCATAATATACTCGAATCAAAACCCTAATCCTAATCCTTCCACCAAATCCCTAATGCTTTGTTTTGTTTTCGGAAGTCCCATTTTGTTTTTAATGAAAACACTAATCCTATCTTTCATAACCATAATCTTTCCTTTTTCTTTCGTAAAGTATCACATCTTTCGTTCAAAACACGAATTCTTTGTTTTTTCTTTTCTTAATAACTCCTATCTATATGTTTTTAATCAAAACCCTAATCTTATGTTTTCTTATATTAATGTCTCCTAGTTTTATAGTTTTCAACGAAACCCTAGTCTTTGTTGTCATCTTAAAATGACTCGTGTTTTTAAAGAAATAAACCCTAACCCTTGCTTTTAATTTTGAATACCTATTATATTTCAATCAAAACCATAATCCTATGTTTTTTTATGGTGGTGTCAACTCTCTTTAATAAAAAATTTTATCCTATGTTTTCATTCCGTATCGCCTACTATACTCGAATCAAAACTTTAATCCTAATCCTTCCTTCAAAAACCTAATGCTTTGTTTTGTTTTCGGAAGTCTCATTTTGTTTTTAATCAAAACACTAGCACAATCTTTCAAAACCATAATCTTTCGTTTTTTCTTTCGTAAAGTCTCCTATCTTTGGTTCAAAACACGAATTCTTTGTTTTTTCTTTTCTTAATAACTCCTATCTATATGTTTTTAATCAAAAACCTAATCTTATGTTTTCTTATATTAAAGTCTCCTTGTTTTAAAGTTTTCAACGAAACCGTAGTCTTTGTTGTCATCTTAAAATGACTCGTATTTTTTAGCCAAGAAACACTAACCATTGCTTTTAATTTTTGAATAGCTACTTTTTTTCAATCAAAACCGTAATCCTATGTTTTTTTAATGGTGGTGTCACCTCTCTTTAATAAAAAACTTGATACTATGTTTTCATTCCGTAACGCATAATATACTCGAATCAAAACCCTAATCCTAATCCTTCCACCAAATCCCTAATGCTTTGTTTTGTTTTCGGAAGTCCCATTTTGTTTTTAATGAAAACACTAATCCTATCTTTCAAAACCATAATCTTTCCTTTTTCTTTCGTAAAGTATCACATCTTTCGTTCAAAACACGAATTCTTTGTTTTTTCTTTTCTTAATAACTCCTATCTATATGTTTTTAATCAAAACCCTAATCTTATGTTTTCTTATATTAATGTCTCCTAGTTTTATAGTTTTCAACGAAACCCTAGTCTTTGTTGTCATCTTAAAATGACTCGTGTTTTTAAAGAAATAAACCCTAACCCTTGCTTTTAATTTTTGAATACCTATTATATTTCAATCAAAACCATAATCCTATGTTTTTTTATGGTGGTGTCAACTCTCTTTAATAAAAAATTTTATCCTATGTTTTCATTCCGTATCGCCTACTATACTCGAATCAAAACTTTAATCCTAATCCTTCCATCAAAAAACTAATGCTTTGTTTTGTTTTCGGAAGTCTCATTTTGTTTTTAATCAAAACACTAGCACAATCTTTCAAAACCATAATCTTTCGTTTTTTCTTTCGTAAAGTCTCCTATCTTTGGTTCAAAACACGAATTCTTTGTTTTTTTTTTCTTAATAACTCCTATCTATATGTTTTTAATCAAAAACCTAATCTTATGTTTTATTATATTAAAGTCTCCTTGTTTTAAAGTTTTCAACGAAACCGTAGTCTTTGTTGTCATCTTAAAATGACTCGTATTTTTTAGCCAAGAAACACTAACCATTGCTTTTAATTTTTGAATAGCTACTTTTTTTCAATCAAAACCGTAATCCTATGTTTTTTTAATGGTGGTGTCACCTCTCTTTAATAAAAAACTTGATACTATGTTTTCATTCCGTAACGCATAATATACTCGAATCAAAACCCTAATCCTAATCCTTCCACCAAATCCCTAATGCTTTGTTTTGTTTTCGGAAGTCCCATTTTGTTTTTAATGAAAACACTAATCCTATCTTTCAAAACCATAATCTTTCCTTTTTCTTTCGTAAAGTATCACATCTTTCGTTCAAAACACGAATTCTTTGTTTTTTCTTTTCTTAATAACTCCTATCTATATGTTTTTAATCAAAACCCTAATCTTATGTTTTCTTATATTAATGTCTCCTAGTTTTATAGTTTTCAACGAAACCCTAGTCTTTGTTGTCATCTTAAAATGACTCGTGTTTTTTTTGAAGAAATAAACCCTAACCCTTGCTTTTAATTTTTGAATACCTATTATATTTCAATCAAAACCATAATCCTATGTTTTTTTATGGTGGTGTCAACTCTCTTTAATAAAAAATTTTATCCTATGTTTTCATTCCGTATCGCCTACTATACTCGAATCAAAACCATAATCCTAATCCTTCCATCAAAACCCTAATGCTTTGTTTTGTTTTCGGAAATCTCATTTTGTTTCTAATCAAAACACTAGCACTATCTTTCAAAACCATAATCTTTCGTTTTTCTTTCGTAAAGTCTCCCATCTTTGGTTCAAAACACGAATTCTTTGTTTTTTCTTTTCTTAATAACTCCTATCTATATGTTTTTAATCAAAACCCTAATCTTATGTTTTCTTATATTAATGTCTCCTAGTTATATAGTTTTCAACGAAACCCTAGTCTTTGTTGTCATCTTAAAATGACTCGTGTTTTTAAAGAAATAAACCCTAACCCTTGCTTTTAATTTTTGAATACCTATTATATTTCAATCAAAACCATAATCCTACGTTTTTTTATGGTGGTGTCAACTCTCTTTAATAAAAAATTTTATCCTATGTTTTCATTCCGTATCGCCTACTTTACTCGAATCAAAACCTTAATCCTAATCCTTCCCTCAAAACCCTAATGCTTTGTTTTGTTTTCGGAAGTCTCATTTTGTTTTTAATCAAAACACTAGCACAATCTTTCAAAACCATAATCTTTCGTTTTTTCTTTCGTAAAGTCTCCTATCTTTGGTTCAAAACACGAATTCTTTGTTTTTTCTTTTCTTAATAACTCCTATCTATATGTTTTTAATCAAAAACCTAATCTTATGTTTTCTTATATTAAAGTCTCCTTGTTTTAAAGTTTTCAACGAAACCGTAGTCTTTGTTGTCATCTTAAAATGACTCGTATTTTTTAGCCAAGAAACACTAACCATTGCTTTTAATTTTTGAATAGCTACTTTTTTTCAATCAAAACCGTAATCCTATGTTTTTTTAATGGTGGTGTCACCTCTCTTTAATAAAAAACTTGATACTATGTTTTCATTCCGTAACGCATAATATACTCGAATCAAAACCCTAATCCTAATCCTTCCACCAAATCCCTAATGCTTTGTTTTGTTTTCGGAAGTCCCATTTTGTTTTTAATGAAAACACTAATCCTATCTTTCAAAACCATAATCTTTCCTTTTTCTTTCGTAAAGTATCACATCTTTCGTTCAAAACACGAATTCTTTGTTTTTTCTTTTCTTAATAACTCCTATCTATATGTTTTTAATCAAAACCCTAATCTTATGTTTTCTTATATTAATGTCTCCTAGTTTTATAGTTTTCAACGAAACCCTAGTCTTTGTTGTCATCTTAAAATGACTCGTGTTTTTTTTTGAAGAAATAAACCCTAACCCTTGCTTTTAATTTTTGAATACCTATTATATTTCAATCAAAACCATAATCCTATGTTTTTTTATGGTGGTGTCAACTCTCTTTAATAAAAAATTTTATCCTATGTTTTCATTCCGTATCGCCTACTATACTCGAATCAAAACCATAATCCTAATCCTTCCATCAAAACCCTAATGCTTTGTTTTGTTTTCGGAAATCTCATTTTGTTTCTAATCAAAACACTAGCACTATCTTTCAAAACCATAATCTTTCGTTTTTCTTTCGTAAAGTCTCCCATCTTTGGTTCAAAACACGAATTCTTTGTTTTTTCTTTTCTTAATAACTCCTATCTATATGTTTTTAATCAAAACCCTAATCTTATGTTTTCTTATATTAATGTCTCCTAGTTTATATAGTTTTCAACGAAACCCTAGTCTTTGTTGTCATCTTAAAATGACTCGTGTTTTTAAAGAAATAAACCCTAACCCTTGCTTTTAATTTTTGAATACCTATTATATTTCAATCAAAACCATAATCCTACGTTTTTTTATGGTGGTGTCAACTCTCTTTAATAAAAAATTTTATCCTATGTTTTCATTCCGTATCGCCTACTTTACTCGAATCAAAACCTTAATCCTAATCCTTCCCTCAAAACCCTAATGCTTTGTTTTGTTTTCGGAAGTCTCATTTTGTTTTTAATCAAAACACTAGCACAATCTTTCAAAACCATAATCTTTCGTTTTTTCTTTCGTAAAGTCTCCTATCTTTGGTTCAAAACACGAATTCTTTGTTTTTTCTTTTCTTAATAACTCCTATCTATATGTTTTTAATCAAAAACCTAATCTTATGTTTTCTTATATTAAAGTCTCCTTGTTTTAAAGTTTTCAACGAAACCGTAGTCTTTGTTGTCATCTTAAAATGACTCGTATTTTTTAGCCAAGAAACACTAACCATTGCTTTTAATTTTTGAATAGCTACTTTTTTTCAATCAAAACCGTAATCCTATGTTTTTTTAATGGTGGTGTCACCTCTCTTTAATAAAAAACTTGATACTATGTTTTCATTCCGTAACGCATAATATACTCGAATCAAAACCCTAATCCTAATCCTTCCACCAAATCCCTAATGCTTTGTTTTGTTTTCGGAAGTCCCATTTTGTTTTAATGAAAACACTAATCCTATCTTTCATAACCATAATCTTTCCTTTTTCTTTCGTAAAGTATCACATCTTTCGTTCAAAACACGAATTCTTTGTTTTTTCTTTTCTTAATAACTCCTATCTATATGTTTTTAATCAAAACCCTAATCTTATGTTTTCTTATATTAATGTCTCCTAGTTTTATAGTTTTCAACGAAACCCTAGTCTTTGTTGTCATCTTAAAATGACTCGTGTTTTTAAAGAAATAAACCCTAACCCTTGCTTTTAATTTTTGAATACCTATTATATTTCAATCAAAACCATAATCCTATGTTTTTTTATGGTGGTGTCAACTCTCTTTAATAAAAAATTTTATCCTATGTTTTCATTCCGTATCGCCTACTATACTCGAATCAAAACCATAATCCTAATCCTTCCATCAAAACCCTAATGCTTTGTTTTGTTTTGGGAAATCTCATTTTGTTTCTAATCAAAACACTAGCGCTATCTTTCAAAACCATAATCTTTCGTTTTTCTTTCGTAAAGTCTCCCATCTTTGGTTCAAAACACGAATTCTTTGTTTTTTCTTTTCTTAATAACTCCTATCTATATGTTTTTAATCAAAAACCTAATCTTATGTTTTCTTATATTAAAGTCTCCTAGTTTTATAGTTTTCAACGAAACCCTAGTCTTTGTTGTCATCTTAAAATGACTCGTGTTTTTTAGCCAAGAAACACTAACCATTGCTTTTAATTTTTGAATGGCTACTTTTTTTCAATCAAAACCGTAATCCTATGTTTTTTTAATGGTGGTGTCACCTCTCTTTAATAAAAAACTTGATACTATGTTTTCATTCCGTAACGCATAATATACTCGAATCAAAACCCTAATTCTAATCCTTCCACCAAATCCCTAATGCTTTGTTTTGTTTTCGGAAGTCCCATTTTGTTTTTAATGAAAACACTAATCCTATCTTTCAAAACCATAATCTTTCCTTTTTCTTTCGTAAAGTATCACATCTTTCGTTCAAAACACGAATTCTTTGTTTTTTTCTTTCTTAATAACTCCTATCTATATGTTTTTAATCAAAACCCTAATCTTATGTTTTCTTATATTAATGTCTCCTAGTTTTTATAGTTTTCAACGAAACCCTAGTCTTGTTGTCATCTTAAAATGACTCGTGTTTTTTAAAGAAATAACCCTAACCCTTGCTTTTAATTTTTGAATACCTATTATATTCAATCAAAACCATAATCCTATGTTTTTTTATGGTGGTGTCAACTCTCTTAATAAAAATTTTATCCTATGTTTTCATTCCGTATCGCCTACTATACTCGAATCAAAACTTTAATCCTAATCCTTCCATCAAAAACTAATGCTTTGTTTTGTTTTCGGAAGTCTCATTTTGTTTTTAATCAAAACACTAGCACAATCTTTCAAAACCATAATCTTTCGTTTTTTTCTTTCGTAAGTCTCCTATCTTTGGTTCAAAACACGAATTCTTTGTTTTTTCTTTTCTTAATAACTCCTATCTATATGTTTTTAATCAAAAACCTAATCTATGTTTTCTTATATTAAAGTCTCCTTGTTTTAAAGTTTTCAACGAAACCGTAGTCTTTGTTGTCATCTTAAAATGACTCGTATTTTTTAGCCAAGAACACTAACCATTGCTTTTAATTTTGAATAGCTACTTTTTTCAATCAAAACCGTAATCCTATGTTTTTTAATGGTGGTGTCACCTCTCTTTAATAAAAAACTTGATACTATGTTTTCATTCCGTAACGCATAATATACTCGAATCAAAACCCTAATCCTAATCCTTCCACCAAATCCCTAATGCTTTGTTTTGTTTTCGGAAGTCCCATTTTGTTTTTAATGAAAACACTAATCCTATCTTTCAAAAACCATAATCTTTCCTTTTTCTTTCGTAAAGTATCACATCTTTCGTTCAAAACACGAATCTTTGTTTTTTCTTTCTTAATAACTCTATCTAATGTTTTTACTCAAAACCCTAATCTTATGTTTCTTATATTCATGTCTCTAGTTTTATAGTTTCAATCGAAACCCCTATTCCTTTGTTGTCATCTTAAAATGACTCTGTGTTTTTAAAGAAATAAACCCTACCCTTGCTTTTAATTTTTGAATACCTATTATATTGCAATCAAAACCATAATCCTATGTTTTTTATGGTGGGTGTCAACTCTCTTTAATAGAAAAATTTTATCCTATGTTTTCATTCCGTATCGCCTACTATACTCGAATCAAAACTTTCAATCCTACTCCTTCCATACAAAACCCTAATGCTTTGTTTTGGTTTTCGGAAAAGTCCTCATTTGTTTTTAATCAAACACTAGCACAATCTTTCAAAACAATAATCTTTCGTTTTTTTTTTCGTAAAGTCTACTATCTTTGGTTTCAAAACACGAATTCTTTTTTTTTCTTTTCTTAATAACTCCTATCTATATGTTTTAATCAAAACCTAATCTTTATGTTTTCTTATATTAAATTTCTCCTTGTTTAAAGTTTTCAACGAAACCGTAGTCTTTGTTTGTCCTCTTTAAATGACTCGTTATAATTTTTTAGCCAAGAAACACTAACCATTGCTTTTATTTTTTGAATAGCTACTTTTTTTCAATCAAAACCGTAATCCTATGTTTTTTTAATGGTGGTGTCACCTCTCTTTAATAAAAACTTGATACTATGTTTTCATTCCGTAACGCATAATACTCGAATCAAAACCCTAATCCTAATCCTTCCACCAAATCCCTAATGCTTTGTTTTGTTTTCGGAAGTCCATTTTGTTTTAATCAACACTAATCCTATCTTTCAAAACCATAATCTTTCTTTTTCTTTCGTAAAGTCTCACATCTTTGGTTCAAAACACGAATTCTTTGTTTTTCTTTTCTTAATAACTCCTATCTATAGTTTTTAATCAAAACCCTAATCTTATGTTTTCTTATATTAATGTCTCCTAGTTTATAGTTTTCAACGAAACCCTAGTCTTTGTTGTCATCTTAAAATGACTCGTGTTTTTAAAGAAATAACCCTAACCCTTGCTTTTAATTTTTGAATACCTATTATATCAATCAAAACCATAATCCTATGTTTTTTTATGGTGGTGTCACCTCTCTTTATAAAAATTTATCCTATGTTTTCATTCCGTATCGCCTACTATACTCGAATCAAAACCATTATCCTAATCCTTCCATCAAACCCTAATGCTTTGTTTTGTTTTCGGAAGTCTCATTTTGTTTTTAATCAAAACACTAGCACTATCTTTCAAAACCATAATCTTTCTTTTTTTCTTTCGTAAAGTCTCCTATCTTTGTTCAAACACGAATTCTTTGTTTTTTCTTTTCTTAATAACTCCTATCTATATGTTTTTAATCAAAAACCTAATCTTATGTTTTCTTATATTAATGTCTCCTAGTTTTATAGTTTTCAACGAACCCTAGTCTTTGTTGTCATCTTAAAATGACTCGTATTTTTTAGCCAAGAACCCTAACCATTGCTTTAATTTTTGAATAGCTACTTTTTTTCAATCAAAACCGTAATCCTATGTTTTTTTAATGGTGGTGTCACCTCTCTTTAATAAAAAACTTGATACTATGTTTTCATTCCGAACGCATAATATACTCGAATCAAAACCCTAATCCTAATCCTTCCACCAAACCCTAATGCTTTGTTTTGTTTTCGGAAGTCCATTTTGTTTTTAATGAAAACACTATCCTATCTTTCAAAACCATAATCTTTCTTTTTCTTTCGTAAAGTATC